>JAJLWF010000001.1:0-2578886 GCA_030570555.1 Sugiyamaella valdiviana
CCCCCCCCCCAGCCGAGTTATTCTCAGCATTTAGTCAGCAACAATGGAGCGAGTTAAGCGTCACAAAAACGGGTACATTCTACTTAATACTCCGGAAGAGGCAGCTCTCGACATTAGCTCTATTCCGGCTGACCGCACCTATGAGCCCGGAGGATCTGTCATACTAAAGACCCAGCTCGTGGATCTTGCCCTTTTTCCAAATGAGGCTCGTGGCCCATGGACTCTTACACTATGTGAGGGTGGGTACTCTCTTGGAGTTGTTGCGGGCTCGATGAAACGCAGCGGCAAAGCCTCCAGACCACTAGATACGGAAAATCCAACGACCGCCCTCACCCCTGTGTACCCCGAAAACGTTATGGTAACTGGCGCAAAGGATGGAAGTATCTCAATTTGTACAGCGACTACTGGTTTGGTACGATGCACGTATCCCTCACTTGAGGAGGAGGAGGTTGCTATCATCAGTCTAGATTACTTTGGTGGTCACGTCGCGTCGCTCGACGAAGAGAACATGCTGAGATATTATCGCCTCAACGGCAATACCCTGGTGCTTTTGTGGCAGTACAACATTGGCTATCCTCCTTTTCTACTCAAAATCGTGCCTCTTCCTGGCGGTCTCCGTGTTCTTGCAGCGAACAATGATGATCGCCGGATGGAGTTCTACAAGTCAGACGGACTCGACACGATCAAATGCTTCCCTGTTGGCGAAGACGAAGATGTAGAGAGCTATTTCGAGGATCTCACGCTTGATGACGAACGTACCAGTTATCTCGCTGCGGTAAGCCACGTCCCTAAGGAGGAGAAGGAGCCAGCGTCGATGAGTATATACGCCGGTTTTCTGTCCGTTCTATCGGTCGAGTCGACATACGAGGTTTATGGCGACTTCACTCATTCAATGATTGCGTGGGATGCGACTCAAAGTGCCTTTTTGGTTGCGCATAAGTCCGGACTGGTACGGGAGTTCTCGATTAACGGATACCCTACGAAATATTATACTGGACTTACGGATGAACTCGTCAAGTTTCAAGGGTATCGAGTTGGTTCTACTCAGTATCTGTACGGGGGCCAATCTGATGGAACGACCGTGGTGTGGAAGCTCGATGTGTGACAGGTGTTGGTATGTCGTCTTACATCTTGTCATGGCGCTGCATTCAAGCAATGATTGCCAACTCATCAACTGAGATGCGCCCATGCATTCGAAATTAATATAGGGAAAGCCACTCATCTTCCTAGGTAGTCAATAAATTGGTATAGTCGAATCAGTCTGCGCGTCACCTATACAGACTACAGCTTCTACGAACTATTCCAAAACGTGCAATCAATTCAGCGCTTATCGTTACTCGGTGGCTTGATTTATAGATGTCTATAGTTATGTGACAGAGACTAAAACCGGAGACCTTATGGATTAAGCAAACATCCTTACACTGTCGGAAGTCACCAACTCACCCATTCTCTCTATCGTAGCCGGACTACGTCCACATCATAACCACTACGATTGTACTCGCTCTAACAAGAGCTTCGCGGCCATGGATACAGCACGGTTGCACATGGTTTACTGCATCCTTAGGATCAACTACCTTAGTAAAGACGCGGCCATCAGGAAGTCTCACCCTACTGATATATCCGTTATCGTCTAATTTCCAGATACCGAGTCCGGTAGAACTCCATGCAAGCTTCGATCCCGAGTAGACATCTTCAACAGAACTGACAACAGACTCTTGAGTGTTCGCGAAATCGGTCAAAATCCCGGCTACAATGTGCAGGGACGACTTGTTGTCAAACGCAGCAGCGAACTTTGTCCGAGTCTGGTCGAGCACAAGGTCTACGAACCCGTGTACTCCAGAGTCCGTATGTTGGAGGTCTATCGATCCGACGAAGGCCAGTGAGTCAACAGCGTACACTTCAAGACGAGAAGAGCTCCCATATGCCACTAGCACTCTTAGGACGTCGTTAATACAACCGAGCTCGACTGTGATAGGCATATCGACTAACCTGGTCTCTGCCAAGACTGACAATAGCTCACCATCAATGTAACGAGAACCCATGAGAACCATATCGCGTTGCTCGAAACAACTGCTCAGGTTGAATGAGCATGCTACGCTCATCACGCTCGTTCATATCTTGACGATGAGGGTCATTGACTATCATTAGTGATCAGACAAGAGCAAGGGGATTATATATTATATAGTTCAAGAGTCTTAGGTTATGCTGGGACATGATGACGGTGTAAGGCTATTAAATCTTAGATGTACTTCCCGTTCTCTTCTTCTAGCAGCCCTCGTGCCTGTCGATCTGTGCGTTACCGCTATGCATAGCGAGCGTAAGTGGTGAGGGGTGAATAGTGAACAATGAATAGTAAATTAAGAGAACAGTCAATACTAAGGTGAACAGCAAATGTGAATGGTGATAATAATGTGAATACGAACCGTGAGTAGGAGTGGTGAACAGGAGTGGTGAATAGAATGAAAGAAATAGTGAACAGTACTAGTGGCATAGCAAAGAATAGTGAATAGTACTAGTACAGCTATTATTACAGCGTTAATTAAATAGTCGTGAGTCGTTAGCAGAAAACAGAGCAGAGCAAGCAGATCATAAGTACTGCTTGTGGATACCAAAGGACACCTCGACGGCCAGCTCACCCGGATCGCGCCAAAGCTCGTCGCGGAAGGAGTAGAGGCTGACGGGAACACGCTCGCCGGTGTCGGGGTTGCGGGCGTACACGAGGCTCTCAATGGCAACCTTCTGGGCCTCTGCGCTGGCCAGTGCGTGGCCATTGGGTTCACCGTCCGTGGGCCAGCCAGCCTCGAGCACGACAACAGGTGGCACCAGGGACGAGGTAGGGTGGGCGTCCTCAGCGTCGTAGACTCTGTTGATCATATCCGAGGCGCTGGTGGCCGAAGCTCGACTCGAGTGGGCTGCGCCGACGAAGCTGTCGGAGCAGAGGTACTTAGCAAAACGCACATCTCGGGAGACGAGCTGGCCAGCATTGGAAGCCTCGACCTGCGAGTTGAAGTAGGGCTGGACGACGAGACCGACGGCATCGACAACGGCGCACAGGTCATTGTCCTCGACGGGCGAGGATGCGTCAAAGCTACGGCGTGGGCTGACCGAGCGCTGTTCGGCACGGAATCGCTTGTAGTCTGCCACTGAGACGGCGTTGAACTTCGTCGGGGACAGCCACGACTGTACGGGCTCCGAGGTGGTGATGAGGCCGTGGAAGGACGCGTGGTTGGACACCTCTTCGCGGACATAGCGGATCATCTTGACGAGCTGGGCGCGCGTGTATGCCTCGGCAAACACGCCCTGCGAGCCCACCACCAGCATATCGATGCGGTCCCAATGGCCCCAGTCGGTGATCTCGTCGAGCTGCGAGTCGAGAGACTGACGGAACTCGGCCATGGAGTCTGACTCGGAGAACGGGTGGATGCCGAGGATGAAGTGGAGGTTGGGCAAGCGGTCGACGGCCGAAAGAACATGGCAGTCCGAGGAGAAGAGACGCACGGTGGAGATACCGACGGACTGGATCTCGTGGAGGTCCTCAGCAATGGAGTTGACGGGTTTGCAGGCGCCTAGGGCCGTGTATGGAGAGTAGGAGACGGACCATGGTATTGGCATACCCGAGTCGGTGGAGATATCGGGGTTCACTGGCAGGTCGAGGATGTGGTGGGTGTGAGGGACGGAAACGGAGGTAGGACGCTGAGCAGCGAGTAGGAAAATGCCCACGAGGGCCAGCAGCAAGTAGACGAGCAGTTTCGAGCCGAGTCGCAGCTTTTTAGAGCCGAGGCTGCTTCCTAGCAGTATGGACATGTTGAAGTAAGCGATAGGAGTGGATATAAATGGGAGACAGATTGAGAGACAAATGAGTGGAAGGAAGGAGCGCGAGAGAAGGAACGTGAGAAAAAGAATGTGGGAGGTGAGGAAGGAACGTGAAGGACAGTAAGCTTAAGACGGCTCACGGTTTAGCCATGACTTGTTATATAGTGGGGTTGAGGATCGCCGGTGATGGACGAAAAATCTAGGGGGGACCCAAACGGGAAGTGAGTTAGGGGCAGCGCGCCCAAATAGGCAAGGTCTGCGCGGAGCTGGCCAAACGGGGTAACTCGGCATGCGCAGAGCTAGACTGCTTCATTCCGGACCCCTGAGTCAAGGCAGAACGCGTAGAGATCAGGCCAGCAGACTCGCAGACCCGTCGATGGTCGATTAAGGGGCTACCTGTGTCCGCCGAGGTCAGCAGTTCTTCGCTACCAACCCGTTATAAGCCAACCTGCTACCAAGCACTGAACTGCAGTACTATGCCAACCGCAATCAACACGCCAAATCTTAACCGGCTAGCCGAAACCTTGTGCGGGCGTCTTATTCGGGACGACCTAATATGAAAGCTCGTGGTGCCAGCAACCAACAACCAGCAACAACAGGCCACCCTCTGTCTCGTCATCTTGCAGACATCTCGCATTCAGCCGCGTAGCCAGATGCGGCTGCCGCGGCGCCTTCCCGATTCCGCCCTACGCCGACCGCCGTTGAGCTGCACAAGCGGGCACGAAGACGCGGCCCCGTTTCATCTCTGCAGCCGGCGGGCCCGTGCGCGCAGGTGTCGGTTAATTGCAGCAGCGTATACGGTCACGGGATGTCAACAGTCAATAGATGTCAATAGACAAGTAAGCAGAAACCGAATAGTTCAGTAATGACAGTCAAGCAGTAGACAGTCACGTAATGACAGTGAAGTGATAGACACTCAAGTAGTAGACACTCAAGAGACGAAACAAAGTAACAGTAAGAGTAGAGTGACAATAGATTGACAATAGTACCAATCAATAGCCAGGCATAACGACTGCAGCACGTAGAATATCAGCACGCCTTTCTACCATGTGTAGTACACGATTCACGGATTTGAACCGGAGCACGACTGGGATAGGGGCCACAGCGGGCCATTGAGCGTTCATCGAGGGACCATCGAGCCATCCCCACGTGGAACAGACCCGCCATGCCCATAGCCCGCTGCAGGGGCTGTCATAGTGAAGGAAACTGGATTGAGGGTTCAGGGGTCTCGAGGGTACGGGTCTTCGTATCGTGGAGACGAGTACAGAGTACAGCGTGGAGTACATAGTAGAAGTATGGAGTAGGAGTATGGAGTAAGAGTACCGATTACAGTATATTTATAGTATACTCCGGAAGCCACTATCAAGTTCATTGGTCTGGAGCCTAGGCCTGTGCGTGCTGCTCGATACTCGAGTATATTAAGCGCCGGCAGTCCGACGATGCTAACAAATTATACACTCTTTATCCTTGCCGTCCTTGTGGCCCTCGGCCTGCTTGCGGTCCTCCTTGGACAGACGCGCAATGGCCTTCTTGTAGCCGCCGTCAGCCGCCTGCTTGTACCAGTAGGCCGATCGGTAGATGTCTCGCACAGTGCCGCGGCCATGCTCCATAAAGTAGCCTACGGCAAACTGCGCCTTGGGCAGACCAGCATTGGCTGCCCGCAGTGCCCACTCATAGGCCTCCTCCTCGTTCTGCGGCAAAATGGGGTCCGCGCCCATCATGTACCACGCACACATGGCCATCATCGACTCGGGGTCGCCCTTGACGGCGCCAATCGTGTAGTAGTGGATGCTGAGGGCCGCGTCCATGGGCACACCGAGCATGCCCAGCTCATAGGCCTTGCCGAGCACGCGCGCAGCTGGCACATAGTCGAGTTCTGCCGACCGCACATACAGCTGTACCGCATAGTTGTTGTCGGGAATGATGATATCCGAGTAGCCAACCTCGTAGACCTTGGCCAGCTCATAGGGGGCCTGGGGAAAGATCTCATTGGCCTCGTTGGCCGCGAGCTTGAGCCATTTGAGGCCCTCCTGCTTGAGCGGTGGTGTGTTGCTGATTCCCATGCGACTGTAAAAGCAGGCCATGCCGAGACGCAGCATGGCGCCGGGCTGGTTACGCGCAGCGGCAATACGCAGAAACCGCACTGCTCGGCGAACGTCCTTGGTCGTGCCCCATCCCTGCTCGAGGCACAGCGCCGAGCGGTAGGCTGCTTCGCCGTGGCCGTGCTTGGCCGCGAGCTGAAACAAGCTGAACGACTCGCGCAGATCTGGCTTGCCGAGAGCACCAGAGGCGAGCGCGTCGCCAAGCAGGTACTGGGCGTCGGCAAAGCCCTTGTCCGAGAGCTTGCGCAAAATGGCCACAGCCTCCTTGAGCAGGTCGCGCGTGAGCTTTTCGTCCGACGAGTCGCCTGCTGGAGGAGCGAGGCCCGGGCCGTAGCCGCTGGCGGCCTGCTGGGTGTGAGAGGTAGAAGATGATGAAGATGCAGTTGTTGTAGAGGATGCAGACGAAATGGGGGGGTTCATGAGGTCGCCATAGACGCTCTGGCGGATGCCGCCGCCCGACGACGACGACGACAGAAGCGCCGTTTGCAGCATGTACTGGGCAAATTGAAAGCGAATGACCGGGTCCGACGTCTTCTTGGCGTTTTGCCGGTACAGCTCGATAGTTTTCATGCGCGGCAGCAGCGAGGCCGATTTGGTGCCAAAGGTGCCGCCTGGTTTCTGGGTCAAGTCGTACATTGACGTGGAAGTTGGCTGGTCAGCGTCGTTGAGTGACAGCGACGCAATGGAAGCGCCTCGAGAGTGGTCCGACGACGAGAGCTCGGGAGTCGACAGTTCTTGCAATCCGCCCGACGACAGCGACGACGACGACACGGGCCGCACGCGCGACGGGCCCTCGGTGAAGACGGGTCGCGGGTACTGCAGAGCGTCTGCGGCGTCCGACACGGAGCTGGCAATGCTGAGGGGCGAGCGGGCCGAACGTCGCGAAGCGAGCGAGTTGTACGAAGCAGAGGCCGGCACGTCTCGACGCGGGGCGAGGCCGGGGCTGGTGATGCTTGGCAGCGACGAAGCTGAGGCCGAGCGGAAGTGCGAGTCGGGATGGCGCGCGTAGGCGAGGGCCCCGCGATGGGGGCCGTCTGGCTGAGGTGGTGGCGACCGGATTTGCATAGTTTGGCTAGACATCAACGCGAAAAACGAGACGACGACGAAGACGACAGTAGCGAAGACGACAGCGAGTCGCTAAGAGCACTATACAGGCACGGCAAACAATGCACGAGTAGTTGCCAAATGCCAAACAGTGGACCCCAAAAAGTCGTGTCGGGTGATGAAGCGAAGGATGAAGTGAAGGATGGACGGTTGGTAGATGGGAAAGATGCAACTTTAGAGCGGTGGATTTGAAGCGTTGCTTTTGGCGAAAACCTATTTATAAATGGCACGCGCGTGTCAGATTTAAAACGGCTGCCCTGGCAACGTGGAGTAGCAGAGAGTAGGCAGTAGACAAGTGGAATGGCAGGTGACAGGGAGGTGGCAGGTGAGGTGGCAGGTAAATCGAGCAGGTGAGCAGGTGCAAATGGGCAAATGGTAACCGGTGAGCAGTAATGGTGGTTGTGTTGAACTCGGCTCTGGTGTTTATATACACACCCGAAACGAGGGGTACCCTGCCCACGGGTAATGCAGTGCCATGCAGGTGCAAATTGGCCGGTGACGCAAGACCCACTTAACGAGCCGAATTCAGGGGTCGCCCAGAATAGCATACGAGTAAGCGGTAAGGAGTAAAAGGTAAAGAGTAAAGGGAAAGTTAACGAGTAATGAGCGAGTAGCAAATGAGTAGTAACGAGTAATGAAGACAGTGGCGAGCGCGTTATATCCTTGATATCTAACCTTCGGTACTGGCGGCAACCTGGGCCACCATAGGGCATGCGCCAAGCTTCGGATCGGGCTATGGAAGTCCATAGTAAGTAATGTAGCCCCACTAGATGCAATGTGAGAACACGACATTAGACATATTAGCGACATACGCAGCAGTACAGGAATAGAGGATATGGAGAAGACACAGTAAGACAGATACATACTCAGAGTCATGGATGGAATATGACATAACTGAGTTGACTATGAGTTGACTATGAGTACTGCCCACACCTTACTTCCCACTTCGGTTAGCCGGCGCTGGGAGTTACTGTTTAGATTTACTCTGCGTCACACTACATCTAGCGAGCTCGCTTCTGGCCTGCTTCTGATGCTTCTGTCGCTGCATGTTCTGTTTGTACTCCTGCTTCTGCCTGTTTTCTCCTACTTCTGCCTGTTCTCCTGCTTCTGCCTGCTCAGCTCCTACTCTGCCATTGGCTGTGGTGGGTCTGTGGGTCCCGTGGTGCACGCTAGCCGATCGAGATGGGGTGCAGCACGCGGGGTCAGCCCAATCCGCATGCCACTGCTACGCTGCTAGCCTGAAAGCAGGGCGCACTGCACTGCGCTCTTTACAGCTGCACCTTAAACTCACACCGACTGGCTGTTCCAATTGAACTTTCAGATTCGGCTGTTGTTCCAATTCGGCTGTTCCAATTCGGCTGTTCCAATTCGGCTGTTCCAATTCGGCTCAACGTTGACCGCTGAAACGCCAAGCCAGCCAGTCCAGGTTAGTCTGCGCGTTTATGCCCTTTCCAGAGGTGGTTCCTCCCTATTCTCCTACTGTGCCACTCTTTCTGTAACCCTTTCGTACTTTCTCCTGTTGTCCTGGTTATTCGCTCAACTTCAACATCCCAACTGCGTCCCCTACTCGTACGTCTCTATTTCTCTCTATCCTCCTTATTCCTCTCTATTCCACCCTATTCCCCTATTCCCCTATTCCCCTCCTCCCCTATTCCCCTATTCCCCTGTTCCCCTACTACATTCTACACTCCCCTCATCTCCTTACTTCTTCATTTCTCCCAACTGTCTCCTCCTCCTTCAATGCGACACGGTGTAGACCCGCTTGCTACCGCGCTTCCGCGCTACCGTACCTGCCATTGCACCCCACTGTCATTTGTTGACGTCAACTCAACATCCTGAAACCTTGAGTCTATCTGCTATGACGCTAGCAGCTGCAGGGGCGCCCCTGCCCCGCGCACGTGACCTCGTCTTCTTAGCACTCGCTGGCTGTGCACTCTCGTTACTGGAGTCATGAACTTTTTCGCCAATCTGCTATTTGTACGCTACTGCCAGCTACACGTTTCTTGCTAACTCAGACCGTCTCGCTCGTGGTCGTCTGCGGAGCCATCTTGTTTGTGCTCTTCCGGCGCGCGCTCGAGCCGTTTGTGCGTCGCAACATCCGCCTGTCTACCTGGGATGAGCCTCCGGCTACTTACGAGCCTCAGCCCAACTACGCCTCGGTCAGCGACGACGAGGCTGTTTGACGAGTACAATCACAGGCAACAAGTCATAGGTACTGTCACACAAGAGCCATACAACGGCAATGACGTGGTTACTGGACTTACGTGACAGCTGTCAAGATCAATGAACCCGTCAACGACCATCTGGAGCCTTTGTGGACCAGGATCCATGAGTCAGCTGCGGAATCCATGAGCCAGCTGTGGAAATCCAGTTGGAGACCCTGCATGTACCTTCTACGGTACCCGCTTACTGTCCACTGTGGGCCTCCTGTCTGTACTCCCTGCCTACCCCTGCCTATCCCTGCTTGAACTCAGCCTCAGCGTTGGCATAGCCTGTGTTAACCCCAAGTTCGCATTGCCCACAATCTTGGGGGTCGTCATGGTCTTGGCTCGACTGCTCCACTAATCTTCCTATCATGGAGAACGCTTGTCTGATGATCTACAGCCACTCATGATTTGAATGTTGACATGAACAGAGTTGGAACAATCATTAAAGATTGAATTTGGTACAGCCCGTAACTGGAATTGGCACGCGAGTTGACAGGCTAGGACGCATGTAGAAACCATTAATTCACGACTCTAGCTAGATGGCCGACAGATTGAGGCTCCTCACTATATGGTGCCAATCTTCTGCAGCTGTGTTGTATCACATTAGAATCCACACCATCCATTTATCGACGGGTAGTGAGGTCTGACATGCTCCTGCTCGTAATGACCTGCACTGTCTAGTTGAGAAGGGCACCAATGGTATCAGGACTCAGGCGCACGTCGAATATGCGCGTTTCGTTCAACACAATAAGACGGCCGTCGTCGGTAAAACAGAAGTTGGCTACGCCGCCATCGGCGAGAATCTTGCCAATGAGAATGCCGTCGCTGTTCCACACACTGATCCCGTCCATGCACCCAGAATAGACGTTACCTTTGGTGTCGCATTTGATACCGTCAGGCGCACCGCAGTCACCGAATGCAAACACTCGGCGGTTCACCAGAACGTAGGGTGGGTTCTTTGCACGCGATCCAGGAGACACGACAACACTGTAAGCATAGATGGTGGCTGCCGTGTCGCTGGTCATGTTACCAGTACCGCTGTACGTGTCTGTATCGGTGATGTAGCAGGTCTTGTAATCGTGCGAAAAGGCGATTCCATTGGGCATAACAATGCCGTCTGCCACAACTCGCAGTGCTCCCGAGTCTGGGTGATAGCAGTAGACCTGGTTTGGCAGCTTGCGCTCTTTGCGGAGCCCTTGGCGCTGGGCGTAGCTGGGATCAGTAAACCAGATGGATCCATCAAACGGCAAGATGACAACGTCATTGGGTGCATTAAACGGCCGGCCGTTGAAGTTGCTGAGAATGACCTTTGTGCTGTACGGGGGACTTGCCGTCATGTGGACGAGAGCGCCAGTAACATCGTCATGACCCTGTGAACACACGAGGATGCCGTCCTTGTAGTTGACAGCACCATTGGAAGTGACAATTGTCTGTTGTGGATTCACAGTCTCCCATTTGTACAGCTCCGTAGACGACGGATCTGCCTCTTTGCTGCCGGGCGGTGGGATACTTATCTTCCCGATGTTGATCTGCTTCTTCTTGCTGCCTGGAGCATAGAACTGATTCGACGTGAAGAAGACCTCGCGCGTCTTCTCAATCCACACAGGCCCCTCGTGTGCAAACGGATAATCGTCATGTTTGGCCACGAGCTTCATTGTCGGGTTTGGACCCAGCAGCTCGAGAAACTCCTCTTGGTACACCACAAACGGCTTGCTTGCTTCCTGCGTAGCCAGATCGTCTGGAGGAGCCGCTCCGCGCTCAACGAAACTACCAGCAGCCGCTGCCGCTGCGTCGATAACATTCACATTAGACGGCATCCTGAGATCTTGAAGTATAAGTCGTGAAGTGCAAGTCGTGAAGTACAAGTCGTGAAGTTAAGATGGCAAGTTGCCGGGCCGATTGCTCAAATGTCGGCGGGAGGCCTGCAGCTGCAGGGTGCAGCCAAACGCGGCTGCGGCATACCCCGTTACGGACGAAAGCAAGGACTCAGCGAGACTCAACGGGACTCAGGCGATGCTGCCTCAAGCTGGACAAAACGGGTGCTTGGATCTGTAGGTAACGGGTTACCTCGAGCAATGAAATAGATATCGTTGCACGGCTTGACTTAGTTTCTGTGACGTACCATATCAGGCAGCATACGTCTCCAAATGGACATTGGCTTGTCCAAATTGCTGTATCAACAGCTGGCAAGTGTCTCGACGGTATTCTGAATACAATGACAATGTTGACATAGATGTACTGTCATAGCAACTCCTGACTGTTCAATAATGACTCTCAGCTAATGCCAGTCACACTGCTGGAATCCTTGTTCTGTGATAGTCTGCTGCGTCGCGAGGACCATATTGTCGGCTGCAAGGGACCAATCTCAGAGCCGAACATCCATACTATGAGATAGCTGAAATCAAGAGCGCTTACTTTGGTTTGCTCTCGTTGTCACACCGTTACCCCACACTGTATCCCATCACCACATCTGGCCATTGCCATCACTAACGTTAGTACTGTCTATGGCGCAGTACTCCTCTCTAGCAAACTATAAAGCCCTTTATGCAACCAACAGCTTCACAAAACCATTGATCTACACATCTGGAGAAAGTACAGTGCTTATACTACCGTGCACTTGTAATTAGCGGGGAGATCGTCCCAATCCGGCCTCCAGAAGCACCTAGGGTTACCCCTGCATATCTAGCCGTTGGCCATGCTCGATACCGAGGGTAAGGCCAGTAAAGCGCTTACTGAAGATAAATGGACGAGTGATACGATTTTAGTCTATAGAAGACACTAACTCTTTCTTTGTACCTGGCTATTAGTCCCGGGCCTCACAGGACTACTCCTGTTCAATTAAATCAACGGCTTCGACGGTATACTGGATTATGATCTCGATTAGGAATGGGTACTTCACTTGGCATGAATCAGGCAATGTCAAGCCAGTATTGTTGACTGCTCTGCTCTCTCTTAGTTATGGTCCGGTTTTCAACCGGTTCACACCATATTACTGCTAATGTCAGTAAATCCATACAGAAACACGGGTGACTCCACGATGTCGACAACGCTCCAGAGAGCACCGGCAGGTTTCGTGTCGGCAGCTGCAGTCCCTGTAGCTAGCCATAGTCTGTTTTCAGATGTGGTTGCGAGCGCTGAGTGCCCGGGAACCGACGAAAACAACTCGTTGCTTGTCGTTTGTTCCCGCGACAAGATGATTCGCCTATACAACTCGGGAACATTGAAGCAAGTTAACGCCATGGAAGACCCCCACTTCGGCACATCCGAGACGGATCCCTTTGATACACCAGTGGTGGAACCCTATGACGACAAACCCGAGAAGGACTCAGATTCCGACACATCCAAGACTGTTCCCGTCTACGCTCCCGTCTTCGTCACATCCACCACGTGCATGTGCCCGCTTGATGACAGTACCATCGTCACTGGTGGAGCTGATGGGTGTATTGCTGTGTCGAATGTCGTTGAAAGCCTCCAGCTGGTCAAGATTAAGGCATATGAAAAGGCTGTCATCGCTCTGGACACGTGGATGGACTACGTTGTCTCTGCGAGCAGCGATAAACAACTGACAGTTTTTCATCTTATGGACAGAGGTAAACAGCTGCTACCAGTGGGATCGGGCTTGAAGCTGGACTACGTTCCATTAAAAGTCATATTCGTCCCATTCGACGGTAAGCTGTGTGTGCTTGTGGTGCGCCGGGATTCCTTCTCATTCAAACTATACGCGGCCGACACGCTACAATGTGTCACGATCCTGAGCCTATTTGAGGGTACACCCGTTGCTGGTACATACTGTCTTGAAGACGTTGTAGTTGATGACACGCGTAACTGCTATGCCGGCTCAATGAGCTATGAGTCGTCACTTTGCATCTAGACCGGAACTTTCGGCGGCCTCAAGCCAAGCAGGTTTGTTCTGCAAAGCAGCCTCACCAGCTTCTCCATGTCAAAGCTAGTATGGAGCAAATCTGGTTCTGGACTGTGGTTCTCTGACAATCTCGGAGCTGTCCGCAACGTCGACCTTGATGGCACCGTCCGACAAGAACTCATCAGACATGAGGGCGTCCTCAGTTTCATTCTGGTGTGTCACAGTGCCAAGGATCGTGAGGTAGTAATTACAGGAGGAAAAGACAAAATGGTCCTTCTGTGGAAGTAAAGTTCGTAAGGGTAAAGCTTCTCGCTTGAATTGCTCACCCTTGCCAGCACCGTATCGATTCCGGGGCCGTCACGTTTCCAATAAAATTCAGTAGCCTCCCGAGTGTAAACACAGTGTTCAATAGTTTCGTACTAGTACCTTTATTTCACCCCATCATACACTGACCTCCATATCTGACTATCCATATCTCCCCTGGAGATCCCTGATAGACAGGCAACGCAAGTCTCAAGACCTGCGGTCTGCGACGTTCAGCACATGGGCGTTTCGACGCGCACAAAATAGCAAGAAATACCGTTACAGGAGGGCCTTGCTTTTAAAAGATCGTGTCCTCAATGTCTCGACGGGTGCAGAAACACATTCAGTAGTGTACCCTCTTCAAACGTTTGTCTCGGGTCCTAGAGAAGCTGCTCGAAAAGTCAACAGATCCGGTCATAACGAACCAGAGCTGTTGTGCGGCAGCGGTTTCCATCAACTCGGGGGATGCAATAACTTCCAACCTAACTCTGCAGTGGACAAGTGCGCTGTAAGTCCTGCTTCTCGCAACACGTCATAGGGTGCTCTGGATCCGACTACCCACGTCACAGCTCGGCCAGAGCCTCTGCTTGGCGGAGGGTTTCAGACACAAACGGTCTCTTCTCGCGATCGACAGTCATACAGGACGACACAAGCTTCTTGAGGCCATCCGAGTACTCGGGTGAGGCTGGAAACTTGTACTGGCCATTGACAATGGCCATGTTGAGGCTGGCACCAGTCTCAGCGGCCTGCATCTCAAACGGCGACGAACAGTACATGAGAGCAAAAATCGTGCAGCCAAGACTCCAGATGTCGACTCGCTCATCAACGGAGGAGCCTGTTTTGACATCAAACAGTTCAGGGGCACGGTATGGCAGCGTGCAGTGCTCTGCAGCGAGGTCCTGGAGAACGAGCGCTTCCTGGCGGGTACGCAGGTTGACTCTCGCCGGCGAGCACGAGCCAAGATCCATGAGCACTGGCCGGCCCTTGTCGTTGATCATGATGTTGGCTGGCTTGATGTCGCGATGCGCATAGGCCACGATCTGGCCCATGGGAGTGTCGCCGTTATCGGTGAGAAGACGGGTTTCCTCATGTGAAGGGTCAGATGAGGAGGCTTCACCGTCGTCATCGTCGTCGCCAACAATGAATGAGCTGTCGACCTCTGTGGATTGCCGGTCGCCGCGGTGGATGTTGTACAAGTCGTCCATGCTGTTGACGGCTGCGCTGCCGTCAACATGGTGATTGTGCATGATTGCAAGTCCCTTGGCTATGTCGACAACCAAGCGGACAATATCACGCTCGTCCCAGTGCGTGTTGCCTATCAAATGGTCGTTGATGCGGTCCTGGAGGTTTCCCCGGTCAAAATACGGAAGCAGAATGTACACTGTGCGGGATCCGTCCGACTCCTGGATGACAGCCGAGTCAACTGCTCGGATGATGGATTCTGACTTGAACAGCTTGTAGGCATCGACCTCTCGAAGAGCAGCCTGGACGCTCTCCTGGCCAAAAGGACACCGAATCTTCTTCAGCGCGTACAGCTGGTCTGTCCGTGAATCCTGCACGAGGTAGACATATGAAAAGCCACCCTCACCGAGAAGCTTGAGGATTTTGAGGTTGCGTCCATTGACCCGCAGAGTTGGAGACTGGAAGCAAGTGAGGCAAGAGGCCACCGAGTAGAGGAGGTCGCTAATGTAGGACATTTTCAGCTGGGTGAAGCGTCGGGGTATATAATGACAAAACTTATACTGAGCCTGGAAACCACAGCTTGAGTTATATACACAATTAAGCTGCCGTGGAGCTGGTAATGCCGTCGTATGGCCGTATAGGCTGTTGTTAACACAAGTGGAGGCTCACGGCTGAGGTTCGAGGTGGCTGCCGGGTAACGGCGTGAAAAATGCATTTCAGTTCACGAACTGTAGTCTTGTTAGCATAAGCACAATGGTAGGTTGACAAGAGAATTGGTTGTGTATTTCGTAGCTAACGCAGTCCATCTCAACGATTGCTCAAGCCAAGGAGCTGCGAGGGCTGAACCTGATTGCTGCGCACTCGCACATCACAGGCCTCGGTCTCGACAGCGATGGATTGCACCCGCGGGCGTCGAGCCAGGGAATGGTGGGACAACTCAAGGCGCGCAAGGCTGCCGCGGTTGTTCTGCAGATGATCAAGGAGGGCAAGATTGCTGGTCGCGCCGTGCTAGTGGCTGGCCCGCCGTCGACGGGAAAGACGGCCATTGCTATGGGCATTTCGCAGGCTCTCGGCAGCGATGTGCCGTTCACGACGGTTGCCGGCTCTGAGGTCTTCTCGCTCGAGCTGTCCAAGACGGAGGCGCTGACGCAGGCATTCCGCAAGTCCATTGGTGTGCGCATCAAGGAGGAGACGGAGCTGATTGAGGGAGAGGTTGTGGAGATCCAGATTGACCGATCCATCACTGGGGGCCACAAGCAGGGAAAGCTGACAATCAAGACGACGGACATGGAGACCGTCTACGAGCTGGGTTCGAAGATGATTGAATCGCTGTCCAAGGAGAAGGTGACTGCTGGCGACGTTATTTCGATTGACAAGGCCACGGGCAAGATCACTAAGCTCGGCCGCTCGTACACGCGATCGCGCGACTACGACGCCATGTCCGCCGACACCAAGTTTGTGCAGTGCCCCGAGGGCGAGCTGCAGCGCCGCAAGGAGGTTGTTCACACGGTGTCGCTCCACGAGATCGACGTCATCAACTCGCGAACGCAGGGCTTCCTGGCCCTCTTCTCGGGTGACACGGGCGAGATCCGCTCCGAGGTCCGCGACCAGATCAACACCAAGGTCAGCGAGTGGAAGGAGGAGGGCAAGGCCGACATCATTCCTGGAGTGCTATTTATTGACGAGGTCCACATGCTGGACATTGAGTGCTTCTCGTACATCAACCGCGCGCTCGAGGACGAGCTGGCCCCCATTGTGATTATGGCCACGAACCGCGGTGTGTCACGGACACGAGGCACCAACTACAAGTCGCCGCACGGTCTGCCGGTCGACTTGCTCGATCGTGTCATTATCATTTCGACCTCGACCTACTCGCCCGACGAGATCAACCAGATCATCTCGATCCGTGCTCAGGAAGAGGAGGTCGAGCTGTCGCCCGATGCGCTGGCCATTCTCACCAAGATTGGCGAGGAGACAAGTCTCCGCTATGCTGCCAACCTCATCACAGTGTCCAATACTCTGGCTGTTAAGCGCAAGTCGCAGGCTGTTGATGTTGAGGACGTCAAGCGTAGCTACTCACTATTCCTCGACTCTAAGCGATCTGTCGACTACCTGTCTGAGTACGCCGACAACCTCGTCAATGACGCTGGCGCTGCGTCCCTCAGTGGTGCCACTGAGTCGATGGATGTTTCGCAGTAGGCATCACAAAACTGTATGATTAAATAAATGCTAGAGCAACAGCAAGCTGTCTCGTGACTCAGTCAAGTGCTACAGTGAAACGTCCTGATGGTAGAAATGTCATTTGCTATTCACAAGCTTCTAGTTGTACGCACCAGCGGTGTACAATGTCCTGCTGGATATAGCATGAGTTGTCCGGCCGAATGGGCTCCATGTATAGGATTAGTTACAGATACAGAGGGATCAACCACTTCCCTTGGTGTTGAGGATGAGGGCAATGATCATTCTGAGTTAGCATGGTCTGGCGGTGTACACTATTATCTCACCCGTAGAGACCCAGGACCTCGGCGAAAATGAGGATGAGGACGATACCGACAAACAACCGGGGCTGCAGCATCAGCTGGCGCACACCCTCGTCACCAACAATGCCAATGGCGTATCCGGCTGCCAGAGCCGGGAAGCCTACAGAAAGACCACACGCCAGGTGCATGAAGCCGTTGAAGAGCGAGTAGGACGAGTCGGGCGACAGGTTACCAGCAATAAGCACGGCCACGACGAGGCCGTACACTGCCAGGATTCCCGACATAATGACGGGGATGAGCGACTTCATAATGAGCTCAGGCGTGAAGGTACCGATACCAGCGATACCGATGCCACTCTTGGCTGTGCCAATGGCGGCACCGGCCGAGCTGAGCACAAGTGCTGCTGCGCATCTACAGTTAGTCAATGGAGCAAGACGCCACATTCTGCGACTTACCCTGCGAACCCGAAGAACGGGGCGAAAGGAGGCGCGTAGTCGACTTCAGACCTGAGTTAGCAGCGTACGAGACAGCCACAAAAGACCTACATGTTCAAGCCCTTGTGTGTGGATAACAAGTGAGTTGTTTCAAGTTTGGATATAACTGAGCCGCACGCCCCGTGAAGCAGTTAACAGCATACAGGCGCCTGAAATGCCCACTAAGCGAATTTCGAGGTACAGCCATGGAGCGCGGAGTCTTCTAATCAATTGGAGTCATATAGTTGGTGTTTTACAGTGAATTGGAGTCTGAGTCAAATGGATTCTTACAGTCAATTGAGGATCTTTCTCAGGGTCCTGCCAACTACCTTAATTTATACGACGTAGGTAGCAGTCTATGTAAAGATGCGCGGAGTAAACCTATGGAACATCTATCGTAGTTTAAATCACCGCGGTCTACCACTTGGGTTCGAGGTCGTCGAGATCATCGAGATTCGCCTCATCGCCCCATCCCTTTGGCACAGACTTCTCGGGCACTGTAAGGTCCTGGAAGATGGACGTAGGCCCTTCAGCGTCGTTTTCAGCCGCAGTATCGAATTCGTCGAGGACCTCAGTAGGCAGCGATGGCTCATAGCGTTTAGCACGTTGCTTGTTAGTGCCGCCGAGGCCAGCTCCCCACGACACAATCATCTCACGAAGTGTGGGGATCATAAACGGCAGAACAAGCGAAGCATCGAGGTAGAGCTCAAGTCGTGTCGGCTCATCGTCATCGCTGTCATGCCTCACAATAGTGGGGCGAGTTGGCTTCGCGGGAACAACGTCGTTGCTCTTCGGGCTCTCTTCACTCTTTGAATCTCCAGATGCTGGGGTTTCCGTTTTATTCGGGCCCACTTTACTCGGGCTCTCGTTTCCCTCGCCATCCTTTGTGCCGTTCTCCTTGCTTGGCTCCGTCTTCTCAGGACCCTTGGTTTCAGCCGACTTGGTTTCAGGTCCCTTAGTATTAGATCCCTTTGCACCCTTCTCAGGTCCTTTGCCCTCATCTCCCTTGGCCTCATCTCGCTTGGCCCCAGCTCCCTTGGCCTCAGCTCCCTTGGCCTCAGCTCCTTTGGCCCCAGCTCCCTTGACCTTGTCACCCTTTATCTCCTCAGGCACCTTGGCTTCCGGAACAACGTCGACAGTAGCATGATGCGTGTGCTGTCGACGATAATGCTGCGTCAACTGTGTCAGGTACTGCTTGTACTCCTTGGACAGTGCCTTTTCGCCGACCTCGGGGCGGTACTTGTTTGCGACGTGCAACAACTGCAGTGGATTGACATCAGTCAGCTGTTGCAGCGTTGCTACGACATTGGTGAAGTCGTCTCCAAAACCGGTGAAGCACTGCAGCCATTGCAGAATCTGCACGAGCGAGCTGAGGTGCTTGCGACATAGTTCAGCAATCGATGGATACACCTTAGTAGCATCACCAAACTCGTCCTCGTCTTCGGGCCTGCGGTTGTTGACACGCGACCAGTCCTCAATGGCCGATACGTTGAGACGGATTTGCATGGCGCGTGAACGCGCAAGGTACTTGCGGTTTGACACAACGCGGTTGAACAAAACAGCGCCAAGCCAGTACAGGATCTGGCTCATGATCTGCTGGGTTACGACGGGATGTACGTCGTAAAGGTCCATGACGAAAAGAACCGAGCTGAGGATGGAGGTGACGTTGCGCGGCGACGGCTGGGCCTTTCGCTTGGGCGAAGGAGGCCGTGTGACCTGATCGACCTCTTCGCGGTGTGACAGCGGCTTGACCTTTGATCGGAATATTCGCCAGTCAGACTGGAACTCAATGGCATCGAGGCCCGGGATAGTATCGTGGTCGAGAATACTCGAATCCAGCTGGCGCTCGATACGCGCCTCGACGTCCTGCGTGATGAGGACGTAGATGTCGGTGATGAGCTCCGATAATTCTTCCTGGAACCGAGGAGTGGCTGCGAACAGGCCCGGATCTTTGCGCAGGTAGTAGAGCAGCAGCGAGCAGTTGGAGAGCCAAAAGGCTAGAAATGCGAGGTCTTGTTTGTGGTCGTTGACTGTGGAGCGGATGCGCAGCAGCACTGGCTCAAGCAGGCTGCGCAGCGTCTCTTCGTTACAAACATAGTGCGCGTATCGCGCCGACAGGAAGATGAAATTTGCAGGCACCGGTTTCTGAGACCGGCTGCGCTGGGGCTTCATGTCGGTGATGGCGATGCTGAGGATGCGGGGGATGTCTGCCTCGTTGAAGACGAACATCTGGTCGGGCAGGCAGCGTTCCCAGACAAAGTAGTCCTTGTCGATTTCACTGTCGAGGGCAGCCATGCCGTCGATGTCGCCGATATCGAGGTGCGCCAGATCGACGTCGAGGTTTGCCGCTGCGCTCTCCATCAGAAACTGCTTCGACAGCTCCTCCTCGACCTCGTTTGGATCGCGTGCTTCCTGGTAAAAGTCCTGTGAGCCCTTCTGCTCAATGTAGCCTCTATCCTCGAGGTACTTGTAGATTTCCGAGTTGGGGGTCACGAAGTTGAGCGCCGAGCGGCCTGTCGACGTCGCGAGACCGACCGACGCGCCGTGGTGGACGAGGTCCTTGACGATGGCCGTCTGGTGGTTGTTAATGGCCCACATGAGCGCTGTCCACTCGTGCTTGTCCTGCTCGTCGGGGCGCGCGCCAAACCGTAGCAGCTCGCTGACAATCGCCTCGTGGCCAAAGCAACTCGAGTAGATGAGCGGCGTCGAGCCGGCGTCGTCCTTTCCGTTGACATCGACATAGTCGGAAGCAGCGCCTCCGAGGATCTGGTGCACAACACTGACGTTGCCGTTACTCGACGCCGTCAGCAGCATCTTCTGCAGCAGCACCGTCTTCTCGTCGTGCGACTTGGCCTCGTCGGCAATGACTTCGCCTGGATCCAAATCCAGCACCTCAGCGCCAGCATGGCCTTCCGGCAGCGGTGGGCTCGGGCTGTCGCTAGCAGGCACTGCACTCGAGGTAGCCCACGGGTCGGACCCGCTATCGTCGTGGAGAACCATTGCTGATGCCACACCACAAATCAAGCATCCAGCGTTGAGTTGTCAAAGTTGCAGCCAAGGCTGTGTTGCGTGTAAGTTAAGATGCAAGTTCCCTGCAGCAAGTGTTAAATAGCAGCCGTAGTACGCGTGTACACTGTTGTGCAGTATAAGCTGGAGAGCCAGTAAATAGAGCTGAAATAAATAGCTGAAATAAATAGCTGAAATAAATAGCTGAAATAAACAGAACTGAAATAAAGAGCTAGAACAAGTATGAATAAAATAGACATGAATATAATACATTGTGAGTACAAGTCAGTACTGAGTTCAATTCAGGTACAGTCACGCACGCCGGAGAATCAAACTCAATTCAGATAATATGCGAGCATGAGACTGGCCGGAAGGTGATGGACCAGATTGGCCTATAAGTGGACTCCAGCCTTGATAGTCAGATTGTAGCCGAGCTTGACATCAGTTCGGCATACTGGAGTCTCACCGTATGGCTCATATCACAGTAAGACACCCCACTGGTTCACTGGATACCACGCTGTGTTACACTGTGATCACTGGCTCATTGTGGCTCCATCACTAGCTCATCACTAGCAACCTCACTGGCTGGTCGTAATACTGAACAATCGTGTCAAGCTCCCTCTTATAGGGAAGCCGCTCAAAGAACTCCTCTTCGTGGTCGGGATCCCGGTACTTGTGGGCCAGCAGGATCCTAGTTCCGGCAGTTGTAACTGACTTGAGAGCATTGAGAAGACTGTCATAAGACGAAGGGTTGTATGTACAGTCGGTGACAACAACGAGATCCCACTTATCTTGTGGTGGATTGGGCTCATCCCAGTCAAGCAGGCCAAACTCGACATTGGTCTGTGTTGACGACTCAATGTTGGTAATGCAGATATCTCGAGCGTCATCGAGGTCGGTGAGACGAATGGACGCTGTGGGGTATATCAGGCCCAGCGCAAGACCCACTAGACCACATCCCGTTCCAAGCTCAAGAATTGTCTTTGGACTGCCGAGGATGGATTCGGAGCCTGGTTCGTAGAGCCACTGACAGGTCGCGAGACCAGCGTCCCAGACGTGGCGTGCCAGGCTGTGCGATCCGCACTCCTCACGGATCTCAAATGTCTTGCTCGGCACGAGACCGTACCGAACAGCCAGCCGAGGACATGGCCCAGAGGTGCTGAAAACGACCGTTTTGACTGGCAGAAAGTGCGGGTTCTCCTCGAGCACATCAACAACCGACGATTCGTCAGCTCTCACGCTCAGCTGGACCTCACGCCTTGAAGCTGGCAGATCAAACTGCACCGCACAGCTGCGAGCACCCGACTTCCACCCCACAGTCTTGGTGATCCCGGCACATTCGATTACCAGGTCGACCGAACCGTAGAAGAATGAGTCGCCAAGGTCATTTGTGATGCCTATAACCGCCGTCAGACTCGGCCGTTTTGCCAGCGTCACCGTCGGCAGCTTGAACAGGCGTATATGGTAGAGCATAAGTTCAATAGGGCTGATTCGGGATTTTTAGACTGTTAACTACAGAATTAGTAGAACCTGAACAGAGCATTGAAAGCAGAAAAGAACAGGAGAATGAAGAGTCTCAGACGGAGAATGAGGAATATAGAATATATGAGGTCGATATACGGTCGAAATATTGACTTCGTAATTCTGGATACTACACTTATACCGCTCACGACTCTAGCTTAGTACAGCGCATTCATCGTTAATATATACAGGAAGCAGTCTACGCTACGCGGGTCTACGCGGCATTGAACTGCTTGGCAAAATGCTTCATGAGGATGTTCTTCTTGATGTTGTCCTTCATGCTGGCCGGCTCGTGGCCCAGCGACTCAAGAATGCTGTTGGCGCGGTCGGGCTCGTCCGTGAGCATCTGGCGCACCTGCGATGAGTAGCTGCGAGCAGTGATCTCGATGCGTAGGTTGGCCAGTTCTCGGCGTAGCTGCGAAGCGTCGAGGCTCACGATCTCGTGGCTTGGTGGCCACTGCGTGATCTTGTACTTTTCTAATAATGAGCTGACCGTCTCCGAATCAGGCGTATCGGTCGCTCCCGCCAGATGCCGCTCCACCGTCCGCAGCTCCTCGGCAACAACACTCGTGCCCTGCGCAGCAATGCGCTGCTCGCGCTCCTTTTTATACTCCTGAAGCTTCTCGAGCTCCTCGGCTCCGACCTTTCCTGGCGCCTCGTCAGCGTACTTCTTCCACTCCGTACCCCTGTACTTCATGATCTCGGCCACAGCAAACGATTTGCGTGTAGACAAGGGTCGCACGTACTGGATGCGTACCACATCACCTTCCTGGCACTTGTTCAGCTCGTCATGAACCATGAAGTCCCGGTACTCGACAATGTCCTTGTGGATGACCCGGTTGTGCTTCACCTTCTTGACCCGCACTTTGATGGTCTTGTTCATCTTTCCCTGGGAGATGACCAGGCCGACAAAAGATTGGCGGGCCATGGTAGATGTAGATTCAATGAATGCTCGTCAGATCAGTATTGAGAGATATTGAAATTTTAGAGACGAGGCGCGGCTGCATCTCCTAGCCCAATGTGCGGCTACTACTGATACACGGCTGAAGCCCTATCACCGGGGCAACGCGCATATAATAAACAGTACCACGCCCTTTGACTTGTTTCCAACGCGATTAACTCGAGTTCGACAGCTCTTCGCCATGAAAGTAGAGGAACTCATTATCGACGGGTTCAAGTCGTACGCGACGCGTACCGTCATCTCGGGCTGGGATGCGTCGTTCAACTGTATCACGGGCCTCAATGGATCGGGCAAATCCAACATCCTCGACGCCATCTGCTTCGTGCTCGGTATCACGACGATGAGCACTGTGCGCGCCCAGAACCTGCAAGATCTCATCTACAAGCGTGGACAGGCCGGAGTCACCAAGGCCAGTGTCACGATTGTGTTCGACAACTCGGATGCCGCTACTTCGCCGATGGGATTCGAGGACCAGCTGCAAATCTCCGTCACGCGCCAGATCGTGCTCGGCGGCACGTCCAAGTTTCTCATCAACGGACACCGAGCTCAGCACCAGAGTGTGCAACAGCTGTTCCAGAGCGTCCAGCTCAACATCAACAACCCCAACTTCCTCATCATGCAGGGCCAGATCACAAAAGTGCTCAACATGAAAGCGACGGAGATCCTGGCGCTGATTGAGGAGGCTGCTGGCACGCGAATGTTCGAGGACCGCCGTGAAAAGGCCGTCAAGACCATGGGAAAGAAGGAGAAGAAGGTCGAGGAGATCCTGGCCCTGCTCCATGAGGAGATTGAGCCCAAACTCGAGAACCTGCGCAGCGAGAAGCGTGCGTTCCTCGACTATCAGCGCTCTCTGTCCAGTCTCGAGCGTCTGCAGCGCATTGTCGTTGCGTTTGACTACGTCGAGGCATCGCGCCGACTTCAGTCGCAGAAGCAGCAGTTTGACTCGGCGCAGTCGCGTCACGGCGAGCTCACGGCAGCCATTGACAAAACGAACCTCGAGATCGAAACGCTCGAAAAGGACGTCGAGACCCTGCGCAAGCGCCGCGAGGATCAAGTCCAAAAGGGCGGCAAATTTCAGCTCCTTGAGCGACAATACAAGGACGCATCACAGGAAGTTGCCCGACTCAACACAGCACTCGAGATCAAAGTCGCAAGTCTAACCGAGGACTGTGCTATCCGGGATGCTCTCAAGAAGAGTCTAGCGGCGATCGAGTCAGAGGTTGCGAAGCAGTCCAAGTCTCTGGCCAAGATCCGCACCCAATATGAAACTGCTAAAGAACGGAACGAGAAGTCAGCCAGCGAGCTGGCACGCCAGGAAGAGCTTCTCCAGTCCCTTCAGACTGGTGTGTCATCCAAAGCCGGTCAACAAAGCGGTTACGCTAGCCAGCTCCAGGAAGTGCGCACAATCATCAACGACGCCAAAACAAGCGCGGCTCAAGCCGAAGTCCGCAAAGAACATCTCGAGAAGATCGTTGCCGAAGACTCCTCCAAGACGGCCAAGGCGCGACAGCAGAACGAAAAGGTCCTCAAGGACCTGTCAACATTGGAATCGCGGTACGAGCAGCTCAAACAACAGCTAGAGACTGCCGGCTGGGAGGCAGGGAAGCTGGAGAAGCTGCGAGAGCGCGAGCGAGAGCTATCGGAAGAAGCTCGTGGGCTGCGGTCCACTGTTGAGTCTATGAGACGTACCCTCAATGTTGACTTCAACTACAGCCGGCCGTCACCGACATTTCGATCTTCGAGTGTGCAAGGAATTGTGGCACAATTGTTTACTCTTGAGAAAAAGCGCCATGCTCAGGCCACAGCGCTGGAAGTCTGCGCTGGAGGTAAACTGTTCAACGTCGTCGTTGACACGGATCTGACAGCGGCACAGCTTCTTCAACACGGAAAACTCCGCAAGCGTTCGACGTTTATTCCCCTAAATAAGATTACTGCAAGACGTGTGGCCAATGAGCAACTTCTTGCGGCCAAGAAGTTGGCCCCTGGCAAAGTGGAGCTGGCACTTGAGACGATTGGCTACGAAGCCGAGGTTTTCTCTGCCATGGAGTATGTGTTTGGCAACACTCTGTTGTGCCAAGACGCTGCGACTGCCCAGCGCGTCACATTTGACCCCAAGGTGAAGACGCGCAGTGTCACTCTTGAGGGCGATGTCTACGACCCTCGAGGAACGCTGTCGGGAGGCAGCAAGGCAGGCAGCAGTGGCATCCTCTTGTCGATTCAGAAATACAATCAAGCGACAGCGGCTCTTCGGGAGAAGCTGGCCGAGCTCGAGACGGTGCGCCGCCAGATTAGCCACGAGATGAGACTTCTGGCCGAGTTCAAGGAGATCAAGACCGAGATGGATCTCAAGGACCACGAGATCAGTCTGCTCAAGGAGAAGCTATCCAAAAGTCCCAGCGCGCAGATTCTTTTGAGGTACGAAGAGCGCGTCAATGAGATTGCGTCTCTTGTCGAGCAAGTTGCTCACCACAGCAAGGCTCACGATGAAGGTGTTGTGGAACTGGCACGCATCGAGCGCGACATGAGCGAGTTCAAGCAGGACAAGGGCTCGAAGCTCGAGCAGTTGAAGCAGACGGTCGAGAAGCTGCGAGCAGAGACTGCCCAACACGACGAGAAGATGCAGCAAAGCCTTGAAGTTCTGCAGACGGCGCAGGCTCATGCGGACGAGGTTGCTGATGAGCTCAACACGGGCAAGGAGGAGCTCAGCGAGAAGCAAGCGTCGATTGAGGAGCTGCAAAGTGCGGTTGACAGTGGGCATGAGCAACAGCGGCGGCTGGCCGAGCAGGAAGCACGATCGTTGCAGAGTCTTGAGACCGAGCGTGCCGCAATGCTAAGCATGGACGACGAGCTTGCGACAATGGAGGACGTGCTGACAGCCAAGCGAAAGCAGGTGACGGAGCACAACCTTGAGATCCAGCGTCTGGGCCACGACGTTGAGAAGCAGCACAAGTCACTTGAGACGTTTCAGACGGTAATTTCACGGCTTGAAGCGGACTATGAGTGGGTTGCAGAGGCCAAGGAGCAGTTTGGACGGGCGGGCACCGTGTACGACTTTAGTGGCATCAACATTGACGAGAGTCGGCGCGAGGCTAGCCGGTTGGACGAGCGCATCAAGAGCATGCGCAAGAGCGTCAACTCCAAGGTGATGAACATGATTGAGAGCGTGGAGAAGAAGGAGGAGTCTCTCAAGACGATGATCACGACGATTGAGAAGGACAAGAACAAGATCGAGGAGACGATCGAGTCGCTTGACGCGTACAAGCGTGAGGCGGTGATCAAGACGTGGGAGAAGGTGAGTGTTGACTTTGGCAAGATCTTTGGCGACCTGCTGCCCGGAAGCACAGCCAAGCTGGTGCCTCAGGAGGGACGCGAGGTGACCGAAGGCCTCGAGGTCAAGGTATGCCTGGGCAAGGTGTGGAAGGACGGGCTTGCCGAGCTGAGTGGAGGACAGCGGTCGCTCATCGCGCTGTCGCTGATTCTGTCGCTGCTGCAGTTCAAGCCCGCGCCCATGTATATTCTCGACGAAGTTGACGCTGCGCTTGACCTGCACCACACCCAGAATATTGGCCACATCATCAAGACGAGGTTCCAGGGCTCGCAGTTCATTGTTGTCAGTCTCAAGGAGGGCATGTTCACCAATGCAAATCGGGTATTCCGGGCGCGGTTCGTGGACGGCACGTCCACCGTTGCTGTGATTAGCTGAAGAGTAACGCGAGCGAATGAATGAGCGACAGAGGTATCCTACAATGTTGTCGCTGGCTGATCTTGTCACCCACGATTGGTGTTCACCAGATCAACGCTGTTCTATGTTCTACGATGGCGTGAATGGCAGATCAACGCTGTTCCATGTTCTATGTTCTACGATGGCGTGAATCAGATCAACGCTGTTCCATGTTCTATGTTCTACGATGGCGTGAATCAGATCAACGCTGTTCCATGTTCTATGTTCTACGATGGCATGAATGGCCTCACCAGATCAACGCTGTTCTATCTTCTACAATGGTCATGCTGCTAGCTATAATTCTGACTTGACTGCCCTAGTCTCTATACTGTAATGATAATGATTAATGATTAGGCACGGTGATCAACCGTCGAGTCACGCCCGCGTAACGCGATCGTGGGATCGGCCAAGCGGCTGGACCTCGGGTAGGGTTGGGCGGCCCACACGGCGCTGTCAGTAGCGAGGGAAGTGACAGTAGAAGTCAGGCAAAGGGGTAACAGGAATATTACAGGAGTTGTAACAAGCTAGTATGGGGCCTGGTCAGGTGAAGGATAGGATATGCATATTGTAGACATGCGGACTGCCTGATCGGAGGCCGCCAAGATTTTCGGCGTGCAATTTTTCAGGCTCAAGCGAGAGGTACAATCTGTGCATGGATCGGCACGGCGCAGCCAGATTGGGACGAGTGGATGCAAGCATGACGAGCCAACAGTCAACGCAGATAGCGCTGTAGGTCGCTAAAATAGCGGCTAGACAGGCGCAAAACAGGCGCAAAAATAAGCAGCGACAGTGACTGATTGGCGAGGGATAGGGCTGGCATTAGCGTGATTACGGTAGGTTTGGAAATGATGGGCATGGGTGGAGTTGAGGGGAAGTGTAGGAAGTCAAGTGAGAAGGAAAGTAGGGAAGTGTAGGAAGTGTAGGAAAGTAAAGTCAAGTAAAGTGGGAAGTAGTCAAGTGACCTGGTCTAAGTAGAGTGGAATAAGTAGAGAACAGTCAAGTGGAGTAAGTAGAGCGTAATCAAGTGGGCACTGATTAGCTCATCTCGTGAAGTCCCGTGACTTCGAGCTGTGCCCAGCACTACAATACTCCAGCATTCATAAGTCATCAAGGCTCTATTCAGCTCTAATCAGCCTCTAATCAGACGTCAACTTCCAGTCTTCCCTTAGTAAATCCTTAATTGAATTCATCTATTGTTCTATTGTGCTCCTCACGGGCTGCCGGGCAGTGCCCAATGCGTGCCGTGGGCTGCGTGTTGCTTTTGCGGGCTGCACAGCAAGGGCTCGAAACGGCTATCATCTCCTATCGGATTAGGCTTTTTTTTTCCAGTGGCCGGTATAAATCAGGGACACATCCTACTTCACGCATTTTCCACCAAATCCACCGACTGTTACACTTTGTCTCGCCTTTCACCATGCCAGATCTCCCAGTCTGCTCTGGCGCTTGGTGGGCCCACGACGACGTAGCCTCGTGCTACAGACACTGGTACCTCGAGCTGGCGCCGTTTGCAGTGCTGCTGACGGTCTCGTCGGCGACTCTTGTGGCCAAGTACGTGCCGCGATTGGCCAAGTACGCTACTTCGTCGTCGGATCCCGCTACCCAGCCGCTGCTGGCGGATCCCGCGCAGGAATCGTACGACGACGACGCAGCTCATGTCGTCAACCGCTCGCGCGTCGTGGCTCATCAGGCCGACTACGGCGCTCTCGCTCGTGAGATTGCCGACTCGCACGTCCGCGATCCCTCGGAACGCCTGTCGGCCAAGCCCGACGCCATTATTGCCACTGTCGTGCGCTCGACTGCTGAGCGTGTTCGAATTGCTCTCGAAGCCATCGCCGTTGGCACACACACGGCCCTGGCTCTGGCTGCTCTTCTCTCACCCTCCATCGCCGCTGAATGGGACGATGCTCCCGCTACTCCGTACATTTTGCTCGCCTTCTGGGTCTACTGCCTCACCCTCGTCAATGCGCGCCTCCCGTACGTGCGCTCGCCGACCGAAGCCGCCCAGGGCGGCCTCTGGTACCACTCGACAGCCCTCTACTTCTTTGCGTTTGTGCTCTCGACCATCTCGTTCCGCTCCGC
The DNA here is from genome assembly GCA_030570555.1 of Sugiyamaella valdiviana. NCBI lineage: Eukaryota > Fungi > Ascomycota > Dipodascomycetes > Dipodascales > Trichomonascaceae > Sugiyamaella > Sugiyamaella valdiviana. The sequence goes on from JAJLWF010000001.1 coordinate 28,815, forward strand.
TTTCCTCCACCCCATCTCGACACAGTCGCGCAACTACCACATTGCCGACATCGCGCTCTCGATCCTGCTCTTCCTCGTCACCTTCTCGGCCAAGTCCGGCAACCGTGCCGCCAAGCTGTACATCTCCGCCGAAGGTACCTCGCCCTCTGTAGAACCCGTCTCCTCGCTCTTCCAGCTCATCACCTTCTCTTGGGTCGACCCCATCATCTGGAAGGGCTACTGGGAAACGCTCAACATGCCCGACGTGTGGGAGCTTCGTGAAGACGACCACGCCTACTACGTGCTGCGCGAGTTCCGCAAGATCAAGTCCCGCTCCTCGTTCGCCATGCGCATGGTCATCCACTTCCGCAAGGAGCTCGTCATTGCCGCGGGCTGGGCCTTCCTCTACTCGTTCACCACCTTTGGCCCCTCAATGCTGCTCAAGAAGATCCTCGAGTACGTTGACGACCCCTCCACGACCCCCGCCTCGGTCGCCTGGCTCTACGTCGTTGGTATCTTCATCTTCGGTGTCATTGACAATGTCGGCAACGGCCAGGCCCTGTTCATTGGCCGCCGCATCTGCATCCGCATGCGCGCCATCATCATTGGCGAGGTCTACGCAAAGGCGCTCCGCCGCAAGGCCGTGGCTGGAGGTGACTCTAACCTCGGCCGCAAGGCCGGCACCGACGCCGACGACAAGAAAGCCGCCGAGCCTTCCACCGACGACAAGGCCGATGCCAAGGACGACTCGGGCCTCCAGGCCAACATGGGTGCCATCATCAACCTCATGGCCGTCGACGCCTTCAAGGTCTCTGAGATCTGCGGTTACCTCCACTACTTTGTGTCTGCCACAATCACCATTGTCATTGCCGTCTGGTTCCTCTACTTCATTCTCTCCTGGAGTGCGTTTGTCGGTGCCGGAGGTATGATCTTCATCATGCCCCTCAACTACTGGTTCGCCGAGCAGTTTTCAAAGTACCAGGACGAGCTCATGGCTGTCACTGATCAGCGTGTCCACAAGACCAACGAGCTGCTCCAATCCATCCGTATTCTCAAGTACTTTGCCTGGGAAGATAAGTTTGCCCAGGGTGTCAGTGACATCCGTGAGAAGGAGCTGGCCATTCTCAAGAAGCGATTCATTCTGTGGGCCTTTGGCGCCCTCATTTGGTTCTTCTCGCCCTTGCTCATCACCGTCTCCTCCTTTGCATGCTTCACTCTCGTCCAACACCGCGAACTCACCGCCCCCATTGCCTTTACTGCCCTCGCTCTGTTCAACATCCTCAAGTTCCCCCTAGACCAGCTCGCGGATATGCTGAGTAACGTCATCCAGTCCAAGGTCTCGGTCGACCGTATCGAGCAGTTCCTCAACGAGGGTGAGACGGGCAAGTACGAGCAGCTCAGCACTGACCGCCCCCGCGGCCCTAACTCGCCCTACATTGGTTTCGAGAAGGCTTCATTCTCGTGGAGCACCTCGACGGCCCCTACCACCGACGCCGCCGCCTCTCCCACTGACACCGCCCCCAAGCGTAACGACTTCAAGCTCCGTGAAATTGACGTCAAGTTTGCCGTTGGCGAGCTCAACGTCATTATCGGTCCTACCGGTAGTGGTAAGACGTCGTTGTTGATGGCTTTGCTTGGAGAAATGGAGCTCGACGATGGCCGCGTCTTCCTGCCTGGTGCCCAGAGCCGTGAGGACGTTCGCCCTGATAAGACCACTGGTCTCTGCGAGACCGTTGCTTACTGCTCTCAGCAGGCTTGGCTGCTCAATGACACTCTCAAGAACAACATTCTCTTTGCTAGCGAGTACGATGAGGCCCGTTACAAGGCCGTTATCCAGGCTTGCTCGCTTACTCGTGACCTTGAGATTCTCGAGGCTGGCGACGAGACTGAGATTGGTGAGAAGGGAATCAACCTGTCTGGTGGTCAGAAGCAGCGTATCTCGCTTGCCCGTGCCATCTATTCGCGCTCGCGTCATCTGCTGCTCGACGACTGTCTGAGTGCCGTCGACTCCCACACCTCGCTTGCCATCTACGAGGACTGTTTGACTGGTCCCATTGTGGAGAACCGTACCATTATCCTTGTGTCTCACAACGTTGCTCTCACTATCTCACAAGCTTCGCACGTCGTTGTCATGGACAATGGTCGTGTCAAGGCCCAGGGCTCTCCGATGTCCCTTGCTAGCTCTGGAGCTCTCGGTGAAGACAAGCTTATCATGAACAGCGCTTCGCAAAGTGCTTCCCAGATTGCTACCCGATCCGCCAGCCAGGTGAATCTTACCCAGGTCAAGGAGCCCAGCAAGTCACTGGCTAAGGACATCGCTGAACGCCTCAAGGCTTCTACTGACGATTCAACTGTTAGCACAAAGATTGGAAGTGATGACGAGGCCGATGTCAAGCCCAAGGGAACTCTTGTCCAAGAGGAAGGCCGTTCGTCTGGTACCGTTGACCGCAGGGTATACGTTGCCTACCTTACGGCCATGGGATCGGCTCCCTGGTGGGCGTTTGTGTGGCTCCTTTTCTTGGCCCAGCCTGCTGTCAGCGTAGCACAGCTCTTGTGGACTCGTGAGTGGACCCAGGAGGGTCTCCAGCAGGCCACTGTTCAAGCATTCGGCAAAAGCTACATTGGTCAGGCTTGGGGCCGCGTTCTGCCCCTCGTGTCTGTGCTCTTCACGCCCGAGCCCTCGGCTATGTCGACTTTTGAGCACCGTGAATCGGCTCACAGCACTGTCTACTACATCACCGGTTACGCTCTTATTGGAATTGCTCTTATGATTGTGGCCACTCTCAAGGAACTCATTATGTTCATGGGTGGTCTCCGTGCCTCGCGTCTTTTGTTCAATGACTTCCTCCACTCCATCTTGCGCGCCAAGATCCGTTTCTTTGACTCGACCCCAGTTGGTCGCATCATGAACCGATTCTCAAAGGATATGGAGGGTATTGATCAGGACCTGTCACCAGTTATGTCTGGTACTGTGCGTTGTCTTATCCAGGCTGCTGCTACTGCTGTTGTCATTACAACCATCACTCCTGAATTTGCCATTGCTGGTGTTTTCATTTTCTTCCTATACTGGGCGATCGGTGTTCTATATCTGGCGACCTCGCGAGAACTCAAGCGTCTCGACTCTGTGACTAAGTCACCGATCTACCAGCAGTTTGGTGAGACTCTTGTTGGTGTTGCCACGATTCGTGCCTACGGCGACGAGCGTCGTTTCATTCGTGACAACATGAAGAAGATTGACACCAACAACCGTCCCTTCTTCTACCTGTGGGTGAGCAACCGCTGGCTGTCTTTCCGTGTCGACACTTCAGCGGCATTGGTATCATTCTGCGCTGCTGCATTTGTCCTGCTCAACATTGACCGCCTGGACCCTGGTCTCGCTGGTCTCTCTCTGTCGTATGCTCTCAGTTTCAACGAGAACGTTCTCTGGATTGTGCGTCTCTACGCTCTGCTCGAGATGAACATGAACTCCGTCGAGCGTATTCGCGAGTACATGGATGTTGAGAAGGAAGGCCCTCGTATTACTAACGTGCGACCGCCTCCTAACTGGCCCAGCCAGGGTGAGATTCAGATCAAGGACTTGTCTCTGCGCTATGCTCCGGAGCTTCCTCTCGTTATCAAGAATGTCACGTTCAACGTTGAGAAGTTCAACAAGATTGGAATTGTGGGTCGTACCGGTGCTGGTAAGTCGACTATTATTACGGCACTGTTCCGATTCCTTGAAGCCGATACCGGTCATATTGTCATTGATGGACTGGACATTTCGACGATTGGCCTTCAGGACCTTCGTCGTGCGCTCGCTATCATCCCCCAGGACCCTACTCTGTTCACTGGTACCATTCGCACGAACTTGGATCCGTTTGGAGAGCACACTGACCGTGAAATCTTCGAGGCTCTCCGTCGCGTTCATCTCATCCCCCATATTCCCGAACCTGGTGAGGTGGTTGAGCACGTTGAGGGTGAGAACAGCAACCAGTTCTTTGACCTAGAGTCCAGCGTTTCCGAGGGTGGTAACAACTTGTCCCAGGGACAGCGACAACTGATGTGTCTAGCCAGATCACTGCTCAAAGCACCCAAGGTGCTTTTGCTCGACGAGGCCACTGCATCTATCGACTATGAGACTGACGCTCGCATCCAAAAGACGATTCGTGAGGAGTTCAACGAGACCACTATTCTGACGATTGCCCATCGCCTGCGATCTATTGTTGACTATGACAAGATCCTGGTCATGGACGCCGGAGAGGCTGTCGAGTACGACACTCCTCAGGCGCTGCTTGGCGACAAGAACACTATCTTTTACGGTATGTGCGCCAAGAGTGGTGAGCTCGATGCCCTGCTGAAGATCGCTGCCGAAGCTGCATCGTCCCAATCGTGATCTGGTGTCACTATCCCCGCATGTTAATTATTGTAGATTGTATTTAATGATTCGTTGAACCATTTCCTAGGCCTAGATCGCACTTGGACGTCGGAAGCTTACATATATCCAATTAGGCACTCTTCATAGTCGTAAATAATAATGATTAATTCTACACAGGCTGGCACGGAGCTAAACCTCATGCCCTTGAAACGGTAATAGCGGGTCGACCACCTCCTTCATGAGCTGAATATAGCGTGTCGAAAGCAGCTTCTGATGAAGTTTGAGTCGAGCCGTAATCCCACCATCCAAGAGCCCCAGGGCTCCAGCAAGAGCTAATTTGGACGCCAGCTCACATAACAGGTACTCCACGTTAAGGATTGGTAGCTCAGTTAGCTGCTGTTCCTCTTCATCGGTTAATGCACGTCCCTCTCTAGCCTTTTCGTCGATATCTGACTCTTCGAGCACAGTATCTTCACCGATGTACTGCCGCTCCAGCTCCAAGAATAGCCATGTCGTCTCGAGACCGACATCATTGAGGTCAACATAGTCTAGGAGATGGTCGAGTGAGCCACCGTCTCTAGTATGTCCCGACTCAACCGTAACTTTGATAGCAACGAAAACATCTAGCAATGAAAGATTGAGGAACACCTTCGTTGCGAGATCGATAGAGCGCTGCTTTCTCGATAGTTCCATGACAAAGTCAGAAAACACGCGAACGATGTTCTCATGCTCCCAACTGAAAGGCTGTTCCGCAACATTGCTCAACTTCCAGATGATTGCAAGACGGAGAACGGTTACTACATTCTCAATATGTCGAGACTCAACGTCTCCATCGGAGCCAGCATACACGCTGGGAAGTGTGAGCCGTCGGGAAACTGTGTGATCTCCCTTCTCATCTTGCCATGACTGTGTGACCACTTGGTGGATATCGACCACAGCTCCAAAGCGGGCGAGATGATCAAGAGACCTACTGGCCGGGCTACTTGAACGCGCCTTCTCCAGAATATCGTAGCCTAGGTCATCCACAGCAGCAGCAAGACTCTGTTGAGTGAAAACTTTAGTTTCGTCACCAGTCAAACCGTACTTGAAGAGGCTCTCACACTCTCGAAGAACAACAGGGGAATCCTCTTCGAGAAACGCTTTCAGCGTGAAGGTGAGTATCACTTCGAAAATATCATCTTTGTGCAGTTTGTTGTAGATGTCCGTCTCGACAATCATGCAAAGCTTCAGAACATTGGCAAGAATGGCTGGGTCATACTTGAATTTCTCCAATAAGTTTGGGAGAGCCACGATCAGTTGTCCGTGCACTTCGTCAATACCATCTTGAATTTCGTCCTTGGACGGGCGTGCCTTTCCAATTCGCGTCGGGGAGCTGACGGCTTTCATGGCCGCGAGAATAAGGCCATAGAGTACATCAAAGGCAAGTGCCAGATCGGTGATAGTATGCGCACTAACAAACTGCTTCACAGCGGCGTCAGAGATCTTCCCTCGAGCTCGCGATTTGCCTAGTGACGAAAAATCGAAATTGAGCTGCGACACGAGAGTTCCCCACTCGGGTGCCTCATCACCAAGAACTTCAAAAACGGCTTCTGCGCCTAGAGCAGTCCGCGAGGGCAGCTTTTGGAATTGTTTGTTGGAGATAGACTGAAGCGATGGCTCTGGATCGGGGTCGTTTGCAACAACCTTTGCGAATAGTCGGGTGCATGCACTGAGCAGCACCCAGTCTTCAACGAGCGACGAGTATTCAGATGACTTGCGAAGCTGTGTGACGGTAGATTCGGGAACATCCTCCAGAGACAACGCGGCAAGTTTGCGGGCCTCAGCAATGAATAAAGATGCGGCAGCTTTGCGAATGCGTGGCTCACGGTCTAGGACAAGTCCATAGAGAACTGGAAGATCTGTGTCATCTGGCTCTAGGAACTTGTTCTCAGATAATAGCGAGAGGAGGACGACCGCAGACTTGCGCGCTGACGGATCGGCATCACACAAGGCCATCTCTTTGATGTGGGGAAGAAAGCGAACTGTGAAATCAGCCGACTGGTTGTTCTCAAGCCATTTCTCATTATCCGAGTAGAGGGAAATGAGCGCCGAGAGCGCCTGGTGACGCACCTGGGCGTCTACGTCTGACAGGCCAGCCCCGAAAACACGTACATATTCAGGACTCATGAACTTCTCAGGAAGTTTCTGTGTCCATTTTGCCAGGAATTTGGTACAGTCGACGCGTATGTGGAAGTCGACGTCGCGGCACCGTGAGTTGAAGACAGAGCTGATGACGTCCTTAATGTAAGCGTCAATGACCTTGAGCTTGGCTTCTTCGGCACGCTTAGAGGCGCGGATAGTCTCAATGTCGTCATTCTTCTTCGACTTTCGGGTGAGACGCTGCTGGATGACGGCGATCTCCTCACGGCGCGATGCGTACACGTCGCAGAGGGCCGTTACAATGGCACCCATTGCGACGGTAGCTGTGTGTCGGAAGGATCGTAGACCAGCTGTCGAGAATACCGACACCCAGTGAACCAGCGACCACAATGGACTTCTGGCGCTTTTGGGTTGGTAGAGAACGCCATCAGCAGCTGCAACCTGGACGATCTCCGCAAAGAACTGTTGCAGATTGGCGCGAAACCGCGTTCCCTTGCGCGACACAATGACGTAGTCGCTAGTGATGTACTTGGACGTCTCGTCGACAATCGGCCACAGCGTCTCTGCAGCTGCCTTGTCGTTTGTAGCATCATGGCTCTCGAGTGCAGTATCGGATCCGCAGCTCTTGAGCAAAAAGTTGATGATGTTGGCCATAGCATCCTCGGCACTGTCCTTGTACTCGCCGAGCCAGTCCTTAGCCAGCATGTGAAGTGACGGATTTCGTGCCCACATGGCGTCTGAGTTAGCTAGTCCGTGAATGGGATTGAGCGAGCGTAGAGCCTTGAGGAACTTACCAAAGATGTCGTTTTCAAAGGGTTCAGGACGCGCAATTGGCGACTCTGCACGTACACGCTTGCGGCCACGCGGTATCGCGCCCGCCGGCTTGCGTTTCGCGTTGCCCGTGTCGCTGTCCGAACCGCTTTCATCTACATTAGAATTGCCAGTCGTCGAGACGAGAACCTACCGTATACTGGTGTATGAGCGGTGACGCGCGCTGACCTGCGAACGGCAGCGTCGGCAGCGTCGTCAGTCACAGTATCCAAAACCATACCAGGCATATTGAGTTGCGAAGGTAGAGCACCTCAAGTGGATCGTGATGTCTAACAACTCCGTTAATGTTGTACTTCCTATAAACGACGCGTGTTGGGGCTAGGGTATATTACTACCGTGTTTCGTTCGCGAGCTGCGCAGCTAGATAGTTCGACAGTAGCAGTGTTTAAGACAGGTTATGAACAAAGTTTCTGAGAATGGAATGTGTCGAACTGAATTATACATCTATAAAGTATTAAACTTTTGGTAGGCCTTTGGACTTCTACATGGGTGTGCAGTAGAGTGTGACCTGGTTTAAAGTCAGATACACGCTGATGAGAGCGCACAGCACTGGCAAGTCAAAGGAAGGATTATATCTTCAGGACCGGTCTTAGCTATTTGCCATCCACAAATTCAATTCCAACGCAACATCCGAGTCTGAGACTTCGCTGGTCTCATATTGTCCGGACCCACTGGGGAAGTAGGATATGTAGAGACAACCCCTCGAATAGACAAGCCCTCGTCTCCACGTGGCTTATACGACTGTTTGCATAACATACGGATTCGCCGTGCAAACTCCCACTGAATAGTCCATCACGACCTGTACGCCTCGCAAAGCTGGGAGACGCTTTTGATTATGGGGTGGTGAGCCATCCGTTGACACGACAGCGAAATAGCGCTCGAGACCGGCAGGACACAAGTCCAAGGTTCATCAGTTTGTCAAATCACTCGCCTACAATACGCCGGCGTCGCTCGTCACGGACGCCACGGTCCTTACTGCGCGGCAGCTGGACAGGAGTCGATTGGCTGGTGGTTTCCGTCGTAGTCTGGTCCTTGTGGTTGTCATCGTATGCGAGGATATCCTCGTTCGTGAGTCGGATCATCGTAGGGGGTCGGCGAAGCATTGTTGTTTGATACAAGATTACAAACGAAAGTAGAATAAGTTAGGAAGGCTGCAGTCCAACTGTTAGATATCGGGTTTAGGTACAAATGTCAGGCTCCGACGTCGGCTGCCTTCCGGGTAACAAGCGTTGGTTGCGCTAAGTAATGTGTGGCTAGAAGTGTAGCAGCTTCCTCTACGTGGTAGATTCGCGACATGGATATAACTACACCACCGGATATTCCGCAGGGGGAGGTGGAGACCTGCCGTATCTGCCGAGGTGAAGCCACTGACGATGAGCCTCTGTTTCATCCCTGCAAATGCAGCGGCAGCATCAAATATGTGCATCAAGACTGGTAAGTTCGGTTCAACAGGTTCGGTTATGACGGCAGCACGCTGGGGATGTACTCTTTGAGTGATCTGGCACAATGGATAAAGCAAACTCACGAGGTTACTACTAGTTGATTTGACGGATCATATTGATCCATGTACTAGAACCTCGAAGATCCATTGCCACTTCACTAGCTTCTAATGTGGAGAACTCCAGATCGTACTACCTGTCGAGATATTGTTCCCTTGCTAACACAGTCTTCTAGAATGGCTACGGCATTCAAAGAAATCAGCGGTCTGTGAGCTGTGCAACACTTCGTACCGATTCACCAAATGTAAGTGTCGACTTTTTGGATCAGCTGGAATACGAGTGCCTTGGCTTCTCCGAGTCATCTCGCTGGTACTTCTCATTCGCTACAATGCTAACTCAGTATACTCGCCAGATATGCCACCAGCGCTTCCTCTGCAACTCATGATCCAGCGGATGGCAAAAGACGGCGTTCGGCTATTACTAGTCACAATCAGAGCGGCAGTAGTGCTGTTCCTGTGGCTCACGTTTCTCCCGTACATGTCATCTGTACATATCCGCGTGATGACGGGCCTAGCAGAGACAATTCCCCACAAAATGGAAGCTATCTTCCTCTCACCAGTGCATGTTCTACGAGAGGCGTTGACATTATCTGGCCCGACGATGATCTCGCTGCCCGAGTTTCTGCGTCCGATGTGGCCCGGCAAGTCTACAAAAGCATTTTACGAGTTTGTCATTGAGGGCCAGGTTCTCCTCGTGACCCTGGTGCTCATCATCTTCATTGTAATGATTGTGCGCGAGTGGGTATTGCAGAACGAGGAGTTTCTTGAAGAGCTTCGTGCCATTGAGGTGAATCCTGAGCCCCAGGCTGATCATGCTCATTTGCACGATGCTACTGCGGAGGTTGCCGAATTCCACGCCGAGCATGCAGAGTCTGATGAGGACTGGGTAGATGAGGAGCAGGCTGGCACAGAAGAGGAAGACGAAGGTGACGACGAAGGTCAGGTGGCCGGGCCCAATGACCCACTTGGAAATGTGGAGAACCTACGCCAGAGACTCGTGATGCTGCGCAACAATAATAACGTTGTTGAGGGCGACGCTGACGTGAACCCACGTGCAGCAGATGTTCGCAACGCCGTGGATCGCGCACTGGGTGACGTCGATGCTCTCAACCAGGCCTTACAGAACCGCCGACTTATGCATGTTGCAGCACAGCTACGGCAGGCTCATGAAGCTGGTCATCCGGAAGAGGCACAGGGCGCTGCAGCCCAGAATGACGACGAGGCGAACCCAGTACCAGCTGCTGTAGCGCCAGATCATAGGGGACCAGCTGAGCCAATTGGAGGTGTTGAACAGCCACAGGACATACCCTTACAAGGTTTTCTTGGGGCTGCGGATGGTGCTGAAGTTCCCATCGATCGTCTGGACCCCATGGATGGTCTCGACCAGAACCCTCGAAACGATTTTGATGATTTTGACGATTTTGACGACATGGATGACGGCATCGACGACGTTGACGGCCTTTTGGATATGATTGGTTTCCGTGGTCCTCTTGTGAACCTGGTTTCTGCATCATCTGCTGCCCATCTTATCTCTGGGTTGACGGTGTTGATCCTATATGGCCTGCCCTATATCCTCGGCCGTTTGATAGTGTATGCGACATGCACCATCGGTTATCCTCTGTCACGGTATTCAGCGATAGCCATTTCTGCTCGCCTATTCATGATTGCCGATCTTTGCCTGACACCGTTCGCTAAGATCGTCAGCGCGGCCTTGCCGTCGCTTTCTAAATGGGCATCGCGTGATGCTCTCATGGCCCGTCGACACTTGCTCCACGGCTTCATGGGGCGCGAATATGAGCGCATGTTTGAGCCTTGGACGTTCCCTCAAGTTGATATGCCTATTCGTTTTGTGGTGACGCTTCTTGGGTACTCGGTGATAGCAACAGCTCTTGCGTTTTACTCATCTTCTAAAATTCGGTTTAGTCGCACTCGGACAGGCCAGCGAACCGAACGTGCCATTCTAATGATCCTCAAGCAGGTAGAGGCCGTGTTGAAGGTTATCGTGGTTATTGGAATTGAGCTTGTTGTGTTCCCCATCTTCTGCGGTATGCTTCTTCACATGTCACTTCTACCCCTGTTTACTGCGCCATCGCTTCAGGGTGAGGTTGATTATTTTCTGTCCCATCCTATCACGACCACATTTCGCAACTGGGCCATTGGCACTGCGTACATGTTCATATTTGCAATGTTCGTGGCGCTGTGTCGCCGGATCATGCGTTCTGGAGTTCTTTACTTTGTTCGCGATCCTAATGACGCCAATTTCCACCCTATCAAAGAGGTACTCAATCGCGGGTTGTGGATTCAGCTTTCACGCATTGCTCTGTCGGCTCTAATCTACAGCGTACTCATTGTTGTGTGTTTGGGTGGAATAATCTATGCCCTGCGTTACGTGTTCCATGTGTCGTACCTTCCACTATCTATTCAGTGGATAGGTTCTGTTCGTGACATACGATCTATGCTGGCTGTGGTGGTCCTCTTTAATGTGTGCATACCAGCGCTCGTGCGCACGCTCCGTTCTTCTACGATCATGAATGCGTACTGGTCACGAGTCTTCACGTCTGTATGTGCCAATCTACGCCTATCGTCGTTTATCCTCAATGTTCCGGTCCCTCAGGAGCAGGGGTCTATTTACTACGGTAGTCTATGGGCGCGATTCCTGGCCACTCCCGACTACACACAACCGGTGACAGCTGAGCAGGCCAGAAATGGAGCTTGGGACAAGGCATATTTTGTGCGTGATGGCACCTTTGTGCGTGCACCCAATACGGACAGTATTCCATCGCGGCTAGACCTCCAATTGTTTGTGACTGTCACTAAAGATGACGAGCGCGTTGATGGATTGACAGGAATTCAGCAAAATGAACTGACAAAGTATGCTATTGTCTACAGACCTCCCCAGTTTCGTCTACGAGTGGGTTTGTTCCTGGTGTCTCTTTGGATTACGGGTATTCTGGTACTGTTAGCAGCGACAATCTTGCCGCTGATAATGGGGAAGGCTACTGCTCGCTTCGTATTGGACCTGGATCCTATTGGTGATCAGTTTTATTTTGTTATTGGTGCAATGGAGCTCCTCAGCCTGTTGTGGGTGTATGAGAAGCGGTTTGAGCTTTACAGAGGATTTTCCTCATTTTCTGGTTCTCTTGTTGGGCTCGATTCGGTTCAGTTTGTGCTCAAACTAGGAAAGCTTGGTTTACTCGCCTTTCTAGCTGTTTCAGTAGCTGCTATTATGGGGCGAGTTCTCGACTTATATGTTCTGCTTCCTTTTAGCCGACTCATACTGTCTGCCCCTCTCGAGCTATCGAACGGTTTGAGCAACTATGCATCAGGTGTGCTGATGATGCTGCTATTCCACAATGTGACAGTCACAAGACGCCCAGACGGCATTACTGCCCAAAGATTCCGTGCCATGATTCAGAATGGCTGGTGGGACTACGACGTTAAGATTGCGGTCAAGTACTTTGCAATGCCTTACTTGTGTGCAGGAGCTGTTGCTGTTGGCCTTCCTGTCGGTATCTGCTGGACGGTGTTCAGCGTTTTCTATCGGGATGCATCGGCCGATCTCATCCGTCGCACCTACGAGCTCAGCTACCCAGTTGCACTCATGTGGTTTGTTACGGAGACAATTGTGTCGGCAGCCAAGTCGGCAACCCGTAAATGGCTCGTCCGTACCCGCGATGAAGCGTACTTGGTTGGCCAGCAACTTGAGAACCTCTAGGAGCCCTCTCATCGTTTGCCTGAGGTTAAGTGCAAAAGTTGTTTTGCCTAGTATGTGCCGAACTGAACCACGTGAGTCTGCACTCGCCAAACTCACGACTAACGACCTGCATATGGCATATAGATATTTATTTCTGGTTCACTGTATTTCATCATCTTTGGGACTTGAGACTCAAATTGTATTTAAAAGGTGTGACCCATTTCTTCCCTGTATATCTGCTGACGACAATATTGTGGAAACCTCACCTCTTATATATCTGTAACTGTAGTATAGTGTTGAGCGCAACAGTGCTAAGCCTTATGTCCATGCTGGGACTGGGTGGCTAGCTTGGAAATAGCCTGACTCTGGGTCGCGAACTTCTTCTGGAAGTCGTTCATGCCATAGTTTCCAGCAACGTTGGCCACGTTACTGAGGGACCCGGAGAAAACGTGCATAGCTGGCACCAGAACGAGATCAATGGCGCCTCCCGAGAGGTTTCCAATGAGAACCTCAGCACCGTCAGTCAGAGACTGGAACGTCGGGCCTAGCACCGCAGCAACAACGACGTTGGACAGGCCTCCAGTGATCGGAGCCAGAGCACTTCCAGTCATGCCGATGACGTTATCAATCTGACCGTCTAAACCGGTGATGAAGTTGGTCATAGCGGCCGCACCGGGGCGAGGACCAGCCGACTTGAGGTCGTTGGTAAACGAGTCAATACGCTGCTGAGCATTCGTGAAACCAGCCTTGACGCCGGCACCGAGGTCGAGCTGACGAGCGATCTTGTCAGAGTTCCGGGTGGGAATGGCCGAGTCGGCAATATTGCCCAGCTTCTGACTCATTCGCTGTAGTGTGCCCGAGAAGTTGTCCTGCTGGTATTTCGTGGCCAGAGCAGACATCTGGCTTACACTACCCGAGAGGGATCGAATGTGTTCAGTGAGGCCAGCATCGATGTTACTGCCAGTTGATAGCACGCTAATGAGAACCTCAACACCGTTGACAGTCGACTGGAACACAGGGTTGACAAGAGTACTTGTCACCGTCTTGCTCGGATTGCCGACATTAGCCATGGATGTCTGCACAACCGAGTTTGCGTTGTCGACATCATGACCAAAAGTGCTGAGGAAATCAACGACAACTTCATTGGGCGGGTTGGCTCCGGCATTGCGGAGCTGGGCAGTGGAGCTGTCGAGCGCCTGCTGCGCATTTGTCACCGAGTTGGCAGCAGCATTGACCGAGTCAGCATAGCGGGCCAGAATGCTGCGTTTGGGCTTGCTCGAGGCAATGGATGACAGCTGGTGGCTGAGAGTGACGAATTTGACACTGTAGTCCTTCATGTTAGCTTGCGTAGCGACATTGGCGACTTTGGAGAGCGATCCAGACAGAACGTGCATTGCCGGCACCAGCGCAGCATCAATAGTACCCCCAACGACATTGCCAATGAGCACCTCGACACCATCAGTAAGAGACTGGAAAGTAGGACCGAGAACGGCCTGCACGGCAACGTTGGACAGTCCGCCAGTAATGGGAGACGCCAAGTTGCCGACGACACCAATCAAGTTATCAATTTGACCGTCAGCGCCAGTGATGAAGTTCGTCAGCGCTGCAGTAGCAGGATGCGCACCAGCAGACTTGAGGTCGCGCGTGAACGAGTCCATGCGTTGCTGGGCATTAATTACGCCAGACGCGAATCCGTCAGACACTGCGTTTCCACCACTGCTGCCACGGCGGTCGTGGCTGTGTACGAGACCATTGACGCTGGCAGCAGCTAAAATCGTGGTAACAATTCCCTTCAAGTACATCTTTCGTATCCAATGTAATTGTAGGGAGTTGTCAGCACACCACGAGCCTTTTATACCCGACGACTCCATCGGTACCACGCAATTTCCGTGCCATCCCGGATCTCATTTCCTATTTCCATATCGGCATTTTGGTGGAGTGAGTGGCTCTCTTTACCCCTGAGGTTCTCGAGGGCAGGGGTGCAGTATTTCACCCCGCAACCAACTTGGTGAACTCTGTTTGATAATGTCGTCGTCTATCAAAGTGCCTCAGCGCACGGGTGTGCTTTTAGGTGAGTGGAAGACTGAACTGAGTAGAGTTATGCTAACAAGATCGCATTGACAGCGCCACGGACCGCTTGGTGTCCAAGTTCTCGGAGATTGTATCTCTGGCTAAAGTGAGTGCTGCCAGTACAATTGACAAACACTAACGTAGAACAGCGGCAATGATCGCGGCTCTGTCGCTAGTGAGAGCTTCCAAATTGAAGCTGATGCCTCCACAATTGTAAGTTCTAGTTGGGTTTAACGCCGGCTTTCGGTGGAACTATAACTGGTGGGCTAACTCAGGTTCGTGCTGCTGAGGACCTGCTATTTGTGACACGCAGTCTCAAGGAAGCGTGGATTCTGGGCCAGATTCGACCTATTTCGTCAATTGAGGAGGAAGACCAGGAACAGCAGCGGGTATCGCAGGCCCAGGAGCTGTCCAACAAACTCGTGGATGCTATTTTGCAGGATCGCGACTAGGAAGTTGCAGGCTCTAGAAGCAGAGTTTATTCTATTGCCCACGATTTGCCGAGTGTCTGTTATTAGCGAGTGGACTTGCTGCTTTGGGCAGTAACCCAGTACGCCAGTTGACGATTGATAGTGGTGGATGATTCTGGCGGGCGTTTGTGACTACGCTGCCAGTACGTTAGCCAGTACGCTGTTAGCCAGTACGCCAGACGGTTGATAGTGCATGTGATTCTGGCGAACGATGCCAATCAGCTGATGAGCAGATCCTAAGGTGGCCCTCTACAGTGTCATCGCTCAGGCTGAGGTAGCCCTGAACACGCACCGGCGTCGCTAAGGCTGAACACTATAAGCTGTCTGTTCGGGTGCTTAGTGTTCGGCCCGAAGCACCTACAAATGGTCAAATCATTAGTGCATTATACATGTATCGTTACCGTGACCAAAGGCCAAATCTCATTACTTCGTGACCAAGCCATATCTCCTTACTCCTTCAGTCGTTACTCCGCGAGACATCTCATTACTCAAACATCTCATCACTCAGACCAGATGCGGTGGTCCATGGTGTGTCCACAGATAGCCTGGCGGGCCTGGCGGGGCCCCGACGACAGGGAACGGCTCGTCGGACCAGGGGCCCTTTAAATTACACTTGTCCTGTTGGCTTTGGCGCCATTGCATGATCTCGTCCTGTTTTTCCAAAATCCTCTTGAAGTCGAGCTTCGTGGGTGTGAGGTGTGCCAGTCGTGGCTTGAGGTCTCGCGTCGTGGACTCTGGCGAGGTGGCAGCAGTGGCCACCGACGAGGAAGTCTTGGATCTGCTGGGTGTTGAAGGGATGGAGGAGATTGGCGGAGATGCAGGAGGAGTAGGCGTGAGAGTACGCAATGTGGGCGACGGAGGGGATGGCGAGTGTTCTGGCGACGACTTTGAGAGTTTGATGACACGGCGTTTTGGTCGCACATGTCGGTACATGGCCGCAGAGGGCTTTGTGGGGCAGTGAATGACCTTTTCGAGCTCGGCCAGCGGCGACGAGAAGGCAGTGTCGGGGACGCCGTGGGAGCGGGCGTATTCTGCGGCCTCGGCCTGTTCACAGGCGGCTAGAGTTGCTCTTGTCACGCACTGCTCAATGCCTGGTCCAGTGCCGGACAAGGTCTGGCGCGAGCGATGCAGTTGCGAGAGGCCGTCGAGGCATGCTGGGTAGGGTCTGATGAGTGGCATGGACCAGTGCTCTGGCGACAGCGGCAACGAAGACCAGTCGGTGGATGGTCTGCGAACGCCATGAGGCGCGTGCTGAAGGTGGTCCATCATCTGTTGAAGGTCCTGCTGGGCCCTTTGGCCAATCTTTTCCTGGCTCAGCTCGTAGAGCAGTTCGGGCATGTCTTCGCGGATAGACTCTTGGAGCCGGGCAAAGATTTCCTGGTGGATAAAGTCCGAGACGCCCGGGATGAAGTCGAGGCTCGACTCGACCTTTACGGATTGCACCGGATCGTTCTGAAACACGACGGTGAGGCCCTTTGCTTGGGAGACGACAACAACAATGACGGCGGATATGGCGATGTGGGAGATGGAGATGCGAAGGGGCAGTTGGAGGGACGCAGCAGCGGCGAGCATTGTCGGGACGCCCATGACAGGTCCCTTTGAGCGCACGAGCGCGAGTCTGTTGGCCTCGACTTTGGTCAGCAGCGACATGGATGCATCGCCCGCGTAGTCGAGCTTGAAGATGCCGCGGAACTTGTCGGTGTCGAGATCGCCGACCTCGAGCATCTCGAGTTTCGGCGGCACGGACCCAAACTCGAGCCGGTCAATGGCCATTTCGCCGACAATGACATCGGGCTTGACGGTTTTGTTCATGGCCCGCCGGATCACGGCCTTTGCCTGGTCCAGCAGCCGGGCCTCATCAAAGAAGGTCCAGTTGAACCGAAAGGACATCCCAAAACCACGCAACCTGAGTAAAGTGAAGGTTATGAAGGTTACTAAGTTAATGGATGACGAAGGTTAAAAGCCAGGTGGTTGCTGAGGTCCTAGCCCGTTTGGGCTGGTGGGCAGGCGGAGGGCGCATGGCGGCGCTGCGCTGAATGCGGTAACAGCCAGCTCGTGACCCAACCGTGCGCTGTAAGCCATTGCGGGGCTAGGGCATGGAGGGACGAAGGTTAGAACTGGTGTAGGCGTTTAATAGAGGATATTGAGAAATGTTGGGCGATCAGCAGACGGAGGGGATTGGTGAGAAGGATACGTGCAGTATCAGAAGAATTCACTGGGCGTGGTGGTGGTTTAGACTGTACTGCCACTGGCTGTCTGATGGCTGCCGTTGAGGCATGGCGGGTTATCCGGTTAGGGTGCAGCTCAACTGTTGAGATGCACAGTAGAGTAGGGCCAGTGGAGCGGAGCCAGCGGAGCAGAGCCAGCGGAGCAGAGTGCGTCGGAAAAAAGGAGAAGTCAACGTGTAGAAGCTTGAACAAGCACATACGTGTCGGTGAGCGCCATCCTTCCTCTCTTCCTCGTGCGCCATCTCATATTAGTATAAGTGTACATTAGTATAAGTGTACAGTTGCGTTAGCTCAGCGCGGCTGAACGAGCCGCATGCACGATTGTTGCCGTGTCAACGACATCATAACCGCGAATCCTCCATTCTGCCATTCACATGTCGCAGTTCGAGGAGGACGACGGCTTCGTGTTTACGCGCAAGCCCTCGGGCAGCTCGCGCGCGACGACGGTCTCGCCTGCAAGGCCAACCCAGCTTTCTTCTCCACTCGTGCTGCCGTCTCCACCGCGTCTCGGAAACCCTGGTGGATTGCGACCCAAAACACCGACTCCGACTACAACACACAACCGCGACGAGTCCGCGACATCAGTGACACCAGCTCGGCTCCATCTGCCGAAGAGACGCCGCGATCCTGCCGACGAGCCGTCCGTCAAACGGCCACGACCGCAGTCTGCTCGACGTGAAGGCACCTCGACCCAAAGTTTACCCAGCGGCAGTCCTCGAAAGGCACAAGTCTCTAGAGCTGAAACCCCGTCGAGAGCGCGAGATGCACGTTCACAAACACATCACAGCGTGCAGGCTCAACGCTCGCCAGTGCGCCGAGCCGAATCGCAAGCGAAGCTCAAGGTATCGGAACTGATGCGCAAGAGTTCACGACCCGATAGCCTGTCGACCCGCGATTCTCGCGATTCACGTCCGTCACAACCAAACTTCACCCCCGATAGAACTGTGTCTCGTGAGGCACGAAGCCAGAACGCTGTCCGAGAGACTCTCCGGGAGACAGTGCGCGAAACACCCCGAGAGACTTCCCAGCAAGCCCCAAAGCAGGCTTTAAAGCTGGCTCTACCTCAAGTTGTGCCCCAGTCTGAACCCCAGTCTGCACCCCAGCCTCTACCCCAGGAGACGGTCGGGCCAGTCCGTTCAACGACGCCCGAAAATGTGGCGGTTGGACAGGTCGACCTGCCAGCTGCCGAGACACCGGTGATCCGCCGGAACCAGCGGCTCCGGCAGTCGAGCCGGCGCAGTAGCCTCAGCCAGCGCGGCAAACGCATGAGCACCGTTGGCAATGGATTTGTTGCAGACCCGCACGCCGACGTGGACGCGCGCGACTTTTACAAACACTCTGAGGCCGAGACCGCCGACCCGCAACGGCTCAAGCAGGTACTTGTGTGGTGCCTCAAACGTAAGCTCCATGAGCACGGAGACAGTCTGAAGCAGCTGCGCGAGCGTGGAGGCGCGGCGTCGGAACAGCAGACAGCTCTCACGATTGCGCGACAGATTGAGGAGGAGGTGGTGCAGGGCCTGGTGGATGGACAGATATCTGTTGACTGGCTACACGGCCCACCACGCAACGAACCAGATGTGCGACCCGTGAAGGTCGTGCCTAATGCTCAGAATACCACGAACAAGAGCAATCTGGCGGCGTTTGAAAGCCGCTTGGCTGAGCTTGCCAAGGAGAAACAAGCATTGCAAGCACAGCTCGACTCGCTGTCGAGACCACGCGTCAATATCGCGGCTCTTGACGCCAAGTTTGAACGCGTTTTTGTCCCGACCTTGAACCCCGAGGTCCAGCACATCATCCACCATGGAGTGTCTGAAGCGGCCCAAGAGACTCGAGAGCTGATAAGCCGCGCTTCTGACCAGATCCTGTTCACGCTTCTGCGACTCGAAGACGGTCTGCACAAGGTTGGCTCTCTGGCCAAGGCGTCACGGGTTGTCGTTGATCGCCAGATGGTTGACATGTCCCGGATGCTTGTGCAGAAACAGGAAGCGCACCAGCAGGTGCCCACACACAGCATTTTGCGAGCCCTGTCGCGACTGCGGTAACTCCACCTCACGATGAAACGATGACATGAATGCAACATAAATTATTACTCGTTACCGAGCTGTACTATAGGCCGATACTAATGCAAAGTCCGTGATGCTCTAAACCACCCACAGTCCGTAATGCTCTAAACCACGAGGCAGATGATGCCCCATGATGCCAAACAACTGTTACAGGAACTTCCTAGCCAGTAGACGAACCTTCTGGTCGAACACTGGACTCGTAATGGGCTGATTAACGAAATAGAATGGCGAAAGGAGCGTCTTCACGTAGAGGTCGTACACGTCAGTGAAGAATTGGCGGATTGAGTCCTCGTTCTTCGTCTCGTGAAGAAGTAGCATTTTGATGTCTGTTAGAGCACAATTCGCTACAAGCTCTTATACTTACTGCCGGCTGTGACATAGGCCGAGATCATGTAGTTGTAGAAGTTGTCGACAACCTTGAGGTAGAGGCTGTTGGATGTCCATTGGATGTCCTCCACGAGGTCCAGAGCGCTGTGTACAATGAATGGATTCAGCTCTTTCATTTCTGGCGGGAACTACGTTAGCATGAGGACATGACTTGCTGAAAGAGACATACGCGTGACACACCGTCTCCGCCCTGACGGTGCGTGCCTACATCGAGCTCGTAGATGGGGCTGTCTTTCGTGCCTATTATTGCCAGATAGTACGACATTTTAAGATGTTCCAAAGATGGGTCCAAAGATGGGTCCAGAGATGGTCCTTCGGATCTTCTCTTGGTTCGTGTATGCCCAACCTGAGGTTAAGCGCTGGCGGAGTACAGCTAATGGTGGAGGCAGTCGATTTAGTGGCGTTTAGCAGCATGATGCGGTTATCTGGCTAGACAGCCCCGGAGATGCCTTTGGAGGTAAGTTCACGAGGCAAGTGGGGCTCCACTGTTGCTGTTAACCAGTCAGAAATGGATATGGACTCGTGAAGTATTCTCTGAGACTTTACTGTTTGTCCAACGTGCTTTCACAGCTGGAGATCACTCTAAAGACTAACCACCTTACGGCTAAACATAGTGCCGATATTACCATGCCAGGTACAGTATCACACCCATATCCTATAAACCTTTCTTTACTTTCGATCTGTTTATACAGCGGGCCTCGCTCACAGCTACCTCTAACTCCTCAAGTCACATTTTTGCAGGCGTATTCCACAGCAATCTCTGGTCAGGGCTCTCACCCCCCTGCAGTACGCGGCTGCGGCTGTGCCGATCATTCCCCCTCATCACTTGATCTCGTTTCTGACTCTTTGCCTCCTGACAACTACAAACCCGGTGTTGTGTTATTTTCACACTTGTTCATCAGCCCATCACCAGCTACCGGCTGAAGCGAGTCGAAAGCCGCCTGCTGCTTCGCCCCGAGCTGACGCCCCCACCCGTCGGACCCCGCAGGCTGGTTAATCACGTGCTGTAAGCGTCCCTTCTTAGCTCCTCACCGAGGGAATATCGAGACTTTGTTCTTCCTGCCAGGTGAGGCAGTGAATGGCAGACTTCTAGATATCTGTGATTGCTTCTCACTGCCCGTTCAGTGGTTCTACGATTCCGACGGTTCCTGGTTCTCTTCTGCTGGTCCTGCTGGCCCAGTCCGCGGTCCGCTAGCTCCTTAGCTCCTTCTCCTTCTGGATCTCTGGTTCCTGCATTTTGGATCTAATAGCTACTGAATAGCTACGGTCAGCTTGTAATCTCGCTACAATGACGACGGTATCCAAGGGCGGCTTCATGCTGTCGTCGCTGCGCCGGAACAAGCCCGTGGAGCCGGAACCCCCCTCTTCCCCGACAGCCGACGACGGCGCTACGGGCCTGTGGCATCCCGACGACCCCTCGGACTCGAGCTCCATCACGCTCGCATCAAATGATCCGCAATCGGCCGCGCATCTCCAGCAAACTCGTTCTAAGGAGGCTGTCAAACAGGCACTGCTGATGCTGAAGCTGCGCGATGCCGACGAAATGCTCCCCGAATCGCTACATCACTACTCTCTGCCGCCGAATTGGATTCCGCCACTGGCAAACGACCGAAGACCCGTGCTATTGGCAGGTACCGGCGCTCTGGGCCCATCTCTAGTTAACCCGGGCTCTCCTGACTCGGTGCCAGATTCAGCTCAGCATCCGCTCTACCACGCATTCGACATGCAACGGCAACTAGGTCCTCCTAAAGCTGCTCCGCTCGACATCTCGCCCAGTACGCGTGCTCGTGCTATTCGCGCGAAGGCCAAGCTCGAGCTCGCCTATGAAATGATAGCCGAGTTCCAGTCTGGCAAGCATCAGCGAAGCATTCCCGACGACGAAAACATGGACGCAGAATCAAAAATGCCCCTTGGCATCACCCTTCATGAGCCCATCACATACAACCCGCTCCAGACCATCCGCAACCGAGCCATCAAGAAACAGCTGTCTATGCCCTACAATCCTCACCAGTCAGGCAAAGGCGCTCCTTTGGTATGGAACATCGACGTTTCAGAGCTCGTCAGCGATTACGCCTGGAGACTACGATACTACCACTACATGAAGGACCGCAGAGGCCGCTACTTATACCCCGATAGCACAGGCTCACCATTGTCTAGCTCCCACCACGGACGCTCGCATTCGCATTCCCATCCTCATTCTCGCCAATCTAACGGACATTCGCATAACCCCTCGTCGTCGCTCGAGTATCAGCTATCCGAAGGCGTTGGGTCCGGCTACAAGGGCCATAATGGCGAAGATCTTATCCAACGTCTTCGCTCGAAGCTCAGATCTTCTGGCGTGACATCTGGCGACAACTCGGACAGTAGCTGGTCGAGATCCGACTTGAGCGACATTGACGACTCGGGCAACGGTGAGCGACCGAAGCACAGATCATCACAACTACACTCTGCAGCCCAGTCGCGGAGAAATTCTACCTCGCCCGTTCGCCATGTCAATGTCGAAAGTGTTAAGAAGTTGTCACTCGTTCCTCACAATGGCCACGGAAAGCCTGACAGTGACCACCCCGACGACAAGTCTCGCCTAGACAGAACCTCCCCATCTGACATTGAAAAGGCCAATGGCATAACGGAATCTTCTGAAAATGACAGTGCAGCTGAATTATCTCAAGTTGAGATATCGTCGTACTACTCGAACCAGTTGCGGTACCTTGATCTCGTGTTTGCCCTTAGCTACATGCAGGTTTCCAACAAGCCCTCACGATACTATGAGAACCTGAACCAGGACACAGCCGAAACAATTACCGAGCAGCTCGAGCAGCTGTCCAGCTCCTTTGAAGACCGGCTCAACACGCATGAGCGCAAGTTCGTCCTGGAGGCCGAGCAGGAGATTCGGAAGCTTCAGTACGACATGTCGCAGGAGCACGGCATACGCCTTGACTCTATTTTGAATGACTCTGATCGTATTGTTGGCGAAGTGAACACATCTCTCAGCGTAGAGGTCCGTAACATGAGCTCGCGTCTCGACAGGCTAGAGAGAAATGCTCCTACATTTTCCTGGCTATGGAAACTTGGATACGCCTTGCTCGAATGGACCCTCGTCGGACTCATGTGGCTTGCGTGGGGCCTCGTTTTCGCTCTCGGCCAGATCAAGCGCATTTTCCGCACTATCTGTGCCATCATAAAGTGGGTTCTTTGGTTCTAGCCATGGCCGCTGCCCTTCATCTGAGACCTTTTTACCACCTTATCTACCATTTTCTCATCCCCCTCGCTAAGCATTAATGAATAATGACCTCGTAATAACTTCGTTACTTCTGTCTAGTAGACATGTTACACGTGCAGTGCACTTAGCCTGAAGGCTATCGCAAGTCAACTCTTGCGCTTTCACTTCCTAGCATTCTCCACTACTACCTCAGGCTTAATGATCTCGCCCACCTGGAACAACACGGCCTTAATACGCTCTCGAGCATCAAAATGTGCGTCATGAACTTGCTCAGCAAGCTTGTCGACAAATCCGAGCTCGACGAGCTTATGTACACGTCTGCTTGCTGCCTCATCAATTCGAGGCTGGTCGGGCTCCTCCAGCCAGATGAGGTTGAGTGCCAGCCAGACGCAGACACGTCGGATCTCAGGGTTCTCGCCCGAGATGAGTGGTAAGAGCTTGCGAAGAAGATGCTCATAACGAAGAACCAGATCGCGGTGCGCATCAGTTCCTGCAGCAATGTGAACAAGAATGAAAATGGCCGGAGTTACATTTCGCGGGTACTGTTCAAATGTGTCCAGTTTCTGCTCAATGAGACCAAACCAGGTATCCTCGCCAATCTCCTGCAGAAGCAGATCGACACCATCACAGTTGCGGCAAACAAAATTGCGTACGAACTCGAGCGCCTGCTCCTGGATCTCGAGAAGCTCATCGTTGCACAGAGCCATAAGATGCGCGGTAGTGAGCTTCTCCATGACGGTACGCTTAAGTTCAACGGTGCTTTCATAGATGGCGTGGCGGAGGGCCCAGATAGAGTTGAGACGAAGAGGAGGATACGACGAGTGCGTGCCACTGACAATGAGATCAATGGCACCCTTGTCCAGGAGGGCCTGCTGCACGGGCGTGAACTCAAGGATAAGGTTGCAGATCGTGGCCATGATGGCGCTCTGTACCTCTAGCTGGTCGTTCTTTTCAATATCGCGTCGGTGTTGTTGTCGGTCGTCAATCATGGCGTCCTTGGCATCTTCGTCAGCCTCCATGCTATGCAAGTATAATAGACCATCAACCATGTCTGTAGATGCTAGTACTGTGCGAAGCATGTCTACCGAGCGAGACATGGCACGAAGGGCATGGCATGCTGCGACCTTGACTCGGCGAAGGGAGCGCATATCTTGGCCCGGCTCAGGCTGCAACGCGAGCACTTTGACAATATATCCCAGGCCTCCCAGATCGGTGATTTCCTGGCGGAAGGTCGATTTGTGGATAGCAATGCCCGCAAGAAGTAGTAGGTTGTGCTCAACGAGTTCGCGGTCTTTCCACGAGTCAAGGCGTGCCTTTTGTAGGAAGGTCATGACCTTTTTGATGACGCCGACTTCGGCCGCCATGATGGCGTACTTTTCATTGTCGCGGCAAATGTATGATAGGGTGAGCGAGTAGCGCGGGTCAGTGCTGAGCATATCGATCATGGGGATGAGAGTGGGTAGAATGGAAGCTGTGATGGCTTCTTTTCTTTCTGGAGAGTCGACGTACATCTGCAGGCGTGAAAGAAGCTCGACGGCAGCGAGTCGCAGCGAATCGTCGTCCGCTTTGGTCAGTTTTGTGAGAGCAACTACAAATTCGTCGCCCGAGAAGTTCGGAGGCTGGTCGTATAGCAAGGGCCCGTGATTGTGGTCCCAGGAAGCGCGTGACGCTGACCACACAGATGCATTCAAGATGGCCTTGACTTGGTGCTCGCTAACGACACACGACAGAGCCGAAAGAGCCAGTTCGAGGCGGGTAGTAGCTGCAGCCATGTGCTGCTTGTAGTGACTCATGAGTGTGTACACGCGGTTGATGAGCGGTTCTGACACAGTAGCCAGTTGCTCATGGCTTGGACGGCTGAGGACGAGCAAGGGGATGAGTCGAAAGCACGAGTCTTCCACAGTTGAGATCGTCTCGCTGCACAGAAGCGTGCCAACGATCTCAAACAGCTGAGGGAACTCTCCCGCTATGTCGAGTGATGGCTGGGCCTGTAGAAGTGTAGCGAGCACCTTCAAGCACGACGAAGCCTGCTGGCTCGTACATTGTGGACTCTCGAGAGCTGTGCGTATTGATCCCAGCACTGGATAGCTGAGGAATTTGGCAACAGTCTCCTCGTCACCATATGCAAAACTGCCAATAACGACTGCTGCTTGGGCCCAGCACTCGGTGGGCTCGGCAAGCATGCTTAGAACAGGTAGAACAATTTCGTCGCGAAGGTACGCTGCCTTTTGCTCGTTGTGGCCGATGATGGCGTTTTTCAACTGCCGCAACGCGCCGAGGCGCACCGCCAGGTTGTCATCCTGGAGCTGTTCCTCAAGACTCTGCACCGCTATCATGATACACAACGAGACAGTGAGGTATGGAAAGGAGAGAGAGAGGAAGGAAATGGCGCTTGAAATGCCCTTTACGAGATCCTAGGCAGCTGGGTCAGGGTCCTGTACAGGGCTTATCGAGATAAAGGTAGGGACCAACCCGAACCCAGATCCCCGCGATGTCGTTCGTGCAGATTATAGCCTGTACCTTTCATAACAGGAGAGTAACGATCCGTAGAGTCCAGCCTTTTGACGTCCCATCTGGCCTATTTACGCCGCTAATACCTGTAAAGCTTCATCTCCAACAACCACGTTGTCATCTGGCCGGTCAATCGCTCCATTTCGCCTGCCTAGAATCGCCATTGCCACGTTATATCCGCTTGCTTTCGACGCACAGATCGTCAATTGACCGTCTTAACCGCCAGCTGAACTTTCGTGAACTCTCACTGGACCTCACTGGACTCCAGCTACGTTCGATATCACTAGAGGTGCTAACCGCTGCCCCTCAACGGCCCGTACCGTTACCTCGGCTCAGCCGGCTCAACTTAGCCGAGTTGCTTTCAGACTATCAGCAACCTTGTATTCTAAGGATTCGTCGAAGTTTCGTTTCTGCTCTTGCCGATTTCTCACCGGTACTTCATCATGTCGGAGAAACCGGTACCTGCCGAAACGGCGCCGGCGCCCGCCTCTGATGCTCCAACCAATTCGCCCGCGGCCTCGAAGCCCGCCCCCATCGCTCCCGTCACTCTCATCGCTGTATCGTTCAAAGAGGCCGTTCTTGATAGCCCGACATTCCGTGCCTCCATGAACCATGTCAATGAGCAGTTTGAGAACCTCGACGCCTGGATCGATTCCTTCACGGACGCCATCAACCGCCTGTCTCATGAAATGGATGGTGAGTAGTAGCAAGCTGCCGCTACAGTATATTCTAACATCAGCTCTACAGGACGTTGCCAATTTCCTCATCTCCCGATTCATCCCTGACTTTGTCACTCAAGGTATCATTGACCACGATTACACTATGCTTGCATTGCGCCGGTTCGCCGAAGCTACACGACACTATTGGGCCGATACTATCAAGAAAGTCAAAACACAGAACAACAAAACTCTCGGACCCCTCGCAACTTTTCGCCGTAATGAGCTGCGAAGTTACAAGGAGGCCCGTCATAACTTCGAGGCCACTCAGGGAAAGTATGACAATGCTCTCGCCAAATATATGGCCAACTCCAAAAACAAAGAAGCATCTGCACTTCGTGAAGATGCATTCCAGATATCTGAGTCGAGGAGAGCGTATATCAAGGCATGCTTTGACTTGTGTGTCATAATCTGCGCCGTCGAGCGCCAGGTAAACATTGTCCTCGTCGAGACCCTCGTTGAGCCGTGGATTATTCGATCGAAGTCGCTTGTCGCAGGAAACCCAACGTACTATCAAATTGGAGTTGACATGTACCGCATCAAGTCGTGGTCCCGCGCCATCACCGCTGCGCTCAAGCCCATTGAAGCTGAAATGTTGCGACTGCGTCACGAAATGGAGGAGTCTGCCATTGCCCGTCAGGAACCCTCTCGCGACCTTAATGACTACATGGCCAAGAACTCCAACATTGAAAATTTCCACCCGGACATGGCACAGAATCCACAGGCGGCGAGGCAGCCAAACGAGAAGCACGGTTGGCTATTTTTTAAGACGTATGGCAAAGCGGGCCGACCCTCGTGGGTTCGTCGTTGGTCATTCGTCAAAGATGGTGTCTTTGGATGGCTCGTAGTGGCTCCGTCAAAAACTTACGTGCAAGAAGGAGACAAGCTGAGTGTTCTTCTCTGCTCTGTGACACCAGACCATGCTGAGGAACGACGCTTCTGCTTTGAGATCCGCACCAAGGACTCGGTCTTCATTGTCCAGGCTGAGAGCCTTGCTGAACTCAAATCGTGGCTGCAGGCTTTTGACAGATCGAAACGACAAGTACTTGAGACTGGAACGAGCTCTGCATTTGAGCTCGTCCATCCCATTATCCCGCAGTTTGCTGCGGCTGCTGTTGTCGACGAGCCCCAGCAGATTCCGGTCTCTGCAGGGAGTGGTCGTGCCATTGTCGGCTCGGCTCTTGGTAGTCCAACTAGCTCTCGTCGTTCAACAGACCTGAGTCGCCCCCCTGCACCGCGTACTGATTATCTTGCCTCGGCCGTTGCCAGTAAGCTCCAAGCGCTTATGACAGCGGGAAAATCGATGATTCTTGCTTCCCTTGTTGAACACTCTCAGGGTGATCAGTTCACCTCGCTGGGGCTCACAGAAGCACCTCTGACGCCGATAACTCTCATCAACACGCCAATGCCGACATCGATGACTAAAGAAGCGCTTCTTTCCAACGGTGTCGTGCAGATCACTGAAGTTCCATCAGCTGTAACGGCGAACTACTGGGGATCTGTCAACTGGGCAGCATATCAGCCTGAGACCGTTGTCAGATCTAATGAAAAGGACAACAGCGTCCCCGCGAGTCATACCGCAGCGAAAGGGCTCCCGACGTTACTACATGACTACCCCGAATTCTATCCACTCGAGTTGCGCGCGCAAGATATTCAGATGCGCGCCATTTTCCAAGGTCTCGCGGACAATGACCCAAATGATCGTGTTGTAATGGTCTTCCGTGCATTATTTCGACCTAATCCGAAGCAGGAGCTTCCGGGGCGCGTCTTTGTGACGCCAAAAAGCGTCTACCTCTACTCGTGCTCGTTCGGTTTCACGGTTCTACGTCACAAGCCTATCTCAGACCTTGTTAGCATTGAAGGAAATGCTAGCACAGGCTGGGACTCGCTACACATGCTAACGGAGAATGGTGAAAACCTGTCGTGTCGCGTCTTTATTGATTCTGGAAGAGTCATTAAGCGACGACTCCAATTCCTCATTGATAACCTCGTAGCAGAGGAACCCGTTGGACTCGAGGAGATCATCGGTCGCCTTCACAAGCTTGGTATCGAGAAAAAGAAGCCACTTCCCGAAGTTCTTCCGCGGCGGGACGAAGAAGATGGCGAGTATTCGGAAGATGATGACTATCGCGAGGAATACGGAAGTACAAAGAAGGATCTACTTCAGCAGTACCTCGATGTGCACCAAAAACCGGTACAAGAGGTAGAAAGTACTATTCCCGAGACGAAGACTGCAGCCGTCTTAAATTCCGGATTGGCAGCCATGATGGACCGGCAGTTGCTCGAGAAGGAATTTGACGTACCGCCCAAGGCTCTGTTCCACATGATGTTTGGGGAGCTCTCTCCAGTTTTCCGATACGAGGAAACGACGCTGTACAATCGTTCCAAACTCGAGATCACACCGTGGAAGCTCGTCTCATCCAGTCGACTTGAACGTGAGTTGATATACGACTTTGCGTCTAAGAACGTGCTTTCTGGTAGCATCATGCGTGGCCGTATGAACAACATCCAACGGATCGAGCGAAAGGAAGACAACAAGCATTATGTTGTTTATGATCGCCGCAGCCCATGGGAGCTACCATATGGTGCTGTCTTCTATGTTACTATGCGCTATGTCATCACATACGCATCCAAGTCTTCGTGCAAGTTAGCCATTTGGTCTAGCATCGAGTGGATCAAGAGCTCGCCAATTGCCCGAAACGTTGTTGAAACTGTTGTCTATCGCCACTCTGAAGCAGAGGCCAAGCATATTGTCAGCCTTCTTGTCGATACTCGCAAACGCCTTGGCCATCGTGGTATGACAGTGACAGCTGTTCGACTTTTCGGCAAGCTTGGCGCTTCGAACGCGGGTGCTATCAATGACAAGACCTCTGAATCTAGCTCGGTCACTATGGTAGATGAGGATGCAAATCAACGTCCTGTGCGATTCACACGGCAGTATATCCTCGGTGCATGGGCTGATCTCATACGGGGATGGGCTGTGGGAATAATTTCGGGCGTGTTTATCATGTTCGCAAGTCTGTTCAAGAAGATCTGGAAGGAGCTCTCTGTGCACCGCTTTGTGTATATTTGTTTGATTATTTCGGTTATATACAACCTGATACTCTCCGGGCGTGTCTCAGTATCGTACTGGGCCGAAAGGTCTGCCGCCAAGATCTCGAATCAAGTTCATATTGTACCGAATGCGGAGACGATCATGCGCAGATCAATCAACCTGGACGAAATGGCTCAACTTATCCAGACCGGTGATCAATTTGCTGAAGATGCCTCTGGCCTCTGCTACCAGAAATTCAAGAGCATTGCCCATTACAAACCTCTGGATGACTCGGGATTTGACATTGCTGACTTTACGGCAGTCCTTGATCTTCTTGATCTAGACGTGAACGAACGGGATTTCGCACATCGCCTACACGTAATCCGCAACGAACTAGGCGCGCGCCGTAACGACATGCTTGTCAATCTCCGCATGCTCAACCGCCTCGAGCAGGAGGCTATTGCCGCCGAATGGCGAAACTGGTTGCTACGCGAGCTCACGGTCTGTGCAACCGTCTCTCACATGGCATTGAGAGAATCAAATCGTAGCAGTGCTCTCAAGGCGGTAGAGGCATATTGCAGCAGTTGCTCCAATGAATGGCTCGCTGTATCGGCCATCAACGCGCGAGATCTTCTGTGAGCAGAGTGCTACCGAGGTGGCTTCTTATAGAAGTACAAGAAGATGTATTATTATTGAGCTAGCATACAGGATGAATATAATGATTCAGCTCAGAAGTAGATTCCTGTATTGGATGCGTGAGATAAAAGTGATCTCATACGAAGCTAAGATCGCGATAATGGCGAGGCGGACTCAACGAGGTGACAAACACACAACACGTAAATTGATAAATAAGAACATAGATTTACAAGGTAAGTACGTAAACTGATAGGCGTCGTGCTAAATGAGCGTAAACGCATGCAAACTCAGAACACCACAATATGCAGGGGAAGAATTCCCGAATTCTATAGTGTATGATCAGTCACCGTATGACACATCGGAGTTTCACTCCTCCTCTCCAATATCACTGTGCGTGCCAACAATTTTGAGGAAAACCTCTTCAAGGGTCGTAGGACTCACCGTGTAGGACTCAATGCCAAGATTCGTCTTGGATGCCTCCATCAGCTTGAATATAGCAGAGATCTCGTTGCGAGTGTCATGCGAAGGAACCGACAGCCTGATTTGACCCTGGTGTAACTTGTCCTCGAGTTCAGCGCCAGGGAACTTCATCTGGGCCCAGCTTACAATAGCCTCCATCTCCTCCGTCGTTGTGTTGGGCGAGCTGTGACAGATCATATGTAGATGGTGTGCTTTGCCATAAGCATCGCGTAGTTCGTCTGTCGTGCCAATAGCAAGAAGTCTCTTGGCCAGGAAACCTGCTCTTGATGCCAATGCATCTGCTTCTTCCATAGAGTGTGTCGTCAGAACGATCGACCGCCCGTGTGACACAAGCGAAAGCGTCTTCCACATGATACGCTTGGCAAACGCATCCATTCCACTCGAAGGTTCGTCAAGAAGTAGAACGGCGGGGTTTCCGATAAGCGCGATAGCTAGCGACAGCTTACGCTTGTTACCTCCACTGAGCTTATAGGCCATACGCGTGCGGAAGCGTCCCACACCGACAGCGTCAATAATCTTGTCAACATGGTAGTTAATGTCGACGAGGCCTCTCAATTTGGCGTAGAAGCGCAAGATTTCAACGACGGTCATCTTATCCATAGCATCAAACTGTGGGCACACGCCAAGCTTAGAACGGGCGTGGGCCTTTTCGTTGTGAACTGAGATCGAGTTAACAAAGATCTCGCCCTCAGTAGGAGCGACTTCACCACGAATCATGTTGAAAGTAGTTGTTTTTCCGGCTCCGTTTGGCCCGAGGAGAGCAAAACACTCGCCATTCTCTACACCATAGGTAACGTCATCTACCACCGCAACGCCATCGTAAACCTTGGAGATATGCGAAAGACGGAGCCCAGTATCGTAGAGCTCCGGGGTCGAGTCAACTCTTTCACGCTCATTCACAACATCAGGATTGACCGAAAACTGGGCACTAGACTCATCATCAGCTGTTCCCTTCCGTCGCTTGAGCCACCCAAAGACGCTGTAACGATACTTGCCTGAATCCCACCACAGTAGGCCCAAGAAGAGAACAATGACTTGCAACATCAGATAAAATATCGGTCCACCGAAAGCAAGAATATCGCCCAAGAACGTGATCTGACCTGTGCCGTTATTGTGACAGATGACACCGAAAAGGTTTAGCGTTACGAACAAAGCACGAAGCAGATTGGCCACCGGCATAAACAGAGCCATGACAAAGTGTGCCACGAGCAAGTTCGAGTTGATTGTGGCCGGATTGCCATACGCGAGGATACTGAGATAGGCGATGAGGTAGACCAAAAAGTAGACAGCCTGAGCGGCTGCTGTGATGGCAAAGGCTGCCAACTGAGACTGCACTATCAGTGATAGCGCAAAGCTGACGAGAATCGACGATAAACCATACAGCATTAAGCACACGAAAAGGTACCCAACACCGAACAAGTGCGAGCTGGCCGAGCCAATTATAGCAGCGATGATAGCTGAAGACAGCACGAATATCACAAAGTTGAACATTGTGTACGCAAACCAAAGCGGAAAGATGCGCAAACCGTTGGAGTAGTGCATAGCTCGCACCTTGCTGAGACGCTCGAAGGTCGGGTAGAGGCCAACAAAAGCCGGCGCAACCGACATAGCCAATCCAAAGTAGACGACAAACTGCAGAGAGTTACCAGTCGCGCTCGTCCACTGGTTTTGGAATGGCGAGTAGTTTGTGACGAGGTTAAGCGTGCCATTGAGCTGAAGATTGTTGACAAGGTTGAGCAGCGTAGGACCGGTGTAGGTGCCAAAGTCGAAGCCATCGATCTGGTACGCAATTGTGGGTACATCTGAGCCGTTCATGTAGAATCCACCTGGATTGAGTAATGAATGATTCGCGGTGATAGCAGCTTGAAACTGAGCAAATGTGGACACGAACTGCGCGTTATTGGTGATAGTTCCTGCAACGTCGGTGGCAGTAGTGCCATTACCAAAACGGCCAGACACATCGCCGGCGAAAGTCAAGAGACCACTGGCAAGAGAGCTAAGTGCTGAGCGCGAACCAACGACGATATCAAAGTCAGTAAACTCAAAAGCACTAAACTCTTGATCAGCAACCAGTGCTGACGGTGAGCACCCGCCGGTGTTTAAACCTGCGATGAATGATCTCGTAGCGATGGCAACGATGATGGGTAGAACAAACGCAACAACCTCTGTCCAAGGATTGCGTCGGGAGATGGTGAAACGTTTGTGAAGCATTGCAATTGTCTGCGGGACTAAGCCCACCGTGCCTTTGCTCTCAACGCGCAGCGCTTCAGCAATCTGGTCTGCACTCAAGTTCGGGTCAGGGGCTGCTTCGTCCTCGCTTGCAGAGTATTGAGTCTTGTCGGTAAGCTCAGCACCACCGCTAGCATCGAGTGTGAACCCGGCGTGGTCATTCTGAGCCACAGAGAGGAAGGCAGTCTCCAAGCTGGGGCCTTCAACCCTGTACTGTCTTCCCTCGGCTTCAAGTTTTGTGATGGCGTCGACGACTTGGCTTGTCGATTCGACCTTCAGAACTTCCTCAGCCTGGTGGCCAGGTTTGCCAACAAGAATAGTGTAGCCTCCACCAAGGGACTCTTTGAGTCGCAGAGTAGGCCCCTCGGCCTTGAGAACTCCCTTGGACATGATGAAGACATTATCCGAAAGCAGGTCAGCCTCGTCAAGGAAGTGCGTAGTCAGAATAAGAGTCATTTGTCCACGGTTCTCCAACAAAATGTCCCAGATCTTGCGTCTACTCAAAGGATCGAGACCAGAGGTTGCCTCGTCAATACAGCACACGTTGCTTCCACCAACAAACATAATTGCCAATTGGAGTTTGCGCTTCTGACCACCACTTAGATTTCCAGCTTTGGTCTTGGCTTTGGAGGTCAAGTCGCAGCGCTCGATAAGGTCATCGGTCACCTCGGCAATGGAAGATTTGGGGGTACCCTTGATGCTGGCCCAGATCTCAATATGTTCTCTAACGTTGAGGTTTTCCCAGAGCACGTTTTTCTGAGGGCAGATTCCCAATCTAGACCCTGGGCACAGCAGAATGCTGCCATCTGAAGAAGCTTGGATTCCGGAGATCATTTCCAGAGTGGTCGTCTTTCCTGAACCGTTTGCGCCAAGCAAGCTGACAATCTGGCCGAAGCCAATGTTGGCAGTGAGGTCGTCGACGGCCACGAGGGTTGCCTTCTTTCGGGTGATCCACGAGAACATGCCGCTGACGTCGTAACGTTTGGTGAGGCCCGAGATCTGCACGGCTCTACCCTGGGGGAGGTCGTTAGAGACTTTTGGTCGCGAGAACTCGTACTTGAAACGATCAGCAACGGTGGCTAGCACGAAGAAGAAGAAGATCTGGAAGATGGCAGCGACGAAGATAACAATGACGCGAATGTTTGATGCGGGCGCGACATCAACCATGTTTGTGGGCAGTAATGAGTGCTGGAAACGTGCGACGGTGGCGATGAAGTAGGAGTAGTTGCATGGGGGGAACAGAAATGCGAGCGCATAGACGGCACCAGATTTGAAGGGGCCTGTCGAGGGGAGGCGCGTTTGTAGTGTAGTCACAATCGCTAGGATGACCGAGAAGACAGACGCAAAGATTCCTGAGATCTGAGTAGACTGGAACAGGGTGCCGATGAAAATGGACCACGAGACCATTGCGAGACCACTGAAGAGATGGTAGAAGATGACGATTGCTGCGCTGGTGTGGGTGAAGAGCTCGCCGGACAGCGCACCAGCAATCACGATCCATCCCAAAAGGTAGACGGCCGAGAACGAGACGTGAAAAGCGAGCATGCGGACTTTGCGAGATACGCCCATGCTTGACAGCAAGTTTGTGAGTCCGTATTCACGGTCCTGGGCCACGACGCCAGCGAGGTGGTAGATGACGCCGACCATTCCGAGGAAAAGGGCCGGAGCGAGCCAGTTGATGATGGCGTTCATGTAGATCTTGTTCATCTCGTTTTTGTAGTCCTCCTCGGTCTTGGAGGTGTAGGGCATCGAGTCTGGTTTGACGGTGAAGTTAGCAATGGCCTTGTCCACGGCCCACTGCAGAGGCAGCACAAACACGTCAGCCGAGGACTTGCCGTTGCCGACGTTGATGTTGTCGAGGCCACCGTTACCGCGAAGCGTGTAGTTGTAGGTATGTGTCTCGATGTCGATGCCGTTCCACTGGATGGCACCGTAGCAGTCGCTTGTGCCGCGGAGGTTCTGTCTGCAGAGGGACAGGATGTCGTCGGGGCTGTCGAGGACGTGGATGAGGTCTGACGGGATGCCCTGGAGAGCCACGTCCATGACTCTGTGCATCTCCGGAGTCAGAGTGACGCCGTCTGAGGGGAAGTAGGCGAGTAGCTGGCCGCCAACAACAGACACGAGGTCTTGGATAGGCGCAGGTTTAGCGATTCCGTAGACGCCGAAGCGCACGAAGAAGTGTTTAGCTTCGCCCTGTGTTAGGAAGTGACGAGGGTAATCAAAGGTGCGTTCAGCAGTCAAGTCTACCGGAAACCCGTCAACCGTCACCAGTCAACAGTCCTCCGTCAATCTGATTCGACACAACAGTCAATCTGACAACCATATACACCCGACTCCTTTCATCTTGACTCCTTTCATCTTGACTCACCATGAAGATAATATAGGCAGCAGGCAGTAGAAGTGCCCTGAAACATGTCCAGAACCAGGACCTCCGAAGCAGAATGAGCTGCTTGCGGACGAGGGCACGGCACTGGACGAGCGGCCCCGCGTTGGCGTCGGCCGGTACATCGACTCGGCTGTCGGCCACGCCGTCCACGGCGACGGAGCTTTTGTCGTGCATCTCGTGAATCTAACAGTCGTAGATGTCGGATTTACTGCGGCTACCAGTAGGTTTATATGCGGAGCGACGGGTGCGCGGCTGCGCCTGCACCCCGTATCGGTCCGCAGCAGACTTGGCTCAAAGCGGATGCCGGGTTCGACAAGAATAGATCCAGAGCAAGGCGCAGGATCCCGGGGCTAAGTGATGAGTCAACGGGGCTTATCTGGCTTATCTGATGATTGCGCATTGTCTGTTCGTGTGTGGTTTCGCGGGTTTACCGTGTATACTGCTCTGCCTGCTTCACTGCTTCACTGCTGTACGAGTGGCTCAGTGAATTCCCACGCTACAGCCTTGGCGGGGTAGGCGGTGCTAATGCATACCCTGAAAGCTATACGAGCGAGACCCAGTAGTACAGTAGTACAGCAGGCACAGGCAGGGAGGCACCAAGGCAAATAAGGCAAATAAGGCAAACAAGCAAGGAAATGGGCCAGTACGACCACAATCCAGCTTAGCAGCCCTGTACTGGATATTGAGAATTGCCGACAGATGAGCTCACGCATGAGTCGCGTGAGGAACGCAACGGTGAAACGCGGCTATGCGCCAAGCGACATCTGTGCAGAAGCAGGGCAGCGAAGAGCTAGAAGCAGGACGCGGCAGGATGCGGCGGAACCAGGCAAGAACCAGAGCAGGATCAGAGGCAGGATGAGAGAGTAGTAACATGCTGGACGAAGGGTGGAAGAAAGGTAGAAGATGGACTGTAAGAGTGTGAAGAAGCGCTTGAAGGGCTGAGAGAGGGTTGGATGATGCTCCACCATCAGCTCCATCATTGGGGCTCCTGTAATGCAGGAGCTATTTCCCATGTGGCATTGGCACTGGCTTGGCTGAGTAATGGCCCACTGAGTGATGGTCACTTAAGCCCGCTCTGGTGACGTAGTCTGTTATACCCGCTGTAGTGTATACCCGGTTGTAGTGTATACCCGGTTGTAGTGTATACCCGATTGTAGTCTATACCCGGTTATACCTGTGGTCAGTATTGTATTCTTGGTAGGACAGCTGAGGTTGGTAGAACTGCACATTGTATGCACTTGTACTGCACGTGGCTTGTGGTTGTTAAGCGAACAACTTGATGAATACACTGGTGCAATGCCGTGAAATACCTTGAAATACACCTCCTGGTCGTCTCAACCCTTTGTTGCACCAACGTCATTATAATGTAACATGATAAACCGTTAATATAACGGGCATGAATGAACTGTCATGCTATTAACCGGCACCAATAATGCCCGTAACCACCCTCCCATTGAGGCACCTGCGACTGACCGCTGAAAGTGGACTTGCCGACATCTCCGGGGAGTGTCGGGACGTGTCAGGGCCAGCTTGGATGGCACAGCACTGATGCCAGCACCTGCCAGCTCCATCAAATAACCTTGCACTTTCAACCACCAGCTCGCAAACTCCGTCTGCTTCTCCGACCCCTCTTTGCTCATCGCTAGACCAAACGGGATTGGCCGCTAGCTGCACGGGCTGCAGGAGAAAAGTGCGCTTCAAACTCCGCTTGTTGAAGCGCCAGCCAAGGCACCGGCAGAACAGCGTGGAAAAAAGGTGGAAAGAACAGCAAACAGCACCGATTGAATGACACAAGCCAATTGAGTTGCCTGGCTTCATTTGGCTCTTTTTACTCTGTCTTATCGCCGTCTTTGGCTTCCCCGCTCGTGCCTGACGCACCCCCACCAACCCCCCGCATCTGCACCCCAGCGTTATCCCCGGATATTTAAATAGGCAATCGCGCCCGCTAGCTCGTCATCGCAGTTTCCCTCTTACTGTTTATCCTTTGCCTGTTTTCTGGTTCATCTTTTAACCTGGTTAATCTGGTCAATCTGCTACTTCGCCTTTGTGCCTCTATTTGAACCTACCTCTATCCACTATCTACTTCACCATGGGAAAGATCAACATCGCCATTCTGGGAGCAGGAATCTTCGTCAAGGAGCAGCACCTGCCAGCAGTGCTGCAGAGCAAGAACGCCGAGCTCAAGGTCGTGTACTCGCGAAGCATCAAGAGCGTCAACGAGCTGCTCGACGACTCCGAGGTCGGCGAGGGCGTCGAGCGCTACTCTGAGGACACGGGCAAGTCGCTCGAGTCGCTGCTTGAGCGCAAGGACATTGACGCTGTCATTGTGGCCCTGCCTATCCGTGTCCAGCCCAGCGTCATCAAGAAGGCTCTCGATGCCGGTAAGCACGTTCTTAGCGAGAAGCCCATTGCTGCTGACATCGCCACGGCCGAGGAGCTCATTGCGTATAGCAAGAAGGTCACTTCGGGAGCCAAGTGGGCCGTTGCCGAGAACTTCCGCTACATTGACCCGTTTGAGAAGGCGCTCATCTACCGCGAGAAGCTCGGCAAGCTGACCAACTTCCACCTGCGCATGGCTGGCTTCGTCAAGGCCGGCGACAAGTACTACGAGACCGAATGGCGCAAGGTGCCCGACTACCAGGGCGGGTTCCTGCTCGACGGAGGAGTGCACTTCGCTGCTGGTCTGCGTAAGCTGCTGGGCCCTGCCAACCCCATTGTCAAGGTGGCCGCGTTCTCGAAGCTCAACTTTGACTACCTGCTGCCTGTCGACACCCTAAACGGCATTGCCATCACCAAGGACGGCACCTCGGGCACCGTGGCCATGACGTTTGCCGGCTCCAAGGGCGGCTACGACAACACGCTGCAGTTTGAAAAGGGCTACATCGAGGCCACCCCGGGCAAGCTCGAGGTCAAGTTCACCGACCCCAAGCAGGAGGTCTCGCTCAAGTACGACGGCAGCGGCGTGCACGAGGAGGTCGACGCTTTTGTCGAGGGACTCCTCAAGGGCAAGCTCGACGGGGCCCAGAGCCCCGAGGAGGCTCTTGCTGATCTTGCCCTCATTGAGAAGATGCTCACTTCTGCGGAGAAGGGTGGTGTCCCTCAGGAGTTGTAACTTACGAGTGGCAGTTGAGTGTCCGGCAGAATGCCGGGCACGAGTCGGGCATGAGTAGCTTTTAAAGACATATGTGCAGTTATTTCATTGTATACTTGTCTACTTCACTTCGTTCACTGTAGTTCTCTATTGCAGTTCCCGTATGCTGGTGGATATTATGTTAACTGTATGCTTGTGTCCATTCATGTCCACTACTACTGTACTTGTCTAGGCGTACCTTCACTATAATTAATGGCATTAGTCCTAAATGTCATGGCCGGACGTTCGTAAGTATAAGATCGCTTGGTGCTAAGCCTAAGCGGTAACGGCGGCAGGAGCGGCAGCGGCAACGGCCTCGACCTTGACGTCCTCGGAGACGGCAGGGGCAGCCGACTTGAAGGCAGCCTTCTCGAGCTCGGGCTGGATGAGGGTCTCCTCAAACTGGCCAAAAGTTCCGTCACGGTCGTAAATGGCACGCGCGCGCACGTACTTGTCGAGCTTCCAGTAGTTGGCCTGGATCTCCTTGATGAGGCCGTTACGCTTGGCGTCCAGCGCCTTGTCGTCGCCAGCCGACTTGACCCACTCAATGGTGAGGTCGTCGAGCTGGTCAAACAGCGCCTCGCGCTGCGACTCGAGCTTGGCACGTGTCTCCGTGTCCTTCATGGCGGCATTCTCGCCAACCACAGGGGGAGCGTACTTGTACTCGTAGGCGCGAGTACCACCAAGCTCCTTGGGGATCTGCTCGGCCTCAATGAACTTGACCATGTCGTCGTAGTTGCGGGTAAAGGTGATCTTGGACGCAACGACGGGGTCGAGCCAGCCCTTGATGACGTTCCACACACCCTGGAAGATCCAGGGGGCCTTGTGGATGAGGATGAAGCCGAGCGACTCAGGGTAGTGGCGCTCAAAGCAGGTGATGATGAACTTGACAGCGGCATAGTCCATGTTGGACAGGGTGAAGTCAGACAGGTCAAAGATGACGGCGGCGGTGTCAATGGGGTCACGCAGACACAGACGAGCCTCCTCAATGACAAACACGGTGAAGCGCTCAATGGCGGCCTCGCTCTGGGCCTTGGGGTCGTGCAGCTTCACGTGCACATCGACAATGGGGCGGCCCTCACGGTCCCAGCCGCGGAGGTTGGCCTTGCCGGTCTTGAACTGCAGAATGAGGCCATCGTCCTTGTCAGCAACAGCCTGCTCCTCTCCGCCTTGCAGCAGCTTCTCGACATTGGCCTCGACGCGCCACGACAGCGTGTCGCCAAACATCTCGAGCGCCTTGGTGACGTCCCACTTGCGGGCACGCAGAAAGCGCAGCAGCAGGTTGTCGGGGTTGTCTGCTCGGCTCATGAAGCGAATGGCGTTCTTGAGCTGTTCGGGGGTGATTTTGGACACCGACTTGGCCAGACCCGTGGCCTGCGAAGAGGCATTGTCGACCGTCTTGGCGGCGCGTCCAAAGCCGAGGAAGCCGCCCTTCTTGGCAGCGGGGGCCGATCCCGTCGACGACGAGGTCACGACAGTGCTGAGCTCCTTGGGAGCCGAGCCCTGGTGGACGAGCAGCTGCGACCACATGGCCTTGAGCTTCAAGGTCTGGTCGGGCGTGAGGCCGCCGGCGCGGCCGGTCTTGAAATCAGCAGTCATTAGGAGAAAGAGGGGTGGGGGAGGGGGAAGGGAAGAAACTAGGGGGAGTAACGGGACTGCACAACTGAAGTCGGGGGGAGGAGCCAAATATATAGTTTTTTGCGCTGGCGTTTGCTACCAATGCGCAGTTGCTTTTTGAGTAGGTTCCGAGGAAGTTTTGGCAGAAGGAGGGGTGAAATTGAGGTGGGGACACGCAGGGGTCTTAGATGGGGGTAGGGGCAGGTAGGGTAGTGTGGGGCAGACAATAGGCAGTGAAAGGGAGACAGAATGACAGGAAAGAGAGGGAGGAAGTGGGGAAGATCAAGGTAGGTGGAGTACTATACGTTCTCTGGACCTGGCTGTGTTGTCATCCAGTGGCCTGGTTCTTGCCTAGCAGCTTGTCAGTTGAGTGCCCGCTCGTACCTTGACTAGCCCCTCTTGGGTGAAACTGCCGAAGCCGAAACTGCCCAATGTCAGCGACCCTAATTGGGACGACCCTCCAACCCCAAATGTGCGAGGCGGCAAAAGCAAGTATTAGTGAACCTCGGCTGTTGGGGCATTCCGATCAGGCACAGTAAGGCGGCAGACAGCACAGACAGCACTGAATAGGTGTGGAGAGCGGTGCAGGTGGTAGAGGAGTGGGGTAGTGTAGACGTCTATGCCAGTGTACCAGTATACCAGTGTACCACAGCGTAGTACAAGTATAGTCAGCCAATAGCGCTCCCAGCAAACCCCCGACCCTGGCGTATCCCCTGTATCCCCACAGTGACACTCGGTATGGCCGGCCCAAACGGCTGGCAGGCGGGGCCAGTAGGCGGGGTACAATGCGATAAGTGCAGAATACCAGGGTGACAAGCCGGGCGAGAATAGGGCGAAAAGAGACAGGGCGAAAAGAGACAGGGCGAGAATACAAGGCGAAAGAGGCAGGGTGAAAGAGGTAGGGGAAAGCGACAGATCTGGGTGACTAGAAAGTAGCCGATCGGTCAAACGACAGACTGCGTTTAGTGGGGTT
This sequence comes from Sugiyamaella valdiviana, assembly GCA_030570555.1. Lineage (NCBI taxonomy): Eukaryota > Fungi > Ascomycota > Dipodascomycetes > Dipodascales > Trichomonascaceae > Sugiyamaella > Sugiyamaella valdiviana. Next base: position 69,460 of record JAJLWF010000001.1, read on the forward strand.
TTACAGCAGTTCTTCCGTCCAGTAGTCTGCAAATCCCTCTCTACCTCTCTACCTCTCTACCTCTCTATCACTCTCTACCTCTCTATCGCTATCTCCTGTCTCTCCTGTCTCTCCTGTCCCTCCTGTCCCTCCTGTCCCTCATGTCCTTCATGTCTTTCTCTACCTCTCTATACCTCTCTCTACCTCCCTCCCTTCTCCCTAGTCTCCCGCCTGACTCGGCTCGGCCGTCGTGACTCGGCCGTAGCTGCATCTGGCCTGCGCAATCGGCGGGGTAGATAACAGCACGGCTGCTGATACGGCCGAGTAGCAACGAAGTAGCAGGAAATCGCGCTAGTCAAGTGTGACGAAGTAGCGCCAAACACCGCTAAACAGTGCAGTGCACTAGCAAATATCCAACCACCATTCGCCACTACTCGCCAGTATCCGCAGTATCCCGCCTGTTGAGCCTGTTGGGGTCTGCCGCCCCGCTGGCTCGCGCGTTTAGCCTCGGAGATGCCATGGCGGGGTACAGGCGGGGTAGCTCCTGCTGCAGCCCAGCCTGCAGCCGAGGGCTGGCCCACGGCCGAGTCAGCCTACGGTAAGTTCAGTGGCAGCTTAATGTAGGTAACCAGGGAACACAAGCTACCGTTTCAGTTAAGGTAAGTAGTGTGTAGGCAAGTGTGTTTCAAGGTTAGTGAGCGTATCCTGTTGTATCCTGTATCCCGGTATATATCCCGGTATACATCCAGGGATGCATTCAGCTGAGTGCGCCATTACGTGCCTCCATACGTGCCTCCATACGTGCATTTCCAGCGTTTGTCAGCCGAGGTGTAGTCATTTTAGGACTCAGGGCGATGCCAAATTAGCAGATCAGAACTGCAGGGTTTGTGATGAGCCCAGCTTTATGGAGACTAGCAGAGTGGAAAGTAGGAATCGCAGTGGAATAAAATGCAGACATGGATGGAGCATGTGTGCAAGACAGAGTAGTATATTTATTAGTGCAGTGTCTCCCGTGTCATTCCATTCACTGTTGCACTTTGCACTTAACCCTCCACTCAAGACTCCATCCTCTCCACAGTAATACACACATCCACTCCACAGTAATGTACTGCCGCACTCCCGTCATTGTAACTTACAATTGTATATGAACGTCTCACTTTAACTTATACATCACTATTCGCACAGTTCTATTTCTCACATGCTATTTACAGTCTGCTCATAACTCACTTCAGTACTGAAACTCAATCGCCCATGCGCTATGCCGTGCAGCACCAGTCAATGGCATACAATACCAGAACTATCATCAACATCAATTAGATAACTTTTCCCATCTCCCTTGCTCCCATTCCTCCCACTCATCCTTGCAGCCCGTTTCTCTACCTATCTTCCTCCCTTCCACCATCTCACCCTCCAATTCTCTGTCCTCTTTCCGCTTCTCACTCCTCCTCCCACTCTTATGATCTGTACAGTTTATTGACTTACGGCCATGTCTATTAAAGCATGCAGCTTCTCGATTCTGACAGCCACGTCTATTTAAGCGTGCACTGATTCACAGTCATGTCTATTGAACGTACTCCTACTCCTTAAGGACAAAAGCCTTGAGCTCGGCGTAGGCCTTGTCGAGGTCGTCGTTGACAATGATCTGGTCGTGCGCACCGTCCTCCTTAGAGTACTCGAGCTCGGCAATGGCCTGAGTCAGGCGCTTCTGAACGCTGTCGTCCGTCTCGGTGCCACGGCCCGTGAGCCGGCTCTTGAGCACCTCAATCGATGGCGGCGCCACAAACAGGAATCGCGCCCCCAGATCCGTCTTCTTCACCGACTTGACGCCCTGCATGTCAATGTCCAGAATGCACGTCTTGTGGCCCACGTCCGACACCTGCTTCACAGCGGCAATCGTCGTGCCGTAGTAGTTGCCCGAGAACTGCGCCCACTCGATGAACGCGTTCTTGTCGATGAGCCCACGGAACTCGTCCACGCTCACAAAGTTGTAGTCCTTGCCGCCCACCTCGCCGGCTCGCGGGTTACGCGTCGTGTCTTCATTAGTCGTGTCATTTGGTCATTTGTCCTTGCAATCACTCACGCGAAACGGAAAAGCCAAACTTGTCAGGGTACTCGCTGAACAGCTTCTTCAGCAGCGTCGACTTGCCGGTACCCGACGGGCCCGAGATGACAATAGGACGGGGCATTGTAGATCAGGTAGATGTCAAACTGAAAAATGCCCCTCGACCCCTGATTTATCCGTACACCCTTGCCCGGCTTCGTAGCACATATCCGCCTAACCAGCGCTTGAACCGGTCTGGTGCCCCTGATTCATACCATCTGCCTGGCGTACCGTAGCCAAGTGAAAGTACTTTTATACACTCCTCCTGTCGTGGAGCTCTACGACTCGCAGTTGTTCCTTCTGTCAACTGTTCTAGGCTGCTGAACTGCTGAACTGCCTGCTGAACTGCTTGGTACTACTTGCTGACCTGCTTACCTGCTTGCTTACCTGCTCGCTTAGCTTGCCTACTTCTTGCTCAGCGCTACTTGATACCTTCGCACCCCGCTATGAATATATCAATCCCCGGATTCAGCGAGACCTCGCCGACAACGTTCAGCATCCAGGTCTCGCACGACCACGGTACATACTCGGTCAAACGGCGGTATAGTGAGTTCGTCGACTTTGTTGCGCGCATCGAGCAGGAAATCGGCGAAAAGACGCCGGTGGATTTGCCCGGCAAGAAATGGCTTGGTACGAAGAGCCGCGACTTCCTCGAGGACCGCCGTAAGGGCCTCGAGCGGTTCCTTCGTGGACTCATCAAGCACGACGACTGGCGCGAGTCGCTAGCTCTGATGGACTTTCTCGCGCTCGCTTCGCACACAAAACCACAGACCACAGCTTCACGGCCTGAGTCGACCGACTGGCTACGTCTCGAGGCCGAGACCCGCGCTCTCATCCACCACGCGAGCCCTGATCTCCCCAGCGCAGAGCTGCGACGGTTGTCGGTATTAGCCCGCACTAAAGTCAACATGCTCGAGGACGCCCTCAGTTCGGAGCTCCACTCGCTCGGCGACGGCGAGTACCGCCGGCGAAAGGATATCGTGAGATCGCTTTCCGAGGCAATGCGCGCAATTTCGAGCCAGGCACTCAACAGAGCCGCTTCTCCAGCCCTCTCTGAGACCTCTGGTATTCCAGGAAGATTCCCTTCGCCTGGCATCTCGGCAGGTCGTGTTCTTGGCGGTGAAACGTCGCGCACGCGTGCTCTCAACAACCAGGGCCTTTTGTCCCTACAAAAACAGGATCTGAAACAACAAGACCAAGACCTCGAGTCGCTGCTAAGCACCGTCAACAGCCAAAAGCGACTTGGAATCGCCATCAAAGAAGAGCTCGACAACCAGAACCAGCTCCTTGACGAGCTCGACGACGACACGCACCTTGTCAACTCGCATCTCAATCGCGCCAAGCGTGACACCAAGAAATTTCTGTGATCTGTCTGGCATACCTACTCTCTCACCCCTGCATTTTCTGACCGCTTGCATTCTAATCCGACTTCTAATCCCCCTAATCATCTCCTCCGCCTCAGGGCCCCGGACACTTATACTAATAGCCTTGTGGTGTCGTCTAGCTTACACACTAACACGTTTGTTGCTGATCTCTGTTCAAGCCGCCTTGACTGGTTTACGCAAATGAATAGATATTATCTAACAATGAATAAATATGATGCACGTCTACTTTTACTCGAGAGTCATGCCCTCGAGATCATCGAGCAGCTCATCGACCTCAATGGTCGGTCCTGACTCATCGTCGTCCTCCTCCATCTCAGCCTCAGCCATATCGGCACTGTCCTTGGGAACCTGCGAGTTGGCATTCTTGTAGAGGTTGACCGTGGAGCGCAGCTCCTGGTCCTCCTCCAGCTCCTGCAGGAACATCTCGTAGTCACGCTCGACACGCTCCTGCTCAGCCTGAGCCATCTTCGAGTCAACCTCGTTGTACTCCTTGGCCATGCGCTTAAGCTTCCAGCTACGGCTCTTGGCCTTACGGCGACGAGGGTAGAACTTCTTGACCAGCACGACGTCGGGAAGGTTGCTTCCATGCAGACGGGTGAGCTCGTCCCAGTGCTCGTTGTTGAAGTTGGCGTTAACAAGGTAGTAGCCGAGAGCCATGTCGCCAGGGTGCAGGATTCCTCCGAGGTGGGTGCGAACGGTGAATGTCTGGGTATTCTGCGAAATGTCGACATTACGAGCCACTGTGATCTCAGCAAGAGCATACTTGCCGCGGGTGGTGCCAAGAGGCTCGACGTCGATCACAAAGAATTCCACGAGCTGGCTGAGGTCAGCCAGCGACGGGAAAGGAGCGCGCCAGTAGATTGGTGCGCTCATATCTGCGACCTGGAGAGTGAAGGGATCCATGAATTGCAGAGAGCTCGTCAGGCGGTTCACAATAACAATAGGCGAGATGTTACCCAGGCCGTGGGCGATGTTCTTAGGCAGCACAACAAGGTCGTCTCGGCAAATGGGCACAATCTCAACGGAAAATGTGAACTTGTACTGGCGTACAGAGGTATGAGTGTCCAGAGAAATGAGCTCCTCGGAGCGCTTGAACTTGATAGGAGTCACTGCTGACATAAAGTCGAGCATTTTCACGGCGTGGTTCTTTGCCGAGTAGTAGAAGTCAATACCATCTCGCGACTCCTTGATGGTCACAGTGTCCATGTGAGCGTTGTGCTTGAGAATCAGCTGTTCCAGATAGAAAAAGGTACGCTTGTGAGGCACCTTTTGACGAATCTGAACAGCAGCTCGCCAAGTGTTGGCGGTGAACGATTTGGCACAGTCGACACACTGAGTGGCAATCACCATGTACTCCACTTCGACGCTCTGCTGAATAATTACGTTCGACAAAGCCTCGCCCTGTACGGTGACCTTGACTTTGATTCGGCGCGAGTGCGGTTCCGTCCAGATAAACCGCGCATCGACGAGGCGAACCTTTGAAAGACCCTTAAGGCGACGCAACAGCATGGCCAACAGCTCTCGACTCTCAGGCTGAGCAGGGATCCACTGGCTCGGGGGCTGCAGGAATCTCTCGCAGTTGCGGCAAAAGTTGATGGACGCTTCTCGAGGAATCTCCTGTGTAATGTCGCAAGTCAGCTTGATACAGTCGTAACACATGACCAAGCCCTTGGTGCCGTCGAGGGGTGTGCCACAGTTGCAGCACAGCACCGTGGGCATCACATGCTGGATGATTTGGCTCTCCATGATGATGTTAATCCAGCGGATAGCAAAACGGATACAGAAAAATCACACAGAGATCAAAGGAATCAAAAAAAAATTCGGGACTCCAAATAAAAAAAAAGATTAGGCATGCCCTGACCCTACACAGCCGCATGATCTCTTCGCACGGCTGCTATCGGCTGCCATCGGCTAAGGCCGGCCTACTTCTCCATTAAATCATATCAATTAGCAAAATGTGCCTCTGGGGCAAATATCATACACGTTTACTGTGAGTCACCGTAGAACTTTCGGAAAATAAAGTGCAGCGTCAGGTTCGTGTTGAACCGCACCATGTCGTCAAACAGCGGAATGTACTGTTTGTTGTTGTACTGCTGGCCAAGCAGATCGTCGAGCGTTAGAGCTGTTGTCGCGCCTGGTAGGACAATAGATCCATAGGCAGCCTCGATGTTGAAGACTCCGACCTCGTCAGAGGAGAACGTAAAGGTGACCTGGTTGTACTGCTTCTCACTGTAGCCATTGAGCTCGACAAGCACACCCTTTTCAAACAAACTCGACGCTGTGTACTTGTACGAGCCGAACTTGGGCATACGGCCAGCCTTCTCGAGCTCGCGCATGTGGAAGTACTGCTTCGTAAACGGCAGCTTCAAAGGCTTCCGCCGGCCCTTCTTCGTCTGAAGTGTCGACATTGCCTGTTCAATATAGTTGTTGTACGTCTTGACCTGTGTTTGCAGGAAGGCCTCCTTCTCGCTCAGATGCGCCAACGTCTGTTTGATTCCCTCCATCTCCTTTTGTCGCGCAACACGACGGTTACGCTTAGTTCGAATGTCGAGAGCAATGGAGTTGAGAATACCCTGGTAGTTGTCCTCTCGAGTCACTCTTCCAGTAGACTCGAGCTCGATGACCTTCTCCAACGCCAGCAGTTTCAGCTCGCGGTACGTCAGCTTTGACAAGTCACCAAGAATGTTCTCGGTGTAAGCAACATTGCGCTTTCCCCGCTCAATCGCCTCCTCCTTGAGGATGGCACGGAACTTCTGCTCGTGCTCAGCCATGACTGGTCCCAAGAGTATGTCAAGGAGAGTTGCACCTGTCTGCACTCGTAGCACGTAAAGCATGCAGCGCTTCGTGGCGACGAACAGCGAGTTGACCTCTGCTTCGGGATCCTCGACCCGGCAGAAACTGGGGTTGAGATCCAGCTTAACCTCTGTGAATCGGGCGATATTAAGGATCTCGCTGGCATCGTTGGGTAGATTGCCAAGTTGCGCGACAACGCTGTAGAGGGAGTCCTTCTCGAGGTCTTGGTGATTATCTCCAACAGCTTGCAGAGACGGAACAAGGACTGGCATCTGCTGGCACACCAATGAATGCACCTGGAAGATATCAGACGTCTTGATTTGCAACGTTGGTCGCTGGTGCGCTGTCAAGTCGTCATAGATGTTGGTGTCGTACTCCTGCTCGGGGTCTGGCACGTAGATTGCTTGTTTGAGCAGCCTCCGCATTCTCGGAACGCATGTTTTGATGTAGTCGTTGAGCGGCTGCAAATAGACATTGTCCCTTGAGAACGGACGCAGCGAGGCCACCTGTGAGAGCAGCTTCGTCACCTCGATCAGGTTCTTGCTCTGCTGAGGACCTAGCGCACTCGTCACAATTCCGTATTTGTCGGATGCAACAATGGCCGGGTTAAGGTAGTTGGCGAACAGCACATGGCCAACGACTGCTAACAGCTTCTCTTCCTTGTCCTCCTCGGACATGTTTCGGAAGAACCGTCTGTCGACTCCATTGCAAACTTCACGCGCAATGTAGCGGATGTGGTACGACACGTTCTCCAGGTTCTGCTCAATGGTCGTGAGGAATTCTGAGCATAGCTCGCGGAGGTTCTGAAGGTTTGCAATATAAATTGATCGTGTCTCAGGATCCTGGATTGCCTCAGTGACGTCGAGGTTTGGCGTTCGTGAACTGAGTCGACCAGTCTGCAGCTCTTCATTGTTGATGGAGGCCCGGTATATGGCTAGAGGATCACTTTCTAGATCAAGAGTGTGCGATTCGACGACGCGGGCGACGACGGGAGACAGAATCTCTCGCAGGCTGCGACGAGACTTGGTGCCACGGTTCATAGTTGCAACAAGCTTCCACCAGATGAAGTTACCACGGACAAATGACTTGACGCTGTCACAGTGTTCGAGCTCTTCATGGATACTGCGGCCAATGAGCTGCAACAAAAAGAACTCCTCGCGAAGCTTGAGAGCCTGGCCATATATAGTCATGACGAGGTTCTCGATGCCCTGAGCTTCCTTGTCTGACAGCACGGAGTTGCCTCGCAGCGAGCGGAATAAACGTGCCAAGTATTGAGGCTGGGTCTGCAAAATGTAGAAGAAGCCCTGGTACAGTTCAAGACGGCGCCGCGATGATTTGTTGAGAGCCTTCAAGTCGAACAGGTCGCCGGCCGAGTTGACGGCACCTGGAGTAGTAGTAGCGGAGCTGCCTGCAAGGCCCTTGTTGCGGTGGCGCACGACCTCGTCAAGGGTGATTTTGTTTTTAAGCAGCAGGGCAATCTTGACATCGAGCTGAGTAACGTATTGCTCCAGCATCTCGTTTGTACGCACTTCATCAACGACCCGCTTACGGCTCTGTTCCAAGGTCATCTCCTCCTCAAAATCGAGGTCGCTGTCTGCTAGTAAGTGTACAAAGTTCTTGACAGTTGAAAGTGGCGGGTTGCTACCGGTGATGAGAGACTTGTACGCGTCACCCTGTTTTTTGGCCCGGACAAAACTCTGGATCTTGATCACCTTGTCGAGGTTGGATCGGAAATGGTTCATGCGATCTGAGAATTGTTGGCGGACGAGGAAACCACGAGCAATGGCCTGCATGTCGACGATGTTCTCGAGCTCGTCCTCGAACTCGTCCATCAGCATGGCGTGTGAGAATCGGGCCATGACTCCTCGGAATGTGGACTGCAAACGGATTATAGAAGGCTCCACAATGGAGAGATGATCCATGGTGTCTGCAATGTCAGCACGAACCTCCCCACCGCGCCAGATGCTCTGGAGCTGAGTGATGGCGTCACGCACTTTAGCCGAGTTGAGCATGGCCTTGTCCTCGTTGAAAGTACAGCGCACAAGTGCACCTCGCGCGGCACATTGTAGCTCGAGCACCTGGGTATGTACGTCAGATTCGGCCAGCTCGCTCTTCAGGCTGCTCATGTCGTTACGAACGGCGGATCCACGAGCAATCGACTGCAGTCGCTTGACCCATAGCTCGCTGTCGAGAATGTCGTCCATACGCAGCCGAACAACTTGACGGCGCTTGGCTGAGCGCGCAATGCTCTGAAGAGCCACGATTTCCCTTTCATGTGCTCTGAGCGCGGCCAGTGTGGCCTGGTGAGCTCTACGAGTGCGACCAGCGCGAATAGTGCTCTGAAGGCTAGTGATTTGGGGGTCAGCAGCGGAGAACCCAGATGTCACGAGTAGGTAGTCCTTGCGCACGGGGAATGCGCGGATTAGCGCCTGGATAGCGACGATGCTGTCTCTTTCCGAGTCGAGCAAGTTTTTGAGGCCGTCCTTCTTCTGACGGAGGAGGTTTCCGCGGCATGCACCCTGGAGAGCCGTCCAGGTCGACTCCTGACGGGCGTGCGTTTGTCTTGCACTGCTGAGACGACGACGAACTCGTCCGGCACGGATGCATGACTGCAGAGTGCAGATCTGCGGAGACGAGCGCTTCATAATGTATGCGTCGGCGTCTCTGGCAAGTCTACACAGATGGCCGCGACAGGCAGCCTGGACTGTCGTAATGTCGGGGGTGCATGCGTCTAGATCCATTGCCAGCTGCTCCTCGGCTGACACTTGGGGCACTGCAGGTGCTGGCTCAAAGTGGTTGTTCATGGCGCCAAAGTTGGGAAGCGAGCCGGCAGCGGCATCGAGACCACGCTGTGCTCGGTGGAGCTCATCATCGGTGAACTCTAGCTTGCCCACGAGGTTGCCAATCGACGGTGCGAGGTTGTCTCCGGACAGTATGAAGGAGAGCGCGTGGATCGAGTAGATGACCTTGGGTATGTTTTTCTTGTCGTAGAGGTCGGTCAGCTCAAAGGCAAACAACTCGGGCATGCCGATGCGGTCCAAAAAGGAGAAGAAGTAGTTGATGTTCTCCGAGTGTCGGAACTGAAGTCGCGGCGACTCATAGATGCGACGAACGAGGTCGGGAGCAAACACGCGGGTCAGCTTGGCGAGCACTACTCCGTCACGAAGTGCATCCTCGAGTTTCACGACGGGTGCGATTTCCTCGCCGATACACGACTCGATCCATCTGCGTTAGTTGGCACTATGGGTGACTTGTGTGTTTCGATTCTGATTAACTCACTCTTTGGCCTCGCCAACATGGCAGAGGTATTCATAGGCCTGCAGGTTCTGACGCTGCTTGTCCATCCAGTTCTTGGATGCAACAGAGTTGTCGTCCTGGCGCTGGAGCTTGATACGGCCCTGGAGTCCAGCCACGTCTTCGACGTTGTCGGTGATGCCCGGCAGCAGCAGGGAGCCATCGCTGGAGAGGCCTGCTGAGCGGTCTGCTGCGAGGGTGCGGAAGTGCGAGGAGCTGCTGTTTTTCAACAGCCCAATGTCGCGAGCCGATTCAAAAAGGTGCTTGCTTGGCGACGGCGAGCGCGTGGGCGACGAAGCGGGCTCCATCGTGGCATTGACCCTCGCTGGTGAGCGAGGCTTGAGTGGTGAACCTGGCGAGTTGAGCGATTCGAGGTACCGGTCGGCAATGGACGTTTTTGGCGAAGCGTTCTCGGTGCCGGCCCGGAATGGCGACTTAGCCGGGGCGTAGCCGCGACGCGAGTATTCCATGGCGCAGATGGATACGGGTATAGAGTCAGTCACTCAGTAGAGTTGGTTAATTGAGATTTGAGATGTATAGATGCACGGCTGCAAAATGTAAACAAATCTATGCAAGCAGTCAGCCGCACATGTTTCAAGGGCCCACAAACGACAGCCAAGCAATCAGGGTTCGCAATGTTTCTTGTTACATTTTACTATATAAGTGTAGTGAGAATACCGGAAGCCCCAGTTATCGAAATTCCGGTCTGGCAGGCGTCTCAAAGCGCGCACTCAGTAAGGTCCCGTAACGTGGTACCTGCAGACAGCCGCGTCACGGTCGCGTCCTTAACCGGCGTTCCCTACCCAGATATAAGAATGCGATATCAAGATTAACTTAGTTTATACCAGCTACAATGGAGACAGAGCTACACCAGAAGCTGCACTTAAGGGCCGACGACGTCAACTTCGTGCGGGCACAGCTTACTGATGCGCTCGACTCGCGCGTCAACCTCAACCTGCCCAGTTCGGGCTCGGACGACCCAGTGCGGACAGAAGTGTTACGGTACATCCGCGAGGTATGTTAGCAGACCTACGATACTGGGCGACCGGGGAGCCCAAGACGTCAAGCCAATCAGTCAGCTCAACCATACGCATACTAACACAGTTTGTGGCTGAATCGCTGGAAATGTCGAAGCATTCGCTTGTTATTGACGGCCACAACATGGCGAACTCGGGCTCAATAGACTCGGTGCTACAGTCCGAGTCGACCGAGAGGGTCGAGATCGAGCCGTTTGATGGAGCGCTCCACGAGCGACTGCGCGACGTCTACTCACGACTTGATGCCGAGACGCTGGCTATCTCTGAGCTGCGACGCCGGCTTCCCGAGCTGGCTGCCAAGAAATACAACGAGCAGCTGAAAGCAGACCCGTTCGAGGCCAAGCTCGAGGCTCTAAGGGCCCAGGAGCCAGCGCCTGCTAAGGCAATGGAGATTCCCGGCTCAACAGCAGAGGTGCAAACACACCTGTCATCGCTTCTCAACGAAGTCGGCAGCCTTAGCGACATCGTCCCTGACGCCACGGCCGAGCTGTCGCGCACTCTCGACACGCTTAAGTATATTGATGCCATGAATTGACGAAATCCATGGAGTGTCATTCCCTGGAGAGAGGATGCTCCAGGAAATATGCTGCACTCCAGTCAATCACTAAGGGTGGAGGCCAGGCAACTCGACTGAGAGATGCCTTTATTTATTGCTGACTATCAGCCCATTATGCCTGTAGGAGTGGCTCAATGATTCATGAGGTTCGCCAATAGACAATTGGCTTCATTCTAATCCAGTCGCTTCATTCTAGTCCAAATCGCTTCATTCTATTCAGGTTCGCTTCACTAGTCGTCTGGCAGCAACATGTATTCATTTACAGCTCTAGGCAGTATTGCTGCCCAGTCCAATGTCCAGTTGTATTGGCAAGCATCAAGCTTACTCCTCCTTGGCACCGCCCGAGCCGTTCTTCTCGGCCTCAGCGATGGACTTCTTGTCGGTCTGGGGGCCAGCTGCACCGCCAAACATGGACGCAGCCTTGAAGGGACGCTTGAGGTCACCAGCGGCAGGCGAGCCGAAAACGTGGATCTTGACGATGTTCTGCTCAATGGCAGACTTGACCGGCATGATCGACTGCATCAGCAGAGGCTGGGTGTACTGCATGTACAGGTGCATGAAACCCATCATGGCGACTCCCTGGGCAACTCCCTTGAGAGCGCTGTTGACCTGCTGGAGGTCGTACTCCTTGATGGTGGTGGTGACGAGCTTCGACTCGGTCTCACCGCTGAGGGCTGACGGGGCCTCGACGTACTTGAGCGTGGTGCGGTCTGCGTTAGCTGATGAAGGAGACAGACTGATAGACAGACTGATAGATGACTGATAAACTGGCAGATAGACTGACAGATAGACTGACAGAAGCGAGGCAAATCGCGGGGCAAATTGCTACATCAGCCAAATCCTCATATCACCGACTTCTGTAGTACAAAATGCCACTGGATACTAATACAGCGCCACAAAGGGCTGCCGCTGCAACATACCATTCTTCTTGAGAATCACCAGACGGGTGTAGTAGTAGAGGGCCAGAATGACCACGTTACTGACAACATAGGCGACACGGACTCCCAGCAGCACGTTGGGCTCCTCAAAAGGGATCTTCTTGGAAACCTGCATCATGACGAGCATGATGGCCAGGTTGGACACGGCGGGATTCATGGTGGCGGCGGGGGTGTTTTGACGGGCTGTGGGGTAGAGTGTAAGTTGGCTGGTGGCTGTAAAGCCGTGAAGGCATTTTTCAATCTCCTTGCCCTGCGGCAGCGAAGGTGGGCGAAGCGTTTGGAAGCGCCAGATACAGGGACGAGGGATAGTGGAAGGGAGGACTAGAGAGATAGAGGAGTACAGAGGTGGAGGAGTTATAGAGATTTGGCGAGCTCGTCAGAAGGTCAAATGGTTGCTCCGATATCTGGTGAATGCCGTTGATAGGAAGCTCGAGCTTAAGCTGGTAGGCATAGACAGCTGGTAGTTAAACACTTAAACCGGCAATACCACGGTACAAAATGCAATATGATGTAATACGACAAGATCCAGTCTAATCGAATAGAAACCTGTAGCTTTTCTGAGAGATCTTTTATCTGTGCTCTCTCGTTTACTGGTTGGCTCGCGTGACGGCTTATCGATAGCGATTATGCACTGCGGGGGCTGGGGCAGGAGCCGTTTAAATACGAGCAGAACGATGACCGGGCGGTAGTTATACAAATGGATAGGCAGCGTACAGTTCGCTTTAAATATAGTGTGAAATGTAGTGTGAAAGTGTTTAATTTAATAAGCAGTTATGGCTGTTACTATGTTCTCTTTTACTGTGTTGAGTATGTTGGATAAATACCTGTTGTACCCAAATGATGTTGATACGCCTTCCGTATAGCGGAGGAACGTATTAACGTTAATTTAGTTATATTATATTGTGTAAATTGCCTGTACACGTAGAAAGGACCGTTAGAAATGTCAATACAGTAGCTCAGCTGGTTACACCTGATACACAGGTTATCATTCTTTTGAGTTCCTCAATGCCTGACTCCTCAACCTCAGTCCTAACTCCTCAGTCCTAACTCCTCAGTCCTAACTCCTCACTCCGAGCTCAAACTCGTTTGTTGATATATACAATGCAAGAGCTATATGCTCAATCTACATGAAGGAATACACGCTGAAGACACTCACGGCGGTCGCTGCCACGTACGCGAGGATCTTGCCTGCCCACCACGTATGCTGCGGGCCAAAGCTGCACAGCGTGTAAACAAACTCGGCGCGTCCGTCGCGCCAGATGCCGCTCACAAGCCCGCCATTGCCGCCGTACTCGCCCATCATGCTGCGAACAGTGACTTCTGTGATCTGTCGTTTGTCAGACACACCCTCGCTAACCGGTCCTGGCCCCGCAGTCCAGCCTTCCTCGGGATCATACGAGTAGTGTGCGACACATCCTTCGTGGTCGTGGCCTGTCAGAATGATGCCGCTAGAGCTGCCCGCAAACACAGAGTCAAGCAGCAGATTGGACGACTCGCGGGATAGATGGTTCTGCTCACGCAGATTGCCCCATGGATAGTACTCGAACATAGTGCCGTCACGACAGATGCCGTCGACCTTGTCCAGCGGGACGTGTGTCAACAGAACTGTTGGTCCGTCAAACGGGTTTTCCCTCAAGTGGTCGAGAAACAGGATAGTATCCTCCATAAACGTCTCGTCATAGCCAGGCCCATCTATAGCCAGCGAGTTGACCACGACGAGTCTCCACTCGCGCCCTTGCTCGTCTGAATAGGTGCGCGCGTAGTTGACAGGCCCAAACACGGCCTCGTAGCGCGACACTCGATCGGCAGACATCTCGCCATTATAGCCAATGTCGTGGTTGCCGGTGATGTTGACGAGCTCCCACGGAGTCGAGTCGTCGACAGTGAAAATGCGGGTTTTGTACCGGTGAGCACGCCGCGAGAACTCGTCGTCGCGGATCCACTGGCTCGAAAAGAGGTCGCCCATGACGGCGACATGCGAAGGTTGCAGCTTGCTGGTCAGCACGCTGTAGATGTGGCCGAGGAAGAAGTCGTTGCCAACTACGTCGAGACGTTTACGCCACGACGTACTTTGTGTAGTTCCGGTGATTTGGGGATCGCCAAACGCCAGCAGGCGGATCGAAGCGTCGTCGTGCCATGAACATACTTCGCCATATAAGAGGGGATACTGGTACAGGTACAGGTTGACTGCACCCGCTACCAGCACGAGTCCCGCCACGAGTCTCGCGAGCAGTGACATCTTGTTAGTGATGTTCCTATTCACCGAGGACGAAAGCAAAACGCGATATCAGAGCCAATTAACCGAACTGTTACGCCAAGGAACATAGGCACTAAGTACCTCGGTACTTGCGATCTGCAGGTCCCACGACCCTGGCGTTCGCTCAACTGCCACCCTTCAGCACTGGCTGCCATCCAGACACCTCCAGATCACTCGCTTTGCTCTCAACCTTCGTAACCTTCGTACTCACCGAATCACGGGTATTAATCTGAGACCCACGTCTCGCACTATTAAGTTCGTCGCATGCTGCAGCCGCATCAATCGACACGTATGCGTTTCAGGGGTTTTGTGTCGTCGACGTCAATTATATCATTTATTTCGATTTCGACTTATATCGACTTGTATCGACCACAATTCGACAGATTCGAACAAACTCGATTCATAGTTTCGGTTTGACAAAATCGAGCACACTCGACCTCATTTGACTGAGTAGCTGGACTTTGACTCTTCATTACCCCGCCTTTCTTTCCACTATGAACATCATTGGAGCTGTGATTGATCCGCTGGCACCGGTACTGCGTCCGCTGACGGCGCTCATCCCGGGGCCCATTGAGCGCCTCGGCATCGGCATGCTCGGCAACGAGGTGTGCTACGACACGCTCATCCGCCAGGTCGACTTCGTGTCGAACCCCGAGTGCGTGTCGCTCGGCATCTCAAAGGGCATCTCGTGGGGCATTGTGGCCATGTCGTCGGTCGTCAAGGTCCCTCAGATCATCAACCTCCTCAGTTCGCAGTCCCCCGAGGGTATCTCGCTCACGAGCTACATCCTAGAGACGATTGGCTACGTTGTTAACACGGCCTACAACTACCGTGCTGGCTTCCCGTTCTCGACGTTTGGCGAGTCGGCGCTCATCTCGGTGCAGAACATCATCATCACGATGCTGATTCTCGCCTACAGCGGTCGTCGCGACCTCGCTGCTGCTTTTGTGGCCATTGCCTCGATTGGCGGTGCTATCATCATCAACCCGAACTCCACCATCATTGACCATTTCAGCCTGTTGACACTGCAGAAGCTGACGATCCCGCTAGGCCTCGCCAGCAAGATCCCGCAGGTCTACACGATCTGGCGTACTCAGAGTGTCGGCCAGCTCAGCGGGTTCGCTGTAGCCAGCTACCTGCTGGGCAGTCTAGCGCGTGTCTTCACCACTTTCAAGGAGGTCGACGACAAGCTCATTCTGTTTTCGTTTCTCGGTGCCTTTGTGCTCAACACCGTGCTGGCCATCCAGTTTGTTGTCTACTCTGGCCGCCAGTCTTCGCGAGACAAGGATCTTGCCTTTAAAAGGGCTTAGTTAACATCTATTTAAGCTTCACATAATAAGGACAAAACTGAATGAGAACAAAACTGAATGAGAACAAACTGAAGGAATAAAAACACAGACTGGCTGCAAACTAGATGTACATAACCAATGGCAAACACAAGTCATGAAAGTCCAATTGCCATTTATATAGCCATGTAAAAGCAGTTTATGATAGATTCATTGCGACGCTTATACCCCGGGCGGCTGGGGTACACGGCTGACAGGTCTTTCCCCCCATACAGCAATAAATTACTGCATGCGAAATTTCACTTGAGTTCACCAAATCACACTTCGACTTACCGTCACACAACAGCTGTCGTTTCTCTGTTGGGTGCAATTGCCAAGCAGCCAATCATGAGTGACGTGGAGGACAGCGCTGGTGCTCGCGCGGTACGCCACGACGACGAGCCTGAGATCGCCGACGACGTCGACGACCGCAGCCGCGACTTGGACGAGGGCGATGGAGACAGCGACCTCGACACGTCGGAAGAAGAAGACGACGACGACGAGGAGGAGATTGCAAAGGTATGCTAAGCGGGTTGTAGACGAGTTGTGAGTGTAGTGTCTAACGCAGGTGCGACAGGGATTCATTGTTGATGACGACGAGGACGACAACGAGGAAGAGGACGGCGAGGGCAAGAAGCGTCGCAAGCGGAGACGTCATCATGGCGACGAAACCGAGCATGAGAAGCACGGTGGAAGCGACGAGGAGCTCGACCAGGACGATCTGGACTTGCTGCTTGAAAACACTGGCCGCGGCCGCCAGGACGAGGAAAAACGATTCAAGCGACTGAAAAAGGCGGGTGGTGCTTCTCGGGGCGACGGTGCTGAGTCGCGAGACCTCACTGCCATGTTCTCGGACGACGAGGAAGAGGATGAGGAGGAGGAAGAGGCAGCCAGGCCGCAGGCCTCGGACCGTCGCTCGCTCGCCAACGAGTTTGACGACTTTATTGAAGAGGACGAGTTTTCGGACGACGATGAAGCTGCCCGTCGCCAAGAGGAGGCCGAGATCCGTCGGTCAGGCCGACGTGGCCGCAAACAGAGCCCCGTCGCGCTGTCGTCAGAGATGACAGGCATCGACGAGGAGAAGTTGGGCGAGATCTTCGAGGTGTTTGGCGACGGTGCCGAGTACGAGTGGGCGCTCGAGGCCGAGGACGAGAACTACGTCAGTGAAGGCGAGGGCGAGTTTGCCGAGGGCGAGGGCGGAAGCGGTCGTCGTGAAAAGAGCGTTCCCGAGCTCAAGGATATCTTTGAGCCGAGCGAGCTTAAGTCGCGGCTCCTGACGGACGAGGACAATGCTATTCGCGCCAAGGATGTTCCAGAGCGATACCAGATGCTTCGTTCAGTGCTCAAGAGTGAATCTTACGAGCTCAATGAGGCTGATTTCGCCGAGGAGCAACAGTGGATCACCACCAAGTTGGCCGATTCCAAGAACCTGCTGTTTATCGCTAAGCCCCAGCTGCGCGTGCCATTCCAACGTGCAGTCCAAAGAGTCGTCGAGTTTGTCTCGCGTGACAACTTGGAAGTCCCCTTTATATGGCATCACCGCCGAGACTACCTCATCTACCTACCGGAGCGCAAGCCTGTTGAAGAGGGAGCTGCTCCTCCTCCTGCTGGACCGGCTGATATTCTCCTCAACCAAGATGATCTCTGGCGTATTGTACTACTCGATGTCGAGTTCCACGGCATTGTCGAAAAGCGTCAGTCACTAACAAAACTTTACAATGCTCTGGACATTCACGACTTTGTCTACGAAGAGCTGTTTAAATCTGCTTCTACTCTGGTGGATTATCAAGATCTTTTCGACTACTTGCAATTCAAGTATTCTGCTCTTATTAAAGATTTGGCCATTGGCAGTGGAAAGAGACATTCACGGTTCGGCCGGTTCGACCGCATTCGCGACGGCCGGTTGTACGACCTCGTGCGCGAATTTGGCATCTCTGCTGACCAGCTGGGTGATAACTTACTGTCAGATCAGCGTTTGTACTTCTCCGAGGACCCCTCAAAACGTCCAGAGGAGGTAGCAAAGGCATATGGTCAGGCTGTCGAGGAAAATGGCGACAAAGAAAATGGCAATACACCTATTGCCTCTTCTCCAGCCGAGGCCCTACAGAGTGCACAGGAAATGCTCGCTGAGGAGATTTACCATGATCCGAAGGTGCGCAAAGCAGTGCGCCAAAAGTTTGCCAAGCAGGCTAAAATCGACATCGTGCTGACAGACAAGGGCAGCAAGAAGATCACCGATTCGAGTCCATACTACGACTTCAAGTATGCCATCAACAGATCGTTTGATGAGTTGCGCCTCAAGCCCGAACTGTTCATGCGCATGCTCAAGGCCGAGGAAGAAGGACTTGTTGCCGTCCGCGTGTCGTACCCCGACTACAAGACTGCTATGTTTGAGTACATTCTCGGCCGCTTTTTTGCGTCTGACAATGTGTCCGACATTGCGAATGCATGGAACGAGTTACGACGTTCTGTTCTCAAGGCTGCGTCGCGTAAATACGTTCCCCTCATTTGCCGTAACGTCAAGGAGGATCTCAAGATTGAATGCCAGCGTGCTCTGTACTTTGAGGTGCGTAAGAAGTTTGGCGAGAAGTTGAACCAGGCTCCGTACAAACCTCCCGGATATGTGGCTGGCACCACTGCTCGGGTCCTGACCATTACGGCAGGTATGGGCGACTTTGGCAAGGATGCCATTCTTGGTGTTCTTGTCGACGAGGAGGGCCAGGCTGTCGAGTTCCTCAAACTAGGCGATCCACGACATGCCGAGTTCAAGACTCAGCTCGTCGACTTTGTCAATCGCCGCCACCCCGACGTCATTGGTATTGCCGGCTTTACAATCAGCTCGAACCGTCTGTTTACTATTCTAGAGGAGATTGTCAAATCAGAAGAGCTGGTTCCTGGCGGTGATGCCGAGTCACAAGCTCTGGAGGTGGTCTGGGTACAGGATGAGGTTGCTCGTCTCTACCAGAACTCCGAGCGAGCAGCTGTGGAGTTGGCCGAACATCCCGTGCTTGCCCGCTACTGCGTCGCTCTGGCGCGCTATTTGCAATCACCATTGTGCGAGTACGCTGCTCTTGGCAAGGAAATTTCGGCTATCCGCATTCACCCCTACCAGGAGCTACTCCCCAAGGACATGCTGACGGAGTCAATTGACTCCGCATTTGTGGACAATGTGAATCTGGTCGGCGTTGAGATCAATGATGTTGTTCGCGACCAATACCAGGCCAACTTGCTGCCATATGTGGCCGGATTGGGTCCCAGAAAGGCCTCGAGCATTCTACAGGGCATTCAGAACTACGGTGGTCAGATTGCCAACCGCTCAGAGCTCATTACCGAGCAGATCACGACCAAGTGCATCTTTATGAACTGCGCATCATTTCTCAAGATTCCTTACGAGAAGCGCACTCTCAAGAATGACGACGGTGATCTTCTTGACGCTACACGCATTCATCCCGAGGACTATGAGCTCGGACGAAAGATGGCTGCAGATGCATTGGAGCTTGATGAGGAGGACCTCGAAGCGTACGAGTCGTCGGGTGGTGTTGTTGCACAGCTGCTTAACGACGATCCCGAGAAACTCAATGAGCTTATTCTCGAGCAGTATGCCGAGGAGCTTGAGCGCAAGTTCAACCAAAAGAAGAGCCACACTCTTGAGATGATCAAGGCCGAGCTCCAGAACCACTATGGCGAACAGCGAGAGCCTTTACACCTGCTCTCGGACATGGAAGTCTTTACCATGCTTACAGGAGAGACTCAGGAGACACTCCACAACGGGCTTGTCGTGCCATTTACTCTGCGTCGTGTGGGTGACCGGTTCCTTGCCGGTAAGCTTGCGTCTGGTATCGAGGGTAACGTTGCTAGCAACAACATGACCGAGGACCATATGGGACACCCCAGCTCCAAGTTCACATTTGGCCAGACCGTCCAGGCAGTGATACTTGACGTCAATTACAAGGCGTTTACGGCCGAGCTAAGTACTGTTGAGCGCGACGTGCAGGATGCAGTTGAGCGAGCCCGACACAACCGCCAGTCGTCACGCGACCCGAAGAAATGGGACTTCACCGCTGAGGAGGCTGAGCGAACAAAGGTCCAGCGCCAGCGTGAGCAGGAGCAGCGATCGGGCCGTATCATCAAGCACCCGCTGTTCAAGCTGTTCAACAGCAAGCAGGCCGAGGAGTACTTGGCCCCTCTACAGCGCGGCGACGTGGTTATCCGCCCGTCTTCGCGTGGTAACGACCACATTGCTGTGACGTGGAAAGTTGCTGACATGCAGTACCAGCACATTGACGTTGTCGAGCTCGGAAAGGCGAATCCCTATGCTCTTGGACAAGTGCTCGTGGTGGGTAACTTCCGGTATAGCGATCTTGATGAGCTGCTTATCATGCATGTTCAGGCCATGGCTCGCAAGGTTGACGAGATGGTGGCCAGTGACAAGTTCCAAAAGGGTTCGCGTGCCGAAGTGGAGAAGTGGCTGACTGCCTACACTGATGCCAGTGCCAACCGCAGTGTGTATGCGTTTTGCTTTGATCACAAGCGTCCAGGCTACTTTTTGCTGTGCTTCAAGACGAGCAAACGCTCGGCTGTTCAGACTTGGCACGTCAAGATCATCCCCAATGGCTACGAGCTGATGAACAACAGCTATGCCGATGTTCCGTCGCTGTGCAACGGTTTCAAGAAGATCTTCTCGTCCCGGATGCAGCAGTACGCCAGGTGAGGGCAGAGGAGAGTGTACAGAGTATGATAGTGCTCTGTCATTCGATAATTGGATTCGATAGCCAGTCTGTGAAGCTGGTCCGTTCGCTGTATGATAAAATGTAATGATTGACCGTTGGACCCTAGACCTGGCGATGCCCTTGAGCCGTAGCGAATTAGCGAGGAAACAGAACGACTCATACTTGAATGACTCCTTCAGATGTATACTAACGAATGTAGTACTATTTAAACTGACGCTTTTACGTCTTAGCACATCGCTCACAGCTCGTCCTTCCCGTCTCCATCGTCGGTTTCTACTCCCCCTGCATTGCTCTTCTACGGCATATGCTTGTACGGATCGGCTATGCCCACCTTCAGCTCAACCATAGCACAGCATCCGACTTGATCCTACACCGCGCTGCGCCCGAGCAACAGAACCTATGTTGTGGCCGGCGTCGGCTCCGGAGTGTATTGGACTTCCCGAGTTACCGGGCGGCCGCCCGGTTGGTGCGGAGCACGACTCGCATGCTGGCGTGCCTGATGAGCCTATCGTGGGGTTGGAAGTGTCGAGTCCTAGTTTCGTGCTGGTAGCTGCCACTGCTACGTCTATCTACGTCTTTCGCCTCAAACCGCTGTGTGCTGTGGCTGTGCTGACGCGTTCCGAGGCCAGCGTCAAGTCCTATGGCCCCAATGTCGAGCTCTCCATCCACCCTGATGGTCGCCATGTCTCGGTATCGACGAGTCTAGGACACTTGCTGGTGTTTGAGCTCGTGTCCATTGGCGCCAGTGAGGTGTGCAGTTTTGTGCGGGCCAAGTCGCATGGTGAAGAGGCGACAGATCAAAGCGTCGAGACGGGAGATCACGACGAGATGGACGAGGAGGTCATCGCCGTGTATCCTGGACCTGGCGAGGCACTTGGTGTCCGCGCAGCAACAATTCGCTTCGTGGGTCACGTCAAGCTCGCGGGACCCGATGTACACATTGTTGCGTTGGATGGGTCGACAATGGTTGTGTATTCCGACGATTCGGGCCAACACGCCTCCTTTGCCTCGGGATTTGACGACAAATCGGACTCGAAACCGCCGCAGCTTCTGCTCTCGGCACCCTCAAAACTTGCATTTCTCGACTCTCCAGTCCGCCATATCGCCAGCTCCAAGGCCATGTCACTGTTGTCCATCACAACGGTCTCAGGAGCAGTATACTCTGCCACGACTGTAGCTGATTCCTCACCCATGAGCCTAAGTGGCCATCTCGTCCACTCGGCTGCGGAAGATCCGGCGTATCTCAGCGGCATCAACGCGCGATTCAGCCAGATAGCCGTCGGCACTCACTCGGGCGCCGTATACCTGTACAACATTCGAGACTACTCGGGTACTGTCAAGCTGGTGCGCATAATTGAGCCTCCTCTGGCAGCGTCAGGGCACATTCTGTGTCTCAAGTGGTCTCTCGACGGCACCGCACTGTTTGTGGGCTTTGAGACGGGCTGGAAGCTTCACTCTGTGTACGGCATGACCAACGCTTCGAGCTTTCAGACCCCGTCAAGTTCGTCGCACGACTCGCAATTGTCAATGCCCGAGGCGCCAATCGACAACCGCACCGCCATTGGCGGTGTTCGTCACGCTGCATGGTCGTTTGCTGGTGATACCGTGTATATGGTTCCGCCAACATCGGCCGCTATCTGGGCCCAAGGAATGCTTCGATGGGGTGCTGCCTCATCTCTCGTACCAGACAATCTGCGACACCCTGTACTCGTCAAAGACAACAAAATTCTCGTCTACCACGGCCATGAGCAATCCGACTTGACAACCATTGACCGGGATGCTCTGCTGTGGCTGACAGTCGCTGTCGCAGGGAACTATGCCGCCGAATGCTGGCCTATAAAATATGTGTCGTCCTCATCGGATGGCCGGTACGTCGCCGTGGCAGGTCTCAGCGGCCTCGCACACTATAGTATCTACAGCGGTCGCTGGAAAGTCATTGCTGCCATTGACGACCACGCGCACCACGGAGATTTCTCAGTCAGGGGAGGCCTGGCTTGGTACGGTCGGTTCATTGTAGCGGCTGTTGAATGTGAAGGAGCGGTAGAAAAGGGAGAGTCACGACACAAGAGGAACATCGAGTACCAGATTCGCGTTTACTCGCGAGACCAGGCCGACTCGGGCCCTGATAATATGGTCATGAGCACGTCTCTGCCAAGCCCCGTCATTCGATGCACGATAGTTGGCGACCTGCTACTCGTGTATTGCCTCGACAATAATCTGTATTTTTATCGTTTCTCGTCGATTGGTGGCCAGCTACGCTCGCTCGACCTTGAAGCTGAGGTCCCGTTGACGGGTATTGTACAATCCCCGGCACGGGTGCGATCAATTGGTGGCTTGGCTCGCAATCAGTATGATGAGACAAGCACCGTGTCTGCCGAGGTCCTCTCTCTCATTCTTCTTGTTGACGGCATGCTGCTCATACTTGATCCCATCTCGGGCTCCATTGTGTCTGAGGGAGGCACTAAAGGCAAAGGTCGATGCTATCGCAAGCATGTGTTGCATAACAACATTGAGTTTTACATGCTGACTACGCTGCCAAAGAAGCACACGGGAACGTCACATGGACTTCTATGGGCATTTGACGGCAAGGACATGTTATTCTGGCTCAAGGACCAGACGTCGCCCGAAAACCGGTCAGAGCAGCCGACTGTCGTGCCTGTGGAGGCATATCCACTTGCTATACTCTCGGATAAAGGCATCATTGCTAGCATTGAGGCGGACACGATTCTAGCACGGGAGGGCAGCTTCTCATACTTCAAGTTCTGGGCCAGTACGCAGTTGTTCTTACCGTTTGTGCTCGAAGCATGCCTGCAGTCAGATTCCATGTCAGACACAGCGCTTGCCGTTGCTACAGAGTTCAAGCATCTCAAGTACTTCAGTCACATCCTCGAGATGCTCGTGTACCGGATAATGGTGCAGTCGACGGGTCCATCAGCTAAGGATCCTGTTCTCGAGCGAGCGTGCAGACTTGTACTACAATTCCCTCAGATGCTGGACGTCTTTCTCGGGTGTACGCGCAAGACGGAAGTCAAATACTGGCCGTTACTGTTTGACATTGTCGGATCCCCACAGGAACTTTTCGAGCGATGCATCAGTACAGGCAAGCTCAAGACGGCGGCAGGCTATCTCATTGTTTTGCATGGTCTCGATAAGTTCAGTGATGATGGAACTAAAGACACTGCGCGCCTGTTCAAGATGGCCTACACACGAGGAGACTGGGAGCTGTGCAAGGAGCTTTCGCGGTTCTTAGCCCTCATTGATAGTAAGTGACTTTAACAGTACAGGACTACAGAACTAACACAGACTCAATGGGTCTGCTACGGCGAGTGCTCATGGAGGTTGATGAAGTTGATGAGCAGGGAGAGATTGCCCGAGTTGTGGAGACGACAGGATAGCGAGGCGCTTGACGGGTGTACTTTAGTGGCTTGTAACAGCCAATTGAATGAATGGACCTGGAATGGACCTGTAGCCTACCATTCTGTAAACTCGTCTATATGATTGACGTGACCTGAGGTCGATTAGATGCTATGTAAATGTGTTTAGACAGTTCCCTGAGTTAGTGATATCCAAGCAATTGGAAAAGTACTCACGCGAATGAACTGGCTGACAAAGTCCTGGGCCTTGGGCTTTTTGACAGTGCGCTCGTCGGCCTCGAAGTACTTGAGAACATGCGACTGCTGCTTCCAGAAGTTGACCGTCTCCTGGTATTCCATGTGGCCCTTAGCCAGCAGGACGTTGGCCGAGGCGTTGTCGTTGACGTAGCGGTGTCGCTCGAACTCCTGACGAATGGTGGTTCGGATCGTGGAGACGGGTTGGTCGACCTCGTAGAGCTCACCGAAAGTCGGGGCCTATGTTAGTTGTGTAACAAGGTTGTCAAGGACGACTCACACTTCGGATGTACTGGCGATATAACGAGATGACGCGCTTTTGGAGCTCGGCGGGATTGGCCGACACCCGCGTCGTCTGCGCGTACAAAGTGGCTTGGATGGGCATTGTTAGCACTGTAGAAGTCGCGAGCCAATCGTGAAGCTTGAAATTTGGCCATCCGTATATGAGAATATTTCAGTGCAATCACTGTACCGGAGTATTCAGGAAGCGCTACAGTATAGTACACACTCAAGCAGGTTCAATATCAAGTAGATGTATTTGACAAAATGCAGACAAAAGAATAGTGGAAAGAAGTGTGATGTCATGGAGTGCGAAGATGTCGTGGATAAAGTGCAGTTTTAAGTATAGAACCATTGAGTAGCCTGAAGTAGGTTTGGAGCATCAACGATAGTTCAAGGGTTGTGTACGATGTGGGGTAGAGACTGGTATCACGTATTGTAGCACAACTGACAATTGCAATTAGTCCTGAGCTCCACACCACCTTCTACACCAATAATGCCATATCATTTTTAGCTGCTTATAGGCCTATACGAGTATACGCGCTTCCATGCAGTTCTACCCAACCTCCACGTCACTGGGCAGGGATCCGGGGTACTACCCCCTGAAAAATTGGGTCTACTGTTACCAAACAATCGGCTCAACAGGTCGATTTGAATCTACATTACTGGCATTTGCTAAATCTACCTAACTGGCATTTGCTAATTGTTGTACCGCATTGATGTCGAAACTGCTAGGAGCAAAGGTCAAGTCGGTGCTGTCTGGCGACTCGCTGGTGCTGGTGCCGGCCAAGTCAACTGGCATCAACGACCAGGAGCGCATTCTGGCGCTGGCGTACATCGCAGCGCCGCGAATTGGTGCCAACGAGACCTACGGGTTCGAAGCTCGCGAGTACTTGCGAAACCTGCTTGTTGGAAAGCCCATCCAGTTCAAGGTGCTGTACACCATCAATGGCCGCGAATACGGAGACATTGTGACTCCTGTGTTCCCGAGTCTCATTGAGCGAGTGCTCGCTGAGGGAACGGCCAAGCTGCGTGACGATGCCGACTCGAAAGACGCTTTTGACGAGTCGTACGCTACTTCTCTGGCTGCTGCTCAGGACCGCGCTCAGGCCGCGCAAAAGGGTCTCTGGGCTGCGAGTCTTCCTTCTCCCGTCGAGGTTCTTTCCGCCCTTCCAGCCGACTCGGTAGGCACCGAGAAGCCCGGTGTCGTTGAGCGTGTCATCTCCGGTGACCGTGTTCAAGTCCGTGCCTTCATTGACCACAAGGAGCACTTTGTTGGGCCAGTGTTGATTGGCGGAATCCGTGCTCCGCGCTCATCTGGCGGTGACACGCCTGCCGAGCCCTTTGGCGACGCTTCGCGTGCATTTGTAGCTCAGCGTTTGCTCCAGCGCTCGGTGCGCATCAACTTCATTGCTCGCTCCAACACGGGCGTGCCAATTGTCTCGCTTGTCCACCCGGCCGGCGACATTGTCGACTCGCTGCTGAGCTCAGGACTCGCCAGCATTGCCGACTGGCAGAGCCAGTACCTGGGTGCTCAGCGTATGGGAACTTTGCGTGCTGCTGAGAAGAAGGCTCGTGACTCGGGCCTGGGTCTCTGGAAAGCGTCTGCTGCTGGACCTGCTTCCTCGTCGTCGTCGTACGAGGCCATCATCGCGCGTGTTGTGTCTCCCGACACCTACGTCGTGCGCCTCAAGTCCAACGAGGAGAAAACCGTCCAGCTCGCGTCTCTGCGCTCTCCGCGCAAGAACGACGCTGCTCAGGAACCGTTTGTGCCGGCTGCCAAGGAGTTTGCCCGCTCGCACTTCATTGCCAAGAAGGTCGACGTCTCTGTCGAGGCCGTGCGCCCCAAGTCGGAGCAGTTTGAGGAGCGTGAGCTCGTGTCCATCTCGCTTCAGGGCAAGAACATTGCATCAACCCTCGTGGAGAATGGTTGGGCTACTGTTGTGCACCACCGCAAGGGTGAGGAGAACCAGCGATCAGCCATCTGGGACGAGCTCCTTGAGAAGGAAAAGGCCGCTATCGACGCCCGTCTCGGCATCCACAGCAAAAAGGCTCCTGCCGCTAGCCGTGTCATTGACGCCTCGGAGACAGTTGTCAAGGCCAAGGGATTCCTGTCCCAGCTAGAACGTCAGGCTCGCATCCCCGCCGTTGTCGACTACATCTCTTCTGGAGGACGTCTTCGTCTGGCTGTACCCCGCGAGAACCTCATTCTTACTTTGGTGCTTGCTGGAGTCCGTGTTCCTCGGCCCCAGGAGCCTTTTGGCGACGTGGCTCTCGACTTTGTGTCGAAGCGTCTGTGGCAGCGTGACGTCCACTTCTCGGTTCTAAATGTCGACAAGACTGGAGGTTTCATTGGCCATGTGTTCCTTCCCGGCCAGAACGTTCCGCTCTCGGTTGCCCTCGCGAAGGAGGGTCTTGCCGAGGTGCATGAGTTCTCTGCTCAGTCGTCTGGCTTCCCAAGTCAGCTTGAGGAGGCTGGCGAAGAGGCCAAGTCTGCCAAGCGAGGACTCTGGAAGGACTATGTCGCTCACGTCGAACCTGAACCCGTGGCAGTGGCCGCTTCTTCTGAGCCGGCAAAGACAAAGTATGTTGACGTTGTTATCAATGTCTCGAAAAACGGCGATCTGTTCTACCGCCTGTCAAGCTTGTCGGGCCAGCTGACGAAGCTGACCGCTGACCTCAACTCATACAACCAGGCAGCGGCTAACTCGACCGAGTTTGCTTTCAAGGCCCATGTCAAGAAGGGCGAGGCTGTGACTGTTATTAACAGCAGCCAGAGCTACGCTCGTGGCCGTGTTATTTCGTTTACCAAGCCCGACTCGTACACGGTCGAGCTTGTTGATGTTGGCGAGACGCGCACTGTTGGCGTCAAATCCCTACGCCCACTGCCCTCGCAGTTCTCTCTCGGAGTTATTCCTGGTATGGCCAAGCCCCTAGAGCTGTCGTTCGTTGCTCGACCTCCTGCGTCGTATCTCGATGACTACGTTGCATTCATCGAGAACAACATCAAGGGCAAGCAGCTCGTGGCCAGCTTTGACACCCAGGGCTCGCCCGTGTCGGCTACTCTGTACACTGCCGATTCCAAGGGAGCCAACGACTCGGTCAACTCAGGTCTTGTCTACGACGGTTACACGTTTGTCCAGGTTCCCGCGTGGGCCTCGGCTGGCAACTGGAAAGCCACCATTGAGTCGCTTCGTGACGCGGAGAATGCTGCCCGTGCCGACCACGTCGGTGTCTGGGAGTACGGTGACCCTCGCGATGACGAGTGAACACGAAAGAACACGAGCGGAAGGACGAAAACTAGCATGATGTCGTAATGGCAATGTATTTGTTTAGGGACCATTAGGAGGGCTGGTAGTTCGAGCAATTAGCCAGTACCGAGGTATTTCAAGATGGAATGTAGTAATCAGGTAACATCAGCTGAAATACACATTAGTTAACACTCCTGAAATACAATTCAACATGTGTTTGAATATCTTCAAGCCCATATAACTAATACTGTTTTATGTCTTCAGTCTATGTAAAGATCATTCCGAGATTACCCCTGAGTTCCCCTGAACCGGCGTACCCCTGAGCCGGCGTACCGAACCGACGTGCGGCTGTGCAGTATAGTGTCTGAAGAAGAGCCGAGTAAGGGGCTCCAATGCTACGAATTGCACTAAAAAACAACCGGAGAGGTCTTCAATCTCGAGTGGATACAGCGAGATATTTATATTTTCGACCATTTGCTGCTGTTGCAATCGACCATGCCAGTAGACCGCGTGGCGGGGTCTCGGCCAATGGGGAGAGCGCAAACCAGGGCTAGGAACGGGTAAAAGTCGTCTGCCGCGCCTGAATAGTGGAATTTGTCGGGACAAAAGTTCTTCACTTTCTCTTTCCTTTTGTTTTCCTAGACACTGCTGTTTCTGGGAGAAAAAGCGACTTTTACTCGCGCAATTGGTACAGAAAGTGGTGTATACATACAACAGTCGTGTAACTATCACCATGGTTCTTCCTCGTCTGATTCCCCGCATGTCGCGGTCGGCCTTCCGCGTGGCCCAGGCTAACAACCGCCTGTTCGCTCGCGGTATGGCTTCTGAGGCTACCAGCACTGGTCTGATCCGGTAAGTCTATTTGATTGGTGGCATCATTGAGCTTTGTACTAACTCAGAACCGTCATTGGTGCCGTTGTTGTAAGTAATAGTGGACATTGTCAAGTGCAAAGTGCAATGGATGCGGAGCATGACTGGCTCTGACGAGGCTCAAGCAACGACGGTGACGCACGCAATGGCAATTGCTCCGAGCAACAAGCCAGCGTGTGCTTTCCGTCTGTTGGTTGTGCTGTTTTTGCTGCTGTCGTCGTCGAGCCCGATTTTCATTGGCCTGGCCGGGATGTTTACCCGGCAGCGAAAGCTGAAAAATGATTGGATCGCGAGCCAACTTGCCAGGGCTAGGGCGCAAATTAGCAGCCTGTAGTAGGCTGTTAACCGCTGCCGGCACTGTTCCAAGCAATTGGTAGATCATGCTAACATCAGGACGTCCAGTTCGAGCAGGACAAGCTGCCCGCCATTCTCAACGCCCTCATTGTCAAGCGCCCCAACGGTGAGAAGCTCGTTCTCGAGGTTGCCCAGCACCTGGGTGAGAACACCATTCGTGCTATTGCCATGGACGGTACCGAGGGTCTTGTCCGTGGTACCTCTGTTTCCGACACTGGTGCTCCCATCACCATCCCTGTTGGTCGCGGCACTCTGGGCCGTATCATCAACGTCATTGGTGAGCCCATTGACGAGCGTGGACCCATCAAGGCCGACAAGTTCCGCCCTATCCACGCCGAGGCTCCCAGCTTTGAGGAGCAGTCGACCTCGGCCGAGGTCCTCGAGACCGGTATCAAGGTCGTCGACCTGCTTGCCCCCTACGCCCGTGGTGGTAAGATTGGTCTGTTCGGTGGTGCCGGTGTCGGTAAGACTGTGTTCATCCAGGAGCTCATCAACAACATTGCTAAGGCCCACGGAGGTTTCTCCGTCTTCACTGGTGTCGGAGAGCGTACCCGTGAGGGTAACGATCTGTACCGTGAGATGATTGAGACTGGTGTCATCAACCTTGACGGTGAGTCCAAGGTGTCTCTGGTGTTCGGTCAGATGAACGAGCCCCCGGGTGCCCGTGCCCGTGTCGCCCTTACCGGTCTGACCATTGCCGAGTACTTCCGTGACGAGGAGGGTCAGGATGTGTTGCTGTTCGTTGACAACATTTTCCGTTTCACCCAGGCCGGTTCTGAGGTGTCTGCCCTGCTGGGTCGTATCCCCTCTGCCGTCGGTTACCAGCCCACCCTGTCCACCGATATGGGTGCCCTTCAGGAGCGTATTACCACCACCCAGAAGGGTTCCGTCACCTCGGTCCAGGCCGTCTACGTGCCTGCCGATGATTTGACTGATCCTGCCCCCGCTACCACCTTCGCCCACTTGGACGCCACCACTGTGCTGTCGCGTTCGATTTCCGAGCTCGGTATCTACCCCGCTGTCGACCCTCTGGACTCCAAGTCGCGTCTTCTGGACGCTGCTGTTGTCGGTCAGGAGCACTACGACGTTGCCACCAACGTCCAGCAGACCCTGCAGGCCTACAAGTCGCTCCAGGATATCATTGCCATTCTGGGTATGGACGAGTTGTCTGAGGCTGACAAGCTCACTGTCGAGCGTGCCCGTAAGATCCAGCGTTTCCTGTCGCAGCCCTTCACTGTGGCCGCCGTCTTCACTGGTCTTGAGGGTCGTCTCGTCCCTCTGAAGGACACTGTCCGCTCGTTCAAGGAGATCCTTGACGGTAAGCACGACAACCTGCCCGAGGCTGCTTTCTACATGGTTGGTGGCATTGAGGAGGTCATTTCCAAGGGCGCCAAGCTTGCTTCCGAGAGCGCTTAAGCGTAGTCGTACGTACTAGCTACAAAATCTAAAATAGATTGATCATTGAAGTCAGTAGGATGTCTACTATGTGTAGATACCGGTGAATTAGTAGATTACGTTGCGATGCAGATGCTGGTGATATGTACAGACTGGAGAGCCAGTTGATGCGAGGTCGACGAGTCAACGAGAATTACTCGCGACTGGTGATCATTCCGCTACCGAGAACGCGGTCGCCCTGGTAGAGAACGAGGTACTGACCGGGAGCAAGAGCGCGGACTGGTTCAGCGAATTCGACTGTGAGGGATTCTGGCGAATCTGGTTGAAGTGAGCGGGAGACAGCAGCGACAGGAACGCCCTGGTTCTGGAGAGAGCGGAACTGGGCTCGGAGACTAGAGACATCGCTGAGATTGATGTCGTCACCGAGCCAGCGGAACTGAGCAGCGGTGGCTGATTTGGAGAAGAGCGATGGGTGGTCTCTTCCACGGACAATGACGAGCTCGTTGTCTGCAATCTTCTTGTCGCTGACATACCACACTCCCTGGCACTCGGGGTCTCCCTGAGGCATGGATATACCGCTGCGTTGTCCGATGGTAGCATGCCAGAGGCCCAGATGTCGTCCGACAACTTTGCCCTCCTCCGTGACGATATTACCGGGTGTTGGTTCAATGTACTCTTGGAGGAAACTGCGGAACTGCTTGTGTTCTTGGGACACAAAGCAGAGGCCCTGAGAGTCGGGTTTCGAGGCTGTAGGAAGCCCGAATTCCTTTGCCATCTGTCTCACCTGCGTCTTGGTGTATGGGGCCAGAGGGAACATGATTCTGTCAAGGCAGTCCGGCAGGATTGTCGACAGGTAGTAGCTCTGGTCTTTAGCGAGGTCTTTCGGACGTAGAAGGTGCGTAGAAGCGTCGTTAGCCTTTGAAACACCAACGTAGTGTCCTGTAGCGAGATGCCAGGGAGTGCTTGGGTAGATGTGCTCATGGGACTCGGTCAAATGGTCGAGAAGAGCACCAAACTTAATGTGTCTGTTGCACGAGACGTCAGGATTCGGCGTCAGGCCTGCTCGGTAAAGCTCGACCATAGGCTCAAACACTTTTGTCCAGTAATCAGCTTCAAAGTTAACTCTTGAGCAGTCGATGCCGAGCACTTCGCACACCGCCTGCACGTCGGTCCATTCCTGCTCCGTACACTTTGCTGTAGACGACCAGTTGCACATGTAGACGCCAGAGACCCGTCCTGGGTGCTGTTTAGCCAACAGAGCTGCTGTTACCGACGAATCGACTCCCGAGCTCATGGCTACGTAGATGTGGGCTAAAGGAGCCTGTGTTGAGAGGCGTCTAAAGAGCAGTGGAGGAGCCTGTGTTGAGAGGCGTCTAAAGAGCAGTGGTCTAGTGAACAGCGGCTTGAACAACGGCCTGAGCGCCTTCGTTCCTGGCCTTAAAGCCCACATCACTTTCTTTTCCTGTTCACTTTCTCTCCCTGTTTTTTCCCCTGAGATCAAATTCGCTACCCCAGACGAAAATTAAACCCCATTTAACCTGCTGCATGCAACCCTACGTAACTGGCACCGAGCGTTAGATTCCCGCCTCATACCACACAGTGCCTTGGACGGGAAGGAAAGCTTGTAGTTGCTATCGAGTATTGGCCTGTTTAACCTTCGCTTGTGTGTTGCTGGTGTATGTCTTTTCGCTCGCTGCGCCTTGGACTTGCTTCATATTCCACTTGGGTGAGTATACGTCTACGAGCGGGGAATGACGTTTGAGGCTCGGCTCGGTTCATCATTGGCAATTGCAACTACCTCTGCTGCTGCTGCGGCCTCGGTAGATCCATTACACGTCGAGGGTTGTAATTTGGCCAGTTAGATCCTTGGCTCATTCTTTGACCCCCGTCATTCCAACCGCTACGGTGCTTACTAACGCAGACCCGACCTCATCTCGCCTTTAGCCGGAACATCGGCTCTACCATGTCTCCCTCGGCGCTTCCCACCGTCGTGGCCTCGGACCTCGAGAAGCCGCTGCTCGATAACCGCCAGTACCGCGTCATCCGCCTCGCCAACCAGCTCGAAGCACTCATTATCCATGATCCCGAGACCGATAAGGGCGCTGCTGCGCTCGACGTCAACGTCGGCTCGTACTCGGACCCGTCCAATCTGTACGGTCTAGCCCACTTCTGCGAACACCTGTTGTTCATGGGGACCGACAAGTATCCGTCGGAGAATGAGTACAGCCAGTACTTGAACGACCATTGCGGCCACTCTAACGCCTACACAGCAAGCGAGGAAACAAACTACTTCTTTGACGTCGCTCACGAGCACCTCGAGGGCGCTCTCGACCGGTTCGCCCAGTTCTTTATTGGACCTCTGTTCTCCAAGGACTGCAAAGACCGCGAGATCATGGCCGTTGATTCGGAGAACAAGAAGAACCTCCAGAACGACAGCTGGCGCCTGCACCAGCTCGACCGCTCGCTGTCGAACCCGGACCACCCCTACAACAAGTTCAGCACCGGTAACTTGCAGACGCTGGCCCATGAACCGACGAAGCAGGGCCTGGATGTGCGCGACGAGCTGCTCAAGTTCTACCAGTCTCACTACTCGGCCAACCTCATGAAGCTCGTGGTGCTCGGCCGCGAGGACCTCGACACGCTGCAGAACTGGGTCCAAGAAAAGTTCGCAGCTGTACGCAACATCAACCGTCCCTATGGTGGAGAGTCGGAGATTGCCGATAAGAATGTTGTTCCCTTGACGTCGCGCGAGTTGGGCAAGATGATTCGTGCCAAGCCCGTTATGGACACACGTCACCTCGTCCTCACCTTCCCTGTTCCTGACCAGCGACCAGTTTACCAAACTCAGCCGAGCCACTACTTTTCCCATCTCATTGGCCACGAGGGACCGGGATCTCTCCTCTATTACTTTAAGTACCGCGGCTGGGCAACGAGCCTGTCTGCTGGTTCGGAACACGTCATCAAGGGAACCGACTTCTTCCTTATTGACGTGGAACTGACCCCTGAAGGTCTTGACAACTACAGTGAAATCCTCGTCGTCATCTTTGAGTACCTGCGTCTGCTAATCTCGACGCCTCCGCAAAAGTGGATGTTTGATGAGATTAAAGTCATGACTGAAGTCGACTTTAAGTACCGCCAGAAGACCTCGGCCACCGACGCTACTTCACGCCTCGCCTCGGCGATGCAGCGCCACGTTCCTCGCGAGCATGTTCTCAGTTCTAGTGTTATCCGAGAATACCAGCCAGAGCTTATTACCGAGTTTGCGCAGCACCTTGTGCCCTCGAACTTCCGCTTCCTGCTCACAGGCCAGTCTCTGGATGGCCTGGAGTCGAAGGAGAAGTGGTACGGGACGGAGTACTCGGCAACAGATATTGAGCCAACCCTCGCGGCGAAGCTCGAGCAGACCCTCACCGGCTCCATCCGTTCTGACCTGCATTTGCCTGCCAAGAACGACTTCATCCCGACTAACTTTGATGTTATCAAGAAAAAAGTCGACGAGCCTCTCAAGCACCCCGTGCTACTTAAAGAGTCAGACCAGATGCTCGTTTGGCACAAGAAGGACGACACGTTCTGGATTCCCAAGGCACGAGTCCACATCAAACTGACCAACCCCTTTGCGACGATGACTCCCTCGAACACTGTCAAGACGTCGATGTTTGTGCGCCTTGTCAATGATGCTCTCGTCGACTTTGCCTATGCTGCTGAGGTCGCTGGACTGCGCTATGAAGTGAGCACGGGCAAGGCGGGCATTGAAATCCTAGTCAGCGGTTACAACCACAAGCTCTCTGTGCTGGTTGAGCGCATTCTTGACAAGATCCGCAACTTTCACGTAGATGAGGACCGATTTAAGGTCCTGAAGGCAAAGGCTCAGCGCGCCAACGCCAACTTCGGATACACCGTGCCGTACAACCAGATTGGTCAGTACACGAGTTTCCTGCTGAATGAGCACGTGTGGCACATTGATGAAAAGTCCGTCGAGCTCGACTCGCTTGAAGTCGATGTGATGCCAGCGTACATTTCCGACCTTCTCCGCCAGATGCAGATCGAGATTCTGTCTGTGGGTAACATCAGCAAGGAAGAAACGCTGCGCATTGCGGATCTCACCGTTGAAATCTTGCGTCCCAAGCCTCTGGCTGCGTCCCAGCGTGGTCTTGGCCGTTCTTATGTTCTGCCAAAGGCTTCAGCTCACTACTACGAGTATCCCCTCAAGGACGAAAAGAACATCAACTCTTGCATTGATTATACTATCCAAGTCGGCGACATCCGTGACTCTCAACTACGCCTATCGCTCGAATTGTTGGCGCAGATTGCCTCGGAGCCGATTTTCAACCAACTGCGTACAAAGGAGCAGCTCGGGTATGTTGTATTCGGTGGTGTTCGCAGCACACGAACGACGATGGGCTATCGTGTACTAGTGCAAAGTGAGAGAACTACTGACTACCTCGAGGGTCGCATTGATGCTTTCCTCACTCGCCTGGGTGAGATTATCACCAGTCTGAGCGAGGAGGATTTCCAGACTCACGTCCAGGCCGTCACCGCCGAGAAGCTCGAGAAGAATAAGAACCTCAGCGAGGAGGACAACCGATTCTGGGGCTCGATTCACTCCGGATACTACGACTTTTTGCGTCGTGCAGACGACGTGAAGCGTCTCAAGTCGGTGACCAAGGAGGATGTGCTCAAGTTGTACAGTGAGTTCGTTGACCCCGCGTCACCAGCCCGCTCGAAGCTTGTGGTGCACCTCAAATCGCAGAGTCCACCGCAGGTGTCCCAGGAGGCTGTTATCACCGCGAGCGTTGTCTCCGTCGCTGGCAAACACAAGATTGACTTTGATGAGAAGGCAATGGTGGAAGTTGCTGCTGAATGTCAGGGCAAAGATCTGCCTGGTGTCGTTGAAGTCATTACGGCCAAGCTCAAGGAGCGTAAAGTATCCGATGCTGCTGTTCATGAGTTCATCACTGACGTCCAGACCACAGCAGCCCAGCAGCTGGCTGTAGCCAACAGCGTCGCTCAGTCAAAGTACCCCGATGGCATTGCCATTGAGGATGTCGGCCAGTTTAAGTCACGCCTGACGCTCAGTGAAGCGCCGACCCCCGTTGTAGATTTGTCAGCTTATCTAGAGACGGGTGCTAAGCTGTAGGGAACAAGCAGCGGGATATGCTGTAGAAATAGAGCATTGAAATGTGGAATTGATAGTGAGGTAGTAGATAGTACATGTTCATGTGCGAGGCTGCAGCTCAGGGGTAGTTACCCGGGTATAGCCGCACATAAAATATATCTGATGAAGCTTGAAAAATTCAAGATTGTGAATCTCATCTCAGTGTATCTCTCATCAGCGATGAAGTTTCTAACGACAAACTTTGTACAGTGCGCTGCACGAGACTGTGCTCGGTCGAGTGATGCCTTTCCTCTGCACTACTCCGACGCTGAGCTCATTCAGCAGGAGGTCGATTTTGATCCGCAGTTCATCATCAACATCATTCCGAAGCTCGAATGGAATGCGCTTGTGGCGGTTGCCAAGGAGTTCGGCAACCAGAGCCTTCCTAATGTCAAGCCTGAGATCGACGATCCTGAGTCCGAAGACTCGCAGAAACTGCTCCAAGACCTTCATACCCTTCTCATTGAGGTTTGTTGTCCATTGAAGCTCAGCCAACTTTACTAACTCTAGACGCAGATTGCCGAGGGAACTATGACCTGTGGTAACTGTGGCCATGTCTACTACATCAAGAACTCGATCCCCAACTTCTTGCTGCCTCCTCATCTGGCCAACTAGTAGCCAGGATGTACTTGCACTTATTTATTAACACTGAGCAGCTGTATATAGCGAAGACATTAACTTCCTTGTAAATTCCAGAATACTCCGAGAGTCCTGGGTAATGATCAAATGAAAGATGAAAGAAGAATTTAGCAGACT
This sequence comes from Sugiyamaella valdiviana, assembly GCA_030570555.1. NCBI lineage: Eukaryota > Fungi > Ascomycota > Dipodascomycetes > Dipodascales > Trichomonascaceae > Sugiyamaella > Sugiyamaella valdiviana. Next base: position 105,523 of record JAJLWF010000001.1, read on the forward strand.
ACGGGCCATCATCACCAACGGTATTGTACTCCCCTTCGATTCCGATACTGGAGATTGAAGCCCGGGTAACTCGCGAGCGCGACACGATATTACATTTGTCGCATCTTCTACATTCGTTGAGGATGTTGCACTGAGAACGGAACGCTGTGTTGCTGGAGAGGCTGTGTGCGTGCTTGGGCTCTTGTGAGCTGGTCTTAGGGGTGCCTGTAGATGTTATCCAATTGCCTGATCCCCCATGTCGTTTGTCATTTCGAGGTTCCTGGGTCTTCCTCGGTCCTGGACCAGGAGTTCACCATACCCGGCTACGACGTAACCTTCGTAACCAATTACACATCTGCATCCTCGATTCGCTGCTGTCCATGGTGCATGGGTACGCTGGATAGTACAGGTCTCTCTCAGGACAGGCGCCTCGGCGTCCCGTGTCCCGGATAGAGAGACCGATCGAGGCAAGTGAATGCGGGTCTTGTGCTGGTATGGGGCGGTTTGTATGAACCGTGCATTAAAAGAGACAGCTTTCAGTTGGCAGTTTTTGCTGTTTCTACTCGCCTTGGGGTTTCCCGAGACACGAGCAAAACCCATACGAAAAGCTTTGCCCGGGTGAAGGTATCTACTCAAAACGTCTACGGCAGTACTCTCGATTCTGGCTTGATGGCATTTGTATGAGCAGCTCACGGTTAGCCCTCCTGGTTGCTAGCTTGTCATACATGTCTGAGTAGCGTTGTGGCTGAAGGTTCATTGAACAATGGCGGCAGGTATTAGCCCAATGCCATGTCGGAAGTCCCAGGCAAATCAGACTTGGGTGCGAGCTAGCAGTCGACTCCGACAACAACAGACGTTTGGATTCAATCGTGCAAAGATTTCGGGCGGGTGGGCAGGAATTTTTTCGTGAGTTGCACTTGTTCTACATACTAACGAAGCTTCTATAGGGATGTTTCACAATTATGTACACTGTTAATGAAGAGCTCCTATGTCAGGCCTGACATTCTGTCTATTTGCGTCCGAACACCATCAGAACAGAGATTACTTTTATCGCCGTCACTGTACCTTGATCACTATCTCGATCACTTTATCTCGAGAGTGTCGGCGGAGCACTTGCGCATGTCTTGCAGAAGGTCGAAGCAGCGCGATCGAATCGAGTTGTCGCGAACACAGTCCTCATATGCCTTCATCTGCTTCGAGCACTTGTCGAGGATTTTGATAAACGACGGCACCTGGGTCTTGACACATGTAGCCAACGTATTCTGCTGTTCGAGGCACGCATTAGCATCTCCGGCTAGCAGGCACTTGTGGTAGTTGAGGAACTGCGCCGGGCAATATTTGGCCACCTGAGTTAGTTCTCGTATGCGGAATTCATCCAGCTTGCCAACTTACGTCCTCGACGAGAGCCTGGTCCAGCAGTAGTGACATTGGTAGAGCGTAGAGATTGGCCAAAGGCTCGGTGAATATTTCAATAGCCGCCTACTTCGCGGCGCTCCAACAAGCGGTCCCTGCAGCAATCTCATGCACAATTAGATTTCATTTCCCGGCGAGAGCCAGTTCTAAAATCTATATAAATAAATGATCGAAGCTCGTAACGACGAGGTCTGTGTCTCGACGAAGTGAGCTTGTCATGGCGAGCCATCCTAGCAGATGCTTGCGATCGGGGTCTCTGCTAGCTTCCAGTCGTTCCAGGACACTGGGAATTTGGTCGTGAAGCCACGAATGCTGGAAAACAGCACGAATATACTCGACAATTGCGTTCCGCGCTGCGTTTTGGTACTGCGTTAGAACTGAAGTATCACCATCTCGAATACTCACCTTTGAGTCGAACTTTAGAACAGCTCCTGAAGGGCCCTTGAGGCCTAGGCCCAAAACGATTTCGAACTTGCGCATCGATCCGTAGACAGTTGCGTAGTGGAAGATTCTTGACTCAGACTGCTCGACCGAGCGCCACTCAACGCCCTTGTCGAGATCGAGAAGCCGTATCGCGTACTCAAGCATCTCGGAAACTATAGTCTGTTGGTCTCCAAGCGCCTCTTCTTTGGTTAGTTCGTGTATATCGGAACTGGGCATTACTCACCAATTGTGCCTTCGCTCTGATAAACCAGCAGACGCAAGACTTCAAATAGTGCTGTACACCAGGCCCAGAATGCATTATGTGACAGAGCATTCACAGGAAGCCCGCCACTCAGTAAGCTAGCTGAAAGTGCTAGCAGATGAGCGTATTTGTTCGCATCCACTTTATGCCCATTGACCATGAGTAGTGTCAATGCGTCACCAACAGCCCGTAACTGAGCAGGAAGAAAGTTCCATGACGCAGGTTCCCCTCGTTTGATCAGCTGTATGTACGTGCCAATGATTTCGTTGGCAAAGCAGTACCAACCAGGCGCTTCGTTTCCTGTCATTATTTCCTCGAACCCAGCTCTCGCCATGACGGTAGTGAACCTCTCCACAGAGGATCTACCAACATTCGACTCGAGAAGGTTTACAACGTATGACGAAACACCCTGCGTCTGTTCGGAGCGAAGCCATTTCCTCGCGATGAGAACATCTGCTTGGAGTGGATCTGATCGGTGAAAGTTGTTAGGATCACTAAACCATATAAGATCCGCATTCCTGCAGTCTGGCATCCACTCGGACGTCCATTGCAACACACGCTCAACAAGAAGGGAGTATGCTGCAGCTGTATGGTGACCCTTCAATCTCTGATGTTAGACGGACTCAGCGTTCGGAGCTACCACTTGACTCACCACCAGCGCGCTCTTCAAACTACGGAACAGCCAACTGAGAATCGTATCCTTCATGTCGTTATCAGCTGAAGCAACCGATTGCAGGAGATCTCCTGTTAGTAACATCACTGTGCAACTCAATGGAACAAACCTTGGATCAGGAACTCGCGGTCAAAGTCAGACAGACCTCTGTCGTGAGCAACCAAGCGGCCAATCGGAGTCGAAAGAGCTGACTGTCGGAACGCCCGCCAGTATTGAAACTCATTGACCAATTGTGGTCGCGCCAAGAATTCCACGTACCGGCGCGCCAATAGCTCAGAATGGGCTATGGCAAGCTCTGGCGCCGCATCCAACAAATACGATAAATAAAGCGGCTCATATTCGAGGCATTTGACCGTCTGAGCCAAGCTACTCCATGAGTACCTCGTGACCAGGAACCAGGACCATTTCTGCATTAGCAATCCACTCCTCAAATTGTACTCGACTTACGATATCTGTAGTGTGCCTGGTCAGAAACTGGGCGATGAGCACATATACTTGGATAGCGTCGACCGTGGTGACCTCCGAATCTTCAACACTACTCCTCAGAATACTGTCAAGATATTCAAAGTACTCGTTAAGCAAACACTCTCGAATCCATGCGGCCATGTCCGCAGGGAGCGAATCGTGACAACCAGAGTCCTCCAAGCTGTCAGGCTCGAAATCGTCAAATGAGCGCGAGTTGCTAAAAGCCTTGAAGTAGTTGCGCACAACGGTTTGTGCCTCGACTCGAATGGCCTCGGGGATCTCAGCCTGTAAGAGCTTCGAAAACGCTTCAGTTAGTACAGCCCCTATCCAACAGCCGATACACTTACACTTCCTGAGAAGCTTAATCCAATGATTCTTCCAGCTAGAGGTTTGTTCGTTAGGAAACTCATCCTGAAGCTGAGTAATTCTCTTGTTGCAGAGGAGCTCAGAAACTCCCCGAAGAAGCTTCCTCAAAAACATGTTATATGTCGACACATTCCGTTCTTTGAGAGCCTTCTCTGTCTCTGTCTGGCCTGACAGACCGTTTTCAACCAAGTCGTCAACTGAACAATCGATGAAGTCGTCAAACCAAAGACCAGCACCGGAGATATCCTCGCCCTCATAGAGTAGAAACTCAGTGACACACTTCCAAGCGCAGAAGCTCAGCTCTCGCGCTTCTAGATGAGACGCATCGAGCCTGATGAACTGTCGGAATCTTTCAATATGCGGGCGACTTCTTTTATCGCTGTCAGTAAACAAAGTTAAGATCAATGAGTACTGGTTAGCCAATGCCTCGAGGCGAGCAATGCTCAGCTCCGACGACATCAGATACATGCCGCCATTGAGAGGGAATACGCGGTCGACAAACCTCATCATAACGACTGAACTCTCTGTGTCGCGTGCCTTGCGGAGTGCCATAGATATGAGTCGCAGGAGGCTATCAAAAGCAGTTGCTCCTCCTACCGCTCCACCGGACGTGCGCTCTTTGTAATACAACAGCGAGAAATGCCCACCCGATGATTCTAGGTTTTGAAAGGCTACTTTCTGCTTGGAAAACAAAGGCAATACCGAGAGACACAATTCTAACGGGCTGCTCCAGTCCCATTCCAAGACGAGCACTGCACATCTCAGCAGAGTTGAGCGGAGATACCGAGTAGCTCCATCGACAGCAGTGAAGCTATTCGTGAAGTCACACACAGCTGCTGTCATAGACTTCACTGTGTCCCAAGTAGGTCGTGTTCCTACACCTAGGAACTTGTAAATGCACGAGAAGGCGAAAAGGCACTTCCAGACGGCTTCATAGATTTTCAAGTTGTGCGAGTCCAGGGGTCCTTCGACTCCACGGTGTTTAGCAATTGCCGTAAACGAGAAATCAAACGACATCACAGTACTAGAGGTTTGCGACATCTTGTCAAGGACCTTGGTAGCGACTGCTGCTGCTTCAAAATGCACATCTTCCCTTCCGATGCTACGCCGAAGAAGATTTCTTCGACGCTGAATGCTTCGCATAAGCGGGTGAGATCCCCAAATGATAAACGTCTCAAGCAAGAGATTCGAGCAAGCCTTCACATCATTCTCGGCAAGACTGCGACTGAGGGGCGCATCCGCCGAGGTCCAGAGGGCGTACAGCAAACCAAGACATAGGTTCAGCAGTAGAAGAGAAAACTCGGTCCCCTTATAACCGCTACCCGAGCTCTCCGTCTGACTTATCTGGTTAATCAAAAGACGACATTGGTGCCGAAGAATCTCTCGAGAGCTTTCATCGAGGACGAACTCAGTACGTCCTGTCAAGGCCCCGACTAGGAACAAAAAAAGTTCGTAGGCGTACCACGACTGTGAGCCCATAGCGGATGGCATGGGCATATCTGTTTCCAGATAGGACTTTTCAAGCCAGTCCTGCAGAACTGCGAAGCTGGGGATGGAATCAATTTTTCCGCCCGAATGGATTGAAATAGAACCAAGCTCAGGTCCCAGGAAAATCACAGAAGGCCCTATTTGAGTTGGCATGGTGTCGCGAAGAAATAAAGCCGCAAACATTGAGTCATTAGCAAAATGGACGTCTGGCAATATAGGTTGCAGGTGGAAGACTTGGAAGCATTCACTTGTGAATGCAATATTCTTGGAGGTGCTCGCTAGTACGTCGCGAGCCAGGTTGTCTTCGGGCAGGATATTCACAGGCGCCTCTGGTTTCCTCTTCAACCCTCGGTGTTGCTTCGGTGCGGGAAGCCTCTCTGTTGTTTTGTCACCATCACGATTCTCGCGAAGAGCAGCTGTCATGTGTTCCAGCGTGGGTCGAGCCTGCTTGCGAGTTGTTCGGTGCTTCACGATGTACGAGCCAGACGTGTCCTCAACTATAGTCGTGCGGAAGCGAGACATATTTTGGGACAGTTGAGCCAACGGCTGCCTCTTCTTGTGTTTTAAGGATTGGCCATGTTTAGACTCTGCCGATACCATAGGTTTGGTTAGATTCGTACCAAATTGACCGCTACTGCTAAGACGTTCGTAGAGTTTTCCTGACTCCCACCTCTGCATGGTTTTAACTTCCGGTTTGGAAGAATCGCCATCGTCAATATGTATCACCTTTCGAGACGGATTGTCAGGACGGGGAGGGTCTGAACGTATGCGCGCAGTTCGTGAAGCAATTGACATGAACTGCGGCTGAGGTCGTCGCTGGCTGCTGTGATTCACCATATCAACGACACTGATGCGTTGGCGTGTCTTTGAAGCACGCTTCGAGTTTGAGATTTTGGACTGCGCCGAGGCTGGTGCTCGCTTGGATGTTGGCCGTGAAGAGCTGGATATGCCTTTCGAACGGCTTACGTGAATGCCACTCTGTCGTCTTCTCGCAGCTGGAACCACAGGCGTGCGTCGTGTTGACTTGGACACGGTTGTGCGTTTTCCAGTAGAGCTCTTCGAGTACTTCGCTCCGTGCTGATTTGACCGCAACTCTGGCTTGCGTTTCGTCGCAGTACCATGAATATGAGTTTGTCGACGATTGCGTGAGGCCGCAGAAGGTTGTGCCATGTGGTCAACAACATCCTCCTCCATGAGATCATCGTCGGATTCAAAATCAGGCAGTGAGCTTCTTGAAGGAGAAACAGAAGGAGCTTCACTAATGCTTAGAACAACAATATCCTCGACATCTGCTAATCCTGCGTTCAGCTGAATGTCCTGCATCATAGAGTCTTCCACATGTCGGCTATCCAGCTCCAGATGAGGCGCCAGTGTTGGGGAGGTCGAAGGAGAGCGGTTAAGAGGCGGGAATACCCCGGCAGAGGCATCTGAATATGCTGTTTCTGTTGGACGATGCGGGCCAATTTTCGACCTGGCAACTCCACGGGCAGCAACCTGTGGTTGCGCGGTACGAGACTTCCGTTTGTCGGGCTGTTGCCGCTTTTTGAGGTAGTCAAGAGTGATGAAAGAAGGCGGAAGGACACCACGTACCCGCTTTTTGAGGTCTGCAAGCTGGTCAGGTTCTGGACCCGAGGAGTCTGAAGAATCATCGAAATCTGAGCCTGAGCTCAGCAGAGTTGGAGGGGAGGACACGGTGATTCGGGGCTCGGCCGACGTTTGACGTCTGTCACGGGGTCCCATGAATATGTCATCATCGCTAGATTCTTCGTCATCGGCGATCAAGTTGCTTCGTAGCATGCTAGGAGCGAAGACTGTCTGAGAAGCACCGAACGAGTCGGGCATCTGTGAGTCTCCTATTTGCGAGCTGAAGAGTTCGTCAACGTCGTCAAGTTGACTCTGCCAGTCGACGTCATCCTGAGCATGTAAGTGGTGTGCTGTACCGCCCTGAGTCTCTTCACGTGGATTCGTATCTCGCTCCTTCGATAAATGATTCCGCGAACCGTCATGAATACCACGGCTCTGGAGGGACCGGCGGTACTGTTCTCTCTCGAGCGTGTATGGATGCAGCTGAAGAACTGTGCGGTCACGCAGTCGACGAGGTGCTGTATCGAGAAAGGTATTCAGTTCCGGCGGAATATCCTGAGGAATACTGTTCTGGTTAGCAGCCGAAGCTACTAAATGCAATGGACGCTGGAAAGCGTGTTGTGATAAAAGGTCATTAGGGTCGCGGTCACTAGGATATTGTGACGAAGCCGGCATATCAGCCGACACCTGTGAAGGTGAGGCCATATCGATAGCCATCAGATCCAAAGTTTCGACTCCTGTAGCGAGATCCACAGTTTCGACTCCCGTAGTGAAATCCACGAATCTGGGTGTCGTATCCGGGTGCAATTCAACGGTAGTCAGTTGAACCTGTCTGATAGCAGAGTCATCTGTAGAGAGAGTGCCGGATATTTCGCGATTCTCGCGATTTGAGGCCAGATTGGGCCCTGTTCGAGCGTGTAGAGAACGGGCCCGCGCCTGGCGAGCCCAAGCCTCTACAGGCAGCTCGATACATGTTTCGAAATCCGAGTCGGAGACGTAATCTGGCGGCTCCTCCATCTTACCGCATTCTCGAGCTCGGATCGACGTATAATCTAAGCAGTCGCGTTTCGCGATTTCTGGTGTATCTCGGTGGAGATCCGTGGGCTGGGGTTGATATTTCAGCCGTGTGATACAGCCGCGCCATGTCTAAGTTGAAATGTAGCAAACGGGTTCGAGACAGCTTAGTTTCTGATCTGTCAATAAACGACTCGAGTATCTCGTTTCAGGCACAAACTGGCAGATATTAACACAATGGGGGACTCGGGTCATCACCGGCCTCAAGGCGGCCATCAGGGCCGTAATGGCGGCTCCAACAAGCGTCGTGGAGGTAAGTGAAATTTGGAACCAAGTACTGCGAAGTGTAACAGACGGGTGTAACGATGACGTAAAGCTGTTGTGCTAAGAGTTTCAAGCTTTGAATGGCGTGTACCTACTTTGAGTCTTACACTGCGTTTCTTTGTAGCCCGCTTTTTGGATATTGACTAACTAAGACTTCCATCACGAACCACGTCCTCGTACACTCACGACGTTCCAACAAAAGGTTCTACGACTGCGCCGAGACATTGTCGAGATTGGCGAGCCGTCGCGAATGAGCATTGCCGAGGCAGTGCAGTCGCTCGGCGAATCGCTCGGTGAGAGCGACTCGGATACGCGAAGCGGCATTCTAGGCACCATTGCCGCAGTGGTGCGCGAACAGCCCCATAAGATCCCGGCGCTGGCAGCTGCTGTCGAGGTTGGCAATGCCAAGTCCGAGATTCTGGGCCAGGTGTTGCTGGAATTGACGCAGGCGAAGATCCAGGAGAGCGTAGATGCCGGGAACTGGCCTGTTCTAAAGCTGTTCCTACGGTTTGGTGCCTGCCTTACGTCTATTATCGAGGGAGATGGCTTTTCGAACCTGCTGCACACGCTTCTAGACCGTGCTATCGAGCTCCAAAAAGCCTCAGAGACGAAGTCGGCAATGGCAGAACTACTCTTCAACGCTGTCGTGCTGACTCTACCATACTTGGTTGTGTCGTCTGAATCGGGGAGTGTTGCTGCCTCGGAGATTGTGCGACGTGCTCTCGCCGATTTCACCGTTGTCGACAGAGGTGCCCTCCGTCTTGCGGACCCCTTTTGGAAACGATCCGATGTCGAGGATCAGGAGTTACCGTACGAATCTCTCGACTTTACAAAGCTGCTGCAGACTGCCGTTTCAAAATCTTCGGGCCTGACCAAGGACAGTGCAGCAGACGAAGCTGCAGCTTGGGACCTCGGATTTCTTCTGGACACGCGCAAACTTGTGCTTGCTGCTGTACCGGACCCCGAGACTGCCAAGAAGCACCCGTTTGCTTCTGTCAATATACCTTCTGCTTCCGACGACAAATCGCCCTTCCAGCAGCGATCAGCTCCAACTCCCCATGTTTTCTTTCGCGCCTATCTTCCATCTGTGTTTGAGACAGCTCCACCACCAGAATCTCTTCAGGGTCTTTTGTTCCGAGATGTTGCGTCCGAGATCATGAGTGGCATGGACTTCAACCGCAAAGAAGTGACACGCCAGCTTATCACACTCGACCTTTTCTTCGACAAGGCTACCTTTGCTCCTCCGGGTGTGTCATTTGACCGCCTAAAGCGACTGCTCGATGACGCTGAGGACTCTAAGCCGTCTACCTGGAAGGTCGAAGATGTGGCTCTCGAAGCTGTGCTCGATCACCTATTCCGACTGCCTCGTTTCCTGCACGAGCCGGCATACTACCATGCGATCCTTATTGAGGCATGCATCATGGCTCCGCAGGCCATTGCTCCTGTTTTTGGTCGTGCTGTGCGATTCTTGTATGCGCACCTCGAGACATTTGATGCCGAGCTAATATTCCGCTTCCTCGATTGGTTTGCGCAGCATCTCAGTAACTTCAGCTTCACGTGGAAGTGGAATGAGTGGATTGCAGATCTTGAGCTGCCCGCTACTCACCCCAAGCGTGTTTTTGTTTCGCAGCTCATTGAAAAGGAGCTCCGTCTCAGCTATCCGGAGAGATTGAAGGAGACTCTGCCATCGGAGTTTCTTCCTCTGCTGCGCAACATCCCTTCGGATCCTCCTTTCAAATATGAGTCTGGTTCGTTTGAGACTGAAGTGCGCGCATTTTTGAGTGCACTCAAGCAGAGTAAGACTGGGGATGGTGAAGCCCCCGAGCTGGCGTCGGCCGTGCAGGCAGCACTCCGAGATGTGCGCGAGAAGGTCATGAGTGACGCCGTTGGAGGAGCAGCTAGCGAGGTTGATCGCACAGTCATTGAGATAGCGCTCACTTCGGTGTGCTACCTCGGCAACCGCTCACTCTCACATGCCGAAACGTGGGTCTCTCATAATGCAGACTTCTTGCGTGAAGTAGTGGTGACCAGTGATGACGAGCGGTTTGCCGTTGAGGCGGTCACTGAGTACTGGCAGGATCAGCCTCAGGTCGCACAATGGGTTCTGCGAATCTTTGTACGTCATGGTGTTGTCCCAGAGACAGCTGTGGTGCAGTGGCTGTTTGGGCACAAGGACTCTGATGATATACCGGCTGTGGTGACGAGCCACGGCTGGGAACAGCTGGTCTGGGTGTTGGACAGGTATGCGGCCAATGTCGAGATCCACATAACCAGTCTGACTGCTGTATTGACGGCAGTTAGTGATGGTTTGAAGACTGAAGCCACCAGCGATGCTACGCGGTGGTTGCTGTGGTGGTATCAGTCACTAGCACGGGCCATTATTCGCAAGTACGCTGCCGCGTATACTTTGATTGAAGCCGATCTTTCAACCGTCGATCTCGACGCTGCTGTAGTTTCTAACCTTGCAGATGCCAAGGCGCTCCTTGAGTTGGAACCACAAGTTGTGGCAATTACCGCTGAAGCGAAGGAATCTGAGGAGAAGACGTTGGCTGAGGGGCCAAAAGCTGACGCCATGGATGTGGTTCCAGCTACTGAAACGGCTGAGGCTACTGAGTCGAAGGCAGCTACTGAGTCGAAGGCTGACATTTCCGAGACACCGGCAGAAACTGCTACTGAGTCTGCTTCGTAAGCTCTGACTGATAGGTTTGAGCTATTTTAAATCTTACGACTGTATTTTATTCCAATGAACAGAAGACTGTAACAGAGCTCATATCACTCGATCACGATTGTTATATGCGCTTAAACGGGTTCCGCCTATGCGCATAGACATGATGAAAAATTGTAATGTCTTGCTACTGTACTGTACTCTGTAATATACCATCATCAACAAGAATGGTTTTCACCCTTTCAGAAGAGACTCGCGTAAGTACTGTGATTGCAGATATGAGGTTCACAATGGTTAGGAAGACTATGAATTCGTGGTGTTCCACCCGCAACCTGCGTAACTAGAGCATAACGAGCACGACTAACAACAGGAGCGAGTGACTAAGATCCTCGATGTCAGCCGAGTGGTTGTCCACTACGGATGGATTCCGTTTATTGTCTACCTGGGTGAGTAGATTGTGAGGTGAAGTTCAAGCGTGGAATTGGCCCAGCATTGACCGAATCGACTATTGACATCTCAACTGCTATGAAACGAATGAGCCATCGCCGAGGCGCATCTGGAACACGACTAACGCAGGCTTCACTCAGAGCGTCCCCCGTCCCAGCTTGATCAAGTAAGTTTCTTGCCGGTACCACCGTCATCTGCTAACCCAGGCTGCTGTCGCCTCTGCCCTCTCCTTAAATGTACATACTAGATATCAATAAGAGTTCTTTCAGAGCCGTTCAAGGAATGCGATTTCAGATGGAACGGAGCATCGAAGCGGTTTCGCAGGATCACAATGTAGTAAGCGTGGTGTGCACTCCATCATATACGACTTGGAAGTCATGGATGTCATGTAGAGCTGTGGCAACTGGCACTACAGGTCAAAACCAGTCACTATAGCGAGTAGTACAATTTCACCATGAGCTCTTACTAGCTTGTTCAACTGAGACCTGTTAGATATCGTTAATACTGAGCTGTTAATTGGTTAATAACTTGCGTTAGCTTTAGTGTCGACTGCAACTTACGATCTCGCTTCTTAATATGCATTTTGCAACCCTGATCTCAGCTTCCTGCATCTCATATCTCCGGCTCTGATGAGCGTGCGCAATGCAACGGCTCGCGAGGCAGTAGCCGGGGTCTCGGCGGGATGTGTCACGACGCTGGTGATGCATCCACTGGATCTCATCAAAGTGCGACTCCAAGGTGGGTACAATGTGGTGATGTTTGTCTGGATCTGGTGGTGACGTCTGGTGGTGAAGGTTGGACGATTTAGCTAACAAAGTGGATAGACGGCCTCACGGGTTCGGGACAATAGGCCGGCTGGTGCGCGAGGTGGTGAACGGGCCGGGAACAAGGGTGTCGAACCTGTATCGCGGTCTAGGCCCCAATCTAGTTGGAAACACCGTATCATGGGGTGTATATTTTGCGCTGTATCAGCGGTGTGTCGAGCAGTTTACGCCTGTTGGAGGCCAACCAGCTCCTTCGACGTTTCTATATGGCTCTCTGGCAGCAGGAACGCTGACGAGCCTTGTCACGAACCCGATTTGGGTGCTCAAGACACGCATGCTGTCGACATCAGCTCATGAGCCCGGGGCGTATCGCACGATGCACGAGGGCCTCGGGCGCATTCTCCGCGAAGAGGGCCTCTTGGCCCTGTGGAAAGGCTTCACGCCGAGCCTATTTGGAATCGGACAAACTGCAGTGCAGTTTGCTCTCTACGACAGCTTCAAGTCGCACCGTCTCGCTCAGCAGGCCCTCGCATCCGACTCCGAAACTGCTTCACGAACTCTACCAACATCCGATTACATTGGCCTGTCAGCGGCTTCCAAGATCATTGCCGCGTCCTTAGCTTACCCATACCAGGTCGTACGCGCTCGGCTCCAGATCCACGGCTCTTCACGACTCTACACTTCTCCTATGGACGTCGTTGCAAAGGTATACGCCCACGAGGGTCTGGCCGGCTTCTACAAGGGCCTCGCTGCCAACCTCCTTCGCGTCGTCCCCTCCACTTGCATCACACTGGTCGTCTACGAGTCAACCAAAAACTCCCTGGCCTAGCCAGTGTACATAACAATGTTACAATACCACCATTCATCACTTTGGCAGCTGTTCTGCCACCGGTGGCTATAATGACCGAACTACTTCACCGCCTCAACCACGGTATGAATAACATCATTCAGTCTACTTTTGAACTCGCTCTCCAGCGCATACAGTGCATCAATTAATATGACTAAAATACTCATTAGACATCATCCACGTTAACCGGCATTACCAGACAGAGAGCTGGCAGAGAGCTGGCAAGTCCCAGCGTCCCAGCCGGCAAGCCTACTGGACCGCTTACACGGACTTCGAATGCACGGCTAGTCCGTGGGTCACACGTTGTGGAGGTCTGACCAGGCGGCTGGTAGACACGCACACCAATCTCCATGTGAGACGGCCATTTCAGCGCGTTCCATTCAATGTGGGTCCACGAGTTACAGACGGGCTCGTGCTGGCCAACATTACATTGGGGCCAATGGCAAGGCATACAGCGCAAAGGTAGGCGTGTGCCCCACAAACCAGCGAATGTAACCGTCCGTGTCATCGACTCAAAAAAGTCATGCAATTGACAGCGTCTACGTAAAGGGCGTGATTAGTACATGTAGCCGCCGAGCGCGCCGCCGGCGTTCTCAGGCGGGAACAGCGACTGGCCAAGCATCTGCTGGGGCTGGTGACCCTGGGCAGCAGCGTATTGGTATTGTGCCTGCAGTTGCTGGGGAAGCTGGCCGGCCTGAGGAGGCACCATGCCCTGGGCCGGCACAACCATCTGCGCTGCCTGGTGCTGCTGCTTGAGCTGCTTGCGATTGCCCTCGGTCAGCGGCGTCTTGATCTGCGCCTGGTCGGCAACAGACGGGTCACGCAAAATCTTGACATCCTTTCCACGGCCCTTGATACCGCGGTTCGAGTTCTTGTACAGGGTGCTGAAGTACTTGAACATCTCAAAATCCTCGGGAGGGATACGGCTTGGCGGCTGGGTGATGTAGTACTTGAACTTGTTCATCAGGCCCGCAACCGTATCGGTGTGGAACTTGTTCTGGTGCGCCTTGAGGTTACCCAACTGGGTAAACGTCTTGTTGCAGCTGTCGAGCTTGCACACGTACGGGCGGTGGTTCTCGTGGATGAGCTTGTGAGCACGGAAGTTACCGCGCTGGGCAAACTGCTTGCCGCAGATGTCGCATTCGTAGGGCTTCTCGCCGGTGTGCGAGCGACGGTGCGTCCGCAAGTTACCACGCTGAGAGAACGACTTGCCGCAGCCGGGAAAGTCACAGGTGTAAGGGCGCTCGCCAGTGTGTGAGCGGCCGTGGATCTCAAGGTGCGTCTTCTGGCTGAACGACTTGTTGCAGTCCTCAAACGTGCACTTGTACTTGAGTACAGTCTCGGTGGAGCGCTTACCAACACCACCGTTGAGCGAACCCTTGGGCGGCAGCAGCTTGGCGTCGTCAAACTTGTCGAGAGACTCGCCCTTGGCGGCCTTCTCGGCAATCTTGTTCTGAGCCTGGATGATGAGCATCAAATGGTCGATCTCGGTCTTTCCAACGGGCAGCTCCTCGTTGCTCTTTGGCTCTTGCACAGGAGCAACTGCCTGCATCTGGTGCTGGACCTGGTGCTGGACCTGGGCCTGCTGCTGCTGCTTCTGGAGCTCGAGCTCGGCCTGCTGCTTCTTGGTCGGTCGGCGAGCGCGGCGCTTCTTGTTCTTGGGCTCGTCGTCGACGGCGATCTTGGCCGCTTGGTTGGCAGGCAGAGGCTGGATGTGGCCCAGGGAGTTCTGCGGAGACTGGGACGCGGCATACAGCGGCTGTTGTTGCTGCTGCTGCGTTGAGCCGCCCTGGCGCTGGCGCTTCATGCTCAGCATCTGCTCGTTGTAAGCAGGCTGCTGCTGGGTGTGGAGCTGCTGCTGGTCGACTGGCTGGTGCGGCGACATCTGGTGGTTGATGAGCGGCATGTGCTGCTGCTGCTGATGCTGCTGCTGCTGCTGGTAGTACGAGTGCTGCTGCTGCTGCTGCTGCTGCTGTTGTTGTTGTTGCTGCTGCTGCTGTTGCTGTTGCTGCGAGTAAGCAGAGGCTGACGATGACTGCGGAGGAGCCTGACGCGATCCGGGGAGCGGCAGCTGCGGAGTCATGTAGAGGCCCGAAGCCGGGTTTGAAGCAGCAGCGCCAGTAGACGAGGAGCCCGTATAGTGAGGCATGTACTGCGCGTTCTGCTGAGACGAGGCATCAGCCGAGGCAGACGTTGCAAAACCGTACACGGTCGACGAGGGCGAGTGACGGGCCTGGCTCGAGGACGAGCCCGAGTTGGCACGCGTCGAGCCCGTGTCGTACACCTGCGCGTACCCCGACGCGTCTGAGACCATGAACCCGGCGTTGGCGGACTGTGCGCCCGAGGGCCACGATGTTGACAATCGCGCGTTCTGCGGGGTTTGGCTCTGCTGGCCCGTCGGCTGAGCAGAGTACGGGTAGCCTCCGTAGTACTGGGCCTGGCCGGGCTGCTGCTGTGACTGCTGCTGGGACGAGGGCTGGCTCTGCGCGGCCTGTGAATCGACCATTTGCGCGTAGTTCTGCGGGTGCGCGTACGAAGCGCCCGGATAGCGCGCCGCCAGCGGCACCACGCCCTGCTGCGACGAATTGCCCGACCACTGAGGAGTCACGCGCGGGTACTGGCCCGCGTACTGGGGCTGCTGGAGCTGCTGGGGCGCTGGTAAACCCGACTGGGGGCCCGACAGCTGGTGGTGGGCCTGAGACTGGGGCTGTTGGGACGCGGGCTGGTTCGGAGCCGAGCCCGACGGCGGGACGCCACGCTGGTTCGAGAGCATGACGGTTTAGAGGGAATCACGCGTGGAGATGGCTGGTAAAGCGAAGTTGGTTCAGTTCGTTCAGTTGGTTCAGCTCGATCAGACAAAGCTCAGATAGGACTGATAGCAATTAGGACTGATAGCAATTGCCGAGGCACGTGCCGGGTAGACCGGGATACCGAGGGCGCGAAGCGGTGGACGCTGAGCACAAGGTGCTGGGAAGGCTGGGGGCCTCACTCAAGACACGAACAGAGCAGGCTGGCGAGAGCTCGGGTTCACGGGCTCTGAATTATTGTTTTTTGGCTGCCGGACGGGGTTCTTTTTTTCAGACCCGAAAAACAAACAACCGAGAAGAAGAAGAAAGGACTTGGGGGAAAAACAAAGGTGGCGTAGAACGGGCCGGGTAAGTGGCAACTACCGGGTAAGTGGCAGAATGGCATGTGCCAGTCAGTGGTAGTAGCGGTTCTTACGGGACAGGGGTATAGTGGCAAATGAGGATCGTACAGTACTACTAAAGATGGATCACAACGGTGTAGGCGGGTTTGTAACAGTTGCAATATCGCAGTTGCTTTGTACCCGTCTACTTCCTGCCGGCACCTTACGCACCCTACCGTCTACTTGCTTTCCCCACACTAGTGGCCAGTGCAGCAAGAAATGCTTTTAGGGTGCTAGACGCAAGAAGCAATTTGCGAAGTCACGAAGGTGCGGTATAGGAATCATGAGTCGGAGCCGGAGTCTGACGATATGGGGCAAGTTGGCATTGTAGTGAGCATTATACTGAGTGATGCATGGTAGTCTTCGTGCTTCTTTCTTGCTGGTGATGCGATGCCATGCTGTTAGTACTACTTACTGATGGATCCGTGAGGTTCGTGGTCGGCACAGCCGTGCGATGCACGTCTCGTTAAGGTGCGGTACAGTGAAGCTAAAAAGCAGCTGCGATGTTGCCGGGTCCACGGCATTGGGTGGTCTTTACACCGTTTGCCGTGCTCCTCGGCAGTTCGACCCTCCCTCCCTCAATGCACTCGTCGGCCAATTCCGCTGGAATTCGGCTTGTATCTGAGCCTGGACTGCTCCGCTCCAGCCGGCCTTTTGTTTTGTTTTTAACGTTACCAAAAGAAACCCGCTATCATCAAAAGCAACCGTCTAGCCAGCGACGGAACATCCAGTGACGAAGGTATCCAGCGACGAATTGGTCTGGACTCTCAGGGAACACCGAGTCTTCGTAGCTATATGCTCTCACTGGGCACTCACTGAGCGCTATATTGGTGGGCTATACGAGGTACGAATCATGCGGATCCATACGAAGTCTACCGAAACTCATGCTCATATAAAGCTTAAGGGCCTGATCTAACCAGTTAAGAAGTTGTATGCTCAAGCTTATTCCGAAATAGCTTATTTCAAACCTCAGTTTACTAGACGTTGCCGAATTAGATGCTACCGAACGCATTGATAGCCTCACTATGCACACTGCAGTTCATACTGCAGTCATATCCTGCAGCCTTTAGACTTTCTCAAGAACCTCAATCGACAAGTCTTTATTTAGGGCCCTATTATCAGTAAACTGGCGTATATTCCATAAGGAAGGTATACTGAGAATCGTTGAGGTATCAGGTCATCCTGGTCTTCAGGTTGATCTGCGTCTCAGGTCCATCAGCGTCTACAGGTTCATCTGCGTCTACTGGTCATCTACGTCTACTGGTTCATCTACGTCTACTAGTTCATCTGCGTCTCAATATGGTCTACTTACAGAACACTCAATTAACTGATTAAAGTACACTAATACCGCAGTTACTACCTGCTTGACGGTTCTCATCACTCGTAGCTTTTCACTCGTAGCTTTTCACCCGTAGACTTCCCGGACTTATCATCCAGAGACTTTTATAAGGGCAACCTTATCATACTGCGATCATCGCGAGTACGGGTAGTATCGCCATATCCGGGCCCGGCAGTCGCCTGATCCCGTTGCAAACAGCCCGCCAGCGGGGCTTGGCGCGACGCTGATGACCGAGTTTTTGTGGCCCTGCAGCATCAGCTGCACCTGCGCCGTCTGCGGGTCCCAGAACTGCACGCCGCGGTCCTTAGAGCCCGACAGAATCCACTTGTTGTCTGGCGTCGACGCGACCGACAGCACAAAGTCTTTGTGGCCGACAAACGTCTTGACACACACTCCACCCTTGTGCGTGGCCTGGATGCCGCGCGGTGACTGCAGCTCCCACAGCTTGAGCGTCTTGTCAAGCGAGCCAGACACAAGGTCTTTGCCGTTGGGCGTAAACGCGACAGAGTACACCGAGTCCTTGTGTCCATCGGGCGCCTCGAGACGCTCAACAAGGAACCCGTTGGACGTGTCCCACACGCGCACGGTGCGGTCGAGCGAGCCAGCAGCCACAAAGCGGCCGTCAGGAGAAATGGCAACCGTCGTGACCCCGTCCTCAATGCTCAGCGTCAGCGTGCACTGGCCGTTTTCCATGTCCCACATGCGCACGGTACGGTCACCCGAACCTGACGCAATGTGTCGGCCGTTGCGGGAAAAGTCGAGCGAGTAGATATCCTGCTCGTGGCCGCTGAACAGGTAGCGAATGGTGCGCGACTTGATGTCCCACACGCGGATCTGCTTGTCCTCGGCGCCCGTGGCGAGGTACTTGCCGTCGGGCGAGAAGCACACGGATCGAATGTACAGATCGCCGTCGCGCTCAACCGAGTCGTCCTGCAGTCGGCAAATGAGCTGGCCAGTCTGGACATCAAAGATCTGGGCGCTTCGGTTGCATCCAGTGGCCACGTACTTGCCGTCGAGCGAGAAGCGCACACAGCACACGACCGACGAGTGCTCGAGCGACTGCAGCATGTGCACATCGAGCAGGCGCGGGGCGCGCTCGTTATAAATTACAAACCAGTCATCCTGGACCTTCTTGAGCTCTGCGGGCACCGAGTCAATGTCGAGGTCGCCGAGGTTGTTGCCTAGCTGAATGGCCGTCTGCACGCCATTGGCGGTGCTACCGGGCGCAGAGGACGCGCTGCCGTTGCCGTTGGTGTTGGCCAGCGCCTGCTGAGGCTGCTGCGGGGTACCGGCGATCTCTGCCTGGCGCTTCTGCGAGCCTGGCGAAAGAGCGCCGGGCTCGCCAAAGCCGTTGCTGTAGCTAGACGCGGGGGCTCCAGGCGCTGCGGGCGCACCACCGGGCGCACCCGGGTATGAACCCTGGGATCCCTGAGGAGGAGGCAGCTGGTTCGCCTGCTGCTGTTGTTGTTGCTGCTGCTGTTGCTGTTGCTGCTGCTGCTGCTCATGGCTAGGTTGAGGGGGCTGAGGAGGCTGGGCCTGGGCTGGAGGCGCCTGAGCCTGAGGTGCCTGGGGCGCTCCTGGCTGCCCCGTGACAATTCCTCCAAACACGTTTGAATGGCCCAATGCCGGAGCCTGCTGCTCGGGCTGGCCAGGCTGCTGGAGCTGGCCAAGAGCCGGCGGCTGGGGCTGCTGTGGAGGAGGCTGCGGGGCGCGGTGCGAGGCGGCCGAGCCCGAGTGGGCCTCGAGCTCGCGCTTGAGACGTAGAATCTCCTCTTCGTATGACTCCTTCATCTTACGGTGGGCGAGGTCCAGCTCGAAGATCGTCTGTCGAATCTGCTGCATCTCGGCAGTCTGCTGGTTGACTGTGTTAGCTCAATGGACTTGCAGACTTGTACAAGGGGCGTATACGTACACTTATGGTCGAACTCGTCCTTGTGCATTCGGTAGACCGAGGCCTCGTTGGTGACCGACTCGAACTCGCGCTTCACGGCGTCGAGCAGCTCATTGAGACGGGGGGCAGGCGGGCCGCCCACCATGCGCTGGGGAGGGTAGCTCATGCCGGCGGGGGCGCGGGGTCGGGAGCTGGCGGAGCGCGACTTGGAGCAATTGAGGGACGACGAGGGCGACACAAAGACACGGGGCTCGGTGACACGACTTCACGGAACACCGGGAGGAGTCAATTATAACTGAAAAAGGCGCGGGGGGGACTGGGCGGCAATGGCGGGCGCAGAGCGTGACGGCGTATCGCACGGTTCAGCCTTGTGGTGCGGAGGAGCCCAGGCGCTGGAGGTCGATGCGTGGAGCGGGGTAGGTGGAAAGGAAGAAGGCAGAAGGAAAAAACTTGGAGCAGGCCTGTGAACCCCCCAAAGAAGGCGGCCGGCGCGCGGCTAACAGGGACGGCTGGTCTCCGGGGTAAGGGAGCTGTTGGGACAATGGGCTAGGGCGCCGGGGGGGCTGGGCCGCCGACGCAGTGACGTCGCTTGGCATGCGGCGCGGCCCAGCCAGTGGCGCGGCTGGGGCTGGGGCCGGACCGGAGTGACGTCAGTTCGTGAAGGGGAGGACAGGCCACGTTGCCAAGTGGTGAGGTAATGCAGTCGTGATGTGCCTGTCCTTTTGTCTATACAGTCAGCATACTGTTGCTATTACCATTATTGTGCTATAACTGCCTGAAAGTACTGCTGTGCCACTGCCTGATAGTATACTGGGCACTCCGTGAAGCTAATACGACAATGCGGTACAGCCGTGCGGTCGGGATGTGAAAAGTCCGATCCGGCATCCGCACCTAACAACAACGGCACAAGACTACAAAAGGTAACTGGCAGCGGAGTTGCACTGGAGGTGCACTTGGCATATGAAACTGAGTGACTGAGTACTAGCCCTTTGTCCGGATGCCGCCTTTACTGCTCTAGCCTTACAGCTGTTATACTTCTATGCACCGGCTATTTGTGAGACATACTGCAGTCTTAGGGTTTGAAGGGAGACTAAGGCTGTATTTGGCTGTTTCAAATTGCAGTCGCCTTGTGAATTGACGGATTCGTCATGCGTAGCACTTTTTAATTCAGTGGTTTCAGCTGTACATTTTAATAGCACAGCAGTTAGCCTGACTATCTTATGTCAGACTTCAGCCATGCTTTAGCTAGCCTTTAGACTCAGCCAGGAGATTTCAGGCAGTAGATTTTAGCCTCCATACGTCCAGCCCAGCACAGTTCACCGACTGACGTGTGACGCGGAAGCTGCTTCGGTACATGGAAAGCCCGGTGCCTGGTGCCTAGAAGCCTATTGGTGCCTAGAAGCCTCCTGGTGCTTTAGGCCGCCTTAGAGACGCCTTAGAGGCCGCCTTACAAGCTGCAGCCTCTCCAATGCATGATCGACGACCCGACGGTCGCAGTTCTCCTGTGTACACGCTGCGCATGAGTCGCCGACGACGACAGCCTTCAACCCGACTACAGCCGACGGCCCTACCCTCTTGTCTCGGCACCTCAGGCCGGATCTGCCTGCCCAGGTGCGGCTGCTGACGCGCCGGATCAAGCAGGCAGCAGGAGGACTGCCAGTGGCCTGTCTTAGATGTTGAGCCTGCCAAGAATAGTAGGCGCAGTTGTCTGCGTCGGTGCAATTGACAGATCGAGAAAAGATGCCGAACTGAAGCAAGTCCAAGCGTTAGTAGGCTGTCAAGCAAGTCCAAGCGCTGGTAGGCTGTCAAGCAAGTTCAAGCGCTGGCAGGCTGTCAAGCAAGTCCAACAACTGGCAAGCCGAGTATCAGCCTAGTGTCAAAAAGATTGTCACTGCTCATGCCTAAATGATGAGAGGATACCGGGTAATCATTGGTTACCGGGTTCAGTGGACATCGAGAGGCATGTTCAGTCACATGAGTGAATCGGCGTCTCACTCATTGAAAACACCACTGATGCTTCCTCCATACGGCACACCTCAAGAGATGCTTCCTCCATAAGAGATGCCTCCTCCATTACGGCTACACCTCAAAGAGATGCTTCCAGTCCTCGATTTCCTCGACCACAGCTCTTAGCTTGTCGCGGACAGCTCGAGAGGCCTGCTTGCCAAGCGCAATGCGTACTGGCGGGTTGCCACAGTGTACGAGCTCCCAGACGACCAGCGGCAGCGACGGGTGCGCGCCAAGCTTGTCGAGGCCGAGGCCCATGTCGACGATACTGGTGCGGACGCCCATGGCGTGGACCTCGTAGCTGAGGCTTTTGACGAGCCCGTCGCAGGCCCAGCGGCTGCTGCTGTAGGCCTCGGCGCCGGGTGCTCCGAGAATCCCGAGGCTCGTCGAGAGCGTGAGCAGTTTTGAAGCGCCCGATGCTGCTCCCGACTGCCGGAGAGCTGGCAGAGTCGCCTTTACAACGACAAACAAGTTGCCGAGGTTGTCGTCCATCATCTGGCGCACTTGGAGCGCGCTCGTGTGGCCTGCGTCGGCCTCAGCTTCGCCAGATACGAGCTTCGTGAGCAGATCCGCCCCCTCGAAGCAGAAGTCGCACCAATACAGCACCGCATCGACGCTGCCAAATCGGTCAATGCACTCGTCGAGGGCTCGGGAGACGGCCTCAGTAGTCAGCGAAGCAAGCGCTACATGACTATAGGCGAACGGAAAGCGCTCCGCAAGTGACGGGTCCGGATTGGACGCATCTTCGCCAACTTCGACGGCCATAACGTGGTCCTGCTGCTCGAGAAGGCCCTCGGCAATGGCCCAAGCGCCGGCCTGCCTGCCCTGGCAGTTGAGCACCAGCAAACACACAGCCGGCGCTTCGAGGTCGCGTGGCTGGCAACTGCTCGGTAGAGCCATGGATTGCGAAGTCAGTTCAAGTCAGTTCAAGTTAAGTGGATGCCTCGAATCTGGTGAAGTCCCTAACCTGGGAAGTATGCCCCTAACCTGGGGAAGTGATGTCCTGACATGTGAAGAAACCATATTAGCATATAGATACGACCTAGGGCGTAATAAGACGCGGGCGGCGGAGGGTCGGCTCCGGGCGGAGTTGAAACGGACACGAGTGCATTTTAAGTGTGTTTGACCAGTTGTGCATTTGCATGTTTATCAGCTTGACAGGGATACTGAATAGTGGTACGTGCCTGCGTGCTCATGTCCGCGGGGTTCACGGTTCCACGATTATGCGGTCGGAATGTCTAGGCCGCGTGCATGATCTCGCTGGCACCACCGTTTCAGAGGCCCGCCCAACTCTAAGCTGAGTCGACCGGCATTCAAACTCAACCTAATGCACCTGCACGGTAGAACTAAACCGAGCCGGCGGGCCAAGAAACCAAAACTCGCGCAGAGTTGCTTGCTTGCCCGGTCAAGGTTGGGCCATGCTCCTCCATGCTGGTGCCCTGCTGGTGCCCTGCGTAAGCCGCGGTTCGCTAGGTTAGAGTTGTGCATGCGAGCGTGTAAACCGAGGACGCAATTGCCGGTATCTAAGCAGTCCCCAGTAAATTAATCAGGAAACCCAGTCGAGTGATTAATCAGGCAGCCCAGTCGAGCAGTTAACTCAGTCAATCCAGTCAATCCAGTAATCAGTCAATTACACCAGCTGGGCAGTTAATCATCGTGTTAATCCAGTGACGAACTCAGTTACCAGTTAATCCGGATCATCTAACTTTTAACTGTATTCTTGTCTAAATTCTGTCATTAATTCCGTTCTCATCTTGTATTTAGTCTATATTTTAGTCGAAGTATGAACTATTTAATCTTGGGTATGAGCTCTTCGGCGCTTGAAGTATCACTCTTAACTCTAGTTAAAATGTGAAGTACACAACTAGTCTAGTAGTTTAGTCTTATAATGTACGTGATATTAGCCAATAGTCTTACATGCTTTCGATATCTACGTTTTGACCATTAATAAGAACATTAGTATATTAGAACCATCATCATCTACCAATAAATAATCATCACCAGCTACCAATGCTGGCTACCAATTGGCTGGCTACCAGTTGTGCTGGGCCTGGAAGCCGTAGCTGTAGCCATAGCCATTGGGCTGCTGGCCCGGCGCGTACTGCTGCTGAGGAGCAACGGCAGCGCTGACCGACGAGGCGGGGCCGGTCGTGACAGCCTGCGCGTACTTGGGCTGCGAGGCCGGCAGGTGGGGCAGCGCGTCGACGCGAGCAGGAGCACCAGTGCCGGGAAGCTTGCGCGGATCAGACGCCTGAGGACCGGCATTGTGGTATGTGTGGTATGAAGCCGAGTAGCCCTGGGCCTGGTTGAGCGGCGGCAGCGACGGCGAGTGGCCGCCCGTGGACACGCTCTCGCGGCGGCTAGGGGTGCCTTGCTGGCCTGCGCCAATGCTGGGGCTGGCCATGGCCCATGCGGAACCGTTGGCGCGCGCTGCCGACGAAGCAGTGTAGTTGGACGAGGTGACGCCCTGGTACGCGGGCTGCGCGGGTCCAGCGCTGTACTGGTAGTAGTCGGCCTGGGGAGAGAACTGCGTGCCGGGACCGCCGTCGACCTGCGGATGGTGCGGAGCCGGCTGTTGCTGGCCAATGGGCTGCTGGGCTGGAGACGACGTGGCAGACTGTGGTGGCTGGTGAGGAGCCGGCAGACTGGCGCCAAAAGGTCGGTAACCAGACACATAGCCATTCGACACCGACTGGCCCGGAGGCATGCCGCGGTAGACGGGCTGCTGGTGGTGCTGCAGATCCATCTCGTACTGCATGTCCATCTGCGAGCGCGGCATCGACGACATGGGCCGGTAGCCCGACGACAGCGAGGGCGTGTGACGGTGCGAGTGCTGCGTGTGCGTGTAGTGGCCGTCGGGCGCGCCATGGCCGAGAATGGAGGTGTCGGCCTCCTCGGCCTCGAGTGCCAGCGAGTTGCGGAAGTGACGCGGCAGCATCAGCTCCTCGGCGATCTTGATATCCTTGAAGCGGGCATCCAGCGAGGGAGTGCACATGCGGTTGACCTCGCTGGGGCGGTAGTACGACACAAGGTGGTGGTGCTGGCCCTGGTACGGAATCGAGATCGTCTTCTTGACGAGCCCGTCGTGCTTGAAGCTGTAAGAGTCGACGAGCGAGCCAATGAGGTTGCGATCGAGCACCTGCGACTCATCCATGAATCCCTCATGCGGGTGCGCAACAGCACCCATGTGGTGGTGTGGGTGGTGCTGAATGTCGAGCGGGGACGCGCCAGCGTGATAGCGGTCAGCGTCAGGACGGGCATATGGCTTGTGCTCGGGCGAGGCATTGCGTCTGCGGCCGCGCGACTGCTTGGCCGTGCGCTTCTTCTCACCGGGCGCAAACGGCTTGTCCAGCTGGCGGTAGATGAGGAAGTTGTTGAGGATACGCGAGGGTGACCACGCAATGCCGTCGGTCCATCGCTTGATGCCCGACGAGTCCTCGTTGAAGATGAACACAGCGCCCGACTGGATGAGCTCGTTACGCTCGCGGTCGTGAGGGCGACGCGAGACCTGAGGAATGACGCCGGAGATGGCAGCCTGGAACAGCAGCAGCGCGTCCTGCGTCGTCTTGACGTAGCCGGTGAAGGTTGGTTGCAGGCTCATGTTGTGAGAGTGAAGGTGGGTGTAGGTGAGGTGAGGTGAAGGTTCAGCAGGAAGCTCAAAGTACAACCAGTGAAGTCAAAGTTGAGTCAAGCCGGAGTAGTCAACCAGTGAAGATCAGAGGTAGAGCTTATAAGGGAGGCTTATAAGGGAGGCAACAGAGACAGAGACAGAGAGACAACTCAAAACGAGACAGCTCAGGCGAGGAGTTTGGGTTGGAGTTCAGATTGGAGTTCGGGTTGGAGGGTGGGGAGTTCGGGGGAAGTTTGATTGCAACCGGGAAGGAGATGACAGAGCCAAGGTTAAGTTACAACCAAGAAGGACAGAGGAGTATAATGCCAAGGGCCCAGGATTTTGGGGGGGTAAGCAGTGGAGACCGGGGATAGAAGGTCAGAACGGCAATATGAGCAGGCAGACGGGGTGGGGGGAAGGCCCAATCTTTTATACGTTTTGGAGTCGCCTCGGAGAGGCTTGTACAGCCAGAATTAGGAACGGATTGGCTCGTTGCCTGTTCAGTGTTGAAATGTATCGAATATCTGTTTTAAGGTTTTATTAGTGCGTGGGGTTGCTTTTAGCAGGGTTTACTTTTTGGCTCGGCGATGAGATTAGTGGGATTGCCCTAAACCGCGCTGCACCCCCTCTTTTTTGTGCTTAAAAAAGCAAGCCCCCCGCGTGCCTCACCAGGCAGTGTACGGCACTAGTCGTTTGTTTTGCCGTGCGCGACGGCCCCACAAGCCGATATTCCTAGTTAGGCCAGCGGCACTCGACCCGAGTTTCATGGGCGACATGGGACCGGCACGGGGCTGTCCAGCGGATTGGCGTCTAGTGCCCGCCCGCACCGCCGTATAGGCTTGGAGATGCACCAGCAATGGCCTCGTGGCTCATCGGCAATTGCGAGTCTTCCGAGGCAACCCCGTCCGCAAAGCTATAGTGCTGACCAGTCTACTAGGGCCGGCCCGGGTAAACAAGTACCCGGTAGGTCCCACTGGGCCGGGCCGTCTGCCAGACAGAGGGCTGAGGGTGGGCCCCTGGGTTGCGTTGGGTGTAAACCCAGCTCGGTGGTCCGCGGGGAGGCAGCGGAGATACGAGCCAGGGATACAGGACTATCGCCGGCTGGGGTCCGGGAGGTTTCCGGCATCCGGCTGCTGCACCCGGCCAACTGCTGCCACTTGAAACATGCGGCAGACTGCCGCCCAAATATCGCAGCATCACCGCTTCCCTAATCAGGACCGAGGGTGCCAAGAGTGGTCGGGGCTCGAGTCGTTGCTTTGGGGGCCTTGTCGGCTAAACGTATAAGCCGGCTGCAGCAGGCGGTAGCTAGTAGCCGAGTCGTGCAGCGCGATGAGGCGGTAGTAGTAAGAGGGGGAAGAAACGAAGGCGAGGAACTGAGAGGAGAACCGAGAGGTCGAAGTAGTGGAGGTAAGACTCAAGTACAGGAGAGTAATGAGGTAATCAAGTAATGAAGTAGTGGATATGGAGTATGTATTCCCATGATACAAGGACTAGTACTGCTGGATGAGTCGTAGCCAGCGCCGATCACATGCAGCTGCTTTTCTAGAACAACGCAGTCACAGGCCATCCCTAGCCCCTGGTGGCCTGATGTTTTGCAAGCCTCGGCCCCGAGCACTAGCCAGCACTAGCCAGGCACTGAGCGGCACAACCAATAGCCACCCCGCGGCACAATCTATAGCCAGGCCAGGCCTTTGGCCCCAACCGGACCTGCGCATATGAGCAAGCGAAGCAAGCAGATCAAGTCATCCGCCTTTGCGACGCACGCCTTCTTGTCGTGAAGTCGGCGCGGGTGTGCCAAGCCGGGACCCTAGCCGTCGGCGCCCCGACCCAGTACGAGCTGCCTCGCGCCCTGGGCTTACGGTTTGGTTAAGCTTTGAGTTGCCTGGCCGTTGGAGCTAAACCAACGTCGAGCCCACTAGTACACTTGTACACCAGCACACCAGTTATCCAGTTAACCGTACTCCAGTTAGTACTGAGCCATGGCACTAGGTCGGCCTCGCGACATCCGATGACCCTGTGCCCTAGCCCCTCGCTCGTATCGCCCGCGGCGACCCTGGTCGGGATTGCTTTTGCCGCGAGTTATTTTGGGTCCACCTCCCGGCGCTCAAATGCCATGCGTCAACTTAGACGACCTGCATAAGGAGAGGAGGAGGTAATGGAGGAGGTAATGGAGGAAGAGGTAATGGAGGAGGGGAGGAAGTAGGAGTAACGGAATAGAAGGTAAGGAGTAGAGTGAAGGAGTGACGGAGTAGACGGAAGAAGGAGTAAGCGTTACAAACGTAACAGCAGCATAGTGTGTGATTAGTACTACCTAGTAATTGCGCACCACAACACTGACACTGTTGTGGTCTGTTGACGCCTGGTGCCTCAAAGTACTGTCTATTGGACTGCCTATCTAGCTGCTTATCTGACTGCCTAACTGCCTAACTGCACTGCCTTTGCTACCGTTTACTACCGCTTACTATCGCTTACTACCTTACCTGCCGTCTGCCGCCTGAATTCCCTCTGGCGATCTGACGCTAGTGGATTGACGTACATGCGATGAGGGCGGGGTACTGGTAGGCCCATCGTCCGGAGATCATTCGGTGATGATAGGCCCATCTAGTGATGGTGATGTCTGGCCTGGTAATGACTAGTATTAACCTGGTATTCTCCTGAATGTTATTTTACTGGTGTTGACTGACCGGCCAAATTCGCCGTTTCGCCGCTATTCCCTGTTATTCCCATTCCCTGCTTGCTGCCATTCGCAATTCCGCATTCCGCATTCCGCCCTTCGCCGTATCTCCCATCTGGCCCGCCATTGCTGTTTGCTGCTCTTTTGCTCCTTTACTGCCCGCTGCATTTACTGCCCTCTGCACTGGCGGCTCGAAAGTCCCGCGCTTGGCGCCTGATAGATAATTCGTTTTGGGCAGTTGCTTTTGGTTTGCCGTGACATGTATAATTGTCATGCCCCAGACAAGGCGTAGGGATGAGCCCTCGGTATGCCGGTCGCGATCGGCGCTGTACCGCGCGGGGATAGGGCGCTCGGCTCATGATTTGCCCGTATGCGATGGCGAATGCTGATAGGCGTGCCCATCATCTCCTTTGCCCTCGGACCTCCGCGCACAGCGGAGATAGCATGCAATCGGCCTGCAGCGGAAACCTTCCAGTGCCGCTACCGTCGATCTGAGCGACGGACAGAAGTTAGGGCCGGTGATCAAAGGCGTCCGCGGAACTCGGCCGGTTGTTGTATCGGCCGGTCCAGTCAACATGCTACCGTCCCAGACCGTGAAACAGCATGACAGCAATGGCAATGGCTGCTATGAACGCCAGTAGACTTACACCGCCTTATCGCCCATTTCCTCGTATACAATGCCGAGCTTATAGTTAAACCCAGAGTCTAAACGCACCTTAACAAGGGCCTAAATCTCAATCCATGTCTCAATCTCATGTATTGTCTACGTCCTCTGGACGATTATGCTTGACGCACGGATCTCGGCTCTGAAAGCCCGCATGGCCGTATAGTGTACGAGTCATACACCACCTCAATCCCGCTTTTCGTCGTGGTACATGGGCAGTGATACGGCAGCCGAGCCTGGCGACCGACGTCGCGTCACAAACACAACCACAAACACCACCACCGCCGTCGCTAGCATCCAGTGCTCCACCACACACTCGCGCAAGTAGGCAAAGTAGCTCGACGGGCCGAGAATCAGCATCCGCGATTTGATCTGCGGCGGGTTGTGCAGCACCTGCTCCAGCGTCTCGACCAGCAGCGACCGCGAAACGTCAATCGGTTCGCCAGACTCATTCGTGTCCCAGTACCGCGCCGTCCGCTGGTGGTTGATCACCACAGATGGCCGCTCCCGGTCCTCGTCAATGCCGTACCGGCTCTTGAGCCACCGGTTCCAAAACACCGCGTCAATCCACGCAAATCCAAGCAACGGCTTGCGAGGCACCTCGACTCGAATCTCCTTGGCCCGATCCTCGGCGCCCTTGTCGCCCCGCGCCGCTGCCTCGTCAATCTTGAGCTGCTTCTTGGCCCGCAGGTTTAGCAGCTCTTCGCGCATGTCCTTCTCGACATCGTCATTGTACTTGTTGGCAGTAGCCCGCAGCTCGGCAACCGATCGCTCGAGCGTCGCGGTGTCCCGCGGGTCAACGAGCCCCAGCACCACATAGTCGGAATGATCGAAAATCTCCTGCGCGTTTGTCGCAGTCATCTGCGGCACACTTGAAAGCCACGCTTCTCGCATCCAGTTGGCCACGCGGTCATAATCACGGATATCCTTGGGTGACGGCGCATCAAACAGCTTGAACTTATTGCGCGCCTGGACCATGTAAATGCTGGGGAAGTGCTTGACGCCAGCCACTGAAATGAGCTCGCGCGCAGATGACTTGACAATGCGCGCCGTGTCAACCGTGCTCAGCGCAGCCCGCTGGAGAGCGTCAAAGTCCTCCTTGACTGTGGCAGAGTCGTAGAAGTACACAAACAGAGACTTGCCCGTCGTGTCCGTCGTCAACAGCTGCTCAAGGCGGTCAATATCAGACACTTCCTCCATATCCCGTGCCGCCAGAGTGCCGTGAGCAAAGTCCAGTAGATCAGCAAATCCCCGTAGCGACTTGTATTCCGTGCGAATAGTACCGGTGAAGTACAGCAACGTAGGCCACTGTTCGACGCCGGCGTCTTTGCACAGCTGCTTCTCCACATCGCAGTTGACCTGGCCCACATTGAGCTTGCCCTTGAGCGCCTTGGCCATCTCGTGCCATGCAGGAGCCATCTTGGTGCAGTGTGGGCATCGCGGCGAGTAGAACTTGACAAACCACGGGTCCTGCGTGGCCGTGACACGGCGCGAAAAGCTCGTGTGATCAAGGTCTTCCGACTCGCCGAGCGGGTTGGGAAGTTTCTTGTCGCTCTGTACAAGGTCCTCGTCTGACGCCGGCTGCTTGCTC
Source organism: Sugiyamaella valdiviana (assembly GCA_030570555.1). Taxonomy (NCBI): domain Eukaryota; kingdom Fungi; phylum Ascomycota; class Dipodascomycetes; order Dipodascales; family Trichomonascaceae; genus Sugiyamaella; species Sugiyamaella valdiviana. The sequence goes on from JAJLWF010000001.1 coordinate 135,200, forward strand.
AGCTTGGATGGGTACTCAGTGTTGACAACAACAGTCTCGCCGGGATACGTGGGGAACTCCTCCTTGGTCGTATCAGGCTTAACGACAGCGCCCGTTGCAACGGGAGTCGCCGGTAGTGACGTAGTCGTACGAAAGCCCCGCTTGCCAGCAATCACGTCGCGTGCATACGCCACAATATGCTCGGCGTGGTTCTCCACGTCCGTGAACTGGTCCACCTCGACGCCGTTCTTGAGGAGACGTAGGTACGGGTACCCCATGATGTTCTGTTCATAGCAGAAGTCGCCGTTCTCAACACAGTCGACCTTGGCCATGTGGAAGTCGTTGGTCTTGTCGAATCCTTCGTCGACGAGCTGCTGCCAAGCAGTCGTCCAGTGAGGAGCAAGCGCAGTGCAGTGTGGGCAGTAGGGCGAGAAGAAGTCGACAAACCACGTTCCCTTGGCCACCGTCGCTTCGTAGTTCTCGGGCGTGAGGTATGGAACCTCCAGGGTGTTGGTTGGAGCGGCTGCGGTCGTCGTCGTTTCAGATGCTTTCTGCAGAACCGCTGCTGCGGTAGTGGTGTCCGGGGCCACGGGAGGAGCACCAGCTACTAGACCGAGGGCCATAAATCCCAGCAGCCATGACTTGTACCCCCAAGCTGCCATTTTATGATATGCTGAATGCCTCGATTAGCTTGTACGCGAAACTGAGACTTGTGCGTGACAGACTCTTTTACAGATCGTCTCGATCTCTAAACAGGGCTGGTCAAACACAGATCCAGGGTTCGACAGAAGGAGTCTTGAACAGCACAACAGCGCAACAGTACAACAGTTGCAGACAGTTGCAGACACTGTACAACACGGATCTTTTAACGCGCAGTTAGTGCTGAGGTGTGAAATTCTCCCGCGATTACAAAGATCAGTCTACGCGCATAACCCCAAGTTACCCGGAGCGCACGGCGGTGCCGATAACGGGTGACAGCATTATCGCATCACGAAGTTGCAGCCAGCGTCGCAGACTGAGCATTGAGAGGAGGTGGCATTGATCCATCGCTCAAACAGACATTTGTAGTACTGTACTATTGTAGACCGTGCCATATTGCAATTGCAAAACTGCGTCGTTTCGAAGAGCAGCGCCGCCAATTGGCCAGTTTTGCACTGCCCGTAGTCATCAAAAATAGCCAACAGGGATTCTCAAATCCACTATATTTAGAATCGGATCCTTGGCACAGTTCTAAAAGTCGCCTAAAATTATGCTCAACGTGTGGAAAGATTTTCGACGCAAAGTGCTGGCAGTTTGCGAGTTCCATCCTGCTGAGCACCCAGTGCTGGATGACACATTACACGAGAATCCCAGCCCATTCGCAGCGACTGCAAAGCACAATCACGTATCGAGTGCTTGGACCGTCTAGCTCCTCGTCTGTGTCAATTGCCTCTACGCTGTAGTACAAGATTAACCCAAAAACAGGGATATTTCATAGGGATATCGATGTATGACGGACACCGCAGTACTGCCAACATTGCCTCCACCAACTTGAAACGAGACAACTCACTAGTCTACAGAGCCGCTGTGCCAGGTCTAATTGTGCCACGGAAGCTCTTCGTACAGTTACTTGTTCGAGAGCGCGAGCAGCATGACGGCACGAGCTGAATTGGGCATTTGTAATTAGGTACGTCTCGGATCTACAACTGCCAAAAGGGTCCACTGCGCGCTTTATTTTTGTCTAGCAGCTGCCTGTCCAGATTGGCACAAGTCTCACTCTGAGACCCTCCTGCATCGAAGTTACCTGGCATGTGTGCAGACGGTGCGGGTGTTTCCTGCAAGGAAATGATCTGTTGACCTCGGTTGGGCGCGCAGCCAACAGATCAATTAGGAAAAATCGTATGATGTTTCAAGTGTCCCAGTACAGATGCGGAGAAATGGACCGGGGAACCTGGGAAACCGCTGCTAACATCATCGTCGAGCTCCACGACTCGAGCTCAATTAGAGCCACTGTCAGGGCCCAGTTGCAAATCTTATTCGGCAGAACTCGAATATCTTTGAGCTGGTTGTACGGTCATTTAGCGGGTGAAAGTTTTCATGAACTTAATTTTGTAAGGTTCATGCCGATAGTTACCGCGCAGAATTAAACACCTTAAGACGCTGCTGAGATGAAGTACAGGAGCGAGCCAGCAGCAGACAGGCAGCAGAGGCAAGCAGCTACTTGGCATCCAGGCAGGACCCAGTGAGAGCATGTAGCAATCACGACAGCATATTCCAGATACTCCGCTTTGATCTCCGTTGATTGATCCCCGTGGCGGTTCCGTTTTGGTGATGCTCATCCTTCTCGGTCAAGCAAGGGGGGGCTAAGGCGAATGCAGCATCGGCATACCCACAGTTCGGCGAAAGGACGGCGAGTGAGGGCAAATGCGGTGCCTGATCCAGTGTTTCGGGTCCAGTGTTGCTTGGATTGCTGGGAATCAGGAGGCCATTGCTCGGGAAAGTCTATAACCGTGGTTGACTGCACAGCACTCAATCGGACCGCATGCAGCGTAGGGATCCCTGGATGCTTTTTGCATGCCCAAGTAGGTGTATTATCATACTGCGCTGCATGCTGTCGACTATCCCGAGGTTGCTTTGAGTCAGGGGGAGGGGAGAGGGGGCAACGAGGGGGAGGCAAGGGGAGGCACTCAATGTGGACAAGGGTGATGAGGAGAGTGGGTCCAAAAAGGTAGATTCGGGGTCTAGCGCCGAACGTCAGTTGCTGGCGTTTGCTGTGATGACTCGAACGCGCGGGACGATCTTCAAAGGTGCGCTGATGGAGACGTAGTGGGGGTATGAGGGGCGGACCAGAGGACCCTGATTGCTCGAGAAGTCCGAGTCAAGTGGTGCCCACGAGGATTGTGAGGACCCGCAAAATCCGAAGCGCGGTGAAAAAGCAAGAAGTTCCCAACACTAGGCATGGCGGCGGAAGAGATCCCCCGCAGGGAAGGTTCCACATCCGAGATAAAAGTCCAGATTGGCGGCGCTGCAAAAGCAAAGCGGACCCATTAAGTGATGGCTGTACATTGCAGACGGCGGCTGCAGTCGGTGGAAGGCACGTATATCGGGATCCCGGATCAGCCAGCAGCAGCCTGCATCCTCGACTTACACGGTTCTCGAGTGAAGCATGTTCCACGCATGCTTGTAGCAAGGGAGCCGAAGCGACCCTTGACCAGATGCACCTGAGACTTGGCTATCGTGGTGGGCACCCACGACACAGGCTCAGAGCCCCGTCTCACCACCCCGTCTCGCTGCTCAGGTACCAACTGCAGTTGGCCAACCTAGACCGGTTTAGACTTCTGTGTTTGAGTGTGTGCCTTTTTTGCCCATTTGATGGTACGGGTTTGGCAACTCAAGCTCGGGCTTGGCTTGCAAAAAGCACCGCCGCAAAAAGCAACCGCGCGCCTTCTGCCTAATGCCGCTAGGCCCAACAAGGCAGGATTCCATGCATTACGACCACTACCGCCGCAGCGCCGTGCTGCACGCCTTGATGGCATGAGACCCCTCTCCCCCCCACAAACTCCGATAGTCACCAAACAGGCAGGTAGCAACAGTAAGCCACACGTCGGCGGCGGCAGCACATGGCAACGAGGCGCAGCGGGCCTGCAAAGCAGCGGCATCTTTGAGCCGAGCAGCCCAGCCCGACAGGCAGCCAGTCACAGCGCGCCTAACTCGAGTTCTGACGGGGGTCAACTCTATGGCCTTTAAGCATAATCGACCAATCAAACTCTAGCCAAAACTTAATGCTGACGGCCCCAAAATGCACGCTTACAGAGTGTGCAGCCTGGTGCGAGCACGGCGTACCGTTAGGCTGGTCCCGTAGCTCATTAACACTCCGATCGATGCTCATTCCTCAGTCCCCTCAATCCCATAGCCTTACTCCCCTCGTAGTGCCATCCTCCTGGACCGTTCGCTATGCAGGGTTAGACTCTGAACCTTGTAGCCTCGTCGTGAACAAACCTTCAACGATCCCGTTCACGCCTGCAACTGGAGATGCCCGCCTCACGGTGCAAAGTTAAGGTTGACGGCTGTCATAAATGCTAACTGACGCAGGGCTCCAGTTTTAAAGATAGAGTACTAGACGTGGGGCTAACGTGGAGACGAAGCTTTCTTCACGGCATGACAGGTGAAGGTTGTACCTCCGTAAGCGAGCATCTAATTTTCATCACATGCCCGTATCCGCCAGTAGGTACCGGCGTATGAAGAGTAAAGACACGAGCAGTTGAGTATCCAAGTCGAATCCATCGAATCCATCGAACCCATAGAATAGCGGATATCTAGTCATGGATTCTGTCGAACATCAATCACATTGAAATCAACATCGTCGACATCCAGCCAACATACTACCAGCTCTTCACTATGCTCTACACCCGCGACTACCCGCTTAACCGCTACAGCTGCACCCCTCTTTACAACCTCGGCACGCGTCTATCCACCCGCTTAAGGGCCTACCCGCTTAACCACCCAATGTCCTGAGATGCGATTCGGGTATCAAACTTGTCGTCCTGCGATACCGGGTTCAAACAGCGCTTGACACACGACCAGCATCTACAGCTCACGCGAGGACTCCGTTGCATCTGTGATCACGTGGAATTTCCATCCCTGCTTACCCGGACCCAACCGCCACCTTTGAAGCCAGCCAATTGTCACACAACGCGAATTCGCCTGCTTACTTCATGTCGGGACCTCTACGCTACGTATCGACGGACCGGGAGCTGCGGTTCTTTGCCGACGGCGCCCCTCCGTCCTCGACACTCGGCACACCCAGTCTCGTTGTCTCCAAGCCCGACGGACTCGTGGCTGCTGGCCAGACTGCCAGCGACTCGACCGGTGCAGCCGCGCGCTGTGCCGCCATTGTCGGTATCGTCCGCCTACGGCTCACCAAGTACGTCATTGTCGTGGACGATGCGGTCGAGTCGGGCCGTATCCTCGGCCACCCCGTGTACCGGGCCACCAAATTCTCGGTGCTGCCATTGCGTGAATGGCGCGTCAAGGACGACAGCGAAGCACAGTATCTGCAGCTTCTCCACGACCACCTCGACTCAGCCGCGCTCTTCTTCAGCTACGCGTGGGATGTGACCAACTCGCTGCAACGCCAGTGGGCTGAGCCCGCGGTGGCTGGCGTGCCGCTGTGGAAGCGCGCCGACGACCGCTTCTTCTGGAACAAGTACGTTTCAGAGGACCTCGCAGCTGCTGCTACCGCCGAGCCGGCCCTCAGCCCGTTCATCGTGCCGATGATCAACGGTGTCGTGAGCCTACGCGAGACGTCAATTCTCGGTCAGGCCGTGACATTTGGCATCATCTCGAGACGCTCGCGGTTCCGAGCCGGTACCCGATACTTTCGCCGCGGTATTGACGAGGACGGCAATGTCGCCAACTTCAACGAGACGGAACAGCTACTCGTCGTGCACTCCACCAAACAGCGCGTCTACTCGTTCCTCCAGACCAGAGGAAGCGTGCCCACGTTCTGGGCCGAGATCAACAACCTCCGCTACAAGCCACTGCTGCGCATTGACAAGGAAACGAGTCCTGTGCCGTCTGCTCGCCGCCACTTTACGCAGCAGACGGATCTTTACGGTAAGAACTACCTCGTCAACCTCGTCAACCAAAAGGGCTACGAGAAGCCCGTCAAAGATTCATACGAGAGCGTTGTGCAGAACCTCAAGGACGACAAACTGGGGCCGCTCCTCGAGTACATCTACTTTGATTTCCACCACGAGTGCTCCAAGATGCGTTGGCACCGTGTCAATGTGCTCATTGAGCGCCTTGAGCAGGTCGGCCTCGATGACCAGCGCTGGTTCAGTGTTGATCTCGAAGACGGCGATGCGTCGTCGGTCCGCGTCCTCGACAAGCAAACGTCCGTTGTGCGCACCAACTGCATGGACTGTCTCGACCGAACAAATGTCGTTCAGAGCCAGCTGGCCCGATGGGTCCTGCAGCGACAGCTCCAAGATGCCGGTGTTTTGGGTGACAAGGAAGGAACGCACTGGGACTCGGATAAGAACTTTCTGTTCCAGTTTCGCAATGCGTGGGCCGACAATGCCGATGGCGTGTCGTGCGCCTACTCTGGCACAGGAGCACTCAAGACCGACTTCACTCGACTCGGCAAGCGCACAAAGATGGGTGCACTGAATGATCTGCGCAACTCCATCGTGCGATACTTTAAGAACAACCTCGCCGACGGTCCGCGCCAGGATGGATACGACCTGTTCCTGGGCAACCATCTCCCTCACGAGACGGTCGTGGCACCATTCTTTGATTCTCGTCCCATCTTCATCCAGTCTGCCCCTTACCTGTTCCTGGGCTCGCTGGTGTTGGCCCTGGCGCTGCTGCTCTTCCCAAGCGCCGACTCGCCGCGACTGTTGTCACGTATCGTGCTACTACTGTCGCTACTGCTGCTTATCATCACCTTCCGCTCGTTTGCGACACAGGGTCTCCAGTACGTCAATTGGCCTCGCCTATGTGGTCTTCGCTTCGTGACTCGTCGCCAGGATGCCGCCCAAAAAGGCTGGGTCATTGTTGAGCGTCCTGCCCACGAGCTCAGGGCCCGCTCGCTTGACGAGGAGAAGATTGAGTAGATGCTAATAGAACTGATATTAGATATGCCTGAGAAACTGAGCTGAATACTAGCATCTATAAAGGCATGAGAGCAGCATCGCTAACATCTTGATGTAGTGTCTATTCAGCTATGTACAGCTATTTTGAGACGTCTCCAACGTAGTTGGCGTCCATAGTGTGCGTGTGAGGATCGTACACGCCGAGCAGGTAGGCAAATCGCATGACGACAAGATCAATAGCCATGCGGATGCTGTCACGGGCAAGCTCGATTTTAGAGCCCTCGACCTCGTGCCACGAAATTGGCACTTCGTGGACGGGTATGCTTTTCTTCATGGCAATGATGAGCACCTCGACGTCGAAAATCCAGCCTTCGGTGTGCATGTAGGGGAAGATGCGGTTGGCAGCTTCGCGCGTGAACAGCTTGAATCCACACTGGGTATCGCCAATGGTGCGCAGGCCAAACACGTACAGAAGCGTGTGGAGACCGTACATGAGGAAGTTACGGATAAAAGACCGCTTCACGACGGCTTCTGTTTTGACCATGTGAGCGCGCGAGCCAATGGCCACGCCCAGCTCCTGTCCCTTGATCTTGGCCATGAGTTTGGTGATATCGCTGAAATTCGATGCTCCGTCGGCATCGGCAAAGATGATGTATCGGCCACGCGTATGCTTCATTCCGTGAGTGACAGCACCACCTTTTCCGCGGTTCTTCTCGAGGACCGTGACACGGAGCGACGACGGCCTTAGCTTCTGCTGTGCAGCCCAGTCCAAAGCGTACTCGGCCGTTCCATCTTTAGAACCATCGTCGACAAGCAGAATCTCCCAAGATTTGCCGTACTCTTTGTCAAGCACAGGTACACACTCGGACAACATCGTGGCCAGGCGTCCCGTCTCATTGTAGCAAGGGATCACCACGGACATGTCAAGCTCTGGGGATGATCCCAGCGACGGCAGCGAGCGTGGCTCTTCACCGACGGCGCTCACGAACTGGCGTTCGCGCCGCGTGCTCGACCGCGGCGAATGCGAGAGTAAAATGACAGCTCCGTAGATCTGGGTTAGTCACTGAAAGCCAATCATTGACAGCCAATACGCGTGCTTCGTGGCCGAAGACCGCAGCACGGCACGTTCACGTGGTGCACAGCCGCGCCATGTCACGAAGCTGACCAGAAAGCACCAGGTAGAGCGCGCCGTAGAGCAGAAACGCGCGACACAGACGATGATGGACGAGTCCCAGAGGTCCTGGATCCTTCCTGGATCCTTCCTAGATGTTCGCCAGGACTTCCCTTCGAACTACCACGCCAGTATCGCGAACTAGCTTCACCAGCTAGCTTCACAGCCTCGACCACTAGAGCGTTGATCCAGGGCGATAGAAGCGCCGGAACTCTCACAAACGAATGTACGTGCTTCATTTCACAAGTCCACATCTCTGTATCACCTCTCACGTCGCTTCATGCTCCTCACGCTCTATTCGTACCTTCACGGCCACTCCACCAACCTTCACTTACCGTAGCATAGGCAGCCGCCAGCAGCAGCAGCGCAGCACCGAGAATCTGCACCAAGTCCATCTTACGAGACAGTCCAATCTCCAACGCCGCTGTTCAGCACCAACAGAGACCGTAAATTGGACCTGTGGTTCGTATGAAGAGCTGAGGTGAGAGTTTCACCGTTGTTATTAGAGTCCCGTACCCTAGCTGCCGCAGGGGCTCAGCCGTTGAGCGTAAGATACAGGAAGTGAAGTTACATGACATAAATCACATTTAGGAGATCATAAACAAAATGAAACTAGAGATATTCATCATCTATCGAATCGTAAATAGACTGTAGATACAGCGGTCAAGGCGTCAGATGACGGACGCCTGATAAAGCACAGGGGCTTTTGGCACAGAAGCTTTTGGTCTTTCTAGAGCCACGAGCACGTATTGTAGGTAGCATGCAACGTCCAGAAGTATGCCCAGTGTGGTATTGGCAGTAACAGTACTGTCACGCAAATACATCCTTTGGAGAAACCTTGAGAAGCCGGCTGCACAGGGCGTTGAGATTGTGACCCAGCACCCAGGGCCATTTTCAAGGCTCTTCACTTCCAGCTCACTGATGGCCATTATTGGGAGTAGCTCCAGGGGACGAGTCCAGTAACACGGGCTTGAGCACTTGCTCATCAAATTCACGGAACCATCGTGCGCGGTCGTCGCCAGACAGAATGCCTGATAGCGACGACGACGGCCGTGCTGTGCTGGTTCCAAGACTCTCATGTACATGCGACCCAGCCATTGGTGGCAGGTCTGACACGTCGGATTCGGCATCAGAGTCGCCGCCCGAAATGCCGTCATCGTGGTACGACGACGAGCGACGGAGGCGTGACAGCGACTCGGGCTGCGAGCCTTGTGCACGCGAATTCATGTAAAACGACTGGTTAGCCAGCGCCTGCTGTTGCCGCGAGTACGGCCGCGAGTCAAGCACAGCCTCAATGTCAAATTCATCGTCGCTCTCAGCCTCCTCAATGACACCAGTGCGAATGCCGAGGATTTCGAGCATACGCGCAGTGGTGCCGCCAAAAACAATAACCGTCAGAACCACAATCACCAGGACGGTCGCCCGCAGCGACGGTCCATGCTCGCCCTCGAGGCCAGCAGCAAGAGCCACTCCGACAGCTCCACGAAGACCTGCCCAAAACAGCATCATCTGGTAAGGCTGTGGAATCTCGTCAGCGATAGCATGGGTTCCTCCCGAGGCACGAGCACGCGTTCGCGATGCAAAGTTGATAACCTTGGAGAGCGGGAAAACCGCAGCCCAGCGCGAAACACAGATACCCAGGGCCGTCACGATGATGAGGATGGGCTTGAAGATGAGATCCTCTTGCGTGAACAACGATAGACCAAGATATACGAAGATAAAGTTCTCCGAGAGTTGCGCCAAAAGCTGCAAAATGTACTTGACAGCAATCTGTGTTCGGCGCGACATGTTGTAGTAGGCATAGTGCTTGAGGGTGATGCCACAGAAGAGCAGCGACACAATACCCGACATGTGGCATCCGTTGGAGAAGAAGTACGAGGCATATGCAAACAGAATCACCAGGCACGACTCAATCTGCGGGAACCGACGAACATGCGAGTGTTTCAGCACGAGAGCCGTCATGATTCCGACAATGCTGCCAATGAGCAACGATAGAGTGAAGGTCATGAGGAAGATGCCGACACCCTTGAAAAAGCTCGAGAAGCCCACTCTTTCGCCAGAGAACCTCTGGGCCGTTTCAAACATGACGATGCACACGGCATCGTTGAGCAGACTCTCGCCAAAGATGATGGTGTACAGCTTGGGGTCGACTTTGTAGGCATTGAAGATAGACAGAATGGTGACGGGATCAGTAGCAGACAAGGTAGCACCGACGGAGATGGCGTCGACAAACGAAATGTCAATGCCCTCGAGGCCAATTGACGTCCAGATGTACAGCAGCACGCCCAGCACGACAGCTGCCAGGAATGTTCCCGCGAATGCAAACGTGAGAATGGAGAAGATGTTGCGGAAGAAGTTGGCTTGATGCAGTTCGTAGCCCGAGTTGAGAATAATGGGCGGCAGCAGGAGGTTAAAGAAGTACGAGTAGCTGAAGGAGACGTGTTCCTGGATGAAATGGCCTGGCGATACGCGGATTATGAGGCCCACAAACATGCCAAAGAAGATGGATAGCACCGTCTCATGAATGGCCTGGATCTTCTTCTGCTGCAAATAGTAGCTTGTCCACAGCGAGCCAATCAGCAGCGCCAGCACGATGAAAATGGCCCATGACGCAAAGATCTCCTCAGTGGCAGGATCCGTCACGTCCTCGTCGGGGATGTCGGGCTGTGCGTCGGTGCTATCACGCCCCAGTAACGAGGCAACGAGTCTCAGCGACATTGAAGCAGTGGCCTATCTCAAGCGAGAGTACGACAACAACGAAGTAAGAGAGCGAAACCACAGATGTCGTAAAGTCAACAGGAGGAATGATCGGTTTACTTATCAAGCATACAACACTGTGATTGATGTGGCCGTTATGCTTAGCCAAGTAACCCAACCCTGTGATGATAATGGGGCTTAGGGTTGGTACGAAACCGAGGTTGATTACACCGTGTGTTGCTCGTTGAAATTGTATTTTTTACGTCGTTGAAATTACATTTCCAAGGTTGCAAAGGTCTAGAACTGCATAGGATGTGTGAACACGGAGAAAGATGCTCGTTTAGTCCGTGCAGTGCTGTCAGTGGATATGCAGGTCCCTGCGCAAACGTCACATGACCCGAGGTCAACTTGAGTTCGCCAACTCTGAAGCAAGTGTATAAGTTACCTTATAACAGTTGCTTGGACCAATAGTACCCGGAACCTTCAATTGCGGCTAATCTCACTAGTGTATGATGTACTCAGCAGCTGTAGCCATGCATCTTCAATGGCGCCCGTAACTTCCGAACACCTACTGCTATCTCCAATTGATATATAAGCCAGCTTATCTACTTCCTGCGCCTCTCTAGTTATCTCTACGTCGCTTTATCATTGACTCATGATTCACTGTCATCTCCACTGTGGAGTCCGCTGCTACGGCCGCTCCTGTCTTTTCGATAACGATGGCCTCACGTGACTTCTCAGGGGGCTGCGGCTTTGAATTTTCAGTCAGGGGCATTCGTACCTCAGCTCCTCCATCCAAGTCCTGGAGTCAAGTCCTGGAGGCTGCAGGGTTCTTCGTTAAGATCTACGGAAGGGGAATGTCGGGTATTGGCTGTGTGGCCCATCGTGGCGTGGTCTGGGCTCAATTGGCCCCGCGGAGTGCACTGATGAGATGCTATTCGACGAAAGCACTCGACGATAAATGGCGTGCAAAATGGGCCGAATCGCCTCCACGACCTCATCTGCCCAAAGATGCTCCAAAGTACTACGTCTTGTCGATGTTTCCGTACCCGTCGGGTATGCTTCACATTGGCCATCTTCGCGTTTACACCATCAGTGATGTTCTATCTCGGTACCGGCGTATGAGTGGACATGATGTCATACACCCGATGGGCTGGGATGCTTTCGGACTGCCTGCTGAGAACGCAGCTATCGAACGGGGCATTGACCCAAAGGCGTGGACTTATGACAACATTTCGAAAATGAAGCAGCAGATGGATCTGATGGCGGCAGACTTTGACTGGGACCGTGAAGTCATCACCTGCTCGCCGGAATACTACAAGTGGACACAGAAGCTGTTTTTAATGCTCTACGAGGCAGGGTTCGCCTACCGAAAGGAAGCACTCGTCAACTGGGATCCAGTGGAGAAGACTGTCCTGGCCAATGAGCAGGTCGACAGCGATGGCAAGTCCTGGCGGTCTGGCGCAGTCGTTGAGAAACGCAACCTCGAACAGTGGTTTCTGGCCATCACCAAATTAGCCCCAGAACTGCTTAATGACCTCAAGCTACTGAAAAACTGGCCCAAAAAGGTGAAGACGATGCAACGTAACTGGATCGGCCAGTCCAAGGGTGCAAACGTACGCTTCCCAATTGATGGGTCTGCGTCGCAGCTTCCAGTGAACGAACTTGAAGTGTTCACGACTCGTCCAGATACATTATACGGCGTTCAGTACGTGGCGGTCTCTCTGCACCACCCGCTGTCGACTCATTTTGCCAAGGTGAACTCTGGGCTGCACGATTTCATCCACAGGAGTTTTGCTGACGACTCGAAAGACGGATTCGTCCTCCCAGGAGTTTTCGCTGCGAGCCCCCTTGATCCCAAAAACTTCAATATCCCCGTTTTTGTGGCCCCATACGTCATTGGGGATTATGGCCACGGTTCTGTGATGGGCGTCCCCGCTCATGACTCGCGGGATGTTGAGTTCTGGAGTCAGAACATGCCTGGTGTTCCTGTTACTCCGGTCGTCTCTCCACCCGAGGGCGCTTCTCTAGACTCTCCCCACGGCATCTATACCGGGAAGACGGGTACTCTGACGACTGCTTGTGGCAAGTTTGCCGGCCTACAAGCTGCTGAGGGAGGCGCTGATATTGTGAAGCACATTTCAGATTCCACTGGACTTGCCGAGGAGACAACGCAGCTTCGGTTGCGCGACTGGCTTGTCAGCAGACAGCGATTCTGGGGAGCACCGATTCCAATGGTACATTGTTCCAGCTGTGGCATCGTCCCTGTCCCCGACAAAGACCTCCCTGTTCTCTTACCGGAAGGAGATCGTTCAGAGATTGGCAAACCCCTTTCGTCTCTCGCAGGCTTTGAGGATACAACATGTCCCAGCTGTGGTGACCCTGCCAAGCGAGACACAGACACAATGGACACGTTTATGGACAGTTCTTGGTACTTCTTTCGATATACCGACCCTCACAACCTGCAGCAAATATTTGACCCTGTCAAGGCCTCTACAGCTATGCCGGTTGATACATATATTGGCGGAGTTGAGCATGCCATTCTACATTTGCTTTACTCCCGGTTCATCTCCAAGTTTCTCGCCAAGGTCGGTGCTTGGGACGGCGGGGACCTTAATGGAGAACCTATCAAAACACTTGTCACCCAAGGAATGGTTCACGGAAGAACGCTCATAGACCCTGACACGGGACGTTTCCTCAAGCCGTTTGAGGTCGACCTGCCCGACTCCGACCAACCACTGGTCAAGGAGACTCAAAAGCCAGTTACCGTTGCCTATGAGAAAATGTCGAAGTCCAAGTACAATGGTGCCGATCCCGTGGAGTGCATCCAGAAATATGGTGCGGATGCGACAAGGGCTCATATTCTGTTTCAGGCTCCAGTGAGTGATGTGCTCAACTGGGACGAGCAGAAGATTGTTGGCATCACACGATGGATTGGCAGGGTTCACCAAGCGGTGGATCTAGTGGTTTCAGGAACTCGCGAAACCGATGTGGAGAAGTCGAAGTCATTCAATGCGGATGAGTTGGCTCTATCTAAGCAGGTTAACAAGAAAATCAGTGAGATTACGGATGCATTTCGGGACAACTTCACGCTGAATACTGTAATATCCGATTACATGAAGCTCACACGAGCTATCTTGACTGCTGGACAAGCCAACGTCAACCCGCAACTTCTCACTGAAGCCGTTGCAACCTTGCTGAAACTGGCAGCTCCCGTCATTCCTGTGAATGTCGAAGAGTGCTGGGAACGCATCCTCGGGTCGCAAGGCAAGGCTTGGAGCACCATCTTCGCCGAGAAGTGGCCCACACCAATTCACATTCCGGAAACAGCGCTACCCATCAATGTCATTATTGATGGTCGCCGGCGGTTTGCCATTTCAGCAGATTCATCGACAAGTGTGGACGATATCGTAAAGCTCATTACGGAGTCGCAAGATGGCGCAAAATGGCTCTCCGGAAAGACAATTGTTCGTGTCATCCGTCCTGAGGGTAAGCCCACCATTAGCCTGATCACTGCACCGCGCAATTGACATGTTACTACCTGTACATATATAAGTAGCTTGTAAATATTATAACGACATTATGACTCACAAAGAATCATCTGGTAGTATTGCAGCGCATGGTTAATCAGAAAACCGTGACATGAAGTGCTGGGGTCCTTCAAAGCCCTCAGAGCTCAGTTCGGTGATGAATTGTCTTTTAAAATCATCATACGAGACCGTCAGGCTGCCTGGAAAAGAGTCCGCAGTAAGGCAAGTTCTTTTGAAGTATTCATAGGAGAATTCAGTAGCAGCGAAACCGGATTCCAGCTTCCGAAGATATAGACCTGCCTTGATCGCTGTGCTGCCCGAGTTCAGCACGCCGAAGAGCACTTCGAGCGGGCATGAACATATATCACAGTAGTCGGCGAGATCTTGGATAATGGCAGGTGAATATATGTTCGACTCTTGAAACGCGGAGTCGAGCCAGAAAGTGCTGTAGAGATCTCTAGCCTGATCTCGGTATGTCTCGGCGGAGGGCTCGGCGCTCTCAATAAATAAGCTGCCATAGGAGGCAAAGATGGTGAGCAAACGTGACTTTACGGCCAGATTGGTGCCAGTCGACAATCGGGACAGAAGCTCTGGAGCAAGCACTTGTACATGCGGAATAACAGGAAATATTTCCGAGCTCGTGACAATCTCGTGGAAGCGCAAAATCTCATCTTGTACACTGGCGTCGTTGTTGAATTCCCGCAGCGCTCGAAGTCCAACTGTCTCCACAAAAGTGATGACTGCCCCTATTGAGGCCTGGACAGATTCCAAGTTCATACCTGCAACTGAACCATCATCTTCCATAAGAAGTGCCTTCAGCTGACTCTGATAGCGAGATCTCCAGCTCAGTAGCAGCTCCGAGGCGAAGTTCAATAACTCTAGGTTAATATGCGTATCACTTTGAGGACACACTTGAGCAAGGATTTCCAGAACTTGAGGACCCAAAATGTTTTCGGGCAGTAGAGGGAACTGTTTCAGAACCCCTAGGAGAACCTCGACAGTTCTGACGTCTACTGCGGCGTCCTGTCTTGACCATGTCGAAAGAAGGCCGTAGACAAACTTCTCCACAGCCAGCGGCACCGCCTTAGTATGGCCTGTGAAACGGATCACACGAGTAAGCAGAAATCGTAGATCTGCGGGACTGTCAAGCTCTTGGGTCAGCGTCGCTGATAACCAGATACTTAGACGTGACCAGGTTGTTTCTGCGTTAGATGTGGACGGCAAGGCGGGCAATGGACTCACCATCTCCCTTATATATTAGCAGTCTGGTCAGAGCACCTGTGTCCTGCAGCGTGGAGCCCATCTGCAAGGGAAACTGCAATAGGTGAATCTTTGATGCGAAAGTCATTAGCGAGTCGACATCCTCAATAGAGACGATTGTGGCCTCGCGGGCTTCGAGATGGGTCTGGATTTCGGGAATGCCGAGCTTTTGGCGCTTGACTGAATGTAATAGCCTCGTTCTGTTTGGAATCACCCTTGAGGCTGAAGTGACATGTAGAGGCTTATGTCCCCTTGAATCGAAGACCTGGGCTGTTCTCGAGACGAGGTGGAGGTCCGGATTGCGGAAGACTGATGCGTATGACGCTGAAAACTGGCTAGTCACAAGATGAGGAGCATACTCGCGGTATACGGCCAATAGAGCTGCAATGTCCTGCGATTCACTGTACTTGTCGTACAGATCACGAAGCGCCTGAACACGCCAAGCCCGCACAACAGAGCTGTTTGTCGTGAGGAAGAGTAGATGACAGATGTACGGTCTCGGAAGCTCGTACTTGAGATTTGCAAACAAGACTCCGTAAAGAGATCGAATTGTCTTTTCGGGCTCCTCAAGAAACTCAAACACGACAACGAGCCACCGTACTAAGCGCGCTTTGAGCTGGATCGGTACAGGATTGAGCTCGCCGAGGGAGCTAACAATCTGCATAACTAGGCGTGGAGGAACTGGAGACGTCGGTATTAGACAGTCACGAACAATACGCGATAGTAAGGACACGGGAATAGCCGAGGGACCTCGACATGCCAGTCTCAACAGACGCGCTAGCTGACGTGTAGTCAAACCTGCGACATCCACGGCATCTGTCAGCGAGTCGACGAGCGGCGCAAGCTCCACCCTCTGCCGTCGGTTGATATGTGCCCCTTCCAGAGCATCTATAATGCTATTTATCGACATGCGCGAGTCAACGCCGGATCAACTGAAATCGAGTCTTCACAGTAACGCGAACTCTCCGCGATAGTTCATGCCCCTACCCTTATCTGAGTCGTCTAAAGTGGTTTTTACCCTACCGTATCAGCCGTGCCATGTATCAATTACTTTTTGTGGAGAATCAATAATTTTTTTTCAGATGCGATAGAAGCACAATACCAGTTATCAGCTAGTACTGGGTATTCAAGGTTCTCGTGTATAGACTGGGACTTTGAAGATCAAGATGGCTGGCTCACAGCTCAAGCGCCTGAAAAGCGCCCTCAAGGAGCATGGGCTGATTGGACCTGCTCAGCGTAAGAAGGCTTCAAAGGACCCTCGCACAGCTCGTCTGGAGCGAGAACAGGCCGTACAGACAGTTAGAGAAGCGTTCAATCCGTTTGATATCAAGAAGACTCGACAGAAGTCTGATGTTCTGGGTCGCTCTGTGCAGGGTGCCACCGGTAAGCCCGGGATCAGCAAACAGATTGGTGAAGAAAGTGTAAGTTCTCCTGGAATCACAATAGACCCCGTCTAACAGTAGCGACGTCGAGCGTACGAGCTGAAGTCACGAGAGAAGAAAGCTGGAGGAGTTGTTGACCGTCGATTTGGAGAGAACGATAAGAACATGACTCCCGAAGAGAAGATGCTGGCTCGATTCACCCGCGAGAAACTGTCGACCCTATCGAAAAACAAGTCGTCTCTATTCAGCCTCGACGACGACCTTGGCGAAGATGAGGGACTGACGCATTACGGAAAGTCTCTTTCTCTTACCGATGATTTTGCTGATGATGACCTAGGCGACTCGAACGACGAAGACGAAGAAATCCGAGAGATGCGAAAACGACGACGACTTAATAGGGATGGTGACGAAGAGGACGAGGACGAGGACGCACCAAACGTCAAAAAGTCAAAGAAAGAGGTCATGCAGGAAGTGATTGCCAAATCAAAAATGTACAAATACGAGAGACAGCAGGCCAAGCAGGAGGATCTCGACGAAATCGACGAACTCGACGCAGAAATGGATGCTCTCTATGAGGACCTGTCGAAGATTGATAATCGCTCGTCGAAGCCGACCCTCTCTGAGTCTGACCTTGCCTACGAGCAGAACGTGCGTGAGATGGCATTTGACCGTCGCGCTGCTCCCGCTGATAGAACCAAAACGGACGAGGAGATTGCAAAAGAGAAAGCCGACCGCCTACGCAGTCTCGAGGAGGCCAGACAGGCTCGCATGGACGGCTACGAGGGAGACGGAGTTGAAGAGCTCGATGAAATCGACGAGGATGACAGTGACAACAACGACGCGAAGCAATTTGGTTTCACCGGCCTTGGTAGCGATGCCGAGGAGAGCGACGGTGAGGAGCCGCTCCTCGAAGACGAGTTCGCTGACTCGGATGGATTGTCAGAGGGCGAGTCTGACGTCGCTGAGTCTGACGCCAAGAAGCCCAAGCAGACACAAGCATCGAAGCTACCGTACCCGGAAACTGGGCGAGAGCTACAGAACATCCTCAGTTCTGTGAAGCCTTCAGAATATGCCAAGACTGTGTCCAGCATCATCGAGGCCTACCATCCTCGCCGTGCTGAAGGAAACAAAGAGAAGCTGGCAGTGTTCTCGACTGCTCTGGTCGACTACATTCTGCTGTATGTAGACGAGGTGGCATCGTCTACCCCCACCACAAAAGCTTCGACGGTGCTCGACGATCTCATTGGAGAATTACGAAAGCTTGCACCTAGCCATACCGAGACTATTGCAACTCACTTCCGTGAGGAACTCGTTACTGTGGGTGAGAAGCTTGCTCTCCTTCGGGATTCAGGCAAGACGTCACCGTCTGTTCTGTTCTTCTTCACCCTCGTTGGTGTCTTGTTTTCCACATCGGATCATTATCATCTTATCGCAACATCAGCTGCGCTTCTCATGGCCCAGCATCTCAGTCAGACGACTCTGGTTCACAGCGCTGATGCTGCGTCATCGCTCTACCTCTGCAGCACTCTTGTTCAGTACCAGCGAGTGTCAAAGCGCTATGTTCCTGAGGTGCCCCTGTTTCTGGCCAAGATCCTCAGTGCTTTCAGCGGCAACCCTGCTGCTGAGCCAAAGGACATGTTCATCTCTGTGGTGGATCGTTCTTGGACCAAGCTTCCTGTGAAAAAGGTGGAGCTGCGATTGATGTCGCTGTCGCAAGTCGTTAACGGAAAGGGCGAAACCTTCAACTACAGCTTGCTTTCTCGATCGTCGCACTTAGTGTCTGAGCTGAGCCAGCTGTGGAGAGATAAGACAGCCTTTATTGAAATCTTCGAACCTCTGCATATTCTTCTCGAAGACTTAGCAGACCGTCATGTGCCCGCTAAGGAAGCTGCTGGTAAGCTCAGTAAACTCCTTACTTTTAGCAAGAAAGACCGTCGTCCTCTGTCTCTACAGAGCCATCGTCCAGTACCTCTCCAAAGCATTGCGCCCAAGTTTGAGGACAACTACAACGTGGACAAGAAGTCGTACGACCCTGATGCGCAGCGCAACGAACTCAACAAGCTTAAGGCCGAGATCAAGAAGGAGCGCAAGGGTGCTCTACGCGATTTGCGTCGCGACAACTCGTTTGTCGCTCGCGAGAAACTCAAGTCTAAGCGTGTCGCCGATGCGGAGTATCATCAGAAGCTTGCGCGCCTCGAGCGCTCTGTTGCTACAGAGGAAGGTGCCGAAAAGAACAAGTACGAGCGCGAAAAGGCTGCTCGAAAACGCAAACATTAGATATGTTTTACAAGAAAATGCATTATTTAAGTATAGTCTCACTGCCCCAATGGTATATCGCGCTACTCTAGACAACTTCTTAGATGGACGCTAACCGCCCATGGTATAAAT
The DNA here is from genome assembly GCA_030570555.1 of Sugiyamaella valdiviana. Classification (NCBI taxonomy): domain Eukaryota; kingdom Fungi; phylum Ascomycota; class Dipodascomycetes; order Dipodascales; family Trichomonascaceae; genus Sugiyamaella; species Sugiyamaella valdiviana. The sequence goes on from JAJLWF010000001.1 coordinate 154,182, forward strand.
AATCATGCTGACTTCACCGAAAGCCTCAACTCAGGCTCATATGCCTTGTGTTGGTGTCTGTCTGCTTGTAGAACTGGTTGATGAGACCTAGAACTCCGCCGTCTCCGGGAGTATCTGCCGTATCCTCTTCCCTGGTATCGTTCAAGCCAAACGTTGACTCGAATGATTCATTTGCCCGGTCACCGAAGATACCGCTTGATAAGCCACCCCCATCAAATACCTTGTGCGGGTCCACAGAGACACTTTTGAGGCTGTCAGGAATCTGCCGGGTACCCTGCATGCGCTGGTACCGACCCATGACACTGTGATCCAAGTTGGACGACGGAGGAGCTTTGCCTCCTGGTACGGAGAATTCGTTGCGGAATCTCGAATGGGACTCTGGGTCACGTCTCCGTAGATTGAAGTTGGGGTCACCCTCGCCGTAGTTGTCAACGAAGTTGAGGTACGACTTAAGCATCTTGTCGTCACCGGACCCATACTTTCTTTCCTTGGCCTGTGGTTAGCTCCCATTCTTGGACTCCCAATGGCGGTCACACTCACCTCGGGTTTCTCAAAGTTAAACATAGCTTGACTGCAGACGTAGCCAAGCCCGTCGACATGAACTGAATACTCCCGGAAGAAGTCGATGATCCGGTCGCAGCTTTTAGGAAGGGAAAACCAGAGAATGAATGGAGATATAATGACGCTGAGCAACTCCGTAAAAATAACCATGATCTTGAGGTCGTACAGGGTCGAGAATTCTCCCTTCACCTATTGTTAGTTGAGACTCCGTTGAGGGCGTTGTACTTACCCAGTCTGAATGGAGACGACCTTCCCACTCTTTGGGGAGGTAGTGTGTAAACTCTGCGACATACTTCATGCTCGTCTCTGGGTCAAACACCAGTGTCTCGTTAGGGATCATGGAGCGAGATATCGCTACAATCGATCCGAATATTCCAATGTAGAACAGCACTGTGCGATCAGGTGATAGCTCAAAGCCCAGGAAGAGCTCTGGGTCGACTAACGAGATGATACCTAGCACTGCAGCAAAGGATCCGGCAACGAACGCGACGAACCTCAACAGAGACACAGTTTTCTCCCTTGGAAACTGATTGATGTATCTCGTCGCAGCCGGATGACTCATGTTCAGACGACGTTGGAAGAGGTGGTAAAGCTCATTCAGCTCTCTCATCCTCCATTCAGCCAAGGGGGTGTATTGCCTGGTACCAATTGAGCTGGGGTCGCGGTGGTATTCGTTGAAGTAGCGGAAAAAGTACAGAAGCGCCAGATAAACGATAATGAACGGGGCACACACGATGTTCATACATCCAGCAAACATAAACCGACGACGAAGCCCATCGGACAAGAGACGGCGGTGCGATTCCTTTAAGAATATCGGACGTAGCTGTCCATCCTGGTTGAATGCGTAATCCATGACACAAAGGCTGATATTCCATTCGAGTGTTCGGGTGAGGAGCTGCTTGTGTGCTAACAATGGCACAGGGGTCGAAAAGTCGAGGACGTTCTTGTTAATCATTGCAATAAGGTAGTTTTCCTTGCGCATGATGCGATTTGCTATGCCATGCGGGTCCAGCTTCTGGCGATAGTTGGCGGTGGGATCGTTGTGCTGGGTATGCTTGAAAGTCCTTGTCGCCGTGGCAAGGTTCTGATCCTTGAGAAGCACTATTCGGCTCACAACATGCTGCCATGAGATAGTCTGCATGTCCGTATCCGAGATGCCGAGTAGATGCAGGTAAAAGTTGTGCAGATCAACCAGTTTGCGTATATCGCTGGCGTACTGGAACAGCTTCATGAACCAGAATAGAGCAAAACACCATAGCAGCAGCTTGTGGAATCCTCCCATATGTGCCATGCATCTCTCTACCTGTACATCCGAAAGTTTACTACTCGTGCTCAGCTTCGAGTAGTCGATGCATGATCCGAGATAAGTGGAGAATCCGACAACAAACACGAGTGTCCTGATATTAGTGGGAACGTCAGCAGGAAGCAAGTACTTACGCCATGTTCAGAAGGCGATTGAGAATGATACAGTAAATGCCGTTTCCGAGAAAGTAGTTGTACACCTAGGGGTTAGTCTGAGCAATAATGGTAAAGGGCAATACTTACCTCCTGGAGAAACAGGTCCAAGTTGTCCACATTGGCCCATTTCCATAAAGCCTTCTCCTTCGGGTCGAGATGTAGAGCCGACAGGTTTCGTACGCTGTTTGCGGGGGCAACGGAATGGGTTGAATACAGTGGTAGGAGGTTCTCAGCTTGCGGGTCCGCTGCGGGTCGACGGAGCTGAGGACTCGCAATCGTGGGCGGTCGATTCTGAGGCAACTCTGCTCCACGAAGCTTGGATGGACCTCCGCCGAAGTCATGAACTGGAGATAGCTCCGGCCGCTGCTCAACCATGAGAGATGCCGGTATGTCGTCCTCGACCTCGGGTTCTGGTTCAGGAGGCGCCCGGTAGAGCGACTCTGTTGGAGCTTCATCTTCAGTGTATTTTGCCGGCTGGTAGTCGTCGTCTTCTGAATCCGAGTTGATGATCTCTCCTCCCTGTCTTGGTCTTGCTGGCCGCGTCTGGAAAGTCACAGGTGTAGGTGTTCCGACCGTCTCTTCCTCCTCATCAACTGCATCCAGGTTCTCGTAGATCGTGCCCCGGCCAAACACGCTTCCTAGAAGCGAGTTCCCGGGTCCACTGGACATGGTTACTTCAAGCTCAAGTCTACGCTCAGTATCCGACGAGTCCCCGTTAACGGGAACAACACAAGTTCAAGTCCTTCGCTCAATGAGTCGTAATGGTTGATTTACTGGTTGATTCATGTATGATCGGTATCTCGCGTGGTGCGGCTGGTGGCGGGGCTCCCCAACCCTGTTGCACGTGACATGGTCACGTACCCAATCCAATGTTGAACGAACCAATGCTGAATGATCAATGCTGAATGATATAAATACTATTTACAATTGTACTAGAAAATGGGGGTGGGCCATAGACCGGATGAATAATCCACAATGTGCATGGACTTGCCGGTATTAGCAAATGCCAGTCTTTTATGCTCGGCGTCACAGAAGAGCTAGAATCACATCACGATGGAGTCAGCTCGAGAATGACAGCGTTGCTGTTGATCTTCGAGATAGAACAAGTCACGCGCTGACCTACATCGAAGCTGCGGGCGCTTTTAACGTCGAGACGAGCAAAAATGCCCCAGTCGTCTAGGAAAACTCGCTGTAGGGGTGCCGTAGGTGCTGCCCAATCCGACACAGTGCAACGGATACCGTCCTTGAGCTGACCGGTCGATGCCAGTTCCTCAAACTTTCGGAGAACCCAGTACTTGATGGACTTACGTTCTGCTCGCTTGATGAGGCCCTGTACTGTCTGCAGGCGAAGCGATATGGGATAAAGCTGGTGGTTGGTCAACATGGCTTTGCTCGCTGTAGGATCGCGCGCTGCCAGAAGGAAGGTGTGAATCTGCCAGTGACTCACAATGTCCTGGAAGCGTCTCAGCGGTGATGTGGCCTGACAGTACTCTGATACTCCAAGCGAGTTATGTCGGCCTGCCACTGGTGACAAGGCGGACCGCGACATCTCTGACAGTTGATTAAACACACCACCAGCGGACCGGCGGCCATCCTTGCGCGGGTGTGGCTGTGACCGGTAGATATTCGGGATGCCATGTTCCTTGGTGAACGCTGCCATCAGTCTGTTGGCCGTGATCATACACTCAGCAACCAGTCGCTGGGCGGGCGATTGACCCTTATTGAGAGCAACGTCGACCTCAAAACGATTGTTATCGGTCTTAATGACCTTGACATTCGGTGATACAAGCTCAATTGTGGTGGCTCCGGCTTGACTGCGCTGTTGCTCAAGCCTGCTAGTCACGCGACTCAGAAGTGACAGATCAGAATACAATGCTGTGTCACGTACAGCAGTAGTGAGGGGTGCCCCGTGTGACAGTCTGTTGTCTGCTTCATCATAGGTCATGTTGACGACATTACTGAGAGACTGGGGCCGCAACTGCAGCGAGCCTTCAACGTAGTTGCCAGTCTCTTCGTCCACTGAGAAGGAAATGGTGAGACATCGGCTAGTCTTGTTCCGTGCATCTAGTGACAAGTGTTTGGAAAACTCATTGCTCAGCATTGGAAAGGACCTCGTGGGAAAATAAGCCGTGGAAGTCTGCTTGTAAGCAAAGGACAAAAGCTCCTGGTCATTTAGCTGCTGGAAGCACGACACCGGGTCCGCAATATGCACGCCAATAATAACCTTGCCATCAACCCTTCTCACCGAGATTCCATCATCGACTTCGTGGGCATTGTCGTTGTCGATGCAATAAACTGGTACGTCGCTTCCAAGATCCTCACGGATACTAGCCATTCTGTCGTATATGCGGTCTCCAGTAGAGAACGACGGGGCGGTTTGAGCAGCTGCTTGAAGAAAATGGTACTGATGCTTGTGAATGAATGGACCAATCTCTTTGTCAAGCATGCCCTGGCTCTCTAACATAGACAGGGCAGACAAGTCGTCAACATCCTGGTTCTTGAACTCTTCCCGACTTCGAAGAAGTGATACAGCTGCCGACTCCGACGTGACATCGTTAAAGTTGAGATCCTTTAGAGCGTACCTCGAGATTAGAGAGAGAGCATCGCCCGTAAAGCGGCCTTTGTTGTGCTCGTTTTGGTGAAGAGCTTCGGTGACAGACTCCGGCGACCGGTGGCCCAGAATAGACACTACAAGTCCAAGTCCATCTGTATGCAAGAGAACACTGCTGGCAAATACAGCAGTAAGAGCACGATACACGAGATACAGGCTGTCCACAGAAACTGTATCTCCCGTAGCATCGCCTTCGAGCAGCTTCGGAGGGAACTCTGCCGATAGAATGCTAACTGCCGCGGTTTCAAACTCGGATAGGTTATTTCCGACCCTCTGAGGACGGCCATATCCAGCTCGAAGCGACCGATCAACTTCCTGCGCCAGCTGGAACAGAGATAGGTTGACAGTCTCCTCGCCCCTCACTTTTGATATTAACAGGTCCAGGACTCGAACTGCTTGATCCCAGGATGCATCTGAATCAACGATAAAACTGCGTATCCTTGAAACGACGACACGACGTAGTAGATTCTTCATCATCATCGTCTGGACTCCATCAACAGATACTTGGATTAGCGAGTGAGGAAGAAATGCCGGAGACACGAGCGGTGCCAGACGCATAAGGACATCTTTGCGGTTGAGTCCGATTAGTGTTCCAGAAGCGTTGCACACAATGTAGTCCTTGAGGTACTCCTCGCCAAGAGCCGGTGCATGCCGCTTTTTGTCACCTTCTCCTGTTCTGGTCTTCGTTTTCGAGCTCGCAACATCGGTAGTGTTGTCTTGAACTATCACGACGGGGCCGTGGTGAAGCGAGGCTACGAGATCACCGGCCCCGACTGTTGAACAAAACACCGAGTACGATATCCGATCGATGTCATGAAGAGCTGTATCTGTACGAAGCGACGGTTCTCGCCACCTTTGTGCTGCGAGAGTCTGTCGCTTCCGCTGCTCGATCCCGTCTGTGATCTCGAGGTATTTGATGCCGCTAGTCAAGGAGGTGATGGATCCTGTACTTTGAGTAGAGGCAAGTCGACCAGTACATGCTCCCCATCGAACAAGAGCAATCCTATGCCTCGCCCCATGACATATTGACGAAGGCCTTCGTAACGACATTGATATGTCGTCTCAGGGGGCCTGTCTCAGTAGGGAATTTTTCAGATAGTCGATATACGGCTGGATCACGCGGCTGAACTCAGCCGTGTCAAATATATTTTATCTTGGCTGCACCAAACTCTGCGTTTGAAATTACTTGATACTAGCAGCTATGGCGGGAACGAAAGCTTTAGATTTCTACGATCTTTCCGGATCAGAGGAGGAGGACAATGAAGTATACGACTCTGAAGATGAGGTTACCAAGGGCCGTTCCGTGCAGAAGCCCGCTCTCGATGAAGACGACGACGAAGACGACGAGCCTGAGGAGGATGATGAAAGCGAAATTGAAGAAGCCGAAGAGGATGAAGATGAGGAAGGAAATGCCAAGATGGTGCCTCTGACCAAGGCTCAGATTGAGAAGAACCAAGAGAAGATCCGCAAATCTGGTGTAGTGTATATCTCACGAATCCCTCCTTATATGAAGCCCATCAAAATGCGCCAGATCATGTCGCGGTTTGGTGAAGTGAACCGAATTTTCCTGGCGCCAGAAGATCCGAAAGCGTATGCTCGTCGAGTCAAGTATGGAGGCAACAAGAAGAAGAGCTACACAGAAGGCTGGGCAGAGTTTGTGCGCAAGAAGGATGCGAAACTGGCCTCAGATACGCTGAATGGCAACACCATTGGCGGCAAGAAGGGCTCATACTACTACGATGACATTTTGAACGTCAAATACCTGCACAAGTTTAAGTGGCACAACCTCACAGAGCAGATTGCCCTCGAGGCTCAGTCTCGTCACGAGAAGCTACGGGCGGAGATTGCCCAGGCTACTCGCGAGAACAAGATATTTATTGAGAATGTGGAACGCCACAAGATGATTGAAGGCATGCAGAAGAAGCGGTCTGCGAAGGAGTCCACTGAAGATGGTGACTCTAAAGGCAAAGACGAACCAGTCGAGATGCGTCGCAACTTTGCACAGCGCAAGACTTTTTCTCGACGAGCAGACGATGACGAGGGGTCGCGTAAGAAACGCAAGGAGGAACTTGACAACACTGTATCACGGGTTCTGTCAAAGGTATTCTGATCTATTTGTACATTGGTTACTACAGGTAAGCTGGGCGGCTAAAGGTCGTGGTGGACGGGGCCGCTGCGGGGGGGATTCTTCGCAGCCTCGCTAAGTTTTGAGACTTTGATTCGAAGCTCATTGACCTCGTCGTCGTAGGTCGTCCACTCTGGGATCTGGCGGCGAGCACGGTCCAGCTTGGGCTCCTTCGTAAGCGGATTGTTGCACAGGTCAATCGTCTTGGCCGTGAGCAACGCCTCATCGGAACACCATGTTTCACACCATAGCCACTCCTGGGGCAGCGAATAGATAGGAATGTACTTTTGCATGTTGTTAGGCAAGTCCTGGTCCAAGTTGGCCAGCGAGCCAGGGTCGGCACTGAGCATATGATACTGCGATCGTAGTCGATCACCCGCGCCGAGCTGTCTGAAACGCTCAAGATCCACCACGTAGAGAGCACTGATGTGATAGGGTTCACCATTGAGGTAGTCCTTCCAGTACCCCTGCTTCCAAAATCTGAATCCCTCCATCTCCTCGCGGGAGTCACACATCGGCGTATATCCATAAGGAGCCCCATGCAGGTCCAAGTCGACGAGCTCTTTCAGATCAGTTCGAACAATCTGGTCAGAGTCAACAAAGATGACTTTGTCCAGCGTTTGTGGGAACAGAGTGTCGAGGAATAAAATCTTGTATCCCCAAATAATTCGCTGCTTTTCCTTCTGCTGGCGGAGCCAGTGGGGCCACTTATAAGTGACGAGCTCATACTTGAATCCGTACTTTTCAGCCAAATGAGGCAAGAACTCCTTGAACGAGGGCGACAGAAAGTTCTCAATCAACCAGAACTTAACTGTATGTCCTGCATGCTGCATTACACTTGCAGTCATAATGCTGAGAAAGCGTTCATACAAGTGTCCGCTGGCAACAGTGAAGATATTGACTTCGGCATGCTCCTCCACTTGAACAGCTTTCTCAGTGGTTAGACGAGACCACAGGCTTCCGCTTTTCTTGTTCTTGAGCTTCTCTGAAGGATTTAAAGCGTCCTCATCTTCCATCCCCCGTTTGCGTGTGAACTTCGGATAGATAGTTAAACCAGTCATCTTCGTGATCCAAAGTTTGTCGGCACCAACAGCAAGCGAAACGCCAGCAGATACAAGCTGGTAGATTTCGGAGGAGACACCAGATTTGGGTGCTAGCCGCCATAGACCAGGATTGGCCTTGAGCTGCAAGTATCCCAGATTAGACATCACCATAGTATCCACCGTTTTTTCAGCTGTGGGAGTAGAGAGCTCCAGTGCCAATCCACGCGGAGTCTGCGATAAAGTAATGTCTTGCGAATGGCCCTCCAGCAGAAGTTGGGTCAGTTCGTAGGTCGCGGTGAGCTCTCCATCGCTGGCGGCACTGCTCAGGACAATGTTGTCGAGATCGTAATGGCTTGCACTCGGCACAACGATCCAGGCGTCAGGCGTCTTCAACCCAAGGGTGAAAAGAGTGGCTTGAGGAAGGTCAAAAAAGCTCACAGACTCTTTCAGCACTTGACCGTCCGAATCAAACTCGGGTGCGGCGGGGCCCGATAAACGGTAGAATCGCTTGAGAGGGATATCGTCTGATTCGAGCTTGGTTGGATTCAGATATATCTCCATGGACACAGGAAGGCTCGACAAGCTGGCAAGTATCGCAACGTATTCCTGGCCCTCTTCACTCACAGGGTCAATAACGGCGGTGATGTGAATTAGAGCGGTGGATGGGTCACCAACAGTGATAGTTGAGTTCTCTCCGTGCCACTTGCTGGGACTCCGGCGTGACTCGCCATCAGTGAAATAAGTCGTGGCATACACGGAGACCAAGTGGTCGTAAATTGAGAACTTGTCCTCAACATCGTGGAAGGCATCGCTCAGGGCTTCAGTGATGGGCGTGATTCGAGTCTCGTCCTCGTAGTCAACAAGGAACTGAATTGCACTTGCGTCCAGCAGTCTATCAGAGGGAATATCAATTTCTCGACCTCCAACGAGAAGAGTAACACCTTCGAAGTCGATCTGTGCCAAGGCACTGTAGTACTTCTCGGCCACATCTTCGTCACCAGCAGTGTCGTGCTTAACTCCAAGCTTGAGTAGTTTCTGAGTGTGCTGTTTCTCCGATGGTTTGGATCCAAAGTGGTGGCTGAGAAGTTCCGCAAGTACCTGCCGTATAGTATCCAGATCGAGCTCGTTGAACTGTTCAAGAGCAGACACCACAGCATTGCAGCGAATTTGGCGCACCTCAGTTGATGGCTTGGAGAGGTCTCGGACGGGGACAACCTTTACTTTGATGTTTTTCTTTCCTTGAACTCCGTTCAGCTGTAAGTAGTCGACGATATTCCTCAACTGCTGCAATGCCTCCTCGGATCCGAAATCAGCTAGAATCCAGACCGTGGTATATGTTGTGGAATCCTCGACTGAAGAATCGGCTGTCGCGACAATCTCAGGAATCTGGACTTCTTTCAGCGCTTGTTCAAGAGGCACAACGTTCATATATCTCAGCTTGGACGCATCAGACATGAGGAGTGAGTTGCGAGTTTTCAATGCGCCTTTCAGAAGCACATCTCGCAACTCTGCCTGATCCACAATCTGCGGGTCAGATCGGATGAACTCTCTGATGTACTCGACGTCGCGAGTGAACACGTCTCCAGCCTGCATAATACTCCAGGGTTCTTCGAGAACGACACCATTGGCAAACGTAATCCTCTCGCCGTTCTCGAGGTCGAAGCGATTTGCCCATTCTTCGACTTCAGCTAGAGAAGCGTCGATAGACTCGGAACGGATGTCAATTTTACGGTGAGTCTTGTCAAGCTTCCAATCCTCAATTGCATCGACCGCCTGATTGAAAATAGTTTGCGGGTCTAGCTGGGAAATGAGACCTCCGAAGAATGTTTGTGTGGCTGTCGAACGGGTGCCATACTGAGTAATGAAATGCAGCTGTCGTGACAGCAGTTCTCCCTCAGGAGAGTGAGCCAGCGGGATGATTCCAATCTGGAGAGGAATTCCCTTTGCAAGCAGGGTCAATCCTTGCAGCATGGACTGGAGAGCACCCATATCTGAGAGGTCAAACGCGAACACAAGAGAATGAAGATTTCGTCTCACCTGGTGGAGCTGGCCAGGACCCTGCAACGGTTCAAGGAATGCTAGGGGGTTACTCGTCCAGCCCTGGAAACGCTTGTCATCGACGAGGTCATTGAGCCAGACAAGCGAGGGGATCCGGTAGTCGTAACGATGGAATGGACGGTCGTCAAGAGAGGCGCCAATGAAGTTGTCCGAGATCAGCTCAGCTGCTTTGGGGAGCGTGAGGATCTCAGGGGCGACGCTGGCGAGTCTCGCAGCCAGGTCGCGCTCGGTGTCGATTGCGTCGAGAAGATGGAACACGCTTGCCTGACCAGACATGAGCACGGGTGCGCCATTGACGAGAAAGATGTTTTCACCGGCTCTCATGGTAGCATCCTCCATGTTGCGCTTCGCGTTGTGCGTCACATTACGGTCTGCCGAGAGCTTCGAAAGCGCCTTGGAGAACTTGGGAAAGTCGAGGGTGACATTGACTAGAGCCTCAAAAGGATCGGGGCTTGATAGGATGTACCCGGCAGTTCTGAATCCCAGTAGTGGCAGGTCTGATTTGGCAATGACACCGTCGTCGGTTGCAGCCCGGAGATCGTCATAGGAGAATCGCTTTGATTTCGAGTCTTCATCGTCTTCCGGCTGGTCACGGTCATCAATGACGAGGTAGTCTGTACGCTTGAGATCGAGTTCTGCGCCATATCCAGTCAGAGATTCCTTGGACGAGGTGAAGTCGAGAGATGGCTTGTAGCGCAGCACGTACTGGATCTTGCCTTGGACGGCCGAGGCTACGAGCAGGGTGTGAAACGAAGAGAAGTCGGGGGACAAAATGTCAGCGTATAGAATGGCAATAGGAGCTTTGGGGTTTGTCTGAAAGATGCGGTCCGTGGGTAGCAGTTCGATCTTGGCGTTGTACTTTTCAGCGGCTGAGCCAGAGATGGTCTCGAGCGCAAACACATAGTCGACGTCGCAGGTCGTTTTGCCGTTGTACACAAACACATTGGCGCATTCCTTGGATGCGATGTCGGCCCAGTCACCAAAGTACTGGTACTGGGCCTGGATGAGCGCCGAGTAGCGGTGGAGAGCGATGGACTGGTCAATGAAGGGCACGTCGTGGCGATCCACGGCGCCCGACTCAACTGCCTCTTCAATGATGCGGTCGTGAACTTCACGGTCACTGAGAGGCCCGTCTTCCTCGATCCACGATGCAAGCTTCGTGACGAGCGAGAAGTAGGCGGGTGGAGAATCAGCCGCTACAGCTTCACTGTGTTAGTGGAGAAAGGGAGAACACTGAGCCGGCATATCACACAGTAGAGCTAAGAGTGGAGCCATTATTGAATGAATTACTCTCAAATCACTGAGTTCCTTCACCAGCTCATTCTACACTTGGTGACAGACTCACATCACTTGAAGCGCAAAGGGCGAGTCGGCCCAATTGGCCTCGAGGTTGAGGACGAGCGGGACCTCGGCATTTGCATAGAGCACGCTACACGCGAGCACCACAAGGGCGTACGCTCGAGCTGCCAGGTGCATTTCGGATTCAGACGAAGCTCCAGCGTGGCAGTTGCAAGCCGTCTTTGGCCTCGGCGTACCCTTGCCTTGGCATCACACACCACGAGCGGCGGGATCAGGGAAGTGGAGAATCAGGGAAGTCACTGGAGAATCAGGGAAGTCACTGGAGCATCAGGAGAGTCACTGGAGCATCAGGAGAGTCACTGGCGCAATATATAAAAAGAAATAGGAAGGCCAGTGGAGTACCAGGAAGCTAGGTAGAGCATCAATTGACGTCCGTTAGCTGGTGATTAAGGTACACCGGTAGTAGAAGCAAGAAGGTATCCAGCACTAAGTATGAAGTTGTAAGACAGCTGGTATCGGAAGATCATTATTCGCCCTTAGGCTACATCACAGATTTAGGTAACACAGCAAACACCGTTTACCCAGCCCAATGGACGAAGTTGCTGAGCGCCATTACATGCAGATCAGGATGTGACAGTTGATTGGCATGCATATTCGTTAACGGATCAGCAAGCCCCCTTAAGTTGACACAATTGAGCGATATACTTAGGAAGAATGAACGAAGGAAAAGAGGCGAAACAAGCGAAGCGAGACTAAGAGTTCGGAATGTGCACTCTAGTTAGTGGCATTAGTCGGTTTTAGGGGAATGTCGGCTAGAGGATGACTCGTACGAGTCACGACCTGACTCATGACTCGACTCATGGGCTGGTGCGGAACGGCCCGCTGCAGTATGCAGCGGTACGGTGCAGAGCGTTGCATGGAGCCAAGTAGGCCGCGGGCTTTTAATGCGCCGAGGCCCAGTGGGCGCTTACCGCTTAGTGGGCGGTTGGCGCTTGGACCGCGGGTATCTGGGCGAGTCCTCGTATTAGCGCACCCCCGCCAGATACGAGCGCTTAAGGTACAGAATGAGATGCTACCAGGAACGAGGCCAATATGCATTGATTTGTGTTGCTTATTGCCACCCCATTGTTATCTTTATATTGTCATCTATATATTGATATCTTTATGTTGATATTGACTTGCGGCATGTCTCCGGCTAAAGCGAGATCGCTCGAGTACCTCGACGAGGACGAGATGGCACAGGAGATCCTGAGGGGCCAGGCCTGGCGCGACAGGCTCGTGTTCAGGGGCACGCCGCAAATGGCACCAGGGACACGGCTTCTCGAGATTGGCTGTGGTGCTGCGCCGGTGCTGGCCGAGCTGGGCCAGGCGTTTCCTGGCGTCGAGTTGCTGGGCATCGACTCGTCTCCGCGCCACATCAACAGCGGGCGCAAGTTCATGGTGAAGCGGGGGCTGGAGGCGACGTTGAAAGTGGCTGATGCGCGGCATCTGCCGTTTGACGACGATTCAATCGATCATGTTTGGATGATGAAGTTGCTGGAGAGCGTGCCCACGGAGCAGGACTCGCTGGAGCTGCTGCGGGAAGCTCGTCGTGTGCTGCGTCCAGGCGGTACCATCACGGCCATTGAGTTTGACTATAGCACACTGGCAGTGAGCTCAGAGACGGAAAACTCACGGCACCTTCTGCAATTCATAGGCGACGCCAAGAACACTATTGGCCAGAACGACGCGGGACCTCGGCTCCACGGCTGGCTGCTAGCAGCAGGCTTCTATGCCGTCGAGCCCGAAGAGCTGCTCGTCAAATTCGTTGGCGACGAGTGCACAATGTGCGCCAACCTGCTATCAGGCGTCGTCAACTATCTCATCAAATCGGTCAGCCCGCTGCCAAAGAGCGAATTAGACCAACTGCACCGCGGCGTCGCCGACCTCCACGCTCTCAGCAGCACATCCCACGCGTGGGCAAGCGGTGTCTTTCATAAATCGCTGGCCCGGGGATAACTTGGAGAAACCCCACACAGGCCCTTGCATACTCATATGCGTTAAGGTTGCATATTGCATGTCGTATTAGGCTTAAGGGAACTCCGAGTGCTCACGGCGACCCCGACGGAACATAGACAATGGCACGTAGTCTGTATGATTGCACGAATTCATCATAGAGTGAATCAGGTAGACGGAAAAATGTTTGCGGGCAAAAGTTGGGTTTCTGTCAGCATGCGTTTCGAGAGACCTGATTACGTCAGCAGCGCTTCTCCGGAATTCCACGCAGTACCCCCTGGCACTTCGGCTCCGACATCTGCTTCTCCCTCCTGTCGCTGTCACAATGAGCAAAGTCGCTGAGGAGCACAAGGAGGTGAGTACATGAGTTTCGAGTCAGTTGAGATCCTGCTAACGATAGAAGGGAAACCATTACTTCCGGAATGGAGAGCTGGCAGATGCCATCCAGGTGAGTGGATATTGATGGAGATATGGATTGAGATGAAGCCAGACTAACGCAGGAATACACAAAAGCGTAAGTGGAGTCCTGGTGAATCAACTTGACTGTCTAACGCAGCATCATCCATGATAGCTCAAGGCCGACATACTACAGTAACGTGAGTATCAGTGGTTCATGATTCTCAATACTAACGAAGCGGGCCATGTGCTTCTACAAGCTGGAACGGTACCAGGAGACTGTAGGCGACAGTCAACGCGCAGTTGAGCTCGACCCCGGGTCTTGTGAGTACCTTCGTAACCTTCGTAACCTTCGTCCTCTAACCCAGTCAAGGGCCTGTACTATTTAGGACTCGGCCAGACAGAGCTCGGCAGGCTGACTCAGGCCACTACCAACCTGTCCAAAGCCTATGAACTGGCCCTCGCGTCCAACTCGCCCTCTACTCCGTCAATATACCAGGCAATTCTACAGCTTCGCCAGCGCAAGTGGGATGTAAGTTGGACGCCAATGTCTTCATGTCTTCATGTCTTCATATCCATGTTTTCATGTCTCATGTCTTCATGTCTCATGTTTTCGTCCCAGGCTAACAGAAGCAACAGGAAGAGCAGCGGTTGGCACGGGTCTCACCGCTCTTGGCAGAGCTCAAGGACCTGCTCAAGCAGAAGCACGACTCAGCAGTGGAGCACGCTCGGCAGTCCCTTTCACCAGAGGAAGTCGCCGACGAAATCGACTACCTCAACCGAGAGTATGAGAGCAAGCTAGAAGATCTGAGCACAGTATTCTCTCGAGCAGACCACAAGTACGAAAAAAAAGAGGTACCCGAGTACCTTTTGGACCCCATATCATTCAATCTGTTTGTTGATCCTGTGGTGAGCAAATCAGGCCAGTCTTTTGAACGCTCGTGGCTCTTGCAACACCTCAAGACCTCGAGCACTGATCCGTTCTCGCGCCAGCCTCTTAAATCCAGCGAGCTAATCCCGAATCTCCAGCTCAAGGCTGCTGCGGAGGAGTTCATCAAGAAGGAGGGCAATTTCTGAGGAAGGTAGCTTTCATTCTGGTGACTCGGCCTTGCTACTTATCGTGACCCTCATGCTTACGTCACCCCTGTACAGTATGGCCTGCTAGAGCTCTTGGCGGAGAGCTAACAGGACAGAGTAATGTAAGACCGTCAGGTCGTGTAGGACACTAATGCCACCCCAAGCCCCTGGTAGGCGGTCCATGATAGCCAAAATTGCATTAATAAATAAAGTAAACTGCACAACTCTACCCCAGGGACGCGAGCGTCGAGTCAAACTGCTCCTTGGAATACTTGATGTACTTATCCACGTTCTTGGAGAAGTCACCTCCACGGTGCTTGTCGTAGAACCGGTGATAGAGCGGAGAAATAAACGAGATCTCCTTGGCAAGCTCCTGTCGAAGAACGGGATCAGTGATGCTGTAAGATTTCTGTTTTTGCACGAGACTCTCGAACTCGGCGTTGAACGCCTTGAACTTCTCCTTGATCGTGTCGCGATCTTTAGAACTCAACTGCTTTGTTCCTGGTCGCACGACTGTCACGTCCATCAAGTGCGCAGCAGCAACCTTCCAGCCCTCTAGGAACAGGTTGTGCGCATGTTTGCGCAGTCGCTGGATGCGGTCAGCTCCAGATGAGCCCAAAACAATGTACATATCGCTCTTCTTCACTGAAGTCTCGACAAAAGTCAAGTTCAGTAGTAGCAAGAGTCCTGTCTGGGTATTCTTACGAGCGAGGCCCTTTGACTTCAACTCGAGGCCTAGAATAAGCGCATCAATTGCGTCTGAAAAGTAGGCAGAGAATATGCTCCAGGGGTCGGCAGAGTTACCTGATATGGGAGCAACGGGCTTCGGCAGCACGGTAGTCCAGGCTGGCGCAGGTTTGGGGATCCATGAAGCAGGAGTCAGATTCTCAATCGAGGCAGACGCACTCTGTCGGTACTCGGACAGACGGCGGAGCTTCGACATGACATCCATAGTTGCTTCGGTGACTCCATTGTCGCTGGGTAGGTTTGCCAGGCCCTGAACACGGGTATCAATGTACTTGAGGAACTCGACAAAAACGAGACCTGCCGTTGACTTTGCCTTCTTCATGAGGTCTCCGAGCATGGGTGGCACAGACTTGAGAGTCAGTTGCACTGTGGACATCACCAGCACAATAGAATGCACAAGTTCGAAGATGAGCATCGACTCGCTCTGCATGTGACCCTCGACGACGTTGTTGACGGCTGTAGCCACCTGCGAGAAGTCCTCTAAGCATACGCGGATGATCTCCTCAGCAAGCCGAACCTGAAGCGCTTCGTCGTCAGGAAACAGCACATTGAGATCCTCGAACCGAGCAACGATGAATCCTTTGAGCGCGTTGGTGTACGTTACTATAGGGCTCGATCCCTTGTCGTACTGGCCCTTTGAGGTACGCGCAACAGACGCAGCCTTCGCCAGCGGAGCCAGCGAGGTGACAATGTGGCGAGTAGCCATGTCGGTATACATTGAATCGACACGCAGTGCTCGTGAACTTTCAAAAAACGCAAAGAGCTGGCGCACGGGACGCACATCCTCTGCAGGGATGTTGGGCACGCGAGCACCCTGCTTCACGTACTCGTTCATGTCAATAGGCTTGTATGCTTTGGCAAGAATCGCCTGTAGGTAAGCGCGAAGAGCGCCGTTTCCCTGCCGCGCCAATTGTTCCTTGAGTTAGTACGTACACACAAACACATCGAGCAACTCACTGTTTTGTCAACGACTTTGTAGAACTTGCGTAGCTGCGACTGAGACAGCTCATCAGATGCAGTACTGAGTCGTGAGATGGCCTCGGCGTACTTGTCCACACCCACCGTCTGTGGTCTACGTTAGACATTTCAATGTTTGGATGCATTCAACCCACCCTGCCGTGATCACTGCTTCACACTCGCCCGTCAGTTTGGCGTAGTTCTTGATCTCTTCAATGACACTGTGGCTTGCAGCGAGATCTATGTTAGTACTCCACAGAAACACACATATCAATCATACTTTTACTGTAGGTTGCCAGCATGCGTGTTCTACCGGCAATTGGCCGGATAGCAGCCTCGGACTGGGCCGCGTTTTTGGCTAGTTTGCCGAGGGACGCGGAGATCTGGCTGCTGAGCGCATCGACCTTGGCCAGCGTCTCCTCGAGCACATGAGCATCCGACGAGTCCACCGTTGCCATTGTTCAGATAGAGCCAAAGATGAAGAAGCTAAAGACAAGTGTGAAACACGGCTACACGAGCATTACACGAAGCGTTGAAAGTACCTAAGCGAATATCTCATTAATGTCCTGGTAAACTGTCTTCACCGTCATAGATTAGTGTCTGATTGTATCATAAGTTGGTGTCTGATTGTATGCATTAATGCATTTATATAAAATAAACATTATAGATATGGGCCGTTGATTAGATTAGAAGTCGGTGACTGGGGTACCAACACGGGCAGAATCGACGCCATTGGCGAGGTTCAAGGGAACAGCAGCGGCAGTGATGTCAGAGACAATAGTGTCAAGCTTGCCCGAAGCAGCTGCAACAAGACCCAGGATGGGCTTGGACGGCTCCAGCACGCGCGACAGATACTCAGGGTGGTACTGGGTTCCGACATAGTACGGGTGGTTCTGCAGCTCAAACGCCTCCATACGCTCTCCAGTCTCGTCCTTGGCAATAAAGTGCAGGCCAGCGTCGTGGAGCTGGGAAATGTGAGCGGGAGACACCTCGTATCGGTGACGGTGACGCTCGTAGACGGACTCGGCTCCCGAGTACAGCTTACGCAGTGACGAGGTCTCGGATCCCGGCTGGAACATGGCCTGTCTCAGACCAAGACGCATGGTACCGCCCATTTGAGTCTTCGAGACCTCGGGCATGTACACAATGACGGGGTCCTCGACAGTCTCATCAAGCTCAATGGAGTTGGTCTTGAGGCCGAGAACGCTGCGGGCGTACTCGATGACGGCGACCTGGAAACCGAGGCAGATACCAAGGTACGGCACCTTGTTTTCACGGCCCCAACGGGCAGCAGCAATCATGCCCTCAGTTCCACGCGTGCCAAAGCCACCGGGAACCAAAATACCATCGGCGGAGCACAGGCTGGCCCATGCCTTGTGGTAGTTGATCTTGTTCTCCGTCGAGGCGGCAACCTCGAGGTCAGTGGCCTCGACCCACACAATCTCAAGCTTGCGGTTGCAGCGCATGGCAGAGTGCTCAAGGGCCTTGACAACAGAGATGTAGCTGTCCTGCAGGTTCGTGTACTTGCCGACAAGCGCAATCGTCACCTTCTCGAAGCTGCGGTCAATGGACTTGGTCAGTCCCAGCCAGCGCGACCACAGGTCAGCGCCACGGGCAAGGCGGTCGGCCGAAATAACAGGGCTCGAAGTACCAGACTCGTTGAGGCGGAATCGCTTGGTGAAGAACTTCATGAGGTTCTGTCCCTCGAGCAGCACAGGGACGTGGTACGTCGAGTTGACATCGTGCACACCGAGGACTTGCTCGGGGCCGACGTGACAGAACATGGAGATCTTGTCGATGGCGGCCTTGTCAAGCTTCTCGGTGCAGCGGCACGCAATGAGATCGGGCGTCAGTCCAAGGCTTCGCAGGTCCTTGATGGCAGCCTGCGTGGGCTTGGTCTTCTTCTCGCCATTGATGACAGGGACAAGCGACACGTGGATAAGAGCAAAGTTCTCGGGACCGACGCGGAACTGGAACTGGCGCAGCGCCTCAACAAAGGGAGCACTCTCAATGTCACCAACGGTGCCACCCAGCTCTATGATGCACACGTCAGGCACTCCACTGTCGCCGTCAACGGGGATATGAGACACAGCCTCGATCCAGTCCTGGATGGCGTTGGTCAGATGAGGAACGACCTGCACGGTCTTGCCGAGATAGTCGCCACGGCGCTCCTTCTCAATCACCTGACGGTAGACCTTACCAGTGGTGATGTTGTGGTCGTGGGTCAATGTGACGTTGAGGTAGCGCTCGTAGTTGCCGAGGTCCAGATCGACCTCGCCTCCGTCGTTGAGCACAAACACTTCACCGTGCTCAAGCGGTGACATGGTACCAGCATCGATGTTCATGTACGGATCAATCTTGATAGACGTCGCCTTGAGACCCATGGTCTTGAACAGAAGGCCCGTGGACGAGGCAATGACGCCCTTGCCAATGCCTGAGATGACACCTCCAGAAACAACGACGTACTTCATGATTGTTTGCGCGTGAGACTGATAATAAATAGTGCCCGGCCTTGGGGGGGGAAGGAGAAGAAGCCGAGAAGCGATAAAAAAATTTAGGCGCGTCGACGCCGCGCCCTAGCCCTGATAACGTGGAGCGCACAACGAGGAGAAGACAGAGGAGGAGAGACAGAAGAGGTGGGGAGATCAAAATAAGACGAGACAAGAGCAGAGGACAAGAGCAGAAGACAAGAGCAGAAGAGAAGCCTTGGAGCGAGAGGTTCATCTGGTACTGAGGAGCATCTGCGTCAGATGGTCTGTGTGGCCTCGAGGTCAAGAACTGCAGTCCTGCAGCGCTGAACTCTGCTGCACGTGATCCGACATGGTCGAGCAGTGATCGGCTATTGATCCGTTGATCCGCTAGAAGAGCGCAATCATTGCTGAATATAACCATTGCACCGACCTGTAGCTTTAGCGAATTGAACTTAGTAGACAAATGCGATTGCAATACACAACGGAGCGGCCACTTCTGTGTAGGACACTCGTATAGTGGGGTACCCCTCTGCCCACCACACCCGATTACCCGGCCATAGACTTCTTCACGGCTCAGCTTACTGCACTCCACCTAACGTTCCAAGCGCTTCGAACAAAATGGTCCAGGACAAGCGCAGAGCCGACCTGGTGGTCCCGTACCGCCACATTGCCCAGAAGACGTACCAGCCCACTGCCATGTTTTCGTCCACTCTTCCCCTGGCTGCCATGTTTCTGCGTAACAAGTAAGTGATCCAACCGTCGTATGGGGATTCCCAGGGAGCTGTTCATCAGGGGACTCCCATGGAGCTGCTTACAAGGAGCTCTTTCCAGGGCCTCTTACCAGGACTTCTTGGATTGACTTGTTTGTCAGTTCTGCCTCAATTCTCTCCATTCTCTATTCTCTTGCTAACTCAGGGTGCTGTCGTGGGCAGCTCTGTTCACGGCCCTTCAGGTATGGCTCAACGAGCCTGCCAAGCGTAATGCGGACTCGCAGCCTGGCTGGATCACAGTGATCACAGCTGTGATTGGTCTGCTGACGTGCTACATGGACTTTGTTATGCCCAAGCGCGTACCTAATGTTGCAGAGGTTGTAGAAGCTGTTGCTTCTGCCTCGACCTCTGCCTGAACACTGACGTATCAAAGACGATTGAGTGGAGACCGCATACTTGAGAAGGAGGGTGGTTTTAAGTGCCATCTAGATTAAACGCTTTGAGTGCCATCTAGACAAAATGCAATGTATCAACAAGATTGTGAATCTCAATCGCATGATGAGGTGAAGTAGTCGACAGTGGAGAATGAGAGGATGGGGAGGAAGAGTCTGATGAGGAGTGAAGAATGATGATGGTTGATTAGTCGAGTGGAATCAGTAGTTGGAATCAGTAGTTGGAATCAGTAGTTGGAATCAGTAGTTGGAATCAGTTGAGCGGAATCAGTAGCTAGTTGAGAGGGTATGACTGGTCTGAGTAGTTCGCTTGCAGTTCCGCTGTAGATTGTCTGGTTACTCAGCTTTTTGGTCAGTACTTCAGGTCCCTAAGCCACCCCGAGCTTTGCCTCTTTCAACTCACTGATATCAGCATTGAGCCTATATTAGTGGTCACATAGCATCACTCAGTTTCTGAGTTCTGAATAGAGATACCGTAGATGTCATCCACCCATAGAGGCAATTTCTTCGCTCGTGAATCTCGACCAGAAATATTAGCTTCTAACCCAGTCTCAATCGCAACATCATAGATGTTGTGCCTTCTGGGCCATTCGTATAGTCAGTGCAGACCCCTGGCACGGCTGATTTGCGGGGATATCCGGGGCCAGCTTCTTGGAAAGCGCGCTCCTGGCGCTCTCGCACTTCACTCTTGAACTTCGCTCTTACGTCAGTCTTAACCTCACTTTTGAACGTAGCTCATAAACCTTTCTCAAGTCCGCGGGTTGCTGTCGGCTCGCCAGCTATACCGTTTGGCTACGGATCCTTGCGGGCCGAGCCCCCACCCTGATCACGTGATGCCCCCCACTAACTGTGGAACTTACAGTTGTGTATCCATCGTTACCGACTTGAGAGACACTTGAATTGCAATTAGGATGCTCGACGCAATTGTTGCCCCGTCAATACTGTCAGGTGAGTAGCGCCAGGTTGTACATTGGCCGGCTATCGTCCTATAAGGCCCAGAAGCAAGCCGACGCGTTGGGTATCAGCCAGAGCGAAGTACTAACATAGGCGATTTCGGCGACCTCGGAGCCGATTCGTTGAAGATCGTGG
Source organism: Sugiyamaella valdiviana (assembly GCA_030570555.1). Lineage (NCBI taxonomy): Eukaryota > Fungi > Ascomycota > Dipodascomycetes > Dipodascales > Trichomonascaceae > Sugiyamaella > Sugiyamaella valdiviana. The sequence continues at coordinate 175,231 of JAJLWF010000001.1, forward strand.
AAGCTGGTGCCGACTGGCTTCATGTCGACATCATGGACGGCCACTTTGTGCCCAACATCTCGTTTGGCCCCATGGTTGTCAAGGGTCTTCGCGCAAAGCTCCCTAAAGAGCGCATGTTCTTTGACTGCCACATGATGGTGTCGAACCCACTGCAGTGGATTGACGACATGGCGGCTGCTGGCGGATGTTCATACACATTTCACTACGAGGCATGCGAGGAGACCAACAACCACCAGGAGGTCATTGATGCCATTCGCAAGGCGGGTATGAAGGTTGGATTGGCCGTTAAGCCCAAGACTCCAATCGAGGTCGTGTACCCGTTTGCCGACAGTGTGGACATGATTCTTGTCATGACGGTGGAGCCGGGTTTTGGTGGCCAGTCGTTTATGCCCGACATGATGCCCAAGGTTGCTGCAGTCCGCGAGCGATTCCCCAACGTCAATGTCGAGGTTGACGGTGGTCTCGGAGCCGACAATGTCGACAAGGCCGCATCGAGCGGTGCCAATGTCGTTGTTGCCGGCACGTCGGTGTACAAGTCTGCTAATCCTGCCGAGACGATCAAGCTTCTGCGAACAGCCATTGAGCGCCATCTCGTGAACTAAAGTACTGCTGTAAAGCCAGTGTAGAGCGTTGATACAGCTTGATTGTATTTACCTGAGCATTACATGTATTTGATTCTGTGATGGACGACATAATTGTAATGGATTAAGTGATGAAGGTCAATATCAAATCACTTAAGTTAGCGGATCCGAAGTCTTCAACCCAGGCTGGCCAACACCGCGTAATCCGTAGCCAGGAGTCAAAATTTTAACTTGTCCTTTACTTCAGCCAACGCTAGTATGGCCAACTCTAGTATTGGCCTCTAGTATTGCTCTGAATCTTGTCGGTTGCTCGCGGATCATCATTTGCTCCAGGTTTAACTCGAAGCCGGCAAATGCCAACCCGTGCCCCTGATCTTAGACATTTGAGCCGCGTCATGCAACCTTAATTTGGAGTGCGTTCCATAGAGAAGTTATGGCCATGGCATAATCAAGGGAGTGAGGTGGGAGGTATGAATATGAGGTTCTTCGTTACAGAGAACCAACCTCTGAGTTATCTACACTTCAGCCCTCAAACACTTCACCACTCAGCTACCAAGCTCAACCGCTCAAAAGGTCTAATGGCGACTGTAACCGAGCAGCCCAAGTCACACCGCGACCGTCTGCAGCGCCTGATGGTGCGCGTTGTCGCCCGATTGTGGTATGTGGCGTCCCAAGCGCTGGGACCCAACTTTTCGGCCTGTGAGTCGTTGACTGGAACGTATGTGTGAGCTGCGTAAACCACACTGCAAGCCACACACCAGTCACTGCCAACTAAAGTCTCAAGTCTAGTGTGAATCTAGTTAATTTAAGTACTTATATAAATACTTTATTTCAAGTCGTTATTTCAAGTCTCACCTAATGGCGTAACTGTTCAATAATTATGGGTCTCGTTCTTAACAGGCCATCATATCATCAACGTGCTCGGCAGCCATAATAGGCAACTGCCTAACTGGGCGCTTAAGGAACAGCCTAAACGGGACAGCCTAACTGCAGGACTGCAATAACAACACAAGACTCGTTATAGCCAGTCAGAACTATTACAGTTGGCGTGTTGTGGTAACGAGCAATATAAATATAGATGTGCGCGCTAGTGGAGACGCCTGCGTTAAGTAGTGTTGTGCTATGTCCACGGTGTCGGAGGCCGCCTGCACTAGTGGATGGGCGGCGGGCTTGTGCGAGGCTAAGCACAGGCGGCATCGGCAGAGCAGAACAGTGGAGAGAACAGTCAGGCTAGATACAGCTGGACAACAAAAGTATAGCATAGCAGTTAATTTCAGTTATTTCCAGTTCATCAGTTATTTCCAGTCTACCAGTTTACTCCACTTAAATCCAGCTGAGCTGTCGTTTGACGCTTCAGTAACAGGCTCCAATGTGCCTGGGCAAGGGCATCGGCCTACCAGGGGCCCGAAATGTCGATGGGGCTCGTGAAAACCGCCCATTGCAAACTCCACTCCTGGCCCCTCATTCTTGCTGGCTTCGTTTGTGTCGCCAAAGCCTCATCCACCCGTTTGCTTGCTGCTGAGTGTGCCGGTGGTGCTGTGTCTGCTGCTCTGTGCCCGTCCCACCTCCTGTCCCCACGCTTCCCCGCAGATGCCCGCCCTTGTGCTGTTGCTGTAGAGATTTGCAATTCGTTGCGCTGTATAGACGAACCTTGCGCAGTTAGCCGTCGGTTGAGTACGCTTGATCGACTGTAGGTTACAGAAGACTGGAATCACAGCTCGTGCGGTTTCTCCGATCCCATTGTGGGCTGGCTCGTGCTAATAGCTGCCTCGGCGATCGACACGATTAGCGATCGCATCGCGACTCATTTGTTCGACTCATTGTTCGCCTCATTTGAGAAACTCGTTCTTAACTGACCCCAAATCTTCTAGAGTCTCTCATTGAGCCTACTCTTGCGATTCCCCTTTCTTCTTCTCCTTCTTCTCCTCCTCACCTTCTGCTTCTCACCGTCACCTCCACGATCTGATCGTGAGCTCACTATTCAAGCTTCCCCAAGATGATGCCCTTTCGGCGAGCGTCGTCGAAACCGACCTCACCGGACCCGCCGCCGTCAAAGAACAAGCCGCCCTCAACGACAAAGAGCTCGTCGCTGTTTAGCCTTGGCGGAAGCCTAGGTGGAGGCTTTGTGCCAGGAACTCCGCTGTCGTCGGGCCCAATTGGCCTTGCCGGCCCGAGCCGGTCCCAGCGTCCGTCCACTGCATCCACGGCATCCTCGTCGTCGCGCCCAAGAGCCCAGTCGCCAAGCCTCTCCCCCTCGATCTCCCAGTCGTCGCACAACCCGTCAACATCGGGCCCCTCGCTACGGAACATTTTCTCCAGCCGCGCAAAGGGTTCGTCTGCTTCAAGATCAACCTCGCCCCACTCGGAAGACGACGCCTCCTCCATCCACAGCGCTGCTTCGGAGCGAGTCCCCAGACACCAGCTCGCCTCGACTTTCCCCTCTAGCATTTCGTCTTCTTCGGCTGGTGTCTCGCCCGATCTGCCTCCTCCGACCCTCACCGCCCTCCACGCATCCGTCTCCACCACCAGCAATAACTCAGACATGTCCATCACATCGACGCCGTCGGACAACGGTAGTAGTCTGCACTACTCGCGGGATCCGAGCCCGTCACGGTCGGTGGCTCCTGCAGCGGCAACCCAGTTCGTCAAGCCACCGCCAGGCCCCTCGAATCTGCGCGAAATCGCTCCCTCGGCTGTGAAGCAGGAGTACTCATTTGGCCGCAGCACGGCCTCGACTGTCCAGGGCGACCACCGCGAAACAGCAGCTGTGCTTGGAACGCTGAACGACAAACAGCGCTCGCTCTCTGGTGGTGTGTCACCGACATTTCTGCCGTCAGATGCCCCCACCGACCCAATCCCCCCGCTGCCAACAACTAGCGATCCGTCCACGATCCGCAAACAGTCGGACAGTGTGTCACCGCTGTCATCAATGCACCAGGGCTACTTTGCCGCCGAACGCCGGCCTAGCGAGGCCGGTGCTGCAAGCCCCTATCGCAAACTGTCCCAGACAAGCAATACAAGCCTCGGCTCCACGGGCACTGGCGACAGCTCTCCATCAGCCGACTCCAAAGCGTCTCGCGATCAGCGCGCTGCCAACAAAGACGTCTGGGACCTGTTCATCCAGTTTGTCACCAACTCACGGCACTCTGACTCGCTCGTCTACGCTGCCACACGTAAGGAAGCATGGCTGCAGTTTGCCAGCTCCTCAGTACCCGTCGGCAACGATCAGATCGTCGAGCTCTGGCTCATGATGGCCCTCCGCTTTGTCATTCAAAAGTGAGTCCTTCCTTTCCTCCTTAGTACCATGCTAACCCAGCCAACTCCTCTGTGCACCCACATCCATTGAACTAGTCACCTCATCGCCGGGCAGAACAGTTCTCGACGTCCAGGGAGTCTTCAGAGGTGAGTGTAACCGTTGCTAACATTTCGTCTGTACTAACTCAGATCACTGGGCTTGGCAGCTCGCCCTCGACTACCCGGACGCCATGATTTACGGTCTCAAACTGGACCCGTCCAAGACATCCTTTTCATCGCCGACGAACCACGAAGGTCCTTCGAACTACATTCCATTTGTCGGCCACTCAGTGGCTCAGACTCCCTTTGACGACAACTTCTTCGACGTCATCTCGGCCAAGACCCTGTGGTATCTGATCCAGGAGCATCACTGGGACGTTGTGTTGCGCGAATTCTATCGCATTCTCAAGCCCGGCGGTGTCATTGAACTCACCATGTGTGACTTCAACATCCTCAACAAGAGCCCCCTCGACAGGTTCCTGTGGGATCAGTTCCAGAAGAGCGTTGCCAACAAGCGCATGAACCCACGCATCACCATCCACGCTGCTGGCTTGCTCGTAAAGGCTGGCTTTAAGGATGTTCATCGAGCTGCCATTGCTCTGCCCCGAGGCTGGGGCGGTCAGATTGGCCAGCTCACGGACTTTTTGTCGTCATTTTACACGGACTCGCTGCTTCGATTCTTTGGCGACTTCATGCCCGAGGAGATTGAAGCATTTAAGCGTCGGTCCATGTACTCGATAGATCTCGGCTATTACGAAGCAGGTATGGTGTTCCTCAACTATGGAGTTAAGCCTGGTCGCACGGGAAGCGACGGCACTGTTGTCAGCGACAACTTTAGCACCCCGCGTGGTTCGTCATCTGCCAGCGACAGTCACAAGGCCAGCCAGGTAACTGAGCGGGACTTTGACATGTCGGATGAGCACAGAAGACACACGTCCAGTCTGGCCACTGAAGTTGCCTTTCCACATCATGAAAGTGACGGCGATGTAGCACCAGACCATGTTCCCGGAGAGTCAGTATCGGAGTCGACCCAGACCGATGCTCTCGAGTCGCAAGACGAGGCTGTCCAGACCGACATCTAATGCTACAACGGCTCCTCGAGCCTACTTATTTAACGTGATGTATCTGTCAGTGTGATGTATTGCTAGTTGGTGTTAACTACTAATGACCATTCTTGCTCAACTGTCTAGTCGGCGTCATCGTCATCGTCGTCCTCCTCGTCACTGCCGTCTCGTGACTGTATACTACAGGTTGCGTTGAACTCGGGATTGAACGCAACATCCGATCCTGTGAACTCTTGTGTATTGGCCACGCAGTTCTCGCATACAATCGTGTACTTGGCAGGATCTCCTCCGTATTCGACCTGTGGTCCTGGATCGGGGAACACAAAGTCGTATCCTTCTGCGACACGGCACGTACCAGGGATCTGAGCAACAAACATATACGGACCATCTAGCACAGCACCTTCTTCGACGAGTGCCGTGTTGTTGATGTCGACCCATGCGCAGTTATGATAGTAGTCGCGGTTGCCAATATTGTTGATCCACGACCATGACAGGAGTGCTTGTCCATGAGGAGCCGACGTTGGAACAACAAAATCGTATTTGTATGCCAGAGGACAGCCACCAATTATTGATTTTATGACTGTGAACGTGCCTCCGCCATCGTACGACAGAGAGATCTGGCACGAACCTCCATCGTGGTGCGCGGCTCCGGCAAGCCTGGGTTAGCCAGATATAATTGATTTAGGAAGTTACTCACGACAAGAACTGCTTTTGGCCAACATCGTAGTTTGCTGTAGACTTGCGAGGCTCCAACAAATGGTGACCTTTGCAGGGGAAGACACCTAACGGATCGTCATAGTTGTAGTCAATGCTGTTGAAGTTGAAGAACTGGTTAAACCTCGACTTGATCGGTGCAGGCTCAATCATCTCCATGTGGGCAGTGCCCATGCTAATGCAATGAAATAGTACAATCCACCCCGAGAGCTGCTTCAGTCTACTCCTACTCCGCTTCATGACTGCAAATAGACCGAAGAAAGGGTGCAGCGGGAAACGCCGCTTGACATTCGAGATACCATAGTTCCCAGTGAATTCGTCGCTCCAGCGACGCTTTGAGCAGGTAACTCGGCATTCATGCTGTAAATGTCATTTTATGATGTTTACGGACCACCAGGCGTTTAGCAGCCTCCAGCCCTCATAGGGGAGATGATGGGGGATATAGGGCTGAGTAGATGACTCCACACGAGGGTACGAAGCTTCACTGTAACATTAGCTCTTTATAATAGATTACACTACATGCATCGTGCCATCGCGCTAAAACGACTGCAATGACCATTAATTCAGTGTGTCCAGTGCAGTGGCATCTGATGAGCTTCGCAGCCGTTGAGGTGCATGCATTATCTCAAACCCCTGCCGTAAAAAAAATTGGCCCTGCCCTGAAAATTCAAGCACTGTGGAAGTAGATTTTGGTTCCACTCACACTACACTGGCAGAATGGGTAAACCAAAGTCCGGTACTGCGTCGACTCTGCGGAAGCATGTGGTATGTACCTGTATCCGCTGCTTGCGCTCTGTATGACTAACTCAGTTCACGTCCTTCCGCGTCAAGGTTGACAGCATCAAGATAGATCCGGTGCGACGTGTGCGACGTAAGATCACCGACTATGAAGGCCAGTCTTCCTACTTTGTCACTGCATTTGCGCATTGGACAGAGCTCAACATCTCTGCTGACTTCTCCGAGTTTAGCGAGGAATGCATGCCCATGGCTCAATCACTCCCTTTGGTGATTCACTTCCAAAAGGACATCATTGAGCTGATTTGGAAACATATTGAAAAACGAGACGAAAACTCTCTCGAGTCGCTTCTAGACCTAATAACCCACTTCGCCCACGACCTTGGCCCCGACTTTGAGCCCTATTTTGGTTCGACTCTTGCAAAACTGGTGGATCTGGCCTCGGACTCAAACCTCTCCATCGTTGAGTGGACCTTCAACTGCCTCGCCTATTTATTCAAGTACCTCTCGCGACTCTTGACCCCGAATCTGATTCCCACATACGATGTCATCTCACCTCTCTTCGGTGGAAAGAAGCATCAGCGCCAGTTTGTTTCTCGCTTCGCCGCTGAGTCCATGTCCTTTCTGATTCGGAAGTCCAACCCAGAGTCAATGAAGGTCATTATAGAGCACATCCTTGACGAACTCGACAAGCTGCCACCATCCACTGACGTCGAGCACAAGAAGAGCCATGACTCTCGACTCGAATTTGTATCATCGACCATTTTACTCTTCTCAGATGCCGCTAAGAGCTCTGGAAACGCCATTCACTCGCGAAGTTCCGACATCATCAAACAGGTCCTTATTTCATGTGACAGTCCTAACAGATCTCCTTTGGCCATCGATGTGGCCACTGGACTTGTGACTGGTCTCTTGCATCATTCGCGGGACGAGACGGCCGGGCCTATCTATGCCACATGTTACGAGTTCTTCGACAACGCAGTTGGATCAGCCGAGAAGCTTTCCTCCAAGACTCTGCTTCTTCTGTCAAAAGTTCTCTTTTCTCTAGCAGGCCTTCGAAAGGGCTCGCGTGTTGAAGACTGGTCTGCTCTTTACAGTCGCTCGATTGTCGTTGTTGACCTCAGCTTCGATGCCGATGAGCTCGACGAACAGGTCTCCTCGGCGCTGATCTCTATGTCTGTGGCCCTGTTTCAGTGCTCAGACTTTTCTTCGACAACAAAGTACGTTAATACTCTTGTGGGGAAACTCTACACTGGTCTCGACTACGCAAGCTTCCTGTCGCTGTGCAACCTGTCCTTACAGTTGGCCCCAGCCACGTTCAAGTCACATCTAGTTCACTTTGTTTCAAAGGGCATTAAGGAGTTTGGGAGTTCCAGCGTCCGTGAGACCTCAGTATTCCTTAATGATGCATTCGAGGCAGGTGTGGTGAGTCCTTCAGACTCTGTCGCACCTGGCATGCTGACGGTTTCGAGCTCCTCTGAGTACGCTCACTCGTTGGACTCAGTTATCCGGGAAGCGGTGAACTCCCTCTCGAGTGAGGACGACTACTTGTCCATATGGATAGGACTCGAAACCATCAAGACATCTGTACCGCCTACACCCTCACTGAAGAAGTTCCTACTTGGACGGGTATCAACGATTTTGGCGGCTCCTAGTCTTGGTCCCTGGAAGGGGGAGATCGTTGGTCAGATCTTGCGAGTCCTGGATGAATCAGACATCGACAATTTGTCTCTGTTGGACATCTTCAACCAGACATTGCAGAATCTTGACTCGGTACGTCAAAGTCAGGCTTTCCTTGGTGGCCTACTCAACATTCTCAACCATGCCGACAAAGCGTCAATTAAGCTACCAGCAGATTTGTTTTCGGCAGGTACGGTCTCCACCATATCAGACAGTCTCTTGTCGTCATCACATGAGGTTCGGTATGCGACGATTCAGATTCTTCAGAAGCTCTGCAAGGCAGCCACCAAGGAAGTACCCAAACTTCTTTCAGATTGTCAACTGATTGAGGATGTCCCTGTTGATCTTTCGAACGCTAGGAACTTCTCCATGCATATCCGTAATCTTGGCGAAAACTTTGCTAGCGCAGGGTCGAATTTGTACATTGACAATGCTGTACCCAAGTACCTATTTGGGTTACTGACCGTTCGTCTGCAACCAGTATGGGATGCAGCCATTACGGCCATTGTTAAAGCATCTGAGAAGAGCACAGACCTAGTGTGGGAACTTTGCTATCGATGGCTTACATTTCGCAATGATGCGGAGTTCAGTTTCGTTGAGTTTGACGAACAACCGCCGTCCACTGAGGCTCCTACTGACTGCTCCAATCTCAACCAAATCATCGACACCCGCAACGCTGTTCTTCACAAGTATCGAGTCTCTGCGGACCACGTTAAGGCTATGGTCTCTAAAAGCGCTGAGATCTCCCCTCTTCCTGCTGATATTAGGTCACAAGTCATTCGAGTGTTGATCAACATTCCCAGAGTTGCAGAGAAGCACGGTAAAGAACTGGTTCCATTTCTACTCTGGAATGACGAGGAGGATGAAGGTGATGACGGTGCATCCATTGTCGAAGCATCGGCGTGGAGTTGGAAGGAGCGTCTCACTCTGCTTGAGTTGTTCTCTCATTTCACAAACCTGAAGTCTCTCTACAAGTCTGACGAGGTTCACGCACGTTATCTTTACCTTCTTGGTCATCGATCAGTTGAGGTTCAGCGGCTCGCCATGAAGTGTTTGTTCACCTACAAGAACCCTAGGGTCAACAAATACCGGTCAAACCTTGAGGCACTTTTGGACGACACTCAGTTCAAAGATGAGATTGCCAACTTTATTCAAACTACAGATGAGGAAGGGGCTATCCATCGCGACGATCGCGATGACGTCTTTCCTTTGGCTATCCGCATCATGTTTGGACGTTCTCAAACAGCCAAGACGGGTGGTGTAAAACAGAACAGGCGGTTTGCTGTCATCAATGCCCTCAACTACGTCGAGCCAAAGTACATTAACCTGTTTGTGCAACTGTCTGGCCAACGCCTCGATTACGCGGCTTTTCTGGTTCAGGGTGACTCTGTGACCGTGAACACTGCCTTTGAACTGAGCTCTAACAATTCGGACCGATTGCGGCGTGAACTCGGATTCGTGACCATGCTTGAGGATATTCTCAAGGAGCTGATGGAGAAAGCCCAGGAGTCGTTTGACTTGATTATGAAGCTGCTCCTGTACTGTCTCTACCGAGCCGAGCACACCGAGGCACGGGATGTTGAGGACAGTGCTGCATTGATAAAGAATATCCGATCTGTCCGCAACACTGGTCTCAAGTGCATCAACATGCTCCTCCAATACTTCCCAACAGAGGAATGGAAGTCGTACTTTGGTGTGATCTATGACGAGTTCATTGGTCCTAAGCTAGATCGATTCGCTGAGGAGAACCTCCAGCAGCAGTCGGCTCTCATGAAATTGTTTGTCACTCTTTCTTCACAGGCCGTGTTGCTGCCCCTCTTGTCGTGGAATGAGGGAATCATAGCCAGATCTTTCTTCTCTTGTGTCAACTATGATGAAGTCAAAGACACGGTTATCGAGGCTGTTATCGATACAATGATGAATATCGTCAACATCTCCGAGGAGCTTGGAGACGAGTACGTGCTTGCGGTCACCAGGGTTGCCGTTCCGATCCTCTTGGCTCGTATGCCGGTTCTCCTTGAGAGACCTGGCACGAGTCACGGACTGCTTGAGAAGGAGGCTAATCTGTTGGTTAAGCTTCTATCTGGTGGCTATGCCTCTGAGGACGACGTCCGGGATCAGTTGATCGTGGTGTCGCTCTCTGCTCTGGAAAAGAGTACAGCCCAGGTGAAGACCACCGTGAAGGTTGCTGTTCTGCAGTCTCTCTCTGTGCTTCTTCAGGACGGCCGTTCGACACTCGCCGAGTGTACCAGTGCGTACCGTACGCTGTCATCTCTCTTCCGTCAGTTCACGAACAGGGATATCCGAGTAAACCTGGCCGAAGTGTTCCATGTGTTTGGAACTCAGTACGCTGAGTTTGCCACGGTATCCGATCTCATTGTAGATCTCAACTCGTACTCGCAGAAGCGTCTTGGAATGCCCGATTTTGACCGTCGTCTGGGGGCTTTTTCGCTCATTAACGAGTCCCTTTATGAGACTCTGAATGCTCTCGAGTGGCTTCCCTTAGTCTACAACATGTTGTTTTTCATGAAAGACCCTGAAGAGCTCGCCATTCGAACGAACGCCACGTATTCGATGAAACGGTTCATTGACGGGCTATCAAGCATTTCCGTGGACGATTTGGTTCGTCAAAAGGAGTTTGTTGGACTACTGGATACGGTGGTGCTTCCTGTGATCAAGACTGGAATTCGAGAGAGTACCGAAGTTCTACGAAGTCAGTTCATTGAGGTTCTTGGTTACCTGATCGGCAAACGGCCAGCTTGGTACACGTCAATGGACGACATGGAGTGTCTACTATTTTCAGGAGACGACGAAGCTAACTTTTTCAACAATATTCTTCATCTTCAGATCCACCGACGTCGTCGTGCTGTACGTCGTCTATCCATGCTTGCCCAACAGGGCCAGCTTCGCGACACAAGCATCGCTCACTATCTGTTGCCTATCATTGAGCATTTCGTGGGTGGCACCGAAGGTGATGCGCACAACCTGTCTGAAGATACAATCAGGGCCACTGGTGTCCTAGTGCGATGTCTTAGCTGGAACCAGTACCGTGCCATTACAAAGCGATACATTTCGTATCTGCATCATCGTTCAGACAAGCTGAAGCCTACAATTCGACTGATTGATGCTGTCTCAGAAGCTCTGAGCAACCCTGTTGTCAGTGCAGAGAAGGATGAAGATGAGAAAGATTTTATCAAAGCTTCTGCGCCTGTTTCTGGCGCTGTGCTACTTTCCGAGTCGCTTCCGGGACAGGATAAGCTCAATACCTTCATAACAGACGACATCGTTCCTACAATGCTGAAGACGCTATACAAGAAGAAGATGGCTAATGACGACGAAGATCTTACGGACCGTATTCCTCTGTCGCTTCCCGTTGTTAAGTTCCTGAGAGTGCTCCCAGCGGACCTCCTTGAGCTCAAGCTTCCGGGAGTTTTGACGGGTCTATGTCAGATTCTGCGCGCCAAATCAAGCGAGTTGCGCGACATGATTCGTGACACGCTGAAGCGCATTACGCGGATTCTGGGAACGGACTACCTCATCTTCATCATCCGTGAGATGAAGGGAGCTCTCCGCCGTGGAGCCCAGCTGCATATTTTAGGCTTCTCTGTCCACTCACTTTTGTCTGGCATCAGGGAAGAGCTTGCCGCTGGAGATTTGGATGACTCTGCTGCGCTTGTCATGGACATCGTCATGGAGGATACCTTTGGCAGCACTGGAAGTGACAAAGATGCAGATGGTTACACTACGGACATGAAGGAGGTGAAGCACCAAAAGAGCTATGATACCGGTCAGATTCTGGCCAGCAATGTGACTCTACCCAAGTTCAACGAGCTGATTACGCCCATCAAGACATTGTTGCTTTACGAGAAGCTGAATATCAAGACTGAGCGCAAGGTGGAGGAGCTACTACGACGATTTGCTCTCGGTTTGTACCACAATGTTGAGGCAGGCACTGAGAAAGTGCTTGTTATGTGCTACGAGCTTCACGTTCTTGTTACTACGGTCCAAGAGACGGCCCACAAGAGGCAGGCAAAGGAGGATGAGGAATATGGCAACATTCACGATGAGCAGAAGCGCCAAGTGGAAAACCATTTCCTTGTTAGGCTTGATTCTCGACACTGGGATGAGCAGCGCACAACACTGCGTATTTCGAATCTGCATATCCTTGTCAAGTTCATCTTTGAGACGCTCCGCACAGTGCTAGGTAAGAGCGAGTCGCTCATGACGGCTGAGAATGTCGCTGGGTTTATCCCGTTCCTTGATGACGGACTGTACAGTAATTTTGAGGATGTGCAGATGGCATCGCTTCGGTTGCTGTCGTTTATTATCAAGCTGCCGATTCCTGGGGTTAGCGAGAAGATTGTGTCGTTTGGCCGAAGAACGCTGGTTCTTATCAAGTCTAGTCCGTCTACCAATACGGAGCTATGCCAGGCCAGTTTGCGGTTTTTGTCGATTTTGATTCGCCAGAAGAAGGAATTCACTATGAAAGACTCTGGGTTGGCATATATTCTAGGTCGTTTGAAGCCGGATATTGAGGAGCCTGACCGCCAGGGTATCACAATCACGTTTCTGCGGTCGGTTTTGTCGCGGAGTATTATGATTCCTGAGGTGTATGAGGTCATGGACCAGGTGGCACATGTGATGGTGACGAACCAGTCGCGGGTTACTCGGGAAGCGTGTCGTGGAGCGTACTTTCAGTTCATCACTGAGTATCCTCAAGGAAAGACGCGTTTAATGAAGCAGCTGAAATTTTTGGTTGCCAATCTGGAGTATCCGTCGTCCAGTGGCCGGCTATCGGTGATGGAGGTTATCCATTTGCTGGTGGCCAAGGTTGGAGACGAGCACATTGACGGCATGACGACATCATTTTTCGTCGCGTTGTCGCTGGTGCTTATCAATGACGAGGTTCCGGCGTGCCGAGAAACAGCCGCGGCGATTCTGGGTGAGCTTGTAGAGGCTGCTGACGACCAACAGCTGCCTCACTTGGAGAAGCTTTGTCGGCAGTGGCTGTCGTCTTCGCGGGCGAGTGATCAGGAGGAGCTGCTGCTGCGGTGTGGGCTGCAAGTGTCGGGAATCTACTTTAGTAAGCTCAGTTTCTCGCGAAACGCCGAGCTGTTGGAGCTAGGACTGGCGTCTGTGAAGAGCATTTTGGCGGACTCCAAGGCCGACACCGAAGGCGAGGTCAAGTGGGAGACTGTCTACCAGGCGCTACAATTTGTGGCCAAGGCCAGTACTTCATCGGAGACAAATCTATTTGCTCAAGACAAGCAGGAGCTATGGGATCTCGTGGAGGCGTCGCTTCTGTTCCCTCATTCGTGGGTTCGTCTAAGTGCAAGTCGGTTGATGGGAGCCCTGTACAGCAAGTACAAGACTGCCGGGTTTGGAATCCGCATTGAAGTGCCGCTGTTACAGACGACTGCGTTCAAGTATATCCGACAACTTGGAGCGCCATCGTTGTCGCAAGAGTTGGCAGTTCAGATTGTGAAAAACCTAGTATTTGTATGCATGCAGTGGCAGCAATACGAGGAGCCGATCATGTACCAGCCGCCGACAGCCGGTGCGACAGCAGCTGAGAACGATGTTGACGGAGACGAGATAGAGCAGGTGCCTATTGTGCAATGGGTGGTGCGCAAGGCGTCGTCGATTTTACGGGGCGAGAAAAATTTCGGCGAGATGATGGTGTCGAAGAAGGGCTGCATCCAGCTGCTGGCGGCTATTATTCAGATGTCGCAGGAGCAGCAATTGGAGGTGATGGCGCACGATCTGGTCATGGCGTTTTACATTTACTCAACGTCGGAAGATGAGAGAACAAAGGAGCTCAAGGACCTGTGCACCGAAGCACTCGGCATGCTCCAGACCAAACTGGGCACCACCAAATACGTGCAGGCCTACAGTGAGGTCCAGCAGGAGGTGGCCGATAGGCGTCTAGACCGCAAGTCGAAGCGCGCGATCCAGGCTGTGGCTGCCCCGGATGTTTACGCCCGCAAGAAGATGAGGAAAAACCTTGTCAAGCGCGACAAGCGAGCACACGTCAAGGACGAGAATGGCTACTACCACGCGAAGGGAAAGCGTGCGTGAGCAGCGACATGTACACATATAAAAATATTAACGGCATGACATTTAGAAGTAACCGCCGAGTACCAACGGGTGGCCCCAGCACGGTTGAAGCGAATGGGCCTGTATTTGCAATCAGAGAGCTTAAAATATGAGTACGTCAAGGTTGGATCTGGCCTGGGAAAAGCAATACTCAAAGTTCAATCTTCACAGGCAAAGCAAAGTGGCAGGAAAACAAATACCACAAAACAAATAAAACAAATACCTGAAGGCAAATGGAGGGAATACGCGAAACAAAACCCAAAACAAAGCGCAGTCAATTTGGGGCTTAAAACGCAAAACGTCATAACGCTAGGCAGTAAAAGCTTGGCGGTGGAATGGTGCGACGGGACTAAATCAACAACGCAATAAACACAAAAAAATCGGCCACAACATCGAGACAGTTAAAGCTGGAGGTAAAATACGGGGGAATTTTCGATAAATAGCACGCTGGCCTGGCGTGATTATTAATAAATAAATAAATCTACAGAGAGAGGAGGGAGAGGACGGGGGGAGCAAACAGGGGGGAGAGTTAGGTCGTGAAGCGTGCAGCGTGCAGCACAGCTAAGCCGAAGGATGCCGTGCACTCTGGGCCGTGAGGTCCGATAAGGTGAAGTGGTCGATTTTGCACACGTCCATTGGCCAGCGCATGACGCGTTGCCATTGAGGCGGCAGGCTGGCGGCGATTGCGGCGACTTCGCGGGCCGGCCGTGAGCCGACCCAAAAGTAGGACGAGCACGAGTGCAGGGCCGCCAGATGATAGGCGATAATTACCTTTGCCAGCGGGTGGTGGTGACGGGCGAGAAGTAGGAATTCTGACGGAATGACAGCCATCCAGCTGATGAGGACAGGCGGCATGTTGTAGGAAATGGCGGTGCGGATGGTCGGCACCATCAGGTCAATGGCCTGGTGGCAGGCCTTGTAGACGTCGATTGTGACGCCGTTGCAGACAATGTGCGATCGCAGAGGCGGGATGTCGCGGGTCGGGCTCGTGGCGCTGCTGGCAGGCGATGTTGCCGACGAGTGGTCGGTTGGTTCTGCGGATTCGGGCGTTTTCATGTAGGTCGAGCCATTACGCTGGAGATGAGTGGGAGGGGCGTAAGGAGAAGTGTGGGAGTCGGCGATAAACGAGTCGACGAGCGTGTACAAATTGTCATAGACGGGCAGCGGCAATTTAGAGTCGACAAACTCCGACGACGCGAGCGACGGCACGTCAAAGATTAGCGGTGACAGGGGTCCCTGCTTTAAATAGTCGTACAGGTTTTCAACGAGGATCCGGGGGCCTCTCATGAGTCCAAACAGGTCGAGGCCGCTGGGTTCGAGGAGGTGAATGACGTCGTCGAACGCAAAGCCCAGCATCATTAGAAAACATGACGAGAGGAATTTACATTCAAAGTCGGTGGAGATGTCGTGAAGCTGCGACTGCTTCATGGCCGCGTAGTACTTTTCGAGCGCATAACTCTGGAGGTCGCGAAGACCGCGCGAGGCATGGCGTAGATGGAGTGCTGAAATGGATAGCAGCGCGTCGGCCAAGTACGACGAGGTGAACGAGTACTTTGGCACGACATTGAGCCACACGTCCTTATCCGACGTGTCCTTGAACATGATGAACTGCTCGGCGTTGAACGAGTAGTGATGCATGAGCTCGAGGTCCTGGAACTTGAGGTCAATCTGTCTAGGGAATAGAGTGCCCAAATGGTTGATCATGGGGGGAGCGTAGGCACGCGTGGCCGTGACAATTGACGATGCCGATGGTGCCGACACGGTCGGTTCTGTCCAAGTGAGAGACAGAGCAGCTGCGGCAGCGGAAGCGGCCGATGTTGATGCTGCCGAGAAATTCTCTCTTGGGTCCCATTGTGTCTTGGCGGTTGTTACTGTAGGAGGTGCGGATTGGGGAGCAGAGGTAACGGAGGATGTAGCAGAGGCAGTGACGGAAAAGGTGGCTGATGAGGTAACGGAAAAGGTAGCAGAGGAGATGGCCAATGGAGGAGGGCGCGATTTAGGGGGTCGGGACTTTCGAGGCTTGGGATTAGGAGCCAGCAAGGGAGCGGAAGAAGCCAGAGAAGGGATCACAGAGGGAGTCACAGAGGGAGCCTGTGAAGAAGGAATGGAGGGACGGACGAAGGAGGTAGGAGATACGGGCTGTGCTTTGATGTGGGCCGAAGAGACGGAGCGAGAATCCTTGTCGGGGTCGGGGGGCGAGTGGTAGACGCAATTCTTGCCGCGACGCACGCAGTTGTTACACACGGGTCTCGCTTCGTCGCACTGTTGTTAGTACCATAGCAGACAGACAAGAGGTATAGCAGATAGGTGGCCAGATATAGCCAGTCAAATAGGAGACTGCACCAGGTGAAACAGCGTATTATCAGCGGATTTCAGCGTATTTGCAGCGTATTTTCAGTACGTATACGGGCGCGTTTAGCCATGTAACATGAGCAGCGGGGAGTAAAAGCCATGACTCTCAGCGGGGTAGGCTTGGAGGAGTGGGTACTGACCTTGATTCTCAACTGCTTGCAATGCGAGCATCCGGTTCGGGACTTTGAGTGGCACTTGCGCTTGCGCTTAGTCTCGCTCTCTTCCTTGCGCTTCGCCATTTTTCAACGATAGGTCATGATTCCAAGTGCCTGAGGGAAGAAGTGCTTGCTAATATAAAAACCAACTGGCCGTTTCCGATGGCTCTTAGTTCAAAGGTAGCTGTGCATTCTAGCGCAAGGGTGAAAAATAAACCATGCATGTGCCGTTCAACGTCGGCGGGAGCAGGCTGGATTGGGAAGGGAGCGGCCGGGGCGAGGGCTTCTAGTGAGCAGGGCCCTGGCCCGCCAGACGAGACGGCGCGTGGTGGGCAGGGGCCGCTGCGGTGTGGTCTATGGCCAGTGTAACCCCAAATCAACAGTTGCAGTGTGTGGGTCTGGGAGCTGCAGGCCTAGGGTCGAGGTACGAGAGCTGCTGCAGTTGCCTGAAACCTGATCGCACCCCGAATGGGCTTATCTAGGCCGAGCCCGTGCCCCAGCAGCGACGCACGTCGCCGACCCGCGAGCCGCCAGGGCGAGGGGCGCGCACTTTAGTGATGATTGCTTTTGCCAGGCGCCTAAACCAGCTGCCCGGGCACGGGTCGAGGCAGCATCGGGCAAATCCAGGCAGGAGGGGGTTCTGAGCGAGGGGCATGGAAGCGTCTTGGAAGCGCGCCTGGAAGCGGGCATGGAAGCTTTTTTTGAGTTTGGCTGCCCCCACCGGCTCCCGAATCGATGGGCCCTGCCAGGGCCCCAGGGCGGTTCCGAGCCACCGTGGCAGCTTCGTCCTCCACTGACCCCCACAGGCATATCACTTTTTTTTAGCTCGGCTAGCGGCAGGCGAGGTCCGTTCCTCGGTTGGCCATTCCGCGGGGTGAAAGTACTGACAGTAGATACTGGTTTTTCTAGTTAGTGCGCGATGCAGTATTATTGCCAGTACTTCACGGGCGTATGCATAAGTAGTACTAGGGGTTTACTACTATACAACTACAATGTATAACAATTTAAAACGGCAGCAACCCGTTCTACAGCTTCTGGTAAAGCCTATAGCTTCGCTAAACCTAGTACATGTACACCCCCTACTATTACCACCCATAGCCGTGGCTGAATCGGGGTCCGAGTCCCCTGTCTCATAAGGTTTGGAAAGCAAGGGCGTCTCTGGTCACGACCAGTAGCTGCACATATGAGCTCGTCCAGGTACAGCAGTGTTCGGTGCAGTGGTTCCGCGTGGAACTCGCCATCGGGTTTCCCCGCAGGACAATGGGCTGTGTTAGCCTGGGCTAGCGCTGTCGGGTACCTGAGCCGTCGGCTGGACTCCCGAGACGCCCAGCAGCAGCTTTTTGGGCCCCTTTTCGTGCCCTCGCCGACAAGTCTCGGGCTCCTCCGTCAGGACCCTTTCGGTGCATACTGCCATTTGCTCCATGCACGCATATGCAGCCGCCCGTCCCAATTGGGCTACCGCCAGACAAAAACATGTATAACCGCGAGTTGGTTGTGGTACTGGCGAGGCACGACGTCATCGCAGGGCCCCGGGTAGCCACAGCATCTGGCCGGCTGGCGGCGTCACTGCCGCTCAAGGCCAAAAAAAACAAGGTGTCACATGCTAATGTCTGCCTGCAATAAGCTCTGCGATCCCGTTATCGCCTTTACGCCCATACGATATACGCCCTCACCCCACCACCTCCGCCGCGGCGCGTCAACATTGCAAAAGCCCCCTTGCGGTCGAACCTCGACACCCTGTGCCAGATTCAGATAAGGTTGGTTTCGTGGTGTCGGTGGCCCGATTGCGGCGCTGCAGGTGGTCCGGTTAAGCGTGCCAGCCCTGCTGAGTCTTGGCTGGGCCATGTCTTACCCCGCTACCACTCACCAAGCGTGCTGTTTTTTTAGCACCTGCACATAGCCAATCTCGTCGCGGTCCGCCTCGACGCCAGATTCGCCAGCCCGGCGCCCACTGCTGCAAAGGGCCCGGGTTCATGTACAATCCTGCAGCCGGCGCAAAGCTGGAGTAATTTAGCGCACCCGTTCGGTAATTCCTTCCCGCACAAAAGCAAACATGCTGCTAAGCCCACATGCGGCCGCCCTTCTAACTTCCTTCCCCCGCCAAATACCGACACCTAGCAGTAAGCATTATCGTCCATTTGCTAGCTGGCGTTTTTAGGTTTTTTCCCGCCGCCTGACTGGCTGGCAGCAGCCTCGTTTGTCGTTTAATCGCCAAAATAAAACACCCCCATGTGATCGTGGGCCTCTGCCCCTGCCGACACCCACCGCCGGCCCACCCTGTCCATGTACCAGTGTCTCACTTTTGAAACTCAACCCCTTGGGGTACGCAGCCGGCCTCGCGATAGCACTGCACGCTGCTGTCAACAGCACTAGGCCACTAGCCAAAAAAATGCCTGTAGATCCCATCCCCCCAACCGTCGCACCACTCTGCATCGAATGATCGCGACGTCGCATTTTGGATCGCGACGCGCGTACCTGGCACACATACCCCCGCCAAAAAAAAATGCCACGGCCCTCTACTGCTCACCTTACCAGTCAGCTCGAATACGAGCATGCAGCCCTCCACCGTCTGGCTCCGACTCCCGGGGCCCGGGCCTACTCTTGCGCCCGTTATGTCGCTGCTGCCTCCGCCTCATCCAAAATGGATTGGCACTGCCTATGCCGTTTTGGTCCCGGGCATGCTGCACTGTAGCCTGACAGCCCGCCCTCCCTGTCAATCTTCCATGCGCTCCATCTGTTGTCACTCAAATACGTCTTCTACTCTTACTCATGCCCGCTTTGGTCTTAACACCGTATAGCTGCTTTCTGACGCCAGATGGCGCCTATTTTTGCTGACGCCAGATTATTTTTTTTCCAGCCAATCTGGCGTCGTGGCTAGTTATTTAGTCTTCCGGTCTCCCATAGCTCAAATATAATGTTCCGCTTGCTATACGTTTGGGCCGTAGTGGAGCCCCTTTAGAGGCTCTCTTTGCTCTCCGTCGCAGCTCGAGTCTTTGCAAAAGCCTACTCGTCCGTCCAGCCACTAACATGGCATATTACTCATATTTATCGAAGTTACAGAAGGCGCTGTTGCCAAGTTAAACAGGTCATGACAAATTCTTGGGCACCTTCGCAACCGGCGCCGGCTTCTGTCGGCTCAGGGCAAAGCTCTGTCGTAGATTTTGTCTGTCGTCATCTCGTCTACGTTGTTGTGTGATCGCGGATTTTGCTTGTACCGGCCGTCTCTCCTTTTGTCGTTATCTACCGTGACCCCTTTTCTGCTGTTCGTGGCTACACCTTCCCGATGCTATTATACCGTGAAGTAAGTTGTTTCCGTCGTACCTCCCGTCCAATGCTGCTTCTACTTACAGTATTCCCGTGTTTCCTGTTCTTCATTCCCGTTCTTTATTCTGCCTGTTGATTCCCCCTGTTTATTCCCCTGTTTATTCCGCTCTTTGCTGCTTCCCGTTCGTGTGGTCGGCCGTTGCTTCAATTCTCGACTACTCTTCTCGCTCTTGTTCATAAAATTGCGCGGTTCCCAAGACAAGCATTGTTGTCGGTCTCTTCTACCTGTTCAGTTCAATTTCATTTGTGCCACTATCATTGTTTCCCTTGCGTTCATATCATCAACTACCTTTGATGGCTTGCAGTTGCTCTCCCTACCGAGATAACGACAAGATTAGCTGGCAGCTTGTCGGGAGTTCCTGTTGACTGGGCTCTCGTTGACACAATTTACTGCAATAATCCAATCGAAACCGCTCAAGTTCAATACTCTTCTAATTCTCTACACTTTTCGACTTTCTATTCTCTGACTGTTGCCTAGACTAGACTTTACAGCTATTCACTGGTTCTGGCGCACAAACCAGCAGAAGAAATGCCATTGTGTACCTGTTGGCCGAACAATAATTCTCTGAACAATCGAACAACAGCGAGTCGGGTCTCATTTTCGTACAAGCTGCCAATTTACAGCGTCGATTCCGTGGCAAGTAGCTTCTTTGCCATCCAAAGCCGTAGTATGGCGCTGATCTTGCCGGTGGTTTGCCTGGCTAATCTCGGTAATCGTTCGGGCTCATCCTAGACTCCCCTCAGGCATTCCTTAGCAGTAGCGCTCATTGTCGGTTCTTTCCCACAAACTCTCAAGCTTGTCAATTACTGATACCGGACGTTGCTCTTACCAATTGGCCAATAACAACTAAACATCCTCGTCAGCGACTGTTCCGCGGCTCTTTCGTTTCCCAGCTCATAAAAAGTGGTAACATCTTAAAAGTTAGTTTTTCTCAACACCTCAATAATCCAGGCTTGCTGTACTCCATGTTGTTTGTCGCGGCTCCGGCCATTCCACACTAAATCGCTTGTTCCCAAATGGCTGACTAGTTGCCCTTTTACATGTCGCAATGTAATCGGGATGTCCAAGCTGGGCCGACGATACCGGCACGTATGGACCCGATTTTCGAACAAAACAACAATCTCTTTCCGACCACTATGTGCTAGACTACGTGCAATCGACAAATTTTTATGTTGCTACCTCGTAACCCCGCTCGTGCCAATCCCGCGGCGTCCCTAGTCAGGGTCCGCAGATCACCGTGAGGTACGCGGCGTTTAGCCGTATGGGCCCTGGAGTTGCCCGAGCTGGAGGAAAAAAATGCCCTTAGGCGGATTCGCAGCCATGTGATTTCAGCACGCGACTCGTGGCATCTGCCAGCTTCACACCAGCCCAACTGATGCTGTCGAGTCTTCTGTCGCAGACACAGCCCAAGCCGCAATTGGCTTCGGCGACCATCACCAAGCTCTGCGACCGGCTCACCAATGGCACGCTTCTCGAAGACCGCCGTGCCGCCGTGTTGGGTCTCAAAGGCTTCAGTCGTGAGTACCGTGAAGCAGTGGCTGCAGGTGGACTCCGTGGCCTTCTTGAGTCCCTTCAACGCGACACTGAGGACCCTGAGACATGCCGTGCGATTCTGGAGACTCTTTTGATTCTATTTTTGCCCGGATCAGGCGACAGTGACCGTGGCTCCGGCTCCAATGGCTCGGGCCCATCTCCTCAGGACCTTGGATCGCCCGTCCGCTTCTCGAGATCAAAGTATAAGCAGTACAAGTCACCCCTGCTGTTACGCAGTCAGAGTCAGGCCACTGACGATATTTCATTGTGGCTCACGGACGAATTCACCCAAAAACAGGAGAACATTCTGAGTCTCATTGATCTCGTCAAGAGCAGCCATGATATGTTCATCAAGCTCTATTCGCTACAGCTTCTCTCGGCCATTATCTCTAATCGCCCTTCACGATCCCAGGAATGCATTCTGTCCGCGCCTCTGGGCATATCAAGTCTTGTGACTTGCCTAAGCGACCACCATGAAGTCGTTCGCAATGAAGCCATTCTGCTCTTGCTCTACCTGGTCAACGACCATTTCGACCTTCAAAAGCTCGTAGCGTTTGAAGGAACTTTTGACAAGCTCTTCGACATTGTACACAGTGAGGGCGGTATTGAGGGCGGCGTAGTAGTTCAGGATGCCCTCTCCCTAATGTCGAACCTGCTTCGCTACAACATGTCCAACCAAAACCACTTTCGCGAAACCAATTGCGTCAAGAAGCTGGCCCGCTTATTGCAACTTCATGATACAGTACTTGACTCCCAATCAACTGCTAACCTCATAATGATTCTTGACATGTGCCGCCTATTTGTTATTGAAGACCATTGGTCGACTCCTGTCAACCAAAAGGCTCTCGCTGCGGCCGGAATTCTCATATCGGTTCTTCAGATCGCCTTTGGACCAGTCACTCCGTTGAGCTTGCGCTCGTCTGCGCTGATGACAGCGGCAGCACTAGTGCGCGGCAATGTGCCCATTCAAGAAGAGGCCCTGGGCGTTGACGTTCCTTACATCGACCTCTCGGTGGCTCTCAACTTGGAGAGAGAAGCTGAGATCGTTCCCGTTGCAGACGCCTTGCTCAGCTGGTCATTGCTCAGTACGTCTATACACACATTCGACCTCCGTGTCTCGGCACAGATTTGCTTCAATGCCATGTTTCATGGTAACACGGAAGCCAAGGTTGGGTTTTTGAAAGAGCAGGTCGACTCTTACCCAGGAAGCATCAAGATTCTCGAGTCATCATCCAGTTCTGATGGTGAGAAATCGAGTTCTGTCGATGCTGAAGCCAAGCAAAGCGATGAATCAGAGCCACCTGTCCAACCTAGGGTGGGTACCGCAAATCTTCTAGCGGCGCTAGTCGATTACGACCCGGATGCTAGGCTCAACCCGTACAAGACATGGTTCGCATCTGTGATTTTGAGCCACCTGTTTGACTCTACAACTGAAGTACGAGACTTTGTCCGTGACCTGTCCATTGGCGACGAGGACAGTGGAGAGGAAGTTGTCACCAGTATCCAGGCCATGTCAGGAATGCTAGTGACATCCCTTCAGTTTGAGGATCTCCGTATCGCTATTGCTTATCTTATGCTTCTCACCATTTGGCTTTACGATGATACCAAGGCCGTCAATGCCTTCCTTGGGGAATCCAGCTCGGTCCAGGCTCTCATCACATGTTCCACTCATGCATCGAACAATGACCCTCTAGTAGAGGCCATGGCAACTGTCCTTCTTGGAGTCGCCTACGATTTCAGCGGGTCTGAATCACCCATCTCGAGGTACGTTTACCGTCTACGCTTTGCCCATTCTAACAAAAGAATCGACTTGCACTCTCTGCTCATGAAGAGTGTCGGCCGTGACCAATACGTGCTGAAAGTGAAAAAACTACGCGAGCATCCGTTCTTCAAAGACTACGATATCGACGGAGTATTCACGTATACCAGGGACAAGACTGGCCTGCCTCAGGTGTTCCTAGACTATGCGTATGTTGACTTAGTCAAGGAGAACATCTCCCGAATCCAGAAAGCATTCGACCGTGACCCTAATGTTGAGCCGAACTCGCGAGTCTCTCTCGAAATGTACGATGAGCTTCAGTCCGAGCATCTGAACACTTTGAAGGAGCTGGAAGACTTGAGACAGAGACTCTCCGAAACAGACGCTTCAAACCTTGAGAAGATAGCTGTCCTACAAGATCGCATTACTCAGACGGAGTCGGCACTTGAGCAGACTCAGGTGGAACTCGAAGACATTAAGCATTCCAAAATACAACTGGACACCACCCACCAGGAAGTATCAAAGAGCCTTCAGAATCTTCTGGAAACTCACAAGACGCTCGAAACAACCCACAAACAGACTTCAGACTCGCTTAAGAAGGCAACAGCTTTAACTGAGGAGCAGAAGCAACGAGAAAAACAGCTCACGGCTCAGGTGACTGCTCTGTCTCGGGATAAGGAGAAGGCGGAGGCGGGAATCAACAAGATGAATCGAGAGTTGTTTGGCCTTACAAAGGCGAAAGAGGACTTGGAAAAGGAAGGAAAGTCACTCAATAAGAAGATACAGGAACTTGAGTCACAGATCAAGAAGTCGGCTGATAAAGAGGCCAGACTTAGTTCGGACCTGAAGGCTATGGCGGTCTCTCGGGATCAGCACAAGAATGAGACTAAACAGTATGCTGCGAAGCTGGAGTCCCTGGCTGCCGTGCGCCAGTCGACGTCTGCTGAGCTGGAAAGCCAAAAATTGCAGCTCGTTGAACTTGAGTCATTGAAGGACACTCTTATCTCCAAGCTACAATCCGCTGCCAATCAGATCGAGCTGCTCAAATCTACGCGAGATGAGTTGGATGCTTCGCTGAAAAATAAGGAGTCAGACCTCGAAACAGAACGCAGAGAGAACGAAACTTTGCGCAAGACCGTCGAGGCTCTGAAGGAGGAGAAGGTCTCGTTACAGGCTCGTATCGACGATGTACTTCTTGAGCTCGATGACATCCTCACTTCTAAGGAGTCTCTCGAATCGGAACTAGCCGTCGCCCAGGAGCGGATTACAGAGCTCGAGCAGGGCTCAGCAGATAGTGAGACTCTCAAGAGGCATCTGGAGGAGGCAAAGGAGGCTGTCGAGATATCCAATCAAGAGCTTGAGAAACTCAGAAACCAGCACTCGGCTCTTGAAGCCGAAGCCAGAGATCTGAGAGCTGCTCATGAACAGTTAACGTTGACCTCGTCTACTCAAATTGGCGACCTGAACGCTAAGCATGAGGATCTTGTGACCAAGACATCGGCTGAGATTCAAGATCTAAAGTCGAAGCACGAGAAGTTGGTTAATGAGTCATCCAGTCAGATTGCCGATATCAAAGCAAAGCGTGAGGCCGTTCTGTCTTTGAATGTAGAGCTGACTCAAAAGCATGAAACTCTGATCAAGGCGACATCTGCGGAACTTGATGACCTTAAAGCAAAGCATGCAGCAGCTGTTGTTTCGAACAAAGACCTCAAAGCACAACACGAGCAGTCTATTAAAGATCACGATAGCATTGCGCAGAAACTAGAGGCATCAGCCGAAGTGGTGAAGGGCCTTGAGTCAAAGATTACGGCAACTACTTCTGATTATGAAGAGAAGATCAAGCAGCTGGATGCGGAGAACAAGCTGTCCATATCGAATCTTGAAAGCAAACACGCCGCGGCCCTAGACGAAGTCAAAGGTCAGCATAAGACGGCTAATGATGGTTTGAAAGAACTGCGCGAGGCACACTCTAACGCGATCTCGGAGCTACAGTTAAAGAGCGCTGAACGCTCCAACGATATGAAGAAGCAGCTGGATGCAGCAAAATCGGAAACTGCGGAGTTAATGGAACAGCTTGCTAAGTCGCGCGGTAACGTTGTCGAGCTTCAGGAGAAGTACGATGCTTCTGTATCTGAAATAGAGTCCTTGAACTCTACCGTCGAGTCGCTAAAGGCGAGCGCAACAGAGCTGGAAAGCTCAAATGCGGATCTTAAGAGCTTGAATGCTAATCTGGATGCGAAGGTTAAAGCCCTTCAGCAAGAGATTGAAGCACATACAGGAAGCCGCGATGACGAGATCGAAAAGTACAAAAAGCTCTGGCAAGAAAAGGACAGCGAGCTGTTAAAGAACCAAGAAGAGCTTCGTTCTACCAGGGACAAAGCTGACAAGGAGATTGAAGACCATAAGGTTAAGGCTTCAGAACTCGAGAAGAATCTGGAGAAGGCTAAAAAGCTGGCATCAGGACTTCATGAAAAGCACAAGGCGGCAGTTGCATCTCTTGAGGAGAAATTGGGTGCCCACGAGTCGACCATTGGAGCGCATGTGAAAAGCATTTCTGAGCTTGAGGGTCAGCTGAAGTCCGAACGTGAGGATACTACTTCACTGAAGAGCGATATCTCAACCCTTAAGCTGGAAAGTCAGAAGGCGAAGGAATCTCACGAAAATGCTGTTAGAAGCTTGGAGGAGAAGCTGTCCCTGAGGGCCAGCCTTTCTGACGACCTGAATGGCCGTATGACGACTTTGCAGCGGGAACACGAATCGCTCGTTTCCACTCTTGAAGCTGCTGTAAAGGAGGCCAATGACAAAGCCGCTGCTCTAGATGAACAACTGGCTGAAAAGCAGAAGGAACATGACGATTTGCAAAAATCCATGGTCGCGCTGGAATCGGCTGACGCGGTAACGAAATCGGAGCATGAAGCACTCGTAGCTAAAATGACTGATCTACACTCGAAGCATGCTGACACAACTTCGGAACTGCAGAGTGCGCTGTCCGCAACTAAAACTTCTGATGAGGAAGTAGCTCTACTGAAGAAAAGGCTTTCTGAGGCGGAGAGTAAACTCGAGGCAGACGCAAAGTCTGCTCGCGAACTGGCTGCTGTGTCAGAGTCAAGCTACGAAGATCGAATTGCCGAGCTGACCGAACAACTCAAATCCACTGAATCTCTGTTGGAGAAACGTTCTACCTCTCAAGTTGAGCTTGATGCGGCCAATGACAAGCTTGCAGAAGCCAATGTCAAGATCACAGGCCTGGAGAAGCAGCTTCAGCATCGTCCTGAGTCTTCGGCCGTGGAAATGGTGCCTAAGTCCGAACTCGACGACTTGATGTTGGTTCTCGGCGATCTGGACGACCGCAAGGAGAAGTATCGACAACGTCTACGTGCGCTCGGAGAGTCCGTCTCAGATGAGGAAAGTGGCGATGATGATGGCGATGAGGATGACGACGACGATGACGACAATGATAGCGTCGAGTGACGTTTCATCACCTGCATTTGCATGAACTAGATACTAGCATGGTAAAATGTATTTTTATTGTACCATCAGTGAGCCCGACGGTTGGGGTCTTTCATCCTCTGGATATGTATATCACCAACAGCAAGAACGCTCTCGTCAATCACCATATCTTGAGGTGAGATGATTATTGACTGCGTACCGGCTTTCTTCCGGAGGGTATCGATGACCATGTACATGCTGCGCTTTCGGTTGGCGTTATCCATAAACACATCGCTTTGGTTAGTAGAGATCACAAGGGCTGGAGCGAAACTTACAACTCGTCAAGTGCTACTAGGGATGAAAACGTGTAGCGCCAGATTGCCACGAGGAGAGCTATCTGAGAAAATGACTTTTCACCACCCGAAAGCGTTTCGACGGCACGATTGGCCGATACCTCGGCATCTGCGGGTGCAATCTTCATGCGGAGCTCTTCACGTTTCCGATCCACTTTGAGCTCTCCCTTAAATCCTCGATCGCTCAAGTTTGCTAAAAAGCTCTGACTAATGTCAACAATGGCCTCCTGGCAGATGCGCTCGTAGATTCTCTTGCGCTTCTCCGCTGGCTGTACAAGTGAATTGTACAGCTCTTGAAGTTTGAAAAGCTCGCGTCGAGCCAAGTTCTCTTCCTCTACGGCTTTACCCAGGGCAGTGTAAATCTCTGCTACGGTCATGTCTGACTGGTTGTCAAAAGCCTTAATATGGGCAGCCACAGCCTCAATCTCTTCTTTAAGAGATTCCATGGTCATGCCATCCTCAATAGGAACATGATCTGCAGCAACGTTGCGGGCATTTTCCGTTCGCGTCTGTTGTTAGCGATCCCCGGAAGAAGGCATTTGGTATACTTACGTCGAGCACCGCCACAAGGTCGGGGCGTGATAGAACCACGCGTTCCTTTTCCGACTTTAATTTTGCAATTCGAGTCCGAGACTTTTCCTGAGATCTTGCTAGCTCGAGCTTCCTTTCTTCGATCCCCTTCTTCTTCTCGGTGAGCGAGTCAAAATCCGATTTCGCTTCAGCCTTCTTCTCATCAGCTAGGATTTGCTCTTTCCTCAGTCCTCTCCTCTCGTCCCGCAGGTCATTTGATTTCGCTCGCAAGGTAGCGAACACATCGTCAAGGGATTTGATTTCAGTCTTCATTGCAGCGATAGCTTCTCGGTTCTGCTCCGACGTCGAGCTAGCACTCGTTATATCCTCAATCTGAGACTGCAGCTCATCTCTTCTGGCTCGCAGACGATGCTCGGAGCGGCGCAGGTCAGCGCTCCGCACTTTACAGAGTGAGAGCTCCTCCCTTAGCTTTTTCAGGCTATCCAAGAGGATCTGGAGCTCTCGTTGCTTGCTCTCGAGAGCTTCAGCGGCCGCGCGTTGTCGAGACTGAATCTCCAAAATCAAGGAGCTCCTGTCCGACTTCATCTTAGGGCGCTTGTTGCTCGCTGGGGCAATCGCAGTAGATGAGGCACCTTTCTGGCCGCCGCCCACTTTGTATCCATGCTTCGGATTTGGGTTCCTTGGAGTTGGCTTCGCAAGTGTGAAAGCATATTCAGTGTTCACAGGGCTTTTGTAGATGTAATCATCAGCTTCCTCTCGATCATTAATCAGAACGACACGATGAATGGAATGCTTGTCTATGAGATAGCGCTTGATAGCCTCGTTCGGAACATCCAAGACATCCAGAATAGTCTTGTAAGGTCCTCGCGCTTTGGAATCGGAATAGTCAAAAAGATCAACTCTTCCCCTGTGGATGTTGCTCGACAGGTTGTATTGTCGAAGTATTTGTAGGAGAGCATCCTGGTCCGCAGCAGATTCAACCATAAATGTGTCGACTGTGAATCTGAGAACAAATTCGAGCATAGGTCCCCACTCCGGTTGTTGAAGTGAAATGTATCGCCCCAGTGGGCCAAGCGGCGGCTTAGAGAACTTCCGAGATTGCTCAATAGCTCTTACAGCGTTTGCCATGTCTCGGCCATAAGTCATGTCCATGGACTCTCGGCCAGCACGCAGCTCAGATATCTCTCTTTCAAAGCCGCGGAGCTCCGATCGAAGAGATTCAATCTCTTGCTTACATTGTGCAACCTCGGACTCACGTTGAGGAACTGAGAGAGATTGAATAGGCCCATCCATATCACGCTGGCCCGATTGAAGTTGATCTATCTTGTCACTGGCCTCTGTCAACTGTTCCTTGATATCTGCCAATCGCAGCTCGATCTCTGACAGTTCCCGTTGTTGGGATTCGACTCCTTTAGAACGCTCAGTCTCGATTGCGGCAAGTCTCTCCTCCTCCTCGTCGAGTCGCCTTTTAACCTCGTTTTTCCGCTCGCTGGTTTTCTTTTCGTTATCTTTCAGCTCATTGATCCTTTCTTGAAGCTGGAAAACGCGGTCAGCCACAGCTTGTGCCTCGCTGGCAGCAGACTGCAAAGTCGATTGAGAAGTTTCGATGTCAGCACCGACAGCGACGATTTCGTCGTCGTACGTCTTCATGCTTGATTCGAAATTATTCATGTTTGAGATTGCTAGCTGTATCTCCTCTTCTCGTTTTAGAATTTCAGCATCCAGAGCTTCTAGGTCGGATTTTGACACATCCGCATAGAGCCAGAGTTGCATCTGATAGAGCAATGCCCGACGCTCGATAGAGCTAACAATAGTGTCTGCACGCTTGTGCTTCTCTTCCAGTTCTTCTCGCTTCTGTGTCAGTCGCTCAAGGTTCCTTGACTTCTCTTCAATATTAGCGGAGAGACGTTCAATGTTGTCACCGCTGACCTTCATGAGGGCGTTGGTGTACTCGACAAGGATGGCCTTCATGAAATAGGAGAACTTGTTCTTCGGCGACGACGACGTGAGAAAAGTGCGAGCAGAGTCTTGCGTGAGAATAGCATACGGGTTGTCAATAGCGATGTTGTACGAGATAAGGAGGTCAGTAAGATCCTTCTTCATACTGGAGATGACCTTTCCAGAGGCAGATCGGAGCTTGTAAGATGAAGCCCCGGTTGCCGCGAATTCACGCTCGGCAACCACTTCGTCGCCAAACTCCTCCTGCCGGTATGCGTGGACTCCAGTGTTGTCGAAAGTGATGCGAACGGAGCTCTTGGCCTGCCCTTGACGGATAAGTGCCTTGAGGCTCGAGGCACGATTCGTATCGGCTGCTCTACCGCCGAGACACGTCGTGAGGGCTGTCAGAACTGCGGACTTGCCCGACCCGTTCTGGCCGACAATGAAGTTGATATGCGGTCCCAGTTCGATTAAGAGGTTCTCGTGGCACATGAAATTAATGAGGCGGATGCTCTTGATAACACCCGCTTTGTGTTGTAATTGGCTGCCTTCGTCGGTGGCAGTGGGTGACTGAGACGCGTCCTCCGAGTCGATGTCAGCGGTCGAGTCATCGTCGTCGCCGTCGTCATTATCGTCGGCGTTGGTGTGGCGCGTCTTTGGATCTAGCGACCGCCGTTTTGAGGGAGGTGGCGGTTCGTCAGAGGAGAGCGATCGTTTTGACGACGGTTGAGGAGACACCATAGCTGTCTCGCTCGGTGACACTGTCGAAGCCAAGCTGCGACTTACTCTTGATCCAGCATGCCTCTGAGCGTCGTTCGGTGACGAGTCGAGGCTTGTGTCGTTCTCGACAGGCGTCTCAAACAGAGCTGGAGACTCACCAGACGAATCCCCGGCTGGAGAAGTCATGGTATGCAATCACAGAGACCGCCACGGGCTCCGCCAGTCTCGTGAGTTGTAAGACAGATAAGGTGGCACGTAACTTGTAAACACGAATTATCAGTAAGTGGGTCTTTTATGCAGGTAGATGTGATGCAATATGCAGCCTTACGCGTAGAACGCGACAGCCAACCTGGACGTCCAGAACCTCACGGGCAAGCGTGCTAATAAAACGAGTGAAGTATTGTATATTGTCTACATTGTGTATTTTCTCGAGATTGTCCAGATTGTCTAGATTGCTCGTGTCAGTTTTTGGATCTTATTGAAAGATGGAGATGATTAGCTCTTGTTGCGCACAATAATACATGGTATGTACAAGCAATTTAGGTGTTGCAATATAAAACTATGTACTGCGAGATAATATTGGGGCTTACGGAAGAACGGTTGGGTCCCACTCAGGAACAGTGACAAAATATGCCTTTTTATCACCGAGCTCGGCCTGTTCTGTCGGCGTTAGGGAGAAGTCGTACAGGTCAATGTTGTCACGCATGCGCCGCGGATTGACGGACTTTGGCAGCGGTACAAAGTCATTTTGGATGTTCCAACGGAGCAGGATTTGTGCCGTAGACTTGCCGTATTTGTTTGCCAATTTGACGAGCTGTGGGTCGTCAAGGCGCATGCCTGCCATGAGCGGCGAGAACGTCTCGACGACTATGCCGTGGCGAGCACAGTACTCGGTGATGTCCTGGTGCTGGAGCCACGGGTTAATTTCAATCTGGTTGACTGCTGGGCGGATCCGAAGTCCGTCCCAATTCAGCAACTCCTCGAGATGGTGAACTCCGTAGCAGGAAACGCCGATATCCTTGACGATGCCCGTCTCGACAGCCTCCTGGATGGCCTGGTAGGTTCCCAGGCGCACTGGAGTCGTCACCTCTGGAGAATGGATCATGTACAGGTCAATGTATCCGAGGTCTTTGACGAGATCAAACGATAGCTGAAGGGCCTTCTTCGTCTTCTCATAGCCAAAGTCAGGCACCCATACCTTTGTCGTATAGTAGATGTCCTTGCGGCTCAGCTCAGGGTGTTTAGCCAGAAAACTCAAAATGCCCTCTGCACATTCGTGCTCATTCTCGTAACACGACGCACTGTCAATGTGCCGGTAGCCCACCTCGAGAGCGTCTTCAACGGCGCGTGCAGTGTCCTCAGCGGGAATAAGATACACGCCGAATCCGACTTCCGGAATGCTATTGCCCGATACGAGCTTCCTACTACGAATTGACATGTGAGTGCTCGGAATATCTCACTGCCGATGTCTCAGCTGGATGATTGCGATAGCCCACGAAAACTACAGGTGAAGTTGCCAAAGCCTGTTAGTCATGAGGTTTAGGAACAGCCCGATATGCATGTCCGTACTCCTGTCGATCATGCAATACTAGTGCTAACAATTCAGTCAAAGTGGTCAATTAATACTACTCAAACTCATATCCAGGTAGCTCAATCGCTGCGGCCCAGCTGTAGTACGCGTGTCGTTAGCCAGTCTAGCCTACCTCGAAACGGCGGGGTAGGCGAGTTGCTGACCTGCCGTGACGTGTGTAAAGCTTCGGATACGTCCGAATCGACAACTGCTATAGAGCTAAAAGTGTCATGGCATCGGGATATGGGGTTTGGCTCAAGATTGCGAGGAGTCGCCGTCGACAGCATTAGGCCGCGCATAAGTCGACCGAAACTGATGCGTTTCTTGGGCTTGACCTGCTCCTTTCGGTGCTCGCTTTTGACACATTCTCGTACGTACCTTTCGCTTCCAGCGCTAGGGCATCGCATGCGTCTCTTTGGCGGCTGATGACATGCAGAACTGCAAATCTCCTTGATTAGAGCCTCCAAGTCGAGATCCGGCTCCATGGCTGTCAGAGCTCCTGCTTCTGATGATGGGGTGTCATTGGTTGCGTGCTCTTGGCTGGTATACTTGGAGCATTCGCACGCAACAGCACTACTGTCTCGCCTTGCCAGCACTATAGTCGGGTACTGAGGAAATTTCTCTCGAGTCATGAAGCTCTTGTCAGAGTCGAGTGTCTGCTTCCAGTCGCGCGTGTTGATAAATCCAGAGTCGGCCAAACTGGCGAAGTCGGCAGGTTCCCTGGTCTTTCCTTGGCTACTCGAATTAAACCGATCCTGAATGACACACATCAGCGTAGTCAAGAAAATATCGTGCAAGATGGAGCGATTGAGCCAGTTTATCTATGAAACGACTTAGAATTCGGCGAAGTACTAAAGTTACCGATACCCCCTCCCGCTTACCCAAGCACGGAGAAACCCCGGAGCATTGAAACATCTCGGCTCGTTCAATGTGGGGGTACTGCGAGTTTCTCTCAATCACAATAAAGTTAGCCGTGGTTGTGCTGGAACTCCGACCACACATGCCAGAAACGTCGTCGGAAATTGAACAAACTTTAAATCTCGCATATCTCCATCTGGCACTGAGTCGTCATAGATCGTCGAGATATCTGCTTCGTCAGTGTACAATTCTGAAGTTTATCATCGTTTGCCTGCGTGATAGTCGGTCTCAAATGCTCGCGGAGAGGCAGCTTTTTAAGAGAAACACAGCGAACTAGTTCACGAAGTCGTCAGTAGACTCGGCTCGTATGGAAAGCATTCTACCTACTAAGTCGCCCGCCGGCTAAGATTTCAACCACTAGGTTTTGTATATTAATCTATGACTCAATTAGGAATACGAGTAGCACTGCCTAGTAAGCAGACCGCGCGGTGACAAACTCAAAGATCACTGACCAGAGACTGCAAGAACTTGAACGGGTCCTCGGCACGCATGAGCGCTTCTCCGACGAGCACGGCCTTGACACCATCAGCAGCGTACTTTTTGACCTCGGCTGGCGAGGTGATGCCACTGAGTGCTGCCAGAATGACTCCCTCAGGCAATCCCTCCACAAGTGACGATGTAGTGTTGAGATCAACGTGAAACGTGTGTAGGTCACGGTTATTGACGCCAATAACCTTTGCACCCAGCACGTTGGCGCGCTTCATTTCATCCGCAGAGCTCACCTCAACAAGTGGCTCCATACCCAGGGTGCGCGAGTAGTCGTACAGCTTCTTGAGGAGAACATCGTCGAGCATTTTAACAATGAGCAGTACAGTATCCGCACCAGCCAAACGAGCCTCGAGGATCTGATACTCATCAAAAATGAACTCCTTTCGCAGAATGGCAGGACGGTTTGATACGTGGTCCACGGCGAGGCGAGCCAGGCGCATGTCTTCGAGAGAGCCGAGGAACCAGTGCGGCTCTGTTAACACTGAGATGGTAGCGGCTCCTGCTTCGGCGTAAGTCCGGGCCTGTGACGGAGCGTGGATATCGAGACCAATTGCACCCTTTGATGGTGACGCACGCTTGACCTCGGCCATGACAGACATTGAGCCGTTGGCCATGCGAGCGTAGAAGTCAATCTGTTTGGGAGCGAGTCCCATGTCGAGCGACTTCTGAAGGTCAGCAAACGACTTTCCCGGTAGCTGCTTTGTCTCTTCAATATCCTTCTTGCGCTGATCAAAGATGCGGTTGAGAATCGACGTCTTGCTGTCCATTACCTTGGGCACGGACTTGGCCCCGTTGGCGGAGGAGCTGTCCCAAGTACCACCTGAGATCTTGAGGAAATTGCGGACCATGAGAGGACCATCCTCAGTAAGAATCGACTCGGGGTGAAACTGAACACCCTCGACAGTGTACTTCTTGTGACGCACGCCCATGATGACCCCACTCTGCGAGGTGGCCGTCACTTCAAGGCAATCTGGCATACTCTGCTGAGTACCAGCCAGAGAGTGGTATCGAGTGACGGAAATGTCCTGTGGAACATTGGAGAACACACCCTTGCTGTCATGCTTGATGGTCGAGGTCTTTCCGTGCACGATCTCACCGGCAAACGCCACCTCCCCTCCAAACGCAGACACAATGCACTGCTCACCCATGCAAACGCCAATGACGGGGATCTTGCCGGCGAAGTGCTTGATGGCATCACGTGAGATTCCAGAGTCGGTCAGCGGGTGACCCGGTCCTGGTGAGATGACCAGGCGGTCCGGGTTGAGCTTCTCAATCTCTTCAATTGTGATTTTGTCGTTACGGAACACCTGCACATCGGCTCCTTCCCGACACAGGTATTCGTATAGGTTCCACGTAAACGAGTCGTAGTTATCGATCATGACAACACGCTGGGCGGAGGCGACCGGCGCCGTATCTATCGTAGCCATTGTTAATGAGATGCACAGTCAAGCGATAGAACCAAAATCGAAGAGCCAGACGAGCTGAATCAGAATGAGGATTGGATGACTGATTCTCCGGGGATGAAATGAGTCAGATGGTCACGGCCGCTGGCGACAAACCAAAGTCCACGAGTTCGGCTTAGAATGCGCCACTAGTCAGCAGCGTACGACGAGTAAGCGACAGTTGGCCAAACGACAACAGAGGGCACAAGAGCCTTTTTATACAGAATGTGGAGTAGATCACCAAGTTTCAAGCGTATAAATTTCAAGGCATACGGCGGAAGTTCAGCCGCGTTATGCACCCTCGTTTCGGTACGAGCCGGTCTACCCGCTAGGGTCTTGACGGTAACTCCGTTAGTACTATTCTCTGCTCGCCAGCGGATATCCCTGGAAGTATGACTGTCGTACTAAGTGATGGCGCCATTAGCAGCTAGTAAATTACAGCGGCCAGTGTGCCGAGGCTCGAGCTGAGAATTGTATTACCCGGCTGAAGCGGAACAGGCAGACACGTGACCAGCCAGATATATGCCGAACGCCATTAAACACGAAATCTCACGGTTCTACCTCGATCTCATCTTATTACCAGTTTGAACAGAATGGCCGACGCCACAGCAGCTACTCCCCGTATAGACGCGCCTCTTCGTCAGCAGTTCGTTGGCCAGACCGTCCGCGTCATTGGCAAGGTCACAGAGCTGCACGGAGATACCGCCACAGTCGACGCGTTTGGCGATGTGACAATCATCCTTAGCCCAGTATGTGTTGTGGCGCTTTAAAGTGGATCAAGTCTAACAGCAGAGCTCCAACTTTGAGATGGGCCGCTACTACGAGATCATCGGAAAGGTCGCGGATGACCTGAGCGTGAGGTGCTTAGATGCCACCGACTTCGGCACAAATATCAGTAAGTTAACGATGTGGCAGCAGATCAAGCTAACAAGACATGGACAATGTGAAAGGCCTCATTCAGGCATCCCAGAAGCACAAAGAGATCTTCTACTAGGAGTCCCGATGGTTTATGGTTACACGCGTATTGATGAATAAAATGGTCATGATCAGGTCCTCAGCAACTTTCGGTGGAGTATTATGAGAAATAATATAAATAATCGACATGAAATGAGAAGAAAAGTCGAGGAGGGTCGAAGAGGAGAGGAGAGACAGTTCGGAGGACAGTTCGCAGGTCCTGCGGAAACTTAGGCTCGACAGATCGTGATAAGCTGGATTAACTGCCAGAACGAATCAGTAGACCGCGTCAGTAGACCGTGCCAGACAAGTCGATGATATGTTAACTGTCCACAACTGCATGTAACAATTAGGTCTCGTGTCAAGTAGATGTGTCAAGTATGCTTGACTCTGGGTAGGCTAGCCCACTGCTGCCAGTTTTCAGAGTAGCAAGGACCAGAAAATTGTCAAGTGTAGTTTCAAATGTCTTTCACAGTTCCTCGCGATTTCGCATCCATCCTTAGAGGATTTGTTGGGCAATGCTCTGGAGAACACTACCAGCCACGAGCGCATCTTCAGACCTGTCACCGACAGTTGTGACAAGCAGAGCAGCGCCATCTTCTCCAACAACCTTCGTTTGAACTGTGGCACTATTAGGACCACTCGAATCGTGTCCTGTCAGTACCTGCTGCACAGACCCGAGCTTGAGGCTGCGAGCTAGCTGGTCAGTCTCTAGAAACGAAGAGGTCAACTTCAACAGCTGTGCTTTCGACTGCTCAGAGGTTTCTTTCGTGGTAAGCACCTCCTCGCCAGTAACCGTAGTGATCTGTCCAACAGCATCAGTATGCTGGAGGTTCTCAGCGATATCCATGTCTTGATTGATCAGAAGATGCTATGGAGGTACTAGTTGATGGCTGGTATAAGTGTCCATGGCAGGGTAACTCCCATAGAAGCGATACAAAAATATAGTGAGAGCTGAGAGATTCGAACTCTCGCCTCTTACGAGACTAACATGTCCTGATCAACTGTTGCCAGTTAAACCTGAAGCTAGCGCCTTAGACCGCTCGGCCAAACTCCCAATTATTGGGTTTTGAGGGTGCGGGAACCCTTTAGGTCTAAGTCAAGATAGAAAGTACTTAAGTAAGTAATTCGTATGCTTGAAGGGTGTCTAAGAAGTCTGTGTCTCGACCCCTAGTGATATGGTGAGAGACATAGGCGCTTTTAGGAGAGGTAAAGGAAAGGGAAAGTGTGGTTATGCGCTTAGATGGGTTTCAATGTGCTTGGACAAAAACATTCGAATGCTAGGAGCGTTTCAGGTCGCTCAAAACTTATATTATGCTGACTGAGCGGAACTGTTGTATAAAAATATAATCTAGATTTCTGGCCCAAAAAGTTGCAGAATTGTTGTGCAAGTCACTTTGTTGACAAAAAATACAAAAAGAATGATGAGAGCTGTGAGATTCGAACTCACGCCTCTTACGAGACTAACATGTCCTGATCAACTGTTGCCAGTTAAACCTGAAGCTAGCGCCTTAGACCGCTCGGCCAAACTCCCAGTTTCCTGAGTTCGAAGGGTTCTGACCTTATCAATGCGTTGGCTTACCCTTTGAAGACACTCCTTACCCTGATCTAGATCACTATGTTCCGACTGTAAATTGCACGAGCCAAGCTCTCTAGATCGGTCGTTCTGAAGTTGGGCAGTTGAAAGCCCAAATCATTGCATACAAACGTAAAGTGCGTGGCAATCGACATGTTTTTCTAGCAGTCGTTAGGGAGCTAGCTAGAGTTGTGGAGTTTGACTGTGGTCTCAGATTGTACAGATCATAAATAAATATATTACGTCAACTAGGTCGTAGCTAGCCATAACTTGGAGTGTGAACCACTGGCGGATTATCGTTTTGTTGACGTCCCATAGTCTCCGCGGATCTACCGCTTATCGAGACCATACTTGCGAGTCTCATCAACAGACTCTACAACCTGCTCCACTCCAAAGGGATCAGCAGCACGACGACCAGCAGGATCTTTGACAAACTCAACAGGTCCTTCGCTGGGCGCAACGAGCCCCTCACCAGAAGAACTCGCTCCTAGACCCTCAAAACGCTTCTCCGAGCGGATCTGGCGCATCTCGGCATCTCCATCTTCATCGTCGTCGGCTCCAAGACTTGCCTTGGGTCGATAAATCGATCGCACTGCTTCATGAGATGCAAATAGGGCCTTATCATACACCTGGTCCTCGTTGAATCCACCTCCTAGGCCAGTTGTAGATACAGCACTGAAGAGGCGAGAATCAAACTGAGCTTCACCCGTTAGCTTCGAGGGCTTGGCAACACCCAGGGCCACCTTTTCAGAGATATCTCTATCCTGATCGCGAGCCAGCATGCGAACTCGTCGAGCATCTCCCATTCGCGACAGTCGCAGCTCCTTTTCGTGTTCACGTCGGCGTTCGGCGCGTTCCTCGGCTCGTCGTTGAGCCGCGATCGAGTCAGGTGACCGCGAGCGTGACCCAGAGTACCGCCGTGACCGTGATGGAGACCGCGAGCGTGACTCGGAGTATCTTCGTGGAGAGCGAGACCGTGAATATGACGGTGAAGGCGAGCGGGAATCGCGGGCCCGTCGTGGGGCCATTGCGGCAGCCTTTTCTTCGCGGGCCTGTTGAGCCAGCTTACGCATACGTTCTTCTTTGGCAGCTGCTTCCTGCTCGGCGAGCTTCTGCTGCATGGCGGCTCGCTGGCGGATCTCTTCGCGACCTGCTCGTTCTGCAGCATATAGTGCCTCGGACAACTTGGCCATATTATCATTAACGACAGCTTCTTGGAGTCCGCGGCCCTCAGCAGCGAGACGTTTGTCAAGGGCAATGGTAAAACCTTTGGGGTTTTTCCAGTTGGATACACTTGGGGGTATATACCAGTCCTCTTGATCTTTCGCCGTCAGCTTTCGAGGAGGAGATCTCAGCACAGGTGCCGGCGGTGATGGAGGACCCGCAGGAACCTTGGTATGCTTGAACTTGGGCGGTGCTAGGGGATCCTGGGCAACGTCCACCATTTTGATCACTCGCTGTTGTGATGTGCCAGTCGACAGGGCATTCTGGCTCGGCGTGTATCGCACATATGTCGCCTGTCCTGGTTTCTTGGCAGCTGCCGTGAGCGACGACGACGCCTTAAGTCCATCAATCTTTCCGGAAACAATCTTTTCAATGGCAGCCTTGGTACGCTCGGTGGTGGCGTCGACCTCTTCCTGAGACGGACGCGAGAGTGACACACCACCGCCTCCGGCTCTTTGGCGCAAGGGAATGAGGTCTTGGTACGACGTTTGTACAATGCGAGAGCCCGCATGGCCCTGTCGAGCAATGGCTCCGTAGTCGACGTTGCCCTCGGAGTCGAGCTTCACAGTCAACGTGCTATTACCACCACCAGCCCGCGAGCTTCTCATCTTGCCCTTGCCAAATGGGTACTGCGCCACGTGAATCTCGGGGTACGCGCCTCCATCGCCAAAGTCCTGTGCACCCTGAGGCTTCCACGAGTTAGTACCTCCTCTTGACCCATATGGCGGGATATTCGATGCCGTTGCGACGAGCTTTTTCTGCTCATTGGTGAGCTGTGACGTGACAATCAAAGACGAGGTTGTCGTTGCCTCTTTAGAGCTGCTCGAGCTGTGTTTGGCCGGCGGAAGGACCTTGTCTATTGAGTACATGTCTAGGACTGTGTGTGTCGGAGAAATTTGATGCAAAAGTCCCTAGACATGTGTAAAGGTAGAAGAAGCTAAGTTGTGGATCTAAATTTCATATACAAGGCGAACGGCTGTGGAAACTCGCTGTAGTGATATATCAACATACACTGTTAAAATGGGGCTATGCAAGGTAGCTGCAGGAACGACAGGAACTCCATTGACTAAAGCAATACTAGAACTCCTCATCCTCGTCGACATAGGGACAGTCAAGGCTCTCATGACCCTCACGCTCACAGAGTCCACACCATAGTGCCCGGCCTGCAGCTGGGTCCTGCTTGACAGGACTCTTGTACACAGGTATGTCACCTGATGGGATTGGCGACAAATGGCTAGTCAGGTTGGGTGTGTTTGGCGCAGATGGGGGTGATACCGAAGCCGACAGTACACTGTCGTCATGCTTTGACGGGAATGCTTGCGAAGCCAGCTGATGCTGCAGAGATCGCAGTTCGTCCTCGAGCTCTGTCTCGCGGAGGATCTTGGCCTCGAGCATAGTCTCGACACTATCGAGATCATCCTGAAGCTTTTCTACGCGCTGCTTTTCAGAGTCGAGCTCCGCCTTGTACTTCTCCAGTGCCTCATTGTCTTGTCCGGTGGCCTCAACGTTCTTATTCACGGCCCTCGACTGCTCAAGTAGAGAGCTCGTCTCGTTGTGCTGCTGCTGGAGTTGCTGCAGCTGAGTTTTGTGGCTGCTTAGCTCAGAGCTGAGCTGGGAGCTCTCCGCCGTCAGCTTTTCAATGTTCTTTTGCGAAGATTCCTGCAAATTGCTGTGCTGGTTTTGCAGGTCTTTGAGCTGCTGCTTGTACACCCCGGCAGATTCTGCGGCTTTGCGAGAGAGATCTAGTTCTTCTTGCAGCACACGCAGCTCGCTCTCGTGTTCCTGCTTCGACGACCCAGCTCCGGCTTGTAGCTCTTTTACGCGGGAGTTGTGTTCCTCTTTCAATTTGCGGAGCTCTAGCTCCAACTGCTCATTACGAGACTTCGAGCTCTTCTGCGATTCGGCAACAAGAGACTCAAGCTCTTTGACGCGAGCATTCTTGGCGTCGAGCTCCTCACGCAAGGATGTAAGCTCGGTTGATTCTGTTGTGGTCGCTGATCCAGGGGCTGATTGTTCGTCCAGCTGCCGTAACAGTTCTTCGTTCTGTGATTGCAACGCGGCTACAGTCTCCTCGAGCGATTTGATCTTCTCAGCTTCTGGCGAGTCGCCTGAGTTTTCAGGCCTCTCCTGCAGACTGTGAAGAGTTTCACGGTAATGTTCCAACGAAGATGATGCCTCTTTAAGTTCCTGCTCCTTCTCGAGCAACCTGTTTTCGATGTCAGCGAGATTATACAGCTGTTTTCGGGCATTCTGTTCCGACATCTGCGACGACTCGAGTCCCTTTTCAAGCTGGCTCACCATGAGTTCGAGCTCTGCGATGCGACTGTGGATGACCTCAGCTTGGCCCATGCTATCCTTCAGATTTCGGATCTCCTGCTCATATGTTTCTGCCGTTTCCACCATATCAGCTTGAAGAGAGTCAATGGTGAGACGGAACTCGGCTCGGTTGTGGTCAAATTCGGACCTTAGACTGTTGAGCTTGCGGTCCCTGTCTTCGATTGACTTGAGAAGAGTATCAATGTCATATGGGCCCATGGCCTCGTCCTCCAATTGCTTTCGCTGCTGCTGCTCCTGTTCCTCAGACTTGGCCAGCAGTTGGAACTCGTTTAGGGACTCCTCGACGTCGTGCAGTAGCTTGATCTGCTCCTCGAGCTGTATGTCTTTTTCTGCTATGGTCGCTCGCGCAGCCTGCAGCTCTTTGGTGAGTGTTGACAGGTTGGCTTCCAGAGCTGACGAGTTTTGTGGTCCGGCAGAACGGGCCTTTGCTGGAGACTCTCGCAGCAGAGGACGCGCTGATGGAGACACGAGCATTGAAGTTCGTGCTCCCCGATTAGGGGTCGAAGGCACCAGTGACGGTCGTGGGCGAACGGCAGCACCGTTTTGAGGCACTTGGGACCGCCGTGACGGCGACGGCGCGGGCTGGGCACGCGTCGGGTGCAGTAGCGTCGACTGGCGGTTCGCCAAGGGGGTTGTGCGCACCGTTGATCCAATAAGTTTCGTGTAGGTAATAAATAGGCCCGTGTTGGGCTCTGAAGTCGTGAAGTAGTTGATTCCCTCGTAGGTTCCGCTGTGTCGTCCCTGGCTCTTGAACTCGTCGATGAGCTCTACGCCCGCGTACTCGCCTGGTTTGCCTCTGATCTTGCCTACAAACCGCAGCACCGCTCGTTGGCCTTCTGGTAACGTGACCACGTCGCCGACAGCGAGGCCCGCACCGCGCGGCAGCGCCGACGCCCGCGGCGTCCGGGGAGTCATGGGTGTCGTCATGGTACCGAGCACCTGGAAGCTGGGGTGAATAGGCGCTTGGGGCTCAGTTGGGCTGTTGGATCACGCGGAGGGGCATTTCAGCCAATGTTTACAGTGGGTAGGGGAAACGCGGGATATCAGCAGTGAGTCAACTGACGCGACGCGCAAATGGGAGGAAATCAAAGGAGAAAATCAAGTGTAAAGCTAACCAAGAGAGCTAGCCGAGTAAAGAGCTGAGAAAGTCGTTTGCAGTGAACTGCGTTGCGGGCATACAGTGGTTGTCGTTGATAAGTTAGTGACGATTCAGGGGTAACATAGGTGCGGCAGTGTGCAGTGCATGATTCAAGTAGGTTTCAGAAAAGTCATAATAGCATAGTAGGAAAAAGTAGTATAAACCGATGGAATACCTGATATCTAGAAGATTTATAAGCTTACTCATGCTATGAAGATTACAGGCATCTTTACTTGGCCTTGAACTGCTTGACGGCTTGATAGTGATGCACTTACGGGGACTTTACCAGAAGCCATCCTGAATCAATCCAGTTAAGCACTAAAAGCTGCTCACTTCAGAAATGAATATGCACACTATCCAGCTCCTCAGAGACTCAACTTTCCTATGGGGTTTGGCCTTTTAACCGAAACTATTGCACTTTTTATCTCTATATCGCTCGTCCAATATCCCTCAGCTACCCCTGAGCGGCTGAGGCCTCAGAGCGAATATCCCCATTGCCAACCCGCCGATACAAGCATATCAACCCTCGAAATCATGTTTATCAGCTTAACCTGGTGCTTGTTCCATCAGCAGGAGAGCCTACAGCCAACCAGTGTGAACAGAGCAATCTCAGCTGCCAATACCGGCGATTCTGACATTCTGTCCACGCATCCTTTT
Source organism: Sugiyamaella valdiviana (assembly GCA_030570555.1). Lineage (NCBI taxonomy): Eukaryota > Fungi > Ascomycota > Dipodascomycetes > Dipodascales > Trichomonascaceae > Sugiyamaella > Sugiyamaella valdiviana. The sequence goes on from JAJLWF010000001.1 coordinate 217,795, forward strand.
TTCCCCGTGTTGTCCATCTTTCGGTAGCTCAAAAATCCGCCATGGAGACGACTCCGCTGCTGGATTCAAGGGGGCTGGATGACTCCGATGCCTCGGAACGAGTCCCCCACGAGGCAGTTTCGCTCGTCAATCCGCCGCCGTCCGGTCCACAGCCCGTTCTGGGCGTACCAAATCTCGCTCCGCATGCGAACCAAGCAGTCATGGCCAATGCTGGCTCTACACATGTCCTCCACCAGACGGCTGGTCAGCCAGTGAAGCCCCCTTTGCGGGCTGCCTATTCAGATACTGCTGCTGCCAAATCTGCTGTGCGCCGAATTGGTCCTCAGAGAACGTCATATACTGCGCAGAAGCTCAAGCTGCTGCCCGACGAACCGGCCGGACTCGCCGACGATGGGCTCGGAAGCAGAGGAGTTTACTCGCAAGCTGCCCGCATCACCGACACACCGGCCCGCAAGGACGCCGAACGCCTCGGCAAGGCGCACCGCTCAATGCTGCCTCGTGTCACGGCATACTGCACTGCTGGCTCGTACCGCATCAGCGAGCTGTCTCGATATCTGTTGGGCCGCAAAAACCACAAGGCTGCTCCAAAACTGTTCGACGAGTGCCTTTACACCCCGTACCAATACCGACGGGACAGCGGATCGTCAAATTCGCAAGAAACACTGCCTCAGGGAATTGCTGGCGCCAGTGCTGGCGTCATGCGTCTCGATGACGAGGGCGGAGATATTGATGTGTCTTATGCCGACCGCGCCGAGATCTACCTCTTTGACTACGGTGTGACGGTGTTTTGGGGTTTCACCGAGTTAGAGGAGAAGCGGTTCCTTCGGGAATTGGCTCGCTTTGAAAACGAGAAGCTGGCTGACGAGGACGTTCAGATTGAGGAGTTCAACTACTACATCACCAAGAGCTATCAGCCGCGAATCTACAACGATTTCATCACATTGCGTGACAACGGCAACTACATGATGAAGCTGTCTATCTCTCATGCACTGGCCCAGTCTGTCAAGATCTCGCTGTTTGAAGAGCTTGTCGACAACACTATTGATGCCACGCAGGATTTCCCCCAGGAGGTGGCCCTGACCGGTAAGATCAACATGAACCGCAAGAACATCATGAAGAGCATCGGAGAGTTGTTCATTCTTCGCATCAATATCAACCTCCACGGCTCTATTCTCGACTCGCCCGAGCTCATGTGGGCTGAACCGCACCTGGAGCCAATCTACCAGGCAACCCGTGGATATCTCGAGATCAATCAGCGTGTGTCGCTGCTCAATACTCGACTGGAAGTCATCTCTGATCTGCTGCAGATGCTCAAGGAGCAGCTGGGCCATGCTCACGAGGAGTATCTCGAGTTCATTGTCATCGTGCTCATTGCTGGTGAGATTCTCGTGGCCCTCGTTAACCTGCTCGTGGACTACTACGCAGCGTAGCCGGGAACGAGCCTCGGAGGGTCATTTCTTTCAATAGCGCCCCATTGTACTACACATCGATCTCTGATTGATGCTATCTATACAGCATAATATAATATTTGAGCTGACCGTCAATCTACCATCGCTCTCATGGGGTGCGTACAAGAATAGGTTGGAACGATGGTTCAATTACTAATGTTGGAAAGCTTAGGAGCTCTCCACATGAACAAAGTACTCATTGCAAGTGAGCACCTGGCGAGTGTTGGCCACTTTGGTGATGCGGAGAATCCAGGTCCATGATACGGGGCTCGTCACATAGGGAGCCAGGACTTTAGACAGCTCAGAATTGGGGAGAATGTCCTCAGGGTCATGGTGAGCCACAAGGCGGATGCCATGCTGACGACTGAGCGATAATAGAGATGGGGGAAGTGCGCAGCAGTCGTCAGCATTGATCTGGTCGAGGGCAGGTCGAACGGGTGATTCAGCTTCTAGGCTGCCGAGGAGAGCACTCAGACGAGGCGCCGAAAGCTCTGAAATGCCGAATTGCGACACCGATACTTCACTCGATACAGCAGCAGATGTAATGGCCTTCCATATGTCGGATACCTGCTTATCTGAAATGGTGGCATCGGCTTCATCGCCGTCATCAGAGTACTTGAGGCCCTCCAATGAGATGATGAGCTGGTTGGCAACTACCACCGAGCCGATTTGGTCAGCGAAAAGCTTGAGCGCCTCTGAAGTGGCCTGTGCAGCCTTTGCCGGCGTCACGCCAGCTGGCAAGAACAATTTAATCGTCACAGTGCAATCGGTTCCTCCGACAGTTCCGCAGACAGAGTTCTCAGGAACCACATCTGGGTCACTTTTGAAGGTAATCTTGCCGCTGAACTGCTCCAAGCTGCCTCCGAGCCTGTCTGTGAGCAGATTCGAGCCCGAACGACCGGCCTGAAGCGTATTGCCTGAGTAGAGAACGACCGACATCAGTGCGTTAAGTACTCAAACGACGAGTACAATCTGGTAAGCAGCTAGAGAAGACGAAGCGAGGAGGAGAGCTGGTCAATGAGTTACCATACACAGACAAGAGAATGACAAGCGGGACCAGTTACCATTCCCCGTGTATCTGGCTTGATTGTGTGTATAGAGCTACCTGCTTAGTGAAACGACGTCTGCCTTCCGTATACCCTGCTCGCCAAACCCTAGCCCGCTTAATGTACACTGCGAACTTTTTTTATCGTTCTTACCGTTTGACATGTCATTCTACAATTGTAGGAAACAACTCGACTAATCAATACCCTCGTATACCCATATAGGTGTCTTTTGTTGTCCTCCATTAGGTAAGTGACCCCCTCAGCTGAAGTGATGAACAATTTTTTGGGTGAGAATCTCAATGATATTTTCCCTATCCTCTAAGAAGCCCTGATCAGCTTTTATTGCAATGTTCGTTGCTAACAACAGGTACGTACGGTGGTCCTGGCTGAAATGATTATATCTACTTAATCTGTCAATCCCCTGAATCCTGGAACTACGTGTTACCAGGGACATGACGATTCCTAGTGTCTCAATGATCCGGCCTATATACTCGCGTCTTTGACCAAGCTAACAGTAGATGTCGAATAATAGATAAAATTACATTGATTCATGCCACCAAGATTGTGCCATAAGACAGTAGATGCAAAAGTAAAGTCGCATTTGCTAGCGACTCAGCTTGCGATTGAGAACACGGGTATTGTCGACACCGAGGCGCACAAGTTCCTCAAACTTGTCCATAGCCTGGGGGTCGCTTTGGTTCTGGAACGCATCAAAAAACTGAATCATCAGGGGTGTTTCAAGCTCAAGCTCCAGTTCCTTGGTGGAAGATGACTTGCGATCATTGGAAATGACAGATGTCAAGTCGACCTGTACTCCTGGCATGGAGAATGACTGGCGGTTCTTGTTGCGCACCGTTGAAGGATTTCTGCTCAGCAGTGTTGAGTGCTCCGTGTAAGGCTTTTCAATCGAGATCGAGACGCGGAAGTCAAGTAAATCGCCCGGCGAGTGCACCACCAGATCACTAATACGTGCCTTGGTAATACATGCCGTCATACGGTTATCCTCGTCGTATGTAGCACGGATCTTCTCTGCCTTGGTCTTGCTGCTATACATGACGTCGCGGGAGCGTGTATCTCGAAGTTTTGACAGAGCGTGATTTGCGGCCCGAGCGCCAGTGCGTGCTGGGGCCTGGGTCGCCCCAGAGACAATTCCTGATAACTCGTCCAGTACTGAATTGGCTCTGTTGAATTGCTCATCGCGCAACTCTGATTTGAAAAATGTAGACGATCGAGCATAGTCACTACGCAGTAGCGTCTCGGTGACAACAGGTAGCACAAGACGCTTCTCACTAGTCTTGTCACAAACAGTCCCTAGCTTGAACTCAACCTCGACGTATTTACGATCCTCACCCAGCTGCACCAAGTGGCTATACAACCATTCTGTGATCTTGCGTGTCAGATCCTCGAATGGTAGTACGCCCGTCATGCTGTGATCTAGGCCAGACAGTGACACAGCAGGCCCAGTAACCGGTTTGGGCTCTGCTGGAGCCGAGCCAGCATGTCCACCTCGAGTACCTCCACCACCGCCGCGACGGCGAGGCCACTTCTGGGCGTATATTGGTGGGACATCGTACTTCTTGGGCTTTGGCTTTGACGGCAGTTCGTAGCTCATGTTGACACTACGATTAGCCAGTGTAGGCTCGCGTGCGGGCTTACGAGCCGTCTCTCGAGCTGGTTGAATTGGAGCTGATTCACGAGCTGATTCACGAACTGGCTGCACTGGCTGCACTGGTTGCACTGGTTGCACTTGCTCTCGGACTGGCTCACGAGCAGGGACCTCTTTGGTGGGGTCGTAGATTTGTCCGAGCGACACACGCGCAGAGTGTGTAGCTGCTGCTGATGACAGAACGTCGAGCGCGCTTTCTGCATCGTCGTTGAGCAACGCCGAAACCTTTGTAGGTCGCCTGCTCATATTAGGTGAGCTGTTAACAGAGGATGTTGAGCTGCGAGGCTCATCCTGGTCGGGCCGAACGTCAATGAGATTGCGAATATCCATGGCCGTTGCTATAGAAATGAACACCCGATTGATCCAAACTCAACCGTTGATTCTGCTCGATAAATGTCTATTATTGCGACTATACAGTCGAAGCATGACATCTGGGCCGGGTAACTCAAGACCTGGGGTGTGTTCAATTTCCAGGCTGTGTGCCGCTATTACGAGTGAGCTACAACTTAGTGACAATCCTAGAGAGTCCCATGACTGCCAGACTACTTGAACCTGTCGGAAGTATTATTTTATCCGCATACCATTGCTATATCAACGCAGCATGCACTAGCAGTATGCAAAAAGGCATATCAGGGCAAGGGCACATTTTCATTGAAGGCATTGTAACGACAATACAGAAGTATCCATTGCGCAATGGCAAGCGGAAAGAGCAAGGGGCAGGATAAAAAGGACATAGCCAAGGCTGGACCTTTGGATGGTGTTCGTAAGGCGTCCCAGAAACCTGCAGGAGGGGTCGGTAAAGGCAAAGAGCCTGGTGCTGGTGCAGTAAGCAATACTCTGAAGGCGCATGCTGACAAGCGAAGGACCGTGTTCAAGCCCGTCATTGATGATCCCTACGTGAAGATTGAATGGCCCGCTGTTTCTGATGCGGATACGATGGCAGATCTGCTGGAATCTCTGCTACAGCCCATAGGAAGCTACGTTGAGAGCTCCAAAGCCAGGACCAAGTCTGAGCCCCAGCCCGAGGCGCCGACCGTTTCAGACTGGGTAACTCTTGGATTCAACAGCACAAATGCAGCAGTAGAAGACTATACGTCGTCACGGTTCCGTGGAGACTCTCTTGCATCTCCTCTACCTCCAGTCGTGGCAGTCTTCGTGTGCCGTTCAGACTATACATCTGCGCTTGTCACAGCACACTTTCCGCTTCTTTGCGCTGCTGCGTCTCTTTCAGATCAAGGTGAAGGAACTGAGGAAATACCCACTGTCAAGCTTATCCAGCTGCCCAAGGGAACGGCATTTCGATTGTCAAGGGCATCTGGAAAACCCGATCTGTTGGTAGTTGGAGTCCGCACAGGGGCACCAGGCTGCCAGGTACTACTGGATCTCGTCAACAAAATCGAGGCTGTACAAGTGCCCTGGCTAGCCAATGTTTTCCGGCGGCCGAATATCAAAATGGTCAAGACCTCAGCTCCTGCGAAAGGAAAGTGAGCAGCAGCCTGGCCAAATACCCACCCTCACACATGACCGTGCTACGAAATCACTGCGTCGCATTGAGCTTTAAACCACGACTCTCGATCTCTTGAAGTCCTCCTCTAATAACTGCATGCCTTTAGCCCAATGAACCTCATTCCCCCGTGACCAATGCTTCCGCATACTTTTTTAACCACCTTTTCCTATTATCCTCCTATCATCCACTGTAACTTCCACCAGATCGCATCAAGCTAAATTGAGTCTCTACAAAACCTGTCATTGGACCTTTTTTTCATCATTCGAGTGGACCTCTACTCCGTGGCTATACGAGGCCCCTGCCCTGTTACCCCTGAGAACGCCGTGCGCGTCAGCCGTGGCGATCGACGTCATAGGCGTTTCTGATACCGCATTTGCAGCTGAGAGTTTCAGGTGTAATTTACGTGTGGATCCGAGCTGCGAAGCATCCATTGCAAGCAACAACACTCGCCGTCGTCTACGCGTGGTATCTAGAACGCCTCGACGCATCTGTACTGAGACGAGGACTTGGGCTTCGTGATAGCATTTTTGGCGCGCTCGGGACTCGGTTGTTGATTTCTCGGCATGATAAAGGCCGTTCCGCTCACATGTACGGGCCATTCGCGACCCGTGACACACCTGTCATTCAGTGACATTCACACGGGCGTCACTCCGGCGTACCTGATGATATCTGCCTGCAAGGGTGAGTTTCCAATTTCAGTTTGAAGCCTCTTTTTACTAACACAGATGGAAACCCCATGCTTCGCAACGGCGTCACCGGCGACTGGATAGGCACGTTCCTGGGCCACAAGGGCGCCATATGGTGCTCTGTCATCTCTCCCGACGGAAAGCTCGCCATGACGGCCAGTGCCGATTTCTCGGTGATTGTGTGGGACTGTATAGCCGGCCAGGCTCTGCGCACGCTGCCTCATTCGCACATTGCCCGCAGCTGTGCGTTCTGTCCATCTGATGTCCAGGAAGAGCCCCAGCCGACTCTTCGTGTTGTCACTGCGGGCCAGGAGAAGCTTGTGCGGATCTGGGATGTGAAGACGACACCAAAGGTCCTGCGATCCTGGACGACCGGCGATTCTCCCATTAAAGTCGTGCTATGGCCAAGTCCTCAGTATGTTTTCCTCCTATGTTTCCCTTCTATTTCGTTGCATTTTGCTAACCCAGTACTATAGTAACGGCCGCAGCAGACGGTCTCGTGGTGTTCTGGGACCTGTCAGCAGATACCTCGACGGCTCCGCACCGCATAACAGGACACACAATTGAGGGCCCTATTGGACAGGTCGAGCACGACGGTGAGTGGATTGTCGTTGCAGCAGGAACCTCCCTCACAGTTCTCGACGCAGTGTCTGGAAAGACTCTGCGGACGCGAGACGTCGGTTACAAGATCTCCGCTGCTTCAATCAGCAAGGACAGGGCCCAGTTTGTGACGGGGTGCAGCGAAGACACCTGGGTGCGTGTCCATGACTATGCGACGGGTGAGCTCCTTGACACGTACAAGGCACACCACGGTCCCGTACACGCTGTATCATACGCACCAGACGGTAACCTCGTCGCGTCTGGCTCTGAGGACGGCACGATCCGCCTATGGAAGACCTCTACAGAACCGTATGGGCTCTGGGTCGAGGCATAAAGCATTATGGAACAGCACACGACTGATGACACAACTGTATACAACACCGCAGCTATCACTATAGGCTGGAGTGGAGACTATGGCATGAAATAGCTAGAGCACGATCATGACTAGAGAATGCATTAATAGATCAATAGGCTTGACCTTCACAGTCTAGAAGTGCGCGAATGATGTGTGGGCTGGAGCGACCAGAGCTGACGAACCCGAGACGTGGCCACCACAGTTTTCCCCGACTTGACGAGCTCCCACCCGTATGCTATGAGGTGGCTAGGAATAACAAACGCCATCGTAGGAATAAACTCGTCGGCACGGTGTGAGCGGCCATTGCTGGCCATCATTCCAACGAGCTGGTGGGGGTCTGCCGAAGACACGACGGCACCACCCGAGGAGCCGTTCCAGCAGTGTGCAGATGTGATGAGCATAGCAATGGACGGGGGTTTTGGAGTACCACGCGGTTGCTTGTCCAACAGAGGCATGAAGAATGCCTTGGACACAATGCCATGCGCGTACAGCGGCTCAACGTCGCCCATTCCATGAGGGTAGAACAAGCCATAGCCAATGGACGTGACTTTATCACCGGCCAGAGGCTTGCTGCTGCTAGGAACAAGTGGCTTGAACTTGTTTGGGCTGACGATGCTCGGAGAAGACTCCGACGTCACACGCAGAAATACCATGTCGACACCCTTGATGGGAGTACTGATTACAGACAGACTAGCCTGCAAGCTCGAGTTAAACCAAGCTGTGATGCGACTGGGATTTTCGCCGATAACGTGCTGGTTTGTCACAATTGTGTGTGGGTCGAGCAGAATGCCCGAGCCCCAGATGCGAACGTTGCGAAGTCCCGTCACAATGATTGCCACGACTCCACCGAAATCACGCGACGTCGCCTTTGGAGCTGGGGGCGATAGCAGCTGGGAAGGAGCCGGTAACAGCGCGCCCATCGAGTAGCCAAAAACGGTCGCCAGCTCCGTCTCCAACAAAGTATCCACTGGCACGATAACTGTCAGCTTTCCATGCCGCGACTTTTTCCGCAGCGATCCGAGGACAAGACCCGTGAGCCTGCTTGGTCGACTCTGAGATCCATCGTCATGGAATACAGCACCGCCCTCCATTCCCTCGAGAAACGTGATGTCGCTGAAAATGGCCACGGGCTGTCGCGAGTTGCGGCGTCGAGCCACGTAGGCGACTGTGCCCCAAGATAGGTACTCTAGGAATAGAGCTGGATTGACGAGAGCGAATGGTGCGCTCTCGACGACGATTTTCCGAGGACTCGAGCCGTGATCAACGGTGCTGAGGTCGACCGTCGTTGTCGTTACAGCCCGCTGCTTGTTATTGCTGAACTGCAAGACGTATATCGAGGCTGACATTGTCGCCAGAAACGCTGGTTTGTCTTCTTCCGACTCGTGGCCGCTCGGATCAAGGTCATACTGCGAAGCCAGCGATTGCAGTAGAGCTGTCATCGATTTGAGCTCGACAGTACGTACGAGGTCGACAGGAGCCCAGTCCACGGCATCTCAGTTAGTAAGAGCTTAAACATAGGTAATGTAATCTCACTCACTCTTATGGATAAAGTCGGGCACAACTCCGCAGATTTTCGTCTTTGCGTCGACGGTCTGTAGTAATGGTGATCTCGGTTAGTTTCGGCCGATCCTGTTTTATGGTACTTACACGGAGATGAAAAGTCCCGGCGTATTCCGTGTCGCTATGTAAAGAGCCGACGTGCACTCGGACGGCACGTCGGGCCCGTAGTCGAATCTGAGAGCAGCAGGCGCGTACTCCATGGTGTTTTGTGGGGAAGATGAGCCGAGCCGAAGCTGATATCAGCCGAGGGCGAGGGTACGATTGTGGCTCCTACGGTGGCACCGACTGCTGAATACACTAACTTGAGAGTGCCGACATACGCGCTTTTTGAGATAGACAAACGCTGGCTTTCAGCTTTCTGTTCCTTTACTCGCTGTTTATTCTCCGTCTAAGCGTCTAAGCTGTAGAACTTGGCTGTAGAACTTGGCTGTAGGAATCGATGATCTGCGCGGCTTTAGCGGCTCGTCATTATGGATCTCAATGAGCAAGCACCTACACTAATACAACCTACTGATAAAGTGGAGTGCTGAGTTTGTGGTTAACTTGATACGGAATTTGTCAGTTTGTGGCTTTGCAGGGTTAAACGGTTCTGAATTTAGCTGAACTTTCAATCTCGGGATTCGATCTCCGATATCTGACTCTTACCTTGGCACCAATTACTATATAAGCGGGACTCGCGCTCAATTGCGTACAGCTCGTTGCCCAAAATGTCAGGTGGAATTCGCATTGCAATTGGTATGATTGTACTTGTCGACTGTCGTCAATTGCGTTGCTAACTCAGACCGAGGCGGAACCTTCACGGACGTCGTCGCCCAGGCTGAAGACAGCGAGGATATCATTCTCAAACTCCTATCAGTGGACCCGGCCAACTACGAAGATGCACCCACGGAAGGAATTCGTCGTGTTCTCGAGACCTACACCGGCAAGAATATTGCCAAAGGAGAAAAGCTCGACCTGGACCTCGTGGAGAGCATCCGTATGGGCACTACGGTCGCGACGAATGCGCTGTTGGAGCGAAAGGGAGAGAAAGTCGCCTTCCTGGTCACCAAGGGGTTCAAGGATATCCTTCTCATTGGCCAGCAGGCTCGTCCCGACCTGTTTGATCTGTCAGTGACCAAACTGGGCGTCCTCTATGAAAGCGTCCATGAAATCGACGAGCGCATCACCATTGAGGGATACTCTGAGAACCCCGTCAAGGGCACAGACAGTGACATCTCGAGCGACCCGGACCTCGTGGAAGGAACCAGCGGTGAGGTTCTGCGCATTATCAAACGCCCTGACGTTGAGGCAATCCGAAAAGTCCTCCAACACATCTGGGACAGCGGTGTGCGGAGCTTGGCAATCGCTCTCCTCCACTCATATGTGTTTCCGCAGCACGAGAATCTGATTGCTGAAGAGGCCCACAAGATTGGATTCACCGACATCTCCGTATCATCTAAACTACAGCCTATGATCAAGATCGTGTCAAGATCCAATTCTGCTACTGCCGATGCATACCTGTCACCAATCACTACCCGCTACATTGAGAACATTGGAAAGGGATTCAAGGGCGGACTTGAGGCTGTAGGTCACAAGCTTCTCTTCATGCAGTCCGACGGAGGTCTCACTTCATGGTCGGATTTCTCGGGTCTTCGAGCTATTCTATCTGGTCCTGCTGGCGGAGTAGTAGGCTATGCCAAGACAACGTATGAGAATAGCCCTGTATTGGGATTCGATATGGGAGGCACTTCGACTGATGTGAGTCGCTACGATGGCACTCTGGATCATATCTTTGAGACGACTACTGCCCAAGTAACTATCCAGTCTCCTCAACTCGACATCAACACTGTTGCAGCTGGAGGCGGCTCTATCCTGTTTTGGAAAAAGGGGCTCTTCGCTGTCGGTCCCGAGAGTGCAAGCGCCCACCCCGGTCCGGCCTGCTATCGGAAAGGAGGCCCACTCACTGTCACAGATGCAAATGTGTTTCTGGGCCGGATCATTCCAGACTACTTCCCCAAGATCTTTGGCCCCAATGAAAACGAGCCTCTAGACAGAGAAATCGTTGAGAAGAAGTTTGCTGAGCTCACCAAGAAGATCAACAGCGATCGCACGGGTGAAGACAGCTCAGTGCAACCACTATCCTCAGAACAAGTTGCTATGGGATTCCTCGAGGTTGCTAATGAAGCCATGTGCCGACCTATTCGAACACTGACTGAAGGAAAGGGTCTTGTAGCCAGTCGGCACATTCTGGCTAGCTTTGGTGGTGCTGGTGGACAGCACGCCAACGCCATTGCTGCGAACCTTGGCATATCACGTGTCGTGATTCACAGGTACTCTTCTCTTTTATCGGCGTATGGAATTGCCCTAGCCGATGTTGTCCACGAGGTGTCGCGTCCCGAGTCTGTTGAGCTAACTGATGAAGCTCTACCACGTCTCAGTCATCGCCTTGATGCGATCTCGGAGGAGGCCATTGAGAAACTTGCAGACCAAGGATTCAAGCGAGAAAACATTCGAGTTGAGAGATATCTCAACTTAAAGTATAGAGGAACCGAGACATTTATCATGGTCCTGGATGAATCCGACACTGACGAGAAGTTCTCATACTCGGAGAGTTTTGTCACCCAGCATCGTCAGGAATTCGGCTTCTCTCTGGAGCGCCCAGTTCTCGTCGGTGATATTCGAGTTCGTGGTGTCGCCCAGAGCTCTAAGGCGTCAGAGGAGCTTCTGCCTTTGCAAGCTCTTGAGAAACTTGCTGGTGGTGAGCAGTCCAAGCCAGCCTCAAGTGCTACTACTAAGGTCTACTTTGATGGACTGGGATGGGCGAACGCAAAGGTATATCATATAACGGCTCTTACTCCTGGACAGAAAGTGTCAGGACCCGGTATTATCATTGACCAGACCCAGACCATCGTCGTGGCCCCCCAAGCAGTGGCCACTGCTCTTCCTACTCATATCGTCATCGACATTGATGACTCTGCTAGTCGAAAGCAGCTTAACCCCAACGAAGTGGACCCAATCCAGCTGTCGGTATTTGGACATCGGTTCATGAGCATTGCCGAGCAAATGGGACAGACTCTCCAAAAGACAGCCATTTCGACGAACATTAAGGAGCGCCTTGATTTTTCGTGTGCTATATTCTCGTCTGATGGTGGGCTTGTTGCTAATGCGCCTCATATTCCAGTTCACCTGGGCTCGATGTCTTCTGCAGTCTCATACCAGAAGACGATGTGGGAAGGTAAAATACAGAATGGAGATGTGCTTGTTGCGAACCATCCTGCTTATGGCGGCTCCCACCTTCCGGATATCACAGTGATCACTCCAGTGTTTGACCAGGATGGGCGCACGATCATATTTTGGGTCGCATCGCGAGGCCACCATTCCGACATTGGAGGTATCACGGCCGGTTCAATGCCGCCCTTTTCGAAGCACCTCTGGGAGGAGGGTGCCACAATCAAAGGATTCAAAATTGTGAATAAGTTTAAGTTTGATGAGGAGGGTATTGTGGATCTACTGTATCATCAGCCAGCCAAGTTCCCTGGTTGCAGCGGATCGCGCAGTCTCAGTGACTCCATCTCAGATGTGAAGGCTCAAATTGCAGCCAACAATAAGGGAATCAACCTTATCAAAAAGCTTATTGACGACTTTGGACTTGATGTCGTCAATCTCTACATGGAGGGTATCCAGGTTAACGCTGAGAATAGCGTGCGTGAACTGTTTCGCGGTGTGGTGGAGCAATTTGGTAATCACCTCGAAGCCGAGGACTACATGGATGATGGTACACCGATCAAGCTACGAATTGACATTAACTCGGAAAGTGGGGATGCCGTGTTCGACTTTGAAGGCACAGGACCGCAAATATACGGCAACCTCAATGCACCCAAATCGATTACGCATTCTGCTATTTTGTACGCGTTGCGGTCCATGATCTCAGACGACATTCCGTTGAATCAAGGCTGCTTGACGCCGCTCAAGATCGAGATCCCTCCGTCGACGCTTCTCTCCCCTGGTCCCGATGCCGCTACGGTGGGTGGAAATGTTGAGACGTCGCAGCGTATTACAGATGTTGTTCTCAGGGCGTTCCGTGCAATGGGAGCATCTCAGGGAACCTGTAACAATCTGACTTTTGGATATGGCGGAGAGACTTTGGAGGATGGCACTAAGCGTCCTGGGTTCGGCTACTACGAGACGATTGCTGGCGGCGCAGGTGCTGGGCCAACTTGGCAGGGTCAGAGTGGAGTGCAGGTTCATATGACCAACACCCGTTCGACCGATCCAGAGATCCTCGAGAAGAGATACCCATGCGTCCTTCATGAATTTTCCATTCGGGGCGGTTCAGGAGGAAATGGAAAATACCGTGGAGGTGATGGAGTGATTCGGGACATTGAGTTTCTAGTGCCGATGCAGGTTTCGATTCTTTCGGAACGCCGAGTGGTGGAGCCCTACGGTATGAATGGAGGACAGCCTGGTCAAAGGGGTGTTAACCTGTGGTACAAGTGTATCAAGACAGATTCCGCGGACAGGGCTTACTCTATCATTTCGTTGTCCGGCAAGAACACAGTCAAGATGGATATCAACGACCGTGTGGTAATCAAGACCCCTGGTGGAGGCGGTTACGGCGAGTCGTGAACTGATTATATAGCTAATGAGGCCACCAAACGTGGGTTCCCGCAATGTTAACAAGAGATTTTGACAGATAAATAGTTGATGACCAAGAGGCATAGTACAAAGATCATCAGGGGTGTTCAGTGGGGTCTTCACCTGGACTTGCAAGGAACTTGGCACTCACGTCACCCAGTTCCTCGACGTCTTTGTCGTCGATGGTCCAGTCAAACACTTCGAAGTTCTCTTTGATGCGCGCGAGATGGACTGTTTTTGGCAGCGGGACGTAGCCCTTCTGGAGATTCCATCGGAGGAGGATTTGGGCCGGCGTTCGCTGGTACTTTTCAGCGAGTCGGACAATGGCAGGGTCATGGAGACGGCCACCAAACATGAGGGGAGAGTATGCCTCGACAACGATGTCATGGGCTTGGCAGAATTTGGCAATATCATCGTGCTGTAGCCATGGGTTAACTTCGATTTGGTTAACGGTGGGGTGGTGTTTCAACTGGGGCCAGCTCAGAAGCTCGCGAAGGTGGTGAACGCCATAGCTGGAGACACCGATGTTTTTGGTTATACCAGCGTCTTGCGCGTCCTGGAGAGCGCGGTAGCTTTCGAGGCGCTTCTGCGACGTTGACTCGGGCGAATGAAGAAGTATGAGGTCAATGTAGCCTATTGAGTGTTTGACTTCATCAAACGAGTCCTCGACGGCGGCCTTGGTGCGATCGTAGCCAAACTCATTGGGCCAGATCTTGGTAGTGTAGAAGATGTCACTGCGGTCGACGTGAGGGTTTTTGGCTAGGTAATTGGCGATTCCCTCGGCTGTTTCGGCCTCGTTGCCGTAGATGCGTGCACAATCAAGGTGCCGGTATCCCACTTCGAGCGCTTGCTCGACAATGGCGGCGGTGATGTCGAGAGGAATCAGGTACACGCCCAGGCCCACGGTGGGGATGGTATGGCCGCTGCCGCTAAGAGTGAGTGTCTTTTCAACAGCCATGGCAGTGAGAAGATGAGTGACGGAAGAGCAAGAATATATAGTAATAAAGAGGAAGCAGTGAGAACAGCAAGACAGGAAGAACAAGTGAAAGAGCAATGACCTGATTTTATGTCGAGGGCCAATTAGAGATTGCGTATCAGCATGCAGGGTCCAGTACGGCTGTTATCGTGGGGCAATTAAGACCTGTCAAGCTGCAACTGGCGGGGCGTGGTAGTGTCGATGGTGAAGTAGGTGCATACCCCTGTGTCTGTGAGCTATACTACAAGAGTTCTAGGTCTCTGAAAGACCAGTTTACCGTCTGGGGTTGCCATCTTGCCGATTTCAGGACTCTTGCACGTGACTACAGCCTCGCAGGCATACTACTTCTGAGCAGCGAGGATACCATACAGTATCTGCGGAGAGTATGTGACAATCTCGAGCAATTGCTTATATGTTCCTTGGAGCACTCTCAATGAAGCGTTTAGTGTAGTTGTCTAAATAATTTTTGTCCCCCTATTGTAGTCGAAGTACTGCATAGACTGTACCTCACATTTAGCCTGCATACCTTGAGATGCATACAAAACTTTAGGCTACTAATCTGGATATTCAGCTCCTCTACTACTAAACTGGTATCACCTACTGCCTAACGTCCATTAGCTGCTACAAATCCCGTAGACTTTACTCTGCCAGGTCTTTGGCCTCTACACGCACCCCTTGTGCACGTCAGCCTGTCACGGCACCCGCATTCCAGGCTGCATGCATGAAGATCACGATAACGCCCTACCCGCGAGCCTCGGGGTGGCAGGCCAATGCACCGAGGCGGGCCCAGACACGCGTGCTTCCGATCGGGCCCGCACAGATCGGTGTTGACGTTGAGGCTTCAAGGAGATTACCTTAGATTGCTGGTGTAAACATGGCCCTAATTGGCTTACAGCTAGTATGGAGTATCTTCACCAGAGACTACAAAGTGACAGTACTGCACAATAAACAATAAACAAAGCAATCCACAGCACCGATCATAAAGAGAACCTAAACTAAAGCTCCGCTATGTAGCCTTATGGCACGCCTGAGTGCCCCTCTACCTGCCTCGCCATTTCTAGACGCGGCGTGTATATGCATACGCGAGGGTACGCGCGCGTGAAAAATGCCCGTAACCCACACTGTAATTTATCCTGCGATCCATTGGTGCGCGTTATCCACTACCAAGCAGCAAGCAGTTGAAGTCAAGCCAGGTTCTCTCGTTTAACAGCCCGGTTTTTCAACACTCGTTCTTACTCGTTCTTATTACTCTTCTGATCTTCTTGATCTGTCATTCTTGACGTCTCTTCTTGACGTTCGTCTCTGGCCTACTGCTCTGTCTAGAGCTGAACACATGAAAGCGTGACCTCGTGAACTCGTCCTGAACTCCACCATGGAGACCATCCAGGACATGGCTTCGCGGCCCATGAGAGTCAAAATCCTCTACACGCTCGACCGCGACCATGCCACCATGTACCTGGCCCGGCTGTCGGGCGTCGTGGACGTGCCGGTCGTGCCAGACTTTGATGATGGCGGTCAGACGGGGCCACTGGGTCTTGTTGACCTCGCCACCTGCCTACGGGCTGTTCACGACTCGTCGCCCGAGATAATCGCGGGACCGACTGGCTGCGACTACGCTGTCTATTCGGTCGATTTCTCCGAGCCCGACCAACCGCTCGTCGGTCACGGTCTGCTGTCGCGCACGTTGCTCCAGCCTGTACCCGCTGCCAAACAGGCTTCAGCGCCCATCTACCTGCCAGGTCGCATCACCACAAACATGCTGCCGCTGTACTCGGCCAAAGAGACCCTCGAAGTTCATCTACGCATGCTGCCCCTCGCAGACAGATCGCAGCCCGACTACCTCACTTCCCTCAAGCTGTATGAGCATTTTGCCAAACTGCTCCCTGCAGACTTCAACCACGGGTCGTGGACTGACCTTCTCACGAAGCACAACATCCTGGCCGTCATAGCCGCTGTATCAGGCGCCCACAAACCGGCGCCTACTACATCAGGCTCGTCGTCCCATTTCAACCACAGCGCGCTACCAAGCCCAGAGCCATCTTCATCAACAGGCATGTCGATGGCACCGATGCCAATAGCGCCTATGCCCATGTCGGCTGCTTCACTGCAGGCCCCCGAGCGCCTGGCAAAGCGCCAAAAGTCAACCCCGGCGTTGCCGTCGCGAGAGTCGCCATACCCGGCTTCGTCTCCTCCTCCATCAACCTCAAACTCCTACGCTCCCTTGGCCCCTGCTTCTCACATCCAACAGCACTACCTCTCCCACTTGTCGGTATCGTCGCCAGCATCGTCAGGCCCACTCATGGCTTCTCGCAAGCTCACCGTCGCAGACAAGAAAAACCTGCCCATCAGCAACATAGACCTCCCCAAGTCAGCGCTGCCCGGGTCTTCAGGCGACGAGGTTCCTCTAGCTCCCCTCCACATCAAGGAGTTCAAAGCAGTTCGATCCAAAAAGAACCGCCCAGCCAACATCGAACGCGAACTCCAGTACGCCCTCAACAACGGCGAGGTGCCCAACTTTTGCGACAACTGTGGAGTCGTCAAGACAACCACCTGGCGTCGCATGACAAATGGCGAGCGTGACGTGCTACTGTGCAACCCGTGCGGCCTGTGGTACCACTCCAAGAAGACGATGCGTCCGTCAAACCTGTGGTCTTCTAACCGCACCAAGTCCAAGGAGAAGGCTGCGGCAGATTCCGACCCCGCATCGTCTATTGACTGGAAAGCCGTGAGACAGCATCAGCAGATGCAAAAGCAGCAAGCACAAAAGCAGCAGGACCAGCTCAAGGCTGCCGACAAGCAAAAGGATGCTCCACGACGGGATACCAACGAAGAGCAACGAATCTCTGGTAGTGATAAATCTGCTACAGCAGCTTCTCGCCGTCAGTCGTACAACATTGAAGCATCTCGCGCTGCATCACTTGCTGCCGACGCAGGCGCTGTGCCTGCCAATGTCCACCACCCCAGCTCAAGCGGCGCGCAGGATTCCTCGGCATCCAACTTCTCGGGCCTCGTCCTGCCTACTGGCGGTGTTCGCTCCTCACCACCACGGTCCTCCTCGGTTCCAGCAGTGTCTGCGTCGCAGCCACAGGCTGACTCGGTTCATATCCACGAGATTATAGAGATTCCCAACACCCCGCCTCGCAACTCACCCGGCACCAAAGCTGGACGCACTGCCACCTCACAGGACAGCCAGGATAACAAGGAGAACATGCCACCTGCTGAGCCTCTTCGAGGTATGCCATCGACCGACATCATTGTTGATGCCGACATTGAGTCTTTGTTTGCGACGCCACGTCGGTCTGGCAGCCAGGCCGGGTCGACTCATGGATCCGTCACCTCGTCGACATCCAAGTGGATGAGCAAGTTCATTCACGGCAGGCCCGACGACGACGATGTCTTCAAGGCCTTCCTTGAGTCCCCGTCAAAGCGAGCTCTCGGTAGTGCCAGTGGCATTGGAGGCAATGCCGATTATAACTCGGTAGTCTCAGCTATGGCCATGGATACGTCGACGTCGATGGGCAGTGGCCTTAATTCCGACTCCATGGGTGTGCCCTCGTCTCCCCCCTCGTCCTTTTTCTATCTCTACGACCAGAACTCACCGACCTGGAACAAGCAATGGAGCACTCCCTATGCCACGGGCGACTCGGCCAAGTCGACGGGAAGTCCTGGATCCGACGCGAAGTCAAGCTCATAATGTCCTTTGAGACCTTCACTTAGATCGAAGTTTATTCAGCATCGCGTGCTGCTTGATACTAGCCTTATTACGCATCGAGCCAAGTATCAACAGGCGCACCTTATATATTAATGCAACTTTTTAAATGAGAAGTGAGGGTGTATATTGTAGAGACACATCATTAAGTAGTTGGTACTCGTCCAACCGCAGCATAAACAGATATTGACACTGAATATTTGAATTGGGAAAGTCTGGGAGTTTGGCCGAGTGGTTAAGGCGTCAGATTTAGGTAAACCCTAAAACAAAACCTCTGATATCTTCGGATGCGCGAGTTCGAATCTCGTAGCTCTCATCATATTTTTTGTCTTTGTCACGCACGCGTTGCACTTTTGGCAATATCGTTGAGCTAGGCGATATTGGCACTGCTATTATTTCTACCTCGCACTCAACGATCGCGCACGGCCATTCAACTCCAACTCGCTGGACTGTAGTACACCAATTCCACCACCCTAGTGGTTTTGCCAGCTCACCACAACCAGATTGGGTTTCAAGCTTGTTTTAGGTTGTGCGAATAGGACGAAACGGCCCTACCTTTCGACTACAACATGAGCGACGATAGGAGGCTGCTGGATTCGGCGCTCGACTCGGCGCTGGAGGAGCAGGACATTGAGTCAGGGGTATACGACTCTAGACGAAAGCCGTCGGTGAGCTTTGATGTTGACGAGAGCCTCGTAACTGACTCGACGTCGTCATTTGCCGAGATCCGCACGACTCCGCGAAAGACGCGCACCAAGGCGGGCGCTCGACGTACAAAGGTTGGCTTGCGCAAGAGTTCGCGGGTCACGACAAAGCTCATCTTCGCCCTTGTGCTTCCAGCATCGATTCTGTTTGTCATTTTCCTGGCCATTTCGTCGTCAGCAAACAAACCGGGCTCGTCACGGAACTCATCGCCTGTTGCCGCCCCGACAGGCCTTGTGTATGCGTCTGGCTTCGACATGCGCCAAAACTGGGGCTCCATCTCGCCGTACTTTGATACGGGCACTCCGTTTGAGGGTGTCAACCCGGCAAAGTCGACGGTGCGACGCTCTCATTGCAAGCTGAAGCAATCGCACATTCTGCACCGTCACGCAGACAGATACCCCACCGCGGGCATGTCCAAACGCATGAAGTCGACAGTAGAGAAACTTGGGTCGATGAGCAAGCCGCCATCATCCGAAGAGCTGAGCTGGATAACCCAGTGGAAATACACGCTTGGCTCAGACCTGCTCACTTCGCGAGGAGTCGGCACCGAGTTCAAGTCGGGCGCCGACTTCTGGGCGTCCCATGGCGCTGAGCTGTACAATGCCACGGCAGATGGCATGCTCTTCTACTCGGACGATCTCAACAAGTTTGAGAATGGAACCAAGCGACCATTGCCGGTGCTGCGCGCAACAACGCAGTCGCGAATCCAGACCTCGGCACGCGCGTGGGCTGCTGGCTTCTTTGGCATCTACGGTGGCCAGCCCTACGACGTCGACCACGACGACAAGGGCGACGGAACATCTGTGTACGATCTGGTACTGCAGTGGGAGGACGCGGGCGCTAACAATAATACGCTGGCTTCGTACTATGCGTGTCCGCGCGACAACGACCCCACGACGCAGACTGGTTCGATCAAGAAGCAGACCTGGGTCGATATTTACCTGAAGGAGGCAGCAATCCGCCTTCAGCGCGTATTGCCAGGCTTTGACAATGTGACTGCCACCAATGCTTACGACATGCAAAACCTGTGCGTGTTTGAGACTGCGTCCTACGGGTCGTCGCGATTCTGCGAGCTGTTCACCGAACTCGAGTGGAGAGGTTTTGAGTACGCGGGCGACCTTAGCTTCTACTATGACAGTGGATTTGGCACTGAGGTCGGCGCTGCCATGGGTGCTGGTTACTTGACTGAGCTGGGTGCACGACTTGAGAACAAGCTCGTGGTGAATACCGATCGCGGCGTCAACCTCACGCTCGACACCAATCCCGAAACGTTCCCATTAGAGCAGCCATTTTACCTCGACATGACCCACGACAGCATTATCATCTCCGTGTTGACTGCCATGGGCCTGGGCTTTCTCAACCACGATTTGCCCGACGACAAGCTGCTCGCGCCACGACAGTTTGTTGCGTCGCGTCTTGTGCCGTTTGGCGCTCGTCTTGTCTTTGACGTGCTTGACTGCGGCGAGGGCACCGAGTCAGAAATGTTCATCCGCGGCACGCTCAACGACCGGGTGCTGCCTCTGAGCAGTCTGCCGAGCTGCCCATCATCTGAAGATGGCTTTTGTGGCTACAATGACTTTGTCAAGTCCATCAACAAGCGCCTTGAAGAGGTCGACTTTGTCAACGTCTGCTACAAGGACATTGGCGCCTAAGCTATATAGTAGAGGGTACATTCATTCGTGACAGTACCACTGTTGCATAAAGGAGTTTAATATTACAATGTACACATGATAGGACGACTACGAGTGAGTCTTTGAAATAACTTAATACGGCTACAAGCGGTTAAATGTGGGCCAGACCTGTTGCTTGCATCTGGCACTACACCGGACGGCAGCAGGAATAGGAATAGGAGCCCGGTAATCCGACTAATCGCGCTGGACCTGGTTCAGAATACGCAGAATGTTGAGGAAGAGGTTGAGGATGTCGAGGTAGAGGGAGATGGCAGCGGCAACTTCGTCCTCTGGGTGGTAGCGGTGCATGATGAGCTGGGTGTCGACCAGGATATAGCCCGAGAAGATGAGGGCGCCGACAATGGAGTAGCCGAGCGTCACGGTCGAGGACATGGGGAAGAACATGGCAATGAAGCCGACGCCAATGAGCGCCCACAGGCCAGCGCCGAGGTACATCTGCCAGCTGGTGAAGTCGTACTTTGTCTGCATAGAGAAGAGCGTGAGGCCCACGAAGACAACCAAGGTGATGAGCACTGCCTGGACTACAATCTGCGTGTCGTAGAGCGACGACACGACTCCAATGGCGTAGCTCTCAAACAGTGTGAAGAGGCCCAGAAAGATGAGGTTTGTCGGGTAAGTGCGCTGGGTGACAAAGGCGCCAATCATAAGGCCAATGGCGCCAAACATCGACACCCACATGGCCCACTGGTTGTTGAGAGCCCATTGCGACACAGACGAGTTGAGCGTAATAAGAGCACCAACAGCACCCGTCAGCAGCAGCTGGACACTGAGAATCGTGTACACCTTGCGCACAAAGGCGTGGCGAATGTCAATTTCGGCCTCGGCCACCGATGTCGAGTACTTGAAGTCGTCGGGGAGGTTGTCGTTCTCTGTGCGGGCGGGGGCGCCATCGCCTGGCACCAGCAACGGCTGGGTCGTGTCACCCGTGTACTGGGGAGGCGGAATCGAGGGCTGGGACATCTTGTTTACGCTTGGATCCAGTCAGATGAGAAGCGGGAAAAGCGAAAAGCGGGAGAACACGCCGAAAGAGAACAAGAGAAGCTGCAGTTCGGAAGCTGGGGCACGAGATGCTGCGGGGATCATTTAAATGGTTGCAGCCACCGAGGGCAGGGGTTGTGGCACATGTAGTGAGTAGCCGTACATAGCCGTTTGGATAAGCCGTGCAGTCAGCAGTCGATGCAATTTAGCTAGCAGTAGTAGGATGGTCGCAGCTAGAGGTAGTACGCATAACGGGGCTGTATCAGCTTGAACGTGCCAAGCGATACGTTATAAAGTTGCATAGCCCATGATAGCAGTGAGTGATAAAGTCGCACAGCTTGGCAAAGTCACGTGACGGTGTCACGTGTTATCTGGCTTAGAGACTACTAGGGGACCTTACTAGCACCTACTAACTTCACATTCAAAGGCTATGGAGGACTCGTGTCTACAGCTGCATGCGCATTAAATCTCATACGTGAATGTGAGGCTTCATTTTCCCCCTCCTTCATCGCCCTCCTTGTTTCCCCTGCTCACGCCAAGCTCATTTCAACAGGGCTGTGCAGGCGCGGCTGCAAATCGCGCCGCATTAATCATACGCAATCTGGCGAACTCCACGATATGGGTGTGAAGTGGTAATATTCGCTAAGTTTGCATCGCCCTTTATCGCTGAGCCACTGCCAAGCATTTCAAAGAGATTGGTTGAGCGCTTTAGGTGTTGAATATATATATCTCGACGTATTTATTGTGCCGGATACCAGATCACATCGATAATGGAGCCGTCAAATACGCTGCTGGTGCTCGGCATCACCGACAACGAGCAGTCGGAGCAGCTGAGGGATTTGGTTTCAAAGATCGATCTCGACATCGCGTACTGGGTTCTGCTCAAATCCTTCACTCGTGTCATTGCTGTGTTTGAGACGACGGAGCAGGCTGTCACTGCCAAAGAACACATCGAGACCCTGGCTGCTGGGCCTAACTGGAGTCATGTCAAGGTGCACTTTACGAGAGATACAGACATCCACAGCGACATGTGGCTCAAGCTGCCAGATCGCGGTCGTCTATGGCTCATCAGTCCTCCTCCTTCGCCACCAGTCGGCTGGGAACCTCGGCCTGAATCGGAGCCCAACAAGGATGCTCACGTCGATGGCAGTGAGCTGCACAGGGCCCTTGAACTCGCCGCCAAAGCGCCTTCAGCCATGACACTGGCTGACAAGCCTGTTCTGAGTCTCGACACCTCGGAGCCCAAGACGATCACGAGACGATTCACGCTGCGCGAATCGAGTCCTGTGCAGCCCTCGATTGTCATCGAATGGGACGACGACGGCGACGGCAGTGACGGAGAAAGTACTCCGTACATCACCAACCAGCGGACGTTTCCCAAGACCGAGGCACCTCCGGTCCCCCACTAATTGCATATCTGAGAGCTCTGAGATCGCTGAGACCAGCTGGCCTGGTCTGTAGAGTCTGTTGTGTTTTGTGTTCGTCTTCTGTCTTGTTTGTGTCTGTCTATTGCAACGGCTACTACGGTGGGGTGAATATGCATGGATATGTACATCAGGCAGCGACTTCGGCAGTCAGTGTCTGAGAAAGGGTGGAGCCCGGTTCCACCACGGGCGTGAGCTCGCCGCGGTCGTCGTATTGAGCCTTGAAAAACGTGTAATGTAGGACAATGTCGTCGATCTTGGCCACGGCCGGGTCTTTGGCGAAGTCAGGATCAATAAAGAAGAATACAGGCATGTCCACTTCCTCGCCAGCTCGCAGCATCTGCTCCTCGAAGCAGAAGCACTGGATCTTGCTGAAGTACGGAGCCACCTTCTCGGGTACCACGCTGTAGGTGGCCATGCCGATAATGTCCCGATCCGAGATGTTCTTTGCCTTGTAGAATGCTAGAGCCGTCTCACCAGGCAGCACCTGAACCTCACGCTGCTGGGGCTTGAAAGTCCACGGTACTGAGCCGGATACTTCGGACGAGAAGGTGATGGAGATGCGCTTCTTGCGGTCGACAGGCACCATTTTGTCGGGCGTGAACTTCTCATTGTCTGTGATGGGAGTTCCACCCCAGCCAGTTCGCTGGCACAGAACGCGGTACAGCGGTACAGACGCGTACGTAAGAGCCAGGAATCCGATAATTACACTCGTGGCATACAAACTGACGCTTTTGACCTGTTTCCGGCGGGCCTCGGCCCGAGCCTGCTCGACACCGCGCATGAACGCCGCCCGTTTCTGCTCATCTGTGTACTGGACGGTGCGCTTCGCATTGAGCCACATCCGCGATGTGGTGAACCGTCGCGCCGGGGCCCATGGCCGGCAACTGACGAACCGCAGCATAGTGATCTGATGGTACGATTTGCAGCAGGCTGCTTTTGAGTGTGCGGGGCCGGGTAATATATCTACTACCGCATGTCTCAGCCGCGCCATCTGGCCGATGAGATGTTTGACGCAGGTCACTGAGCAGATGTGGCGCTACAGCGTTTGGGCTGGGGCCTATAATCACCTATTTCCTGAAAAAAATTTGAGACCTCACTATTTGTCTTAATTGCAAGACACCTACTCGATCTGGCGGCGACGCCGGTCCGTGCCGGTTGCTCCATTGTATGCATAACCCAATTAAGCTCAGCGATGGGCGCGGCTAAGTGCATGTCACAACGTAAAAAATGTAATTTAAAGTGCGGCCGTAGCGCTTTGTAGTTTAATTCACTCCTGCTAATCCACGACTTGGCTTGCGCGCTTTTGTAGACCACTTTGGAGATTTTGGGTCTACACAGACGGAAAATCTTCACACAAAAACTAGAGGTGGAGAACTTGGGTGGAGATAATCTCGAGACATGTCTGACCCATTCAAAACGGGCCCTGACCAGCAGGTGCGCAGCGTCGACTCGGTTGAGTCGGCGGCTTCGTTGCAAAAGTACGACTCTACGGAGCAGGGGACTTCCCGTGTCGACCACAGCGGCGAGGACCTTGAGTCGCAGAACGTCACACAGCGCGGGCGACTCACCAAACCGTTCCAGTTCCTCACCACCAAGCGGTTCTGGATTATCTTTGTTCACGGCCAGATACTGTCAATGAGCATTGTGTCGACGAACACGCTGACGACGTTTTTGGCTGAGAGCGGCAACAGCATGCCGGCATTTCAGACGCTTTTCAACTACGCCATTCTGGCGCTGGTGTTCACACCGTATACCATCTACCGCTACGGATTCAAAAAGTGGACTCGCATGGTGCTCAAGGACGGCTGGAAGTATATCATTCTGTCGTTTGCCGACGTCGAGGGGAACTACTTTGTCGTCAAGGCCTATGACTACACCAACATTCTAAGTGCTGCACTGCTGGACAACTTTGCTATTGTCGTGGTCATTGCCCTGTCATTTGCATTCCTCAAGGTGCGGTACCACTGGACGCAGCTGCTAGGCGTGCTGGTGTGTATCGGCGGCATGGCGCTGCTCGTTGTGTCGGACCTTATCACCGACAAGGACTATCCTGCCGTCAACATGGTCAAGGGAGACCTGTTTGTTCTGCTTGGAGCTGCGTGCTACGGAGTCTCTAACACGGCCGAGGAGTACTTTGTGTCGAAACGCCCGCTCTACGAGGTTCTGGGCCAGCTCGGGTTCTGGGCTGTCATCATTAATGGCGTCCAGTGTGCCATTTTTGAGCGCACCAGCATCCAGGAAGCTCAATGGAGCGGCAAGGTCGGCGGCTACTTCGCTGGCTACACGCTGTCGCTGCTGCTGTTGTATCTGACAGCGCCAATTCTGATGCGCATGTCGTCAGCTGCGTTTTACAATTTGTCGCTGCTGACAAGTGACTTCTGGTCGCTGCTCATTGGTCTGCGCGTGTTCCACTACTACGTGTACTGGCTGTATCCGGTTGGTTTTGTTTTCACCATCATTGGCATGATCGTCTACTACGCGGCCCCCAAGACTGTGTTTGGCGAGTCCATCAAGCCGTGGCTTGGCGAAAACCAGGAGGAGGGAGTCATTGGGGTGGGCACCGCGCGTCAGCACGAGGACGAGCGGTTTGACGAGTGATGTCACAGATCTCTAACTCCCTTACCGTTGCATATATTTAAATAGGCATAATTAATCGTTTCATAGAGCTACAGGTTTGTCGAGCTGGGCTTGAGTTCGACTACCTGGTCTATGCCAGGATACTCTGGCACGTCAAAGCCGTATTTTGCAGCGAACTCAGCGTCGATGAACCGGCCACCAACAAAGTGTCTGCCCGAGAAGTGACGAGCTGCCGGTTTGGGTGCAGTTAGACTTACGAGGACGTCGGGATGGAATTTAGACGAACCAGGCCCATCGTCGACGTCCCATGACGACGGAATGTCGACGCTCGTGACGGGGATGCCCTGAGTCTGCATGAGCTCAATGGCACGAGGAAATGGGTCGCGCACGGGTGGCTTGAACGAGAAGCCAAACAGCGCATCGACTATATGGTGTTGATTGACGAAAGCGGATTCGACGTCGTCGATGAACGGGATGCCGAGCTTGTGTAGTTGCGTCTGTAAGCGATCAAACAGATCGCCTTTCGACTTTTTGGGATAGTAGACGGTAGGACGGTAGCCCAGCAGGTGGAGATGTCGGGCTGCCACGAGTCCGTCGCCTCCTTCGGTTAGCATAATGGACAGCAGAATGGACAGCAGAAAGGAGCAGCTCACCGTTGTTTCCTGGTCCAGCGAGAATCAGGACATTGGAGCCTTTTGTTGGCGGGTGCACCTTGTAAACTGCCTGAGCTACGGAAAGACCGGCCAGTTCCATCTGAGTTAGAAGTGGATGACTGGAGATTGATAGTAACGCACCAGTTGATCAATTGAGAAGCCTCCAGAGGACATGAGCTCTTTGTCAACAGCTGCTGCTGCCTGAGCAGACAGGAACTGCGTTAGACGGTATGTGTGATCAGCCATGGTTCTTACTCGAGTTGCCATGGTACAGGGATCTAGATGGAGGTGGAGGTATAGGGATCACCGATCCAAAGATGCAACAGTTGTCGTAATGAGTATCTTCAATTGACGAGTCGGATGATGGGTTATAGAATTTTACGGCTGATGGGTTATACTCCACTTAACGTCAACTGTTAAATCACAAAGTGGAATGGTAGATGCAAGCGCATGCAGGGAGCAATGGTGGGCAGGGGCAGCGGAGTTGGAGATGACAGACAAGAAAGGAGTAGGCGGGGTTTCTAACATCCACGAGACATAACAGTGTGAGTGCGGTAAAGGTGGTAAGGTAAACCGGTAGGCTGGTAGATGGTAGCGCCGGTAAGTGGTAGCCGGTAAATTGGTGAGCCAGTGTAGTGGTACTCGACAATTGGCAACTCCGCTAAGCAACTCCGCTAGGGCCATTGACAGGCAACCCGCAATTCAGTCTATTGAGAAATTCCTAATACCATACACTCCGTTAAGCTGCAAATCTCTGAAGTTCCCTCTCTGCTTGCAACACCGCTCATGTTGTGCCTTAGTTCTCTTTCTCGTTTGGGTGGCTGGGCATCGGGTGGGCAGGGGCCATATGGGTACGACACGAACTGGAACACAAAGACCACGCCGGATCCGCGCGTCCCAGCGGATTTGGCCGTGATCGAGCATTGGGAGCCAGCCTCCCATCTCGCCAGCCTCCTATCCGCCAGTCCCCGTACCGCAGTGTTGCTTGGCCCGTTGATCCTCACGCCCGGACCAGTGCAGGAGGTCTATGCTGATTGCCTCATCGGGCCAAATTAATGCACCGGTTGCGGCCGGTTTACGAGTCGGGCACCTACCGGCCCAGCACAGTCTGGACCGTTGGGTGTCGCTGTCCCGTAATTTACAAAGCCAATACGGTTTGTACCTCTGCCGAGCCAATTAGCAGCCCAATTTCCGCCCAGCCGAGGCCAATCGCCGTTAGCTCGTGCCCATTGTTCTCGTTTGTGTGCACGCGCCTGTAAGCCTGTGATAGCGGGCCCTGCACCTCTGCCCTATCTTGGGGTACATTACAAAAAAACACTGGCCCGATTGTATTTTAGCTACTGAGCCACGCAGGGCCTAATCGTCGATTATCTTTTCTCTCCCTTGTTCATCAGGTATCGATCTGGTATCCGTGTGTACTCTGTCCCTGAAATCTTTCATCCTCTTTATCCTCTTCATCTACTCTTCATCTCCTCAACCTGCTAGTCTTGTTCTCAGTCTTGTTCTCAGTACTCTCAACTCCGCTTCTGCCGGCATGTCTACGTCCTTTCGATCGTGACGGTCTTGGTTGTGAATTTGCGCCTGTATATGACAATCGCTCTGGAAAGTCTGAGCCAACCTGAGCCTGTGAACCTGTGAGCCTGTGAGCCAACCTCGCTTTACCACGAAAAAAACGACCATTGCTTCATTTCGCTGTTGTCGCTGTCGAACCCTACAACTGCTTTCCAGCTTAAACCTGACGTTGAACCGCCACTACCATGGGTCCCCAGTCCGGCTCTCGCACCTGGAACTCGCGTCCAGACCGATTGCCGGCCGTGTCGTTCCACAAGGATGTCTTCAAGGTGCCGCTGACCCCGGCTCCATCGCCAACTCCGCACTCGTCGTATGACCCGTCGGCTCCCGCCAGTTCGTCGTCGTCATCCTCGTCCTCCAAACAGGTCCGCATCGCCGCCCACGGCGCCAGCCTATCACCACAGTCGCCCTCGTCACCGAACAGGTCAGCCCATCAGCTCCAACAGCAGTGGGCCAACGACGACCCTGACAACTACAAATACCATGTCCAACAACTACGGAGTCACAGCGACGAGTACCACCGCCAGCACTTTGCGTCACTCGGCCACATTGAGTCGATGCCCAAAGAATCGCTCAACGCCATGGCCATGTTTGACTCGTTGCGCGACCAGTTTATGACCCTCGACGATAACCGCAAGTCCATGTTCCTGCACTCGCTGCTGTCGCTGTGCAGTACCAACGTGCTATCCAGTGCCTCTGAGTTCATTTCGCCCTTTTTAAAACGCGACCCCTTTGCCGTCCTGCCCAACGAGCTGTCCCTCAAGATCGTCAGCTACATTGACGATCCGCAGACTTTGGCCCGCGCTTCCCAGGTCTCCAAACTGTGGTATCTCATCCTCAGCGACGACCTCACCTGGAAACAGCTGTGTAATACCCATCATTTCCGCCGACTCTCGGCCGCAGTAACCTTCCGACATGACCGATCGCGAGTGCCGAGCATCGCTGGCAACCTCAACGGCGCTGCCACAGAGGCCGGCGTCGGTGAAGTCTCTGAAGCCTACTACAACCCTGCTGTGACCAAACGGCCTGTCCCCACCTCTTACCGCTCGCATTTCAAGCAGCAGTACCTGCTTAATTCGGCCTGGTCCTCTGGCGGCAAGCTCGCTGCCCGCTACGTCATCTCCGTGACCGCCGTTGTCACGGCCCTCGTCATGGACGGGAGATATATTGTCATTGGTCTTGACGACAGCAAGATCTTTGTGTTCCGCGAAGACGGACGAATGGTCCGCTCGTTGTTTGGTCATGTTATGGGCGTTTGGACGCTTGCACTTCGCGGAAACACACTCGTCAGTGGTGGCTGCGACCGCACTGTGCGCGTATGGGACCTCACAACTGGCAGCTGCACGCAGATTCTCGAGGGTCACTCGTCGACTGTCCGGTGCCTGCAAATGGTCGATGAATCGACCGCTCTGTCAGGCTCGCGCGACGGTACTGTGCGAGTATGGGACATCAAAAAGGGTGAGTGCTCGGCTGTATTTGAGGGCCACGAAGCCTCGGTGCGCTGCCTCGCTGTGCACGGCGACCTGTGCGTCAGTGGCAGCTACGATTACACAGCCAAAGTCTGGCGTATCTCCACGGGCCACCTCGAACACACGCTCGTCGGCCACCACTCGCAGATCTATTGTGTTGCATTTGATGGAGAGAGGATTGCAACCGGTTCACTCGACGCATCGGTCCGCATCTGGTCGCCAGTCTCTGGAGAATGCCTCGCTGTTCTACAGGGCCACACGTCGCTCGTTGGTCATATCCAAATGAGCGGGTCTACTCTCGTCAGTGGAGGATCCGACGGTGCCATTCGCATATGGGATCTCGACAAGCGCACATGTATTCATCGCATCGCTGCTCACGACAATTCTGTGACATGCCTCCAGTTCGACTCTGAGCGCATTGTCAGTGGTGGCAGCGACGGCAAGGTCGAAGTGTGGGAGATGGCTACCGGCAAGCATGTCCGCAGTTTGTCGGGGCCCTTTGATGGCGTTTGGCAAGTGGCCATCAAAGACGAAAAGGTGGTCATCCTGGCTGTCAAGAGCCAGAAGATCCACATGGAATTGGTTAGCTTCACTCCGAGTCACGATGCGCTGGAAGCATCGTCGACAGTGTCGTCGGTATCGTCGTCGACGAGTGCATCGCTGGCATCTCAGCTCGAGTCGCGGCTGGCCACTGTCGACACAACCATGGTCGATCTCGGCACCTCGCCGACTTCTAAGCCCGCAGATGAACTAATTTCTGTGACTCCAGAAGCCCTGCAGAGACACAATGACTCGATGGATGTTTGTTGAAGCCGCGTTATGTTCATATTTATAGATAATGAGTTGGGTTGTAATAATGGATGCACGTGAGTTGGTCTAGTGTTGCGAATGAGGCTTGCATCTACTATGTCTCGCTAGGTAGCCGCCGGGCGCTCGGTCTCGGTATCCTCATCGTCGTCTTCGTCATCGTCGGCCCGCGACAGTTCTGACATGGGGGTATCGCTATCGACAGCAGCTGCCTGCAAGTGCTCGAGATGTCTGACCGATGGTTGCGAACCCGCTTCGACTGTTGGATTATTGTCATCGATGTGATCCTCCTGCTGCTCGTCTACCGTGCCTTCGTCGTCGTCCTCGGCATCGCCCTCAGTTCTCTGCTTTTGAGACTCCTCGACAAGAGCTCGCACCTGGACGGCCAATTCCTCAACGGCTGGTTCGTACTTGGCTCCGGGGCTAGCCGTCGTGTATGACTTCTTGTCTTTGGCATTGAGCGCCGTCCACGCCTCGGCCAGTGCGTGCGCAACCTCCTTCTCTCCATTGACTCCAGACTCGGCTTTGATACGACTAGCTTCGCGACTGCAAAACTCGACGATCGGATGCTGTGTCTTCTTTTGTTGCTTGGGCTCCTTGGTTCTCTTAGACTTGGACGCCTCTTTGACGGGTGTACGATCGGACGGGTCTCTCACTTTCTTGACAAGATCATGCTGAATGGGCTGTGTTAGCATCAATGCCATCCTGAAATTGCAAACTTACCGAGTCAGGAGGAGATAGGGAGCCATCCGAATCATCGGCTTTAATCGAAGCACGGTCCTCGAGGCTCTGGAGCAGCACGGCACGCTCTAATCGAACACGCTGGATGGCTCTTTTGGTGCGCTGGATGGCTACAGCAGTGGCTTCATTGTTGTGCTCGACCTCGTGAATACGCCGCTTGAGGTCGGCTACTTGGAGCTGGATAGCAGCATCTGCGTTAGATTGCTATCACACGAGCGCGAGACCGTCTCAAACTCACCGTCCACCGAGGCTTCCATTGTTTTAGCGATGTTCTCGAAGAGACGGTGAATTTCACGAACCTGATCATGACGCGGCTACCAATACGGCTAACAAATCGGCTTCACCTAAGCGCGAGCAATTATTCAACGTAGCGGCATATTAAGATGTAGAGACTCATCTAATTGACTCCATTCGCGACTACTATCTATACACACGCAATGCAATGGAGTTCGGAAGCGTCGCTTCTCTTGAAGTCGCACCGTGAACTCAGCTGCTCAGCACCTTGTGCTCAGCACTTCAGCTTGCTCAATCAATAACAGTCACTTGAATCCTTGTTTGTATTAAATATATCCTGCAATGAAGCTACACGCCCACTGCCCGCAACTCTTAGGCTGATTCGTCAACCTTGACATCCGCCTTCTCATCTCGGTAAACCGGCTCAGAAGGGCCGATAAGAGCCTCCTTCATCTCGGTGAAACGAGCTCCAAACTTGGCAGCGGCTAGGCGCTCCATCTTGTCGTTGACGATAACCGAGATGATCTGAAAGAAAACCACGAAATACCATGCCGCGGCGATAAACTGAACGGCGGTAACATAATCATCCGACACATTAAACGACTTGTCGATACCGCTGCATGTAATCTTCGCGGCGGCCACAGCATCTTGACTTTCAAACTGGGTGATATCCAGCGAGAAGCACTTCTTGGCAAATCCAGTGAGTACAAGCTCATTAGTCTGAACGAAGCACTGGTAAACACTGTACAACGTAGCGACAATGTGAAGTCGGTTGACTGCGGCCATTTGGAACATAAACATACGCAGAGTAACGACGACGTACGTAGAAGCAAGGAAGTAGAACAGAGCATAAGATGTACCGTCTACCGCATAGTTCTCGGCAGCACCATCGTCGTTCGCTCCCGTGCGTGCCAGAGGCTTAGTGACATTCAAGTGCTCTCTGAACTTCAGAAACTGGGTCAACTCGTAAACGGTGAGAAAACCGTAGAGTGCGCGCAGCGCCCACAGGACAACCTTCTGCTTTCGCGTCTTAGCCACAATCACACCTGGCACAGCAGGCTCAGCGGCCGCGTTGTTGATATCGGTCGTCATTGTTGTAAGCAAGGAAGCAGGCAGGAGGATGGGGCAAACTTGGAAATGAGGGCGAAGCAGGAGGGTAACTCGGATAGAAACGCCTGCTTTCCAGGAGCTACAGGAGGGTAACAAACCTTAAATTGTCCACGCTTCGGGTTTCTTCTCGGATAACAGCGGCATATGCTTGCGGCATGCATGATAAGCGGGTGGGTTGACTAGTGTGCATAGAAGCTACACGGTAACTTTCTCAACTTCAGAGTAAGATTGATTATCGTAGAATCTCGCTGAATAGTTAACTATTAGTATGTAAAGATATATAGATCGTGCAGTCAATCAGCCCATTGCGGGCACTACGAACCTCATGCATCCATAGGCATCGTCTCGTCGAGTAGAGAGGTCCGTTCAGTGACCGCACTAGCTTCTGCTTTCACAGGTGAGAATGTGGCGGCTGCGAATCGCTCTATTTTGCTGTGGGTCATGGTTATGATAAGTTGTACAAGGACTAGAACATACCATGTCCCAGTGATTAGCTTGAGAGCAGTAACATAGTCATCCGACACATTGTAAGAATCATCATAACCGCGGCATGGCAGAGCACCATCCGATGCGTGTCCGCTACTATGCGCGAGACATTTTCTGGCGAGTCCAACAACGATGAGTTCATAGGTGTTGGTGAAGCACTGGTAAACACTGTAGGACGTAAAAGCCATGGCGTGAAGTCGGTTGATCGCAACGATCTTGAACAGGAACAAACGCAGAGTGAAGCATATTAAGAAAGTCACAAGAAAGTACATGAAGGCATAGGATATAGCATCGGATGCATATTTCTCCGCGATACCATCGTCATTCGTTCCCACGCGTGCCAACAGTTCAGATACCTTCAACTGCTGTCTGACATCTACAAATACGGCGAATTCAAAAACGGTCGTTAGGCTGGATATCACACGCATAAACGGTAGGGGAATCAAGATGCGTTTGCCTGCTGCGCAGGCGTAGTCTGGTCACACCGGACTTGTCATATCCTTGTTAATGAGACATTTCGGAACTCGAAAGGATCTCCCGCGCTAGATTGCGCACCAGGATAGACTTGTTACTGGTGCTGAGCTTCAGTAGGACGTCGTCCAGCCCTTGTAGATTGCGGGGTTTCCCAGAAAGTGCGCCAAGGACCATTCGCAGCGCTCGGAGTAGGTTGAGGACAACGGTTGGGGCCGTGGTCGCCCGAATACCGCGGCGAATCTCACTGAATAAAAGATCAAGCGGGAGAGACTTGCACACGCGGCTACTGAGCTTCAATATCGAGTGGAAAGACTCAACGGCAGCACCGTACTGTGTATACCCCGCCAGTTCCAGTCCCTGAACTAGTTTTCGGGCAACATCGGGGTTAGACAGCTTATCCTCGACTCTCGCTTGCTCTTCTTTAAGCCACGCTGCTATTGCATCATACGCGTTTGTCTGCCATGAACGATCGACCGTGAGGTCAACAAACGTGGAAAGCGCATCACCCCTCCATAGAGCATCTCTACATGTAACACCCGCGTGAGCCATGTCACACAACATGGGAAGCGCAAAGTCGCGTATTGGACCATTGTAAGCAGCAGCGTCTAGGAGAAACGGGACGAGCCCGGCATCAGCAGCCTCTGATTGACGCTCGTGATTCAATCGACAAAGATTGAACATAATGGGCAGGGCCTGGTTGGCAACCTCACGATAGTGGGCACCGGCCTTTGAGGACTTCATGGCCTTGACAATCTTACTGATGGCGTTTGAGTCCTGAATCACCTTGAGATTCAACTCGTGAGATGAAAGATTCTTGATGAACTTTAGCACCATCAATCGGTGAGACTCATTGAGGTGTGAGTAGCATCTGAGTAGTCGCCGGAGCACCTCTCGTCTAGCAATAGCGGTTTTGACGTCAGTACTCGCTTGAGCAAACATGTTGAAAATCTCCATAATGCTGCTAATAAGCTCGTCAGCATTGTGGGAAGTGGACAGTGGTTTTTCTTGCACGAGTCGAGTGAGGACCTTTGCTAACGACTCCGCAAATGGAACCCGACACAAAGCTCGACACACATAATTGCGGCTTGCCAAGTCCTGACGCTTCAGGATATTAGCAATGCCGCGAACGCCAATAAAAACGATGTTTTGTTCGGTGTGATAGTCCTCCATCAGGAAGTCGGACAGGGTCGTGAGTCCACCACAAATCATAAAAGCGTCCAAGCCCATCACGCTGCTGTCACAGACGGTCTCAACAAGCAGGGATGCAAATCGACGAGTCTCCGATAAATGCTTCCTGGTAGTGTACTGCATTACAGTAGGAAGCCCCCCGATACGTACAAAGCTCTCCAGTGCTGAAGTGTCAGTACCAACCAACAATGTCAGGATCCGAATTAGATTGACCGTAATCGACCGGTTTGCCGTCTGTGTCAATGCCTCCACAATTGGCACGGCTCCGTGTAGTTTGGTTATAGTTTTGCAGCACTCTGGGTATAGTTCAAGTAGCCGGAGGATTCCAATCGTTATATCGACAAGCTCGCCGTCATCCAAGCTGGTACCACGGTTCAGCTCGGTTACGAGCGACTCAGTCTGCGCCTGAGCTTCCGAAACAGCACTGGCCCTGGGGTCAAAGTCTCTATGTTCGATTTCCGGAGACTGCTCGTCGAGGCTGTCCTCAACTGAGAAAGCATCATTTACGGATGTACTGAGATGCAGAGTTTGATGCTTCGAATTAAGGGCGTCAAAGGTGTCGAGCGATGTCTCATCGAAATCGTTAGAGTAGTCGTCGCCTATCTCGGTTTCTGCTAACTTCCTAATATCAGGTAGAGCGACTTGAACTGCTGCACTTGGAGGAGTCTCGGGTGCAAGAGATAGTTGGGATACCTCTTCAGCAATGCTTCCGGGCATGTTTTGAATGAGATGCTCAGCGACAGCCCTTTGGAATCGATTGACATCAAAGTCACCCTCTAGGTCGGAAAATCCCTCGTCGCCATCTGATTCTGCGTATGCTTCCACTCTTTTTGCAGAACCTGCAATACTTGTCTGTTTGGGCACTTCTGCTATCGGCTTGGCATGTGAAAAATCACCTATGTTAGGAAGCAGCCTCAGTATGTGTATGATACTTACCATTGTTAGCTCCATTATCCAGAATATTGTAACGCTGATTCTTCGGCGGGGAAGTGAGAGTGACTTGGTTTGATAAGATGCTCGTCTGCAGATCGCCTTGGTTAGGGGGGAATAAATGAGAGTTTGAGCTCACCATCGTTGGTCCAGTCAGACAAGAAGCTCGAGGTTGGATTCCTAGATCGCGAGGGTCGACTTGAGATATTCCATAGCTTTACGGTCTCGACAGCATCAGAGTAGTTCTTGACTTTCGAATCTCGGTCTGAGCTCTTCATGAGCCAGGGGTGTCGCCGTAGCTTGCGTGCAGATATCCGCAGGTTAGGATCTTTCTGAAAACATTCTAATAGGAAGTCTTTGAGGTCAGCTGAGATCCGTTCCGGAAGGGGCGGGTAGTCGTTTTTGACAATAGCGTACATGGCTGCCATAGTGTTGTAGTCATGGTACGGTGCCCGGCCGGAAATTAGCTCGATGACAGTACAGCCTAGACTCCATATATCTGAGGCTGTCGTAGAGCCATTTACCTCGATAACTTCGGGTGCCATCCAGTTCGGCGTTCCCACAATCGACCTGTCCACTGCGCTAGAGGCTTCATTCACACGAGCGGCGACTCCGAAATCAGCCAGTTTAACCCTCCCTTCTTTTGTCGTGAGAATGTTGGCTCCCTTGATATCCCGATGGATAGCACCCTGGTCGTGAAGATACTCAAGCCCCTGCAGAACCTGTCCTATGTAGACTGCCGCCAGGTTTTCTGGAAAACGACCAAATTTGCGGTAGATTGTGTGTAGAGAGCCGTTTTCACAGTATTCGAGAATGATGCTGAGAGTATCGTTAGTCTTCACAAACCCATGGTACTTGACAATGTTGGGGTGGTTGAGGTTCTTAAGCAGATCAATCTCGGTCATGATGGTCTCCAGATCGGAGTTCGAAATGCCGCTCAGCGCGATCTGCTTGATGGCCACGGTCTTGCCGGTGGACTGATTTAGGGCGCTGTATACCGTGCCCGATGCACCCTTGCCTATTCGATCTCCCAGGACCTGAAAAAGTTAGCTGATCCCCTCTCAATACTCGCCTGACACTCACGTAGTTGTTCAGCGCAGCGTGTGGCTTCAGCCGCTGAGCTGGCGTCGCGGAGACCACATCGTGTGTGCGGCGCCGCTGTGGAGTCCGGGGCTCCATGGCATCCCTGTTCGCTTTGCGAAGAGTCCGATAGATACACGCGATAGAGTGTGGCTCAGTTAGCGAAGTATACCACTTTCGCGATCGTGTTATAGGACGTGCCTGGTTACCCTGGATACGATATTGGCACGGCTGAAAGGGGGCTGAAACCGTCGCTGAGGAGTCCGAACGGCTTTGGAGAGATCAGACTGGGGCATAAGAGGTTAGCTGATATCGGAGAGTGGGCAGGTTAGTTTTGTTCTGTCAAACCGGTTGATGTTATGGACTCGCGTTGTAGGCCAAATAATTGTGCTAGCTAGAAGGGGAACTCTGGAGGCATATCCTTGCCCTGGCATGCCCTCCTGCACACTTTACAGTCAATTTATTTACGGTGTTTAGACAGATGGGTCCGATGGGGGAGTCCTAAGCTAGAAATACCGAAAACCACCAATCCCGTGGGCGTATGAAAGAAACGCCTACAAGCCGTGTCCTGAAAAGCTTCTCAGTGTCAGGGTGACCGACGTTTTGGTGCAGTGGAATCATTCACAATGTCAAGGCGGCCTACGAGTGAAAACGACCGATGGCGATCTCCAGGACCAGACCCCTATGCTCTTGACTACGACGAGCCCGAAAACGGCGATGGTCGAGCTACACAAGAGACTCCTTCCATTCGCCAGCCTCGTGTCCGTCCATCGGAGGATGCCACTAACCATCGAAAGCCGGCTAAACGCAAGAAAGAATCCGGCGGACAGAAAAGGGCACACTCAGCAGACCGTGACGTTGGGCTCAGCTACGCATTCCCAGAAATGGATGGTGCAGATACAGATATAGCTGCAAAGGGACCCCCAATGAATGCTGCAGAGTACATTTCTCAAGTGCGCACGGAGGCCCAGTTACGACCTTCTTTTGTTGTTGCCCCCCGATCGAAGTCTTCTGTCTCCGCCTCTACGTCGATTGAGATACGCGATGGACAAAATGATGATACCATTAGCAAATCCGAGTCTGACAGCTCAGCTATTCCCGAGCGATACTCCGCAAGCCATGTTATCGACGAACACTGGCAGGAGGCACTTCTCATGAAGTTTGGCCAACTCAGAAATTCCATTAATAACTGTACTCCCTCTGAGCCTGTTGGAAGGCTATCGCAGAACAATTGGGGAATGTTATTCGCAAACCCTCCTTCTCTACCCAACGTGAAGGCTATGGATCTTCGCAGTGTGCTTCTGGGCATTGAAAGCTTGACAAAACGACTGTCTCGCAATATTCAAAGCAATCTCGCAATATGGGTTCTTGTTCTTCTTGCACGACTGCCTCAGATTCTGGTCGGAGGAGACATGGCAATTCTCCGTCAGCTTGGAAAGCGCAGTCGGGATATTAGACGAAGCTCTCCGGGGTCATTGAACGCCACGACCCGCTGTACGCTTGACTCTATAGTGACCATCCTGGCAGTGCCGTTTGGTCAGTCGGATCTTCTGGATTAGAGAATGCCTCGTATGTTCTGGATCTAAGATTTCAAAAGGGGATATTATTTATTCAATGCATGTCATAACTTTCAGTAAACGTAGACTGCCGCAGTCATCGCCGAGACGGAGCGGCGGGCCCAATTTTCCGGGCCTCCTCTTCTGCCCGCTGCTTCTTCAGCCTTTCTTGTTCTAGAGGTCTATTCTTTTGAGCCTGCAGCTTAGCAGCCTCCCTTGAAGACGAGTGGCCATCCCATTGAACCTCGGTAGTCGTCTTGAGCTTCTTCGAGTTAGTCTGGACGTCTGCAGGCTCTGAGTCGAACAAATCAGATCTCGCGCTAGCAAGACGTTTGAGATTAATATCCAGGTCTGCAGTCGACAGGTTCGTGGTAGCTCTCCGTGACTCTTCTATTCTGCGTTGCTCCTTCCACTTAGGATCAAGGCTCATGATTCTCATATGCTCATCGTATTGAGACTCAGGAACTGGTTCGCCGGTAAAAGGGGAAATGAGAGTTCTCTCCTTCGAGTTCATCAGTTTGGATCGTATCGAGGTACCTGCCGAACGAATTTTCATAGATGGTGGTGCAGGACGAGGAGCGGTGTCTGGCGTGGCAACTGGCTCAGCCTGTGGCTTGTGTGCAACGGGAATGGAAGGTAGAGGGGCCTCTGTGGGCATGGGAGGAGGTCGAGAAACCTGAGGTGGCAGCGGACGTTTTGGAGCCAGCTCCTCCACTGGTCGACTACTATTGTCATCTTCATAGTCTGGAGGAGCTTCTTCCAACTGATAGATGCCCTTGCGCTTCTGCTCAAAAGAGGCGTACTGGACCTGCGAGAGGGAGAGAGGCGGTGGCAAGCCAGTATCGAGGTCAGCTTGAGAGAATTCAATCGTCTCGACAACGACAAAATCATGCCAGTCGATCTGGGCGTAAG
This sequence comes from Sugiyamaella valdiviana, assembly GCA_030570555.1. Lineage (NCBI taxonomy): Eukaryota > Fungi > Ascomycota > Dipodascomycetes > Dipodascales > Trichomonascaceae > Sugiyamaella > Sugiyamaella valdiviana. The sequence goes on from JAJLWF010000001.1 coordinate 256,552, forward strand.
AGATTCGTTCGTGTTCGGCCTCTTGGGCAGCTTTTTGGTCACGTTCTTCTTTGAATGCTGTCCATTCTGCACGCGCCTTGGCCAACCCAAGAACCTCGTACTTATTCTGAATGCCCTGAGCCACCTTCTCCTTGACAGCTCGTGGGGGCTTTAGAACCTTTTTGTACTGATCCACCAAAGCTGTGAACAAAGCATAGAGGGAATGCGTGGGCTTGAGGAAATCAAACTGGAAGTTCTTTGCCTCTCTATGACCAAGGGCCGTCATAAACTGGGGACCCGACTTAGCAACATAGCGAGCCGTCAGCTTAATGATATCCAGATCCTGGGCCGAGACGGGAGGCAAGTCCGTAGAGAACAAAAACTTTGGCGGTTCCTGTGGTCCTTTCTGAGCTTCAGGTAGGGACGACTCTCCACCTTTAGTCGATTCGGCTACTCCTGATCGTCCAGCCTTGTGCTCTTCAAGACGCCATTCGTAGTACTTATAGTACGGGTCGTCTTCATGGATGAAGCTGAACTTCGGGTTGGACCGTTCGCTCTCGCGGATTCGGTTGACGAATGCTTGACCTTGGCGTGACACATAGCCAACAGTCTTCTCGATGACGGATCTAACCTCTGGAGGCGGCAGGATCGTACCCTGCGGGGGCTGTGACTCTGCTGAATCGGCGGTCATTAACGCGCTTACAGTGAAGAAAGCCGGCAGTGGTAAATGAAGCTTTGAATCCGTGGTGTGCAGCTCACAGACTCGCCAAAAAGATTCAGCCTTACTGATCCAAATGACAGGCCGGGTAACGGTGTCGCGAGATGTGAGTTTCTGGATGGGGAAAGTGACCTGTCGATTGACTGTCGATTGAGTCAGCTACGGACAGGCCTAGCCTCAATTGACTCGTCAGGCGAGTCACAATAGACAGTTACTAGTTCTGGCGATTTCCAGTCATTTAGGGTAGTGGAATGTCAGTAACACCACATCAGTCATGTTTCATGTGAGATAGCGCATTTTGACAGCCTTGCATAGAGGGTTCCTTACAGCCGGACGCTCGTTGTTCCACAGCCAGGCACAACCCTCATCGCCTTGAAGCTGTTCTTGTGAGCCGTTGGCGCTGGCACTGGCACATGCGACGAACACGAGGTCCCTGGCCAATCGCACGACAGGGCGCATGGAGCCCCCGCCCCCTGGCTGTAATGCATTGCTAAAAAATATATAGCGCCAGTTAGGGCCGCGCCTACCCTGTGACGCAACGGCTTATCGGAATGCGATCATGACCAAGATTGCCACTAAGGTGCGGTGCCGTGTCTTATCAGGACGGACCGAGGGAGTGGGAGAATTGTAGTTGTTTGGCGAGTTTGAAACTGTTAGAATTGGTCTATTGGTAGTTGTATATATACAATCTATTCAGCTATAACAGAGTTGCATGTTACTGCCAGCCTTCCCGTACAACAGTACTCATGTAGTAGCACATGTGGGGCCGAGCGTTGTTGCGTCATTTGGCTGCATGATAAGCAGCGGCCGCCGATACGGACCCCACACATATAAATAGACGGCACTGCCGGGGCTGCCGATAGCGGATTTTCTATCTGTTTACGTTGCAAATAACTACATTCACCATGGGATCTGGACCATCTAAGCCCACTGAGCCTGTTGCCAGCACTTCTGCTGGCCAATTGTCCGAGAAGGGCGCCAGCCAGCTGGCTGCCAACCTCGCCAAGTACCTCACGCTTGACGAGGCAGAGATGTCGTACCAGGACACTCCTCTCACTCCTCACGTGCTGACGCAGTGGAGCGAGAAGCTTCTCAATGACCCCAAGAACCGCCTGGCTCTGTCGGCCGTGTCCAATGGCGATGTCGGCAGCATTGTCCGCCAGCGTGGCGCCTCTGTCAAGGACAAGGTCCACGTTTTCAGCGACAAGGTCGAGGTCGAGGGCTCGCCCGTCACGAACCAGCGCTCGAGCGGCCGCTGCTGGATCTTTGCCAGCACCAACATCTTCCGTGTCCAGGTGCAGAAGAAGTACAACCTCGAGGACTTCCAGCTCTCGCAGGCCTACTTGTTCTTCTACGACAAGCTCGAGAAGTCCAACTACTTCCTGCAGACCATTCTGGACACCCTCGACGAGGACCTTGACTCTCGTCTTGTGCAGACCATCCTCAAGGACCCTGCTTCTGACGGTGGTCAGTGGGACATGATTGTCAACCTCGTTGAGAAGTACGGTCTCGTTCCTCAGTCGCTTTACCCCGACTCGTTCAATGCCTCGAGCAGCTCTAAGCTCAACTACGTCGTGGTGTCCAAGCTGCGCGAGTTTGCGCTCCTGCTCCGCGAGGCTGCTGCCGATGCTAGCACCTCGCGTGCTACCTTGATTGCACTCAAGGAGAGCTTCGTCCGCACCATCCACAACATTCTGGTCATTGCCCTTGGCCCTCCCCCCAGTCCTGATGCTACCTTCAACTGGGAGTTTGCCGACAAGGATGGCAAGTATCACTCCGTCACATCCACACCCAAAGACTTCTACAAGTCAGCCGTCGGATTCAAGGCTACAAAGTACTTCTCTCTGCTCAACGACCCGCGAAATCCTTACAAGACCCTGTACACGGTCAACAAGCTGGGAAACATCGTGGACGGTAAGCCCATTGAGTACGTCAACGCCGATATCTCGGTGCTCAAGAACGCAGCAATCAAGGCTATCCAGAACAACGAACCTGTGTTCTTTGGCAGCGACGTGTCACACTTTGCTGACCGAGACGATGGTATACTCGATGACCAGGCTTGGGACTACTCTCTGGCCTTCAACACTGAGCTCGGCATGACCAAGAAGCAGCGCGTCCTGAGCAACACATCTGCCATGAACCACGCAATGGTTTTGACGGCTGTGAACCTCGAAGGTGGCAGACCCACTCGCTGGAGAGTGGAGAACTCGTGGGGCTCTGACGTGGGTGAGAAGGGTTTCTTCATTATGAGCGACTCGTGGTTCGACGAATTCGTGTTTCAGGTGGTGACGAATGCTAAGTACACGGACAAGGAGTACGTCGACATCTGGAAGAAGAAGGACTACAAGGTGCTCCCTCGCTGGGATCCCATGGGTTCTTTGGCTTGAACTGCCAAGGACGGTTTTCCTTCCATTGGGTCGACCAATAGTAACGATAGTGAATTAAGATTATATGTCAAGCCACAGAGAATCGCTGCAAAGTAGTCCTCTACTGACTGAGAGTCGTATCCCATTTGCACGCGTCCCCGTTATTGTTCAACGACTACTTTCCAAGAAACTCTCGAGAAACTTGCGAAGTTTCTCTAGTATTCGCAGACACTACTAAACACGGAGATATGTTTACAGAAGACGTTTCTAGATTAGCTTGATCTGCGTCCGCTCCTACGGTAATGCTGGTAATGCATATGAGACTATTCCAATGTGACCAGAGTTTCGTCAGACTCCCAAACCCCTATCCAAGCTGCCCCCTGCATCATCATTGAGTTGGCTCATTAGAATAAACGCGTAAATTTTGGCGACGTTGAGGTGAACGGGTCGTGCTGGAGTTAGAATTCAGGCTGCTGCTCACTGACATGAGTCATCAACTCGACGCGCTGGAAGCCCGCTTGGTGAACCTGGAACGGTTGTGCGATACGTCAGACTCGAAGCCGTTGATCTCTACAATTGCCAAACTGGAGGCAGATGTGGACTCGCTACTATCTCGAGCTCCTGCCATAGCGTCACTTGCACATAAGCTAACAGGTGAGTAGGCAGTCTACCGTGTTCAACCTGCTAACATGCAAGATCTCGGTTTGTGGTCTCAAGTGACGCTGGATCCAACTGTTGGTTGCTCAAACGACGACCTCGACAGCCAGGCAAAGGCCCAGGTTATTCTCTCAAAGCAGAAACAGCTTGAACAGAGCATTCCTCTCATTGAGCAGGTCTGTCGAATGTCCGTTCCTGAGACAGACTGGCCTCACGTAGATGCCGTCCTCGAAGGCTTGGCTGATGCGGAGACAGCTGTGGATGAGGTTGTTTCGCAGTCCGAGGAGCTCAGTATACGTAGTTCCCAGGCTGTCAAGGTACATTTGGAGGGTGTCGTGGACTATAACGAGAACTGGGTGTCGGTTGAGAAGCGGATCAGAGACTGCGAACGCAGGCTACGCGTGGCAAGTCCCCAGACTTCTGACTAAAGCATTTGACTCGCGTCGCGCCCTCTGACGTCCTTTGCTTATCGTCACCGCAACGTGTCCGATGTCGTGACCGGCTGTAGACGGCTCCACCGCAGGCGTCTCATGTATCCGGAATACGGAGGACAACTTTATTTATCACGGCTCCTATAGATGGAGCTTCATTATTTAACATCTACTAATCGCGGCACCGGCAAGTCCAGGGGAATATCTCTTCCATTGCCTGTTTGTAGCCTTCTGAGCCTATAGTCACACGCTCACAGCAACACGCAACATACCATGGTTGTGGTGCGGTCTGGGAGTAAGCGCGTATTGACAGCCCAGGTCGTGCATTTAGCATCCGCCTTCGGAATAATTTCTTTGTATCTAGAACGGAACCCGCATATATGCCTAATTGTCCGTACCGTCCGCGCATGACACGCAGCGGACCCGAAAAGGGCCAGTCCAAACGAGCGCCAGTCCGTTGTAATCGCGGCTACAGGATTGCTGGTACAACACTCGGTCTGTCGCACAACTTGCACGGGTACCATACAGACTGCCGTGCGTCCCCCTGTATGTCCCCGCGAGGCGGATCGAGCAGCCATAACCGGTAGTCCCTTTTGGGAAGTAATTGCATATACATCAACGCGCACCAGATCGACTTAGACTCCTGACTACCGAGAAGATCAAGTAGCCTTGAGATGGCACGCCTGAACTTGACGCCGCTGGCGGTTTCGTTTGTGTCGGTTGTGTTTGTCATCTCATGCATCCAGAGCTACTTGTACTATGGACTGGATCGCGGTGACACTGATGCATGTACCATGACCTGGAGTCGACCTGTGTACCGACGGGTCCGCGACTTCACGTCGGCAAAGAGCCGGATGGGCTCGAGATACAATCTCTTCCTGTACGGCGAGTGGCTTGTCGACAAGGACGACGAGGCCGTTGTTAGCGAGAACGGCGTCCCGGTGCTGTTTGTGCCTGGCAACGCAGGCACCCATTCGCAAGGTCGGTCTCTCGCGTCATTCTGTTCCAAGCGAACCGAGTTTGACAGAGGAGCTCCCGACAGACCCAATGGAGGTTCAGCTCGTGGCAAAGCCAAGGACCAAGCGCGTGAAAGGGCCAAGTTCCGAGGCAAAGAGTTTAATGAAGAGGAATTCGACAAGCACCCTCCTCCAGACGAGCTCGCACCAAAATTCGATTTCTTTCTGGCTGATTTCAACGAGGACTTCACTGCATTTCACGGACGTACTCTTTTGGACCAGGCTCAGTATCTCAACGATGCAATTGCACATATACTTTCCATGTACGATGGACATGATAATCCTCCCAAATCCGTCATAATCGTGGGCCACTCAATGGGCGGAATCGTTGCACGGGCTCTGGTAACGTTGCCCAATTACGTGCCGGACTCTGTCAACACAATCATCACTCTTTCAGCGCCTCATACGCTACCACCCCTCTCGTTTGATGGTGATATTGTCGCCGTGTATGACAAGGTCAACCAGTTTTGGAGACGAGCCTTCAGCGAAAACGCAAATGGTCGATCCGCTTTCAACCTATCGTCAATGTCCCTCATATCCATAACGGGTGGACCCTCTGATGCTATGGTCCCGTCGGACTACACTTCGGTGAGTACGTTAGTCCCGCCGTCTAATGGATTCTCTGTATTCACACACTCAATCCCAGGGGTGTGGACCGGAATCGACCACCTAGCCATCGTTTGGTGCGAAGAGCTCCGAAACGCGGTTGGAAACGCCTTATTCGATATTGCCGATTACTCATCGCCATATCGAACTTTGCCCATCTTCGACAGAATGCAGGAGTTTCGGAGGTCATTATTGTCAGGCTTGGAGAAGAAAACAGACCCCTACAGATACCAGGCGCCTAGCAGACGACTAGTAGTGGATGAATGGACGGAAAATGCTGTAACGGTGTCCCTCGGAAACGAGCAGAAGATGCATATTACGGAATATGATAAGCGCGCGACATTTTTCTACAAATCCTCGATAGCTGGTCCATCAGCCATGTTTTGCCACAGGCTTGGCGATCGAGAGGAAGATCACTCGGTTAACCTTACGAGCATTCACAAGAATGACTTCACTAATGCCCGCGCCTTGGCTCTGCAGAAATGGAACGAACTCAAAGCCCAGTCCAAGGAAGCGGACATCACAAAGCTCAACGTGGACAACCCAGGAGTTGAGCTACTGTGTCGCCAGCTTGAAGATGGTGCGGCATCTTTACCCGCCCCATATGATTCTGAGGAGCATCCGTTTCGCTCGGAAAAGAGGCTTCTAGTTCGATTGGTCAATGAGGCGTACGACCAGGACCCTATTCTTATTCGATTCTCGACCAAGCAGAGGGATTATCATGCGGTGGTTGATGTTCCCTTAGAATCGGGGTCAATTGAAGTCACAGACTCTTGGATGCGTCTGAGCCGAGGTTATCGGGAGATTCCACTGGGAGCGCATTTTACAGAAATTTCGCTTCCTGGGACTGCAAGCAGCCTGATCACTTACTCAGTCGTGGTAAATTCCAACTTTGCTGAGTTTAAAACGTGCACAATCCCATCATATTTTGAAAATTTCCAAGGAATTATCCGGCAGAGCTTGGATGGAGACTCTGAGGAATCGAAACTGCATTTGAACATTCTCAACAAGACATCTTCTCTCATCTCGGCGCATGCACCCAGTCCGTATATGCCCTACTTGAGCACACCGAGCCTCAACCTCCAGGTGATCTTACCCTCAGTCATTTGTACGGAGCAACTGAAAGAGGATGGCCCCCAGAGGTCTCCATACAGCCTGTTCATCCGCGTGGATATACGCGCAAGCTTGGCAAATATTGTGCTGCGGTACCGCACGCTGTTTGCCATTTTCCCGTTGGCGATAGCAGCGATCATAGTGACCATGCAATTTTTAGCTTTCGCTAGCAAGGGTGTGTTCATTTCGTTCGGCGAAGCCATTGCCTTGTATACCCGCTTCCCACTCCTTGCCACAGTTGTTGCTGCTGCTTCGGTTCACATTCTGGTGTGCATCAATCCTATTCGAGGGCTGTTAGTTGCTTTCAGACTACCATATGAAGGCAAGAATCTTGCGGCGATGAAGGCGTTCAACTCTCTTCTTGAGCAGAACGATGTCTTCCTGGGGATCTCGGAGCCGTCATTGTGGCCATTGGCTTCGATGTTTGTCTTGACGGCTGCAGGAATTTGTTTTGCCCTGTTCTTCGCGATAACCCAGTTGGTGGACGTTTTGGCCATTGGGGTCAACTCGATCTTGCCAGTTCCACGAACAAGGCAAATCAGTGACGATATGGAGAAGACCAATGTCGAGAAATATCTAACAGTTCACTCCATTGACCGCCGGGAGGTTCTGAAGCAGCTCACTCTGCTCTCAGCTGTCGTGTATTGGATTCCATACCAGGTCTCCTTCCTCGGTGCCACTATATGGCAAGTGGTGAATGTCGTCCAGTTGCATCGAGTGCGATTATCAAAGGGGCCCGGTGAACGGAAAGCTGACTCAAATGGCTATAACTTTGCCGTGAGCTTGATGATCTTGTTCATCTGGTGCTCAGCAGTGGATGCGCCTGTGCTGGTGGTGTGGATTCGTAATCTATCACCCAGATGGGCGATTTCTTTTGCATCAATTGGAAACATTGTGAATGTCCTCCCCATCTTTGCGGCCATCCACATCTCCAGGGACTACAGTCTACCGCGTCTGACAACAACGAAGAAACACATCACCGTTACTATTTTGTTGTATATGGCGTCATATGCATTCCTTCACGGATTCTTGCACACCTACGTTCTACACCATCTGGTTAACATATTCTGTCTCTGGGTACTAGTTCTTTGGGTCGCGAATTCATGAGGAATAGGTATGGCTGATATATATATCTGCAAGGAACAAAGATAATCAATGAACCATACTATAGTTCGCTCACAGCAAGTTAGGAGGGAACTTGTTGAAGTCAATCTGCTCGCGAATTTCGCGGCCTCCGACAGTGAACGAGACACGCAACCGCAATCTGACGGAGCCTCCAGGGGCCCCCGATACCTTGAGATGCTGCGTAGCGGTCTGTCCAGCTGAAAGAGAAGCTGACGACAGTCCCTGCAACTGCAACTTCTGACTCTTGGGAACAGCAACCTGCAAAGCCAAGTCTGAAATTGGCGACGATAAGCTCACGTTCGTAAAAGTAGCTGTAATTGACACAGTACCCGGAGTTTCTTTAAGAACTTCAAACACCAGCTGAAGATCGTTTTCAGAATACGCTGTAATGCCAGAAGTAGGAGTGACGGGCTGAGAGGTGTTGCCTCCGAAGATATCATCTAGAGACTGCGAAGAAGATGTCGTGGCAGGGGCAGTCGTGGGAGGAATAGATGAAGTAGGAGTTGAGGCCGACGGTGAGTCGAACAAATCAAGGATATTCTGAGAGGTCGATGGCTTAGCAGGACCGCGATTAGAAGAAGGCGCACTAGCAGTTGATGCGGACGAACCAAAAATATCGGACAGTAGATCAGCACTGGCCTTTGACACGCCACTGCCCATCGCCGCAGATTCATCCCCGTCACCACCTAGGTCAAGCAAGTCGGCAACCTCAGCAACACGAGCATTAGACAGACCACCAGTTCGCTTCGTAGGTTTCTTCAGCTTCTCCTCTTGCTTGCTCAAGTCCTCTCGAATTTCTGGCGGAGGCATTGTCTCGAGGACACCACGCCTTACCGAATCATGGGCAAAGAGCACAGAATATTCAGCCACACGCTGCTGAATCTCCACATTCAACGATTTGGAGTTTGCTTCAAGAATACGCCGTATGCGCTCGATCTCAGCAGCTGAGCTCAACCTGACAGTGAGCTTCATCAAGGCATTGAGAACATACTCCTTGACAACATCTGTGGCATAGAGGCTATCAAGAATTGCACAAAGGAGATCAACAATGTCCTTTTCAGAAACCTCTTGTACTAGCTCTTCGTCCTCATAGGAGCCACCTTTGAGGAGCTTGTCGGAATACTCGCCAATAAGCCACACCCCCACTAAAGTAAGTCCCTGCTGCGAAATGTCTTGCTTCAGAGAAGAATAAAGCTTCTGTACAGTGTATAGCTGCAGCTCACTGCTCGAAATCACGAGGGTGATGAAAGCAGATAGGACATTTTCCTTGGCATAAGTACCCGCCAACTTAAGGGACCGAAGTATTGTGTCGATATGCCATCTGCGTGTAGGTGCGTAGCGTTCAGCAGCAACGGCAATCTGCGAAACAAGATTCGGCTTGAACTCAGTATCAGCTGTTTCAAGAAAGGCGAGGAGCTCACGAACTAGCACGCGAATGTTCTGGTCATTGATAAGCGAGAAAGACAGCTCTAGCGCTCGTCGTCGAATCGAAATATCGACATCCTGCAGGCATTCAATGATGGTAGCCCTGTGGCGTTGAACCGCAGAAGGCTCAACTGTGATGATCTTCAGCAGCATATTCAGAGCCACGTAGCGAGTGTTGTTGTCTTTCGTTCCGAGGAATTTACCCAGAATGTTGACGCCAAGTACGCGCAGACCCGAATCTGCTTGGATGCCAAAGATGGTTTGGACTGTCTCATACAGCACCGCATTGCCAACATTCTTGGAAGAATCAGTGTTGGAGGCAATCTGAGCAAGAATATCACTCATCTGTTCAGAAGCAGCAGCCTGGTCAGCGCCCAGAACTCGAAGCAGCTTCAACAGCTTCACCTGAAGGAAGGGGTCGCTGATTCCGGACACGTCATGCTCTGGTGCATATCCAGAAGTGGCCAGGGCCTTGAGGTGCTTGATGACCGTAGGGATGACACTGGTGAATTCAGGGATCATCTTCTCGGGGTTGTTTTCGCACAAGTCGATGATGAGAGACGCAGCACAAAGCAAGACGCCATGATTCTTATCATGCAGAAGCAGTTTCGCCTTGTCTATGAAATTGTCCTCTAGCTCTGGAACGCGGCGGATGATGCGAAGGGCGCAGAGAGCAGCCTTCTTTTTGAGATACGGGTTAGACGAGGACATGATCTTCTCAATGTCGGCGAAAAGATCACGAGCCATCTCCGTCGAGGCAATGTTAGCCAATGTGCACAGAGCCAGGGCCACGACGTATTGGTTCGGATGCGATAGGTCGTTGGAGAGAGAGTTTGTGACGAGGGTCAACACTTCCTGATTCTCGTCCAACAACAGCATAGTACCAAGATATCCCAAGCGCTTGTCAGAGAATTTCGAGGTTGCCAGGAGTTTGAGGCACTCGACCTGGCCGAAATGAGTCCGTTCTCCCAGGGTGAACAAATACAGGAGCTTGGCAACATTCTGGCGACGAATATTTTGGTCAGCGAAGTCTTCTCGAAATGAGGTACGGATGGCCGCCGACTCCTTCTGGATGACAGCGCGCTCATCGGCGAGCGTCTTCGCTGCTCGCACAGCCTTGACGAATGCCTTGAGAGAGGTCATGATGGGTGGTTGCACTCGTGTTTATAAAGTCGCCTTCTGCTTGGACAACGAAAACAACACAACTGACAGGTCTAACAGGCATGCAGACAATTGAGTCCTGTTAGATAAGACCACCGGAGACGCAAGGACAATGAGAGCTTGGTCTTTGCCCGTACTACACGTCAAGACGCTGAATGCAATGGCGAAAGAATAGGTAGACTGCAATTTCCAAAGTACAGCTGTACACGCGCTGGAACGAGGCGGTTAGCCGGGTGCTAAGCGCTTAACGGGTAGCATTTTTATAAGGATATCCCGACAAGTCCTGTGGCTGATACGCGCATAAAGCGGAATAGGGTGTAAGTAGTGGTGGTTGGTAGTAGGCATTCGCCGAGTTCAGCAGACTAGCAAGAGTATGTAGTATGGGAGGTAATTGATGGGGTATCTCGCCTGAATATGACGTACTGTCTAGCTGTATTCGCTGAGCCAGAAAAACGGAACTACCCCGTCCAGCCTAGTCGTCGTGTCGTCTGCACCAATGAGCTTGTAGCTATAGTAACGCAAGAGCGGGTAGGAATCGTCGGGTTCCGGAACGGCTCACTGAGAACCTTCAGGAATCCACCAAGGCTTTTGGATCAGTACAGGTGACTGCGCGAGAAAAATCTAAAGTCACGGGCTGCAAACCACTTACTCGGGCCAGTCAGGGAGGTGTCAAATGACTTAACGCAGGGCAGTTTTACTACTGGCGACAGTGCCGGTGGGCCCAAACTAGTGGACAGCGGCAACCACGGCGACCACGGGGCCCGAGTAGTTGTGAGATAAGCGGCTTCTCGACTGGCCAGTGTACGGATATCTGGAGATGCTTGATATCTAGGGATTTGGATGACTCTGATTCCCCCGGATTTCGTTTATGCACGATGACGCGCATGGTATCTTGCAGCCACAACCCCGCTCAAACAGTCATATCTGGCGAGCTCAACCCACAACGTTCTCGAAGCGCTTCCGGAAGACTAATTCCTAACTAACGATTTTTTGCTAGCTTACTTAGTGGCTATCGACTACACTGCACTACTTCGCACCTTATCTTGCTAGTTTCGTTTGGCTCATTGGCCCATTGGTGTGGCTTGTCCGATCCTGCTTACTACCCCCTTGTGACTCCTTTGATCTATCAGACACCACGACTATTGCGTATCAAAAGGAGCCTGTTTACCAGCGCAGAATTCTCCGAACTACTTAACTATCATCTGATCAGACGTCAAGCCCGGCACCGACGGCAAGGCTAGTGTTGCGTGTCATCGGAGACCGTTGAAAGGCGCGTCAGGTGACGGAAATTAGCCCCGGCGTCCTTTCCGTCAAGATTTGTCACAGCATATTTATGGTCTGCCAAATCTGGAGAGTTGGGCCAAACTGCAAGCACAAAACAGGCTTGTCCCCACCAGCTGTCTAGCTATCAATTCTTGCATCTTTGCCGCTATCGTTAGCAGCTGTTATCCTGCAACTGCGCCGTTCCAAAGCTTCGTATTTACTGCCGCCCTTGCTGCGAGCTGTGCAGGTGCCCACTGATTAGGAAAACTACGCCTCGACCTCAGATCTCACGTAACACGAGCGCTTACGACGACCATTCCACGCGTGTGTAGCCTCGATTCGCTGTCTGTGCGCTTTACCTGCTACTTTGCATCTTACTACTGTCAGCGCTACTGTTCGAGCAATCTAACGTGATCGCTGATCCTATTGAATCAAAGTGATCTGCGCTAGGGGATTTTTTGGAAGTTTTCTGATTTTGGTTGAAGCTGGAAAACTCTGTCTTCTAGTCTTTCCCTGGTACTACAAATCGTCAGATCGGGGCTTTACTCGTCGCTTCAACTCGTGCCCGATCCGCCGTAGCGCAAACGAGTGCGATCTTGCTGAATCCAAACCTCATCATGACGGAGAAAGGATTCCTCCGGAGCAAATTCACCGCTCCAAAACAGAACCTGTACAACTTACTGCATCCTCAGGCGAACCATTCGGACACTGCTATTGCATCCACGGACCAGGCTTTACCAGAAACGGTCCTCCACCGTGCCACCACCGCCGACAGCTTCATGTCTCCCATATCAAGAGAGTCGTCAAGATGCACAGCGGATTTGTACGCACACTGTGTGGGCAAACCTCGCACTCTCATCAGCTCGCATTCAGGTAGCATCACCGTGGCACTGTCGGTTGAGGAGCCATTTGTGTTTCTGAAGGGCTCAGCGAGCGGAGCCACGTCGTACCGCGAGCTGGGCGTTGAATCAGATTCTGGATCATCGCGAAGATCACCCGCTGGATCATCTTCAACCAATACGTCTTCAGCTCCGAGCGCTTCTCAACGAGCAAGCCGTCCCCAGGAAGCGCTTTCAGACCAGCCACCAGCCACTCTTCGCGGATCAATACTTCTGAAGCTGACAAAACCCACAAAACTCAAGCATATCTCTCTGTCCTTTTTTGGAGTGTCAAAAACAGTGTGGACCCAAGTGTCTCGTATCGTCGATGACCCCGCAAACCAGGCAGCTCCTGATATTCATGACACCATTTATGTTAACAGTCATGACTGGGAGTTCCTGCCTTCGGCCGACGCTTTTCTGAGCTCCTCCGCTGGTAGCAAACAATCATCTACCACCGTGGTAACTGATGTATATGGTGCCGACGCTGCCGTACTCAAATCAAATCCTGGTGACATTCTCGTCAAGGATCATGCAAAGAGCGATGTGAAACACAGCAGTTCAACGCGGTTAGTGACAAGTGACGACGAGACTGGAGACAGTACATCTACCGCAAATTCCCTCCCGCTCTTTGCTCCTCTTGTCGAACCCCGACGACAACTGCGCCGGCACTCAATCAGTAACCATTTGACCAAAGACAGCGTCGTCTTTCCCGCCGGCGAGTACGTCTACAATTTTGCATTGGCCATCGACGCAAACACACCCGAAACTGTGTCGGCGCCAGATGGCTCGATAACCTACTTCCTAGAGGCCAAGGTTGTTCGCTCCGGTCCGTTTTCGCTCAACTTGAGTGGCCGTCAGCAGGTAGAGCTCGTGCGCACGCTGCCAAGTGGTTGCGAAGGTGTTATCAACAATCCTGTTGTCGTATCTCGTATCTGGGATAACCGTCTATTCTACGAGATTGTCGTTGGCCAGAAACATGTGGCTCTCGGCTCCAGCATTCCCGTCGCAATCAAACTGACGCCAGTTGAAAAAGTGCAGGTGCACCGGATAAGGGTGCAGCTTTTTGAGACCATTCAGTATCGATACTCGAGAGACATGGACCTGGACTCGACTGAGGTTTCTGCCAAGGTGACACTATTTGATCGCAAGGCCCAGCCAGTAACTGAACCGGAGAGTAATAATTCCGGTGAATCTGAGGAGGAAGCACCTCCCGCAGGTCCCTCAACTGGATCGAAAGGGAAGGTTACCAAGAAACCGCTTATTGGGAATCTCCTCAGCAGTGGAGGTAACAACGAAGACACGGACGAATCAATGGCGTCAACTATTGAGTGCATATTACCACTGACGGTCGCCGACAGACGACCCTCTTCACACCTAATGCCCAGTTTGCGGAAGACATCTTTGAAGGTGGAAGACTTGCATCCAGATTCCGTCAGTTGGAAGTATCTACGTATAAGACACCGGCTCGTGGTATCACTTCGGTTGTCCAAAATGGCCCCGGATGCCGACAAGAGACGATATTTCGAGGTCAAGATTGACACGCCAATAGTGCTCTTGTCAAAGTACTGTGTGGATGAAACGGTATCACTTCCCCAATACGACAATGGCTCATGGAGTGAGTTAAACGGAAGCAACTTGCCCTCGTTCAACGATGCCTTGGCTGCTATTACCGACGATGAGCTCTACGTCAGCGAGCCACGGGTACCTATAAACTTGTACACCCCATCCCCACCACCCGAGTACAGTGCGCTGTTCAACTGAGATACGCGTTCTATAGGGATGGCTCATATTTATCATTATTTTGTTCAATGCTTTTTGTCTGTAATCATATCTCGTATCCCTTCTTCCACTTCCAGAATGCGATGACCACAAGGCAGGTAGCAGCCCAGTGCCATTCCATTTCTAAGAATAGCCAGACCCACAATGTACCGAGTGGTGGAGCACGCTTCATCACGGCGTAGTAGCCCTCTTCATTAGTGGCATAGAGCAAATAGCCGCCGATGAAGAGCGATAGGAAGAAGCTGACGATGCGGAAGACACGCGTGTGTCGAAGCGGGTGAAAGATCACATGAATGATCGCCAGAACCGGTATAGTTGACAGGGTCTCGAACACAATCTGGTTCATGACGTATGGTTGAGCGTACTGCATGCGAACCAGCATGTTCAACACGATGTGAACTGCCAAGAGCGGCACCAGGTATAAAGTGAAATCCAAGATCTGGAACATGAGCTTTGCGACGCCAGTCAGCTCTTCTTCGTCGAATGCGTCGCCTACATCACGCTCATCACGCCGCGGCGCCGTAGTACGAGCCTTCTCGATTTGCTCCAGCAGCGTGCGCTCGGGAACTGGAGTCTTGCCAACATAATCGCGGAAGTCCTTTGCGTCGAGCTCGACGATTCGAGGAGACTTCGGAACGGCCGTCTTCCTCTTGGCCATCGTCTCAATGGAATATGTGAGCGGCTAAAGTACTGCTAGCAGTCACTTACTGTATGCCTCAACACGCTTGTTGCCACTAGAATGAGCTGCCAGTAGGACTTACACGGGTGTCCATGCAAATTGTATATAATTACAGTTACCAGTACTGCAATTTGGATGTGCTCTGAGAGCACTCGAGTGCCGTCGGCAACCCTCGTTTCTAATGGGAGCGCTAATGCACTGATCCCGAGACATAACAGGTTACTATTTATACATAAATAACATCAAAAGAGAGTTGTTTAGTCAAACAGACCCATTCCCATGTCACCGTCGGACTCCTCAGCAGCCTCCTCCTCGGCAGCCTCCTCCTCAGCGGCAGCACCGCTCTCAGAAGAACCGGCAGCACCAGAAGCAGAACCGCCGACCGAAGGGCCGGAAGAAGCAGCGAACGAGGTGAACAGCTCCTTGATGTTCTGGCCAGCAACAGCCTTGGCGAACAGCTGGGCCCAGATCTTGAGTTAGCTAGTTCCATAGACACCACAAGGTGAATGAGCGTCCGGAGGTTATAATTGCAGACACGGCGACGACGCGACGACAACGAGCGTTTAGTCGAGAAGATCCAATATAGACGTTCCTTGTCACCGATTGCTACAGGTGTCGGGGTTATCGAGGTCTCGGGAATATGTCGTGCAACCACAGTTGCTCGATGCTTGAAGTTTCGTAGTTAAGTCGTGTGGGTCGACTACGGTACCTGATGAGAGCTCCATAGTAGTGTCGTTGAATCTCGTGTACACCCTTCTCATATTACACCTCTGCCGCTTCATTCATCACTTTCACATATCCTCGTTCAATTCACTTACAGGCTCAACGGACTCGATACCAGCAGCGGAGGTCAGAGCCAGCAGCTTGTCGGAGGTGATCTCGACCTCAGAGTCGGCCAGAATGATGGCGGCTGAAAGTTAGCACTCGTCTAGTTGGTCGAGAGACGAACAACATACCGTAAGACACAGCGGCTTCAACAGACATTTTCGATGATTTAACGATATACAGTGGAAGGCACAACTTCTGTCGGCACGTAACTCCTGGGAACTTGCACATTTGGCAGTCACAAGTTTCCTAATTAGGAAAGAACTCACACTCGACGAGCTGGCGTGCGGCTGTGCCAGTTCATTTCAGCCAGTTGATCGGCGGATAACAGCATTGTGCTTTATGCGTTAAACAGTTCAGGACAGGAGTTTGGTGGAGCTAGGGTTGTGGCCACGACTGATTTTTGGGCGGGATAACGGAGGAATCGCCATTGAACAAGTAACTGGAACAAGATCTATCACTTTTCACCTCTAGGATGCTTCTGCAGATGTCTTTATTGAATCTCTATTAACCATACTGCTGACACCCTTAGCCACCACATGCCTGTGTCCTCCCATGCGTAGAATGGCGCGGCTAGCTGCATTGCAGAACCTGCACCTTTCAAAAAAATCTAGCCCGTTGAAATCTTGCCTTCGTTCAAACGGATATCTTCACAATGGCCAAGTCCAAGTCTAAATCAGACCTGAAGGTCAAGGAGACACCCAGTACCTCCAATGGATCGCTTGGTCTGTTTCCTGTTACCTCCGTTGACGAATCTCTGGATCTATTGTTTCAGTCCTCTGTCGGTCCAGCGAATGGACGCAGAACAAAAGATACCAAACTTGAGCCTGTTGCTTCCAAGGAAGTTGCTGCCGACAGCGAGGAAGGCGAAAATGCTTCTGATGCTAGTGGCGACCTAGAAGATGAGGAAGAAAGTCAAGGTGAGGATGACGGCGATGACAACGAAACAAGCGATGTCGATTTGGATGCTCTCGACGACGAGAGCGATGAGGAGATCTTGGACGCTCTGCGAGACCTCAAGAAAGACGCATCCAAGCGAAAGCGAGATGGCGACGACGACGAACTTGAGGATCGATACATGGAGAAGCTGGCTGCTGATACTGAGGAGACTGCTGCTCCTGACAGCAATGGCGACAGTGAAGAAGAAGACATTGAAGGCCAGGACAGTGACGACTCTGACGATAACGATTCCCCGTCAGTGACAGTACAGACTAAGACGATCCCAAAGGTGGTACTTCCAGAAAATGAGCTCGAAAAAGCGGAGCGTACCGTCTTTGTGGGCAACCTATCCAATGCCGTCATCTCCGAGAAGCCGAAGTACAAGCAGCTCAAGAGTTTGTTCGGCAAATCTGGAACTATTGAATCCATTCGCTTCCGATCTGTCGCATTCTCAGAGATGCTACCTCGCAAGGCCGCTTTCATCAAACAGAAGCTGCACAAATCGAGACAGACGGTCAACGCATATATCGTTTTTGCAAAGAAATCAGAAGTTGCCGGTTCTCTCGAACTGAACGGAACCATTTTTCTTGACCACCATTTACGTGTTGATAGCGTTGCGCACCCAGGGAAGCAGGACAACAAGCGGAGCGTGTTTGTTGGAAACTTGGACTTTGAGGCCGACGAGGAACCATTGTGGAAGCATTTTACCAACTGTGGTAGCATCGAGTACGTTCGATTGATCAGAGACCCCAAAACCAATGTCGGCAAAGGATTCGGCTACGTGCAATTCCAGGTAAGTTGTTGCGAAAGGCGGCAGTGACCATCATCTAACAGACAGGATTCAAATGCGATTGGCAAGGCTTTGCTATTGGACGGAAAGAAGACTGAAGGACCTGGAGGTCGCAAGCTGCGTGTCATGCGAGCCAAGACTATTCGCTCGGTCGGTGCCCAACCAACTAACACCAACAGCAACAACAACAAAAGAGTCAAGCTTTCGTCTGCTGACAAAACCAAGGTTGGCAGAGCTCTGAATGTACTTGGCAGAGCCGACCGATCTCAGATCACCAAGGGCCTGGAAGGCCAACGTGCTACTCCTGGCGACACTGTCCCAGGCTTCAAGTCTGGTGGCGCCGGTGGTGGAAAACGCAAGGGTAAGCCTCGAACTCGCGCGCCTAGAATCACTGCGCGGTCCAAGAGCTACAAGGCGAAATCAGCGTCGAAGTAATGTGCCTCGGTGGGCCGGGTACACGTAAATAAATTTGCATCAGCTTTAATATATTCTTTGCATATACCGACACACGGATCATACGGTGCCTCCGCGGATATCAACGAGCTTACTGCGATATGTTATGCCGGTATAAGCGAATGACCTTCACTCCTCTGTGGGGATTGATCTGGCAGTTCCTTGCCCTCGAATGCTTTTGGCTGCAGGCGGATTGGCTCGATATAACTTGTGACGAACAGACTTTACAGGAATAAGCTTCGCAGTTCGTTTTGGTTTCATTTGCTTTCGCTTATACTTCCGCAGGTTGCTTGGAGCTTCGTTTTGGATAGAACTGCTGAGTAGTTTGCTTTTCAAGTCGCCTCACTCTTTGACATCCTGTGAACTGTGCTCTGGACAAGAGCCAACGAACGACTCGCCTTCGCTATACTTGCAACGTCACGTTGTCGGGCTCCGTAGAAATGCAACCGTACGGGCCTCTAAAGCAGGACGATGATGATCCTCTACCAGAGGCGGGTCACTCCTCATTTCCCTCAACGTCGCTTGCCGCTGCTGACCATCCGGGACGCGACTCGACCGAATACTCCAGCGAGGCCCATATAAAAGCGGCGGAACGTCGAAGATACATATAGTGAGTTGATCGGTCGGTACCATCGTTTCTAACTAACATAGCGCGACAATTGCATTGATCGTCTCTCTTATAGCATTTGTTGTTCAGACAGAGACTGCTGGCTATCTGGCCAACACGCTGAACTTCAAGAAACCCATATTCATGCTATACGTGACCCACTCGTCATGGTGTTTACTATGGCCTGCACAGATCGTGTTTTTGCGCCTTCGTAAATGGCGTGTACCATGGAGAGAGTTCATCAGGGGTCACATCTCAAATGTACTATCCGCCGCCAGCATGGCTGTGGACCCCTCTACACCGCTTCCTCGTTCAAGAGCAAATTTGTACAGTCCTCACAATCGTGAAGTGGTGGTTAAACTCATAAAGAGATGTCTACTGCTCAGCGTTGCATTGAACTTCGCTGGGTCGTCGTGGTACATTGCGGTCAATTTGACGAGCCCAGCAGATTTGACGGCCATATACAACTGCTCAGCTTTTTTTGCCTACGCATTCAGCGTCCCGATATTGCGCGAGTCGTTTCGCTGGGACAAAGCTCTCAGTGTTGCCATCAGCATCATCGGAGTGGTCATCGTTGCCTACTCGGGCTCCGGTGAATCGAACGACTCCTCGAGTGGTGGGGAAGAAGAAGACTCTCGCCCATACAGGGCCTGGGGAAACTTGATCATAGGCTTGGGCGCTGTGTTGTATGGTCTCTACGAGGTAATGTACAAGCGTATGGCTTGCCCACCCTCCTCAGTTTCGGCCCGCCGGCAAGCAGCCTTTGCAAACGTTGTGGGATCTACAATCGCTTCATGTACGCTACTTTGGTTATGGCCACTATTGCCTCTTCTGCACTACCTCGGAATTGAGACTTTTGAACTGCCCCGGGGCGAAGTTCTTGGCGTGTTTTTGCTCTCTGTCTTGGGAAACGTTGCGTTCTCGGGAAGCTTCCTTATCCTTATGTCACTTACGTCACCTGTCCTTTCGAGCGTTGCATCACTTCTCACTACCTTTCTGGTTGCTATTGTTGATCATTTGTTGTTTGGAGCTACAATATCAACTGGTGGCATAATTGGTGGGTTGCTGATTATTTTGGCCTTCGTACTTTTGGCACATGCTAGCTGGAAAGAACTTCGGGGTGACGACGATGATGACGATGAAGATAATTCTGTATTGTAATGTACAGCTGATGATCAACATACATTGAATGCATATATAAGTACCACCCGATGACTGGTAGTAATCGACTACTCCAGATTACAAGACGAGTTTTTCGACAGTGTACTGCGGAACCTTTTTCGAGATCAAGTTGCCTTGTCGAATAGCGCGCTTCTTTTTGGAGTCTCCAGAGGGAGTCACTTCTTGGACACCTAGCTGTAGAAGTCCCTTCGTGAGTTTCTGCTCCCTTGCCTCAGATGATATAAGCTCTGGCTTGACCCTCTCCGTGCTCTTCTGTTGTTGAGATTGCGTTGTGGGAGCCGACTTTGGCTTCTTTCCAGAGGCGTCACCTGCAATGTCAAACTTCCTCAGAGCTTCGTCGATCAAGGTCATTGTTTCAGAACTAGAGATCAAGGCATCAACCTGAGAGCTCACGCTGCCATGCAACTGAGAAATCATCTCTGCGTCCCAGCCGAACAGGCCACCAGCGTCAATGAAATACGAGATCAGCGGCCAGCCAACATCAAGTCGAACCAGCCTGTTAACAATATCCACCGCGTCCTTGGATCTTGCATACTTCATGTTCACAGCATCTGCAATCTCCGTGGGGCCAAAATCCTCTAAGATCCTGGCTACAGTATCCCCAAAGATCTCGTTACTGGGATTTGCAAGCTCCTCAATGAGATCGACGCAATCAATTGATGGTGCAGTGACAATAGCTTGTCGCAGCAGGCGAGGATATGGTCGCAGAGTGCGAAGGAGTCCTGGCAACTCGGGTGTAGGGAATAAAGGATGCGTCAGCAGATAAATTACAAGCTTTTCAGGGACGGGGAGCGGTCCCAGCTTCATGTGGTTGGAGTTGTTCTCTGATGAAGATTCAGTGTTTTCGAACAGCAGGTCCACCAGCTCGAAAATAAACTCTTTGTCAACTTCTCGATCCTTGTCAGCTTCATATGCAGGGAAGTCTTCGTCATCTGTGTTGTCCAAAATAGAAGCAGTGGAATATTTGACTTCGTCCCACTCTTGTCCTTTAAGGTACTGGATGGTCCTGT
This sequence comes from Sugiyamaella valdiviana, assembly GCA_030570555.1. NCBI lineage: Eukaryota > Fungi > Ascomycota > Dipodascomycetes > Dipodascales > Trichomonascaceae > Sugiyamaella > Sugiyamaella valdiviana. Next base: position 277,557 of record JAJLWF010000001.1, read on the forward strand.
ATTCAAATTCCCCAAGAGCTTCCGATTCTCGGAGTGCCTGGATTTTGCCCAGAATTTCCAATGAAGAGCTTTGGGAGATGGAGATAATATCTCTAGCGACATTCGAGTATTCGCGCAGGTTGTAGTTTTTCTTGATGACAATGTCGGCAAAGGAATGCCTCCAGGGGTCGGTGTCAGTTTGTAAACCCACACCCTTCCCCAGCGATTCCAGCAAAGTACCCTTTCCGGTATCCACAGTAATGCCAACAACAGAGCTTGTGCTGACATCACTCGACTGAGTTACAGCCACAGCAGTCCGAGCCTCGCTGATGTGTGACAGAAGCGTGACAGGAGCATCGAGGTCCCGATGAGCAATGGCAGATTTGTACTCTGTGTCGATGAGAGTTAAGCGAGATCCATGCGACAGGAGAAGATTGCGAGAGCCAATTGACAGAATGGAAGCAGAATCCAACTGCTCCTCGGAAGCGGATGACGGCGGGACGGAGAATTTTGAAGACGCCAATAACGATGATGCAAGAATAGGGTAGCAGAGCACCTGGTGGGTTTCACGACGATATCTGTAGATCACACCGTGATTGTAGCTAACGACAAGACCAGATTTGATGTCTGATTCAGTTATTTCAATCTCCTTTGAAGAGATCTCAGAAGCTCCCGCAGTCTCCAGTGCCAAGGTTCGCACCTCAAGGATGGGCTTACGGCCGCTTGTTCGCGTGGACACCAAAACGACGGAGCCAAATTCAGGAGCATCTAGTTCTGAGTCGTTATCAGACGGCGGAATGAAACTGCTGAAAATGAGCTGGCGATCCGCCTTGGCCTTAGAGACCCACAACGGCTGTCCAGCAGATGAGGCCAAATCAGCATCGTAACAGTTGACAGAAGAATTGGCAAGAACGGCAAACAGCCTTGAGCCAGATGATGCGAGAGAGATGCTCGAAACGGGAGCAGGAACAGAGATGTGTGCCGAGGAGTCAGGGGCAGGGGGGTCGGAGAGGTTTGCATCAGCAGCATACTTGACGGACCATAGGGTGTTTTTCTTGCCGTCATTCACACCAAAATAGACTCGTGCTTCTCCCGAATGAAACTCAGAGGACTTGTGAACTTCCAGAGCTGTCACTGAGTTACCAGGAGGAAGCGTGTGAGTCCATACTAAGTGAGGACTGGGCTGCAACACATAAGATGTGATAGCAGAATGAGAAATGCCAAGGTAGACTTTGGAGTCCAGATCCGGATCAGCGGCAGCCCGAACACCAGACGCACTCGATCGTCCCAGAGACGTTTGCGGCAGTAGTGTGAGCTGAAACGGCTCCGATACTTGCGGCATCGTTGGTTGGTATACAAGCTTGACTATCTTCGCCGGTTAGACTGAATTTTTCTGTGGGTACGGGCGCGCTAAATCACACGGCTGAATTCAGCCGTGCTATACCCGATGATGTCGTGTGGTTCCACACAACGAGCTTGTGTCTACGTTGCCGCGCTCTTCACGGTCGTGGAAGGGACATGCTAAGTCGGAGAAGTTCTGAGCAATAATATCGCTGCTGAGTCCCGAAAGTAATAGCGTTGATATAAGCTTCGGACTGGGCTCGAAACTACTAGGGCTTGAACTGCCTTGACCAGCCGTCTAGTTTCTACGGACTTTGACCATTCGAGGAATAGTCGAGCTATACAAAGCGCTTCTGAGGCCACAGCAGTTCCCTTGAGGACTGCCAGATCTCTGTGTACAACAGGACGTGATGTCGTTGTAGCCTGGAGGATGACACGTGGAGAGCAGTCTAGGGCCAGGAATCGCATGGTTACCCTGTATAAAACCCTTCCAGAAAAAATTTGCCAGTATTAGCCGATTGTTACTCGTCCAAATCTTGGTCTTAGATATATCAACTTGACGTTTCTATTATCACAATGGGTTTCTCTGATCTGACTTCCGCTTCTGGTATGTTAATTGTAACACTGTAATGTCTTGTGTCTTTCTAACTCGAAGGTCTCGCCAGCCTTGACTCCTTTATTGGTGACAAGAGCTACATTGAGGGGTAAGCTACGACGCGTCCACGATTGCTCCTAAGTCGACAATTGTTTGGAAACTGGTTTACCATAACCGACATGGTGGATTTGATTTCAATCAATTGATTTTCCAATGCGGTCAAGGCCCAGATCATTCTAACTGTAGACACTCCGCCTCTCAGGCCGACGTTGCCGTGTTCAAGGCCATCAGCTCCAAGCCTGACGCTGAGAAGTACCCCCACGCCGCTCGCTGGTTCCAGCACATTGCCTCGCACGAGTCCGAGTTCGAGTCGCTGCCCGGTAACAAGTCGGCTACCGCTGCTGACTTCGGCCCTGCTGCCGCCGCTGCTGCTCCTGCTGCCGCTGAGGAGGACGATGAGGACGTCGATCTCTTTGGATCGTCTGATGAGGAGGTCGACGAGGCAGCTGAGAAGCTCAAGCAGGAGCGTCTGGCTGAGTATGCTGCCAAGAAGGCCGCTAAGGGAGCTAAGCCTGCTGCCAAGTCGATTGTGACTCTGGACGTTAAGCCCTGGGATGATGAGACTGACCTCGACGAGCTGCTTGCGAACGTCAAGGCTGTTGAGATGGACGGTCTCGTGTGGGGTGGTTCTCAGTTCATCCCTGTCGGTTTCGGTATCAAGAAGCTGCAGATCAACTGTGTCATTGAGGATGACAAGGTCTCGCTCGATGACCTCCAGGGTCTGATTGAGGAGGACGAGGACCACGTCCAGTCGACTGATATTGCCGCCATGCAGAAGCTGTAAGCTGGGAAGTCATTGTTTGCTAATTTGTGAATATTACTAGTTTATCCACCATGGTTCACGTAGCCTGTAATCTGTCTTGAGTTCGTAACTCACCGATCTGGCTGTTCAATTATGTTCATGGTCAAGGCCAGCCAAAGGGCCAGAGCCAAATGGTAGGGTAGGGAGAGCCCCTAAATAGCTATAAAATGGACAGCCGTATAATGAACTCAGCCGTACTGCCCATCCTACGCCAAATTATTTTCTGCACCATTTTTCAATACTATTGAGGTTGAGTTTCCAGGATGTCGTTCTTGGAGATCAATAGGAAAATCAAGGAGGGTGATCTAGTGCTGGCATGGATGACCCGTGCTAGTGTGAAGCCTATATTCGTGGAGAAAGATGCCGTACTGAACACTCGTTATGGAGCATTCAAGCACAATCTGATGATTGGCAAGCAGTTTGGTTTCCAGATGGCTAGCTCGTCTGCTCAGGGCTTCATTCATTTATTAGCACCTTCTCCAGAGCTATGGACGTTATCTTTACCTCACAGGACTCAGATTGTGTACACTCCTGATGCCAGCTACATCGTACAGCGGCTTCGGATCCGTCCTAAGTCGGTCGTGATTGAAGCAGGCACTGGAAGCGGCAGCTTTACTCATGCTCTTGGCCGTACCGTTGGTCGTAATGGGAAAGTCTTCTCGTTTGAATTCCACGAGCCGCGGTTTATTGAGGCGTCCAAGGAGATCCAGGAGCATGGCCTTGCAGAAGTTGTCAAGGTAACTCACCGTGACGTTTGCAAGGATGGGTTCTCGATCCAAGAAGACGCACTGGGAGCACATGCGATTTTCTTGGATCTTCCATCTCCCTGGTCCGCAATTCCTCATTTGAAAACGGTTGTGTCGAGAGACAGAGCTGTGCACATATGCTGCTTCTCTCCCTGCATGGAGCAGGTCATCAAAACCGTCGAGGTTCTGAAAAAAGAAGGGTATCAGCGGATCGAGATGGTGGAAGTCAGTGCGAAGAAGTGGGAGGGCCACAAGGACATGGTTCGTGACGTGGATGACGCAGTCGAGCGATTGCGAGATGTCCGACGCCGCCGCGCCGAAGGACTCCAGCGCCGAAACAGACGCATAGACAACGAAAGGATTTCAGTTGAAACTGCCGAAGGAACTGGTGTCTCATCCAATGACAATGTTGATGGGGGCGCTGAGGCCCCACTAAATTCGAAGAAGAGGTCGAGGGAAACTGGCATAGACTCTGAGGCCCATGACAGCGAAACACCCAACCCGCCTGGTTTCAAAGGATTCAATCCTTGGGGGAAAGGAACTCGTTTCAGGGAGGGGGATCCCCAGTACGAATGGCGCGATGTGTCGCGTGTGGAATCTGAAATCAAGGGTCATACAAGCTACCTCACATTTGCATTACTCCCTCCTCAATTCTCACTATGAGAGTGAGGCCACTACCTATTGTATATAAAGTACCCAGCTACAGATTTCATAAGTTAATTGCATACGACAGATGCATGTAAGGTTGGCTCCTTCACACGTCGTCGGCATTCTTGGATCGTTTTACGCCGTACGTACGCTGGCATCGAATGGGCAGGGTCCGGCGATCACGGACGTAAGGCGGTAAGCTTGGATTTCATTTATGCCCAAAGAAAGCATACTAGAGACATTATTGACGTGTTATCTCTCGTATCGCCCGAGTACTTATTTATCAAGCATGCTCTTGCTGTCCCCTCGACTGCCTTTCAACGTGGGGATACTCCATGTATCGCGTATCAGGCACTTTAAGATCGAATCAACTAATGATCTAATTAGATCATTCCACACCAACCTAGTGTGTCCGAGAGAGTCCGGAAGACCGGCACCAGAAGACCCAAGTGCATCACGGACTCCACACTCGCCCGTCTCCAAGTCGGGTGGGAGTTCTCACTCTACTGGGTCGACGAAGCCCCATTCTCACGAGCACAACCACGACCACGACCACAGTCCTGAACACGTCCACTCTCATGGTCATTCGCTATTTGGCCATGTTCATCGCCATTCAGCCAACGACAATGTTCTTCTGCAGGAATCTGGCGGGTTGCGCAATCCTGCGATCCGGATAACGTGGATCGGGCTGATCGTGAACATTGGGATGGCGGTAGGCAAGGGCATTGGCGGGGTTGTATTTCATTCTCAAGCGTTGGTTGCCGACAGCATCCACGCAATTTCCGATCTTGTCTCAGATTTTCTCACACTGGCAACTGTGTCTATTGGGCCAAGAGGCGTATCCACCTGGTTTCCTCACGGGTATGGGAAGGTCGAGACAGTGGGGTCTCTTGGAGTCTCAACACTTTTGCTGGTCGCTGGTGTGAGCATGGGATGGAGTAGCTGTTTCACGATGCTCCATCACATATTTGGTGATATTCAGATGTTTGAAATGCTGGGAGCGCTTATGAGCCATTCACACAGCCACAGTCATGAATCTGATGCCGCCGTGACTGATGTTAATGCCGCCTGGTTAGCCCTTGGCTCCATCGGAATTAAGGAGTGGCTATTCAATTCGACAATGAAGGTAGCCAAACGTACTGGATCTCCCGTCCTAGTTGCGAATGCCTGGCATCATAGAGTTGACAGCCTGGTGTCTGTTGTCTCTGTAGCTACAATTGGCAGCGGATACTTCTTCGGCATTAACTGGATGGATCCTCTGGGCGGCTTGTTGGTATCGTCCATCATTGTTCGAGCAGGCTACACTAGTGCAAAGGGGGCTCTACTCGAGCTGGTGGATAGCAACAAAGAGCTCATGGATCCTCAGGCCGAAGGCAGCAAACTGAGCTCACACCGTGAACGTGTGGAGAACATCTTGCAAGAGATTCACGATAGCACGGCAATCGAGGAGACGCCGTACTACGCGCTGTCCCATATCTATCTGATGCCGTCCGGTGCAAACTATTTGTCCTTCATTGAGCTTCGCCCTACAAGGCCCGGCCTATCTCTTGATGAGTTCCGCAATACCACTGACATTTTGCGTAAAGAGCTAATGGAACATGACAAATGGTTGAAGCGAGTCACCATAGAGGTAAGCCCGGAGCATCCTTCTGCGAACTAGATGTTATAGACCTTAATTATACCATACCATAGTGTAGATTATACAAGATCTCTGTTCTCACTGGCATGTCCATTGGCGGCCGCTTTCCAAATTTAGGCTGAAGCTTTGACCCAGTCATTAAGCCCCCGCTTGTTTCGGAAGATCTCAATGGCATAGAACTGCATTCGAGGAACGAAAATAGTGTTCTCCTCGGAGTACTCCCCCTTAGAGTCCGTTCGCAAAAGTGTGCCGAAGTTGAAGTCATCCACTCGCTCTTCGTAGGTGTTCATGAACTTGCGCCATCTAACCTTACCAGTAGCCGATTTCATTTCACTCTCGTTGACGATCTCGCCATACTTGGTGTTTTCGAACTCAGGGAACTCGCGTAGAAGATGCTCGTAGATCTCCTCGTCCAGGGCCGTCAAGCGAAGCTCACGGGCAGCCCTCTTTTCTAGAAGCGACCAGTACGTCTGAGCTTGCAGAACGGCCTTCACGGCAAACTGCTTCTCAATCTGCGGTTAGCCTGGAATCCATTAAAACGCCATTAACATCACTCACGTCATCAAGGTTCTCTGCGGTTTCTGCGCTGAAGGTTGTTTGCGACATGTTATGGCGGCTCTCTAGGATCAAGACCGATCAAAAAATTATCTACAAGCCGTATCTAGTTCGACAGTTACATGCATTAAATAGATGCTGCATGCCCAGATCCAATGTAGGGGCCTGATGGGGGGTTTTCATCAACAGACTCCGTGGAAGAGCTCAGAAGATTAAAGAGTGATTTTAAAATGATTATTGACTCTGCTCGTGTACAATAGCAATGAACTACTTTAGAAAGCAATAGAGAGGCTAGCCGTAGTCCGTAGAATGGGGACACGACGCGAGGCACGGTGCCACAACAAGCCCAGCGACCGTGAGCAGGATCCGCCCGGTTAATGAAGCACAAAGCCTTATAGTAGAATCTTGATCACTTCCACAGTTGCTAAGGTTTTTGCGTTCGCGCATTAATCCCAGTCCTCGTCGTCACTTTCCTCTCGTGCTGCTGGGAAGTTAAGAACTCCCTTCGGCGCGCGATTGCTAGCTCCGCTTGCTCCGGAGAGCACCCCACGAGCGATGAAGTATGCCTCAAGAGAGCTTAACGGAAAGTCTACCTCAGAGCCTCCGAGTCCCTCGAACCCAACCAGCTTAGCCCTTTCCTGGCCGTTCACAAATGCCATGACACAAGGCAACACTCTTATTGATAGCTTGGTCACCAAAAACGGGGCATCAACCGCGTGTACCTGCAGAAAACGTGTATCAGTATGACGAGCAGCCAGTGAGGTCAACTTCGAATCCATAGTCTTACACCTAGCGAAGTCGGGGTGTGAGAAATGCACAATAACTTTCGTGGCCTCCTGGGTAGCGTCCATGATCTGCTTGTCCGACTCAAGATGCGTGACAACACCGTAACCTTTAGAGGTCACATTGCGCCTCGCTCTTGTCATACTACTGTTAGTCTCGACTTATCACCACACAACGTGTACTTACAGCTCCCCCAGTTCCTTCTTTCGCTGTTCTCTATAGCCTTCAAATGCCTCGCGATCGTCTAAAGCGTCCAAGTAGTCGTCATCGTCGAGTACGTCATGAGCCTGATCACTACCGTATTGCTGGGTGACGAGGCTCTCTTGGTACCTGACTGATAAGTCCGCACTTTCCTTCATGAGTGTGGTCTATCCAGTATGGCAAGTAGGGTACTTCTGAGGCGCCATATTTCAGGGGTAACTTATTATCCCAACTTGCATATTAATTCACGCGTCGCTCCCAACCACTCTCAGGCATGGAGGAACAGTTGACAGAGCGTGAGGGTCTTGTTCTGGGTGAGCTCCGCAAGATCTTGGTCACGACAGAGTTACTGTAAGTATGTACTGCCATTGGTCTACCTTGGTCTGACATTGAGAAACGAGAACCTGCTTGAATGTCTCCACGTACTTCAAGCTGATCCCGCTATTGGAGCTACCGATGGACTGAGAGATGTCACGAAAGCAACTTTGGAGTCTGTTAGGCGGATAGTGATGACTCTCGAAAGCGCTCTCTAGATTGACAGCTACTTGTTCATTCGTGTATATTACAGGAGTAAGCTCGATGGACATGCAGAGCGTTTATCGCTGTTCAGCTCATCTAAAGCTCTCCTCATCCCTCGCCTGGAACGAATGAGAATGGTCATACACCGAAAGGTGCTTGGCCACTCGAAGCTGGAAGAACTCAAGTTCATAAGCGGAGACTGCGTTGAACGCTATGTTCAGTAAGATCACAACCCATTCCATCGCGGCCGCCTTGGAATAGGATCCAGCTGTCGCGTGCAATCGGTGCTGCATATAGTAATACGCCATGCAGAGGGCAGAGACTGACATGGCCAGAACTATCCTGTACCTTGGGATTACGAGTCTGTCCTTCAAGGTGCCTCGAGAAGATCCTAGTTGGACTGAATCCAGAAACAAGGTCAAGCAGGCAACCCACGAAATAACAAGGATTCCATGCATATAGCGAGCCGACGAGTGAAGTTCACGATCATCAAGAGGAGTCACATAGGCTTATGTTAGGATGCAACAATCTGAGTTAATCATTATCTTACCGAAGCAGATCCCCATAACGATGCGTCCAGATCCCAACGCCAGCGCGACAAGGCCGTGGATATTATCATAAGCTCGAATCAGCAGATACCACAGACCTAACAGAACAATCTCAGGGCCAAATAGTTAGCTCGTTATCCTTTCTCTAGCTCTTTAGGTGTACTCACCTAGGCATACTGCGGAGCACAACTGATAAAAAGACCGAGCCTTATACCGACCTTCTAGGACAGCCGATAATGGTAACATCCAGTGATTAGTCCTGATCTCATAGCGTCGCACTTTTCTCACCACTCATGTTCATGTCCTGGAGCAGATTTAAGTATACTTCCCCTGCTTAGAAGAGCTATTGCCAATGCACCAATACATGCGACTAAAGCGTTAGCGGCTATCGAGTCGTGATCGCGCCCTTACATATCTGTAGCACCGCGTGCAACGTCACGACGGATTTAGTATCGAGCTTCTGTTAGATACGAACAATGCGTCAACACGTAACGGCGTGAAACACACCCTTGCAACAAGTCGTGCAGGCTCATCGTAATATATGTCGCCGCCTCGCATCTTGTGTGGAATCCGGAACGCGTCGGTACATGAGAGGTCTTCTTAGGTCGTGAGGCTGGTATTTCTACCACGATCGATATCAAATAGCAATGGACAGGTGACTGTCACATCAGCTGTGACAAGAAAACGGACATTCTAAGATGTAAATTCCAATAAACTTTACAGATGCATAAATTACGACTCTAATCTAGAATGGAGAGGTCCACTAGACGCAATAGATTCTCTATACAGGTAGATTTTGGATAAGACAGCAGCTATGAAACCCCTGACTGATAAATACAAGTTCTCGCTTAACTTTGATATGGTTTCCAGTCATCAGGGATGTCAAAATCTCTCACGGTGAAGGTAGGAACCTTGTATCCAAATGCAAGGTCCACGCGATGGCCACGTTTTGCGAGCTGTTCAAACTTGGGCCTGACCGCATAAGGCGGGAAAAATGACAAGAATGGTTTCACTGGCGTAGCTTTCAGCTTTTTTGAAGCTTTAATCGCTATCTGGAGCGGTGGAGAGCTGTAATCCCCATTCATGTCTTCCTGAGATTGCCGTCCGGCTTCTTTTCGATGATAGCGGGATTGTATATCTTTCCTCTTCCACTCATGATACCTATCCAAGTATCCGTTGATCTCAGCTAGTGTGAGTTCTCTTTTCATCTCCATTTCATCCATGTCATTTGGATCATTAATTGCAGTTATTCGCAATATATCCTTCTTCCACGAGGGCCCAAGCAGTGCTTCTCTCTGCACCATGATTCGATCCACCTCGATCATGTTTCGATCGCGTTCAATTCTCTGAATGCCCTTCTCTTCCCGTTCAAGACGCCGGTGATGGGGTAGGAACAGGTTATCTCCGAGAGGATCCACTTTCGTTGGCCCCTCTGCATCGACATTGCCATAGCTGTACTCGACTATGTCCGGCCTCAAATATGTGCCCCTGTCTGAATCGCCTGACTTGGTCACTATTAGCCCACTAGTGAAACTTGAAGAGCCCCGTATAAGACTTATCCGACCGTCGTAGTCGGGAGTATGATCGAGGATGCTGTACTGAAAAAGAGTGTCGTTCGGTTTGTCGTCCAGTGATCTCAGTTGCCGTCGATCTCTGGGCAGATCAGCTACCTCTGGGTTTGCAGTTGGGCTACTTTCATGAGGGGTTATCTTCCCACAATCAATTGGATTCACGGACGAGGTTGTGTCTGATTCGTGAGTCAACTGGTTAGAGATGAAGGGAACCAAGCTCTGTGTCTTCTCTTGAAGGCCCTTAAGGATAACGGAAATCGGGTTGGTCATAGCTGCACCTTTAGAAAGGAGGAGAGGTTGCTTGAGTTTGGACCAAAATCAGCAGCTTCTACGTAAACCCTCCCTCATCATGCTCAGACCCTTATGACAGGTCAAAGCGATTACGTTTTGGTTTTGCTGTTTTTTTGATAGCCGTGCGGTGCGTTCTGTAACTACACGCGTGTAGTGCATTTCGACATGTTTCGAGCTATTCTTAGCAGGGGGCCATTTGCTGGATACCAGCGAGGTATCTGAAAGTCACCAAATAAAACTGGCATATTTCTTAACTTGTGTTACCGGCTGTGCTCGAGTCTATTGATGAGCGTCCGAGACCGATGGCCACCGAGCGATTTCGACAGCATTGGAATCACACGCGGCAAGTTTATCCCTCGCCGTCAAGGAAGCATGCTCGCTCTGAAGGTGAAATCATATGCTGAGAAGCTCGCTAGGACTTTACTAGCTTACGGAATGCCCAGTGGCAGGCCAACCTATTTGCACCTTCTGTGCTTAGGGTGGCTTCTCACACAATGGTATGGAGAGCGGTACTACCCTTATCAAGTCATCAGCAAGTGCAAATGGGACCCCCCCATGAATTTGCCTTCTCAGTTTCGTGTCAGCTTAGTGGCAGACCCACAATTGATAGACGAGAACACCTACCCCGGGCGACCAAAGGCTTTCCTGGCGATTACAAAATATGTCGTTGACACCTATTTACGACGCAACTGGATCTATATGAACAACATACTTGATCCCGATGCTAACATCTTCTTGGGTGACCTGTTCGATGGTGGTCGCGAATGGAGTGATCCGGAATGGCTTCAGGAATACGACCGCTGGAACCGAATCTTCACGAAACCTCCACTCAAGCGGACTATAATGAATGTCCCGGGAAACCACGACATCGGTTATGGCGATACAGTCGTTCCCCATGCACTCAACCGATTCAAGGCATATTTTGGAGAAACAAACTCGGTTGTTGACATTGAAGGATACAGTTTTGTTCTGCTTGACACCCTGTCGCTGATGAACACTCAAAACGCTTCGATCTTCCAACCTCCTAGGGACTTCCTGAACTCCCTGGACTCCATTATATCACCCGAAAAACATCGTATCCTGGTTACTCACGTTCCTCTATACCGGCCTCCGAATAGTAACTGTGGTCATTATCGTGAGTCTTCCAAGGGCCTTCCATACACGTACGGTTACCAGTACCAGACGCTTATCACCCCTGAAGTATCGAAGGACATCCTCACTGCAGTGAGGCCATTCGTGGTATTCACAGGTGACGACCACGATGCTTGCCATGTGCGGCACGAGTACTCCATTGGTGTGGATAGCCCCGAAATGAGAACAGCCGACGAATTCACTGTCAAGTCATTCTCCATGGCTATGGGAATCGGCAAGCCAGGGATTCAGCTTCTTACGCTAAGTAACTCGTATGAAGGGGCGACGAACCCCGTTTATACGACATCTATCTGCCTGATGCCGTCCCCTTTCCATGCATTTGCTCTATATGGCATATTTGGTTTTATCTCGGTCGCCGTTATTGTCCTGTTCAACCTCTTCCCCTCAGTTATTCCCAGGAGCTTGATTAGGTTGAGCAAAGAAATCCATCCTCCTCAAGACCTACCAATTCATGTCGGCAGGAGGAGGCACATCCGCCGTTCTGACGGACTAAAGTTGGTACGCAGCGACTTCCTTATACTTGGGACATGGGTTCTGACGCTCTTCATTTACTTCACAAACTCTGTATGATCTGCAGCAGCATGCATCGGCCCCTTTCCCAGATGTACATAGTGCCATAGGTAACCAACAATGGTACGATAAACGTTCCACCGCTTTTAAGCGAGCTAGTGTTTTAACATATTTAAATACTATGTGCTCGTGATACGTTCCTAGTAGGGATATCTGCAATGTGAGTCAATCAGCGTAGCGGCCCAGCACACGTCAAAACACCACCGGGTGGCGAGTCAGTCTACTTGTTCCGGAAGTTATCTGGGTTAGATCAGTTGTAGTTGGAAGATCCAAGGTTTCCTCACCAGCCTGCTAATAGAATTTGAATTGTAATCCACTCTTTTTGACACGTACTCGCGGATCAGGTACGGCTTCAGTTGGTTAACGCCTGTTTCCCTGATAAGAGAGTTGAGGACTTGGGGCCTGATGTTAGTAAGCTGCTCAAATTCAGCAACAACGCATCTGCTTACTCTACCGTGAAGAGGCTGCCTATATCGTGGAGGATAGCAAAGGACCGAGTAAGTTCGGGAATTGACCATTCATCAACAGCTTGTTGATATGCCTGGAGGTCCCTGCGTAAGTGTTAGCATTAGTTCAGCCACCGTCAGATGGAAATTTACCTCAGCAAGATAATACCGCCAGCGGGACTGACTGTGAACTTCTTCAGGTGTGACATCAACATTTCTCTGAAGCTCGACCCCACTTCCAGTAGGAATGAGTCAAGATTCCCTCCATCTAAGCATTCAACCGCTACACCACGTAAGCCCACAAGAAAATCTCGCGCCTCAACGCAAACAGGAGTCTCGGATATACCGGCAGTATCCTTTGAAACATTGAAATCCTTTTTTTTCTGTTTGGCAAGTGTCGAACCCAACTTAGCCACAATTACTGCCGTTAGCCTGGAACTCATCTCAGCAAAGTACTTACACTCAACCGTCTGCTGAAGAATCAGGTTTGCCTTTTCTTCTGCCGCCGTGACGTAGCTATTAAGTAGGGATGTCATAGAATTCAGTGCCGAATCCGACCCTGAGACCATAGGAAAGAAGACTGTCTTCGCAAACGTAGAAATCAGCTTCACTGCTCCAGAAGCTCTTGGAAGCACACGCAGGTACTGTAAATTGAGGGAGCTCTTGTCATCCGTACAGGTGGCAAGTGTATCATCGAGAGATACGTCAACATATCCGTATCCCAGTGCATCTATCACGAACCGTAATAATTCTCCGGCATAGTTTCGAACAGCATTGAGCGGCGAAAGTTCCAGAAGACGGCTAACGGCTTCTGCGAAGGATCCCAGGACACGTTGTACGACCTCGTAATGAACTTCAAGATCATAAAGATAAGTATCGTCTGGCACTTGTGCATGGTCGCGAGAATTACGATCTTGGCCTGAGTTCGAGCGCTCCAGTCCGACGACCCGCATCAACTGACCAATACGTCGCTTCTCACTCGTCCCATTTGCTGTAGATGACAAGTTATTTGTTTGAGGTTCAGACCCTCCTGAAGATGCCCCAATCATATCCCTGTCTGCATGTGACGCATCAGAGGATGTGAACCTAAACAAACTCTGATCTCGAACGTATTTGCGTTGGCTGTGAGCCTCGCTGAACCTAGAGAGAGACCGACTGACAAGTTCTTGTAGGCACTGCCTCTCAGAATCAAAGTACCGACCGGAATCAATGAGAGGAAGGAATAGGTCAGCAAAATTCTGGTCAAGGAGAGCAGACAGTTCCCCATCAGAGTCGGTATCGCTCTCCTGCAGCATGTCCTTCAAGCTCTTTACTAGAGCACTGCCCTTACTGTATGAAATATGCAAACAACGCATGTATGCAAGAGCAGAAGCGGATTCTGCAGCCTGAAGATATGCTTCAAGCTGCTGTTGAATGCGCTGGGCAAAGATTCGTTGAAGGAATACTCTCAGAACCACGGTAGGATGGGGGAATACTTTCTTGATGATTTCCGTTTCGGAAGCCACAACAAGACGGATTTCATCCATACGCGACTCAACGAGTTGCTCAAACCTTGGGTCAGGACCCGAAGGATCCGACATTCGTTGAAACAGATCGGGGTTGTCAACCTCCAGGGTTGTCTTGTCCACAAGGTTTTCTTGCATTATAAAGAAGTCGTGACGGTTCACAAAAACCTGAACAACAGAGGAGCCACCGTTGAAATCTGTGAGGACAGCGGCCGATTCTTTCATCGCTGGCAGATCAGCCGCTGGGTACGCCTTGTCGAAATCGTCTAACAGGTCCTTCTCCAGAAGCTCAGCAAATCGATCAACAGCCTCGCGGGCACTGACAGCTGAAGGGGTGCTGCCCGTCCTTTTACTGAGACCCTGCAATTGGCTCACAACATTGGCGCAATGGTGTCTTTCCGAAGGGCCACCTTGCGTCCACAAGCGCTCCAGGTCTGAGCTGGATCCCTTTCTGACAAAAGACAAGTAGCAGCGAATGAGAAAACTGCTAGTAACGGTTTGTTCGTATTGTCCAGAAAGTACCTCTAACTTGTCACTTAGAAATGCTGTGGAGCCGGTAATGTCACTAACAACCTCGTCAACTTGGCCAAATTCATCCATAGTGCCGCTAACCAAGCCCGCCAACTCCACAACATTGTTACTGTGGACAAGCTCGGCTCTCGCCACTGCGTCACCATTAGCTTCCTCTTCAGCAGCAACAGTGCTCTGAATGTCTTTGAGCTTTGCCAAAGTAGCTTCGAACAGACGGATATAGGGCTTCGGATCCAGCGCGTCTCTCTCGTTGGCTCCAGCCGCCGACTCGCTCTGACCCAGTTCCTCTATGAAACCTTGCAAATTGAACCCGTCCTGAAACGTTTCCGTGCGAAGGAGACGTTGGACTGATTCATCAAGGCCGTATAGAGACATTTCAAGGCTTGATATCGTCGTTGAGACGCGAAGCTAGTGGTGGGGCAGGTATTCTACAGCTCAGTGCACGGCTGTTAACTAGTCCTTTGAAACATAGCGCCATGCTTATAAAGGGATGCTAGGAAGCTAACTCCTGTATCTCTGCCCAACAACGCCTTAAGCGAATAGCGGACAGAGCTCTGCAGAGTAGAATACTACTATTAGGGAACTCAGCTAGTTCCGAGGGGCCTGGAGGGCCTAGAGGGTTGAACCGACTTTCTAGGTATACAAATTAAGATAGATGAAGGCCGATTAGTTATAAATAAAGGAAGGCCTGGTCATTATATAGTCGAGGACTATAATGGGCCAGGGCTTATGCTAAAAGCACCTGCTGAGATTAAGGTTTCGTACCCAGAAGGTACGCTCCCGTAGCGGGCCAATGACTGGCTGCTGACACAGATCCACCCGAAGACCTTCTAATACGGAGACTGAATGACGTAACTATTATTTTTGTGTCTAATACAATCGTGTCACTTGCCATTAATACCCGTCTTCTTTGTTACATTGTGACGTCACGTCGGCAACTCGTCTCGATGCAGCCTCTTAGAGGGCATCTCAATAGATAAGGGTTTGTTTTCATCAGCAGCTTCCTTCTGCTAGACTGCCGTCCTTCATCATTCCGACGATCGACCGGATCATGGGGATTGATGCGTGTGCCGATCTTATACCAATGTCCACACTATTTAGTCGTCAATAAACCACCTCTGTGCCACTCTCAGCCAGTGGTTCTTCGCAACTGGAAGAATCACGGCTCATTGGCGGATACTGTGGAAGATTCCCTGCGACACAACCATCCAGAGCTTTTCAGAGAACTAGTAGCACCAACGTGCCCTCCCAAGCTAGTTCATCGATTGGATTATTTAGTTTCAGGTGCAATGGTTCTAGCTACAAGTTCCTGGGCAGCTCGTATGTTTAGTCGAGGGCAGCAGCTTGGCGGAAACAATGGCGTAGCCCTTAAAAAGAATGTAAGTCAGAACTGGCTTACCTTTCTGTAATTTGAGAAATGGGCTAACTGAGTATATGGCATTATTGGCACTTCCTCTTGAGGATCTGAATACTGCGTCACATCCTGGCCTTCACAGGACCTCCAAATACCAAGGTACGATTGATCACCCCATCGAGGGAAAGCGTGCCATTTCGAAGTTCCAGATACATCCTCGGCAGCATAGCCTGTCTCATACTCTCTGCTCATTTGAGCTCATAACGGGCCGCAAACATCAGCTCAGGAGGCACTGTGCCGAGGTATTTGGAGCGCCCATTGTAGGGGACTGGAGGTATGCAGTTTCGAAGCCTCTGGTATACACTCCTAGACCTTTAGCTCTCCATTCGACCCAGCTCACGATCATTGTAGGTATCCTCCGTTTGCGAGATTAATTCAGGCTAACACACAACTAGGGACACCAAAGAAACAACACAGTGGTTGCGCCGGTCTGGCCGGCTGACGTTTGGAAGCCATATGTCGATGATCAAGGATATTTTCCAGAGTTTCAGCCGTTAAGGGCAGCTTCGATTTAACTTCGCTGATAAAATTTCTTGTGGCGTGCTTTCAGTGAGCTCCGGGAGGAGATTGGTTATTAAAAGGTCCAAAAGGGTAAAGATCAGGTGCTTGTTGACCTGTTTATCGGCAAACGTATCCAACAGAGTCTCCACGGCTTCGCTAGGAGAGCCCCCAAACACAACTGCTCTGGTACTGGCTAGAAGGCGTTAGAACAGTAAAACTCCACGGTAAGTGACTTACCTGAACCTGTTAAAGATAAAATCGCTCCTTTTGCGCGTTCTCTAATAAGTCGTTTCTCCTCTTCAGATGGCTCCTCGCGTGGTGGTCCCATAAACCCATCCCCAGGAAACAGGGCCTCCCGAAATGCCTTCAGTACCATAGAAGCTGTCTCGTTGCATGAAAATCGACCAATAGACATAGAAGTCCACTTGGACAGTCTATTGTTGAAGAAACCCGAGGAGATGACATTTACAAGGTAAATCATGCTCATCGCGAGAGGATTTCGGTCGTGAAGATAAAATAAATCCGTAACCAGTCTGACGATTTGCCGGTCAAAAATGGTGGGTACTTCCAGAGAGGAAGATTCGCTAATATGGGGTTTTGTCTTTTCTTCAGATGAGGAGACCGAAATCAATCTTGGCACGCTCACGATGAGAGAAGATATAGCACCCGTCAAAGAAAATAAAACATTCCTGTTTTTCTCAGACCCACGTTGAGCCTTGTTAACGACGTCAGTAAGCTTAGCGATAATCTCATAAATCATCCACGGTTCAGCCAGCTTATTGACTGCATTCTTAAGCGCAATATCGCATAGAATCGCCGACAACAACGCTCTACTTGGAGTAGATCTCACATTGGCATCATCCAGTATGAGAGCCATCATACCCTTCGATAGAAGTTTGCAAAAAGCCTTCTCATCTTCAGGCGAGTTCAATGCTGGGTGAGGCCGTAGACGGTGAAACGAATCTGCCAGAGGCTCAGATGATGGGAGTAAACCGGCTAGCCTATGCTCTTTAGCCAGTCGGAGATCTGCGTCAGAACTATTCAGAACGGAATAAGAAGAAATACCTTGCAAATGGCGATCAACGACATAGGGAATGTCATCTAATATTAGAGACTCAAAATCGAGCTGCAGTCAGCTACTGGGGTGAGATCTCGCGCAGCATATCTCACCTTGGAGATCCGACATTCAACAGCTCCGGCAATTAAAGCGGAACATCTGCTTATTTCAAGAGTTATCTGGCGATCATCTGTGATTCGCGAGTACCATGAATGTACAAACTGTCGAAGGATAAGTCCTATTAAGGCATAGAGCTCTGTATTGACCGCGCTCGACGTGGTTAAGCGCGGAAGTATTGTGTCAAGCTTTTGGTTATGGCCTATCACAAATATTTTCCGAATAACGGATTCAGCCATGGTACTACGCATATGAAGACCAAAAGCTTTGGTCTCAGTAAGCTCTCAAATGTGTGCATCCCCAGGTTGGGTTCATCGCGGGCTCCACAAAATAGGGTGAGCGGGGTGTATTTCTTAAGCGAAGTACCGCATATGCTTGTAACGGAATATCTTCAAGCCCCAAACCAACAATTAATTAGGGTATTTCTGCACCGTAATCAACATCAGCACTTACCTTGAACAGAATACGCACGAATAACAACATCTTGATTTTGATAGGCCTATGGGCCTTTGATTATCACTGAGTTAGCGAGGTGGTTGGGATTGTAATCAATCGTACTTTTGAGGCGGTTGCAGAACCTGCCCAACCGTTATGGATGCCGTACAGCTTGGAAGTGGGCCCATTGAACCCACCATTCTAACAGATGCCCTACAAGTAACGCCATTAGTGGCACTGGTGCCTGTCGGACGAGGTGAGCATCCTTGTCTCGTGCTTGGCTATTAGTTTTTGAAACGGTCATACTCGAGATCTTGAATAGGAGAAACTGCTAACCTCAGTGGCCACTTCCCTGCTGCATGTACCTGCTGTCAGCATCAACTCATCACTGACAATCTCTCAATCGTGCTTCACGCCAAACCTCGAATTCGAGCGTGACCTTGCAAGTAGAATTCTACATCGCAATCTGACAATGTGAGCTCGGGACCCACTTGATTTCGTTTGGAAGCTAATTAAAGTGCGTGCAACGACGATTATGGTAATGGAGATGGGGCTGCCGATATAAATCTTTCTCTGTCTGGACCTTCATCCCGAATTATTTCTGCAATTGCACCCGGTACGTCAACGAGAGCATATGGAACCCTGCTAATCGTAGTTTTGCCTTTTCTTGAACCACCTGGTGAGAGCGACGGCATTGGGCCTAATACTGTGGCTGCTGACCACCCACGCTATATGGCTGATCCTCCCGGGTTAGACATTGTCCACGGTTTGTTCCCACCTCCTTCTGCAGGGTCGCTGCCTTCGCCTAATCGACACCCCACCGAAAAAAGCGAAGGCCCTCAAGCTGAACGTCCGTCTATCCACGACCGTGGAATCACATCTCGTACTACGCAGGGCAACAAAGTCACTGTCAACTCTGACGAAGAGAAGCTTCATTTGGAACCAAGTGCTTCAAAGAGCCAGCGATATTTGTCAGATTTAAGATCCATCTGTTCTAATATCATGAAACTGGACCTGGACGGGGGAAACATTAAGCCGTCTAAGGCGACTCTATCCCAGCTCGTTTACCTTCTGGAAAGCAGTAAAGTTTCACTCGCTGAAATGAAGAAGGTAACCGTAATTGGGGACACGGCCTCTTTGCTTGATAAGCTTAGTTGTGACCTTAATGTGAACCGATCTCAGACTTCCATGACTGCCCTCGTTCAGCTCTCTGATGAGTTACAGTCCTCCGTTCTGTCAGAAATAGACCGGTCGGTAACTGCTTGTCGTGCTGTTCTTCTGGTATTTGTAGCTGGAGCCCAGGACAAAGATCTATCCGCCTGCCCACAAAAGTACCTCTCAGCGGTTATGACATATACGCAGGGTATTCTTCAGGATCTGATATTGCCCCTGACGTCTCCTATTGCGGTCGCGTCTACTTTGTCATCTGTCCGCAGCTGGTTTAAACCAATTCACCGCGAACTTCGACTCATCATCAAGCTTCTGGATAAGTTCTATCAGCTCTCCGACTCCCCTGATAGAGTGGACCCGGCAGTTGAGTATGTTGCTTCTGAGATCATATTCTCGGAGTGCGTGGCAACAGAATCCAGCTCAGTTTTCGGCTTGGAGAACGTTCGGAGCCTTCAGCTGGCTGCGACGAATCTGGAGTGTACCATCTTTGCTCTATATACACCGGGGGAGCGCGTGAAGCTTCTCGACCAGAACATACTTCACCGTATCGCCACACTATCTATTAGGAAGAGCAGGGTCCACCGATACAAATTGTTGGATGGAGGAAGTATACAGCTCGTAAGCGTTCTTCTGATGCGACTGATACATTGCACTGGCATAGGTACTCCAATAGAACCTCTATTGGAGAGCATCACCGATCAGAAGAATGTTGATCTATTAAAGGGGCTCACTAGCCGATGCATTTCTGCTAGTGAAATGGGCTCTACCATGGCTCAGCATATTGGGCATTGTCTTATTCTACGAGCATCCAAGCTCTCTAAGACAAGCACGGATCCTGATCGAGCTCTTTTGACTCAGTTTACTCAGGACTTCCTGCAGGTTCTTGAAGATCCTGAATGGCCGGCTGCGGCTGTTCTTTTGAATGAGTTCCTGCTGGAGCTGATAAACATAGCTACAGACTCGAACGAAAGTTCGAAAAGCGTCGTCTTTGCAGTGGAGCTTATTGGCGAGATAGCATTGAGGCTGCTACCACTTAGACAGCGAAGAACTCATCCCTCTCGCAGTTCTGTGACGGATGGTTCCGCAAACGAGAGCAGCATACTGCAGAGTATGGCTTCGATAGATGAGGTCCTTTGCAGCTTGAAGCTTGTCCTATTACAATTGCAGAGGACGCCGCAGATGGATGCGGCACAGGACTTTTTAGCATCCACTTTTGCTGGAAAGCTTCTTGCAGGAGAACTTCAAGAGGAAGGTGAAGTCCGCTTCGAGCACGTATCAAGCATTCTTGGCTGCTTGAGTACAGCCGATGCTGGTATGTCCCTTGAACAGGACGATGTGAAACCATCAATCCAGGCTGCTTATTCTAAACTGCTACAACAACTCCCCATAGCAGATGGGTATAACCTGGCTATACGTTGCATGCTTTTCTGTCTCAACAGTGATCGTAATTTAGTCATCTCGCGAGTTGAGAAGAGCTTGACAGATCTTATTGATCAGGATTTATCTATCTTTGATGTTCCTGGTTTCAAGGATGCGCTTGCTGACTTAACGGTGCATTCCAGTTCTCTGGTGCGGGAGCGCGCTCTCTTTATGCGCGGAAGGTACATTGAACGAGTCCCCAGTGCCGTTGCGGAGCAGTATATTTCGATCTGTTCGCGGTGCGTGGATTCTAAATCGAATGTTCGTAAGGAGGCTTTGCGTCGCCTGAGAGTTGTTTATACTCTCACTGACGACGTTGAAGTTCGTTGCGACATTCTTAAGCAGCTATGTGCACGTTTAGACGATGTCGAGGATGGGGTTAACCAAATTGCTGTGGACGGCCTGAGCTCCCTCTGGATTGAGCCATTAATCAACGTACCACAGGGAAACACCCTTGCGTCGATCGCGGCTAGAACACCCGTGCTGGAGACTGTCGTTTGCTCACTACTGTTGTTCTGCGAGAAGATTGACACGAAAGCTGCTCTCATACGTGACGCGTTTCAAAGCATTGTGGGGCCATTGGCCAATCCTCCTCCGAACTACCTAGCTGGTTCCCAATTACTTGCATCCGAACTTCACAGACGTGCTGTTGAGGAAGAAGACTCGTCGACAGGAGCTACTTCAGGAGATCCTCATGATGAGCCGTACGCTTGTGAATCTGCCGATGTGCCGATTCCTCCCGTGCATCATACAGTGCATCACAACCAGTCGAGCAGGTTAAGCTTGCTCATATTGGCGTCACTTATTGCTGCTGATGGTAGCCTGCTGTCGGTTGATCAACTCGGGGCGCTCCAGAAGTATTTGAAGCGCGAGGGACAGTTACAGCCATCTGATTCCCAGTCACTTGTGCTGGAGATCATGAGAGACTCTCTGAAGAGCCTCTCTGTTGCAGACTCCTCTTTCCTAGAAACCCTTGAAGGCTCACTCTGCTCTACGATTTCTACTCTGAGCACAAGAAGCCTTCCTATGGCAGTTTCTTGCTTGTGGGAGGTCTCACTTCTTCGTGAGGATACAAGACGAGTTAGCTCTGTTCTGAAAACCTGTATGGGTATGTTACAGAACGGTCAACCAAAACGCGCAGCTGCTATGCAGTTACTGCACATAACGGGAAATATTCTGCGGTATTGTGATGTGGACTCCATGGCAATTGGTCCTCAGGAAGCGGCCAGGGTTTTGCGCCAATCAGCTATTGGAAAGGATAAAAGGTTGGATATCAACCAGGTTCGTGTAAGCCCTCTCTACCGCGTTGTTTTAGTTTTGCTCCGATACACTGATGCTCCTTTCGATGAAAAAGTTCGTCGCGTCGCTGTCCGCAGCGTTGGCATAGCCTGTATCGGCAACCCAAAACTCTTCGTGATGGGGGAAACACTGAAGCTTCTTGATGGAATCATGAAACGAGAAGGTATTGATGCAGAGAAGCTCATGGTAATGCGTATTATTTACGACCATCTTACAAATGAGGAGCGACAGGCTGACCTAAAATCTGTTGTCAAGGATGTCCCGCAAAAGTCTATGAGGGTTGGAAATAGTCCAACTGAAGAGTCGGCTGGTGGTGGGGGTGCGTCCCTCCATGGTCAGACAGAGAACACATTCTCTGATAGTGCGTCCCCGACCCTCATATCGAGATACATCCTTCAGATTTTGAGTGCTGCAACAGAGCTCGACCCTGAATACTCGCTGGCGTCCGTTCGTTTGTTAGACAAGGCCTTGCAAAAGGGCCTTGCTCATCCCTTGCGGGTAGGTTTTGTCAACCTCATACGCTGTTCTAACCCCAGTGCATTGGGACTGTTGTCAGCCTCGAAGGCTCTCCATTCCCAGAAGTCGAAGTAACGGCTCGTATGTCGCATTCAGTTTTATACGTCAAACAGGCTAAGCTCATTCAGCCGTCATACATTGAAGCAATTCGCCGAGCAACTGAGTACCTTAGTAAGATCGAGAGTTCGGGGCTTGGAAATGATCACGGCATGTTGAAAGTCTTAGACTCTGTATATTCCAAGGTCAAAGGCACAGTCACTACTCGCCAGACCTTTGAGCGGAGTCTTTTTGACACTTTGGATTTTGATCCAATGGAAGCTGATTTCGACGCTCAAAGGCACCTGGAATACATCCGGCTGTTGGTTCCAGGTCTTGCCAACCTAAGATTTGAAACCGCTGATGAGCTATACCACCTCGTGTATTCTGTCGATTCTGTCATGTCCACGACTGGATTTTCAGTCTCTGGGGAAGTACGAAATATCAAGCGGCAAGAGCATGACCCACCTGAACGTACACTGGTGACTCTGTCGGCGGCAAGTACAATACTTCTTGCACTCTCTCGGTTAAGGAAGTACGTCATGTCAGCTTATGGGCTGAATGAAGAACGATGTCGAGAGTTCAACCCCCATGCAAGCACTCGAGATCGTACCAGGATATCTCTTGATTCAGAGAAACCGGGCCTAGATTTGCAAGACCTTGAGTTCAAATTGCCGTTATATTCTTCCGCCTACTGCTTCAGGATTACTACGAATCTGGTGGATGCAATTACGGAAGACATCTCTGATAAGGACGTTTTGGAGTCCCCGAGCAAGAGGAGGAAGACGCAGAGACCGTCGCATCGGGGAGACAATGACATGGCGTTCACCAGAGAATACTGAGTTTCAGCTATTTATTCCGCATTACAGGTAAAAGACTGCATTCATCTCTGCTAAGACTCTGAATCAATAGACGGCTTTATATATCGTGCTCCATCAAATCCTGGTGTCGAAGCACCCAACATGAAGAAAAGCTCTGTCAGCTTCTAAACTGCACGCATAAATGACATACATACAACTTAAACGAAAATGCTGCAAATCTAACGAAACTAGCTTCAATACTGATTGTGAAGCTATCGTTGACCTCCAGCACGTTAACTTGTTAGCCGTTTACGGCAACTCTAGAGAAGCAGAAGGTATTAGTTGTTGAGGCTGAATTCAGATGGGACGAGACGAACACTCAAGGTTGAGATGCGCTGGCGCTTATTGTCAATTCAGGATGTTCCAGGGTATCAGAGATCTCCCCGTCTTCATTGGGAACCGACTTTGCAGGAACCTCTAATCGGCTCACACCCCCAGCTGCAACCTCGTCGAGAGGCGAAAATTCTTGGCTGTGGTGTATATCTGCCTTCGGCTCTTCAGTGGTACCTTTCAAGACACCTTGCAAAGAATGGCCCGCGTTGGCATTTGACACGCTTTTAGAAAGAGTATCTGTGGACTCAGCGTTGAAAGCACCATACCCCACTATGGGTCCATAGTTAGCTGCCTTCGGAGGAGTCCACGTCCTAACCATCTCATCGGTTTCATCGTCTATCTCGGTAGATCCAAGTGATCCTTGTTGAGTGGATTCCTGCGTCTGTGTCACACCGGGCTCCTGAGGCTCAGATTTCGATTCAGTCGGTATAGAGTACTCTCCCGAGGTCAGAGGCGTCGTATATTGGGTTGCATTTGCGCTTCGATTGACTGATGGGTCGAGAGCAAGAATTTCTTGACGGATCTCGCTGTAATTCTCGGGAAGCGACACGTCCCCACCTTCCAGCTTTTTCAGAAGCAGCCTGAGCTCTCCAAGTCCTGTTTTGCCAAGCAAACATCGCTGCTTAGCATTGACTAAGACTCCTCTGAAAGACTCACAAATCGAGATTATCTTCCGGAGAGAGCTGAGCCCTTCAGGTTGCAGCGGAGCACTTTGAACGCCCTCTTGCCAGACTTGTAGCTCAGTCAAATTGGGCCTACGGCAATCTCGTGGAGTCAAGGTACTCCAGTCACAGATGGGACATAGAAACTTGTCTGGCATTGCTTGTTCCTTCCCCAATTTCAGACATTTCGTGTGATACCTTTCGTTAGTTCTGAGCTGCTGTGCTGAATTCAAACTTACCACTCGCCGCAGTGATCACACTCAACCATCAATCCTGATTCAGCCAGTCTGCAAATGCAAAATAGCTTCTCACTCTTCACAGTTGACGATCCTAGTACTGGCCCAGAGTCCAAATCTGTTCCAGCTTGGGGGTCGCTTACTCTTCCTTGATCATCGTGGAGGTCCTTCAGCGAGAAGCTAGCAGACAATCTTCTCTCAACAGATTGTAACATGTACGCAAAAGACGAATAAGAAGGCGACTTGCCAAACAACTTTTTTCCAATGCGAGTCCAGTTATCAACTTCATACAGACAGTTCTGCAATTCCATGAAGTTAGGGAAGTCAGGTATGATAGCTAGGGCTTCTGCCTCTTCAATCATCCGCCTGACTTTCCGGTATGCCGGTCGATCGTCAATGTCTGCAGCACGTGTACTTTCGATCACCTGCTCAAAATGACGAAGTTTCTGGTTGTAGCTATGCCGCGCAGTACGTATCTGCGAACGGACAGGACGCGACAAAGGTAACTTTGCTAGGTCGTTCGACAATGCATCCAGATCTGGCAACCTGCAGCGATTGGTCAACAACGACTTCACACGCTCTTCCAACTGCTGTCCTTTAGCAAATAATTCTTCCAGCTGATACATCAAACCTTCATTAGCACTGCTGAAACCAAGAACTTTGCCATCTTCAATCCATTTGTGGACTTCCTCAAGGTCCATAGACCTCTTCATCGCAAGTATGGTTTCTCTCGACCACTTCATCCTCAGAACTTGTAATTCAAGATCTTGGGTTTCCGGCAGATCGACATTCAAACCCTTTCCGACTTCAAGAAGGTCAGAACAGCTTGTCATGGACTTCTTGCCACTACGTAGGAAGATGTGAAGTCTCCTCCGGTACTTCTGTATATCCTTCGCCCGATCATGAAGCTGACCAACCTCAGTAGACCAGAAGGGAATAGAATAGGACCTTTCAAGCATCATCTGAAAATGCTCGGGGCTTCGATACTGGTTACCAGTGAGTTCAGCTTCCTGCTGAACCATGCCACCATGTCGGCGGATATGGGATTTTCTGGTTATGATGGACTGGGCATCCTCGCTCCACTTGTTCGTATCGGCCACGCTCTTTTTCAACCGCCCAAGGGCCAACACCTGGAAAGGGAGTCGTTCACCTTCTGCAATTAATGACTTGACGATCTTCATTGAGGGCCGCGGGTTCTCAGAAAGAAGCTTGGCTATCTTCGTGCTCCACATGTCTGGTGCCTCCGCAAGTTCAGTAACTTGACGGCAGATCTTAGCAAGATCGTCATCTTCGTTGAACTTTACAAGTCTGAACTGTTTCAGAGCTTCTAGCCTGACATGTAGATCGAGGAAAGATTTGAGAGACAAAACGTCGCCACTGCGAAGGTCCACGACACGAGAGAGCAAACAAAGCGATCGCGACTCTTTGCATCTTATCAAATCGTCTCTCCCGAGGTACTCTTCCTGGCTGATTATAGTCAGAAGATCTGGGTAGAGTGACTTCACCCGCGATCGAGTTGCGAGTTCATTGGCACACATCTCAACGATCTGTTCAGAAGCCCTTCCGTTAGTTACCGATGAGGTGTGATGCGATCATAACACCAATACTTACTTTGCAGCAGCGTAATTGCCATCTTCATCAGTAGCAATTGAGAGCAGCAGCCTGTGTAGCGAAAATGGGGGGTCGACACCACATTCTTTATATAACAGATCACACTCGTGACCATAAGGAAGCCAGTCTTCAACCGGTATCGCCGAGACACTCTCCGTAAGGTTAAATCCATGGCAGAAATTCGCTGAATACGCCTTCGGAAAAACGATCACAAACTCCCCAGGCTTTTGATCCACACAATAGCAGTCAATTCCGTTGTCCTTCAGAAACCGAGGAGAAGGCATACAGTCAGACTCGAGTATTAACGAAGGATCAAATTCGAGCTTGTCCAGTCCTACGCATAGTTTCAGCAAGTCTCGCATTTTCTGCGATTGACTTTCTGGAATTGTGTACCAAGTTTTGGTATCTCCAAAGTGGTGGTAATTGAACTCATATGAGAAGTAGTCTTCCGTATGCCACGACTCGCTGGAAAATAAAGTCCCTACGTGAACATAGGGAGATGTCATATGCGGAACCGACTCCGGTGAGAACCGGTAGAGAGACTTCTCATGGAAAGGAATCCAATGCAAGTTCCAAGGGTCGTATGCGGCAGGATCGAAGGGCTCCTTTTCCGGGTGTGGAAACGCGGACCCGTGAATTGCCGTGGGGATGTAGGCTCCATATTCGAGTTCAATATTTTCCCGTCCTTGGCTGACAAGCTGCCAGAACTCGCGTTCTATATCACTGTCAGTTGGTAGGGAAGTATCTGCAAGACCCGTTTGAAAGTACCTTTCCCGGAAGCAATCAGCCTTTTGCTGAAACTGACGTAAGTTGTACACCGGAGCATCGCGAACCTTGGCGTGAGGATCAGTAGGTACTGTCATATTCCCATGCCAAGATGATGGACAAATCTCTCCATCAAATGACTCACGATCGTCAGGCACTAGTCGGATAAGGGGTGGGTGAGAGTTTGTTATCAGTGGTACGACCCGATGTTGACGGTCGTCTGTGGAAATGGCTTTACCAGCATCAATATCAGGGGTTACTGAACCGGGCATAGTGGCCAGTTCGTCAGTCAGGGATTCAGGTGATTCGGTCCTGGGTCTCTTCGAATCCATCCTAAGGTCCTTCTCGGATAGTTCACCCCTTTTACCATTATAGTTTGTGGAATCAGCGAAATCCACGCTGTCATCCAGGGGTGGAGAACCTTCCAAGGTAGACGAAGTAGTCGACTTTGAGCCGTCCGGCTTAGTTTTACGAGACTTGACATCATCAACGTAAAGATCATAGGGATAAAGAAACTTTTGATAAGCGGTCCTTAACGAGGTCGACAGTGACGTCATAATCTTTCCGCTATACCCCAGTTCTCTACCGATTTGTGCCCAGAGCTTCTTCTTGCAGACTTCCATCAGCCCACCCCTCAGCTGAACGCATTGATGAAGTCGAAAGAGATCGAGTGGCCTTTTGTCAATGGAAGGAACTTTGTTGATTGGGGTACCATTCCTTTTGTGGAATCCATAGAGATGAGCGATAAATTCTTGATTGATCTGGGTGCCATCACCAAGTTGAGAATTGATGACCTGCCGCCGTGTTTTGAACCAGAACATCTCCGTATCGAGTGTGAATGGCGGATTCCACGATTCGGGTGGGACGATCTTGACAGCACCATACTTCTTTCCCTCGCTGGAAATAGACGACAGTAACCGGAATGGGTCACTGAACTCATCGACGCTAGGGCAGTAGATGGGGATATGCCCAACACAGTCCGCAAGAGAACTGTCGTAGCGAATTCTCGTGTGATCTTGGCGGCTGAGATTTTGCTTCCTCAAGACGGTTGACATCTGTAGTGGGGTATTCGACCTCGTCTTCAGCTGGGGGTATGTGTATGGACTATTGCCATTCAATTGCACCGTGTACTGTGCAATAGTAGGATCAGCTGGTGCAGGTGGCGGTCGTGGGTGGTTTGGCGGATATTGGCTTTGCGTTTCGTCTTGAAGCGAGCCGGGTTCTATTCCAAGCATTGTTGCGCCCAAAGTCTCTTGCGTAGAAGTAACGTCATTAGAGTAATCACCGGCTTTAGAAGGGTTGATCGTGGTGGGTCCGAAGCTAACACTTAATTCAGTCATAGCCGAAGCAGACGGCGTGGCGGATCCTGAAGGATATCCCATATTTGCTTCCACAGCTGAATTACGAGATGTGCTATCGGAGCTGAGGGCTTCTTGATAAGGCCCAACGTTGGTCGGCATATTAATGATAGGTGTGCCCGAAAGTTGCACAGCGCTTTGCTCCAAACCAGCTTGATGTGACAACACGGGGGGTGTTGTGTACTTCAGTTGCTGTTGTTCATTGTGGGTGGAACTGGAGTTGGCCTCGATAACCGAAGATACCGAGATTTGCCTCGCCGGTTCGTTGCCAGCAAGGGAGTTGAGAGTAGCTTGAAACTTTCCAGGAGATGACTTGTCCAAAGCTGCGAAGGTACTGTCGCCTATCTTCTCACTCAATAGTGGCAGTTTAACGTCAGGTCCAGGTGAGTCAGTAGTAGAGTCCGCGGCATCGTCAATCTTTGATGACGGGCTATCTGTAGGCTTTTGCTTCACTCGATTGACAGCAGTAAACCCCATTTCGAATAGTTCAGTCGAAATGGAGTTCGTTCATGTGCGGCAGAAGTCAAAAAGTTGTGCTAGTACTACCGCTGCTGTATACCTCGCCCACAGTGTGCGGCTATGCATTTAGAACTTCTTATGAGAGTAGAGCCATCCCCTTAGCGGCTAGTTGTGGAGGAGGGTTGCAGCAGTGGCCCTAACACAATGTAAAAAGTTGACAGCTAATTACCTAGAACGGGTGCACTCTGGTAGCGATTTGACATAACTATACCACTCATAGCATTGGCTTCTAATGTGCGTGCGATGATTCGTCAAGTCTCAGAGCAGCTTGCAACCACTTCAGAGGTGGTAGTTGATGCAACTGCTTGCAGCCCAAATCCAGCCATTAGTTACTACACGCTGCTCATGTAATATACTAGCGTCGGTCGGCATACATGTGAAGTCCTGTGCTCTTAACCTTTGGGTCTCCGGGCCTTACGTATAGCTCGCTATGTTGCGTTAGTTATTGTTGTAATTCCGAGACCCGAGCGCCTTGGTCTTCTCTTTGGGCGGTTAATAAATCCCTCATACATGGTGGATCAGGTCGCATGCACGGCGTTCTCCGGTGGACCCTGCATATACATCGCATCCATATGGACACAAGTTTGAAATGTTAAGCACATCCGAGATGCCCAGGGCAAGTTTTGTAGGCAGGGCCTAGATTCGACAAAGTTGAGCGGACGTGAAACTGCTACGTAAACACTGTATATTGACTTATATGTGTACTGTTATTAGAGCCGCTCTTGTAGATCGTCATTATCATGAACTGCCCGACACTGTGCGGCACTAGTTCAACGTCTCGCTAATGCCACCTGCTTGCAGACATATCTATCCAATTTGAGTGGTTATTTAGACTCATTAGCCAAACCTGAGGCGTTCCAAACGTATGGGTCACTGGACGAAGGAAACAAAGTCACGCTTGCACCGCAGCACTGCGCTCAGAGGAGTTGAGGGATATCCCCGCAGAAAAGAACAAAATCCGTCAGGGGGAGCGAAGTGATAAAATCCCTCATACAATGCAACTGGATGTCGCACTCAGCGGCTATGAAACCAACTACAAGCCTCAGAAAATAGAAAATTGTTTAACCCACCAGCAAAGAAAATCACTCTCGCAGAGATATAAATTCGCTGCGGTTGTCACTCTGCAAAACAGCCATCTGAACGTCGTCCACAGCAAGAGCGTACATTCCAAGTGCGACACATACCGCCGCCTCATCGAGCGATTATCTCTGTACGCTAAGCGAACAGGGTTGCTCGTAGGCTTCTGCACTAGATCGCTCTTCATCCTCAGCTCTATCCATCATGTCTGCACCTCAGTACGAACCTGAAATGAAGGAAGGTCCTCGCATTACATTTCAGGCCGGCGAACTGCCTGAAGGAACTGGTGTACCCCGAGGACGTGCTCTTCGTCGTTCTCTCAGTCGGGACACCAGCGCTAGTCGGGACAGTTTCGAGCGATCGCGACCCAAGTCGCGCGCTGGATCAACGAGTGGATTCCCCGTTGGTTTTCGTACACTCTCTATCCAGCTCTCTGAAGGACAGGGCCCCGAGCCGTCTTCGAAGAACGCTGACGACCATGCATACTTTGAAAGTCTTGATTACCACTTACTGAAGGGTCAACAGGTCTGCGAGCGATTCAACGTTGTGCAGCAGTCGGGGTTGGACAACTCCACAGTTCAGAGTCGCCTTCAGCGAGACGGAAAGAACACGATTCCCCAGAGAAAGGAGAACTACTTGAAGAAGCTGTTTTTCTACCTGTTTGGAGGCTTCTGCTCTGTTCTCTGGATCGGAGTGATCGTATTCTTCCTGTGCTGGAAACCTTTGAGTGACCCACCTGCCATTACTAACATGGCACTGGCAATCTTGGTTATCATTGTCATCTTGTTGCAGGCCCTCTTTGCTGCGTTCCAAGATTGGTCAACTGCGAAGGTCATGAACTCGATTCTGGATCTCTTGCCGTCCGAGGCACTCGTCACTCGTGATGGTACACAGATCAAGATCAGTGCTACCGAACTTGTTGTCGGTGACATCGTTACTATTTCTATTGGAAACAAAGTTCCTGCCGACCTTCGACTGCTTACAACATCGGGTGATATACGATTCGATCGGGCTGTACTCACCGGTGAGTCGGACGAGATCGACGGCTCCATCGAAACCACCGATGAGAACTTCCTTGAGTCGCGCAATGTCTCCTTTATGGGAACTGGCGTCACGAATGGAAACGCAACTGGTATTGTGGTCTTGACCGGAGGACGGACTGTAATGGGTCGCATTGCTGCTGCTACATCCGGTGTGAAACCCAAGCCTACGCTCATCCAGCAGGAGATTACTCGATTTGTCAAAATCATTGTCTGTCTAACGATTATCTTATGTGGCTGTATCCTTTTTACATGGGTGGGCTGGATCCGAGTGGATCATTTCGCGTTCATGAATGTTGTTGGAATGCTTAACGATGTTATGGGTTGTGTTGTTGCTTTCATCCCTGAGGGTATGCCTGTAGGAGTGGCTCTCACTCTCATGATCATTGCTCGACGAATGAAATCAGCAAACGTTTTGCCCAAGGGATTATCAACCGTTGAAACTTTGGGTTGTGTCAATGTCATTTGTTCCGATAAAACTGGAACACTGACTCGAAATGAGATGGTGGTGACATCAGTCGGCTTTGTTAATGGAAGGTACGAGCCCCGCGACATGAACAACGAATTGGCCGATACCAATAAGGCGCCGAACGCAGCATTTTACGAACTGTGGAAGGCATCGATTCTCTGTAATGATGCCGTGTTTGATTCAGCATCGATGCACCTCCCGCCTGCAAGCCGCGAAGTTCAAGGAAATGCCACCGATGCCGCTGTTCTTAAATTTGCTGAGACGGCTCAGAGCGGAGAAGATCTTGTCAACTCGCAACCTCGCGTATTCCAGATTCCGTTCAACTCTAAGATCAAGTGGATGTTGACGATGCACGATGTGGCTGACGATGCCGACTATGAGAAGGACTCCGTGTCCGGCTATTCGAAGTACTTGGTGTATGTCAAGGGTGCTCCAGATGTTATTCTTCCTCACTGCTCAACTTACTTGTCAGCTGAGACCCATTCAGTTGAGAAGCTTGATCAGGCTGCTTTAAATCGCCTTTCAGAGCTGCAGGAGAAGCTATCGCGAAACGCAGAGCGCGTTATTATACTTTGCAAGAGATATTTTACTCCCATCTCTGCTTTGGGTTCCAACGGCTTTGGTGACGAAATCATGAGTGATGCTATCGAGGATCTGACAGTTATCGGTATCGTCGGAATAACAGATCCCCCTCGTGCGGAGACTGCATCCACCGTTGCCTCGTGTCGCAAAGCTGGTGCCAGGTTCTTCATGGTCACTGGAGATTTCGGTTTGACCGCAGCTGCCATTGGTCGCAGCGTTGGAATTCTTACCGGGGAGAGAGCTCCTGATTCGCTGAATGAGCTCAACGATGTTAAGGAATATCACCACAGCCTGCTACTTGAGGGACCACAGATCGCCAAGCTTACGGAGGAACAGTGGGAGACGGTGTGCAGTTATGAAGAGATCGTATTCGCTCGTACCACTCCTGAGCAGAAGCTTCGCATTGTCAACGAGTTCAAAGCCCGTGACAACGTTGTAGCTGTGACTGGTGACGGAGTTAACGATGCGCCTGCACTTAAAGCCGCAGATGTTGGAGTGGCCGTTGTATCTGGAAGTGATGTGGCTATTGAGGCAGCAGATCTTGTGCTACTGGATAAGTTTGACTCGATCATTGAGGCTATCAGACTAGGCCGACTGGTGTTCCAGAATCTGCAGAAGGTTATCACTTACCTTCTTCCTGCTGGAAGCTGGTCAGAAATTTGGCCCGTTCTTTTAAACGTTTTCTTCGGAGTACCTCTGCCCTTGAGCTCGTTCCTAATGATCATTATCTGCATCTTCACGGACCTCTTCCTTTCTCTCTCCCTAATTATGGAAAAAGAGGAATTCGACCTTTTGACTCTTCCTCCCCGCAACCATAAGAAGGATCATCTGATCAACCTGAAGATCTACTGCCAAGCTTACTTGTTTATCGGCGTGATGGAGACATTATGTGCCATGGGTATGTTCTTTTTGTACATGCAGAGAGAGGCAGGTATCTCGTTCCACGAAATGGTCTTTCTGTTTGAAGGATATTCAGAAGGTTTCCATGGCTATTCTCAGGAAGAGCTGACACATTTCAACAATACCGGTCAGTGTGTCTACTTCGTTTCCTTAGTTATCATGCAGTGGGGAAACATTCTCTCGATTCGAAACAAGAGACTCTCTATACTCCAGGCTGATCCCATTCGACCTGCGCGACGAAACCCTTGGCTCTTTGTCAGCATGTTGATCTCATTGGCCATCGCAATCTTCGTCACTGAAGTTCCCGCAATTCACAGTGTGTTCAGCACTGCTTCCGTTCCCATCATGTACTGGGTACTTCCGTTGCCTTTGGCCTTGGGAATTTTGATTATGGACGAAATGCGTAAGCTAGTTGTGCGCTCGTTCCCGAAGAGTTTCATTGCCAAGATTGCTTGGTGAGCGGGGTTAACGTATAGAATCTGTGTTTCAATTTGAATAACAAACTACTTAACAATAAATTGAATAGTTGAGTAGGAATCAAGTGCCAGGCTGTGCGTAGCATCGAATGAGACTCAGAGTGTGTGGAGGTAAGGGCAATTAATCGGGTGTCCCTGAAGTGAACAGTAAGAAATCGCTCTCTAAGCTGACGTCTGTCTAGTACTTCATACGAGGCGTGGGCACAGATATATATGAAAGAATACAACAGTACACAATTCAGAATGCAAAGGTTTTACGTCGTAGACAAGGCGCGGTAATTGTTTCGTCTGCCTCGTTTCTTTTCTTCCCAGGCGAGGCATACATTGTTCTCAAAATCGCATGCGACTGTCGCCGTACGCTCCACGCTATTTCCATTTTTCATCTCGGCAAAGCCGCAGCGAACGGACTCTAATCTTTCGGCTTCGTCAAAGGCTGTCAACATCTTCATAGAGTCAAAGGTGGATTTGCCACTAGAGGGCAACAGTGGCTTCGCTTTTCCAAGACTGAGAAGGACTTCTCGACCCAATCATCATGACGTCCGCTGGCAGTGACACGGTTGTTGGCCCGGGCCCAGAGTCCGGAACTATATATCAGACTGAACCTACGGCTTCAAGATCATCGTCTTTCATCGCCCTCTTATCGGCGTATGAGAAACCGCCTCAGTCTGACAAGGACGCTGGTAACAAATCAACTGATCACTATAAGTCGCGTCTACCTTTGTGGAGATTCAAGTTGCGAAACGCGATGTTACCATTGGTTCGATGGGAGACCCCGTACCTAGCGGCCCTTCAAACATCTCTACGACACCCACTAATGGACGTTTACTTTGCTTTGTCTGCGAACCTTGGAACTCACACTTTTTACGTGATCATGCTCCCAGTGAGCTATTGGTATGGTATTGGCCTGATGGCTCGTGATTTCACCTTCATTCTCGCGATGGGGGTGTACGTTACCGGCGTTATCAAAGACCTTCTCTGTTTACCTCGCCCCTTATCTCCTCCCCTTCATCGACTTACCATGAGCGGCAGCGCGGCCCTCGAGTACGGTTTTCCCAGCACGCATACGGCAAATGTTATCGGTGTGGGCATGATGCTCAGCACTCGTTTGTGGGCTTCCAGAGCGGACTATGGCCTCAAATGGTTCCTATTATACCAGTTTCTCAATGGTTTCTTCATATTCAGCATTATTGTTGGTAGGATCTACTGTGGCATGCATGGCTTCCTTGACGTGATCAGCGGGGTTCTCATTGGACTTGGATCATGGTGGGTACGATATATGTTTGGCGATGCCATGAATGCGTTTATCGCTGACGTTGACTCGTACTGGCCACTAATCATCATACCAGTAGTACTCACTCTGGTTCGAATACACCCTGAGCCAGCCGATGACTGCCCTTGTTTTGACGATGGTGTTGCATTCCTGGGCGTGATGATGGGAGAGAACCTCGGGTTGTGGGTTTATGCAAAGATCATGGCTCGACGGGTACCCAAACTGGACTGTGATGTCTGCATTCCATATGATTTCAACACTTCGGGCTTCTTGGGATCGATCGCACGCTTTGTCGTGGGCGTGTCACTGGTCATTCTATGGCGGCATTATATGAAACGAACACTTCATGAGGTATTGCCTCCTATTTTCAGGTATGTTGAGAAGGTCGGCTTATCGATGCCCCGCAAGTTTTTCATTCCAGCCTCTCAATATGACGACATTCCAGCCTCTATCCCCGATATTCCATTATTTGAAGCGCACGAGATCACATCAATATTTTCGAAAGTCGGGCGAGCTCGCTCAGACTCAGTTGGGCCCCAATCCACCGCTGACTTCTACGAGTCTATGGCCTACCGCAAACTTCAAAAGGAGCAGGCAGCAAAGCAGAGTTTGAGCGAGCATCCGCCGATCCTGTTTCGAGGGGGCCAGAAGGGAAGCCCTGATCAGCTCTCCGTTGATGAGGATGGTGTCTCATCGGCAACCAGTTATGCATTACAACAGCAGGAGGGTGATAGTGAAGTCAGCGAGCGGGAGGCCCGTGAGCTGTTTTCAACAGTTGTTGTTCCTCGTGTTCGCTATGACGTTGAAGTTGTGGCAAAACTGATAGTGTATTCTGGTATCGGAGCTATTACAACATTGGTGGTTGGAGTGTTATTCCCACTATTTGGAATCTGATTGGTGACCAATGTAGCTCAATGTAGAATCGCTGGTCGAGATCTCAAAGACGTGGTCCTAGTATAACAATGTCAATAAATATAACTTTATCAAATGTATCAGCGCGAAGCCGCGTAATCAAATTATTATATGGAAATGACTCGCAGCGTACGGAACAGGCCCGCCCAACCTGATAGCAGATTGCTTCCTTGCGGACTAGCACTGTGTCATTCACATGTGTAAGTCATGCTAGTCCAGCTTGTAATGTGGCTCAAGTGAAGAAGCGCTTGGGAACTTCTTTTTAATAAACACGTCAATCTCACTGGCAAGCGCAGTGTCGTCTAAATTCAGTGCAACTTTCTGGGCGATTAGAAATAGCTCTGAATCCAGAGGAGGCTCTGAAGATGAAGAAACCTCTACGACACCTTTCATCTCGGCAACCGTCCATCGCGCTCGTGTCTTATCCGAGGTTTGTTCGGAAGCATAGAGGTTCAATAGCAGTACCCTTCTGTTCATAGAGATCCCTCGCCGTTTCATCTCGCGCAATACGAGATCAATCTTGCTTTCTTCCCGGAATCTATGGAGACCCTCTACGAGCACAGTCAAGAGAAATGAGTACATGGGATATTCTTCCGGAACGACTTCTGAATCTCGCAAAAATCGCTGAAAAAGCCCATTATGTCTCTCTGAGCGGCTAAACCACTCTGACGTTTTCGAAGCGGACATGACTGTGTTGACAGACTCAGCTCCTGGATCTTCGCTAAGTGGCAATAAACGAGCTGACCTCACAAATCCATATTTGTCGGATTCCACAATTGAGAGCCGGAGAGATAGTGCCAGGGTTTCCAAAGTCAGAGGGATAGAGGAAACAAGTAAACAGTCTAAGGCTGCTTGTGCTGGTTTCGTATACTTGCACTCCGTCAACTGGCGAATAATCAAGTGGAATGCCTGCAAGTTCGGCAGGCCATCGTAACCGACAAGTCCCACACTTAAACCTTTCAAAAATCCTGGTTTGAAGTGCCGCAAATGACTCAGGAGATCTTTGTAAAGGCCTATCGGCCTCACCTCAGAAGTCTTGTGGTGATTGTATGCAGAGGATAGTTCGACATAGTCGTCAAATGACCGGGCAGTAGATATATCGTACCGTTCGAGTGCAAAAGTGCGGGCCTCAGAAAGAAGAGAATCATTCATGGAGTCGAGCAAAGAATGATCAATACTGACAATTGACGAAGCACTTGATCTCGATTCAGTTGATTGGCCGACTTGGTCGTCCTGCCTCATATCAGACCCCTCTCCGAAATCCCGGCGGAGCTGCTCGTCGAGAAATGCTTGATCAATGGCATCATAAACAAGAAGATTGTCTGCTAGCATGCGCACTGCAGCTTCGATCTGAGTTGACCTGATCACCTTAGGACCAAGTATGACATCTAGATCCTCAGGTGAAGCACAGGCCAGCTGTCTTAAATGGGACTCTCGAGATCCTGTGCTGCTTCCCGGTACCCACGTCTCTGCTCTTGAGCTAGGGGTAGTTATTCGTCTAACTGAGATTGCAGCAGTACGTCGCACGAAGAAGCTCTTCGCAGTATACACGGTGCTAAATGAAAGCCTGAGAGACATCGCGAGCTGGATCTCCTATAGTTACAGGCGTCTGTTGTCGCCCGTATGACGCCTTCGAAGTCGATTAATTCGAAGTGCGCAGAACAGGCCCACGGGATTGAGTGTGTTGAACAGACACCATTTACGGAAGATCATGTATAATCGGGTTTTGGGTTCACTTATGCTGGCTATATTACTGTCACTGTGAACCTATTTGAATTCACGGACTCAAATGCCCCGTATTTACGATAGGTCACATTCTAAATCAACGAATGCGATATCGTTGGATTTCCGCGACCACTCACCTGACGTAACCATTATCTCACAAGCTGGTTGCGGAGCTTTCTGCAAACAGCTCTGAGCCTGCAAGTAGGGTTTGCTAAGCAGTGTCGTTGCAAAAACAACAATTTGAATACTGATTTCATACCGGGGAGACGCAAACAAGGGAGTAACGTATCTCCCTGCTTAACAAATCACTCCAGTTTGTTTGACCATTGGTGTTTCGTCCTCAATAAGACATTCCGTGCCCTTTTTTAGCATGAACCTCTCTCAACCCCAGATGGACTGGGGTTAGGTTGCTTGTTGAACTGTTTCGGTATGGGCTCAAATATTTGTCTTGACAAAGTACTGGCTGATTTTGAGTAATGATTGATTTGAAGCTTTGTGCTGAACTTCAGGGAGTGACTGGTGTGGCATTTGTTGACTCTATGGCGGAGCCTTATATTTTCACTTTCAAAGTTCAGTATGTCCTTGACTGGCAAGAACGGAACACCACTAACGTCTGATGCACTTCCTGCCGAGAGACGCATGGAAACCCCGTGACATTCAATCAATACGTACGTTGTAAAATAATGACAACTAAGTCCAATACTAACATCGAAGGAAACTCATGTGAGTCTCTGAAACGGCTCCGGAATGTTAGCTAACACCCTTAACAGCAAATTCAGGGAAGCCGAGGAGAGGGCAACTTTGTCTTTCGATGCAAGATGTGCAAGCGAGAATCGAGTGCTAACATCAAACTTGCCTCCGATGTATACGCAATGGAGAGAAGTGGACGACCCTTCACTATGGCGCAGATAGACGCCAGAGGATTGGACTTCGTAGAGTTCTTCGCCGATGTAAGTGAACTGAAGTACGCTCCACGT
Organism: Sugiyamaella valdiviana; assembly: GCA_030570555.1. NCBI lineage: Eukaryota > Fungi > Ascomycota > Dipodascomycetes > Dipodascales > Trichomonascaceae > Sugiyamaella > Sugiyamaella valdiviana. The sequence goes on from JAJLWF010000001.1 coordinate 315,775, forward strand.
CCCCCGCTTATCTAACGCATAAGGGAGTATTCAAGTGCGTTGGAGAAGGATCCGGTACTAAGTTCCCTGAAGTTGAGTTGCAGGACGGAGAGTGGTTTGACTACGATGAGAAGGAGGGACAAGAGGTATCCATCACGGATATTGCCTGGACCTTTGCGAAGTCCTGAACCTCGCCACTCGTATTATGCGTATAGACATAAACGGCTATCGATGATACCTTGTTAAATACGACAGTCTAGACTTCATCTAGCTGCCAGACCTTGTCATACCCGCCGTTAGCCGCAGCAACCAGTGTGCAAAGCTATCCGTGTCCATGAGCGATCACTGTCAGGCCGTATATCCTTGGCAGGCACTGAGCTAGTCCCTTGTCCTCTTCACCGTGAGAAATCCGCCGGTGAACAATACGATCCGTCACTTATCTCGTCTTCTCTCTATGCATGTCGCCCGCCCGTCGCCAAACACCGCACAGTCAGAGTAGTGGGCCTCGGTCAGGTGATTTTGTGATTACGTAAGCTTTGTCGCGGTTTAACGCGTAGCTACATCATTCACCGGTAAGGGTTTCATCGTCATAGTGTTATGGGCTTGCTAGTGCCTTCAGTTTTACAACCTGTGCTGTGCAGTAAGTGAGCCGTGTTTGCAGTTATTCCGCTATAAGTTTGCTGTGCTTTGCCTATTTCGCACGGAGTCGCCAATCACGCTCGCTCGGCGTAAATATGTCGCGCCCTCTACCAACGCCGCCCCCTGGAGAATCTACTAGGCATCAAAAGCGGTTGTCTCTGATTGGGCGTCCTCTCTCACAGATATCATACAGCTCTCCTGTTCCTGTCAAGGATTCCACGGCGCCTTATGCGGTTTCACCCTCTATTGGAAGCTCTGGAGCGCGCACCATCGGTGACGCAGATCTGCGTGCGACAAACCATGACCCCGTGGACCATCGTATCAAGCTTGTCTGTGTTGGCGATGGTGGCTGCGGCAAGACTTGCATGCTGGCGACGTATGCGAGTGGCAAATTTCCCACCACGTACGTTCCAACAGTGTTTGAAAACTATCTATCGAATGTGCGAGCTTCGAGTGGTAAACTGATCGAGCTGGCCCTATGGGATACTGCGGGACAAGAAGAGTACGATAGGCTCCGAGCGCTGAGCTATCCTGAGGTTGACGTGCTCTTAGTATGCTTCTCAATAGACAGTCCAACCACACTCGACAATGTTTATGATAAGTGGCTCCCTGAGGTTTCTCACCATTGCCCTGGGATACCTTTCATCCTTGTAGGATTGAAAACCGACCTCCGCAACGACTTGACCACAGTCCAACATCTTCAGTCCCGGGGGCAGCAACCTATTTCATATGAGCAGGCCAGTGCCATAGCCAAGCGATACGGCGCTGCACGATACTTTGAATGTTCGGCTCGGTTAAATCAGGGAGTGAGCGAGATCTTCAACGTCGCCATCGCTCTGGCATTAAAAGAAACTCCTCCGATATTGCCGTTGCCTATTCGACAGAATCCTAAGAGGGAATCTCAGCTGGAGGACTCTCGGCGTCGGAAAGTACCCTCACCGCTCGCTTCGCAGAGCGGTACAACCAGCAATCACCAACTGAGAAAGACGAGGAAGAAGGCGTGTATCATCTTATAGTTGTACTCACGCCCTATTTGAAGCCGAGCAGAAGCCTGCCAAGAAGCGTCCACCTCCCTATTTGCATTACATTCTGTTCACAATTAAAATTGATGATTTTATTTATATTTCGTGTCTGTCATTGGGGTGGCTCGATATCTATGGTGGATTCTTCAGAACCTGGTTTGTTAAGTTCACTGTAGAAGCCATCCCATAGATGAGATACACTCTCAAACTCTTGACCAACAGCTACAACACCCTCAAGCGACCTGTTGAGTGCATTTAGGTTTGACAGGACAGACTCCATATTCTACCGTTAGGTCGAAGCTTATTATTTGAAACATCATATTTTCTCACCACGGCGATTTGTCCTATCAGCGCATCCCTTTCCTCCTCGAACAAGGACCTCCCTTCTGACATCGTCGTAACGCGTAGAACGACGCGTCGATTACGACCATCTGATTTCAGATATGCTGCGATTTTTACATTAGAGCATATCTGCTTAGATGTCGATTTTTGCTGAAGCCTGCTAAGGAACTTCATGGTGAACCTCGACAGTGGCAAACTAAAAAACCACACCTCACCAACAATGTCGCTCGCAGATGAGCTTCTGGCTGATCTAGGTAGTGACGAGGAATTTGAGAGTCAGTTAGAAGGCTATCAGAAGTATGACGATGAAGACATGGTCGATACGAATGGGAATGACCTTGATGCCTTGATGGGCAGGGAACCATTGAAGATTACTACCACTGGAACTGTATCTGGTCAATTGGGTGCCGGCAGTTCCAATCTTGGCTGCCTTTCATCTCTCATGCCCAAGATTCAACCTATTCTAGACCGAATAAACGTTGCAGGGTCTCTTCCCATCTCCAATCGGAGACGGAATACTGACGAGGATCCTATCTATCAATTGCTCGTCGAGGCCAATGGATACTCTGCTGAAATTGATGAAGAGGTATCTATGATACACAACTTTGTCAAGGAGAGCTACTCTAAGCGATTTGATGAGCTGGCGTCTCTGGTTCCTTCTCCTGTCGATTATGCGAAAGCCGTGAAAGCCATTGGTAATGACCCAAGTGGTATTGATCAAAAGGGGATTGACAATTTCCTACCTCCGGCCACTATTATGTCAATCATGATGTTTTCGTTGGACAATGGAAGTGAGCTAAGCAGTGGGGAGTTGGATCGCGTGTTCGAAGCGTGCGATCTTCTCCTCGCTCTTGACCAAGCTAAGTGGGTCATCACGGAGTTTGTATCATCCAGACTCTCTATCTATGCCCCTAATGTGGCGCAGATCGTAAGTCCACATGTTGCTGCTCAGCTGTTAGGTATCACAGGAGGCTTGAAAAGTCTGGCAATCACGCCCTCGGCTAATATTCCTGCGTTAGGAGCTAAAAAGCGTGTCTCCGCTGGATTTGGCCAAGTTGGTGTGCGCCGCGAAGGATTTCTCTACCACAGTGAAGTAGTTCAAGGCGTTCCTGTTGACAAACGGAAGCAAGCCATGAAAATCGTATCAGGAAAGTTGGTTCTGGCAGCCAGACTGGACATGGCCCGGGCCAGCACGGACGGAAGCGAAGGTCGTAAATGGCGACAAGGGATCAACGAAGTGCTTGAAAAGCTTGTTGAGCCACCTGAGAGCAAGGGTTCAAAGGCGTTACGTCTCCCAGACGACAAACCGTCGAAGAAGCGAGGCGGTCGACGACTGAAAAAATTCAAGCAACAATTTGAGCTCTCAGATATGCGCAAGGACCAGAATCGAATGGCTTTTGGACAGAGTAGTGATGCTCTGGGAGCATACGATGAATCCGTTGGTCTGGGGGTGGCTGGTAGTTCCGGTCAGATGCGTGCTTTGGCTGTTGACAATAAGACTCGCGCGAAAATGTCGAAGGCGATGCAAACGCGTCTGCAAGGGTTGTCCGGTACAGTTTCCTCTATACCTTCGGGGCATACGTCTACGGTTGGAAGAGCTATGGGTAGCGGGCTTGCTTCATCACTGACGTTCACCCCTGTTCAAGGCGTTGAGCTTGTCGATCCTTCACGAGTCCTTAACAGGTCGCGCACTAGCGGTGAAGGCGGCTGGTTTACAACTGACATGCTCCAGCAACTGAAACCCAATGAGCAACATAAGGGTGCACTTAACTCTCATTCGAGTAGGATGTCGGAAACAGCGGGCTCTGAAGTGGAGCTGTCTCGCAAACGCAAGCTGTCCAATACGCTGATTACCCCGGACCCCAAAAGACAAGATACAGCAGGTTCATAGAAACCTTATTTATTAAAGCATAGTTTTATTTTGCATCACCATGTTAGGTTCATACATTTTGGGCATCCACAACAGCGGCAGATGGTCGCCAAATCTGCATAGAGTTGTCGTTTCCGACACTTGCCAGCATCCAGGGGGAAGCTGGGTTCCAAGAAGTATCATTGACATCGCTGTTATGGCCAGAATGCACGAAGAGCAACTCCGATGCAGCTCCGTAGTTCTTGTCGTGAATTCTCGCCATGTCCCATATCATAACCTGGCGATCCAGCGATGCACTGCTAATAACAGCAGGTTCGTACGGATTCCACTCTATGGTTATAACAGCATCACCATGTCCAGTGGGCGTCACGTGGATCGGATTATTGGGCTTCCTCGAATCCCAAAGCTCTATTAGGCCATCGGCCCCTCCTGTCGCGTATAAATATTCATGAGATGGGTTGAAAGCAATCGAATTGAGAGCACTACTTCCGTCATCTGTTTTCGAGACGTACGAAGAAGTGCTCACGGTGTTTCTGCCCTGTAATCGGAGATCGTGAATCTGGCAGGTGCTATCATCAGACACGCTGCCAAATAGGTAGGCACCATGAAATGGATGCCATTCCACCTGATTTACAGTGTCCTTGTGTGAACTGAATGAGTATTTCGGCTCACCCAAGACTCGGTGGGGGGAACCGAACTGCATGATGTCCCAAACAGCGATGGCTGAATCGCTTGCTGCTGTGAGGAGTGATCCCTCCTGAAACGGATTCCAAGCCAAGCCGTATCCCTCCATAGAGTGGAACTTTAGCGTGAGTTCTGGTTTGAATGAACCAGTGGGTTGTAATGGGTGCTTCGTTCTGTCGAATACGTAAGCGGTTCCTGATGAGCTTATTGTAGCTAGAATGTCAAGGTTTTGGGGCATATATCTTGCCCGGTTAACTTCATCTTTGTGGTCAATCTTCTGTACAATGGTGATATTCGCGTCAGTCGATTGGTATCCTCCAATTTCACCCAAGTCGTTATCGTATTTTGTCAGATCAGGCTGATCTTGGAATTGTGGAAGAGTTGCCTCGGCGATTCTCAAGTACTCGTCTCCCTGCTGGGAGGTCTGTGTTCCAAGCAGAAGCCTCTGTACAGTATAGTTGTTTCGCTGTTCAACGTCTGGAAACCACTGGACCGTGAGCGAAGGCCATGGGATCGTAGTTGAAATGAACCGGTCGTACAAGTGGAGCGAGTTCTTCTTCCATATGCGGTACTCTGCGTATTAGTTGCGGCCGCCATTATCGTACTAAATGACCAGCATACCATTCATAGCCTTAAGCTCATCGGCGTTCAACCCGGGTTCTGGGGGTGCTAGATCCCCAGAGTGCGCGTCCATTATTTTGTTTCCAGTCTCAAATTAAACGCGGTCTCGTCTCTCCAATGTCTGCCGTGAGGGTTCCTCGCCAGCTAACCCTAAACGTAATCAAGATTGTCACAAAGTTGCCATCAAGTTGCAATGTCAGCTGAAGCCGAAGTCTCCGGGGAACTGGTAGAAGAATCGTTGGTTACCATCACTAATAACGATGATTCTGATTCGTCTGTCACCGAATCTGGGCCCTCATCTACGGAAACAGACCGTGCCCTTTCTGTAAACTCGCCGCGCGACCAACTGTGGAGAGTGGTGTCAACTTCTATGATTAACTTATTTCTTCCATTCGTCAATGGTATGATGCTTGGATTTGGTGAAATATTTGCCCATGAATTGGGATTTCGTTGGGGTTGGTCAGGAGCAAGGGTATGTCCGAGGTCTTCAAGCAAATTGCTGTGCTAACCAAAGATATACCAACAAACCCAAAGGTATAGCAGCAGCCAGACAGAGGCCGAGCTCGTTGATATCCAAGTAGAGAGTAGCAGAAGGAAACTGTTGCTCTCTTGACCCCGATATTGATTCACGGTTGAAGACGGCGAAGTAAAGTATAGTTGATAGAGGCGTCTCAAATTTCAACTTCGTTATGGGAACACTTTTAGTTAACGCAGTACTTCCGGAAACAAGCCCGGCAGTACGCAGGAGGATCGACCTGTTGACGATATAGCTCTCTGGACACAATAGCGCACGCTAGGCAGCGAGGCCAGTCTGGTGAACCACCGTCCGACATAATGTAATAGCCGTTTTCCAACATGCGCATGGCCTCTGCCCTGGAATATGTCAGGCGCAACGTCGACGTATTGGCAGAGAAAGTGTAATAACGATTGGGCACGTATGCCAGTAAAGGGGGTAGCACCGTAAGCGAGGGGTCTTCCCTTAGTCGAGGAAAGCTCTTAGCTGAACAACCAAAAAATCTGGGGTGGCCTTCCGGATTCAATTTCACGAGCGCAAATTCTGGAGGCACCTCGGGGTAGTCCACATGATGGTACTTCCAGTCAGCATACCGAAGACTTGAACGATAAATGGCACTTCCATTGGGATAGTTGGCAGAGTCTGAGCTAGAGTCAACGGCGATCACTATGTCAAGCGCTCGTTCAGGTCGGAAGAGGGCGTCCAGCGGAAGATTCTGGCCATCTTGCCCGCCGTCACCTAAGAACATGACCTTAGATTCTGTAAAGATATTGCTCTCACCGCCGCTGACACCATTCTCAGCAATTGCCTTCCCAGACTCTGGTAATGAATGACGCGGGTTTGATCTGGTATGATAAAACGGGTTCGGATACAAAGCATACTCTCGGTCAAGCCACGGGACAGAAATTCCATCTGTCAAACTTTGAAGCTTGCTTAGTGCACTCTGGAGCGTTCCACTCGCGTGTCGGATGAGAAACATGAGCAAGTCATTGAACAGGGATGAAGACGTCGCCATTACAAAACTAGCGTTCTCGTACCCATTTACACATTGATAAGGTCCAACTGGCTTGCCGTTATTCAGCGTGGTACCGAGGTAGCGGATATCGGAGAACTGAGAAATGTTCCTATCCCAACTGCCAAACTCGAAAGGCGTGAACTCAACAATGGTAGACCTTGTGCTATGAACAGAGTGAGCAGGATCATATGCGAGAGCTATAGCTATCGGGAACGGTGCTTCATGTCGCCTGAAACTCGGCGTATGACGAATGTCGCTCCAAACCACGCCATTGTCGCCTTTCTCATGTATCAACTTACGTGACAATAGCCTCGACCAGTAGTCCGTAACCGAAGTCAAGAATCCGGCATCTCTTTTCATGTCAACTTCACTATTGACTACCATGTAGTAAGCCTCTGTGTTCTTCAAACCGCTGATCCAGTAGTTGAAAGGATCTAGCTCACTTGACTCTGGAGAGTTGTCTGAAGCATGAGCTGCGAATTCACCGGCGTCCAATCTGCTCGGTGAGCTAATGTTTAGGCTCAAATCCCAGAGTGCAGAGCATCTTGCCAATTGAGTGACTGGTACCATATTGTTAAGTAGAAATGATCCTATGAGCCAGCTTCCTCCAGAAAGACCAGAGAAGTATGTTGTGGCCTGTAGAAGGCCACGGACTCTCGATGCTCCTCCCGCCAGTACGTCGGCAGGCGAGGCTTCACCATCCAAGAGAGGATCCGAGGCCCCGTTCATGTTAGAGTCGATATCTGTCTGACAATTGGGGTCACTTGGTCGTCCATCCATAGCAGCAATGGCACCAGCTCCAACCAGTAGAGAACGAAAACCACCCCCTGAGAACGCAACGCCAATATTCAGACCGCCACTTTTGTGCAACAACGACTTGTAGTCAAGTCCGGGCACGGCGACTCTGTCCAAATATGTATACAAGGCAGATTTGGCCCTCAGTTTTCTCTTCAGGACGTAGTCATACTCATTGAGACAGATCCCAGTCTGTACAGCTTTGCGTTAGCCGAAACATAGTCAAATGTAGCTTCACCAACTTACATCTGACGGCCTAATTAAAGGATGAAATGGGCATTTTACATACACGGGAGCATAGCTGCCAATCGACGATCTTGCGGCTACCAAGGACGCGGTAAGTATCGCGAGGTATAGCACCAGCGGACTCCACTTTGATGAAATCATTTGCCGATGGAACGTGCTACCTGAACAGATAGAGATGTTCAATTCACAGCTATGAGTACATCCTTTGATTGTTATAGGAGCTCGATCATGAGAACTAATGCTGCGACAAAAGCTCGCTCCTTATGATATGCCGGCATGCCGAATCATGGGGGTTATTTATTTAGCACACAACAGCGAACCAGCGCGCCTGGCAGTAAGTTGGATATCCTCCTTCGCAACAACGTAAATCAAATGAGCAGCCACATTAGCTCGACTGAAGCAGACACTGGCGCTGTGTGGGGAATGACAAGTTGTAACCCGTAAGCTAGCAATATTTCATGGCAATGTGGGGTTACGCGTTCAGCGCCATGCCCGTGTGAACTTCTGATGGATAAAACCCTAATATGAGCCAGCGAGGATTGCATTGCTCAGCACAGCCTTCCGGAGCGGAGGGGCGCCTTAGCTGCCGAAATACAAAGTGTTTCCAGGTCGTTGTAAGGGCGGAGAGTAAGTACCCCAACCCTCACTACGTCATAGCTGCCCAGGACAATGACGCCAAAGGACCATCTGTTGCGCCTCGCCTTGGATTCATTAGGAATGTATGCAAAAAGCGTTAGGGCACTGCCCCACACACACGCCTTCGGCCGCCGCCCTTCAACATTTCCTAGCTTTGTTGCGGCCCACCAAACTAACCATGTGTAAGCCGAGCTGTCCCGATTTTATCGGAAAAAAGCGCAATTGCCTCTCGGAACGCAATTGACGACTCCTCGTAGGGCTGTACTATCAATTTGATCGAACCTGTTGCGATGATTCGTAGTTCATTGAGCCAGAGTGAGGCCCAGACTCACTCCGCGAATGTTCCCCAACCCTAGTGCGTCTTGTCTTGGGTGAGACCTGAAGATCCCTCTTACAGGTAACCCAACCACCACTTGGAGTAGAGTGCAAGCAGGGCGTAGGCTTCAATAGGGTATATGGATCGGTCGATGGAACAAAGGGGGGCGTTTTGTCGGCACCTGCTAATCATAAAGGAGGCACCTGGGCCTCGGAAGAGAAAAAAGAAAGGCCCATGGTCTGGATTGCTGTACGAAGACCATTATGGTGACATCTCGTCATTGTACAGGTCTCAACGCGGATCTCAGGTAGCAATTGGTGGCCATGTCGTTGCAAATGCCTGGTTTGCGTTTGGTACTCAAACGCCATTGTACTTTCGCTCTGCCGAAACGCCCCTGTTCTCTGAGATCCAGCCAATGTGACGGTGAGCTGCATGCAGTGAGGGACCGATTCCCTCGATATTATATCGATGTCGCTACGCGCGCTACCAATTCGTACTGCACCTCGAATTCGGCTCTGTGGCATGCAAAACTAATTCCATTAGGGATCCTAGAGGACTGAGATGAAGAACCGCAAGGCAATTATAGTCACATCGTGCAATTGATCACAGCATGCCCGAGTCTTACCGAGCGTGCCGCCCCTATAGGCACGCGGAGGTCGGGGAAGTTTGGGCATGGCATCACTCCCGATTGGAGGTTGCGACTAGCTCTAAAAAGCAAGTCAAGAACCCCACATTGCTTGATCCCAAAAACAAAGTTGGCTCAACGAGGTCCGCAATTGACGTGACGGGTACTTGAAAGGGGGTCACTTGATAATTCAACCTTAATCATTGCGTGCGCCAACAATTGGTTACATGCAGTCCGACTCAGGCGTCTGGGCGTCTTAGCCTTAATATATAAAGACTGGTTCCCCCCTCAGAGTATTTCCAAATTAGCACTCTAAGCTTTTACACTCAAAGAACAATTTAACAATGGGTCTTGGAAATCTTGCCGAGAAGGTCCTTGGCGGCAACAACAACAACAACAGCAACAGCAGCAGCGACTCTTACGGTGGTAACCAGGGGGGTAACGACTCCTACGGCGGCAACCAGGGAGGTAACGACTCCTACGGCGGAAACCAGGGAGGCAACGATTCGTCCTTTGGTGGTAACCAGGGAGGTAACGACTCGTCCTTCGGTGGTAACCAGGGTGGTAACTCCTACGGTGGTAACCAGGGTGGTAACGACTCCTACGGTGGTAACCAGGGTGGTAACGACTCCTACGGTGGCAACCAGGGAGGTAACTCTTTCGGCGGCAACCAGGGAGGTAACGACGATTCCTACGGTGGCAACCAGGGAGGTAACGACAACTCCTTCGGCGGCAACCAGGGCGGTAACAGCGACTCTTTCGGCGGTAACCAGGGTGGTAACTCCTTCGGTGGCAACCAGGGAGGTAACGACGATTCCTACGGTGGCAACCAGGGAGGCAACAATAACTACTAGTTGTGTGTACACCCGACCGTATATAGTAAGATCAGATGAATGCTATCAAGTGATTTGACTTGTCATGTCGACGACATTGATTTGATCACGTGAGACATGGAAGTATGCGATGGCCTCGCCAGCGCAGTCCATTTCGACTCTGACAAGGCCCTTAATAATAGGCTTCATCCCGCTGTACAACTTTCAGCAATCGCCCCAATCACTCCTTCCAGTTCTTCGCTGAGTTGCATGGAGCAACTTGGCTTGGTTGGCCAGTACTCACACAGAAGTAGACGCCTCAGGCGATATTCCACGGTCTACAGTACATAGCAGTTTGTTACTTTGATTTTCTTTCAGTTATAAATAGTACGAGGAACACGTTCCTTGACTCAGTTGTGCAGACGCTTCTCATACGAGTGCAGCGAGTGCACGCCACCTTCGAGCTGGGCACTGGGAGTTCGGTACTCAAACCGCACTTCCCCACTGTCTACATTAGCACGAAGCTCAGCAACCGAGCGCACACCAATATCTTGTAGCCCATGCTGCAGACCAGACATGAGGTACGGCACAAACTTAGTGATGGATCCACGGTCAACAACATTTCCGCTCACACCCTGAGCAACAAGAACAGAATCGGACTCCGAGAAGTAACGCGAAGTAGCTGCGTTGTCGTTGGCACCAGTCTTCTCCATTGCCTCAATAGACCCCATTCCACGGTAAGACTTGACACGCTGGCCCTCCCGGTAAAAATACTGTCCAGGTGACTCGGTCGTGCCAGCAAGCAGTCCTCCCATCATAACGCAAGAGGCACCGAGCGCAACGGCCTTAGTGATATGCCCAATGTTCTGGATACCACCATCAGCAATACAAGGAACACCAAACTTATTGGCAAACTCAGTAACCTGAAAAACGGCAGTTCCCTGGGGACGACCAACGGCCATGACTTCCTGGGTAATGCAAATTGACCCCGAGCCCATGCCAATGCGAAGTCCATCCGCTCCGGCGGCGATAAGGCTCGCAGCCTGCTCGCGTACAACCACATTACCAGCAATAACGTCGAGTTTCGGAAACGTCTGTTTGATCCACTGGATCATCTCGATTTGGAACAAAGAGTTTCCCTGAGACGAGTCGAGGACCACAACGTCCAGGCCAGCAGCAACGAGCTTCGCGAGGCGTTCACGATCGTCGGGGCGCGTGCCAATAGCAGCGCCACACAGCAACTGCTTGGAGTCAGCGCTCTTAGATGCCAAGGGGTAGTTATGGTTCTTCTTCAAATCAGTTCTAGAGAGGAGAGCGACAATGTTACCAGTAGAGTCCACAATAGGCAATTTGCCCTTCTTAGACTTGCGGAGAATGTCATTGGCCGCAAGAAGATCGACCTCGCCTGAAGCAGTAACCAAATCTGAGAAAGGAGTCATGATCTTCGAAACTGGCGTTGAGTTGTCGTCATGGAACTGAATGTCACGAGACGTGACGATACCCAAAAGCTTTCCTGGCATGGTGCCGTTTTCTTAGTTAGATGTGGTCTAAAATGCGACGAATTCGCAAACCCCAAAAAAAGGACCTCAGATATGAAGATTTCCCCACGGCCGTGAGGCCAGTTACGGAAGAACGAAAGTATTAAGATGTGAAACATCATAGGCAAAGGGTATAAGCGAGCTGGGATAACATACCAGTAACTGGGAAGCCAGCAAATCCTAAGGACTCCTTCAGAGTTCGAATTTCACCAACAGTACGCGTCGGAGCGACAACAACAGGATCAGAAATAAAACCATTCTCGTACTTTTTCACCTTGCGAACCATTGCAGCCTGCTCTTCGGCCGTGCAGTTATGATGGATGATTCCAATACCACCGAGTAGAGCCATGTGAATGGCCATCTGCTCTTCGGTAACCGTATCCATGGGAGAGGACACAAGAGGCAACTTGAGAGTGATGTTACGCGTGAGCTTCGATTCAAGGTTGACAATGTGCGAAGGGAAGTCGATCTTTCCAGGAAGCAACAAGAAATCGTTGTAGGTCAAACCACCGCGAATGTTGGAGTCCATGAGTTCCTGAACGCTAAGACCATCCTTCGACTTGTATGTCTTCAGATGAGCCAGCGCATCGGCAGCGCGAAGAAGCTTAACAGGAGATTCGGTAACTGAAGGCGACATGTTTAAAGTGCACGGATACCAGGGGAGTTGAGGTTCTCCAAAAAAAAAGAAGAAGAAGTCCCGAGCAGATTTTTTCGTTAGTAAGTAGAAAATCCAGAAAAAAGCAACTCGTGAGGCTGGCAATTTCAGTGAGGCCCCTAGAGGAGTCAACACTTTTGGATATTATATTACGCTTCTATAATGAAAACTAACTTTCTGAGTAGCAGTAGCCAGAAACACTGTCATCCTAACTCACCGGCGCCAAAAGTACGGCTCTCGTAGAGATTAGTACGCGACATCCCGCGGCTCTTCCCGACAAGTCGAAATCGAACATTACCCGGCTTTGGCAAGTGACATACAGTGAGCGCTTACAATTAGCGGACTGACGGTCCGTTCTGACGCACGCACAGTTCTCCGCAAAGTGATTTTCTGTGCTGCTCCACCTGATCTAGAAAAACGACAACGATATGCCCACGACAGTTAACGACAGAACGGCTGAACTTACTGCTAGTAATTAAGTGGTGAATCTCATCAAATTGCTGAATGATCTTGTTACGAATTTGTGGTTCGCAAACGTAATCCGCCTACAGCATATACCCTAACCCACATATTACATATTTCGTCAGAATGCACCCGAACCCTATATAACATGCGAAAAAATGTAAATATGTTCTCTAGTAGCGATTTCGAAATCAAAATTACACAAAAGTTGCAAAATACGAAAAAGCAAATACTAACGAATAATTAAAATATGCGCAAATTGACACTATTTTGCTTGCGAAAATCATTATTTTGTAATTTAACGAAATATAAATGGATATCAGAGTTATGGGATACAGCCGTAAAATTATCAATTATTTGGTGTATGGAGAAAGATGTCCCAAAATATGTCTGAGAATCTATATGAAGTCAATATCGCTGTTGAAAATATCGTAGCGGTCTTCTGAATTGAAAAGCAGGGTTAGGGTAAATGTAATGTGAGTTTTTTGAGTTGGATTTTCATTTTACCTTAATAAGATAACTAACTAGCCCTGGCTGGGCCTGCGAGGCTATTTCGCAGCAATTGCGTTTAGCCAGTATCTCAGCATGGCTCTACGAAGCACTGCGTCTAATGTAATGTGCACTAACGCACAAGGTATCACATTTCCTGTTGTGCGGACCGGCATTTTTCAGCAGCCCCATCGGGGGGTTCTTGTTGTAGGCTTCGTCGTTATTGCTGTGATTGAAACTGGCCTATTCGCGTGCTATTTCTCCCCTAGAGTAGGGTAAGGGGCCATATGAGATTCCGCAGCAGATGTTAGGTTGTGGAGCACTTACTCCTCCGATATGCACATTTGTTGGACTTCGCCGCGAGTCGACTCGTATTCCGTTGTCTCGGCGTGCTGTGTCGTTCACGGTTCAGACGGACTCGACTCGGCTCGTAATTGGTTCGTAATTGGTTGCCTAAACGTTGGTTGTCATTCGCGGTTCAGGTGCGAAGTAGTTACTTGCTGATTCACAATATTTACTGCTGCCGAAAAACTAACCGATACAGTTATATCGAAGCGAGGCACGAAGAGCTACAATAGTGGTAAGTGAGTCGGGTAAGGTTGTCGTCGGCTACTCCCTGTGTCTGCCGGCAGTAGACCTGAAACATGTGGGCAACATAGTACGGCTGAATGTGGGGTGACCCCCACGTAATGTTCGATAGCCGGAGCAGGGGTCTTGATGGTTCCGTAAGAAGGTATATAAGTGACTGGGTACCCCCATTTGTGGTCACAAGTTCAATTCTTATTTGGAAAGTTGACACCTTGATAAAATGTCGAAAAAGCAGTTTGAGTCCTCGGGAGATATTGTCTTGCCTTCGTTGAGAGGTCTAGTTCGGTCCTCCCCCTGGCTCACCCTCATCCCTTCGGAGAAGGTGGTTTTCCGAAAGTCTTCCCACGCTAAGGTGACCCTTCTTTCTGGCGGTGGTAGTGGCCATGAGCCTACTCACGCCGGTTTTGTGGGTACAGGACTCTTGGACTGTGCTGTTGCGGGAAGTGTCTTTGCTTCACCGTCAACTAAGCAGATCTACGCTGGATTGAAAGCCGTCGATTCCGAGAAGGGTACTCTTGTCATTGTGAAAAACTATACGGGGGATGTGATCCACTTCGGTCTAGCGTCTGAGAGGGCCAAGTCTCAGGGAGCAAAGGTGGAGGTTGTCGTCGTAGGCGATGATGTTTCTGTTGGCAGAGAGCAGGGTGGTCTTGTTGGCCGTCGAGCCCTTGCTGGAACAGTTCTCGTCCACAAGATTGCAGGAGCAGCTGCTGAGTCTGGTCTTGAGCTTGAAGACGTTGCTAACATTGCGCGATCTGTGATTTCCAACACGGCTACGATTGCTGCTTCACTCGACCACTGCAACGTGCCTGGTAGGGCATTTGAGTCTGGGCTAAAGAACGATGAGATCGAAATTGGAATGGGAATTCACAATGAGCCCGGAGTGAAGAAGGCGTCGCCAATTCCTTCCATTCCAGATCTTGTGAATCAGCTTCTCCCTCCTCTGCTGTCTCAGACGGATAAGGATCGTTCTTTCGTTTCTTTTGCTGGCTCTGATGATGTCGTACTTATGATCAATAACTTGGGTGGGCTCTCTAACTTGGAGCTTCTGTACGCAGCTGAAGTTGTTACCGAGCAATTGAAGGAGACATTCAAGATTAGCCCTGTTCGCACTCTGATTGGTGCTTACATCACTGCTCTGAATGGACCGGGATTCTCGATCACCCTTCTAAATGTCTCTAAAGCCTCCTCCACCAGCAACGCAGACTTGCTGAAACTCTTCGATGCTCCTGCAAACGCTTCAGGCTGGAACCAGGGAACAGCCACAACTCAGTGGGATGCTTTCAACAAACTCGATGGCCTGCCTGAAGTGGATGGACCAGAAACTGCTGCGCGCTCTACTGAGAAGTCCACTGTTCGTGCAGACCCTCAATTGTACGCAAAGGTGCTCGAAGAGGGTGTCAAGTCTGTTCTCAGGGAAGAGAGAAAGATCACTGAGTATGATACTGTCGCAGGTGACGGTGATTGCGGTGAAACCCTGGCGGCTGGTGGAAACGCGATCCTTAACGCCATTCAAAACAAGACTCTGCGTCTTGACGACGGAGTGAACTCCATCTCGGACATTGCTGAGGTTGTTGAGGATTCTATGGGAGGAACCTCTGGTGGACTCTACTCGATCTACCTACACGCTTTGGCCAAAGGCGTTCAGATTTCTGGCCAGTCAACCCTCAACGAAAAGACTTTCGCTGCAGCTTCGCAATATGCCCTGGAAAGCCTTTACAAGTATACCAAGGCTCGCATTGGAAGTCGTACAGTGATTGATACTCTAGCTCCCCTTGTTCAATCTCTTAATCGGGGCGAGTCTTTTGCGAAAGCTGTCGAGGCTGCTGTCAATGGTGCTGAGAGCACCCGCAAGCTTGAAGCAAAACTGGGAAGGGCCTCTTACGTCGCTAAAGAAGATTTGAAAAATTTCGATAGTGAAGGTGGACTACCCGACCCTGGTGCCATAGGATTGTCCGCACTACTCCAGGGATTCCTTGCTGCCATGTAAGATCCGATATTGTGCTTGCAGAAAGGGCAGTGCCGACATGCCTGATCTTATTCAGGATCAAACAAATACAAAACTTCCCCATATCCACTCATTTTCAACGTATTATGATCTCGTACATTTTAATAACTGTAGTGGTATGTGCAATTTGACACTTCAATGTTCAATTGGCATCCATTCCAAGACGTGTCCCCAATTTCTATGCGTTTATGAGTTTTATATACAGATAATTAGATAAACACAAGTACTCATCGCGCAGGTCGGCTAGGGGGGTCTACGTAAAGACATTCGACCGACTTATGTACAGTTGACAACAGGCCAGCTGCGCGGGCTCGTCGTATAGCCTTCGCCAACCGTCGTTGAGTAACTCCTTTAGTGCCCAAGAGATGGCCCGGTAAGATTCGGCCATTCACGGAAACGAAACTTGAAAGAGCTAGGGAGTCCTGGATGTTAGAGCCACATCAGTGTCTGAGTTTTAGAATTCTGCATGCATACCTTCCACAGCGCAAGTGGATTGAGCTTCGCCTTTTTAAACCGATCTGACTTCCTGATCTTCTGCTGCTGACCACGATCCAGTCGAAGAGCTGCGAGTGAGAGGTCGAACGGGTCATACGTAGCATTCGGCTGAAATCGTCTAACGAAAGCGTTATCAACCGCGTTCTTCTCCGATTCCAGTTTGGCCGCCTGTTGGAATCGACCCATGTTACTTAGACTGGCTTTCAATGCGCTTCGAGTTTGCGGTTCGTTTTTAGGATCCTTCGCCGGAGTTGACCAGCGCTGATTCCCTTCTGAAATCCTGCCCAGCAAGGATATGACAGTCGAGAACTGGCGTCCTCCCACTGGGACACGAGAAATCGTCTGCATACCAGAGAACATAGTGTTCTGTCCGTGAATGGTCGCAGCTTCAGCTTCTACAGACTCGAAATATTTGCCAACCGGGTAATGTAACGCACCAGTCAGCGTTGATAGAGGTGTTACGTAATCATCAGGGTTGCGGTTATGAAACTGGAAGTTCATCTGTGGACATTTTTAGGCAATGAGCTCGAAGCTTAAAACAGCAGTAAATGAAAGTGCTGGGCAGGCTACAGATATCTAGAGTTTTGTCCCTGACCAAGCTTAGAAGTACACCAGGATGGTATCGCAGAAAAATGCAGTGAACGTGAGTACTCCGACTTCGAAGTCGAAGCGGTCACAAACTTCTGGATCAGCCCACTCTAAGGGAGCTTCTAGCAGTGGGCCTGCCAATACCCAAGATATAGAGCTCATTGTAAGACCATCCTCTTCCGATATTGGCTCATCAATGAAGGTCTACATGTCTACTGAGGTACTTCAGAAAATGGGATTATCGGCTGGTGGGCTCATTATAGTCCACAAAGCTGGATTTAAAGGTTCGCTAGGGGTTGTAACGCCGAACGGCTCTAGCTCCTCAGGCGACGTTGTTCAACTGTCCACTCCATTCCGAAGACTTTCAGGTATACTTTTGGGAGATCGGGTGAGAATTTTGAGGTATAGCCGACGACCGGAAGAGGCATTCACTGTGACCCTGGGTTGTACTTCGGAGATTACTACAGAGTTCGAGCAGCGCGCTGCCCAAGTTCTTCGAGCGATGTCTCTATTGTCTCCTGGACTGAGGTTTGAAGTCAAAGTGGGCGACTCCATGAGGTCTGTACTTGTGACGGAGGTTCAAACCCTTCCTATGGAATCACTCAATCTCGAATCGGACGCCTCAGTCAAAGAACTGCTTTCAGCCACCTGTTTCATAACTGCCTCGACAGCTATAAAGTTTTCTACGTCTCTGACTATTTCAGGAAGGACTATTCCCGGTCATGTTGACTTCTCCTCGCTGGGTGGAATGTCAAAACCAATCGAGATTCTGAAATCTAAGATCGAGCTCCCTCTGCATCACCCTGAATATTTTCAGAGATTTTCGATGCAACCTGACCGTGGATTTCTTCTCTATGGCCCCCCTGGTACAGGGAAGACAATGCTGCTAAAAGCTGTTGCCTATGAAACCAACGCTCATGTACTCACCATTAACGGGCCCTCCATTGTATCGAAATATCTCGGGGAGACGGAATCAGCCCTGAGGGGTATCTTCCAGGAAGCGATACAGTTTGAGCCGTCGATCATATTTATTGATGAGATAGATGCCCTGGTTCCGAGAAGAGATGGTGACGATTCTGGGGAAGCTGAAAGTAGAGTGGTGTCAACATTGTTGACCTTGATGGATGGTATGGGCGTCAGTGGACACCTCGCAGTCATTGGGGCCACCAACAGACCGAATTCTATTGACCCGGCCCTCCGTCGACCCGGCCGCTTTGGGCAGGAAATTGAAATCGGTATACCAGACGCGCAAGGAAGGCATGAGATCCTTAAGATTCAATTCGCAAACATGCCACATGATCTCGAAGAGGCCGATATACTCGAAGTTGCCAACAAGACCCATGGCTACGTCGGAGCAGATATCCATTCGTTGTGTCGTGAAGCTGTCCTAAGTGCAATCCAGCGAGGTTTGCAGCAAGGCTCGGCCATAGATGAGATGCAGATAACGAAGGCTGACCTTTCGAAGGCTATGCTGGAAGTGCGCCCGAGTGCTATGCGAGAAATAGTACTGGAAACTCCAAAAGTGTACTGGGACGACATCGGGGGCTTGGAAGTTGTCAAGCAGAAGTTGAAAGAGACGGTGGAGTGGCCGTTGTTGCATGCGGATTCTTTCACGCGTCTAGGAGTATCTTGCCCGCGAGGTGTGCTGCTGTACGGTCCGCCGGGTTGCTCCAAGACGCTCATAGCGAAAGCCCTAGCTACTGAAGCTGAGCTGAACTTCTTAGCAGTCAAGGGTCCAGAGCTTTTTAACAAGTATGTCGGCGAATCGGAGCGAGCAGTTCGAGAGATATTTCGAAAGGCACGTGCAGCGGCGCCAAGCATCATATTTTTTGACGAAATCGACGCGATCAGTGCTATCCGTGGACACGGAGAGGCTGGTGGCGACCGAGTCTTGACATCTTTGCTTAACGAAATGGATGGCATTGAAGCCCTCAACGATGTTATGATTCTGGCAGCCACGAATCTGCCTGATCAGATCGATTCTGCGCTCATGCGACCTGGTCGCCTGGATCGACTTGTCTATGTTGGTCCTCCTGATTTACAATCTCGCCAAAAAATCCTGGAGATACAGTTTAGGAAGATGCGCATAGCGCCAGATGTGAACGCGGCGGAGCTTGCGCAGGCGACGGAAGGATGCTCTGGAGCTGAGGTCGTTTCACTTTGCCAAGAGGCTGGAATTCAAGCGATGAATGAGAATGTCAACATCAATAGTATCAGAAAAGATCACTTTGATATTGCGTTGACGAGTCTGAGAAGGTCTATTTCGTCTGAAGTACTGACCTACTTTGGAGAGTTTGCTCGTCTCAACGGCGGCACAGTTTGATCGTGGATTATTTTCTACGGCTGTGTCACCAACTGTAACAGATTAGTTAACCTCAGATCTCTTAGCTAACCCTTTTTCTTGTGCCGCAGGGATAACCGAGGCTTATGGAGGACTTCGCCAGGAGGCCAACATACAATGAACCGACACACTGCTGTAATGTACCTATTTGTCGCACATTGCAAGGTTTCATGGCACTGGTTACTGAGTACATTTGCAGGGCCGTTGCTTCCTGCTTCACCGGAGTTGGCTTCCAGTTACCCGTGAGTAGCGCACCATTCGCGTAAGCAGTTCTATATTCTTTAAAGAATGACATCAGGTTGCCCTCTTCAGGTCGTTACAGATGATCATCATCATCGTACATGGGAGGGTGCTTGTGAGCAGTTATGAATTAGCTTCTGGAACTGAAAACAGGTGATAGGTGAATGATGCCAAACGGTCCTGATAGAGAAGACAGTACGTCAACCACGATTCTGATCGATGCTCAATGTCCTTGTTGTTTCATAAATGAGAATGGTTCGCTTGGAGCCAAAGATCAGTGGATCCGATGCGACGATTGCAAGACATGGTATCACGTGGATTGTGTGGCTATTAAAGAGGCAGATTTGAGCGAAATTTCATGGTATCGTTGTCCCGACTGTTTGAAGAATCTGGGACCGCCAAAACCAAAACGTACCTCGAAACGAGACAGATCACAAATCGACTATGTTGCTCTCGACAATGGTGATTTGTTTCGATCCAGAATTGACCGGCATCCCTTCTGCATTTACTTTGAGAAGGGACATCCAAACATACAACTGAATCAGATCAAAGAACTTCGAGCACACGACATGTTACCCTTTTGGGCTTCTGGTGACTCCAACGAGTGGGACGAGCCATTTGTTGTTCGCCGAATCAACTACGGCGGTCTCCACATGTCGGTTCCCAAAGACCTTACTGTTTCGAAAGTTGTCGAATTAGTGGGTCCTGATGAGCCAGTTGAGGTCATGGATGTTGCGTCGCAGGAAAACACCACTGGTTGGACACTGGCAATGTGGCGGGATTACTACAACAAACCACCGCAGGACCGGGGTCGCGTACGGAATGTCATAAGCCTTGAAGTTTCTCACACACTACTTGGAGATGCCATCACAAGACCTTATTTTGTGAGACAATTAGATTTGGTTGACAGAGTCTGGCCCTATACATCGGACGAAAGCCACGATGCAAAACCAAAGGTGTCATTGTACTGCTTGATGTCCGTTTCATCGTCTTATACTGATTTCCATATTGACTTTTCGGGTTCGTCTGTATTCTATCATCTTTGCCAGGGTCGGAAATCGTTCTTATTTATACGGCCAACAGACGTGAACTTGGCTAAATACGAAAAATGGTGTCTGTCCGATGATCAGCATAGCACTTTCTTTGCCGATGAGGTTAAAGAGTGTTATCAGGCTGATCTCGATGAGGGAGACTCATTGTTCATTCCATCTGGATGGATACACGCTGTATTCACCCCTAAGGATTCTGTTGTCATTGGTGGAAACTTTCTCAGCACGCATAGCCTTCCAATGCAGCTTCGAGTTACACTGATCGAAGAGAAGACGCGCGTTCCAAGGAAATATCGATTCCCGTACTTCAGGAAGGTCTTATGGCTTACCGCCCTATACTATAGCACGCATGATCCTACCACCGAAGAAAATATCGGCGTTCAAGAGCTTGCACGATACCTCCGAAAGATCTGGGCTGTTACTGAACACAGTTCTAAGCCAAAACCTGATAAGACCATCCCAAAGCAGATTCGGAAAGATGTCGGGTCATTCCTGTCTCAGCTGGAGAACAGGATTGCGCGTTTACAACGCTCCGATACTGACCAGAGCGGCAGCTTGAGGACTCCAAAGCGGGAACGGGATGAGATTTCCGAGATCACTACGGAATCTAAGGCGCTCAAGACAGGGACAGGTATTTAAGTATGGATAACATATAGAAGTTTTTGTATGCCTATACAAACAATCTGATGCCTGACGCCGGGGCACCAACCTGTGTGATGCCCGTGATCTTACATAGCTTGCCTTTCTCGCTCGTATGATACTTGGCACCAGTCAGAGGATCGCGTTCGCTAGACGTGCCCTCATAAATAGGCGTCAGAGTCGAAGGGCAAATCTCGAAGTCAGCATACTGATCAAAATCAATCTCGTGAGCGTCTAGTGGGGACATATCACTCTTAGCTTTGATCTTACGAGCTGCATCGGCGTTCGGTCCAGAAGGCACAATCTTGAGATACTCCGCAGCAAAGAACGACGCAGACGCGAAGTTCTTCTTCTCAAAAGACTGCTTCATGGCAACCAAAAGCGGAATAGAGGCATGAGCAGGCTGCAATTTTGGTTTAGTGAAGTAAGCAGCAAGCTCGAGATTCCTCTTAACGTTTGAAGTAGCGACCGAACGTCGCTTGAGCTCAATAGAGAAAGCAAGAATGTAGTTCTTGCAAATATCAATTAGGCGCAGGCACTCCTGAGCTTCCTCCTCACCGGCCACAGCGACAACTGAGATCGTGTAGAGAATATCGCGGAAAATTTGAATCGCCATTTCAAGGTTGTTTCCACGTACGGCTCTGTACGCCTCTTGAAGTACGCTGGGAAGGGAGTCATAACCATGGACAATTGGTAGGGCCTTCTCCTCGTCAGATCTTCTGCGAGCATAGAAGTTCACAGCAGGAAGCCCATCGTTGGCCACAAGGAACAACTTAGAGCTTCGGTAAATATCCATAAATCTTGACTTCAACGGAGCAAAGTTCACAATACCAAGCTGACGATTTAGTAGCTGAGCCGCAGTTTCGAATGAACCGGCAGCAACATGATCTGCCGCAACGGGGGAGTTTCGCAGCCATGTCTCCAGTTCAGAAACCCCAGAGGAATGAGGGCCAGCCAAGGGCGCGTCGGCACCACCGTCAGCCTCATCGATCCCTAGATCGTCAACTGCAAGGTCCCAACCGTTCTCACCCTGGCCTTCGTCGTCGTCAAAGTCAGCATCAATATCAACGCCTTCGACCTTGCTCGTCGAGATCTCAGCTTGTTCTTCATCGTCTAAAGACAGTGCTTCCATGTTTCCGAGGAGCGCCTGTTCAAAGAACGACAACGATGTACTTCTCAGGGGCCAGTTGCTGGAGTACGTTTCATGCGAAACACCAGGGATGACATCATTTGTGGTATCGGTGACCGAGGCCTTCACCTGTGCCTCACCTATGCCTGACTGATCAAGAATCTCTGCGGCCACCTCACTCAACCCACTGCTCTTTGCAAGTGAATACGCCAACGGATTCAGACCTGCATCCCGCAAGAGCTGGATACGGTTCTCGATGCTGTTCAAAAAGATACTGGTCTGGAACCGGGCTGCACTCTCATTGCGATGGTCCGCAATCTGCTCCATCTTCTGCAGTCGACTGACATTTCCAGTAATGAGGTACAAGAACGATAGGCGGTCAAACCCATGCTGCTTCTGGTAGATATCTTCCACAACATCGTGGTTTCCTTGGGCCAACGCCTCATCTCCAAGAATCTTCCAGGCACCAGGC
Organism: Sugiyamaella valdiviana; assembly: GCA_030570555.1. Classification (NCBI taxonomy): domain Eukaryota; kingdom Fungi; phylum Ascomycota; class Dipodascomycetes; order Dipodascales; family Trichomonascaceae; genus Sugiyamaella; species Sugiyamaella valdiviana. The sequence goes on from JAJLWF010000001.1 coordinate 338,584, forward strand.
TTCCCGAGAACTTTAGCCTGTTCGAATGCGACCTTGAGATTGCCACATTCAATGGCAAGATCGAACTTGGTCTGAGGGTCCTGCACAAACTGCAGAGCAACCTCAGGGTATCCCTTCTTTTGAAGATAGGCAATAATACCCTGGCCAACAAGCTGAGAATTCTTGATGAGTCGCAAGACTTCGTGGAAGTTCTTGCTCACAAGAGCCTTTTTGAATCGGAACTCAGTTGGATCAATTTTAAGGACCTTGACGGATCCACCCCTAGCGAGGCAGTAAACAGAGTTTCCCTTGACCGAGACCAAATAAAGCGTATTCTGCAAAGTACGCAGAATTCCAGTATCGCCATTTAGAAGGCTATACTTTAGGTGGTTCAGCGTAGAGTAAATCAGCACTCCGGTGTCATCCCAAGTTGCGCTCTTGATTCGGATGGTCTCATGAAGCGACGAAACAGTCTGCAAAGTCTTGGTAGCAATGGTGATAGTATGCTTTCCAAGCAACGCCACATGTTGACCGTCGTTGGACCACACAACGTATTTGACACCAGACACAGGGATCTCAGCTAAGTTCTTCTTCTGCTGTATGTCCATCAAAACCACCGAGGTCTTAGACAGGAGTAGAAGTAGACCTGGGCCGCCATACACAATGTCTTTAACGCCGCTTGAAACACTCAGCGTCTTAGTGATAGAATTTCCGAGGTCACGAATTTCAATCGAATGTGTCGACTTCAAGAATACCGCAAATCGATTTCGCGAAATGAACACTGCCTGGTCTCCTGAGCCTCTAGATGTTTCAGTCGGCTCAATGGCACCAGCGGCATCTTTCGGCAGGCTGATCAGCTCAAATATCTTTCCATTATCAGATTTGGTAGTAACCAGTATTGATCGTTCAGCAGGATTGTACGACAGGTTGCGAAAAGGGACCCAAGGACTGCCGATCTTCTTCAAGGAGAGTAGAGGTAAACCCTCAGACCCAGCGGACATGTCAAACTGCTTAACCTGACGCTCCCTGTTGATGTAGAAAACGGTGTTCTGATAAATTGCGCTGGCGGGACGTTCACGTTCAAGCTTGAACACCATGACACCACTGTCATGCGCGGCAGCAAAGAGATTGATCGACTCGTGGGCGGCAACATACCAGAACTTATCCGACTCACGCTTGAACTGTTGAACAGGTGTTCTCTTGTTCAGGTCCCAGGTACGGATTGTCTTGTCTTCGCCAACTGAGATGATGAGATCTTGGAACGGATGGAACAGACAGCACAAAATGTTGCTCAAATGACCGCGACACGTGTCAACCTCCCAGGCCTTCGTCTCACTCATTCGCCACAACTTGAGAACACGATCATCACCTCCGGAGACAATCAGGGGCAAGGTGGGGTGAAATGCGGCCCAGTTGACACCCCGGTCATGTCCCTCTAAAACATACTTGACAATAGCATCAGTATTCCCAAACATGTCCTGTTGAGGGGCATTGGCACGAGCCATTTGATCCTCAAACGAGTTCGGAGCCACGTGTGACGGAGCCGAGTGGCGCTTCCGCAGTCCAGAAATGTCCCACACGCGCACAGTCTGATCCAATGATGCAGAGACGATAAGGTCTTCCTTCGGGTGAAACAGAGCAGACATAACGTAATGGTTGTGACCCGTAAGACAGGCAATTTCCTGGCGGTTCTGCCAATTCCAAATTCGGATAGTTTGATCATCCGAGCAGGAGATAATCCACGGTAGGTCATTGTGAAAGAACACGGTTCGAACATAGTCCAGATGACCAGTGAGGGTGAACAAGCACTTGCGTGTCTGCAAGGACCACACCTTAACATTGTAGTCGTCACCACAGGATGCAAACAGGGGCTGCGTCTTGTGGAAGTCAATGCCACGGACAGGGCCATCGTGACCTTCAAAACGGTCAATGATGGTTCCCATGCGGTAGTCCCACAACTGGATGGTGGAAGAATACAAGGAAACTAGGATCCAAGGACTAACAGGTTAGAGCACTGAGCAAGCGACTTCGAGCCGGATACATACCGCTTCGGGTGGAAGGCGACTCCTTTAGCCCGCGAGGACTTGGACTCAAACTTCACAGTTAGCATGTTACTCGGCAACGTCATGATCATGACATGACGCGAGCATGTTTTTTTTGACCATATGGAGACTCACCTTGGTTAACATCTGCATTGTGCAAGTCCAAAAGCATTCAACTATATGTAGAGCTAGATGCGCCTGGAATTGAGTTGCTCAGTTAACCCCAAATTGCCAACTTCAAACAACCAATGAAGTAGTAATTGAGCGTGTTGCGCGAAATGCGACGTGGACACTCCCGAAGTTTGTTCGTCTCAGATAGAAGCTTACCCGGCCTATTAGCTGGACAGGGGGTGCTGCGGATAATGGCTTGCAGATCCGACGCGCCCTAATATGCCGATGTTAACGAGCAGCATTTGACGACCTCAATCCAGGTCGCTACAAGCGATTTCACCTCTGAGCTGATGTGCTTGATACATATATACCAGCATGTTGGCACGTGATCAGCGAAAGAGACCTGGCGACGACAGTTTGGCTCTGCCGTCGGTAGTGCGACGCAATGTTGGAGCGGCTTCTCGACTGGCCGCAAAGCTCTTCGGCACTTACGAGTTAAGTATTGGGATTTTATCGTATCTCGATGTTGGAGATTTAGTGAAATGCCGATTTGTGTGCTCCTCGTGGAAGCATGTGTGTGATGATGATCTGTTGTGGAAGCTGTTTTATGAGTCTTACTTTGGCGTGGCAACTGTCCCTAGCCAACAACGACGCAACTGGCGATCTCTCTTCATATTGGAATATAACTGGCATCGCGGTAATTGCGTGGTTAGTTACCCATTGGGAAAGAGGACCCCACATCGTGTCCAGTTCGCTGTCAGTTCCAATATCTTTTTTGCCATAGAAGGATCCTTGATCAGAGCCTTCAATAAGATTGGATCCACTCTGGCTTCGTCCTCATTAACGAGCGATCCCTCGATAAACGGTCTTTCTGAGGTGCCCATATCTTTGAGTGCTTTTGCTGTGAGTTGTCATCGGTATCTGGTTATCGCAGGATTCAGTCAAGGCTCTATCGGCCTTATCATTTTTACTGGAGGATCGTTTGGAGAAGTTTGCTGGTTGAGCCCTCTCGGCCTTACTGGTAAGGTATCGTCGGTCGCTTACCGAAACGGCATATTGGCCATCGTGACACGCTCAGGTTGGCTCCGAGTTTACTCCGTTGAGTCTGAGACTACTCTCACTATCAATCTCATACACAGCACGGTTTCCCCTGCTCTACGGGGCCGCAGTACTTCGGTTTGCATTCGCAGCAGGAGCGTAATTGAGCGGGCTGCGATGTGCATCTCGATTGCATATACGCAGCGGCTGCTCAGCAACTACTGGGTGGCATCTGTTCAGGAACTTCATCTGAAATCTAAAGGTGAATTGGTAAAATCAAGGAGTACATCTTGTGCGCTGGGAGACGAGCTGTACGTTGGTCATGCTCGTGAGACTGAGACCTCTCTGATTTCATACGTATACCCTTACTTAATCACTGGATGTCCCGATGGGACGATAAACTTTACTGTCGTTTCTGATTCCTCCGGGGAGCTCGCTCTGAAACCTATTGATCGCCTATGGGGCAATTTTGGCGGGTCACAGCACATCTCAGTCACAGATGATGGCAAGGCACTATCTGTATGTGCGGATGCCAATGAGCTTCATTGGTGGGATCTAAAGTCACAATCGAGGACCATCGTGAGCACCCGTATACTTGTGAATTGCGGCGGAGCGTCGCTGGCTGAGGTTGCCCGTATATTGGCACTGGACGTTGACAGAATTGTTGTTGAGTTGGTTGGAGACAGCTCTAAAATTTTGATGGTCTGCGATTTCCGTTGAGGTAATACATGCTTCTAAAACAAGTTTGTCAGACTTGAATTAAGCCAGCTACTCTAGACGTCAACTTGGAGTACAGCGTTCGCTGCCTGACCCATTTGCCGAGAGAAGCATGCATGGCAACCGACCGACGAAACAGGTTATGTTCAAGCAATTGTGAGAAGCATGTACTGACATATGAGACAATTATCAGCTCTTTAGTGGGAATTCGCTTCAATTGAGGTACCCAGCCCATAGGAAGTTTCACACTGTAGATAGGCCGGAGCTATATTACGTAATATTGAGCCTACGCTGAGTAATAATGCGGCTGTGTCGCGTTTTGCTAAAAGCAAAGTTTGTTGACGCGCACTGCAAGTAAGTATCTATAGCATCCACGTTAACTCCTTCGTTGATACACTTGCAATGTCTTCGATAGCGTCAATACTGCAACCAGATCAGCCTTCTGGCTATGGAGCTGACTGTTCTTTCGATTCTGGAAGTGACGCCGACGACGCCAGTATGTTTCCCGACCTGAATCATTCTTGCTCACAGCTAACTAAGGAACCTCTCGCCGAACTCTCAGCCGATCAGAAAAACAGGCTCACATCGGATATATCTCGAAAGCTCTAGGGACACATAACAATGTGTCTGTATATGCCCCGATTGGTCACTCTACACCGTACGCAGATCCCCTGTCGGGAAGTGCCTTCGCCAACGATCTGAATCCAGTGAGAGGCAAGCAACAACATTCAGACCTTACAAGCGGCAACACAACGGCTGTGCACCAAAAGGATTCGCATGCTGGAGCCCAGTCTGTTCCAAACTCTCCTAAGATACTGGAGACTCCATTGGAAAGAGGGTCCAGATATGACACAACAATTGATCCAGCAGACCACAGTCCAAGTCTGCGAGGAAGGACTGTCAAGTCCCCACTCGAGACCAGTGTGAAAGGCGATCCCAGACCACCAGCATCCATTGCTACAACATTGGAACCCTCTGAGCGTGTTTCAGCTTCACTTCATAGCACGTCACAGCTTATGACGCCGGTTGTGTCTCCCATTGGAGGATCAGTCGAAATGCTGGACGGGTTCCTTGCGTTCGTACGATCTCATCCGCATGGCGAGGAACTGTTTCGGCAGTATGAACGACAATGGGACTTGAATGAGCAGAATCTGAATGTGAACACCAATGAGCGCGAGCAGCCCATTCACCAGTACCAGAACCTGAATACTAATGAGCCCGAGCCACCTGTTCAACACCATGGCTCGAACCTGAGTAGAAAGGTTTCGCACTCTCTGTTTGATGGATCCTCAAGATCTTCTGATGACATTCGAACGCATGATGGACAAGCAGATCCACTAGAACAGCTAATTGGGAGCGAGGCCCCGATTACACCGGAAGCTTTGTCCGCAATTTCAAAAGAGCGCTACGAGTTCCTGCATTTGGAGGAAATCGATCGTATGAGTCTAACTGGTTCTCGCAACATGATAAAGGTAAGCTTGACTCCACTACTCCGAGACTGGGAACTAATTCAGAATATTGCCTTGCTGTTTGACATACCCTATGAAGACTTTCCAGCTTCGATGACATCTATTGCTAAATTGATCGGTAGAGAGGACGCCTACCTTCACTTTGCCAATAACATTCATCGCGTCATATATGATGGGAACGACATGTTCTGGGAAGGGGACCATACTGCAGAGATGGATTGTCTCCGTACGATGACACAAGTTGTGAAGGAGTTGTGGGAGCGAACCGGTGGCCCCGAGCGGCTCGACGATTAAGGGCCAGTGCCGAGACCCCACTTGGATCTTTTCACCTTTGCAGCGATAGGTTCGGTTATTCCTACGTTGGCGGCACCAAGACCCGTGCCGGTCTTCCAGCCCATGCGCTCAAGCATTAGGCGACCGATGTTATCCTCGGCGAGCTCTCCGGCAGTGGCACCCACCACATCACCCTCTCTATGATGTTGAGGTCCACCGGAACGTTTAGGCAAAGTAGTCTCAATGCGCGACTTTGACACATCAGTCCTTGGAAATATTCTTCGTCGGTTAAGTAGAGAGTTGACCACTCTACTGTTGAACATACCATGGGAGTTGGAGGTCCGCGTGGCGAATACTCTCTTCGTCAACCCGTCCCCTCTGCTCTGTGGAGATAAAAAGAAGGCTTCGCACAGACTCTTGACAATCCATCTGGCATTCTTGTCCATGGGTGGAAATATTATGGTTGTTTCTTCTTGATCGATAAATGTTTTGATGTGATCAACCACTTCACTGACAGATATTTGCCGGGGAAATAAGTCTGTCAGGTCGTAAACATACTCCGACGTTTTCTTAGTCTTCAGGGCTCCGTTGCGATGCTGCTCCTCGCGCTGCTTCTTGCGTAGCTTCTTGGCTTCTCGGCTCCTCAGCCATTGCTTTTCAAGGTACTCGCGAGTCTCATCATCGGACACGTAAAAGTGGGGCACTTTGTTCTTCCCCTTTCTCTTCGACGGAGCTGGAACGCTAGGCGAGTGCTTTTCCGCGACCGCGTCGAGCAGCCGCTTTTGAGATCCACCTGTCCCTTCATCAATGAGATCTCTAATTATTTGATCCAGCTCATCTGCACTCGTGTCGTAGCTATGCTTGTTGTATACTACCATTTCATCCAAATCCGAGCGCTCAGCATCCTCCTCTCCGCTGGAGACTGAACCTCCAAGAAGTCTAATGCTTTCGAGTATCTCGCTCTCGCTGAATCCCAAAGACGCATATGTTCGACGAAGAGTATCGTAACCGATGGTGGCAGTGGGAACTGGCTCGATTTCTGAATCCCATTCAAGGTTGAAAATTTTACCCTCAGACGCGTAGAACGTCTTAGTGATACGCTTGAGACCTTCCAGGCTAATAATACCGTTCTGCTCGCCATCGCTTTCGTCGCTGTCATCGTTCGAAGACCAATCCGCATCATTAACCGAGTTGCTGTCTGTTCCGTGCGAGTCGCCCAAGTCTAAATCTCTCAAAGCCAATCTACGAAGGCCAATGAGCTGCTCGTAATCCAGGTCGCTCGAATGGTTTGTCATCTCAGTCTCTGAGCTGTCGTTATCCTCATCGTCTGCCACCCCCGCAGTGTCCACAGAGAAATCAAGTTGAGAGTCGTCTCTAGGTCGCGTCGTAATTATGCTATCATCAATCACTCTGAACCTCGAGTACGTACTCGCCAGATCTTCATCTTCTCCGTTCGACCACTCATTCTCCTTCGATCGCCAGGAATAAACCTCACCAGTGAAAGAAGTGTGTGCCGCGAGAGCGCGATCGCCCTCAGTATCGACAAAATATGGTATATCTGGATTGGGCCGAGGAGTTCCATCCTCACCGTCCACGCCATTCACATCGTTCACGTCATCTTCCTCGTCCTCGTCAACTTCCGTAGTCAGATCAATCTCCTCCACGGAGATGACGTCAGATGCCGCGGTTGGCAACGATGGCGTCATCTCTTCGGTTTGATCAGTCAGGCTTTCAGACGTAGTTTCGTTCTGTAACTCTTTTTCGTCACTGGACTTGTACCGACTATCAACATCGTTGCTTCCCTCAACTCTCAGCTCTGGAACGAGCGCCTTGTTCGGGTCGTATATCTCGGTCGACTTAACAAATGTAACTGGGAAGTTTCGCAGAAAACCTTTGTTACTGGATCCACTGTGAGATGTCATGATAGCTTCGCGTCTTAACGACATTTTGGGTTCTCGCGCCCTATGTGATAAAGGTACTAGAGTTAGATACATTGAAAAGATTGCCAGCGTCAACCCACGTACCTGGCTTCAGTAGACTGGCTTCTGACTCGGCAGCTCCCTTAAGGTGATTGTTTTCGGAGACCTGGTTACGACTTGTATACGTCGAATGAGAATCCCTCTTGGCTTTCCTGGTCGTCTTACGGCCTGCCTTCTTACGTTTGCGGCCATTCTCATTCTTTACCATAGTTATCGAAGTCTATTGTCACCGTAAGTGTTGCCTGTGTGACCTAGGTGTAGCGGACGAGTATCAGCCGCACCATCCATATGTAAGCCGATGCGCCCTGTTCGAGCTCGCTCAACCACATCAGTTCAGACTGCTTCACAGGATCGGGCAGCCTTTACTGATTTTGAAGGTTACAGCAGCTCTTCGGCACGACCGCGAATAGTACACTTGTCTTCTTATTCGTATTCTTTACTGTTGTCTGTTGAGGCTGGCGGAATGTCATCGGGTACCAGTCAGCAATTCAGACGGGTCCTCCGTTATCTCTGGGACTCAGAGCCAGGCAACACCGATCATTCGAATGAGATCGTCTGTTTGGGAGTTCACTATAATCCGAAGTTTCGGCCTGCGACTTCCGAACATTCTGACGAGGATACTGAAGATTCGCTCGCGTGGCCACCCGATTTTCTTGACGACGTTGAATCACGCATGTGGCTAACATACCGTACAGGCTTTCCATTAATCCCCCGCGCCAAGGATGGCCCGTCTGCAATCCGGATCAGTGGCTTTCTCCGTGGAGCCGGTTTAGATAGTACGGGATTTACGTCTGACGTGGGGTGGGGTTGCATGATCCGGACAGCTCAATCGCTCCTGGCCAACTCCTTGTTACACCTCTACCTCGGTCGAGACTGGCGAATATCCATGGCTTCAGATACATCGACTAATGAGGAGGTGGAAATACTCCTGTCCTTTCGAGATGATCCTTCTGCACCGTACTCTCTCCACAACTTTGTCACCCACGGGGAGGAGGTCTGTGGGAAGAGACCCGGGGAATGGTTTGGGCCATCCGCTGCTGCTAGCAGTATCAAGTAAGAATCACGGCGACTTGTTCGTTCCTGACTAACTCAAGACATCTCTGCTTGATGCATGCCTCACCGTTCTTGAGAGTCTACACCAGCAATGGCTCGGATATTTATGAGGATCAGTTACGCAAGACTGCTTCCGATGAGCAAGGTCTGTTCCAGCCAACGCTTGTCCTTCTGGGCCTCCGACTTGGTATTGACTGTGTGAACCCAATCTACTGGGATACCCTTAGGGTGTTTCTGGGTTGCAAGCAGGCTGTTGGCATTGCAGGTGGCCGCCCGTCCGCGTCCCACTATTTCTACGCATACCAGGGCGATAATTTATTCTACCTGGACCCCCACAAACCTCAGCCTTCCTTGAAAACTGGAGAAGGTGGAGTATTGGAGTCTGATTCTATCAAGACCGTGCATTGCCGGCGAATTCGCACGCTTCATCTGAGTGAGATGGACCCTAGCATGCTCGTGGGATTTCTTATTCGAGATGCCAACGACTGGGCGGACTGGAAAGCGACCGTCACCCAGCCTAGCTGTAAGAGCATAGTTACTATTTGTGCGCGGGAGCCGCTGATACGCCGCTCCTCAGTCTCTGTTGGTTTCGATGATGCTGGTTACGTCGACGTTGCTTTAGAGCACGATGACGAACTGGAAGAAGATCCTATCATGGTTGACAACGAGGGCTCGCAAGCAGAGGACCTCAGTAACGACGATTCTGGTGCCGATAATTTGGATCAAGATGACGACTGCTACGGAACTCCTGTTATGGTTTCCTCGGAAGTTAATCAGGAAGATGAGGACACCCCGGCTCAGGCTAGCACGTACTCGACAACCACCGCTGATGAAGAATGGGAAGAAATGCCCACCTATTAGTCCGCCAGCTTCAATTATTGCATTTTCTATACGTAAACTGTTCAATGTTAATCGGATCTAGAAATATCGCTGCCGTCTCGACAACTAGAGGTTTGAGGCTTATATGCAACTTACCCGGCTGCTAGGGTCTATAAAACTCGCTCTTTCGTTCCACGCTTTAGATTTTTTCTTCTTTTTCTTCATACTTACCTAGAGACGTTATCGGAGATCAACAAGTCTTGGTGACCTGATAGGCCAATTGCATTGCACACCGTCAATAGGCTTACCAGTCTTTCTATCTCCGGGTAGATTGGGTCTCATAATTTTTGATTTCGACCCTTCGGGGTCAACTGGTAGTATGAAGAACTCGTATTCTGCCATTTTTGTAGCATTGGACGAGGTCGTCTGATGTTAAAAATATGACTGAATGCAATATTGCTTAGACTTGCATAATTAAAGTATTCGTTCATCGTAAATGTCGTTCACGATCCAGTTTGGCGCGTGTAGTTCTGCTAGTCGAACTCTAATAGTGTATCGCCTGGCACCAGGTTCTTACCAATGGCTTAATTTAAATGGTGCTCTGTGACTGCCCTCTAAGTACACTTTACTCTTTTCTGAGTAGTGGTTTTATTTCAAAATATAAATCTCTCTGCGTCGTTGTGCAAGTCGATTTGAGTCAGCTAGTGCTTGCGTGAAGTATCATGCCGCCGGCATGCCGCCGGCTTAAGAACAAGTGCCAGGTATAAAGGGACTGGCAGCGACTGGATTGTCGAGTCACATAGACAGTTCCTTCACATTCGTTGTAGAGAAAGCTGCGCAATGGCGCGAACTAAAACAACTCTATACAGGGGTTCGCTGGTCCATTCTATTGGTTTGGATCGATTAGATCTCGTTGAATCCGCTACTGTTGGGGTGGATCAGGATGGCACTATCATCTTCTCGTATCGGGAACCTGTAACAGTTGAACAAGTTGCTGAAGACCATAAACTTGATTTAAACGACGTGTTAGTCCTCTCAACGTCTTCTAAGGAGTCGTTTTTCTTCCCCGGTTTTGTCGACACCCACATTCACGCTCCCCAGTTCCCGAACACTGGTATCTTTGGAGAATCGACGTTACTCGACTGGCTAACGACTTACACGTTCCCCTTGGAAGCTTCTTTTGCCGATCTGAAACGTGCGGAGGAGGTATACTCTGCGGTAATTGCCCGTACGCTGGCCAATGGAACTACCACAGCATCGTACTATGCAACTGTCCATGTGGAGGCAACCAAAAAACTGGCCGACCTGGCTCTACAGAAGAACCAACGGGCCTTCATCGGCCGTGTTTGCATGGACAGCAACTCACCGGAATTCTATTGCGATCACTCGACTGAGGCAGCTACAGACGCTGATATTGCTGTGATTGAACATATTGACAGCATTGATCCCGCGTATGATATCGTCAGTCCCATCGTTACTCCGCGCTTTGCTGCGTCTTGTACCGCCGAGTCACTAAAGGCGATGGGCCAGACAGTGAAGGAGAGAAACCTTCCTTGTCAGACACATATATCAGAGAACAAGGATGAAATTGCCTGGGTCAAGAGGTTGTTCCCCGAGGCTTCGTCATATGCCGACGTCTACGATAAGGCTGGTCTCCTTACGAAGAAGACCATCCTCGCTCACGCGGTACATTTGACTGAAGAGGAGATCGACCTTGTTAAAACAAGAAACAGTGGAGTCGCACACTGCCCAATTAGCAACAGCGCCATCGGGAGTGGTCTCGCACCGGTTAGAGACCTACTTCGAAAAGACATCAAAGTTGGCCTTGGCACCGATGTGTCGGGTGGTTATTCGCCAAGTATTTTAGAAACTGCTCGACAGGCGCTGACGGTTTCTCGACTGGTGGCTTTCACATCCAAGAATGATGGCGACAAGCTATCAGCAGCTGAAGTCTTGTATTTGGCGACGATGGGTGGAGCGAAGGTGTGCAATTTGGATAGGAAGATCGGAAACTTTGAGGTCGGCAAAAAGTGGGATGCGCAGCTGATTGATTTATCTGTAAAGGGGTCTCCGGTTGACGTCTTCAGTTGGTTCGGCGGACCAGAGCCTGTTCGTCGCCTTAAGCTTCTGGTTGAGAAGTGGCTGTTCAATGGAGATGACCGGAACACCCGCAAAGTTTGGGTCAACGGTCGCCTGGTTATGGAAAAGGAATAGATCGGATATAAAGCACAATCTCGCACATGTATTAATATATAGAACGCTATCTATTAAAGGCCAACGAGTTCAAGTTCCAAGACGTCGTTAGCAACAAGCTACTTGAAAGCATGAACAGTCAACAGATCGCGAGACGCAAACGCAATCGAGCCACCCTGGGAATGAACAGCCAAGGCACTCGCAATAGCTGTACTGGGATCGAAGTCTGCAGAGTCTACACTATGCTCTCCACCATTAGCTAAGTCATAGATGCCGGCGGATGTTGCTGACACGTAACCTGCTTTCAAGCTGCTTCTTGCGAGAGCAGCCAGCGGTGAATTGGCGCAACCAAGCAGTCGACCCTCATCAACAGGAGGCGTATAGCCACAGCCGCCATTGAGACTCTGCATGCTATATACCTTCCACCACCCGGCTCCAACCGCAACAATCTCGTTCTCGAACACACCAATATCCAAGGTTGCGCTTTCAGATTCACCGGGGTATATCGTGAGCAGCCATTCGCCACGTTTCCAGTCAAGAACGCGAATCCTATTATTTGACTCAAGCACAATAACTCTATCGCTGTTAGTCGACGACCAGAATTTAACCACTTTACCAGAAGCAGCCAACAGAAAACTTCGGGGTGCTTTGTTCTCCCATATAATCAGCGTTTGATCATCACCGGTGGACGCAATCGTCCCGTCCAGTGATACATCCAGCGAATTGATGAAGGAGCTATGTCCACGCCGTCCATCTAACTTCGAAACTTCGCGGGTTCGTAAGGAGATCAGCGAGATGGAGAAGTCGGGATGTGCAATGACAAGATATTCGCCCTGGAGTCGAACTTGCAGGGCAGGCAAGCCTGTGTGTTGAAAGGAGCTTCGAAAGCGATTCGGAAACCCTCCAGAACTTTCAGTGCCTTCCGTAGTCAGGATTGTAGCGCCAAGCGAGTGCCCATAAACCAATGCATCATCGCACCATTCTAAGGATAGAGCGGGATGTGGTAGATCGAACCTTTCAGTTAGTAGGGCGGTACTCACAGATCAACAAAGCAACCTACTCGATAGTTCTTGAAACATCTCCTCCCTGATGCTTTGGTGAGGGTCTTCCTTGCAGAACGCTACCACTCTCCTTGGCCATAGTAGCGGATGTAACACAATAGCTCTACTCTACTTCTCCCACTTCGTACATGTAGGAACGGCGCGAAACATACACGCCCTGCAACCTAACAAAATATTGTCAGGAAGCCAGAACACCCGGACGTTCATGTCTATCCAATGGAATAGTCTCTATCTACAGTGGCTGCAGGAATGGGGCGAAAGCCTTGTCACGACCTCTTCGCAGGGTTCAGTTGGTGGCTCAAATCTTCGGCGTTATGATACCATTATGCGTGCCTACCGAAGCTTGGAGGGCTGCCCTAAAGTGTTTCAGCACCCATCTGAGCTCAAGGAGCTGAAGTATTTTGGTGAAATAATCTGCTCGCATTTGTTAAAACAAGCCAAGGTGTACTGTGCCAGTCATGGGTTACTACTTCCGCCGGATCCTGTTGCTTCACGTGTGTCGGTACAGTTTGACCATGGCGAAGCGACCACTGGCAATCCAGCTAAGCGGGCAACAACACGCCAGCCTCGCCAATGGGTGCCCAGATACCGAAGCGGGGGCTATGGAATTCTTCTCGCGCTTTGGGAACATCAGAATAGCACGCATTTCCATGGACAAGGACTTGGTCGATCAGACATCATCCGTATGGCAAAAGAATACTGCGACAGCTCATTCGACGTGAACCCATCATCTAAGACCTTCTACAGTGCATGGAGTTCTGTGAACACGCTAGTAAAGAATGGCTTGGTCTATGCATCATCTGCACGCAATGCGCACTACTTCCTGACAGAAGCTGGCAGTGAAGTCGCTCAGAGGTTGGCGCAAGTAGAGGCGGAAACTCAGGGACGCACCGATAATTTTCCGACAGAGGTTCGTCATATTCCTCCAGCTGCTATGTCTGCCACCCATGCCACTCATGCCACGACACCAGGCTCATATCTATCAACTTCTTGGCCAATGCATGCTTACACAATACGGTTGTTACTTGACAATCGTGAAGTCAAGAGTACGAGTCAAAGAGACTACTTTGCTAAGGAGCTGGCCGAGGCCGGTGTTGATGTCGAAGTTAAACCTTTGCCTGTGGGTGATGTTGTATGGGTCGCTCAGCATAAGGAAACTGGCCAACAGGTAATTATCGATTATATCCTGGAACGGAAGAGAATTGACGACTTGGTATCAAGTATCAAAGATGGCAGGTTTACGGAGCAAAAATCCCGACTGCATCGAACTTCATTAGCTCACACCATATATCTTGTGGAGGAGCCACCAGGAATCTCTGTGGGGACATATGCACAGCACGCATCAACGGCAATGTCCCAGATCGTGGCAATAGATCGATTCTATCTAAAACGAACTTCCGGACCGGAGGATACAGTCCGCTATATTGCAGAGGTGACGAGCCACCTAGCAAGCATATATCTTTCTCGCCAGCTGACAGTTGTGTATCCACACATCCAAACCTTCAAGTCGTCGCTTGAGAAGGCTCGTCGGGACCTGTGTCCTGACGAGGAGTCAGCCATAGCAGTGGACTATGATTCATTCAACGTGACCCTATCCAAAACAGGTATGCTTACCGTGCGAGATATTTATATTAAGATGCTGATGACAATTCGAGGAATCACGTACGATAAGGCCACTGCTATACAAAAGATTTACCCAACTCCTCGTGCACTCTGGAAGGCATACCAAGAAGTACACACACAAGCAGCACCGCAAGACCTCATCTATGAAGCGCTGAAGTCTAATATCTCTCGAAAAAAGGTAGGGAAAACAGTGTCTGCTAAAGTTTACGATGTTTGGGGTAAGCCAGTACTATAGAGATATGTATTTATTGATTTATAATTTAAGGTAGCTGAGACCGCGAGCTACTATAGATTTCGTGAGGCTATGCTGATAAGGGAAAGGAACACCCGGTAAGGGGCGGCTTAACCAAACCCGCTTCATCAACTGGGGGAACTTTGTTCGGTTTGGGAAGAATCTATTTAATCCCTCAGACACGGAAGATCAGGATAGCGAAGACTACCTACGGCTCGACAGCCAGGAACGTACTACAGGTTCTCACGTATCACGTCGATGAGATAGCGGCTGGTTGTAGAGGTGGACGTGTTATAGGCACCACTGAGAATGGCAGCAAGTAGTAATTCGGTACGCTCAAGGCATGATCCGGCCTTTTCGACATGCACTAACATAAGGAGCAAAAGCAAAAACCAACACGCAAGCGAAGCAGATCCGGCTGTCATAACTGTATGTTCATCTGCTAAACTGGAGCGCCTCTAACCACAGGTAAACGTCTCAAGATTAAGGTAATTTTTCGCTCCCTCGATCAGACGATGCTAACTCTCAGTGCGACGAACAGAAGCCCGTGTGCAAAAACTGCGTGAAGTACAGCACTGAATGTGATTACAGTTTAAAGCTTTCATGGGGTGGAAGGCCGACAAAGCGAACCAAGACGTCGACAATTCCAGAAACTGACTCTCACCTCGCTACGGAGCAGTTCAACGGAAGTCACACATACATACTTCCAGAGAATGATGAATCTCAGACGTCGTCCCCAGCGTTCTCTCCTTCTCCAGGCTGGTCCCTTTCTAATGAGTCATTTCGTAAGAAGATCAGTGATTTCGACAAGGTCTTCCAACCCAGTCCTCAACAGAAGCCTATCATCAACGCACCCTTCATCATTCAATACCCTCAATCATTCCCTACAGCCCGGAACCTCAAGGCAACATCCCGTGAGCCTAGTCCACTTCTTGATTCAGAGTCGAACATCAGCTCTATTCCCTCACCATCGACATTCGGTGCATCCTCGCCACCCCAGTCATCGTCGTCGTTGTCGCATCCGGCCTCACTGACTCCCCGTGCTATTCTATCAGAGGGATTACTGAACACCAGGCTCAACGCACAGCTGTCCCCTGCTCTGGCCATTGATGTGGGTATTACGCCAAATTCCCCGTCGATCTCGCTAGATGTCGCGGATACGGACAACTCTGTTTCTAGCCCTCATGTCAGCTTGCCGAGCGTACATCAAGCTCCCTTCCATTTTGCTCACTCCTTACGCTCAGATCCTGGAGCCCCCAGAAGCGGCGGAATAGGCCCTGTCTCTATGTTTACCGACGCATCGGTGCAACAACGTATCGGAGCGGCCCGTCCTGAGCCTGAGTCTCCGCAGCATCATATCTCGGAACTCACTGCGTTGGACTCATTGAACCGACTTTTGGATGAAGAGAGCTATCTTCAAGATCGTCAGTTTGTCGATGATTACATTATCAGCGAGCACGCATTCCATGAACTACATGAAACTTATCGAAGCGCTCTCATGCAAGTTCCCCTCAGAAATTCTGGAGTGCCTTTGGGCAGCACTGGCCAAGGCGCATCATCCGCAGGGAGTAGTCTCGCCGAAGGTTATTCACCAACTTATGAAAGCGGTAGCGAGAGTGATCGCTCGGAGATCTTGACTATTCCGCAGTCACTAACGCCGCTTCCAGACATGCTGATTCAGGTTCCAGTGTACCGAGAGCTATTTTACCATTTCGTGAACGTCACGGCAGATACTTTGGTACCTGTCCCTCGTCTTTATATTGACAACCCTTTTCGAGTTGTCCTTCCGAGAATCGCCATGAGCACGCCACATCTCATGTCGTTGATCGTGGCTTACGCCGCCACGAACCGGGCGAAGATTTTCCATCAGTCTGAACCTGTGGAATTGATAAACCGACTGCTGGAACGAACTTTTCACGGACTCACCAGATCACTGGAAAATGAAAAGGAGGCAATGAGCGATACTACTTTGGCTACAGCTATCATGCTTTGCTCTTACTCTATAATAACATCTGCCGCAGAGGATTCATGGAAGACTCACCTTCACGGTGCTCGTGAGATTGTCATGGGCCGGGGGATCGCAGACTCGTTGTCAGGTGGAATCCTTACTCCTTCAAGTCAGATGCAGCGGCAGACCGAGCAGTTGCCTCGAATTGGCCCTCAACCTCTTCGTGTCATTCATGAGGATATGTCAGGAAATGAGGTGTTGTCATTTCTCATTCGGGTTTTTGCCTACATCGACGTGATAGGAGCGCTCAGTTCGAGCAGAGCGTCTTCTGTTCTTACCAACAACGAACAGGCTTCTCAGCTTTGGACTATTCCGAGCTGGGGCGTTTCCCAGCTGCGTTATCACGGTTTTGAGTCCTGGAACGGAGGAGTGCAGAGTCCTGCGCACGTCATGAAAAATGCAGTAGGCGTGTCACAGGCTGGGTCTGTATTGAGCGGTGACGCCGATGTGGACTTGCTCTTGGGCATTGACCTCAACATGATCCCTGTACTATCCAAAGTAGCGGCGTTGGCCAGAAGACGATGGGCACTTGAAAATGAAGCTCATTTCGTAACGCAAGAACAGGCAGCTGACGAGGATTCTATGCTCACATCCGAGGGCCTCGAATTGAGTAAGATCCTCATTTCATGCTGCTCCTCGGGTGAATTGAGTCGTACCCAACGCCAGTTACGAGTGGATAGCTTGAATCGATCAGAGGAGTTCAGGACGCTCAGCCAGCTTTCAATTATGAACCAGCTGTTCGGATACGCTGCCTTAATTCATTTGTACCGCCGCGTTTTGAAGTTCACAACAGATTCAGAGCCCGTGCGTGAGCTTGTCTCTATGATCACCAGTCTCCTGGATGAACATATTCCGCCTGGTGACAGCATGGAGGCCTGCATGAGCTTTCCGATGTTTACTGCAGCTTGTGAAAGCCACGATGAAGTCATACGGGAGAAGTATAGGATGCGTATGAAGGGGATGCAGCGCTTCGGCCTTGGACAGGTTGACAAAGCTCTTCATGTAATGGAGGAGTGCTGGGCACGTAATGAATCTTGGATGGGTATAGTGGAGAGCCTGGGTCTTGGCCTGGTCCTTGCTTGAGTCCAAGTCCAAGTGTAAAGGATCACTTATTTATATAATTACTGAATCAAGTTCTGCTGCGTGGAGTAATACTCCTCATTACAAACAACGACGACATCATGCTCAATTTAGCTCTTAAGCTACTCTTAGTGATTTCAACATCTCAAGTCGCTCCTGCATATCTGGAACAGCTCGAAGGTTCAAGTCCAATGCCAGCTTCTCTTCCTCTAAGCGAAGACGCTTTTCAGCATCGAGATCTGTGAAAACATACCCGCCCGAGCCGTCAAATTGAAGAATAAGATTGTGGTACTTCCACAAGCTCGATCGATGAGACACAGTCAGCAGCGATATGCCTAGCTCTTTGGCGTGAGTGTACATTATAGTCTCAATATCAAGTGTGACGGAAGATGTACACTCGTCCAGAATGGCAAACTTGGGCTTATGGTAGAACAGGCGCGCCATGGCAATCCGTTGTTGAACACCTGTTGACAAATCCTCTCGCCATTCACGCTCCACATCCCATCCTCCCACAGACTTCACTATGTCGTCGATCTTGACAATGGCAAGGATCTCCAAGAGCTCTTCATCCGACACTTGGTTTTCGGCCTCGGTGTTTGGGTAGATGATTTGCTGGCGAAGCGAGCCGCGCGAGAGGTACGGTCTCTGGGGGATATAAAAAATATCCTCCGATGGCGGGCGCACCAGTTTACCTCCATAAACCGGCCACAGTCCCCCCAAGATACGGAACAGGGACGACTTTCCGCATCCATTTGGCCCGACAATAAGTAAGTGGTTGCCTTGCTTTACTGTGAAACTCAGAGCCTTGACAAGAATGTCGCCATTAGGGGACACAATGGGGACACGGTCAAAGATAATGTCAGCTCCGAGCTGCACCTCACCCTGACCTTGGAGCACTAGTTCATGCTCGTGAACCGAAGAAGGGCTTGATGACACAAGTCTCTTGTCATACTTACCGGAATTTATGTCCTCCATGACATCGAGGAGAGATGTCACCCTTGCGGTGTACCCAGCAAGCTGAGCAACTTCCTTGTATGAGAACATTACCCGACCAAAAGCATCGGAGCTACTCAACAACAAACGACGGTTTGTGATGAACCCCTGTGCTCGATCGGCCACAACGGCGCCAGCACCGGTGTTGGGGACTTTAAAAAACACGGGTATAGCGCAAAGCACTAATCCCAAGGCTCCCCAAAGGTATTTGATGACGAAGTCTTCCATGAAGCCATGATAGAGCTTCTTTCCTAGAACGTAGTTAACGTACTTGATGAGAGTGAAGTATGACTTGTCCAAGTTGATCTTTTCCACGTGGTGGCCGCCATAGAACGCAACCTCTTCAGAATTCTCAATCAACCGCGAGTGCTGGAACCGGAAGTCACCCTCCAGCTGCGCTTCCTCTGCAACGTATTTGCCAAAGGGCGGTGTCAGTATTCTGAGAGCGTATGCAGATAGCTGGATTGCAGAGCCAATGAGAAACAAGTTCTCACCACCAATGTTGCGCGACAACTGCCAGGAGTAGAGAACCATATCAAGCACGGGCTTAGCCAAGTTTGAGTACAAACCAGCCAAAGAAGCTGAGAATCTCAGCACATCGACGGTAATTAGCTGATCGGCATTCTTTATGCGGTCGTCAAGGTTGTGGATTGAGTAGTAGACGGGGTTTTCAGAATCCGGCAAGTACTGCTTCAGGATGTGCTCTGTAAGACGACTTCTGTATCTTAACGCTAGGGTACCTTGCAAGTACGACAGGATGGAGTTTGTGAAGGTTGCGGGAATCGCCACACCCATCCACCATACGATACCCAAGAGGAATTCGCGTCCCTTCCCCTTAATTAGGTAAGAAACAAGCTTACCATCGAGCGTTGCCACATAGAGCGATATGAATGTACGCAAGACCAGGAAACCAGACTGGGTTGCCAACAGCCAGAACTCCTTACACCGTATTCCACCTGGAAACACGATACGGCAAAGTCGGAACAAACGACGTAAGAACACCTTATCAACTGCAACCTTTGTGTTCGTCTTCGACCGTGAGCTGGAATCACCTCGTTCAGATTTTCGACTGCTACGTTGCTCCTCGATGGATATACGTACTCGATTGGCCAACGACAAGATCAACACAGCGTAAATGGATCGTGACACCAGTTTCCGATTGCCAGCATAGGCCGAGGCCAGCTCACCGGCTAGCTTGGATACGGACGGCATCGAAAGGGTGCCTCAGTCTCAATCCAAGCCTGATACAGTGCAATCACTTGAAACTATGAGCGAAGGGTCACTCTGTAGATGCGGACGTTTCGATGTTAGAGACTGGCCCTAGGAAGTGGTTCTAGCAGATCAGTCTGGGGTAGACGAAATCTGGACCGACGGCCGGGTTAGTGAAGGCGGCAAGTTAGTTGCGTTCGGATACGCGAATGCTGCAGCCACAGGCGGGCGCGTGCCAGAACCTAAGAGAACCCCTCACTTTGACCGAATACACGGAAAAAATGAATCTTATTCTAAGTCGGCTACTTCATATCTATATATACTTTCGAATCCAAGAGGTCTGTGTTGGCAGTTAAAGTTTGGTCTGCTTCGCAGCGTTCGGGCGAAGGTAGTTGATCAAGGCCTTGCCATCCGCTCCGCGACGCACACCCAGCTCCAACAGCTTAGAGAAGGCCTTTGAGAAATGGTCATAGAAGACATCCTTATCGTCGGCGTATTTCTCAACCCACTTCTTAAACGCGGGGTCTTTAATCAAAGACATGTCCGCTGGGAGCATCATCAGCTCCTTATCCGGATCATAGAACTGATCCACACCAGCAGGAGACTTGCCCAGCTTCCACTCTTCGTTCAGTAGCAATTTGAAGTAGGTGTTACTGAATCGAGTGGGACTGGGTACCCAGGGACCATCAAAGCCAGAGCGGTCAGCATGGGTGCGGCCAAGATTGTGGGCTCCACATAGCGCTACAATCTCCTGGTCATTGAATCCCATACGGTAGAAGATGTCTCGGAGATGATCCTGACCTAGAGCTCCATCCGGAAGACGACCATTAGGAGGGACATTAGCCTCGTCTACGTAGTCAACTCGTCCCGACTTCCAGTTGATCTTGGGGCCATCCATAAACTCAACTGCAACGGCACCAGCAAACGTCCACAGGTCTGCGTATGTTATCCACGGGAACTGCTGCTTGATGGGCTCCAGGAATCGGCGCGCGTGCTCCAGTCCGTTATTGGCGTCGTCCTTGGCCTCTAGCTCGTAACGCATCGTAGATCCGTTGGAACCTCCGGTGCCTGAGGCCTTGTCGTAAGTTCCCGATGCGTGCCACGCCAACCGAACAAGAACGGGGCCAATAGACCCATCGTCGTAGTCGTCATTGGGGATGATTTGGCGAATGGCCTCTGCCACTGCTTCATAGTCACCTTCCTTGCTCATATTCGTCGATTCCACGTAATCACTGTTGGCTCTATCTCCACGTAAACACCGATTCAGATTGCGCAATATCTGACTCTTCGCTAGATTGTAAAGGGGTCGAGGAAGTACAACGTAAAAGTTCCGGGTCAAAACTGACTTGATACGATAGCTCTCCACGGAAATGAGGGGTCGGCTGGGCGGGGGTTCCGCGGAGCCCTTTCTCGGAACCGATGGCTGCATATTTCTTTTTAATCCGGGGCAATCCGGCGCCAATAGACACAGAGGCAATGTCAGCACTGGGATCTTTCTTTAGGTTTCTCGACGGCTCGCTACAGGTGTGTGCGAGTTGGTGCTCTTTCTGGATGGCGACGCTTGGGCTTCTACCTTCTCAATAGTTTAAGTTTATTGTATCGGCAGGTGGTGAGCTGGCGATGCTCTCGGCTGTACGGCTGCTAACGGCCTCGGCAACCTGCAGTGTCGCAGTCGTCTGTCACGAGATGATACCCAAATTCTCCAAGTACAAGTACTGGAGCTAAAACAGCGTGAAAGTTGGTGTTATCCAGCTTCCTGTTCCTTGGCTGAGAGTTGTATGGGGAACTTGGTGATGTTACAAGATACTACGATAGCAAGTGTGTAGCAATCACACCTGCCGACTCTCCCCAGACCAGACGAGAAATAAATCCAATTGATGTCCAGCACTTGGACGTAGTTCGATAACCACGAAAGTATTCAGAGTGCTAAAAAGTACTTCAAAAGTCAGTTCCACTTGAATGGAGACAAGTATGAAGACACGCGGAATTGTGCTACTTAAGTAGCTAGCATAACCTTACGACTACAGATTTACTCTTCCATAACTTGACTTGTAGTATCGAGCACGATGTCGCTTTTGAACACTTTCGTGTCAAGTGATTCCAATTAATAGATTGACAGCTAAACATAGCATCATGTAGGGCTAGTGCAAACCACAATGGCATAATTAGTCTATCCTAGTTTGGTCCATTGTAGGGACGATAGTCAATAGAAAACATAAGCCATACCACTGTTCTAGGTTTCGCCACCCGATAGGAACGGATGCTTCAACGCGTCCACGGGTCCCATACGCTTCAAGGGGTCCCATGTAAGAAGGCCATCTAGGAAGTCAAGAAGATCGGCATCATCCGATCTAAGGGCTCGCGACAGAGGGCGGGAACCAGGTCCTCGCGATTCTCGCTTTGTTTGAACAGGACGAGGAGTTCCCGAGGAGTCGAAAAAATGTCGCCGGCGGGAACACCTCTCAATGAATTGCTTCGCTGGGACCCCGCACACTTCCATGATGCAGCTTATCTGCTCCTGCTCGTTTTCGCCCATGAAAAGTGGTCTTCCCGTAAGCAGCTCAGGTACAATGCAGCCAATGCTCCAAATGTCAACTGGACGGCCGTACGTCATACCCAACATGACTTCGGGAGACCTGTAGAATCTCGATTGAATATAGGTGTAGATCCGTTCGTTTTCGTAACACGAAGAGCCGAAATCAATGAGCTTGATACGTCCACTCTCAGCATCGCATAACATAATGTTCTCCGGCTTCAAATCGCAGTGGATAATCCCTTTGCTGTCCAAGAACGCCAACGACTCGAGCAGTTGTCGCGTGAAATGCTTTGTGAGAGCAACAGGTAGACCCTTGTACGAATTGTACTTGATCAGCTCATATAAGTTAATGCCAAGCAATTCGCTCGAGATGCAAAGATGTTCTCTAAACGTGAAGTGATCCAAATAGCGCGCAAAATGAAACTGATCTCGACGATCCCAACTGCACAAAGACTTCATCAACTCGGACTCAATAAGGGCCTGGATATGGAGCTTTCGACGATTGATTATCAGCTTCAAGGCTACCAAAGAGCCCGTTTTATAATCAAGGCACTTAAGGACCTTACCAAAGCTGCCCTTGCCAAGAACAGACAAAATTCTGTAGCGGTAGGCGATATGGTCACCAATTGTCACCTTGTAGTCCCCCTTGTCGTCGTCATAACCAAAGTTGCTCGCAGTGCGACGCACATTTCCGATCACTTTTCGAGCATCGGGATGCCCAGCGAAATACACTCGCCGGAAGTCCAAAATCTCGCCTTTCTCGTAGAGATTCAGTTTTGCACTCTTCGCAGCAACTGCAGGGCTCATAGGCTCCACAATAACATCGCCCTGTTTCTTGAGGGCTTGCATCACCTGAGAAGGCGTTTCTTCACCCGGCTTGCAGCATACTAGAGACTTCATGATGGTACGGATCCCATTTCTCTCCTTATCAGTTAACTTTCGCGGAGTCACTCGAACATCTGTCTCCTCCCGGAGTTCGACAGACGACGTTCGACTAGAAACCGAAGGTGACATAAGCTGTTCCGGGGTGGCTTCGAAACCGCGAGATTCGACGGTAACTCGTGATATCCGACGGAAGCTTTCAAACGGAGAAAGAAGCATACGGCGAGTAGCTGCTGCACTTGGTTGTCCCTTGCGATCTGTGGACCACTGCTTAATTGCTACAGTGGACTTGGGTCTCATGCTGTCCGAACTGTGAGAAGGATCTCCAGTATGCGATCCGCTCCGATTAACAGCATTAGGAGATGCAGTTGTTGGGACCTGATTTTCATAGTTAGCCCTCGGGTAGATTTTGGCTGGCACATTAAGTGGTCGATACGGCGACTTGGCACTCAGCGGGTGTTGCGTATAGGCAATTTTCTTCGGAGAGGGCGCGTCGAAGCAATCGAATTGAGCCATGTCAGGCAGAGTTTGAGATCGTGAAATGCCGTTGTGGGCTTCAGATAACGACATACTGGACATTCCCGCGATTGGCAGGATGGCAGACGACTTGGTGGAAGTTGAGGACCCTGCGGATACTGCTGAGGATCCGGAGGGCTGATGGCGATGTAACTCGCCAGTGGCGTGAGACTGACCTAAATTTCCATGTGCCGGCTGGGCGTGGAGCGAGGCAGGCATCTCTCGAGGACCCGATACCAAACGCCTAGGAGGAGGTCGCCCAGTAATCTGCCGCATAGTTGTAACCGGGTGGTTGCCCGTCATCTTCTCAGACGAGGATACAACACGGTGAGGCATACCCATTTCTCGTGGCCCCGAGACAACTCGCGCCCTTGTGGCCGCAGTGGGGGCAAGCACAGAGCTTGAGAGGGACCGAACGGGGCGCGATGCTGTGACAGATGGGTTCGGACGAGGACGCGCATCTGGTCGGCGGCGCAAGTTATTATGCATTTGCAGAGGAAGTGGGGGAACAGGTGGAATAGAACCTGGGTATTGCACACGAGGCACCGGCGAAACCGATGGTCGTGTAAGACGAGGAATGTTCACATCACGAGCCCCTTGACGGTTGGTTCGAGAGGAGCCCAGAGGGGTGGTTTGAGGTTGAGATAGAAGTCCCCTCGACGAGCGCAAAGTGGACTGCGGTGTACCATTCGGAAGAGGATGATTTTCAACGGCACGAATACCGGACGCAGTACTGGACAAGACTACACTTCGTCGGCGCGATTTGGGATTGATGAATGAGGTTGATGCAGGGGTCTCAACGCTAAGTAGAGGACGATTTGAGTGGTGGTGGTGGTGATCACCGCTATGATCATGTTGAGTTGGCCGTTGCTGTGGGGCAGAAGCACGGGAGGAGGGACCGTTGGTTGGGACCCTAAACAGAGGAATTGACGACTGAGGGGACGAGGAAGAAGGCTGCACATTATAGGTTCCCGATAACCTGCGATGTACCTGGTCGATAACTTCCGCTGCAGGGCGACGTGATGGAGCATGACCTATCTGGCTCTGGGAGTCACCGGTCGACTTCGGCATTGGCACTGGTAGTGACGACGAGACATGTCGAGCACGGCGAGCAATATCCTTTCTCGTGCCGGGCACAGTTGTAGACGTACTAACAACGCTTATTGATGACACGGACGAGTTTGGACCATAGGCATTAAGCCCGCCCATATTCGGCTGGTCGGCAGATATAGAACTCAGCGCCATGGTGATGGCCTCATAGACTGGAGCCTATAAGTGGCTCATTTGAGAGTAAATAGGTAATCAGAGCGATCGGCAGAACTCCGCGAATCAAACGAACGAAATGGCGCAACGGAATGTGACGGTATACTGGCGCCCGGAGGACTTCGGACGGCTGCTTGCCAGTGAACGACTCCAAAGTGTATGTATGGTATGGTAGCCCCTGAATATGAGGCGATGCGAAACAAACATATACGGCCTAATGCGGAACTGCCTAACCACAATAATCCATGCAGGAGCCGTCAGGAAACAGGCAATAGCCGGTTCCTAACTCAGCAGGCACCTTTGCAAATGCCCCCAGATGACTTCGGTACGAAGAGGAGAAGAAGGACTCAATGATGCACTCCTCAGTGGACTCGTAACTCGCGCACTATTGGTATCATCCGCCTTCTGATCGATTCGGAACCCCTGTAAGAGGCACGCGAAGGCTACGCGTATAAGCATATCCAAATGCTTCTTGCTACTGATTTCGGCTCTGCTGCTGCCCTAGGAAAGCTCGCACACATCCAGCCCATGTCATGGCAAAATCGACGCTGTTCAGGCTCCTGCTTATGCAGATGATCTACGAGATGGGCGACGACTCGTTCACTGATATTGCGACGGCTCTCACACGGCACCCACTACTGAGGCAACACAAGGAGGTAACGAGAAGGGTGACACCATCAGAATGCATTGCGGAACTCGACGAAATGATCCGCGAAGAGAGCTTAGAACGGACCCCATATTTCGGTGATGATGTTCTACGCAAGAAGAGGCCAGATTGGGTTCATAAACTGGCGGAAAGCCAGTTCATGGCTTATACCGAAGAGCTTATGACTCTGATCAAAAAGGATGAGGATGAATTCCGTACTGCCTACGAGGCACTGCAGAAGATTCAGAGCAAGGGGTAGTGAAGTACGACTCATCGCGCACGTTTTAGCAGTGAACAGTACGTGCTTCTCGACTCTATACCTGGTGAGGTCGCGCTACGAACCTCGATGGTATTGTCGAATTACAACGCGGCAGCACCGCTTATTTATGACTTCGCCTTTGAAGTAGGAATCGCATATCTTCTATAAGCCGACCTCGTTTTACATGGCGTTGAGCTGTTGGACATGTCCACTTGTATATTTTGTAACATAGACACTCACAGAACACAACATTAGATGAGTTACGCATTGAGCGGGTGAACTTGCGGCACGGCCCACGGAGTCCCTCGCCTTTGGATTTTCATACAAGCACACTATCAACTAGCTTCCGTCAGTCTACAACAGGTACGTAGTTTTGTTCCGTTCGTTCCGTTCGTTCCCCTCAGCATGTTCGTAGCCGCCGACGCATGACGTAAAACCTTACAAACGCCCCCGCCTTCCAGGCACCTCGGCACCATTTACCCTTCCCCATACCCCACGGCGGAAGAGGGGCTGGAGTCACCTAGATTCAGTTCGGTTCTGATTGCTCAAGCTAACATACGAGCAGGCTAGTACGATATCTTGAGACTACCCTGCCGAAGGGATCCTTTCTTCTCACAGCGCTCGGAGAGAGAGAGAGAGAGAGAAAACGTGGTGTAACTCGCTGCTCACAGGCTTCTGAAAACCCTACTGAACGCGTTGAAGGCTGTGATCCGTCATGTCGTCTGATACTGTGACGTCGCCACAAGCCTTGACAGGGCCTGCCGAGGTTTCTGAGTCTCGAGCAGGTGCAATATACGCAGAGGTAGCGCAGGAACATGTGGTCGATTACATTCTGGACACGTTATCGAAGAAGTTGATAAGGCCTCGTAAAAAAGAGAAGGTGGATATCCCGTCACTGTCGGTAACGGGGATAGCCACCAGCCTGGTTCGCATTAATCAAAGGTGAGTTGATAACAGATCCACTGTCGTCAGTTCGTCTTGTCTAACTTCAGACTAAAGGCTCTTGCAGTCATTCAACCCTTCATCAAACGGTTCATCTCTTGGGAGCAGCCCGCATTCACCTTGTCCATCCTATGTGTGTACACAATTCTGTGCTTTCGTCCGTACCTATTTGCCTGTATTCCTATTCTTGGAATTCTAGGGGGTGTTATGGCGCCGGGATTTGAACATCGCCACCCGTTTCCCCAGCAGCTGCTCCCTAACAGCTTACCCCGCCCTTCGGAGGCCAATGATTACACAGACTCGGTAGAAGAGCAGCTAGCAGCTTTTCCGCGGAAGCATTCGGTGGGACCCGAGACTGAGGGATCAGTCGTTGATCGGAGCAGCAAGGAAGAGGAGGAGGCCGTGGCATCCCGCAAGGATGTACTCACTTCCATCCGTGAAGTGCAGGCGGCTCTCGCCCATTTTGCACAGGCTCTTGACAATGTGGAGGAGTTTTTCTATGGACTGGGAAGCTTTGCTGACGAAAAGAAGTCGACTGCATTGTTCCTGCTCCTCTTATTGGCGACCGGTGGTTTGGCTACAGGTGCGTCTTTCATCCACTTTGACATTGCTGCGGCAGTGGGTGGCTGGTTTGCAGTCGTTGCTGCTCACCCTTCGGTTGCCGGTAAACTCAAGGAGATTGAGTTAGAGTACCTAGCAGATCAAGAGCTAGTACTGGAGGAGATTCTGGAGGAATTCGAGAAACGCGACATCGTGATTGACGCAGCAGGTCCCGAGGAGGAGCGTGACGTGGAGATTTTTGAGCTACAACGCCAGGGCCTCACTCCTCGGCTATGGGACCCCTGGGTTTATACTCCCATTGTTTACGGCGAAAACTCAAAATACCGCGTTGCCCAGCTGCGACCACCTGGCACGACGTTTTTGGAAGAGATCCAGCCACCGGTTGGGTGGTATTATGAACCTGAACTTCCTTGGATGCAGGACTCGAATCCAAAGGGATGGGTTCTTGACCGAGGCGTCCGCAATGTTGAGATTGATCCCAATGATCACTGGGCGTATGACTACAAGGATGGAGCTAGGGGTGAATGGCGACGTCGCCGCTGGGTTCGAAAGTGTTTCCGGGGTGCATTACCGCCGCGTCACAAGTAGACTTCCCAATTGACATTGCTGCACATAGTGCCGTCCTTTGTGATGCCTGTACTGGGCCATATCCTTTATTTATTTGAACAGTGTATTGGATTGACTTTTTAGGTACTAAACAAAGCGCCCGGATTTTCACCGTGCTCTCATGTTATGACTATTAGGCGAGACGCCTGGGAGCCCTCCCGCGTGTTTGTGGCATTATTTGTGCCTTATTTGAGCCCCAAAAATCTGTAGCCGTCCCACTTCTGAGCCATGCTCATTCCAGACGTACATGCGTCACCATTGCAGATCGCGTGGTATGATTAAGGGGCTCGCAGTGAGATGCGAGGTTAATCTCGGGTAGGCAATTTTCAGAAAGTCTGTGGATCTCGCTAAATACGTTGGCAAGGCTTACTGTACGTAGTCTACCGGCCCCAAAACTGATGGGCGTGTTTTTGACGTGTCACATAGCCGCCAATCTTACTGCTACCTGGCCAGACGCGAAACTGCGGATAAGCCTCAAAGTCAATTTAAGGGGCTACATGTACGGGGTACGCACGGGCGTGCTTGGGGCTAACTGCCAACAAAGCCACAAGTGATTTTTCGCCTGATAAGGTACTGCCCCATTTTCAGAGGTAACCCGGATTTAAGCTCGTTTGTGCTGTTTCAGGTGAGTGAGATGAATTAAACAACCTCCTTTTTAAGACACATGTACGTACAGATCACCCGAGATGGCCCCAATACAGCAACGTCACTTCCGGTAGTGGAAGTGCTGCACCTGCAAATGCAAGATACGGAGATCTCTGCATGCGCAAGGGCCTCCAAAGAAGCAAGGTAGTAAAAGAACAGCACCTTGCTCACGCTAATAGTTTATTTACGGCGATGATCTCTGCCTTACTAACTGAATGCAACACTACCCCTTTACTGTATTGCGTAAGATCAGACAACGGCTAACGATGAAACGCTGCAGTCCCATCCGCGTATCAGAATGCCGAAGGGACTCTTTTGAGGCTCGACCCCTTAAACTTGACGGATTCAATCACCCGCCTGACTGTATAAATTCTACCGGAACCCCAGAGAGGTCATCAAGTTTCACGTCCTGTAAGCTGCTGTAAGGCAATCATGTCTCCGGTCTCAAGGCTCCTTCAGACCGCTTGGGTCTTTGCTGCTCTGGCCTCTATGGTCTTGGCTCAGGTCGAAACCTATGAGGTCACGCTTACCGAAACTATAGATGAGACAGTATCCGTGAGAGTGACTGTGTGCCCGTGCACAGATATGACCAAGTCGACGAAGACTTCTTCTGCCCCGACCACCAGCATTGTTGTTGTGCCTTCTTCCAGCCCTGTGAAGACCTCATCGTCCACGACGGCTACCAGTTCCTCGTCCGCCGCACCCTCATCCTCCAGTGCAGTCAAGTCCTCGAGCGCTGTATCCTCTCAGCTTTCGTCCTCAGGAAAGCCGAGTTCGGTTGTGGTACAAAGCTCGTCCTTTACCAACTCCACGACAAGCTCGTCCGCTGTCGTGAGCTCGAGCCAAGCGTCATCGACGAAGGCTTCGTCCGTCGTTGTGATTTCCTCAACCAGCCCATCATCCAGTAACAGTTCTTCGAGCAAGGCTTCTTCCAGTGTGGGCTCGTCTAGCCTGTCATCTTCTGCAAACGTTACTACTGTTCCATGCAGTTCGCCCAAGTCTTCGGTCGCTACAGTGTCAAGTAATTCGACAGCACCTACATCGACGACGGCACTCTCGAAGTCTAGCAGCCTAACGGCCTCTAGTAACTCCACTTCAAGCAAGTCGTCGACTATCGGCATCTCGAGCAACTTCAACTCAAGCAAGTCGTCGACGGTGAGTACTACGAGCTCGAGCAAGCTATCTTCATCCAGTGTTGTGAGCAACTCGAGTTCGAGCAAGCTGTCTTCATCCAGTGGTGTGAGCAACTCGAGCTCACACAAGGTGTCGTCTACTGTGGGCATTTCAAGCAATGCTAGCTCAAGCAAGCCGTCGACGGTTGGCACTTCGAGCAACTCGAGCTCAACCAAGTCGTCTACTATCGGTTCGTCGACCAATTTCAACTCAAGCAAGTCGTCGACGGTTAGTACTGCGACCTCGAGCAAGCTATCGTCGTCCAGTGTTGTGAGCAACTCGAGCTCACACAAGGTGTCGTCGACTGTGGGCATTTCTAGTAATGCTAGCTCAAGCAAGCCGTCGACGGTTGGCACTTCGAGCTATTTCAACTCAAGCAAGTCGTTGACGGTTAGTACTGCGAGCTCGAGCAAGCTGTCTTCATCCAGTGTTGTGAGTAACTCGAGCTCACACAGGGTGTCGTCGACTGTGGGCATTTCAAGCAATGCTAGCTCAAGCAAGCCATCGACGGGGAGCTCGTCGAGCAACTCTACGACTAAGATTGCCACATCAACCTCAGTTGGTCCTGTTATCTCATCGTTCTCCAATTCAACCACTTCGTTGAAGCCAACAACGCTACCAGACGTGGTGACCAGCTCCGCAAATTCGACCTCCGAACGCATCGTAACAGAAACCGTCACCAAAAATATCACCACTGATGTTGATGTCACTGTTGTCACCACTTACTGCCCGAACACAACTGTGTCTGGCTCAGTGACCCCGACGCCAAGTGAGATTACCGAAACTGTAACTGTGGACATTACAACTGAGGTGGATATTACTGTTACTACTACCTGGTGTCCTTCGTCGACAACTGTGAGCACATCATCGGGAAATTCATCTTCTCCCTCGAGTGCCCGTATCTCGACCACGCCGCCTCCTTCCTCTAACGTGTCTTCTTCGAGTGTGCCGTCCTCGAGTACTCCCTCCTCAAGTGTGCCCTCATCGAGTGCGCCCCTCTCGAGCGTGCCTTTCTCGAATGTGTCCTCAAGCGCTCCTCCTTCGAGCTCTCCTTCATCGAGTGTGCCTTCATCGAGTGCGCCTCCTTCGAGTGTGCCTTCCTTAAATGTGTCCTCGAGTGTGCCTTCATCGAGTGTACCTTCATCGAGCTCGCCTCCGTCGAGTGTGCCGTCCTCAAACGTGTCCTCGAGTGCTCCTCCCTCAAGTGTGCCTTCGTCAAACGTGTCCTCGAGTGCTCCCTCCACAAGTGCGCCCTCATCGAGTGCCCCTCCCTCGAGCGTGCCGTTCTCCAATGTGTCCTCGAGTGCTCCTCCTTCGAGTGTACCTTCATCGAGTGCGCCTCCGTCGAATGTGCCTTCCTCAAACGTCTCCTCGAGTGCTCCTCCTTCGAGTGCGCCTTCATCGAGTGCGCCTCCGTCGAGTGTGCCGTCCTCAAACGTGTCCTCGAGTGCTCCTCCCTCAAGTGTGCCTTCGTCAAACGTGTCCTCGAGTGCTCCCTCCACAAGTGCGCCCTCATCGAGTGCCCCTCCCTCGAGCGTGCCGTTCTCCAATGTGTCCTCGAGTGCTCCTACTTCGAGTGTACCTTCATCGAGCTTGCCTCCGTCGAGTGTATCGTCCTCAAATGTGTCCTCGAGTGCTCCTACTTCGAGTGTGCCTTCATCGAGTGCTCCTCCCTCAAGTGCGCCTTCGTCAAACGTGTCCTCGAGTGCTCCCTCCACAAGTGCGCCCTCATCGAGTGCCCCTCCCTCCAGCGTGCCGTTCTCTAATCTGTCCTCGAGTGCTCCTCCTTCGAGTGTACCTTCATCGAGCGCGCCTCCGTCGAGTGTGTCGTCCTCAAATGTGTCCTCGAGTACTCCCCCTTCGAGTGTGCCTTCATCGAGTGCTCCTCCCTCAAGTGTGCCTACCTCGAACGTGTCCTCGAGTGCTCCCTCCTCTAGTGCACCTCCGTCGAGTACGCCTTGTCCGACCTGCACTCTTTCCTCGACTATACCTTCCTCAAGCGTATCTTCCTCAAGTGCACCCTCTTCGACTGTGTCCTCATCAAGTGCAACATCTTCGAGTACGCCTTGTCCTACGTGTACTTCTTCTTCCAGTGCGCCTTCCTCGAATGTTCCGCCATCAAGTGTGCCTTCTACGAGTGTGCCCACCCCGAGTGTGCCTTCATCTACTGCACCTTCTTCGAGCTCGCTTCCTCTTTCGAGTACATCCCCTTCGAGTACGCCTTGTCCGACGTGCACTCCTTCGAGTACTCCTCCATCCTCGAGTGTCCCTCTTTCAAGTGTGCCGTCTTCGAGTGTGCCTTCCTCTAGTGCACCTTCTTCAAGTGCATCTCCTTCGAGTACGCTTTGTCCTACGTGCACTCCTTCGAGTACGCTTTGCCCTACGTGCACTCCTTCGAGTACGCTTTGTCCTACGTGCACTCCTTCCAGTACGCCGTGCCCTACGTGCACTACTATTGCCTCGAGTGTACCCCCCTCGAGTGTGCCCTCCTCAGGTGTCGCCCCATCGAGCAGTTCTCATGTGAGCTCGGTGGCAAGCACACCTGCATCTGTTTCATCCTCGGTGTCATCTACAGTTTCCACGTCGCTGGCACCCCTCACGACCACATCGCTGATTGAGATAACGAAGACTATCACAGTCACTTATGGTTCAGAAGTAGTCGTGACAACCACAGTGTGCACGCTGTCAGAGACCCCCCCTCCGACAGTAACCTCTACGCCACCCATGGTTACAAAGGTCACGACTTATACCAGTGGAACTGAGGTGATTGTCACAACGACGGTGTGTCCTCTAACTGAGGTATCGTCAGTGCCAGCTAGCACGCCAGCTGCGGTATCTTCGCTACCGGTTAGTGCTCCAACTGAAGTCAGTACACAACCTGTGCTTGTAACGAAGGTGACCACTTACACTTCGGGCACCAATGTCATTGTGACCACCACCGTGTGCCCCTTGACTGAAACTACTCCCACGGCTGCTACAGAGACGACAGTGCCTTTGGTGACCACGCCTATCGCCTCTGTTAGTTTCTGCGAGAACTGTGATGAGACAGAAACTGCTACCGCCGTCGTACCCTGTGATAGTTGCGAAGTAACAGCTACTGCTACCGCCGTCGTAGCTTGTGAGAGTTGCGAGGAGACTGCTACTGCTGTCTCTAGTGGCGCAGAATACCCTGGCATTAGTAGTACTTCTCTGGGAGCTTCTATCCCTGCGGCGTCGACCCCGTCAGCTCCCCTGCAGTCCGTGGAGACCGGTACTCCCATCGTTCCCACTGGCAGTTTGAGTCAGACTAACTCCGCTCCCAGGCAGGCTCCTGCGATTCTGATAATTTTGACTGGACTTCTGTCCACCC
This sequence comes from Sugiyamaella valdiviana, assembly GCA_030570555.1. Classification (NCBI taxonomy): domain Eukaryota; kingdom Fungi; phylum Ascomycota; class Dipodascomycetes; order Dipodascales; family Trichomonascaceae; genus Sugiyamaella; species Sugiyamaella valdiviana. The sequence goes on from JAJLWF010000001.1 coordinate 371,841, forward strand.
TGCTGCTATAGGCATTTGATACACTAGACTCTTGTATTTGATATTTTTAATTCCCTGAAACCGAGAGCGACTTAGATAGCGGATGACTTCATACGGTCCAGACTTAGCTTGATCGAGAATAATTCCGTAAGAGACTATGCGCTTACAATGCCAGTTCCCAGACACCTGACAGCTGTCGATATGGACATGTCGATAGACAACAGCATAGCATCAGCTCGTAGTTCACAATGGACGATATAGTGCCAGGGACGCTAAAAACATTTGACGCTTTCCGTATGTGTTGTCTAATCTGTACCCGCTTCATTTGCTAATTACCAGCCAAAGTTTCGTCTACCTATTCTGTCAGGTCAACTAGAGGAGGGTTTGTGACAATTCTACTCGCAATAAGTTGCCTGTTTCTAATATGGGTGGAGATGGCGCAGTACCTGGGTGGAGAGGAGCACCATCAGTTTTCAGTTGATGGGTCCGTAGCTCAGGCTATGCAAATCAACCTGGACATCACAGTCAACATGCCGTGCAACACCATCCTTATCAATGTTATCGACGCCTCAGACGACATCATTCTGGTTTCCGAACTGATGAACTTCCAGAGCACAAGCTTGGACCTGTCATCAGGTCATCTAATGGGCGACAGACCAGATGCAGAAGGTTTCCACGGAGTGCTTAAACATGCTAAAAGATCCAAGTTCAAGGGGCGGATACCAGTGGAGAATGGGGACTCGTGTCGACTCTATGGATCGTTCCCAGTGAACAAGGTCCAGGGAGAATTGCGTATTAACGCGCGTGGAATTGGACTCGTAGACAGATATACTGTGAAAGAAAACGACCTCAACTTTACACATGTCATTGACGAGTTCTCGTTTGGAGAGTTATACCCCAAGCTGGTCAATCCACTTGACGGGGTGTTTGCAGTTGCTGAGCATAAGTTTGAAACCTTCCAATACTTCATGTCAGTGGTACCTACGACTTACAAGAGCTTTTCAACTGGTCGTGTGGTGGCGACCAATCAGTATGCGGTCAAGGATCAGGCAGGTGTTACAAACCACGACAGTATACCCCCTGGAATCATGTTCAAATATGACGTGGAGCCTATTGCCCTGACAATAACTGATGAAAGAATGCCCTTCCTACAGTTTTTGGTGCGCCTTATCAACATCATTGGTGGTCTGGTGGTCTGCACATCATGGATATACCAGCTTATTGAGCGGGTGGTGTTCAGAAAGGGACAGGAATCTGAGCTTGGAGTTCTTGATGAGCTCACCGAGGCTACTGAGCAGAAAAGCGAAAAGGCCATGTAGAGCATTTCGCCTGTAGATATACGTACCAAGGCTAATAGCATGATCATGTACAATGCAGAGTGACATTTTCTATCTCTTCAATAGAATATCACTTTTAATGATGCCGTCCAGATAGTCTAGAGTGCGAGGTAACGTATCTGTTTCGAGCCTTTGATACTCGGCAGGTGTGAACTTTCCCAACACATACCGTGACACAGCATCCGATGTTCGACTTTCTCCCGCTCTCTCAATACCTATACGTAACCTCGGATACTCCTCTCCCAAGGTCTTCGAAATGTCACGGAGACCGTTATGACCTCTGTGCGACGAAGTCGTGAGGTGAATGCGGACCATTCCAAGATCTACGTCCATATCATCGTGCAGTACCAAAAATCGCCGAGTTGTCGGCTCATGCCCAAGCCCCCTGGAGTAGTTCGTGTCGTACCATTGGCACACGGTCTTGAGAGCCAGACCCGATTCGTTCATGAAAGTCTTTGATTTAACAAACACAAGCCCTGGCAATGAGTTTGAGTAAGCCAGCGAGGCGTTTTTTAAGTCGACTTCTGTCTTATCGTAACCTAGAAGACACGACCTCACCTTTTCCAAGATCAAATGCCCCGCATTGTGCCTCGTGTTGGCAAACCTGGGCTCAGGATTACCAATGGATGTAAGCTTGGGTTAGCAAGAAGCGGCACAGTCGTTGCCCGCGTAAACCGCAGCATGGTTCATCACTCACAAAGAGGACGGCAGGATTGGCACCTTGCAACTGCCGAACTAATTGCCGAAGCTGGCTCTGAATTTGTTTGGCCCGCCTGGCCTCGTTACTCATAGGGGTAAAACAGTATCTCTAACCCAGATCCTAATATGCACTTTTGTGCATAGGCGCGGCGGGCACCAACCGAGCTTCAAACATACTAACATACGGGAGAAACCAATGGGAGAACTCGACGTGACCAAGGGATCCTCCCTCTCGTATGTGTCTTTTGGACCAGTCCGGGTTCGGCGGAAGATGCTTGTGATGCTGGCTGTCACAGTGGCCGGCCTATTTGCGGGCCTCATTGTTCTATGGCCCGAAGCTGAGCTAGACGTTAACGCTAGCCAGTATAATTTCAGCAACATCGAAAAGCCAGCTTGGCTGAAGGTACAGAAGACAAAGCAAGAGCTGCTTGGAGGCCTGGACCTTGATTTGGATGCCTTGGACGCGATATCGAACGGTGAGATCTATAATGTTAGCCGCAGCTTTTCGTGGCGGAGACCGTTTGCTTTGGTGGATAACAAGCAGCGGACTTTTGACTCTGCTGCACCGGCTGGCGTCCCAAAGTCGAACTATCGTGAGAGAGTGTTCACATTCTTCGACGGATCTTGGACCGAGCCCAATGGTGCCAATCGTGATGGTCTCCCTAAAGCGCCAAAGGCTACCCCAGTCCCGAACAGCAACTTAAATGGTGAGCTCGATATTCTGAAGGTTTGGAAGAGAGCCATGTGGGCAGCTGGATTTGACCCGATTGTGCTGGGCCCGAAAGACTGCGAGTTTCACGTTGACTACAAGACGTTCCTAAACTCTCAGCGCTTGTCCGAGGAGTTCAAGCAAAAACATCGTCGATGGTTCGCTTGGTCGGCATATGGTGGAGGTATCTTCATGGACTACCGAGTGATTCCAATTCGTCGTGAGGCCCTGGTGGCAGAGGACGGAATGCTCTCACGAATTCAATTTAACGCCTATGGCCACCCCACATTATATGATCCGATAGGATTGGGACTTGTGACATCAAGTGTCGAAGGTACCGATAAAGTACTGCAGGCGATCATGATAGGCAAGCCGGACGAAGAACTGCGTCTAGCGTTTGATGAATATGTGGATGAAGACGAGATGGACACGTTTGCTTATTACTCAGAGGAGAACGTGCAAGTGTTGATGAACAACGAGGAGGTTTCGGGATCAGAAGTTGCAGAACTTATGAATATCCACCTGCACCATGCATTCGTGAAATATTTCAACGCGACGGGAGGTATTGCGGTTGTCGATCCTTTGGAGGAGGTGACAGAGACTCTCACAATCTCGGCTAACGACATAGCCACCAGGCTGGCCAGTTGCCCCGTCATTAACAATGAAAAGCTGGTTAATATCTGTCCTCCTACACAAAACGCAATCAAGCGAGTGCAAAACTATCAGAAGGATATGTTCGATTATCGCGAGATGTCGGTCGAAATCTGCCAGAACCCTTGCGCGGTCACTCAGCGAGGTGGCTCAAAACCATCTGCCCAGCCTATCAAGGTGAAACGGGTTCCACAGCTGCCGTTGCTTAGTAGAAATACGTTCTCGATTGTGGCAGTGCCCCACCCTATGACCGTGCTCGCTATGACATCAAAGAGTCCAAGGGTAGCCGTTTCAGACGCTCGTAAAGTGCTGATGCGAAATGCGTATTTGCGGCGATTAACCTCACAGTACATCGCGGGGAACACTGTGGGCACCACTTACCGTCTCTTGCTCGTGAAGGATGCGATATACCAGATGACTGCCGTCTCAAACTCGATCTGGTTCACCTGGGAGACTTACGCTGGTCGAGACATTCTACCTCTTCTGAAGTCGGTCGAGTGGGATGTTGGCTTCACACTTGTTAAAGATTTGGGAAATCTGGTTGGTGGTGGATTCCGGCCCGCTACTCTAGAGGAGTCAGAGGATGAAGTAACGCGAATCTTAGAATCGTCCAAGAGTCGGGTCCTTAGTGAGTCTGGCAGCGATGCGGACAAGCCCGGAATCGAGGCATGGCATTTGGCGGATACAGAAATCTGGAAATTTGCCATGGAGTGGTCAAATCAGAAAATCAAGATCACAGATAAGTGGTGATCATTTGCAACTAAAAAAGGCTACCAGTCTATATGTATTGTTCAGTTACATTATACTTAGCATTATAGTTAACGCCCATACGCGGGAGCTGCTCAATGCTGCACGATAAACTAGGTTACGTCACCGTGCGGTATAGCCGCGTAATATCTACATAAGAGGTTGCCATCGTACCAAATGGATGTGAAGTATGAGCTGAGTACTGAGAAGAGCTTTGTCAAGGATTCTGTCAAAGGTACGCTCTCATTAAGGTGACATGGAGGTTAGACTAACATAGCGATCCTATCTACGGTTCTATTTCAACGCCTCTTTGGCCCAACTGTCCCACAAACGCGTGAGGTGCTCGGGGTGACTTATGTGAGTCTTAACGGAACTTAAGCCATGATAAGGAGGCGGGCAACTAACACAGCCATGTGTGACAAATGCCAGCATAGACACACTCATCGAAGAGAAGACGTCAGCTCTACTACAAATTATTGAAGAGACCGGCGCACCCGGAGAGATTGGAGTTCAGTTTTACGAACGCAGGTCAAAGAAACCATCATGGTTCGGCAAAGCTCATGAAGACGTGTGCTGGGAACAGTGGGTCATTTCCGTTACTGCTGTACCCTGTTCTACGGAGCTTGCTAAAGAGTCCATAAGATCGAAGACAGCTTCTCGACTGCGCGAGATTCTGGCTGGTATTGTGTTCTCGGTGAACTCTAACAGGGATTATATCCCACCCATCACCACTACGGATCTGATTCCATTCCCGTATGAGATCAAGGTAATTCCGGCATCGGCTGGGGGAAACGAGAGCTGGGGTTCGGTGCTAAAGAAGATGCTCGTTGAGTGACGGGATGACATGCATGAACCTGCAGTGAGATACGGAGGCTAGACTGTGAGTCCTCGGATGCAGGCTCCCAGGTGAAATTGCGATAAGGAGCTGCGTAACGTGATAAACGCCGGATCCTTGCTTGCATATGCCTCGGCTCAGAGCGGGGGATACTATCCCGTTCAAGCCGAGTAGTTAAGATGTAAGCAATACATTTGATACATGAGGGTCTTATATATGTTACAAGCGACTGAGGTAAGTATCACCACTGACAAGAATACAGTCCTGGATGACGACAGGCACAGCTTTCTTTGCAAGCTCGATGACCTCGGCATCATAGGTGCCCGGCTGGAACCAGATGGCCTTGACAGCTCCATGAAGCTGCGACAGTGATGCAATGAGCTCTTTCGAGACTGCAGGTGGAGTGACGACACTTAGACCAACGCCATTCGAAGCAGACTGTGGGATGGAGAGCTCCGTCACCGACTCGACGCTGGGCAGCTCAAGAATGGTCTCTTTGCGGAAGTTGATGGGCGTTACGGGCAGTTTGCGGTCGACATACCAGGCCACAACCTTGTGGCCGAACTTAGCGGGATTTGATGAAGCGCCAGCGACGGCATATACACGGTTGGGGCGAAAGAACTTGTCCATGATGACGTGATGAGGGAGCAAACCATGCTGTGACTAAGTATCTCAAGTAATGGCAAGGTTAGGGTCGGATTTAGAGTTGGTGAACCTGCAGGGGGTACGACACCATGTTCTGGTGCCTAGGACAGCTAATGTTCGCAGAAGCTGTGCTGTAGTGCAAAGTGATCAAGCGTATCTTAAAAGCAGTGAACTGACTCGAAGGCTAAACTGCCACCGCAATTGGAAATCTGGCCACTACTGCTACTCTGCACAAGCCGTGTATCCGGTGGATGTTGTGCTACACAGCAGTAGCATTGGATATTGTCAACAGTGCACCAAAATAGTCAAATCTGGCCTCTACATGTTATGTGAAGTGAATCTGATGCAGTGGTCAGCAAAATTGGGTAGTGCGTGGGTTAAGCTAAAATAAGGCTACTCGGCCTCTAGCAGCACCTTAATGGCCTTCTCTTCTGCAGCGCGCGAAAACACGTTATAAGCAGCCTCGATCTCGTCCAACTTGAACTTATGCGTGACCAAGTCCTCAGGGTGGATAATACCGCCAACAACGCTCTTCAGCAGGCGGCGAGTGGTGTTTGCTGACACGAGACCAGTCGAGATGGAGATATTCTTGATCCATAGGTCCTGCAACTGCAAATCAACCTTGGAGCCGTGAACTCCCACATTGGCAATTCGACCGCCGGGGGCGATGATATCCTGACAGGTCGCAAAAGTGATTGGAATACCAACGCACTCAATAGCCACATCGACACCCGGTTTGGCGCGCTGCGACTCTGCTACCTCGCCCTGTTCGGCGTCGAGAATGGCATTCACGGCGTCAGAGACTGACCCTGAGATCTTGGCTGGGTTGATGGTGTGCGTAGCACCAAACTGCTTGGCAGCCTCGAGGCGCTCGTCGTCCATGTCTATCATGATGATAGTGGAGGGCGAGTAGAACTTGGCTGTCATCAAAACGGACAGACCGACGGGCCCAGCACCGACAATGGCCACAGACTCACCGGGCTGGACCTTTGCAGACAGCACTCCAACCTCAAATCCAGTGGGAAGAGCGTCACTGAGGCACAGAACCTTGTCGTCGGTGATGCCCTTGGGAACGGCGTAAAGCGAGTTATCAGCGTAAGGGATGCGCACGTACTCGGCCTGCGTTCCGTCGATAAGATGGCCTAGAATCCAGCCTCCCTTGAGACAATGGGCCTGCAGGTTTCGGGAGCAGTAGAGGCACGAACCACAGGCAGAGATGCACGAGATCACCACGCGGTCGTTTGCCTTGAACGACGATACGGAACTGCCGACCGATTCGACAATTCCGACTCCCTCATGGCCCAGAATGCGGCCCTTGGTGACGGCAGGAACATCGCCCTTGAGGATATGCAGGTCGGTTCCACAGATGGTGGTGCTGGTGATCTTGACAATGGCGTCAGTGGGCTCGAGGATCTTGGGCTTGGAAACAGACTTCCAGGACTTGACGCCTGGGCCTTCGTAGACTAGTGCTTTCATGGTAGACATTGCTCGGAATACAGGGGTTGCCAAAAACGAGTGGGTTGCAGCATACGAAGTGGGGGCCGCGGCGCGGCGAGCTAGCAGCATCACAGGGCTTGGTCTTTGTTCTATAGTGAGACTGCCCCTTCTGGTTGCTTGTGACTACCCGTCTTTATATAAGGGCTTGGCACTGCCGTTTCTTGGCAGGCAGACGGGGAAATGCAGTGCCGCTGCGCTTTGCCTCAACGCACTTCTGGCGTGATTTTGTGGGGTCTACTCACTGCGCGCTCGTCTAATTAGTGGGCAACTATCGGCTGGAACGTCCTATGCAGGCCACGTGAGTATGCCAGACGCTTATGTGCGCCATTGAGTGTGTCGCGTGGTTTTTCGCGACGTGCCGTTCCGGCTGTGAGATCAGGCCATTTCTCGTAGGGGGGGTTCGATGTGGGGAAGCTGTGTCCCCAGCCCTTGCTGCAAGTCCGGAAAGCGAATGCCATCTCCGGAGCAGTCATTAATACGCGTCACCAGCTTCCTAGACATTGCCAAATTGTGCGACGCGACTGCACGCTGATGCGGAGGTCGGCTGTATAAAACTCATGAAGTATCTAAGACCCGGCCTGGAGCACTCAACTGTGAATGTCTCTCTGTCCATAGCCACTACACGAGCTACTTGGCTATATAGGATTTATAACCAACAGACAAGGTAGAGAATGCACTAATATACCTCTAAACCCACCTTTCTGAACAGCTACCCTATAACACTATGCTGAGCTCTACAGTTCGCTCTCTATAGCGCGTCCTGAGATCCTTACCCCACAATTCGAAATGCATGTGATCACCAAAAAGTTTCCTATCGCTAGTACTGAGGACCAAAGACGAGATTCTCGAGGTCGCAACGATCAATTGCCATGCATTTCACGTTTTCACTGTTGAAGTAACTCATTTTATTGTTAGTTGGTGCCCTGCATTTATCCGGTGCCTGCAAATATGGCCCCTGCCGGATCAAACAGACCCAACGCCTCTGCGCATGGCAGGCCATGCGATACGTGCAGGCGACGGAAGGTCCGCTGCATTTCGGTGGCTCCTGATGCCTGTGCCATGTGTAAGAAAATGGGGTCTACGTGTACATACTTTGAAAAGCCCGCGCCTCGAGCGCGTAAGACCACGGACGGCCCAACTGCTAATTCGCTGAAGGCTTCGGTGAGCAAGAATATGGTCTCCAAACCGAGTCAAGGATTTCTACCGTCAAAGATTGTCGTGCCGCCCTTGGAGCCCCCACCAGAGAATTTCCAGAATGATGAACTATTGGATGAATCAATCCCTCCAGTCGTGCCACGCGGATACCAGTCATACACTCTGCTTGGCCCCTCTGGAGATCAGGATCCATTCCTGCTCCAGTATTACAAGTACTCTGAGGATACCGAAACGGCTTCTTTCATTAAGCACTGCTTGCGTCGTGTTAGTGCTGATCCTGACTTGCCTGTGCAGTTTATGGCCTTCAATGACGAACGCGGCCGCCGAGTTGAGCAGGAGAGGGTAGATCAGCTCAAGCGAATCGAGAAGCTGGCTGGTGAATTTGAATCTCAGCTTCTTGCGCTGTTCTTCAGATTTGTACATCCGACATACCCAATTGTTGACAAGGTCATCTTCTACCGAGATTACTATTACAACAAGGAGTCAATGAACCCGGGCTTACTAGCTGGGTTACTAGCGCTAAGCTGTGTATGGTGGAAGTATGACTCGGTCCTCTGCATCAACAGCATTCCCCCTGGGCTATCAAATGAGCTCTATAAAGAATGTGAGATCTCGGTTGACCGAGAAATCAATTACCCCACTCTGTCTACTGTGCAGGCTTTGCTCTTACTCCTCCAACGACGACTTCTGATGGACCAAGTGGCTGAGACCTATTCCGTCACTGTAGATGCTGGCAGGCTTGTCACAGTTGCACACAATATTGGTCTCCATCTCGACTGCTCGTCTTGGAATATCCCGCCCTCAAGCAAGCGCTTTCGCAAACGCCTATGGGCTACAATCTATATCGTCGAGAAGTGGACGACAGCAAACTGCGGAAGGCCCTCGCTCCTCTCGCCAATCAATACAAATAACGACCTGTTTGACTCGGAGGACCCGTCGGATCAGCTGTTCGTCTATATGGGTCGAATCACGGCTATACTGGATGAAATCATGCAAGAGTTTTATTCTGTTCGTCACGCACAACAAATGCACGCGGACCCCACAGCAACTCATAACAATCTGGACAAGTATTTCCGAGCCGTGGCTGCCTTCCGCGATACCCTTCCAGACGAAGTGCGTGATATGAGCTACGCTGAACCTGGTGATTTTGCGAAGAATGGCAGTCTGCATCTATCAATTTTAACAGCGGAAGTGTTTCTCCACAGGATTCGCCTCCGCCCCATCTCCATGGAACTGCCACAGTACCCGAAGTATCGAGCAGAAGCTGAGGAGTGCGTGCATAGGATCCTCAAGTTCACGCAGGAAATCACGCACTCACACCTTCATGCATTCTGGTTCTCTACTACAAGACTTAACTTTTCAATCTTGGCTCATTTCATTTTCTTCTTTCACATTACCAGCCCGGCAGCTGAGGAGCTCAAGCAAACGCGTGAGGTACTCAGAAAGTGGCTATGGGGTTTACGCGTCCTAAGCCAAGGATGGGAGGAAGGAACTGGGCTAGCAATGCTCCGAATCGACACAGTGTTCTGGATGAGTAAGGATTTGTTTGCTACTGGTGGTGATGCAGTGCTTGGGAGGACGAATCTGCCGACCCCACCCCCTGGCGCTAGAGGCGTTTCAAGTGCAAGGGCTAAATCTGATGTTCCTGAACCCCTCCCGGTGTTACAAGAGGAACCACCAACTCCTCACAATGAAAACCTCTCTCACATTTCGGACGGCAACAGCTTGAATGGTCTACTGGAAGAATATGTCGACGAAAAGATGCTTCTCCTCAACGAAGACATCATGTCGCAGCAGGAACAGATTGATCAGTTCATGAGCAAAGAGATCCCTACAGACCTTGCTGATGCCTATGCTGACTATTTCGATATCGAAGAAGACACGGATATCATGTTGACACAGGATTTGCACGAGCTTTTATCTGTACCACAAGAACTGCTCAACTAGCAGTAACTAATATATACATCAAAAGTACGATAAAGCCTGTTTTACCAAACGTAAAACATCTTTGGCAGCCCCGCCGCTGGAGATATAGCCCGCTCCTTCAAATCCATAGGCATGAACAACATACGCATCATCGTGCTTTTCCGAAGCGATGCGATAACCGCCCACTCGACCAGGTCGGAAGCCAACGATGTCTTTGAGAATGTGAACGTTCTCAAATTTTTGAATTGGCTCCACACCCTCTGGAAATGGTTCTGCCATGGTCCGGGCAGCTTCGACAGCTTCTGGCACCAAGGCTCCTACTCTGGTAAGGATATCGTACTTCACGGATTCTTCAGGGGTCGAGCTCTCATTTTCCGGCTGAGAGATGCCACCAAAGATCGCTCCTTGACTGAAGGCACGCGGAATGAAGTAGGTATACTCACGTCCTTCTCTGATCGCCATTGGGCCCGTGTAGTCGCAGTGAATCCACATTGTCTGGCCGCGCACGCTCTCAACCAACGAGTCCTTGACGTCTGTCAAGTGCTTTGCGCCAAGGCCAGTTGCGTTGACGGCTACTACGCGAGAAGCAGAGGAGGCTACTTTGTTCACTGCGTGCTGGACACTGGTCACTTCCATCTGCAGAAACTTGATATTGTGCTTATCCTCTAGTTTAGACCGTAGCCAGGGAAGATATACCCATGGATTCACGCACATGCTCTGATACTCGACTCCACCAGTGATACCGCGCAGAGATTGGGGTAGCTCCGAGGGCCTCAGACGACGGTATCCATGTGTAAATGTATGAAACCATAGCTTAGAAGAATCGGGAAGACACTCATCGTCAAAGTAATGGCGAATTGGTCTGATTTCGATGCCGCAAGATGGGTCTTCGTTGGCCAGTCTCCAAAACAATCGGTACGATTCTGCCTCAATGGCTCGCGCTTCAAGAGTCTCAGCCTCGAAGGAGGCAGCGAAAATGGCGCCTGCCCTGTGCTGTTAGTCACACATGCAGCAGATGAGTGATACAAACACTCACCAAGGACTAGCCCATGCGCCTTTGGTCCATTCTTCACCGATGTCAGACACTCGTCGAGGCAGTTCGCGAGCGACAATCGTTACGGCCAAGGAAGGGTCGGAACGTTTCAGGTAGTAGGCAGTGGTGAGACCGATCACGCCTGCTCCTACGATAACAATTTGCTCGCCGGTCATATTCAACAGTGACGCTCACGTCTATGTCGATAACAAGACCGTTGACCATGCAGGACGGAACCCTTATTCCGGTTTCCTGCAGCCGATATCGGAGTGTGACTCGCGCTCCAGTCATCATCTGGGGTAGCCGGAGCTATAAAAAGATTAGGTCTCAGCTCAATTATTTGGTTAAAAATTGATTGCAAGAAAATGGCATCCAAATCGGCTAATTACACTCATGGTCATGATGAATCGGTTCTGAGAGCTCACAAGTGGAGAACCGTGGAAAATTCGGCAGGCTACTTGGTCCCGCACCTGTCAAAAGATGCGCTGGTGCTTGATATCGGCTGCGGTCCAGCTACTATCACGCTCGACCTCGCTCAGAATTACGTTCCGCATGGAAAGGTAATTGGCATGGAGTACAAGCCGGAATTGCTCGTTCAGCCCGAGGCAGACGCGAAGGCAACTAACGTAACAAACGTTGAATTCGCTTGTGGTGATGTACACAAACTGCAGTATGAGGACGACACCTTTGATGTTGTGCATGCGCACCAGGTTCTCCAGCACATCGCTGAGCCCGTGCTGGCACTTAAGGAGATGGCCAGAGTCGTCAAGAAGGGTGGAGTCGTGGCAGTGCGTGATGCCGACTTTGCCGGATTCCACTGGTACCCCGAGAGTGAGGCGATGACCTTTTGGAGCGATACGTACATAAAGGTCGCGACCAGTAACGGCGGAGTGCCAAAAGCTGGACGTCGCTATCCCCGCTGGGCACGCGAAGCAGGCCTCGAGACTGAGAAGCTGACCTTCACTTCCACCAGCTGGTGCTATGCCACGAAGGAAGAACGACAGTGGTGGGGAGGACTATGGGCCGACCGAACGCAAAAGTCCAACTTCAAAACAACCAGTATCGAGAATGGTATTTGCACCCAGGAAGATCTAGACAAGATCTCAGCCGGCTGGCGTGAATGGGCTGCCAACGAAGATGCCATCATGGTGGTGCCTTCGGCGGAGCTCATATACCAGAAGTGATCGTCGTTGCTACGATATACGATACAGTCAATACACAATACATAAATTGCTATACCGATTGTTCCTAATAACAGTTTTGATGCCCCTACGACCTTTAGTTCCTTCTATCGTACATCATCTCTGTTCAGTCTCAGGAACAGCATCGCCGAACACGGAACCACAGCCGCGCCAGAGGGTGAAGTAGATTACGCGTCGCACAATTGCTTTTAGCGTAGAGTTGACCTGTCAAGCAATCGACCGGTCAAACCGTATACTCGAACAAGAGAATGCTGCTCGTGTAGTGATGTGATATTATTCTATTTTATGGGAGTATTGGAGAATACAGGCTTCGCACTCAGCTGCGACTTTAAGACGTGTCCTTCGAGAAGTGCAGGTCAATGGCCATAAGCTGGCGAGAACGAACCTCCTCTGGGGTCAGACCAGGCCATCCATACGACAGCGGAGAGACCCACAGGAAGCACAAAATGATAAGCGTGACGGTGCCAGCAGTGGCAATTGTGAGAGCCCAGTTGAGTCTGGCACGGCCCAGTCTCTTGGCAACTAGAACCTTCTCATCAAACTCTCCTAAGATAAAGTCAAAAACTCCTGCCGTCAGCAAGGCACCCATAAGATGAGCGGGCAAGTAATGATGCAGGAATTTCTGACGCGACATAAGGAAGAATGGGAAGTAGTGCGTAGCCCAAGCCAAGTAGAAGAACGAGATAGACTTGTAAATCTTGCTGCGTGCAACCTCGTTGATGGCCATGTACTTGCGGCGTCGAGTCAGCAGGTCGGCAATGACAATGCCAACAAAAGCTGACAGAGCAGCCGCCTCGAGCCACCAGCCAAAAAAGTTTCCAATGAAGTAAATCTGGGTTCTTGTGGGGTCATTTGTCCAAAATGAAACACCCTTGATCAGGAACGGCCAAGTAATAGGCTCAGACGCATAGGGGTGGACTTGGGTAAGAGCATTGTTCTGAGCAAACATGATTCCCTGCAGCTCAAGGTACTTCTTCAAGAACGGCATCTTCGCAGGCTCCTTGGGGGCGTAGTGGAGACGCTCAGGGTCGGTGAGGCCAATAATCTCATCGAAGGTCCAAATAGCAGCGTTATCAAGGGTATTCTTGAGTCCGTTCACCTCATACTGATCAGGAGCCCATTCAGCAGGAAGCATAACATCGTCGTGGGTCCACATCGCAACTCGCGTCGGCAAGTGAACCAGACGAAACTCAGTGGCCTTGGTTTTCAAGTTGTCAAAAGTACCGACAGCAGGGCGGAGCCAAAAGGCTGTGACGTTGTACAGTTCATCGTTGGGGTCTGAGTTAGACGTGGCAGTGAATTCCTCGTTGGTGTTGTATAGAGGGGACGCCACATCGTGGGTCATCATCTTCATATCAGTGCTAACATGTCGAAGGCGAATGAGCGACGTTCCCTTGATAGGGCGACTCTCGCGTTCATCTTCAGGGAAATCGATATAGGGAAGAATCTGCCATTGCTCGTCCTGGGTTGGTTCCGAGAGTTTGCGCGTTGTGATGAGCTGTCCCTGTGAGGAGATTCGGCCGTCATCATAGCGAAGAGGATATCTTCCGGTATTGGACGAGAGCAGGTTCTGAGTCGCCTTGTGCTTCACAGTGACGATGTCGTAGTAATTGAGCGGTTTGGCGGTCTTGGCCAGAACATTGTCGCCTAGTGTAGCCTGGAAAGCCGGGGACATGAACGCGTCACCTGGACCCGACTTTGACAGAATTGCGAAGTGGACCCAGAACCAAAACAAGAAGATTCCTAACGGGAGGGCAATGAGAGCAAAGAGTCGGGCGGCAAAGTGTTTGCCGAAGTCGTACAGAGTAAGGCCGCGCTTCCATTCGAGCAGATCCCAAAGGTCAACAATTACAGCGAGGCCAATGGTGGTGAAGGTGAACACACCAACGTACTTGGTGCTGATGACGCAAGACAGAGCCACACCAGTAGCAATGAGCCACGACCACCACTTGGCGGTGAACGGAGCGGCTCGCTGCTTGTAGAACTGAATGTACGTGTACAGGCTACCGGTGATGGAGATGACAAGGGTGGCATCCAACAGAATGAGACGCGTCTCAGCCAGGTGAGCATTGTCAAAGAGAACAAGACTGGAGCCGAGGACACAGGCCTGCCACGAGTAACCGCTCTGCTGGAGGATCTCAAACACGAGGGGAATCGTCAGGGAACCGATTGTAGCAGACAAAGACCGGTAGGCCATGAAAGGTACTTTGTTGGTGATGTAGCTGTCGCCGATGTTGTCAAACTTGAAACGACCATCGTAGCCAATAATGTAGCCGACGAGGGCAATAAGAAGCTTTGCAAACGGAGGGTGCAAGTCAAAAAAGTACGTGCCCTCGAGGTAGTAGCTGGCAAACTTGCCGAAATGGACCTCGTCGAACACGACCTCATCGGGGTGATTGAGCAGGTAGAATCGACTGATGAACGCGACGATGGTCATGACGATCTTTGCGACTCGGTAGTAGTTGGCCGTGACGGGATCCACCGAGACCTTTGCCGCTGCTGCCACTGGCGCTTTCTTGGCCGTGCGCTTCTCATCTGGAACTCGGATCGCGGCCTTCTTACCCCGCTGCCTCAAGTCCGACATTGTGGGCTAGTCAACGAATTGCGACGTTGGTAGAAATGGAGGATCGAGGAAATTGGTCCAAAGTGAAGTGGAGAATTCCAAGTTTTCAGTCGACAGCCTGGAACTTTACCTTTCCCCGAAGCGTGTGGGTGCGTTTGCTAGGGTGGCAGAACCACGTCAGCCCTGCGACGCGCTGCAAAAAGTGGGGTAGGGACGGGCCGAGGAGCCACGGGCGCGTAGGGCTGGCAAATGAGCAGTTTGACGTGGTTATCACTATTTTCCGTGACCGACCTTTTTTTTTTCTTCGTCCTCGTTTTGCCAACCAAGCTAACTTCAGGCCACGCTCTGGAAGTGCGCCGAGGGCTCATCTTCCGAGGCGTTTTAGGCGTTGTCCTTACCCAACCGGCACATGCAATGCAAGTCCTTGAAACGGGTACTGGCAGAACACGAAGCTTGTGGCCCTCATCCGCGATGTTATTTTAATTAATACTATGGCAGAGCACCGTAGAGACACAGACGTCTAGAGTTGTCAATGCATGAAACTTTAAGTGCAAGTGTAGTAAGTCTATTCTAGTTACGCGATGCGGGCTCTACTACACCTGTAGTCCATGCATGTCAGCGAGAAGCATAGCTTCTGAGATCGTCAATTGAGGTGGAGCTTCCCCCGCACACAATGACCACCACCACCGAGTCACTGCTGAGGCCAGGAACAATGTCGGCCAGTTTGTTCTCGTACGCAACAGCTAGCGAGGCTCCACAAGCAGGCTCGACAATGAACTTGTGGTGGTCTCCAAACAAAACGCAAGCTCTCGATGCTTCCGCGTCGGTGACAGTCACAGCCTTGGTCGGGTGCGATTTTGCCAGATCCAGCACTTTCTCAGGGACATATACGGACCCCAGAGATGAAGCAATGGATGTGATCTTGTCGAGTACAACCTGCTTTCCTGCCTTGACCGACTCGTTGAGACTCGCAGCACCCTCGGTCTCGACAGCCACTACAGGCACATGGCTCCAGCCAACCCGGTCCAGTCCCTGTGCAACACCAGCATAGAGTCCTCCCCCACCGACTGACAGCACAATAGCATCTGGCGCTTTGGGCAGCTGTGCTTTGAGCTCGTCCACAATTGTAGAGTGACCCTCCCAGATGATCTCGTCATCAAATGGGTGACAAAACACAGGAATCACATCTTCAGGCAGCTGTGCAATGACATCGTTGAGAAGGTACGCATTGGCCTCGGACCAATGCTCGCCGTGGACTACGGTCGTAGCGCCAATTGCCTGCAGCCGGGAAATGGTTGCTGGCTTGGTCGTCTTTGGCACAACGACAGTGCACAGCCGGTTGTGTTTTCGTGCTGCAAACGCAGCCGCCAGCCCAGCATTGCCTCCAGAAGAACTGAAGAACTGCACTTTACTCTCGTCCTTGGCTTCTTTTAGCTTCTTGGCAGCCAAGACCGAGATTCCCCGCGACTTGAACGACCCACTCGGCTGCGTGTTCTCCAGCTTCAAGTATACCTTGCATCCAGCAATGTGAGAAATAAAAGCCGAAGGAATTAGCGGCGTCTCCACGTAAGCTTCGAGAATCTCCATTGCTGTAATTTGTCAGCTATCGACCTTCGTGAGTTCTGACAGATGCCGTGCATGGCCTCTGCGTTGCAGGGTTAGGCTTGACGTGGAACGACGGGAGTCCCGTGCCGTTGATTGAGGACTCAAATGGCCTCAGCTTGGTCCTACGGACTTCTTTCTGACAATTATGGACTAAACCATTGTCCATCTACAGATTGGTACCCCTTTCGAGCAGATAGCGACCAAATCACGCGAGGAATATCTGCCATAAATGTGTCTAAAATAATCAACGTACAATTCAAGCCTTGCTAGCTCAATCGGTAGAGCGTGTGACTCTTAAGTCCTCGTTCTAATAACACGAGATAAAAGTCATCACAAGGTTGTGGGTTCGACCCCCACGTAGGGCTTATTTTTTTTTGAGCGCCCAAAGCTCATTAAAAAGCAAGTAGCTCGGGCACACGGGCCGTGCGGACAAATGGGGTTAACGCTAATTCAAAGCAGAAGCCCTTACCTCTCGTTCCCCGCTTCTTCACCTCATCTGCTCGACAATCTAACTGCCTTTTAAGCAATTATTCACGAGCTTTCTTCCCCACAACATCCAGGACGTTAGTTCAACAAGTCTGAGCTGGCTTTAACGGGTCTAAGCTTTTAGATCCGACGGCTCAACTTTGTGAGCGGTTGGTCAGGATTAAGTAAAGACTACTCCTATTATCCCGTCGTTCCACCATGGGCTCTAGAGCCGGATCCGAGCCTGGCCCGCAAAACGCTGGACTCGGGGAGCAACCAGCAGAGCCACAGCCGAAGAAACGCGGCTCTTCAAAGAAAAGACCATTCCCGGAAGGTCTGACTAGTTCGTGGTCTATTGGTCCTAGACCCGAGGGATTATCAAACTCGTGGTCCGCGACTCCTGGATCGGAAAGTTTGACGAGCTCATGGTCTATCAACGCAGGTGAAGGCGGCGCGAATTCGGCGTCTTTCAAGCGCCAGAGATCCAAATCAAAGAAAGGCGCCGACGGTCTGTCTCCATCTGTAACTCCACCTCTGGATGCCGCTGATCAACTGGATATGCGCTCCGGCGCGACGGCTCCTGTATCAGACGAACCTCTACATGTAAATGTGGCAGCGAAGGTCAAGGCTGAACCTAGACAACTACAGGCATGCCGTGGTTGTCGACGAGCAAAGGTAAAATGCGAGAGTCAGGAGAAGCAGAAATGTAGACGCTGCTCTGATCAGGAGCTCGAGTGTGTCTACGAAACGGTACTCCCTCCTACGAACAACGCTGCTGATGTTGAGTGGAAATCATCTATTGAGAATCGCTTGGATCGATTCGGTGCTGCACTTGAGACGATCTCTACCCTGTTGACGCGGAATATGTCGTTGCCAGCTCCTGGCGTGCAACTGTCGCCGGATCAGCGAACCTTGATGAATTCTCAAGGCATTCCGAATCAGCTTCTCGACCACACACACGCAAATCAGCGAGTTGATTTTCAGTTCGAGCCAACTGAAGCGCTTCTGAATGGCTTCCCCACAAACCCCACCACTGACCCATCCATACCTTCCTCGCTATCCACCACCCTGTTCAAGTCAGAGCCGTCTCCTCAAGGACCCGACATGCCTTTCGATGATATCTTTGGTGGACATGGGGTAGCGACCGACCTGGACTACGCCTGGGATGCCTACGAATATGCACCAGGTGTTTTATCGGCCGACCATACTCGGCAGCCTTCGGAGGCTCAGAAGACACCGACCCCCTTCGAAAGTAACCAAACGGATCCGAGACAGGAGTCACTTTCTAGGAAGTCTATTACTCCGAGCAGAAGAGATGTTGAGCCAGGGAAAGCTCAAGATCTGGATCGCGTGTCCAGTGCTGTTGTTACCCCTGCCGAAGCGAAGGATTTGTTTGAGTTCTTTAACGAGAAAATTGCCCACTATCTGTTTGGGTTTCCTATTTCGCAGACAGTTCTTCCCTCGTCTTGGGAACGCCCACCAATCCTGGTGACAGCAATCTGCACGGTCGCTGCTATTCACCATCCCAAGTACAACACACTCTTCGAGCCTCTGAAGACGGAGCTTCATCAGCTAGCCCAGGAGGTTCTGTTCAAACCGTTTTATTCCGAGGCAGAAACTATTGACACTATTATTGCCCTGTGTGTTGCTGGATTCTGGCTCCCCGAGAGTTTTATGTTGACCGCCGTTGCGTTACGATTGGCCAAAGATCTGGGGCTGAACTTGGTCTCAGATCCACGCAGCTTCGTTGATGGCGACCGCGAATCAACCGATCCTGACAGACTTCGCCTATGGTACCTTCTCTATATATTAGATGGACACCAGAGCTTGACTTCAAACAGGAGCCCACTAATCCCCGGTGACGACGATGCCGCTTCAAGAAGTCGTGGCTTGCTTTTAAACAGCCCTGAGGCGTCTGAATTTATTCGACTTAGTCTCGGAGCGCCGTCGAGGAATCAACAGCGTCAACACTGCTCTTTGGACGTTTCTGCAGACTTGAAGCTTGTCTCGCAGGTCGAATTTAACCAAGCTGTAAAGGCCATTTTTGATGAACGTGGATGGAGTCTTCTAAAGCCCTCGGCAGTCGGCATACCATGGCAGACGAATCTCGATCTTGATAAGTGGATGGTTTCGTGGACTTGTCTGTTGACACCGGAAGCTGATGGTATGGGATCGTGGCCATCCAAGAGTACGCTCATTCACTACAATTATGCTCTGATGCATATTAATTCGAGTGCTATTAAAAGCATACAAAACCATGGCCAGCTCACTGAGGCTTCAGCGGAGGAGGATGCGAACGCGCAGTCCCTGTCATCAGGCCAGCATACAGAACCAGAATCTATTGCAGTATCGGCCGCTACCACAATGCTCAAAATGTCTACAACAGACAGCGACATCTTAACAGCACTCCAATACGTGCCAATTCATGTTCACATGATGCTGTACTACGCAGCTCTGCTATTGTTGCACTCTATTTCGAAGGAGTCGTCGCAGAGAAAGCGACTTTCTGCACTGTCGTTAGTGAGGAGCTTGAGGTCGGTGATTGCCTCATGCTCATCACGGCAGCAGCAGCTAACGGGCCACATCATTGAAGGGCTCACATCTGCTATGGCAATCAAAGCCAGTATATCTCAGGATATCAATCTGGACGATATTGACTCTACAACCGAAGAGATGAAGCGGATAACTGGATGGCCAGGAAGCATCTCGTCTCATCGCCGGTGAGATCGGCGGACTCCAAAGCCATTCTCGAAGATGGCCTTGATTTCTTCGAGCTGCATCCCTGCCACCTCAGGATAATATAGGACGATACCAATATATGCAAGCATAGTAATGAACGCGTAAAGCAAAAACGTTCCAAACGCATGAATCCACTGGATAAGCGACAGAAACGTAAGGGAGATGAAGAAGTTACAGATCCATCCTGTGCTTGCAATCATCATGGATCCAAGGGATCGAACTTCAAGCGGGAGAAATTCAACCGCCTGCCATGGTATATTACCAAGACCCGCCGAGTATGCTGCCACGAATGTCATTGATGAAGCGACCTGAAGATACTGACGTTGAGTGGCAGCGGCAGCTGCATCGAGGTCGTTGCCAAAGGCAAAGGCAGCTGCTACCAACGCCACGACCATGATCCACACAGTATTGAGCAGCATCTTGCGTCGACCAACGGAATCAATGTAGTGAACAGCAATACACGTGAAAAGGAAGTTTGTAACAGCAACGACAAGACTAACTGTGATCGGATTCGTGAATCCGACGGCTGCAAACATGGTTCCAGAGTAGTACATGAACGAGTTGAAGCCACAGAGCTGTTGGGAGGCCATAAGTCCACAGCCCACAGACAGGGCTCGGATATTACTAGTCACAGAGAATAACAAGTGTAGATCTCCGGTAGTAGTTTTGTAGACATCGTTGATTCGTTTCCTTAGAGAGGAAGGATGCTTTGCCCCGTGCAGTGCAGAGTAGCCATGGTCGTCGTTGCCGGAACCGGCCAGAGCCAGGCGGTGTTCGATAATGCGTTCAATATCGTTGGGGGAGGCATCTGGGTGTAGTTTTGAGAGGACCTCAGAGGCAAGTTCAATGTCACCGTTGAGAAGGTGGAATCGGGGACTCTCCGGAAGCACGCCAAGCCCGAGTAGAAACGCCAGAGGAGGTATGGCCGAAACTCCGAGCATGTAACGCCAGCCATGTTCCAGGTACTGGAATCCAGTTCCAGATAAGTAAGCCAGAACCTGGCCCCCAGTTGTCGACAGAGAATTGATAATGACGAGACGGCCACGATACTTTGCAGGTGCCAGCTCTGCAATGTACACAGGAACGACTGTCGACGCTGAACCAACTGCTAGTCCAACAACAGCACGACCGCAGACCAGCACCCAGTAAGAAGGTGCCAGTGCCATTAAAAAGGCGGCAATAATAAATACGACACAGGCCACTGCGATGAGTGGCTTGCGGCCAAAGATGTCACAAGCGACTCCTGTAGCTATGCATCCGAACAGAGCGAACACCGAGGTTACGGATGTGATGACCTCCAGTTGAAACTCAGACATCTTCGACCCAAGGTCTGTCCCAAGGAGTACCAGCACCCCTGATATCACACCAGTGTCGTAGCCAAACATAAGACCACCGACAGATGACATGACGATAGCCGTCAGCGTCGTCCTAGACAGCGTCTCTCGTTCGTCATAGGTAACATCATCGGCATCGGAAACTTGGACCGGCTCTTCAAGCAGCTGTCGCTCATCCCTAGACATGTTTGCCGAGCCTGCTACGGCAACGGTTCGCTAGAGTCGGTAAACTCTATGCAGCCAGGATTCCCCGGACTATGCAGTTGAGGACGCGAGGATTCCCACTATGCGAATTGATAAGATTCCCAACCCGGACATGTACCAAACCCTCGATGGAGTAGACGGTGAATCTAAGGTTCAAGCGGCACAGGCAGCTTCAGTGAGTTATTATTTAAACCAGTTAAGGGGTGGTTGAGTGTATTCCGAAATCTGACAGTTTGTACACTTAAAAGATCTGTGTCGCTTCCAACCTATGTTTGCCTTTCTCTTGACTATCATCGTGACCACTTGTGCTCTCTGTGGTCTTGCAGAACCAGTTAGCCAGCTAGAGCTCAACGATGTCGTGCTTTCGGAGCTGCCTTCAGAACTCGCCCAGCTATTCACTGGTGGTTTCACAGTCGACTATGGTATGACAGTTGGCGAGATTGCTCGTGGACTTTCTAAATCTGTTGGCTACAGAGTAGGCGATAGTTCTGTGGTCCTAATCGATTACGACGGTAACATTCTCGGGGAACTTGAAGCCGAATTCGATGAAGATGATGATATCTACAGTTTCGCTTCTGTGGAAGACGCGATCGCTGTTGCAGTGGCCGATGATTCTGACCGGCCAGATGCAGATGAGATTGAATCTTGGGCATCAGAGCACGTCATGCTTGTTCTTGAAGGCTTGGCATTAGAAGATGATGCCCTGGCGGACCTGAAGGCCGGTAATTTGTCGTGTCTCAACAGTAGCAACAGCAACATCTTCATCGTGCAAGATTCGTCGAACAGTGGCTAGTGTTCTGCGTTTCCTGCCGTCAAGGCATGTACAGAACACCTGTGAAGGAGCTGGCATGTAGCACTTCACATGTTGGCTGATATCTAGTGTGGGGTAATCTGCAGCCGCGTCGAGCTGTATCTAGGACACTGGAGCCCTCTGTCGAGTCGAAGGCCGAATTAATAAAGCGATTAAATTGATACGATTGTAAAGTCCGGATTGGCTTTTAAATCTTGTGATCGCTCTGTAATAGGAGTTTGTGATCATGGACGTTCTCATTGTATGTTGTATTTAGAGCGCATAGCGAACCGAGCACTAGAGGTCACCATCTTAGAAACAACATGCCACTTTCCACTTAATTGAGCCATCCTCATTCAATGCAATCGATCTAACTGAAGCCATAGCTCAATTATTTTAGTTCTCCTTAAAACTCGCAGTCTACTGGCTACTGCCCCTCTACCTGCCAGTTCAGTTCTATGGCAGGGCTATTCAGGGCTGCGGCAGGGTTTACGGGTGGCATTTGCTGCCTACTTTGACCCAGCTTCTGATATCCTCGGCAAGCGAATTTGCGGCAAACACGACTGCTCTTGATACCATTGGTTTGAAATAACGTTCACGGATACGTGAGACGAGAAGCTTAGATCTCAGTGAGCGGTTGTATACTCGATACCAAGCTCTGCCTGTTGGTGAGACTACAAACCTTCGGCCCCACGTTTCATCGACCCGATCAACGACTCGACCATGGCTCGACGATCCAACACGTCGTCGCCTAGCCTGCTTCCGACGACGAACGCTGGTGCGTCGACATTTGGGTCTCGCAATTCAGCATTGCCACGGTCCGGCATGGATGGCTCATTGCATAATTCCGGCACCAGGCGGGGGTCGCTAGCGGGAGGACTACGGGTGCCGCGATTTGTCCGGCGAATTCTACGACCGCCCACGCTCGACTTCGAGACGGCTATCTGGGAGATTTTGTACCTGGTGATTGCGCCGCGAAAGGTATACAAATCGCTCTACTATCATAAACAAACGAAGAACACTTGGGCACGCGACGACCCATCATTTGTCATTCTGCTGAGTGTGTTTCTGTGTATAACTGCTGTGGCATGGGGGCTCGCCTACAAGCCGGGCTTTGGCTCGATTATCAAGCTGATGCTGTACATGGTGGTGGTGGATTTCCTTGCTACTGGTGTCGTGATTGCGACGTTTGGATGGCTGTTTGCCAACCGGTTCCTGCGACAGCGCGCCCCGAGAGCCGGCCCTATGATGGCAATGGGAGGTGAGGGCGAGCTTGAGTGGGCATACTGCTTTGACGTGCACTGCAACTCGTTCCTGATGATCTGGCTGCTGCTGTACATTGTGCAGTTCATTCTGCTACCAGTGCTCAATCGACCCAACTGGATCTCGTTGGTGCTTGGAAACACTCTGTACCTTGTGGCACTGTCGTGTTACTGTGTCATCAGCTTTCTCGGCTACAGCAACATGCCGTTCCTCGAGCACACTGAGCTGCTGCTGTTCCCCATCCCCATCTTTGCCATTCTATGGATAGTCAGTCTATTTGGCTTCTCCATTGTGCGCACCATGGTGCACCTGTATTTTGGATGAATGGGGAGGGGTTGAGCTGGTTATGGGTGCGCCGTTGGGCACGCCGTTAGGCACGCCGTTTGGCTTCTCGTATGCGTCATTTACTCTGCAAGCGATAACGAGGAAACTCCAATCAGCGCAATGATAAGAGAGCTGAGATGTGAGTTTGGAAGGTGCCAAGAGGGTATCGGAGGTTTGCACTGCACAGGTGCAACTATACGGATGCTCGTACTGTGATTGTCGGGAGCTCGTAATGGTTCTGGTGCTACGGAAACCTCTAGGCCACTGCATGGACAACAGGCGCAATAAAAGCGCCAGACATAGCATAAGTCATTATAATTGTACAACCGTTACTCATAGTCGCGGTGCTGGTCACCACGGCTTGTTGTCGTCAGCCATTGCTTGACTGAACTGGAAAATGCCAGAAAACTTCTTATTGTCTTCTGACAACGGAGCCACAAACTTTGCCCGAGGGCTTGAGTCTGAGGGCACGAAGAACTTGATGCTGAGTGTGCCCGCATCGACGGCGCAGTCCAACCGTAGCTGGCCGTCCTGGCAGAGCTGCATCAGGTCGTTATAGTAGAAGGTGCCGTCGAACTTGCCGGGCACGCTGTTGAGGAGCGAGCCATGGCCACCTATCCGCTTTGGATCCGAGCCCTTTGGCTGGCATTTGAGCTGTGTTAGTATGGATAGACTGGAGTTCTGGCAGCAACACAAGGACGTTAGAGCCAGACGACAGCTATCAGCCAGCAAAGCTGACAGCCAGCTGACCGCAACAACCACAAGTCAGTAACCACCGTTGGCCTCACCACTCACCTCAACTGCAGCCATGCCAAACATGGAGTTGAACACCTCGAGTCGTGCCCGCGTCGACTCGCCGAACTCCTTACGGCTCATGGCTTGTTTAAAAAGTCCCGAACCAAGTTCCCGCCTGCTAGTCGCAAATCGTCCATGCAGGGCGGTGAATAGGGCAACCACACAAAAAGGCGCTAGCCTGCTAAAACAGCGAGGGGGTAATGGTATCAACCGTCACTCAATCCTCACTTTTATAGTGGTCAATCCTGGTCGGTCCACTGAATGGCCCGTTGACTTTTAGTAACCCGGGGTGCAGCTCAACGGCGTCGATGGGTGCTACTACGGACGCTCCGAGCGGGGACCCGGGCTACCTTTATATCCTGGGCTGCAGCCGCCGCTCGGCCCTGCAATGAGCCCTTTGGGCCGTTGCACGCGGCAGTTGCTTTAGGCAGTTGTTTTAGGCATTCCATTTAGGGAGGCATTCTATTCGGGGCAATCTGGGTGCATTTTGCTGGCTCCATTTGGGGCTCTGCTTTTGAGGCTCTGCAGTTTTCCTTGCGTTTTCGGCATTACCGGCTCCTCCCCCATGCCGATCTGAAAAATCACCAGGCAGGTGCCCTGCAGCAGCGTTGAATGCTGAGCGTTGAGCGTCCGGGGCTTCGGCCAGCCTGGGCCCGATCAATGTTGCTCCATTGACAACCTCTTGTGCCAATTGCTGCTAACTACTTACACAACACTGCCAATGTTGTACGCGCCAACCACCCGGGGCGCTCAGCTCCATTGGTCGGTCTATACGACCTGATACGAAAGTGGGGGACGCCGCCTGCCGATTGTCGGGTCCCCATTCACCGACGCGCCCGGCACGCTTGCGCCCCGCCAGCCCCGTGTGCCTTGCCTGGATGACTAACTCCGACGTCCATAAGCGTTAATCATCAGCGGCCAAGCCAGTTATCGGCTCGGGTCATGCCGGAGTCCCCGCTGGGCCTGCACCCTAAATGGCGCCAGTCAGGCACCGCAGGCAGCATGGAAAAAAGCAGGCACCCACAGGCCTAGGCCCAGCTTAGGCCCCGCTTAGACCCACGGGCTTAGACCCACTTTGGACCTAACCAGCAGATCCTGGCAATCCCTGCTCTCCCATGCGCCAGTTCGGGCGTAGGCCGTAGTCGGAACCCCGCGCTAGACTCGCCTCATGTTGCAATCACCGCAGCTAATGCTCGATTATCCGCGAGCTAAACCCCCCAGGAATAGCTTTTACGCCAAATCCCCTCATAACCAACGCTGCACGGCTGCCCGGGCCTCGACTTGGTGCCTCATGCCATGGCAGCACGATAGCGGTTAGGTCTGTCGACGCGTCTCGTTCACGACACTCGTTCTGTTGTACTCTACGTCCTTGATCCGTACTATTTCTCCCATACTATTGCCCCCTCCCTCATTACACCATGGACGGACAACTCGACTCGTACGATCTGTCGTCGGACGACGAAACGGGCCCCGTGCTGCCGCCTCCAGAGCAATCGGTGCTCGGTGTCGATGAAGCTGTCGTAATCAAAACTCGTAAACGACTCGCCAAACTCGACGACACACGCCTGCTGTCCGCAAACGGCATCCCTCTGCTTCGCAAAAAGACCGCACCGCGTATCCACCTCAAGGGCAAAGGACACGAACGAGGTGACCTGACACGCATCCTCACCGCTTACCAGATCTGGGCCCACGGCCTGTTTCCAAAGGCCAACTTCGCCGACTTTGTCTACCTATCGAAACGTGCTGGCTCAACTAAAACTATGCGCATGTACCGTCGACAGTGGATTGATGAGGAGAAGACGAAGCCCGTAGACGCCGTTCTAGCAGACCTGTACGATGAACCACACACAACCGCGTCACATCTCGCGCAAAGGACGACGCCTCCACTAGCCGATTCTGACGCCGATATCTGGTCGGCTCCGCCAAACCAGCCTGCTGACGACATTGACGACGACGAAATCATGGCCCTCAACCAGGCCCAGCAGCCTCAAGTCGAGGATGATTTACCCGACGAGGATGAGCTTGCCATTCTCCAGGAGATGGGCTTTTAGCCGGCGCATTTTAAGGCTACTGCTCATCCATTGTATTCGAAAACTCTCATGAGCGTCTGATTACTCTGACTCTGCTTCAAACTTGCATCTACTACAGTCGCACCACTTTTCCGCGAGTATTTAATCTACGGCGATGTGTGCTGATTCACTGCCTCTATTCGCTCTACGACTCGTCAAGATACGTAATGAGCTCCTCGATGATACTGATCGTCTCATGAGGATTCGCAATCCAGACCGTGCACGCTGCCAACCGCGCCTTGAAGTCATTGGCCCCGATGCTGGCAAACTGGTCTCCAACGTGCAGCGTCTGACCGCCCACGATCCCGCCCAAGTACCGCTGGAGACTGAGAACACCGTAGCGCTTGTCCCCAATATCGACCCACACGTCGCTGCCACCGTTGAAGGCACAGAAATGTACTCTGCGGCCCACTTCAGACACCTCAATGGTCCTCTGGGCATTGAGAACAACCTCTTCAAGCGCCTCGCGGCATATGGTGTGGCCCGGAGCAGGCACTAAGCCAACGCTGCGCTCTTTGCGAATGATCTGTGCGGGGAGCCCCAACTTGGCCATCTGGCTCGTCAGTACAGACTCGCCCAGATTCAGAAGCTTCGTGATATCGGTATCCTCCCACTGTGACACCTCTGGCAGCTCCCACACTTGAGGCTCGATCCAGTCGAGCTGGCCAGACGACCCAAGACGGAACAGGAAGTTGGACTCGCCTCCCATAATGACGAGGTTGCACTTTTGCTGCGTCGTCAGCTCGTCACTGGCCACAATGGCCCTGACAAGCGCTCCGAGTCGCGCCAGATATGGCTCGCCTGACCGATCCGAGTATCCGGCCTGTGTTAGAACTGTCTAACAACACCATCGCAATACATACAGCAGTCACAATCCCAACGTATACGTCGCGCTTAAGAAGACCCAGTAGCAGTCCAATGATCTCGCTACCGTCCTCAAGGTTCTTTCCATCATCATACTGTTGTTAGCCAGCCATTAGTTCACTAGACAGCAACGTACCAGAGTCACGTCTCCATCGAATGTGACAAGCTTGACTGGCGATCTCACCGACCCAAGCGCCATCACCTGTGCCGTGTTGAGGATGAGCCGGATATCGTTGAAACTAGGGCTCACCAGTCGTCGTTTCGAAATCGCCCTTCGATCGTCTTGAGCGTAGAACGCCCGTTCTAGCGGCAGCCTCGTGAAGAACAGTCCCACCGACGGAATCAGCTGTCGTAGTCGTGCTCCCTCGGGAGTCCCGCGTTCCTGCATCTCAACTGCCATTAGCCTTGTAACCAGCATCGCCGATGTTGTACACACCTTGCTGTTCGATCAGCTTCTCAACGTCAAACAGGATCTCGGCGTACTTTCTGCGCGCTTCCGTTGAAGACTTGGAGTCGTCACCGGTCCGACTGTTTCCTGAAGAGCCGGCATGAAGAACAAACGGGACCTGTGTTAGCCAGGAAGCGAGACGGGCTTCGACCTACCGATAGCAGCGACTTCATCCACTCAATGAACTCGTCGCGACGATGCGACTTTAACGCATCTAAGGTCAGAACAGCACTCATCTTCAACGCCTACTCACATTCCACACGATATCTGATGTTAGCCCCAAATAGCCACTCTACAACACTACTCACCGAGTGGTCATTTCGTGGTATGTAGGAGCGTGCAATCTGGAACGGCTTGTTGTCGAGATCTGCAAACCTTCCCCACACCGCGGCCTGCATTAGCTTCGCGGCGTAAATGCACAGCTGCCATGTTATATCCGACCACTTACTATTTAGTATACTACACACTCTCCAAGTGACAGCCATCCGGAAATTGCAAATTACATTCCAGTCTATAAGGTCAAGTACGAAGCGTGCTCCACACCATTAGCATATACAGCGGTACGAGCACGTTGTCGTTCATGGCACTAGTGGCCTCGAGTAGTGCAGCCGAAAATGCCATGCTCAGAATCTCCCCAGCAGTCAGGTATTCATTGTAGCCGGGCAGGTGGTTGATAGCCAGCATACCACAGGACGCGCCCACAATGAACGCAGCAGTTCCTTCCACCGTCTTGTGTCCAAAAATTCGGTGCCTACCGAATCGTCGGCCAATAGTCGAGGCTGCCGAGTCGCCCAAACCAAGGCACACAATGCCTACGGCAGATCCTTCGAGCATGATGGGAAGACCAATGCCCAGCAACAGGAAGATATGTGAGATGATGACAGGGCCCGTCACGTCTCGATGGTCAGTGTACGAAGATAGTACACTATGCAAAGTTGCCCCAAACGGGGGCAGCGTCGTGGCTCGAACAACCTCGAGTAGCAGGAACAGCTCGAGACAGATGGCCATGGCCAGTCCCGTGAAAGCAGCGTCACAGTTGGGTCCCACTAGAAGGAACATAACGACGACGCAAATATGCCAAACCTTTCGGCGAAGGTCGAGTTGCCAACCGGGCGAAAATACAAGCACAAGAGGCAGCACTACCGCCAGGATGGTTGACCAATACGCCAGCATTTTGAGGTGGACAAGGTCAGTGGAAGCCACTGCGCGCCCATACGACCACTCTGAGTCGTTGACAGCGATATAAGCGACTAGCTGCCAAATGTTGTATCCATCGACATATAGATGGCCACATAACAGGGCCAGCGACAGGATAGGCACTGCCAGATAGATGTACAGCGCGTACTTCTGCTTGAGTGCAGCAGCATTGGCGGGGCGCCTGTGTGGTCCGACGATCCGTGACAGTTCAATGACTTTGTTGAACAGCGGCAAGCAAGGCACAAGCGCCAAAAACGGGCAGAACAGCACTCCCTGGAGGCAGGACGTGGTTATGGATTTCGGCGTCAAACAAGCCACATTGACGAGGAGTGATGCAAACAGCGACGTCTCGCGCAGTGACAGTGACTCACCGCACAGCATGCTCAGTACAGCATATATATTACTCTGCAGTTCTGGCGCAGCGTATGCTGCCAGGATGATTGGATCGGATGGCTGTACATCCGACATCCATGCGTAAATGCAAAATGCAAATTGGAATGGAGCGCTGGCACCCATGAAGGCGCAAAGCGACAGAATCACGTTGATCAAAAGCGTGTCGCGATCTGAGGTTGTCGACACCAGCGTTATTATAATCGGCAGTAGCCACAGGTATAGGTCCTGAGGCAGCGAAAACACTCGCTGCACTCTCCACAGGCCAAGACCAGACAGCACCAGCCAGCCAACAAGCA
Source organism: Sugiyamaella valdiviana (assembly GCA_030570555.1). Taxonomy (NCBI): domain Eukaryota; kingdom Fungi; phylum Ascomycota; class Dipodascomycetes; order Dipodascales; family Trichomonascaceae; genus Sugiyamaella; species Sugiyamaella valdiviana. The sequence continues at coordinate 401,605 of JAJLWF010000001.1, forward strand.
GTATGACATCGTTTTTCTCGTCCTCGAGAGCTCGTCTGATGAGTTCTGCCGAGGGCATCGCGATGAGAGCAGCCTCAATAGGCCGATTTGTCCACGGCTCCGTAGTGTCTGTTTCAGGCTTGATCCGTGTATTTTTGATGCGTCCATTGATGTGTCGAATAGACCTAACAGTCTCGACCTCATAGTCGGTTGAATCGCTCGTTCCCGACAGTGAGGGCCCTTGATCCGTCGCACTAGCCCGTGTCAGTGTTGAGTCTGATCCGGCATCGGCGCGACGTTTCAGGACGCGCTTCTTCCGTTCAATAACAAGCCGGCTCAGGTGGTCGCTGTCGACTTCTACCATAGCGACAGTAGGATTCACCAGTCTATAATTTCGTTCATTAATCCACAGCGAAATTGTGCAGGTGACAGCTGTTGAAACGTCATCTCCCGGTTTGGGCATTCTGCAGCCGCGCCAGATACTAATGAAGATGCTCCGCACGACATGCGGCCTGAATGCGCTCGAACAGTCAACTAATAGATAGATGCATTCAATAAAAACTCATGCAGATGGTCAAATCTTGCTTACAACTTGATATCCTTGTAGGTCCATTTCTCGGTGACCTTGGGGGTGTACTTGCGACGCTTGGCCAGAGCGATGCGGGGCTCAATGAGACCACGCTCCTGGAGGCTTCGGAAACGGTCGCGAGCAAGGTTACCCTCGGGTCGCAGTCGTCGCAGACAGTCAATGAGCTCGTCTGACAGCTTGACGTCCAAAGAAGGCTCCATGACGTTGTGCTTGGTGAACTTCTTGCGCTTGTTGGACTTCTTGGGCTGCTGAGCCTGCTCCTCTCGCTTGGCAAGACGCTCTGCCTCCTCCTTGAGCAAACGAGGCAGGTTCTCCAGATCTCGGATCTGCTGCTTGAGTTCCTTGAGCTGCTGTTCCAGGTCGATGCGCTCCTTGTGACGTCTCTGCTTGTTGCGCTCGTAGCGTGTCTTGGTCTTAACAACTACTGCCTTGTTGACTGATTGCAGCTCGCCTTCATCACCCTCCTCCTCTTCCTTCTCAGCACCCTCGTCCTCGTCCTCGTCATCGTCACTCTCAACAACCTCCTTAATATCCAAGGTCTGAATCAAATGCTCAACTCTCTCCTTCTCCTCAAGAGCCTTCTGGCGTTCCTTCTCGCGGTCCTCCTCCTTGGCATGCTCGCGCTCAATCAGAGCTTTCCACGACTCAACAGACGGGTTGTATGATCGGCCCTCGTCAGGCAGTTCGACCGGCTTGGCACCAGGAATGGGTGCTTCAGGCGCATGGTCAAGAGTTGACGGCTTGCTGGCCGACTTAGAGTATGAAATATGCTTGACAGGTTCGGCTTTCTTGGCCTCGGGGGCTCCCCAGATGTCATAGGCCGAGGCATCGGTAACGCCGTCCTTCTCTATGCTGGCGAGCGAAGAACTGACAGCAGGTCCGCCTCTACCAGCAACGCGCATAAGACGGTTCACCTCTTTACCGGAAACACCCTGGATTCCCTTGGCCTTGGTCTTCTCGGTAGCCTTCTTCTTGTGCTCAGCCTTGAGAGCTGGAATGGCGGATCGGCGAGCCAGGATCTCATCGGCCTTGAGGCTCTTGAACTGCTTGCGCGAGTTGATGCTCACCAAACCGTCATCTCCAGCAGTATCTACGGCGAACAGAGCGGTCGACTCGACAGTTCCCAGATCGTCAGTTCTCCAGTTAGTTGAGCTATACAGTACTCTCAGCAGAGTCCTTACCCCACAGTGCGCTCGAGGTCGCGAGCCTGCTCTAGACCTGAGTCGACATCATCCAGATCAATGTGCTTTCTCCACGCACGCTTTCCCTTGCGAGAGGGCTGGCTCTTCTGAGCAGGACGGTTGATTTGTGACATGGTGCAGAGGTCTCAAAGTAACTGAGAGACTCTGATTTTGAAAAAAAATAGACGAAAGGCTGAAATATTTTCCAGGGTACGGAAACTCATAGAAAGCATAGCTAGTTACGAATGAGTTGAAATGATCATACTGAAGTATTATTACAAGGAGGGGAGACAAGTGCCATCTACAACGGACCAATAGCTCTGTGTCTATCATTAAGCCGTGATGTTTTCGCGCTTGGAAAATTCCAAGATGCAGTCATCCTCTGGGAAGATGGTCGCAAACACACGAATATCCTCAGACTTGGGAGTAACGGTGTGCTTCCAGTCGAGGAGCAGAGCAGCCTTGCCAATCATCCCTGTCAGGTTGAGCATGACATAGGTCTGTCCCAGGCACACATGAGGGCCAGTACCAAACACGAGCCAGTTCTTGGCGGCGTTGGTTGCAACAGATCCAGGAGCCCATCGTTCAGGAATGAACTCGTCGGGGTTCTCGTAGACCTCAGGGTCATGCAGAGCGGGGTAGAGAGTGGGGATAACCATGGCGCCCTTGGGCACAGTGTAATCTGGGGAGATGGGGTAGGCCTTCTTAACGACGTACGGCACCATGATGACGGGAGGGCGGTATCGAAGAGTTTCCTTGACAACCATACGCGTGTACTCCATGGACTCTACAAGGTCAACGTCCAGTCTGCGGTTGATATCGCCGCCACGCACACGCAGCTGCTCCTCACGAATCTTAGCCAACACGTCAGGGCGATCGGCAATAAGCTGGAAAAGCCAAGTAGTGGCCGACGACGATGCATCTTGAGAGGCAAACAGAAAGGTGAAGATGGTCTCAGAGATCTCCTTGTTGGTGAAATCACGCACAAGGAACTTCTTGGCAGCATCGTCCTCAAGCTTGCCAGTAGCGGCAGCCTGCTTGCTGTCGTGCATGAGCTTGACCCAGGCATCCATCACGTTGGTGACCTCACCGCCCTTGGCAATGTGGTCCTTGGCCATCTGGGCACAGTTGGCAAAAATGTCCATGGTCATGTCGGTGATCTTCTTTCCGTACCACGTCTTGGTGAAGGGCAGAATGATGGGGAAGTTGACAAGCTCGAGAGCAGCAGTAATCTTGTAGTAGTTGTCGGCAATGATCTTCACCTGCTCCTCGGTGATGTACTCGCCACAGAAGGTACGCAGGGAGATGGCGCAGTTGATCTCGCGGAACTCGGCCATGAATGGCTGGGGTCCCTTCTCCTCGGACACCTTCAGAAAGTGAGCAAAGTACTTGTCATAGATCTTCTCCTGAGAGGGCATGTACACTCCCAGAGCGCTGCGAGTGAACAGGCCATTGAGCGATCGGCGGTAGTCGACATGGGCCTTACCGTCTAGGAAGACCCAGTTGGTGGGACGCAGCAGCTTGATAGCCACGTCAACGACACAGGGCTTGACGTACGCAGGCGAGTTGAGGATTTTGCGGGCCAGATCGCGAGGCGAGGCAATCACAACGAACTTGTGGAAGACAGACACACACGACAGAGGGCCCGAGTCCCACTTGGCCTTGTACTCCTCGAATTTGGGGTCCATTGACTCGAGAAACGGGCCGATGACGGGCCACATCTTCAGAGGAGGTCCAGCAATGGAGCCCTTCTTAATGACGTACGACACCTGGTCGTAGAGCAGGCCAGCGACGAAGAGCGTCAGCAGCAGCGACCACATATTGGCGCTGATCCAGCCGAGCACGGAGCCAACGACCGAGTGGGCCGCGGCCGCCTCGACGGCAGCAGCGCCGAAGTCCTGGCTAAAGACGACAGTTTCGTTCTGAGTTAGCAAATGTTGATGAAGACGGGTGATAGACGGTTGAGAGTCGGTCGATCAGGGGTCAACACAGTACAGCAGCACACGACCACACCATCCGCAATAGCAGTAGAGCGCGACTACACCATGTGGAATAGACTGGTACACGCGATTAAGAGTGCCTGAGTATTACCTCAGTCACTTACCAAATCGACAATATGACCATTGTGATCATAAAGTTGAGCCGGAGCTGCGGTGTACCCGTCCCGGAGGATTAGAGCCGGAGCAGTCAGGGATTCGAGTAATTCAGCCAAAATCCAGCTAGAAACTTGGCTAAAAAGACTTCGAGCTCCTCCAGCTCCAGCTGTAACTCCGGTCAATCAGACTCTACACGCTCGTCCGGTGAGTTGTCATGGATTATCGGCGCGTGAATCTCACACCACCGGGTTTCGGTATTAATGCCGACCTAGTGGTGATGGGACAAGTCCAAACGTTCCCATCGCACCACAACCGTCTCAACCGCGTCAAACACTGTAGAGTCCCACAGTTTACAAGCTACTCACCTCTATAGCATCCATTCTGGCCGACAGATGAGAAGAAACCTGAAAAATCAGACTTTGAGATAGCAAGGGCTAGGAGAGAAAACACCGATAAAGTCCTACCTACCAGTCAGGCAAAAAGCAACGTGCAGTCGTAAACAAATGGCTGCGCTGCGGTTGGCACGACGAATGGAGCCTCTTAAATAAGCCTCTTAAATAACGGCTCAGCACTGGCTCAGCAATGGGGTGGGGCCACCTTTTAAGGGGTTTGACCGTCGCGGATTATGGGCCCATAGTAGTAGATCCGAGCTGGTGTGATTGGATGCCAGACGAGCCGGGGCTAGGGCCATATATTGGCCGCTGAGCACAGGCCCAGGACTCTCGTTTCAGCGTGAGGAGGCGCAGCGCTACAGCTGAGCTGTTAGATGGGCTGAATGCGGTGTTTGGCTCTGGCTTGGAGCAAAGGCTAACGGTGGAGGCTGCACGGTTCGGTCAAGTTTCTGCCGCATGCGCAGGGCCCCGCTGCAAACACGACCTGTACGACACCCCTTGCCCTAAGCGACGGATGCGAGGGCCGTTGGGCCTAGTCGTATAGCGGGGATGCCCAAGGGTGGGACGGTACTGAGGAGTCCGTAGGCCCATGACTTAATCTAACGACTAGAAGTACGCTTCAGACTCCCCTGTATTCCTTCATTATTTCCCTGCTTTACCGTCTGAGTTCCCGCTCATCTCCGCTGTCGAGTACCCCTCACTCGGCGTCCCAACCGCTGCTGCATCACCGCTTGGACCCTGCGCATCTCCAAGCGTCGATGCTGCGCTAGTGGCGCGAAGAAGCGGGGACGCAGCCTGAGACAGCGAATCAGAAAAGCGAACTCACAGGGTAATTTACTATTAACTATTAATGGCTTGTGCCAGATTATCTGCGTATGCAATTCTGCTGGCTCTAGATATCGAATGGGTGTATAGCAGTGCCACTTAGGGGAGGAAGTACAACTGTTATGTCTCTCACGTTGCACTGGTTGACTACAGATCTGGGCATTGCGCTAGGGCTCGTATACACAGGGCTATGCACCGAAGATAATGACTAGTGGGTCATGTATCGCAATGGGCAGTACGTAGATTCAGCATGCTAGTCAAGAGGTACTAGTCAAGAGGTAGATCAGAAGTAGACAGCAGCGAGCGACATTAAAGATTATCAATTGCGTTGAGGGACAGTGTAGTGTCGTTCAACTGACAAGCTGTCTGGTTGGAGCTGGTTCAAGCTTGTGGGAGTTGGATAAAGCTGGTTGGAGCTTGTGGAGCTGGTTGCAGCGCATATAAATTAATACCAATACCAGGCCGACCAAGTCTCTCCCTACACCCCAATGCTAGACTCGTATCCTAGGCCCAGTGGACCTAATTAGTGACCCTCTTAGTGGGGCCCCATTGGGATTCTTCTTTAGGGGGGCTTGAACTCCCAGTGGAGTCATCTGTGCCCTATTCAGTGGCCTCGCTCGTTTCACTTTTGGGCTCAGATGATCCCTTCTCCGGCACATCTTTCTCGATCTTCAGAGCCTCCCCAGCCGTCTCTGCCTTCTTTCCAATCTTGCCCTCCAGGTCAAGAAGACCAATCTTATCGATGATGTCACCGACTTCTTCTTTAACATCGTCGGCGGCGTCCTTCTTAGACAGAGCCTGGCCAGGCAACTCCCAACCACATAGCTCAGCAAACTTAGACACATTGGCATCACAGTCACCTAGAAGAACGACATCGTTCGGGCGCCGGCCCAGCGTTCCAACGCGATCCATATTGAACAGTATCCGCACACTGTCGCGCCCCACAAGGTCAGGCAGCTGAGAAAACGGGCTGACGGTCAGCGAGGTGCCAGCAACAATTGCCAAGTCGCATGCCTCCAGATCCTCGTCCATATTGTCAAAGAAGATGCGAGGTAATGCTTCACCATAGAATACAATGTCAGGCTTGACGTAGCCGCCACAGCCCTTTTTGGAGCACCGTGGTACCGTCACTTGGCCGGACTTCTCGCGCATGATGCGCTTGAGGTCGTCGGTGCTCATGGGCGTACGACAGTCGATGCAGTGGTTACCGGCAAACGAGCCATGAGCTTCAATGACTTTGTCTCCAGGAACACCAGCTATGCGCTCGAGCGTGTCGATGTTCTGCGTGTATATGCGCAGCAGAGCATCGTGGTCGGCGGCAACTTTCATGAACTGGTGAAAAACTGTGGGTTCAAACTGGCCCGGGTACAGTTCGTCTGCCAGAACATAGAACGGTTTGGGGTTCTTGCGAAAGAATGAAATGTCAAACACCGCTTCAGGAGCTGGAAGGTTGAGACGCTCGAGGTTCGAGTACAGACCAGTGCCGGGGGTACGAAAGTCGGGGATGCCTGCTGCTGTCGAGATGCCAGCACCCACGAGGAACACGATATTTGTGATCTCCTTCTTGCGTACCTTCTCGGCTACTTGTTCCAGCGAGAGAGACTCTTTGACCATTGTATGAGAACAGTGTAACTGAGAGATCAACTGTGAGGTCGTTCTGATATGAACTGTGGAGTCGTTATATGGCGTTGATGCAGCCGCACATGCAGCGGCGCACATTGAATGTATTTTTTCGCTCTATTCTTCCCACTCTTTTCTTCCTACCCACAACTCGCTGGGTTGACGCGCAAGACGAATGTTCAGCAGGGGCTGGAGTTCGCCCTGCGTGTCATCCTAGACGTACGCCCTGGATGTGGAACAGTGCTCAGGGTACTGTCGGCGGGCCTGCTTGGATGGCAGGTCGGTTTCCACATCGAGGGCCAGACCAACGGTCTTCTCCACCCTGGAACAGACTGATCTGTTGTCAGGACTAAATCACTGACCTACATTCCATAAAGCTAGTAATGGATGCTCTAAGCAACACGTAAAACCTAGTATAATTGATGCTTTTAACAATACACAACAGTAGCACTGTCACATGTAGAACTGGTAGTGCCCTTAGACACTTTCTGGCAGGTCAACTATACTCTGAATCAGTGACTAAACCAATGTACCTTCAATTGAAGCACTAAAGTACTAAAGACCAACTGACCAGCTACGCACCAGTAAAAACCAGCACTGCCAACATCTCTACTATACAGCTTTGCACAATACGGCCAGTGTGCCAGCGTCATGCTATGACAACCGGTGTTGTACCATGGTCCGTTTTGTGCTATGCTCCCATCTACCCTGATCTGGCGGTGCAGCCCGTTTGGGATCCCTGAAGATCAAGGGGCTATTTTTAGCTGACGCCTGACGAAGCACAGCCGAGTCAAATTGACAGGTCGCAAGGTGGCGTCCGCAATTCAACACAGCCGAGCACTCTCATTGATGGAACACAACGCGAATAAATGCTTGCCACTGTCTTTGACTTCGCCCTCAAATCGAACCAAAACTAGCGCTCCTGAACAGAACCAGGGCTAGGGTCTCAACTAGTTGTTTTCGCTCCCGCTGCTCCCTCGACCCCTTACTTGTGTGTCGTCTCGTCCCGCTGGTACTTAATAGGACGGTCGTGGCAGAGTAACCGGCTTTGTACCGTTGCTGTTTCCGTGCGTCTAGATTTGCGCTCCGTTATTTCAAGACCTCCTTCTTTTCTCTTCGCCTTGCTGCATTCCTCCGTCTCTCCTTTGTCTGATCGTTACTTTGTACATTGACCATGAGCTACCAGAACAACGTAAGTGCTGCTCTTGCCACCAATGGCTCTCTATCTGCGCCTCCTAACAAGAGCCTTCCGGAAACCCCTACGGGAACTACGAGTAAGTATCTTTGTGCCGAGCCCCGCGCGACATAGGAACTTTATGACGCGTTCAAGTGCGATATTCAAGACCGTGAAAGAACTATGCGGTATTTACCTTTGACCAGTCGTCAAGGGATCGGTACCGTAGTTTTACAGAGTGGAACGTGGAGACCAGGCTGTGGCATTGCGACTGCACTTGTTGTGGAGCTTAGTTGCAGAGCAACGGCTCAGCCCCTTGCTTCACAACCGTGCTATGCTGCAACGACAGCTGTGGGCTTCCATCGCATGCTGATTGGAACGGTGTTGTGATTCATTGGCTGGTCTTTGCAGTCGGGTCATACGTATACAAACCTGATCTCCCTTGAATCACATGCCACAGCCTCGAATCTGTTCCACCCGTCCTGTTTCACGCCTTGAATGTCACGTCTTCATCACTTGCTAACTCAGAAACCAAGCCAGCGGCTATGAACTGGCTGACGTCAACCCCTATGCCACGAACCACACTGGCTCTTCGGCGACAAACGTCGCTCCCGGCAACGGAGGCGCGCCCGACGACATGATGGCGTTTTTCAGCGAGATCGATGACATCAAGCGACACATGGTCCAGTTCGATGACAACGTGGACCGTATTGAGACGCTGCACAAGCGATCAGTTGCCGAGGTCGGTGGTGAGAACGAGGAGTGGATCGAGCGCCAGATCGACTCGCTGGGCCAGGAGACGCGTGCCCTCTCGGACACTCTAAAGGCGCGAATCAAGACGCTGCAGGCCAAGTCGTACAAGGACAGCACGAAGAAGACGCAGGCGGACAACGTCAAGCGCCAGTTTCTGGCCTCGATTCAAAAGTACCAAGCCGTGGAGGCCGCGTCGCGGCAGCGGTACCGCGAGGTGGCTGAGCGCCAGTTTCGCATTGTCCGCCCCGATGCCACCGAGGCCGAGGTCAAGGAGGCCATTGATGACAGTGCCGGTGCCCAGATCTTCTCGCAGGCCCTTATGAACTCCAACCGCCGTGGACAGGCCCGTACTGCGCTCACCGAGGTGCAGGCGCGTCACCGCGAGATCCAGAAAATCGAAAAGACAATGTCAGAGCTCGCCCAGCTGTTCCACGACATGGAAGTGCTTGTTGCCGAGCAGGAGGAGCCCGTGCGTCACATTGACGAGCAGGCCACTGCTGTTCAGGCCGATATCGAGCAGGGTGTGTCGCATACCAGCCGAGCCATTATCAGCGCCCGCGCTGCTCGCAAGAAGCGATACTGGTGTGCACTCATCATCCTCATCTGTATCATTGTCCTGGTGGTTGTGCTGGTGGTGGAGCTGCGCAAGTAGGCGTCCACAAACAAAGTCCTGTTTCATGTTTGCACTTTTAAGCTAGTGTCCGTAATAATCTGTATTTGATAGAACCGTAACGAGAAGTGTGGGCACTTCGGAGATAAGACAGCTAGCAGAGCAGATTGCCAGCAGGGATAATGAGACATGATTCCTATCTGCACTAGCGAATGGTGATGCTAACGCCCATTAATTACAGCTCCAATTCACAATCATCCACTTCGTCTATTCCATACTGCACTGACACCACCACATCACGGATGTTGCAGCACCACATCACTGATCTTGTACAGCCACTACAGCGCAGATGTTGCACGCGTGGGCGACACTCGTATCGAGGGCCACGGCTGGCGCACGGCTGCTACGGCTCCAGATCTACATTACATACAGCCAAACATGCCACCTGGCCAGATCCACCACACTGTAGAAATTAGGAGCTCAAATTACAATGACTCGTACGGACGGCCCCAACGAGCCAGTCGCCGACGCCATGGCCACGGCACCGGGCGGTCGCGTGCGGCCTATCCGAGGCTCCAACCCCAAACGGCGCCAAACGGCGCACGCCTATCAAATACCCTAGCCCAAATGTAAATGTACAGGAAGCTTCTAGGGCTCGGCACTCACTTGATTTATAGGACCATAACTCGTGTACCCCGACACTGCCACTCCATAATTGTTGTTGTTGTGCGCTGTTGAGTATAAGTTTTCAGATCCAATTGACCACAGCCTGCACCAGATTGGTTCGAGTCGAGTGACACTAGCTGTTTCGCTTCATCTGTATCACAATGCGATTCATTGAAACTGTGGCATATGCGCTGGCCGCCAGCTCGCTGGGCTTTGGCGGAAAGCTCGGTGTCAAGGGCGCCCGAGCCGCCGAGGTCGTGGAGCACCCTGAATTCACCCCCTTCCCGGCCATTGACTTTGAAGCCGTCTTCTGGGAGCAGTTTGACGGCACCCCGGAGGAGCTGGCTCAGCGCTGGCAGGCTTCTGAGGCCAAGAATGCCGAAGCGGACGAGTTCTCGTACGTTGGCAAGTGGGCCTTTGAGGCCCCGTCCGTCATTGAAGGCTTCAAGGGCGACAAGGGCCTTGTTGTCAAGTCTCCGGCTGCTCGCCATGCTATTTCAGCCAAGCTCAACGAGCCTCTGGACAACACCGACAACACCCTCGTGGTCCAGTACGAAGTCAAGCTTCAGAAGGGTCTTGAGTGCGGAGGAGCCTACCTGAAGCTGCTTAGCGAGGGTGCCGAGCTCCACGCGGAGGAATTCTCGGGCGAGACCCCCTACCAGATCATGTTTGGTCCCGACAAGTGCGGAAGCACCAACAAGGTGCACTTCATTGTGCGCCGCAAGAGCCCCGCCACGGGTGAGTACGAGGAGCAGCACCTTGGTGCCCCGCCCATGGCTCGTCTCAACAAGCTCAGCAACCTGTACACGCTCATTATCCACCAGAACCAGGACTTTGAGATTCGCATCAACGGTGACACTGTGCGTGCCGGCAACCTGCTCGACGAGGGTGCTTTCAAGCCCGGATTCAACCCTCCCAAGACCGTTGAGGACCCCGAGGATGTTAAGCCCGAGGACTGGGTTGATGAGCAGTACATTCCCGACCCCGAACAGGCCGAGAAGCCCGAGGATTGGGACGAGGACGCTCCCTTCCAGATCCCCGACCCTGAAGCTGAGAAGCCTGATGACTGGCTCGACGACGAGGAGCCCTTCATTGCTGACCCCGAGGCAGAGATCCCCGATGGCTGGGACGAGGAAGAGGACGGTGAGTGGCTTGCTCCCGAGGTGCCCAACCCCGCATGCGCTGCTGTCGAGGGCTGCGGTGTCTGGGAAGCTCCTCTGGTTCGCAACCCTGCCTACAAGGGCAAGTGGAGCCAGCCGATGGTTGAGAACCCCGAGTACAAGGGTGAGTGGACTCCCCGCCAGATCCCCAACCCCAACTACGTTGAGGACTCGACTCCGTCGAACCTGGAGCCCATTGGCGCCATTGGATTCGAGCTGTGGACAATGCAGAACGACATTTTGTTTGACAACATCTACCTGGGTCACTCTGTCGAGGCTGCTGAGTATGTTGGCAACAACACGTTCAGCCCCAAGCTGTACATTGAGGTTTCCGAGGACAAGAACAATGCTCCTGAGCCCATTCAAGTCGATAAGTCGTACGAGAGCGCTGTTGAGTACTTCCACGAGGACCCCATTGGCTACCTGAAGGAGGTTGCTCGCGTATTTATCCTCAACCTTTACAACGACCCTATCCAGGCAATCAAAGATCAGCCTGTTTTCGTGCTTGCTATGCTGTCGGGCCTCTTCTTTGCTGCCATTATTCTGGCTGCTGTGATGGCCATCATCGCCCTCCTCATCAGCAACGTTCTCTTCGGCAGTAACGTTAAGCCCGATTTCCAGAAGGACTACAAGGAGAAAACCGCTGCTGACAAGAAGCTGATCGATAGTCTTGCAGCCGAGAAGGCTGCCGTTGCTGAAGGCAAATCTGAGGACAAGGCCGAGTCCACGGCCACTTCGTCGTCGACCACTGCTGTCAAGCGCAAGACCTAAGTTGTTAGCTAGCTTTGGTGCATCCACAAAAAAAGTCATATCTTGAATATATCCAAGTTGTATTGAGCTGTATTGAGCTGTATTATTCGTAGCCTTTTAAACCTCCTATATCGCTTCCTACTATCATCGGTATATGCACGACTTGCATTCAGCCGCGCTCATCTGCAGCACCGCGAGCGTAATGTTTACTCGGCATCTGCATTTCACGTTGCCACTCACATTGTCATTATGACGGACGACGGGTCTGCAAAGCCCGACAACGGCGCTGGGGCTGTTAAAAGTCCTAGAAGCTCCTTGGACTCGCCTAGCGTGACTAGCCGGGCGAAACGCTCTAAGATAGATCCGCTGACGACGCTGCTGAAGCCGTTTCGCGTGCCCAATCGTGCTGAGGCCATTGCCGCGAAGCGCGAAGCTCTGGCGCGTACTTCCACGCGGAAGCGCATCAATTACGCAGAAATCATCGATGAGAACGCGCCCATTGACGCTGAGGGTCGCATTGTTGGTAAGCGTCTCGGGACGAAAAACTCCCCACATGCAGCCGCCGGTACTGAATCTTCGCTCATTCTTGCTCGCAGGTTCACGGTGCCGCTATCAAGCAGACCCGTCAACTCTGCTCAGGGCCCTCCTCCGGCCCTTGGCATGAAGCGGAGACAAAATTTTGTGCCAGGCCCACTTCACGACCCTAGCGGCGAGTTCGCCATTGTTTTGTACGATCCAACTATTGACGATGTTGTGGAGCCTGAAGAGGAGGCTGAAGCCAAACCAGTCAACCCACCAGTTGAAGAGATCAAGGAGTCAGCAAAGGACTCGCCGATTACGAGGATCAAAGGCCCGTCCCTGGCAGATCTGTTAGGCATCTCCAGCGTACGCAAGAATGTGTACCCTAAGGTTCCTGTTGTCATTGATCCGCGACTCTCCAAGATCCTGCGACCACACCAGGTTGAGGGTGTCAAGTTCCTCTACAGGTGCGTCACAGGAATGGTCGACAAACGAGCCAACGGCTGCATCATGGCAGATGAGATGGGTCTTGGTAAGACGCTTCAGTGCATCGCCCTCATGTGGACACTCCTCAAACAATCTCCCGAGGGTCATAAAGGAACCATTTCCAAGTGCATCATTGTGTGTCCTGCGAGTCTGGTGCGAAATTGGGCCAACGAGCTCGTGAAGTGGCTCGGTAAAGATACTGTGACCCCTCTGGCCATGGATGGCAAGTCGGTTAAGCAGGCAGACATCTCATCGGCTCTGCGGCAGTGGTCACAAGCAAGTGGTCGTCAGATCGTTCGCCCAGTACTAATTATCTCCTACGAAACGTTACGCCGGAATGCCGAGGATCTCAAGAACACCGAAATTGGCCTGTTGCTCTGTGACGAAGGTCATCGACTGAAAAATGGCGAGTCGCTGACGTTCACTGCTCTGGACGCACTTAATGTTCAGCGCCGTGTCATCTTATCTGGAACACCTATCCAAAACGACCTGTCCGAGTACTTTGCGTTGCTGTCGTTTGCCAACCCTGGCCTGCTAGGAACAAGGCTTGATTTTCGCAAAAACTATGAGCTTCCCATTCTCAAGGGCCGTGATGCTCTGGCCACTGACGCCGAGGTCCTACAAGGTGAAGAGAAGCTCAAGGAGCTGTCGTTGCTTGTCAGCAAGTTCATCATCCGACGAACGAACGATATTCTCTCTAAATACCTTCCTGTCAAGTACGAGCACGTTGTGTTCTGTGAACTCACCCCGCTCCAACGTGATCTTTACGTCAAGTATGTCACTTCACCGCAGATTAAGCGCGTCCTAAAGGGCACTATGGAGAAGCCTCTGGTGGCCATCAACCTTCTGAAGAAGCTGTGCAACCATCCAGATCTTCTCAACCTACCGGAAGATATTCCTGGATGTCAGTCTAGTCTACCAGAAGATTACGTGCCCGTGTCACATCGCGGTAGTCGGGATCGGGAAGTCCGATCGTGGTATTCCAGCAAGTTCATGGTCCTGGAGCGAATGCTCGCTCGTATTCGTCGCGACACGAACGACAAGATTGTTATCATCAGCAACTATACACAGACACTCGATCTCGTTGAGCGCCTATGCAGAAGCCGACGATACGGCGCACTACGGCTTGACGGCACAATGGTGATCAACAAGCGCCAAAAGCTTGTTGACAAGTTTAATGACCCCGAGGGTGAGGAGTTTGTGTTTTTGCTGAGTTCCAAAGCCGGTGGCTGTGGCCTCAACCTCATTGGTGCCAACCGTCTAATTCTCATGGATCCCGACTGGAACCCGGCTGCAGATCAGCAGGCATTGGCTCGTGTATGGAGAGATGGGCAGAAGAAAGACTGTTTTGTTTATCGGCTGATTGCGACCGGTACGATCGAAGAGAAGATCTTCCAGCGACAGTCAATGAAGCAATCGCTGTCATCATGTGTCGTGGACGAGAATGAAGATGTCGATAGACTCTTCTCCTCTGAGGGTCTAAGAGCATTGTTTGAGTACAACTCCGGCACTCTCTGTGATACTCACGAGACGTTTAAATGTAAACGCTGCAAGGATAACCACCAAGTTATCAAACCACCTGCCATGCTTTATGGCGATGCAACGACGTGGAATCATTTCACAAAGCCGGAGCTCGAAACTATTCAGGATCTATTGCTTCGCCAGGAGCAAGAGTTTGACGTCCTTTCGTTTGTGTTCCAGTATATCTCGCATTAATGACTTACGACCATTGCTTATAGCGGCGTTCCCTTCAAGAATGGCGTCGTCGTACTTTACAATGTACAAAAGATTGATCATATTGAATTATACCGTAACTATAGATTTCTCATTTAAAAAGATTAGTTGGAAACTGCCACTGCGACGGCTTGGAACTCGTCGTGAGAGATGGACACCTTGACAGAGCTAATACCAGCAGCATCAGCAGCAGACTTGGCATCTCCGTGAAGCGTCACGAATGGAGCTCCCTTGCCATCGTGACCGATCTCAATCGACTTGAGCTCGGCTCCTGCGCCCTTTCCCTTGACGTTGAGGCTCTTGAAGACAGCCTCCTTGGCGCTCCAAGTACCAGCAAACGAGGACTGGGGGTCAGCAGTGCCCCGGCAATACGAAATTTCCGCATCCGTGAAGTTGCGCTCGAGGAACGTCTCGTTCGAAATGTTGACAGCAGAAACAGACTCCACATCGACACCAACGCTACCAGGGGTGCCACTGGCACTCGAAGCAGCCAATTGCTTCAGCACATCCTCAGTGTGGCCGCTCGAGCTCGTCGCCTGAGCCTCCTGAAGCTTGGAACCAGCTCCGAACAACAGTGACTCTGACTTCTTGTCGTATGCGACACGTGCCAACGGGTTGAGGTAAACGCTTGCCTCCTGCTCGTCGGTGTACGGAGCCTTGCTCTTGCTGACAAACATGGAGTTCTCGGCAATGGCATTGTGCAAATATCTGTATGCCTTGTTGTAACGAGCATTGACCTTGTTAGAGTATTCCTCGTAGGCAACCTTGCTCAACGTGGCCAGCACATAGTCAGGGTGAATCAGGACAGCCATAGCTCCCTTTTGGCCGAAACCAAACGACATAACAGTTGCTGCCTTGATGCCATATGTCTGCAGTGTCACCGATGGGTAGACGATCTTGTCAAACTGCTTCATGTACGAATCGATGTTGTCGGCATTGCGGTTGCCCGGAACCAGAGACGAGTTCAGAATCTGAAGAGCACCGTTGAGCATCCAGGCTCCAGCAGCACCCTTGGGGTGACCCGTCAAGTACTTCTGGAACACTCCCAGCACGGGGTTACCCTTGGCACGACCGAGATGGTTCAGCATCGAGTTGATGGTGGCGCTCTCGTTCTTGTCATTAGCCATAGTAGAGGTACCGTGGAATGACGAAACGCCAATGTCATCAACAGTCAAATTGAAAGTGGCCAGGGCTCCACGCAGGGGCGCAATGTGTGGATCTTGCTTGTAGAAGTCGTTACCCCACGTAGAGAGAGCCTCCTTCTCCTGTCGGTGAGCCTCATTCTCAATCTGCGAGGAGCGCTCCTTCAAGAAGGCACTACTCTCAGCTTCGGTCAAATCAGACTTGCTGGACTTGAGAGCTTCAAACTCATCCTGCAGGTATTCGTACTCAGACTCAACCCAGGTCTTGATCTGGGCACGGCGGGCGTCGATCTGGCGACGACGGTACTTGACGTCAAGCAGGCGGTACGGGTACTTCAGGTCACCCAGGTTCTCACGAGCGACAGTCATAACACCCTTACCAGGAGCCGGCACAGAACGGCCGATCTTGTCACTCGCAGTGGCAGTCATGGCAATTATACCGTAGATGGGCACACCCATCTGAACCGCAAGCTTCGCGTTCATGATAACCTGAATGCCAGCTCCCTGGGACTCCATGAAGCCAGAACGAGTAGTCGTGTTAGGGCGGGACATCTCACCAGGGGTGCGTCCATGCTGGAACTCCTCGATCGAGTTGCTCGTAGCCTTCATGTTTCCGAACTCATTAGATCCCTCTTCCTGGAAATCGTCGTAGCCTCCAACAATAACAACCTTGGCTTTACCGGACTGGATCAGCTCGATACCGTTGTCAACAGACTCAATGGCGGTGGCGCAGGCTCCGACTGGTGTCTTAATAGGACCCGACGACGAAAGCAACAACATGTTAACCCAAGCAGACATTGTGTTGATGAAAGACTCCTGGAGAATATCGTTCTGAACTGGCTTGTCCAAGTAACGGTCTTTGAACATGCCACGCAAAGCGCTAACACCTCCCATTCCAGAACCAGAACAGTTACCAACTTCGGACAGATGCACATACTTGTAAAACTCGTATGGGTCAGTAACACCAGCCGAGAGCAATGCTTCAACAGTGGAAACGAGCACGAATAGCGTGACAGGATCGACCTGCGACACAATATCCTCGGGTACACCGTAACGACGAGCATCCCAGCCAGTCGGAATCTGACCAGCCACAAGGCGGTCAAACTTCAGAGCCTTAGGGATGAAAATCTTGGCACCCTTCAGGAAACGGACAGTCCACTCACCAGTCTCAGTAATCTCAAATACTTCGACCTTGTCGCCTTGCTCAAGCTTGAACTGATCCGCTGCCTCCTTAGAGGCCTCAAATGGCTCAAGGTCATGCTCAACAATGATCTCTTGCAGAAGCTGCTTCTGGTTGGGATCATAGCCGTTGAATAGCTCGGGCTCAATCAGACGAATACCCGTGTGCTCAAGAATATAAGACTCGTACTTGTTCTTGACATCCTTGTCGTCGACTGGTTCGTTGGTCTTCGTGTCAACCCAACCGGTGTAGGGTGTACCCTTGAGAGGCCCGTTGTGGTGCTTGATAAGACCCATGATCCAGGCCATCTCAATAGCGCCCTCCAGCGAGAAAGTACCGTTAACTTCAATATCCCATCGAGTACGCGAGTTTCCATAGGGACCAACTTCAGCGAAACCGGTGACAACAACGACCTTCTCAAGATCAAGCAGGCCCTCAAGCTCAGGAGCAATCTCCTTGAGCTCCTCATGGGACTTGAGCTTGGGAAACTCGAACTTGTGGTTTGCACGGGGCTTGACGTAAGCCTTACGATAAGGCAGATCTGCATCAGGACCGTTGACGACTTTCTGCTCAATAGCATGCTCAACAGATACAGCGCGACGAAGTTCACTGCTGTCAAGAACCTCCTTACGAAGGCGGCCTGTAATCTCCTTAAGGTTATCAAGGTACTGCAGACCACCGTTTAGGTCAGCCCACACGGGCTGCTGCTGGCAGATGTTGACGACCTTCGGAGCCATAAGACCCAGAATATTGAAGGCCATCTCCTTCTGTGAGAAAGTGCGCACACCAAGCTTCTCAATACCCTCAGCAATAATGTTGTTCTGAGACATGAGACCAGTTCCACGGGTCCAGCCAATGACAGCACCGCAGATGGTGAGGTATGAGCCCCACGACTCGGAGTACCAACGGTTGAAAAGCGTCTCAAGTGACAGCTTCGACTCAGAATAGAGACCATCAGCACCAAAAGTACCGTGGTTGGGCGACATGGGTAGAATAACCTGAGCTGGACGCGTCTCGTAACCGTTGGAAGCCTTGTGAGACTTAATGCTTCCAAGCAGACGGAGCACATTGGTCAACATAAGACGGTGGGCCAGCTCCGATTTGGAGTCGATTCCATCAAGCTCAATGCCGTTCTCAGGAATGGCAGCGAAGGGAATAACAAAGTCAAGATCCCATCCGAGACCTCCCTTCTTGGGATCATCGTAGATGTAATCGACAAGGGCTCGCACATCCGAAGCTGAGGCCTGGTTGAAAGGAACGACAACCAGAGTGCTACCAGCAGAACCGACCTTGGTGTAGATGCTCTGGTAGTACTCAGTGACCTCACGAGAGAAACGCGATGTAGTCACAACTACCTTTGCACCACCAGATAGCAGGCCCTGGAGCACGTCGGCACCAATGGACCCAACACCAGCTCCAGTCACGAGGGCGCACTTGTTAGCGTAGGTGACACCATCGCGAGCAGCGACCTCGAGACCGTCGAGGTAGGTTGAGGTGAGGCTGCGGTCGAAACTCCAGACGTCACCATTCTGCTTCTTGAGGTGCAGGAAGGGCACCGTCTCGGGAGCCATGGAGCGAGCAGAGACCGAGTTATCATCGGCGCGCTTCTCAGCGTTTTCGATTGTGTCCACAACAGTAAGAAGCTCCTTGTAAAGCGACTCAAGCTTGCTAGCATCAACAGAGTCCTGTTTGTCAGCCATCTGCTTGTAAATCTTGGCCAGCTCAGCGCGCATATGAGTGCCAGCGGTAGGATCCTTGGTAACCTCACCGCCAGCGGCCATCTCAGAAACGTACTGCTCGAGCTTTCGAGTCGACGAACGCGGAACCTCAGCATAAGTGACGTTTCCGCTGCTGTCGACAGTCGTCTTGGGACCCGTAGGGTAGTTGACATCCTTGAACACGGGATCATGGCCAACAAACTCCTTGCAGTTCTCAAGCAGCTGCTCTGCAAGCTCCTGGGCCAGCTTGTACGTAGAGCCCTTGTTTGTGGGGACATGATCAATGTAGTACTGCATGAAATCAATGAGAGTGGGGTTGGTACGGTTCAGGATGGAGATACAGCGGGCCACAATCTCACGGTCGATGTTGGAGAGACGACCAAAGATGATATCGTAGAACATGGACAAACAGTCCTGGCGCGCCCAGTTCCAGTAAGAGTCGTAGACACGTGCCTTAAGTGGCGAGAAAACGGGCTTGATGCCAGAGGCGTAAAAGTCACCGTGCTCGCTGTTCCACAAGTCGAGTTCCTTCTGCAGCAGCTCGGTGGCCTCCTTTTGGGCAACAAAGGCCTTGTCACCGTTGCGGAGGTCGACACGCAAATAGCGAGCAAACAGCTCCATCTGCTGCTGGACAAGGTACTTCTGGTCCTTGGTGAGGGCATCGAGGGCAGCCGAATCAACGACAGCAGCTCCAGCTCCCGCTCCAGCGCCAGCACTGGCGGCCGAGGCGGAACTAAGGTTGATACCGGCCGAGGCAGCGTACTTTCCAGTGACATCGTCAAGGTAGGCCTTTGCAGCGGCCTCGTCAGCCAGACGTCCCTTGGGCTCAAGAGTCAGAGCCACCAGGAAAACACTGTCCTGTCGACCAGGACCCAGACCCCAGCGGGATCCAAGGTACTTACGTGCCGTCGTGATAGAGAATCCACCGGGCATCTTCGAGGACATGAGACGGGACACGAGCGAGGACGACTGCTTGCCAAGCTGGCCTGGGAACGACTCCTGGAACTGCTCAGCGAGCTCTCCAAGCGGCGTCTCCTCGGGCTTCTCGGGCGTGGAGCCGAACTCCTTTCCAAGGTCTCCTAGAATCTCGTTCTGGACAGTCGATTTACCGCCCACAAGGTCCTTAACGGCCTTGGACAGAGGAACCTGGTCAAGTGGCTTCTTGATCTTCTGCGCAACAAGAGCGTGTAGAACCTCGACGGCCTTGACGGGTGCGTCTTCGACGGCGGCAGCGGCAGCAGCAGGTGCAGCGGCGACGGGTGCAGCGACGGGAGCAGCAGCCACCGGAGCAGCGGAAGTAGCCACTGCTTCAGCAGGAGCAGCGGCAGCCTCAGCTTCAGCTTCACGTGTGTAGTAGATCTCCTTGGCGTCCTTGGAGTAGCAGAGAACCTGGCGCTGCAGAGACAGCGCAGCGTCGTACGATTCGTACTTCGATTTGAGCGTCCGCTGGGCCATGCCTGCCAGGGTAGGCGAAGGTCCGATCTCGACAATACGCTCGGCATTGAATCCGCTGAGAATCACATCCTGCGTCTCAATCCTAAGTTAGATCAGCCAAACCAAGTGAATTGACCGAATCGACCACAATACAACACTATCGCTTACCATCTGACGGGAGAAGCAAACTGGTAGGCCAGCAGCTCCGTGAGCAGCACATGGGCAAGCTCTTGCTCGATTTCGGGTCTCATATTGACAATAGAGTAAACACACGAAATCCAATGATTAGGAAATCGAGTGGTGAAATAGTTGGGCCCCTATAGCTATTTAAATGCAGCCAGGGGTTGTTGAGTTGTTGAAGATTTCAGCCGTGCAACGCTCAACGGGCGACCGGAGCCGACGCAGCAGACGCGCACGACGAGTGACGAGGCTACAAGTACGTACACCAGATGATCGCAGCTAAGGCTCCAATATTGGGTACCAGTGATGCCCACAGCGTGACGGTAGTTGAGCTGGCTCTCACATCGGCGTTGAGCTTGGCCCGGGACCAATCTCAGCCGTGCGCCCAACTGACGCGCGGTTCACCCGTTGCACGGCTAAACGTGCCACTAAACGACGGGATAAACGGCACGACGCTTCCTGTGTGCCAGTTTTCTCTGAGTGGCACTCACATTCCTCCTTGCTAGACGCTCCGTCGTACTTCGAGGCAAATACTTCGGATGCAGTCCGGATAAATCTTCCCGGGCCAGCCGCGCGATGCACAGGTCAACTCAAATTCGCACCCTACCCGCTCCGGCGCCCTTGCCCCGGTTTACTGCTAATCTTTCTTGCGGCTCTTACACTCGATATAGTCATATTCCGCGGAATCTCCTGTTAAGCGGAGTGCCACTGCCCCGTCAAATGCCTCGGCTCCCCGCTTCATTCCTGCCTTTAACCTCCCCCAGTCTCCAGCGTTTGGCGTCCCTGGTTATTCGGCCTTACGCAACAGTCGAGATTATCCTTCAAATCTCTACACAGCGACCAGCACGATAGCGCGCTCCATAACTCGCTGCTCGCCTCAATAGCCGCCGCCCCAGTAACCCGGCAAAGGCTGCCTAATCCAGTTTGCGGAGAAAATCTACTCCGCAGTCTGTATCCCGAGTTGTAGTGTTCTTTCTTACGTCTCAACTCGACTTCAACTCGACTCGATCTTATCGATATTGTCTTATTGATATTGTTACTTGTCTGACGACAGTGACCAGGTTTCCTCGACTAAAGCATCTCACATGTCAACAGCACCAAGGCCCAAGCCGTGGGAGGTCAGCGGCGTCGCAGCGTCCGCGCCTTCGGTGACTTCGACTCTTCCAGCGGCGCCAACAGCCGAATCCGTTCCTTCACAGGTTTCGTCTGCCCAGCCTTCTATTCCAACGCGTCCTACGAGTCTGCTCTCGTCAGCAAACCCAACCGCCCCCTACTCTTACAACTCGACAGGTTACGGCGGCATGGGAATGTCTAGCTACGGTGGATACGGTGGCTACGGCATGGGCTCAGGTATGGGCACAGGAATGGGATCTGGAATGGGATCATATGGCTCCGGATACGGAGGATACGGTGGCTACGGCTCGTACTCGTCGCCTTACTCGCGATACGGCGGCGGAGGCATGTACGGAGGAGCCTACAGCGGTGGATTCGGCATGCCCGGTGAGCAGAATGGTCTGCGTGGTGGCTTTGAAAACAGCACTGCAGCTACGTTCCAGCTCATCGAGTCAATAGTCGGCGCCGTCGGCGGATTCGCTCAGATGCTCGAGTCTACTTACATGGCGACCCACTCGTCCTTCTTCGCCATGATCTCGGTGGCCGAGCAGTTTGGCCATCTCAAGACGTCACTCGGCTCAATTCTAGGCGTGTTTGCGCTCATGCGATGGCTTCGCCGCCTGTTTTCAAAGGTCTCGGGCGCGCCCATTGCTGATGCCGCTGCTAATAGCCTCACCCCTGCAGACTTTGCGAAGTTTGCTTCCAATGGCGGTGTCGCTAACCGCCCGCGTCCCTCATTCAAGCCCCTGCTCATGTTCCTCACAGCAGTGTTTGGTTTCCCCTACCTGATGGGCAAGCTCATCCGAGCCATGGCTGACCGCCAACAGAACATGCCTGGCATGCTCGAGCCTGGTCCTGGCGGCGACATTGACCCGTCCAAGCTCGAGTTCTGCCGCGCTGTCTACGACTTTGTGCCTGAGAACCCCAGCGTCGAGCTCGAGATGCGCAAGGGTGACCTCGTAGCCATTCTTAGCAGAGCAGATCCGCAGGGCAACGCCAGCCAGTGGTGGCGTGCACGCACTCGTGACGGCCGCACCGGATACATCCCATCGACGTACGTCGAAGTCATTCCTCGCCGTCTAGAGGAAGTTAAGATGATCAAGGAGTAGACCTGGATTAAAAGTGCATAATGACAACCCGAAGTGGGCCACGCAATGGACACCTCCACAGTATTGCTACTGATGCGGGTCCATAATGATCAGTCGTTACGTTGCATCGCAGATATGCCGGACATTTTACTGGACAATGCGGCAATTCCCATGTCCAGCAACGACCATGTCTACCTGCCATCATATCCAGCTGCGATCATGTCCAGCTACGACTACCCGCGGCCCTTACTCGCCAATGACGATATTCCAGACAACATCGTCAGTATGTCGTTATCGCCCATGGAGAACTTGCGTGCTGCATTGCCGGTCACGTCACTCTATATATCTTGGCTGACGCCGTTGCAGCCGCGAGTCATATCGTGCGACATCCTACTGATTGTGAGCTCTACTGATGACACCCCTGATTCGTACAGACTCGATCCGTAGGACCTACTTCTGGCATACCCGTTAGTTACGGTGCGGCATGTAGAAATCAGCTAGCAGGAATCGGCAGCTCCATTGCTACTAATTGCATCTAAGAATCTAGTCAATTGCATGAGAAATCTAACTGTCAATTGCATGCGAATCTATCTTTCAAGTGCATGGAAGTCTATCTGTCAATTGCATGAGAATCTGTATGTCAAGTGCATGAGAAAATCTATTGATCATCTATAGAATCTAGAATCAAAATCTAGACAGCTTAAAAGGCCTTGGCGACAGTCTCGTAGAACGACTTGCCCTGGGCCTCGGCGATCTCGAGCTCGAGAGCAGAGGGCTGGCGGGAACCGTCAGAGCCAGCAAAGGCACCGGCACCCCAGGGAGAGCCACCGTGGACCTGCTCAAGGTTGGTGACCTGAGCAAAGGTGTTCTTGTAACCAAGAGGAACAAACAGGATTCCGTGGTGGGTCAGCACCGAGAGCGAGTTGAGCACAGTAGTCTCCTGGCCACCACCGGGGGTGCCGGTGGTGACAAAGATACCGGCGTACTTGCCGTACAGGGCACCCTTGGCCCACAGACCACCGGTCGAGTCCCAGAAGGTCTTCCACTGAGCAGGGAAAGTACCGAAACGGGTGGGGATTCCAAACAGGAAGGCGTCGTACTTGACGAGCTCGTCGAGGGTGATGACGGGGTCCGACGACTTGGGGGGAGCGTGCATGGCGGTCAGCACCTCCTCAGGGAGAGTCTCGGGGACCTGGAACAGGTCGGCCTCACCACCGGCAGCCTTGATGCCCTCAGCGACCTTGACGGCGAGCTGGCGGATGTGACCCCAAGTGGAGTAGTAGATGATAGCGACCTTAGGAGCCATTTTTGCAGATGATATTGTAGGTTGGATGTGGACAATTGGAAGGATGCTGCAAGGGGGGACAAGGCGGTATATATATTTGTGCTTAGCTCCGCTTCGATATCCCCGTTATTAAGCCTTGAGTAAGGCCGCGCCCTTACCCCACTGTTACTAAGAATTGGCTAAGAAACCAGTAAGAAAAAGCAACGACATGAATCAGCGACGCACACCGCTGACACCATAGCACGCACCCCCGGGTCTCTGTGCACCAGAAAGAGGAAGGTTGGCACGGGTGAGCGTTTTAGAGCGCGTAATCAGCGGCTGCGTGCTGTTTAGTCCGAGCTGACAGCTTGGTAAATGCAGGATTCCGATTGCGTCCGTACCACACTAGTGCCGTGGATGGTTTTCCACCGGAGTTAACTATCAGTGGGGGGTTAGTAGATAGGTACATAGAAGCGTAGATAGAAAAGTATAAGCAGATCCAAAGCGATGACTCGACAGCGAAGGAGATCTACTGTGAGAGGCCTGGGAGAGACCTGAGAGACATGCCGTACTAGTGAGTTGCAACTGCGATATCCCGACCGGTCCGCTGTTCTTTTGCCTGTTTGCGCGCCTTAGCGGCGCTAGCACCGGCACATCGGACGTTGCACCCCTGCCCTGCCAGCCACATTAGGTGCGGTGGGTGCCCTGACTACAACATCGGCGGTGTTGTACCCGTGCCCTGCCGGTCGGGCAGCTCTGGTCCAGCGGTCTCACCGGTACATGCCAGGAGGTGATCTAGAAAGTACTACACAGTCGGGTCGTGGCACTGTCAGATTGCACCGTCGTGCCGTACACCCAATTGCGGGATCACGAGAAATACGAGCCCGCCGATCGGTCATTAGTAACCGGATAGTCTAACTCGCCGTGCACCGGCCATATAAGCGGTACATATCCGAAGGTACTAGAGCCTGCAGGAGTCGAGACCACCAGAGCTTGCGGAGTCATCACTAGAGTCTACGGTCGCAATCGTGGATTTCAGCAAGTCACCATACGAGTCATATACGTGTAACGTGACCCGGTACCCGAAGCTAGTAGAGCGCACGAGACCACAATGACGCAGTTGCAGTACAGTAGTATGAAGGGCTGGCTAACAGCTGTCAACTATGAACGACTAAACTGAAGAGTAGACCATGTGAGCATAAAATATGCCCGGCATTATTTGCTACTTGCTGTATATTCTCTTCAGTATTTACTCCAGGCATCTACTGCTACTGGCATCTACTCCTCTACTGTACTACTTACTACTCCGTACTGCCTATTATGACCTCCGCTCGTATAGGCGGCACAGCCTCACATCTGTCAGCACGGCGCTCGGAGCTCCCATCAGTGTCAGTACTGAACATCAGCACATTCATTCCAGTACTCTTATGTCAACACATCCACCAGAGGAACCCACACTCCACAGCCTCAGCTCTCCATCCCTCTTTCCCTCTCTTTCCTCTTCCCCCTCCTCACTACTCTACCCCTTTCTACGCACGTCCCCCGCATTCGCCGCATTTGGCCAGCCGCGTGCTCCGGCATGGCTGATCTCACCTTGCAGCAACTTTTTTCCTGATTACAGTGCCTGTTCCTGGTTCCGTAGCCCTCTGGGCCTCTTTCCGTTTCACAAGATTACTCCTCGAGGAGAATACCACCCAGAATCACTCCCTATTCCGGCTTTTCTTCCTTCATCACTTTAGAAATGCCCCTCGTCTCATTGTGCTAGGCCTATCATGTCTCGACTCCAAAGTCCGAGCCACAGTCCGACGCGCTCGACTCGGGCTCCGCCCGACGACAACGGGCTCGCCGTGTTCCATCGCGTGTCCAACAAAGTGCGCAACTTCATTGGTTCCTCGTCTCCAGATCCCTTTGGCCATATCCCAGCCGCGAAACTGTCTTCCTCGTCTCTGCCGCTCATGAGCCCGACACTGCCCGCTGATGATTCGCCGCCACTGTTGGCTTCGTCACCGAGTCCTGTCGCTCTGTCGCCTCTGCCTGACCCAAAATTGCCTCTGCCGCGTAGGCACCGTACCTTCTCGGCCTCTGCCCTCGCGCTGCCATACCACATCTCGCATGACGACTACGACGAGATTCACCTGCCGCCAGCTGGGCCCATCTCGGTCCGTCGCGGCAGCGGACTCTCGCGAAGCTCCGCCGAGTCTCTCGCATCTTCAGCAACATCCGTATCCAACACCAACGACGCCAGCTTTTCTGCCGACAAGGGCTCGCAATCTCCTGTCTCCACCCCGCACGACGAAGACGATGTCGCCGTCACGGGAGTCACGATCCCAGAAAGCCTCCAAAAGGGCCTCACGTTTCTGCGTATCACACACCGCAAACGCGTCCAACGCTCTTTCGTCCTTGACCCAGAGGCTGGCGTCGTACTCTGGGACACGAAGAGCTCCTCTCGCTTCCACATTGACCGCATCCTCGAAATCCACATTGCCCGAGACGCCCGCAACTACCGAGAAGAACTCAAGGTCTCGGCGCAGCATGAACCCCGCTGGGCGTCCATCATCTACACAAAGCCCCAAAACAACAAGTTAAAGGCTCTTCACATTGTGGCCGCTACGCAAAACGAGTTCGACGTCTTCATCGATGTCCTCAAGCAGCTCGTCAAGCACCGCCGGCAGATCATGTCGGGTCTGGCCATGCCCGGCGAAAAGTTCGTCGACGTCCACTGGAACAAGTTCGTCACCACCGAGGACGATGGCCAGCAGCGACTGTCGTTCGACAACGTAGAAAAGCTCGCCCGACGCCTCCACATCAACTGCTCCAAGGTCTTTCTCGAATCAAAGTTCCGCCAGGCTGATGTAGACAACTCGGGCTCTCTCGACTTTAAAGAGTTCCAGGAGTTTGTGCGCCTACTCAAGTGGCGCGGTGACATTGCAATGATCTTTAGTGATATCGCCGACACAAGACACGGTCTGTCCCTGTCGGGGCTCCGCCACTTTATCCGCGACATCCAGAAACAGGACATGGACGATTTGGCCGTTGAAAAGATCTTTACCAGATTTGCCAAAGCCAAGACGTGCGACTGCGATTGTGCCGACTCCTACCTGACGGTTGAGGAGTTTTCGGACCTCCTAATGTCGTCCAATTTCCCTCCCCTCCACGTTGACACGGATCTGTCACGACCGCTCAACGAGTATTTTATCTCGTCGTCCCACAACACCTATCTGCTGGGCAGACAGGTAGCTGGCGCGTCGTCCGTCGAGGCATATGTCCGCGCGCTACAGAACGGTTGTCGTTGCGTTGAGATTGACGTGTGGGATGGTGACCAGGGCCCGATAGTATGCCACGGTCGTCGTTTCACCTCGTCACTCGAGTTCGCTGACGTCGTCAACATCATTCGCAAATACGCTTTTATTGCCTCTCCGTACCCACTGATTCTGTCGCTCGAGGTTCGATGCAATACCGAAAATCAACTCAAGATGGTCGAAACACTCAAGTCACTACTTGGAGAACACCTTGTTACGAAGCCCATTGCCGACGATATGGTTCTTCCGAGCCCGGTAGATCTAAAGCACCGCATCCTTCTTAAAGTGAAGTCTGGCGGTGGGCCCTTGGCCAATGGCGAAATTGATCCATTGACCGGGCGTACGAGCTCGTTCTCAACTGACTCGAGCACATGGAGTGCAACTACAGAGTCGTCAATGAGTGCGAGTGACGATGCGGGTAGCTCAGGTCTGTCACAGACTCTCCGTAGCCCCGTCAAAGCTGCTGCTGCTACTCCGCGCGCTGTTAAGCGCCGACTGAAACCTCCAACTCGCATCTGTGATGCGCTTGGAAGTCTTGGAGTTTACGTGTCTGGCGTCACGTTTCGAAATTTCTCGCTACCTGTGTCGAAATCGCCGTTCCACTGCTTCTCGCTATCAGAGCGGACCGTCAATTCAATGCTCAAGGATTCAGTGAAGAACGCACAGGTAATGAAACATAACCGCCGGTTCCTCATGCGCGTGTACCCAGCAGTGTACCGTATGAAATCAACCAATTTCGATCCCATTCCGTATTGGAAGTGTGGGATCCAGATGGTGGCCCTAAACTGGCAAACCAACGATGTTGGCCTTCAACTCAGTGATGCAATGTTCAACGCTACCGAGGGTTACGTCCTCAAACCTGACAGCTACCTCGCTGACGGCCCTGGCGGCCTGTCTCCGAACATCAGTAGCGCTGGGTTTAGTGCGACGTCCAAGCTTTTGCGCATGTCCAAGTCACTGCTGACGTCAGCCTCGACAAGCCTCAAGCCACCGGTCTCGACAAAGATGAAGGTCAAAGTCACTGTCATCTCATGCCAGCAGTTGCCGCGACCCAAAGAGCTTGCACCGAACGAGAGCTTTGACCCTTATGTCATGATCGAGCTGTACGGTGTGGAGAACTCTATACTCGGCGACAGTGACTCTACCGTTGCTCCCGTTGAAGCTGGCTCCAAGTGGAAAACGCGTACTGTTATAGATAATGGTTTCAGTCCGATGTGGAACTCAACGTGGAGCGTTGAAATCGATCGCCAGGCTTGGCCGTTCGTTTTTGTGCGATTCGCTGTTCACTGCAGAGAAACACCCTTTGCAGTGTACACAGCGCGCTTGAGCTACCTCAATGAGGGCTACCGCCATGTTCAGCTGCAAGACCTGCAAGGAGAAGAGTACATATTCTCCACCTTATTTATCCGACTCGAGGTTGATTGAAACCGCGAGTCTCATGCTTGTATTATATCTATGATTGTTGTGTAATGTGTAATGTAAATGCCATTTATCGTATGTGATTAGTGCTAACTGAGGTCCATACCAGTTACCATCTCTCGGGTCGCGCCAGACAGCAGCTCACGACGGATCTCGGGCGTGATGGATGGATGGCTGTGTACCTTGAGGACCGTCAGGAGTGTGTCTCGCTGGTCCTCGGTAACGTCATTCTTGTATCTCTGGGCAAAGACGAGCAGCGACTGATGCCACACAACAGGCAACTGAGACTGGTGGCCACGGAACTGAATGAAGTGGAACACAACGGAGTCCACTACCTTGTACGGTAGAGCGTACTTCTTGTCGAGAAGAATCTTGATAAATAGAGAGTTGGGACCCGAGTACTCCATGTCGGCGAGACGCAGTAGCGCAGCGGCAGAGTGGAGGACAGGGACGGAAACGCGACCCAGCACTGAGCCAGCAATGACGGCTTCGCGAAGAGTGCAGGTGCCGGACTCACATAGAGGGAAAAGGAAACCCTTGAAGAAGGCAGACGGCTTGTACAGGGCCTTCTTGAGCGAGCGATACAAGTGGTAGTTGAGTGTCTTGTTGGCCTGGATATCGTCACGGAAGCGCTCCAGAAGAACATTGTTGACGAACTTCTGCGACTGATTGGCCTTGAGGTTGGACACAAACAGCTTGGTGGCCTCGTACACGGCATGAGGCGACCACGCATCGGGGTTTGTCACATACAGCACATCCTGCCAGTTTCGGAGCGACGGAATGATCTTGAAGGCCTTGGGAAGCTTACCAGAGCGGTATCGTGAAAGCAACTCGCCGACACGTGTGTAAACTTCAATGACCTTGGGCGGCAGAAGCACACCCTCGGGCTCATCACCCTGGGGCCCAGCAGGACCGTTGCCAGCCTGACGAAGCTCGTTCTCCCGGATCTTCTCCATGATGCGCTCAGCAAGGTCGACAGTTACGGTCCCGTCTGCGTTGGTGGCGTCTGATCCCATGAATCGGTTAAACAGAGCCTCCTCCGAAGGATCCACGTCAATGTCTTCTATCTCCTCTTGATACTCCTCGTACTCTTCGTCGTCCTCTTCGTCATCTTCCTCGTCACCAAAACGGCCGGTTATCTCCTCCTCATCGTAGTCCTCCTCATCAGCAAACTCCCCTCGCGCTCCATTCTCTTCATTTTCGAGCTCCTCCTGCTGTTCCTTGGCCATACGGAGAATCTTTCGCGAGAGCCCGGCTTCAACATATCCAGCGCTCTTTTCCGAGTCGTCACGGCTGCGTGACTTTGCCTTGGCCTCGGCACGGAACACACCCGACTCCTGGGACAAGTCCACATGCAGCGGGTCGTGCCGTTGCTTCAGCTTGATGTCTGTCTTGGCCTTGGGCATTTCAATATGGCTATGACTACTGGTGATGTCCAAGATTAAATTATTTCGATTTTTCAGGGCCAGATTACTTTTTCTTGAAATTTTTATCAGCCTTGCGGCATGCCCCTGCCCCCGAAAAGATTTCAGCCGCGCACATCTAGTCTCTACGCACGACATGGCCAGCAGCAGCGAGGGCTTCTTTGACTTGGCTAACAGTGTACTCGTCACGGTGAAACATACCCGCACCAAGAGCAGCGTCGGTGTTGGTCGACGTAAAAACATCAACGAAATGCTGAGGGTTGCCGGCTCCTGACGATGCAATGACGGGGATACGCACCGCTGACTTGATATCATTGATGAGCTCCTTGTCAAAGCCAGAATTGGTACCGTCTTTGTCGATGCAATTGAGAAGAATCTCGCCAGTTCCCAGAGCCTCTGCAGCCTGAGCCAGCTCATAAGCTCCTAGATCCTTTGATTCACGACCGCCTCGAACCGTGCATTGATACCACACGTATTCCTCGCCATTGGGCCCAGGAACCGCCGTCTTGAATGTGTGATGCTTAGTGTCGGAGGGCGATTTAACATAGACACGCTTAGGGTCAACAGAGACGACCACAGCTTGCACTCCATATGCCTTGGAGATAGTTTCCATTGGCGACGTCCCGTCGGCCTTGCGGCCGTTAGCATAGTACTTCTCAGCAGCAAACACAGCGTCACTTCCAATAGACACTTTGTCGGCACCAGATCGGAAGTACATTGAGGCCACCTCCATGGCAGGCACAAGCTTGTTGGTAGCTGGGTCGACAGTGTCGCGGATACCACCACCAATAGTGAGAGGCACAAACACAGTTTTCGACGTGAGCCGTAGAATCTCCAGCATAGGCAGGTCTTTGAGCGGCGAGTTGCGGAATGACGTGATATTGAGGAATGTGATTTCGTCGGCGCCTTGGTTGTAGTACTTCTCGGCAACTTGTACGGGCTTGCCAAGGTTGCGCACTTCGTTGTCAGTAGACGTCTTCTCTCGAACATCGTACTGGTCGCCCTTTGTCACAACAATGTCTCCCTGGTCATTTGCCCGCACGTCGAGACACGCAATGACTCGACGCGTCAGGCCCGTAGCCAGAGGTGTTTCGACAGAACTGCCAGCGTCGCGCTTGCCGGTGAGAAAGTTGTTGATGATGCTAAGACCCACCTTGCCGCTCTTCTCCGGGTGGAACTGGGTAATGAATACATTGTCCTTTGACAGTGCAGCGATGAACTGCTCGTCGCCGTACTTGGCCACGGCGTGGTTCCAGCCCTGCAGTTGCGCAACAGGCTTGTCGCCTGGTACAATGGCAGCGTACGAGTGGACAAAGTAGAACTTCTGTAGCGGGCTGATGCCGTAGAGCCCTGTAGAATTTGACACAATGCAGCTGTTCCAGCCAATGTGCGGTACCGACTTCTCAGCCGACGAAAACTTTGTCAAGTCAAAGTCGATAAGACCGAGACCTTTGGCCGTAGGCGATTCACTCGATCCATTGAACAGAGCCTGTAGACCCACGCAGATGCCCATTAGGGGCCTTCCCGACGCAATGTAGTCGCGGATGGGCTGAACGAGATCGCGAGCGTGGACCTCGTCCATGAAATGGCCGAAATTCCCGACACCGGGCAGAATAACTCGCGAAGCGCTGGGAAGAAGTGCTTCGGCGTCTTGGCGATTGCGCACCCACTCGACGGCAAATCCCAGCTTCTCCAGAGCATTCTCGAGCGACTGGAGATTCCCGCTTTCGACGTCAATGACGTGCACGCTCGACATTTTACAGACTGTAGAGATTTCGTAGATTGGATTTGGTAGATCGGATTTTTTGACCAGCCGTTTCAGGGGAAGAAGAGTCATGCAGCTCATCACATCGTGTCCGGGTAAGCTGATCTGATCTTAGTAAAGAGACAACGTAGTAAAGTGACAGCACCGGAGAAGCTCAGCAATGGCCTCTCAGGCAAGTGACGACGATGTGTGGGACGATGGAGATGCGAGCCCGAACGCTGAGGTGATCTCAGATGTGTCCCGGATCCGCAGAGACCACTTCAACGCCGGGTACTTGGAGGGCATCACATCCACCAAAGATGAAGCTCTACAACGAGGATTCGACGGAGGGTACCCAGTAGGCGCTGAGATTGGCCTTCAGGTGGGCAAGATTCTCGGAACACTCCAGGGGCTCGGACTGTGGGACTTGCACCGTTCCGCTGCTGCTGAACTCAGCGTCGAACGACTCTTCAGCGGCCAACATTGGACCGAACAGGCTGAAGCCAAGTTCACCGGAATCCACCCTGACATCACAAAATGGGAGACCTTAGTAGCCTCCTTCAAGTCCAGTTAACGTTTAAGTACTCATTTGAGTCTACGACTTCTTAATATCATACATATAATGTCATGTAGTGTACATATATATCAGGATGCTACCAGAATGCACACCAGCCCACAAAGTGTTGGCACAGGTTTTCAATGTTGGTGGCCTGTTTAATGAGGCGGTCCACCTGTTCAGGCACAAATAAGCCTCGAACGCGCTTGAAGTCGTTGCCCGACAGCTTGTCGGTGATTCGCTTGAGCACGAGTTGGGCGCGGGCCGTTCGAATAGCGGCCTGGTGCTGCATTTCCACCATTGACGCCTCGGTCGTGTCGAGTTGCGCGCGACGTCGCACCTCTGCGGGATCATTGGCCTCAGTCACGCTGGCTCGGCGATTGGGCATCAACCCGCCATTCGTCACACTGTGAC
This sequence comes from Sugiyamaella valdiviana, assembly GCA_030570555.1. Lineage (NCBI taxonomy): Eukaryota > Fungi > Ascomycota > Dipodascomycetes > Dipodascales > Trichomonascaceae > Sugiyamaella > Sugiyamaella valdiviana. Next base: position 434,114 of record JAJLWF010000001.1, read on the forward strand.
CATTGGTCTGTGGGGCAGCAGACCCGTTGCCATTCGCCGACGGAACAAAGTCAATGCGCGTGGGGATATCGAAACCCCAGTTAATAAGGGGATCGTATGCAAACGCTTCGAGAATGGCCATGAGGGATTCTGTATTCTTACGCAATAGCCTCATCACATGTTCACATGTAATGCGGAAACTGCCCTCAATACCAGACACCTCCATGGCGTACGTCAGCATTCTTGTCAATCGGAACGGCACCTTCTCTGGGAACTTCTCGCGGAGAATGGCTGCCTCGAAACAATCACCAAAATCAATGTGGATGACCTTACCAGTGTACCTGTCAAGCATCAAATTAGACGGGTGACGATCACCGAGGCCGAGAATGTAACCAACCATCGACATGACAGCCAGCGAGCGCGTGTATTGCGTACGGCGGTCGAGCCAGGCCTCAGATGATCGACTCTTGAGCCATAACACTCTGTACAGGTCCTGGCCGCGCGTGTTATCCAGAGCATGAGTGAACACCTCAATCTTCTGCAAGTGTGTGAGATTCTCATAATCGGGCGCCATCTGAAGCATAATACGGTGCTCGATGTTGAGCAGAATATTGCCCTCACGATACTCACGAATGAGGAAATGGAATGTATCCGAGTTCGGCACCCAGCCAAGCAGACCAGACTTTGGCGAAAGCGGGATGGCCGGGTACTGCTGGATATTCAGGTGCCTCTTGAAGCACTCCGTCTCTTGGGCAAGCAAAGTGTTGACAAGACCGAAGAGCTGCATCACAAGGTTATCCTGGCGAAGATCCTCATGTCCCTTCAACAAGTACGTGTACTCCTTACCATCGGAACCCTTTATGACGCACTTTCGAGGACGTTGTTTTGATGAGATGACGGTGAAGATGGGGTCAAACTTGGAAATGCAAACCTCAGGCTTACCAGGCTGATAAGTTCCAGGAGCTGCCAGTTCCAAGTCTCGCACTGCTAGCAGTTTGGGCGACACATTGTCCAGATCAAGTGACTGCAATTGAGGCAACTGCCGTGTAATGCGCCTGAAGACGCTGTAATATATATCCCAAGCCTGGTTCAAATGTGTCACGTCCTTGGACTGCTTGAACCCCATTGCCCACTCATAGGCGTCATGGAGGTCTCGTCCAAATGCCATTTGGAAGGCAATCTCACGCTTTGTCTCGGGTCCTCGTTCCAGTGCCTGGTGCAGGGGCTCAAGCGTCGCAAACATCTTTTCAATGTTATGATCGCCAAAGTAGTATCGTGAAGCGTCTTCAAGGCCCTCATGCCACTGTTCGTGCCATAGTACAGCGACACGAATCAGCTCGAAGCTGACAAGATCGGCCTGATCCACGAGAAGAGCACTGTGTACACGCATCTTGTCTAGAATCGTCGATGCTGCCTTTCGTCGTGACACTGAGTCTGACTTGATAGCTACTGTTAACGGGTAGACCAGTGCCTGCGGGTGCTTGCGCCCAAGCTCAGATAGTAGACCATGCAGTGTTTGGCTGATGACGGGATCCTGCTGGTGAATTCGCGAGATAAGCTGTGGCACTACTTCGAGCCATGTCTCAACACGGATAAGACTGATACCGTCATTCATAGCCTGGGCTGCTTCCGGTGCACCACCATACTTAAACCATAGGGTCAGCAAACGCAGAGTGTCCTGCAGAGCCTTCTGGCTAGAGAGAGATATTGACTTGAAGAACCCAGCGAGTGCGGGGACCACATGGCGGTGTACCAGCTCTGGGGGCGCATCAGATACGAGCTCTGAAGCTGGCGCGTTTGTCGCCAGCTCCTCAAGTCTACTCGATTCATGTATCGACACAACCTCAAAGTTCGCCAGTGCCCAGTTATGCCATGCTTTGTACCAATCACGATCAAAATGAGTCGCCAAAAGGTATGCACCAAGGATGTCATCCTTGTTTGTGTACTTCCAGTTCGGATCAATAACCATCTGCCATTCTCCCTGTTTGAGGAAGCATCGCGCAAGGAGCTTCGTATATTCAACGGTCTCGGCAGTAGCGTCAGATCGGTCAGACGGCAGTTGCTGGTTGATAAGATCGCTACTTCGAAGGTTTAGATCGCTGGCCATGCGTCGTGTGAATGCCATCAAAAAGTCAAGGGCCTCACGATGGTTGTCGCTAGCCCACAGGTACTTGAGCTGAGCATACACCACCTGAGGGGGTGCCTTTGACGCAGAGCTGGCATCGTTAGTCTCCAGCAACAAAGCCAGAGACTTCTCAGCAAGCCCCATGCGACCAGAATCACGACATAAATTCGCAAACTTGATCCACATGGCCATATCCTCCTTAGGCTTAACAACCAAAGCGCGTACCTTGAGCATGCGCTGCCAGATGTCAACATTCCTTTGACACCCCTTCAGTCGGCGCATCCATGTGGCTCGCATTGCGACACGTTCGTCTTCAGCAGAGTCGGGTAGAAGCTTGTAAGAAATGATTTCCTCAAGCTCTGCCAGCATCTGTACTCTGACAACAACACCATACGCACGATTATAGCTCTCCGATACAAGGGCACTCAGTTCGGTGATGAGCTGGTCACGTGCCTTCAGAATCTGGTTCTGAGCATCATCAAAGTTGTTGCGGTGGATACATAGCACAGAGTTGAAAAACGATCGGTCAGGAGAGTCAACCTTCATAACAGAGATGTACGTATCCATCTTCTCCCACTGGCCCAAGCCCCATGAAGCTGCTGCAGCAAGAGGAGCAATGGTTCGTCGAACGTCGTTGCTAGAATTCGTCCACTTATCTTGCGCCAACTGTGAAAGCTGCTCCCACTCACCAAGAGCGTGCAAGCATCGCATCTTACCCATTGTAATATCCATCGAGTCAGGCTCGGTAGCCTCGCGGTCCTGGTAGGCTTTGAGAGCATCCTCCCAACGCTGCAGCTTTTCATACCACGTCTCCTTCAGCTGGAGATTGTGATGACTCTGAGCATGCTTGAGGATTCCAATAGCTGCATCAGACTGTTGCAGCTGATTGTTGATGCCAATAAGCGATTCAATTGTTGAGGTTGAAGGCTCCTGAATAAATTCAAGCTCCTTGTAGTGAAGTGCCTTCGCATATGCATGACAACGCTGAGCATACAATGCCAGCGTCCTGATGTCAATTGGTAGCTGCTTCTCATCGCGCTCCATAAACTCCGCCAGATTGAGCAGCATCTGCAGAACCTCGGGTGTTACATTCGCAGACATCAGAGCAGTCTCAATAGATCGCACTAGATCCTCCTTGAACTGTTCATACAATTCTGTCCAACAGGAAAAGAAGCTGACATTGAACAGATCTTTCGCGATCGGGTGATAGACAGCTGAGATACTAGAGCAGGCACGGATGGCATGCGATGGAGATTCCTTCAGCAGCTCAACAGAGAACTTGCGAATCCACTCTGTCCAGTCCTCTTTTGTCGACTTCTGTGAAGTGTCCCAGACTTGTTTAAGCTGCTGCTGGTTGACTGGTAGCTTCTCCGGGGTAACTTCAGGAATGGCCGATGCCTCATCACGCAACTTGTTACGACGCGTTCGGTAACCGTTGAGGTTCTGGGGTAGTGGCTCAGAGTTGAGTAACTTAGAGACTAGTCGCTCATAGCCAGGAGCATGGACCTTGTGACGCAAAAGCTCATGGTTGATCACTTCAACAAAGACGGTGAATTCACTTCCCATCTGGAAACAGAGAGCGCACAGAGTCTCAATGCAGACACGACGAAGCTCCTCGTTAGCAGTACCCACGACTCGAAGAAGGGGATGAATGATACGCGATGCCATGTCATTCAGGTTCACCGATTGACAGAGGTCTCCAATTGACTCGACAGCAGATGTTCTCAGCGCGAGGGGTGCGTACTCAAATAGATTCACAATCGTAGGGATGATGAGGTGAATGTACTCCTCAATATTGGATCCAAACGTGACAAAACTGTTAAGAGCGGTTATGGCAGATTCCGTTCCATAGCCGGTGGAAATGTGCTCACTTTGCAAGACCCCAATGAGGAGCGGAAGCAAAGACGGCACATAAATCTTGAACTCGCCATCAAGAGCTTGCGAGATGGAGTCAACAAGTCTGAGGATAGGGGGCTGCAGGCTGGGGAACTGGAACATCTCCTTGATGACGTCGAAGATGCTATTGAGATAGGGTCGAATATGCTGCTTGACGACATTAACAAGCAGGGCCAGCTGCCGGAAGAAGAATTCGGTCAAGCTGTGGTTGCTTGTTCGCATGACACTCAGTAGACCTGGGATAATCTGGCTCAGGAACGGAACACACTTCAGACCCAGCGACTTGAAAATAAATAGAATGGCTTGAGCAATGACAGTGTGGTTCTGGGCCAGTGATGCATCACGCAGGCAGCCCATGAGGGTCGTGATAACAACCGTCGGGTAATACTCGTCATTTAAAGGACTCATATTACCCATGAGTAGCTTGACATCAATAGGGGTCGGGTCCCGCTCCTGATCAGTGCCTTCAGAGGTTTTGCGCACTAGCTCTCGATACTTGTACGGGTCCAAAGCGCCTAAAATACCCAACAGGCGAACAGTCTCACGTTGGATAACAAGGGTTTGGTCCGTTCTCAAGATATCAATAAGAATGCCGAGAAGCTGTGGGTAGTCAATGAATGGGTCAATGACATAACCAGTATGACTGGAAATGTTACCCAAGGTCCTCAGCGCAGCCGCTCGCTTCATGCCCGAGCTTGTATCTTGGAATGTGTCCAGAATAAGCGACATCAATTGGGGAATGAATTCATCCATTTCGCGAGCGCCGACGCGAGGAAGCTCACCAATGGCCCGGATGCAGCTAGCAGCAACGGCAGGGACTGGGTCTCTCGCACGAGGGATCAATATCTTGAGAATAGACTTGACATAGGGCTGAATGAGTCCATGAGATGTCTTGATGAGCGATGATAACAGTCGGGCACTCTCCTCCTTGTTTCTTGCATTGCTAGAGAATTCCAACTCTGTGAGAAGCTGAATGAGGGTTTTCCGCAGTGACGGTATGACATATGCTGGATTGCACACCGTCAAGCGGCCAATAATGACAATGGCAACTTGGCGAATAGCAAAAGACTCATCATTCAGAGCCATGAAAAGCAAGCGCACATTCTCGGGCTGCGACAGATGTGGGTCGAGCTGCGGAGGCTCCAGTGACTGAAGTACCTCAAGGCGAATCTGCGAAGAAGGGTCGGTAACTGCTATTGTGAGTAGTTTCTCGATAACGATTCCCACTGAACGTAGAGAGTTCTTGCTCACGTGGTTGCAAATGGGATCATTGACGTAGATGTGACAACTCGTTAGCGCAGCTGCCTTTCGGACCATAGGGTCTTCATGCTCCATGTATCGCACGACACAGTCGCACACGAAATCAGTAAGTGAGCGACCAGAGAAGTTGAATGACCCCAGAATGTTTAGCGCTAGCGTGATCAGTTGACTCTCAGTGAGGTCAGATGTGAGACCATCCTTGGAAAGCATAGCTTCGCGGTACTCGCGGGCGGCCGCCTCGTTCATATGCGCATTGTAATTGGGACTACCCGGAGACCTGTAAGGGCCGCCGTTTAGCGTAAGCGAGAGTGTGTCAAGAAGGCGATCTTTGATAGTCTCCTGAAGTGGGGGAATATAGGTCATGATATCCGTGAGACATGCATAGAGAGCATCGCTCAGGCCACAAGAGAATAGCAGATCGAGGATCTCTCTCGAAATATGCTTAGCAAGTGCCTGGGTGACTGATGAAGCCAACATTCCCAGACAGCTGAAGATAGGACCCTCCTGTTCTTTACGGATTCGACCTTTCGAGCTGAGACCTTCTCGGACATTTTCCAGAATCGGTTCTAGATAGAAGGTCATGTTACTGCGCACAGATACTGCAATGTGACCAATGGACAGAAAAACCATGCCGCGGTCCTTCTCTTTTTTGAGCTGACCAATAAGGAAGGCAGTGCAATCGACGAGATACCGCTTGGCAAACTCGTTAGGATTGTACTTTGCCAAGTCACGGAGAATGCCAATGACGGTACGTCGAATCAGATTATCCTTGTAGTCTTTGTACCGAAGAATTGTCTCGCAAACCTCTGTGTAATGGGGCTGCATGAACATGCCGGCATGGCCCAGTAGTTCCCTGTAGACGAGCATTGAGCCGTGAATGTGATCGGCTATATTCGATTTGAACCCAGTCTGAGCTCCGTCGAGAACACTTCTGTACCACTGGTTTCTAACGTTGCTGTCACGCTCGTATATTATGACAAGACAGGCCGCCAGCGCTTCCGAGGCGTCCTGGCGAATGGTGATCTTGGGGTCGCGCAACGCAGACCACAACGAGTCAAAGATCTGGCCCACATACGCGTACAATAAAGTCGGCGAATTTTCGGCGATAGCTCGGATCTCGAGAACTGCCGCATGTCGTCGCAGTTCCTGTCTGTCAGATTGAAGCCATTCTAGACATCTCTTGACCTCAAAGTCGACGAGGTCTCCGGCCAAGTTACTCGACACCGTCAGCTTTCCAATTGCGGCAGCAGCGGCACGCATCACTTCAATGTCCGGCGACAGGATCACAGATCGCAGGTAATTGGCGAATCTCGTTATTTTGACCGGCTTCTCTTCGCCAGACTCGGCATCGATTAGCTGGTCAATGGCTAGAACGGCACCAAGGCGGAACCCGGGATCCTGGCCCCTCAGCAGCTCGAAAATGCGTTTGTTGATATCATTGTTGTATCTTGAGAACTGCTCCGTCGTCATATCCGGGACGCATGCGACCAGGTGGTCGCGGAGCTGAATAGCAGCCAGCTGCTTGTCATCGAAGTTCCTTGAGTTAGACAGCCAACAGCAACCGCAACATTCCTACTCACCTCGACTTGAGGCCAACAAAGATGTTGGAAACTACGGCCCCATCTGTTGACATGGTGTGCTAGAGGTCACAGAATCAACCAAACAAGAGGAACACAGGTGGTATACACCTCACGGCCTATCAGGCGTCGAATCACACGACAAGTACCGACGAGTCGAAAAGGCACTCTACAGTATTGTGCGGATAGCAGGTATACAGGCCGGGATGCAGAGTGGCCCGGACCCGTGACTACGATTCGCAAATCACCTGTGTACGCAACAATTGTCACGATGGATGCGACACTTTGGATGTTAGCCTTCAGTCACCTCCACTGCTAGCATAGAAGTGGCAGGTTAGGGCCATCAGGTGACGAGCGGGTAAGCCACAAAGTGCATGCAGGGGCACCAATTGAGCTGGTGGCATATGAGGAAAGATACGCTTAATAATGTAATAATGAAGCGGTGGAATGCGACTGTAACAATCCCTGAAAGTCAAGGCGTCGAACGAAAGAGCTAATTGAGCATCTTGCAGCTCGCAAGACTGTGACCTCTGCCGTTTAAGTTCCACGTGACATTCACGTGACAGTGATGGCGCGGCTCATATCAAAAACGAAAAAAAGATTTAGATCAGAAAAAACACCATCCATTGCATCTCACTCCATCATGAACTCGGCGGGGTATCTCATGTCCTACGGCTGGGTCCAGGGCACGCCTCTCAAATCAGGAGGTTTGAGAAAGCCCATTCTCGTGAAGCATAAGAAGGATACAAAGGGTCTTGGACACAACTCAGACGATCAGGAGGCATGGTGGGAACGCATGTTTGATGGGCAGCTCAAGGCTTTGGACGTCATGTCTGAGGATTCCAGTAGTGTCTCGTTTAAACAGAAGGAAGGAACCGCTTCTGGCGTCAGTAAAAACGTGTCTCCTTTGTACAAAATGTTTGTCCCTGGAGGGATCTTAGAAGGCAGCATCACCAAAGACCTCCTAGAGAAGAGCTCAAAGAAGCCGAAATCTAAGAGCAAGAAGTCTGAAGGACGGGTCAAGAAATCCCAGAAGAAGGACAAGTCGGTTAAGTCAAAATCGAAGAAGTCGAAATCAAGCAAGATTGTCAACGAAGAGGAGGACTGGATCAAACGCATGGTTCGCGAATCATCGAAGTCTATCTCCGCATAACTGCATCCTATTTATTATCATAGATCTAACGACCAATGACACGCATGAGTCTATTAACTAATTTGAATCTATTTCTTACAGCATGGCTTCAGTAACTCGGGGTTTGGACCAAATAAGCTTCGTGAATCATTATTTATCATACTGTACAGAGCTCACTCACGAGTCAGCTCGGGGAAAAGCTCGTCGAGGACAACGTCAAATAGAGTAAACACGAGATGCGCGTTGAGAATCTCGTTTTGGTACATGTCGAATATATTTCGACTGGCGTAGCGGGCCGTGGAGCCTCCAAGAACTTTGGAGGATGCGGAGGAGACCAGCTTCTGGAGCAGTAGCATGGCCTCATGTTTGGCTTTCGCCTTTTCTGCCTCTGTACGAGGGACTGAAGGGGGTTTTCGTTCACCGTTGGGCCACATCGAATCCCGGAACGTCTGCAGTATGTTGGAAATGGACCTCACCGATGTCAGGTTCGCGACAGAGTCGCGCACTTTCTTCTCAATGGTACCACCCAGCAGCTGCTGGATGAGGAGAACAACGGCACGTCCTCGCAGCCAGTTGTCTCCTTTGTCCAGTCCAAAAATCTGGATGAACAGGTCACAGATCGGCTGGATGAAGGGCGCGTTGGGGCGCTTTCCAGCAGAAGTGCCCACAAGAAGGCCGTCGAGTGAGCTTGCCTCTTGGGCCGCTTCGGCGGCGATTGATGAGTTGCCGTTGGTAACATGGGACTGTATCGGTGGGGGACTGGCAATCCGCGCCGGCGGAATGCCAATGAATGATGAGGGCCGGCTTGTGCTGCTCGTGACGATAGGGTTCATAGACAGTTGTGGAGGCGCCAACGACTCCTCGCCATCATCGAGGCTGCCAACACTCGAGGCGAGATTGGTCGATTTCACTCGCAGCGAGTCAACCGAGAACGTGTCCGACGACAAAAACGTTCGGAATTCTTTGTTTTGGCATACCTCAGGGATATGCAGAAGCTCCTTCAGATACTTCTCAAGAGCCATACGCCGTGAATCGATCAATGACTTCTGGAACTTCATAATAACACGCTTTTTGGGAAAGTCAAGCATCCTGGTCCGAGGGAACCGCTCTCTCAAGAGCTGGTGCAGCTCAAAGAACTGACTATATCGTCGAGGAACAATCCATCCTGCAGACACATCACCGTCAGTGCCCAGCTTCTGTACCTCAATTATGTACAGAATGTACTCTCCGTTGCTGTCGCCTCCGTGAACATATGACTGGATCTGAATGTTGGACTTGCCGTACAAGCTGTTCTCTGACTCTTGGACAATGTACTGCTGTCTTTGGAGTTCTTTGCGCTGAATTTCTCGTTCCAGACTGGACTGCGATTTCTGCAAAATCCGCAGCTCAGACACATTGTTCGTTAGCTCAGCCTTTTGTAGGAGGAATTCAACCACGTCTTGTTGATTTTGCAGATTCTCAATCTCCTTGGACAGGGTGGTGATGGCCTCAGTCAAGCCAAGGTCGCCAGGAGCAGCCAGGTGAATTGCAGACTCGTCTTCGCGCTTCATATCCTCTAGGTCCTGAGAACCCAAATCGCTGCCACTGTCGTCTGATTCGAAAAGCTGGGGTCTATTACCAACAGGAGAGGGCGACTCGCGGGAAGGAGATTTGACATCGAGAAGTACGTCGAGTCCACTTGTTTTCTCGCTGAGTCCCGGCGAAGGAGTCGTCACCTCCGTCGACTTTGGTTCATTATTGCCAGTCATGATGTTATTAAATGCCTCTTCAACAGCTCGCACAACCATCTCGTCCGCTTGGGATTCCTTCCGCTGGTGGCGAGAAAGAAGGGATGGTAGCTGCGATGCGTCGGGCTCGTCGATTTCTGCGTCAAGCTGGAGGTTGTCAATGTTTGCGAGGCTCCGCTTGGTGTTAATTACTGGGACGGGGCCAGCTGACGCGAGATATTTGAGGTAGAGGTCAGAGGTCTTAAATTTCGCCAGATCCTTGGCCTCAATAGAGCGGAAGACTGCCGCTTGTGCTTCAAAGATGGACTGCTTTGCAGCCAAATACTGCAGATATGTGGGCGTCTCAGCCTCGACAAAACTGGAGATGGGGTTAACAACACTATCGGAGATACCGAGAGGGCTGTGAGTGCCAAGGTACTGGTGGTAGATTTGGATGATGTCGTCCTTATTGGTCATTGGCAGGGCCGGAGATGTCTCTAGCTGGGCTGCTTTCGGCCTGTCAACATGAAGCCCGCCCAGTGGATCGGTGTCGTCGAGGACATCGCTGTCAAGCGGGTTCGTAGCATGCAAGCTGTTTGCAGTAAGCCAGAACTGCAGTAGCGGCGTCCGGCGGCGCTGGTCCATGTATTCCATAAAGTACAGCGAGCACGAGGGGTCATTGAGAATGTCAGATAGCGAGTAGTTCTCGCGGGGGTCAGTGATGGAGTCCATGACAGACATTGACAGATCGGAGCCGGCTGACAGCAATGTGATCTGCTTGTTGATGGCGTCTTGGGCCCGCTGCAGGCGAACCTGGTACTGTTTGTTGACGCCCTCCTTGGCTGTTCGTTTCAGTTGGACCGAGATGTAATAGCGAGTCTGCTTCGCCTCGGAGAGCGATTGGCACTTTTGGATGTCGCGGATAAACTTGTCAAACACGGCCTGGTCTGCATTGGGGCTTAAGCGGAGCATTGACTTGGAGAGACTCGATGGTGGTTTGGCTAGTTTCGCGGCAGGTGCCGCCAGTGAACCTGCCGAGGCGCCAGTATGGACTTCGAGGGCCTTTCTGAACCGCTGGACCTTGTTCTGGTCCTGGATGGTGGAGCCCGCGGAGCGGATGACGATCTGGTTCCAAAAGTCTGGGTCCGACAACATCGAGATGATGGGGAACATAACTGAGGAAGCGACTATTTCGTCGATGAGCCGCGACACAATGGGCGACTCGAGCTGGTCGGCGTCGATGACGAGGGCCACGATACGGTGGACGCGCGACGAGAGCCACTGCTTACGATGCGTCGCGTACTCAAAGTTCTTGAGCGACACGCCCGGGTGTAGGTGCGGGAACTGCGCGGCAATGGCATCGTCGAGATCGCGCGACTCGGTGAGTCTGCCGCCTGTTGCCGACATGCGAATGGCCGCTGCTGCCGAGACGTAAGCGCTAAAGTGATCAGTCACTACGGGAAGTAGCTTTGCGACGAGGAAGTCAGCCCACGACACAATCTCCAGACGTTCAGATATACGGATGACTGCCTTGCGCAGAATGGCGTCTATAGCAGCCGGAAAGGCCGTGTCGTCGGTGAACTTGTGGTACCACGACAGCACAAAGTCACGGCAGATGTACTCCAGCAGCACATCGACCGAGTCCGAAATGAGGAACGAGTCGGGGAAAACGGGTTCTTTTATAGGCGTTTCGGCGGCAATGGCAGCGAGCTCGGCATCCCACACTGCCGGATCAGCAAACTTGTACGACTTGAGATGTGGTACATAGGTTGGTCTTGGATGCGAAGCAGAGTACAAAATGCCCCACGCAATGGCAGCCAACACTAGAATAAGACAGAAGATGATACCAAGGACGAAGGAGCGCGGAATGTTGAGCAGCACGGCCGACAGCACGAGCACGAGGGACGTCAGCTGCGTGGAGTTGAGCGAATCGAGGCCTACGATGGCTACAGTCGACGACACAGCCACAGCTGCCGACAAGCTCCGCGGAAGCACAAACAGGCCTACGTAGCCGCCGGTAAACAGTAGTGCCAGCGTGCGCGACGACACGGATGGCCAGGGACGCCCGGGGCCGGTAGTCTGGGGCATTTGCACCGCACGATTCAGGGGTTAACGAGTCGTGAAGCTGCAGCCAAGTAGCCAGTTACCCGGCTACACAGAGTCACGCAGGTACGATGTAATGCCATTTAATGCCATAGTACATTGTACTCGTTACATGTTTTAATGTCAGCAGGATATGTCTGCTGTATGTGTCTGCTGGAGACAGTTACGACACAGGAAGCTCAAGTTCGCAATTCTTACAAATGCTGATGACTACAGTGGAGTACTGGGCTGCTTACTCCAGCTACTGAAATTACGCCTTACTACCAAGCCTTTACAGCCCCTCCGGCCTACAGCTCATTACAGCTACAGCCCCTTACAGTACAGCCTATACCTGCAATTGACTGGATGACTCTCAAACTCTAACATCGTCTGTTGAGATCTCATGGATCTTGCAGTATGCCGATTTCGGCCACATTCCGACTAGCAAGTCTCGTTTTGGTAGCGTGCCAGACCCGGCACGGCGGGTCCTAGTAGCCTGCAGCCGTGGCGTGGATGCAGCGAGACACCGAGGCAATGGAGTGAGCGTAGTGGAGTGGAATCTAGTGGAGTGGAGTCTAGTGGAGTCTAGTGGAGTTTACAGGGAGTTTGGAAGACACTAAGGAAGCTAAGGAGCCTACCCGCAAGGAGCCTGGCATGTCGGCTATGAACCTAGCATAGCCGCCGGCTAGGCTCAGTTCTAGTCACGCTTGATGCTACTGCAGGCCGGCAATGCACCTGCTGACACGCTGCAACTCTAACTGCACGACGCATTCTACCGAGGCAGCAACGCAGTTGGATGGTTTGGACATGGATGGCTGGTGAAGGTAATAACAGTGATATCCAGGATTCGGTTAAGACGGTTGTATGAAGCATTAAGCATTAACCTAAGCGTTACGCACTAAGCTAGGGCCTAGTGTAGTAAGGCACTAAGCAGTCGGATGACTTTCATGACAACTTCATGACAATTCACTAGACCGCATGACAATGGTGACACCGTCGGATGACCAACTGCCTTACTCGCCACTAGCCGGATTCCGTTGCCTCCGTTGCCGGCCTCGTCAGTGCCCCTTCAGTGCCCCCGAGACCGCTTTAAAGTCCCACCCGCAGATCATGCATACATTTCGCGCGAATGACTAACACCTGCAGTGACGTGGTACGGCCATGAGTCAGGAGCAGAACGCGCCAGGCACACGGGGTAGGCCGCGCGGTTTGGTGGAGCACCCGCCACCCAGCCAGTGGCGCGTGCGCTGCCATTGGCTAAGGAGCTCGTACCCAGCCTAGAGGCAGGGCTCCCGCAGCCGCGACGTGCATCATGTACTTAACATGGCTCATTGCTGCACTAGCCATTGGCTAGTGCTGCGTATATAAATATCGTCGTCTGCCCTGGCATTGATCTCGGTTCTGATCTGTATTCATCGTCTGCGCCTGTTACTGCTGTGGATCACCATCCTATCTACCTCTGTCTACCTGTGTCTACCTCCGCGGCACTCTTCCAGCCGCTGCATCAAGCATTCACCCAAACTTGATCTCCGTGCTTTCTTGTGCTTGATCCGAACTCTGATTCGCACTTTGATCCTTCTCGATCGTTCTCTGGAGATCTCCCTAAACATATCCTTTTCTAACTCTTCTCTGCTGCTCGTGCGTTGGTGTTGATCCTGCCTCAGTAGTCCACCCCACATCTGACTCACAGCGCATCACCACTCCTCACTTTTCACTTCCACTTCTCCTCTACTTCCCCTACTTTTTCCTTAACTCTCTTACTTCCTCCTTTGCTCCTCATTTGATCTCATTTGCTCCTCGTTACTCCTCGTTACTCCTCAGCTACCTGTTGACTACTCACACTCACATCTCGTGCTCACTACCTAACTGTTCTGTTCATCCTCCCCAGCACCTACCAATCTTACTGAGCTTGCCTCTGTATACTACTTTAACCCCCCACATCTGTGGATTTTTCTCACCCATTCCTATCTTTCTCTGATCTCAGAATGTACTGATTGATGCCGTCGCGTCGACAGTTGATAGCCAGATTCGAGTCGCAACTGCACGATCTCCGCCGACAGCATAGCCAGGCCCGTGCCCGCTTGAGTGCGCTGCAACGAGCCTCCCCACCTGATGACGATGCCATTCTCCAGGCCGAGTTCGAGGTGGAGATGCTCACTGGCGCCATCGCCAATATGGTCCATCTCATTAGTGTCTACCGCCAGCAGTCGAACGGGGATTAAGCTCGCCAGCTCTTTCAGAGACTAACACTCGGCAACTCAATTGCATGTCCTCGGATTAATGGGACTACAATACGGACCGGATGCTTACCGGTTCACTGTACTATTTATTGAGTCAGCTCCACGCTCTAGCCGACTCGAATCATCCCACATTAGACTAGCAATATTGCATTTAAACATCATATCCTACTATTGTAGACTGGTAGCAACGGACAGCTCCGGTAGAATGGTCACAGCTCGCAGGGACTCATTGCATCCACTGGCGGTCCATGACATATGCTTTATAGGGTGACCGCTGGCGGCCCAAATGGTTCAGGTAGCTCCACTACTCCACAATCTCCTCCTTCTCCTCAAGAATCTCTTCACGGATCTCCTCAACGACCTCACCGCCCTCATGCTCACCGAGCAGCTCAGCGTCAGTAGGCAGACCGAGCTCAGCAAGCACGGCCTCCATCTCCTCACGCCACTCACGCCAGTCAGCAAGTGCCTCACGACGGCGCAGAATCAACTGTCGCGACTGCTCAGACTGCTCCATGGCATCGTCCTCGTCGAAGCGACGCGAGTACGACTTGAGGTTCTTGTTGATCTCCTTGCGCTTCTCCTTGGGCAGAATGTGCTCGGGACGCGGGCGCCACTGGAACGCCTTGAACTTGTCAATGCCCTCCTCGCGCAGCAGCGTTCCGTGGAAATCCCAGATCTTGTATCCGTTCTCAATGGCATGACGCCACACCGACGACGACGTGGCGACATAACGACCAGACGGATCCCACTCGAGATCGGTCATACCGTAATGCTCACACGTACCAATAGACTGCAGGTTCGCGTCCACGTCGACGAGCTCGTCATCTTCGCGGTTGTCGGCGCCTCCCTCGTGGTCAAAGTCCCAGAACTCAAACTCGCAAGCACCCGACGGGCGCACCGTGGCGACAATGACGAATCGGCCCTTTGGCGACCAGTAGATGGAGTTGGAAGGCTTCTTATCGTTGGCCTTGATGAGCTTCCACTTTCCGAGACGGCCCTTGGAACGCTCAAAGCCGTAAAACGACGCACTGTTGATGGGCGGCGGGGCATTGGCCTGGGCAGGCTGGTCAAGCACCGAAATAAGCACAAAGCGGTCGCTCTTGGGCTCCCACTGGAAGTTCATGACAGTCTCCTTGAGCTCGATAACATCAACAGGGATGTCCTTGTCGGTGAGACGGAAGAACTCGAGGTTGGTGAACGTTGACTTCTTCGTCTTGGTGTGACGGTCGACCTTGACACACAGGAATCGACCCTGGTCCTGCCAGTGCAGGCGGCAGCCGCTTACATTGAACAGGTTTCGGCTACGGATGACCTGGCGTGTGCTGATGTCGAGGATGCTGACTCGCGCCGTCTGGTTGGCAAGCTCGGGGGTCCAGTAGCACAGCAATGGTGTACCCTTCTCACCAGCATTGTATCGGCGGCCGTCGAGCTTGACGAGTTCGGGAGCAAACTCAAAGTCAATGATGCCAGGCACCTTGATCGTCTTCTTGTCGAGCAGACCCATCGAGGGCGTCTCGTACACAGCCAGCGACTCGCCGGGAATGACGCGGGCAAAGAACTTGGAGTCGGCAGTCCACTTGAACATGGGCCAGTCCACCTTCTTATCAGGGTTGTGATCCTTGGTCTTGATCATGGGGAAAGTACGTAGAGGGATGTTGGTCTCGAGGTCCCACACCACAATCGAGTTGCCCTCGTCCTGCTCCTTGAACGGCACACGGGCACGCTCCTGAGAGCCGAGAGGAGGCAGCATAATGGGGTCTGCGGACCACGTCACGAGATACTTCTCATTTGGCGAGAAGTCGAGCAGATGCACATTGGGGTGGGCAAATCGGGCCTGGAGCTGGAAGTCGGGACCGCTCCACAGCTGCAATCCCTGGCGATGTAGCGACACGAGGTAGTTACCCTTTGGCGACCATCGCATGTACTTCTCGGTCCAGTGCACGCGGTTGACGACCTCTTCAGGCGCGCTCTGGCCGCGGTTGTTCCAGAACACCCCCACCTCGTCGCCGCGGTGCAGAATCATCTGGTCGCGGCCCTGCTGGTCAAGCAGCCAGCTGCGCAGGTACTCGCGGTGCACGTACGGTTCAATCTTGGGCTCGTGGTACTCTGCGGGCACGTCGGCGTATCGTCGGATGTCGCCGAGCTTGTTGACGAGCAGCGTGTGTTTCTGGTCGAGCTTCTTGCCGTGGTAAGTCTTGATAGCGGCCGCGGCCTCGGCAGGCGTGGAGAATTCTACAAATACAAATCCCTTGGTCTTGCCAGAAGACCCGTCGACAGGCATCTTCAGGTCCTTGACAGTGCCGACAGTGGTGAGCAGCTTGCGCAGCACCTTGGACAGCGCCTCAATCTTGGCCTCTGGAATCACGGGCGCGCCATCAACCACCACAAACGCTTCAAAGCCATCGTCGGGGTTCGTCTTGTACTTGGCCTCGAGGTCCGAGAAGTCAATCTCGTCATCCGTGGCGGGGACCTTGGTCACCACTGGCTCGGGCATCCTGATTACAGTCTACTATCGAACGGTCTGGTGGTTTAGTGAGTGACTTCACCAATTTTTACCCGTGAAATTTTCAGGACACAATCTACGCCCGTAGCCCTCAGCACGCCAGCCGCACTGAACCCAGCTCAGCCAGCTCCACCACCGCTGTTAATGAAGCTACTATTAACAGAAACATTAGAAATTCTGGCAGTGTTGCAATGGAATGCAAATTATTGGATTGGATTTATCCGATTGTCACCTTTTTGCCTACTTGCTGAGAGCTTCAGTACGCATTGCTAGCAATATGTGATATGTGCGGCTGCACCTCTCGTGCCTGTAACGTGCCTGTAACGCGTATACTCGGTTGAAGGTTATGTAGTAGGAGGCTACTCATACCGAGATTACACAGAGAAAGCCAATGTCTGCCCATTATTTCAGTTCCCCTCAACTTCTGTCTTGCTCTAGAAGCCTCCTCGCTTCAAGTGAAACATCCGCTAACCATCCACCGGCATGCCACCGGCAGTGCCCGCACAAGGCCGCTACAAAGCTCGAGTTAACTGAGCCAAATTCCTACTTGTCTTCCTCACAACTACTCTTCCTCTGGACTATAAATTGTTTCACTCGTCTGTTCCTCTCTGATCTCTGCTCCTCCTGATCTCTGCCCTGCTTTCCACTCTTCTCCACTCTGTGCCTTAAACCCGCCGCATCCCCGCATTTGGCTTATCGCCTCGAACTTCGACATTATCAGTGAAACCCGCCATGGCTCCGGCAGCAGACGAGCTGGCGAGCTCGACTTCTTTAATGAAAGAGACCAATATCTCACCAGACTACGGATACGACGGAAGCATCAGCGAGATTCGCCGCCTCAACTACCAACATCTCGATCACACGTACCTCGATCATGCAGCAGCCACTGTGTACCCGTCCTCGCTCATCAAAGCCAGTTCTGCGGCGCTGCTCAATGGTGGAGTCTTTGGAAATCCTCACTCACATTCGCCAGCATCAGAAGCAACGGACCGGCTTATAGAAGAGACCCGCTCCTCGGTACTGCGCATGTTTAATGCCGATCCAGCAGTCTACTCAGTTGTCTTTGTCGCCAACACGACTGCTGCAGCGAAACTTGTCGGCGAGGGCCTCGGGGCTCCGGAAACCCGATACGTCTATTTAAAGGACTCTCACACGTCGCTGGTCGGCCTCAGAGAGCTGTGTCCTGACTGGCGCACATTTACGCCCTCGACGCTTGATGGGGTGGTTGTCGAGTCCTCTCGATCCATCTACTCGTGGCCATGCCAGAGCAACTTCTCGGGCAAAAAGTACCCGAGCCTCGAGTGGATCACAAAAATAAGGTCGAGAGACCCTCGTGGGTTGGTACTCCTCGACGCTGCAGCCCTCTGCTCGTCATCTCCGCTCGATCTCTCTACCGTCGACGCTGATTTCGTAATGCTTTCCTTTTACAAAATGTTTGGATACCCCGATCTCGGTGCCCTTATCGTCAAGACCCGAGTTGCGGAAGACTTCTTCAGCCAGCGCCGCTACTTTGGCGGAGGAACTCTGGACAGCTTGGCAGTCGACATGCCGTTTGCGCCTCGCAAACGATACGGGGGAATTTCATCTGTCTTGGAAGATGGCACGCTGCCATTCCACTCCATCATCTCCCTAAAATGCGCCATGCAAGTCTATCAAGATATCTATGGCTCATTCGCTTGCATCTCAAAACACACCTACGCATTAACTCGATATCTATATGATCGACTGTCGCTGTTGCAGTACCACAACGGGACGAAACTGTGTCATATCTATGTCGAAACAACCAAAGCGTCCTTTCCTGATATTTCCTCGCAAGGACCAATACTGACGTTCAATCTCAAAGACTCTTCGGGCCGCTGGATCGGGTACTCGGATGTCGAACTGGTCGCTTCAGCAAGCAACATCTCCCTGCGAACTGGAACGCTGTGCAACAGTGGAGCCGCCTGTGAGTGGCTGGGTCTCAGCGATGAGGACGTTATTGAAAACTACTCCAACGGCCATGTGTGCGGTGATACAAATGATGTCATTAATGGAGTGCCAACGGGCGCTGTGCGGACAAGTATTGGCGCATGTTCAGCAGTCGAGGATGTCGACCGTCTTGTGTCATGTTTTCAAAAGTACTTCATTGATCCCTACGACGCGGTTCATCCACTGAATGGCGACGGATCGGTGGATATCGCGCGGGTCGCGTCCATCACCATCTATCCCATCAAGTCGTGCTCTGGGTTTACCGTTCCCAAGGATCAATCGTGGGCCGTGTACGATGGGGGCCTCGAATGGGATCGCGAGTTCTGCCTCATCAACCAAAGCACACAGACAGTACTGTCGCTAAAGAAATACCCCAAAATGGTGTTTATCAAGCCGAGGATATATGATGGTAAGCTGACTGTTGACATCGGCTCGCGACAGCTCAGTATTGCACTCGACCGTTTGCGGCCCCAGACCGAACAGGGCGTCCGCGTCTGCGGGTCTGATGTCGTGACACAGGTCTACACTGAGCCCGAGATCGTCAGCTTCTTCAGCGAGGGACTTGGAATCAGCTGTACACTGGCGCGAATTGCCAATCAGGAGTTTCGAATGTTCAAGCTAGGGCCAAGCGACCTTCCCCCTACGATGGTCAATTCAAGTCCTGTCCTTCTCATTTCGCGAACAAGCGTCTCGCACCTGTCGACTCAGGCCCAATGCCCCGTCGACGAGTCCATCTTTCGTGGTAACCTCATCATCTCTACAAACGAAGAGTATCTCGAGGATAGCTGGAAGTCGATTGAGATCGGCTCGGGCAAGTCCTCAGCCAAGCTGCGCATGTTAGGACCCTGCCGGCGGTGTCGGATGGTGTCGGTGGACGCAGTGACGGGCCAAATCAACCCCGCTCCTCTACAGGCTCTCCAGCAGTACCGACGGTCGAACGGGAAGCTGCTGTTTGGTCAACATATGATGCTTGATCCTACGTCGCAAAACAACCGCATTCGCGTCGGCGACATTATCTACGGGCATAGGAAATAATTTGAGAATGATATCAGTCAACAGCCTTAATTGGATATATCATGAATTATGAGTTACATACCACCACGGAGACGCAGGACCAAGTGGAGAGTCGACTCCTTCTGAATGTTGTAGTCAGAAAGGGTGCGGCCATCCTCGAGCTGCTTACCGGCGAAGATAAGACGCTGCTGGTCCGGAGGAATGCCCTCCTTGTCCTGAATCTTCGACTTGACGTTGTCAATAGTGTCGGAAGACTCGACCTCGAGAGTAATGGTCTTACCGGTGAGGGTCTTGACGAAGATCTGCATACCACCACGGAGACGGAGAACCAAGTGGAGAGTAGACTCCTTCTGGATGTTGTAGTCGGAGAGAGTGCGACCGTCCTCGAGCTGCTTACCAGCGAAAATGAGACGCTGCTGGTCCGGGGGGATTCCCTCCTTGTCCTGAATCTTCGACTTGACGTTGTCAATGGTGTCGGAAGACTCGACCTCGAGAGTAATGGTCTTACCAGTCAAAGTCTTGACGAAGATCTGCATACCACCACGGAGACGGAGGACCAAGTGGAGGGTAGACTCCTTCTGGATGTTGTAGTCGGAGAGAGTGCGACCGTCCTCGAGCTGCTTACCGGCGAAGATAAGACGCTGCTGGTCCGGAGGGATTCCCTCCTTGTCCTGAATCTTCGACTTGACGTTGTCAATAGTGTCGGAAGACTCAACCTCAAGGGTGATGGTCTTACCGGTGAGGGTCTTCACGAAAATCTGCATACCACCACGGAGACGGAGAACCAAGTGGAGAGTCGACTCCTTCTGGATGTTGTAGTCAGAAAGGGTGCGGCCATCCTCGAGCTGCTTACCGGCGAAGATAAGACGCTGCTGGTCCGGAGGAATGCCCTCCTTGTCCTGAATCTTCGACTTGACGTTGTCAATGGTGTCGGAAGACTCAACCTCAAGGGTGATGGTCTTGCCGGTCAGAGTCTTGACAAAGATCTGCATACCACCACGGAGACGGAGGACCAAGTGGAGGGTAGACTCCTTCTGAATGTTGTAGTCGGAAAGGGTGCGACCATCCTCGAGCTGCTTACCGGCGAAGATAAGACGCTGCTGGTCCGGAGGAATGCCCTCCTTGTCCTGAATCTTGGACTTGACGTTGTCGATGGTGTCCGACGACTCCACCTCAAGGGTGATGGTCTTGCCGGTGAGGGTCTTGACGAAAATCTGCATTGTGGATAGTTGTTGTTTGGGCTTTGGGGCCAATAAAATAAGGATGTATGATGTAAGGAGATACGAACAAAGTGGGCGAACCTGGCGGGTATTTATAGAGTTGCCACAAGTTACATAACGGCGGAGCCGCAGGCGCCAGCCCCTACCCTGCGGGTTATCGTGCATGGCCGGGTAAAGAAGCCGGCAGCCGATGGAAGGCCTCTCGAAGGGAATCGAAGGAGTGGGTAACTCGGTTGGTGTGCTGGGCAGGCCAGATTGTTAAGTATCAAACTAGCTATACTTATGGAGCCAAATTTCACCGTCTTGTACGCGAGTTTCACGGCTCTGAGTGCCTCGGTTCAACATGTGTGTAGTGGGGGCCCTGCGCTTAGGCGGCATGTGGTATGCGGCTTGCAACCGGCCCGTTAGACCGACACCCCCCGATGGGAGGGGTAGCCCATAGTCGGTGGCACCGCAACGCGATATAAACACTAAATCTGAGAGTCACAAACACGCTGAATCCATCAGCTAAATGAGCAGGTTTCTGTTCTGGTTTATTGGTTTGTTACAGGCGCTGGTAAAGGCTGTTGTCACGGCTGTGGTTCGCGGTCGGCGCAGCAGCCAGCCATGCTATTATGCATGTGGGGGTCAGCGGCTGAAATCGGCAGGGATGATAAAATAAGCAGCAAGAAAGCAGGAATTTAGGCAACAGTAATTTACGCAGCACGGAGCAATGAGGGACTAGCCGGGTGAAAAGTTTGCACTGATAAGGGTGTGCGCAGAGGCAACAACAGAATAGCGCTGCCTTAGTAATCTGAATGAGTAATCGGTGCATACACAGAGCTGATGTTGTGCTACAGAGCTGGTGTTGTGCTACAGTCGATGTTGTGCTACAAAGCTGATGTGGTGTGCTCTGTGCCAATTAGATGTACTGCTATACTGATACACTGAGATACTCATACAGTGACTGTGGTGTACCATAGTCAGTCTAGGGCTGTACAGCCATGAGTCGATGTGATACACGCTCCTCAGTCCATTATGATATACCTCTACGGTGTATTTGCCTCGTTTCTATTGTTTCTTGATACTCTGTTGGGCTTTATTTCACAGGACTAGTAGATAACGGCTCAGTATGCTGGTAATTATTTAACCTCAGCTGGCATGGGCTAGCTGAATAACATGCATAGCCGGTACGCGGCTGTCGACATTACGGCTGACGGAATGACGTCAAACGTTAATGAATGTTGGAGAACGTAGAAGGTGAGAGAAACAGCAATAGAAGTCACTGGAGAGCCAATGCGAGAGAAATATTGAGTTGAGGTTAATGAAGAGTACAGCGAATACAGTAGAAGCATGGTCAATGAAGAGGGAACCACAGTAGTCTAACAGCATTGGACTTGGAAGGGCGAGAAGTAACACTCAATCCGCCCAGGTGTGTATGCTTACTGATACTATGGCCAGACTATGACTAGTGGTCGGGCTACTGCGCTCAGCTCTACTGCTTGCCCAGTTTACCAAGTCAGCCGGACGTCGCTAGAATTTTCTAAAATTCTACACCATTCGGTGGTGTCTGCACAGCCTCATGGGCGTGCATTGCATCGAGGCATTAAATTTTTTGCATGGCCCAAATTAGCATCGCAGCCGTTGGGTCGGGCTCCGACGGTCCGTACGAAGCAACTGGCAGCGACGCTGACGTTGCGTTGCTTCGCCAAGCCGGTGAGTCCGCGACACCGTGGCTAGTGCCAGTCAATACTTCGGAGGCCGACGGTTGCGCTCCCCGACAGTTGCGGTCACCTACTCTTGCGCCCGGCTCGCTACACGACATCAGCGACGTTATGGTCACCCAGACGTTATGGTCACCCACGTACGCACAGCCGGGCCATTACAAAGCCGTCCATTTTACCTCTACGGGTCTAGTACGCCGTTGTTTACCACCATAGGTGTAGCACCGGGTCACTGTCAGCCATTGCCGGCCACCAGCCATTGCCGGCCCGGCTGCTAAATTCACTCAGCCCTCGTATCCCTGTATCCCTGAACTCGTGCCCGTGCACTGCCATCCCTGCCGCCACCACCGGCCACCAGTCACGCTGACTCGACATTACATACTGGAACACGCGGAGGAGCGGCGCGCGCATTGCCGAGGGGCCGAGTTACATTTTAGTACATCGGCAGCCGGGCATCCGCCGCAGCAGCTCATCTGAGCCGCAGTCAGCTGTGCATCCGGGCCCGGCACCGCCACGCGCTCGGAGTCCGGAGTTGCTGGTAGTCAGCAGAAAATTTCAAATATAAAAGGACCATCAATCCTGCTCAATTGTTATCAGTCTCATCAGTCTACACAGTCTCCTGTCTACTACTACCACTTCAACCTCCACTACTACAACAATGCCTGCCTACAACAACGATGTCAACGCCGTGCAGTCTGCCGGTTCCACCTCGAGCACCCGCAGCCAGAAGATCAAGGCTGGAATCAAGTCTTTCTTCGCTGCTCCCACCCAGAAGCCCTCCGTCGTGTACGGTAACATTGGCGACGCTCAGTACAGCAATGTCAAGGCTCGCGCCATGTAAGCGCTTATGTATTTATTATTTATTATAGATTAATCAACTTTTGACCGCTTAAACCAAACGCTTAAACCACGCATAAACCTACCATAGTCCCGGGGCGTATATACTATTAACCGCTTAACAGGTAGCAGACAAACTTGAGTGTCGCTGTAGCGCATTAGTAGTGCATCAATTGTGCATCCAGTCCTACACGAAGTCGCAGTTAGTCGTACAGTTAGTCGCACAATTAATCGCTATACCATCATTCCATCTATTCAGTCTAATGCCACCCCTTAGATCTATCCACCAACTAGCGCGCGACTCCATCTCATCGTCGGGATGCCGAGCTAGCCCACCCCAGCCCCACCGCCTAGCCCACTGGCCCACCTGCCGTATGGAGCAGTCTTTTTCCGCCGTGCTGGGTTGCCCGAGATGCCCATTGTTTAACCTCTGGCGCAACTTGCCTTGCTTCCCCTCCTTCCCTCGCAGTGGCCGACCCGAGATCGTGCACAATGACCATCATTCAGACCATTCTGTTCAAGTGGAAGACAACGGCCGACCCCGCCGAGATAAAGCGGTGAGTACCTTGGACCCGTGAACCCCTGTTTCTAACCCCAGCATCCACGAGACGCTACCCCGCCTAAAGGAGATGTGCCTCAAGAACGGCGAGCCCTACATTGTCAGCATCCGTACGGGCCGGAATATCCGCTCCACCCCGGGCAAAGACTACGACACGGTTCTGCACGTCGAGTTTGAGTCGGACCGTGACGCCAGCTACTACATGCATGACGACCACGATCACGTCGAGTTTGTCAAGTCGGCGCTGCCCTTTGCCGAGACCATCTCCATTGTTGCTATCGACATTTAGCAGTGTATGATCCGTGACATGGATTAGGAGCTATGAACCAGCTATGAACAGCAGCGATGAACAGCTATGAACAGCCATGAACATCCATGAACCAGGAGCACGAAATGACCCACGACTGCCACGACTGCAGGCCACGCCAGGCACGACTGGGTTAACCTGGCCTGCGTAAAAGTATCATTCTAGTAATTGATTTCACACTGAGGTGTAGACTGCGATACGGCTCTATTTCTAGCACTAATTCTAGCCAGTTCTAGCGTGTAACTATAGTTCTAGCCAGATGACCCGAGTCTAGCCATTGACAAAGTAGTGCAATTGATTTGTCCGGCGAGCAATCAAGCATGCAAGCAGGCTACCAGCAAGCAGACTACCAGCAAGCAGACCACCAGCAAGCAGACCACCAGATCCAACAAACAGACACCAGACAACTAGTCAACCAGACAGCCAAACACCAGATAATCACTCCAACAGCATATCAAACACCAGACAACAACACCCAACAACGTTCAACACTGCTCAACATGCCAACAACCATCCAACCATGCTTCTCAACTCCTCTGTATCCCTCACCTGCCCTTTTAGTGACAACTCATATACCTTCTCATATACCTTTCGTTATACCTGCTTAACTACCCGCTGACATTGCGGATGGCCATGTCAACGTACTCGGCGAGCCGAGGCGCCTGGATGGCCGGATCTTTGGCCAGATCGTCCCACTGCCGTAGTCGCAGCTTGTCCTCGAGCCACGGGTCCTGCTTGGCCTTTGCAACCTCGTCCGCCGACATGGGACCGCCCTGGTACCGCAGCGTTGTCTTGCTGGCGCTGCTGAGCTTCGCGTAGTAGTCCGGTTCGACGGCGGTCAGGTACCGCTTGGCCACAACATGACCTCCCACCAGCTGGCACACCTTTTCAGAGAAGCCAAAGTCTCGCAGGTACGCCTCGCCGTACTTGTCATGCGAGCCCTTGCCGACAAACTCGCCCGACGGAGCAATGAGAGCTGGAGCCGAGCCCGACTGCGGAATAAACTGCCCCACGTCGTGAAGCAGAGATGCCAGCACCGTCTCTTCGTCGGCGTGAGCCTGGCGCGCCAGCAGCGCCGTCTGGAGTGCGTGCTCGAGCTGCGAAATCGCTTCTCCGAGGTACTCGCCGTGTTCCTCTCGCGCCAGATACGCGAACAGCGCCTCGACGCGTTCGTGCACACTAGCCTGTGAAGCCATCTGTAGGAAACTGGTAAACAGCTAAACTGGCGAACAGCTAAACTGAGTAAACTGAGGGATGAATGAAACCTCAACGGTGGATCCTATACGGCACTTTAGCATTGCAGTGGATCGGCGCACGTGTCTGCAGGGACGGTGATGCATCAGAGTCAAACGAGATGCAGTCATCAAACAATTTGATTTGTAAAGCTGTTAGAGAACTTCTTATTGGCCATATTTGAGTAGCGTCGGGAGATCTTAGTATATTAGAGCAGTGAGATTGGAATGAACGTAAGGCATGGCAGGAAGTGCCAGTGGCACGTACCGGTGATATCAGAGAAGTGGTATTATGAGAAGTGGTATCATGAGAAGTGGTATCATGAGAAGTGGTATCACGAGAAGTGTAGTAGAAATGTGGTCAACGAGCGTATGCTGGTATTGTGGATTATATGTTAGTAAATCACTCCAATAACGTTGACGTTAGTTGTGAAGATGTAGTAATTTGGCTGTTCTGCAGCCATCGCATGTAAGTGAATAGGTTTAGAGATGCCGTTGTACCTTGCAGGATCATTAATACTGTATACAACACCAACGATGTTGTACATGATGGGCGACTCGCTTTTTAGAGCCGCTCTTTACGGCCTAGACTTACAACTTCGTCTTTACGGCTGCCTGCGGACCTGGAGTTGGCCCGACGCCCGCTGTGACGAAACCGGAGCCACAGATCTACATCGCAGTGGCATTACTAGCCAATGAGCTACCACTGCAGTGAGCTGACTTCATGCCATCTAAACTTCCAAAACTCGTAACGCCATATCAGTACTGGCGGACCAGAGTACTAAATTAGAGTACTAAATTCATCGTGGATGTCTTAACCATGATCTCTACAGTTCATCCGTACTGACCAATGCCTGAGTTGAGTCCAGCTGCAGATCTTGATCTGCTCAACCCTGAAACGGCATTTCGTCGACTGAGTAGTTATCTAAGAAGAGATCACGATGAACCTGAAATACCCCAATTGGCCAGTATAGCTGGGAACTCATCGCATCTAACTGCCTCCTCTACTCCTCATGTCCACTCCACTGACTTCCCTCTATCCATGACCCCTTTAATCCACTCTCTACTTCTGGTTCATTAGCTGCCCTCTTAGCTGCCCTTATCTAATACGGCTGCTCTACTACTACTACTACCACCACGACACAGCCTCCATACCAGTCCATGCTCCGGCTGATCTCGGTATCTCTACCCCTTTTACCCGATCCCCGCTTACGCCCCTCACGCCCTCTCACGCCCCTCTTTCATGCCCCTCTTTCCGATGCTCCCCCGGTACGCCGGCTCTGCGTTATCTGCCAAGGGGTTGTTGGGGAGGGCTAGGAAGGCATGTGAATCATGCAGTAAACAGCAGAGCGCGCAGCCGATGGCAGTACAGTGGCAGGCACATTGGTCGTTTCATTGGTTGACAGAACAACTTTTGACCCCTTACATATCCCTCCTTTGTGTCCCACTCCTTTAACCCCCCTTTAGCCCGCCCTTTTAGCTCGCTCCTACCGTTGACTGCCCTCGGCTCGCGACTGCCTTACCCACGGCCAGCGCGCATAACGTCTTCCCGATTAGGAAGGTGGGTTGGCCCACGTCCCGGGCTCGGCCGCTTAAATATCGCGGGGCCCCTCTACATCTCTTCATCTCCTCTTCACCCCTAACAAACACACGGTCTTGTCTCACAGGACTTCGTCTTTGTACACAACGTTTTCTAACCTACTCGGTAGCGCACACCACCCCTATCAAAGCTCCCGCTCCAGTTCTGGTTCGGGTGGTATACGGCACATCAGATAAGTGTCGTTTGATCTCAAATCGTTGATTTGATTCCCAGTCTCCCTATCGCAATGGCTCCTGCTATTACTGCTAACTCGCCTGCCAACGCGGCTCTCGCTGCTCCTGGCTATGGCAAGTCGGGCAAGACCTCGGTCGAAATTGTTTCCGACAAGATCTCGGTCACCGACAATGCCATTTTGTCGTCGTACGTCTACGAGAACGCCACGGTCGAGAAATCCGCCGACGGCAAGTTCCGTGTCACCCCCACTACGGAGGAGTACGAGTTCAAGCTCGACACGCGTGTGCCCAAGACGGGTGTTCTGCTCGTCGGACTTGGCGGCAACAATGGTTCGACCCTGACTGCTGCTGTGACGGCCAACCGTCACAACATCTCGTTCAACACCAAGAACGGCCGTGTCGACCCTAACTACTTTGGCTCGGTGACCCAGTCGGCCACCATCAAGCTCGGAATTGACGCTGATGGCAAGGACGTCTATGCGCCCTTCAACGAGGTTGTCCCCATGCTCCACCCCAACGACTTTGTCGTTGGTGGATGGGACATCAACAACGCCAACCTCGCCCAGGCCATGGAGCGTGCCAAGGTCCTTGACTACGATCTCCAGCGCCAGGTCGCCAAGCACCTCCAGACCGTTGTGCCTCTGCCCTCGATCTACTACCCCGACTTCATTGCTGCCAACCAGTCGGACCGTGCCAACAACCTCATCCCTGGTGAGGACAAGTGGGCCCACGTCGAGCACATCCGCAAGGACATTCGTGACTTCAAGGAGAAGAACGAGCTTGACAAGATCATTGTTCTGTGGACTGCCAACACTGAGCGTTACGCCGAGATCATCCCCGGTGTCAACGACACTGCTGACAACCTTCTCAAGGCTGTCAAGGAGTCGCACGAGGAGGTTGCTCCCTCGACCATCTTTGCCATTGCCTCGATCCTCGAGGGCGTCCCCTACATTAACGGTTCCCCCCAGAACACGTTTGTGCCCGGATGCATTGAGCTCGCCGAGAAGCACAACGCGTTTATTGCCGGTGACGACTTCAAGTCTGGCCAGACCAAGCTCAAGTCGGTGCTTGCTCAGTACCTTGTCGATGCTGGTATCCGCCCCGTGTCTGTCGCCTCGTACAACCATCTCGGTAACAACGACGGCTACAACCTGTCGGCTCCCAAGCAGTTCCGATCCAAGGAGATCTCCAAGGCCTCGGTCATTGACGACATGATTGAGTCGAACCAGATTCTGTACAACGAGAAGTACGGCAAGACGGTTGACCACTGCATCGTCATCAAGTACGTGCCTGCTGTTGGTGACTCCAAGGTCGCCATGGACGAGTACCACTCTGAGCTGATGTTGGGTGGCCACAACACCGTGTCCATCCACAATGTGTGCGAGGACTCGCTGCTGGCCACTCCCCTCATCATCGACCTTGTCGTTGTTGCTGAGTTCCTGTCGCGTGTTTCTTACAAGCGCAAGAACTCGGACGAGGAGTACCACGGCTTCCACTCAGTGCTGTCGTTCCTGTCGTACTGGCTCAAGGCCCCTCTGACTCGTCCCGGCTTCGACCCCGTCAACGGTCTCAACAAGCAGCGTGCTGCTCTCGAGAACCTCATCCGTGGTCTTGTTGGACTTGCCCCTCTCAACGACCTGAAGCTTGAGGAGCGTACTATCTAAGTGCAACGCGGGGCGGTGTTACGTTTAGCGTACGATCCGAAGCTTTTTTTCCCCATTCTACTCCTGCTATAACAGCATTTTAACGTGGCTCTTCAACAGAGGCACATCAATTTTATCACTTTCCCATCAAAGTAGTACTGCCTTGCTAGTTATCTATCGTAGTTATCTATCGCGCTTCGCTAGTACTGGTTAGTGTACATCTATTCATTAGGCATTAGGTCGCTACACGTTGATGCGAGGCAGGTTCGTTACATCCTCGTCGTACTCGACAGCTTTACGGAACGGAGGTTCGCGCGACAGGTTCTCCTTGGCCTCTGGGCTCGCAGAGCCGTCAAGGGTGCCGAGTCCTGATGGGTATAGCTTTGGGTACATCGGATTGTTGTTTGTCAGAGACGCCAGCTGCTCCTTGCGCTTGTTCGACGAGCGTAGAGCAGCAATGATGCGGTCCTTGTCCCGTGAAGTCTCACGAACCTCGTCAATCTGTTCCTGGAGATCGCGGATGATGTCCTGAAAGTGAGAATTTGACGAGTTCGGCGCTGGGTGGGGTGTCTCAGAGGCTGAGTCCGACATGGACTTCTGCACCTCTTGCTGATACAGTTGTTTTTCGAGGTGCGAGATGTACGACTTGTACTCCTCAATCTGCGAGTTCTGCTTCGTCACTGTGTCCGTGTCGGGTTCTGGGCTCAGCCCTAGTACTTCGTCAAGCCTGCTGTCGTCGCAGAGCCGGCTCAGATGTTCGACGCGCTCGTGCAGAATGCGGTTTTCGGCCTCGAGCTGCGACAGTTGTGAGAGCTGGTGAGCAGGCAGCGAGCCTGGACCCATGCTAAGGCGCGACGACGTGCCTGACGCAGGAGCGCTTCCACGAAGCTGCTCGATTTCGAGCTTTTGAGCAGCGACCTGCTGGAGCAGGCGCTCGATTGTCTTGGCAGCTGCAGACGGGTCCGACGCCAGCGCCGCCTCGTCGTTGCGCTTGGCAGTGACAACAATGTTCTTTGCACGTGCAGCAAACCGCAGCGTGCTGAGAGTCTCAATGTACGAGTAGCCAGTCGTTTGCACAGTGCACAGCACCGACACGAGCGACCGTCCCGACAGAGCTGGCTGCAGCAATCTTGTCAGCTTCGAGTCTCGGTATGGCACATGGCCTGTTTGGCCAGCGCTGAGACGTGCTATGATTGTTCCAAGAGTGAGCAGCGATTTGTTGATGTAGGCACCCTCCTTACGTCGTTCAGTCTGAGACACGGCCCGTTCGCTGCCGGCCAGATCGCACAAGTATAGGGTGCTGTTGTGCCCGGCGTTTGTGCCCGGCTGGCCGCCAATAGGTGTTGATACGACGGAAATTTGCACAACGGCATGACTTCGTGAACTGCGTGTGTTGAAGTCGGTGCCCTCGGTGCGCCGGATAGCGTCACCCTTTGCTATGAGGTCTAGGAGCTGCTGTGCTGACGAGACCTGAACTTCTTTAAGACCCATGGCTTTGACCCCTCGCAGCACATCGTCGCGAAGACGGATCTCATCCTGGCCCGATGCTTGTGGCGTGAGCAGGTCGTTGATGTGTTCGTTGTAGATCTCGAGGTAGCCGAGCGAGACTGTAAAAGAGCGGGCTCTCGAGTTGGCCGAGATGTGGTTGAAGATGGCAAGCACCGCCTGTGGGATGATTCCCGCATCCTGGGGAGTTCCCTGCATCGAAAAAGTCTTTCCTGAGCCAGTCATTCCATAGGCAAACACTGTACCATTGTATCCCTGCATCACCTGGTCCACGAGCGGGGCTACAGCGCGGGTGTAGATGTCGGCGTTGCGCACGTCGGGTCCGTCAAAGACATTGTCAAACAAGAACTCGCCCACGTCCTTTGACGAGATACAGCTGGCGTCGGCATCGATTTCCCATGGCGACGAGATGTCCTGTGTCGGTGTAGAAGCAAGCACATTTGGCTTGACTCGGATGCTGACGTTGATGTTGCCCGTGTACTGGGCTGCAGTTGGCGATAGCGAGCCCATGGGGGTCTGGGGCCGGCGTAATGAGGGTGTAGGAGACCGTAGCGACATGGAACTGGCGGGCCGGCGGCCGAGACGAGGAGTCTCTGGTCTACTTGAAGCTGGTGAAGTGAGATTGAGACTCCATGTCGACGGTGGCCGCATAGACCGTTTAGTGGGGGATGCGGACATGGACGGGTAGCTGAGGGAATAGCTGAGGGGTGTGTGCTTCGAGTGACCAGCAGGCGAGTAGACAACCAGGCTCGGTTCAGGCTTCGGATCTAGTGCAGTCGGTGCAAAACAAGCTCGATTGCAACCAAATCGGCTTTCGCTAGTCGCAGGGCTAGGGCCGGCCCAGGCTGTTTGGGAGCTGCCTGTTTAGGACAAATTCAGGGGTAGCTGACGCGGCGGTCAGGCGGCCGTTGGCGCTGCAGACAGTGACACAACACGACGAGTGTTGTGGCATATCCAGGGACCTACTGGTGGCTGTTCCAGTGTGAATATTCCGGCCACAACATGGTGTTTATTGTAGTTCCCTGTGATGTCATGGCCGCTCGCTGCTCCTATCTAATCTGGGATGGCTGCATGTGGGGAGGAAACTTTGTGTAGAGGAGAGATAATGGACAATGAGGAGGTAACGAGGTGGAGGGATAATGAGGAGGAATAATTAGGATGAAAATAATTAGGATGGATGGAGCGAGATATTAGGAGGTTGACGCGTCTGCTGCTTAACCTCGTGGCTCACGAGCTGAAACGAACTTGCATCTGGACCCATCACTGCAGGGGCTGTCCAAAATGGACATAGCGGGTCCAGAATATCCTGGTATCCCAGTAGACGGCATCATCTCAGTAGAAGGGAAGGAGTAGTGTCTCAATTGATGACAAGTCGGTGTCTCGATTGATGAGAACAGTTCAACTGGGCTCCATCAGTAATTGGCCAGTACCCATAGAGCATAGCCATAGAGATAGGCTCACTAAGACAGTACCTCCAATCGGATTAGTGCAATTCAGTTCAATTGGTTCAGTCAATCCAATTAGTTCCATCACTCCAATTAGTTCTCACTTAAGCCATTCATCGCACTTCTCCATTCATCACACTTATCCATTCATTCACCAATTCAGCTTTTGCAGTTATCGAGCCAGCTAAATAATTATTTGGCACTGCCCGCTTATTCTATCCCTCTATTCGGTTCCGCTACTCTCCGCCATTCTACGCTATTCGCTTCCGCGCTTATCGGCATCGCGTTGCCTGGCCAACTGCCGCTGCAGCGCGACCACGCGACCAGCCAAACGAGCAGATTTAACTAGATGTAAAGCCTCAAATATCTAATATCTACTGTCACTTCTCTTACTATTCAATCCCCTTGGGCTCTGTTCTTCCGTTTAGGTCTGTGGCGACTCGCTAGCGTGCCCCTCACTTGCCATGCCCACAGTTACTGCTTGGGCAAATATCAGCCCGGCGCGTGTGCAGCATCCCCTTAAATATCTCCACTTTGTGGCACTGCTGGCCTCTACATCTAATCACAATGGACAAGCTCCGCGAGGTGAGTAGCAAGGAGGGAGTAGACGTGCAATGTCGTGGCGGCGTGAATTCAGAATTGACTCCACCAGAATACAGGCTCTGGTGGCGGTGCACAGTTTGACACGTCTTACGCCACTGACTCGTCCGATCCAACCGAAGCTCCAAACTAACCAAGAAACTCAATTCCCTCAAGCTCGAGACCGAGACCGCTCAGGAGAAGGCCGACGAGGCCAACGAGCGCGTCAAGACCCTGGAGCAGGAGAACCTGCAGAAGGACCAGGAGATTGCGTCGCTGACCCATAAGAACTCGCTGCTGGAGAAGGAGGTCGAGGATCTGGAGAGCAGCCTCAAGGACGCCAAGGGCGCTGCTGAGGAGGGCGCGGTTCATGGCTCGCACAACGAGTCGCTGACCAAGAAGATCAGCCTGCTCGAGGAGGACCTCGAGTCTACCGACAAGAACCTGCGCGAGACCACCGAGAAGCTGCGCCAGACCGACGTCAAGGCCGAGCACTTCGAGCGCAAGGTCACGTCGCTGGAGCAGGAGAACGCCGATTGGGAGAAGAAGTACGAGGACCTCAAGTCCAAGTACGACGGCGCCAAGTCGGAGCTCGAGGAGATCACCCAGCAGCTCGAGAGCATCTAGAGGCCCCGCCCGCCAGGCACGAAGCCAGGCACAACGCTGGCCCTGGTTGTGTCACCCCTGTCGCGACCTCCAGCGCTCTCGGCCCTGTCCCCGCGCCTGCTAGCGGTGCTGCTCTTCCTGCTCGTCCTTGCCTGTTGGTAGCGTAGCATAATCAAGATTTGAACGTAACCGCAGTATCCAGTGGGATTCAGTGGGATCGTAGAGTTAGGCGTCTAGTGGATCCAACAGTTCGAAAGCTCAATTAATAGTCTAGTACTCTAGAAGTTGATCCAGTACTCCAGCTGATGAGTCCCCAGTTCCTCAAGATTCCTTCAACAAGATATCGTTTGTCTACTCGACTGTCTGTCTAGTCGGCTACTCGGCTCTACTTAACACAAGGTGATTCTGATATAATAGCTATAGATGCGACTGCATACCTCCCGTACGTCCCTTACTTGGCAGTGGCCAGTCCAACAGCGTTGTTCTCGATGTCGTAGACAGAGTAGTAACGACGCAGGAACGAGTCTCCAATGATGGCGAGGGGTCCAATGGGAGCAGGAATGTCCATAGGAGTGAATGCCGAGGCACAGGTGCCCGAGACCTCAAGGGTGTAGTCGTAAGGAGTCAGGGTGAAGTTGTAGCCTCCAAAGGTGAAGGTGAGGTCGGGCAGCGAGTCACGCAGAGTGCAGTCAATAGTGTACTGACCAGACCACGACTTCTTGGCACCAATCTGCGAGTTGAGGATCTCAGCAAGATCAGAAGGCAGAGCCAGCAGCGAGGTACCAGTGTCAATGGCAGCACCAGTGTCCTCGAGCTCAGCAGTCTCAGAGCCAAGAGTAATGGCATCAAAGGACACTTCCCAGTAGGCCTTGCGGCGCACGGGCAGGTAAGTGATCTTGCCAGTGTACAGGCTCTCGTCAACACCACCAAAGGTGGCAACGCCGCCGTTCTCGCCCTTGGCAGTGTCGCCGAGGTGGAACGAGAACTTCTTCTCGTCCAGCAGGCCCAGGTCAATGGCATTGTAGACGGGAGGAGTCACGTGGTTGACAGCAATCGAGTTGTAGGCAAGACCGAGGATACCGTCAAACTTGCCAAACGCAAAGGCAAGACCGGGCTCCGAGGTGACCTCGGCAAAGTCCTGGTTGGGAATGGTCAGCGAGCCAATGGTGACAGTGTCCTGCGACACGAAACCAGACACCGAGCCCGAGCCGTAGTGGATCTCAAACTCCGAGCCATTGGGCTTGTACGTGGCAGACGAACTGCTGTCGTACTTCTCGTGCAGGTAGCAGGCAATAGAGCCGCACTCAGCCGAGGGCACCCACAGGTTGGACGAACCAGTGTCAAGGATGACCTTGAACTGCTGGGGAGGGTTACCAATGCCAATCTCAGTGAAGTACTGGGCATTGACGTAGTTGGTCAGGGGCACGTCGACACCGCCCTCGACGCCAACGTCCTGCGGCTGCGACAGCACATGCTGGCCATCCAGCACAGCGCCGGCCGCGTTCATGTACTTCTGGCCCAGTGAGCGAACGTGGTGCTGGAAGCCATTCTGCGTTAGAGGGTTTTCATTGTAGATTAGCACGGCAGGGACCAGGAGAAAGACGGGGTATGCGAGACAGGGTATGCCAGACAGAGTAGTCCGTAAACCAGCCACAATTGGCCTTCGTACGAGGCACTGTTGGTCCCAGAATAGACGAGCAGCCGTGCAGACCCTGCGCCGCTTCCCATCTTGGGGCAGCGCCGTCCCAAAACAGCACCCTCAACCCCGCCAACCCGCCACCGAATACGAGGTTCACCGACATCGACAGCGGCAGCACGGAGCAGTCGGCAACAGCAGAATGCTATGACTAGCAGTCCAGGGAAGTATCACCTCGCCTCGTTGCCGCTGCTCCGCCGAGCAATCTCTGTTTACCCCACGCCATCTCCCGCCGCATCTGTTATCTAGTACTTACGCCTTTGAATTGCTCCTCGAGGGGAACTCGGTGAATGGTGGCCCTGGATGTTAGTCTTGTCCAGTACAGTATAATGGGTCGTTCCGCTGCTGTATCACTGCAAGTTCTTGAGCAAACGATAGAATTGCAACGACCCACCGACCAAAGGACACTTACTTATGGACGGCCGCAGAAGCCGAACCAACGACAACAGCCGAAGTGGCAAGTACCTGGGTGAACTTCATGACAGGTCAAGAAACAAAATGAGGTTGGATATAAAACCGTGCACACAAATCAAGCAATCCGAAGGAATCAAGTTCTGTGTTGAGGTAGTACAAGAGGAAGGCAAATGTCGATGTGAGATTGCCCAAAAGCCTCAGGCATCGGCACGTCACGTGATGATCCATAAGCGGCAGTCAATAGGGGCGGCAGCAAGCGGTTAGCAAGAGCAGTAGCAGTAAAGAGGCAACAGCTTCATTATACAATTAAACAATTAAACAATAAACAATTACAATTACACAATTACACAATTGATACCATAGTTGATGTTGTAGATCGATGGTTACTACAGACTGCACTTCTTGTTGCTATCCGCCACTAGCGGATACCGCTATCTGTTCGGCCGATTACTGTATTTTGGTTGCTCTAAACCATTGTAGATAGCTCTAGGAAGGTTCTAGTGACTCAGTTCTCAGCCCAGACGGACGGTTTCTTGGATGGCCGTGTGCCCTCGTCTTTGCCGTGGGATGTCTTTGTTAGCTCGGCCGAGTCATCCGTCAAAGCACTTACTCCAAATGCCCGCTTGCGGTGCGTAGCCGGCGTGATGGTCGACTGGTTGTCGGCTCGCACAGCCGTGACCTGGCCAAACGACCGCAGCAGGTTCTGGCGGTCGACAACGGCCGCCTCCTCTCCTGCAGGGTCGTCTGCAAAAGGCATTGCCTTCGATGCTCGGCTTGGCGGGTTCTCCCGCTCGCTGAACGGCCGTGTCGCAAACTCGTCCTTGTTGAACAGAATGACGTCGAACCCAAGCGCCGCCGGTGCTGTGTTAGAAAGGTATACCACAAGATTAACCAACTCACGTGTCTTGTCCTTGTCGTAAATAAGGCAGATGCAGTCGCCGTCCTGTAGCATCACCTCGCGGTTGCGGCCGACGAGCGAATTGTTGACGAAGCAGCCGTTGGATGAAAGATCAACCATCCACACCTCGTCGAGACCATCTCGAGTGGCCGCTGCCTTTCGGTAGATGTAGACGTGTCGCTTAGAGATTCGGCTGTCGGCGATGTTGACATCGTTGGGGCTGCCAGCCACAGTGGCCCGCCCAATAGAGCACGACTGATCTGAAATGTAAATGTCCTTAAAGGGAATGCTGCTCGGCAGCGTGGCCATGCGAATCCAGGTGCCAGGAGGAGTGTTCATGTTGACGAGCCCGTCGGCGTCGCCATCCATGTCGAGATCTCGCACGCCAGCCGGGTATGCAAGCACCGAGACAGGCGACGAGGGCGCAGCAAACGAGCTGCCCTGTATAGATGATTCATAGCCGTCGCCATGCTGGTGCTGTTGGCGCTGTGACGCGGCATTGACCCGCTGTGAGCACTCGAGCTGCGCCTTTGCGCGGATCTCTTGGCTGTCGGGATCCGAGTCGCTCAAATGGCCACCGTCGGGCTCGAGTAGCGGAACACCAACGCTCAGGCCGTCCGATGTGAGGCGCAGCTTCGAGATCTGGACGTCCGAATCGGATCGCGCCATGTCTCCACCGCTGAACTGGCTTTGAGAGTCGGAGATTGCTTCCAGGATCCACGGCAGCTGCAGCGCTTCAGCAGCCGACGGCCGACGCAGTGGATCGACTTGTAGCATCGCCCGGATAAACGCCTTGCCATTGTCGCTGAGACCAACATTCTCCAGAGGCTGTGTCAGGTAGTTGCCGCTCATCACGCTGCGCTGCTGCTGCTCCTGCGTGCTGCCGTCAAACGGCAGATACCCAGTGAGAATGACATAGGCAAGGCAGCCAATGCTCCAGACGTCGACGAGGTTGGAGTAGACAGTGTGTGACTTCGGCTTATCTCGAGCAGCCATGACTTCAGGGGCCAGGTATGCCATCGTCCCGCAAAATGTCTTTAGAAATGAACCTGACTGTGAGATCTTGGCGAGGCCAAAATCGGATACCTTGATGACAACGGGGTCGTCCTGGGCAATGAGAATATTGTCTGGTTTGAGGTCGCGGTGCGAAATGCCCAGGCTGTGAACGTACTCAACTGCCAGCAGGATCTGGCGAATGATCTCTCTGCCGGGCTCTTCACCAACAGGTCCGCATTTGAGCACAAAATCCATCAGGTCGCCGCCAGATACATAGTCCATGACAAGATAGTACGACTGTTGGTCCTCAAAGAAGTCGTGCAGCTGGACGACGTAGTCATGATGTAGCTGCTTCAAAATATCGATCTCGCGCTGCACGGCCACGCCCGTCGTGACCATCTTCTTGGCAATGATCTTGACGGCATATATCTGGCCTGTGTTGATGTTCACGGCCTTGCGCACCACTGCGAATGCGCCGCTGCCGAGTGTCTCTCCAATGTCGTAGTGCGCGTAGATACCGTCACGTTGCACCTGGCGACCCTGTCGTGGCAGCGTCACGACGAAGCGGATCTCGTCGATCGCAACGCCACGGCCCACGGCAATCTCGTCACCGTGTGCCAACAGATACCGCTTGTTCTTGACGAGCTTCGTGTTGTTGAGATATGTGCCATTTGTCGACGAGTCGCGAAGCAAAAGGGTCTTTTCAGAGTCGTTTGTCTAGTTAGTGAAGTTCAGAAACTCATATAGAAGCACGAATCGAGTATAAGAATCAAGTATATCCGTCGAAACACATCAAATCCGACTCGACTGGTCAACTCCTTGTAGACAGTATTCACTGTCCCGGCAGGATCACGCCGTCTCGTCAGCATCAACTTCTCAACGTCAACTTCTCACTATCAATTCTCACGCTCGATTAACTCCGCATAACTGCCTGCTCGGCGCCCCCCTTCTAACTCACCATTGATATGACGAAATGCGTGTTGCTGATTCGCATGGACTTGGACAGCACGAAATCACACGTATCACCGCGTCCAAAACGCCACTGCGACTCGCCAACGACGCCTGCCTGGCGTCGCAACTCCAGACGCTGGTTTGCCAGCGCCTGCGAAGTGCACACGAGCACGCACACGAGGTCCGTCTCGGCCACCGCGGGGCGGTCCGGTGCCGTCTGCGTCACGGATTGCGTGGCTTCTGCGTCCATCGCCTCGGTGCTGCCTAAGACGCGATGGCTCGGCTGTAAGGTGGGGAAAAGGTGTAAAGCTGCGTTGCGCATCGCTAAATGCATCCTAACATCAGATTAAGCTTTGCCAGGAATCAGCCGAAGAGCTCACCACTATTATTAATTAAATAGTGAAATACAATTGCAACAAGATATGAGTAGGTCTCAAGTAAGGAAAGACAATAGTCTAGTACTTATAGTGTTGTCCCTCACTGTACTACCCCTAACTAAGTGGCACTCAAATCGAGTCCAGATAGAACTCGAGACACGATACCCAGGCAAGATCGATTCGGTGTGCCTTAAGCCATTCATGTTACAACTACATGTACTGTTCATTACATCTATCGTGTTTACCTGGTTTGTGACTAGTTTGACTGTTTGACATCTGCTCTCCCAAGCATATGCTACTTGTATACCTGATGTAACTCCGAAGAGACTGTACACAAGGATACAACAGACTTCCCAATTCCTAGACGTATCGACCTCAATTGCACCCAATAGCAGTTATACACCTCTCATTTAACTCCACGAATCGCGAAAATAGTATTTGCAAGAGCAATGGCCTCCTAGTTCTCTATCCAACGTTATAGCAGCTGCCACGTGACATACACGTGACCATTATTCACACAGCCGCATGATGGACACCAGATGCGGAAATCAACAACACACGGCTGCAAAAACAACCTCCACACTAACACTCAGCTTCTTACCTTCACCTACCAGTGACCCCTCGCTTTGTCTCCCAGAGGTCTGTGTGCGCGTGAGCGAGTCTCCTCGATCTATTCCGCTGTCACGTGCTCTCCGATATCATTGGTACCGTTAACTCCACTTTGCCATGAGTACATACTCCTCGCCACTGGCATTTGCCGGCTTTGACGACAGCTACAACGACTCAATGACCTCTGAACTGCAAGATTCGACCTTTCGCGCCTCGCTGACCGGGCGTTCGGATGATGACGTGTCTGGCTTCACGTTTAGCCCCTCCTCTGAGGCTGCTGGCTCTTTTGACATCCTGTCGCCAGGTACTCGTCAGTACCTCGACTCGTTGGATCTGCCGGCATCTTCGCCTCCAGTAGCACAGACAGCCAGATCAGCGCCATCGCCGACTTCTCCACTGGCTGCTTCGTCTCCTACGACAATGAGCCCTGAGGTCCCTGAACGCTCGTCCAACGCCTCGACCCCTCAGACCCAGCTGTTCAACTCACCCCTTCCTGCTACCGTGTCAATGAGACGTTCACGTACAATGCCCAAAACGACGCTGCTCAAGCGTGCTGTGCTCAAAAACGTTGACCTCAACACCCTCCCCGGAGACCAAACAGCCTCGTCGCCTTTGAAGTCCTTGACGACTGCTGCCCGATTTGCTACCAGTTCAGCTCCGGCTCCCAAGGCGTCAATGTCAAAATCACTTGTGCGAGTACGTCCTTCTCGGGCTACGCCAGAGCGAGGTATCGAAGTCAACCGTAGCTTCCTCAAGCCCGTCCTTCCCATTGCTTCTCCTCAGACAGTGCCCCGCCAGCAGACTCAAAAGCCCGGCAGGTCCTCACCGTCAAAGAGCGTCTTCCGAGTCAAACAACCCGCAGAGCTGAAGCCGAACTACGCTAACCTACTCATGAGCTCGCGAGCTAAACTAGCGGCCGAGGAGGCTGCTGCAGATGCTCTCGCAGCTTCGCAGCACCCGGAACACGAGGACTGGCAGGACCTCGAACCAGAGTACTCCGAAGATAGCCCCTACAAGTCGTTCGACCAGTCATATGATAACTCCTACAATGACTCTGTAGCGTCTTCATCTCTCATTGAGACGCCTACCTATCGGTCCTCGAAATCTCAGCGCAGACGTGCTCGTGAGCCCACTCCACAACCGTCGCGAGCTGAGCCTGAACCGACTCAGGTACAAGCTTCCCGCCATGTTCTGCTCGATCCGCAGATGCCCTACATTCTCAGTGGATACCTGCAGCTATGCTTCAACCTCACCATGATGGCGCTGCTCGTGTATTGTGTGTACATCTTTATCTCGACAGTTGGTCATGACGTTGACCAGAAGGTTGAGGAGTACTCAGCTGACATTCTCGCCGAGATCTCCATGTGCTCGAAGGAATACATGCGCAACAACTGCTTGCCGGATCGCCGGGCGCCTGCTCTCGAAAAGATGTGCAACAGCTGGGACAAGTGCATGAACCAGGACCCAGCGCTTGTCGGACGCGCACGCGTGAGCGCTGAGACGTTTGGTGAGATCATCAACAGTTTCCTGAGCCCCATTGGACTCAAGTCAATGATCTTTATGGTGTCAGCGTTTGTCGGGTCGTTTATTGTGGTTAATTTTGTGTTCAGTTACGGCCCACGACCGCGTGCCCGTTCTTCAAGGTCACAGCGGTCGTCAAAATCCTCCATGAGTCCTGGTACACCGTCTCCCACGCCTCAGGGCCCCCGCGGTGCACAACAAGTTCCAGTACAGCAGTACCTGATGTATCCGGCCCAGACTCCTCTCCACGCTGGTGTGCCTCATACTCCGGGATACTTTTGGACTGGAGAACAGCGTGTACGCTCTACCTCTAAGCGGCGCGCACCACTGTTTGCTTCGACGCGCCGTCGTAAGTAAAAATATCCGCTAACTTATTCATGATTAATGACATTTGATGTATTCAGTGATATACAGACAGGTACCAGCATCTGAAGACTGGCACGTCAATAATTTCTAGGCACTAAGCCGGCCTATTAAGTTGCTCTCTCCATTGGACAAATGCGGGAAGCAGGAACGTAGCGGCGACACCGTCCATACGGTAAAGCTCTAGGGCATTGCTGCGCGCACGATACTCCAAGCGCCATTGGACGCCTTCGGTAGTACCCGCCATTGTCGACTTGATCCACTCAATCGCAGCTCCATAGAAACCAATGGCATCCATACCGTTCCAGCGCTTTTCCTTGGGAGTTACAGTAGAAGCATTGACGAGGCTCGGAAGTTCTTCCGTCTCAAACTCCTCCACGCTTCTGACAATGCCCTGGTCATCTCGGTAACCGTATATGATCTTTGGAACTCCAATGAGGAACGACTGCGCCCATGATTTGAAGATTTTGCGCTCAAAATTGGCCGCTCCCTTCGGTGAATCAACTATTCTCGTGGTTTTGAGCTCCATGTAGTGGTCCAGAGCCTTCGCCGAGTCCTCTGGTTTGTAGTCGTACACTCCGTCCACCTCACCACAAAGAACAACCTTGACGCTCCCCACACCCGTCCGTACGATAGATGCGTACTGCTCAATGTTGTTGACGGGCTTGTGTCGCCGTTCTTCGATTTCTTCTCTAGAGCAGTCCTTCCACGGCTTTGGCAGCGTCGCGATTCCTTCAAACTTCACGCCTTTCAGTTAGAACAAACTAAGTAACATCACATCATAGAACTCACCCCAATACGCCATGACCTCGTCTCGGGGTCCAAACTTGCGCTTCTTCTGCTGGGTCAGTTCGTGGTCCTCTTCCATAAATATTTGGCCCTATGTTAGATGAAGTCAACTAGATGAAGTTAACTCTCGAGGAAGCTACTCACGTCAAATAGCACAAGGTTGACATCAATGTCGTCCTCCCGCTCGTAAGACAGACATAGAATTTTGGTCATGATGCCTCTCCAAGTGATGAGATCACCCTTGACCTTTTCGCCCGAGCTCTGCTCGTGACTGATGAGCGCCTCGAGCATTGTGTCCAAATGTAACGCTTTTGTCTCATCCTTGCGTTCAAAGTCCTTGTATGCCGCATTAAGATCGATCCCTTGCGAGATCTGTGCCTCAGGGAGATAGTAGTACGAGAGCGAAGAAGTGTCCATAAGGACTTTTCCTTGAATGTCGGTCGAGAAGTATGCAAATTCACGCGGCCGACGCAACGACGCCTTCATGCGTGTGCTCAGTGCCAGCGAACTCCGCGACATTGCAAGATGACGAAGATGGTTTGATAGATCTACTGGCTCTCGAGCTATTCAACTAGATCGGATCAGACTGAAAGTTGCTTCAAAGGGCTATATGAAGTTATTCGCTTAAGTGCTATATATGCATCCGGATAACTGCATATGTCCCCTGAGAAAGTGAGATGGCCCAGCTATGCTAGCTGTATTGTGCTCTCACTTATACTCGACAGTATTGTCACAGTGCTCATATCAGTCTCCGAGATGTGATTACACTGCCATTGGGTCCTTTACATAAACAAGAATGGACCCTTATGTCTGATTCATTACGCTGTTCATACATTAGTGAGCCTACGTAGGTATGCAGGAACCTTGATACGAAAGAGCCGCGGTCCTTCGAGTTCATTAACGTATGTCTTGTAAGTTCTACATGAAAGAGAATACACTAGGCAGGTCGTCAGCTTTCACTTATTCACGGGTCAGTAGCAGCTGATGTTCGCCCCTTAGTCACGAAGTCATCCAGATTGATCTACCCGAATAGGTAGTATGCAGGGCACCAAAAATGATGCATATGCATATGATAAAGTGCCTGTTAATGCTCATCGCCAGCGGCATCAGCTAGCTGGAACTGGACTGATGCTACGACCACTCAGACTCTCAAAAATTCTAACTCACCAGTTCTCCACTTCACCACTCCTCCCCGGTAGCGAGCTGACGGCCCAGAATTCTCAATTTTGACCTTCAAGTGATACCCCTACTGAGAGCTGAGTTTCGACAGTTGAGCACATTTAACACTCTTAGAGGTCCACTATATATGTACAGATTCATTGGCTTCATCATTTACACATGCCTATGTAGCCTTTGCAGCGTTCTCTGCCTGCGTGACATGAGACGGGGATCCAAGAGTGACATCCTCCATAATCACATCGGCTGGTTCTTCTTCGGTTGACGGTTTAGTTTCGGCCGTGGGAATCTCTTGACGCTCATTAGACGACACGACAGGAGCAGAATCAGCAGGGTCTCCACCTTCACTTTGCCTAGGCTCG
Organism: Sugiyamaella valdiviana; assembly: GCA_030570555.1. NCBI lineage: Eukaryota > Fungi > Ascomycota > Dipodascomycetes > Dipodascales > Trichomonascaceae > Sugiyamaella > Sugiyamaella valdiviana. The sequence goes on from JAJLWF010000001.1 coordinate 477,158, forward strand.
GATTTCACCTTGACGTTATCCTTCACTGCAGCATCTACGCCTGATTCCGGTTGACCCTCCGCATCAACTTGCTTCCCGTCCTGGCTGCTGGCAACCTTGGAGTCCTCATCCTTGGGGTTCTCCGTCGGACTCGTTCCTGAGCGAGACCCTCCGTATACATCTTTCACAATCTTGTCGCGATGTGCCATCTTGGGTAGCGCGGCTTTCAGAAGTAGACTAGCCCGACTTATAATGTCCTTCTTCGTAACGCGAACTTTCTGAGGAGTAGTCTGGCTTGCGCCCTGAGACGGACCCGGAGAGGCAGTTGGTGTTGGAGTGGAAGCTGGTGCCTCCGGGGTTGCAGGCTCTGGAGAATACATGAGTGATTGGATGGAGATACGCGAACTGGGCACAGCAAGAGCGGGACTCTGCGCAACCGTGTTGCTCGAGGCCTGCAGCATCTCGGAATGGGTCTCGTCCACCTTCATCCCCATGTCAGACTGGGTCGATTGGGTCGATTTCGCATACTCCTTCAAAGAAAACTCGTGATGCATCTTCAGATACACGCAAACATATCCGTCATCTAGAGGAGCTGTCGAGCCGAATCCATTATTCATCCGACGGAGATCGGCCATATACTCAAGTGCGTTTATCATAACAGGAATCTCCTCTTCCTTTGCCTCTTCGATAAACGCCAGAAACTTTTGAGCGGTATTGTCAAATTGCTCGAAAACAAGTGAGCCCATTGTTATCTCCGTATATTTGTAGGGAACCCCAATTAATTGCTTGAGACAGTTCGTGGCAACTAGACACAAATGATCCCAGGCTGCCAAATGGTCAATCATGCCCGACGAGTATTTTCGCATTTTCCTCGCGAGGATGCCCAGAGCTTCAACATCGTTGGTTTCCTGCAGCAGGTCGACAAAAAATAACACGTATTTGTGAGCGTACACGTAGTGCGCTCCAGGCCGTTCGAGATCTGGTTTCCAGATGTTGAGGGGGTGTTTAGCTGTGGTCTTAATCGTACTCAGCGCCATCATCTCTTCCTTGGCGGACTTGATATCGTTGAACACTTCCTCGTATACTTTGGCAATTCGATAGGTCGGGCGGTGCTGCCATTTCTTCTTGTCACCAGCACGTATCTTCTTGAGTGTCTCAATGCATTCGCGGTAAAATTGCCGGTCTTGTGGCAAGATTGCTTTTCGAGGTTTCTTGTCGTCATGAAAATTTAAAGTCCGAAAGAGCTGCACCTCGGCTTCTGTTTTTGGAGTATCCGACGACTGCGTTCCAGCGGAACTCGGTACATTGTCGGCGACTCGCAAGGGTGCGTAACCTAGCCGATTTGTCGCATCTTCTGCGGCATCTTTCAAGACAACTGGGCCCACTTCTACATCCACCACAGAGGGAGTTCGTAAAGACGCTGAAAAATCATGAACGGTGACAGTTTCAGTAAGACTCTGTTTCGCCAGGGACGGTCCAGCTGTCAACTGCTCCTCAACAGCTGGCTCATCTGCCACACTCACATAGTATGGTGATGTACGGAGGTAATTCCAGCAAACAGAGACTGGGAGATGATCAAAGAAAGCATACTTGTAAACGAAGGACACAAGCTTGTAGTGTGGTTCGATTATAGACTCGTGTGAGTGCTTGTCTGACAGTATTTCGATACTCGCCAAGACCTCTTTGATGGCATCCTCATAACATGCCAGCTTGTGGAGTACTTTTGAAGCTAAAAAATGTGGCATCCAATCCTTAGGCGAGTCCTTAGCGGCCAGTTCGCAGCAGCGTTTCACAACGTGTAAGATTGCCTTCTCAGGAGGAGGATTGAAGGCCGGCCTGTAGTAGATGTCCTCTGGTCCACTGTAGACACGCATGGGAATATTATCCGCAAAAGCTTCCATTTTGAGAGGTGGACGTGTCGCTCCGTAAATGGCTTTGCCTAGAAAGATCCAAATACCACTAGCAACCTGGTCATAGTGCGAGTTTCCTGGCTCATCTTTGCAGTCATGGAAGCCCAGAAATCCAACAGGAGATCTGTGAACTCGGCTCATATCCCTCAAGTAAACTCGTACCGCCATCAGTCCCGCCAGCATGCTCATTCGCTGGTTTCGCACCAGTTGCTCTCGACCACCTTGAAGCTTCTCCGCCGTCCAGGTTAAATCCTCCTCTACCAAAAGATCGTAAGCCTGCGCTAAACCAACCCACGTCTCAAATCTATCGGTACCACATGCGAGATCAGACTTGAACAAGTGGATTGATTCCTCAACATCAATTGTCTTCAACGGAGATGTGCGCTTCTTACTTCGAAACTGTGACAGTGGGACTAGACCCAACACGTAGAAGAGTCCAATGTGGCCCATCTGCCTCATAGCCTCAGTGTCAGACCCTGCTTGGATTGTGCCAGGAGTCATTTCAAATGCAAGACCATTACGGCCAATAAAGCTGTCCCGGATCAAGCTGAATGAAACAGGGAGGCTAAAGTACTCTTCGACGGCTGTCAAGTTGTGCTGAACCTCGCGGGATTTCTTAGCATCTGGATGGCCAATTGCCTCGAAGAATTGGTCCAAAACGGTTTTTGTTTCATTACGGGTGGCATACTGCACGAGATTCTTCTTGCGGTACACCATTCGCATCACATATTTCGTGAGACTGAGCGCCATGCGTCGGTCGACAGTGACTGACTTTGATGCGTGGTCATAAGGTACAAAGTAGTCATTTGCCAACACCAAACCATAGCGACATCTCATGCATTGAAGCATGTCATTTTCACTCTGGTCCCAGTCTAGTCGTACCATTTCACTGAGACAAAGATCAAGGAAGACACCATCAGCAAGAGCACAGGTATTTCGACTACCGAGAGCTTCATGGATAATACTCAGGACATCATTCAACACATCTGGGTGACCGTCACGAATGCCCTCTGGTAGGCTTGCTCGGAAAAAGTAGTAGAGAAGACACCAAAAGTATACTGACAGTTCATCGAGCTTCTGACAGGACTTCGACCATGAATTGTGAGAGGGTGCTGTGACAACACCCTCTTTTATGGCATCCTGCATCATGGGATAGATATAGAGCAGACGAAGTAGCTTTATCACATCCTGCAGGCTTTGGTGAGCCTGCTCTCTGCTGAGCTTTCCCACCAGTGACTCATCGTTGCTGATAAGCCGAACCAAACTCTTTCCAATATCAAGGCAAATGCTCAGCGACTGCACTATGAGGACAGATCGCTGCTTCTCACTGCTCTGTTCGTAGGTATCCTTCGTAAATTCGTTGATACACGATATAAGGATGCGCAGGTAACCATCAAATGACTTCTGACTTTCGCCATTGGAGTCATAACTGTCAAGTAGTAAGCACCAGAGCTGTATTCGAAACTGAAGCGACGCGGTCGACAAGAACTGCATGATAGCTTCATGCTCCGGAACGCGGGTTGCTTCGTGTTTGTCTGGCATGAGAATGGACTCGAGCAAGGCAATGGAAGGTTTTGGGGAAGTTGGCGCTGCCGTCGAGCTACTATCTGTGGCCTCAATCTGCAGCACTTCCTTCCCTGCAACATCAAGTGATGACTCAGGCTCCTTCGTCGCATCATTTGATACATCTTCGGGCTCGCTAGTCTGTTCAGACATGAATATCCGAGCAAAAACAGAAGCTGCACGGAACTTGGATACTTGAGTTTGACAACTTTCAAGTGATAGTCGCGGGATACTAGTGAAATTGACGAATTCGATCTCGAACTTGGGATCGACCTCGCAGAGATATCTCTGGAAGCCTTCAAACAGGTGAAGATTGTACTCTGGTGAACTCTCTTTAGCAGCTCCAGCAAATGCCGACACCCAAAGATTGCGAATTCTCACTCGATTCGGAGTGCGATCTCCAAGAACAGAAACCAAATCACCAAAAATCCCCTGCCATCTTCCTATGCGAACCAGATTGGCCTCAGAAGTCGTTTCTAGTTCCTTTGCTAGAGACTTAGACGGGCCCGATCCTCGACCCGAGGCCTCTGGAATTTTCAGCAATCGGTCCGTCGCAAGATAAGAGTCTAGCGCAATCTCCAAGAGTGCCTCGGCTATGAGAACGAGGTCTTCAGCCGTGGTCAAGTCTGGGGAGTCGCTCATGACAAGTGTCTTCATCTCATGAAACAGCAGAGGCTCGCAGGACTCAATGGTACGAGTCAGCGAGTCCCATAGTGAGGACGGCCAAATAGTCTCCAATAGTGTCTCAGATGCATTGTGCAGGAGCATCACCTTGATGAATTCCAGTCGTGTCTCCTGCAAATGGAAGTTTCCAGCGTTAATTTTCGACACAAACTCCTCAACTTCGCTAGTCTCAGCCTTGAACGGTGGTCTGGTGATTGCAGGAGTTCCCAGAGCAGCCAAGTTCAACATCTGCATTAATGAATGTTGTGACGGACTGGCCTTTGCCGGGGATTTCAACTTGGATTTCTCTCCTTTGCCCTTGGATTTCGAGGTAGCAGTGAGGTTGTCATTGCTCTTGAGAAACGACTCGGCCTGGTCATCGCTCCAGGACTCCAATGTCATTCGGAAATCGTATAAATACTGGTCATGAGGGTCAAATTGCTCATTATCGTTGACAAAGGCCGGAACCATTGACTCGAAAGTCGAGTCAGCTTGAGACAGGAACCCGTTCAGATGGTTGAAAAATGTAAGGTGTATCGAGAACTCCATATCTGCCACGGACTGTTCATCAGGACGCGCTTTGACTCGCTTGCTACTGCGATGCTTCACCTCAGAGGGCTCGCTGGTTTTGCGCTTGCGGATGGTCTGACTTGCTTCAGTAGGCAAGGAGGGCACACCGATAGGTGGGCTTGCAACACCAGCAGGCTCCATGGACGGTGTAGAAAACTGCGGGGTAGATACCTCCGAGTCGCTAAGCTCCGCTTTTGATTCTGCATCATCTGAAGGATTGACTCCAGATACGCCCGCTGCAGGATCAGTAGCTTCATCTTCGTTTGAAATACCGACAGGCTTGTCACTGCTACCTGCCTCGTTGAGCTCATTTGACTCAATAGGTCCACTGTTCTCCAGAGCTGACTCGCCAGCGCTTTCATCCTCTGGGTCAAGAAAGTCTGCAGGATCATCTTCAGAGCTCTGCTGAGCCTCTGTCTCATCCGACTGGCGCTTGACATCGTCAAGATTGGCATCATCAACAAGATCCACATCCACAGATTCTTCGCGTTTCACATTATTCGAGTCTATTGGTGAAACCTCGTCTTCTTGCTCGCTTGCTTCAACTTCTTCGACTTCTTCAACTCCTTCCATCTTTATGTCGAGAATCTCCGGAGAATCCAACTTTGGAGGTTGAAACCGAACTACCAGAGCCGGTGTAGAACTGAAGCTGTATGGATCTTCATAAAGAATCTTTCGTTTACTCTTCACAATAGTAGAGAAGATGTCGTTAAGCGCATTAGAGATCGATATCCAGTCCATTGTCGCAATGGTAATATCAACGTGACCGAAGTTCGGCGGACCGATGTAAAGAGGGCCAGGATCCGCAATGTCAAATTTACTGGTAATCCACGAAAGGTCAGGCACACTTGGAGTACTGCCAATAGAGATGAGGTTATTATTCGTCGAGGCCCGCTCAAAGATGTCCTTCAATGATGCTATCCCCTCAGAGTCTCCCAGCTGATCCAGCAAGCCCCGGAGACGCTGAACAATGTCTACTTCGTCCTCAGTAATCGGTTCGTCATTGAGAAGAAGCTCACCGATGTTGCAGGCACGCGATGAGACATCATCAGAGAAAACCAGCATCTCCAATGTCAAACGGGCTGCACGATAGTACTTTAGCACCACAGCCAGAGCACAGACCATCTCGAGAAACTGCACATCCTCGGCCCCATTGTCGTAGCAAAGTGCTTCCTCAAACTGATCTAGTACCATCTCAACTCGTGAAACCAGCTCCTCGCGACGGTCAATCTTGTCGCTCTTCGAGTCCTGTTCCAGCTCGCCAAGTAGCAGCTGGCCATAATTTCGATGGGCCAGATACTTGATTCGCTCTGCTGCTGGTGGGAGTCCCGTTTGCTGAGTTAGTTGGTACTACAAGTCATGATTCAAGGGGCCTTACATGTGTCAGATTGAGAACCTCAATGTTGAAGAGCTTGACGTACTCATTGCGAGCCTCTTCCCTATGACCATCACGTTGCAGCCACAGAGCCTTCTGGAAGACCTTGAGCGCTTCCTCTACCTGGAGCTCGCGAGTGTGCTCCTCAGCATCTTGAAAATCTTCCTGATCAACGTTGAGTGCAACGAACGAGGACTGCTGTTAGCATCAAACGAATGGCTGTCGCGAATTGGCTGTGGTTTACTTACCATGGCATAAATGCTCCCGTGTCGTTAGACTCGGCAAGTTACAGTTGTAACCCCTTGCCAGGGCAGAGTCTATCTATTGGCCAGAATCAATCGACTGGCCAGAATAATCGATTGGCTCTCAATTGAGCCAAAGTCTGAACTGCTGGTGCAACCCTCGTTCGACTTTAACGTTAAGCCCGCGTTCACCTGACTTCAAGCACGTCGCGATATGTTACCCGGGGTTGCTTTCGCGCTTTGAAATTTCCAGTAACCACACGCTTCGCGGTTTGGCGTTGTCATCCCGGAACTTGCACTGGTCACATTCAATTCGTGGGTTAGAAGCACGCTCTTTGAGTGCATAGCTCTTCTCACTATTGGACACCCCAGCTCTCTATATCGCGGCGTCCGCTCGCCCTGTTTGAGCTGATTGTACCGGGCCCAAACCACCATGGAAGCGAGCCAGAAGTCTAGCACTGATGGGCAGGGAGACCCCAATAAACCCGAGCTAAAACCGCTGTTTGGCGCTCAGGTATCAGATCCTGGCACCAAGTTCTCGTTTGGATCCAACTCTTCGGACAGCCAGCCAATCTTCAACTTTGGCACTCCCACCCATAGCCCAGTCGCAGGCACTGCGAGCCTGTTCTCCAAGTCTCCACAGTCACAAAACGGCGTTTCGTTTCCAACATTCGGCGAACCTCCTTCGTTTCAGATGAAACCGAAGACCACCAACACCGAATCGCAGCCTACTAACGCCTTCTCATTCAATCTAGCCCAATCAAACGGTGCTGAGCCAGCAGGACCTCCCGCCCTCAACCTATTTGGAGGCTTTTCCGAGCCGATCTCTACGAACAGCGCACAGCCCGAGCCAAAACTTTCTGGAGGGTTCCAGTTCGCCAATTCAGGTGATGCGCAGCCAGCACTATTTGGTGGAGCATCTCAGAGCTCTGGTGTATCAACAAATAACTCGTCTACGTCCAGCCTGAAGGAGCCTTCTGACATTCCCATATTCGGTGTGCAGTTGGATTCTACATCGGAGCCCAGCTCAACGACGGCTCCATCTGCAGTTGGATCCAGTTCATTGTTCGGCTCTAATGCTCCCTCGAGTTTTGGCACTCTGGGTGGATTCACTACAGAGTCTAAGAAGGACTCTGCTCCACTTTTCGGCTCCAAGGAAACATCAGCTCCTCTGTTCGGCTCTCAGGAAACACCATCTCCTCTGTTCGGATCCAAGACAACACAGGGTCCTATATTCGGCTCCAAGAATGACTCTACATCTTCTATTGACTCCGGATCGTCTCTGTTCGGCTCTAAAAAGGAGCCCACAGCCATGTTCGGCTCAAATCCTAGCTCTTCGAATGCTTTCAAGTTCTCAGGCTCGGCACCAGATGAGGCTAGCGCTGCCCAACCTACACTCTTCGGCAGCAACTCACAGACTTCCTTTGGAACGCAGTTTGGCGCAAAGTCATCTCTACCCGAAGCCGAAGGAAAAGTTGACGATCCTTCTTTCGGATCTAGCAAACCTACAAAGACGCCTCTCTTTGGAGCTAGCAATTCTTTTAATTTATTGGGTCAGAAGGATACCGAAACTAACTCTGAACCAGCGGATGGACCAAGTGAACCCGAGAGGGCAAAGTTTGGAAACGCGTCGTTCGGTTTTGGCGGGCCTTCTCAACCTGCTCTGTTCCCCAGCACATCCGCAACAGTACCAAGCTCTTTTGGAAATGGTAGCCAATCCTCTACGACGCTGTTCGGCAAACCTACCGAGAGCTCAGCAACGGTGTCTGATAAATCGAATAGCGCCGAGTCGCATGGCCCCGTCTCAGGCTTATTCGGAGCTTCTGCAACATTGCCCGCTAGCTCTTTTGATAAACCAGCGAGCTCATCGACATTCTCATTTGGTAAGCCTACAGAATCAACGACGGATTCTGGTGTTTCATTGTTCAACAAACCAGCTGCTTCTGATGCGCTCAATCCAGCCGGCGCCGGTGCGTCATTGTTCTCAAATGGAACCTCACTCTTCGCAACGGAGACCAAACCGTCTGATTCTGGAATGGGCTTCTCTTCGTTGGGCCGTGAAGTGACCAACAATGACCTCATTTCATTTGCTACAACTGAGGATGATGTCATGTCTGGTGTTGAAACTTCAGTCCCTGAGTTTGAGCTTGAAGACGCTCCTATTCCAGCCGGCGAGGTGAAGCTGTGGAACGAAACTAACCGCACGCTCAAGTTCAGTTTCTCCAGCACGACCAACTCAGGCCTTGTATGGATTGACAAGAGTGAGCTAGATGCTAAGAGAGCGAGGCAGTACAAGCATGCGCTTGTGCAGGAAGAAGATCTAAAACTATATCCTACCGAGGCTCCTTTTAACGGCGACTATTCTACCGTATATGAGGAGCTGGTTGCCAAGCTCTTCGAGATTTTAGGTGAGTGCAAGCAGGCGCTGCACGATGCTGGACTCGATGGCACGGAACCAAAACGGCGAAGCATCGCGCTGGGAACTTTCAGAGGAGCAGCCGGCGAACAGCAACGCAAGTCGGCTGTGTGTCAGCCATTTGTGGCAAAGTTTGTGGAGGCCGTTGACACTACTGTTGACCTAATTCCGGACGATAACCGTGGTCTGCTGGACGCGCTTTACATTGTTGCGGCCTTTCTGGCAGTCAAGTTCCCACCCTCAAGTTTGGACCAGTCTTTTGGTACCGTACTGTCGGACTGGGCTTGCCGTGTCGACGTTGGTCTCTCTGTTGATGACGTTGCGGAGATCATGGGTACGAATCCACCGACGGCACATCCGCACTTTTGGCGGTTCGTGCAAGATAATGTCAACCGAGGCTTGCTAGACGCCGCGGCGGCGAGTCTGCGAGCTGCTGTCAAGGAGAATGCACTGCCTATCGACGCTACAGAAAGCGCCGAGTTTACCATCAAGCTACTGAAGTCGTATCCGGATGGGCACAACCAGCATAAATTTCCGCAATGGCGAGCCGAATGTCTCAATGCCCTTGAGATGGCGAAGGAGATCAACGACACGCAGCTGCGTCTGGAGATTTGCCGTGTTCTGAGTACTATGACGGGAGATACAGCAACAATCCTTGATACAAGTGGTTCGTGGATGGTGGCACTGGTCGCGTTGACCAAGTTCCGTGATTCTTCGCGCACACGTCTGCCAGAGTATTTCCAAACCGTCACCAACGTGATTCCGGTTGACACGACGCTTGACTGGGAAGCAGGTTGCGCTGCTGTTGTTTCTGGAAACCTATTGTCAGCGATTCAGAAGATTGAAAGCCTTGACTTGGCTCTGGCGGCTACAATGACGGAGTTCTGCCAGATCTCGGGTTTCCTTGATGAATACCAGGACATCTACGGCGAGTTTGAAGATGGCAAGCAGCCGTTTATTCGAGACTGGCTTGTGCTGAGCCACGGTCAAAACTGCCTCGTGCACGAGGGTATGGCGGAGATTGGTGTCCAGATGCTGTTGGAGCTCGGTACCCCCGCGGCCAAACAAACTATAGCCGAGGTTCTGCCGCGGATCGAAGTGCACTCGGCTGAACAGCTTGAGTGGCTACTCTGGGTAGCACGAAGCCTCGGCCTTCACCACACGGAGTCGCAGATCCACCGCCTCGCAGCGCGCACGCATCTTGCTAGCCACCGGTACGTGGATGCTCTCGTTGAGCTCGACGCAGCAGAGGACGTTGTTGGTCTGCGTGCGTATGTGTGGCGTGTATTTGAGGAGATGCTTGTGCAGAACTCAGTTACTGGCGACGATATCACGCGGTCTGTGCTGGCAGGAGACTCTGATATCGAGCTGTCGGCTCGCGTGCGAGAGTGTCTTGCCCCTCTAGCCGTTCTGGCAACTTATATTGATGCCTCCAGCAAGAGAGACTATGCTTCGGACCTCGTGGCACTCGTACGGTTCACGCATCTGCCGAGCCGGTTCTATGGCGCTGTTGTAGCGATGCTGCTGCCGGTGCTTGACGAAGAGGCCACTCCGCCATGTTCCAGTAGCGAGCTTGTCGCTGTCATGAGTGTTCTTGACATGTGGAAGGATCACAAGGCCAACTTCGCTGAAGGTCTAGATGTTATGAAGCAGTGTGGTGAAGCTGGTGCTCACGCCGATGACTGGCGTCGCGCTATAGGCACCACATCTGACTCGGTTACTGCCTTTATCGGCACTGCACGCCTGCAGCTGGCCCGCGAGGTTTCGCGCGCTTTTCTGGCTTTGTAATTAGAAGCCCGTCGATTGCAATGTATAATACAATACGTGTAACATAACGGTGAGACTGTAGTAAGATGTCGAAAGCCCAGTAGGCTGTAATACGCACCGCGCACCACACACTACGCGACATGATAACACCACGCACTACGCGATGTTGTGGAGCACATGGTCGGATCAAGCCCGTTAAATATTAAATGTACATTAAATAGGAGCGTCGCTGGTCAGCCCAGAGTTACTCGTCTGTCGGCTCGGGAGTCGTGTGGATGCGCTTGTAGATGCCTACCAGTGCGTTGTCCAGCATCTGGAGATACACGTAACTTCGTTAGAATGCACAGAACCATTAAGACGAACATACTGGTTTCTGTACTCTGCGAGACCTGCCGTTTCGCTGGCTAGCTGCTTCGTATAGAACCACTTGAGGAATGGCGCATCGTCGTTTTCGGCCACACCCCTAGCTCCGAGGCTGAGTCCCGAGGCGGAGTCCACGAGAATGGCCCCCACGACACCAGGCTCGTTGATGCTGCGTTAGACGAGTTGTAACCTGCCATTCTATCCTTACGTTTTGTCGAGCCACTGCTGGACTTTGGATTCGCTCATTTCCTGGTGGTAGGACAGATCAATTGGCACGGCGTAATCTGAAGCCTATTTGGTCCCTAATGTACATTTTGGCCTTTCGTGGCCAATTCCACTATTGAACTTATGCAAACGACTGGAAAGCCATATTAACCGAGCGTGCTCTAAAGCAACCGTGTGATACTGACAGCCTGCAAAGGTAGACTTTGTGTCGTTGACTATTTATTCTAATGGTATGTATGAGCCGGCTCCTCGCCATGTGCTAACTCAGTGGGTGCCTGTAGTCGTTGCGTTCTTGGTGGTGGCCGCAATTGCCACCGCGTTCGTGGCCCGCTTCGTGCGCGTCGCGACGGTGCCGGCGTTCGTGTCGGTTCCGGTGCTCGTGGCGCTCTATATCCCCGTGTCCATTGTGATCCTCGTGCCTGTGGACCTGCTTTCTACCGCCAACAGAAGCCATCCCATCTTCTACATGTCGGAAACAGCGCGCCTCGCTATCTGGCGTGTCATCTACTGGCTCGCGTTCGTGTTAACTTGGGCTGTTCTGCCCGTGCTACAGAGCTACGTCGAGTCTGGTTACAGAGACCCCGGCCACCGACTCGCCGACTCCCTGCGCAGCAACGCTAAGTATCAGGCCATTCTGCTCGGCTCAGGATGCCTCGGTCTCTTGTACGTCATCCTCACGTCGGGGCTGTCATTGACGTCGCTCAAAGCTCTCGTCATTGCACTATCTCACTGCTATGCTCTGGTCTTGGCCCTGTGGTTGATGGGCCACGGTATGGTCAACATACCAAGAGAGATGTGGCTACATGCCAACCCAAAGGTCTTCCTCGACACAGCCTACCGCCGTGCTCCGGGCATGTGTGAGAGTTTCAGCGACGCGCAGGCTAGCTACGAGGAAGCAGCGTTAGAGGTGCGGTCACTAGCCCAGTTTAAGACGAACTCGAAGCATGCCGACTGGATCGAAGAGTTGATAGAGGAGGTTGAAACCAACCCGCAGTTGGCACACCATATCCCTGCATCACGCAACACAGCTGTCGTCGACAGATCCATGATTGATGAGAAATACCTCTCGGCACTCTCAGCCCGGCTCTACAAGACGCATTCGCGCATGATCCGCCACCGCTCAGACTGGCAGAAGCTGCTGCGCGACTGTTCTTTCCACGAGGACATTCTGCGCTCGCAGACAGACGGTAAACCTCTTAGCTTCAGATTCACGCGCACACGACTGTCGGGAAGTATGGCCCGAATCTACTACGCAGTTATCCGCCCTGTGCTGCAACGTGGGCTGGCGATACTTCTGGCTGCCGAGTCGGCTATTCTGGTGTGGTCAGAACTGACGCACGGCACGCGTGTGTCCCTTGTCAACATCATTGTATCATCGACGTTTGGAATTGCGCAGCAGCTGGTCTCGTCGATTCTGCTCGGCTACATGCTCGCGTCAGCGTTTGTCTCTCTGACACGCATTCGCATCTTCAACGTCTACGCACTCGTACACCGCGGCTCAGACCTGTCATCAATAATCTTCTACGCTACTTATGCGTGCCGTCTCGCGGTGCCGCTCAGCTACAACTATGTCAACCTTGTCGAGTCGCGTGATTCTGCCTTTGAGGAGTTCCTCGGTAAATCCATCAACCTGACACCGCTTGGAAAAATCTTCAACGACTGGCTTCCACGACTCATTGTCGTGCCAATGCTCTTCACATTGTTTCACTTTTATGACAAAGCCAAGCAGTACCTAAGTTTGGATCTCGCGTTTGACGATGACGAAGAGACAGCGCAGCCAGACGCCGAAGGCAGCATTGCATTGCCGACCTCGGCCATCGAGGGCCGCGAGCTTGTGAACAGGGCACTGTCTGACCCGCGATACAGATATGCCATCGACCAACCGGTGTATAATTCAGACTATACAGATCTGCACCCTGCAGCAGCATCGTCTCTGCCAACATTCGCCAGCCGTGACATAAACCGGGTTGCATCCCCAGCCAGTCTACCGTCTCGCACCCACTCTCCAGCTCTGGGCTCGCGAACGCTGGGCCGACAGCCACTCCTTGGTCATGCCGAAAGTCCCACAAATACGGGAGCCAATGAAGCACTGTCTAATGTGCGGGGATTTTTTGGTAGCCTTGGCGCAAAAGTGCAGCAGGGGGTCAGCCAGGGCATCAACACAATTCGCACGCGGGCCAACGAGTCAAATATGCCCCGCTGGGCGCGTCTAGGGCAGTCAGGAGATGACGATGAATCCATGACTCTGTAGGCGCTTATGATATAATGAATCCACTGAGTATACTCGTGCAACCAAAAATGTTTAGGAAGAGTCCTGCGTAATCTAGTAATCACGTAGCCACTAACGGTCAACTGCCTTTGCGTCTCGAGGATTTGGGAGTCTTTGGAGTTCGGATGTCAAAGGAGGACCGGCCAGCGGAGGTTCCTGACATGCGCTGGATAAGTCGTGATGCAGCGGGGGATAGAGTAGCTCGTTTCGAAGGTGTAGCAAGGGCCGATTGCGGGCTGAACGCCAAAGAACCTTGAGACGCTCGCAGTTGGTCTTCTTTGCGACGTGCAACAGTCTTGTCGACAAGAGCACGATGCAGCTCGTCTCTCTTCGAAGGTTCAGGCATCTCAAACGGCTTTGGCGACGGATTACGCGACAGATCTAAAGTGTTCTCTGTGATGAAACCGTACGAGTTGATGGTTTGTACGTCTGACTTGGACGCATTTCTCGACGGAGCACGCGACACAGGTCTGTTTGCTTCAATCACTGCTGGCGTGATCTGAGTGTTTTCGCGAATGATAATACGGCGATCCGTAGGGAGGTTGCTGGATGGCCGCGAAACAGACAGGATTTCCGCTGCCTGCTGAGACGACCGGTCGGGTACAGGCTCCGGATAGAACATGAGAGAGTTCAAAGGAGAATCGGTGACTCCAGCGTCAGACTCATCGTCTCCACGCTGCTTCCAGCTGTCAAGCACTGCTGGTGGCCGAACGTCAGCAGCTCCTGCTCGACCATTTGCTGCTTCGTGCTCGGCATAGGTTCCGTCAGTAAGCATTAGGCGCTGTTTCGAGGCCTCTAGAGCACGCACAGTTTTAGCCTGAGACCCCTCTATCCTGTTCGTGCCATCCCATAGCCATGAATACTTTAGACGGTTGAGGGCAACCTGCTTATCGAGTAGCTTGTTGAACGACTCGTTGTCCTCTGACGTCGTATTTGCCTGGTACTTGTCGAGATTGGGCAGTATTGACTCAGAACCGCCAAAGTAGTCACGCATGATGATGGAGGTCAAGTCTCTATTATAGTCGTCCTCTTCCACGACGCTGTGAGGCCGTTTAGAGCGGCGAGGCGCCTCTTGGCTTCTTGATGGCGAGGCCTGCCTTGGCACGCGCAGCAGCATACCGCCATCTGCGGAGCTTTCAATGGCCGGCGTCGCACTCTTCCCATGGTCTTCCTTGTCTGACTTTGACTGCGGACGAACAACTCCTCTCGAGTTCATGACATGGTTAATGGCAAGCAATTTGGCGGATCATGATCTCATGAAGATGTAGCCCTAACCACCCCCTGAGAATCTGATGCCAAAAAATCACCGAACACTAGGTAGGAGTTCCAAGTCCGACAGTCTACAACAGCCGGTATCCACAAGATCTACAATTGGTGGTACAGTAATACTATGTACCACGGCTCTGTTTAGACCACAGCTATTGGATCATGCCAAGGGATTTCAGAGTCAGTCTAGTATTAATAAGTTACATAGATCGCTTAGATCAGGAGACGCTCAATGGTGTCCTTGATCTGGTTGATCTGGTCGCTGAGCTGCGAAGCGTCGTTGGTGGTGACGCTGGCGGCAATGACCGGGCGGGCAACACCGCAAGCACGGCCAAGAGCGATTTTGGAGGGAACGAAAACGTAAGGAACGTTCTTGTCCTCGCACAGCAGAGGAAGGTGCAGAACGATCTCGATGGGCGAGGCGTCCGCAGCCATGACGATGAACTCAGCGATACCACGGTTGAGCGTCTTGGTGGCCTCGTTAGCACCCTTCTTGAGCTGGCGCAGATGAGTGGCCTGCTGAATGATGTCGAGGATCTGCTGGGTGACAGCCGAGTCGGCGAGAGGGAAGGCACGAGAGTCAGACATTGTTTAGTAGTGGATTGATTGAGAGGTTGATGCTACCCAGGTTCCTTGCAAAAGCTCGCCGTGGGTGGTAAAGACTTGGAAAAGTTTATAGAGTGGTGAATTGAAAAAATGCCTATAAGTGAAAAAAGTTTCGATGTTCGGGTTAGCAGGGTAGGGGCTCAAATGCGCTTGAATGGTACTGGGTTAGGAACAGCATGTTTGGTAAGGGTTAGGCCAAAACACCCACCGCCCCCCTTTGTTACCCTCCTATCCGTTGTTGGCCCTTCTTCTCAATCGCAACGCATTTCTCGACTTCACTTGTTTCCGGGTGCTTATCATTGTTGGCTGCAGTCGTCGAATCCTGCTCTAGTTGCTCACTCAATTGATCTCCAGTCTTGACCTTTTGCCGAAATGTCGTCCGACCTCTGGTGAGTGCCATTGTGCTCTCCTTGTACTTCTTGTCTAACCCAGCCCCGTCTATGCTGTAAGTTGCGTGGCCTCCTACGGAGTTTGCCGTAGTTTGTGGGTTCACGAAGTAGCTGAGCTCGTCGGTAGTCTCTAGTTGCACGCCGACCCGTCTTTAGGTGACTAACCGGCGCTTTTATGATTCTCCACAGCTCTTATCCTCTATCGTACCCCCTCCTATACTAACAACAGCCCTTCTTTGGTGCCATGGGCTGCACTGCTGCCATTGTCTTCACCAGCTTCGGTGCCTCGTACGGTACTGCTAAGTCGGGTGTCGGTATTTGCGCCACGACGGTCCTTCGCCCTGACCTGCTCGTCAAGAACACTGTCCCCGTCATTATGGCTGGTATCATTGCCATTTACGGCCTTGTCGTGTCGGTGCTGGTGACCGGTTCCCTGACCCAGCACCAGGCTCTGTACACTGGATTCATCCAGCTCGGTGCAGGTCTGTCCGTTGGTCTTGCCGGTCTCGCTGCCGGTTTCGCCATTGGCATTGTTGGTGACGCCGGTGTCCGCGGTACTGCTCAGCAGCCCCGTCTCTTCGTCGGAATGATTCTCATTCTCATTTTCGCCGAAGTCCTGGGTCTGTACGGTCTCATTGTGGCTCTGCTGCTTAACTCGCGTGCCACTCAGGAGGTCAGCTGCGTGTATCCGTCAGCTTAAAGGACGGGTCGTGCCGTCTGTATAAATTAGATCGTAATGGAGCGATAGTTCTTGGCGAAGCGACAATCGTGATGTTCCTAGAATCCAATAAGTAGAATCCAAAATGAACTATTCTTGTCCATTATCAATACTCCATTCCACTCGTTCATGCTACTGTAATTGCCAATCGGGTTCTTACTCCTTATCCAGTCTATTCGTTATATCATGGCTATCAGCTAAACTCCGCTGAGCTCGGCGACAATCTCGTCGCGACGCTTCTGCCAGGCGTCAACTTGCTGGAGCTTGGCTTCAAGTCCCTCGATCTCCTTCTCAACAGACTGGCGCGCGGCAGCAGTACCCGTCTTCTCGAGCGTCCACTGGCGGCCATCTTCACCAAGACCAATGCGCAGCTGAGCAGTGTGGTACTTGAGCAGGGAAGGGCGGTGTGAAATAGTGATGAGTGTGATGCCGCGGCGCTTGCACGTCTCGTACAGAAGACCCTCGACGTCGGCGCTGACAGCACTAGTGCCTTCGTCAATAACGGCGAAGCGCGGTCGCTTGTAGAGAATACGAGCAAACATGACTCGCTGCTTCTCACCACCCGAAAACACATCCTTCCACTCCTTGCGCGTCTCCCAACCACCCTCACGGGCGGGGATGTATTCGAGCTTGACCATGCGCAAAATATCCATGAGCTCATCGTCAAAACGGCCCGAGTCAATCATGTCTGCGTGCGAGTGCGGGTAGATGATCTGATCGCGTAGAGTACCATTGGATAGGTAAGGTCGCTGCGGGAGGTATGAGATATCGCGCTGTAGCGGCTTCGAAACGAGACCGCGGTATGTGGGCCACAGTCCAGCCAAAACACGAGCAATCGACGACTTGCCGACGCCATTGGCACCAGAGATGAGAATGTGGTCGCCAGCGTTGATGCGAATGTCTAGATCCTTGACGAGGATCTCACCTGACTGGCCAAGGCGAGCAAGTCCTGGAACGACAATCGGCGTGTGCTCAAAGCGCACACCGTTGAATCCCTCCTGGACAGTGCCGTGCACGTCAGCAAGAGTGAATTGGCCCGGCTTGGTCTGATCCAGGTCCTGGCCAATGGTCAGCGGCAGCTCGTTCTCATCATCGTCCTCTTCGTCATCTTCGTAGCCGCCGTAGCTGCCATGACGTCGCTGCTGCTTGGCATCAAGGTCACGATACGCATTGGCGTGGACACGGTGCAGTGTTGACAGAAGCTCAAAGACACGCGAAGTGTAACCAGCCAGCTCGGCAAGGTCCTTGATCGAGTACATCATACGGCCACCGGCGTCGGCGAGCGACAGCATAAGTCGCTTGTTTGTGATAAACTGCTTCATTCGGTCGCGCTCACGGAAGTCACGCTTGGCCATTGAAGCGCCAGCTGCAAGCTCGCTGATGCCCTCGGCACCACTCCAAGCGGGCAGGAACACGGGCAGACTGGCAAACATGTAGCCGAGTGCCGACCACGAGTACTTGAGGGTGAAGTCCTCAAACATGTTGTACGAGACCTTGATGCGGAGGATCTTGGCTGTATGGGTGACAACACGCTTGTAGGTCTTGGCAAGGATGCTGCGCTCGAAGCCGGTGCCGTCGTAAAAGGCAATCTCCTCGGCGTTGGTGATGAGCTTCGAGTGGGCGTTGCGGTAGTCTCCTTCGAGGCGCGCCTCGGCAGCGGCCAGACGGCCAAACGGCGGCGCAATGCTCTTGAGCATCCATGCGGTGAGCGCGTAGTTGGAGAAGATGCCGATCAGAGCGAGGGGTCCGAGGTTGCGCTGGAGCTGGTACGAGAAGATCATAAAGTCGACGAGGGGCTTGCCGAGGTTCGAGTAGAGGGACGCGGCGGCGTCGCAGAAGCGTGTAATGTCGGCGGTGATGTACTGGTCGACGGATTCGATGCCGCCGTCAATGTTGCTCACCTTGTAGTAGCCCAGCTCTTTGCTGAGGTAGATGTCGTGGACGTAGCGGACAAGACGTGTGCGGAAGGCAATGGAGATCTTTGCCTGCAGGAACTTGATCATGGCGTTGGTGTAGGATGCAGGGATGGCGAGCAGGAACCAGTAGGCAAGGCCACGCAGAAAGTCTTTGCCGTTGGCAGCGATGAGGTCGCGCACAATCTGACCGTCGAGTTTGGCAACGAGCAGCGAGAGCCAGGTGCGGGCTCCGAGGAAGACGGCGTGCACAAGCAGCAACGCTGAGGTCTTGGAGCGCAGGCGCGGCACGACAATCGACCAAATGGCCATGAACTCCTTCACAAACATCGAGTTGGCGCCGACCTTCTTCTCTGTCGAGGCAGTGCCCGGTTGCGGCAATGGCCGCAAAAACAACCGGCGGTGCGCCTCAAACGTGACCTTGCGCGTAGGATTGATGATGACCTTGGACATGCTCACCTGCGCGCTCGCCGACGGGTCGGCGAAGAACAGCCCGCTGGCCCGCGACACCTTGGCGCCGTCAGAATCGACCGGTCGCTTAGCTGTCGGTACGTAGATCTCGCGTGACCAGCCATCTTTGAGCAGAATAGCGGACGACTGGCGGTGCAGCTCTGAGAGCTCACGAGCTTCATTCTGGCGAGTACGCCGGACAAGCGAGATGCCGTAAGCAGCGCTGGCAGCAGTACAGGCAGCACATAGTGCCAACACGAGCTTGACCCTGGGGCTGCTGGCGGAAATCTGCGTGCGTATAAGCTGGGACGCAATCCGCGGGTTCTGCGCCAGCTGCACAAGCAGTTGGATGTACAACCGCGCAATCTGCAGCCGGCTTCGGCGAAGCTTTGACTGTGCGGGCATTGAGAAGTAGCCGAGGAATAGACCCAAGGAGCTTAACAAGAGCTCAAAAAGAGCTTAGAAGAGCTCACGGGGAATTCAAGTAGTCAGTGGAAGGCTCAGTCCTTGAAAAGCTCAGGGAAGCTGACAAGAGCTACGAAAGCTTAGGGGCAACCACTTCGGACGAGCAACTGAAGCTCAGAGTTCGGCACACACAGATTGAGTCGAAATGCTCAAAGTCGAGAAGTATCCACAGCTTACAGATATCCTGTGACTGTAACCTACGCTACAGGAATCCGATCCGTAAACGTAGCCGAGGCGGATGTAGATCAAACGGGATGATTTGGATAACGTGGAGAAGCTGGGCACGGTAAATGCCGAGCCGCAGCGGGGTCACGTGAATCGTCTGCTCCAGCATAGAAACGCCATGGCTACCTCAGTTGACGAAGTAAGCTGAAATAAATCATCCACTTAAAGTCTGTTCTGCTCAGCTTTAGTACGTGGAAGACTTAATTGGTCGAGGTAGCTTAGTTTGTGAGAGCACTTATCTGTTTATGATCCGTTACTATGACGTATGCCATATGCACACTATACAGCTTGTACGACTGAACCTGTTAAATCGTTCTCATTTGACTTCTTACAAGACTCTGCTGCTGTAATGCGACTCGCTACTGTACAGACTATATCCAATAAGCAGGATAGCTGTGCTTTACGCCACTTACTACTTACTTCGTCTCCTCTTATCTGTTCACTAAAACTCATCCGTTCACTAACTTTGCTAATAACATTTTATACACAGCCTGAAGCCCGTACATCCGTACATCTAAGCGCGCTGAGCACGCAGAGCACGGCGGGTCTTGACGGCGTCAGCGAGCTCGCGCAGAATTGTGTCGGTAGTCTCCCAGTTGATGCACGAGTCGGTGATGGACACACCGTACTTGAGACCGGCCTTGCCGTCGGGACCAACCGACTGCTTGCCCTCGTTGATGTGCGACTCGACCATGACTCCGATGAGAATGTCCTCACCGTTGGAGATCTGGCGGGCGACCTCGCGCAGCACCTTGGGCTGGTTGCGGTAGTCCTTGCTGGAGTTTCCGTGAGAGCAGTCCACCATGACGGGCACCTTGGTGCCGGCGAGCTTGCCCTTGACGGACTGCACCGACTCCTCGTCGTAGTTGGTGCCGTGGGTGCCTCCACGCAGAATGACAAAGCAGTTGTCGTTACCGCGGGTGGTGGTGATGGCAGCGAGACCCTGTTTGGTGACGCCCATGAAGCGGTGGGGGGCCGAAGCGGCCTTGACGGCGTCAACAGCGACATCCACAGATCCGTCGGTTCCGTTCTTGAATCCAATGGGGAAAGACAGACCCGAGGCCAGCTCACGGTGCAGCTGCGACTCAGTGGTACGTGCACCAATGGCGCCCAGCGACAGCATGTCAGCGAGGAACTGGGGCGAGATGGTGTCGAGCATCTCGCTGGCAATAGGCACACCAAGATCGGTCAGGTCGGTGAAGAGCTTGCGTGACACCCGCAGACCCTTGTTGATGTTGAACGACTCGTTCACATCGGGGTCGTTGATGAGTCCCTTCCAGCCGACAGTCGTGCGCGGCTTCTCAAGGTACGCACGCATAATGACAACCAGCTCGTCGTCGAGCTCGTCAGCCAGCTGCTTGAGACGCTTAGCGTAATCAAGCGCGGCCTCGGCGTCGTGGATCGAGCAGGGTCCGACAATGCACAGCACCTTGTCCGACTTCTGGCTCAGCACCTTGATGGCTTCACGACGTCCACGCTGCACCGTCTTGGCAGCACGGGCCGACGCCGGAAGCTCGGCCTGGAGGATGGCAGGGGGAAGCAGCGGGTCGTAGCCGAGAATGCGAACGTCTTCAGCCAGCTCGGGGCCGTGGTCGGGGCTTCCCTGGCGCGAAACACCGTCCGGTCCAAACATGGGAGATGGCGATGCAGTCGAGGGCATGTTTTGAAGGCAAATGTAGCAGGTAGAGAAGACTTTCAGACAACAACTTTCGTAGGTGTCTTTTGTCTGTAGAGGCTCGTGCTATGGAAACTTGCTGAATCCAGGGTTTTTCACACTGCGCCGGAAAAAACTTGCCAAAAGCAAAACTCAAGAGTCATTAATGCCCTAGCCCAGTACCGCCCCGCCCGGCGGCTCTCGCCCTCTGCTCCCCTAACGTGGGCGCGGCTGAAATCTGGGGTAGACACGCTAACGCTTAAGGCCGCTTCTCATTGGCCCATAGACGGTACTCGGGCTGGTATTGTTTCCAGCCTGGCTATGACTCAGAGGTCAGCCGACGGCCCGTCTATCCCCGCGGTATCGTCGTCGGGCCACCAGAACGGAATGTAGCCGCGCACGGTGACGGGCCCGGCTTCGGTCTCGACGACGAACTGCGCTGTCGCCGAGCCGAAATGCTCAAGCCGTACCAGCGCCAGGCCAACGTTGCCGATGTTCGACAGCAGCGTGCCGGACGATCGCAGCTTGCGGGATCCACGCTCGCTTCGTGACACGCCAAACGGTGATGCCTGGCCTGTGACTTTAGCCAGCTCGCTCGTGTTGCCGAGCGTCTCGGAAACGTCAGTAATAGGCTTGCCTGCCAGATCAGCTGGCACTTCTGCTTTGTCGTTGTACTCGAGTCCATCGTCACTCGACTCTCCAGTATGCAAAGATACAGGAATAATGCGCTTGCGCACTATGCCATGGTGATGCGACCGCACCGTCAGCTCCTGGCCAACGTAGCAGCCCTTATTGAAATCAACACCGCCCATCAGCTCCATGCACGAGTCCAGCGGAAGCGACGAACCGGGAATGAGCTCCTTGGGACCCTCGGGAATTCCATACACGATTCGGCGAACATTGTATGTAGCAATGCTTGCCTCCACGGGTCCAGCGTCGCTGGCGGCTGCGAGGTAACCGTCCGACAATACGTCAAACGGCGTCTTGTCAGCAGGCAAAACGAGCCGTAGTCCATAGCCAGGCGCGCGTGTATCTGTAGCGCCCACGAGCCAAGGACAGTACGGTTTCGTGCTGGTCGGTTGCGCGATGTCCAGTGGCATCGACTCCCCCAGCTCCGTATCGTCCCATACATGCCATATCCGCAGCTTTCCCTCTGCCACCTCCTCAATGCTCACTTTAGATCTCAGCTTGTGCATTTTAAGCATGCTGTAAATATCCCCAGCACATGCCTCGTGAACATCCACCAGGTATACGCTGTCAGCTCCGCCGATCTCGCCAATAGCACTTGGTAAGCTCGAGTGGTGAGCAGGATGGATGAATGCATCGGCCAGAACACGGCCCTTGGAGTTAAGAAAACCCGCGTAGAACCCAAACGTGTCGTGAGTATCATCGCCGCCCTCAACGAGCCGGTTCGTGACGAGTCCATTGATAAACTTGGCTGCGTCGGGTCCGTGTACCGCAATGAGCCGGCGATCCGCCAGCTGTACGTACCCTCGCGGAGGAGGACTTGGTGGAAGTCCCACAGAGCCTTCTGAATGTGTCGACAGATATCGTGAAGTCGCCTTTGCTGTTCTCGGACCCCCACGTATAGAGGCTGACAAAGTCGTATATGCGAAGCGTGATTGAGTCACGTACAATTGGCTTAGGCGGCACACACACGGCGACTGCACGCGCGCTCCATATCGCCGTGACGTTGCACCCGCTGGGCGTACCAAACCTACCCACTTGGCTCGTAGTAACATTGTAACTGAAAGCTATACATCTGAATCTTTCTACTTTGTAGCGGATCAGGGTTAGGACTTTTCGGGTATCAACGGCATTCCCGTCTG
The DNA here is from genome assembly GCA_030570555.1 of Sugiyamaella valdiviana. Classification (NCBI taxonomy): domain Eukaryota; kingdom Fungi; phylum Ascomycota; class Dipodascomycetes; order Dipodascales; family Trichomonascaceae; genus Sugiyamaella; species Sugiyamaella valdiviana. The sequence goes on from JAJLWF010000001.1 coordinate 500,015, forward strand.
CCAGGAAGTGGGCTACTGTCGAGGAAGGTGAGATGAGGAGGAATGAAAATCTTACTATCCCGAGAAGTCCTCAATGGCATTGTTGAATTCTCGATAACCCTGTCAATTGCTTGATGGCCCGAACCTCCAAGGCCCTCTCAGCCCAGAAGCTAAACACTGGCAGTGAACCTGCAGCAATAACGAACATCGAGACCACGAACGTTGCATTCACTACTAGGAGCTATAGCAGTAGTGAGAACGTGACATTTGTCTCCTCTGCTGGATCTGAATGCATTGGCGACTTATCGTTACTTCTCGTTACCACCCTAACCGGCTATAGATAGCAGTGCAAGATCTGAGCCACCTTGAATACCAGATCTCCGCTCTTGAATACTAAATACTCCAAACCTCTAGCTCTCTCTCTAGCTCCAACTTTCCACTCTGGATATGGCAATTCACACCGCTGAGTTGAGAGATCCTCTTACACCTGGCTGCAAGATTAGGCTGGCATATGCAGGTACCGGTTACCCGCAGTGCGCGTCATATCGAGATGCCGATGCTCCGTGGACTCTATCTTCTGCAATGCCGTCGCTGAAGTTCGTTCAAGGGGTAACTAATCTTTAACGCCTCGTACTCTCTAACTAAGGTCTGGAAGGACATGCTGGCCCGCGGTGGCCTCGAGCCGCTGCTGCTCGATAAGGTGGTAGCTGATAGCTTCATGATCTCTGCTAACTGGAGATGACCGTCACTGCTGCGCGGCCCGGCAGCGTTCAAATGGAACTGCAGATAGAGGAGAAGCATTTGGTAGGTTTAATTGACACGAGGTATTGGGTGCTAACCTCAGAACAGGCTTGGCGGCTTCCACGGTGGAGTCATCGCATCCATCATCGATATAGGCGGCTCACTAGCAGTAGCCTCGAACGGCTTGTTCGGCACCGGCGTCACTGTCGACCTCAACTCCACCTTTGTTGCGGCATCCAAGGGACTGGGTCACAACGTTCTGGTGGTATGTCTTGCGTACCTCGAGGCTCTTCTAACCTAGAACTGCAAGTGCGACAAACTTGGCCGCACTCTCGCCTACACAACTGTCGAGTTTCGTGACATTAATGACCGACTGCTCGCACGAGGAAGCCATACGAAGTACATTGTGCAGGCACTGAAGGATGTGAGTATTGCTCGATTCTCTGCTCTATCTAACACAGCCGAAGAATGTCCCCTTATCCCGCTGACCAGCCCCATATAGAGTATCATATTTGTAGCCACTTGACTTTACGACATAGAAATGCACAGTCGGCGAAGGAGATCGGCGGCTTTGCGCAAAGCCGGGTCAGTGACCTCGTCGCTGACACCACGATGTGGCACCACAATGAACTCGTCTGAATGCTCATCCTTCAAGATGTCGTTTGCAGTAGCATCTGCTGACAGATTGTGCCGATCTATTATAATGCCAACTTGAATATCCATGTATGCACGTGAAAGGCGTGGAATCGACCAGTCCATACCAGGCTGATGCGCCTTCACGTACAACTGCTGCACAGCGTCTGGCGCATCAGGCACTCGCGCGACACCGACAACATAGATACCTCCATAGGCTGTGGCCACGAGCGCTCCGGCGTGAAATTCGCTGTTTGGAACACTGAACGACCTGTTCCACTCGAACAACGGGGCTTGACGAATACAGTTTATGGGTCCTCCGGATAGGCGGCAGATTTGCCGACTCTTAATACGCTTGCGGACGCCCAAGTCACTTCGAAACTCGCTGCCTCGGCGGTTTTGAACAGTATCTGGCTTGTCCAGGAGCGAGAACTGGGGTTCAATAACTGATAGTGTCCCCAAGTCATCACCAGCTAACATAAAGATTGTCTCACCTCCTGTGTACAATGTCGCGAGAGCTGTGATGGCAGTATTGGGCGCGCCATAGTCAACACGCGGAAGTAAACGTTTGTCTACTACGTTCACAAAAGTCACCGCATTGCTCATGTCGCCAACAACGAGAAGTGCTCCAAGAGTTTGCAGGATAGTTCCAGCACTCCACGCGGGGTCCTCCGCTATGCCGTAGTCTACGGGTTCCAAGCTACCGTCGGTGCGAACAGCATAACGGCATACCTAAATGTTAGCAAATGTATCAACCCCCAAGTCATGCTGTCTCAACTTACCGATGTGCCTGTACTGACAAAGATCTGTTCCTCCTCGTCTCTGGCAACCGTCAAACTCCGTATTGCAGTCGGAAATCTCGACGGGGAATCATTAACTAGCTTAAGACCCTTTTTGCCAACTTCCCATACCTCCAGCCACGATTGAAGCTGCTCCTTGCGGCCTTGGGCGCCAACAGAGTCGGCAAATGTAGCCTTATCTTTGATCTGGTCACTCCACAAATCGGGATACACATACTTCTCTCCCCCGCAAACAAGGAAATGTTTCAAGGAGCCATTGTCGTTGACTTCTATCAGACAACACGAGTTTAGAATGCGATCTTTGATCACAACTGAAGTGTAGACACGCTTGGAAGGCAACCCCACCACCTGTATCATGGTCTGCGCCTTAGCGGCGGTCGTATCAAACTTTTGAAGCACCACGGCCACCACAACAGGGTCGCGTGCTGCTTCAGACGTGTTCTCCGATTTAGCCGAACCGGGCCGACTACGAGTCTGCTTCTTTCCGGGAAGAGGGCCAATGCTCGTAGACGAGACGTCAACAAGATGAGTAACGAGGGAATTGCGGCCAAAGACCATCTCGTTAATATTATTACCAGGTGACGATTCAAGGTCAAGAACCTCTAATGAATTGTTCTGGCAAACGAGAAATGAATCTTCGTCCTCGCCGACTGCCACCCACCGCGGCGTTGCAACCCCTAGCGTGTGAAACCGGCAAGAGTCCCAAGTGTTGGCTGGCCCGTGGATTGTTCCAACATAGTTGGAAATCACAAACAGCCACTCCCCATGCGCATATAATTCAACTGGAAGCGTTCCCACTTGAATAGCCGCCAATGGTGCTCTTTCGTGGGACGAAAAATTGTGAACAATTACACCGCCCTCTGCGAGACCGAACACGATTGTGAGCGGCTCTTCTATTAAAGACGAGATAGGCGAAGAACCCGCCGTTGAGATCACCATGCTTCGCACAGCTCGCAGTTGTTCATCTCGAATAGTTCCAGCGAGCGAGACCGTTGAGCCGATATGGAAAATCGATACTTCATCCTGGCCCCACGAGCTCGTGGCCACCCAGTCTCCAGTCACAGCAAGGGCTGACGTGTTGTTATATGGTAGCGCGTCACGACAAGGTACTCGGTGCAGTTTATCGTCCAGAACCACAAGCTCATCGGCTCTGATCAAGGAAATGTATTGCTTCGAGACTTGGGCAAAACTTATTTGGGGTATGTCGATATCAGGCTTCCATACGAAGCCAGGTGAGGAAAACCCCAGTACGCGAACCTTGGAAGGCTGAACCTGAACAAAGCTCCCTGACTCAAGCTGACCGAAGCAGAGGGTTCCATCATTGAGATCTAGCGATCCCCAGCTGCTCAGCTGGCGAAAGTGATGATTATCACCTACCTCGAAAACTCTTGTGTGGCGACCAAATGAAGCGATGACAACCTTGCCAGCGTGCTTTCCGGACCCCTGGCGGTTCGGTACGTTGCCAGTAGACACCATCCATGCTTTTTGAATGCCATCAAGGTTCTCGACAGTAATCCGTGTTCTAGGCTCGACGTGCGATGATATCATTTTCAATGATCCACCGATACCACCCGAGGCGACCACCAGCTGTGGGGCGCTGAACGGTAACGGTGTGCCATCCTGCTGCGGCCGAGGGATCACCATGTCGATAATGGGTCCCAGGTTAGTTGTTTGCTGAATGATGTCCAGTCGCCCAAGCTCTGTATTAATGTGAAACAAGGACGAGGAATGCGAGAAGCTCGAGGCGAATATGAAAGAAGCACCCAGGTACACAAGACTCGTGGGAACCAAGCCGGTGTGCGACTTCAAAGGTATGACTTCAATTGCCGTCGCTTGAGTATTGGGTGCAGTGCCCTGATTAGCACGGCCCGCTTGAGCAGGCTGAGGTATCTTGAACCGAACAACGTAAAAGTTCCCGGACTGGCAACTGATAAGGTACTGGTACGAGTTGATCATAGCGCAGCACTCGACACGCTCTGTCTTGGGTAACTCGCCTTTGATGGATTCGGTATACGTTGTAGGCGCGTCGTCCACATCCATCCAATCCTCACCAATATCTGCGTGTGCATCATCCGCTCGGTGATAATATATAGAGGATGCGGTGAACTCGAGGAACCCGCTGTCGTGTGGAGCCGCGTAGGCAATCTTGGAAGTTCCCTTGTGCTTTGAAATGGCTTCAAGAGCCAACGACTGTCGCCATTTGCTTTGTACTGGTGTACAGACCGAGACAGTTGCACTGGTAGGAGTCGTGCGATGCACCAGAGCCAACAGGGCCCCCATTGCGGACGGAACGAAAGCAGCGTCGAGGACTTGGGCCGCACTTGTCTCGTAAACAGTTACACTCTCAAAGATATGGGAAAGGAGTCCTGACATCACCGCTGGGTGTGTCTGTCGCTCATACCGGCGGGCGCTCAGCGGCGACCGGAACAAGTATCTCCATACGATGCCATCTTCACGCACTACGGCGATGTCTTTACCAAGCGGCGAAACGGCCAGAAAGTACTGCATCTCAATGTCAGGCACTTCGTCGGCAGATGGGTTCTCCAATTGTAGTGGTGTCAGTTCTGTCTCGTTCGTACGGACTCCGTCTTCGAAAAATGTGTAAAACAAGTTTGTAGAAGAACGCCATCGTACGACTCGTAGCGAGCCATTGCTCAATAAATAGATGACATCCTGCTTTCCCAACGGCTTTCCCTCAAAGTTTACACCAGCCACTCCGGCCACTGTACAGCTACCGATGGGCGGCTCGGGGACAGCGTAGATATCGACGAGAACGAGCTTGTCACTGTAGATTTCGTAGAACTCCAGAGCCATTGGTTTCGCCAACACGAGCACTTCCGAGTCGGCCGAAAACACCCGTGCCTTTGTGGCGCATTCAGATATGCCCGGAGGTATTAGCGGTACCACCAGTGGCGTCACTACCTCTGAAGTGTTGTCGTCCATGGCGGGGTGTATAACGGACCAAATGCTCCGCACTGTGAACTAATGAGGCCCAACCCTGATATCCTTATCATGCATGTGGGGGTGTAATCGTAACAGAAGTCAATGAGGAACGTCATTTCATATTATAACGAAACAAATGTAGGAAGTAGATTTAAGACACTATAGTGTATTTACAAGTCCATGCACTGTTCACTTCCTGCGCCGAGCGGTGCGCGGGACGAAAATAGTGGCCGTCTTAGACACCGGTGGCCGAATGGCAGCACCAAATCGGATAGGCCTTCCTTCGACCTGACGACCCTCAAGCGCCAATGCCGCTTTACCAGCGTCTTTGGCTAGTTCAAAGGTGATGACAGCACCTTCTTGATCAGGCCGTAGTTGCAGTTTCTCGATAGCTCCAAACGGCTCAAAGAGCTTCCTCAATTGACCCTCGGTCGCTACATCTGCAACATTGGAGACATACAGAACGCGGTTGTTGTCAGTCACATGAGCAGATTGCTTGGGCACCTGAGGAGTAGGGATTGAAACAGATATCTTGCGGCCCAGCAGTTCAGTGTCGTGAAGTGCCGAAACAGACTCCGCTGCTGCTTCGGCGCTCTCAAATGTAATAAATGCGTAACCGTCATGGAGACGGTCCTTGCTATGCTTGGACTTCGGCAGGACCAGCTTTTGAATGTTTCCCATAGGTTTGAATGTTTCGCGCAGCACTTGCTCAGTCACGCCTGTAAAATCAAGACCTTTGACAATAATCACATTTGCGGGCTCAGCTTCCCTCGCCTGCTTGTGGTCCGGATCCGATACCTTGACAATGAGCTTGACATGAGCTTTTTCATTGTTCGTAGATCCATTGAGACTCGTACTGTCGAGACTCTTACCGTCGAGACTCTTACCGTTGAGGCCTGCCGCTGCTTCACTGGCTTCCCCGGCAGAGCTGAACTGTACGTAACAGAACCGCCTGCGCGTGTTGAACTTCAGAGATGGAAGTCGAACACTCAAGATTGTTCCATACCGACCAAACAGTAACCGGATATCATCGCTGCCATATGTTTCAGGGAAGTTGGTGACCCACAAGGTGGTACGCCGACCGGACACAACTCTCACTTCGTGGTCGTCAAGCTTTTTAAGATCTCGCGTGAGCGCAGACAACACACCATCGGCTGACGACATCTCCAAGATCGCTGTAGCTGTATCATCCGAGGTCTTTGTGAGTTGCACAGCGTTAATCTCACCACAACCGGTGAAGAACGCCCGAACTCGCTTCTCAGATGTGTCTGATGGAAGATTGCTCACTATTATCGAGAACTCCTCCCGATTTCTAGACGGCCCTTCTTGGTTGTCTTGTTTTTTACTTTCGGGAGACGGTTCCTCCAACTCCACTTTCTTCCGGGGTGGCTCATCTTCTTCTCCGTCCGGTTCACGAGGACGCGTGCGCGAGGGTGGATCTTCGGCCATGCTAGCAGCGGGAACGTCTGCAGCAGACTCAGTTCTCAGGTTTGAAATCAGAATGGAGAGCTCCTGTACGCGAGCCATCGCATCTTCGACGGCATCAACGTCTCCTGCCGCTTCAAAGAACTCGACATAGCGCTGAAGAAGCAACTCTGGCGAGTCAACCAGGATAGGGGGATGCGATTGAAAAGGATCCAATAGCTTGTCAGCAGTTGTGGAATAGTTTTTCGACTGAATGTTACTCTTGTACCACTCAAATCTAGTAGACCAGAATATGGCTTTTGTGCAGTGAACGGGAATCAGCAAGGACCACACTTGCTCCGCTTTGCCAACCGCACCAACCTCGGTGAGGATGTTAATAGCAGCATGCTCGAGACGAAAGTACTGATCAGAAAACTGCGCTGCAATATTGACAATTTCACTGACAATACTTTCAACAGCTTCCTCGAAATAGTCTGGGGGGCTTTCCACGCTTGCAGCCACTACCTGCCGTAGGTAGAATAAATAAGATGTCATGACCACATACCAGTCGTAATAAGCGGCGTATATTTCGGTTGTGTCAACCTCACCGAGTTCAGATGGCGAGAACAGCTTCCTGACGAGATCGAACTGAGTCAGGAGGGCCTCCAAATCCACTGGGGCCGTGATTGCGGTGGTTGATAGACGAAATCTTCGGCTCCAGAGGAGTGAGCTTCGGGGACATGACCTTAATGCTCTGTTGCACAATTCCAGAGCATCTGATTTCCATCTATACTTCCATAGGTAAGAAACATATGCGTTCCAGATTGTGGAAGAGTCTGGTATGTGCAAGAGGGAGCGCTCAAAGAGGGCCCTACCTAGACGAAAATCGGACTTCTGCTTTGGAAGGCTTTGTTCCCATTGAATATACTGTTCCCACACATCGGGGTCTTGTGGAGCAGCCCGTACTTTGAGCTCCCACGAGTCACGCAGATCAATAGCTTTGCGGGTCTTGCCAACCAGGCGGTTTGCCTTCACCATTTCCTCCTCGTATCCACTGTTGTTGTGTTGTGTGATGAATGACGAGAAGTCGGAGAACGTCCGTGCAATGTCGAGGTGAGGAACCTGAAGCCGCTGCAGGTAGAACTCCTGAACCTTAGCGATCTGAGACGAGTCGACTTGCAGTTCTTGTACCATGTAGTCGCGAGTCCAGATCCACGGCTCCTGGCTACTGACGAGATCGTACTCCACAGTACCGTAGAGACGCATAATTGCAGACCATACGATGCTCCATGGCAGGGATCGTTTTGTACGCAACGAAGCCACACTTTCAAGGCAAGCTATGCACAGTGAAGGCGCCCGCCAGTTTGTGAGAGCTTGGAAACAGAGCTTCAGCAGATCCGGAAACTCTGCCAGGCCCTCGTCGACGCGACTCTCAACAAGGTGTATCCAGTGAAGCCATTGCTCTTCTGTGAGGGCGACAGAAGTCGACATTGCCTCTAGGGCTTTCTCAGCCTCGAGCTTCTCCCCTGAGGACATCAGCAGCTGTACAAGCTGCCAATGGCCCTCTGAGTTGAGCGGATCCACCGCCAGCTGGGATCGCAGACTGTCCACGTCATTGATCGTTGAAGGCTCACTCATTGCGAGTGTATACCGTGAAATGAAATCAGATCATCGAAATCCATCTAATATGCATACCCTAGAATCGCATCAGATACACCGACAGAATAGAATCGACAGTACAGAACCGCCAGCATGAAACCGAAAGCAACTCCAGACTAAGGCCAGGTCAGGACTTCGAATGACGTTGACTCTGAACTATGTAATTTTCAAATAGTCCAATAAACGGGAACGTACAATCTACTTTAAGCCTCCCTCTTCTAAGCTACTGCCACCATAATTCCACTTTCAACACTTCAACCTACTTGGATTTTGGTTCAAACACCAAACTATATACAATGTGCAATCTTAAGAGAGCCAGGCCGTGGTCCCTTATTTCTTGACACGGTTCTTGTCGATAAGACGTTCCTGTTCTTCACGCAAAGCAGCAAGCTGATCCGGAGACATGGGAGGAATAGGCACATCACTGAAGTCGTCGGGACGGAAAACAACGGATGTGTACATATCTAAGTTAGCAGAGCGTCGTCGTTCGCTCGAAATCACTTACAGACACCGACAACGACGCCAAAGAGTGCACCACCGAGAGCAGTGTTTTTCCAGAAGTATGGGCGGCGAGCCCGGTAGGCTGCCGGCGTCATGGCAAAGTTGACATGGTTTTGATACTTGCTGGGCTCAATTCTGAGTTAGCACTGGCAAGTTCACGCTCGCTGGCTACTTACATGCTGCGTCTTTCTTGCATTGTGATACAGTGCATCTGTCTAGTGGACCGATGTTTAATGTCTTCACGCGGTTACCCGGGCGTATACTAGATGTGAAGGTTCACACTACGGAGATGCAACCATCCTTCATAATAATTACCTTCGCTACATCTCTTTCAGAATTTTAGAGAATTGAAGCAGTCTGCAGTTGAATCCTGTAGTCTACTGACAGGATATTCCCTGCGATTAACCCACGATGGGTCTCGTCGACTATGGATCTGATTCCGAATCAGAACCTGAGATTCAGCCCAGTCAAGCGACAGGACCAGGACCGCTGAAGGGTGGATCTAATTCAGACTCACAAACCGATGGAGCTCCACAGAAAAGTACATCTGCTGTATCCGGAGTAACTGGGCTGCCTGCTCCTAAACGGTCTAAACGTAAAGTTGTACTGACTGTCGATTTGCCCACCGAGGATCCAGCTGAGCTACCAAAAGAACTACCAGCTCCCCGCCAGTCAGATTCGAAAGCATCGATAGCATCGTTGTTACCAGCGCCGAAAAGACGAGCGTTAAACTCGACGAAGCCAACTCCCAATGCCATTGCGTCACCTTCGGAATCAAGACCTTTGGAATCACAACCCTCGGAATCACGGCCGTCGGCGTCACGGCCCAGTGTGGCATCAAACTTCGTTCCAGCTTCAGTACTCGCGCGACAGGCGAAATATGGGGCTTCAAAACCTTCAAAAGACATCACCAGCGACACAGCTATTGCACTAAGAGTCGCGGAGAGCCTAGAGGGAGGCTCTAAGGGTACAGGCAAGCCTAAGAAAGACTCGACTAAAGACTCGACCCGTGAAGGACTGAAACAAAAAGATTCGGATCAAAAACCAGCACAGCCACCAAAGGAAAACTCTAAGCCTCAGGCTCTACCGTCGCTGTTTTCATTCTCAACAACGCCATCTTCCAGACCTGCTCCAGGCCCCCAAGTTCCTGGAACGGACTACACACCCATCATTGTGGACGAGGAAGTTACTACGACAAGTGGAGAGGCCGATGTGCTGGAAAGCGACGGAAACATTTCTGAGCCTCAGCGTGCATCTGTGAATCTGAACCAGCTTGCTACCAGTTCTGGTATCTCTACAGAGGTTCTTGACAGGTTTGAGGCACGAAACAAGCGGTCACAACGTGACAAGGAGGAAATCAAAGTCGTTGACTTCAGTGTCGATGAGTTCTACACCGAGAACGAGCGGTTACGCGCTGAGGGTGTGCTCCAAGAGTCGAAGCGGCCTGTGTATGCCATTGGTGGAGGCAGGCACCAGCTTTCGTCTCTCCTGTCCAGCGCGCGTGCCAACAAAGAAGGTCTCGAGGATATGTTTGCTCAGGGAAAACGCAACAAAGCCGAGTCAGGCTCCAAATATGGCTTTTGACTTAATTTATTGAACGATGAGACGATATTTAATGCATGCTGAGATAATTTGTAGTGCTGTGTGATGCCACATGCCGATATGCCTGCAACTGCTCTAACCAGCACTCGACGAAACATTGAAGAAGTGTAGATACTAGACTATTACTCTATGATATCACTCGTATTAAATTCTAGGCTTCACAGCTCATCTCCAGTTTCTACTGCTCACCCGTTTAGGCAACTGCCTCGGCGATCTTGATCCGGGGATGAGCCGCGGTGCCCCGCAATTCAATCTTTCGCTTTTACACATCAGTCTCTCGCCATCAAAATGAGTCGGCATTTGTCACGCAGACTGGCGGTTTGGCGACCTTCAACAGCTGCTTCACGGATAGGTCTGCGTGCTGGTGTGATACGATCCATGTCTACGGGCAATGATTACGTCAAGATCGTGGACGTTTCTCCTCGTGATGGGTTGCAGAATGAAAAGGAACTCGTGTCGACGGAAACTAAAATAGAGCTCATCAGCCGGCTTGTCCGTGCAGGTGTGCCGGCCGTCGAAGTGACGTCTTTTGTCTCGCCCAAATGGGTGCCTCAGATGGCCGACTCAACTCAGGTTCTCGGCTACGTTCTCGAGAAGCTGGCCACAAAAAGTGCAACCGAGTTCCCCGTACTGACGCCAAATCTCAAAGGTCTAGAGGGTGCCATTGCAGCAGCTGACAAAGTGGGTGCAAAGGTGCCGGAAGTGGCTATTTTCGCTGCTTGCTCTGAAGGCTTCAGTAAGAAGAACCTCAACAAGTCTATTGCTGAGAGTCTAGCAGCATTTGAGCCTGTCGTGGAGAAGGCCAAGGAGCAGGGAATCAAGCTGCGTGGCTACCTGTCTACCGTCGTGGGTTGTCCGTACGATGGCAAGACAGACCCTGTGACTGTCGCGAAGCTAGCGGCACAGCTGATGGACATGGGCTGCTACGAGGTCTCGCTAGGCGACACAATTGGAGTAGCTACGCCAAAGCACATTGAGCGCCTTCTTGATGAGGTCCTGATGGCTGTGCCAGCTGAAAACCTGGCAATCCACGCCCATGACACCTACGGCCAGGGCGTTGCAAATGTAGTGAAGGCAATCGAAATGGGCATACGTGTCGTGGATGCATCGACAGGCGGCCTTGGAGGCTGCCCATATGCCAAGGGAGCATCTGGAAATGTCTCCACCGAGGATGTCGTCTACACACTCCATGGACTCGGCATCAGCACCGGAATTGATCTAGCAAGCGTGGCTGCAACGGGCGCGTGGATATCGGAGCAGCTTGGTCGTCCAAACAGCTCGCGCGCTGGAAAGGCCATTGTCTCGTCGGGGCAAAACGGTCCCTGGTCGAAATTGTAATAGCATTAAAGCTGTCGTACAAGGCAGCATGAAGCACAGATTGTCCGTACCAATTGACTGTGTACAAACGCAACCGCTGTATAGACATTGCCATTGGCTAGTAATTAGCATCCAAAAGCTACAGCATACAAAGGTTCTAACAATTTTAATGCCATTTCCATCAGATTAGAAGCCAAGTTGTAAAGCGTGATAAATTCTCGTTTACTATGAGCTCTAACTTAGTTCCTACTAGCCGACACGACCCGAACAATCCAGATCGCGTCAATTTCTACTCATTAGGTCGCAGGTCCTACACTTCGATACTTGTGCGACATTACCTCGAGGAATCCCAGACCGATTACAGCCCGTCTCGTTCCAGCTTCACTAGCTATGTACCGTATCGACCGGCACATCCAACGCTCTTTAACACAGTTTAATGCTCTACATAGCTGAGTGTCGATGCAAATACGAGAATACGCTCGTCCTTACTCGTCTTGACTTCTCGTCATGACTTGGACTTACTGACTTACTCGTCCTTGATTCCCTGGCGTTAGCTGGCTCTGTGAGCTGCAATTCTACTTACAACCCAGGCGCGAGCTCCAAAGTACAGAGGAACTCCAACGCATCCGTAGGTGAACAGAGCGTAGAAGGGGTACACAATGAGCTTTGAGCGGGGGTGTCGCATCCACAGGGCCGTGTTACGGTGAGCCTGGAAGTATCGCTGGTAGTAGTTGACGTTGTTGGCGGGCTCGGGTTAGACAGGAGGCTCGGGAAAAGAGCGACGGCACGATTACAAGCTCGATTGAAGCTTGCAGCCGTCGTTGTGCTCTCACTTGTCCACTTACCATTGTTGGAGTTGAACGTACGACTGTACAGTAGAAGACCAGGTGAAATTTCCATATTCAATATTTGGCCAATCATCGGCCGAGTATTGGCAGTTGGCCCGGCAACAAGTATGGCCTGACCTTAGCCGCACGTATCAAACCTTACCCTCGAGTATGACCTATACCAATGGATAGGACTGTTAATCAGCGTAATTAGCATCTGGTGATGCAATTATATTATATACAATAATTCGTTACATGCCTGTTACTCGCAGGAGTTCGTGAATGTCGTTGGCCTCCTGAAGCTCTCTGAGACTCAATCGAGTTGGCTCCCATTTATCGGCCAAGCTGACAGCCGTTTTGACGAGGTAGAGCACCCCGAATAAGTCTGCATCGCTCGTCCATCCAAGAATGCCATCATATCCCATAGTCTTAATAACTTTTTCCACGTCTAAGACTCCATGATGAGCCCATTGCGCGAATGACTGACGCTCACCAGCAGTGAAGCAATCGCTGAACTTGTCCAGTTTCCGACCCCACAAATCCATGCGGGAAAGCTCGTTCCTGAAGAGGTTCTGCTTCTCAACACTGAACAGAACCTGATCCGTCTGCATGGCCCGGTCGAGCATCTTCGAGATGTTAGGGAGCGGTCCTCCTAAAACCATATCAAGCACTTTGGGTAGAGTGCAGCTGGTATGACGCAGAATATGGTCAAACAGACGGTCTTCAGCATAGGAGCTTGTAATGCTTCCTAGATTCAAACGCTCTGAGACCAATTCAGTTGCAGCTGCTCTCAAATCAACATCATCATCAGTGAGAAAGTTGAACAGTCGCATGTAAACGGGTAGGCAATCGGCATCCGATGTAACCACCTGTAGGTATCCGGCAACGGAGAGCAGAGCCGCTTCACGCTGGGGAAACTCCATATTTTCAGCAGAGTACTTATCGACAAGGGACATCCAACGATTCTGCGCTGTGGTATTGTCACTTCGGGCCGTCAGCGGTCCGAGTGTCTCCAGGGCAGATTCCAGAATCTCCTCAGTCGAATCTGAAACAGCAGATTCGTATAGTAGATCCCAGTATTTGCCAACGTCTGTTAGCAGACTGCCCTTCTCGAGAGCAACAATCCTGCTGAATACACACACAGCCGGTCCTCGTACGGTGTCCCAGTCACCAGTCGTGAAGAGCTCCCACAGAGAGTCCACGATGGCTTTACCTTGGGCTCCACGACAAGACTCTACAGAGCCATCCAGAAATTCAATTGTGATCAGCTGAACCTCGTAGCTTGAGTCGAACAGTAGGACACGACACACTCTGCTGAAATCTTGAGTAGACTGCGTCATGTTGAGCCACACCTTTGCGATCTCAGCACGAAGAACACGCGAAGCAGAACTCATTCCCACAGTCTTCGGTCTAACCACATCGTCGATTGAAGCGGCATTAACTAACAGGTCCTGAATTGCTTGAGGGCACAATAGAGATACCACGCGAGCAAAGGCTACGGCTGTCTCGGGGCAGCCATTCGACAAAAACCATTCGTCAGTCATAGACACGAGAAACTGTGTAAGCTCGTGGTCGGCTTTAAGCTCTTCACCAGCCTTCTGGTACAGCTCGATTAGGAACATCAATACACCATGAAGTATGTTCTGGTGAGCAGTAGAAACTGCCGCGTTTGCCAGCAGAGCTTCAGCAAACGAACACGCCTCATCTGATGTAATGATAGAGGCCAGAACCCGGGCAGCCATTTCTCTAATTTTCCAAATACGACTCCCAAGACAACTGAGAATGAGAGGACGGAACTCATCCAGGCCATCATAGCCATTTACACCCTCAATACGAGCCAGAAGTGACAGAACGGGAAACACAGTCTCCACATGCTGACTGGACTGTTCTGTGGTGTCGAGAAACCTAACGTGCTCCTTGAGGTTGTTTAGCAGAACGGGGCGTACGCCATGGTACCGAGTGAAAAACAACCGAGCAGACACTTTACTCTCAGTCTTTGCTCCAAAGAGACGGTTCTGCAGAGCAGTAAAGAGCATTACCGCACAGTTTCTTATCGCCCATACCTCGCTCGAGAAGGACGAAATCGCGAGGTCAAGAGCCTTGTCGACGAGAACTGCCGAGCGAGTGGAGAGCTCTGCCTCGATAAATAGAGCTTTGATGCAGTTGAAGGCATGAACCTGCGGTAGATCCATTTTCTCCTCTGCAGATGCAACCACAGGTTCCTGGGCAATCCTGAGCAGCTTGTCAAAGGTCTCAGAGAGAAGAGAGCTCTGGGGGTCGATATCTGCCGTGAGAACCGCTGTTATGAGGAAAGGAAGACCTCCAGAACGACGAGTGATGTACTGTGAATGTAGTTGGATGAGTTTCAGGTTCTCTGTCAACCAGTTTGACGAGACATCAACCAGCTCGGGACGAAGGTTACACTGCACGCAGCACGCAACAAAAGTTGGATACACTGATGAAAACGCTCCTCGGTGACGCACCGTAGCGAGCTGGGTCAGCACAACCTCACCAGATTTGACAACCTGGTTATTGCTCAGTAGATCTGGTGAGCAGTTATCTAAAAGGCATTTCAGTAAGGCGGTTGATTCCTTCACTGCTCTCCATGAGTAGCTTAGAATGACTTGCGAGGCCGGGCCGTACTTTTCTTCCAGGTCCTGGTTGTAGATGGATTCAAGCTCCTCAGGCATGTTCCCCTCTGGTGAATCATGGCAGAGAATATCTTTGACAACCTCCCAGATACCCAAGATGCAGTTCACAATACGCTCTATCAGTGCAGTATCAGCCACGGCTGGGGTAATCTTGTTACCTTCCTCTAAAATATAACGAAGACACGTGAAGCTTCCGTGTATACAGTCCTTGTGTACAGCAGACGCAAGATCCTTAGATGCGTTTTTCACTTGGGCCTCGACATGGCTCACCAAACTGTGAAGGTACTCGGATCTGTTATCGCCAGAAAGGTAGTACACCAGCTCGGCGATGCGTGCGCCAGTATCTCCTTCTCGTCCTCTCATTCCCGACAGAAGGCTAGCGGCCTTGGCCTTCAGAACTTCGAGATCTTCATCGTTGGTGAACCCCGCGATCGGCATAGCAGCCATGCGCAAAATACTTGCAGAGGTAACTCTGATATCCTCGTAGTTGCTCGCGACGCAGTTAACAAGCAGACGTACCGTTGGTCGGTCGTACACTGCAACGCTGAACGGATAGGGGATGTAGCCCTTTTCAAAGTATTTCGAGTCAACAGAACTATCAATGCCAGACTGCACTAGGAGTTTTAGCATCGAGAGCCCGGAGAACATAGAGTGATACGGACTGCCTGGGCGCATCAAATCCTGGATATATCTGAGAAACCACATGCAGAAGTCGAGAACCTCTTGAACAACGGACTCATACTGTTTGATCACTGTCAAGTCATCATTATGAGTGGTTGAGCCGTTGTTGAGGTGGTGGGCCAGCTTACTGCGTAACTTCTCGGCCTTTCGGGAGGTAGCATACGAGTAGTTGCGAATGCGAAAGAAAAATTGGCGCAGTAGACCGTGAACTTGATATCTTAGTCCAGCATCAGATTCTGAGAGGAGGTCATCCATAGATTCCTCAAGCGCTGCAAAGACGTAAGCGGGTACAGGTTTAGATCCTTTGGGGCTTGACACCAACAGGGACATGCCACTTATACGTAGGGGGGCCGACGAGTGATGCAGGAGCGACGTCAGCAGCTTTGTATCAATCAACGAGCTATCCAAATCAGTGATTGCCAGATCCTGGCCAACTTTGAGCGCGCCAATTAGCAGGCTCAAGTGACTCTCGCTGTCGAGACGCTGGCGAAGAGGCTCCACAAATACATGCAATGATGCGGGACAAAACTTGAACATGTGCGGAAGAAAGTAAGATAACATGTGTGTGCGGGTGGACTCAATCTGTATGAAAGTCTCCACAGTGTGTGCTGACCACATGTGTGTCCAGGATGTGATGTGATCTTCAGTAGCTTTAATCTCGAGAAAAATGCTTTGGTAAATGGAGAAGAGAGCTCTGCCAATGGGGTTGGCTAGAGAATCAGATCCAATAAGTGGCAGTGTAGTCTCCAGGAAAGAGGGATCAACTGACAGTATGTAGCTACCTCCAACGTGTTTGGAAAGAATCTCAGTGGTAACATAAAGTACGCGCATCGTCTTGGGGAACTGCAGTACGCGATCTGTCCAACCTTGCAGCAGCGACGTCAGCTCCTTTTTAGCCCGTAGCTTAGAGAGCAAAATAATAATCTTGGTGAAGAGGTCCCGCAGTGCGTTGCCTAGAGCAGCTCCCGAGTCCGTCCAGAAGTCACACACAAAGCTAAAGACTGTCGTAGCACGCTCATTTGTTACGATGGGGCCCACTTTATCGGCATTGCGGGCATCCACACCAATCCACTGGATCGACCGCTGAAGCCATACACTGAGAGAGTCAGCTGCGGATGTCTTGTGCGTTCCGAGTCCGGGGCTTTCAACGGCAGACTCCAACAGAGGTTCAAACTGATCCAAGAACCTAGAACGTTAGCACTGATCTGGCGGGACTTACGGGGTACTCACCATTTGGAATCAAGATCCGCGGGCTTAGTAGCCACCAGAGCCTTCCGGATATCGAGACAGGCGTTCTCCGATATATATGGCATTGTAATAACGGCTATTCAACAGGCTCAGCTGTCGTAGTGAACTACAAAAAGTTTCAGGAAAAAGTAACTCGTAATATTCAGCCGTATATAGTCACGTGATGCCATATACGATGCTGACAATCCAGCTGAGGGCACGCAAGCTGACTAAAGTCGCGGTGTTATCAAACTTTTGTGGAGTTCGTAGGGCTAAAGTGTATGCAAATCATCTGGTGTTTGTGGGTGATTGATGTGAACTCATCCGTGCTTTTCGCTGAGCTGTCAAAGCCCCTTAGAGTCAAAGATTGAGTACAAGAAATGTCAGCCAGAGCTTATAGTCCGAATCTTCCGGCTTATAAATTTAACTATAGTATTACATTACTGCATTGAAGTTTATTCTTGTATCCTCGAACGAAACTTGTTGTTATGTCCTCGCATTTGAGACATATGGCTTAGCTCCGATTGGCATGTACCTGACGTTGTCGTGCTTATCTCCGCGCCGTTTATCCTTATGCAGGTGCCCTCCGCGGCCTGACGAAGCTCGATTACAAAGCTTTGATTACACAATCCACGGATAGCACGTCATTGATGTGGTGAGATTTGTACAACCGTACTTATATAAAAGAGCCATCCGGACGTGTATCGATACCATCTTAGAATATCTACCTCATCAACTGCATTGAAATGTCCAAAGGAACTGTCTTACTCACTGGAGCCTCGGGTTTCTTGGCCCTGCACACTCTAGAGTCTCTATTGAAGGCTGACTACGACGTTGTCGCAACTGTGCGAAGCGAAGCACGTAGCGCGGATGCTAAGAAGATTGCCGCCAAATACGGCCGCAACGTCGTCTTTGAGATTGTGCCCGACATTGTCGCTGCTGGTGCGTTCGACAATGCGTTCATTAACAACAAGAGTATCACCAAGGTTGTGCACACCGCTGCCAATGTGACGTTTGCGTACAAGGATGTGCACACTGAACTCATTGATCCGGCTGTCGAGGGAGTCCTCAATGTCCTCAAGTCAGTGACGAAGCATGCACCTCAGGTCGACAAGGTTGTAATCACTTCGTCCTACGTGTCCGTCTACTCTTTCACCACGGCTGGAAGCTCCAAGACAGTGTACAATGAGAAGTCGTGGAACGATATCACTATCGACAGACTGGACATTGCTCCAGCTGCTGGCTACGGTCTGGCGAAGACTCTTGCCGAGAAGGCATTCTGGGACTTTATCGAGAAGGAGAAGCCGTCGTTTACCGGTACTGCCATCAACCCTCCTCTTATTTGGGGGCCAATTTATGGAGCAGTTGAGAGTGCAAGTAAGCTAAACACTTCGAGTGTACTCTTGTACAACGTCCTTGTTGGTAAGACTCCGCAGGGTACTCTGATGAACTACATCGATGTCCGCGACGTGGCAGACCTTCACGTTACGGCTCTGAGTAACCCTCGCAGCGCTGGTAAACGCTGGGTTGCTAGAGCGGGTGTTGCGTTTGCTTCGGATATCATTGAGTACGCAAAGGAGGCTGTTCCAGAGTACGCTAAGATTGCTCCTGAGATTGACTCCGAGGTTGATCTTCAGGCGCTGCTTGATCGCCAAGCTGGACTTGATGCCACGGCCACCCTAGTCGAGTCCCGTATTACCTACCGCTCGCTCGCGGAGACAGTCGCGGACTCTGCCAAGTCGTATGCCGAGCTCGGTCTGTTTCCCAAGGCTTGACCGGGGCTCATAACCAGTGAGGTAAATTATTATTGAGGTGAAGATCTAAATATTACTGAAAATACTACTAAATTACTAGACTCACCACACTATAGTCTAGTAGTAATTCAACAGAATTCAGCCTAGCATTGGCCATAGTGTGTTTTAACTAGATGACACTCCATCTTTGAGAACCAAATGTAGTTACAACGAAGCGAGGTCATAATGTCAGTTCACACTACAGAATTCACGCCATGTAATATGTCACAATCGGCATAGTCACATCAAGCATTGCAGCCCGCTTCGTTGCACTTTCTCCTGACGATTTACTAATGAGTGGCTGCAATGTAGTTCTTAAGTCATTCAGGTCATTCATGCCATTTATATGTACAATTTCAGGCAACAAGCCGGCTACTGAGCGCGAAGCGGGTTCTCTAGAATGCGGATCGGAGCACGCTGGCGATGAGTGCGAGGAGTAGGCTTCAACTCAAGTTCCTCAGCAGAGGCGGTATCGATAAATGCTGCTCGCATCGTGTCGACTTCCTGCTCAAAGCGAGCGCGGGCCTTGTCAGTCGTGCACAGAGCATCAACTGCCTTTTGGGTTGTAGGATCAAGCGGTAGTCCCTGAGACTCGAGTCGAGCCACGACTCGGGCTGTGATTGCACGTCGCATGTCGCGCTCGCCGTCAACGAGCTCTAGAATCGACTGTGGAGCGTTGTCGCCAATGCGGTTTTCGAGTCTTAGCACTCTTGTGTAGCCTCCTGTTCGGCCCTCATATCGAGCCGCCAGGTCGCCGAAAAGCTTGGGCAGAATCTGTGTTGGCTTGAAGATGTACTGGAGAGCACGAGTCTTTGCGCTTTTCTGGTCGGGACTCTTGTTTTTGGCCAGGCTGATGAGTCGTTCGGCAGCGACCTGGGCTTCTTTAGCCTTTGCATGTGTCGTGGTGATGGACTCGTGCTCGATCAGCGACGTCACGAGGTTGCGCAGCAGCGACTTGCGGTGCGCCGGATTTCGTCCCAGTTTTCGAAACGTCATTACAGATCAGGCCTACAACTGAATATTGCAACTATCAAGGTCTGTTGCAAATATCAAGGTCGATGTTGTAAAGGTATAGAAATGCAAATGGAGATGCGGGTCGAGAATTTGTCGTGCGGCTTGTCCGGCCAATAATGCGGACCGGCAGTTGTATCAATTCACCCATCTACACCATGAGCAGGATATACGGATTCCTAGGAGGTAAGTCGAGTGGATATGAGCATACAGGACTAATACAAGGAGTCCTCACTACCACGTCAGTGGCATACCTGACGGTGCGCGAGGTGCAGGCCAACTCGAACACTGTCAGCACTCATCTCCAGCAATCCAAGCAGGTGCTCGATTCACACGGAAAGCCCCGCGTGCGCGAATCAAAGGTCCTCGAGTACGAGAGCCGCAACAGCATGAGCGAGACGATGAAGGATCTGTGGAATCATGAGATCTCGCGAGCCGTCACCTGGCTGTTCTCTGTAGGCAGCAGTCGGGAGTAGATGAGAGGAAGCGCGAATGAAACGATTGACGTGAATTGTGTGAAATGGAGTTACCGGAAGGAATGACTTTGGAGTGACCAGTAGAGTGACTCGAGAAGCGAGTGCCGAATATCCTGATATCACAGCTCACTTGAAACATATAGCAGCTCACTTGGCTGATATAGATATACGAAGAACTACGGACATTTGTTAAACTCTACTTTCAAACACGCAGTATATCAGAGCGTGCGCCGTAAACCAATCCTCTGATTTCAATTCAGATAGCTTGAATTCGTAGTTGGCGTTCGGGCTCTACTCCTACTCTGCCTCAGCACCTGCCTTTGCTGGCTCTGTGTTGGCTTCGCCCTGAACTGTCTCTGCACTATCTGCACCGTCGGCACCGTCAGCTTCAACCTGCTTCTGGGCATCCTGCTTGGCGAAGAACCCGCGGATATCACGCTTGACCGTCCACAGCCAGATAGGAGACACTAGTATAAGAATAATGGCAATGAGGGTCTGTGGAATGGCCCACACGCGAGGACTGGCTCCAATCGCAAGTCCGCTCAGAATCCAGCCAATTGTGTCAGTGAAGATGGTCTCTGCACCTCCCTCGAGCTTGCGCACAACATCTGCTGCCACGTCGTCGGGGTTCAGCGGCGTCGATTTACCCTCGATGATGCGCGTGATTTCAGGCTTTGTGCGCTCCTCGATCTCGAATCCCTCGGTGTCCATGTTTCCTGGTATAATGTGGCTCACCTTTAGATTGTAGCGGATGCCCTCCTGGCGCAGGATATCGGCAAACGAGCGAATGGCTGCTTTGGCTGGGGCATATGATCCATAGCCGATGAACGGGAACAGCGCCAGAATTGACGAGCACAGCACAATGTAGCGCTCCTTCTGTTTGTGGTCTGGCGCTTTAGCCACGACGCGAAGAGCCGCGTGCGAGAAGTACAGTGCTGTTTCGTAGCCCGTGAGGCCGCTGCGCAGCTGTTCAGGCTCAATGTCGACCAACAGCCCCGGAATGGCTCCACCAGCACAGCAAATAACCATGTCGGGCACTTCGCCAATCTCTTCAAACACGCGCACACACTGATCGGGTTTCGACACATCAGCAGGAATGAACCGCACACTCTGAGTCTCGCGAACCTTGAGCTCCGATACCTTGGCAGCCGCAGTTTGCAGCTTCGCTGCTGTTCGAGCCACAATCACCACATTGGCGCCCTTGCTGGCAAATACACACGCCAGTGAAAGACCCAAGCCCTGTGAGCCGCCAGAGATGACGACGAGCCGGCCGTCAGCCTTGAATCCCATGATGTGTAGGATGGATCAAATGCTCATACGAATATTAGCATGAATATCAGGAAGCGACTAACTTATTCTCCACCGCTAATGTCCACTACACTATTCAGCTAGAACCCAGTATTCAATTGAATATAAACAAATCAATTCAGTGGTCAATGGATGTTAAAGATCACTCGGTTTCATACATGCGATTCATCAGATCTATCTATGCTATAGCTCAGCCATCTACAGCTCGTTGAGCATTCATGCTTGTCGTAGTCATTCGTTTCAGTTTTTATCGTTCTCATCGACCTCATTAACCTCATCGACCTCATTAACCTCGTCGACCTCATAATCCTCATTAACCTCAATCCTATTCTCAGTAGTCTCAAGTTGTACCTCCTCGTCTACACCCAGGTACACACAGATCCCCTGGCACCGGCCGTTCATATACATGTAATCGACGAGCACCGGGCCGTCGGACAGCTGGGCGACCTGGTCGAGATTCGAGTTGCGCGGAAGGAACAGGCAGATGCGGTTACTCATCGTGCGGGCGTGCTCGACAATCTCGAACACTGACGGCTCGGCCGTCTCAAGGTCCCACACGCTCTGCTTCGTGTAGTGAGGACCTCCCCATGGCGGACTCACAAACACAATGAGCTCGTCGGGCAGACTCAGTGACTCACGGGAGACTGAGAAGAAGTCTTCCAGATGGAAGTCAATGTCGTCGTAGCACCCGTACACCTGGCTATTGTTGACAGCGTTCTGGTACGCCGAATAGTCGAGTTCAATGTAGATAGCTGTGTTAGGCAAAGCAGCTAATAGCTCGCTTAAAGCACTCACTCTTGTCAAAGTGTCTGGTCAGTGCTATAGTATTCCCAGCAGCTCCTCCAAATCCGTCTAGGACACAGCGTCCACCGTAGCGCTTGGCCATTCGAGCTGCCGTCTCTTCGGCCACACATTCTGGTGTCGTGCTGTACCACTGCACTTTGGTCAGCTCAATGCCCTCGTCGAACTTGCTAAACAACACATGCCGCTTTCTATAGTAACTGAGTTAGTCAGCCTGGAATGAATAGCGTTGTGCACTGGCTACCCACTTTGATATATCCGTCTTCCTCTTTCCCATGTCGTAACTTTCTAAATGCAGCCGCTCAAAATATTCTACTTCACCACTCACCATCTGCATTTACCATCCTCATTTGACACCACCACAAAATGGTCCGAATAAAAAACAGATACATCCTCTTTGAGGTACTCAGTCCTCAGCTGGTCGATGATCCGGCGTCTGCGTCCTTTGCTCTACGCACACCCGTCGACCTCAATCCGCGCGCTATCACGCATCTTGTGCGCGATTCAGTCGAAGACAACTTCGGCGACTACGGCGTAGGCCGCGTGGCCTCTTCAATAGCTGGTAAGAATCCACACCTCTCCAATCTCTATTCTAACACAGTAAAGTACTTTTCGCCAGCTACCTGTACAGGGATCATCCGAGTAGGAAGAGATCACTTTCGCCTAGTATGGGCTGCTCTGAGCTACATCTCGGCCGCAAACGACCGCCCAGTCACATTCCGCGTCATTCGCGTCAGCGGGACCATCAAGAAGTGCCAGCAAGCCGCCATTGCTCGCAGCAAGCTGGCCGTTCGCAGCGCTTCGACCTCTGCCCTCGCTATGTTTGAGTCCGATTCCGATCCTATGGACTGATCCGACTCCGACATGGACTGATATTTATTTACACCCTCTCATAAGAGCAGATAGCATGCCACAGGGCATATACACCCTTAGCATGCCATAATGGAGATGAACGACTCATGAAGTACTATACTAGGCATCTATATATGAATTAGAAGCATACTTGAACCTAGAAGCATACAGAAAGGATACAACTTAATGCTGCTCACACTTGATGTATTGTATACATTGATGCATTCTCAGGCAAACTCGACAGACCACGCCTCACCAATGAGCATGCGGGGGTTTCTTACGGTAAAGGCTCCGTTGGAAAGAGGAATGATATCTGCCTCCCATGACTTGCCGGCAGAGTGGATAGTTGCCAACTGCGGCACCGTCTCTGCTCCAATGATAATGATCCGCTCAATAGGGATCTTGGCAAACCACTTCCTCTTAGCACCTAGAGCCGAGGCCGACAGGGTGCGGTCGGCGTAGGAGAACTTGTTCACAACGTACGACACTCGGCCGTACTCGTACGAAACTCCGTCGTCGATGTAAATGGATCCTCTTGCGGAACCCTCCGAGTTGACAGCAACGACAATCGTGTAGGGGTCGTTCTTCATGAGCTCCGACGAGCGGCGAGGACGGTCGCGACGAGTGTGGATATGACCTCCACGAACAACAACAGGCGTCTTTTCAAGCGGCGCTTCAAACTTATGCTCGCCTTCGCCCTGGTACACCTTGTAGTCGTCGTAGTCGTAGTATACTTCATTGTCGGGGAGGTAGAGATCCACTGACGTGGCACCCTCGTCCGTAACAGGCTTCACCAGCAGACCCGAATCTCCAACAAAGAATTCGTCGTCAATTGCAAAGGTCTTCGCATTGTCAGGTACCACGTAGTATAGAGGCTTGAGAATGGGCGCGCCAGACTTAGACGAGTCGTGGAAAGCAGTGTAAATTGTCGGCAGGAGTCTGTACCGCAGACGAATGGCCTCGTTTATGACCGTGCTGTAAGGCGGATCAAACAGGTACGGTTCACGGCGCTTCGAGTCAATATGGGCATGGCCACGGAAGAATGGGTAGAAGGCACCGGCCTGATACCAGCGGGCTAGCAGCTCGGCGCTGGGATTACCAAAGAACCCTCCAACATCTGCTCCACAAAACGGCATACCCGACACTCCTGATGTCAGCAACATCGGAGTAGCCTCCTTGAGGTATTCCCACTTGGCCATGTTGTCACCAGTCCACATGGGCCCGATGCGCTGCGAGCCAGCAAAGTAGCTGCGCGTCAGCACAAATGGCCGCTGCGAAGACCCATAGCGGTGTCGCAGAGCTTCAACGGTCGCCAGATGCAGTGTCATACCATTGATATTGTGGACATCGCGGTGCTCCCAACCGCCAAAATGCACGTTATCCTTGGGCATCGTCGACTCAGGCCCGCTAAACACCGACGGCTCGTTCATATCGTTCCAGATGTGCAGGTTTGGTGCATTTCCTCCAAACGACTTGTCGACATCAAACTGCGTAGTCCAGAAGTCGCGCGCAGCAGGTGCGAACGTGTCGATCCACACCGACTCGCCAGGCCAGCAGTGGCCGTGGAACGCGTCGCCCTTGACATTCTTGACCGCAAGGCTCTGCTGCTTGATGGTGTCAACCACAGAATAGCCACTCACCGCCTTAATGTGGGGATCGATGATAGCAACAAGCTTCCGCTTCGATTCGTCGAGCTCTTCTAGCATGCCGATGTGGTCGGGGAATGTCGCCTCGTTCCAGGTGAAATACTTCTTCTCGTCGGTGTACTCGATATCCAGCCAGATGACGTCGTAGGGAATGTCGTGGGCATCAAAGTTACTCGAGACATCCAAAACGTCCTCCTGGCTGTTGTAGTTCCATCGGCACTGGTGGTAGCCAATGGCGAACATCTGTGGCATGGCCACAAAGCCGGTCAGCATTCCGTAGGCGCGTGAGATTTCCGCTGGCGAGTCGCCAAGGAAGACAAACACGTCGAGCAGGCCTGTCTCAGACATCCAGTGCGTGTTCGTCGAGTCCGGGGTCTTGGCCACGTCGACATAGGTGTCGGCGGCATTGGCCCAAAAGACGCCGGCAGAAGTGCCAACTTTGTGTGCCTGCATAAACGGGATCGAACCGTACATGGCCATGGGACTGGCCGTCTCGTACTCGAAAATGTCGACATTGTACAGCCGGTAGGGATCGGAATGGCCTCCGTTCTCCTTGCCGACTCTGGTTTCGCGCAGAGACAGCGAATCGGCGTGCTCAGGGATTCCGTACACGTGAGAGAAGCCAGCAAACGCAATATCAACAGCAACAGATTCCGGACCACGCACCTTGACGTCCTTGTGGCCGTCAAACGTGTCGTCCCACAAACCTTCGTCGAGCTCGAGGTCGCTGAGATGCTTGCTGCGCGGTTTCTGAGGCTCTTCGTCGCCTTGTTGCACGAGCTTCGGCTCTTCCTGGTCAATGGGTCGCCAGTGCTCGTAGTTGAGCAGCTGCTCGCCGTTAATGATGACTGCTGGCTGGCCGTTACGCGAAAACGTCAGTTTCAGCGGGTTGCGCTCAATCGTCAGCAGGTTGTCGCCAAACGGCACCGAGATGGTCAGCTCCGACTCGTCCACGTCAATGGATGACACTGTGTCGACAGCAGCAGGACCTGAAAACGCCCACTCCGACACGTTGTATCGCTGAGTTTTGAGCAGCTCGCTGCTTCCCATGAGATCGATGTTGCCGTCCAGGCGCTGCTTCTCGTCGAGCGAGACTCTCACGCCGCCAGACACGAGAAACGACACCGTCAAAGGCAGCTCAAACGTGAGGTCATTGACAGTTTTGACAACAGTAGCGAACAATTGACCCTTGCTAACAGTCACCGAGGCCGCATCGAGCGCGTAAGGGCTCTTCCACGCGTCGCTACCTACACTCCGCACGCTGTCGGCATAATGGCGATTGCGCTTGCAAAACGGGTTCTGGTCGCACTTGCGGAACAGATAGTCCTTGACGGCCACGACTCCACAGTCGAGAACGCCCAGCACGAGCAATGCCCACACTGCCACGAACCACTTCATTGTGCAATGTCGAGTGAATGTGGAGATGGAGATTCAAATAGCAGGGTATGGACAGAAGGAACAGCAGTCTGGCAAGCAATGAGGCAGGCAAAGAGGCAGTCACAGCAGTGAGAGACGGTGAGAAGACAATTAGATACAATTAGATACATGGTAGAAAGAATCGGCTGTATACGAGACAACCATGTAAGTATACTAATGGCAAGGAGCACGAGAGGAGCTGCTCACGCGACGAAGGTTACACTAACGTGGGGTAGTCACGTGACGGGCAGCTGTAGTTTCGACAGTAGTTAGTAGAGAGCTCTTGTTATTGCTCCGTCCTTTCGATATGTTTATAGTGTGCATACGTTTATAGTGTGTGTGTGTGTGTTCTTTCAGTTTCGATCTTAGTGTTGGACAATTTAGAACTACAGTCTAGCATCCAGAGCTGACCTTCGTAGTTATGTGCTCTACAGATGCATGGTAACTCAGAGTCAAAACAACAACAGTATTCGAAATAATTACAGCATTCAGGTGTCTAATCACAATATTTGCTATCAGACTGAAAACTGAAAACTTCATTTTCCTCATTCGTTTTACCTACTGTTTCTTCACTCGTTCTACCAATACGGCCTTCACTCGTTCTACCAATACGGCCCTCACTCGTTCTACCACTGTAGGATGTCTAACAAAGTAGGGCAGCGGATTAGTCCAGTCTCCACTACTCTACTACTCTACTACTAACCTGTTACTAGTTTTTTCGACCATTCCATACTTTCTCCACTCTACCTCCACTACACCTCTTATTTTTTCCACCTACCTCATCAAATCTGCCAAAGTTGTACATCAACCGAAAACTGTAACTACACCAATTTGGCTCTCGGCTTTATATTACATCTCCTCCTCGTGCGAACCCTAGCATCTCGGCAGTGCTGTCTACCGATCGACAAGCAGTGGCCACGGGGCAATTTCTTTCTTCCTCCCCTTCACTTTCACTTTTTCATTCTACTTCCTCACTTAACTTCCTCACGACCACACTCGCGTACAGCTCGCTGCCACCCTCGCTCACCCTCGTTCGCCTCGCGTAGATGCGGTACTGTGCCATCTAAGATCGCCCTCCGCCGCGCATAACTTCAGGGCTGTATTTTTGTCCGACTTAACACGCGTTCTTTGCTAAATTACAGGCCGCACCCCAGCGCTGCCGTCGCTAGATCCAAACACCGCTCACCAGCCGGTCTCGTCAGCCTGTGTTTGTTATTTTGATTTATACCGTGAAGTGAAGCCCATAACGCTCTTGCCTCTAATCGCTACTCGCCATGGGCATGATCGAGGACAAGTACATTGGCCTGGGCCTCGCTGTGTTCAGCTCGCTGGCCATCGGCGTGTCGTTCATCATCACCAAAAAAGGCCTCATTGCCGCCTCAGACCAGCACGGATTCGAGGGCGATGGCTTTGAATACCTGCGCAACCCCATCTGGTGGGCTGGCATGTTGACCATGGCCATTGGCGAGATTTGCAACTTTGCCGCCTACACATTTGCGCCGGCCATCCTCGTTACACCCTTGGGCGCTCTGGCCGTCATCATTGGCGCCATCCTCGCTGCTGTCTTCCTCAAGGAGGAGCTCGGCATCTTGGGCAAAATGGGCTGCGCCATCTGCCTCATTGGCTCGCTCATCATCGTGCTACACGCCCCGCCAGACAAGGACGTGCAGACGGTGGACGAGATCCTCAACTACGCCGTCCAGCCGGGCTTCCTGCTCTACTGCACCTCGGTGGCCGTGTTTGCGCTGGTGATGATTTACAAGATCGCGCCAAAGTACGGCCGTCGCAACCCCATGATCTACGTGTCCATCTGCTCGACAGTCGGCTCCGTGTCGGTCATGTCCATCAAGGGCTTCGGTATCGCACTGAAGCTCACTTTTGCCGGCAACAACCAGTTTACGCACCCGTCAACGTACGTGTTTGCCATTGTCGTGGTCGTGTGCATCATCACGCAGATGAACTACTTCAACAAAGCTCTCGACCAGTTTGACACCTCTGTCGTCAACCCGCTCTACTATGTGACGTTCACGACGGCCACGCTGTGTGCGTCGTTCATCCTGTTCCGCGGCTTCAACACCACCAACCCCGTCAACACCATTTCGCTAATTTGCGGCTTCCTCATCATCTTCTCGGGCGTCTACCTGCTCAACTTCTCGCGCCAGGACCCCGAGGGCGTGCACACGGCGCTCAAATCCGTCGAGGGCATGCCCATGGAGAACACCGTCGCCAGCATCCAGACTCGACGAAGCATGCAGCTTCACCGCCGGTCCGACTCGTTGCGCCTCAACCGCGACGACGAGGAGGCTTTTGGTCTCACCGCGCTCGACGAGGACTTTGACTCGGATCTCGACGATGTCGAGGACGGCACCTCGCTCAACAACTCGCGTCACAAGACCGGCCGGAGGTGACGAACACTACCGCATAGATAGCATGACATGTACTTTTATTAACAGGTTGTAGAGGGTATGCATTGACAGCAGTTGATACAGTGGATGTTGGCACGTTCATGATTGACAGCAGGTTGATACAACAGTGACTGGACTGGTCGCTACATACTTTGACAGGCCACTACATCATACTTTGACAGATCACTACATCATACTCGACATATCACTACATCATCTTATGACCAGCTCCAAAGTAGAGCACTTAAAGCGTAAACAGATACTTGCATTCATGCCATTTCTGTCTTCATGTCTTCATATCTCATGTCTCATGTCTCATGTCTCACGTCTCATATCTCATGTCTCATTTCCTATGCCTCATGCCTCATCTTCTCATCTCCTAATCTGACTCTGGACCAAGAGACGCCTTGACGATATCGTGCCAGGCCATGTCTGCTGAGCATTGCGGGCACTTGCCTCTCGTTGGAATCACCTGTCCAGGCTCGTCCGCTAGCAGCTTTTCTGCCAGTTCCCCAAGAGGACTCGTGAACTGACATTCTGGGCATTTCGCGAGGAGCTGCGAACGGTCTGGCTGTGTACTTGAACTTCTCGACTTCATGCTCGCCAGGTTGGCTCGGAGGAGACCTCCACCAATGACAACTTGATTAGGTCCCTGTGATCCAACCTCGGCAACATCGTCGTCGCGTCGTACGTCAACCATCGCTTCAGGCTGCCCGTCGACGCGGTATTTGTTCAAAGTCCACGCCGTTAACGCCGGCTGCTCGAGAATGTACACCTTCAACGGTAGACGCGCAAACGAGTCGGCACGCAGCAGCAGCCTCAAATGCCCCATGTGCTTATCGATGCTAGAGTACATCTGCTGACGCGACGCCGCGATCCGCTGTTCAGGCGGAATATGGCGCGTTTGGTAGGCATGTTGCCACGCGTGTTCAAACTGCAGACTCGCGACCTGCGACTGGAATCCCGTCACCAAACAGGCCATACGCCAGGGCCGCTTGGCCTCGGACTTTGTCTTCCATGCTCCCTGGGCCAGAAAACCGTTGTGCTGGCGTAGGCGGCGTACAGGATCTGGAGTTGATCCAATATAGAACGATTTCGGCTTTGGCTGTGATTGAAGCAGGTAGCAGCAGTAAAAGTCAGGCGGGACCTTCATCGAATAGTAGACAGCAGCTCATATATGTAGAGTAAGTCAGGAACAGAAGTACAGTGGTTGGCACGCTAAAAGGCTTTACAGTCAGCTCATTTGTCTTCCTACCATGCTACGATGTCATACGGCATGAGACTAAATATTTGAATCTCCAAATCGATATGAATTTGTATTCGTGAATCTCCACTTATGAATGTGACTTACAACTGAAAATCAACCGACTACTACCTAGATAACTGAACAACTTTTAATTCTTGCAGGAAGTTATGCTACGAATAAACAACCATGGATCGCCAGTCTATCCTGACAGATCACCATAGTGCCAGCGTTGGAGATGTGTAGTGAAGTCAGACTCGTGCAGAGGAAGAAAGCCAAAGATATCAGAGGTAGATGGAGCCCCGTCTTGAGCTTCCTTTACTTCAAGCTTCCTTTACTTCCCTCGTCAGCACGCCTGTACGGCACTCATCTGAAGTAAGGCCCGCTTAAATATCGTCAATGTCGAGCTTGTCGTCATCATCCGAGGACTCGTCATCGTCGTTGTCAAACTCAAAGTTGCAGTCGTCGTCCTGGTCCTGGCCAAACCGGTCGGCCTCGTTGATACGCGCGCTTTCGGGCAGCTCACCCTGGGCCTTGAGGGCTCGGGCTTCGTCGGGGTGGTACTTGAGAATGACGTCGGCCTGCTCGTCCTGGAAGTCGCGCAGCGACACTAGGATGATGTCACCCTGGGTGATCCACACCTTCTTGCGCATCTTTCCGCGGATATGGGCGATGCGCTGGATACCGTCAAAGCAGCTGGCGTCGACACGGCCGTTTCCGAGCATCTTCAAAACTTGCGCGTACTCCTGGCCCTCCTCCTTCAGCGTCAGTTCACGCTTGATGCCGTCGTTGTCGTTCTTTCCGCGACGGCGGTTCTTGCCTCCTTTTCCTTTGCTCTTGGGCATCTTAGCTGTATAAAAGGTATAAGTGAAGGCAAATAAAATGACCGAACTGATAACCTGCAGCAGTGACGCACTGAAAATTTCACGTTACCCGGCGCACCAGCCGCTTACCCCTGGATGTATATTCATGGCATTCCACATCTCACTGTTCATTCCGGTTCACTATTAACTATATCGCACCACTTCACTATAGTTCGTCACAACTCAAGCACACTTGCTACAGCATTTAAGCGTGGGGCTCGCCGTATTGATACTCTACCATGGAAGGAGAGCCGCTGGACGAGGTGCAATGGCGCGCGCCCGAGTGGATCCAGATGTCGAATGGACTGCGCACCGACAATGTACTCGAGTACTTTGCGCAGTCGCCGTTTTACGACCGTAGCAGCAACAACCAGGTGCTCAAGATGCAGACGCAGTTTGTGGACAACTTCCAGGGCCGCCAGGACCTGTACAAGGAGCTGCAAAACATGAAGGGCATTGAGTTTGTCATTGCGCTCGAGCGCGAGCCTGAGATGTGGATCATTCGCAAGCAGAACCGTCTGAGTCCCCACGAGGTGCGCGTTCTCGTCACCTACTTTGTCGTGAATGAAAACATCTTCATGGCGCCCTCGGTCTATTCGGTCGTGTCCTCGAGACTGTTGAGCACGTCCCAGAAGCTCATTGAAGCGCTGGCAAAGGCGACAACACTGCCCACGTTCTCCCCGTCCCAGGGATACTCGTATGTCAATGAAACGGGCATCACGGTTGGCGACGAGTCAAATGCTGCTACAGCAGTGCCAGGCTCGACTCCCGTGCACACACCTGCTGTCAAGGATAAGAGCGCTGCAGCAACACCAGCTTCACCAGCAAACCTGCCCGCCCACGCTGCACCACATGTGCCGTCGTCGGGCGAGGAACGCACAATTGAGCGCGTCATGGACCGCACTCTGTCCTACACACTCGCAAACACGACATCGTACATTGACACATCTGAAGTCAGCGTGTTTATCAAACCTCCTGTCATAGCAGCCGACTCGAAGGCAAAGCCGCCTCCACGCCGCCGCAGGAAGGAGAAATGAGGCAGTAACAAGCATGGCAATAACCAAGCTTGGCATTCAGCAATCCAGTCACTCTATAACACCGGGACACCAATGAATCCGCCGGTGGACGCACCGGGCTCAAATAAGGCCCACAGTTCACGACCTCTGGCATCGCAGTACCTGATTCTCTTGTCAACGTACTGTATCAGTGGAAGCCACTTTACTCCGTTGGTGATCTGACGGCAGTCTCAAGTCACTGAGCTGAGCTTGATGTTCAACAGGCACTGCATAATCCTATACAGCCCAACTCTGTACAGATTTGGCGAGGTGTACACAAGCTGGGTCTGGTATATGTTGTCTAAAGCCTACTTCTATCATTGACCAGCTTTCGAGAGTTCGGATTTACGCTGCCGTAACCTCGGCCCAGCTGTATCCTCGGCTACCATACACTGAGCCCCGTGGCTACCATACACAGCAGCTTCTACCCTCACGTCTACCGTAGACGGAGCTGTCCGGTACGTTCGTCTCCTCCTAGCATTGTACATTATTAAACGCATTTACCACAAACCTCTACTAGACCCCACCCTTCCCCGTCTCTTGCTTGGCCAATGAACAGACGGGCATATCCTACGGACCCTGCGTCGACGCCCTAGCCCGTATATCCATGAAATTTTTCGGGAAAAAGAAATCAGGCCTATGATTCATTCTTGCAACTGAATCTCCACTCCACCAGATCGTCATGTCGCGAGTATTTTCCAGGACCTTTTCGGGGGTGAGTACCATTGAATATGGTGATTCTAGCAATCCCGCTATCTAGAGCCTTGTGTTCTGCCTGCCGTCCTTTACACTTCTAACTCAGGCCTCGAGGATACCGAGTAACCTTGTATCGAGAACCCCGCCGTATGAGAAACTGGCAGCGAAGCTCGCAAGGGCCCGCGCTGTGTTGTCCACAGGCCGTGACGATGCCAAGTTCACTCTCGCTGAGAAGATTCTCTACTCTCATCTTGTCAACCCCGAGGAGTCGCTAGCTTCGGGTGCAGGCAGCATTCGTGGCCAGGCATACCTGAAGCTGAATCCTGACCGTGTCGCGATGCAGGATGCTTCTGCTCAGATGGCGCTGCTTCAGTTCATGACTTGTGGCATGTCCGAGACGGCAGTGCCGGCCTCAATCCACTGTGATCACTTGATTGTCGGTAAGACAGGCGCTGAGGAGGACTTGAAAGCTGCTGTCGCAACCAACTCCGAGGTGTTTGATTTCCTCGAGTCGTGTGCTACAAAGTACGGAATCCAGTTCTGGGGTCCTGGTTCGGGAATTATCCACCAGATTGTGCTCGAGAACTTCTCTGCTCCAGGCCTCATGATGCTTGGAACTGACTCACACACTCCCAATGCCGGTGGTCTCGGAGCTATTGCCATTGGTGTCGGTGGTGCTGATGCCGTCGATGCTCTGACCGGCACTCCCTGGGAGGTCAAGGCGCCCAAGGTCATTGGTATTCACCTTACTGGCAAGCTCAGCGGCTGGGCTGCGCCAAAGGATGTCATCACCTACCTGGCTGGCCAGCTGACCGTCAAGGGCGGAACCGGTGCCATTGTCGAGTACTTTGGTGAAGGTGTACACACTCTGAGTGCCACTGGTATGGCAACCATCTGCAACATGGGCGCTGAGGTCGGTGCCACGACCTCGACGTTCCCGTTCACCGAGTCTATGCGTCGATACCTCGCTGCGACCCACCGTGCTCCCATTGGCGAGCTCGCTGCTCAGGTCAACAGCGAGACAGGCTTCCTCCAGGCTGACGAGGGCGCCGAGTACGACCGCGTCATCAACATTGACCTGTCTGCTCTTGAGCCCCACATCAACGGCCCCTTCACGCCCGATCTCGCCACTCCGCTGTCCAAGTTTGCCGAGACCGTCAAGGATAAGGAGTGGCCCGCGACCGCCTCGGCCGGTCTCATTGGCTCGTGCACCAACTCTTCGTACCACGATATGACTCGTGTGGCCTCACTTGTCGAGCAGGCCTCGGCTGCGGGTCTCAAGCCCAAGATCCCCTTCTTCATCACACCTGGATCGGAGCAGATCCGTGCTACTATCCAGCGCGATGGCCTCACCGAGATCTTTGAGAGCAACGGTGCCACTATCCTGGCGAACGCCTGTGGCCCCTGCATCGGCCAGTGGGACCGCACAGGTGAGAAGCTTGACAAGGACGCTCCCAATGCTATCTTCACGTCGTTCAACCGTAACTTCCGCGCCCGTAACGACGGTAACCCCAACACGATGAACTTCCTCACGTCGCCCGAGGTTGTCACTGCCATGATCTACTCTGGCGACTCGACGTTCAACCCGCTCACCGACGCTATTGCTCTTGACGATGGCAGCGAGTTCCGTTTTGAGGCGCCTTCTCTCGGTGAGGAGTTGCCTAGCGGAGGTTTCACCAAGGGCACCCGCCAGGAATTCTACCCTGTATCTGACGATCCCGTGGCTGTTCCCGAGACCGACGTTGCCGTGTCGCCCACATCTGACCGTTTGCAGCTGCTGACACCGTTTGAGCCGTTTGAGAACGAGGAGCTCAAGATGAAGGTTCTGCTCAAGGTCGAGGGCAAGTGCACGACTGATCACATCTCGGCGGCTGGAGTGTGGCTCAAGTACAAGGGACACCTCGAGAACATCTCCAACAACACGCTTATTGGTGCGCTCAACAAGGAGACGGGCAAGGTCAACCACGTTGTCGACCTGGACGGCTCTGAGACGAGTATTCCTGAGCTGATGATCAGCTGGAAGGACCGCAGCATCCCATGGACTGTTGTGGCCGAGGACAACTACGGTGAGGGCTCTGCTCGAGAGCACGCCGCTCTGTCGCCGCGTTTCCTTGGTGGTCGCATGATTCTGACCAAGTCGTTTGCTCGTATCCACGAGACGAACCTCAAGAAGCAGGGTATGCTGCCGCTGACGTTTGAGACGCCCAGTGACTACGACCGCATTGGCGCTCTTGACACTGTTGAGACGGTCGACCTTCTCGACATGCTTGCCAAGGAGGGCAACAACGGCGGCTCTGTCACGCTCAAGGTCACCAAGCCTGACGGCACGACCTTCAACGTGCGCACCAAGCACACCATGTCCAAGGACCAGGTCATGTTTTTCAAGGCCGGTTCAGCCATCAACTACATTGGATCCCTCAAGAAGTGAACACTCTTAACATTGGATCCCTGCCGAACACTGTACAGTAACGCATGAAATACGCAATAGAATCTTTAAATCATAAGTTCATTAACCGTAGCACATAAATAAATAGAATTAAGAGGTCGGTCTGGGCTCAACGATACAGCTTCGTCGCCATAGATCGTTGGAGTCCTTGGTGACCGACGAGTGAGCACGACGCATCTCGCCCTTGAGCCACGTCTGCAGTTCGCGGTAGGCAGGTAGCTTGCAGGGGACCTGAAACTGCTGAAGACCGGCCACGAGACGCGCGACACGCTCGTACCGATCAAGGTTGACGAGCTGCACACCCTTATCGAGACGGAACTTGGGGTTGCCCTCGTCAATAAAGGTCAGATCTGACAGGTAGAGGCCCAAGTAGGGGATGCACGGGGGCAGCTGCTCGCGCAGCATCGTGCGGTAGTAGGAAAAGTTTTTGTCGGGCACCAGCAGCTTGCGCAGGCTCTGGAAGAGCGCGTTGTACTTGGGCGACAGGTTGTCCCAAGTACGCTTGAGGCGCATGATGTTGACGCTCTGCAACGCCGACACAATAGACATGAGCGAGTTGAAGTTGCGCAGCTCAAGGCACTTGTCGGCAATCTTGATCCACTGCTTGAGCAGGTTGCGGCGCATCTTGAGAGGCACGTCACCGGCAAGAATACTGTCACCGACAAAGGCACTGAGCTGGTTCGAGGCGGTCACCATCTGTGTCACGTTGGGAGCTAGGCCAAGACTGCGCTTCTTCTTGGAGAAGTTCTGGTCGAGTAGCTCCACAGAGGAGATACGGCAGAAGCGCTCAGAATCGACAAGAGTTAGCTGCTGGGCAATCTCAGACGCATCAAAGTCGAGAATCGACACACCGGTGGTACCAGACTCAAAGTGGTAGCCACGAATGCTGCTGGTACCGACGAGCGAGGTGCGGGCACGGAACGACGAGACCCAGGTAGACGCCGACATGACCGACTTGGTGTCATCCTCGGGCACCGAGGGCGTCTCGCCTTGTTCCACATTGAAGCCGTTCATCTCATTGACACGCGTGAGGAGGTTGACCTGGTGGCGCGATGGCGCCTTGCCAGAGCCCGAGCTGAGTGCCGAGGCAGCAACAGCAAGGGTCTGGTTACCGCCAGGAAGCGCGACGGGTCGTGGGATGATGGGCTCGCCGTCTTCAACCTCGACGACCTTGGAGGCCAAGTCGCTGATGATGAGGCTCGCGTTGGGGAACATGTCGCTGAAGTTCTCGGAGAAGCTGGTGAGCTCATCAAGAACGGCACCGTCCACCGACTGGATCCAGTGCGACTCCATCCAGCGCTTGACAAAGTTGAAGATCTTGAGGCGGCGCGACGAAAGGCTCTCGAGCTCGGGGAGGTCAAGAGTCGTGTCGTCGACCTCGAGCTTGTACCGCTGGGTGAGGATCTTGACAACATCCTGCGGAGTGCTGAAGAGGCGGAAGGTAAGGAAAAAGGTGGAGGCCAGGAACTGATCCTGCTCAGTCTCTTCGCTGGTGAGCAGCGTGAGGAGGGCCTCGAGTGAGGCAGCACGTACGCGGCCCGAGCTGTCCTCGAGCAGCGCCATGTTGTCCGAGGCCGTCAGCGTCGCATCGTCGGAGCCGACGCTGCCAGAGCGGAGCGACTCGAGGGACGACGGGCTCGACAGGTTGATCTCCTGGATGGCCTCCTGGATGGCCTCGAGCGATTTTGACTCCTCTAGAGCAGAGGTCTCGGGCTCAGGGCGCTTGGACCAGGTGAGGCCGTCGGAGAAGTCAAGGTAGTCACGGATAGCGGGCAGCTGGAAGTCACCGATTCTGTTGAGGATGAGGCGGCTTCGCACAACGCACTCGCATGCGCACTGCGTGCAAGAGGTCGCGTTCTGAGCCAGCTTTTCGGTGGCAGCCTTCTTGTCAAAGTCGGTCTGGTCCGAGACGGCGTCGGCGGTGCTGGCGCTGACAAGGTCGCGGGCGGCCGAGACGAGAGTGCGGATGCGGATGAACAGCTTGTCCTTTGAGTTCTCGAGGTCGCGGCTGCGGGGCAGCGACTTGGCCGAGATGCACTCGACGGTGGAGAGGAGCTCGCGGCATGCAGCCATGGCTTTGCGCGTGTTGAGCAGGACCTGCGTAGCGGCGGTGGGGTCCGACTGCAGGATACTCATTCGGTGGATGAAGATGCCCAGGTACGTCGAAAGGGCCTCGTTGACCTCGTCGAGGCGTCTTGAGGCCATTGGCGGAGTCGAGTGGAAGACGACGGAGGAGCGCTTTTCGGTGGCCGTGGCCGCGGCAATGGCGGCGTTGAGGCCCAGCGACGAGGTCGAGCGCGAGGGGCCAGTTGCCGAGTGGGAAGTGACGACTGAGGTGACGGTCATGACCGAGGTAGGACGCGTGTCTGGTGCGCTCGGGAGCTGCGCATCGGGGGCCTCAGGACCCAGCGAGCGCGGGTTCGCGTCGGGCGTAGCAGCAGCCGAGTAGGTGACGTACCCGTAGGCCGAATCACGCTTCTCGTCATCATAAATGTTGGCGTCGACGGCCCAGACGTCGAGGAACATGACGGCTTTTGTGATGATTTTGTAGCAGACCACGACGAGCTTGTCAATGATGTTGTCGTCGGTGGAGTTGCGGTACTGCTTGGCAAAGGACACCAGAATCGCCAGCTCGGTGAGCAGCGACTTGCGGAACTTGCGGATGCTCTGGGAGCGGCGGACAGTGGGGGTGTCGCGGGTCAGTGTTCCACACGACTCGAGCAGCGAGCGCACGCCAGCAATGATGTTTGTGATGGAGGCCTGGGAGAAGGTGAAGACGGAGGAGTGGGATTTAGGCATGGGCGCATCACCAGCGGGACCTGTGCGCAGCGGGTACGATTTGGGAGCGGTGACAAACGTCAGCACGCTCGACAGCAAAGGGATGATTTTGGTCTCTGCGTAGGGCGTGAAGTAGTTCGTGGGGATCCAGCCCCGCTGGCCCGTGGACAGAATCGTCGCGTCGCCCCAGCCTGACGGATGCACCGAGTGGATGAGCGCGACATCCGACTCCTCGAAGCTGAGGCAGATAGTGGCGGGGTCGGGGTCGACGTCGCCAGCGTCGTGACGCGGCAGCGCGGTGTCTTTTGCTATCGACGATAGTGACGACGCGTCAAAACTGTGCAGCGCGCGTAAAAACGGGAAGTCAATGGAGATGGACGAAGCGGCCGAAGATTTGGCGTCGGGCGAGACGTCGTCGTCGCTGATGGGGTCGCTGTGGTCGTGGTCGCTGTGGGTGTCAAACATGGCCTCTTGCACAGGAGTCAGGCCCAATGGACCGTCGAGAACGGGTGAATCTGGCGGGGTGAGGACATTGTTGAGCGCGACGCTGTTCCTCAGCGTGAAGCTTTTCCTGTTCATGGGGAACTTGAGCGCTTTGGTGAGCGTGTCGGAAGAAATCATTTTCGAGCCAGCAGCAGCGGCGTGCGAGAGCCGTCTGGTGGAGGTGGAGACTTGCGAGAAGTCAAAGGAGTCTTCGTGCACGGCCGTCATGGTTGCGAAAGGCCAGCTAACTGCGCTTAGAGTTTATCAACAAACGGGTGAGCCAGCTTTTGCCATGCGGGAAGCTGAGTTTGGCGGGTCGCGAGTAGCCGTAGATCTACCCCTAAAGCGACGTTTTGAAACCGAGTTTATCCCGAGCTTGTACCAGGCGGGTGGACAGACAGCGAGGTGAATAGCTGGGGGTGGAAAGTAAAGGGACGCAGCAGGTCTGAGACAAGTGGAGAGGACAAAGGTTGGTGGAGTGAGAGTACAGGAGGTACTGTGTGGTGTTGTGAAATTCTGCAACGCTAGTGCAGATTTTGGTCGCGATTTGGTTGGAATGTAGGGTCCAACGCGTAATACGATGTGCAGGAGGCGACAGGCGACAAGTGGAGTGGTTAGAGAGATTGGTCTGGCGCAATTGCTGCGTTGCAATTGACGTCTTCAATACAGTGATTGGCAGTGGCGAGGTGAAGTTGAGGGTGAAATTTTCAGGCCCCTTTTTGGTGGGGAGCGAGGGGCTTTAAGGGGCCGCAGATGCAAGTGGAGATGCACGGCCAGACGCAAGGCCAGACGCACGGCCAGACGAGCAGACGCAAGCAAATACGCACGTCGCCCAACGCGAGGTCTAGCGACACCTGAAACGAGAAACCAAGAGTTTGTAACAAGTTGTTTGGCATTACGTTCTTGGTGGCATCGCATTCTGGTATTGTGGCATTGCCATTTCCATTGTCATTGCCGGTTGCTGTCACCTGCTTGCCTTGTGTGACCCCGGCTTATTCCTGCTGACATCCCTTTGCATGCTTTTGGTAATATTGACAGGAATCAAGGGGTGAATATCGGAGCCCTGCCCTGGTGTACCCTGTACGTGAGTGTACCCTGGTGTACCCTGGCGTACCCTGTTGTACCCTGTACTGACATACCCTGTACAGCCATACCCAGCTACTGCTACACCCGTAACGGAGTTATGGCTCGTGTAATGGCTTATCCGCCGGCCCGGCTTAAGCGCTGGGTTAACTTTAGCTCAAGCAGCGTGGCACAACCCAATGGAGCAACGAGCGCCGGTTAAGGTTCTCCCTGTTGGGCCGACTGCTGCGAAGTTGGCTTCGGTGCGCCAGTTGCTAACGGCAGGCCTCCAAACTAGGAAGCTGCCACCCGAATACGGCGGAAGTCAAAAGGCCGGACGGGGCAAACAGGCCAAACGTGACTGAACAGGGCCGAGTGCTTGTCAAAGTCTGGTCAAGTTTGGTCTAGTCAAGTTTCGTCTAGTCAAGTTTGGTGGTCTCGTGTCGTTTCATATCTACGACCACACTACCACACTACCACACTACCACACTACTGTACTGTACTGACTGTACAGTACTGACTGTGCATTACCGCTATTCCTCCTACCCGCTAACCACTTTGTCACCCCACCAAAATACCCTGGAAATACTCCCGATCGAGACTGCCCCTGGCTGTGCCGCATTAGCCCGGCTAACCCAAACGAGCGCGGTGAGCTGGCGTTCCCCTGGCCATGGCGTACCTCCGGCATCCCGACACCGACATGCCATCATGGGCCATCCAACCAGCCCCCTCGGCCAGCCCCGGCCAGCCCCGGCCAACTCTAAACCCAGGCTTTTGTCGCCCGCGGCTGCAACCTTAATCCTCACCCAATGCCGCATTCGGAGCCTGCAGCGTCTCCCTGCGCCCAAGTCCCTGCCCTCGGCATGCCATCTGCTTGCACCCACGAGGGCCATCGCGTGCTCATCCCTGCGTACGCGTCCAAGTGTGCCGATTGACTGCCGGCATCTGCTTATGTGCCGCCTGCCGCCTGCTCCCCTGCTGACGACGTGCTGGTCCTGCGCCGATCCGAGCCTGCTCATCGGCTCAGCTTATTTGATCACCATGTGATATTATCTGCGTATTATCTATGTGCATAGCCGACTCTCGGGTAGCCAGGTGTCTGTCTCAGTGGAGTACGCGGTCAAGTGTCCGGTGAAATGTCTCAGTGGGGAGAGTATCAAGTGCCACAGCTAGAGCTGTCTTAGTAGTGCGGGGTCCAGGTGGACTCCAGTACCAGTGAACTGGATGCAGGTGTGGATACACATGTGGATACACAGGCACTCGATGCCACAGCTACTGGATTACCCATACTGAGTTCATAATATCTAGATCAATTTGCGATGACTGGGTCACTGGCTCACTGAGCTACCGGGTACCTGGTCTGATCACTGCCTGATCACTGTCTGATTACTGCCTGATCACTGTCTGATTACTGCCTGATTACTGCGTGGTCACTGTCCTGATCACTGGTCCTGATCACGGCTCACTGAGTATTGGCTCACCGGGTCTAGCTCCTAACTACGTCAGGATCTCGAGCCCTACATAACCAGGCACTCGCCAAAACCGTACATGGCCTTCTCGACATCGCGGCGCACCACGAGCCAGTCCTGTCGCCGATGCACAAACTCGACCAGCTCTTCGGCCTTGAAAATATTGCGGAACCGGACCATGTCGCTCAGCGTCGCGCCCAGCGCCTTGGAGTCGCGCCCGTCAATGAGAAACAGCTGCCCAACCTCCTTGAGCGCCGCAAAGTACGGCAGCAGCTCCCGCTGCCGCAGCGCTACCACAAAATTGTAATAAAAGTTCATGTCGCTAATCAGACGAATCGCCCCGTCAACGCTCACCGTCTGCCGCTTGAGATGCTTGCAGATGGACCCGAAAAACCGCAGCCCCACCTCCTGCTGGAACACATCCAGCACTGACTTCTCCGTCGACCCCACCAGCAGCATCATGTGCGACGACAGCAGCGTCACCACCTTTTGCGCCGCCGTCGTCGGGCCCACCTCGCTGACGGCCGAAAGAGCCAGCGGATTGTAGTCGCTGCCCAGCTGCACCGTGACAAACAAAAAGTCGACCTGGTCAATGAGCACGTCAATGCCTCGGCTCAGCCCATTGGCAACACTGTCATCGAGCATCTGCTCAAACTTCTTCTTGGCCTTGACGCCAGCCGCAACAAAGTCAGTACGGTCAACATACTTTTTGTGCGCCAGCTCCTCCTCAAAAAACACATGGATCATCTGCTGGATGAGATCGCCAATGTTAACAAGCTCGGCAAATATCGCCAGCGGCTCCACCGCATCCCGCTCCTCGCCATCGTCGCTGCCTGCCACTGTGCGCCGGTGCTGCTTGGGATCATACTGGTTCAGCGTGTCGAGCGCCTTGTCGAACCCGCCCTTGATGTGCCGCTCGCCTAAATGATACACGAGCTCCACAAACACCGCTTCGCACTGCTGCTTGGCCCGTACCGTGACCCCCGTTCCGTCCACCGCCGCCGTCGTGCTCATGCTGGCAAACTTGCCCATGCGCTCAATCGACTCCTTGGCCTCGCGGAGGAGGTTCACCGCGAGCTCGAGGCTGAACAGCGTCTTGATGCCCTCGAGCTTGTTGTTCATCACCGCTACCATCGCATCGAGCTCCGTGTGTGGAAGCGGACCGCTGTGCGCCTGTCCGTGGCCGAGATGCGTGCCGTTTGCGGCTCCAGATGGTCCGACCACTCCTGACGCGGCCACTCCTGACGCGGCCACTCCTGACGCGGCCACTCCTGGCACTGCTCCTGAAGCAACTGACGTCGATGAGTTGTTCTCAGACCGGTACGTAATAGCATTCACCGGCATCATAAACACACGCTTGAATGACGACAGAAACGCACTCTTGTCCTTCTCCTTGGCCACGTTGCTCCATAGAAATGTCTCTGTAGCTGCCTCCTCGTCGAGAATCTCACGCCGGAACTTGGTCACCTCGCCGTCCGCGTACTCGGCAAACTGCTGTAGCTCCTCGTCGAGAAATGTGCTGATGTAGAGACTGTAGAAGTCATTGATGGACGCTAGACACGTCTGGTTGAAATTAGGGCCGCTGTTGGCGCTCGGTTTGAGCTGCGTGCTGAACCACACTAGCTCGGCGTACACATCGGGCACAACGCCGAGGTACTTTTTCTTGCCTTCGCTACTGCCGACAATCGTCATGACCGACGACACAAGCTCCATCACATTGTCCTCTAGGATGCGGTCAAACAGCGGCGTGATGACAGGCACTGCAGTGGGGAACACAGAGTCGACGCGTGCCGACTCATCGTTGATGCTTGTCACGAGCCCCTGCAAGTAGCTGTGCAGCTTGTCGAGGTCGAGCTCCTTGTCGTCTTCTTCTCCCTTGAAGAACGTCTTCGGGTCCGGCCGCTCGTCAACGAGCGGATGCTTTTGAGTATATAGTTGAATGCACGAATCGCCGCCGTTGAGCGACACCAAAACAGCCACATATGTCTTGACCTTGTCGAGCGCATTGGCATCAATGCCCGCTTCGAACTCACCCAGTGCTGCATTCTCAAACAGACTAATCGTCGCCTCAAGCTGCGTCAGGTTGTCGTCGTGGTTGTCTTCGACAGGATCAAACTGAGAGAATCGCTTCAAATGCCTCAGCACACGCGCCTGCTCAACCGGATTCGAGTAGGCGTGGAAGACCTGCGGGTCTGACGGGTTCGTGACGAGGTCGTAGTACAATGGCGCCAGCGCTCGAAAAAGCTCCACGCAGCCCTTGCGCGGATCCTGAGGCGAGTACTTGAATGCCGAGAACGCGTTGAGCGCGGTGAGAGATGATGCTAGGGTCGTTGTCGCCATCATTTCGATGAGCCCTGGAGCAGCAGGCGTAGAGACCTCATGCTTCGGCTCCTCGACCTTGTCCTCAAGGCCTACATTCTGGATCCTCCGAAGCCACAGCTCGCTGTCGCACGCTGCTTCACGACACCGCCGTGACACTCCACTGAACCGGCATAGATCCACGACTGGCAGATATTGCACGATTCTCCACAATATCTCCTGGTTTGTCCACACAGAGCCATGCGAGCCTACTTTTGTCGGCGTGAGTGTGTCGAACAGCGTCGTCCCTGGTGGTATCGCATCGGGTGGCATAGGTTTGGCCCTTAGCATTTGCAAACGTATTGCCTTGTCATATAATGCGAATGCGCCTCAGTAGCAATTGTGAGAGTGGATTGAGTCGATTGAGTTGATTCTGAAAGACACAATACTTCACGCTTCTAGCTGGTAGCAGTTATAACAGTTGACTTCGCTAATGTTCCAGGTTGAAAATGCACAGCTATCAGCCGTCCCAGGGGTGTAGAACTTACAGCAGGGCGAAACGAGCGAAACGAAAGACTCCTTAACAGTTGCAGTTGAGGACTTATTCTTACTACTATTA
This sequence comes from Sugiyamaella valdiviana, assembly GCA_030570555.1. NCBI lineage: Eukaryota > Fungi > Ascomycota > Dipodascomycetes > Dipodascales > Trichomonascaceae > Sugiyamaella > Sugiyamaella valdiviana. The sequence goes on from JAJLWF010000001.1 coordinate 543,700, forward strand.
TGCCGTTTATGCCATTTATGCATCTATGCCATCTATGTCATTTCACTTCGCTTTAGTTATGTTCCAGCCCTCTTCTAGTAGTCAACTTCTGTGAGCGACTTATGGCTACCCCACTGTACTGAACCCAGCCGAAGCTCGTTTAACCAAGCAAAATATCTTTGACCGAAATATCCTTGGCTACACTCACTTTCATCAAATTCTCTTTACTACGGCTTTATTCCTATGTCTTTACTCAGTTGCTTACTATTTCACTGCTCAGTGCTTTCTACCCCACTGGCTCATATTGGCCCCTGCCCTGACCTGGCTGGCCCCTACCCTGCTTATCTTATCGGTTGCCCGGATACCCTAGCCGCGCACCCAATACGGAAATACCCAAACACATCATCACTCTTTACCGAGAACAAACTTGTCCATCTACTCATCTACTCATCTCGCCTCACTTCCTCCATGCCCTCGAAGAGACCCCCGCCTCCCGGCTCGTCGGCAGACGCCATCCACCGCATGGCCATGAGCATTGTGCGCATGGCGCCGACGGTAGATCCATCTACAAAACTACCCGTTGTCGTCATTGACTCGACTAAGTTTCCTGCCTCTTCGGCCACGACAAAGTCAGATATATACCCGCGACTCGTTCCAGCAGTGCTGGAGCTGCTGCCGCCGTCTGACTACGTGGCGCTCGTCTTCGCCGGTGGAGCTCTGCAGAAGCCCAGCTGGTCCTGGGCCGCCAAAACATACAAAATGCTCGACCGCGGGTCCAAGAAGCGCGTGCGCAAGATCTACGTCGTCCACGAGAGCTGGTGGGTGCGTGCTGTGTCCGAGATGCTCAACGGCGTCGTGTCGGCTAAGTTCAAACGCAAAATCGTCCACGTCGCGACCCTCACGCAGCTGGCTCAGCTCATTGACATCACGCTCATCGACATCAAGCCACTCGTGTATCTCCATGATCTGAAGCTGGAGGACTCTATCACCGTTCCTCGCCACCCCACTCCTGTCTTCAGTGCGCCTCTGCGAGTATCCTCGACGGCTCCGCGGCTCCCTCAGCTGTGCACCGATACCATTGACCACTTGCGTCTACACTTGCCTACAGCTCAGGATCCGTTCCGCAAGCCCTCCGAGGTCGAGTCTCAGCTCATTCCTGTCCTTCGCGACTGCTACGACCGCGACCAGCTAGTCGACCTTGTCGACTATGGTCCTCATGTCGTGCTGGGATTGCTCAAAGCATACCTCTACCTGCTGCCTGATCCGGTGCTGCCCACGTCATCGATCCATCTACCTGTCCAGGAGGCACTGCAGTACTCTCAGCGCACCTTTGACGAACTGCCGCTTGCCTCTCGCGTACTGCTGACCCACCTCATGGACCAGCTGCTGGCCCCTCTGGTGAACCACTTCCATGTTCCTGCCAGCTCCATTGCGCAGTTCTTCGGGCCGTGCCTCGCAGGCTGCTACGCCAGCTCAAAGGAACAGGTCGCCATTGCCGTACGTGTGCTCCGCAATATGCTCGAGTCGTGGTCGGAACTCGAGATCACTAGAGTGCCTCTAGTGCGCTCTACTGCCCCTCACAGACCCTCGCAGCCACTGCACAACCCAAAGATCCGCCATTCGTCGACTCCCGATAACTGGATGGCGCTTACAGAGCAGGAGCCAGTGTTGACGGAGCTTGAACCAACGGCGAGATCCACCTCTTCCTCAGCGTCTCTGCCTTCAGCCCCGGTGACAGCCCCTGTCGCTGCGTCTCTGTCTCTGCCTTCAGCGCCGAAATCAACCTCCGCCTCTGCCTCGGAGTCGACCAAAACACCCAAGCCGGAACCGCCTGCTCCGCGAAAGCAGACCCGTAAGCCTTCAGGTGTTGTCAAGCCTGCAGGTCCTCTCCAGCCGTCTACAAAACTCAACATTGCCAAGCACCCCGTGCGAGTCAAGCATATCAAGCCACCAGTGGAAGCGCCCGTTGAGCTGCCTCCACGACGATTCGGTCCCCGATCCAAGATGGTCTCGCTCAATCGCAAAGGAAAAATGGTCGCTGAGCTGGCCAAGCTGTACGAAGAGCGATCCTCTGCTGCCGATGTGCTGGCCTCCATTGTCACCGACAGTTAATTATAGTCACTAATCCTAATGACACATGCTTTATTTACACTTCCACCAATACCAATTCAAGAGATGTAGGCTCATTGGCGTGATGCTTCTACTTACGGGCACCGGCGGCTTTGAAGTGCACGATGTCACCGTCTTCCATGACATAGTCTTTGCCCTTCTGAAGAACCTTGCCAGACTCACGCATCGCTGCCTCGTCTGCATTGCTTGCCTCGACGTCGCTGAACTTCGTGACATGCGCCTGGATGAACGTTTTCTCGAGATCCTTGTGAATGACGCCCGCAGCCTGTGGAGCTCGCGTGCCGTTGCGAATCGTCCATTCGCGAACCTCGCCTTTACCGACCGTGAAGTAGCTGATGAGCTGGAGACATTTGCGCAGCTCGGTGATGGCCACCGGAAGAGCACTGCCAGTGGTGCAGTCGAGCTCGGTCAGCTCTTTCTCCACTTCTTCCGGGCTCATGCCAGCGAGTCTCGACTCAAGCTCAACGCTGACAGGAATCACTGAATCGCCGGGCGAGTGCACAGACACCCACTCCTCAATTTTGACCAGCCATTCCTTGGTCTTGTCCTCGGCACCGAAGATATAGTCCTCCTCGCTTATGTTGACGAGGTATACAGACGGTTTGCTTGTGAGCAGGGCCATGGAGTTGATGACATCGATTTCCTCGGCCGTCCAAGTGCCATTAGCCACTCTCTGGCCCGACTCGAGCCATTCGAGCACCTTCTGGGCCGTCACAGCTTCGTACTGCTTGGCTTTTGTCGTCGGTAGGCTTGCAGGGCTTCCTCTGAGTGCTTTCTGAGCCAGCTCGACAGTCTTCATGGCGAACTCCATGTCTTTTAGAATGAGCTCGTCACGAATAATATCCAAATCTCGTATGGGGTCCACGTTGCCTTCAATGTGGATAATGTCCTGCTTCTCAAATGCCCGCACCAGCTGGAATAGCCCGTCTACAGATCGAATATGGCTCAGAAATGCATTGCCCATTCCGTCGCCCTTTGAAGCTCCACGCGTGAGACCAGCAATGTCGAATATCGTCAGTGTTGCCGGTACGCGCGACTTGGGATCGTAGAGCCGACACAGGCTGTCGAATCGCGCCGAGGGCACAATGACGTGGGCCTCTTCCGGATCGATAGTTGCAAACGGGTAGTTCGCAGGCTGTGTTAGAAGGACGTGAGGGTACTGGCTTGAATAACCTACGTTTCCGAGCGTCGACTTGGTGATTGCCTGGAAGAATGTCGATTTGCCGACCTTTGTTAGAGCGCTTCGTTGGCTTGTTCATTGGCTTACATTAGCGAGACCCACAATTCCTCCCTGAGTTAGTATAGTTACGGGTGCTAGAGTATTTCCTACCTTCAGGTTATTTCCTGGCCTACCAAGAAGAGCCCGTGAAGCTTCTGGCTTTGCTTTTGTACTTGCTGGCCGCCGTAATACAGGACCCAACGGCCTGTACCGAATCGCACATCTGAGCATCTCAGGGGTAAATTTGCAGGGCTGGATATGCAGGAAGTAGACCCGAAGAAGTGAAGACAGAATATATAGTAGAACCTACAAGAACAGAACGTAGATATAGAGAATATAAATATGCAGAATCTCTAAGAGTAACTGACTAATTGATCTATTTTACTCTAACTATCTCCGTTCATTGCATGTTAGTACTTTCACCTACTCTCCAGTGGATATCTCTATTTCATGCTCGATTCTACTTGCTGACAGAAACGAAATAAGCCTTGGAGGAGGCCTCGGGCTCAAGTACGCTGGCCGTCTGCAGCGTCTCAATCGTCTTCGTAACGACAGTGGGAATGTCAACGTGCGAAACGTCAGTGCCAAAGGTGACGGTGTCAAGCCACTTGGTAGCATCCTCGGCGCTGTAGTCAAGGTGCGTCGAGATGTACTCGACGGCCTCGGCGTGATGGGCATTGAAGTAGGCGACGCCCTCGTTGATGGCCAGCAGTAGCTTGTGCAGCTGGGCGCGGCCCTCCGCGGTGCTTGTGAGGTCCGTCGAGGCCGAGATGACCCACGACGGCCACGGCGTGTAGATGTGGCCAATCTGCTTGAGCTCGCCGTTGTCGTAGTAGCGCTTCGTCGTGAAGACCTCCCACATGAACGCGTCCGTCTTCTCAACGCCCTCGGCGTGGTTGACACCCTCACGCAGCGTCTTGAACGTGTTCTGGATCTCGAACTTAAACGGCTCGGTCCACTTCTTCTGCTGCGCCAGCACAAACGGCATCACGTACGATCCACTGTGTTAGTATTTGCACCACTAATTCGAGATTGTGGCTCACCTGCCAATTCGGCTGATGCCGATGGTCTTTCCCTGCAGCTCGTCGACGCTCGTGAGCTCGCGCTGGCTGCCGGTGCTGATGGCCCAGCACAGCGGCGAGTCCACGTAGGTGCCAATGATGTTGTACCAGTCCGATCCCTTGCCAATGCCAGCCACAAACGCCTCGGTGAGCCCGATGCTGACGTCAATTGTCTTGTCCTTGAGCGACTGGATGAGATGGCCACTTCCCGACGGGTACGGTAGCATGTCCACCTCAATGCCGTGGTTGGCGAAAAAGCCATGTTTCTGCGCAAAGTGCAGCGGCGTCGAGAAGTGCTCCGGCACGAATCCCAGCGAGATCTTGGTCATGATAGTGTGGTGAGTAAGTTCAAAGTCATCTCGAATGCAAGTAAATTTAAGCCGCGCTCAGAAACATCATTATAGCATGCAGTCAGTAGAGCCAATTGGACTGGTGTAAAGTGGTGTGTACAAGCTAGTCGTAGTTGACCCCACTATTACTTCAATACCTCTTCATTCTTATTTGTTTGAACTCTTCTCCTTTATTGGCCATATTCCATATGTTGTACTCCACAAATGCCATATGCAGGTTAGATAAATATCGTACTTCACTTACCACAACTTAGACTTGTGGTCTACTATCGGGTAATCTACAATGATCTATCCAAAGTCTGGAGGTTAACATTTAACAGTTCGTTTAACAGTTCGAGAGAAGTAATGGTATTATCGATGGGATTAACGGAGTAATTGCTCAATGTGATTCCTCAGGCCCTACAGGCTTTGCGCTGCAACCTCAAGGAGATTGTCGTCACCGAGATTGTTCTGCGTGTAGCGAGCATTGAACTTGACGACCTTCTTGACGGCATTGTACGTCTGGACGTTGAGATCCAGAGGCTCGGTGCTGATGTACCAGGCCACGTTCTCGCTGCATGGAGGCGTCGTGAGCGAGCCAGAGTACTCGTAGACGCCGTGGCTGTTGAAGTGCTTGATGAGGCCAGTGAAGTCGAGCGGTCCTGTCTCGGTGAAGGTGCCAGGCGTGGCGATGTCGTCGAGGTGGCGGAACACACTGTCAAACAGCGGCGTGCTGTATCCGAACTCGGACAGCTGGAACAGAAAGCCAACCACGGCAATCTTAGTGGGTTCACTCGCGGTCTGGTACACAAAGTGGGCCTCCATGGGGAAGTACTCCTCATTGATACGGTGCTCGCTGGGGGTATGGAAGTGGAACTGGGCCAGCTCGTAGGTGGTCTGGCCCGTGCTGAGCGAACCGTTGGCGATTACCTCGACGTTGGTGCCGAGGTTCTCAAACTTGGCACTAGGCACAGCAGGGACGCTGAAGTTGAGCGACGAATTCGCATACTGGATGCTCTGCGTGCCAATGTCAATGGGCGACTGCATCATGCCCTTTGAGCATGCCGAATTGGTCTGAGGATCAAGCCCGAACCAGTTCAACGGCCCTCCCTCTGCTGTGTAGTTGAAGGTCGAGATTGCGACTGTGCCGTCGGCAGCACGTGCCGCGAGCCTCGTGCCACTGAGACAGCTGGCAGCAGCCACAGCAAAGTACGAAGCCACAGCGGCTAGTTCAGTGATGCGGACCATTGTGGAGAGCTTCTGATAATGTTTCAGATCTGTTGATGTCTCAGATCTTGACTGCTGGAGTGGATACTTGACATGGGTGGTTTATACCACCAATTTATAGACAATTGGCCTCATTAGAACATTGTTGACTTGTCCAGATCGGGTTCAATAATCCAAAGATCGCCAGCTTATAGCAGGCTCAACAGCAGCTAGACAGAGCATCGGAGCCTCCGCTCGAAAACTGGCCTGCATATCATGCACTCTAGCCCCTCGGGGTCGCATCAACCATGTGTTTATAGGGTTGGGGCTCCATTTTAGCACTTCCCCACTGCATAGGGTTGGGTATCGTATCCAACCGTTCAAAAGCTTGCTGCCACTGATCGACTAGATCGACCATGATGTGTGATGTTGTTTGGCTGATCGGCCTCGATTCCAATCGAGACATAACACCTCAACAACAAACGTCGGCATAATGTCATCGTTCTGGCCCTTTAGAGGCGAACCACATCTCCAAGTGACGGCCTGATCATTTTGGCAATACCCCAGTAAATTAAGCCGCTCCCTGATCCAAGCAGGACCTGCTCATCATGCTCATCGGTGAGAACTCGATCATTGGCCGGACCGTTGTCGTGCACGCCGGTGTTGGCGATCTTGGAAAGGGCGCCCACGCCGACTCGCTGGCCACCGGTAACGCCGGCAACCGCCACGCCTGTGGTGTCATTGGCTACACTACCGACGGGCTATAAGCCGGCTGTGTATATAGTCATTCTGGGTTATTTCATCTAAGTGTCTAGAAATAAAGGCAGAATCGTCTACTTATATACTAGACACCTTTGTGGCCTTGACCACGCCCAATTTTGACCAACTTACCCACTAAGGTTGGTACCTGCACCCACACAAGCACCCCAGAAGCCATTGCAGCAGCAGATCACGGGAAACTGCGAGCTACCTCAGGGGGTTACCTGGCAGTCTGGCTCTCGAGTCAGCGGTCAGTGGCTCAAAGGAGCAAGAGCCTAGAACATTGGAAGCAGCCCTATTTCACGACATGCCAGCGCAGCTACGAAGCCAATTGCAATGGACGACCATCTAGTACAACTATTCTGTATAGCAGGGAGTGAATGGATTCAGTTGACTGTATAAAGTGGTGCACGTAATATTCGCATGTGTACCATCTGTGAACCATCAATCTTACTTGAGTTCCATACTTCCTTTATTTTTATTTGTTTGTACTCTTCTTCATTATTGGCCACATTCCATTATATCTCGTTACTCCCCAAATACTATGCAGGTTAGATAAATATAGTACGTCAGAACTGAGTTCTAGTCTTGGCAGTCGGTTAAACGAACAATTATATCAAATTCAAAGATGAAGTTACAGTTACAAAGAGGTCAAAATGGTATAGGAAGGTTTGTATCGGCTCAGCTCAATGTGACTCCTTGGGGCTTTGCTCTCCTTCTTCCGGGATCTCGGCAGCCACTTCGAGCAGGTTCGTGGAACCGAGATTGTTCTGGGTGTAGCGGGCATTGAACTTGACGACTCTCTTCACGGCATTGTATGTCTGCACGTTGAGAGGCAGGGGCTCAGTGCTGATGTACCAGGCAACCTTCTCGCTGCACGGAGGCGTCGTCAGAGAGCCTATGTAGTGGTACACGCCGTGGCTGTTGAAGTGCTTGATGAGACCTGTGAAGTCTAGCGGACCTGTCTTCGTGTACGTACCAGGCGTGGCGATGTTGTCGAGCTGACCAAAGACACTGTCAAACAGCGGCGTGCTGTATCCAAACTCGGACAGCTGGAACAAAAAGCCAATGACGGCAATCTCAGTGGGTTCGCTCACAGTCTGGTATACGAAGTGGGCTTCCATGGGGAAGTACTCTTCATTGACACGGTGCTCACTGGGAGTGTGAAAGTGGAACTGGACAAGCTCATACGTGTTGCTGCTCGTGATGAGCGAGCCGTTGGCGACAACCTCGACGGGGGGCTAAACGATCAGAACGACAATTATTATTGAAGTCAGGCCACCGGTTCCATGCACGCTCGCGCTGCGATCTATATTTGAGTTACGCCCATATTTTCTGATATGATCGTCAGTCGCAGTATGCACTCCAAGAGAAATAGCTAGCGGACATTTAATACGCGCATCAATCTATTTATGTCGCCAGAAGTAACCCATGGAACTATTCTTGGAGTTATAGTGCTGTATAATTGCCCTCTACCTTGAGCTGAGAGTGCTATAGCATCGTGTGTCACCACCATAGTAACCAGGACATCCATTATAGTGACAACACAGTTGATAGTTCCTAGAAATTAAAGATAAACTTACTCACGTTGAAACGGTGTTTCTATGAATCCTGCTCCTCGGATCAATACTGGGACTTCCATTATGAATGGCCGGGAAGGACATTAGGACCGCCGAGGTATTGTCCTGCAGCTGTCATGCAAGGGCTATGCACGTCTGTCAAACGGGAAGGTTCAAACCTGGAGGAAGGCTTGCGGGCAAAGAGTTGCATAAGCGGACACGGGGCTTTATGACACGCCTGCGTTTCAGGCGGCAAGTCCCTGGTGGACGTCTACTAGTGGATGAACTTGACCCTCGTAGACCTAGCCCCGTTGTAGCAGTTTCATTGGGTAGTACCAGGTCGTGTGCAGTAGTAGTAGACGAAACTTCGGCCAGAGTTGGCGAGACATATCAATATTGATGGCTCCGTTTGGTTGCTTCGTCCCCTTCATCTCCTTCCTCTTCCCGTCCCTGTATTTCTAGTGTACATCTCAGATACCGATCGGTGGACCGCGGCAGATCGGGGCGAGGGCGGCCGCCCAAACGGGCCATATCCATGCGGTGAGCCCCGCTGGCAGCCCTCCGCGCCCCTACCCTCGTCTTGCTAATTGTGTTGATAGGCATAAAACGTCTGTTTGTATCCACACACTCGGCGAACATCGACCGCTCCACACCCCACGGTTCCGGCTTCGCACTGGATCCCGCCTGTAGCCTGGTCTCCGCTCCACCCCAGCCTGCTCACGCCCCGCTCCACGGTTTGTGGCTGGCGCGTGCGGATTTGGTGGCCCGACACTGCCCGAGGTTTATGTTGATTTGAGCTCTGACACTCTAATCTTTTGGTTCGCCTCGTCTCGCCTCATCCATTCTGTTTTAACCCGTCGTTTTGTTGATCTGGCTTCGTGGTTGTTGAAACCAGTCTAGATCCATCAGTTTGGATCGCCAACTTTGCCGTAGAAGTCCCCTTTTTGGCTAATATCCCCAGTTTCGGGTGTCTTCGTACTCACCACCTTGCAACCAGGACCCTCAAGCTCTCCTCTGCTCTTTCCACACTCATCGAGTCCTCATCTTCCTGCTCTACTTCTCTTTCCCGTCACCTCCCCCATGTCAGTCACGGCGCTACCCATCACCGTCGAGCGCATGGACGACTCGATGTCGCCAACACCCGAATCGCCGTCGACAGGCCCCACAACGGCGTTTGGCACGCTTGTCAATGCATCAGACCCCGAGCTCCAAAGGCTCACCACAGACCCCAACAGCACTGTCGTGTCGGGCGAGCCAGTAGCCGCCGTCGAGTCGGCCCCATCCTCGGCCTCTGCCTCATCGTCGTCAACTCCGCCGCCAGACGACGAGTACCCCTACTCGATCCGTCTCAGCCCCTTTGTCGACCATTCATCCAGCATGCCTGCCTTTTACATTGACGCTGTCGAGCGCAAGGCCAGGGACGGTACCGTCATCAAGGTTGGCCGCTATGATAACAAGAAGGACTACACCGACGCCAAGGGCGGTCGTGTGCCCGTGACAAACCCCATTGTGTTCAAGTCCAAGGTGGTGTCACGCTCACATGCCGAGTTTGTGGTCGAGGATGGCGTGTGGTATATCCGCGACGTCAAATCATCGTCGGGCACGTTTCTCAACCATGTGCGCCTGTCGCTGGCTAACGAGCCCTCGGCCGCTGTGGCCCTCAAGGACTCTGACATTCTGCAGCTCGGCGTCGACTTTCGCGGCGGCACCGAAGAGGTCTTCAAGTGCATCAAAGTGCGTGTCGAGCTGAACAAGAGCTGGCATAAGAAGGCCAACCAGTTCCACCTCACGTCTTTGTCCAACCTGCGCGGCCTGTTTGCCGGCCCCAGTGCCACGACTGCCGATACTACTGTCGCCAAGTCGTCGCAGTCGTTTGCAGAATGCGCCATTTGCCTGCTTCCCGTGGCCCCGTGCCAATCACTATTTATTGCTCCCTGCTCGCATGTCTGGCATTACAAGTGCATTCGACCCGTCATTGTCAAGGCGTACCCGCACTTTTTGTGCCCCAACTGTCGCACCATCTGCGACCTTGAAACCGAAATCGAGCTTCCAGACCTGTCCCATCTTGATATCGAGGGATTAGCCAACTGAGGCGAAAGACTTCTTCCAGCTTTTGGCAACGGTTGACTTCATCGAGACCTGGACTACAGTGACGCTTTATGTCGTGACGCTTGCGTCCTCGCCTGCTCATCCTAGCTTACATGTATTTATGATAGTGATACACTAATTGAGCGACGTATGCCGTATTACTGGTGGCTCATAGGTAGCCATACTGTTGGTAGACATAGTGTGGAGCTTGTTGGTAGCCTGTTGGTGGACCAATGCTGGCCTACGTATACTCGAGCAGGTCCAGGAGAAGCTGCTGGAGTTTGCGGTACGAGGCCGGCTCTTTCCACAGGTCGTGGGTCCCAGACAAGATCTCCCACGCGACGTTGTTGTCGGTGAGCTTTGTGAGCTGGCGCTGCTTGTCACTCCACTCTCCGTCGTTGCGGATGCTCTTCACAGACGACACAACAAGAACCGGCAGATCGGGGTTGATCGATGCGTTGGATTCGATGATGTCTATCTTTGTCTGTCTCCGCGCTACAAGCTGCTGTTGTAGCTGCGCCTTGAGATAGCCAGGTTGCTGCTTTTGCGTCGACCCGTAGCGGCGCTGTTTGGGGCCTTGACCCAAAAGCACGCCCTCGATGTTGTACAGTCCCAGAGGAGACAGGACGCCGCGGAGCCAGTACTTGAATCCAGCCCACATCGTTGCCTGGCGGTAAAAGAACTCTTCGTGCAGGCTGTCAACGAGCATCAGGCTGTGCACCTGGTGGCTGTACTTTGATGCAAACACGCGCGAGTAGATGCCACCTACACCGTGGGACACGAGGGTGAACGTGGAGTTTTCAAACGGCGTTTCGGGGTCAGACGTTTTCTTGAGAGCCTCGTAGAGCACCTCAGCCACGGCGCTGGCTGACAGCGGGTTGGGAGCTGAATCCGAGAAACCGAGGCCGGGACGATCCCAGTAGCACACGCGCGGGACCTTGTTTGTTTCGTAGAGGTCGAGGACCCAGCCGGCGAACTCCTTAGTGACAGTGTCGCCCTCGACCAGGATCGTGAGGTCACTGACCTCGGGCTCGTTGAACCGCGGCCGGCTCGGCGCCACGTCGCGGTGGTGTGTGCAGTAGAGGTGCACGTCGAACTTGGACTTGTCGACATGCACAGGCACTAGCTTGCCCGGTGCAGGCAGACGCACCGAGTCGTAGATGGTGATGAGCAGGTTGATGGACAGGAGAGTCACGAGGGCCAGGATGGTGATGCGGATAATGACGGCAATCGACATCTCGAACCACTCGCGCAGCGTGTGCCGGGTCTCGGGCCGGCCTGTGAGCCGAACTTCTTCGTGTACCTTGGCCTTCTGGACGTAATAATCCGAGACGGCGCAGCCCACAAAGATGGCGAGCGTCACAAACATGGCCAGGGCGCCCTCGAGGGTGCCATTGCGGTGTCGCAGAGTCGGCACTGCCAGCACGAGGATCGTGTCGACGAAGAGCATCGAGGCAGTGACATAGCTGACGACACGGTCTGGCTGGGCCGGGATGAGGAAGAACAGCAGCGACGTTACGAGCGTGGCGATGGTCAAAACGGCCAGGTCAAACTGCAGGAATCCCGAGCCACGGGTGTCGACAACAGGCAATCGCACGAAGGTGTCAACAAGTAGCACAATAAGCCACAACACAGACAGACCCAACAGGACAAGAAGTATGCCACGCACGATCTGGACGCCCCGCACGTTCAATGGCGTGACTCGTGGATCGTCTGGATCCAACAGAGGGCCCTGGTTAGCGCCGGCCTCGAGCCGGTTCACCGACGTCGGGCGCACGGGCTCAGGATGAAGAAGGCTTGTCGTCTCATCAATACCGCCTTCCACGTCGTCTGAAGTGCGGGGCTGGTCCTCTGAGCGCCCCAGTACTCGGCGAGATTCGTCCGTCATCAGGTAGGAACCAAGTTAACTCAGAGGTGTAAGTAACAGGTACAAGTAAAGGTGCGAGTAGTTCGTAGTTCAAGTAGCAGAGACACAGCGAGTGTGGAGTACGAAGAAACGTAGAATCAAATGTAAGAATTAAAGCAGGAATGTGCGTAGCAAAGAGGCAACGTCAAGCAACCAAGGCGACAAAATTAAGCTAGCAACCTGGGCATCACGCGGCTGCGAGGCGGGGTGCTTAGAGCTGTCCCTGCATCCCGCAGATCTGCCACTGGGGGCCAGACACTGGGCAGACGACAGAGGTTATTGGGGCATCGAGAGTGGTTGGTAGGAGGGCAAGTTAGTCGAGGACCATGAACTGTTAAGAAATGAGGTCTGCGGCTCGGGCGATCGGTCCGTGGTGATACCCCAGTATCTGCTAGTTGATGCCGCGGAGAACCTGGTTGATAGTTGGGTATTCAGGTTAACATTGATGTAGCCGTCATCCAGTTGTTTAGTGTTTTGATTTGTTTTAGTGTTTTGATTTGTTTTTGGGTTGTGCTAAGTTTCGTTGTGTGTGTCGGGTTGTACATTGCAGTTGTGTTAGTAGTTGTACAGTTGTACAGTTGTACAGTGCAGAGAACGCGTCCTCCCGCTGCACCGGGCCGCCCGATCACAAATGTATAGTTTTGTCTACAGCTGGCAGCTAAAGGTTTCCGACTGGTCTAATAATAGTCTAATTAATCGAATCAACTTATCCTGTTATATTTACTGATTGTTTGTCATTCCTCTATCCGCGCTGGCTTGTGCGCAGCCATTTTTTACCTCGGCTATTCAGCTGCATATCCCAACCGGCAATAAATCCCCCGGTAAATCCCACGACAATACTTAAATACCTGGAGCTGCCCAGATCTCCAACGTCCTCCACCATGAACGCCATTCCAAACATATCGCGGTTATCGCCCCGCATTGTGCGCATTCTCGGCTGCAACCCGGGCAAGTTCACGCTCCAGGGAACCAACACGTACCTGCTCGGAACAGGCCGTCAGCGCATTCTGCTCGATACCGGCGAAGGTCGTCCAGAGTACACTGAGCAGCTGACCGAGTTTCTCAAGGCAGAGAACATCGAGATCTCGACGATTCTCATTACCCACTGGCACTTTGACCACACCGGTGGCACCAAACCGCTGCTCGAGACGTTGTCGCCGACACCACAAGCCTTCAAGTATGGCGACCCCGACGGCTTCAGCGCAGAGCTCGACGACGTCCAATCGCTGTACGATGGCCAGCGCTTCTCGGTGCCCGGTGCCACCGTCGTATGCCACCACACACCCGGCCACGCTACCGACCACATTGTGTTCTGGCTAGAGGAGGAAGACGCCATGTTTAGCGGAGATAACGTGCTCGGCGAGGGAACCACCGTCTTCACCGACCTCCGCGAGTATGTCGAATCGCTCAACAAAATGCTGCTCATTGGTGACGGCAAACTCAACAAGATCTACCCCGGCCATGGACCCGTCGTCGAGGACGGCCCGGCCAAGATCCGCCAGTACATTTCGCACCGCGTCGAGCGCGAGAACCAGATCGTCGAGATCCTCCGCCAGTCCAACGGTCCCATCTCGCTGGACGCACTCATGGGAATTATCTACAAGGACGTGCCAAAGGAAGTGCTCGAGTGGGCCCGTCGAGGCATTGTCCAGCACCTCGATAAGCTCAGCTTTGAGAACCGCGCCGTCGAGGACGCATCCGGCGACTGGACCGTCGCTGCTCGCCTGAAGCTTTAGTAGTGAGTCGCTGAGGTGAAGCGCTGACTTCGCTCTCAGAGCTGAACGAGAGTTCAATGGCTCGATGCTATCTACTGACGATTGTGAAGACGCTACGGTTTTTCCATTGGCTGTGACTTTCACTCTGAGTCACTTCACCGGTTCATCTCGGTTCTGGCGTCGCCTACTACACACTCTACTGCCTATTATTGACATTACGACTATTTTATTTAATTCACATGCTTGATTTACATCTGTCATATGGTGGCCTCGGTTGCACGGCATAACGGTTGCGCGGCTGTGATCATTTGCACGGCTGACATACGGCTGCAGGTTAGGGAAATATTTTTTTCCAAAAAAATATAGTAGTGTGCACCAGCTTCTCCATCTCCACTCTACACAAACTTCAAAATGCCCGAGAAGCGTAAGCGATCTGGCGAAGAGGCCGGCGCGGCGGACGTATCCGCTGCTCCGATCAAGAGTGTCATGACCATGGAAGAAGGAGCCTTCCCGCGTGGTGGTGGATCCGGGGTACTGACTCCCCTCGAGGTGAAGCAGGCCGCCAACGAAGCTGCCCAAGATCTTTTCGTGAGTACCATCTAAACTACCCCAGTCCTTTCTAACAAAGTCCGGCAAATCCAAGCCAAAGTCCAAAAAACACAAGAGCAAGAAGGAAGTTGCGCCTGTCAAGAAGGACATGCTGCGCATCGAGACACTGTCGTTTGCTCGTCTTGTCACCGGATCCATTGTCGTGGGCCAGGTGTGCCAGGTCAACAAGCTCGACTTGGCCATCTCTCTACCCAACAACCTCATTGGATATGTTCCCATCACCAACATCTCGAGCCAGCTGTCCTCACAACTGGACAAGCTCAACGACGATTCGGACGAAGAAGAAAGTGACGACGAGGCCGATATCCCCAAGCTGTCGGAAATATTCAAGGTTGGCCAGTGGCTGCGTGCAGTTGTGTCCGAGAATGCGCAGCTTGACTCCACGAAGTCCACTAAACGTCACATTGAGCTGAGCATAGACCCTCAGGCCGTCAATGCTGCCATCGACGATGAAGATCTCGATGCTGGCATGGCTGTGCAGGGATCCATTCGTAGCATTGAGGACCATGGAGTCATTATCGATCTTGGCCGTGCCAATGGTGATGTCTCGGGCTTCCTCTCCAACAAGGAGCTCTCGTTTGCCGAGCTTGAAGCTTCATCTCTCAAGATCGGCCAGGTGCTGCTGCTGACAGTCCTGTCCAAATCCAAAAACGGCCGCACGCTGACCCTCAGCGCTACTCCCCTCGCCAAG
Organism: Sugiyamaella valdiviana; assembly: GCA_030570555.1. Classification (NCBI taxonomy): domain Eukaryota; kingdom Fungi; phylum Ascomycota; class Dipodascomycetes; order Dipodascales; family Trichomonascaceae; genus Sugiyamaella; species Sugiyamaella valdiviana. The sequence continues at coordinate 558,951 of JAJLWF010000001.1, forward strand.
AAGATCCCCGTCATCAAGCGAGTGACTGCTTTGTCGAGTATCATTGCTGGAACCCTTGTCGAGGCCCTCGTCACCGAGGTCCGCTCGTCGGGTCTTATCACCAAGGTGCTCGGTCTCATCGACGCTACTGTCGACCTCGTCCACTCTGGAGTCGTTGACAAGACAGAGCTCGAGGCGAAGTACAAAGAGGGTGACAAGGTCAAGGCGCGCGTCGTGTTCTCTGTCCCCTCATCATTCCACGACGACGAGGACAAGGTTAAGGTGGCTCTGTCACTCCTCGAGCCCTCGTTGGCTCTTACTGCTCCTTCGGACAGTGACGTCCTTGCCATTGGTCAGATTGTCCAGGCCACCGTCAAGGCTGTGGAGGTCATGGGTCTCTACGTTGATGTTGGAGCTCCTAAATCTCTCGGATATGTCCACATTTCGCGTGTCTCCGACTCCCGCATCGAGGACCTCTCTATCGAAGATGCCTACGTTGCTGGCTCGACACACAGTGCTCGCGTTCTGGGCTACTCATATGCCGACGGACTCTACACCCTCTCGTTGGAGCCATCGGTTATCGACCAGAAGTACCTCCGCATCGAGGATATTCCCGTCGGTGAACTCATTACTGGTCACGTTGAACGCATCCTTCCCAAGGGCAGTATCATCATCAAGCTGTGGGAGGGTGTGACTGCCCTCACATCTGAAATGCATCTTAGCGACATCAAGCTTGTGCACCCGGAGAAGAAGTTCAAGCCAGGCATGAAGGTGACTGGCCGTGTTCTCAGTGTGGATGCCGAGCGTCGACGCGTCTATCTCACCTTGAAGAAGGCTCTTGTCAACACGCAAGATCCCATTCTCAAGAGCTACTCAGATGCAACCACTGGCATGCGTACGCCTGGAACCGTCATCTCTCTGCAGCCCCGTGGCGCTATCATTGAGTTCTTTGGCGGCGTCAAGGCATTTTTGCCCGTGTCTGAAATCAGTGAAGCGTTCATCAGCGACCCCAAAGAGCACTTCCGTCTTGGACAGAGTGTATCTGTTCGCGTCATCACCGTTGACGTTGAGGCGAAGCGTCTCCTAGTCTCATGCCGCTCATCCGGCTCCGATTCCAAGACGGAACTCGAGCAGGTCCAGATTGGCAAGGTCTACAAGGCCACTATTGTCGAGAAGACCAAAACCAGTGTTGTCCTGAGCGTGCAGCCTTCGGGAATTCGTGGAGTTCTGGCTGCACAGCACATGACTGATGCACAGGACACCAAGGCGCAGCTCAAGAAGGCCAAGGTGAATGACGAGATCGACGTTGTTGTTCTCGAGAAACACTCTGCCAAGCGCTTTGTGACTCTTTCTACGAAACCCTCACTGCTCCAGGCAGCTCGTGACGACAAGTTGCCCAGCCAACTGTCTGACGTCCACATCGGTGACAAGCTGCATGGATTTGTTCGTGGCGTAACGATGAAGGGTGTCTTTGTTGGTTTTGCTGGCCAGCTCAGCGGTCTAGCTATGAAGGCCGAGCTGTCTGAAGAGTTCATTTCTGACCCCTCGGAGAAGTTTTCCCCTTTCCAGTCCGTCGAGTGCCGCGTTATTAGCATTGACGACTCGCAGGCTCGATTCCTGCTGTCATTCAAGGCTGAGAAGGGCTCCCAGCAGGTTGAGAGCTCTGACAAGTCCTTTAACCCTGTTGACCCGTCTGTCAAGTCTGCCAAGGAGTTCACGCCTGGAAAGGTGACCAAGGCCCAGATCACCGGCATCAAGGACACTCAGCTCAACGTGCGTCTTGCCGACAATGTTCAGGGCCGTATCGATGTGTCGGTTCTGTTTGACGATGCGTCTTCGATCAAGGACCTGAAGAACCCTCTGGGTCAGTTTGAGAAGGGCCAAGAACTGGATGTCAAGCTGATTGGCTACCATGACGCTCGCAACCACCGATTCCTGGCCATTTCGCATCGTGGATCGTCGCACCTTGTGCACGAGCTCAGCGCTAAACACATTGACAGTGACTACACCGCTCTAGACGTTAAGAAGGACGTTCCTGTCGGCTCAAAGTGGGTTGCTTTCATCAACAACATCACAGTTGATTTCGTATGGGTTAGTCTTTCCCCAACCGTGCGTGCTCGTATCTCACTGCTGGACCTCACTGACAATGTCGATGAGCTCGAGGACATTGAGGCCCACTACCCTATTGGCAGCGCAGTCGAGTGCACTGTCATTGAGAGCGATGCCAAGTCTGGCAGCATCAAGATGTCTGCTCGTGAGAACACGGGTACTGCTATCAGCAAGTTTGAGGACGTTGAGGTAGGACAGAAGCTGCCTGGTGTTGTTCTCAAAGTTGGTGACAATTTCATTCTGCTCAAGCTCGGTAACGACGTTGTTGCATCGGCCCAAATCACCGATTGTCTCGACGACTTTTCGGAGGATCTCAAGTCGAGCTTCCTGCCCCACCAGCTTGTCAAGACACAGGTTGTCGAGGTGGACTCTTCAAATAAGAAGATCTATGTCTCGTTGCGCCAATCCGTTGTGGGCAATACTGAGGCCGTCGATCGTGTCATTGATTCATCGGCCGATCTCAGTAAGGGAGATGTTGTCCGCGGTTTTGTTAGACACGTGAGTGACAGTGGAGTGTTTGTTTCGCTGTCGCGTGCTGTTAGCGGCCGTGTGCAGATCAAGAACTTGTCTGACTCTTTCCTCAAGGATTGGAAGAACTTCTTCACTGTTGGACAGGTTGTCACGAGCAAGGTGCTGTCCGTCGCTAAGGACGGCAAGGTCGAGCTGAGTCTGAAGGAGAGCATCGTGACTGGCAAGAAGAATGAAACTCCGTCAGGATTGAGTGCTTTGACAGAGGGCGAGATTGTTGACGGAGTCATCACGAAGGTTGAGAGCTTCGGAGTGTTCGTGCGTCTGACGGATTCCAAGGTTAGCGGTCTGTGTCACAAGAGCGAGGTTGCTGACGTGCCACTGCAGGACCTGTCCAAGGTGTTTTCCGAGGGCGACAAGGTCAAGGCCAAGATCCTCAAGATTGACGCGGCGAAGAACCGTCTTTCATTAGGACTCAAGGCTTCGTACTTTGCCGAGGAGGGTGACAGTGACATTGAAATGGATATTGACGATGAAGACATGGACGACCTCGAGGATGATGACGAGGTCGAAGAGGAGGAGGATAGCGAGCAGGAGATTGCATTTGGCTCAGACTCGGAAGAGGAAGACTCTGAGGAGGAGGTGCCCCAGGTAAAGAAGGCCAAGGGCGACTCTGGTCTCAGTGTTGGCTTCGACTGGACAGCCAACATTCTGGACCAGACAAGACAGACTGGCTGGGACGATGAGGATGACGAGTCAGAGGGCGAGGATAAGGAAAAGACGCGCAAGCGTCGCAAGAAGCAGATCCTCGTTGAGGACAAGACGGGCTCGCTCAACACCAAGCTGCCACAATCCGTGGGAGATTTTGAGCGTCTCGTGATTGGCTCGCCCAACTCGTCACTGCTGTGGATGAACTATATGGCGTTCCAGCTGCAGCTGAGTGAGATTGACAAGGCTCGTGAGATTGGCCAGCGGGCTCTCAAGGCCATCAACTACCGGGAGGAGCAGGAGCGATTCAACATCTGGATCGCGCTGCTCAACTTGGAGAACAACTTTGGCACGGAGCAGACGGTTGAGGATGTGTTCAAGGAGGCCACGCAGTACATGGACTCGCGCACGGTGCACATGAAGCTTGCAGGCATCTACGCTGCGACACCCGAGAAGGTGTCAAAGGCTGAATCGCTGTACGATACCACGATGAAGAAGTTTGGTAGCGAGGACGTTTCGATCTGGCTCGTGTATGCACAGTTTCTGTTTGAGCAGGACAACGCCACCAAGGCGCGCAGCCTTCTCAATCGAGCCCTTAAGTCTCTGCCTCAGCGCAACCACAAGGAGGTGCTGACCAAGTTCGCCCAGCTTGAGTACTCCAAGGGAGACATTGAGGTTGGCCGCACGCTGTTTGAGGGACTTGTGTCGTCGTACCCGCGTCGCATTGATCTGTGGATCGTGTACATTGACTACGAGATCAAGAAGGGCGGCCGCGAGTCTGTTGAGAAGCTGTTTGAGCGGGTGGTTGAGAAGGTCAAGCTCAGCATGAAGCAGGCCAAGTACTTCTTCAAGAAGTGGCTCAGCTACGAGGACACGCACGGCGACTCCAAGGCGTCGGACTACGTCAAGGCGAAGGCTGCCGAGTACGTGACGTCTCGTCAGGAGGACGAAGAGTAAGGAGAGAACGAGGCTACGGCCTAAGCAGTAAAAACTGTAGGTATTAATGCATTATCATAAGAAGTTCGTACAGTTATCTACTGCAAGAGTATTAAATCAAGACGACAAGTCCGGAGACCCAGTCACGAGATCCAGTCATGACACCCAGTCAAGAGACCCAAAAGAGGCCCAAGTCAAGAGGAGAACTCTACAAGATTCCAGCTGAAGATCTCATGATTATCAGTCATGACGATTACCCCTGGATTCTTGACTTCCTGACTCAAGAATAGGGGAGGTACGGCTCAAGCACGGCTCGGGCCATTACTCAAGTCTTCTGACGGCTGTGATCGCCCAATGCGACACTGGAAACGCCGGCGCCAACTGTTCGGATTCCTTGTTTGGATGCGAAACAGGGCGGCAGCTGTGACGTAGGGCACAGGCCATGTTTCACGCTACAGGCGACAGGCCGACCTCACAGTCAACCCACTGGCCTCAGCCAATCGCACGGCCATTCCATTGTCTCACCCTTCCACCCCATATTCTGGCATTAAGCACTTTTCTATGCCGCTGGTGCGCTTGTATCAATGGACAGCCCCCCCTCTTTCTTGTCCCAATTGGGTAGAGCGCATTCCTCGATGCACGTCCATGCAGAGACCCGGCCCGTTTGGGAAACGGGTCATGCCGTACTAGGCAATGGCCGCCCGAAACGGCAACGGCGTCGCCAAACGCCGCGCCCGGCTGCACTCCACTACCCCCAACTGGGAATGGAAATATGAAGCCCGAGCGCGATAAGCGGCCGTCAAGGATTTCCAGCGGAGTTGTCGCCTCAACGTCCCTTGTCTTCTTCTCTCACACGCTCCATAATTCGAGTGGTGGGTGTCTCAGTACAGGCTTTTCCCTTGTCAGAACCTTATCTGGAGCAACACCGATAGCGCTGATTGAGTATAAAGTCCCATTTGGTAGCTTCAGGATCGAACCAGGTTCAACATCACCAAATCCAATTCGACCAATTCAACCAGTAAGACTTTGTCCAATGTCTATGACAGACGCACCGGTTCCATCGCGGTACCGCACCAAGCGACCGCGCGGTCTGCCACTGGCCGTCAAGACCACCAATATCGCCGGCCAGAGCTATGCAGTAGTCAGTCCTAGCGGAGATAAGCTTGGAGGAAACTGTGTGTCGAATCTGCCGAGCCCGGCCCACAGCACGCACGACGAGTTCTCCGTGACAATTCAGCTGCCGAGCCAAAAGGTCATTCGCCAGGTCTCGTCAACCACGACTGTTGGCGACCTGCTACGGTCTGTGTGCTCTGAGCACAGATACGAAGTGTCGCACGACGCATCCGAGTCGATGCTGTGGGAAGTCGTGAACCTTCCGTCTCAGCTCAGCGGCTCGCGGCATCGGGCCGTCGTGTCGCGGCCTCTGCGCTCGGACGAGTTCGTGAAGCAGGTATGGCTGTCGTGGGGGTCTTTAGCCCAGGCCAAGGACTGCAACTACCTTGAAATCCGCGATGTCGAGCTCCAGCTCGACGACTCGTCGCTCGCCAGCGTCGTGCCGCGCCGTGACATCGTCAAGGAGTGCCCAAAGGTAGCTCTCGCTGCTCAGTGGGGAAACAAGTCGCACTGGCGCGAGTCGATGCTGCAGATCCGCAATGGCACTGCAACTGTGTATGTTGGTTCGTCAGTTGCACGCACGATCCACCTGTCCGAATTCGATTTGTACGAGGGCCTCAAGGGCCCCGCCGAGTTTACGCTCACGCTCAAGTCGCCTTATGCGCCTGAGAACTTCGAGGATCCAGCTAAAGACTCGATGCACCATCTGTCGTTCTCGCACCCCGACGACTACGACACGCTGCGCAACATCTGCTTCTCGCTGAGGAGCGGCGCTGCCGAGCGAATGACCCGCCAGTTCGCCATGAGCCTGTCGCGTGCAACTTCACCAGTAACCCCGGCAGCTCATGGAGCTCCGCTCATCAGCGACCTCGCGTCGCCAACAACTCCGTACGGCATTGAAGCATACGCCATGTCTGCTCGCAGCCTCGAGCATGACCGCCAACCTTTTGCCAAGGATGGTCTCATCGCGCGTGCCGCCTCCCTCACTCACACGACCCAGATATCACCAGCTCAGCTGTCTCCTGTGCTCCCAATTCAACCGCTATCCGGCAACGTCTTCAAGCCAAACTCGCTTCTCGACCGGGCATCTGCGAAGCCTCGACTTCAGGGCCGCGGTCTTGTTGGTGCCATACCAATGGCCAATCACTCAATGGCCATCCAACACCAGCTGAGATAGCAGTGATCGCACTGAGAAGCACTATTTATGAAACGATGTAACGAGAACGGTGTAATGAACTGGAATAATGAAGACTGGCATAATGAAGTCTGGTATAATGAAGTGGTATAATAAAGTGGTATAATAAAGTGGTATACTGAAGTGGTATAACAAACGGATTCAATGGCTATGAAACCTCAACATCAAAAACATATCGGTGGTATGAAAGTAGATACATGTTAATGAATCCGAATGAACGATATTAGGGCGGGGCACCCTTATCGGTAAATCTGCAGCGAAGGCATGGAAGAAACAGCTGAATCCCGGCATTAACTTAAGGACATCAGTACTACAATCCCACTACGACAATCTGCTCTACTAAGAGGCTCCTCTGACGAGCTAACAGTGTGCACAGAACTAATGAATTTTCGTATGTTACTTTGATACTTGCTACTTGGGTACTGGGGTTAGTTTGGTCAAACCAAGCAGGATCTCAGGAAAGTGTAAATGGATGTGTATTCATGTAAAGGGGTCTTACTTCCTTCTCATCAACACGGACCAAAGTTTCTCATCATCGATCAGCAGCGATTCAACTTACTTGGAGGAATCAATGCAGTGGACGAGTGTCGGGTATCAATAATCCATAGGAGTCGCAAGACTCAGGCCTTCGAGCCAATGTCTCGCATAGTCGTACTACAGTCGAATAGGTAGATAATAGAATGGAGAACACTGAAATATTTCGCTGCCATGTAGATGCGTGGTAAGGGTTATCATTGCATATAGCGTTACCTATTTAGGAAATACACGTCACAGACCCACATATACACGCCAAACTATGGTGGACTCGCACGGCGGTGAAATTTCATATACACTTCGGTCGAATCGCCAATTCTTAACTTCATCCGCCAAAAATGCCTTTCGAGAAAGTTGAGAAGAGCTCCGCCTACCACTCGCGTTACCAGACGCCCTTCCGTCGTCGTCGCGAGGGTAAGACCGACTACTACGCCCGCAAGCGCCTCGTCACCCAGCACAAGGCCAAGTACAACTCCCCCAAGTACCGTCTTGTTGTGCGCTTCACCAACAAGGACATCATTGCCCAGATTGTGTCTTCGCAGATCACCGGTGACATTGTCCTCACTGCTGCCTACGCCCACGAGCTTCCCCGTTACGGAATCAAGCACGGTCTTACCAACTGGTCTGCTGCCTACGCCGTTGGTCTGCTCGTTGCCCGTCGTGCTCTGCAGAAGCTCGGACTTGACGAGACCTACGCCGGTGACGAGGAGGGATCCGGTGAGTACTCGCTGACCGAGGCCGTTGAGGATGGTCCCCGTCCCTTCAAGGTCTTCCTTGATGTCGGTCTTACCCGCACCACCACTGGTGCCCGTATCTTTGGTGCCATGAAGGGTGCCTCTGACGGTGGTCTCTACGTCCCCCACTCGCCCAAGCGTTTCCCCGGTTACGACATTGAGACCGAGGAGCTCGATGCCGAGGTCCTGCGCAAGTACATTGTTGCTGGCCACGTTGCCGAGTACATGGAGGAGCTTGCTGATGATGATGAGGAGCGTTACCGCACTCTGTTCAAGTCGTACCTTGACGACGACATTGAGGCCGACGGTCTTGAGGACATCTACGCTGAGGCCCACGAGGCCATCCGCGCCGACCCCAAGGCTGCTCCCTCGAGCAAGAAGTCCAAGGCTGAGTACAAGGCCGAGTCGCTCAAGTTCAAGACTCCCAAGCTCACTCTCGCCGAGCGCAAGGCCAAGGTCGTTGCCAAGATCGCCGAGTTCCAGTCTGCCCAGTAAGCGGATCAAAAGCACTAGCAATAAAAGTCTACCCTGTATTTATCAACTGTAGGCAGCTGAAATAGCGCTGACGGTGTAATTGTAGTCAACTGAGTAACTGAGTAACTCTGACTGTTAACTGTACTGATGTTATATTCGCTCAGAGTGCACAGGAATCTGCTGGATAGGAGCATTTCAGGTGGTAGACTATACGGAAGTGTAGTTAGACTGCCAAACAGTGAACGACTGTCCATGGCCCAAGTACGATTACCACCATCTCAGATGCATCGGTCAGATTCATCTGAACTTCTCCAATGGAACATTCGAGGTGCCGCGGACTACAAAAACAATTCGCCAACCGACCGTTGCTCAGGGGTTATGCGGCTACCAAGGTTAGGTTGCGAGAAGCTTCTGGGCCAGGTCAAAACCACGAGCTTCTCATACTTTGCCTCTTACACTTTCTGTTCAACAACAATGACTTCAATTCCTCAGGGTGAGTAAAATAGTGCTAGATGCTGGGGCAGCTCGTAGCAGGCTCTGTTCCAGGCTCTGGTCCAGGATCTGGTCCAGGCTCTGTTCCAGGCTGGGCACCCATCAATTTGTTCGTCCCGTCTAACCCAGTCCTGTGGGCCCAGCGATCCAACGCCTCGGAGCCCGAGAAGAACATTGCGTATGTGACAATTGACGTCGAGGACGTCGAGAAGCCGACGATCGAGCTCACGGCTACGCACCTCAAGTTCGAGGGCGAGTCGGACAAGAAGCACTACCTCGTGAACCTCGAGTTTTACGACGAGATTGATGTGAATGCGTCGCACAAGCTCGTGACTGGCCGCGGACTGTTTTTTGTGCTGCGCAAGAAGACAGCCCAGGAGGAGTTCTGGCCGCGTCTGACCAAGACGAAGCTGCCATACGTCAAGACCGACTTCGACAAGTGGGTTGACGAGGACGAGCAGGAGGACGAGAAGCCTGCTGAGGAGGCAGCGCCCGGCGGCGGCGACCTTGGCGGCGGTTTCGACTTCTCGCAGCTCGCCGGCATGGGTGGTGCTGGCGGCATGCCCGGCATGCCCGACATGAGCGCTCTCGGTGGCATGGGCGGTATGGGCGGTATGGGTGGCCCTGGAGGCTTTGACATGAGCAGCCTCGCTGCCATGGCCGGAGCCGGCGGCATGGAGGGACTCGGTGGTCTCGGTGGTCTCGGTGGTGAGGGTGACGAGGGTGACGAGGGTGAGGATGCTGATGGTGAGGTCGAGGAGGCCGAGGCCGCTGAGGCCAAGATCCAGGAGGCCTAGATCCAAGCCTGAGCCTCCAAGCCTGAGCCAATTAAGCCTGAGCCAATTAGGCCTACTAAGCCTACTAAGCCCGTCAAGTGCCCAGCTAGGAGCCTACATGCTTAGGAAAATGTATATCGTTACTCATGTAATAACTAGACTAGTGTTTACTATGCAAAATGAGTGTACCGGCTACTTTGAATCGGGCGCCTTGGGTCGCTTGAAGAGCAGAATGTGCGGTTCCGGTGCTGTGTTAGTAGAGTAGAGTAGCGGGAGCATGAGCGGGGAGCATAAGTCGAGAATAGTGTGAGTGGATAAGCGTGAGTAAGTCGATAAGATCAGTGTAGAAGACCGTGTAGAACGAGCGTGTAGAAGGACGTGTAGAAGTACGTGCAGAAGGACGTGTAGAAGGACGTGTAGAAGGAGCGTTCACCCAAAAACGCGGTTGAACGCGAGATTTCGGTGTACATTCGAATCTGGCACCGCAACATGGATGTGGTACCGCAAGACATGAATGTCATTTGCTCCAACGGACAGCAGTTCAGTCCAACCTGACAGCAGAGCATTCCTTCGAGCTACTGGGCGGAGACCGGCATTGCTTTAACTTAGATCACATCAAAGATGCATAACCCAACAGCAATGAACCGCGTAGCAACATTGCACTTCACAATCCTGGCTTCTCAATCTTTTGGCTTATTCCACTTGGCTTATTCCACTTGGCTTACTCCACTTGGCTTACTCCACTTGGCTTACTCCACTTGCTGTTTCCATCACATCTCGTTGATGTTGACTCACCATGTGTCTCGTAGTGGAACCAGCCGAGGCTCTGGGTGATGCCGAGGCCGCGCCATTCGTCCTCCTGTAGTATACGCAGCGTGCCTGTTTCCTGGTCAAAGTAGTCGCGTGGAATGACCTTGAGCATGTTCTTAGGCAAAATGACGTGTCTGGGTTAGCCCGAGTAGCCAAACATGGTGATGCACGCACCGGTATTCAAAGTTGTCGTCTGTGTATCTACAATTAGCTGGAATCATCAGTGCTTCACTGCCACTCACCGGTTCGAGTACTGGATGTGGTCCTGGAACTCCTCGAGACGCGCACGCTCTGCCACCGACAGCATCCGCGGCGCGTGCCGGTCGCCAGTCTGGTCGCTGAGCTTGGCTTTGTACATTGATCTCTGGTCAAGATTCAAAGCGTGCCATCTGCCTAGCACCCCGAAAGAATTTGCGCCCTAGCCCTGGCGTCCCAGAACGCGGCCTGAGCTGCAGGCACCGAGCAGCCCTCGAGGCTTAAAGGCGTGTTTAACCGGCCCAAAGCCTGCCCGAACCGCCCGAATTCAACCAAAATCCGACTGATAAGCTCAATGGTGCCGGTACTTTCCCGAGCCAATCAGCGGGGACTCAAATTACTGCGTTTCAGCCTGCAGGTCCCACCCAAAGCCCCAATGTCGAAATGATAAATGAACCCCAAGTGGAACCCCAAATGGAAGTTCCCAAAACCATCGAACTTCTCAACCGCCTTAGTTCACCACTGCTGAGTGGTACAAGGTGCACCAACGAGAACGACATACGTCTTGTGTCAAGTACATTTGTTCTCATTTACTTCCATTTTTTACTTCAACCCTCTCGTCTTCTTTCGCGCCTTTCCTCGCGCCTGGACCCGCCCATTTGGGGGCTTTATGCAGGTGGTGCGTTGATATTTTATTTATTGCTAGGCGCCCGCTGGTGATCTTTCCGTGTTGACGCCCAGCGGTAGTGTCATTCAGGAGTCCATTTGTGGTTCTTGACGAGTCTGAGTTCAGTTGAGTCAGAGGTTCAGTTGAGTTAGAAGTTCACCTGACCAGTCTGAAGTGTCACTTGGCAGCGTCAACTATACAGTTCGTGAAGCTTAGCCATTCAGCTAGTCCAAAGTGAATCCACCACTGAGGCGAGCATTGACCATTGAGGCATTGACCCAAGCTTTAACGAGCATTGACGAACATTGACGAGCACTGAAGAGCACTGACCACCTGCTCTCTCCATCCCTACCTGTTTCCCACTACCTCCATGCTGCCATGACGGAACGGCCGCCCCTGTTTGTAGGCATCAACCTGCCGGCCAAATATGGCGTGTCGGACGGTGTTGTCGTCGACAAGGCGCTCGAGCAGGGCTACGACATGGTCACGTCGCGTCTCACGTCGCGAAGCTACCGCAAACGCATCCAGGCGCTGTTCCACGAACTTGAGGACTCGCATGTACAGTTTGCTGCCGACCCCGACCCGCCAGACGGCGCGGGTGCTCCCTCGGTAGCTTCGTCGGTGCTGTCTCTGTCGTCGGGCCCGCCGGCTCCGGAACTCGACGACGTCGTCATCCATCCAGGTCCTCACGTCGCAAACACCATCGCGCTCGCCGCGCCGTGGGTCGAGATCGACTCCAAAAATGCCACTGTTGCGAACCTCTCCCTCCAGGTCCTCTCCTACGAGCTCGCCTACGCCTGCTTCTGCGGCCTGCCGTATGTCGTCATTTCGGGCCCCAAACGCCGTACAAACGTGGTCCAGTACGCCCAGGCCCTCAACTCTCTATTGCTGGCCAACCCGGCCCTCCAGGTCTCCATCCACCTGCCGCTCACCGAGGAGTTCACCCTGTCGGCTGCAGGCATCCTCATCCCGCCCAACGACTACCTCAGCGTCTGGGAGGTCTGGAACACCATCCGATCCATCTGCAACTACCCAAACAACCTTTCCGCGGCACTCCAACTACCCAAAACGTCCCTCCCGGACTTTGTCATCTCGCGCTGGTTCGCCGAGCCCGTTTCCATGATCATTGTGTCGTGCCGCACCTTTGTCCCTAACCAGAAGGGCTATCCAGTACTCCCCAAGTACGCCCAGCAGATCCTCCACCTCTTCTTCAAAATCAACCCCTTCTTCATCATCGAGGACGCCCATGACTCGGACTTCGTCGGCGGCGAAACGGCCTTCATGGTCTATCTCCGCCATTTGCACGACAATGCGCCCGACCCCTCGGCCATGGAACTGCTCGCCCAGGGCTACACTGACTTTCTTCAGGCCCCGCTGCAGCCGCTTGCCGACGACCTCGACAGCTCCATGTATGAGGTTTTTGAGCGCGACCCTGTCAAGTACTCGCTCTACGAAAAGGCCGTCTTCCACGCACTGCTGGACAGGCCCACAAAGCATATCACCGTGGCTGTCCTCGGCGCTGGCAGAGGTCCGCTTGTCGACCGTGTACTCAAGGCAGCTGCTGCTGCCAACCGCACCGTTTCCGTGTACGCCGTTGAAAAGAACAGCAGCGCATACCTCTACCTGCTCCGCAAAAAGGCCCGTGAATGGGGTGATACAGTAAAGGTTGTACGCGCCGATATGCGCTCGTGGCATCCTCGCGACGCTCCCAAAATCAACATCATAGTCAGCGAGCTGCTCGGCTCGTTTGGCGACAATGAGCTATCGCCAGAATGCCTCGACTGCAGCCAGTGGCTGCTCGACCCTGACGACGGCATCATGATCCCCAGCTCATACACGGCCTACTTCACGCCTGTCTATGCTCCCAAGCTCTACTCGGTGGCCTGGACTATCAACGACAAGGGTGGGCGCGGTGCGCGCACCCAGTCAGCAGCTTCGGGCGGCTTCTCCCCTGGCATGGGCAATCCGCAGGCACTCCATTCTCCGTATGTTGTCATGATGCAGCAGGTCGACCGGTTCTCGGAGCAGATTGCAAAGGCCTGGTCCTTTACACACCCTGTACCTGTTCCTGCCGACACGCTGGCCCACACGACAGGAACGTCGCTCCACAACATGCACAACACGCGCAAGTGCAGAACCACGTTCACCATTGTGCACAAGACGGTGTGCCACGGCCTCGCGGGATACTTTGAGGCCGTGCTATACAAGGATATCCAGCTGTCTACGCGCCCAGACACCATTGAGGCCAAGTCCAAAGACATGACCTCGTGGTTTCCCATCTGGTTCCCGTTCGCCCAGCCTCTCAATCTGTGCGACAGCTCGGAGCTCGACGTGTCCATGTGGAGATGCACCGACGGCAAGCGAGTGTGGTACGAATGGGCTGCCGAGGCCCACGCTCTCATTCCGACATCCAGCGCGCGTGACAGTCCCGTGCGTCGCATGCGCACAGGCACCACCATCTGCCACAATCCCAACGGCCAGTTCTTCTCCATGTCCTTGTGAGCCTACGCATCGGCTGAGAAGAACCCCTCTTCCGGCATCTTAACTCCTAGACTAGCATTCCAGCGCACGCTTCCAGCACGCGCTGTCTGTACTTTACATATTGCATTCACGTCGTTAGATAAATACTTAGATCACTCAGTGACAGCTCGCGGCGAGGAATCAAAGGGACCGCTGCTCGTGGGAGGCGAGCGGGCACCAATGGACGGCGAGCTGCCAATAAGCGGAGACCCGCCAGTCATGAGCATTGAGTGTCGCTTGGCGCCTTCAATGGTCTCGCTGGCCTGCTCCATGACCTTGACAATGGACCGAGCCAGCTCGTCGTTCTCCATGGCCTTCTCCTCTAGGGAGACCTTGAGGTCCTGCATGCTCGTCTCGAGGGCATTGATGATGCGCTTGGATCGCCGGTTGTCACGCTCGAGCGTAGACATCTGCTTCTCCGACTGCCGACGGCTCGTCTGGAACCCATACAGCTGGCGCTGGAGCTCGTCACGCTCCGACTTGACGCGCTCGACACCGTCTAGTGCTTCCTGCGCAACAACGCGCTCATTCCTCAGCTGTCCCTTGAGTTCCTCGACCTCGTCGATCTTGTCGCGCAGCATGGCCTCCTTTGTCGACAGCAGCTTCTCGGCGCCGAGACAGCGGCCCTTGAGCTCCGCCAGTTCAAGTTCTTGCGCATCAAACAGGTCAGATTTGACCCTGAGGTCATGTTCGAGTTTGGCGACATGAGCCTGGTTCGCCTTGAGCTGTTCTTCCTGGCCCCGAATGACCTTTTGGTAGTTTGCCTTTTCATGGCCCAGCGTCTTGCTGTCGCTCTTGAGATACGAGATCTCTGTCTGCAGCGCCACGAGCTGAGCAGTGGCCTCGTCGGTCTCGGCGTGTTCCGTCACCGCCTCGAGCTCGGGGATCTTACTCACCGAGAAGCGCTGGCGGTCCTCGTCAGCGAGCGTCTCGTTCTCCGAGATGCTGGCGTCGGGCGAGGATGGCATGACGATGAAGTTGGACGGGCCCGAGCCGCCGGCCTCTAGCTGGCGGAGTCGCGAAGCGAGAAGGTCCTTGTCGTGGCGCTCGCGCTTCAGGGCCGCCTCGAGAATGCGCACCTGATCAACCCAGCTCGTGGACACGCGGTCGTGGCGCTCCTGCTGTAGGACCTCCTCGAGCTCGGTGATTTTGAACTTGAGTTCCTCGACGCGCGAGCTTTGCAGTCGGCGAGTAGAGGCACTCGGGGTCATGGCACCTGAGCTGCCGTAACTGGTGCCAGCGCGAGAGCCCGGTCGTCGCACGCGTCGCATGCCTGCGGCAGAGCCAGGCCGGCTAGTCGTAGGGCTGGCTGAGCCGACTCGAGACTTGACTCGAGGAGCTGGAGGTTGTGGTTGAGGAGCCGTTGGCGGGCTCGAGGCACTGGGTCCGCTGTAGCTTGTATTTCGCGATGCTGGCGTAGGCGAGGTCTGGAGTCGCAGGCCGTTGCCTAGGCGCGGGTCGGTTGACTGACGGCGCGAGCTCGAGCTGGGGCCTGAGGACAGCGATGCCGAGGATCCTGGTCTCGTTTTGCTGTTCCTGCTTGAGGGCCGAGCTACAGTGCGAGGAGGAGCAGCGTCTACTCTCGGGAAGAAGACAGCGCTCTCCTCGCTATTCTCGCGGCCATGTCCGGACACAGAGCGCGCCGAACGCTCAGCCGAGGTCTGTGGTTGCAGTGGAGAGTTTACGACATCAGCTGGCGTGGCTGGCACGTTCGATACATTAGCGGGTGAGTTGGCTGGCGTCGCGACCGGCGAGCTCGCTTTCGCAGGCCTGGATCGAAAGACCGAGGCTATGCCGGGACGAGCAAAGGTTGCAGGGTCCTCGAGCGTAGGCGATGAGATGGCAGCCTTGGCCGCTTCCTTGGACGACTCTGCCTTTGCCCGTGACGAGGCCGTCGACGACGACAGCCGCGATATTATGTCGGAGACACGGGTCCGGCGCTTGGTCTGCATCTTGGAGCCGGCGCGAGTGGGTCGCGGGATGAGCGACTTGGGCGTAGACGTCGACACTGTGGAGGTAGACACTGTGGGTGATTTGGACACGGGTGATTTGGGCGCTGTCAGTGATTTGGACAGTGTGGATTTGGAAGAGGGAGAGGTTGCAGGGGTGGTAGCAGCAGAGGTGGCAGCAGAGGTGGCAGTAGAAGGGGCAGCGGAAGTGGCAGGGGTGGTGAAGCACGAGGCAGGCGATATAGAGGCTTGGGATATGGGGGGTAGAGTGGGAGTAGTAGCAGGTGCCGATATGGGTGCCGATATGGGAGCCTGGATGGGTGATATGGGCTGACTGGGCTGAATGGCGTCTTGTGAGTCGTGAGCTTGGGATTCGGCACTCGAGTGTACGGGAGACGATGGAGTAGGAGAGCAAGTTCTCACGGGGGAGAAGGACATTTTGAGGACGCACCTGGCTGGCGACAGCAACGGTGTCAACAATCCGAGCCTATTAGGGACTAAGCGTACCTGAGGTAAGCAAGAATAGGGGCCGACGGCGAAGAGATAGTAACTTTGGGATCGTCTTGTCGCAGGGATTAGCAGCGCAGCGCACGAGTTTGGTGCTGGCAGCAACAGGTCCAAGCAGCGACGGATGGACTGGCGCGTTAGTGGACGCGGGCTTCAGGGGTCGGGAGCAGACGTAGCGTTGGTTGGCAGGCAATTGGCAGGCAATTGGCCGACGCGGAGCGTGATAGGCACCAGATTGACCTTTAGCAACAGCCGGCAGATTATGAAACGGCACTGCAGCAGCAGGATTGCACAGGTGGGCAGAGCAGAGGCGAGGAGGAGGTGAGGAGAAGAAAAGACAGATGAGGGAGTAGCTTGTGGTTAGACGAGAGCTGTACGAGCTTGCGAGCGAGGTACGAGCTGTTCCTTCTGTTCCTTTTGTTCCTCCAGTTCAACTACCAGGTTGTATCAGTCAACTTCCCCTGGGAACACGAGCTTTAAGGATGCTTTGGCGGATACTTTGAATGCTCTGGCGGTCACCCCAGATTAGGGGCTTGCAGCAGTACCTGCCGATAGCCAGCAGAAGAAAAAAAGCTTGTGGTCGGGCTGGAACACCGTCACGTACTGGGAAAGGAAACCGTATTGGAAACCTTAAGTGGAGAAGGTGGAGGGTGGAGAGGTGGAGTAGGGAAGAGGGCATGATGAAGGGCATAATCACAAAGTGCCCATAGTGGAGCTAGTGGTACGCTTGGACGAATGAGAGCGGCGGATCTGGCGACATCCGATGCGGTTTTGACAAGCCCCAAATTTCAAGTTTCAGGGGGGGAAATCTTTTTTCACAGTGCTTTTGGCTGGCAAAAGTAACCGGCTGAAAAAGCAAGCAGTGAGCAGGGAACGAGGGTGCGAAATAGAGTGCAAAAAAGCGGCGATTGCCAGCTCCAGTGGCGGCTAGGCGAGCATTAGAGTTGGTCGGGATAAGCTGGGAGGCTGGTAGCAGGCGCACCGGGACAAAAGCAGCCACCCACTGCTCCGGAGAGCCGGTGCCGATGGCGGCGTCGCGCATTGGCGAGCCACGAAGCGAGTGGGCCAGGCCAGTAGTAGGTGGCTGGTCACCTCGGCCCATGCAGTGTCAAGTCTCCACCAGCATGCACGCCAGCGAGCCACTAGCCAGCCACTAGCCTCTAGTCCACTCCGACATCATTCCGGTGTAATCCAGGCCATTCCCAGACCATTCCCAGGCAGTGCCAACAGCCCGAGTATTCAGTCATTATTCCATTACTCCGATGACATCCTAAATATCCAGGGCACGGTCTAGTCGCTAAACCTGGTTCCGGCTAGTGGGATCGGTGGTCCATTCCACGGATGAGTCCACCCTGAAGTGCGTTTACCAGTGGGCTTACCAGTGGGCTCACCAGTGGGCTTACCAGGGGTTACCAGGCAAACCGCACAACCCCAGCCAAGACCCACCTACTGCGCTCGGCTGCTAAACTGCGGGTGGCCCCGTTGGGCCGCAAGTGGGTTTCGTGCATGTGGGGTAGGGCCGAAAGAGCCTGTAACTGCAGCGTCCCCGTAAGCCCAGGCTGGGCAGTGGTCCGACAGTTCCTCGGCTCTTGGCTTGCTGTACCACCTGTTGTCCCGTCAGATCCGACTCCCTGCTCTTTCCACCTGCCTCCACCCGTTCACATCCCGTCATGCCATGCTCGACGCCGATCGGTATGCGCACTCCTGGCATGCACAGCCGTTAGGCACGAGAGCTGTTTCAGACCCACCGGACCCACTCGCCTGGCTCCCAAGCTCGCAACAGCATGGTCCCACCAGACAAGGGGTTCGCGTACGCGCGAAGCAGCCAGGGGTGTACTTGGCACGCGTCGAAGGGGTACACTGGCTGTAGTGCAATGAGTGTTAGTACAATGCTGACATGAAATGCCATCCATCCATACCCATATCCCCTATACCCATATCCCGTACAGAGATCCACATACACATATCCCTGACACAGATTCACATACCCATATCCCGTCACAGATCCACACATATCCCGTATACCAGATCTACATACCATTCATGGCCATATACCCACCCACTACCACGTTTCCCTATACTATAGCATGCTGTAGACATCCACAGCACCTCTAGCCCAATTATCTTCAGTGTTACTCAATGATCCGACTCTATCAGCTCTACTAGCTAGACTGATTGGCCCATAGCCTTGTAGCCTACTACCTCAGCAGGCTAATCGACTCAGACTACAATCACATTAGTCAAACCTGTAGAATGGTGCCTCAATTAGTCTACCCAGTCTCTGCTACTGCTCTGCTACAATGTTCTGCCCTTCTCCTGCTCTGCCTGATTGGCTCGCCCGGCTCATCCATAGCAGTTCGAACTCTTCTAACGCTCACCACTACACTACTCTCTGATCTTTGACTCATTATTCCATTCCATTAACCCATTACTCCATTACTCCACTACCTACTCCCTACTCCACTACTCAACTGGCACCCATGCCGGTCTCCCTGGAGGTCTCCCTCGACTCGGCCACTATCTTGCTGAGTTAGATATGAATCTCACATTGTATGCCTAGTCAGCCAGATTTTGTTCTCATGGTAAATAGTCGACGAGCTGGGTTTATAGTAGAGCCTTCAAGGCTCATTATCATCATTCGAGGCATGGGAATGCACTTACATAAAAATTGCAATGGTGAAAAATTCGAGGCTCCAGGCCTATAAAAATGCAAGCGGTTCAGCCGTTTGGTGTAGCCGCGTATTCGAGCCGCGCCCTCAGTAGGAGTACGCGGTCTCCTCCTCTTCCTCCTCTAGCTCCTCTGGCTCTTCGCGGGGTGACACGTAGTCGGGCAACGGCACCCACTCGCCGAGGTGCCGGTGCAGATCGAGGTGTAGCGATGTGAGTCGACCACTGATGGCGCCGAGCTCGCTGAACGTGTCCATCAGCACCTCTGTCGGAACATGCGCGTCAATGAGCTTCATGTACATGTCGGTGGTGAGCATCCACAGGTCTGCTTCGCGGTGGAGGTCGCGTACGAGCTTGTTCACCGTTGACTGCCACTCCTCGCTGTTGGGCCTCATATACGGGAGGTCTCGGCGCATTGAAAGACACGAAGAACAAGAGACGACAAACAGAACAAGCAGAATACGTAGACAGGAACAAGTCGAACTGGAACAAACTGAACACAAGAACACAGACAAGAACGATAACCAGAACAATAACAGACAACAACCAGACAAACACAAACAGGTGAGCAGTAATACAACAAGACCAACGATACACACAGACAGGACAAACAGAAAAACTGTAGAAGACAAAAATGAGAGAAGAGGAAATGAGACGGATATCGGGCAGCCAGGGCCACACCATCGTGTGCCAACTGCTGGGCCACCCGGCGTCGCGACTCAAGCCATCATGTGAGAGTGGCCCTGCACGACGAGCCTCATCTGATGCATGATGCAAGATTAGCTGCAGGGCGCCGTTTGGAGTCAGCCGTTGGCCCGTGCGAGTGGACTATAGCACAACACTGACAGTGTTGTGTTAGTCAAATACTCTTCTAAAGTAATACCCGACTGCTTTCTGACTTTTGTTTCTGGCTCTCTGGGCTCATTCCTGCTCCTCATAACTGCTGGTGGCCCCGACTTCTGTGGCACAACTTGACCTGTCAATTGGAGACCCGTGACCCCAGGGGCACGCACTAGCCCGTTTCAGCGCCACGCGGCACATGCTTGTCTTATCTGCCAATCACGGCCCGCTCAACTCGGATCTAGCACTGATTAGCCCGTTTGGGCCATGCTACTTCCGATTGCGTGCCCACTGAATTGCCACTGATCTGCCCCTGCCACTCTCACCGTACTGGTCTTGACCACTATGTGCATACACTCGTTCACCCGCATAACCGCCACATCTATAAGCCTGCAAATTTCCACCGTCCTCTCAACTCAACTCAGGGGTGCATCATGATTCGTCAGCGTATGGTCGTGGCTTCCCACGCGCTGCGAGCCCGCTCCGTGCTTGCTGGAGCAGTCGTTGCAAGACCGGCAAGCGCTCAATTGGCCGCCCGCTCGCTTCGTCTCATGTCCTCCGAGGCACTACAGTCGACCTCTTCGACAGCACCGACAGCATCGACAGCATCGCCGGAAGTCCCTCTATCGCAGTCTCGAGGTCCCCGCAAGTCAACCAAAGACTCTGTGTACAAACGACTCGAAGCAGCGCTCGCCAAAAACGACATGGACACCATCTCCGACATCGCTCGCAGCCTCCAGCCCGGCCAGGTCCAAAACCTCGTGCGCGGAGGTCTTCACTTTCGCCTATTCCGCGCCATTGCCACTGCAAGCCACAAGAAAAACGCCACGCCAAAGGTGTTTCCGCGCGAGGTCTTTGAGCTGTACCTGCGCGGAAACCTGTCCGTCGGCTGGATCTGCAGTTACATTGTGATGCACGAACTGCTAGCTGGCCGCTCGGAGCAGGCCCTGCAGTGCTGGGTCGAGTTCCTCGAGTCACTCAGCGACACTGCTGCGTTCACAGACCCGCTCAACCGCGAAGCTGCCTGGTCGGCGCTCGTGGCATACATTGACAACTGCGCATCGGTCTCAGCGGCTGTTGACGCCGACATCGCAGCCAAACTCGTGCCCATCAAAGAGCTGCCGTCGCCGCGCCAGCTTCGCGAGATCGAGGGCTTCTCGCGCCTCTCAAACGAGCGCAAAACGGCCATCTACAACGGCCTCAAGGAGCTGCGCCTCAAGATGCTGAACCTCAACTCGCTCGACTTTGTCTCGTCGCTTCCCGTTGACCGCCCACTCGAGCTCGAAGAGCGCTACCGTGAGGTCCTCGAAAAGGCTACCCAGTCGGGTGACAAAGTGCCAGAGCATGTGTACGCACGATTCATTCAGCGGTTCGCCGAGTGCACTCGCGTCAACGACGCTTTCGAGGTGTGGAACCACATGGTCAATGCTGAGGTGGCCCCGACCATCACCGCCTGGAATTCGCTGCTCCGTGCTGCGGCCGTCAACCGTGCCGACAGGGAAAAGGTGCTGACAGCACTGTGGTCGCAGATGGTTGAGTCTGGCATCGCGCCCGATTCGGACTCGTACTGTACGCTCATTGACTTCTGCTTCCGTACAGGCAAGTCAGAAAAGGCGCTCGAAATCTTCGACAAAATCCAGGCTGGTGAGCCGCTCGAGGGTGCTGCCACGCCCAGCACTGCTGCTCCTCCAAAGGTGACTCTCCGCATGTTCAACATTGTCCTCGACGGCCTGCTCAAGCTTGGAAAGGTCGAGGAAGCTGAAAAGCTCATGGCTGAGGGCGTCTCGCAGGGCTACCAGCCCGACGTCGTGACGTACAACTTCTTCATGCGCACCTACATTAACAAGCAGATGTACGACATGGCCAGCAGTCTGCTAGAGAAAATGCTGGCCGCAGGTATTGCCCCCGACGTGTCTACATACACAAACGTCATTGACAGTGTGTTCAAGCAGGCTCGCAGCACCCGCGGCGCCACTGGTGGTGAAGCGCCCGAGGTTCTCGTCGACCGGCTGCTCAACGAAATGACCCGCCAGGGTATCCGCAGCAACACCGTCACGATGACGGCGATGATGGCCGGTCTTGTCAAGACCTCGCGCGACATTGACTCTGCGCGCTCGCTCTTTGACCATATGCTGCGCCGTCGTGTGATGCCCAACGCGCGAACCTTCTCTACGCTCATTGATAGCGAGCTTCGTTTCGGCGAGTTTGAGCGCGCGCTCCGCTACTTCCAGATGATGCCGCGGTACGGGGTTCCCCAGGGCACTCCCATATACAACCAGCTCATCCACTGGACATCCAAAAACCGTCGACTGCCCGAGGCCTACGATCTGTTTAAGCAGCTCGTCAACAACTCGCGCACGCATCCCAACAAGTACACGTACTCGTTCATTCTCGACGGCTGTTTCGCTGCAGCAAACACCCGCATTGCTGAAGACGTGCTCAGCACCCTAGCCGACCACGAAGGGTTCTTTGACTACGGCACTCATCTTCCTCGCCTCATCCCGAAACTGGCTTCGTCGGGTATCACTGTGCCCTCGTCTATCCTGCGCGATCTCAGCGCCAAGGTCATTTCCCAGGCCGAGCCTGCCACAGATGAGACCTCACTGTAAATACTGTAAATACCAATTGGACTATGATCCTACATAACCCTTTCTCAAGTAATAGCTTGATCTCAAGAGACTGTGTCAGATCTCTGATCTCTAAGGTACAGGATAAAAGACTCTAGCATAATTGAACGAGTCTCAATTCCTATCTAAGTATCCTTAATCTCAAGTCTTCGATGCGATCTTAACGGGCATGTACTTGGCACGGCTGGCAGTTCAGCCGTGCCATCCAGGGGAAATCTTATGCCAATCGATGAGTTCAAAAGCACCCGTGCTGCCTAATAGACTCTCTGACCTTCACAATGGAGACCCTTGAAGAGATCAAGGCACGCCACCGTAAGGAGGTCCGTGCCAAGACGGACGAGGTCACGGCGTTGAAGAAGCTGATCACGCAGGGCGACAAGAAGAAGAAGAAGGAGGTCAATAAGCAGATTCACGACTTGGAGGCTGATCTGAAGGCCCGTCATGCAGAGGAACTTGCCAACTGTGGCACAGCCGCTGCTGTGAAGAAGCCAGAGGCCGAGAAGTTGGACGACGAGGAGGATGACGACGACAACGACGACGAAGCGGCCGCAGCTGAAAGACTGCTGGCCGAGCTGGAGCTCGAGGAGCTAGACGCGAAGCTGGCCGAGAAGAAAGCCCAGAAGCAGACCCAGAATGCCCCGTCACAACCTGGAGCAAAGCGGAATCGTCGCAAGGAGAAGCTGGCTCAGCGTGCACAAGAGATGAGGGAGATGGAGGAAGAGGCAGCTGAAGAAGCCAAGCACCAGCCCGATCTGCGAAAGATGGAGCTCGACAATATCGAGGCTCTGTGCAAGATCCAGGGTGTGGTCCAGTACGACATCAAGCCCGACGGACACTGTCTGTTTGCATCCATTGCAGACCAGCTCAAGCTTCGCCATGACGTGCAACCGAGCGTCCAGGACCTTCGAACGAGCGCTGCAACGTACATTCGAGCACACCCAGACCTGTTTGGACCGTTTCTGTTTGACGAGAAGACGCTTTCTATGCGCGAGATTGAACCATACTGCGCCGAGCTCGAGTCAAAGCCCATCTGGGGCGGTGATATGGAGATTCTGGCTCTTGCAAAGGTCTATGGATGTCCAGTCAGCGTCATGATCAGCGGAGCCTCGGCTGTACGCATCAATGAGGACGCATCCAAGCCCGAGCTGAAGCTTGTCTACTACAAGCACTCTTTTGGACTCGGCGAGCACTACAACTCGTTGCGAGATGCAGTAGCTGCTTGACCGCAATAAGCTGCTGTCGTACTAGACAATATAGACGTCTCGAGTATATATAATGGTCTCGAGCTAGGATGCATAGATCAATTAAGCTAGGCAAGCAATTGTAGAATGATGGCTCACTCGAATGTGCCTGTGAAGTTGCAAGTTCATCCTATAATGCTGTTTGTTGAATCTGATTCTCACAACTTCTCATCGCTGATGAAGCGAGCCAAACCCTTGGCAATGCCAGGACCATCATTGGGTCCTGCAACTCGACTCAGCGCGTCGTCTGCCATGTCCTGGGTAATGACACCAGTCTTGGCTCGTAGGTCGACGAGCTCCTTGACGATGACTTTCTGGAACTCGGGATGGCCCTGCAGAGTCACAAACGCATGGGGTCGGTAGAATCCCTGCACAGAACACTTTTCAGTCGATGACAGCAGCTTCGTGTTCGCTGGAAGCTCCGTCACAATGTCGCGGTGCATCTGCATGATGTGAGCAGAGCCAGAGTTCGCTACCTCGGAGAACAGCTTCTCGCCCTCTGGAGTCCAGTCGATTTTGGTCGACGACAGTTCCCATCCAATGCTGTTAGATGTGACAGGGGCTCCCAGAGCCCGAGCGATGATCTGATGGCCGAAACAGATTCCTGTGTTAGACGTTACTCTATTGCTCAGTTTCTCTATTACTCACCCACAATCTTGACGCCCTCATTGACGAGCTTCTTCGTGAACTCAACGAGCTTGAGGATCCATGGGTCATCATGGTACGATGTGTGGCGGGATCCGGTGATTATAACACCCTCGAGATGGGCAATGTCGCTAGGATACTCCTGCTTGGTCACAACGTCATATTTCTCGAACTTGGTCTTCGCAGGGTCCAGGCCGCCTTGGGTGAAGAGGCGCTCAAAGATGTCGCCGTACGTGCCATACTGCTCCTTAACAGGATCTATCGGCGTGTCCGCCATTAAAATCGCTACTCGTCCCATCCTGTGTGTAGGTCTATGAGTTTAGCAAGACAGATGGAATATGGAGAAGTCGATAAGATGGGTTCCCTGCCCTCATGCAGGGGGATCTATGTCATCGCTCTAACAAGAATGGTTGGCCGTCGTAATTTGAGGATGAGAGTAACGTGTTGTAGGCAGTTCGCCATCGCCGTTAAGCAGACAGTGAGTAACTGGAAGAAATACTGTTGGAAACTGAAAACTACAATTGTATATGGATTTGCTAGTATTTGTTGAGTCGGAACAAGCCATTGTACAGCCTTAGTAAGGAAGCACGTCACCGTGGACGTCGACGAATTTGCCGTTCTGCTCCTCCTTAAGTCCGTCGATGGTGGCGAGCTGGAGACGAGCACTCTCCTCGGTCGACAACGCGGCTGCAACCATTTGGTCGTATTGCTCGGCAGGCACGACGGCTTTGATACGATCGAGGACGACCTTGGCACCGTGGCTCAAAACCATGCCGGGGTGGAGAGCAATGGAAGTGAAACCCTGGTCTTTGTACTCCTTAGAAACGGCGTTGGCCAGCAAATTGAGAGCAGCCTTGCCTGCACCATATGCCGAGTAGGTCTGCGTACCGTAACTGGCAATTGAGGCGGCAATGGTCGAGGTGAAGATGACCTTGCGGGTGTCACGCTTGAGAAGCAGCGGATAGAGAGACTGGAAAACATCGACGGGTCCGAGGAAGTTAACTCTAAGGTGCTTCTCGTATTCCTCAAGTGAGGTCTCCACAACCGGGGTAAAAGACTCGAAGATTCCTGCATTGGCATGAAGAATGTCAACACCATCGGCGGAAATCTCCGAGACTGCCACAGCTAGTTGTCTGGCATCAGACGGTTTGTTGGCATCATATGCCACGGCATGTACGTTTGGGTGAGTTTTAATCCACTCCTGCAGCTCTTCGGCTTTCTTGGGGACTCGCGCAGTTGCAATGACAACGGTGTTGGGTCGCTCGCTGAGCTGCTTCACCAAGGCAAGGCCAATGCCCAGACTGCCTCCAGTGATGACGTGGACGGTGTTGGAAGTCATTTTCGAATGAGATGTTGTTGGATTTGAAGATGTGAAGCTTGTTTATGCCAGTTAAGACTCAATTGAGTAGAACCAAGCACTATATATACATCTGGATGCGCCATCGGATCCCGAATGTGGATTTATCAGCTTCTTAGTAAGTGTATCTTCGGACGCCTTGCCTTGTGTGACTAAAAGGTCGCCCTTGGCGCGTTGTCTGTTGTGACTAAATGATCGCCTCTGCACCCTGCAGGCATCGGCTTACTGACTTAACTCCGAACAGGCAATTTTTAAGTGGGTAAAAGCTTTATCAACTGTTGTCGTGCTCCAATTGTCTTCTATGACCTTCCCAGTTGCATTGCAAAGCCAGTACCCTGGTTGTTGTTGTATCGAGGTCAGTGTACCAGGTTGACTACTCAAAGCCAAGGTCTCTTCAGCGTTAAGATGTACCGGCCCAAATATCACGTCACCGATCCAAATTGTCCCAAAATCTAAACAATAATTCAAAATCATCTGTATACTTCGCTATAGCGGAATCTGAGTAGATTTGGCTTGTTCCCCCACATCTAATAAAGTCGCCCCCCAACCGACGAAGTGGACGTCTACGTATGCATATGCAGCTATTCAGTAACCATTAGACAGCGCCGGGCTTCGCGGGGCTTCCTGTAGCAGCAGACATCAGCCCGGGTCTAATCTATCCACAGAGGAGGCCCCTGGAAATTCGAACGCCGAATGCAGACAGCTGTGTTCTCTGCCTCCGAACGTCTCCCAACTTTTACTGGAGGTGGGCAGAAGTGAGTGAGACTCGGCGGATCCCTACGTCATGCGGCATAGACTAATGCAGAAGAAGTGGGAGATTCCGACTTAAGCAAGGACACCCTTACTCGAAAAAGTCGCCGTACGTGCCATACTGCTCCTTAACAGGATCTCTCGGCGTGCCCGCCTCCAGAATCGCCATTCGTCCCATCCTGTGAGTCTATGAGTTCATCATGACAGATGGTGATATGGAGAAGTCGATAAGACGAGTTCGCTGCCCTCATGCAGGGGGATCTCACGCTATCGTCATGTAACAGATGAACTTGGATATGGTTGCTAGTAACTACTATTACTTGTCGAGGTTCTATCCGTTTAATAGCCTCCTAGTAGGGAAGTTCGCTGCCATCGACGTTAAGGAACTTGCCGTTCTGCTCCTCCTTGAGCCTGTCAATGGTGTCGAGCTGGGTCTGTGCACTCTCTTCGGTGGAGATTGTGGCCGCTAGTATGTTTTCAAAGTCCTCGGCGGATACGGCGACTTTGATGCGATTGAGGACAGCCTTGGCACTATTGCTCAGTACCATTCCAGGGTGAATAGCAACAGAGGTGAAGCCTTGATCTTTGTGCTCAATTGCAACGGCTTTGGCCAGCAGGTTCAGAGCAGCCTTGGTGCTACTATATGCCGACTGAGGCATTGCTCCGTAGGTGGTGATAGAGCCGACAATGCTCGACGTGAATATAACCTTGCGAGTCTCACGCAAGAGTAGCAGTGGATAGAAAGACTGGAAAAGATCGACGGGACCAAGGAAGTTGACTCTATAGTGCTTCTCGTATGTCTCAAGCGATGTCTCTGTGACTCCATTGAACGATTCGAAGATGCCTGCATTGGCATGAAGGACATCAACACCATCGGCAATCTCCGATACTGCTACAACAAGTCGTTGTGCGTCGGATGGTTTCAAAGCATCGTATGCTAGCGAGTGGACATTCGGGTGAGCCTTTATCCACTCCTGCAGCGCTTCAGCTTTATTCGGGTCGCGGGTAGTTGCAATGACAATCGTGTTGGGTCGCTGGCTGAGCTGCTTCACAATGGCAAGGCCAATTCCCTGGCTGCCTCCAGTGACGACATGGACGGTGTCTGTCATTTGTGTAGTGTCTGACTAGCGCAAAGATGATTAGTGAGCCGTCAGATGGAGTCAATTGAGGCAATTGAGAGAATCTGCCGTCAATTGAGTCAATTAAGAAAATCGGCAGTATTTATACCTTTCGTGCTCGATCTGATCCCAGCTCCGCAGCTAGCATTGTATGAGTAACTTGAGTGTCACTCGCGTGTTGATTGGTGACACGCCTTTACGGAGCGGAGGTACTAGCTTACCCGCTTAACTCCGTATCTGCTTATCCCCGCGGGAATAACCTGCGTTGAGTGCTGTGGCTCACTACTTGCGCTCGTTTCGACCACGCCACAATTCTCCTAGTTGCTGTTGACGGCGGCATTTCGTGCTGAGCAAAGATATGTCGCTTCTCAGCGTTTCGCCCCCAATGCCGCATCACCAATCGCAGTCCCAAGAACATGTCAAACAAGAGCAGATTCCTCGATCTAAAGTCCGATATTTAGATCCATGGTATTTTAGTAATGCCAATTCATCTGTATACTCTGCTGTAGCTCAACGCGAATACGATCCGTTCATTCTCAGCTTGAATTTAGCTGTGACTGGACCTCCCAGCCACGAAGTGTCATATGCAGATGCAGCAGATGCAGCTCTTCCGAGGCCGAGGTCGAATAAATGACAACTGCACAGTCGAGGGCTTCTAGGTCTCATATACCCTTCTGTGTACACTAGTAAGTATTAGAAATTTCAATCATACTACGGTATAGGCGAGTTCTGTAGAAGCGTACGGCAGATCCCTACATGAGCCGGCATGATCTAATGCAAGGTGCTTCCGATGAACACAGATGTGGAGATTCTAGTTGAGCAAGGATACTTTAGTAGATTGGATTATTTAATCGTCATTATGTGATTCAGCAATCAAGATATACCCATCTATTGTCAGGTTGGCTAAAAAGAGACGACAAAAAATTGGGGTCATCCCGGGCTCGATCCGGGGTCACCTGCAAATACGGACTTTTAACCGCGAGCTTCAAGTTCACCCGAAGCAGGCATACTACCACTATACTAATGACCCAGTTTTACGACCATCTAGAGGAATAAAAACAATATACCGTGTGTGATAGGGTACGGGTATGCGCAAAGAGGGCCCACGGCTGGATATTTTTTCTGATCAGCTCGAACGAAAAGTTTCTAGTAACCAAAATGGCGTCTCAGGAGTTCAAGTAAGTAAAGCGAGCGCTGTCGATGGTCCAGTAGGATCAGTTACATGTCATCTCGGTTGCTGCTTTGCTGAACTGCTTTGACTAACACAGAACCGCGCTCGTTGACAAGCCTATCCCCGTGTCTGCCGACTACGGCAACCTGGCGGTGTTTGACACCAACCCGCTCGATGCTCAGGCTCTGAGTGGAGAACAGAAGGAGGAGCACCTCACGGAGGTGGCTCGCGAGAACGTGCAGACGCTGGTGAACCAGCTGTTGCAGCTGCCTCTGCGAAAGACGACCGAATCGAACAACAGCTCGTCGACGCAGGACAGCACCATGGTGCTCATTTCGCTGCCCGAGCCTGTGACGGAGCTGCCGCGTGAGAAGCCTCTGCCCAAGACGAAGGAGCCTACCAAGTGGGAGCAGTTTGCTGCCAAGAAGGGCATCACGAAGAAGGCCAAGGACGGCAAGCTTGTGTTTGACGAGGCCACTGCCAAGTGGGTGCCCAAGTGGGGATACGGAGGTATCAACAAGAAGCTCGACGACCAGTGGCTTGTGGAGGTGGATGAGGTCAAGACCAAGAACAAGAAGCGTAAGGGCCAGGAGGACGAGCTCATTGATCCGCGTACGCTCAACCGCGACGAGCGCAAGCGACTTGTCAAGAAGAACCAGGTCCAGCAACAGCGCAACGCCAAGCGGGCCATGGCCAAATAAGCTCGCTTTGCATAGCATACTGATTATTTATTGAATAAGCACGAGTTGTATGGAAGTCGTAACGTCCTAGTGACGATGTGGGTCATATGATCGTAGACTGGATCATAGATTAATGGAAGGTACGTTGGAGACATCTTGAGATCTGGATTGAATGGATGAACTTCTGAACTTCAAGTATAACAGACTGTAGTACACGCTTGCTCAAGTATGCTGTAGTATAGTATTTAGTGGGAACATGGCATGTCTCCTGAATCTGTGGTACACATAAATTAGGATTAAATTACTTGGCGGCACTGGAGATGGCGCTGCTGCGCTGGAAGAAGCTGGGGTCAAAAAAGTCAAAAGAAATAGAAGCAGACCTGCTGCTGCGCAGAAATGAGCGTCGGTGATGCTTGACGCGGGACATTACCGATGGTCGTGGCGTTGGCCGGGCCTGGCTCAGCGTCGGGATCTCGGGGAATGGTTCGAGGGGGGGTGTAGTTGAGGGAGCAGTTGAGGGCGTACTTGAGGGAGTACTTGAAGGGGGAGTTGAAGGAGTGGTTGAAGTAGCAGTTGAAGGAGGGCTTGAAAGGGCGGTTGAAGAAGGAAGCGTAGTAGGAGAGTTTGACGGAGGACTTGAAGGAGGGCTTGCAGGAGTAGTCAAAGACTGCGAGGATTCGGGTGATGGTGCCTTGGATATGGAAGCATCTTCAGGTTGAACGTCTTGTGGATGGGGAATGTCAGATGCTGGCTGAGCCTCAATTGGGGCCTCAGTCGGGGCCTCAATCGGGGCCTCGGTAGGGACTTCCTCAGCCTCAGCCATGACCTCGTCTATGGGCGACTCTGGCGGCGGGGTGAGGTTGTGAGGGAACTCGGTTCTTGTATCAAGGTCCCCGAGCATAATGAGGCTCACGAGAACAGTGCGATTGATGCGGAGCGTTGGTGACAGCACCACGGACAGGTTTGCGGCAGTCATGCGGTTGTCGTGCATGTGCAGCGATATGCGGTTGAAGTGACGGATGAGGACATGAAGAAGGGCGTAGTTTGGCTCGGGGAGGGCAGCGAGCTCGTCGTGAATGGCGTCAAGGAGCGGGCCGTCCACTACGGGCGCTGGCTCTTCGGCCATGGTGATGCGAGTGGGAATGTCCGTGGATGCTCGGGTGCGTTTGGCCATGTCGTAGCTGAGCTCCGACGAGTACTCGAGGCCCGGGTGCAGCGAGACAGCGAAGATATCGTCGGGTATGTGTCGTAGGTACGACTTGAGGAACGACGTGACGGTGTGCACGTCATAGTCGGCAGGGTCCAAATCGAAGGACGGGTCGTCTTGTTAGCGGATTCAGGGGATTCAGGGCTAAATACTCACCACTAAAGCGCTGCTGCAGTTTGCGCACGCGGGCTGCCGAGCCGTTGACTCGGTAGATACCCTCTTCGGAGAGGCCGTGGGCCGTGAGAAACGTCACGCACTTTAGCACAATTAAAGGCACGCGTGCCTGGAGCGCAGGCGCGCACACGGCCTCATCGCAGGCGAATGGAGGTAGTGTCGAGTTGAGGTGCACGGCCGCCGCCAGCGGGAGACCAAACACATTGTACACCAGGCCCCGCGGAGTGTCGGGCACAGTTGGTGAAGACGGCGTTTCAGAAGTGTCGTTTGAGGCGTCGGTCGAGGCGCGGGGCACGAGCGGAGATTGGACGTCGTCTAGCGACGAAGACGGCGTCAGAAGGCCGTTTTCGCGGGTCCTGGAGCCCGACGGGCGGCGCAGGCCCAGTGTCGCCTTGAAGAAGCTCGAGATTCGGGCCATGAGCTAAGAAGTGCAAAGGAAGTGAGGAGGAAATGAGGAGAGTAAGATATAGTGAAAAAGTAGGAGTATCAGGAGTATCACAGTAAGAGGTAAAGGTAGACTGTAGCAGGAGGAGGTCAGGAGAAGACGGAAGATAGCCAATCCAGCACTCAATCAGCAACGTACACAAAACAGTACGGTGAAGAGTCTGCTTCTGACGTGTAGTGAACTGAAGAAGGCCCCTGTCTTTGGCCGAGATTGCATATGCGCGAGTCGTTTTGAGTGGCACGTTGCTTTTTGGTGCAGCCGCGGCCATGCCACAGATCCGGCGCGTAAATTGCAGGGCGTACGCAGCGGTTTGAGGCCGCAGACAAGCGGGTGCTGGACGCTGTACGGCAGAAATGTCCTGTAGTCAGTCTCCTAACATTCACCGTCGTGGTTGCGTTCCTTTGTCGGTTCTTGGCCTGCGTTTCTGTCTCCTTCCTTGCTGCGTTTCCGTCTCGTGTCATTACTGCTATCGAAGCTTGTCTGGCCCTGCCGCAACGGCGCATTAGAGTTTGCTACCCTGTCCCCTAGGAACGACGTCAAGCATTGGCATTTCCACATGCCCCAATTGACCCGTCAGCCCGTAACAAGCCAACCTTAACGCGGCCAGGCGGATGCCGCGACAGGCCACTACTGCAGGCAGATCTGGCAGGGCTCTTGCATGGGGGTAGGGGTGTACAGCCACTAACCGTACTCGGCTAAAGGGGTAGCCGGGCAGGGGAAGGAAGAAAGGAGAGAGGGAGAGGGGAGAGAGGGGAAAGAGGGGAGAGAGGGGAAGCAAGTAAGGGAGAATGATAATGGGAGAATAAGAATGGTACAAGCCAGCATAGGCCCATTGCTCAATGAAGTTACCAACTCACTCGATGCTTACTCCATAGTCACTGTATCTACTCTCCGTACCAGGCTATACCCTGTTATCCCTCCACCGCCATCCCTTTACTCTCCACTGACCCACCTCCCTGGCATCGTTTCCACTCTCCCGGTTAATGAAATGCCGGCACACTGCGTCTGAGCTTAGAACGGCTGCATTCGGCCGGATCTGTGTGCTTGCTGTAGTACCTGCACCCCTACCGCGCGTACTGAGCCCCTGGCTCCCTGACTAACAGACTCCCTGATCCATTGATACCAATCTCTAGTGCCTACTCTATCTATCTCTACATTAAGTGTACAGCCTCCTGCGTAGATCTTTCCATTATCCCTCCCATTCGCCGTTTAGCTGCGCCTCTCTACTCTACCCCTTACGGCTATACGTCATTACGCCTCCTTACACCCGCTCATAACTCCATTACCCCTCCCATATCTCCCCCTTCTATCTCTCCCCTTCTATTTCTCCCCTCCTTGTACCTCCCCTCCTCGTACCTCCCCTATTCATCGACGCTTATGCCTGGTGCAGCTGTCTGCACCGTTGAAACGGTCTTGCCTAGTCGATCCATCAGCCCCGCCAGCGATCGCTCCATCTGTAGATCTGGGGCAGCCGAGGCCTGGAGAGATCCCCTATCACTATCCCTCCCCATTATAATCCCTCCCCATCATTCTCCATCCAATATTCCTCGCTTTCACTTTCACGTTACCCCTTTGTACCTCTTGCATCCGTACCTGTCCATTCCGGTGCCTGAACGTTAAATTGTAAACGTCCCAAACCAATATAATGCTATTGGGCGCGTCACGCTGCACTTACGTCCATTCCGACGCGTTTGTGCCACAATCCCGCTGCGTGCTACACGTTCGTTCCAGGCACCAAGAAATGATACTGAGACGAATATCTTAATACTCAATACCTGGAGTCTGTGATCTTAAGACCCATTCACAGTGAAGGCCTGAGACCCAAACCTATTATGAAGATCTCAGAACGCCAATACTGAACACCAATACTAAAGTCAGAATACTAGATACCTATACCTCAATGCCACTGTAAAACAATATGCCATTACAGGATACCAGGTCCCACAAGCACGATCGCAGCCCATCTCCTGCTCCCATCCCCTGCTCAATCGCTATTGCCGTTCTCCCTGTTGCCATTCTCCTACCTGTAGCCGTGCCATACTGTATCGAACGGGCATGCTGGTAGCACACAATGGCAGCCAAGTTCTATTGTGTGTTAAAAATGCAGGAATTGCTGCCTCTTAGTCATACTACTGTATCCCCTTGTTGTACATTGCTACCGCTGCTGACATAGCTCTCTTGTCTCCGCTGCTACATCTCCGTATGTGCGGGCTAGGGTTCGTGGACCCGATTGCTGGATGGAGACCACAGGCGTCAACTGGTGGCAACTATCTCGAAGGAAAGTCGCCCGAAGAGCGAGCTCACTACTGTACGCTGATAATCTATACACATACACGCGCCCGAAAAAACCGCTGTTAACCAATGGGATTGGCGGTTCAGTGATTCAGCGGCTCTTCGTCAGCTTCTCAGGGGTAGCCCCAGCCCCGATATGCAGGGCGGACTACAGCCGCGTCATCCGCGGATCTGATCTCGACGTCTTCGTGGCATGCCACATCTTTCATATCCGCGCAATCCCAAGTAGGCTAGTAATTCTTTGTAATCCTATGTTCAATTCCTAGCTTTGCTCACGGAGATGTTTTGCTTTGCGCGATTACTCGACTCGGAGAACTACTAATCTCCGGGAACGCTGCCATGTTCGAAAAGCATAAATAGCAGGATAGTCTCCCCGTTTATCTTCATCACTCTATCAATTGACAACCTGAAAAAGTAACAATTAACAATAACTCACCAGCTACTCCTACAATGACCAAGCTTTCTGTTGCACTCGTCGGAGCCAATGGCCTTCTGGCCAAGCCAATTGCCTCGACTATCACGAGCGACCAGTTCAAATCCCACTTTGAACTGCCTGTGCGCCTGCTGACGAGAGACCCCTCCAAGGTCAAGGATACTCTTCCTGGTACCAAGCTCTACGCTGCAAATGACGGGGCCTCTTATGAGGCTGCTCTGAAGGGAGTAGATATTGTCCTCGACCTTCGTCCCCCGGAGGCCCTTGCTGATCTGACTCCTGTGTACGCTGCAAAGAAGGCTGGCGTCAAGGCGTACTCGGGCTCAGACTACGGCATCGACTATGACAACACTCCTGCCTACGCTTCTGCCTTTGCCGTCAAGCACGACCTCGTCGCTGCTGCCAAGAAAGCTGGTCTGCAGTCTGTTCAGTTCCATGTTGGTCTCTTTCTCGACGGCTTGTTGACAGTTACTCCTCAACTTGGATTTATCCAGCTTGCCGAGGGCATCACCGACTACCCCGATGCAAACGTCAAGTTTGGCCTGACGTCCGTTCGCGATATCGCTCTCGGAGTCGTTGCTGCGCTGACTCGACCTCTGTCGTCGCTGCCTCCTGTCATCCGCTTCACGAGCCAGAACCTGACAGTCGCTGAATTTGTCTCCATCTACGAGAAGCACTCGGGCAAGAAGTTTGAGCACAAGCCCAAGTCACGCGAGGCTATTGCTAACGTCGCGAAGACCCATCTCGCCAATG
Source organism: Sugiyamaella valdiviana (assembly GCA_030570555.1). Lineage (NCBI taxonomy): Eukaryota > Fungi > Ascomycota > Dipodascomycetes > Dipodascales > Trichomonascaceae > Sugiyamaella > Sugiyamaella valdiviana. Next base: position 593,517 of record JAJLWF010000001.1, read on the forward strand.
GTACCATTGCTGAGGGCTTCCTCGAGATTCTTCGTGCCGTTACTGCTGACGCTCCCGAGGGCTTCTACTTTGACAAGAATAACTCCGATTTTGTCAACCCGGGACTCTTCGAGTGGACCACTGTCGATGAGGCCGCAGCGCAGTTCCTGGGCCATTAACAAGTGAAATTCACGGTATCACTCGGCCTCGACTCTGGTCTTTGAATGAACCGTGATCTCCAATTGGCGAATACTTCAAGATATAATAATGGATTCAATAGTATTTAAACAGCGAATTTGTAAGATATCCTTCATACGAACTACGCATGTCAAATAGCATATGCACTAGACCTAACATAAACGAATCACAACTACGGCAACGAAAGTCAAACAGATTAGCAACACACTCAATTGAGGACCATAACACTTCCTACGTCAGTACTTCCTTATATCTGGGCCACTTTATACGGTTTCGCGGCGACTGCCAGATGTTCACGCCCGCTTAGTCAGAATCGACAGCTTTTGACATAAAAGTCACGTGAATATGCAGGGCTAGGTCACAATCCTCTCGAAGCGATCCCCCCCAAATTTCACCTCCACGCTCCAGCTGCTAAGAAACCAACTTAGCACCGTAGCAGCGCGCTACTTTCAACCCACCAAGCAGCTCTCGCGGTGCCTGTTGCTCCCCTATATTCTGCACGCGCACTGCAACTGCTAATTGGCCGCGCACTGCTTTATTAGTCTCTTCAAAGAGTGCTAAAAGCCTGTGTTCTGCCTCGCCAGATCCAGCTTTCAATCGCTGCGATCTGTCCGTCTGGTCTTGCTGGTGACCCAACAGGCCATATACAGACACTCTACAGCTACCAGTAACTGGTAAGCTTGCGAAATCCACCTGGTTACATACGACTTTCTCTCGTAAACCTCACCATGGCTGGACCTCTCGCTGGCCACCAGGCTGAGGCGTTTGCATCGCGACTGGCAGACGAGAATGCCGACCTCAAGACGAAGCTCGCGGTCGCCACTGAGCTCCGCGACTCCATCGACGCGTACCAGAACAACAGCGACTACGAGAACTTCCTGGCAAAGGTTGTGCCTGAGATTCTCAAGCTGCTCGACTCGGTACCCATAAGCTTCAGCAGCTCTGCTACGGAGCAGCGTCTCCGCAACTGCCTGCTCGACATGCTCCTGCGCCTACAGACGAATGACACTCTCAAGCCGTATGCCGTTGATATTCTGGCCACCGTCATGAAGCTTCTTCAGGCCGACAACGAGGACAACGGTGTGCTGTGTATGAAGATCCTCACCAACTTGCACCGCGCCTACAAGGTTCTGCTTCTGGATCAGGTGCAGCCCTACCTCGACCTCGTCATTCAGATGTATAAGAACATCCCACAGGTGGTCACTGATATGTTTGGCGCCCAGGGTGCCTCAACGTCTGCTCCCTCGGCTGGAACTCCTCCCGTCACATCGTTCCAGTCACCCAAGCCGCTGTCACCCTCGACTTCCTCGGACCTGGCCATCGAGACCGCCTCACGCCCTCTGCAGAAGAGCACTCACAGTTTCAAGGTACTGACCGAGTGCCCTATCATCATTGTGCTCCTCTACTCTGCCCACAAGCAGCTCGTCAACGAGTCGCTGCCCGTTTTCATCCCGCGAATCATCGAGATGCTCACGATCCAGGCCGCTCCGCAGGCAAAGGAACACGCTGAAGCCGCTAAGCGGGGTGAGGTATACACGTCCATTTCTCCCCTCATCAAGAATCGCGCTGCGTATGGCGAGTTCATTGTCGCTCAGGTGAAGACAATGTCGTTTCTGGCTTATGCAATGCGCGGATTCTCACCGTCGCTGAAGCAGTATCACAGCGTCATCCCCGACGTTGTTGTTCGCCTTCTTCAGGACTGCCCTTGCGAGCTGTCGGGTGCGCGAAAAGAGCTGCTCGTTGCCACGAGACACATTTTAACCACTGAGTTCCGCACTCTCTTCATCCCCAAGGTCGACGTGCTTCTCAATGAGGACGTCCTCCTTGGTAAAGGTCTCACGACACACGAGACTCTGCGACCGCTCGCCTACAGTTCCATTGCGGATCTCATCCACCACATCCGTGCCGAACTTACTTCTGAGCAAATTTGGAAAACGGTCAAGGTGTATTCAAAAAACATGCAGGACGACTCTCTGCAGACGAATTTCCAGATAATGAGCGCCAAGCTGCTACTCAATCTAGGCGAGCGGATCATGAAACTGCCCGATCGCCATGAGGGCCGTCAACTCATGGTTCTCATTCTCAATGCCTTTGTCGAACGCTTCTCTAGCCTCAATCGCAGCTCACCCCGCATCCTTCGTATAGAAAAGGAGAAGCGTGAGCAGCAAGAGAAGGAGAAGGAAGAGAAAGAAAAGGAGGAGAAAGAGAAGGAGGAAGCGGAGAAGCAGAGGAAGCGAGAACAAACTGGCGACTCTGTGAAAATCGAAGAAGTCGAGAAGGAAGAAGAATCGATCAAGCCCGAGGAAATGGAGGTGGATGAGCCCCAAGATAAGAGTGAGGACATCCTCGCCGGTCTGGAGTTGATGGACGTACTCGACCCTGGTGTCATATCTGTACACGGTGAAACTGCTTCGAGTGAGCTCAAGGACGCACGCTACGTGTTCAAGAACCTCATGAACTTCCTCAAAACTGTCATGTTCGGTCTCAAGTCGTGCAACCCACCTCCTCCACACACCGACATCTCGCCAGCTCAATGGCAGGAATCTGCGCGCATGTTCAATTACGAGCAGATAACGATCTTTCGCCGACTCTTCCGCGAAGGTGTTAAGGGCCTGCGATTGTTTGCCAATCCTAAGCTGCTGGAAGACTTCCTCAGCCAGGTGGCGAGCAACGTTAGCGGTGTTGACTTGCCCGGATCCACAATGCCCGCCGTCAGCTCCAAGGACGAAAAGGACCTGATGGAGGCCTTCTCAGCCGTGTTTGTTCACATTGACCAAGCTTCCTTCAACGAAATCATTGAGGCAGAACTGCCTTTCCTGTACGAGCAGATGTTTGAGAACCCGGCTTTGCTGTGGATTCCTCACCTGTTTGTCACGACAGAGGCTATGACTGCTAATTTCGCTGGAATCCTGCTAGCTTTCCTCAAGACAAAGCTGCCAGTGCTGGGTAACGGCGACCCCGTCAAGTCCCATGTCATAATACGCCTCTTCAAGTTTTGCTTCCTCGCTGTGAACTTGTTCCCCAATGTAAACGAGGCTGTACTACTACCACACCTGCGGGTCCTCATCATCAAGTCTATGGAGCTCTCAACGACGGCCACTGAGCCCCTCATGTACTTCCATTTGTTACGTGCTCTGTTTCGCAGCATTGGCGGTGGCAGATATGAGCTGCTATACAAGGAGGTTCTCCCACTCTTGCAGGTTCTACTCGAGTCTCTCAACAAGCTCATCTCTACTGCTCGCAAGCCACACGAACGTGACATATACGTCGAGCTGTGCCTGACAGTCCCCGTACGACTCAGCGTGCTTGTACCGCACTTGAGTTACCTTATGAGACCGCTTGTTCTGGCACTTAATGGCTCACAGGAGCTGGTTTCCCAAGGCCTGCGAACTCTAGAGTTATGTGTTGATAACCTCACTGCCACCTACTTTGATCCCATTATCGAACCAGTCGTGGACGAGGTCATGGAGGCTCTATGGAAGCACCTGCGCCCATTGCCTTACTACCACCAGCACAGTCACACGACTCTTCGAGTCCTTGGAAAGCTTGGTGGCCGTAACCGTGCCTTCCTCAAACCTCCAGCAAACCTCCTGAGCACGTCGCTTCTTGAGCAGGACATCAATGTAGTGATTGGTTTCCATGGAATCCCAGGCAAGAGTCCCCTCAGCATCACCCCAGGTGTCAAGGCCGCTCTGAACGTTCTCGAGGATCCTCGTGCCCAAGCGCACTACCGAGTGAAGGCATACGAGTACATTAGTTGTGTTCTCAAACTATTTATTGACACAGATGGCATTGATGAAGATGAGCTTGACTCAGAGGCTGGCACCAAGGAATTGGCAACCAAAATCCAGAAGACTGTGTCGACAGCGGCTCGTGCCCCTGCTCCCAAACTCAATCTCCCAGAAGCCGCGAACAAGGACTTCAAGCGACGAAAGCTGCAGACGGATCTCGTCGAGAAGCTGTTGGATGCAGTATTCTATGCGACTTCTATCCCACAACTTGAAAAGCAGGCCAACGAGTTCATTCGAAACATCTGTGAGCACAACACGATTCTTGAGCTGGCCGACTTCATTGTTGTCAAGCGGAGAGCTCTTCTGCATTTCGACATTGATGAATCCGAAGGCATTCCTACTATTGATCCGCGCACGCTGTTGTCAGTGATTGTCACGGCATTATCTCACTATCATCCGACTGTACGATCTGCTGGTCAGGAGGCTATCCACCACATTTACAAGACTGGCGAGGTGCTTCTTGGAAGCCAGGCAGAACTCCACAACTACCCGATGTTCCGCTCGCTCTTTGGGAAGCTCACTCACACTTGCTTTGAGGAGGAATACTTCCGCAAGTCTGGCGCTTGTCTTGGTCTGAAGACTGTCATCGAGGACCTTAAGATGCCTACTGAGGGCATTGCAAAACGCCAAGTCGAGTTCGTGCGCACCATGTTTTTCGTTCTCAAGGATATCCCGCAGGATGTTCCTAGCAGTGTGCGTAACGATGCATCCGAGCTTCTCTACTACGTTTTGAAGCAGTGCAACCAGAATCTTACGGACCAGCAGATGGATGACCGTCCTTTCAAGCAGTTGTCAGGTCTTTTGGCCTACGAGCTTGGAAACGCGAATGTTTCAGTACGTGCTACTTCTAAGGAGGCACTGAAGATTCTATCAGAGGTCACCGGCCGCTCCATTACTCAATTGCTTAGACAAGTTACGAGTGTCTTCCTCGGACCCATCTTTGGTAAGCCTTTGCGTGCTCTTCCATTTCCCATGCAGATTGGTTACATTGATGCCATTGCGTTTTGCCTTGAGCTCCCCGAGCAGTTGCTCGAGTTCAACGACGAGTTGACACGACTTCTGGTTGAAGCCTTGGCGCTTGTGGAGGCAGAAGATGAGTCGCTGACTAGTGCCCATCGCGTGTTTGAGTATCTCACAGCCGAACAGCTTGTCCAGTTACGTATTGTGTGCATCCAACTTCTGTCGCTTGCTCTGACAACTTCTGACTACCTCAGCACGCAGCAGGCACAGACCCGAACCAAGATTATTGCTGTCTTTTTCAAGACGTTGTATTCTCGGTCGAGCAAAGTTGTTGATGCAGCTCACAAGGGGCTCAAAAAGGTGCTGGCTCACAATAGCAAAATCCCCAAGGATCTACTTCAAAATGGTCTCAAGCCCATACTGATGAACCTGTCAGACCACAAACGCATCACTGTTGCTGGTCTAGAGGGTCTTGCTCGACTTCTCGAGCTGCTGACGTACTATTTCAAGGTTGAAATCGGTAAGAAGCTACTTGACCATCTCGACGCTTGGTCAAAGACTCCGCACCTGCAGTCGATTTCTGTGAAGAATCTTGCATCCCAGCAGAGTGTCCAGATCATTGTTGCGATCCTCAATGTCTTCCACTTGCTGCCTCCCACTGCGCATATATTTATGGACGATCTCATGAAGCGTTTGTTCTATCTTGAGACGAACCTACGCAGACAACAATCTTCGCCGTTCCGCATCCCCATTGCAAAGTACCTCAACCGCTACCCCAAGGAAGCCCTTGAGTACTTTTTGCCCAGGCTTACCGAAGCTACGGATGGTCGCTTTTTCGCATCCATCCTAGCCAACGGCGGTGGAAGCACACCCGAGGACCGCAAGCTGACTAAAGAGCTGCGCAAACACACTCGGGAGAATATTGATGCTTTGCGTAACCAGATTCTTGGAAATGAGTCACCAGAGGCTAAATGTTCCGGAATTTGCAACCTAATTTACGTCCTGCGTGCTCTCGCCGTGGAGGAGGAACTTGAGGAGGGTGAGGAGAATCAGAACTGGCTTCTGTCACAGGTTAGCATTCTGGAGGACATCAACTCTAGTGTTTCCGACATGGTGAACACTGCAGCCGTGGGCTCACCAATGTCTCCGCTGCTACTTCAGGTCGACCAGGCTCTCACAGAATTGCAGTCATTGACTGTCAGCTACGTCGAGGAGGCTACTTCTGCGTCCGACGAAGTTCCTGTCACTGCGCACGACATGGTATTTTCTCTCATTGGCATTCTGTGCTCATCAAATGTTAATGTCAGCGGAGATCTTATTGAGTTCCTGTTTTCACACGTTGTGAAGTCCGAGTCTGTCGAGCTGCGTCGCCTGTACTTGCAAAAGTCCATTGAGCTGGCCAGTAACAAGGCTGTCTGCATCAGCGCTCGCAGATTTGTTATTCGTTACTTTGTTAACCCTACGCTGGTCGTTGAGGGTAAACGGAATGGCGAGCTGTCAGGACTGCTCGAGAAATGCACTGGAACTGCAAAGGGCAATGCTTGGCTAGATGTCGTACACGCGCGGATCTGGCGCCCATCGGCACCGGACACGGGCGATGACGTTGGAACCATTGATCTGTTCAAGTTTGAACTCCTACAGATGTCAGCTCTACTGATCAAGCTCGCGCCCGGCCTTGTGGCGGATGCTCGCAAGGACATCATCAAGTTTGGCTGGAACTACATCAAGCTGGAGGATATCATTTCTAAGCAGGCGGCGTATGTTCTGATCGCGCACTTCATTGCTGCTTACGACACACTATCCAAGATTGTGGTACAGATCTTTATGGCGTTGCTGAAGACGCACCAGAGCGATGCTAAGTCGCTGGTTAAGCAGGCACTGGACCTGCTTGCCCCCGTGTTGGTCAAGCGCGTTAACTCACCCCTGTGGGCAAAACTGCCGCGAAGAGTACTAATTGAGGATGGTCACAACATCAGCCAGGTGATCAACATCTACCAGTTTATTGGCCGACATCCTGATTTGTTCTTTGAGTACCGAGATCATTTTATCCCCAACATCATCTCGGCAATGCCGAAGCTCAGCTTCTTCCCGAGTGCTTCCCCGGAGAACCAAACACTGGCAGTTGACCTCGCCGAGCTCATCTTGAAGTGGGAGAACATGGCTCTGGAGAAGGGTGCTTCAACTGAGGAGGCGCCTGAAGGAGACATGGAGACCATATCCCAGCCGTATTCGGTACCACTGAGTCAGCGAGAGGCGTGTGTAACATACCTTATCCGCTTCTTGTGCGTGTCCAACCAGAAGGTCTCTGAGAGCGTGCTGGGCCAGCGGATTGTTCGAATCCTCGACGAACTTCTCAGCGCAAAACACTGGCCAGATGTGACGGTGAAGTTGTCGTATCTCGAGCGAAGTCTCGTCCAGAACGAGCTTACGTCACCAGATGCTGTTGCTGTGGGCCTCAACGCTCTTGAGGTCATCAGACTGACTTTATCACACAAAGACTCTGCTTGGATTGTGTCGAACTTGAGCCATCTTGAACGATTGCTTGAGCGGAGCATACACTCGGAGAGCTTTGAAATCCACACGAGTCTCGAAGGATTGCTGGATATCATCCTTACTGCCATCAATGCTGAGACAGACGAAGAAGAAGGCCAGCCCGAAGAGGTACAGGCCTTCACGTCACTCCTGACCAATGCCGTGTCGGAGCATTTGTCTGCCAACCACACAGCCCCTGGTATTCTCATGGCTTGTTCGCTCGTGAAGTACAAGGCTTCTGTTGTCGACTCTTTCCTACCATCACTGATGAAGGCGCTCAGTAGACTGTGCAAGGAACACACCTCTGAGGGCACCGATGCCGCTACCGCTGTGTCTGGTGGGACAACTGTAGCGGCCCCAGCTAACGGCGCTCCTAACTCTACGAGCGCGAATGGGGCAGTCGTCACAACGCCTGGCTCTGCTGGCACGGTGCCGCCTACCAGCGCTGCGCCCACCGAGCTGAGTAGTAAGGAGACAATTCTCCTACTCGGCAAGGTCATTGCCCTCGCTTCGCTGCGCATCTCTTACCTTGGGGATCAGCGACGTGTGTTCTTGTCTTTGATTGCCCAGCTCATTGAAAAGTCAAAGGATCAGTCCATTTGCTTGCAAATCGTTGAGATCACCCGAAACTGGGTCTTCTCCAGAACTGACCTGTTCCCAACGACTAAGGAGAAGGCAGCCATCCTAGTCAAGATGATGTCTTTCGAGGCACGTGGTGATGTTGATCTCACTAATGAGTTCTACTCGATTGTGGTCAATATCTATGACGACCCAGCGCTCTCTCGATCAGAGTTGAGCGTGCGCATGGAGCATGCATTCCTTGTCGGTACTCGCCTAAGCGATGTGCCTATTCGGTCGAGGCTCATGAAGATTCTGAGCTCGAGTATCGAGAACGACGTGCTAAAGCGACTACAGTACATCATCTCTGACCAAAACTGGGAGTACATTGGCGATTCTCAATGGCTCAATCAGGCTCTACAAGTTCTGTACGGAGGTATTCGTGGTGACATTCCACTGCGTTTGAGTGCCGATGAGTTCAAGTTTGCTAGCCTACAGTCGCTTGATCTCTTGACGAGTCAAGTTAAGGTGAAGGAAGAGGAGAACGTTCCCGAAGAGACTAAGGAAGCGGTAGACGTTGACGAAGACACCAAGGAGGATATGGATGTTGACATGGGCGACGATGAGGCTGACTCTGTTCCTGCCGTCAAAGAGACCGAAATGGGCGAACCGTCAGAGGCTCTTCTGAAGCTCGCTGCGCGTCGCCGTGAGTTCTTGCGCGCTGTGAACGAGTCGGTGACCATTGTTAATCTGATCAATCCGCTTGTGGAGCTGCAGTATCACAGTGCAGACCTGGTACATGCCATGTGGGTTCAGCTGTTCAAGGTTGTTTATGCTGGTGTGCCACGCAAGGACCGCACGGAGATGATGCGAGGCTTGATTACGCTGCTAGCGAAAGACTACCACAACCGCCAGGTCGATTCTCGTCCCAACGTAATTCAGACACTACTGGAGGGAGTCGGCACGTGCGAGCAATTGCCACCACAGCTAGTGAAGTATATGGGTGTGTCGTTCAATGCGTGGCACTCTGCTATCCAGATTCTTGAAAACATTGAGCAGAATCCTCAGACGGACAGTGCCAAGGTCGCTGATGCCAACTTGGATGCCCTTGCTGAACTTTACTCGGGTCTGCAGGACGATGACATGTTTTACGGACTGTGGAGACGCCGGGCCAAGTACACTGAAACCAACTCTGGTCTTTCATACGAGCAATGCGGTATGCTGACCCGGGCCATGCAGATGTATGAAGCTGCCCAGATCCGTGCTCGCTCTGGTGTTTTGCCCTATGGTGAATCGGAGTACGGCCTGTGGGAAGACCACTGGATAATGTGCTCTCAGAAGCTGCAGCAATGGGACATTCTGACCGAGCTGGCCAAACACGAGGGCTTCACAGATTTGCTACTCGAGTGTGGTTGGAGAGTTGCAGATTGGACAGCTGACAAGGAGCCACTGGAACAGTCAATTAAGACGGTGATGGACGTACCCACGCCTAGACGCCAGATCTTTGAGACTTTCCTATGCTTGCAAGGCTATGCCCAAAAGAGTGAGACGATTCAGGATCTCTCTCGCTACTGCGACGAAGGCATTCAGCTGGCGTTGCGCAAGTGGTATGGAATGCCCAAGCATATTACGGGTGCCCATATTCCACTACTGCACACATTCCAGCAGTATGTTGAGTTCATGGAAGCGTCGCAGGTCTACAGTAGCCTTGCCTCTACTACTGCGCAGAACCTTGAGACCAAGTCTCAGGAGCTGAAGGGTGTTCTTCAGGCGTGGCGCGAGCGTCTGCCTAACCTCTGGGATGATATCAACATCTGGGGTGACCTTGTGACGTGGCGTCAGCACGCGTTTGGCGTTGTTAACAAGGTGTACTTGCCGCTTATTCAAAACCAGAATGGCGGTAACAACGCGGCTGGAGCTGGAGCTGGAGCCAACAACAACTCGGCCAATTCGTACGCGTACCGTGGATTCCACGAGATCGCGTGGATTATTAACCGATTTGCACACGTTGCCCGCAAGCACAATATGCCCGAGGTGTGTATCAGCCAGCTGGGTAAGATTTACCAGCTGCCGAACATTGAGATTCAGGAGGCATTCCTCAAGCTTCGCGAGCAGGCCAAGTGCTATTACCAGAACCCCAACGAGATGAACACTGGACTGGACGTCATTAGTAACACCAACCTGGTGTACTTTGGTGCTCAACAAAAAGCGGAATTTTTCACGCTCAAGGGTATGTTCCAGGCTAAGCTCAACAACAAGGAAGAGGCCAATCAGGCATTTGCTACGGCGGTGCAGATTGATCTTTACCTGCCAAAGGCATGGGCTGAATGGGGATACTTCCACGACCGCCGATTCCGCGAGAACCCCAGCGACTTGAAGAACGCCGGTAATGCCATCAGCTGTTACTTACAGGCTGCTGGCTTGTATAAGAATGCGAAGACTCGAAAGCTGCTTGGCCGTATTCTATGGCTCATCAGTTTGGATGATGGCAATGGAGCCATCAGCAATGCTTTCGACACGTACCGTGGCGAGGTACCTGTGTGGTACTGGATCACATACATTCCTCAGCTGCTGACGTCGCTGTCGCACAAGGAGGCTCGTCTTGCTCGCCATGTGCTTATTAAGATCTCGAAGAGTTACCCTCAGGCGCTACACTTCCATTTGAGAACGACCCGCGAGGATTATGCAGTGTTGCAGCGCCAGGCGCAGCAGGCTGCCTCGGCTGGTCGCGGTGCTTCTGGCGTAGCTGCCAACTCTGGCGGCACGGCAGCAGTGGGCAGTCCTGTTCCCGGGGCAGACCCGAAGCCTGCCAATGGAGCAGCGGCGGCCAATGGCGCTGCCGGTGCTGCAGGAGCGAATGGAAGCGATGCCGCCCGACAACCTTGGGAATACGTCGAGGAGATTATGAACATTCTCAAGACGGCGTACCCTCTGCTGTGTCTGTCGCTTGAGACAATTGTTGACCAATTGTACCACCGATTCAAGTGCCAGGCCGACGAAGACGCATACCGACTCATTGTTGCACTACTTAATGACGGTGTGCAGTACATGGGCCGTCTGCAATATCCCAAGGAAGACGCCAAGCTGCCACCAGCGACGGAGACGAACATCACACGATTTGCAGAGAGTGTGTTGCCCAAGCACATCAAGCCTTCGTTTGAGAAGGACTTTGTACAGGGCAAGCCCAACCTTGAGGCTTATGTGGTGAAGTTGCGCAAGTGGCGCGACAGGTTTGAGTCGAAGCTTGATGGGCGACAAGGCAAGGTGAACCTTGAGTCACTGAGTCCACCATTGAGTGAGTTCCACTACCAGAAGTTTGAGGATGTTGAGGTGCCAGGACAGTACTTTGAGCACAAGGATAACAATATGCACTTTGTCAAGATCGATCGATTCCTGTCGACGGTGGACATTGTGCGAGGATTCGGCGTGTGCTACCGACGACTGACGATTCGTGGCCACGACGGTTCGCTGCATCCGTTTGCGGTGCAGTACCCGTCGGCACGGCACTCGAGACGTGAAGAGCGGGTTGCACAGCTGTTCAAGATCCTCAACGGCGTCATTTCGCGACGCAAGGAGACTCGTCGGCGCAACCTGCAGTTCACGCTGCCGGTGGCCGTACCCCTGACGCCGCACATTCGCATTGTGCAGGACGACCCGCGGTACATTTCGATGAACACGATCTACGAAAACTACTGCAAGCAAAAGGGCCAGAGCCGTGATGCTCCGCTCGATTTGGCGACGCAGAAGCTGCGGGCTGCCTTTGACCCGAAGCTGCCGAAGCCCGACGTGGCAGCGGCGAAGCTAGAGATTCTGACCGCTGTACAGGCTACGCTCGTGCCCACGACGATTCTACGCGATGTAAGTATATTGGCACTTGCGAGATTTCTAGACATTACTAACACAGTACTTCGCAGGAACGTACGCATCGTATGAGGACTTCTGGTTATTCCGCAAGCAGTTTTCGTACCAGTATGCCGGGCTGACGTTTATGGCGTTCCTCATGAGCATCAACTCGCGGTACCCGCACAAGTTCCTCATCAATCTGGCGTCGGGCAATGTGTGGGCGACCGAGATGTTGCCCATCTTGCCGCCGTCGAAGAATGCTCCGTCGTTCCACAATGGCGAGCCGGTGCCTTTCCGACTGACGCCCAACATCCAGACGCTGATGGGCCCTACAGCCATGGAGGGTCTGTATGCCATGGCGATTGTTATTATTGCGCGGGGCCTGACCGAGCCCGAGTTTGATCTCGACCAGTACCTGTGTGTGTTTGTGCGCGACGAACTTATTTCGTGGTACACGCAGCAGCACCGCCCCAGCGTTCAGGACCAGCAGCTGCGGGAGATTGTGCGGGTGAATGTTGAGGCAATCGTCAAGCGGGCCAGTTCGCTGGCGCAGATTGGCCAGGGCAACATTCCCGTTAACCAGACGGTGATTGACCTTATTTCGCAGGCCGTCAACCCGCGGCACCTCGCTCTTACGGACAATCTGTGGATGCCGTACCTGTGAGAAATACGCGATGAGCCATCCTGAGACAAGTTAATTGACGCTCTGAGACACGTATGCGAGACACGTATGATGCTGAGACATGCTGAGACAAGTAAGATCCCGACAACTCTAATGAGCCGAATGATGCGAGAAGCCGACTGGACGGGAGGCAACCTGAGATAGTGATGCGAAGCACGCCTTCGGCATGACTACAATAGTGTACTAAAGTATAATTAATGGCATGATGTAATATTATGAGTAAGGCGCATGTAGGATGATAGAACGCAGTATGACGGTGCAGCAAGATAGAACGCAGGGGCAGCAGAATAGCAAGAATACAGCGGTTAGAATGCATGTCAGAATACAGCAATACAGCGATAGAATGCAATTAGAATACAGCAAGATAGAATGCATGATAGGATTCGGCATAACAGGATGCATGATAGGATTCATACAGGATGCGGGATAGGATTCATACAGGATGCAGGATACAATTCGTACAGGACGCATGATAGGATCCGATGAGCCGACAGGCTAGAGGCAGAGTTTGAGTCATTGTCTCAGGTGGAAGCAGGTGCTGGGAAAGATGCGAAGCGGGACGAGAAACCCGTGTAGATGCAAGGATCCACCGAGGGCAGTAGGTGGCTCGGTCTGGCGCGCGGCTGGCAGTAGCGCGGGACGCTAATGAGATGAAGCAGAACGGCGATAGTGAATGACCGGGATTGACGGTGGGTAGAGGACGGATTGAGGTGGGGTGAGCACGGCCGTATCGGGGGGACTGTCGGAGATACAGGCCCGTTTTGGGATGAGCCATTCTTGCTTACCATTGCCTGTGAGGTGCGATAGCAGGGGCGGGTGCGCCAGGTGGACGGGCCCGAAGCAGGATAGCGTCATGTCTATCAAATTCCATTCTCAGCTGCAGGCCCCGAAGATGAACATCTCAATGCGGAGAGGGCGTAGTAGCGTGCAGGGGAGTAGGGGTCTTCCTTGCATGTTCGGAGTTGAAGATCTGCCAGGCCAGAAGCGTGGCCAGAACAGAAACACGCGTAGGCCAGAAGCAGAGCTAGGAGACAGGCAGATCGGAGAATGCAGCGGTAGAGCGGGAAGTCGGTGATGCCGGGGGCCGAGACAGGGGTTGAGAGACAGGGGAGTGGACCGTAGCAGAGCAGTGCAGTAGCGAGGGAGTAGGGCAGGCTGCTAGGGTGTAGGCTAGTATGGTAGCAGGCTAGAATGAGGCAATGGCTTGCAAGAAGTAGATAATGTGTAGGGGTAGGCTTCGTGATCCTGTTCCATGTGTCAGTCGCATGCCCGATGCTGATTCTGCCGATGCTGGTTCTGCCGATGCTGGTTCTGTTGATGCTCGTTCTGTCGATGCCCTCGCCGATGCTCTCGCTCTGGCCTGCCTCTGCGTGTCTCTGCCTAGCTGTGCCCGCCGCATGGAAGCCAGGATCTGCCGTCTGCCGCCCGGAACCGTGACTCGGGGCGGTGACTCGGGTTGGTTAGAGCGCCAAGAACCAGATTCCGGTGAACCGGAGAACCGGACATCGGGCGTCGAGGCGTTTGATCCAGAAACACCCCAATGCCCCACTGTGGAATGGCCGCTTGCTGGTCAATGCTTGGCACCCCGAGTTCCAGCCCGACGGTAGCATCCCGGTCGGGCTGGCTATTGTACCTGTTGCAAGGGGAATGATGCACCGATTGGCGCTGTGCTATCAGAGTTGGGGACAAGGTCATGTGCAGGGCAATCGGGCGGGCGATCCAAGCAGTCGAGTATCTAACAAACACAACTCAACCGCCGCGCTGGGCTCTGTTTAGGCTCAACGGAGCAGATAAGATTAGGCGAGGTTCGGCCAGGGTACGGAGGCACCGATCCGGAACAGCACCCAAACTGGACGGGCCCGATATTAATTGATAGATGAACCTTCGAGGACGGGCGAGTTTCGGGATAAAGTTGCGGAGATGGCTCTGCACGGAGATGCCTTAACCGGGAAACCCGAGTGTAGAGCAGAGCCTTAGAAGTTCAGGACTAGTGACCAGTGAGTATGGCAGTAGTAACAGTAAGAGTAACATAGCAGTACAGTAACAGTGCCAATACGAATAAACAAGCCTCCACCTACCAGTCCACCTACCTTTCCATCTAAGCCTTCCACTTTGCTTCTCTTTTTCCATATCTCTAGTCTGTTTTTCTCTCGTCTGTCCTCTCTAGTCTGGTCTTCTCTCGTCTGTCTTCTTTCGCCTCTCGCCTCCTCGTCTACCTCGTACCTTCATCTCCGCGTCGCCATGACGACCATCTTGATAACCGTAAGATTAGAGCTCGAGGCGATGCCTTGGCGCAGGCCCAAACCGGCTAATCAGCTGGACCCCGAGCCGCACAGAAGCGCGACGCCGGGCCGGAGCTACCAACAGCGGTACGAAAAAGCATCGCGATGGGGCATTTCGCCCGTTTAGACAAGTCAATTCCGCACAGGCGCGCCCCGCCTGGGGCCAGCGGCACATCCACCTGCCTGGCGGTGTATTGGCCGTACGTGCACGCCTGTGGGCCAGGTCGCATGCCGTGTCGGACATTGGCATGGATTTGCCGACAGGTCCTAATGCAGTCTTCAGGGCTAGGGCGCAGGCTGGCGCGGCGCGTGCCCATTGAATTCGTAAAGGCTGGCCGCGACGTGGAATGGCCGGCTGAGTAACGAGTTGGGGCCGTGGCTGTGCCCAGTGGGCCCCAGTATCGGCCTCAACAAACGGCGTATCCAAACGTGGAGGTGGAGGTGTAAACTCGCACAACCTTGGACCGCGGGCTCGGCTCGGAAAAGCAACCTCGGCCGCCTACGGATTAAGGTTCGCGCCATTGCGCCAAGCGACTAGCCGGCAGGGGTGCACCCTGACAGCCAGGAGCTGGGGCCAGCTTGCAAAGGGCCGAGTCCAGGCGCCGCGCGTACGCGTGGCTTCGGGGCCGTTTCGGCTACGCCGGTGAGTCGGGGCTATTGCCGCTGCCCATTTCTCCCTACGTGGCGCCCAGGGTGGGCAAAAGTAAGCCTTGGCCGATATAAGCATCGAATTAGAACTGGAGTCAAAAGCTTGGCTCTGCCTAATACGGCAGTTATGCGGGCCGATCGCCCCATTGGGCTGAATCCCCTGTCCTTGAATGCGTAGCGCGCTAGTTGGCGGGGTACGCGAGCCGCGGTTGCGGGGTCAGACGGGGGCAAATCCCGGTCACGCGTCTACCACACCGCCGGGCCCCAAACGCTACCAACGGGCGACTAGCTGATTCCAAAAGTTTGTTGCACCTGGCAATTTGTGGCGCCGCCCGCGAGGTCGTGTGAGCGCCCCCAGCCTACCAGCCCGCACGCTACCCCCGCCCTGCGGACTGGCCGTGTGCGTCGCCAGCCTGCAGTTTGCACATGGCGGTAGCCAAAAGCAACGGGCGCTTCTCGTAGAGCATGGAGCAGCGCCCTGGCATGGTACCCGCTGGGCGGTTCAGATCGGGGGGATGATTCTCCGGAGTAGCCTCCACAACAAAGCGCATTTTGGGCCAACATAATGACAGCGTACATTGTCCTCGCACCTCCGGTCGACCGAAACTCGGTTCAGAGACCGCACAATGGCTCTGCTCGTTTGCAACGGCGCAACTTGCTTTTTGCTGACATGCACACTATAAACTAGCTTTGTCACCAATCGCTGAACTCCACACGAGGAGTGGGCAGTGAAGTCGTTAAACGAGTTTCGGTGGGGTAGGCGGTACTGGATACTGGGATGTGCCAACAGAACTAGTGTCAACAGTACTAGTGCCAACAGTACTAGTGCCAGTGCCATTACTGTTCAATGCTATACCAGTGTAGGCATACCTGGTGAACTCGGCTGACCCGACTGGCCCGCAACCCCTGCCGCTGACTCGTCTCTTTGACTCGTCTCCTTGACTCGTCCCTTACTTCCCGGCTTTATGTTAACCCGGACATCTCAACTTCCGAACCTACACAACCAGTCCCTCCAATCCCCTTCCGTAGTCAATCCGCTCTTCCATATCCATCCCTCTAGTCCCCCAATCCATCTAGCCCCCCAATCCCTCAATTCGTCCTTCTATCCCTCCTTCTATCCCTCCTTCTATCCCTCCCTCAATCCGTCCCTTTGACCCCTCCTTCCTATTTGGTACTTCCCGTTCAGGCCATCCTATTCAGTACTCATCTCCTCCTCACCTCCTCCTAACCTCTTCCTCCTCACCTCCTTCTCACCTCCTCCCCTCCTCTCCCGCCCTGCCGGAGCCACCGCCGGTGCCGTGTGGACCCAGCCCTCGCTCCGTACTTGTGCCTTCCATACTAGTGTACTGGTAAGGTTTGTGGGTTTGCTTTTGCCCGGAGATCGGGCTCCCAGCAACAAAACGGGCCCGTTGCTTTTTCAGCCTCTGCTCGTTTTCTTTTGCGAGATCGCCAATTTAGCACCTGCGAGGGGTTTGCTGATGCTTTTCCTGATGCACCCGTTCTCATCAACGACTCAACGCCCGCGTCATATAAATATTGCGCCTCCGCTGCTGAGCCGCCCCGTCATTACATCATACTGGTGTGTATACCCGTCGACTTCGTATCGCTGCCACCCCGCCTCGCCCCATCACCTGCTCCGCCGCTAAGCCTACCTTACTCATCATCTCGTTTAGAGCTCCCTCTTAGTTTGTCCCCACATCTCGTTTATATATCGTTAACCCCGCTGGTAACGAGTCGAGACTCGACATTCAAATTGACAGTCGATAAAGAACCGACAGAAATACCAACCGAAGAATCGTGGAATCAACCGAATCATCGAATCATCGAATCAAACCTCAAACCGTTAACCTTCAACCCAACCACACCTCACCTTTAACCTTCGCCTTCGCCTCCGCCTTTCTCCACCTTTCTCTACCTCCCTCACCATGCAATCCTACTACGGCCACGTCCGGACTCAGCAGGATGCCATCCTGCTATTTGAGGCTTGCCGCCAGGGCCTCATCCCCCGCATCTGCCGGCGGCTCTCGGAACGCGAGCGTTACCAGATCTCGTCGGGATGTGTGTACATCTGGGACGAGCAGGAAGCTGGTATGCGCCGCTGGACCGACGGAAAGTCGTGGAGCGCTTCGCGAGTATCGGGTGCTTTCCTGACATACCGTGAGATGGAGGGCTCGCGCCGAGGCTCGTCTCCAGACGCAAAGGATGTGCCCGGCGCCACCTCGCCGTCGTCACGCTCGTCTCCGGGCTCGCCGTCGGCGTCCAAGAAACGCACAAAGTTCTGGGACGACGAAGTGGCCATGTCCAACTCGTCCAACTCAGGTTCCGCATCTCCGTCGGCTACTGCTATGGCCGACTCCGGCACCATAGGGCCCGGCCAGGAGGGATACCGCTACAAGCCCAACGGACTCTACAAACAGAGCTTCTCCATCACCACCATGTCGAACCTCAAACTACACCTCATCAGCTATTACCGCAAAGAAGATATTATTGCCGGCCGTCTCGTCCAACCTACAAATGACCCGCGCATCAAAGATACTCCCATCCCGCTCGACCTGTACCCGGATTCATCTCCAGGTGTCTCGCTCGTCCCGGCCACTACTACTACGCCCCTTCTGGTCCACGACCACTACAGCACCGCCTCGTCCACTCCCTCGGCGCCAAGCTCTGTTGGCGGCGTGTCGCCAAGCATGTCGGTCCAAATGCCCTATTCTTACCCTCCACCGTCCATGACACCACCGCTGGCTGCTGCTCCCGTACCCCATCGTGCCGACGGACGCCACTACCAGCTCCAGCCCGTCATGCCTTCAGGCCCTGTTCATTCATCTCCGGCCATGCCTCCACCCATCACCCCATCGGCCAGTCCTCCCAACGGCACACTGCGCACCGAGGGCCACTTTTCCGAGGATAAGCGAGTGCTGGGCATTCTCGACAAGGCGCTCGTCATCTGACGCATTTGCTTTTCTGCCAAGGTTCTATTTATTTGCTGTCATGCGCTATTTATTCTTAATAAAGTCTGTACGAATACGAGGACACTGCCCGGTACACGGGACGGATAGACGGGTGCGCGGCTGGCCCGGGCATCTCCTCCCAAACCCACCATCTCGTACCCCAAACCCAGCTCTCCATTCTGTAGTGCCCCAACCCAATATCCAATATGTCCAGCCTTACCCCCCATCCAGTAGTCTACCCCCGCCCACCCTCTTACTACTGCACACTGCCTCCCCGCGAACATCTGAGTACTCCCTCCCAGCGAATCAGAGCTTTTCAGCATTTCAACTTGACAATTCTTGATACTCTACGCCAACATGTCCTTCATCGCTAAGCGTGGTCTGTCGACCCTCATCCCCCCCAAGATCGCCTCGCCGGCTGTACGTCAGTTGCATTGATTCGTGCACGCGCTTTTGCGTGCCTTTAGACGACCCCGCTAACCCAGAACCTCGGCTCGGCTCCTAACGCCAAGCGCATGGCTCGCGTCGTCCAGTTCTACCAGGCCCTTCCTCAGGGCCAGGCTGCTCCGGTCAAGGCCGTCGGCCCCATTGCGTGAGTACCCGATTGATTGGATCTGTTCATGTCCATTGGTCCATTGGCTCATTGGCCCATTGGCTTATTGGCCGGTCCTTTACTTCTATTTGGCTTGACTAACCCAGCAAATACACCGAAAAGTACTTTGACAAGGGCTCGTCCAAGCCCCTCATCCACCTCATCACCGCCCTGCTGCTGTTTGGATACTCGACCGACTACTACTTCCACCTGCGCCACCACCACTAGGTTGCGAGAAATGCATCATTAGAGTAAATACAGTCCGACGTGCTATAAGACGTGAACGTCATGCTATGCGACCAACCTGAGTCAGTGCGACTGCCAGCCGACCACGAACACTGCCGTGGTCCACACGTAGATGGTCCCCGTTAGACCAGGACGTCAAGCCGTAGCCCGTGTTTAACCCTGGCATGTAGAGTCTTGGACCTTTTCATTGTAGAGCCTTGACCCTGACATAGAGCCTCAGACCCAGGGATTGTAGGCGTATTGTAAGCGTGAGCCATATGTAGAGCTTCTGCTTGGTAAGCTTCTGCCTGGTAGACCGGAATTGTGCGATCAGGCCGTGCAGTTGTACAGTCTCGTACACAGCGAATCAGGTAACTTCACAATTGCGCTGCTAAACCCAATTGCGTACTGCGCGCTGAGCACGCTCAAACATCATTCAGGGCAACAGCAATGACGCCCTTGTGGTGGCCATTGTACTGGCGGATGATCTGGCCCGTGGACAGCTCCCACAGACGCACAAAGTGGTCTGAGCAGGCCGTGACGAGGTACGCTGAGTCGGCACTGAACGCGCAGTCCCACACCCACCGCTGGTGCCCCGACAGCGACGTCTCAAGGCTGAACGAGTCCTCAGTCGACCAGATGCGCGCCGTGTGGTCGGCCGAGCAGGTGGCCAGGTGCTTGACGTCGGGAGACAACAGCACTTTAGTGATGTACTTTGGATGCGACCGGAATTTCGTAACAGGGTGTAATGATGTGACGTCTTTGCTGTTGATCATCTTCCACACATAGCAATTGCCCGAGTTGTTGCCGGCCACCAGCATCGTACCGTCCGAGGCCACCGACACCGACCGCACGGGCACGTCATCTTCGGGGATCAACTGGTGCGTGCACGAGTTCTCTCCGAGGTCCCATATGCGCACGTTGCCGTCGTCGTCACACGAAATGAGCTCGCCCTGGTTGGGGTGAATGACGACTTCGTGAACTGGGCTGCGGTGATTGTACTGCCGCTGCACCGTCGGCGACCGCACGTCCCACACCCGCACCGTTCCGTCCTCGCTCGACGTCGCCATCCACCGGCCCTCCACCTGGAACGCCACGGCCGTGACATTACCCTGGTGGCCCTCAAACGTCATGACAGGATTGGGGTTGGCGGTGCTGATGTCAAACAACCGCACTGTTCGCGAGCCCGCGCAGGCTAGAAACCGCTTGTCCGGCGTGATTGCCATACGGTTGACCTGCCCGTCGCCGTGCTGCAGCGTCCGTGAGCACATTCCCGACAGTGCTTCCCAAAACTTGATTGTCTGATCATAGCTTGACGACGCCAGAATGACGCTCATATCCGATTCTTCGCCCATGGCAGCTAGATTCTAGGGACCTGCAATTGTGCAACACACAATGAGACAGTAATCGGCAGGATCTGGCTACAGAACTGGTTGCAGGACTGGCTAGAACTGGCTAGAACTGGCTGGAGAACTGCTGGACTCGGGTGCTGACAATTCAAGCCAGTGAATCTGATAGTCGGAATCGTGGGCCGGGTAAATTATCCGATCAGGGGTATAGTAATCAGGGGTACAAAACTTAGTTAAGCTAACGGATATTGGCTATATTAACACATCAGACATTACATTATAAGCATCACACCCGCTGGTTGGTCTAGAATAATGAGCTCGGGTGGTGCATGGTAGATGATGAGGCAGGTGATGAGGCAGCCCGAGGCTCTATGCCATCAGGGAGATTATGCCAATAGATGATGCTCAGGCTCATGAATGAGCAAACAAAAGCAGTGACAAACAGTGGCAGTGCAGGGAACAGGTTGACTGGTTGACAGGTTGACTAGTCGACCAGCCGGTACCTGACTTGTGATTTCAGCCAGGTCCAGACGGCCCCGGAGCGACAACCCCGGAGCGACAACCCCGTAGCGATGTCATGAGCCATGGCATCAGCAACCCTCCAATCCACCTCAGGCCAACTCCTCAGAGCGGCGCGACTTCTCCATCTCGAGCTGCACGTACAGCATTTGGAGAGCACGCTCGCTGGCCGTGGGCGTGCCACGGATGGTGAAGAGGCGCTCGCCAGAGTCGTCGACGGCCTGCTTGGCAATTGAGATGCGTGCGCCGCTCTCGCGGCGGATTTCCTGGATCTTGGTGCCCTTCTTGCCAATGATGCATCCGACCATGTCGGCCGGGATGGAGATCTCCTGGTACGTCATGCCCTCCTCGCCAAAGGACGACGAGGCCTGGAACTGCGAGTCGCCGTTGTAGGGCGCCGCGGTGCCGGTGGACCCGCGCGACGAGCCCTGGTAGCTCGACTGGGCCGGGCTCGATGAATTGCGCGACGTGCCCGTGGGGCTCGTCTGCGTCGTGTAGCCGGCAAAGCCGTGGAACGAGTTGGGCGTTTGCGGCGCGTACAGAATGCTGCCGGCAGCGCGCTCCCAGTCCTCGAGCAGGCACTGGCCTACTTCCCATACAGCAGCGCGAATGGCGTCGGGCACACCCTGGATCTCCACCACGCGCTCTGTCGACTGCGGTAGCATCTCCTTGGACGCCACCATGCGCACATGTGCTGCTTCCTGGATGGTCTTGATTTTGACACCTTGGCGGCCAATGACAGAGCCCATCTGCTGGTGCGGGATAAGCAGGCGGGCGGTGGTGACACCGCTAGCACCCACAGGTGTAGCGCCAGCCGTCGGGTTGTCGACGAGCGTCTGCGCTGCCATGGCATACGCTCTGCTGACGCCGTCGAGCGAACCAGTGACGGTGAGCACGCGGTCAGAAACACCCTCGACGGGCTTGGATACGCCGGCACGCACGCCCGTCAGGTCTCGCAGTTCAGCCACATTGTGGCCTCCCTTGCCAATGATGGCGCCGGCCTCTTTGGACGACAGCAGTGCACGGATGGTGATGATGGTCTTTGCCGGAGACTCAGCAGAGTCGCCCTCGGTGGCCGGCTCGTAGTCGGGGTACGCCGAGCGGGATGGGTGCTGTGGCATGTCGAACGAGGACTCGAATAGAGACTCGCCGGTGCCGATGCCTGGTCCGGACAGCTCTTCGGACATGGGATGTGAGAGTAGAAAGAAGAGAATAGAGAGAAGAGAATAGAGAGAAGAGAGAGAAGGGAAGAGCGAGAAGAGAGGGGAGTTAGGGAAGAGCGGAGTAGAGCGGAGGAGAAGAGTGGAGCAGAAGAAGTCGAGTGGACGAATCAGGTATGATACCAGTCAATTGCAGTAAACAATGGATCTAGACGCAATGTAATATGGTTAGGCACAACGGGCCATTAGTCGTGAAGTTCCCCAGGCACAGTTTTTTCTGGGGGATTTCTTTTGTCGCTGCAGCCTCGATGTCGGCCGGGTAACTCCACACTGTACAGTTAATGAGAGCTGAGGACAAAGTTACCGACAACACCACCACAAGGTTAAGATTCAGTGGGTCGGCAGGTCCCTCGGCGGCCCACCAGATAGCCAGATAAGGCGCAGTGGGGCGGTGGTGGTGCGAAGTGGCGGGGAAGGTTGGGAATGGCCGGGTGGGAAGTGTCTTGTATGGTGCGGCAGGAGTTGCCGCCTCGTGCGGTGTAGCCGGTAGTACAACGTAGTAGTAGAACCAAGTAGTAGAACCAAGTGCTAGAACCATGCAGTGCAAAGAACGGCCACCAGTATGGAACACCATAAACAGCAGTCGCCTGATGCACGAGCCAGGATACTGCAGTCAGGGATTTGATGCCCCTTTAACACAGTGCAGCAGCAATCACACGCCCAATGCTCAGCACCGAAACCGGCTCCACGGTAGCGAGTGTGCAGCGAGCTGGGTGTGCAGCGTGCCATGTGTTCCACTGAGGCGTCAGTAGGCGTTGGTGAGCTCGAGGTCTCGACAGTCCGAGGACTTGGCGTCAATTGAGCAGTCCCACTATATTGGAATGTGCAGCGAGACGGCACCAGAGCAAGGAAGCCAGTTGAAAGTCACTTTAAAGCCAGATTAAAGCCAGATTAAAGCCAGAAATGGATCCACACAGTTGGTAGACTGCAATTGTACACGTCAGTCATGATTATTTGTCTTCCTGTCCAGTAATAGCGTCTTACCGTTCAGCTGTCCTATCCAACCACATACCGTACTGACTGCTCCTGACTGTACCGTTGTCTGGCAGTACGATTAGATGGTCAATCGCAGCCAGTTTTGTAGAACCGTATTCTTTCAGTCGTGTACTCTTTAGTCTTCCAGCCTGGTGTTTTTATTCCCCACTCCTGTGTTGTTCGCTTCTACACCTCGGCCTCCGCCCTGCCTCCCAAAAAGGCAACTCAGGGGTACAGTGCATACAGCATCACCAAATCTTGCCCAGCTACTATTTACTCCACAACCACTTCACAACCACTCAACCTCACTTAACCATGCCCCCGCGGTCGCCGACAAAGGCGCGCGCGCCGGTGCCGCGGTCAGAGTACATTGAGACCGACTCGGGCAACCGCATCTCGCGCAAGTCGTCGATCCAGGGATCGCAGTTCATTGTACTCGGCGGCAAGACTATTATCGAGCACGACGTGGAGCTGCGGGGCGATCTACACCGCGCCGACTCGTCCAGCCCTGTCATTGCCATTGGCCGCTACACAGTTCTCGGCCACGGCACGTCGGTCGTGCCGCCCGTTAAGAAGGACACGCGATATCCAGTCAAAATCGGCTCGTACGTGTGTATCGGCCCCGGCTGCAAAATTGAGGCGGCGTCCATCGGCTCCTGCGTGCACATTGGTGCAAACTGCTCCATCGGCATGTTCGCTATCATCAAGGACTGCGTCGTTGTAGCCGACGGCGCCGTCATTCCGCCGTTCTCGGTCATCGCGCCCTTTTCTTATGTTGGACCAAAGGTCAAGGACGGTCCGGCCGTAGTGCTCTCCGAGCTGCCCGAGTCCGCTGACGAGGTCCTCGAGCTGTACGCGCGTCGTGCCTACGCCGGAATTGATGTTGGCGCTCTTCCTTTTGGAGTTGAGGGTGAGCCATGAGCCATGAGAGGTATACTCCATGAGAAGCATAGCAACCTGAGATCCCATGATACATCGTGATACGCTCCGCAGCACGCGAGAGGCATCAGAATTAGCATGTTATCTTCCTGCTCGGTCCCTCTCTGCCCCTGTCCCTCCTGCTCGTCTTTGTTCCCACGCATCGGGCTGTTTACAGCGACATGCGTATCTTGCTAATACGCGGTGCCACCTACTCCACGCGCACGAATGCGCCTTTCACCCTTTGTGCCACCCATAGCCATGGACTACGAGTGGTATAAGTACTCTACTACTACGTCTTTAGCTGGCGCCAACTAAGTTGAGCAACTCTCCTACCCGCAAAGGCCACGTCTACTTTCGAACCCCTGCTGCCGCCTCCGCGAGCCAGAACGAGACGACGAGAGGCTTAAGGCTTAAGACCAGAATACTGGCTCCTCTAGTGTTCGAGCTCGCTCTCTAGTGGTCTCGACTCATCTACATCTGTATAGTGCATTAAATTACAGACGGCTCTTGCCAACTACAGTGCCCAGCTATCAGCACGAGCAGCGACAGCCAGATAACACCGTTCACAGTGACAGTAATATAAGCCTCTGGTCCTGTTTCTCTCGTCCTGTAATCGCTCGCTGCCCAGTTGCTGTACTGGCACTGATACTCAGTACTGATCCTCGCATTCCCCTTAATCTTCATCGCTGGTACGCGGCAAACACTGGTACGCTCGTACTTGCCTTCGTACTTTCCTCCTACTTTCCCTCCTCGGGAATGTTGGTCGAGAGCCATGACAGACCCTCGACAAGACCCTCGCCAGTCTTGGCCGTCGAGGCCACGACGCACCAGGTCCGGCCCTTGAGCGTCTCGAGCTGCAGCTTCTCCGTCACCTCCTTGGGGTGCATGGCGTCGGACAGATCCTGCTTGTTGGCAAACACCAGCAGCAGCGCGTCCTTCATCTCGCGGTCGTTGATGATGCGGTGCAGTTCCTGGCGCGCCTCGTCGATGCGCGCGCGGTCGGCGCTGTCAACGACAAAGATAAGGCCCTGCGTGCCGGTGAAGTAGTGGCGCCACAGCGGGCGGATCTTCTCCTGTCCACCGACATCCCACACGTTGAACTTGATGTTCTTGTAGGTGAGGGTCTCGACGTTGAAGCCGACGGTGGGGACTGTTGATATGCCCTGGTTGAGCTTGAGTTTGTACAGAATGGCTGGGTTAGATCGAACGACGCGCCAGCAAGACGGCCAGCCAGTCAGTCAGCCAGCCAGCCAACTAACAGTATCACTGGCTCATCTGCGTGTCTCTCACTTACTCGTCTTTCCAGCTGCGTCAAGGCCCAGCATCAGGATTCTGCGTTAGCCAACAGTTCAACTCCTGGCGAGCGATTTGCCTACCTGATTTCTCTGTTGCCAAACAGCTTGGACTGGGTTAGAAGGCACTAGCAACAGCATGCTCAACTCACCATGATCTTGGACATTGACAAACCCATGGTGAAAGTGGTACAACGGTGAAGCCAGTAGAGCCAAAAAGTCGTGAAATGCTGTCGCGTGGAGTAAATCGTTCAACGTTTAAGGTTACATGTACCAGCCTGCATTGGGACAAGCCACAGCACCGTAAAGGGGCTGACTGCCTAAACGGGACCGCGCGCCTACCGCCAGCGCAGCGCGAAAACCGCGGCGCGTGCTCTGAAACCTCGTGCTATTTAACGACTCACTTGGCCATCTCCACCAATCCTTAAACCCCACCTCCCTCGTCTCTTTGCCTGTTCTCGCTACACTCGTACCTAAGACCCCTGCAGGGCGATTGCGATTTTGTCCCGATTAGTCCACGCCCTCCTTTTGCCCTGGCTGCCTTGGACCCTGCCCTGTTGTGCCCCTGCTTACCCCTGAGTTGACTTCGTACCGTTAGGTCTACCCCTGTGTTTTAGCTTCACCGTGTACTATACGCAGGCTCGTATTTCAGGCTCACAGACTGATACAATTGTCCTAAGCTACTCTAGCCTACGGTTCTCTCTTATCCTAGCATTCGCCTACTCTTCTTCTAGCATACGCTTCTAGTCTCCTCCTATGCATCTCCAGCATCTTACCTACGCATCTCAATCAAACCTAGTACCAACATGTCTACCTTATTTCACCCTTATGTCCAAGATCCGATTTTGAGCATGTTACTATATACTTAAGACCTTGGTCTGTAACCTCATGCTACTTCGTCTACAAACCTCAGCTCTAGGTCTTACAGCCTCAGTAACCTCATGCTAATGCTTGTTGTGATATCTGCTCTACCACTAGTGTCCTTATTGGCGCAGTCAACGCGATGCGCTGCTAGCCTGCTTGGACAAACTCAGGACTTCCCGTGATCAGCTTCAGTCTGTACTTCACGCACCCTTGACGTACGAGCTGGGGAACGTGCCTCGCTTGCCGTTGACCTCGCCTTCGGTCCATCCATCTCCCGAATCCTCCGTAACCACCACGATCTTGTCGCCGGCCGTGATGCTCAGTTCGTCCGTGTCATTGGCCTCGTAGTCGTAGAGGGCTATCACATATGAGATCTTCTTGGCACCTCGTCGTGGAGCAACAGCCGGGCCCTTCTTCTTGTCACCGCCGGTCGATTCAATCACCTGCACATACGACGCAGGCACCAGGCCCTCTCCACTGTCGCTGCGCACATTGACCCATCCACTGCCGTCGTCCTCATCCACGACTTCCACACGCTGGCCCTCGCTGACGGAAACCTCGTCATCTCCTGCAGCAGCGTACGAGTACAAAACTTGTGCATAAGTGGTGCTCGTATCAGCAGACGTCACCGACGACGGCTGGTTCTTGGACCGGTTGCGCCCAAGTAGCCCTGACATAAACGAGCTGTGGTGCCGTGACGCCTTTTCTGACGACGCTGTGCCCGCCGAGCTTGAAGATGTGATCCGCGTGATATTATTGGGCACCACCGTCTCAACCTTCTTGCGTCCAAACAGGCCACGGCGCGCTTTGCCTTGCTCGATAGGAACCGAGTCCATGTCCTTGTCGCTCGTAGCAGCTTGAATGGTCTCAACTTCCACGCTTTGAATAAGACGCAGAGTATCCACCGCTGTGAGCGACTGTAGTGCAGACAGATGTTTGTTAAGCAACTGCGTCACAGTCGTGCTGTTCACGTTGCTGAAGTCGGCCTTTTTGGCTTCAAGCGTCGTGTTGTATACCTCCATCTTGCTCTCACAGGTTCGTGTTTCATTGTCCAGTTTTGTGCTCGCATCTGCGAGCCTTTTACGCAGGTACCGCAGTCCCTGGTCGTCCGTCTTCATCGCCTCGTCATCGTACCAGATGGGACTCGGCGTGTATTGAAAGTCAACAGGCGGCGACCACTGCTGCATATTGTGTTTGACAAACATGGCCGAGTCGAGCACAGGCAGGTTCTGCTCCACGACTCCCGTCATCTTGTCGAGATCCTCGACGCATCGCGTGAGGCAGGCTCGCTCGAGCGACACCGACTGCTTCCAAAACCGGTTCAGCAGGCCCACGCGAGCCTCGTTGACGGCCTGGAAGCCGTCCAGCAGTTCAGGCACGTCTTCCTGGTAGTACTTGTCCTTGACTCGGTTGGCAACGTTGAGCTTGACGAGGTAGAAGTTCTTGGCATTGTTCATGTCAATCTCCTTATCCTCCACCTTGCGGTTGGCCTTCTCCTTACCGCGGTCAAACGACTTCGAAGCCTTGAGCCGCTGGTCCTCCATCTTCTGGCATGCGCTGTCGTAGGCGGTTTTCGCCTTTTTGAGATCGTTGTACACACCTTCGCGCGCCTCTACCATGGACTCATGGCAGCTCACATACTTCTTGCGCGTCTCGTCGAACCTCACCTCGAGACCATGGATCTGATCAGCTATCTGCATGGTGAACTCACTCGCCAGTCGCTGCTTCTCCTTGCCAATTTCCTCCGTTTGACTCAGGATCTCCGTCCATGTGACAAGCGAGGCATTCTCGAGTGAGCCTGGCGTCACCTGCGGTGTATCACCCACACTAAGTCCAGCACTCAGCTTCGCCTTCTTCTCAAAGTACTTGGAACTGAGTCCAACGAGTTTAGACGCATACTCCTTTTCTATCACCGCGCGCTCGCGGTAAAACGACTGCACGTCGTCGAGCCATTTGATGCCGTTGGCGGCCTGAGTTAGAAAGCAGACACATTGACAACACCAAAGTCGAGAGATCATAGAGCAGTGAGTCATCACAGTGAGGGACACATGACCTGGGAAATCGTTCAATGTCTCAAGCTACCATATAGTATCGAAATGATTCTCCTGGAGACCTGGACAGAACGGCAAGTCATAAACCCACTCGGAATAGTAACAGAGCAAGAGCACTGTAAAGACGTTCAACGTAAGAGGATCAATGTAAGAGGGCCATGATAACAGCGAGATCATATAGCGAGAGGTGCTATAGGCGTACTGGTACCCGTCTCTGCCTTCGTGGCATAAACCCACTGACATCATTGCACTGCCACCAACTTGTCCTCTCACCATAACGCGCAGTAATCACCGTAACGAGCGTCTCCAGTTCAATTGGACAGTCAGTCACCCAACACAGTCTATCGCTTCCGTACAACTGCTTCCATACACTGGAGACACCATCACTCGCTCAATAACGTGGAATCTCCGACATTGGCTATCAGCCTTCGTATAGTGCAACTTACCCAGTTGTCTACAATCTTGAAGCCATCCTGCGTTAGTGCCAATTCCCGACGTTCTATAGTAAAAACCCACCTTCAGCTCGTCGCCAAAACTAACGGAAACCTGTGCCATTGTACCAGCCGGGATGGTCTTTGGGCTTAGTCTGGGGAACCCGGTAGTGGGCCGTATAATGGCGGCCCGCTAGCCGCACCGCGTAACTCTACGCATGCCGCGTAACCCTGAGCACCGCGAAGTCCCCTGGATGTCTAAACATTATGAGCCCGTGTATCACACAACTCAACTTGTTACCCTTGGGTTCTTGGATCTATTCACAATGTCTAGTGAGTATTGTGGACTGAACGCTCTATATTAGGTGTAGAGGCCGTGGAAAGCAGTGAAGGAAGAGAGACTAGGAGGCATACCTGTTGTATCCTTGATGAAGACGTACACGTTACGTACGCAATAGTTTCTGTCAACAGGCTGATCTAGTGGAAAGCTGGAAGCGCTGGGAAAAGACACTCCGACTACAAAACTCGGGCATTGTCCGAAACGCTTACCGCCCTCACTGGAAACCCGAATTGTACCGGGTGGCACGTTCAAGACTAGTCATCACGGGGCTGAGCGACGATGATCGGGCTGTACGGAGTCGAGAGAACTACAGAGGCAGAGAAGCTAGACTCAAGATTGGCGACAGTTTAACTGGCTGATAGTACTCATCAATATCGGCCAACCGACCAACCGGCCCGACCGGTGTTCATATCTGCCTGAGAACCTCAGGTCTAGAACCTCTGATCTAGAACCTTCGCAAGTCCGGTTCAATCCTTCTCAACAGACAAGGCACACGCGATCTTGCTTCTCTACTGGCCTTGTCTACTGATTTGTCTTGCGTACCCGCCATCTCCATGCTCATTGACGCCGCCAGTTGATCTCCAATATGCCTTCTTCCCTTGCTTCACTCACTGCTACACACCACAATGATCTGCCACTAACACAGTCGACTTCCAGGCTGTTGCTCGTACGTGATTTCCCGCATCACTTGCGCTATCTAACAACAGAGCAGTTCACCAACTTCTACTACCAGACCTTTGACCAGGACCGGGCCCAGCTCGGCAACCTCTACGTGAGTAATAACAACGACGGCTTGTACTGTCCTAACAAAGCGTGAGCACTCTATGCTGACGTTTGAGACGTCGCAGCTCCAGGGTGCCAAGGCCATTATTGAGAAGCTGAGCGAGCTGCCTTTCAAGAAGGTTGCCCACCGCATCACGACTCTCGATGCTCAGCCTGGTTCGCCCGCCGGCGATGTCATTGTGCTCGTGACTGGTGATCTTCTCGTCGACGATGAGCAGAACCCTCAACGCTACTCGCAGGTGTTCCACCTCATCCCTGAGAACAACTCGTTCTACGTGTTCAACGACATTTTCCGCCTCAACTACTCAGGTTAGCGGGTATGTGAGCGAGCCTGTTCCTAGCTAGTCGATAAACATTTCGATGAACTCTTTATTAGCTGATCCCTGTCTCTACCTTCTGTGTCCCCACTGTGTATTCATTTCCTTGTGTCTCTATTGTGTCGTTCATCTCCCTGTGTCTACTGTATCGTTCACCTCATGGTTACATGAGACCGTACCCTGGTATCTACCAGTAGCCAGATCCATGCCACTCATCACGACAACCAGCATTCCGTAATCCAGGAGCCATTCAATTGATTAATCTCACTAGCACTCCAATCTATAATTGTTCACGGCGCTTATTATTATATTACACTGCTACCGCCCACTTCGGGCTTATCCACTGCGTTACGCTGTACCCCGCCCAGCCCCTGCCCTCAATGTAACCCCACACTGGCTATAAAGGCAAAGCGAATGCCTGCTTCTTGACTGCCATTGCTGTGTTTTGGTTCCATCTCACAACACCCCCTGCATCGCCCGCCATGTCAGACACACCCGTTGTGCCGTCACGGCCGCATGTGCCGTCGCACCGCCCGGCCAAGTCCGCTAGCCCCACTGAGAAATCGCCTTCTGATAGCTCGGCCGAATCGGCCATTCCCGTTGTTCCGCAACGACCAGCTGCTTCCACGGCAGCGATTGACGACTCCTTTGAGTTTGAACAGACGCAGGTGCCCTCTGATGGGCCTCCGGTCGCTATTCCACAGCGTCCCAAGTCCCGTCCCTCCAAGAAAGACGTATCGGACACAGCCCCGACTCATCCTGACGACTCTACTGAATCCGTTGAAGGCACTGATGAGCCTGCGGATACGCCTGATGAGTCTACAGAGCCTACAGAGCCTACAGAGTCTACAGTGCATGTCGAGAGCTCAGCTGAACCGGATAAATCGGTAGAGCCAGAGGCCACAACTGGGCTGGTATCTGCTGATCTGGATGCTACGTCTGATCTGGCTGAATCTTCTCTGGCTGAACCTTCCCAGCCTCTTGAGGCTTCTGAGAAGTCAATTACCTCTTCTGAACTTGATACTACCGACGCTATTCCTGTCATCCCCTCTCGTCCGTCGCAACGACCTCTTGCATCTCCATCTCCCGCTCTTGAGCCCACTCAAGCGGCAATCTCGCCTGAACCGTCGGTTGAACCCACAACGACCCCCGTAGTTCCTGTGATTCCATCTCGTCCTCGTAAATCTGAGCCTTCTGCTGAGTCTCCCGTCCCTTTCGTTGACTCGCCCTCGATCCCTTCTGTCCCTGCATCAAGACCTGCTCGTGTATCTGCTGAGCCATCTGCTGAGCCAGAGGAGGTTCCTGCACCCAAAGAGGAACCTGAAAAGTCCTCGAAGGAAGAGGCTCTTGAGGAAGTAACCACGACAGAATCCAGTCCCAAGACCGTTACTCTTGAAGATGAGCTTCCGTCGATTCCTTCTCGTCCTGCATCGCGTCCTGTCCGCCAATCGTCCTCAGAGGCAGAACCTCTGGACAAGTCCGAAGAACATGAACAGAAGGGTCCAGAGACATCTACCAGTCAAGAAGCTCCTCTGAGCGTACCACCACGCCCTGCTTCGAGACCTGTTAGGTCTGTTCCTGATGATCAGCATGAAGAAGTTCCGGAGAGCGCGAAAGAGGTTTCAGAACCGAAGGAGTCCAACGAGGACATCCCAGTGGCTGTTACTGAGCCAGAGAAGCAGGTTGAGTCGTCCAACGAAGCGTCGTCTCCACCAAAGGTCCCACTCAGACCGTCTCATCGTCCTGTGGTTCCAGTGCGGCCAGCCAAGATAGTTTCTGCCGATAAGGACGTATCTGAGCCAGTTGCCGTTCCACCCCGTCCCAAGCCGAAATCTGCAGCCGTCAGTTCGCGTGTTGGTGCTCTGCGTGCTTCCTTGTTCAACGACCTCCAGCACGTCATGGGTCGTCCAGCTCCTCCTGGAGCATTTATTTCCAAGCTGGCTGAGCCAGAGGAAGCCGAAGAAGGTAAGAAAGATGCAGAGCCGGTCAGTGCGTCGCAGTCCGCTCCCACATCGAGTGATCCTCGTCGCTCACGAGCAAAGGGTCCTAAGGGCCGAAGACTGCCCACCAGCGCTCAAACCACGTGGAACACGGTGGTCGATCACGTTTGGTCCAAGGCCGCTCCCGAACCTGAGCCAGAAGCCGCGATCGTTGATAGTCAGAGGTCGGGTGAAATTGATGCTGAACCTGCTAAATCGGACGTGACAAAGGAGATTGACGAGGACCAGGAAGCTGAGGGCCCTAATGTGTCACAGGAGACAGTCACCATGGAGAACGAGTCTAAGCCCAACGTGACTTCAACACCACTAAAGGGACGCGACATCAGCTTCGACCTCATGTCAGACATGACTCCCGAGTCTCAGCGAGGGTCACCCCTACTTGGACCAAACTCTGGTGAGGATATATTGGCCGATACATCACAGGGATTTGAGTCATCTCCGCAAAAGCTACGCATTGATACTGCTGTTGGACGGGTAAAGGGAGCCGACTCGCCTAGTGCTATTCCTGCGGCGGTTCGATCGAGGCTCGGTGGCCAGCCCGAGTCGCCGTCAACACCTGAGAAGCATGTCAAGCGAGTGGTGAGCTATGAGCTTATGTCTGACATGACACCTGAGTCTCAGCGTAACTCTCCCCTTCTCAAGAGCATTGGAGGCGAGGAGATCATGGCCGATGCCGAGCCGTCCCCACTCGCAACACAGCTCAGCACACCATTCTCTGCGCAGCCAACCGAGCACCAAATAGGATCTAAGCAGGAGGACGAAGATGAGGAAGTCCCTATCACGCCCATTCCAAGGCGTGTCAGGGCAGCCCCAAGCTTTGAGCTCATGTCTGACATGACCCCTGAATCTCAACGCAACTCACCGCTGCTCAAGAGCATTGGCGGTGAGGAGATCATGGCAGACTCAGAGCCATCTCCACTTGCAACACAGCTGACCACTCAGTTCTCAGAATCAGTATCGACGGAGTCTAAGCCCAAGGTAACGGAAGATGAGGATGAAGAGGTTCCTATCACGCCCATTCCCAGGCGTGTCAGGACAGCCCGAAGCTTCGAGCTCATGTCTGACATGACACCTGAGTCGCAACGTAATTCACCACTCCTCAAGACGACTGGAGGAGACGAAATTATGGCTGACACTGACTTGTAATGAATGCAATTTGTATTTTGTGACGGGGATTTGTAGACATTTGTGCCGTTTTGGGACGAGTTCATTACAGATTGTGCGAATCTTGACCTTCAACAGGTTAGCGCGTATGCGCGGCTTTGCAACAATCTGACTAAAAGTAATTTTCTTGAGCTATATTGCTTTTTAATGCCATGGTTGCTACAACAACAAGCATGTTACTCCAGCAACTGACGTGCGGCGAAATATAGCTAGCCGTTATTAGCCTTGTGCATCATCTTGGATGCACACTGCCGAGATGGAGCCAGATAGACGTTATTGGCTGCACAGACGCCAGATTCCCCAACGGCTTTTAATTTCCCGCTGCTGAAAGTAGCAGATGTCACATTTCCGCGCTGCTCAGTTTCAGTTGCTGATACACAGCCCCCTCGAACACGGCGGATCCGCTCATCCTGCCATGCCTGCGTCGTACACGCAGAATGACGCATGAAGTGGGACCCATCATTCCACAGGGGCTCACTCGTCAGTCGGCCCATATTGCTTCAAACCTGGCAAGTAAACAGTATTTCATGAGCAAAGTAGAGCATGGACTCGGTTAATCTTGAGAATCGGCCTTATTTACTCAAGCGAGCGTTTAACCGGCAGTAGCAGCTTAAAATAGACCATTCCAGCCCTTCCGGGACAGGAAACGCCCGGCCTAACCCCGATCTGATCTGTGCACGCCGAAAATGCACATTAGGGGGTGAGGGGAACAAGCTTGTCGGATATAAATACCCAAAGCCATCCGCATCGATCCTCACTTGGACTTTTCCTTAGACAAGAACAGGTCAGTCGTTCGTTCGGACTCGCCACTCTTTGCATTTCTCGTTTCTGTCTCAATCTGTCAGGAACTTCCTGTCACTGTTTTGATCCTGTTGTGCTTTTCGACATTCCAATGAACGGCAAGTTTGCGATCGCGCTGTTGACAGCGCTGGCCACGGCCTCGGCTATCCAGCCTATTGAGATCCAGGGCAACGCCTTCTACAACGGCACCGACCGTTTTTACATCCGCGGTGTCGACTACCAGCCTGGCGGCTCGTCCAACGTGACGGACCCGCTAGCGGACGTTGCAAACTGCAAGCGTGACGTTCCATTCTTCCAGGACCTCGGTCTCAACGCCATCCGCGTGTACACCGTCGACAACTCGGCCAACCACGACGAATGCATGTCTATGCTTGAAGATGCTGGCATCTACCTGCTGCTCGACGTCAATACCCCCAAGGTCTCCATCAACAGTGGAGACCCAGCTCCGTCGTACAACGCCGACTACCTGCAGGCCATTTTTGCGACTGTTGACGCGTTCTCCAAGTACAATAACACCTTTGGCTTCTTTGCTGGTAACGAGGTCATCAACAACGTCAACACCACGGGAGCTGCTCCCTATGTCAAGGCTGTTGTGCGTGACCTCAAGGAGTACATCTCCAAGCAGGCCCCTCGTCCTGTCCCTGTTGGCTACAGCGCTGCTGATATCTCGCAGAACCGCTGGCAGCAGATGGAGTACTTCAACTGCGGCAGCTCCAACGAGACCATCGATCTGTTCGGTATGAACGACTACTCTTGGTGTGGAGCCTCGTCGTTCCAGATCTCAGGTTACCAGGCCAACGTCGAGGCCTACGGTAACTACTCGATCCCCATGTTCTTCTCCGAGTACGGTTGCAACACCGTTGGAGACGAGCGCGAGTTCACCGAGGTGCCTGTCATCTACTCGGACGAGATGTCGTCCGTCTACTCTGGAGGTCTCGTGTACGAGTACAGCGAGGAGTCGAACCACTACGGACTCGTGCAGATCAACGGAAACGAGGTTACCAAGCGCCCTGACTACGACAACTTCAAGAGCCAGCTCGCCAACTCGCCCGACCCTACTGGTGCTGCTGGTGCCACCACCACGCGTGTTCCTGCCAACTGCCCTTCGTTCCAGGAGGGTATCTGGGAGGTCAACGGAACTGCTCCTCTGCCTCCTCTGCCCTCTGGCGCTCAGCAGTACATGGAGAAGGGTGCTGGTACTGGCCAGGGTCTCGGCCAGGGCTCGACGCAGTTTGCTGGTAGCGACAACTCGGACTCTGACAGCTCGAGCTCGTCCAGCTCTGTCGCAGCCACCGGCTCCTCCACTTCGTCTGCTGCCGCTTCGTCTACCTCCAAGTCAAAGTCAAAGGCTGCTGCCGCTGATCTTGCTCCCTCCGCGTTCATGGCTGTCCTGGTGACGGCCCTGTCGTTTGTTGGTCTCTTCTGAGCACAAAAGCTCGCGTGAAGCGACCGACCCGTCAAGACCTAGTCTTGTTTGATATTTCGTATATTTGCACCTTTTGGTTTTCTGATTATAGATCTTAATAAGAATCGTAGATTTGATTCAATTGCAGACTCAACAGTCAAGCGATTTAACATACAAAGTCACAGATACATACAGGATCGTGTACTCTCCACGTGATCATTTCATACGCTAGTCTATGATAAGACTACCGTATGAAATGATCACATTAATTGTTTTAACTAGAAAATGATGCCTCAAGCAGATAACATTAGCTGGCCGTAGGCTCTCCAGATGTCGATAGTGCGGCTGCCCGAGGTATACCCTAACATTTGTCATTTCAGATTTTCAACAGTCCCATTTCCCTATTAGGCAACTGCCTTTCTGCGCGTATCTCCCAGCACGAGTTCCCACGTAAACCTGCGTAGCCACTCAAATCCAGGCAGTGGTAAATTTCAAGACATCTCTCACACCGGACTTTTGACGACAGTCGAACGAGACATCTTCACACCAATATGTCTGCCACCAACAAGATCCTGAAGACCGACCCCTCTGAGCTCGAGCTGCAGGTTGCTCAGGCTTTTATTGACCTTGAGTCGACTGCTGCCGACTTCAAGGCTAGCCTGCGTCCTCTGCAGTTCAAGAGCGTCCGTGAGATTGAGGTCTCTGGCGGCAAGAAGGCCATTGTTATCTTCGTGCCCGTGCCTCTGCTCACCGCTTACCACAAGGTCCAGCAGCGTCTGACCCGTGAGCTCGAGAAGAAGTTCTCTGACCGTCACGTCATCTTC
Source organism: Sugiyamaella valdiviana (assembly GCA_030570555.1). Lineage (NCBI taxonomy): Eukaryota > Fungi > Ascomycota > Dipodascomycetes > Dipodascales > Trichomonascaceae > Sugiyamaella > Sugiyamaella valdiviana. The sequence goes on from JAJLWF010000001.1 coordinate 630,011, forward strand.
CTTGCCGAGCGCCGAATCCTGCCCAAGCCCGGCCGCCGCTCTCGCCAGACCCAGAAGCGTCCCCGATCGCGAACTCTTACTGCTGTCCACGACGCTCTCCTTGAGGACCTTGTTTTCCCCACTGAGATCATTGGCAAGCGTGTCCGCTACCAGACTGGTGGCTCCAAGCTGCACAAGATCATTCTCGACTCCAAGGACATCACCACCCTCGACTACAAGCTCGAGTCTTTCCAGTCCGTGTACAACAAGCTCACTGGCAAGAACGTTGTCTTTGAGGTCCCCTCGGCCCAGGGCGAGGTGTACTAAATGCTGTCACCCCAAAATTCATGTCATGACTCCTTGATTGCTCAACATCAGGCGTAGCAAAGCTCGCTAAAGTCGAAGCGGTTGGTTGGGTTTTGCTTTATGTGCTTGTTAATGTATCCATAGATGGTGTAGCTAAACTACTATCTGTTTGACCAGGGCGTCCCGCCGTGTAGACGAGGAATAGCTGTAAGACGTGAACGAAGGAGTTTAAACGGATTGTGCGTGGAGTGCGCGAAGGAGTTCAAACGGAATCTGACGAGCGCGTAAGAGCCTATCGTTTACAAGGACATAAATATATGATGCATATTGAAAGGTCTAGATCGACAAACTGCTTCTATCTGTACTTGACGTTCGATCGTGAGATCGGTATATCCCATTTGGCAGTGGCTTAATATCTGACCTACGCACATACCTCGCTTCAGCAGTCAGAATCTACACACTGTGCCTGTATATCAGTCAACATTAACCAAGTCACTTTGCCAATACACTACCATCACTCAAGCCTTTACAACAAGTTTCCCCTCAAGCCACTATACTAGTCTTCACACGCCAACACTTTAAATCATTAGACCATGAGAGTGATTCTACTACACATTACATCTGCATAGTACTATCCACTACAGCGTCACGCGGGTTGTTTAACTCAGCTTATGCATTGCCAGACTTTGAGTCAATTAAAGAAGTTGATCGGTACGTTGCAATGCATCGGTGCCTATCGTCGTTAGAGGCTTGGCATATCTGCAGGTGCAAATCGATTGCGAATTAGCACATCCTTCGATTTAGTAAGTCCTATTCTGTGCTAGATGTGTGCCAAGTTTTACATCCTTTGCATTAACTTGTTATGCCAATTTCGTCTGTGGCTTCAATGTTGCCTAGACTGTAATGGTTCATGTCTGACAACCAAGGTACACGTTCCGTGTAGTAGGTAGAGCCTTTAAAGTGGGTGTGCTCATCCTGATGTGCTATGCGAGTCCCGTTGTTTAGCGTATATAATAACTCGCAAGCTCTGTGAAGTACAGTTGACTCAGAGAAGCTAGACCTCAATCACAAGCGGATCAAAATGAGTATAACTTAAGGTAGTTCAACCTATGCAGTACAACCTATGCAGTACAACCTATGCAGTACAACCTATGCAGTACAACCTATGCAGTACAACCTATGCAGTACGACCTCTGGAGCACAATCAGGTACAGTGGAGTATAATCAGGTACAGCAGCGTAGCACTGTGCCGCTGCACTCCATGCTTGGCCGGCAGATGTGCAGCGCAGATAGCGACAAGTGGTAGCCGCACTGTTGTGATACTTCCCGAAACGGATGCAAGATGCAGCTGCTGGCCAAACATACCAAACGGCCTCGGCGAACCCACGGGCCGCAATAAATAGCGACGGAGCCGCTTGTGGCAGTGTCACGCTCGATCCAAGTGACTTGTCGTCTTGACTTGTCGTCTTTGTCCGTCGACGAGTCACCTAGCTCGCAGTACCGCTTCAAGTCTAGTGCTCTGTGTCGAGCCGTCTCAGCTGCCGCTCTGGGCTGACACGACATACTCCCGCGTGCCAATTGACATAATTATCGCTGCACGTCGACTGGTGGAGCTGTGCGCTGTTGGTCTTGCCAGTCCCATTGGCCTGCTGTCGTGTTCAGCGTTTCGAGTGTCTGTTTGTGGTTTGCTTTTGCATCACCGTGCTCGCAACACTGCTTTTTCCTGCATGTTACCCCTGACGACTTAGATTGGGCACTTGCTTTTTACCAGCCAAAAAAAGGGGCCTCATGAATAAAATGGACACCAACACTCCACTTGACCCTCCGGCTACCCGGGACTCTCTTCACGACAGTTTCCCGCTTCTGTTCCAGTCGCTCGAATCCGACGTCGCGTCGCACTTCGAGTCCGAGTCACCAACAGTCACTTCAGCCACTGCATCAGGTCCATCAACAGATACATCCGGTTCATCCCGCCCATCGGTCACTTCATCGGCCAGTCTACCGATTCTACCGGCCAGTTCATCCTCCTCACCGTCTCAACCCAACTGGGCATCCAAGTTCGACTCGTCGCTCTCGTCGCTCCACACCACGCCTCGAGCTCCGCCGGTATCTGTCATCTCTGCATCTCCCCTTGCATCGCCACGGCCCGTCTCTGCTGTCTCTCCTGTCCGTGTCCTGACCCCACCATCTCCTCTATCGCGACCTCAGTCCCCGTGGGCCCTCAGCCTCGACAAAATCCCCAACCTCCCGCCTCCAAGCCGATTCCATCGCTCGAGCCGGTCAGGCCGTTCTCGATCCCTGTCGCCTGCTAGAGCCTACAGCGACCCTCGCATTCAGACTGCTCCACCCATTACAGCCCCCAGTCAACCTCAGCCTCCCACCATGGACAGCCAGATTCTGTCCAAGCCAATTGTGCTGTCTCCGCCATCGTTCCTGATGGGCATTGCAGTCGGCGTGCTGCTCGTCATCTTGAAGCCAACCTTCGAGTTCTACATGGACCGCGGAGCTACACTGCTGATGTCGCTCCTAAAGTACTCACTTATCTGGGGCTCCATGGGTCTCGGCGTGTTTGGCATCATCCACCTGTTCCGCGCTCAGTCTACGCCAGTACCGGCTCCTAAACCGAGATCAACCCGCAAGAACTCGGCTCCACGCACCCCGTCTCCCGTCAAATCGCGCACCAGATCAGTTGTCGACTCTCCTACCATGTCTATCGACGAGGGCTACTCCTACCGGCCATACGCGCCACGAAACCGCCCGCCAACTCCCCCGCACCTGCAAATCTACAGTGGAGAGGACATTTCGATCCTCGAGAAGCCGGCTGGCGACAGCGCCTTCAGAATGTCGAGTCCGCGCCACCTAGTCTATTAGCCAGAGCTAATTGTAGCATTACGTTTGTACCTTCGGCAGGTAGCACTGTAGTTGGCTTTAGCATAGAGCTAGTAATGAAGACATGATGAGTACCCCACAGTGCACAGCCGTACAAAGGTATATGCGAGCATTTGGCACTGGCATGCACGGCTGAACTGAAACCTTCCTGTTACGGACAGACAGTCACGCAGACGACAATCTACCCTCCGCAGTTGTGTGCACACGGCTGAATTTCCAGCGACTCGTCGCCGGCAAATGTTCATCGAAAGTCTGCCCTCGTCGACTTTGCACACTACCTTACAAGCTCAACATGTCCGACAAGCTCTTTGATCTGACTCAGGAGGACGCCCAGCTTCTGCTGGCTGCTCAGGCCCACCTGGGTTCCAAGAACGTCCAGGTCCACAACGAGCCCTACGTTTACAAGACCCGTCCCGACGGAATCAACATCATCAACATTGGCAAGACCTGGGAGAAGCTGGTGCTCGCCGCCCGTATCATTGCTGCCGTTCCCCGTGCCTCTGATGTCGTGGCCATCTCTGCCCGCCCTGCCGGCCAGCGTGCCGTCCTCAAGTTTGCCAACCACACTGGTGCTACTGCCATTGCTGGCCGCTTTACCCCTGGTAACTTCACAAACTACATCACCCGTTCGTTCAAGGAGCCGCGATTGATCATCGTCACCGATCCCCGCACCGACGCCCAGGCCATCAAGGAGGCTTCGTACGTCAACATCCCTGTGATTGCTCTGTGCGACACTGACTCGCCCTCTGAGTACGTTGATGTGGCCATTCCTTGCAACAACAAGTCGCGAAACTCGATTGGTCTCATTTGGTGGCTGCTGGCCCGTGAGGTGCTGCGTCTTAAGGGTGTTCTGCCCGACCGCACCACTGCCTGGTCTGTCATGCCCGATTTGTACTTCTACCGTGACCCCGAAGAGGCCGAGACTCCTGCCTTTACCGAGGAGACTCCTGCCGCTGCCACTGAGGAGACCACCGTGCCCGAGGTTGCTGCTGGTGAGGACTGGGAGGTGACCCCTGACGCCGGTGCCGGCGCTGCTGACTGGGCTGCTGCTGACGACTGGGCTGCCGAGGCTGCTCCTGCCGCTCCCGCTGCCACTGTTGCGTAAAAAGAGACTGCTCTGCAAGTGTCACCAAAATAACAGCATGTGGGTTAAGTCTGTAAGCCTGCCCCGGACTCTGCCCAGGTGCACTTGATGATGTAGAAACGTGTGTTTTTGTTTAATAAAGGTACTACCGCAAGGTAGAATCCGCTGTATCACTGAAGATGTCACAGAGCCACTATTACTACAGTGGCTATATGACACCTCTCGTTTATATATGCAACAATACAGTTGTGACTAGAAGTCGTTTTAGTCCTGTAGACAACCGAATGCCTGCATCGACTTGTCTCCCAGGCTGTTGGTAGTTTCATGAGGATTGATTCGATACGAAGGCAGGCCGCGGCCTGCCTGTATTACCATTCTCCTCCTGCTGCTGCCGCTCAAAAGGTCTCCTCGGTCTCGTACTCCTGCGACGGGATCTCAAAACCGTCGGCCGTCTGATACAGCACCGTCTGTATCTCGCGAACAAGCCGAGTGTATGTGTCTTCGTAGTCAATGGGTTCTTCGGGCTCGGCATCCTCACCCTCAGGCTTGTCTTCGTCCTGCTTCTTGTCCAGCGTGTCGACAGCAACCTGGATCAGCTGCTCGACATTGTACAGCTTGTCGTAGTAGAAGTTGCGCTCGGCCTCTAAGATATCGACTGTGCTGACGAGCTCCTCGTGCTCTGCTTCGAGCGTGGCAATCTTGTCCTTGAGAGGCTTGACAGCAGCACCGGCGCTTGCTGAGCCCGAGACGACGCGGGCAGCAGGCCGAGCAGCAGGCCGAGGAGCCGGAGCGGCAGAGCGTACGGGGGCCGGTGCGGGTCGCGCAGCAGTGGTGAGCGGTGTCCGCGATACAGCGGCGCGGGAGCTGCCACCACTGGCTGTGCTACCAGCGCTGGCACCCGCAGTGGCTGTGGATCCATTGGATACAATGCGCTTGGGGCCTGAGGGGCCTTTACGGCGTGCAGCAGCGTCGTACTCGTGGCCAGGGAAGTTGGCATCCCAGAACCGTCGCATCCACTGCAGAAACTCGAGATTGTCCTGGAACCGGCATTTTACGAGACGTTCGACAGGGATGTCGCGGTCGAGCCTATGTTTGGTGAAGGCGTTCTGCAGGATCTTGAAGTTGTTGAGGTACTGGTACTCGGAGTTGACGTCGAAGCGCACCTTGGACATGGGCACGTCGAGGAAGATGGAGTCAAAGATCTGGCAGTACACGGCGCCGGATCCGCACTGCTCGACCTTGGAAACGTCGAGCAGCAGCAGGTCATTGACCCAGTTGACCAGTTCCTGGCGCGATTCCGTCATGGCGATGAGGTGCAAGGCTGGTCAGTTTAGGAGGGTGGGCGAACAAAAGGCTGGAGAGGACGACAAAAGATAGGAGAATGGGCGCACGAGCGAGCGGAAGAACGAACAGCTCGCAAAATAGCGTAGAAACGTAGAAACAATCGCACACAGCACTCGAATGAAGCTGGAATCAGGTTTGTTTTGGCTGCAGCATCATGGATCTGGCCGGGTAAGCCGCGTCGCGGTAAGCGAGGTGGGCAAGGGCCCATATATGGCAGGGTTAGGCGGGAAGCTGGCATTCATAGTGAGGTGAACAGGTAGTGGACAGTAGAGTAAAGCGAGTTAACAGAAGAGATGTGGGCATTTCAGTAACCTTCACATTTCAGTAACCTCCCCTTACTGACTGTTAGGCAGGCAATGTGAATAAATCTTTTAAACCTTTCACTAGAATACTCAGAATACTGCATTAAAGTAGAGGTTATTCCGTTAATCCGGTGGGGCTGTGCAAGGAATATAGCAGCCATAGTGACATGTTACTAAGAATATACCAGCACAGAGCCCTAACAGACGTTAATATATCCGTTCATAATCCAGTGTGATTGGCTCCTGATCAAGCCACCTCACTACGGCTGTTGCAGGGGTGCGCCCATTAGGCGTTGCTTCCCAATGCAGCCGGCCGCAAGCAGCAATTAACAGGCAGCAGGGCATCAGGCAGTAGCCCAGCTTTGAATCAAGTATACCGTGTGATCGAGAACAATACAAAATAGTTCATACAATAAACACAACATCAGCAATGTTGCATATCTTCGATTTGAGGCTCTTTCTGTGCTTCCTCACGCGACGTTCTAGTCGATTAGCGGTCTCGTGGCCATCGCCGTAACCGGCACACCTTATTCACTCTAAGGCCCCGCCTTCCCGATTAGGCAATGCCCTTTAATGACCAGCTGACAGCGAGACACGAGACGACACAACAACGGCCGTTCAACTTGCATTTGCCGTTAAGCCAGAGTCTGAAGTTATGCCTCTACCTTTAACCTTCACTACCCTCCAGCAACCTTCGCCCAACCTTCATTCACTCAATCCCTAAGCCCGGCAGGATCACGCATTAAACTGCGCCCAGTAGCCGTGGCAGTCACGACAGAGCACGACAGCTGACTACCCAAATCCCATATCTCGGTATTTGCCTGTAATCTTGTACAACCTGTAGAACCTGCCAGCCCATAGATCCATATTCTTCTCTATTCTCGACTCCATTTTCTGCTCTCGTGCTGCTCTATGAAATTCTGGTACAGCAATTTCCGGACCTCATTATTACAAAAAGCAATTGCAGGACCCCTCAAAAAATCGCCCCGCGGTAAAAAAAAAATTCGAAACGACTGCTAGAAATAAAAGTCTACCCGCTAGGTTACCACCAGCAGCACAAAAGTCGTCGTTTCGTGCTTTTGTCGTCCCGCTCTCGTCGGGTCTGCCTAACTACAAGGACTGGTTCTCTTACCACAGTAGTCGAGGCGGTACCCCTGTCGTGAACTGACTAGAAAGCTCAGAAACCGTAGCATCACCCAACGCTACACGACTCCACGACTTACACGACTTCACGACAACTTCACGCCTCTACTCCCTGTCTCTACACCTGTCCCTGTGCCCCCTATACCTACCTCTCTGACATGGCCCTCGAATCGAACAAGTCCATGGCGCCGCCAGCAGATCATGCTCACGCAGCACAGCCAGCAGTGCCCTACTACAAAGTGGCTCTCAACGTGCCGCCAGCGCCCGTGTCTGCCAGTGCTGGTGCGTTTGCCGTTCCCCAGCACGTCCCTCAGCTGTCGCGCAAGTTCGTAGCGCGACGGATCAGCGAGGGCGAGACGGGCCGGCTCAAGGAAGAGCTCAAATGCCAGGCCTGCGGAAAGGGCTACAAGCATGTGTCATCACTGGCCAAGCACCTGTGGGAACACACGCCCGAGTGGAGCGTCACCTCTAAGCTGCTCATCTCGAAGCACCAGCAGGTCCAGCTTCTCGAAGCTGCTTCGATCCTCGTGTCCATGAACGAGGAGGACGAGGACGAGGAGGACCCCGTCATTCGTGACTCCACGGCCTTCCCGCCAACCGCTGAGTACCAGTACTCGCTGATGCCGACAGGGCCGCACATGGCCTCGTCAGCACCCCAGCACGCGTCGGCTCACCTCGAGTCGGGCCTGTTCAGCGGCCACTATGCGCCAACAGTTCCCGCCGGCTCGAGCTCTCCGCTCAGCGCGGCCTCGTCGCGCACCGCCGACCGGGCCAGCGCCTCGCCCCTTGGTGACGGCCCCCGCGCAGGCTCGCGGCCCGTGCTGTCGTCGAGCCCATCGCCGCCGCCCTCTGCCAACATCCCCGTGCCTGCCATCCCTATGTCGAGCTCTAAGCCCATTTCCAAGTCGCAGCACCATGGCACATCGCTCAGCACCTCGGCCTCGCTGCTTTCCCGCTCGGCCCACCGCTCCTCGTCCGTCTCTTCGGCTGCCTACCCGCCGTCGTCAGCCCGGGGCTCGACCCCAGGAGCAGGCCTCGCTTCGTCTCCCATGTCCCGCGGCATCACAGACTCGCTCTTCACCGAGACAGCCCTGCCGTCTGTCAAGGTCAGCGACGAGTACGAGATGCTCTCGACACCCTACCGCGCACGTCGCTTGTCTCACATGCGTCGCTCCCGCGCTGACCTCTTCCTTGACGACTCGCCGCGAGTCCCTCCGCGATTCGTTCCCGTGGCCTCGAACTCGACAGACGACGACTACCGCTCGCCGCCGAGCTCGGGCGACGGTGACAACGACCAGGACGCCAGCGTCTTTGGCGACATGGACGACTAACTGTAAATATTTATTAGCTGCCAAAATGTAATATACCAGCTCAACAACAAAAGTCAGGCTCCTCACAGAAATTTAGGCTACTCACAAATTTAGGTACCACAGTACCGTCTATGAAGGCGCTGCAAGCCTAATCACTCAAATGCAATGCATTGTCTATTTACAGGTCGCTTTGCTATGCGTTTTAGCTCTGCGTTTTTACCATTTGGCTCGCCTACGACGAGTTCACCGACGGTGAGCCGGTGTTGCCCTCGGCATTCTTGATCTGCGACAAATCATCGGCAAGGTACTTGTCAAAAGCATCGTTGCGCTCAGGGAACGGTCGTGCTCCCAGCAAGCGGATCATGTCTTGGCGAGTGAGAACCTCGTTCTTGAGCAGCTCCTCGGCAACAAGTCCAACCTCAGTCGACTTCTCCGACAGCAGCACCTTGCATCGGTCATGAGCGTCCTGCACAATGCGACGAACCTCGTCGTCAATCATCTTGCCAGTGTGCTCACTGTAGGGCTTCTGGATCGCGCCCTGCTGTCGGCTAAGACGCACCTGGCCCAGTGCCGACATACCATACTCGGTGACCATGGCCTGCGCCATCTGCGTCACACGCTTGAAGTCGTCAGACGCACCAACAGTAACCGACTCAAAGTTGATCTCCTCCGATACACGGCCGCCAAGGGCCATGGCCATGCGGTCCTGGAACTGCGCCTCGGTAGTGATAAACGCATCAGGAGGCAGGTACTGCGCGTAGCCGAGTGCAGCTTCGCCGTGTGGGATGATCGAGACCTTGACAAGAGGGTCGGCGTACTTGAGGAACCAGCCGCAAATGGCGTGGCCAGCCTCGTGGTACGCGACAACCCGGCGCTTCTCGGGCAGCAGCACACGCGACTTGCGCTCCAAGCCAGCAATGACACGGTCAATGGCCTTTTCAAAGTGCTCAATGCCGACAATCGATGCTCCCTTGCGGGCAGCCACAAGAGCGGCCTCGTTGCAGCAGTTGGCAATGTCAGCACCGGCAAACCCAGGAGTCATGGCTGCGAGCTTTCCCGACAGCTGCGTGATGGTCTTGTCGTAGCGAATCTTTGCCAGATGGACCTCAAAGATGGCCTTGCGGCCATCGAGGGTCGGCACATCGATGTTAATGTGACGGTCAAAACGACCCGGACGCAGCAGCGCCTTGTCGAGCACGTCAACGCGGTTGGTACCTGCCAGAACAACGACATGGTGCTCTGACGAGTCGAATCCGTCCATCTCCACAAGCAGCTGGTTGAGAGTTGCTTCACGCTCGTCATTTCCGCCACGAGTGTTGGCACCGCCTCGCGACTTACCAATGGCGTCAATCTCATCAATAAAGATGATGCTTGGCGCACTCTCCTTGGCCTTTTTGAACAGATCACGCACTCGGCTGGCTCCTACACCAGTAAACATCTCAATGAACTCGGAGCCCGAGACGGAGAAGAAGGGAACACCGGCCTCACCAGCAGTAGCCTTGGCCAGCAGAGTCTTTCCGGTACCAGGGGCACCAGACAGAATGGCACCGCGCGGGATCTTGGCGCCCAGCGCTTCGTACTTCTTGGGGTCTTTGAGGAACTTGACAAACTCGATGATTTCCTCCTTGGCCTCGTCCATGCCGGCAACATCGTCAAACTTAACCTTGACGTCCGTCATGCTGTTGTACAAGTGAGCTCTACTCTGGCCCATGCCGAAGATACCTCCAGGTCCACCACCTGCGCCGCCGGCGCCACCACGGGCACCGCCGAGAGCTCGTCGGTTCATCCAAATGAGGAACCCGAGGAGCAGGAATGTCGGCAGAAAGCCAATAACAGACGATAGCATCGAGCCCTCGTCAACGTACGTTACGGGAATGCGGTCGTGGGATGATCCACGCTGGGCCTCATCGAGATGTCGCTCAAACGACTCGACAGAGCCGATCGTAAAGTAAATGACCTCTGCTGTTTCGCCGCCAGTCGTTTCGACGCGCACCGAGCTGTTGTTGATGACGGTAAGGCGCTTGACAAGGCCACGGTCGAGGTACTGTGTACGGAACTCCTGCCAGGTGAGCTCGCGATACTGCTCGCCAGGAGCCATCAGGCTGAACACCATGACACCGGCGAACAGGCCAAACAGGATCTGTCGTACCGAGAACTTGAACTCGATTGTGCGGAAGTTGTCCAGGGGCGGCTTTGAGCCAGAGCCGCCAGAGCTACCAGAACCGCCAGACTTGGAGCTGTTTGATTCGGGCTCTGCGTCTTCCTTGGCTTCTGATCGGCTCGATTTGGTCGAGTTGTCGTCTCGTTTGTCATCTCGCTTGTCGTCTCGTTTGTCATTCCGTTTGTCCTTGGTATCGCGAGTCTCATCGTCGGACTTGCGACGTGAATCGGCAGCGAGACGCTTGCGCTGTCGGAGCACCTCACGGAGACTGCGCTTAGGGATCGGAGATGCCGCGAACGAGGATGTCGTGAAGGAAGCCGACGAGGGCCGCAGTAATAGCGAAAGATGGCCGTGTGGGCTGGCTCTTGAGACTACGGCGAGCCGGGCCGGCGCCAAGCGCGCCGAGGAGCGCAGGGTAGCTAATAGCATTGTTTTATGGGTCAGCAGCAGAACACACGACAGGCGAGCTGGCGCAGTTGCAATTGGCTGCGGATCCAGGGGTATATTGGTCAAGGAGGGATTGAATCGGTTGGCGAGTGAAATTGCAGTGGCGCGTTACCCGGAGGGGTAAAGCGCGGCTGTGACGTACACGGCTGCTGTTGGTGCGGCTGTATAGTACGGCTGGCCGATGTGGGGTAGTGAGGGCGATGAGATGAATGTATACGGGGGTGGGGTACAGCTGGTAGAGCAGGCAGGTGCGCGAGCAGGGAGGTACCCCTTGGCATCTATCCGTACCGAGGGTCCATATCAGGAACTAGCGGTAATAGAATGATGGCTGTATTGCCGCTATTATACATCGCACTCCACATTAGCTACCCAGCCCGCTTAAACATTAAAGGCTACAGCCTACAGACTCCTCATAAACGCGAGTAACCTCCACGAAATGCGAGTAGTCCGAGATATAACACTATGTTAGCACTCGTACTAGTCGTATGCATTAGCCGATCGACTTGGCAGGTGTGCATGAAACAAGGCTGTCAGAGACGCACGTAATACGAACCACGCGAGCTACATGCAGCGGGCAGTGCAAGTGTAGCACACAACTGCAGTACAATGAATTCACAGGGTCGGACAGTTAGGAATGTTAAATTGCACCAGCCAATGGCAGTGCAGTATCACGCCGGGGCTTGGCTCCATGACTCTGACTCACCACTGGCTGCGCATGCACTATGATGTCGGGATCCGATCGACAACAAGGCTGATGACTGGAGATAATCGGGGTACCGAGGGTCCCAAGAATGCTTAGTCCGATAGCCCGCTGAAAGTCGCCTCCCATTGCACGCCCTCAATCTGGTTGGTCCATTCTGACTGGCCAGCCACCATTCCACTTGATTCTACTGTATGCAAGCTTACGTAGTGCTCGGGACACCGATGGTGGGGCTTGGCAGCGGAACTTCTTCGCCCCTACACCGGCATACCGGACTGCGCCGGACTACTTACAGCCGCGGGTATACGCGAATCCAGCACCTGCCCCATACGCCCACCAATAGAGGCGTCGTGCAGGCCTTGTTCCGATCGCATATCTCGGCGCCGGCCGCCGCTCGTCGTCGGCTTTAACGTCTCGCTATTGCCTACGCGGCTAGCTCCATACCCGACGCCCACGATTACCCGCAGCAAGCCCTACAGGGAAGTGCCTGTCAATCTAACTTAGTGCCATCACTAATTGCTGATTGTTACTCAGCTTTGTATATTTTTGCCACTTGCTGAAGTGCGATTGTGCAGTGGTCTGGGGATCCGAAAGATCAAGCGACGGGACGAACAGACTGACAGACTACAGACGTCTAAGCTGTCATCGTGCTTACAATTCATGATCCAGACATGAACGACGATCTGCTCGACTCGGACAACGACGGTCTGGACTCGCTGGACCGGCCGACGGCCAAACGCCGTCGCGTATCGCGGGCCTGCGACCACTGCCGTAAAAAGAAGGTCAAATGTGACGGCGTACGGCCTACGTGCACTAACTGCAAAAACAGTGCTGCGCATTGCGTTTATACCGACGTGGAACGCAAGCCGTCGGGCGCTCGAAAGCGCACGTCGTACGTGGGAAAACTCGAGTCAAGACTCGACCGAATTGAGTCGATGCTCGAGAAGCTTGTGGGCTCACGAGGTACCGTCAAACGTGAAGTTGAAGATGACGACGACTTGGACGAGGACGAAGACGAGGATGAGTCCGATTTGGGATCTGTCGATGAGAGCTTCAAGCGTGACGACACGCCTCCAGCCGACTGGCAACCTCTCGATGTCGACGTTCCTGCTGGCGCATATGTCATCAAGCTCGCCCCCAAACTGCGCATCACCAGAGAGTCGGACATGTTTGCCCGGTCCCTCGCTCGTGGCAACGGCGAGCTCTACACAAGCGGCAACATCTTCTTGCTCTTCTCCAAGAAAGGTATGAACTGGATCTCCGACACGCTCGATGACCACACCATTGCCGAGCGCATTTCGGCCCCGTTCGCCAAAATGCACATCCTCCAACAAGAACGCATCCGTCTTTTTGTCGAACCAATGAGCAAGCCATATCCGCTGGACCTGCGAATTCTCAAAATCTGCGTCGAGGCGTTTACCTGGGGCCCCAATGCCTGGCGACTCATCATCACCCAGGACGAAATCGAAGCGATCGTCGAGGCAGAATTCTACGACCACTCGCTCACTCCAAATGGCTGGTCGGAACTGTGCCTGATGTATGGCATCGTAGGCCTTGTTCTCCCCGTGGCATTTCTCCGCGACGACGTGCGCAGCCGCTTAGACATGACCATCGACACAATGAACGAAGTGCAAAACCAGTGCTTAGCCACTGCCATGTACTACTCGCGTCGCGTTTCTCTCATGGTACCGACAATGACGACAGTTCGAGCTCTCACAGTGTTGCTGCTCGCTTTCCAATGTTCAAGCACCCCACACCCCGTCCTCCACATCTCACGCGTCACTACGACGCTCGCCATTGAAATGGGCCTTAATCGCAAGGAGGGCTGTGCCGGTCTCGGCCGCGAAGAAGCCAACCGCCGTAAATGTTTGTGGTGGATCATCTATGTATTTTCCCACGACGTGGCTCTCAAGGTTGGCCGGTGTCCGGACATTGTGGATTTCGACGTTACCACTGAACCACCGGACTTTGAGGACACAGACATCCGCCAGAGCGATTTCAAGTTCGTCATGAACATGGCCGATTTCTTCCGCATCTCATCAAAGTGCTTTGAAAAGCTGTTTTCAGCATCCGCCTCGAAAAAGACTCCCGCTGCTCTCGTCCGTGATGTACACGCCTGCGATGAAGAACTCATGAAATGGAAGGACTCATTGCCCGACTTTTCCCGCCCAGGAAGCGATCTCAACGCACTTGCAGACAGTCAGCTCGCCATGAGAGGACCAGACAGTGTCAGGGACTTTCATCGCTTTGCTGGCGTCTTATATCTGCACCTAGTGTACTATCAGTTGCTATCGAGCATCCATCGCCTTGTTGCGTACCACCCTTCGTGGGTATACTCTCTCATAGATGAAGAATCGGCGGCGCAAGGCAAGGGCCATACCGGCAGCAAGCCATCGTCGGGCTCAGGATCGAGTCCCAATAATGCTCCCGATGGAACGCCCAACAGTAGCCTCACCCGCACCAACGCTGCTATATTCGCCATCCACCGCCGATATCCGAGACTATTCACGTCTTTGGAAACGTGCAACCAAGCAGCCCGGATGAGCATTGAGCTTGTCCGAATGACTCAACGCTGGGGAAAGCTATATTTATGGGGCTCTCTGTATTTCGCTACGAGCTCTGTTGTGACTCTCTTCATCAAATGCATTGCGAAGCCGCTTGATCCTTCAACACCCAAGGACCTTGAGCTGCTGCGCAATATGACTGATGTGTTTTCCAAGTCAGAGGCGTGCGAGTTTGAGGAGCTCATTCCACTTATCCGTGACTTTTGGTTGACGTTACATTCCGTCGCCCTCACCTTCGTCGAGAAGGCTCAAGCCAACTCTACACAATCACCCAGCTCAACTGGCTCTACCAGTGGAACGACGCCTATTAGCGAGCATCTCGTGCGAAAGCTCAATCGCCGTATTAAGAGAACAGTGAGCGGTGTCAAGGCTGGCTGGCCTGGCGAAACTCCACCTCGAAGCGAGAACGGCCGCAATGATCAAGACGGTTCTGGCGTTGCTGGAATGGCGGTTCCTGACTCTAGCGCATCTATGCCGCCGCCGACGGATACGTACCAATATCCTGGCCAGTTTCAACCCCCGGCTTCCAATCACCCTCTTGCTGGCCAGCACAATTCTGCGGGCCTCGACATGGGCGTGGATCCGCAAGGAGGTCCTTTTGCACCTATGCCTGACTCGCTTGATTATCTGCTGCCTGACCAGGACATGGTGCACAGCCTGTTCCAGATGTCGTCAGTGCCCTTCTCGTGGGAATCAGACTTGGGCGTCTTCGGCAGCATGACGCAGTAGTATTTATTCAATGCTTGGTAAAGTCACACAAGCACGACACATAAGAAACAAGCACTCTACTCAATATTGTACGGTCTAATCCAGTTCACTACAGGACATAAACACAACTCACAACGATTTTGAATTGTCTAATTAGAACTTCTTTCCGAAAAGGATGAGCTGCAGCTGGTCGTACATCGAGATGACACCGGCACCGGCAACACCACGGATGATGTTGGCACCGCATCCCTTGAAGAGCGAGCGGACACCCTCAGCCTGGACAATCTTGGTGAAGGCATCGAAAGATCCCTTGTACTTGATGGCCTGGCCAGAGGTCATCATCATACGACGACGGACAGTGTCCAGGGGGTAAGAGGCAGTAGAGGCACCAGTGGTAACGGTCCATCCGAGCAGGAAAGAGGCGAGGAAGCTTCCGTCAAGCGAGCCGACAAGGACAACAGGCTTGAGCGAGTCGTAAAGTCCGAAGTACAGACCACGGTAGACAATGATACCAACAACCGAGGGTCCGAAACCACGGTACAGACCGGCAATACCATCAGAAGCAAGGGTCTTCTTGTAAACGTCGACAAGTCCGTTGAACTCACGGTCACCACCGCCCTTGGAGGCCTTGGCATCGTTGGCAAGACGGGTACGGGCGTAGTCGAGAGAGTACACGAACATCAGCGAGGTGGCACCAGCAAGACCACCGGAAGCGAGGTTACCAAAGAACCAAGGCCAGTAGCCCTCGTTCTTCTTGAAGCCGAACATCTGCTTGAACTTGTCCTTGAAGGCAAAGTTAAGAGCCTGGGTGGGGAAGTAACGGATGACGTTAGCGGTGTTTCCACGCCAGAACGACACGAAACCCTCCTCAGCCCAAGTACGACGGAAGCACTCGACGATACCGTCGTACTTGCGGGCCAGACGGCCCTGCTTGAGCATCTCATCCTGGTTCTGGATGAGCAGCTTGACACGCTCAATGGGGGCAGCGGCGGTCTTGGCAACGGCGGCCGACACACCTCCCATAAGGAAATCGATAAGGAAGTTCTGCACGTTAGCGGGTGTTCGATGAATGCGCGGCTGAGTAAAAAACTCAGGGCTAGGGCTGAATACCAGGCGGAGGCCGGCCAATCACAAAGCCCCAACTGGCAAGTTTGCTGATAGATGAAATTTGCAGTGAAAAGTCAGATATTGGCCGTGAATTCGTGAGAAATAGCGCAATACCATCCAGTTCCAGTATCAAACATGGATCAAACAAACATTGTTGTTATGTGGGCCTGTTTTGCCAGGCTGTCCTGAACAATGCGCCAGAGCCAACCAAAGTTGCGCCTTTGCACACTAACCAGAACGGTACAACAACGGGAGTCCATCGTTGGAACACGAGAAATGAGAAGAGACCGTTCATTACTGTGCACACTCAATGGACTGTCATTGTAGACACGCAAGGCTATAGTGGTGCAAAGTGCTGCTACGCTGTGTAGAGAATCGCAACACGAATTACACAGCCTAGCAACCGCAAATTTTGGCAGACAAAAGAACAAGTAGGACAGCCAAGCAATTGGCATCAAGGAATTGATCTAGTAGGGATTCAAGCAGCTGTTTGAATCGCAAACTGGGCAAATCAATGGATGATTACCAGCCAAACGAGCATCCTTTCAGCGGGCCCGTAAACCATGAAAAACGAAGCCATTGGCTCCATCAAACAGGCTCCAGCACACAAACACAAGACCAACTTACCGATTCGCTCATCTTAATGCACTATACAACGAGAATTAATTCGTAAAGAACTGTTCAAGATGGGATATAGGAAAAGAGAAAAGAGAAGGGGAAAAAATTTTAACGTCAATATATATAGATAGCGAAGGGCCGCGCAAAAAGAAACGCGGGTAAGGAGAAATCCGGAACCAGCTTACCCTGGGCACTGCTACGGCGCGCGCTGATTGGCTGGCTGGCCTGCCGAAGCCGTTTGGCCGAACCGAAATGCTGCCTCGATGCGCAGTGGGTGGGGGTCGAATGCGGTGTCGAATACGGTGTTTTGAGCTTTAAAAGAATGATGAACACATATACAACATGAGCGGTGTTGTAGTAATAGTATAACTCTGCTTCGTTTCTGGTTATTCTGATTCTGGTGATTCTAGTGATTCCAGATTCTGGGTCCTGGTGATTTGGTCTGTCCGAGCCAACCCGTCGGTTGCCGTGCCTATCATTAAGCTCATTACAGATACCAGTCACCAGCCTAGCAATCTCCGCCGTTTCTCCGAGCCTAATGTCACGGCCAACTCATACTCGGCTCTTGTAAGCCGTTGAGCCGCCAGCTGCATGCTTCGGCACATTAGCCCCGTGAGTCGGGACAACAGGACGTTTCCCCCTGAATATGCAAGCTGATAGTCTAATCCCGGGATGGCCCGGCAACGGATTTGGTTGTCAGACGTCAAATAGGCAATATTATTAGGAATCGAGTCATATGATGATGTAGATGCAAAGAAGGACGGACTCGTGAGTCAGCGCCATGCTGGCCGGCTTGCTAGCGCTGACAGGTTCGGCGATGACTTGGCGATGCTGCGCGACTTGAGCAGCCGTGAGCCTGGAGTTGCTGGCGGCTGAGCTGGCGGCTGGGCCGACGTCATGGGATTCGATCCACGGCGCGGGGTCGCACTGGCTTCAGCTGCTGCGCGAAGATTGCCAATAGACTTTTGTGATCGCGGGATCTTGGACGGGGTCTGGCCAGCACTGATGCTGCGGAGAGAGGGAGAAGGGCGGATAGTGCGAACCACAGGTGTGTTTGAGGACAGACTGCGCATCGATGGAGACGCTCGCAGCTGTTTGACGGGCATGTGGCCTGCCAGGTTCTTTGACAGATTCTTCGTCGACGGTAGACTGCTGAGCATCTTCTCAGTCGTTCGGACGTCCGTTTGGCCTGGAGCCTCGTCAGGCAGCTTGTTGAGAAGCTGCTCGACCTTCGTCACAGGCCGCAGCGACCGCGTCGAGCTCGAGTGCGGTAGTCGTGATGACTTGACAGCCTCGCTGTCAACATAAATATCGGCATCTGCCTTGACAGAGCTTTTGGTGGACCGCATAAACGACGGCATGCTGCGCAGAACAGGCTTCGGAACAGCCGTCTCTTCTCTCATGACTCCGAGCGCGGGCTGTCGCGACGGTTTTGCTCGCTGTACTCCTCGACCGATGGTGTCTTGATGTCCAACAGTCGTTGCAAACAGATTGGGCATGGCAGGCTTCGTGGGTGTCGCTGTGGGAGTACCAGCGTAGTCGGCCAGCTGTGTCTTGCGACGCTTTGTAGGGCTGCCAAACAGGTTGATGCGATCTCCACCCGTCCGCTTGCCGTTGTCCTTGTGGTCGACTTCCTCGGGCTCCTCGGGCTCCTCAGCGGCTGGCGCCTGGTTGGCCCTATGCATGGCTGTGTAGTGCGACGTAATGGGCTCCATCCGGGCAAACTGGCGTCGGTGAACTGACGAGAAGCGTTTGTGGCCACGGGCCGTGTTTCGCGGTGAAGCTCGCGCAGCAGCAGCGGCCGCGGCAGCCGCAGAGCCTGAGCCCGAAGGCTTTGCTTGGCTCACGAGGTTCTTGGCCCGCTCGTTCATCTCCCTCAGCACTTTGTCGTTGACCGTTTCGAACCCGGCAAACGTGAACGCTGTCGATACCTTGAGCGTGTCGGTTGGACTCGACGAGCCAAACTGGAACTGCTGATTGAGCTTGCCGTTGTTGTCATTGTTGGCCGGGAACGCCCCTGGCATAGATTGCTTCATCGCAATTGGTCTCCTATAGCGAGTACCTGAACTTCCGGTGTCCAGTGTAGACGTTCACCAGAAAGGTTGGAAACCAGAAAATACCAGTGACACCAGTTGGTAGCAGTGGAGGAGAAGTAGACAAGAGCTGTCAAACGTACAGGTAAGTATCCCGAAACGGAAGTAGGTAAATATGCACGAATGTCAGCCGTGTAGGGGGGCTAAAGGGTGTCATTGAGGCGCCGTTACGAGGCGAGTTCCAGTTATATAGGAATATTCCGCAAGGTTACAGGTAATATAGTGCATCTGGTGAGTAATTTGAGCCAACCACCCATTTCTCCCGTACAGTTCTCTTCGACCTGCTGCTTACTGTTTGGGCTACTGGGCTCTCCGCATTTCAATGGCACGGCTGAGATCTTATCGGCTTATATCCGGGTAACCTAACCATATTGCCTCGGATCCGGACATTAGACCCATTCAACAGCTCCTAACTGGACTAATTGCTGGTGTCGATCTCTACACCAGTAACCGTCTCCTTTCTATACTCCCTGCATCTACACGTCTCTAGTGCATCTGGCAACTGCTAGCCGCGGGCTCACCGTTAACCGCTCTGCTCTACTCAACAAACAGCCGAATCGCCTTCGCGACCGCAACTCGAGTTATCTCGCCCCCTGCGACAGCCCATGGAGACTAAGCCACTGCTGTACCGCCGGCGGACAAGCCACGACTCGATCGACGGCTCGAAGTCCCCGCGCAGCAGCCCGAGGTCAAATCGCCGACCCCGAGTCCTGGTGGCGGTGTTCTCAACACTCCTGGTTGCTGCCAGCTTATACATCATCTTAACACCATGGGTCGCCGGCTCCTTGTGGCGCCCGCATCTGCTGGGCATCCAGTGGCCAACTGAGGACGTGCCAGTGCCCGAATCGGCGCCTCATGTGACCGATTCCGCTGGCCCCCTCTCATTCTCCCTCAAGCATATCTACCACCACAATACCGAGAAATACCCAAACTTGCATGCCCGGATCAACGTGTCGTCAATCGTAAAGGCAGAGACCGAGTCCCCGATGGTGTCTGCTCAACGCCGCCTCTACCCGGGGGCTCATGTGCAGTCGTCGAGCTCGTTCTGGGACCAGAAGCTCCCGATGTCGGGCAAACCGCATGTGATTCGCCGCGTCGAGGACAACAGCCCAGACACAATGGAGTCGTACCTTGCATTTGCCCGCACGCCCTACGCGCGTAACACTGACATCTCGTTTGACTGGCTCGACGAATTCACGCTTGTTCCCAACATAACTGATCGCCAGACGGTGCTGACGCTCGCGTACATGTCCTCGGACGCGTACGTCGACATCCCGTTCACGGGAGACTGGTCCAACGTGAGTAATCCATGGGACGAGACACTCGGCGTGGGCTGGATGCAGGACGGTGTTCGTGGCCATATCTTCACCAATGACGCCGAGACTATTGCTATCATTGCTATCAAGGGCACATCTGCAGCTATCTTTGACAGCGGCGGTGACACTGCGCCAAATGACAAGGTCAACGACAACTTACTGTTCTCGTGCTGCTGTGCTCGCATCTCATATTTGTGGAACACCGTTTGTGACTGCTACACTGGCGAGTCCTACACCTGCAACCAGGAATGCCTCGAGGACCAGCTGTACAGCGAAGACCGCTATTACCGTGCTGTTCTCGACATTTACCGCAACGTCACCATATTATACCCCAATGCCATTATATGGGTAACTGGCCATTCGCTGGGTGGAGCTCTCGCTGCTCTGCTCGGTCGCACATATGGCCTGCCCGCTATTGGCTTTGAGGCACCCGGAGAGCTGCTCGCCAGCAAACGCCTGCATCTGCCCCAGCCTCCCGGCATTCCTGTCTGGGATGATCACATTTGGCATTTCGGTCATACTGCAGACCCAGTTTTCATGGGTGTGTGCAACGGTGCTGGCTCGACGTGCTGGATTGGTGGATACGCCATGGAGACGCAGTGCCACAGCGGACTGCAGTGTGTGTACGACGTCGTCGACGACAAGGGCTGGCATGTGTCGCTAGTGAACCACCGCATCCACGTCGTCATTGACGACGTCATCTTGGCGTACAACCAAACGCCCGCATGCCAGGTGCCCCCACCATGCCAGGACTGCTTCAACTGGAACTTTGTGTCTCCGAGTGTCCCTGAGCCCGAGAAGCCGTCATCCTCGACGACGAGTAAACCGACCCCGACGAAGACAAAGCAGCCCGACGAGTCGGATCCTCCTCAAAAGTGTCTTCGCCGATCCTGGTACGGCCGGTGTCTCGAGTGGGGTGATGAGGACGATCCCATTACAGTCGGCGCGCGGGCCACTGCTACCACTCGTCTAGTGTAGCGCTCAACCTCATTATTTATTATCCATGACGCAAGTTTTGGTACTCATAGTTCATGGGCATAATCCAAAGGATATACTATCTATTTAAGATGCACTCCACAGGTTCAACTATGAGGTCAATCAACACTCAAACATTATAACTGCAACGATCGGACACGAACACTCGACATTTCACGAGAACATATATCCAAATAACGACAATAAATTAGCAGAGAACACCATTAGTACGGTGTAGACACCATCCTGCTGTGAAACGCGCATACCCTGACATTTGGTGATGAGCCAGCCGTGTTGAAATATCAGACTCACATTGCACTCTTACTGCATGGACTAAAGCCGAGATGTCGAGGCCACCACCACCGAACTCGTCGCTCGGGTGTAGCCGGGACACGCCAAGTCCGCCAGTGGGCGAGATACGTAACGGCATAGCGGCGGATCGCGGCGAAAGCGACATGTTTGTACCAAGCGCGAGCAAACCACTCACGGGACCCGATCTTGTGCACCGGTGGACATGCGGACATTCCGTCATGAGTCTCGTGTGCAGTGGATCCAACATCGTGGCTGGAACAGAGAGCGGCGAGATCCTCGTGTTTGATCTTGGCACGTACCAGCTACAGCGGACTCTGTCTGGCCATAGCGGCAGTGTGTACTGCCTCATCATCAATTCCGACGCCGACACGCTCATCTCAGGCTCAAGTGACTCGCTCATCAAAGTGTGGAGCACCAAGTCCTGGCAGGAGGTGTACACAATCTACTCCGTGTATGATATTGGCGATATCTTCAGTCTTGCTTGGGCACCACGGCACGAAACGCTCTACTTTGGATGCCAGAATGCCAGCATCCAATGGATCGAGCTGCCCAAGGAAGCAGATAAGATCGCCATGGCAGATCCCAGCGGCCTGCCGTCTCATAGATTTAACAAGTTTTTCGACTCGACGGGACCTGGGGGTCGTCTAGCTCCGCAGCAGAATGCAGTGCGTCTCGCTTCTTCGCGACGCACTCAATCTCCCGCTTCGACGGTCGCATCCCGAGAGAGCACCCCTGCGCTCGAGTCAGAAATACCAGAAGAATCACCGATGGCCCTGCTCGAAGTTCTTCCCAGTAACGTTGTACGTTTCGCACACAATGGCTACGTGCATTCAATGATAGTGACGAAGTTTGCGTCAAGCAGAAATGATCCCCAGGAGGTGCTTGTTTCTGGATCCGGGGACGGAACCGTCAAGGTGTGGTCGCTTAACAACAAAAAGGTCGTACCTATTCGCAGCCTCGAGCTCGACAGCAGTGTCATGTCACTCGCTCGTGGCTCGACATGTGATTCGTTTGTCTACTGCGGTCTCAGCAGCGGCCAGCTCGTCATGTACGACATGGATACCTCACAGGTGCTCCGAGTTGATAAGAATGACTCGGAGGATGTCATTTCCGTGTGCGTCGTTGACGACTGCGTCTTCAAGGCCTGCTCCGGCACAGTCCAAAAATGGGATCCAACAAACTACTCGCGATGCGAATGGAATGCACATGACGGGCTCGCTCTGGCTCTCGTTGCCACAGACTACAACGGCCGAAGGATCCTCGTCACTGGAGGAAACGACTCGACAATTGGCCTATGGGACATCTCGCAGCTGCTAAGCAGCCGAGCCACTGCTTCTACTACCGCTCTGAATGCGTATGCTAATCTCCTGCGCGAGCCCAACAGCAGACGCGGCAGTGCCGTAGTTGCTCTGGACAATGACCATATGATCCGGACGCTTACCGAGTTTGTCTCGTATAAAACAGTGTCTGGAGCTTCGCGATACTGGAGTGACTGCCGCAGGTGCGCTTCGTACTTGCGCAACCTATTGGAGCATTTCGGCGCTCAGTCGTCTCTTCTCCCTGTAAACCCGGACCGCAACCCGATTGTATATGGTCATTTCAAGGGTCACTCGACCGCGGAACGGAAACGCATTCTCTTTTATGGCCACTACGACGTCATCGCTGCCCATCAGACTGACAAGTGGGACACGGATCCATTTGTGCTGACAGCCAAGGACGGCTACATGTATGGCCGTGGAGTTTCGGACAACAAAGGTCCTATATTAGCTGCTATCTTCGCCGTTGCAGAGTTGTTCCAGTCTGGCCGACTCGAAAACGACGTCGTCTTCATTATTGAGGGCGAGGAAGAGTCTGGTAGTGTCGGGTTTATCTCGACTCTCGAGAACAACCGCAGCCTCATCGGCGATATTGACTGGATCATCCTCAGCAACTCTTACTGGCTCGACGACAACACGCCGTGCCTCAACTACGGTCTACGAGGAATTATAAACGCGACGGTCAAAATTGACAGTGGAATGCCTGACTTACATTCTGGTGTTCATGGAGGCGTCTTCCTGGAACCCACTATGGACATGATCAATGTTTTGTCGAAGCTGCGGTCAGATGCAGGTGAAATTCTTGTACCCAACTTCTACAAGTCTGTGAGGCCCGTCAGCCCGGCAGAGGAACAGCTTTACGAGGCCATAACGCATACTCCAGGCTTTGAGCATACCAAGGAGACGCTCATGAAACGTTGGCGATATCCGTCACTGACTGTTCATGGAATTAACGTTAGCGGCCCTGGTAACACAACCGTCATCCCTGCTAGCGTGGAGGCCACGATCTCATTCCGCATTGTACCTGATCAAGACATTGACGTCATCCGCAATACCGTCAAGGGGCATATTGAACAGTCGTTCGCGTCACTAGCATCTGACAACAAGCTGACTATTTGCTTTACCAACGAGGCGGAACCATGGCTTGGCGATCCCAGCAACAAGGCGTTCCAAATCCTCCGCAGTGCCATCAGCGATGAGTGGAATGGGGATCCCCTGTTTATTCGTGAGGGAGGCTCTATTCCTGTGGTGCGGTGCCTCGAAAAGCATTTTAACGCATCTGCAGCACAATTACCTTGCGGTCAGGCTAGCGATGGTGCACATCTCAACAACGAGCGCTTGCGAATCCTAAATTTCTTCAAGACGCGCAACGTTCTCTCCCGCTTCTTCCGGGAGTTGTCATAAGGCTTCACCATAGCCGCTTGGTAACTGTTGTGCCTGTTGCGTCCTTGTACTCAACAAAAGTGTTCGAGAATTTGGGGGTTGCGAGCGAATGATTGAGGCTCTGTGATGCCCGGAACTGAACCACGCAGTCGTCCACACGCGTCAGCCTGTTTGTTCCGTTGGCAGATTTCACGCGAACGCGTCCATCTACAACAGCCTCATAGAAGGACGGGCGCGAGCCTTCGTGTGGCAGCCTGCTGTTGAGAACAGACCCCTCGACGAACTCGTTTTGGTCGGGTGCATCTGAGCCCGACGGAAACAGGCTGTCGAATCCAGACGATGAGAAGGGCCGCGAGGTGAGGGAGAATTTGAGAGGTGTCTCAACCATGATCCCCGTGATTCCTGGACCCGAACTTCGTCTCTTGTTAGATAATCCTACAATTGCATTTCCAAACTTACACGTAGACATCGAAGGTATCGGCATCGTCGCCGGGGATCTCAACTCCCACGCCCATGAGAACTGCCAGTTCCTCGTCGATTGCGAGTCGAGAGAGTAACTTGCACTTGACGTGGTCTGTGTTAGGCAATTCTACGGACTCTTAGTTTCTTACCAATAAAGGCCTCTCTGTCGAGTTCTGACTTGTATGGTGGTCGCTTCTTGGAACAGAGCCAGAGCGGAATAAATACTGTTTCGTTACAGGCGTAGAGCTTGTAAGACGTATAGGCTGCAACGCCAGTTAGTGTAGCAGCCAGCAGACCGAGAGAGAAACCGAGACTGGGACCAGAAGTGCCCTGCGGATTGATTCCTACTATGCGGACCGTCTCCCGTTGCCATTGGTTCATGCCTCGATGTGTGTTTCTGACGCTCGTTTTTGTGGGGTTCTTGTGAGCCCGACGGAGCTGTCGCGACGGATTGGAAGGATGCCGACTCAATAAGAGAGAGCTATGAATCAATTGCCGATTAGCCGGTTGAATTTTGCACGGCCAATCGGAAAAAAGGCATCTCGAGGGGGTTACAAGTGACCTCGCTAAGCCAAGTTTCAATCGCATTGGTGTCTGCCACGCCACTCCTGAACCTAACAACGACAAATCTACCTCTCCCGCAAACCACAGTGTTCTTATTCTCAAGAATGAATAGCTAGTTGAAGAGTCGGATTGTAGCGGAACTAGAAAGCGACATCAGATGTCAATCCGGGGATATTGCCATGTGCCCTTACCTTTATCTAATCGCTATAGGAGCTCGCCAGCAGGATCGAGCCGATCTACAGGGGCAATCAAGGCCCTATATTTGAATTAAGACTATTAAAGTGATTGCAAGGTCATTAGGAGTGCCTAGGAGGAGTTACAGGTCGGCGAGTTAGGTGGATCAATGCTCCCTGCTTCCGAGAATCCCACGTTTCAGCCAGCTTTGCGACGTAGCTCAATTCTCTTTTGACCAGTCTCCAATCGAGAAATGGGGCTTTAGGCCCTTTTTGGAGTCGGCATAGCCTCCTCCGCCTCCGCCAATGACTCTCTTGTAGGATTTCTCACCGGCATCGTCGCTGCCAAATAGTGAAGAGTACGGAGAAGCATAGTTCGACCTTCGCTGGGTTCGAGCAGACTCCTGGAGAGGGCGAGTCCCTGGAACTTCTGCTGATTTATGAGGTATATCCGTCGAAGGGGTTGAGGTAGCTTGAACAGACTCCGATATGATGGGCTCCAGTTCAGTGGCAGAAGCCGTGTATGTGATTGTGGCTGTAGAGGTGGAAGTGGATGCTGAAGTAGCTGTGACGAGAGACGTAGAAGGAGCAAATGAAGAAATAGGGGAGACGTCTGATACGGGGGCCACGGAGGCTGAGGAGGCCGCTATCTGCTCCTCGACAGCCTTGACCTGGTCCACACCGCTGCATAGCGGCCAAGCGTTGCCGCGACTGCCAATGACATTCAGCTGCTTGAGAACCGTCCCCTGGTCCCACATGTAGCGGATTGAACTAATCTTGACAGATCCTTGCTGAGTTTCAAAGTCTACAATGTGCATCAGGAGAATTGTAGCCTTCTCGCCAGTTACGAAGCTGGCGCTGAGTCCAGGGACAAAAGCGCCCGATCCATCTGTGAACTCAAGACAAGTCTCTGTCTCCATCAGTAGTGAATTCTCAGATTGGCGAACGCTGAGAACTCGCTCATGGTAGGCGATTTCTCGAGAGTCCTTTGCCCGATGTGCTAGAATCTCACTAGAACCCTTGAATCGAGCACCGGACGAAAGGTACACGAGAGACGGGGACTCGCTGAGGTGCTCTGCCCGTGGGTTCTCGCGAAAGGCCTCATACAATTTATCAAAGACCTGAGTGCTCATTGTACTGCCCGTAATTGCCGGTAAACTGCTTCTAATTAGAGCTGTAGAGTTGAACTGATTTCAAGACAAACATGGTTTCCACGGTGATTATCACCCCTAGCCCATATCTCACCTTGAAGTGAGCTCTCATGAAATGAGCTACACAGTTCCCAGAAAAGAGTTCTGCGATGTATCTAGTAAGTTATCCTTCGTTCGCTGTTTGTTACTACAATCAGCGACTTTGGCTACGACTCGGTGATCAAAACTGTACATTGAGCCAATTTACAAAAGCTTACAAAGTGGCCTGCACTTGGTGGGCTTCAGTAGGTTGTAGCGGCTAATATTAGTAGGTTTGACTCCATTCAAAAATCGTCATCATCGGCCCAGTTGACCTCACCACTCGCAAGACGCGCCTTCTCCTCCTCGAAGAATTTGAGGGCTGCCTCCATGCGCATTGTCTTTGTGTCTTTCGAAGGCTTGGGCTCGGCTTTTGGAGTGGGTGCCTTTGGTTCCTTGGGTGCTGAGGTTGTGTCCTTGTGTGCCAACGGCTTGTGGTCCTTTCGTTCGGTCGAATGCTTCGTCGAAACACGAGGCTCTTCAGACCTCTTGGGCGTGTCAACAGGCTGGTCAGGCCGCCTCCAAGCAGGCTGGTTCGAGGACAGCTTTTTGAGTCTGTTGCGTTCACGCTCCGAGGCATGATTGCTGATATCGGCCTCCTTCTTGCGGCCGGGAGACCGCACGTCGCTTACCGACGACCGGCTTCCTGAACTGGTATCACTAAGTGCACTACCAGATCGATCCCATCCTCTGGAGGTTTTGTTTGACGCAGAGCTCCGAGGCGACCAGTCAGAAGTGGACGGTGATGTACTCGGCGTCACCGCAGCGTTGCGTCCAGCGTTGAGGTCGATTCTAGAGGCGAGGTCGCTTAGATCCGCGGCAGGCGCCAGTCCCTCGGGAGCTTTGCGCCGTGGTTTCGCTTCTCGTGAGTCCTTTGGCCCTCGTGTAGGTTTGACTTCGTCGACTGCTTCGTCGCGGAGGCTGTGGTCATTGTCGTCGTTGCTAAGCCTTCTGTCGTCGCGATGTCTTCGCCCGCTTCTCGGTTCGTGGGTCTTTCTTTCTTTTGAGGGTGTCTTTGGCGTCATATCCTCAGCTATGCTATCACTGGGAGCCGAGGCCCATCGCGAAGCCTGGAGGCCGTTTGAGACTTTGGATTTGGGAGACTTTGCGCTCACGCTTGACTTGTCGCTGGACTTCTCAGCAGACTTAACGCTGGGCTTGTCGCTGGACTTCTCAGTAAACTTGTCGCTGGACTTGAACGGCATCACAGGAACAGCTACAGGAGTATCGCTCTCATCTGCCCATTTGGACGGTAGTTTTGTCGTGCCGACCTGGATCTCCTGTTGTTAATTAGGTCCTAGCCAGAGGTGCTAGGGTCTACGAACCATATCGGTCTTGTCCGTGGACGTCCAAAAAATTAGCGATTATAGGCAACAGAACAGGCAGATCAAGCAGCGGATCATAAAAGCGAATCAGCAAGAGCAGCAACGGTAGTTTGCTCCAAAAGGCTCGAGTTCAACGTGAGCTCTGCTAGCAAAATTATACAATAAGAAGAAGGCAGGTTGCTTTGATGCGGCTGCCGAGACCCACTATATGCAGACGCAATGTCGAGATAAGCTGGCAGGCTGTCGCTCAAGCGAATATCAAAGGAGCTCACGAGTTCGTGGCTCAAGGGCTACAAGTTCGGGCTAAAGAGCTATAAATATAGGCAATGCAGTGGATATTGATTATACGATAAATAAAAATATTATGAGGCAGTAGAGAGCATCGTAGGTCAGGTGGCCAATGCAACGGAATGTTCTTTCCACATCTCTTTGAGACCACGGCGCTTTTCCAGCATCTCCTTCCACGCCTCGTCGTCCTCGTCGTCATCATCGTCGTCGGCAGCGTCGGCAATAGTCTGGCGCAGGGGAGACGAGGTACGGGCACCAGCAGGGAATGGCGCCGCGGGCTCAACGGGCGAGCCGTAAAACTTGCGACCCATGTCGGCAGAGTGGTCCGACAGGGCCACTGAGCGCACAGACTGTGGACGCATACCATAATGCGACATGGACGAGACCATGGGCTGGCGCATGTCGGCAAAGGTCGAAAATGACTTGCGCATGGGCTGCCCGGGGCCCATCGACGGCGCCAAAGGCGGGCTTGGTGCACCCTGCATCTGGTGCAGCATCTGAAGCTGCATGTTCATGACCTGTTGCAGCTGCAGCTGAATTTCCGAGCTGTCGGCAGCTGGAGCAGGAGGCGGGACGTTGTTGATGGAGCCCTCGTAGTTGGACATGGAGCCCATCATCGTCGAAGCACGCATGCCGCTGAGCGCATTGCCCATAGATCGGCGCTTGAGACGTGCCTCTTCTTCGCGGGCAATCTCGCCTATAAGACCTCGGTTCATGGTCTGCATCGGGTTGCTGAACACACCAGGAAGGGGCGGGCGGCCTGAAGCAGGAGACATCTGGGGAACGGCGTCCACAAGACCGCCATGCATACCTGAGGTGTAGGTTGTGCGGAGTGAGGCCGTCTCAGGGTCGGCGGCACCGGTAGGAGCAAAGCCAGGGAGTCCCGGAGCAGCAGCACGCATGTCGGGATGAGAAGCTGAGCGGTGCGGGGCGCGGACAGGGCCAGTGGGGAACCCGTGAGCCTTGAGGATGCCAAGGGGCACATCGTCGTACTCATCCTCGTCGTCATCGACTAGGCTGTTGCCCAGCGCACGGTCCATTGGAGCGGCCGTTGCCATTGCGGCAAGATTGCCAGACGAGCCAGTTCTCGAGGCAGCAAACGCGGCCAGCGTGCCAGACGACTGAGACGAGGCGATCTTGGTCATCTTCTGTCGGTATACGGACAAGTGGGCGTCCTGCTTGAGGCGCATGCGCATGCTCTGTTTCTTGTCGTCTTCCTCCTCGGTGAGGTACTTACGATCAGCCGGCTTGGCTTCATCGTCGTCAGCGTCCGAGGGCTCGTCGTCGGACTGGGCGTCGGACTGGGCCATGGTCGAGATGCCAATGACCGACTGGCGGTAGTTGTCAAACTGCGACTTAGTCATGACCTTTGCTGACGCGTTGGGCAGCATCAGTGAGCGAGGACGCTCCGACGGCCGCCGGGTGAGGGACGAGCCACCAATGGCGCCGGCGGGAGCGGCAGCCGAGGCCTGTGGGAGAAGGTTTTCGATCTCAAAGTCCGAGTCATCCTCGTCCTCAGTGACGCTCTTGTGCGGTGAGTTTGTGACGGGAGCGGGACGCTGATCTGGCATCTCGTCGACGTTACCGAACACGAGCTTCTTGGAGAAGGTCATTGACGAGCGGTTCTGGAGGCGCGGGGCCGGTTTGGCTGGGGAGGGCAGCGATTTGATGGTGGGGCCCTGTGGGGGAGCCGTGGCCGTGGCGTAGCTGGGCTCTGCATCGATGTGCGCCTCGTGGTAGGCGCCCGCTGGGCCCTGGCCGACGGGTGTGTACGAGGTAGTGAAGAGGTTCTTGACACGCGATGTGAGGGGCTGTTGTGACAACGGAGCAGGCGCTTCAGAGGCGAGCTCCGAGGCATCGGCGTTGAAGAGGCCTAGGCCCGACAGGCGGTTGTTGTTGACGTTGTGCATCGTCGGCTCATCCTCGTAGTCCGACTCGCCGCCCGTCGAGACAATGTCGTCGGGGTGGAAGTTGTCCGAGTCGTTGATGTACTTGCGGGCGAGCTGGAGGCCGAGGTCGTGGTCATCATCGACGGGTAGCGCTCGCAGCGAGGACTTGAGCGAGGACTTGCGGTCTTCCGAGACCGATGTTGAAGCCGACGCAAACGACATGCGCGTTTCGGGACTGGCCGAGTCAAACCCATCCGAGGTGCCGAGAAGCACGGGGCTTGGCTGGATGGAGTCGGGGGACGCAGAGCGCGAGCTGAGCGTGAGGCGGTGCGGAGACGCGAAGTCGAAGTCGGACGAGTCGTGGGCCGGTGCCGAGGTGGTAGC
Source organism: Sugiyamaella valdiviana (assembly GCA_030570555.1). NCBI lineage: Eukaryota > Fungi > Ascomycota > Dipodascomycetes > Dipodascales > Trichomonascaceae > Sugiyamaella > Sugiyamaella valdiviana. The sequence continues at coordinate 660,382 of JAJLWF010000001.1, forward strand.
GACGGCCGCGACGGCCGCCTCAAGCTTGGCCTGTGAGGCGCGCCGGCCCACGGTGATGCGGTTTCCAAGGCCCATCATGAGCTTCTTGGGCTTTGCCATTGGCGGGGAGGAGGAGGAGCCAGCCATTACGGGAGAAGGGGAGAATCACGAGCCAAAGGACACCAACGAACAGGAACCAACCAACAGGAACCAAAGAGCCAAAACGGAGCCAAAACGGAGTCAACAGGAACCAACGAGAGGACCAAAGAGCGGACCAAACAACGAGCCAGCCTTTCAAAGGAGCCGCGGTAAGATACAACGAGAAGGGGGGAAGCGAACGAAAGCGAACGAGTGCACACTTGGCAGAATACCAGCCGATGTGAGAAAAGGTTGTTTGAATTTGTTCAGGGTTGATGCTATTATTAAAGTGCAGCTAGCGCCTGAACACAGACGATCTGGCTGTCCCTAGCCCTGGAGCACGACTCTTGATCAGCCAATAGCGGAGCGTACAGCTCTTGACACGAAGATAGGGGCAGTTGGCAGTTATGCCACAATCTTGTGCTCTTGTAACTGGACGCGTGCGGGTCGTGCCTGGAGCCGTCGGGGTGGGCCCAAACTGTGTGTTGTCAGCGTCCGTGCGCACCGCACCGGCTGCAGAGGTTAGGGCCGATCTTCAGGGAGTGGTTGTTTGGCAGTTCCCGAATTGGGTGTAGTGCCCAATCGATCGCGCACAATGGCGGGGGTCACGGGAGAGGTGGAATCAGGGGTGGAAACCTGGGGTGGGATTCTGGGTGGAAACCTGGGGTGTTGGGAGTGTGGTTTTGTTGTTTGCGTGTATCTGCGTGTTGTGTTCGTATTGCACTCAGCCGAGTGGGTCTCAGGCGTGAGGGGAAGAATGAGGTAGGGGGAGGAGTAGGGGTTGGAAGGAGGAAGGTGCAAGTAGGAGGTAGAAGGAAGTACAAATGTAAAAAGTACAGGTAAGAGTTGAAGAGTAAAGTACAGTGTAGAGAAGAGTGAGTAGAGTAAAGGAGAATAGATAGTTGAACTGGCTCTGTTGTCGAGCACTGGCTCGTGTCACGGGTGGGCTCGTGGCACGGCTGTTGTTTTCATGATGCCATTAAACGCAGCCCATATAAGCATAACCACGCACACGCAGGAACACTGCGAGCAAGAAGAGGGAGTGCAAGGTAGGAACTAGGAATATAAGTGCAAGGACAAAGTGCAAAGAGGTGAAAGGTGAATTGGCAAGAGTACAGTAAGAGTGACGGTAAGAGGAATGTCAAGAGAAATGTCAAGAGAAATGGCGACAGAACCAGCGTATGGGCACCAGTATGGGAATGGGGCTGCAATAAGCTGGTAATGCCCTTTCCGGGCCTGTCATTCATGCTGGGTGCCGACCCAGGAATTCCACTCGTCTATCAGTCGCCATCAGTCTCCATCAGTCCTGTCACCTGCCACCTGCCAGACCTGTCATTGCCCGAATCAGCATGCAGATGAAACTGGCAGGCATATGCCAAGACAGTAGACTAACAGCTGTTGCCAAGAGATGCAAGCCAGTATCAAGCCAGTCCAGTAAAGTACTCCGACCAAGTACTCCGAATGAGTCTGCAATGACCTTCACTTGCCTTGCCTTCCCTGGCCACAATGGCCCTTTCATTGTCTTGACTGTGGGGCACACAGTCCCTGCATTCGACGCCCTCATTATCTGAGACTCGGACAAGCCGATCGGCAGGAACGTTGCGGGGTCCGCTTATCAGCGCTAGGGCCGATCTGTCCATGGGCTTAGGATGGAAGTCGTTAGCTCGGCTCGTAACGAGAGTGCGATGCGGATCGTCGTACCGTCGGTATACGAGTCTTCGTAATGTTTGGTAATCCCGCAATCAGCCGGCTCTTCCCCACATCAGTCCCCGCAGTTCCATTAAGTTGAGTTCTCCATTACGAGTGTCTATCACCCGTGTCTAGTTCCCTCTCATTTTACCCCGTACATGTGTCTTCCTTTGCCCTGTACTCTATTTTCACTGTACTCTCTTTCACTGTACTTTATTTCACTCACGTCTTTCTCCGTGCTTTTCACTAGTCATTATCACTTAATTCTCACTTACTCCTGATTTCCCTCCCCTCCACCTCTGCTTTTTCCTTCCCGTCTCCTTTTGTCTGACTCACTTACTCTCAGTCTCAGCCCTTGTAGATAGCCGCCCATGATTCGCTTATCTGCTGCAGATGCTATCGTTATCTGGCCACACGGGCGGTTGTGCAGCAGGGGGGAAATACCAGGCAACGACACGCAGGTGTAGACGAGAGTCAGACTGTGGGCGAACTCAATTTATTCCGGAACTGACACAATACGAGCATCGCCGACGAGTGTTCTATCGCGAGTTCCATACAGCAGCGTGCATGATCAGCCAGGGCACGGAACGAGGCTCGATCTGTGGCTCGGTGATTTATTGCCTCGATTTACGCCTCGGTTTTCTCGGTTAGCCACTAGCACGCATTAGCCGGGCTGGTCGAAAAACAAGTCGAGGAATTAAGGTCGCTAGGTCGGGCCACTGTAGAGCCGTCGCCGCTGGAGCCGCTGCCGCTATCGCTTGTCGCCATGCCCGACGTCGGCACCGGCATGAGGCCACGCGATGGCGCCCACTACCTAAACAGCCAGTAGGGCGCTTTGGCACTAACCACTATCTGTGCAGATTATTCCGGATGGATGGCCTGTTTGGGCCCTAAACGGAGGGGCCCAGCGCCAGCGCGCATCATGTTTCATGTGGCGCGCTTGCATGGGCATGGTGCGGTCTGCGCGCTGGCTTGTGCAGCCTGATAGCACTTGCCGCCGGCAAATGGAAATGCCAGATAGCCTCGGAGCGTCGATCGTCCAAAGCAACCCAGCCACATTAGCGTGCCAACCGACGTGCATGGGCCCTTGCCCTATTCCCCATTGGTGTGGTTCCTTTCCCCCTTTCCTCCTTCCCCTCTTCTGCCCCTCTGCCTGCCCCTAGTGGGATCATCGCTTGACAATCTACGGCACCACCGCATAGTGCGTCCCACCAATAGAACGCGCTGCTTCCCTGCAGTCGGGTGGGCCGCTCCGGTCTTGGCACGCCATGCGGGGCCCTACCGGTCACTCGACCAGGCACCACGGGCCTATCAGCTGAGAGCACCCCGCAGTCCTGCCCTTCCCCTCTGTCTGCCTGACAGGGCCCGTTGAGGCGAAAGAACCTTAATCCGGCCTTATCTGCCGCCTTGAACCGATCGTCCTGGGCAGCTCTACGCCTGGTCATTGGCCAGTCACAGCCACCACATTGTCAAGCAGAGTTTGGAGAGTTGAGTTTGTGGAGTTGTAGAGTTTGCAGTGCAGAGTTTGCAGCGCTTAAATCTCGGTACCCCGACGAAGCGCTGTGCTCAAGTTCGTTAGTCGCCCAGCTTTGAAGCGTTGTCTACATGCCATCGGTACCTATATCCCCTACCCGTATCCCTATCTCTATGTCGCTCTCTGCATCCGGTATCTTCATATCCACAGTATTGGCCCATAACTGCCCCTTTTCCTCCCCTTTCTTCTCCCCTTTCTCCCCTCTCGTGTCTCCCTCCACTTTTTCCTCCACTTTTTTGCTCCATCTCTCCACCTTCCTTCCTCTACCGGCATCCCGCCTGAATGCCGGCGCGGGGTTATTGGGTCTCGCGCTCACAGACATCTGCAGATGGCGGAGCTGAATTCGGATTTCTAACGGGCCCGATCAGCGGCTAGGGTGAGGGTAGGCTGATACGCCAGGCGTCGGCACGTCAGCTCTCAGGCCCGCCCGTACGGAGCCTGCCGACAAGACTGACACCTCACTGAATGTGCCTCTGTGTCCTGTCCTCTGTGTTCACTTCCCTGCTCTCTGCTCATCTGCTCACCCCGCTCTCTGCACTCTACCTCGCTCTCTTCACTTCCTGCCCTACCCTGAGCCCGGCCACAACTTATCACATCGCCAAAAAGCAAACCCGGCGATATCTCTGCGCAACAAGCAACGAACGCACTCTGCTGGCTGCTATCTGTCCCAAACCTAACTTTGGGGAGGAGCGAGCTGCCACCAAAAAGTACCGGCCAGACTAGATTGTAGATCCGCGCAACAGGGTTTGTCGCCTCGAGCCACCACTATATAAACGCGCACCCTCCCCCTCGCAGCTCGTTGCTGGTTCTTGTTTTTTGCTGCAAGTCCGCTATCTCCCTCTTCACCATGTCCGATGTCGAGAAGAACCCCGTCGGAGTCGAGAAGGTCTCGCCTTCTCCTCCAGACAGCGCCCATGGCGTTATCTCCCATGAGAACCCAGGCATGTTTCGCAACTTCATTGATGGCTTTAAGCCCATGGAGCTTGAGGACGTCGACACCACTGGAATGACGCCCCTGCAGATTGCTGCTCTCAAGACGGCCAACTCGCCTCTAAAGCGTGGTCTCAAGGGTCGTCACCTTCAGATGATTGCCATTGGTGGTTCCATTGGTTCCGGTCTTTTCGTTGGTTCCGGTAGTGCTCTGGCCACTGGTGGACCTGCCGGTATCCTCATTGGTTACATCCTCATTGGTGCCATGCTCTTCTTCACCGTGCACGCTCTCGGTGAGCTGGCTGTCCGTTTCCCCGTCTCTGGTGCCTTCTCGACCTACTCGACCCGTTTCCTCGACCCGTCATGGGGTTTTGCCATGGGCTGGAACTACGCGCTGCAGTGGCTTGTCGTTTTCCCCCTCGAACTTGTCGCTTCCTCGCTCACGATCCAGTACTGGCGTCACTCCAACTCTGGCGGAGCAGCCACGGTGTCTCCTGACGCCTGGGTCTCCATCTTCTACGTTCTCGTCGTTGTCATCAACATCTTTGGTGTCCGCGGTTACGGAGAGGCCGAGTTTGTCTTTTCGCTCATCAAGGTCGTTGCCGTCACCGGATTCATTATCCTCGGAATCGTCCTCGTCGCCGGCGGTGGCCCCGACAAGAAGTACATTGGTGGCTCTTATTGGCAAGAACCGGGTCCCTTTGCCCACGGCGCAAAGGGTGTCATCACATCTTTTGTCAACGCTGCTTTTGCCTTCTCCGGTACTGAGCTTGTTGGTCTCGCTGCCGCCGAGACTGCGAACCCGCGCAAGGTCCTGCCTTCGGCCACCAAGCAGGTGTTCTGGCGTATTACTCTCTTCTACGTCATCTCGCTGACCCTCATTGGCCTGCTCGTCCCCTGGAACGACCCGCAGCTGCTCGACGGTAACACTTCGGTCGACGCTTCCGCCTCGCCCTTCGTCATTGCCATTAGCAACGCCGGAATCAGCGGTCTGCCTAGTGTCATCAACGTCGTCATTCTGATCTCGGTGCTGTCCGTCGGTAACTCGGCTGTGTTTGGCTCGTCGCGTACTCTGGCTGCACTGGCTGCTCAGGGAATGGCCCCCAAGTTCCTCGGCTACATTGACCGCCAGGGACGCCCTCTGTGGGGAGTCGTCGTCACTCTTGTCATGGGACTGCTGTGTTTCCTGGCTGGTTCGAGCAAGGAGGGCCAGGTCTTCAACTGGCTCTACGCCTTTTCGGGTCTCTCGAGTCTGTTCACCTGGGGCTCCATTTGCCTGTGCCACATCCGCTTCCGACGTGCTTTCAAGGTGCAGGGTGTTCCCCTCACGGAGCTCACGTTCAAGGCTGCTGCCGGCACCTACGGCTCGTGGTTCGGCTTTGTGCTTAACACGCTCATTCTGATCCTACAGTTCTGGACTGCTCTGTGGCCTGTTGGAGGCAGCCCCAATGCGTCTCTGTTCTTCCAATCGTACCTGTCGGTGCCAATCGTGCTCGCCATGTACTTCGGCCACAAGCTGTGGAAGCGTGGCCCTATCATTCATGCGCGCGACATGGACCTGTTCACTGGTTGCCGCGAGGTCGACCGTGACCTGCTGCGCCAGGAGGTCGAGGAGGAGCAGGCACGTATTGCCGCAAGGGGTTGGTGGTACAAGGTGTACAAGTTCTGGTGTTAAATTAGACGCCCACCTATACTGTACATCAATCTTGCTTTTGTTTTAGTTTGTACGCAAACAATGTAATGTTTCTAGTAATGTCTACTTGTGACCTGTCTACTCGTGACCTAACTGAAGTATGTAGTAGATATGATAGTAGACACTCACTGATCTGAACTGCTCATCGGTGAGCTTACACCCCGACGAACAGGGCAAGTAACACTGCTGGCATCACCAGTGCAGCGACCTGGATGCCCGGCGATTGCCCGAGGTTGGCCTGCACAGATGCTGACGGCTGGGCCGCTGTTGCTGTTGCTGTGCTCAGCTCGCTTGCCGATTCCGTCGTCTCCTGGCGCGCAACCGACGACGGCTGTTCGTGGTCGCTGCGATCGTGCCGTGCAAGTTTAGCCATCGGGTCGCCATTCACGTACACATACTCGCCGCGAAACTGTGCCGTTGGCATATCGTACACAGCTCCGTCAACAGGTAGGTCGACTCGTCGTAACCCGCCTGCTGACGGGTGCACTTTTGCTAGTGCCAGCGACACCAAAACGACCACTATCACGGCTCTCCTAACTGAAGGCATTGCACTCAAAATTGTGGGAGTCAGTGCTGAGGAATCCAGCTGAGGAAACAGTGCGGAGGAATCGTGATGATGGCATCGTTTTATGTTGGTGGACCGTGGGTAATTTGACCTTGTATTAACTCTATTGTAGAGCTCTACCTGCCCTTTTCGATTACCGAGTTTAATCACCTACATTAACCACAGAAGCGTGCCCATGAGAATGGCGGGCACGAGCCACGCTACGCTGGTTCCGCGCTCCTGTCCGCTCGTTTGAGAAGTAGCAGACGCAGAGGTCGAGGCCGACGACGTTTTGCGTCCGGGACGAGTGGCGCTCGACTCAGAGCTCGTCTCGGTTGGCTTCGCAGAGAGCGATGAGTTCGAGGTGATGGTAGCACTAAAACTGCTGTTCGCAACAGGGCCTGTAATAGTGCCCACGGCAATGGAAACAGGAGGAATACCCGACTCAACACTGCTGCTTTCCGTCACAACCGCGTCTCCTCCCGTGGCTGTATTATCCGCTACTATAGCCACATTTGCAGTCGTCTTTTGCTCATAGTACTCTGCTGACGGCGTGTACGGAGCTATTGCAAACGCATCAGGCGGGGCCGCTGGACTCGGGGCCGCTAGGTTGGCAGCAGGACTCGGAGCTATCAGGTTTGCAGCAGGACTCGGGACCGCGAGGTTAGCCGCTGGCGTGGCCAGGTTAGCCGCCAGGTTCGGCTCCGATACCGCTTGCAACACTGCACTATCAATGACGACAGGCGAATCAGCGACAGGCGCAGCGGCATTCTCGGCTACCGGAAGAACCACGGCGTTTGGCGGCGGCGCTACTGCGATGTTTGCTGCAGGGACTGCTGCAGGGACAGCAGCATTGACCCTGGCTGCATCACCAGCTGCATCACCAGTTTGCGGGATGGGCAGAGGAGCCACAGCCACGACGTCAGTGGCAAGTGGTGCCGGCACTACAGCCATGGCAGTCTCGCCATGGTCGGCATGCAGAACAATATCCTGAATCTGGCTGGCAATGGCAGCCCCGTCGTACTTCTCCGTGTCGGTACCGCCAAGAATAACTGTCACAATGGTCCCGTCTCGCTTTTCGACTTCGACGCTTCGGGGAGGCGTCACTTCGACGGCTGTCTCGACAGCACCTCCGAGAGCAACAGAGCAAAGGAGTATAAGAAGCTTGATTTGCATTTTAGTCATGGCGTACTGCTCTTGTGCAAGCATCCACCCATATATATATCCTCGCTTAATGTACATTGAACAGGCAACAGTTCGTGGCTTTTCGTTAGATGCCACATCAACGCTCGACCTTCCCGTTTGGTCGATGCTGCAGTTAGAACCTAGCTTAATGCTGACCCAACTAGGAATCTGCAAAATGATACAAACTCGAGTGCCTTGTCCGTCTATCCAAATGAAGTTTTATTTACTTGTGTAATTGTACTGACGTATATGACTTGAAAGAATAACAGCGCGCAATCTTATGCAACTACAGCAGCCATCAGCAGGCCCACGACTCCAAGAACAATGGCTCCAACCTTGAGCTTCTGCGACTCGCTACGCTGGGGCTTGACAGAAGCGGCTCTATCCTCGGCCCGCGTCTCAAACGATGGCATCGCCTGGTCCTCACGGCCATTGGAAACAACAGCCACTTCGGGGCACAGTGCGCAGTCTGGGACAGTTACGGTTGCAGTGGGGAGACAGCCCGAGCCTTGAATGACAGTCACCGTCACAGTCTGCTGGGCAGGGCACATGCCCCCGCCGTTACCACCAGGTCCGCCAGATCCACCAGGACCTCCAGAGCCTCCTGGGCCGCCAGAGCCGCCAGTTCCAAGAGGAGCATTACCACCAGATCCACCGGATCCTCCGGGACCACCAGTTCCTCCAGAGCCACCAGGACCACCAGGAGCATTCATTCCACCGGGACCAGTTCCGGCAGGGCCTCCAGAACCTCCAGGTCCTCCAGGTCCTCCAGGTCCTCCAGATCCGCCAGGTCCTCCAGGACCGCCCGGTGCAGGAGATGCAGGCGATGCAGGAGTGTTTCCACCCATGCCACCAGGACCTCCAGGACCACCAGGACCGCCGGATCCACCAGGGCCGCCAGGACCACCCGATGCAGCAGGAGCAGCAGGAGAGCTACCACCAGATCCTCCGGGCCCTCCAGGACCACCGGGTCCTCCAGGACCACCGGGACCACCAAGACCACCAGGAGAGGCAGGAGAAGAAGGAGAAGCAGGGGAGTTTCCACCCATGCCTCCAGGACCACCAGGTCCACCAGAACCTCCAGGACCACCAGGCCCGCCTGGAACAGCAGGAGCAGCAGGAGCAGCAGGAGAGTTACCACCAGATCCTCCGGATCCTCCAGGACCACCGGGTCCTCCAGAACCGCCAGGACCGCCTGGGCCACCAGGTGAGGCAGGAGATGCGGGAGCTGCAGGGGTGTTTCCACCCATGCCACCGGCACCTCCAGGGCCCCCAGGACCGCCGGCACCTCCAGGGCCTCCAGGGCCTCCAGGTGCAGCCGGTGAATTACCACCAGATCCACCAGGACCTCCAGGTCCACCAGGTCCACCAGCACCACCGGGGCCACCAGCACCACCAGGACCAACAGTAATCACTAGAGTCTGCTGGGGTTTAGAAGGAAACACAGTAGCAGTCACGACTTGGGTCGAGGCACTCGGAGTGATAACCTGGGTCGTCAAAGCCGTCTGTGTGTTGGTAATCGTGCAACCAGTGCCTTGCGTGCAACTGAACGTACTAGTGAATGTTACAACGCTGGTACTCGTCACGGGTGGTGGGCATGGTGCTGTCACATCAATTGTTGACAGGTAAGTCGTTGTAACGACAGGAACAGGTGGGGTGATGACAGTCTCGAAAGTGGACGTCTCCACAAGAGTCGAAGAGCAAGTCAGGGACATGTCACCGTTGAAGCATGGACCGGGAACAGTAGACGTGATCAGAATGCTTGTGGTCGTCGTTGTAGGAGTAGGTGTCAGAGTGTCCGTGACCGTAGTCACAATTGGAGGCAGCGTGACTGGTGGCTGGGTAATGACGTTCGTCACAGTAGTTGTGCCTGTAATAGTGGTATCGCTACCAGAAATGGAAACAGTCTCCAGCGAGGTGACGACGTCAGTTGTGGTGACAGGAGGAAGGCTCATGACAACAGTAGTTGTGACAGGCGAAGGTGTTGTAACACTAGCAGTAACAGTCAAAAAGATGGTCGACAAGACTGTGCCCGCGCTCAGCGTCACCATATCCGTCGTTGTGAAGCTATCAGTCGCTGTAAAGCTGGCAGTCTCTGTGAAACTGTCGGTCTCGGTAAAGCTGTCGGTCGCAGTAAAACTGTCAGTCTCAGTAAAGCTTTCGGTGTTCGTCACAGTGAAGAAGTCAGAAACCGTCGTGCTAAAAAGTTCAGTGTCCGTCTCGGTAAACAGCTGGCTCACCGTTGTCGTAATGAATGAAGGCGGCGCCGTCTGCGTCAGAGTCACGAACACAGGGGTGCCAGATTCTGTCGACAGCAGCGTCGTTGTGATGAACGAAGGCGGCGCTTGGAATGTCGTGGTGAACACATCGGATTCAGTAATGGTCAGCAGCTCGGAGGCCGTAGTCGTGAAAAACTCAGACTCAGTCTCAATTGTCGACTCGGTCACAAACTGTGGGATAGTGGTTGTGAATACCATGGCTGGGCCAGTAAGAGTTGTTGTGAGTAACTCAGGAGGTCCCACAATCGTGGTAGTAATCATCTCTGCCGGTTGAGTCACCATGGAAATAATAGTCGATGCTGAGCCTTCAATTGTCGTCTCCAATGTAGACGTGACCACCTGGGGAGGAGCCATGACAGTCGTTGTCATGATCTGAGGCGCACCCACAATGGTCGTTGTAATGAACTGAGCAGGGGCAGTGACCGTCGTGGTGAGGAAGTCAGTTGGCACCATCGGGACAGTGGAACCTGCGAGCGTATCGGATCCAAGAGTGTCCGTGGGAGTTTCAGTAGCAGTGTCAGTAACCGTATCGCCGCCATCGTCAGTAGAGGTAGCAGAGTCAGTATCGGTCGAGCCAGAGCCATCGTCGCTGCCACCGTCGCTGCCACCAGAGTAAGATGGATACGGAGCTGGAGCACATGCAGAAGGAGTGGTTCCACTGCTTCCCGATCCGCAGCCGGAAACGATGGGCCAGAAGGTGTTTTCCACGACATGGTTGAAATGGTTCTCGTCGACAAACGAGGTGGATCCGGTGAAGTCCAGCTGAATCAGGTTCTGCTGGGCAGCATTGTAACAGGTAAGACAGTTGCCTACAACGGCAGAGTTCTCAGAGAGTGTGTTGCACATGCAAATGTGCAAACCAGTGCAGGCATCAGTGAGTGAGGTAGCTTCCGAGCACGAGCCCCAGCAGTCGCTCTCCACGTCAACATAGGTGGTACAGGGTTCAGTTGTCGATGTTCCACCACCCATGGAGCCACCCAACCACGAAGTGAGAGGGCATAGCGTTGCTTTGGCTACTCCAGAAAGGAGCAGAGCTGGAGCCACGATGTGCGTGTTCAATCTCATCTTTGCACGAGTAGACTCCTTGCAAAAGCGCGATGACTATAGACACCATCGGTAGGCCCCTTATATATCTCGACATGGTCCTAAGTCCCATACAGGATTTAATTTAACGGAAATTGACGGCGAGGTGCTGCACCGGCGAAGACCTCTGGACCGTCAAACTCTACCAGTTTGCCGACATGATTTGGACCAAACTCTGCCGCACTCGAAATAGGCAACCATAACCATAAAGTCTACCCAGACGTGACGCCGAAACAGAGGACATACAGGAGGTGAAACTGCCCTTTGAATGTCTTTCGAGGGGTCACCGGTGGTTTGCACGCGTAGCGAGACCGGAGGAAGTACGTCGATAGTACGCAGATGTAGGCCGCATCACAGCCTCGGCCAGGACCGTGGAGGACTTTACAACGCACAACTCTGCTACCACAGAGTAAGCCTCGGAAATTAGAGCCTCGATTGGTATTGCATTTTCGGCCGCTGACGCTCTTTGTTTAGGTTGAAACAGACGACAGCTGCCGAATAATTCAAGGGCACGGAATAGCTGAATGCACAATGCTGGTTCCACATGGCGATCGGCCTTCCCCTGCATATCGGGATGCCCATGTACATGGAGCCCTCGAGGCCACTTCGCCAGTTTCCGTTCAAGGTTTGTCCGGGCTGTGCCGTTTAATGAGATTCAGAAGCTAATCAAACCAAGTGGTCGCCAATCTCAGGCCATCTGTGTGGTTTGGGCATTCAGCCACGGACCTCGGATCTGACGACCATAACGACATTGAAACAGATTTTTAAAAGATGTTTGTTTTTATTAACACTTCTCCACATTAGAGAGTTTTGCCATAAAGATGATACTACAGAATTCTAAGATACTAATCCACAGTTAAGATTGCAAACATTGCATGCATGTAGGCAATCACAGATTGACCAACAACAGAGCTGCTGCCAACGGGGCAATCAGCTGGTAGCCAATGCTAAGATGAGATGCAGCACCCACGGCAACACCGCAGTCTTCGCCGCTGCAACCGGCAGGAGAGCCGACCTGAACAACAGCACTAGATCCAGCCTCAGCCGGCGAAGCAGGGCTGGGAGAAGACGACTCCTCGGGGCTGGCAGGAGCAGCAGCGGGAGCAGCAGGCGCGGTCTCGGCAGCCTCAGGAGCAGTAGGGGCGGGAGCAGCAGGCGAGACGAACGTCGGACAAGGCGATACAATAGTGATCGTCGAGGTTCCAACAACCGAAGTGTAGGTTGTGGTAGAACCGACGACAGAGCATACAGAGCATGGCTCAGTAACTGTGACACAAGCGCCGTTCCCACACGATGTCGACGTGACCATAGGAGCCGTCAGAGTAGGAGTGATTACCTCGGTGGAACAGGCATTGTCGTGGCACTTGGTGACTGTCAGCGTAACTGTTGACACAATGGGCGATGCGGGAGCGACAGGGGCGGTCTCCGCAGGAGCAGACTGTCCAGGAGTAGGCTTGCCAGCTGGAGCAGTCTCGATGGGAGCGGACTGACCGGGAGTGACAGCAGGAGCGGTCTCAGCCGGTGAAGACTGACCAGGAGAGCCAGCTGGAGCAGTCTCGACAGGAGCTGACTGGCCGGGAGTGGTCTTGCCAGCAGGTGCCGAGGGAGAAGCACCGGGGCTACCGGTGGTCACGTATGTCGGGCAAGGAGAGACGACAGTGATAGTCGAGGTACCGACGACGGTGGTGTACGTGGAAGTGAAGCTGCTGAGGTGGCACACAGAGCAAGGCACGGTGACAGTGGCACAAACACCGTTGCTGCAGGAAGTCGTGGTAACAGGAGGAGGCGACACAGTTGACGTCGAAACCTTTGTTGAGCAAGAGTTGTCACAGCACTCAGTAACCGTCAGAGTCAGAGTTGACTCGGCAGGAGGGGTTGTAACAGGGCTCGTCTCAACAAGGGTAGTAGTAGTGCTCGTTTCAACAGGGGAAGTAGCAGGACTCGTCTCAATAGGGGCAGAGCCGGTCGACACGTACGTGGGGCAAGGCGACACCACAGTGATAGTCGAGGTTCCAACAACAGTAGTGTATGTGGAAGTCGAACTAGAAATGTGGCAGACGGAGCAGGGCTCGGTAACAGTGACGCACTTCTCAGCACCGCACGACGTGCTGGTGACAGGAGGAGGTGTCATGACCGAGGTTGTGACCTTGGTGGAGCAGGCATTATCGCAGCACTCAGTCACAGTCAAGGTGACGGTGGTAGCGTCGGTGACGGTCACTGGAGGGGTAGTGGCTGCAGCTGATACAACCACGGAAGTGGGACATCCGGGAAGCATGCTACCGTCCTGTCGTCTCATGACAAATGGACAGGAGCTTGAGGCCACGGCCGCACCTGTCTCGAGTCCAGAAGCACCTGAAGTGGCTGCAGAAGCACCGGAAGTCTCTGAAGTACTATTGGCCGTGGAAGCACCCGCTGTGGCAGAAGCTGCTCCAGTACCAGTAGAGGCACCAGAAGTCTCTGAGGTGCTGTTGGCAGTGGAGGCAGCAGAAGCGCCAGAGCTGACAGCAGATGGAGCAACTGAACTGGCTGAAGAGGCACCAGAAGACGCGGAGGTGCTGTTCGCGGTGGTAGTAGCGGAAGCACCCACCGAGGCGGCAGATGAAGCTCCCGAAGAGACAGCAGACGAGGCACCAGAGCTAGCAGACGAAGCGGCAGACGAAGCACTGGAGTTGGCAGATGAAGCACCAGACGAAGCACCAGATGACGCAGCAGAGGAAGCACCAGAGCTGAGAGCAGATGAGACACCAGATGAAGCACCGGACGAACCACCAGAACTGGCAGCAGATGAAGAAGCGGCAGACGATGCACCCGAGCTGGCAGCAGACGACGAAGCAGCCGAGCTGGCAGCAGATGATGAGGCAGCAGATGAGGATGCACCCGAGCTAGCAGCAGAGGATGAGGCACCCGACGAAGATGCAGCGGATGAACTGGCTGCAGACGAAGTTGCAACAGACGACGAAGCAGCAGAAGACGAGGCCGCTGATGAAGAGGCTGCTGATGAGCTGGCAGCCGATGACGAAACTGCTGATGAAGAGGCAGCAGACGACGAGGCAGCAGATGAGGATGCTGCAGAGCTAGAAGCAGCAGATGAAGATGCAGCAGATGAGCTTGCAGCGGATGAAGAAGCAGCAGACGAGGCAGCAGACGAGCTAGCGGCAGACGACGAAGCAGCAGAGCTTACGAGCGACGAAACAACTGACGAAGATGCCGCACTCGAAGACGCAGCACTGGACGAGGCCAGAGTGGACGAGGCCATTGTGGAGTTGGTAAACGACTGCGCTACGGCCTGCGAGAGGACAGCAGCGGCGCAAAGGGCCACAAGAGGAAACTTCATCTCGACGTCAGCGACAATTATGCGAAGGGATTATTGATCCAACAGTGATTGGGGTCATTGCAGAGAGCGAAGGGGGGCCCTTTTTATCTCCGGAGGCGGCTGGTTCGAGCCAGGGGTGACAAGACCCGCATCCCTGGCAACTTTATTACGATGGGTCTCTTCCGTTACCGGAAAATGTGAGGCACCCGTTAACAGAAAGCTGGCCAGTCGCCTTGGAGCTTCGCGGTGCAGACGCCCCTGCAGACGGTACCGTCTGTTTGGAGATGCCTCGAAGCGGGTTGTCAGGAAGCAGCTCTCGAGGGCCCAGGGTGGAGCTACGTCTGTTGATGGTCCATTGACCGAGGATATTCTCAGACACACCAGGTAGAGGAGGTTGGCCAGAGCTGACGAACAGACTTCCAGCGCTAGGTAAAAATAAACAGAAGGCTGGGTGCGTAGACTGGCCCGCAGCTGCAGGTATCAAAGTTTGGACTCGTGCATGTACGGTGGATCTGGGGGCTTAACATCCACAGCTTGGGAAATGATAGTCCCCCCAATGCAGAGAACGATGGGTGGGTCAGTAAAATAATTAACTGGCACCGTAACGGAGTGGCCCGACATGACGCCTCCAAAGACAGGCGGTTGTCGAGGCATGTGCAGTGGAGAAGCTGCCGGTGCCCGAAGGAAGTTTCAGGAATTGCGGGGGCTGATAAGTGAGAGTTTCGGGAAGCGACCAGCCCTTGAATTGACAAGGCTTAATCCACGCGGTCGCCAAGATTTGCGCAGTAAAAGCGATATTATTTTATGCTTATCTGGTAACAAGGTTTCCGAGACCGAGATCTGGCATTAGCCAGCCATTCCGGAGATCCAGGCACCAGATCTAAGAGCCATAGAGACGAGGGGGAAACGCACGCAGCATTCGTAATCAGGGCGCCTTAGTCGCGCCAAGACTGTGCTGCGAGCTCAAGGCGAGCTCAAGGCGAGCCCAAGGCGAGCCCAAGGCGAGTGCAAGGCGTCGAGACCCACCGAGCCCGACGGGACGGTATTTTTGGGTGCAACTCAAGCAAGGGGGAAACAACCTTAAACCTTAAAGCGGTAGATTACAGCGGCGGACCCGCCAACACATAGCGTGGTCATTGAAAGACAAAAATAGCGGATCTCAAGGGATGAGACATGTTAACGGGTTAAACGAGGAGGTGGATTAAGTAGATAAAAGGGTGATGGTGCTGGATATGTAGTGCCTGGGACGTCTGGTGAAGTGCTGCACGTGACGCGCCAGGACTTTTATACGCTAGACTTGATGTGCCGGTTACGGCAACGCCAGCCATAGTATTTACAGCAATACCTGGGGGCGGACTTGGAGCGGACTTGGAGGAGGAATAGGGGTCGGAGCTTATGTCGGAGTTTATGTCGGAGTTCGTGTCGGAGGTTGCGTTGCCATACACGTCGAGATGCGGTCAAAATGCTGCCTCAATGGATTAACACTAGTCCAGACTGTGACTTTACGGCCCATATACTTCTACTGCGTCGCAATACACGCCAATGTGGCCTCAATTGGATTAAGCAACACTACTGGTCGAAATCTACGACTCATGCGTCTAGTATGCGTGTAGTACGCGTTTAGTGAAAAGATAATATCAATGGCTAGGCTACCAGGCTAAGCACATTACGGGTATAAAGAAGATGCTTACAGAAGCAGGGCACCGGCAGCGGCCATGGCCACGGCACCAAGACCAGCCTTGATGATGGACTGGCCGTTGGTCTGCTCAATGGCACCAGGGCCCTCGGGCGTGGTGACGTTGGTCTGAGCAATGCCAGTGGGGGCAGGGGCAGCGGGAGGAACGGTGGACGAGCCGACAACAGTGACAGTGACACCCTCAATGACGGTGACAATGGTGGTGGGCGAAGCGGCCTCCGAGGCGGGGGCAGCAGGAGCCTCGGTGGTGGCAGGAGCAGCAGCAGCGGGGGTGGTCTCAACGGCGGCGGGGGTCGTGGCAGGGGCAGCAGCCGACGACTCGGGGGTCACAGCGGCCTCGGCAGTGCTGGGGGCAGCAGGGGTCTCAGCGGGAGCCGACGAAGTGTACACGGCGGCAGGAGTCGACGTGACGTAGTGGCAGCTGACAACGTTGGAACCAGTGCACGAGGTGATGGTGACAACGTCGGTGGAGACAACGTCGACCTCAGAGGTGGCGTACACAACAACGGTGTCGTTGGCAGCAGAGGTGGTGTTGTACTGAGCGTTGACAACGGCAGCGGCCAGGACAAGTCCCGAGACGGTAGAGAGAGTAGAAACCATTGTGGGTATAAAAAAAGGTTGAAAAGAGTGACTGAACCAAAAGGTGAACAAGGAAGGACTGTAGGAAAGAAAAGACGGTGAGGATTGGTGCGCGCCTTTATATCAACGGCCACCTCCGTACTGCCAGCAGCAGGCACGCGTCACTACCCGGGACGGGCCAAAGAACAACAAAACACCACCGCTTCGGCATGCATGAGACGTGCAGCGCGAGTACCTGGTTAGCCCTAAACGGCTAATACTGCAGTGTTTGCTTTTGCCCAAATGGCCCTCGTTTGTTAGGGGGTAACACCAGCTCAGCACCCAGCTACTCAAGCCAGACCCGAATGGGTGTAAAGTGCTGTAAAGTACTGTAAAACTGCTGCGTGGGGCCCGGCACCGCACGTCCATACGTTGGCGCGGCAGCCAATGGTGCATGAAGGGCTCTTCCACTCACATGGAGGCATACATTCCACAGTGCCAGGAGGTCCCAAGGCTGAGATTTGGCGAGCGTGCGGTGTCAATGAGGTTTTGCGGACGGGCCAAACAACCTAAAACACGGCCCGCAACAAAGAGGCACGCCATGGCTGCTGGTATCCGCGCGAGCCCCTTTGCACGGATGCTGAAACAACTGAGCATGACCCCCTATTCACTTTGCTGTCGTACACGCGTTGCTTTTTGTCGAGCATTGACGGCAGTATGCAGGCAGGGTACTAATTCGGGCAACTTACCACATTCCAATGGTTGATCGGTGCGTCGCTGCTGGGCTGTTTTTGGCACCGGTTTAATTTACAGGTGTTTACGGACACACGAGCTGACAGCGTGGGGTAACGACATTGACATTGGGCGTCATGGACGGCCACGGCGCCATGTTGTCGACTGCGCGCAGATTGTCGTCGTTTAGGGGGTGCAGTGGTGCCGAGCGGTGCCCAGTGGGTCCAATGATCGTCTGACGCTTTTTAACGCTCCTGCAGCCCCCTAGAGCCTCGAGACCTTCACAGACGACTGCTCGGCGCCAATGCCGCATGGTCCCCGATACAAATCCGAGTCGTCGGATCGTGGTCCAGGTTCCATCGATCGAGCAGATACGAGTGTTGTTATGGAATCCAGCTAACATGCATAGAGGTTATAGCGGGGTTACAGCGGGACCTGGCAGGATCTGGCGGTAGACTCCCTGAGCCAGCCCGAAGACGCTGTTCCCCTATTCACCCACACACCCATACTGTTGCACCCCCATACTGTTGCACCCCCATACTGTTACACACCCCATACTGTACACCCCTATACTGTTTGGTGGTTCTTCCCATAGGCCCTCTAGGGGGCCACCTCCAATTCTCCTCCAATGGCATACCCTGTGTTCATCCTGCTGTGCGACCTACGTTTCGAAAGCGCATGCACCTCCCCTTGGCTTTGCCGTTTCACCCCTATACCATGTCTCGCTTCCTGTAGACGATGTCTGACTTGCACCCTTCCCATGTATGCTCATGTACCCCTATAGATCCTGTACCCCTATAGCTGCGTACCCCCTATTGGATGTACCCCTATTGCGATGTGCACTCCCTATTGGCTCCTACAGGCTCATGTTTCCACACCTTACAGGCTGGTGGGTCTCGATCGAAGCTCAAACGACCCACCGGGATCCCAGTACCGGCTCGGCGTCCACGAGCCTGGTCCGCTGCCGTGCCAATCGCTAGTTTGTGATCTTCAGTGCTGGATGCCAGATCTGAGACCGCGCCCGCAGCCTAGCATATTTGCTGAACTGCCGATGCCGATCGATGCAATCCTATGGTCCATTTAAGCACATAAATGGAGCAGTACATGAACTAGCGACACGGCAGGGGATGCCAGTCAGGAAACCGGTAGAAAGAATATAATGAGTCCCCAGGGGTGTCATTTCAATATCGATTCGTGATCTCACGTCCTTGGCGTTTCCACTTGTACCCATAGGGACAACCCTTTGCCAAGCAGCACGCGTGAAGTCTGGGTCAGGAATGCCGTCGCATCTATGCACCCCTGCATAACTGGCAGCCAAACTAAACTGCGACACGAAACTACATTCACGGGACTACATATTTAGCGAAGAATTTACAAGTTTGTCGTGGCTGGCTCTAATAGACGTGTAGGTGTGGAGGACCGGTGTAGAGGTACCGGTCCGAGGCAGTCCACGCGAGTTGCTGCGCGGCAGCGGAGGTTACCTTCGAGTTATACAGCGTAATTCAGCCTAATGATTGAGCCTGGTTCTTCGGCATAGCTACTCAGCTATTCAACCTAGTAACTCTAGTCTGGTGTAGTAGCCAGTTTAACAGACTGTTTAACAGCCAGTCTCCAGCCAGTTCCCAGCCAATTTGCCATTTCACCTATTTATAGCTTAATTTCAGCAGTGTATACATTAAAACGCGCTCCTATCTCTAGTCTAGATGCGATGTGGGCAGTCATCAAAAGGCCGTTCTCGACAAATCACAAGACGGCCTTCTGCAGACGGTCCAATTGATATATGGGAATCGTTTACCACTTCTGTCTCGAAATGGCACAGTTGCGGTGATAAAGTCCCATGGAGGAAACAGAGGAAGTTTTTGCCAGTTAAGTGGAAAGGTGGGTAAGGGCGTAAGGGAGCAGGGCGGGGATAGGGCGGGGATAGGGCCAGGCACCTGTCAGGGCCCGAAGCTGCCAGGGGCACTGACAGCGGCCGGCGCTGCCAATGGATGTCCCCAGTAGTACCAATTTCAGTAGGAAGTGTCCGTAGTGAAAGGTCATAGCATGCCGTGACATGTATATTGACATGTAGTTGATTGTCAATTCACCGCCCTGCTTTAAGACTTCTCGGAGCCAAAGTACATGTTGATGGCTGGCACTTTGGCCTTGGGAGGTGGAGGTGGAGGAGACTGCGGAGCAGCCATGGCCTCGACGTTGCCGAGAGAGGGCGAGCGGAAGAACTGCTGCATGGCATTGGAACCGCGGGGAGAGTTCGCCAGCGCTGCGCTCGTGGGGTTCGTGGTCGCTGCTGACGACGACACAATGCGCCGGCCAAACAGCTTGAACTTGCTGGCCATCTTGGTGCCCGAGGATGAGCTGCCGGTGCCATCTGAACCGCTGGTGATGCTTGTGTTTGACGGTTTGCGGAACCGGGTCAGCTGGCCGCTGAAGCGACGGGACTGGACTGGAGAGCTGCCGTTGGAGTTGAGCTCGTGGGACTTTGCTGATGTGGGCGACAGCGGCGGCGATGTATATGATGGTATCCGTGGCTTCATCTCACGGTTTTTTCTGGTGGGGATAGGAGGAGGAATGGAGGTCGGAATGGGCGAGTGTGGAGTAAAGGGGATGGACGAGTGCGGGCTCGCATTCGACATGGGCGACTCGGGGGCTCCCGATGGAACTGCCGACACCTCGCCAAAGGCGTCCAGAGCTGCCAGGTCCTTGTCGATAAACGACCGCACGATATCCTCGACGGATTCAGTCATAGTACAACACGCCGGTTAGCTGTAAGGAATACAGGATGAGGAGAAGCTGAGAAGTTGAGTAAAGATTCAGGAGAAGTCGAGGATGAATCCAGTAAAGTTGATGGACGCTGGATGAAATGGAGGTCTGTGCGGGATCTCGAGCTCAGACCGGCTGGAGACTGGCTGGCTAGTATGACAGTACCAGTGGTCAGTCCTGCCTGTCGGTTATGGAGTACTACCTGGAGTACTACCTGGCTGACGTCGAAGCTGCCTGGTGATGTCGTCAAGCTGCGTGAGGTACAAGGACAAGTGTCGAAGGAGTTGTAAAAGCGATACAGCTGTGGCCCGAAAATTGGCTGCAGACGCCCGGCACAAGCGTAATACCGTCGATCGAGCCAGATTGGTGGTCTGAGACGGAGAGACGATTCGAGCGAAATGGTTTGAGTCAGCTGTCTAGCTGTCGGTATGGTGTGAGACGGAAACAGATAGCACACCCCCACACGCAAGCTTCAGACGGTGAAAACTCAAACGGCGAAACTCAAACTGGAGCTAGACCAGATATTATATTTTGAGGCCTCGGTGTGGAGTTTGGGCGGTAATGCCAAACTAAAAATGCATGCTAAATACCCACTGCAGGGCGACTCTGCGGGGCTAGAAATAAGCGGTGAATAAAGAAATGGCTGGTTTAGCAGTGCACAAGTGTAACAAAGAAGTGTAACAAGTAAGTGTAACAAGGCGGGATCCGATACGCCTCGATATACGCCTCGATGGGATACCGGAATGCCCATATGCCAACAACAAAGACTCTATGGCCTCATGCGAAATCGACTTGAAACAGCGGCAATATCTCCACTACCACGCTGCATCCTTCCGTGCCAAGTCAACTCTAAAGTCGGTGGGTCCAGCGTGAATCCAATATATGTACACTCGTGCCGTGCAGATTAGCATGTAATCGATCAGGAAAGCCAACAAACCCGCAAACCAGCAACTGTCAAACCTAGCTGACCCAGTCAGTGATCATACTGCTATCATGTATGACGCAGGAGGTGATCAGTTGCGTGGTCAGTTGCGGATGTGTGAATCATATCACGGAGCCGACTGAAGTTCAATCTGACTGCAATCATGAACGAATCGACGGTTTGACGGGCTACATAGCGTCTGTTTGATCTGTTGACTACAGATGCCTTCGTCTACATGCTATCTAGCCCTATGCAGTCCATCGCATGAAACCGCATTGCCTGCACCAAAAGTGAACTCATGAACTCGATTCTATCTGTCATCCTGTCATTCCGTCTTATTGCCAATCGTCTCGTCAGCTCATTTACAGGCCACAAATGCCAACTGAGATAAACCTGCTATACCTCGCCTGACCTCTCAGTTATGGCTCTTTATGGCTTGTTACGGCTCTATCACCCCGCCAACGCCTCACGCACAGCCGTGCACCCCAAATTGCCATGCCATCCGGATCCATTTTTATCAACTACAGCTACCAGCACAAAGCCAGCAGCACAAAGAGCTACAGCAGACGCGAGCTACCGTAAGCTCTGCTATCAGACGAACAGCAGACGACTACACACATCCATAGACGAGTCGCTGCCGTTGCTGTCATTGCTGTCTCCTGCTATACTACTGAGTATCGACTCTGTTCTTAGTAGCTACTCACATCGACTGGTGTCGCCTCTCGTCACCAACTGATACATCTACCTGTATCGACTACTAGAGTCACCACTTGAGTCACCACTTGAGTCACCACTTGAGTCACCACTTGAGTTCCTTTCGACTTCTTCGTACTTCACTCCTACTCCTCCCGTGGATGCAACATGGACGGCCTTTACTATGACGACAATGTCGCAGGCGGCGCCAACAAACGGGACAAGCGACGACAGACAATGGCGTCTCGTCTTGACCAACTGTCGGAGCTGTTCGACCGCGACCGCGACTACCACTACGGCGAAATGCTTCGCAAACTGCAGTCGACGCTGTACTCGCTCCACGTCGGCGACAACGGCGACTTTCTCGAGAACGTGGCCGATGCCGAAGAGGCGCGCGACGAGCAGCTCATGATGCTGTACCTGTGGGAACAGTACCAGCTCGAGCGCAGCGAGGCCGAGTACGCGCTCGAAATCGAGACCGCCAACGAAGAGCACCAGCACATGACGGATCTCGTCAAGGACAAGCTCATGAGCCGGCTCGAGGCGCAACGCAAGAAGCTCGGCGAGGACAAGGCGCTGCTGGACATTGCCAACGACCAGGGCTTCTTCCTTACCGGCGCCAATGGCGGCTATGCATCCAATGGCTACGCTTTCCGCGGCGGCGACGCCAACGGCGGCTCCCACCCTGCTTCCTACCCACCAGGCTCGCCCGGCGGAGCCACTTCACAGAGCGGTCTTGAACGTCGCAGTCTGCGCCGACGAGGTCTGCACGGCGGCTACGACGACTTCTCGGGCCTGTCGGGCAACGAGGGCTCCGCTACCGGGCTCGGCATCTCGGGCATCGCTCGTAGATCCGCGGGCCAACCGTCGGGCTACCGCACCAACGGCGGTTCCGATGCCGATGCGCTCAGCGACCGTGATCTCGAGGGTGTGCTGTTCAGCAAAGACCGCGATGCTCCCACCACGCGCCATACGTCCAAAGCGTACCATGGCGTGCGCATTCTCAAGCCAGACGAGGCCATGGAGGACATTATGCTGCTCCGGGCCGCTATACGACGCGGGCATTAACCCATTCATCATCCGCACCGCTTGCACTCCGTCACGACTTATTTATTTATGATCTCAAATGTAATCTTCAAAGCTACGTACAAGGTAGTGTAGTAGTAGACACCAGCTGAAGGTACTTGTACTATATCTCATACACCACCTCGTCCTGATCATGTTATTTGCCAGTATATTCATCAATATCTTCATTTACACCCATATACATTTAGTAAATCTCATTATTTACACTCCTATATTTGCCTATCTGCCTTCTCTTCATCTCGCAACTTCATCTCCGCTAATCTTACAGATAAGCTTGGGCCCACCGTACAATGTCACCACCGACTTGCGAGCCACAAACTAATCTCCTACATAACATCCACAGTGTTGCACTTTACACGCCAGTACGTCAATATTTAATATTTCAATCCTCGCTGGCCAGCGGGTACTGCGAGCGCAGGCTGGATCTCAGATCCCCGCCAGGTGCGGCGCTATTCGACACCCTCACAAAAGGCTAACAAAAGACGGAATAGTATAATTTTTCCACCCGATCCTGGAAGATCGCTGCTCTGATAAGCGGGCCGTCCGAGCGAGTGCCCTCAACCGTCTGATTCTCACGTATAGACGTGTCGACTGTTGACGCCCGTCCTGCTACTGTTTGCTGGCTCTGTGTCGGGCCTGACAGGCACTTTTTTTTGTCCCCAAACGCCCTAGGGGTAAGCAACCTGTCAAAGTGCGACCGTGAGGTTCCTATCTCCGTCGCATCAGGTTTGGCGTTGTATACTCGATACTGGAGGTATAGTGCTCACTTACAGAGCGCTGTTTCTTCTCTCATCGCCTGAGACGCCATGCTCAAATCTCTACGGGCCTCCCTGAGGTCACGGCTCATCTTTCCAGCCGCCAACGAATCTTACAGCTCGCCGCTGAGCCACTCACACGCTGACGACGACCTCGTGAAACCGTCTGGCAAGTCTCTCAGCGGGTCGTACGGTTCGGGCTCCGCTACAACCTATGATGATGACACCCACAAGCGTCAGAGCATAGAGTTGCTCCCCTCTAGCCACAAACTCGACGACAACGCCTTCAAGCCCGTCAAGTCACGGAGATCAAGGACCATGGCTATCGTTGACATGGCTGGCCGTCGCATGTTGTACGTGTCGCGTATCCGCGTCCGCATCAACAACAAAGTGTCTGTGCCCATTCTGCTGCTGGCAGGTCCCTTGCTGGCGCTCCTTATCGCCTTCATCGTCCTCCTCATCATAAGCCTCGTGCGCTCAGGAGACAACAACAGCCGTGGTGGATTCTTCTCCAAACCCCCTCCAGAGCTTCGCGAGATCAATGGGGCTATAGACAAGCCGTTTGTGGTGGGCTGCGTAGAACCAGATGTCACTCAGCCTAGAGCTAATGCCGTGCTGGTTGTGCTGGCCCGCAACTCGGAGATAGAGGGAGTCACGGAGAGCATGAAATCCCTAGAACGCCACTTCAACCGCTGGTTCCACTACCCGTACGTGTTTCTCAACGATGAACCGTTCAACGCGACGTTCCGTGATGCCATCACGAACCTCACCGAGTCGTCGGTCAAGTTTGGCACCATTGACGCGGCCCAGTGGGACTTCCCCGAGTGGGCGTCGCGCGAAGACATTGAAGAAGGCATCAACCGCCAGGGCGACGCGGCCATCATGTACGGTGGCATGGAGTCGTATCACCACATGTGCCGGTTCTACAGTGGAAAGTTCTACAACCATCCGCTACTGGCCAACTACGAGTGGTACTGGCGCGTCGAGCCCGAGGTCAAGTACTTTTGCGACATTACCTACGACCCGTTTCTCTACATGGCCAAGAACAAAAAGGTCTACGGCTTCACCATCTTCATCAAGGAGCTTGTTGAGACGGTGCCCAATCTATTCAGACACACGGCAGGGTTCAAAAAGGACTATGGAGTAAACACGACGGGCATGTGGGATCTCTTCCTGGTCGACCCCGAAGCCGACTCTGATTTGGCTGAAGCTCAAAAGGATTCGGGCTCGGTGCGTCGCCGCAAGAAGCAGAAGCAGCATGAGGAGCAGGAGGAGAAGGACCGTGAGCTCGAGGAGCTGGCCGATATCCTGCCTGAGGAGGCGTTGCTGCTTGACGACAACCTCAACGACCACATGTTCCTCAATGACATGGCGGAGCCCATTGACCCATACGCCATGAACGGCGAGAAGTACAACATGTGTCACTTTTGGTCCAACTTTGAGATTGCCCGTCTCGACTTTTTCCGGTCCAAGCAGTACAATGACTACTTTGAGGCTCTTGACCGCACGGGCGGGTTCTGGAACGAACGATGGGGTGATGCGCCCGTCCACTCACTAGCAGCGGGCCTGTTTCTCGAACCGGAACAGGTTCACTACTTTAGAGATATTGGCTACAGGCATACGACGATCCAGCATTGTCCGGCCAATGCTCCCCACCGCCAACGACCTCACATCCCCTATATTCCCGACCCGTTGAACCGCGAGGATGTCGACGAAGACAACTACTGGGCGCATCCAGACCCCGAGAAGCTCAATGGTGTTGGCTGCCGGTGCCGCTGCGACACTGACGTCGAGGAAGTGGAGGGCAAGGACGGCTCATGTCTAGCTGACTGGGTCGAGCACGTTGGTGGATGGGTCTAATGTGCAGGCAGTACTAATTAATGCACCAAGTAATGCACGCAGCGGCTAGCCAATGAACGAGTCTCCAATTCAATATCGGCATTCATTATCGGCATCAATCTTGGCATCGCTAGTCACTGCCCTCGTGGGATTCCTCGGTGCTGCATACCAAACTGACTTTCGGCCGAAGTCCTGCTGACCTCCCAATTGGAAGGTACGAACTACTCTGCTATTCTTAAACGGGACTGGTCCTCTACTGCTTCGTAGGACTGGGCCAACCGTCGAAAGCCGACAGCAATCAAGCTTCAAATGACGCCTACGCACTACACCATATGCTAGTCTGTTGCAATATCCTTGTATTTTACCTATACTACTAATCTGTGTTTTCGCGTTTGTACCTAATCTCTCGACTTGTGTTGTTTGAACATGTGCTTCGTCACATGCTCGAGTTTAGTCCCGTAGTAGCCTAATTCGGCTGGCTTCAACTTTAAGTCCCCATGACTAATAGTAGTCGTGTAGGTAGGCAGCGCTTACTTGTCGCAAGTCGCAGTGCTTACTTGTTGTACTTCGCAGTCTCTCAAGTCGCTTCGTCGCTTCATGGCTTATCCATTAATGCATTGATGAGTTGAGGGTACATAGAAACTCGTAATAATAAATATCCAAAGAGATGGTGCTCTTCATGCTAATTAGAGACCGGCGCAATCAAGCGTGCTTGGTGCGCAAATGCCTGCTGAGAGCATCCTGCCGACTGAAAGTCTTAGACACATCGCCGCAGATGTCACAGCGGTAAGTGCGTCGGTTGTGGATCGTGTCGTGGTGACGTGTGAGATCATATGGGCGTGTAAACACCTGACCACACGACTTTCCACCAACAACAACCTCGCAGTGGAATGAGCCGGGGCCCTGAATGGCCCGGACGCCGCGCGTCACATACTGGCGGCGCTTCTTGGCTGGCTCAGGAGCATCGGCAGAAGCAGCAGTGTTCATCAGCTCGGGGACAGGCGGCGATACGGCCACGTCCCGAACAATGCGCTGAACATGGTGCTCCTCGTCGTCAGAGACAGACGTCATAGACGACAGGCTCGAAGCGCGCGAGGCGACAGAAGGAGTCGAAGCGTTCGACGAAACAGCCCACTGCTTAGAGTAGACGTCGTCATCTTCGTTCGACAGCATCAGTAGAGGCGCCTCCTCCTTGAGGTCGGCAGAGTCGCCAATATTCATGAGATCACGCGGGTTGACGGCATTAACATAGCCGTATGACACAAGGCCGTCGCGGAAGGCGCCCTGTGACTTCTGAATGTAGTAGTTCATGAGGACCTGGTCACGTAGGGAAGGCTCAGGATCCTCCATACTGAAGTCACCATCGAGGTCCATGAGGACGTCATCCTCCTCATCATCGTCGTCGTCGTCGTCATCCTCATCGTCCTCCTCAAGCGCTTCTGGGGGCTCAACGGAAAGCGGTTCCCGCATGGGACCAACAAAGAAGCTGTCAGAGTCGTCGGTTATGCTGCCGGTGCGGCCGGGCTGGCCAAAAAGGCTGGACCCGAGACCAAACTGATGTGAAGAGTACAGAGACTCGTCCTTGCCGACAACGCCAATCTCGGTGGCGCCAGCCCACGTTGAGGTCGACGGGAAAGACGAGTTCATGGTAGAAGGCCACTCCATATCGGAAACGTCGCCAAGGGCAGACGGGATATCAAAACTGAGGCCGTGGGCCATGATGTGGCAGTTGTTTCGAGAAGGTGGCAAAATTATGCGTGTCAATTCAGGGTCGGCTGACACGCCACAAAAAGAATCCGCGGAGACTGGGGGGGGGGGCGGAGTAAGTTGGGAGTCTAGCAGAGAAAGACGGGTGCGAACGTAGTGTGGTCCGGACGTCTATAAAAGTTGCTTCGTGTAGTTTCCTACTAGTTAAAGCAACAAAGAGGTTGGTGTAAAGTGGGAAGAGCGCAGTACGGGTCTAATATATTTATAATCAACGCCCCAGCCCCGACGGCGTCCGAAAATGGGCCGCCCTAGCCCTGGCTGCGGCGCGGATGCAGCAATGATGAGTCAAATGGAACGCGCAGACCTTCCAAATCGCTGGGGTGGAAACTCAACGGCCTCTGCACAGTCGGAGTTTATCTGCTGCGCCATCAAGCATGTGAAAACGGACTCTTTCACATGCGTTCCCGTAACGCTGGTCCACTGTAGTCCGTGAACTTTGCACACATGGGCTGGAAAGTTGTCGGACCCGGACAATTAGTTGTGCCGAGCCGTAGATAGGACTTAAGCATTCGTACCTTACGAGCTGTCACGGGTTGCCCACCGAACAAGGCCCACGATACACCCCTACCCCATCCCCCGCGCGGCGCTGATGATACGATTTCGGTGACGCGACATTACAGCAATATGGCCTAAACGGGGTAACGCCGATAACAGCTCCGACGGCCGCGTCACGTGCATGTCGGCAGCCCGATGTAAGTACTGACATGTGAATGGTGCGGGGTGTAGAGTGAAGTGGACAGCCGTGGCATGGAGACGTTAGTGTAGATGAATTAAACATGGTTCGTAGCTGTAGTATGTAGCCATAATATGTATCTGTAGTATTTAGCTGTTCCACGTAGCAGTGAAGTCAGCTCTGAAATGTAGCCGTGGCAACTCTGCATCCCGAGGCCATGGAATCACGAAGCAGTCGAGCTGATGATAGCATCGAGAGCAGCAGACATTTTCGAAGAGCCCGAGAGGTCGTTGCACTGCATGAACAGCGACAACGCTGCAACCATCTGTTTGGCGGTAACGCTGGGAGGAGAAGCCTTGACGTAGGTGCCCATGTTCGGCAACAGAATTCGGTTCAGCGGCTTAAGACTAGCGTCTCCATTGTTGTTAAACACGGCTCTCAGCGCGGTCCACATGCAATTAAATATGACCATTGGCGACACAACATCAGAAGGGCCCAATCTCTTCTGTGGAATATAGATGAGCTGAGGAACCGTCAACCGTTTTAATTCCGGAGAAACAGCAGCTATATCCGCCACTTGAGCTTTTCCAAGCAATGTGTTGTGACTAATGGCCCCGATAACAATACTTCGAGCGTGATTCCTCCGGTCCTGCTTTTCCTGCCAGTGGTCCCGGTTGCGCCAATTGCCAAGGTCCCTCGATCCGACGTGCTCAGAGAGTAGAGACTCATAGAACCCCGCAACTTCCCAACCAAACTTTCCATCAAAGAAGCCATGTGAGTCGGTGGGTGACACAATAGCATCGATGTCAAACTTCTCCACCAGCTCATAAATGTGAGCCCTATATTTTTCGAAGGGCACGACTTCAACAGACACCAGAGATTGATAGTGGTTGGATTCACCCCAAAGCTTCGAGAACGTATGGAGAAACTCCTCGTTCGTATCATAAACAAAGATCCTGACTGGCAAGGATCCTAGCGCTTTCTGCACACGGCGTTCTACCGGTACCTGGGACACTTCAAGCCGGCTCTCACTGACTGGCAAGGATCTTGGCGGTGTCTTCACATAGCTTTCTACCGGCACCTGGCGCACTTCAAGTCTGCTCCCACTGACTGGCGAGGATATCGGCTGTGTCTGCACATAGCTTTCTACCGGCACCTGGGACATATCAAGCCGGCTCCCACTGACTGGCAAGGATCTTGGCGGTGGCTGCACATAGCTTTCTACCGGCACCTGGCGCACTTCAAGCCGGCTCCCACTGACTGGCAAGGATCTTGGCGGTGGCTGCACATAGCTTTCTACCGGCACCTGGCGCACTTCAAGCCGGCTCCCACTGACTGGCAAGGATCTTGGCGGTGGCTGCACATAGCTTTCTACCGGCACCTGGCGCACTTCAAGCCGGCTCCCACTGACTGGCAAGGATCTTGGCGGTGTCTGGACAAGGCTATCTACCGGCACCTGGTACACTTCAAGCAGGCCCCCACAAGACACACATGTGTGCTGTCTTTCTTCCCCGGGGCGAAGAAACACAAGATGTGACTGGGAACAGCCTGGCAGTGGGCGCGTTATACCGGCCATGTTTTGACGCAGGAGGTCTCGAGCATCTATGCCAGATTCACCCTCGGAAGTCAGTACCCGCAGCAGTTCATAGCTTACTCTCGCCTGTTCAGGGTACACCGGCTCGTCGCGGCGGTACACCCCCTCGCCGCGAGGGAACATTGTATCCGCAGTATTATGGAGGTTTAGACCAGCTACGAGCTCTGACATGGGTGGCATTGACGGAAGTTGTTGGGGAAACTCTGCCGGCGGCTGAAGCCGGGACCTTCGCTGGTTCGCCTCGGCAAAGAACTCGCTGTTGTTGTCGCGTAGAGTTTGAAGCGCACGATACACCTCCTTGAGGTCATAGTAAAGCCGTCGGCGGTCAGGCTTCCCAGCACCCGCTGTACTTTCCTCACTGGACTCGCTGGAATCTTCCGATGGCTGGGTATCAAGCGCTCCTTCGCGAAGGCTTGTCGAGGGTGTGGGTCCGGTGTTGTGGACACCACCATCTTCTCCACTAGGCCCATCTTGCAATTCCATGCCTCAACAGTCACAATGGCTCTGTAGTGGTCTCCGACGCCTTCCGTGTCCGTTAGCGCCTCTAAGGCCACTTCAGTCGTGGATGTTTGAAGCAGAGAGAGGTCGAGGCAGTCAACCAACCACTAATAGAGGAAGAACCGAAGAGGAATCCGCTAACAAGCGACGAAGAAACTACGAAAAACCGGCAAGAAACGGATAAATACAGCACTGATTGAAGTAAATGACAGGTCAGCAGGGCCAATGTTGATATCTAAGATATGACACCCTAGCCCTGGGATGGAGTGCGTCATGTGCTTCAATGCAGACTTTCCGCTGTAAATTAAGCTCATACAGTTCTATCTATGTTATTATTGAAGAGCCGGCTTACAGTTATTTCCAACAAAATAGCTGTAGTTAAAAATACCAAACCACTAGGCTGCCGTAGATACGGGCCTAGGGGTGATCTACGATTGATAAATAAAAGAAGAATTATTCAGACGTCATGTTCAGCTATAAATAAAGGACAGTCTCAACGGCAACTAATGAGAGCAAGTCGGGTCAAGTTCCGCCGAACCTGCTAATCAGTGAGTTCAAATCCAGCTTTCCTTGCACCTCGAAACCATTCAACTTCCTAACTTCGAACCCTCAGCTTCCACCCGACCCACCTACCAACCAATCTATATCCAATTTTTCCAAACCAGTCAACCGAAACGACCCAGCTTCATCAGTCAAGTTTCATCAATTGTTATCTCATCAGTCACCTCGACCCGTTCTTCTTCTGGTGGGCGCTTGATGAGGCGGCCAGGACAAGAGGTATTCATATGCTTGACGCGCACGTCGTTACGGGCAAACATGCGTGAGCAGTAGTCACACTTGTGTGGCCGAAGGTTTAGATGCGCTGCTCGAAAGTGGCGGTTGAACTGCTTCAGTTCCTTGAAGGTTCTTGGCTTTTCAAACTTGTCGCATGGAGATGACATACATATGTACTCTTTGGTGTTGCGATCATACGAGATTTTGGCGTCGGGATACTTGGACTTGAACGGATGTAGCGCTGGAACGACGACATGGCCTGTGATGATATCGCTGTCTGTGTTGAACTTCTGTGGCTGTCGTTGCGGGCCTAAAGACATTAGTTGCGCCGGCGCGTCTGGTCGAATCTGGTGCGGAGTTCGGTTCCCGTGTGGAGTTTCGTTGATAGGCACAAACGAGTGGGGTAACTGGGGAGGGAAGTTCTTTCCAGGGTCCGTCTTATCTGCAAAAGCTCTCACTGCCGGAAATGTATAGTTAAAGATCTCATCGACAGAGTCAGCGAGCTCCCGTAAATTCAGCGGTTCAAAGTTGTCATCATCATAAATGGGTCGGGTCTCATGGTGCGGTGCCGGCACTAAGGAGCCGGGCCGAGATCGCTTCGTGCGCTTCGGCAGCGTGTCGGGGGCCCTCGAGATACCATATTCCGGTCGCTCAGCAGCATTCCACGATGTCACTCTGGAGTCAACAGTGGACATGGTGTTCAATAGTACGGAGTAGGCTTCCGTTCGGTGGTTGGTAAAAGTGGCACCAAGTGGTGAGGGCTGTGCGGCTCACAGGTGGCGCCGTTTCATTGTAACCTAACCCAGAAGCAACCTACCCGGGTAGACCTAGCCCACTATCTTACCTCATAAAGCTGTTGTCTTCTCTATACCCCATGTTATAACCCAATCAATACCCCAGCTATATACCCCAACTACAACAGCATATTTTGCGACAATCTTTTATTCCAGGAAATGCCCCCATACTTATAACTCTAAAAAATAAAAAAATGTCCAGTAAAGATGCTCGGCATGCAACAGACCCGAATGCCTCAATGCCCTCTCCTGCTCGTGCTCACGATCGGTCAAGTAGTCTGACTGCGTGCCTACTTGCCTGCAAGTCTGGCGAGGCAATTGACCTTCTCTATGTGCTTTTTGAGGAGGTCCTTTCGGTCGAAACCCGTCAAACATCGCTCGCATATAAAGTCCTTGGGCTTCACATGATGGGTCTTGTAGTGGCACTTTAGGTCCAGGAGCCTCGCCAAGATGGCAGCGCACGGTTCGTGACTACACCCGAAAGCTCCCTTGCCGGGGTTCTTGTCCGCAACAACTCGATGTGGTTTGGCGCGACCAGCATTTGACTAACGGCCTGCATTGAGGCCAGTGACCTCTGGTTTGGACGACGACTGACCAGGGAGTGGCTCGCCAGTAGTCTCAGTAGTGACTTCATCCACGAGTGTTCGATCAATGTAAACAATGCCTCTTCTCGGATCCATCGTCGACATGTGGTTGTCGACAGGAAGTCTGGTACCGTAGCGAAGATGTCGAAGAGCAGGAGCTGTTACCCCACCCAAATGGCTTTGCGCGCCTAGAGATGCTAATTGCGCCGGCACGCCGGGGAGAATCTGCCGTAGAGTTGGGTTTCCGGGTTGAGCCTCGTTGACAGACACAAGCGTGAGGGGAAACGGGGGCGAGAAGTGCTCTCCACGGCCCTCACGGAAAAGCATAGCTTCCACAAGCGGTACAACTTCGCAATACATACGTTCGACCGAATTGGCGAGCTCCAGGCATTTTGTGGCGAGATCAGCTTCTTCATTGCAGATCTCATCGCGCTGTGCCAGCACGACCGAGCCGGACCGAGTTCGCCTCATGCGCAGTGGCAGCGTGATGAGGGCACTCGATACATCATATCCGGGTAGCTCAGCAACATTCGACATTGTCACTTCTGCGTTATCAGTGGACATGGGTTCAATATTGCGGAGTAGGAATCCGGAGGTTGCTAAAGTGGCACCAAGGTGGTCGTAACATGCGGCTGACAAGCCATCTACTTAGCCTAACCCAGAAGTAACTTACCCCGCTTGACCTAGCCCACTATCTTACACTCCATGATGTCTCTTGTCTTCTCTATACTTCACGTTTTACCCCGAACATACCCAGTCATACCGCAACTACACCACCCATAATCTACGCAACTCTTTTATTCCAGATATGCCGTCATACTCATCAACTCGTAAAATAATAAAAATGTCCAGTAAAGATGCACCGCAACAGACCCAATGCGACAATGCCCAATGCCTTCTCACGTGCTCATGCTCGTGCTCACCATCGGTCTAGAAGTCTGGCTGCGTAGCAGCTTGCTTACACGATTGGCGAGGCAATTGACCTTCTTCATGTGCCTTATGAGGATTTCCTTGCGGTCGAAACCCTCCAAGCATCGCTCGCATTTAAACTCCTTGCGCTTCTCATGAACGGTCCTGATGTGGCGCTTAAGGTCTTGCAATCTTGCCACGGTGGTACCGCACGATTCGTAAGAGCACTTGAAGGATCCCTTGCTGGGGTTCTTGCCGGGGTTCTTGCCGGGGTTCTTGCCGGGGTTCTTGCCGGGGTTCTTGCCGGGGTTCTTAGCGGGTTTCTTCCCAGGTTTCTTGCCCCCAGCAATTCTAGGCGGGTGTAGTTTGGCGCGACCAGTATTTGACGAAGGGCCAGCGGTGACGCTAGTGTCGTCTGATTCACAGTGCTGTTCACGCACAGGCTCGCCAGGAGTCTCAGTAATGAAATGTGATTCAGACGACGGTTGCAGATCAAGACGTGCCTCGCTAGGCGTCGCGAAAGTGCGGTGTGATCCAGACGGCCATTCTAGATCAGGAACTGGCATAGCCTCATCAGGGACTAAGTGGAAAGCGAATGCTGGGTTCCTGTAAACAGTGCCTCCGCGCGGATCGATCGTCGACATGAGGGTGGATCCACATGGAGTCTGGTCTCCGTCGTTAGTTGTCGCAGAGCCAGTGCTGTAGCCCCATCCGGGTTTATAGCCGGGAGCGCTTCGGTTGTCGCTAGAGGTGGTATAGGCGCCAAACCCAGTGCCAGTGCCAGTCTCAGCAGGGTCAGGCAGCGCCTGCGAACCAGGGGGCTGTGGCTCGCGATGAACCACATCATCTTCCGTAGTGCCGTCGTCAGTGTGTACGGGCCTCGTGAAGGGGTCTTCATTGACGGTGTCGAATACCACCAGCTGCGTTGCCTCAGGATCGAACTGGCTGGGGTGCAATTCGCGACCAAACAGCATCTCGTCGCCCGGAGGGAAAGCTCGCCAACCGGGGTCGCTGCCGTTGCTGTCCAAGCCATAGTCGCTGTTAGCGGGCTCAGGGGGGACGCCTAAGCTCAGCACGACATAGGGAACACCCTGTGAACCACCGGGATCCTCGACATGGCCATTAGGATAGGTGATCCTATTAGGCATGCTACTGTTTGCCTGCACTCTGTTTACTGTAGAAGTTAGTTTGGTATGGTAGCTACGAGCCTCTATCGATGCATTCAGCGGGGTCGACGCATTTTATCGCCTCTAGGCGGTAGGGTAGGCCCGCCAGTTGCCGATAAAATGCGTCGACCCCGCTGAATGCGTGCAAAGCTTAAATAGGAACCACCGCAAGATGGTGGCACCAAAAGAAACTTACCGCCACCCACAGCCCCCGGCCGAATGTTAGTCTGCCGTGACCTCGTTCCGATGGGGCTCCAGATGGTGTAAATCAGTCGAGCATGTCGACACTCGTCAGCGCTCCGACGACGTTTACAGCGACGTAATTCAGCGTAAGTCAGCGTCGATGTCAGCGTTGATGTGAGCGTTGATGTCCGTTGCCCGATAATAGGGCTTCGGAACCGAATGTGCATGCGCTGCAAGGGCACACAGATCAAGGCCCGGGGCAGGGGCCTCGAGCGATCAAGGCCCCTGCCCCGAGGTCAGATGCTCATACGCATATTGGGCCAACCCGTAATATTATCGTGCTAAGCGGGTTCGGAAACCACCAAGGCAGGCGAATCGACTCCATTGAGACTAGTTAACTCAATGCTGATAGGCTGAAGTAACACAGCTTTGCCTAACTACCGGATGACGCCATATGACTCAACACTACAGCCACACTTTGTGGCTTAATGCCGCCAACTAGAGGCCCCAATGACAAGCTGCTAGCCAGGTACTGAACAACTGCTAGCCAACTGCCAGCCAACTGCTAGCCAACTGCTAGCCAACTGCCAGCCAACTGTTAGCCAACTGCCAGCCAACTCCTAACCAACTAGCCAAATGGAGTATCTGATTCTATAGATACAAATGCAACTTAAGTACAGTGGTGCTAACCCATTAGCTGAGATGCGTACGCCATGGGGCGCACATCGGGATGCGGTACAGCCGTGAAGGTTTCAAAATCCAACTTCGCAGCGGGGCCAATGTTGATGTACGCACCCATATTGCCCTGGGAATCGCAGTAGTTGGGTGCAGAGAAGACGGTGATAAGACGCCCGTCATGCTCCTCCGAGTATCCGCCCATTCGCACTTCGTGCGACCGGATAACGGCAGTCAGACCGTTGGCCTTGCAGAACCGCTCCGTCACGTCGGGTCCAAACTGAATGCCGATTCCTCGCTTGCTCGGGCCACGGCCAGGCTCGGGCTGCGGGTCCGTCCACAGCATCTCCATCATGAGACCCTGTGAGCCAGGCTGTCGTTCAGAAAACCGATCAACCTTGCGGATATCGTCGAGCGTGACGTCGTCGCTCGAGAACAGTCCGCCGTGGACAACAAAGTATTTGCTAGAGATTAGTGTAGCCAGCGGCAGCTGGGCAAACGAGTCCGAAAACAGCTTGAACACGGCTTCGGCAATGTACTTGTGCTTGCACTCGCCCTCAAACCCATACACCTTGTTCATATTGTCCGTCTCGTGGTTTCCGCGGTTGATAAATAGCTGGCCGGGGTAGAGGATCTTGTACGCGTACAGCAGAAGGGCAATCTCGCACGACCACGATCCTCGGTCGACGAAATCTCCATTGAACAGGTACTTGTGGGTCGGCGATGGCTTGCCGTTTTTGTGGAAGATCTCGAGCAGGTCGTAAAACTGGCCGTGCGTGTCTCCACACACTGTCAGCGTCTCTCCCTCGGCCACTCCCACCTCGACCATTGTCGCCTCCTCGTGGAACAGTCGCATGGCATTGATGACAATCGCGTACAGGTACTTGCGAGGAATGAGCTTGCCCTGCTTGAAGTGCTCCGTCATGGCCTCGACGAATTCGACAGTCACCTTGGCATTGACCACTGGAATGTCTGTCTTGGATGGCTTTGACTCCTCGGGGGCCTCGCCAAATTCAATTTCGAGCTCAGGTCCATCGTAGCTGTCCTCGATACGCATCGACTTCAAGTCGAGCGTCGATGCAACACTGGCCTCTTCCTCGACCTCAATGGCCCGCTCAAACGCCAGTCGGCGCACAATCTTCTGGCATTCGAGGAACTTGGCCTTGGCGGCCTTGTCACCAGGGGAACGCTCCACCACCGTCTTGAAGTCGGCTAACGCCTCCTTGTACTTGATGATGGCCGTGTTGGCCACAGCCCGGCGGTAGTGTGCCTTCGTGTACGACGGGTCGAGGCGAATGGCCTCCGTGGCATCGGCAATGGCAGCGCCATACGCCTCGTTTTTGATGTGTGCCTGAGCACGGTTGGCGAAATAGACCGCCACAGTCGAGTCGAGCTCAATGGCCTTGGTGTACAGATCGACGGCCTCGTCGTATCTGCACGCGGCCAGAGCCTTGTTTCCGGCGTTTTTCAGCTCCACAGCATTAGTAGCAGTCATTATAGGAGCAGAACCAACGCAGCTAATAGTCCAATATAGAGTGCCAACAGGTCAAGTAGAAGTAACCTGTTAATAACCAGTTTGATAACCAGTTGATAGCGAGATCAAGCGAATCAGTAAAGAAGATCACGGAAGATTTTGACTTTTGAGGTTGAAGCTCGCGAGTGTAGAGTTGGCTAAACAAACACAGTGCACTTTTAGGCAGCAACCTGACAGGAGCCTCGTCAAACAACAAAAAGTCAGAGCTGGCAATGCCGAGTCTGAATGCGTGGAGTATGGAGAAGTGAAGGCGAGGTTCATGATTTCTATACGGCATAAGGGTCAGCCGTGTCAGGTGGTGTTGAAAAGTTCTCTGCATTCCATTCTTTCGACCTTACGTTTAACAAATATAACCAATTGACCGAACCCGAGTAGCGGGCATTCCATCGCTGGATCAGCGGTGGACTCAGTAGAGTAGAGAGGCGGTTGAGAGATCGACTCCTAAAGCCCTGGCACAGAGACACGACTCCTGCGAGGAATCCTACGTTCAACACTCAACCCGTTGTACGCCGGGGCCACCGTGGTCCGTTTTGGGCAGCATGGTCTTAGGTCGCAGGTAGCTCGTCTCAGTGCAAGATCAAAACCAGTGCATCATAGTACACTCTGGTCTCATCTCACACCAGAGGGTCTCCAGCGACACTGACATTCCTAGTACAGGCTTGATTGAATACATCGAGTACATCGAATAGAGTGACATTCTTAAATCGTCTGTAAAAACGCTGTACGGTATACTGGTTATTCTATGGCTTCTCATACTTGTAGCTCAGCTTTTACGCTGTAGGCCTTGGTCCCTATGTTCTAGCCCTTGAGCTCTAAGCTATATGCTCTCATACTTCCAGCCTCTCTGTCTCTATGGCTCTGGCTCTATGGGCTCTGACCTCATTCTAACCTCACTCTAACCTCCTCAACCTCTAACCTTCAATCCAGGACAAAATGCATTAGGTAGGCCTGTCTAAGCTGCCGGAGTCGGCTTGCGCTCGCGGCGGTTTCGCGGCTTGCGGTTCTTCTTCTCGTCGCGAGGCTTGGCGTTGGCACCATTGGCCCCGCCGTTGGTGTGCTCGGCAGTGGACTGAGCCGGCTTCTCCTCGACTTCGACGTGCTCGGTGTGGCCGTTGTGGCCGTTGTGCTCGACCTCGGCGCCCTGAGCACTCACCTCGGTCTGCTCGACCTCCTCCTCGGGCTCCTCGTGCATAAACGAGATCTTGGACGGTCTCGCTTCAGCAGCATCTCCCGTACTGAGCTGGGCAAACAGCTGCTCCACGGGAGTCTGTGCAATGGTCTTGACAGCAGCAAAAGTGACAGAGCCTACAATGGGCTCGTCAGAGGCAGCGTGAAGCTTGTCAAGAGCTGCAAGAGCAGCCTCTTCGCCAGAGTAAATCGTCTGCAGCAGCTGCTCGACAGCAGCCGACTCGTCAGCAGGCGTGACAGTCAGCAGCTGGCGCTTGATGGACGCAGCACGAAGAAACTGAGTCGTCAGCAGCAGCTGCTTTCGAGCCTCAGCAACACCCTCTGCACGGGCCTCGGCCACAAGAGCAGCCCGGCTGGCAGCAGCACGCACTTCCTGCGACTTGTAGGCTGCGAGAAGCTCATTGAGCTCCTTGAGAGGCGCCTCCACCGTCTCGGTGAGCGTGAGAGCCAGACGCTGGTCGGCATTGAGAGGAGGCTCTTTGCCCTCAGCAGCAGCCTGCTCGGCAATCTCGCGGTACTTGTCGAGTTTCGCTTTGCGCTTCTGCAGATTGCGGATGCGCTTGTTAACGTGCTCGACAAACGAATCGGCCTCAACGACCAGATCAGCCTCGGACGAAGCAACCGATGCTTCTCGGTCGGTGCGCTCCTCGACGGGCTTGTCAGGAACCTGTTTGGCGAGACGCTTCAGAGCACGCTTGGACAGCTGCTCAGCCGACGCCGGCGCCGACTTTTCAGCAGACGGCATTTTGAGGCTAAATGGCACAAAGTAACAGGGGAAGATCTGCTAGGCGCAACTTTGGTGAAATGTGGTACAAAATACAGCTTCTTTTGTGGCTTGCCAATGCAATACCCGTGAATGAAATGCAATCGCTTGCGTTTACTTTCGTCTGCCAGCAGCCGAGACGTCGAATGGCACGCTCAGGCAGGTTTCGAAGTGTGAAGAAGCACTGCTTGCGCAGAGGTGCATTTTCACCGGGCCGCACCCGCCAGGGCAGGGGCACAGGCCAGATTTCAGGGGTAGCACGGCTGCTTTAGCCTCCTGGCGATCTCTAATCTAAGTTAGCTTGTAATGCAATTCGTAAACTCGTCTATCTATGCAAGTGGCCAGAAATCAGGGAGTAGAAGGCCAGAAATCAGGAAGTGGGTGACAGAAGTCAGGTCAATGAGGCGTCTCTAGCCCGGCCACAGCCTTTTCAAGAATCTGGCGTTGGCTGAGTCCAAAGTTGGCTACATCGCCATTGAACTTGGGCCACACGAGACCACGGGTGGGTCGAGCGTCGTCAAACCGCCGCAGCACCGCCTCGGCCTCTTCTAGACCCTGCACCTCGACCGTAAACTTGTACAGCCACATCCACGCATCGCCATTCAGCTTATCTGCTTCAATGGCCCGCTTGAACCATGTGGCTGCCTTTTCCGACTTGCCTTCGGCCCAAATGTGCTGTCCTAGCGTCGCCAGCAGGTACGCATCCTTGTCGCACTCCTTGACGGCCTGCACAACCTTGTTGCGTCTCTGTCGCTGAGGAAGCTGTTTCAAATACTCGGACCACACCATGCCCGACCCCGGACACTCCTGCAACGCCCGTGCCGACTGCTTCAGCGCTTCGGCAGTGTTCTTAGCCCGCTGTTCGAGTCCTATGCGATGCACCCACAGAACCTCGTTGCGCGGGTTGACCTGTAGCGCTCTATCCAGAATGGATCGCGCTCGAATAATGACCCCCTGGCTCTCTTCGAGCTGGGCCAGCAACAGCCACAACTCCACCGACGCAGGACACGCCTTTGTACCCATCGTGAAACTGTCCCGGGCCGCGTCGATCTTGCCCTCGCTCTGCTGAATCTGGCCCTTGTACGAGTAAAGCTCACCAGTACGTGGGAACTTGCCAAGTGCCTCTACAGCAACATCAATGGCCTTTTCGAGTCGACCCATCTGCCACTCAAACAGCACAGACTTGATCCACATCTTTTCGGTGTTGGCATCCCGCCGAGCACGTTGGAGCAGCCTAGAAGCCTTTTCGTATGACTTGAACTCAATCTCGAGCTCAATGGCAGCCAGCCAGATCTGTTCGTTGTTGGGGTTCATCTCAAACGCCCGCTCTAGAACACCGCGAGCACCATCAACATCGTCAGATGAAGCCATCTCCTGGGCGTACATGAGCCAGAACTGCTCCGTGGATGGACACGCCAAGATGGCCTTGTCCAGCACAGCCCACAGAACGTGCTTATCACCGGACTTCAACCCGAGCTGCTTCTCCAACTGCACTGTTGCCATCCACAACGCCGTCGATGTGGGGAACGCCTTGAGACCAAAGGTATAGATCGCGCGAGCAGATTCAGGGAATCCGCGATCGAGAAGTCCCTTGCCGTCTGCGAGCCACGTCTTCTTTTTATCCTCGTCATCGTCGTCTTCCATGCCCAGAAGACCTGTGGCCTTTATGATTGCCCGGCACGATAGCACTGCTTGGTCTGCTTCACATTTCTCGGCCTCGTGGATCCATGTCGCTCGGTCAGGCAAGCCACCTTCCGTCTCCAGGTTTCGCACAGCATTAGCCATGATGTTCTCAACGCGAGCCGCGTCCTGATGTTCCTGCTCCTCGAGGCGAGCAGCGGCAATCCACACCGCCCGTGACGTGCGCAGAGTTTTGCCTGCTTTGCTGAGCACCTTGCGGGCATTTTTATATGTTTCGAGACGAGCAAGAGCTAGCCAGAGCTCCTCTGACATGGGAACTAGCTCCACCGCCTGAGCAAGCAGCAGGCGCGCCTCAGATGGCACCTTCTCTAGGTTAACCGCGACCTTCCATAGTGTGTCACTTGCAGGGTTAGCCTCGAGAGCACGCTGTACGACACGCTTGCGCACGATGACATCTTCCTCAAGGTCGATGGCAGCAAGCCAAATGTCAACAGATTTTGGCATCATGCGCACAGCACTGGCGGCGATGACTTTTGCCGCCTGTTTGTTGTCGTTGAGGTTGGCGTTGAGACGGATGTTGGTCAACCATACATCCTCACTACGCGGACATTTTTCACACGCCTCCTGGATGAGAGTACGCGCGCGGCCGAGGTGGTTGGCCTGCTCTTCAACCAAAGTCAGTCCTATCCAGCCCCGGTAATCCTTTGGATCGGTCTTGACAAGTGCCTCGAACAGCGATCGCGCACGCTTAATGTCTCCAATATCGACAGCTGCCGTCGAAGACTTGGTAAGCGACGTCAAATAGCCCCGTGGATCAATTGTGCTGGCAGCGCCAAGCTGGATCGCCTGGGCATCGCTGACTGTTTCTTCAACGGAGCCATCTGCCTGCTCGAGACGAAGACCCAGCACCTTGCCTCGCGCGCTCGAGATTGACCGGAAGTCGGTCATTGTACCATCTCCAGGTCCCGTTTCAATGGACGCATCCAAGGCGCCCTGAGATCGGGCACCGGCGAGTACTGAGTCGGGTACAGCGTAGAACCGACGTTCCATGTCCTGTCGCTGGCGCTTATTCCGCCGAGTCAAGTCACCAACCTCTGGTATAGCAGCCCATTCGTCGGCCGACACGTTTCCTAGAGCGCGCTTCAAATCCTTGAACTGAGCCGAGATCTTGGGATTCTCCTTTTCGTATTTTTCGCGCTCAGCAGCTTCACGAGCGTCGCGCTGAGCCTTGCGTCGTTCTTCCATTCGTCGGTCAATCGCTTCGTACACTCGATCCGCCTCGTCGTCCTCTGGATCTTCGGTCAATGGGCCTACCAAGAGCCCCGAGTCGTTTTCAGGATCGCGAAACCGCTCCTCGTCGTCATCGTCGTCGCCCTCTTTTGCAGTTTTGGGCGCGTCAGAACCCGTCCGTGCGGGGCCAATGTCCGTCCGCGTTGTGAATCCTGTGGCACCTCGACCCAGTCCAGGGACATACCCAGCCGGTGCGGGCATATCCAGGAAGCTGGGCCTGTTAGAAGTCATTTTTTAGGTGTGTAACAGAGTTGGAGATGATGGTTCAAAGTATAGAATTCAGCCGCGTTACCCGGGTGTCACAGGACAGACGGTCAAGCCCATATCTAGAGAGATTTGCCGAAATATAAGGAGATTTGATCGTAGACTTGATACAGTAACTGGATATAATAGTTGCCAGTTAAAAGGACATCACGAAGCCGCTGATAATGACGACTTGGAGGGCCTGTCATCATCTGAGTACCGGACGGCTGAAGCGCGCGGCTGGCTCATCTCACCACGCGGCTGACAAAAATATATTTTTTTTGATTTGAAAATTTGGAGCTTCCGTAGTCAAAAATGCCGAGTGGAGTGCGAAGAAAGAAGCATAACCGGTCGTCGATTGCTAAGGCGACCCGTCGTGTCAAAGACAAACATGGCAAGGTCCCCATCGCTGCCAACCCCATCATCGCCGCGCACTGGGACCCGAAGCTGACGCTTGTCCAGAACTTTGAGAAGTTTGGATTGAAAGCTAAGTTGGGTCGCAGAGCGGGCGGAGTCGAGAAGAAGATCACGCTTGATACACCAGAGCCCGAGAAGGAGGACGACGGAGTTGTTGGACCCAACGAGGGTCGCATTGTTCGCCATGACGACGGCACAGTGACTGTCGAGTACTCATCAAAGACCGAGGAATCGGACGACGACACATTAGAATCCGAGCCGGCCAAGACGACTGTTGTCGAGCAGCTCGAGGCATATGCCCGTACTGGCGTCACGAAGCCGCGGGTGCAGAGCGAGCGCGAGAAGGACTGGATCCAGCGCCTCGTGGAGAAGCATGGCGACAACTTCGAGGCCATGTTCCGCGACCGCAGACTTAACATCTACCAGCAGTCTGTTGGAGACCTGCGCCGTCGCGTGTACAAGTGGAACAAGAGTCAGGGAAAGGCTTGACATGGAGGAGTATATATTTGCATCGTTTGCTTTGAGCGGTTATTATTATTATTGAATGGACTTGGCCTCTAAAACTATAGACTGTGTGTACATCATGCCTCGGCAAAGGCGCGGTAGGTGATGAACTCGCCCTCGACGGACTTGAGGTCGACGGCGACACCTGCGCCGATGAAGAAGACGTTGCCCGTCTCAAAAGCGTGCTCGACACCGGCACCGGCAATGGTGCCCTTGCCAGAGGTGGAAACAAGGATGCTAGGGCCGTCAACAGCCTGGATGTGGGCCACAGCGCCAGACGACACAGTCGTCTGCAGCACGGCAAACTCGTCAATGGGCGGGTTGTACAGGACGAACTTGCTGTTGGCGCCCGAGCCGCGCTCAAACGGCAGCGGCTTCATCTTCTGCTCGTCAACGGGTGAGTACGAGTAGGTGAGCATGGACACGAGCGTGTCAACGTCCTTGAACTTGGGCGTGAATCCAGCACGCACAACGTTGTCGCTGGCAGCCATGCACTCGATGATGTCGCCCGAGATGTAGGCGTGCGGGTCCTTGGCGCGCAGGAACATGGCCTGGCCGGGACGCAGCGTCACGTAGTTCAACAGCAGGGCTCCGCAGAAGAGACCAATGTCGTTGGGGAACTGCTCGTTAAGGCGAGCAACGAGCTTGGACAACTCAGCACCACCGGCCGAGCCTCCAAACTTGGCACCCTCGGCAGCAGCACGCTTCACGACTTGGGCAGCAGCTTCCTGGACCTTGGCATCGGGCTGGGTCATGAGCTTGCCAAACAGCACCTGAAGAGCCTTGCGGTTGGCCACGTCTTCGGCCGAGCCCTCAGCAGCGTGCTCGTGACCCTTGACGGCCTTTTCAAAGCTGGCAGCCTCCTCAGCAGTGACGAGATCAACAAGCTCGGGAACAGTGTGCAGGAACTCGACAATCTCGCTCAGAGGACGGAAACCGCAGAAGCCCTCAAACTCAGTGACAGCAATGGCCATCTCGGGCTTGTGGTTGGGATCGGGGTAGTTCTTGGGGTCGCGCTTGTGCAGCACAGCTCCGAGCTCCTTGTCGGGGTGAGCCTGGATACTGAGGGCCTTGCGAATCGACAGCACCTTGAACAGGTACGGCAGCTCACCGGCACCGAACTTGGCTGCTACGCGAGCGTCGAGAAGCTCGGGCTCGGCTCCGACGGTCTCGCGAAGCGACTTGCCCGTCGAGACATTGACGGAAGGAACCGAGGGATGTGTACCCATCCACAGCTCAGCATAGGGCTTGTTGGCGTCAATGGTGAAATCTTTCGAAGCGCTGGCGGCGAACTGAGCTGCGGCACTCGAAGAGCCGAGTTTTCCTGAGTTAGCACAGCCATGACGCGACAAATGACCGAGTAAACGTCGAAGTCGACATGGATCTTAGGTCGCTTAGTACTCACCCCAATCGTAGGACTGAACGCCTGAGTTAGTTAAGCCGAGGAAACACGTACAAATACCCACCGCACTGCAGCTGGAACAATTTGT
Source organism: Sugiyamaella valdiviana (assembly GCA_030570555.1). NCBI lineage: Eukaryota > Fungi > Ascomycota > Dipodascomycetes > Dipodascales > Trichomonascaceae > Sugiyamaella > Sugiyamaella valdiviana. The sequence goes on from JAJLWF010000001.1 coordinate 704,477, forward strand.
CGGACATTTTGGTTGTTGGATCGATACGTTACGATGCTAAGTGCCACGTTAAACGCGTTGCAAATAGCTGCATCTTGATTAGCCCGGCAGGAGGTTAGGGCGCCCCGCGTTTAGTTTATCCGGGGCCAACATGTAATTAACAAAGCCAGTTTACACAGTTCGACTTCACATGGATCGACTGTCAAGGCAAATAGCATGCACTGAACCTCACTGAATGGTGTGTAGAGGTCTTCACTTCGTTTCGCTATGTAGGAAGAATCTACGGAACACCCTAGTTGGCTGCCATCTAGAAGTTAGTCAATTGGCGGTTTATCAACTAATCTAGTATGTCATACCTTCCAAGGACATTCGCATCATAATTGCTCAAACATAGCACACTCTGGCCCAACTCGTACATCGCAGTGTCACTCACTGGCTCACTGGCTGTCATCATGAGTCGGCATCAGCCCTTACCCTGATCCGGATATGCATGATTTCTTCGTTACTCTTCGTGACAGTTAGAGCATGGCTCAGCAGATATAAAGTCGGCTAGAGCTCTTCAAATCTACTTATTCACCAGAGGAAATGGTAGTTACTGCTATCGAGTCGCCACGGGAGGATGCTCAGCTCCTCAACGAGCTCGAGGCGTCTGCTAATCTGAACGCAAAGGCTGGCAAGGCTCGCTCTACAACACACAAGGTGTGGGATCACCCGACTGCTGAGGTCGTCAGCTGGCGATTCAACGAGTGGGATTACTCGAATCCGAAGTTGACGCTGCCCGTGTATGCTCGTGGCCTCTTCACACTCGACAAGACGATTGTGGTTCGAGGCTACGACAAGTTCTTTAACATCGATGAGGTTGGTTCGACATCGTGGCAATGGATCGAGAAGAACACACAGGGCCCGTACTATGCGACACTCAAGTCAAATGGATGCATTGTCTTTCTAGCAGGTCTCGAGGATGGAACTCTAGTGGTCACTAGCAAACATTCGACGGGTCCTCGAGATGCCGACAATGATCTCAACCACTCGTACGTAGCTTCGAAGTGGGTTGACAAGCATCTCAGCAAAGCTGGAAAGAGCCGTAAGGAGTTGGCTCTGGAACTGTATGCTCTCAATGCGACAGCTGTTGGTGAGCTCTGCGACGATAACTTTGAAGAGCACATTCTTGCCTACACCGACGATACTGCCGGTATCTATCTTCATGGGCTGAATGTTAATTCACGCCACTTCGCCACGTATGATATCGACTCTGTCAACGATGTCTGTGACAGATACGGCTTTCTGCGCACAAAATTCGTGGAGAAGAACGACATTGCCAGCCTCCGTGAGTTCCTCGACGACTGTGCACAGACGGGAGCATGGGAAGGCGACGACGCCGAGGGCTTTGTAGTACGCTGCAAGGCAACCTCAAGTCCACTGTTGGCAAATCACCGTGGCAAGAGTCCTCATACCGAAGCAAGTACTCCCCTGGGGAAGCCAACGGATTTCTTCTTCAAGTACAAGTTCGAGGAGCCGTACCTAATGTATCGAGAATGGCGAGAGGCAACGAAATCGCTCATACTTCACAATGATATCTCGGAGGTTAATATCAGCCGTCGCCGTGGTCAGACCCTAGACTACCTGAAGTTCGTTAAGCCCTTCCTCGTGGTCGACCCCGTTCTGCGCGAGAACTACCTTCGCAACAAGGGTATCATCTCTCTGCGTCAGAAGTACCTGGACTACAAGGGAAAGACGGGTATTGAAATGGCAACCGCAGACGACGATGAATATCCGACTCCTTCGATTCCTGATTCTGCGTATAAGTACGCACTAATCCCTGTGGCCACTATCGGTTGCGGAAAAACAACGCTGGCAGTCGCCCTAAAGCATCTTATCAACTGCGGTCATGTACAGAATGACGACTTCAAGACTGCACGACAGCAGAAGCTTGTCAACACAACTGTCGAGCTGTTCAAGACCAATCGCATTGTCTACGTTGACCGTAACAATCACATGGCACGTGAGCGCGAGCAGATCATCACTGATCTGAACCAGAGTACTCTAGACCCTCTGAAGTTTGTATGTCTCAACTTTCTTCCGTACGGACCTGGCACTCGTGAATGGCAAATTACAGACGACAGAGTCGTGAAGCGGGCTGGAAACCACCAGACCATCACCGGCTTAGATGACTACAAAGTACGTGGCATCATGAGAGGATTTGTCAACCGGTTCCAGCGCTTGCAGGTCGATAAACACCCCGACGACATGTTTAATTACGTTATCGACCTCGATGTCAACAAGGGTACTCGTGCCAATCTTGTAACAGTCTTGAATGATTTGCGGGACAAGTTTGATCTTGTCGGATCCTTTTCGGATGCTCAGATTGATGAGGCCATGGCTGTCGCTCTGCAGTACAAACCGGTACTCAAGATAGGAACCCGCAGCAATGAGCCGAAGGGAAAGAAGCAGGCCAAGGAACCCAAGGCCAGTGAGCCCAAGACCAACGAGCCCAAGAATGAGCCCGAGACCAACGAGTCCAAGACTGACAAGCCCAAGGAAGACACCCAAATTTCAAAGCAGAGTAGCCCTGCACCCAGTGAGAAACGTGAGGTGGTGTTCTTCAACCTTTCGGTAAGCCTGAAGACGCAGGAGATGATTGACCTTATAGACAAGCTGTTTGCAGCCAATCCGGACATTGACAGCAGCTTCTGGACGGAACTCAAGCTTGACTACCGTGTTCAGAAGGAGTTTCACGTCACATTGGCGCACGTTCTGCAGCAGGACGAAAAGACACAGGGAGTGTTTACGGTTCTACAGGCCAGGGTGCCAGCCGAGACGCCAAGCGAATATGGTAACCACGTTATTGGAGGACATGACACGAACATCAGAGTGACACATGTCGGTTTCGACGGCGATGCTCTTGCGCTGAAGGTCGACATTGAGGCCGAAACTATGCCGTGTGCCATTGAAGTCCCGCATATCACGGTTGGTACTCGTCGCGGTATCCCACCCAAGCATTCGCTGGACATGCTCGAACACGGCAGTCCTACGCTTGTGCAGTGGAACATCGAGCCGACAACGGTCAGTAGCCAGCTAGCAGCCTTCTACGCGTGAGCATGTACATATCTATTAGAAGCATCCATACAGCATTGAATCCCGAACAGATTTTGAGTGAAACACTACTATTTTACGTGGTAAAGTCGTTAAAATATTATAGTTTTGCTACATAATTAGTGCACTGTACAATGTCAAGTCTAGGTGACTGGTGATGGTCCTGGCTTTGCCTAAGGCTCAATGACACCCTTGTTGACGACAAAGGCCTCAAGGACGGCAATGGCAGAGTAAAGTCTGTTCTCGGCCTCTTCAAAAACAAGCGATCTGTCCGAGTAGAAGACCTCGTCATTGACTTCCTCCTGCTTGCGGGGCAGGCAATGCATGAACTTCCAGTTGGGACTGGCACCTGCTTTCTGAGCCAGCTCGTTCGTCACCTGATAACCGTCAAACTGCTGCAGACGCAGCTTCTTCTCGTCTTCCTGTCCCATGGACACCCAAGTATCGGTGACAATGACGTCGGCGTCCTTGACAGCGACGAGCGGGTCGGTAGTCGTCTCAAACGAGGCTCCGTGGGCTGCACCCTTGGCAATCAGGTCGACAATCTGCTGGCTCACGGGGTACTCCTTGGGAGTGGCAGCCGCAACGCTGATGCCGAGACGCGTGCAAGCGAGAGCGAGATCGTGAAGCACATTGTTGGCATCACCGACCCACGCGACCTTGAGGCTCTCGGCCTTGGGGAATGTCTCCTTGATAGTGATAAGGTCGGCAATTGCCTGCAGAGGGTGGTAAGTATCGCAAAGAGCGTTGATGACGGGAACTCTGGAAGCAGCCGCAAGGCCCTGGATGTCCGAGTGAGGTCCGACACGGGCAACAATGCACGAAGTCATGGACGAGATGACCTTGGCAGTGTCGTACAGCGACTCATTGACTCCCAGCTGGATATCGTCCTTGCCGAGGAACATAGGGTGACCACCCAGGTACTTGACAGCTCCTTCAGTCGAGACTCGCGTACGAGTGCTGCGCTTGTTGAAGATCATAGACACCACCTGGCCCGCGAGAGGGTGGTTATCGCTGTAACTGCCATCACGGACCTTGGCCTTGTGAGCGATTCCGCGGTTGACGAGAGCTGCCAGCTCCGACGCCGACAGGTCCGCAATGCTTGTGAGATGTCTAACTTTTCCGAGTGACATGTCAATTATAAGTCTGAAGGAGAATCAAACTGAAGGAGAATCCAGTTGGACATTAGTAGGACCTGGACTCCTTATATATGCACGTTGGAGCGGCTGGTATTGCAATGAGTCAAGCCGGAAAAAAGAGGGATCAACGATGCAGCATGCACGTCGGCAAAAAACATTGCGACACCAGACGCAGCAAGCAAGCGGACGGAGAAACAGCGGCAATTTGTCAAAGATGAGTCAATCAGGAGCCGGTAGATGCTGGCAACAAGAAATCAGAGACGCTTCATCACGCACGGCTGAACAACTTTTTGCTACCCGGAAGTACCACTCTCAAGCCCTATTCGGCGCGCCCGTGCCCTGAGATGTAAGGACTCTTTTTTTCACTTCACTAGTAAAAGCTGATCTGGCAGTCGATATCGATACTAGCATGCCACCAAAGAGAAACCAGGAGAACCCAAAGGCCAAGGCCGGCAAAAAGGCTCAGGCGGCCGCCGACAAGACATTCGGTCTCAAAAACAAGAACAAATCGAGCAAGGTCCAGGCTTATGTGAAGCAGGTCGAGACTCAAACGTCGGTGTCTGCGCAGAGCAAGGCAAAGGTCGATGCCGAGCGACGGGCCGCTGACAAGCGCGCTGCGGATCTGGCGCGTCTCGAGTCGCTCAAGCTCTTTCAGCCTGTCCAGACGCAAAAGGTGCCGTTTGGCGTCGACCCCAAGACAGTCGTGTGTGCATTTTTCAAGAAGGGTCTGTGTACCAAGGGCAATAAGTGCAAGTTCAGCCACGATCTTGAGGTGGAGCGCAAGGCACAGAAGAAGAACCTGTACACGGATGAGCGTACCGTGAAAGAGAACGACACGATGGATACGTGGGACGAGGAGAAGCTGCGAAAGGTCGTCATGTCGAAGCAGGGAAACCCCAAGACGACGACAGACATTGTGTGCAAGTACTTCATCGATGCGGTGGAGAACGGCAAGTACGGATGGTTCTGGCAATGCCCCAATGGTGGAAACGAGTGCAAATACAAGCACTCGCTTCCTCCAGGTTTCAAGCTCAAGACCAAGGAGGAGCAGCGCCTGGAGCGCATTGCTGCGTCCAACAAGGTGGAGATCACGCTCGAGGACTTCCTGGAGGTGGAGCGTGGAAAGCTGTCCAAGGAGCTGACTCCTGTCACTCTCGAGTCGTTCACGAAATGGAAGCAGCAGCGTGAGCAGAAGAAGGCCGAGGAGGACCAGGAGGCGCAGAAGCAGCAGCAGAAGGCGGGCGCCAAGAACATGAGCGGTAAGCAGCTGCTAGACAGTGGCAAGTTTGTGTTTGAGGCCGACGATGATAATGCTGATGATGATGATGCATGGGATCTGAGTGCTCTACGTCGCCGCGTTGAAAGCGATGACGAGGACAACGACGGGGAGGAAAATGGCGAGGTCAATGGTGAGGCAAATGGTGAAGCCAGTGAGGCCAGTGAGGCCAATGGTGAAGCCAATGGAGACGCATATGAGGATGGGACGCCTACGGCAGAGACCTCTACTTCAGAAGTCGCCCAGGAGGCCTAATGATTATTTGCATGACACGATTTTGACGACCCTGTCCAGGAGCCTGAGTGCATCAGGGCCACCCTACTTCCTTCCGGAGCATCTTCACGGGGCCTCAGGCCCCATAGAGCCTCTTAACGAGCCCCTGCGTCCTAACGGCGGGCTGCAGCTGTGCATCTTTGGCTGTTTGTCTACCGTCCATGACGTTTGCATGGCTCTGGAGTCCTACTCCACGTCTTTCTAAGCGGTTGATCCATATGGCTCTCTGTTCTAGCTTTAGAATCCTCTAGAAATACGACTGAGTTACTATACACAGCCAAATACCGGCAAATGAGCCATTTGTTTAACACTGCCCTCGACAGCAGCGTCACCAGACGAGGCGGAGGCCAATAGTGGGGAACCAGTTGTTACAGCCGGCAGGGCAAATGTTAGTAAGCAGCCTTACGAGCCGCGAACTATAAATTTCAACGCTTCCCCAGAAAGCAACTTCCATATACCGCAATGTCCAAAATCTCTCCTACTCTTCAGGTCGGCGGCTACGAGGTCGCCACCGTGGCTGCTGGCTGCTTCTGGGGCGTTGAGCACATGTTCCGTAAGCACTTCGGCAATGGCAAGGGCCTCATTGATGCTCGTGTCGGCTACTCTGGCGGTAAGGCCGTTGGGCCTACGTACAAGCAGGTGTGCTCTGACACGACTGGCCACGCCGAGGCTCTTCAGGTGACGTTTGATCCAAAGATTGTGTCGTACGACAGCCTCCTTGACTTCTTTTTCCGCATGCACGATCCCACGACCGTCAACAGACAGGGCCCCGACCAGGGCTCCCAGTACCGCAGCGCCATCTTCACGCACTCGGAGGAGCAGGCCAAGACCGCCAACGAGGTGAAGCAGCGCATGCAGGAGACCTTCTACCCGAAAAGCCGAATCGTCACCCAGATCAAGCCCATTGAGAACTTCTGGGACGCCGAGACCTACCACCAGCTGTACCTGAACAACAACCCCGGCGGCTACGAGTGTCCCAGCCACTTTCTGCGCACCAAGCCTCAGGTTTAAGTCATTCGTCATTTAACGATGATTGGAAAACTGAAACGATCATTGACAGAAATTGACGATCATGAATTGATCTACTGCAATATCCAGCCCGTCTCATAACACTGAAATACAGGATTCCGAGGGCTTAGCAGATATAATATCGTGCAACGAGCTGTATGACAATGAATTGGACTACTAATGGATCCCAATGAGTGTATCTACAACAGAACTGCGGATTACGGCAAGATCATAATGTAGTGCCGTTACTTCTCTAGATACGACATGAGGCATTCATGAAGCATTCGAGCGCTTGGACTCACTTCACCACATAGTTCCACTAGGTCCATAAGAGGTCTGACGCCCCCAACCTGCCAGCTACGACCATATCCTGGTGAAAACAAGACTTCCCGTCCGATCAGTCCTATTTAAACCCCAGAGAGTCTTACTAAGTAGTGCAGTGGGAGACCATGCGCGAACGTGAAGATGTTGTAGCTTTTTGCTGTGTCTTCACTGTAGCCTTCAGTTGGCTGTGCCTTTACTCCGTAGTCTTCAACAGGCTCCATTACCTTTTTAACTCTTTCACTTCTATCTAAATGTTAACTTTAAATACACTGTTTCACGATCGTCAATCGTACGCTAAATTTATTTACCCCTGATTTTCACCCTATTACCCTCCTAGTAACGCCGATATCTGCGTGACTCTATCTCCGGCTTCCCCACATACCCCCACACAATGACCAAACAGCTGTTCAAACGACTGGTGCGCTTTGTCTCGTCAGACGGTAAAACCTACTACGGAGATGCCATTCTGGCTCCGGGTACGTCCGATGCTCGTTTTGCCCGTGAAGCCCGCGTCATTTCAGGCAACGTTTTGGCTGAGTACCGCATTGAGGACAAGATTCTGGTGGGCGAAACCAAGCGGAAATCTCTACACAGATCTAACTCAGCCTATTCGCCAGCTTCTGTCGCCCCTTGACCCCGTTCAGGTTCCTACAGCCCGCTTCCTAGGTCTCAACTACCGCAAGTGAGTCTTGTCATCTTCTACATTGACTCTTCTAACGTTTAGGCACGCAGCTGAGGTGAACATGAAGCTGCCAAAGTACCCTGTGCTTTTCTACAAGCCCCGTACATCGCTTGGAAACCCAACTGATGACATTCCAGTGCCTCCTATGGCCCAGGGACCCAACCAGAGCAAGAACGACTACGAGTGTGAGCTTGTCGTCGTCATCGGCCGCACCTGCTACCAGGTCTCTACCGAAGAGGCTCTCGACTACGTACTCGGATACTCTGTTGGTAACGATGTGTCGAACCGTTCCTGGCAGATTGAGCTCGGCAACGGCCAATGGTCGCTGGGTAAGATGTTTGATGGCTGGGCACCGTTTGGCCCGGCCATTGTGTCGCCAGAAGTGACTGGCAGCCCCGGAAGTCTCCAGATCACCACGAAGCTGAATGGAGACCTTGTCCAGAATGAGAGCACATCGGACATGATTTTCAGTGTCCAGGAGACCATCTCCTTTTTGAGCCAGGGCTCAACTCTGCTGCCTGGTGATCTAATCTTCATGGGAACCCCATCTGGAGTTGGCACTGGCCGTAAGCCTGCGCCATACTGGCTCAAGAACGGAGACGACATTGAGATTGGTCTCTCCAATGTCGGTTCCATCAAGAACAAGGTCGTCTTCACTGCGCCCCGAGCTCCTGCGAAGCTGTAGTTAGACTCTAGATGAAGCGGATTTCATGTGGTTTCATAAGTCATGACGCTGTCACATCAATTACAACTAGTCTCCATGCATTAAATAGGGACACACTTCCAGTGCGCATTTGTAGTCACCTAAAAGTTCATCCTCGCGTGATGTGCTCCTAATCAGAGTCGGACAGAACAATAGGTGCAACAGGACCACGCCGCCGCGACCGGACAGCCACGGCCTCTCCGTCCGAGTCCGCATCTTCGTCTTCACTTCCGTCCATGTTAATGTCCAGGTCGGTCATGCTACGTCGCGTTGATGCCGGTGAAAAGAGAGGTGTCCTCGTCCGGCCAAACGATGATGGTGTTCGTGTGAGATGGCGGTTTCTCCGGGTGACTTCGTCCGAATCGCTGGTATCACTGTCCCCCTCCGTGTCCTCCTCTTCTGCATCCACATCCACCACAACGGTCGTGCCATGTCGCACGGTCCGCCGGTGAATCACTTGCACATCAGCGTCGTCGCCCTCGCTTCCCGACTCGTAAGAGTACCGACTCATGTCAGGGTCGACCTCAATGTCCGACAGCCCATCATGCGAGCCCTCGGCCAGAATATCCGACGTATCGCGGTCGTCGAGAAACCCAATGTCGTCCTCGTCTGGCTCGTCGTCCTCACTGATCTCTTCCATCTCATCATGACCATTAATAAGCGACCGTCCCCTGCGACCCGATGGACCTCCTGTTGCGAACGCGTCGCGTTCAGTGCCCGTCCCGTCGTGCTCAGCGTTGAAGCTGTAGTCGGACAGCACTAGTCCGCAGTTTATACATTCTCCGTCCTGGCACTCCCATAAACACCGCGGACACCGCTCCACGTCATCCTCGGCGTCCTGTAGTAGTCGATCAAAGTGTGGATCAGTGCGGAAAGCCTCTGGAAACGTGAGCTTCATCTTGTCCTGGTGAAGCTTGAGCTGCTTCTGTTGGTCCGTCCTCAGCTCTTCGAGCGATTCGCTACGGCTCGGATCCGCTTCTGATACATCGTTGGCGAGGATCTGTGCAACATTTCTTAGCGCCAGACACTGCACCGGCCGTTGCTTGACGTCCTTGCGGCAGTTTGGGCACGTTCGCTTGTCACTCTTCTTCTGGAGCCATTCATTAAGGCACTGGGTTAGATGGTTCAAACAGGCTCCACAACACTCACGTTGTAGCAAAACATGTGTCCGCACTCGGTCATGAACGGAGCAAACATGGCATCTTGACATATTGAACACACGGTCGATTCCTGGATCTTGAGCAGGGTCGATAGCAGCTGCTCGGCCGTCTGAGTTAGTCGCGATCTGTCTTTCCTGGCGTCACACTGACCCTGTTTTTGAGGGACGCCCGTAGGTCGAGCGTGTCATTCTCCGACTCCATCCTGACGAGTCAAAAATTAGGATGACAGGTGAAAATGTAGTCAAAATGTTATTTGCTGCCTGTAGAAATAGTGAGTGATACGAATAATCTACAGTACAGACAGTGGTTTGGGCCCTGCAGAGCCGAGCACAGCCGCGTCAGTTGCGCGCACACAGTATGACGGCTGAAACGAGGACCTCGACGTTGTTTCTGTATATTTATACAGATGATCTTCATAGAGTACGGAGAAGAATTGAGAACTGATGAAATGGTGGGGTTAGAGCTGTTTATGCGTCTTCGGAGTTGTGCAGTTGAGGCTTCAATATAGGATGTATATATACCAGCCTTATACAGCGTGTGTATTGTACTGATCTTCTCGCATCACTAGTGAATTATCCTACTTTGGTTGAACTTGTCTAGACATGTATTGAGTCGTACATTCGTGGACATACCTACGACACGACGGTCGAGTCATGCTTGTTAATGGCCTGGGTGAGCACCTGGTTGGAGCGGAACGTGAGGCCCTTGGTCTTTTCAATCACCTGCTGGTACACGCTCACGACCGGGTGGTTCATGATCACGAGGCCCTCGGACTCGTCGATTTTGGCGTCCATCTTGGTGTCGTGGATGAGGTTGGCAATCCACTTCTCGCCCTGCTCCGTCGACAGGTTGAGGCGAGCCGACAGCTCGGCCACGTCAATGCGCTGGTGGATGCGGCAGTAGAGCTCGGAGATGAGGTGTCGTGCCGACTCGAGGAAAGGAGCGGTAATGTCAGCGAGGAAGAAGTCGTTCTTGAGAATGATCTCGGCCTCGGACAGTTTGGCCTGAGCCTCCTCGAAGTCGTAGTCAATGTAAAGGGCGCGGATAAACTCAGTCAGAGGGTCCTGGTACTCGTACTGCTCCTGGCCAACGACGCGGATAAGGTCCTTGAGACGACGCTGGAAGTTGGAGTTGGATCCATGGGAGCCCGACGACGTCGACACAATGGCCTTGTTCATGGCCACGACGGCGGCGGTCAAGTATCGCAGAATCCACGGGCACGAGGCCTGGATGGTCGAGATGTACGACGACGAGAAAAACAAGTCGCACATGGCCTCCTTACCGTTGTCGGTGTTGAAGAACGGGAACAGCGACCAGTGGATGATCCACGTACGGTTGTGCAGTTGTGTGAGGGGCTCAGCAAACGAGCGCTGGTCCACAATGTCGCGCAGCTTCTGGAGCTCCTCGGTGACCGACTCCCACTGCAGAGTGAGGATGTCAGCGGCGAGCTTACCCCAGGTAGCCGACGTCACGAGCGAGGCGTCCGTTGACAGCACGCGCACGTTGTAGAGAATGTCAGAAGCAGGGTGGTACTTTCCACAGTTGTACTGCAGCTGACCGTACTTGTACAGGTCCGTGATGACCTGAGGTGTGATCTGGTAGTTCTTCTCCAGGTACTGGAGGTTGGCGACCTTGTCCTGCTTGAGGTTGCCGCGAACCTCGGGGTCCTCGAGAACCTCGAGCACATGTCTCGTGCTCTCCTCGTACGACTCGAGAAGTCGCAGCACCGACTCCTTCTGCTCCACAATCTCCTTGGGCAGCTGGTCGTCGCCGGCATTGTGAAGCTCCTTCCACAGGTTGGCCGTGTAGTCGGGCATCTGGGCGTCCTTGAGCAGGTCGTACTTGAGCTCGAGCAGAGCACGCGGATCATACAGATCCTTGGCGCTCAGCGACTCGAGCAGCGGGAAAATGAGGTGCCGGTCGAGGAACGGCATCAACTTCTCCGTCAAGTCATACTTGCGGGCAACCTCCAGCACTTCGGCCGGCTGGTCGCGTGTTTCTGCCATTTTGACGTGGTACTGTAGTATGTGGTTGCTGGAACCTATTGAAATTTTCACTAAGACGGCCCTTGCCCAGAGTGTCAGCCGCGCCATCCAACACGCTAAAGCCAGTACAGAGAGTTATATCAACGTAGGAATTTATACCTAATTATTATAATTAAATCTAATCATTATACTCAAATAGCTAGATAGGGTGTTGTATGTTAAATACTTCTAAGTTGAACGAGCCCAGATATACGTGAAGAGAAACACACAGTTCCAGCATCAGTGCGCTTCATTATGTGCATCTTGCACTGTAGACAACAGCTCACTTCTTGAAAAAAGACATCAAACTGGACTGGCCCGGCTTTGCGCCCTTGGCCTTGCCACGCGGAGGAATGCGCGCAAGAGGGGCCTTTGGTGGTGGCCGCTCGGGCTCCTCTCCCTCAGGTACTACCTCCCAAACGTCTTCGAAGATGGTGACGAGGTAGCCCTTTTCATCCTTCTTGGTGACCTTCTTGGTTACTTTGCGACGCTTTTGGCCATTGTAGATATCCTCCGTAGGCTCGGGCTCTTGCTTTGGTTCTGGGGTTTCAACTGGCGGTTCCAGCTCGTCAAGATCCATAGCAGGGTCCTCTTCTGGGAACTCGTCAGCGGATTCCTCGGCTACAGGCACATCGATCTCGACGTCGTCGTCAAATATCTTGCTCAGTTTTTCGTTGTTGAGTGTCCGTTCTTCCTTTGATATGACAGGCTCATCGTCCATCTCAATGTCGCTATCACCCGTGTCGGCCACAACGACCTTCTCTGCCGGCTCCTTTTTAGGGCGGCTCGCTGCACGGGCAAACGCTGCTTCGAGACTACCCTGTGGCTTTGCACCGAGCGAGCGTTGTGCTGGCTGGGCTGGCTGGGCTGGCTGGGCCGGTTTTGATACTGGCTTCGCAGGCTTGGCCTCTGGTGCTGGCTGCACAGCTGGCTTGACTCGCTCGACCTTGGGCTCGACCTTGACTTCAGGTTTCACAGGGGCGACTGGTCGATTCGATGTGCTGAGCTTGATATCATCCTGCAGCGCCGGATTGCGGATGACGCCGAGGAGTGTGCGCGACTTGATATCGAGGCCCGCGTCGAGCTGGTGCACTTGGCGCGTCAGATCTGATAGCACGGTGATATCTGAGTGCTCTGCTGGGCCAATGCTGTAGACGTGAATTGACGATATCGACTCGAACGAGGCTTTTGTGTCTGTGTTAGCACCATCTATAAAAATTCACTGATCTTACTTTCGAATTTGTCGCCAGCAACAAGCACGACGCTCATACTTCCACCAACAGACCCCATGACGATGTATGCGACGTGTAATGACGGGTTGGCCTGGTAGAACCGCCACAGATGCCTTAGTTAGCGTATAACGTTTAGATTTCGGATGTACGAATCACTCACTGCTTGGCTTCATTGACGTGAATACGCGCGCGCCGGCTCAGCAGTCGGTAGGACACCTTTGTTAGTCACAGCATGGCATTTCCACCGCTTACATACCGCCTGCTTGTCCCCAAAGATGAGCTCGCGCAGAATCTCCTGGCTGTCTGCTATGCTCATTGTTGAACAAGACGCGTGCAAACCACGGTTAATTACGCCGCAGAACAGGTGCAGATGTCAGGTATAGGGTTCAGGAAGCGGGAAGCGAGTTAGGCAGATATCAGCATAGCGGTAAGCAGGTAAAGCAGGGGGTGAGGACAGTAGTATCAGCATGAGACAGTATAACAGGCGAAGCAGGCAAACTAGAGATGAGACTGTCAGCTGTTAATACGACAGTAATATCTGAGAGCTCATAGGGTGGAGTTTAACTGAGAACACCGCGGCTATCTGAACTAGGCTTAGGCTGCGACTGCAGCTATCCTGCAGCAGTCACGAGACTTGGAGGCAGTCTTGGCGGCCGCACGAGACGGCTAGTCGCGTTTTATCTTCATTTCTTCGACACGCGCTGTAAGCAGCTCCACCAATCACGCTCGCGTTATTTGCGTTGGCATAACCTTCGTCGCGGTCTGCCCCAGCCCTCCCCGGATTGCCCCGAACCGACGATCTGTCTACCCCTCATTCACCCTAGCCCTGTATCTGGGCGCTAAATGCAGGACCATTTCTGCCTATGACTCTACACTGTGAAAAGATCAGTAGAATTAGAGGGTGAGTAGCTGTTGAATTGTGTTCAAAGGACGCGCTGGGTGCACGCCCTGCGCTGGGCCGCGTTACGTGCCGTCAATGTAATCCCTGCTAACCCAGATCATAGAGAGAAAATGTCGACTGGCAACGAGAAGCGTGAGTACAGATTGGAAGCCCAACATCCAGAATGAACAGAGCTAGAAGTAATTTCGGCTACAGTGTGGTCTCTGAGTCACCCTTGAAAGTGTCCTCGTGAGTCTGATACTCGTCTTTTGTTGCTCGTGAATCTTACTTGGACAGCACTTCGGTTGCGCAAATGTCTTACCGAGCCGAGTTCACCGAGTTCACCAACACCCGAGTTCACCAGTAACCGAGTTCACTCTGGTTCATGTCGGCCTCATTCCTTAGCACTCCCTAACAAAGCCCTTCCTTTTGTGTACCAGTTCGCGGCCGGCGCCGTGGCCGGTATCTCTGAGATCCTGGTCATGTACCCGCTCGACGTGGTCAAGACCCGAATGCAGCTACAGGTGACGGGCGCCAGCGGTGCTGAGGCCTATACCAGTATGGTCGACTGCTTCTCCAAGATCATCCGCACCGAGGGCCCTGGTCGTCTGTACCGAGGAATCACGGCTCCCATTCTCATGGAGGCCCCCAAGCGAGCCACCAAGTTTGCTGCCAACGACGAGTGGGGAAAGTTCTACCGGAATCTGTTTGGCATGACTGCCATGAACCAGCCGCTGTCGATTCTAACTGGTGCCACTGCTGGAGCCACTGAGTCGTTTGTCGTTGTTCCCTTTGAGCTCGTCAAGATCCGACTCCAGGACAAGTCGTCCAAGTACACGGGCATGCTTGACGTTGTCAAGACAATTGTGCGTCAGGAGGGTGTTCTGGCCATGTACAATGGTCTCGAGGCCACGCTGTGGCGTCATGTCTCATGGAACGCCGGTTACTTTGGTGTCATCTTCAAGGTTCGTGAGTTGCTTCCCCCGGCGGAGACCAAGTCGGGCAAGATCACAAACGATCTGATCTCGGGTTCGATTGGAGGTACTGTCGGAACGATGCTCAACACGCCATTCGACGTGGTCAAGAGCCGAATCCAGAACACGACCCGTGTGCCCGGTGTCATTCCCAAGTACAACTGGACTGTTCCCAGTGTGATGACGGTGTTCCGCGAGGAGGGCTTTGGCGCTCTGTACAAGGGCTTCCTGCCCAAGGTGCTGCGTCTCGGTCCTGGCGGTGGTATTCTGCTGGTTGTGTTTACTGGTGTCATGGACTTTTTCCGGACCATTACCTAAGTTACAGGTGAAGTGCAATGCTGTGCTCTATAGAGAGATCAATGATCAATGATCAAGAGCCAGTGAAGAGCCCTAATGTGGAAAAGCCGGCCCAGTGGATCTAATGGAGCAGTGGTGATAGCTGAGCTCAGTGGAGCTCGGGTAAAAGTGACTCGACGTCTGTAGTAGTGTATGAATGATGCTAATGCTAATGCCATCTATTGCAATCTAGCGATTCGTAAGCGGGATGCCGTATGGAGATACCATCGTGACCCACCGCTACAGTAGTTATAAATAATGCAAATGCAAATGCCTCTATTGATAAATGTACGAGCTTCCGGCCCTATGGCGTTCAGGAGAAACTGAATGCCATATGGGCGCTAAGATGACCGTCCAGTCGGTGCCAAAGGGTGTTCCCTCAGCCCTTCCTTGTTGCTCTGCCCGGAAATTGGCATGACGCTTGTTCTTTCAGTAGAGTAGTGTGAAAGACAAGCAACACGGAATTGCCAAGGGCGCCGCACAAGGAGAAAAGAAGGCAAGTTTGCGGGACGGATCGTGGGCTTTTATATAAATTTTCCCCTGACTTGCATCTCCTAGCCCAGGAGCAGACCCAGTGTTACATCAACACCTCGGCCAAATTCACACAGAACACACATAAATGAGGAAGACTATAATTCAATAGATCGAGGAGCCATATAACTCAACCCGTACCATCTAATCTTCACAATTAACTCCTTACTCTTCTTTCTACACTGCCTGTTGAACTGGACTCTTCGTAACTAGGGTTGGTAGCCGCATATAGCCGTTTCCGGGGTCATGCTATATTGTTAGCCACCTGCCATCGTCAAGTTACTAGAGCGCTGGACGCTCAACAGTGACGTTAGCTGTATCAACAGCGAGAACAGCATTAAACAGCTTGTGTATCTGAGACTCGAGTTCAGGAGTCACAACAGAACTGGTCCAGCATGAGTGAAGAGCCTGAGGAGTCAAGCTCGAGGGGCGTCTCGACACCAAGAAGCCCTCGCGGGTTGGCTCTGGGCAAAGACAAGGGAAAAGATAGGTCTGTTGATTCGCCAGACAAAGGAAAAGACAGATCTGATTCCCATTCTGTCGAAAGTGAGCCAGGTACTCCAGAAGTACCCGTCGTCATCATCATCAAAGTATCGGATGGATCGATACCCGACATACCGCTACACATTCCGAATGTCCTCGAGACAACAGTGTCGGATATCCGGCGGCAGATTCGAGTCAAGGCGGGCGGAATCACGCTCAATCGTCGTCTACGACTCATCTGTGCCGGAAAAGTGCTGAACGACCAAATGAACGTGGCCAAAGAAGTCACAGGCGTCGAGCTGGACGCCAGCGGAAAGGTCGTCAAGGGACCAAGGGGACCACGCGTATATGTACACTGCGCTGTTGGAGACATTCTCACACCGGCTGAGCTGGCGAAGGAAGCTGAATATGACACGCGCGTGACGGCACGGAGCACTCTGCCAGAACTGCGCGGATTTGACCGGCTACGTGACACTGGCTTCTCTGACGAGGACATTCGTGCTCTGCGCGACCAGTTTGGCCGGTTCTATGGCCGAACAGCCGAAAACGGCACCGGTAATACGCCGGACGGTGAAAACAGCGTCAACGCAGCGGCTGGCGGCGTCGTCGTCAATCCTCCACAGGAGCGGGACGAGGAGCTGACTCGGATGGAGGAGCAGTGGATCGAGACGGGTGCTAATGACGCTCTGCCTGAAGCGGGCGCGCTTATGGGCGGCGACTACCTTGACGATCTAATTGGCATTCTCATTGGCATGTTTCTCGGCGTGTTTGCTTTGCTGGCCTGCCGCGAAGAGTTGTTTTCAGCTCGGCGGCGCCGTCTGCTGTTTATTGGCGTGGCCGTCAACTTCTCGTTTGGTCTCTTGAGGCTACTCATGTAGTCGTTATTTATGGGTACAGGATGTGCGGTGCATCGCTTTGGACTATCCCGTACTACTCTGTGCTAAACAGTGAGCATCTTCACTATTGTACAGCTCAATGCATTTGTAGGTGTAATTTCCAACGGCCTAAATCGTAATCTAACACGCAAGGTCTAACGCAAGGTCTAATAATCAATACGGGAAACGTCTATGCCGACTTGGAAGACTGGGCCCATAGCTCGGCGCCTTTGTCAAACACATACTCCACGGCGTGCTCGACGGGCTCGTCAAAGAGGAACGGGAGCGCCGGAACGACAGCGAGACCGAGACCGACGGGACCGTAGGTGCGCAGCGTGGCATTGCTGGCGTTCTTGAAGAGCTTGCCCGAGTATCGCACCGTCGAGTGGATCGTGAAGGCGGGAAGTCCCATACTGGCAATGCTCTGGAACGTGGCTCGCTTGACCATGACCATGCGCCAGTCGGGAGCAGCAGCGCTGATGGCCTCGCGCTCCTCGGGCGTGAAGTCGGGCAGAGGCTTCCACGGCACCTGGCCGGCCTGGTACAGTCCTTGTTGGCGCAAACGGGCCTTCCACGACTCATAGGCGACATCTCCAATGAGGTAGGCCCAACTGATTCCATACGCAGTCGTCACGAGCTTGGGGTGCGCCACAGGGCGGAACGACTCGCCAATATCCGACGTGTAGGCCACATATCGCTGGGTGGCTGAGAGAATGGTCTTGGTTAGAGCTACTTCACGGGATAAACTGAACACTTACTCGCACTCGTGCAGCATAAGCAGCGTATCGGATGTTGGTGTCAGTCGATTCAGGCGCAGTGCCCTCCTCGATACCCTTGACGAGCGAGTCCTTCTTGTCACTATCCGACATTTGGCTAAGTTGGCAAGTTGCGATCTCGAATCTCAGCCGGGCGATGGGCCGAGTCGGCGTAGACGCAGATTCGCCGCCGCCACAGCCGCCTCAATCCACTGCTCAGAGCCTTTAACCTTCGGATTTATTTTGAGGCTTCATTTCGAGGCTTAGTTAGATTTTTGCTTCAAGTATAACATTGAGTATGTGGCATAGCCACTTTGTTGTGGCTTACCTTCGGCTCTACTGTAGCTTGACTTGACTACTGTAACATCCAGGTATTGTATGTCATATTAATTAATTGTAAAGTACATATTAGTACAGTCTACAGCAACAACGGTGGGACAATGATCTCGTAGGGGATCGTCTCGTTGGTCGTGCTGTGCTGGTCCTTCTCCATGTGAAGCACGACACTGAGCGAGCCAGGAACGTCCGTGTAGCCAACCTCCTCGGAACTGACAGCTGTCGGGCTGTGCACAGGTCCTGCACACTTCGTCTCACCAGAACCCGCCGTGGCAATGATACTGCACCAGTTGCGACGCGGCAGCAGGCGCTGATTGTTGCGTGGCGTGTCGTCAACGTCCTGCGTGAAGATCCGCACCATATCCTCCTTGACATCGTGACCCAGCTTGTGCACGCGGTTGCGCTTGTTGAGGAAGTCTGCCAGTTTGACGGGCGGCGGCGTGTTGACGATAGCCGACGAGATGACGTTCAGAATGTGTCGGTGGTCCTTCACTGGAGGCACGGGCTCCTTGCTGTAGAAGCGTCCAATACCAGCCAAGTGCACGTCACCAGCAAGAATCGTAACTCGCACATTGCTGGCCTTGGCAAACTCCTGCAGCTGGATCACAAAGTTGTTGCGCTCCTTCTTGTGGTGCTGGGCACACCAATGGTCGTCGAGGTCGTCGAGAATCTCAATGTTGCCGTCAAACTCGTTGCTGAGACCAGGGAAGTAGCCCCGGCGTGCGAGTGCTTTAACAGGCAACATGGCCCGGCTCGTCAGAATGCGCTCGAGCCACACCATTCGCGGGTACGCAATTGGCACACCCAGCATCAGCAGAACGTGCTTGATCTCGCCCTGCGACTCGGTGATCTCCTTGCGCAAGCGCTTGAACATGAGGTCGTACGTTCCGGGACCCACAACGACGCCGTGGGTGCGCTCGGTTCGACAGTCGAGACCCATAAACGCAATTGACGAGCCCAAACGAGCGTACACTGACCGGCCCTTCTCCGTGATGTACGGACCGGGACGCGGCGACACGATCCACGAAGGCTCGCTGCTCATCGACTCATCTGGAGCCACCATGTGCTGGAACAGCAAGTAGTACTTGAACGCCGACAGACCGGTGCCCGACATGTGGCCCGAGCGCATGATACCATCGGTGTAGGTTCCAAACCCGTCAATGATGTCGTGGTCGTCAAAAATGTTGATGCTCGGGATCTGGGCCATTGCGCGCGGGAACCCGGCCTGCACCGTCTTACCGTGAGGACCACGGAAATATCCCTGGCCGAACCACGCCATGTAGTGCCACAGGTAGAACTGGTCGAGCTCGGCCTTCTCGTCGGCACCCAGCTTGGACGAGCGCTTCTTGATCGGGTTCTTCTCGTGCGACCAGTTCCACAGCGTGTCGGTGGCCACCTTGACCTTGTCACAGTACAGCTGGTCTCCACCGCCGAGCATGACGTGGAAGTGGTTGTCGGCGTCGTGCTGTTTGATCACGTCGTTCCACAGCTCTCCCTGGAACTGGGACGGGTCGACACCGAGACTGAAGCCGTTGCACGAGTAGAACATGACGTTCATAGTCTGCGATTTGGCAGGAATGTAAAACGCATTGGTGTTTTCTTCGTCCTTGTTGATGTAGTAGGCCACTTTCTGCTCCTCGGCAGCCAGATCAAACGACACGTCCCATCGCCAAAACGTGACGCCGTACTCGGCAAATACGCGCTTCGCCGACGCGTGCGACACGCCTCCGTTCACCGACAGGGCCACCTCTGGCACGCTGCTGTAGTCGGACGAGTCGTCCTTCGTGACAATCATGATGGAGCCTCGCCAGATGTCGGGCTTTGTATCACGCATACCCCAGTATCGCAGCAACGGTCCGCACTTGATGTCGAGAGGTGGTGTTCCTCGCGGCACCGTCTTTGGCTGGGCCGGATCCGGCCGTTTGTAGTCGGCCGGCGTCATATTCGGGCGTATGAAGTTGTCTGCCGAGCCATTGGTGCGCAATTGCGGTTCGCTGGCGGCTTGTTTCTGGAGTTAGCTGGGATCATTCACGTCCCTTCAAACATACTAGAGGCTGCTGCTGAGCAGGCGCCACGTCAATCGTGCTTTTGGACTCGCGAAGCGACATGTCGTCCAATGTCAATTCCCCACGTATCAACCGACAAATCACAAGTGGTTGTTGTCATCGATTAAATTCGCATCGCGGTGCGTTTAAGGCGGGCAGCGCCGATCCTTGCCGCTTTGGCTCCATCGGCCAATGTCGAGCAACAGGCGGTAAATGGGAGATAATGGAATAAACAAGAGGGTGCTCAAATGGTAGTTGAATCTAGTTACAGGATATATACAGTTGTTGGCGAGCGAGGCAGAGATGTGTCGAATTCGCGTCGGGATGTTCAGGGGTATCACATGCAAGGGGCCTTGGTATGCAGCTAAGTGCAACTCCGAGGCAAGTGGTAAATAAGAGCAATGACAAGACAAGCATAAAAGAGGAAGATGGTGAGATACTTGTAGACTCCACAGTTACCTTGTCGTAAACCAGAATCGTGGCGATTATCCGGTGGTATTATATATCCGCAACCTTGTAGACCATGCTAGAAGTGCCCATATAGCCTTCAAGTCTGTTCAAGGCTTTACAACCGCGTCCACGAATACAGTGGATGGTCTCGGGGAAGCATATTCGCAAGTTCGGTCAGACTGACGTCGACTTTAATAAGCTTGAGCTCGTCACCGATAGCAGCGCCGGCCTGAGCAGCCTTTCCTGCTGAGGATGCACTGAGCATGATGACGAGGTCCATGGCCAACAGTCGTTCCCACGCCGAGCGGGCAACCTGCTTACTCCACACGCGATATCCGACAACAGCCGTGGAAGCCATAGCAGCTCGTCTTTCGTGTTTGAGGCGAGCGGCTGCCTCGGAGTACTCGTCATAGACAAGATTGAAGTTAAGAGTGTCACTCTCGAGCTTGACTTCTGCTCTTGCCGAGCAAATGAGAAGACCCAGCTCGAGCTCCGAAAGATCCGCCACAAAGTCTTGTGTGGACGCAATGCGCTGGTGCTGGTGAAATTTGGACGAGAAGTCGGCAGCTTCTGGCATTGGTGATGCGTGCGAGATAGCATATATTGCAGCGAAGTTGAACTGGCGTGCATCCTTCGTCGTGTAGAAGATGTGCTCCAGCAGAGCCAGAACTTCGGGGGCTTTATATAGATCCTGGGTTAGTTTAGTAGATGTGTAGGACGGCTACTCACATCAATTGATGCGTTCCACGACACGGCGGCTTCGCTGCTGGGAGCGACACACAGGCTAGCTCGGCAGATTGCCCAAAAGTCGTCGAGCTTGTTTGCTCTGGGAAGTGACAGCACTCGCTGCGAAAAGCGACTGCGTACACGCTTCTCGAGCAGCTCACGAGTGTTTATGCGAGCTGAAATTCCCAGCATGGCGACACCCGAGTTGGACGCCTGGGTGAGATCGAGAAGGTTGTACAGAAGGGTCTGTCGGCCAGACGTGAACCTGTCAAGCTCTTCCAGAATAAATATGACTGATTTTGTAGGTGGTATCACCGTTTCAGTGTCCATGGCATCAACAGTTTCCTGAGATGTCGGCCTGAACAGAGCCAACAGGGACAGTAGCGTCTCGCTCATAGACCGTCTTTCAATTCCTTCGTAGTCTCCAATGATCCGAGGCACTGCAGATGTACCTTTATCGGCGGCAATTGCGACATCGAGCTGGCGTGCGATCTCGCGCAGTGCCATTTTGTCGTCCGACTGTGCGAACCCCGATAGTTTGATGGTGATGAAGTCGGGGTAGATCTCAGCGAGCCGTGACAGCGCTGTGTTGACGAGCAGCGTTTTGCCTGTCGAGCGAGGCCCTAGAATGAGGCACGACGAGCCATTGCCTGTTTCCACTGTGTGTAGCAGTTGGTTGTAGAGATGCTCGAATTCGCGGTCCAGATTGACGAGTGCTGGCCGCGACTTGCCCGTCAGCTGGCTGACCACTGTGGCACGAATAGCCGCCAAATCACCCGTGTCCGCTTCTACCATTGAGTCGTTGTGGTCGTGCTGTTCCTTACAATGGTAGATTTAATATCAGACCAGTTTAGTATCAGATCAATTTAGTATCAGATCAAGTCACATCTATGATTTAGTGCGGCTTATGCCATACCCCAGAATTGTAATCACCAGACTTCGTTGTAGACCTCATTACACCACACAGATGTCGCGACGATCGAGCGTTACAGGCGAGGACCTTCCGCAGACGGTTATCTCGTTACTGGCGTCGGGCAAGTTTGTAAGTTGTGCAGCGAGAGTTGCGTATGTTACTAATAGCAGCTCCATCTCGGAACAAGCAAGGATAACATACCCCATGTGAGTCTCATGAACTACACCTACGTGTCGGCAGCAGACGCGGCACCGTGGGAGCATGAGCCGGTCATCATCATGGCCACTCCACGAGACACTATCAAGTTCGAGAATCTTCAAGCGAACCCGCGAGTGTCATTGCTCGTACACGACTGGACAACGGCATCGCGAGCTTCGGAAGCAGCCTCGTCAGGACTGGCCCAGTTTCTCCAGGACCTCAACCAGTCACAGCTCAGCAGCGTGAGTGTCACATTGACTGGACTCGCCTCGATCCTCGACAATGACAAAGCAGAGTCGTTCTTTCGCGACAAACTGCTAGCTGCCAACACCGCAGAGGCCCGATGCTTCATCGACGATGCGGCCCTGGTGCTCGTCAAGGTGGACTCGGCAACTGTAGCTGACACTCACAACAAAGTCCAAGTCTACGAGAACATCCGGGGGTGACCAAAGTTCGAGGGTGGGCCTTAGCCGCGAGAGCCGACATATCCCGACATATCTCTACGGAGCTCGAGGATTGGGTCTACCGGGCTGTGACACCACCACTCATCACCTCAGGCTACATACATAACACCATCTCACTCGTACCTTTCGTATCGTATTCTGCTAGTATAATCCTACTAAAGTGCTTACATTAACCCGTGCTTAGCGAGGTCACGTGATACTGCACTTCACGATATTATATTGATATTCCCCCTGAGCTGCAAACGCGCCTTCACCACCAACCATGGCTATTCCTGCCAGACTACTGCAAACGCTGCTGCCCTCGGAGGTGGCATTTCTAGCCGAGGACACAAGCATTACGATCGTGTCGCGCCAGTCCATGGAGCCTCTCGACCTCATTGGCGTGAGTACTGAACAATCCTTCGTTTTGGCTAACATCAGTTCTCTCTGCCAAAACTGCGACCCCTGCGGCGTGTGGCCGTGCCAATCTGGGCCGGCGTGCTTCTGAAGAAGCAGGGTCGGTGTAGTCTCGTGATCCCGGCGTGGCTGGACGAGGATCACCTCAAGGCGGTGTACGACCAGGAAACAGTCAACCGCGACCGATTCAGCGACCGACTGCCGTGGAACTGGGTCGAGGTGGCCCAGATACTTCTCGAAGCAGCTGTCGACGATTTCTCATCGCCGGTCGCCCAGATCCGTGCTCTCGTCCAGGATATTCGCGAGGTGCGACAGGCAAAGGCGCGCGCGGGTCTCAAAGAGCTCAACGAATCGCACATGCAGATGGACAACCTCGGTCACATGGAGCTCAACGAACTGCGCGCGTTCGCGTGCATGGCCATGGATGAGCTACGGCGGATCACCAGTCTTACCGAGGACCAAGAAGCCCAGCCCGAAGAGGCTGCCGACGACGACGACATGGATTATTTATGAAGCTACACACATGCTCTACACCGCTCCACACCGCTCCACACCTGCATCTCCGCAATAAGCATCATCTCATGCATTCTGATTTATATGGTCAGCTATTCTGCTAATTGTAATTGTACTGCTTCTGCCTACTTCATGTTAACCCCGTTAAGAGAATGGTACCAGCGCGAATATGCTTGGCTGGACCCCCTAGTGCAATATTGCCCCACATTCTACTTCTCCACTCTTACCAATGGCTTCATACGACGAAGAACACAACCTGGGGCGCGAGCCCGAGCCACCACGCCGGCGGGCGCACGATACACTCTCCCAACAGGCCCTCACCGACTTCTTCTCCATGTCCGGCTCGGATCAGCCGAGAGCAGCGCGACCAGAGGACTTCAGCTCGCTGGCAAGTGCGCTCAACGGCCTCAACCACGACTCGCCCGTGGTACAGCAGCTCGTGGAGCAGCTGATGCAGGATCAGGGCGACGAATCGCTGTTCAACGGCACCAAAGCATCCCAGGGCGTGTCCCAGACGTATCTCGACTCACTCGACAGAATCCCCACGAAGCGACTCAAGGCCGACGACGAGTGTGCCATTTGTGCTACCAAGTACCTCTCTGATCCGTACCCGCTCGTTGTGAGACTACCGTGCCACACAAACCACCATTTTGACCTCGAGTGCATAGGACCGTGGCTCAAAGTGCACTCAACTTGCCCTATGTGTCGTAAGGACTTGCTGGCCAAGAAGGAGGTTGTCTACGAGGACTCTGAAGAGGAGTACGATGACACTTATGCGTAGAGGTGGAAGGATGGGAGAGATCTGGCTGCATTTGATGTCTGCTATGGTCAAGTGGTGTTCATCCATTTGGCTTCATTCACCTGTCTGGCATGGTTCTACTACCTGTACATACGAGACTGGTGATTCGACGGGAGACTACAGACACTCGATACTAATTAGATGCATGTCCTATAGACGCAGTGTAACGCACTGTCACTGTAAAATAAATAAAGCAGTAGCTTAATGCTCATAGCCGGGAACCTGGCTCTCGTAACTGACAGAAGCACCCGAGCTGATCTTAGGCACAGGCGCCGAGGAGCCAGGCTGTTTCGCCTTCATCGACATGGCCTTCTTGACAATCATGCCAATCATCGACTGCTCTTTGAAGGTCGTTCCTAGAGGCTTGGGAGCGCCCCAAACTGCCTTCAACTTGCAGCCACGAATGACCAGACGACCCTTTGATGATGCCAGCGAACGGGCAGCGGCCTCAGCGTGTTCGCGTTTGTCAAACACGACGTAGCCGCAGCGGGCTCGGTGCACCAGCACAAGCGACTTGATAGGTCCAAAGCTGGCGAAATGCTCGCGCACTGCGTAGTCGGGCAGGTCTTCGTCGACGCCCATGAGAAAGAGCGACTTGACAGAGGCATCTTTCGGAGAACTGGTTATTGATCCGTTAAGAGGCAGCTTGGCCACGATGCGCTGGACATCGGCTTTGAGAGCTGCCGATTCACCTTCTGATGGCCTGAACGAGGGCCCGCTCTCTGCCACACGGCCCTTGTTGTGGGGCATGGCCTGGGCGAGATTCTGCAGCAAACTACGGGCAGCCTCGTGTGTCGCCACTGATGGGTCGCCCTGGTCGCCCTGCGATTCGAGGTTCTGCGCAATGTACTGTTTCGTGATGGCATTGCTGGGCCCATCGGCACTGTTGGCCATCTTCAGCGCGGCATCTCGCAGCGCCAGTGGCAGTCCATAGCTCAAATCGAGCATACAGCTTTGGCAGGCGTTCTTTTGGCGGGCACAGGTCTGGCAGATAACCGTTCGTTTGGGCTTTTGGCCCTTTTGTGCTGACCAAGTGAAGACAGTAAACGGTCGCGTACACAGCTTGCACTCTTCGCCGTGGCGCTCACGCGTCATGCGAATATACGGGTTGGGTCCTAGACATGACTCGCACACAGCAGGCACATCGCTGTCCTCCCAGGTCTTCTTGTTCACGTCTGCTTTTGACATTTGGATTAGAAATCAAGAAGGCGTCCAAACCGATTTAAATATATCGGGGTTGGGGTTGGTAGGGATGGGATGAGATAATGGAAGGTGGTGGGGCCCCAGTACGAGGGTATACCGGTAGTCCTGGGAGCAGTTGGTGTAACACTCGTTGATTCGTTGGCATTGATTGGCGTTGGTAAACAGTCGTGCACTCGTGTCTCGTTTCGTCACGGTGTACATCGTGGCATCGTAGTTGCCTAGGGAGCGCAGCCGTGCAGCGAGAGAAAATTTAAGCGGTGATTTCACCTTCTTCTTCCTCACTCACCCCCAAACAAGCAGAAGTGACAACAGTCATTGAGATGATGTGACAAAACAACATGAATTTCTTCACCTGAACTCAATGTGGAATAACCGTTTAGAGCTTTTTAACCCTGATCTATGACTGTTGTTTCTTCTGCTTGGTTGGCGGTGGTCAACACGCTGATGTCAGTCATTGAGACTAGTAATGAATCGCTGAGTTGAAAGATGGTTGTCGCTGATTCAGTCAGTGCTGAAGTCAGCTCAAGTGAGAGTTCAAGTCATCTACAATAAATACTTTCATGCTGAGAATCGAGCGTCGCTTAAGCAGAGAAGGTGCCCAAAGAGCCCGCCAGTCTTTTAGCAGTAGCCGGATTACAGCATCACGTTATAACTGTACCCTGTAATTCTCTACAATTGCACTGTAATCCACTGTAATCCACTGTTACATAACACCATTACTGTTGTACCACCACTGTTATTTCCACACTTAAACAAAGTAACACAACATTGCGACTGTTGTGTGCGACTGTGGTGCCTAACCTGAACTGCACTTTAGCGTGCAAATACTTCGCTAGTGCCTTCACATGCACCTTACAAACTACACAACTGGTGCACTCACCTAATGGTGCACAACTGTTACACGTACTGCATCTACTAGCGCAATGCGACTACTGCAACTCCTGACTCCTGCAACTCCTGCAACTCCTGCACTACTGCCATCGTCAATCACGCTTGTGCACACCATAGCCGCCTGACCGGCGGCAAAAGCAGCGGCAGACCCCGGACAAACTTGGCACGCGATGGCTAGGACGCATGGCCGGTACTCGCCAAAACCGTTGCCGATCGAGCGTAGACGGGGCCAAGCTGGGAAGGTCACACGACAATCCATCCCGAGTACATGACGGACCAACGACGACGCTTAAAGATGCCCCAGAGGTCCCCGCGTCGCTGCAGTCGTCACACTAGGCAGTGCACTGCTGATCGGTGCCAGCACGAGCGTTGATTCCTCGATGCACCGATCACCAGTCTCGGAGTGACGTCGTGTGGATGGGGCGCAAGGGGGGATGGCTCCGACCTGGAACAGACGGGCCGGGAAACGGCCGGGAAACAGGACGGCCAGTCCGAGAACGAGGTGGGTCCGGGAATGACACGGCCCCTTCGGAGGCGGCAGCGGACTTCCCGGCCCGCCTCCACGGCCATGGGCACTGCACAGGAGTCCGAGACATCCACAACATCCAAGACATTGGCCAAAACAGCGGGCTCAAGACATGCTGGGCTGTGATGCAGGCTGTGACGCGGACGATGACGCGGACACCGACTCACACAGCAAGGTGAGACACTAGCGCTTGCAGAGGATGGGCGCTGCACAGATAGCCCGGCCGGTGTTTTGCAGCAACGCCAGTATTAGTCCGGTTAAGGCACAGGCAGTATTGAGCCCGGTTACGGCAAATGCAGTATGAAGTCCCGGTTGAAGCGTCGCAAATGCCTCTTGTGCAGTGAAGGACCGTCCGATGCCCAAAGCGTCCAGAGTCGAAACGCAGTGTAACGCTCGTCAAACGCAGTGCACGCCTGGAGTCAATATGCACCGCGCACTCGTCGACTCAATGCACCGCGCACTCCTAAACCGGCGGTCCGTCTCAGGCGCACGCGCATACTGCAACGCAGCTCCATTTCAATTCCATTTCCCCCGGGATGCACCACTCGTACTCGTTTGGGCCTCCTTGCTTGACCGTTGACAGGGCCCTGTCGGTCACTGGTTCGGGAAATGACCGTCGACAGTCAGCCTGGAAACTACAAGCGGCGCTGTGCAGTGCCGATCGGTCCCGGCGCCTGGACCCACCGTACGCCAGGATCCTCCTACGGCGGCAACGGCACCGGTTGCTTTTTGGCCGCTTCCCCCGCTTGGCCCGTCCCCTCTCCGTGCACGACCCCTGAATCAGCAGCACAACTAAAGTGCTGGTTCGTGTATCACTGTACACCGAGTCACTCAACTAAAGAAAGGGCCCAGCTATAAAAACTGTCATTAGGTTCGATAGGCAGGGGAACAGGACCCCCTCGCCTCACGCCCACTAAACCCTGCGCTAGCTAAGGGCCCCGCGCCAATCCAACGGTTTTTCCAGGTCCGGCCTTTTTTTTGGCGGCCTGGGGGTCGCCGCCGTTGGACGTCGATCCCAAGGCGGCGAGACAGCACGCGGTGCTGTGCAGCGCTGCACCGATCGTCCGGGTGGGTAGAGGCCTGCAGCAACCTAAGCTGCGTGGCCAGCACCTGCACGAGGCTGGAACAGGCGTTTTTTTCCACCCCCCACCATGCCTTGCGCACACCGCACGAAAAGGGACGGCAAAAGCAACGTGGACAAAAGCAACTCGAACCCGTGCCCACGACTCACTGTCGGCCGATTGGCCCCAGAAAAAATAACTGTAATTTGCTTACGAGGTTATACGACGGCCAGACCCATTGTCCTGGTAATGAGGCCATACCGCCCAGCCGTTAACAAGTCCGTTGCAATGTCCGTTGCAATGTCCGTTGCCATGTCCACTGCCATGCCCGCCGTTTCCGCTGCATGCCGGTCTCTCCAGATCGCGGCTGCCACTAACTGCCCTCGTTCTGCTGCTGACTACCACTGATGTTTACGTGACTCTTGGCTGACAGGGGTGCCCCTTTTGGGTTGGTTGAGCTCAGGGTCCTGGGCTAGGGCTGGCCCTGACCAGCAGCGGGCCCTGGATACGTCGTGAAAGGAGCCTCAAGAGAGGATTTGTATCGCTGAGGAGCAGTCAGCAGTCAATTATGTTGTCTGTTATCCCAGATCACCCCCGTTACTATCTCCACAACCGTCTCATACCTGGCCACACACACCGTGCCACCGCCGAGCCTCAACAGGGTCCAGCCGCTACAAGCCCAAAGCGGCGTGTCAATGCAGGCGAGTAGCAATCATAGTTATCGAGGGCCCCAACGACAACAAATTTGCTCCAGCCCGAAAACCTGCCTTCTCGCCTACCTGTCAGACCCGTGAGCTTGACTTTTGTCGCTACCGTCCGCGCCCAGTCCGGTGTCAGTGACCGGTGTTATTTGCATTGCCCACGTCCTCTGTACTGATCCTTCCGTGCATCCGCCCTCGATTCGGCGAGCCCGTGCCACAAACCGCGACCGCGACACAAGTTTGTAACAAACTTCGCGACTTAGTTGACTTGGCCTGAGCTTCGTCGGTGTATTATCGACATCATACGCTCATCGACCTCGGACTCTCTAGTCGACAGCAGCTTGAGCTCAGCTGCCGTTTAGCCTGCCAACGCGTAATCGTCCAGAGCGGATTGGTTGATCTGAAGCCGCGTCAAAGCACCACAGCCGCGTCCGCGCTACAGTTATCTGCAGCGTCCCGTGAACCTTGTACCTTGACGTTTGCTACTGTGCGGCCAACGTTCCGTCTCGCCAATTGCCCTACCCGGCTTTTGGCCGCTCGTAAGCTTCAACAGTGCCGTTCCGGTCGGCGCTAGGCTCTGCCCTGCCCGCTCTCGGCCCTCGTCTGGCCCGCTCCTTCACCATGGCTGGCTCGCAATTGACCCCCAGCCCGTCCGTGAGCCCTGTGCCTTCGCACCGGTTCCGCTTCGCGCCTGGTGACACGCTGGATTCGCTGCTGACCCGCAACCAGCAGTGGGCAGACTCGCTCAACGAGTCTGCCCCTCAGCTGTTTGCAACAAACGCAAAGGGCCAGTCGCCCAATATCCTGTGGATCGGCTGTGCCGATTCGCGTGCTGGCGAGGCCTGTCTCGACCTGCACCCGGGCGAGGTGTTTGTGCACCGCAACATCGCCAACATCGTGTCGCATTCCGACATGTCGTCGCTGGCTGTGATCCAGCTGGCTGTCGACACGCTGCAGGTCGAGCACATCATTGTGTGTGGTCACTACGACTGCAAAGGTGTCGAGACGACGCTCAAGGCGCAGCGTCTCGGCGGTGAGCTCGACGGCTGGCTGCGACACCTGCGTGATGTGCGGGCAGCACACGCGCGCGAACTCGAGGATCTGGGCGACTTCCCCCGCAAGGCCGAGCGACTCGTCGAGCTTAACGTCATGGCCCAGGTGCGCAACCTGCGTCGCAACGACCGCGTGCAAGCCGCGGCCAAGGAGCGCCCGCTGCATGTGTACGGTCTCGTGTACGACGTGGCGTCTGGGCTGCTCAAGGAGGTGGACGTCGACGACCACGGTGCCGAGCACTACGATGTCATGTAGATAGACGTATAGAATATAGATGATGCATTCGACGATTGATGGAGGAGAGCGGGAAGAGAATCTAGACTGAGAGCTATGTTATTAGGAGTCGGCTGAGCTACATTGATGTGAGCTGACTGAGCTGCATTACTAGAGTGAGTTGACTGAAGTAGTGATACAGGCTGTATCTAATGACTGCAAGGCGATATTTGTCTGACTCTTGATAGTGCGCCATGTGGTGATGTGCCCTTGTGAGTGTCTTGGCTAGTAGTTTCAAATTCGAGTAATCGTTAATCATCTCATAGGTATCGTTTACAATCGTCTCGAATCTTTGTATTGTCTGTGTAATACGGTAGTATCTTGATCTAATTGCTAGTCTCAGCAATAGTCACTGCTTAGTGTTCAATTATCCTCTGATATCCTCTTCAACTTGTGTTCAATTGACTATCTTCTGATATTCTCTTCAACTGATATTCTCTTCTACTGATATCTTCAACTGATATCCTCTTCAACTGATATCCTCTTCAATTGATATCCCCTTGGATTGATCCCCTTCATTGATATCCGTTCATTGATATCCCTTCAATTGACTATCCTTCCTAGTCTGTAGACATAACTATTTGTAGCTTAGTAGATTGGACCCTGCGCGGACTACTGTAGGCAACCGGCATCATCGGGGCATCCTGCCAGGTTGTCTACCCCCTCGATCTGCCAATACGCTGTATTATACTTGCGGACTTAACAGTCTCTCCATTAGCTGTATTGGCTTCACTGGGTTCATTGTCTCCATTGTCTCGTCTCCATTGTACTCATTGTACTCATTGTACTCATTGTTGTGTATTGTGCTTCATCCTGCTGCCATTGGATGCCCACCACCATCCCACACTCGGTACACTGATGTGCCGATTGGTAATTACCGATTTAGTGTGCCGATTAGCCCGGCATTTAACCTATTTAGCCCATTTAGCACATTGAGCCATTGGCCGATGTCGCTGACATTGACCTTCGGTGGCTGGCCCGATGCGATCGCTCATTGATCGGGCCATTGTCATGCCGCAGCTGCCGATCGACACGCGCAGAGACCGGCATGGGAGGCGCAGACCTCGAGGGAGCAGTTGCGGACATGACCGACACGACTGGCTGAGTGGCTCGCCCTCGCCTACGTCATGAGCCCACCACAACGGACCCCGCTATGTGGGGGTGGGCGCCAGGGTCCTGCTGCATCAGCCCGCCTGAGCCCTGGGCCGCGCCTACCGCCCCTTTGGCGGGTAGTGGTTTGGGGTTTCACGCGGTCCAACGGTCTTTGAGCGCCAGGCTCACATGAGCCTGCTCACATGCGCCCGAGGAGCCGTCACGAGCCCATCGGCACATCTGCTCATCAGCGCGTCAGCCCACTGCCGGCCCAGCCCGCCGCGCCCGCCTGCCCTGCCTCCGCCTCGAGCTACCCTGGCATCCCTGAGGCGGATCCCTGGCTAGACCGGCCTTTGCAGCCAAAACCTTTTATTTTGCCCGCATTGCTTTTGCATGCATATCATTGTGTTCCAGTTTGGGGCACCAACGGCCACCGCAACTGGCAGCGCTAAGCTGGAAAACCAGCAGCCAGTAGCAGTAGCCAATTAAGCAGCCAGTAGCAGCAGCGAGCATGCAAGCAGGAATGCCCGGTTGCTGCTAAGTCCGTTGTACCTCCGTTCTAGCGCTACCTCCGTGTCGCTGCGCTCCATGCGTCTCCGCATCCTCCCTCCCGCGTACTGAGGGCGCCACGTTAACCTTAACTAAACGCGCCGCCCACGCCAGGATTTGGGCGGGCAGCTGGTAGTGAATGAAGTTTGGAAGTTTGAGCCGGAATTCAGTTGTAGTACTTCATCTAGAGGAATTCCCGAGACATATTCATGGTAAGGATATCGTGTACTTGACATGTATGCCCTGCCATTGGCTGCCATTGGGCCATTGGCTACTACTGGCCGCCCTCTCCGCTCCCGACCTCCCGTCTTCCCGTCCCGCCCACTGGCTTGGCTGCCCAATTTGGCACCACCGGCTATGGACCACCCTACCCTGTGCTCTGCTTGCGGCCCGGGCCCTCGCGCCCGCTGCCTCGTTTCATTCCTCGACGCCGGTTCGGGTCCTGTGGTCTGCCCGCCAGCCCTGCCGCCGGCCTACCGCCGCCCCTCCATGCCCGTTTCGGCCCCCACGTCCTGTCTCGTTTGCACCATCTCTGGCTCCAGTTAGAATTATCCAGGGCCCGCCCTGCATGGACCTAGTTGCGTCCATCTGGTAGTAGGACGAAGCTAGGCGATCTCCATCACCCACTATTATAGCTCACCATGTCATTTCCCTCTTCCTCCATCGTTTGCACCTCCACATTATTGCCCCTTCTTCTCCCTCACCCCCCTTCTCTCTCTTTCTCCCTCCCTCCTCCCTCCCCCCTCCTCCCTCTTCCCCTTTCCCCCTCTTCTCCAGTTGTTCCTCGTCTGCTTCGCTGCACCCAGCACTCGACCCGCATGGGGGTACGGGCGGCGCTCTCGACAAAAAGCAACCGTGCCTACAGTGCTTTTTGTGCAGCCTGATGCGCACTTGCTTTTGCCCGCCTATAATTGATTTTTCAGTTTTCCGCTTTTCACTCGCAACTTAACATTTTTGTCCCTTTACTGAGCCCTGGATGGACGGGGCCCTTCCTTTTCCGCGGTCCCTTTAATGTCGACCCTGCACTACCTCGCTTACTCTGGCTCGGACCCCGTGAAAACGTTTTCGTCACTCCCCATTCACCTCAAGACCCAAATCTCTCCTCCCTCCTCTTTTATTGTCTCCTCCCCCACAACATCGTCCTTGTCGTGACGTGCCGTCTTCACAGCCTCCAGTCGTTGTCCAGTCGTGCCACTACTCCGGGCTCCCTAGTCGTCGCGTTGCACCGTCTGCTCTCGCCTCCACGTTTGCTTGGCCGTCACCTTCGACCTCACATCTTCGACCCCCTAGTGCTTTTGAGGCTCTTGCAGCTATTCTGAGCCTTGTGATCTCAACTGGCTGCTGTCATCGATTCACTGCGATTCACCGCCAGATTCACCGCGATTCACCGAGACTCTAGCTGACTCTGATTCGCCCTCTATCATCCCCGGATCTCTCGCCTCCTCCGCCCGCCTCTGACGGCACCGAAATGCCGTTTCATTTGGTCACGACTGCCGGAAAGAGAATATCCATTTTGAACGACGAGGCCGCCGCTGCCGCTGCCGCTGCTGCTGCCAACGAGCCCCGACCAAAGCGCCGACGTAGATCAAGCACTCGCCGCCGCATGCCTGACGACCTAAAGCCCGATATCGCGGCTGGTGCTCGCGACGAGGCCATTGCTGAGCGCTCGCCAGAACCACAGCCCGCGCCCGACACAGCCACAGCCACAGCTTCGTCGCCAGACTCGACGCCTGTGCCCAGCGGCCAGGCCAGTGGCCAGGACCACGCTTCGTCAACCTCGTCCCAGACTCCCATGCCCGCCGCCAAAACCCCCCAGTACCACCCACGCCCACAACCCCACCATCCCGCTCCTCCACCCGGCCAAATGCCGGCCCATGTCCACCCACAGGCACCCATGCCGTCCTATCCGGGCCAGCAAGGTCCTCCTCCTCCTCCTCCTCCCGGCTACCAGCAGGGCCCCGCGGGCACGCCGCCCGCGCCTCCTCCCGGATCTGTACCATACTACTATTACCCCCCGCACCCCTACTACTACTACGGCCAGGCTCCTCCGAATGGAGTCGCGCCGCCCGCTACTGCTCAAGCCGCTGCCGCCTCTGCCATGACTCCTCCTCCTCCTCCGCCGCCTCCGGGACCGGGCCAGGTCATGATCCCCCAGGGCGCCTACTACGCGCAGCCCCAGTCTGGCCCTGCCTACATGCCCCAGCAATACTACCCGCAGTCCCAGGTGCAGATTCTATCTCCCCTGCACCACCCGGGGTACGCGCGCGCCGCCTCGCCGGCCACCATCTCGACTTCGTCGTCAAAGCCCGTCAAAAGATACACATGCCACTGCATGCGGTCCTTCACCACCTCGGGCCATCTCGCGCGCCATATGCGCATCCACACGGGCGAGAAGAACTATGTGTGTCCGCACGAAGGTTGCGGAGCGCGCTTCTCGCGCCAGGACAACTGCATGCAGCACTACCGCACCCATACAGGCACGCGCAGCAGGGCCCCGCGCGGTGGTAACAGCCAGAACGACGGGCCTGCTGGCGGAAGCTCTGACAGCTCACGCCCGTCTCCTGGTGGTGGCTCTCCGGCACCTCGCGGTGATGGCAGCAGTGGTGGTGCTTCTGGCTCAGGCTCGGGCTCCGGCTCAGGCTCAGGCTCCGGCTCAGGCTCGGGCTCGGGCGCCGGCACTGGCTCCAGTTCCGGCACTACCCACAGCGCCAATGCGCGCTCACGCTCTCACAAAAGGAGGCACTCGGTCATGGAAGACGCCAGCAACCCGCTGCAAGTGTTTGCCGGTGTCGCCGCGTCGCAGCTCCAAGAGGTGCAATGACGAGGCCTAAATGACGAGGCCTAAAAGATAGATGTACGAAGATATGAGCCCACGAGCAGTGGTTGGCTAAGCCTGCCGGCTGTATTTATGATTTTTTTAAGCAGTCCGCTGCAATACA
Organism: Sugiyamaella valdiviana; assembly: GCA_030570555.1. Classification (NCBI taxonomy): domain Eukaryota; kingdom Fungi; phylum Ascomycota; class Dipodascomycetes; order Dipodascales; family Trichomonascaceae; genus Sugiyamaella; species Sugiyamaella valdiviana. The sequence goes on from JAJLWF010000001.1 coordinate 739,332, forward strand.
TGATTCTGGATGAAGTAAAGCGACGTAGTTGAACTCTAGTCAGTGGCAGTAATATGAACAGGCATATTAGAGGAGTAATTCTAGCGCTGATTATAGAGAAGACAATCTAGTATACGGTAAGTAACCGCATAGGATAATATCTACGAGAGGACCGCATTAGCTGAACTGTAAGTCAAATTAAGTCCTACTGTAAGTCAAATTAGTCCTAGTTCAAGGGTGTCAGAAGAGGTAAACTCAATTGTGTAGTAATGTAAAGTCAAATGGAGTCTGTAGTAATGAGTCTGTAACTGTTGTATTTAGCCATCTGGGTGTAGGCATATGGTGTAGTCATCTGGTGTGGTCATCTGTGAACTCTGGTATAGCTAGCCGTATAGCCACCTTGTATATGGATCCTGTATAAGGCATCCTATATATAACCACGTAAGTAGCACCTTCATCTTTCTCTTTAATACCCTGGTATGGCACCCTGGCATGCATGTCTGGTACCCTGGTAGCTACCGTTGGTCTCCATCCGGTCAGTACCCTGGTACACGGGTAAGTGCAGAGTACCGCTCTTGGCATGGGTATTGCATAGACGAGATATGTAAGTTTCGGCACTGCCAGTCTCGGCGTCCACGCGAGTAGACGAATGCAGCCGAGAGTTGGCAGAAGGTATAATGGGGCTTTAGCGTTGGCTGTCACCAACTAGTTGTCTGTGATTCACCTGGTTTGAGTAATTGACTGCTTGACTACTTCACTGGTCGACTACTTGGCTCACTGCACACTACAACCGCTCATCCATTACAAGCCTCAAGACACAATAAACTACAACAATAAACTACCAGCTTGGCACTACTGCACCTCTTGTGCACGGCGATCTCATCCTGCATACGTTGCGCGGTTAGGGCGCGGATCGAGCCTATGCGGATCGAGCCTATGAGCAGGGGTCGTATTGAGGCAGCAGCGGACCCAATTCGACTGACCACTGACCACAACTAAAACATTTGCCAAGCATCGAATGTAACGGCCATGTCCGTGTAGCTGTTAACGGCCATGTCAGCGTGGCTGCCAGCGTGGCTGTAGTTGGTCGCGTGCACCTAAATCTCACATCCACCCTTTAAGGTTGGGCATGGGCCTGTAACGAGCACACAAGCGGGGCCGTTGAGAGCCAGGGACTAACAATTGACCAGCTCGGACTAACAGTGGCGGCCCAGGGCGCGGGTGCCAAAGGCGGCTTCCATCGTATACCACGCATGCGTCCACGGCTCCACGCACGGCTGTTACTCAGCCATAAACCTACGTGGCCCTGATTTGTAACCTTACCAAGGAACACCAAGGTTCTACACCAAGTAGTTTTGCATACACCAAGTAGTGAACTGCTGGAACTACAATGAAGCTGAGTGTCGGATTCGTGTTTACTGCCGTGACGGCCGTTGCGCGCCTTGTGGCTGCGACCTCCGTCATCGAGGCCACGGACGCCAACATTGACGAGCTGCTGAGCTCGGGCATCCCGACCGTTCTCGACATCTACGCCAGCTGGTGTGGCCACTGCAAGACGCTGAGTCCCATCTACGACCAGCTGTCGGAGCTCTACGACCACGCAAAGGGCAAGATCCAGTTTGTCAAGATTGACGGTGACATCAACCGCAAGATCGCCAAGCGCTACAGAGTAGAGTACTTTCCTACTCTCAAGTTCATTGACGCCGACGGCTCGACTTCCGAGATCAATGAGCGTGAGCTGCTGGGCCTGTCGGGCTATGTGCAGAAGCACGCCAAAATTCACCCCAAGCGACCCGTCGTGGCTCCCTCGGTCGTGCACAAGCTCGACGACGCCAACTTTGAGGAGACCATCAAGGGCAAGAATGCTCTTGTCGCCTTCACTGCTTCGTGGTGCGGTCACTGCAAGACGCTGAAGCCTGAGTACGAGAAGCTGGCCCACGTCTTTGAGCGCGACTCGGAGTCGTTGATCATTGGAGGCGTCGATTGCACCGACGGCGAGCCCACTACTGCCATTGCCAAGAAGTACGGCGTCACCGGCTACCCCACCATCCTGTTCTTCCCTGCCGATGGCTCGGAGCCCCAGTCGTACAACTATGGCCGCAAGGTCGAGGACCTCGTCGAGTTCCTTGGCTCCAAGGGCGCTTCTCAGCGCAACGCCGACGGTACCCTCAATGCAAAGGCTGGTGTCATTGCCGAGCTCGATGAGCTTGTCAAGACTGCTATTTCTACCGACTCTGCCGCCGCCGTTGACGAGCTCATCGCCGCTGCCTCGAAGCTGTCGCAGTCGTCGGCCCAGGTCTACGAGAAAGTCGCCCAGCGCTTCAAGACTGGCCGTGACTACTTCGTCAACAAGGAGGTCCCCCGTCTGGCCAAGCTGCTCGACGCTCCCGGCAAGATGAACCCCAAGAAGCTGGACGAGCTCCAGGTTCGCTTCAACATTCTCAGTCGCTTTGTTCACACGCCTGAGGAAAGTGTGGAGGACGTTGACGAAGACCCCGTTGACCACGTCGAGTTGTAAGCTCTAGATACAATACATTGAAATAACATTAGGAGGTTTAGCAGAGGAAACAAAGATCAAGATAATGGTTGAAGACTAACAGATCAAGCCAGCCACATCAATCCAGCAAGATCTACTAGATTGACCTGCCACTTCCGTAGATTCTATCTATTCTACACGACCTGTCGTATATTTTCACACAGCTTCATATAGATGAAGCATCAATTAAGTACCACGCTGCTCTATCTGTTAGACAGCTTGCGGCACCACCATATTTTGTAGCACATCTCTAATGACGTGTCTGTTACCAGGCAATCTTGTCGGACTTGAAACACTGGCGAAGCAGCTCTGGGAATACTTTGCCCTGCAGAACCGAGTACTCGACGACGGCACGCGCGTGATGAGGCCGTACGCGAGCCATCCACAGGTTCTCGCCTGTCTTTGAGTACATGAACAGATTCGCCGCGAACTTGTGGCCTCCGACGTGGCTGACATACCCGACAGTGACGCCACCCGGCGTGGCGTCACCAACGTCGCGGTACAAGGCATGATGCCGCAGCTCAATCTCGAGATTCTTGCGCATTATAGGCGCTGTGATGCCACAACGTTTGTCGCGCGTGCGGTGTGAGCACAGAAGGAGAAACGCTCTGTTCGGCGATGCCTCGAAAACTTCCGGCTCGCTGGCCAGCAGCTCGGGAATGGTGCCGGCCATGTAGGCACGGATGACGCGAGCCACGAGCTCGTACGAGTTTTCGGCCGTCACTTTGTGGATAACGACAAAGTATGGCAGCAGCAGCAGGCTCGTGGTCTTTGAGTCAGCAGTAACGCCTGTACTACCGTCAAACAGGAACGACGAGCTCTGCATCATGACATTACCCTTGGCAGCCGAAAACAGGTCGTCTTTGTGATTCCTCAGCTGCGAAGCAATCTTGCCGCCAATGTCGTGTTCGTCGGCAATATCGTGCTTCCAGTCGGTGTGGCCCGTGGAAATGAGAATGTGGAGTACCCATGGATTAGTAAACCCCCACAGCGGGATGTCCTCCTCAACCTTCACCGTCGACGGGTAGTCCTTGACGTCGCAGTTGGCGCAGTCGTCGACAGCGCAGTCGGCCAACGGCAGGCGCTTTGCAATCTCCTCGGTGTTGCCAGTCCCAGGCCGCACCGTCGAGATGATCTTCCCTAGCAGGCCCATGTGAGATAGACGCCAACGAGGTACTAAGATGAAGAGATGCGAAAAGATGCGAAAAGATGCGAGTGTTTAATCGTCGCCTACAGCATCAGCGCCCGTCGATCAGCCAGCAGCCCTTTTATACCGAGTGGCGGTTGTTGACGGCGCAAACCAACGCTAATGAGTGTGCCGTGATGCATGCACCAAATTAGAATTTTCCTGACTTATCTGATCGATCGACACTGCACGGATACCGGACCGGGGTTCCGACGCATCGGCGACGCATCGGTGACGAGGCAATGACCAATGGACACGTATTTAAGGCGGATCCCGTTAGACTGGTATGCAGCCATTATTTGTGGCTCCCCGACGCAGTCCATAGCGATTGTTTATAGCCAAGATTGATGAATAAACAAACTGTCGCTTTCTGGCTCTAGAAGCTATTTACTCTACCGGCGTTTGCTCTACCGACTTGTCACGTTAACACTCGGAATCCATTAACGCCCATTTCCCGCTGTACTATCATGCCGTTTGCATGAATTAATCAATGGTGGTCATGCCGCTGCGACGACGAAGGACCGCGCGGTGCGTTTCGCATGTCTAGTGCCATGCAGCAAGATCCCTGCATAACTCGAGCCCAGGTCTCGATGAGCACATCAATCTCTTCACCAAAACAAGCGCCGCGGTGTCAAACGCGCCAGATCACTTGGCTCGACAATCGTCTTCATGGTCCATCTGCCAGATCGTGTCGCGCGTCGCGCCGGCGAACGGCCGGTGGTGGCTCCCGCGGCGAGATTCATGCTACACCCGAATCTCAAATCATGATATCACTAGGCGCCACTGCAGATTCGTCGCCAAAGCACATCAGTACTTAAGTAATTCAGCGCTACAACTTGCTGGGTTCGCGTTGAATGACTCTCGCCGTCTCTGCTCGGCATTACTTTGGTCGGCCCACTGTCCCGTATCTCCCCCTGACATGGCCCTGCCCGACCCAGGGTCGTTCCCAGGCTCGGACAACTTCGACGCCATTGTAGATTCCTTCTATGCGTCTGAAGATGTCATCTCGCAGCATCTGGGGCCGCCACAGCCGCTGCCGTGCATCGACGATGCTGGCAACTCGACCCCGACACCATCTCACCAATCTGCAGACTACAAACCTGGTGGCATTGCAAGCCATGCTGCAAGCCATGCCGCGACACAGCTCCAGTACCCGCTGTTCATTCCGGGAAATTTACCTGATGCATTTGACACTGTTGCGTTAAATCATGATGCGTCTCCCAACTTTGCACCCAACTTTGCAGCCCAGAATATCGCAGAGTCGCCGTTTGACCCAGAGCTCGTTGATGATGGACAACTCGGTGCGCTGCTCGACGCTGCCAGTGTGGCGTGCTCGCAAACACAACCACAACCACACCAGGACCAGACTGGAGCACCTCACGATCCTTTTGACCAAGTCCTCGCATCGAAAACGGACGACCAGAAATTCAAACTGGTGCTTTCGGATTCGGGAGGTTATCCTCAGAATTTCGGAATCCCGGACAAGATACAGGACCCAAAGTATCAGCTGCCTGATTTTTCCATTAACACGGGCACCCCAGCTCAATGGAACGAGCAGGAAATCTGTCCCGATGATCAGTTCCAGTTCCCCAACCTGAGCGGGCCTGCCATGGACCAGCCCTCTGCGTCGGTTGCTCGAGTCACACGACCTCTGTCCTCGAGGGAACACTTTGGCGGTCTACCTGACGTGAGCTCTATTCGATGGACGAGACCCAAATCGCCATATCAACCGTGTTTTGACAGTATATACAGCGAGTACTCCACCGACATGGGCCAGCTCACTTCTGACCGAGCCGAACACGAGGTTATTCGGTTCAGCCCGGCATCACGCGCTCGTCAAGACTCTGCGCTGGACACGTTTGGCGCTGACAGCACTGTTTTGGCAATTGACGAGGACACGGACTTGTACTTTCCCGGAAAGTGGAAGCCATTGGTGGCTATGGGAGATATTGCCGCAGAAATGCGTAGCTGTCTGATTGTGCCAGCGGGAGGTTTTGCAAAGTCCAAAATATCCCTTATTGTCGGTAGAAGTCGACCGCTCAGTCACAGCTCTGGGGAGTCGTCATCTGCCTGCTCTACATCTGGTGATTTACAGGACGCTCGTGTACCGCGCAGAAAGCTGGAGGCTCTAGACTCGTTCAATTCAACGGACGAAAGCACTCTGAGCAGCAATGGAAGTGTCATTAGCAGCGAGGACTCGCCAATGATGCTGTCAAACGACAGCGACAAGTCGCTACCGCTTCCAGAAGGCACGCTTAGTACGGGTCGGCAGATTATTGAGCAGTGCATTGAAATGATTCTGCAGGCTGTGTCTCCGCACGATGGCCGCGAATACCGAACACTGCTTGATGTTGGAGTATATGAACGCGAATCCGAGGTGAACAAGTCGGGAATTCTCAAGCAGCTCGAGCCTCAGGGGTTTGATGTGCAGCGACTTTCTTGCATCCGCGACATTATTGAGCAATGGAAGCCGTCAAAAGTACGCAGTGACCGATTTTTTCGGCTCAAGGATAAAAAGGCCTCGAGCTTCAATATGGAACAGCTGCAGGAAACTCTCGAGGTGTTGACGTCACGGCCACCAAGGCGGATCAATTACTATCCAGCTCATCAGATTGGTACTGATGGCAAGATTGGCCAGGGACAGACGGTGACACAGATTGGACCCATGGTGGTGACACAATATTTCAGTCGCGACACTCGCCGGATATCGGGCATTGAGCCAGGGATGGCCGAGGGCGGTGAGCTACCTGTGCGCAACAGCAAGAAGCGACAGGGCAACATCTATGATCCTACATGGGTGCGTGGAATGGGCACGAAGAAGGAAGGGTGGTGCGATAACTGTTTGACCGACGGAAAATACCATCCCATGAAGAACTCTGGATATCTGTACCATAAGAACCACGAACACGGCATCTTTCCTAATGGCAATGTGTTTGAGGATCCTTTAGTGATTCGGCGGAAGCTAGAGCGCGATAACAAGCTGGAAGGACTGTGTGGCATATGCTACCACTGGATAGACCTTGAGCACACGGAGAAGAAGCATTGGGGGACATGGTACCGACACTACAAGCAGTGTACGCATGAGTATGACGAGTTTAAGAAGATTCTCGCCGCTACTGGGGCACCGGTGCGCTTAGTGGAGATTTGTTACAGCTCGGTCTACACAGTCTACGGTGGGCCTCACCCATAGGTTAATCCAAGAATGAAAATATATTGACAGGAAACGTCACTAGCCTACATAGCCAATTCGACTGGGTGGATCTGGACTTGGCCACTGGCATCCTCGCCTAGCCTGCAGGCGTGGGAAGAGTGGAGTACAGTTGCAGTCGAAAGGGCATAAAAGAAGAATCTCATGATTGCGCCAGGGAGTCGACACCATGAACCCTGCTCATAGCTCGCGTGCACCAGGCGCTTTTCGTTGCGCTTAGTACAGGACAAACTGGGCCTGACCCGAGGTGACGGCAACGGTGCATCCGTTGGCACCACCGCTGTAACCACCGTTCTCGTAAACACAGTCACCGTTGACGTTACCGCCGGGGGCGGCAACGATCTTGACGTTGAAGTTGGCGGGCGACTTGTTGTTGGGGTTGGGAATGAGCGACAGGTAAGCAATGCCGTTGATCCAGCCAGCACCAAAGTTGAGAGGAGCCCAGTTACCGACACCCGAGCCAGGAGTTCCCCACAGGCAACCGTCCTGGACAGAGACACCGGCGTTGTTGACGTAGTACTGAACCGAGGTGGGCTTGCCCTCCCACTGGTAGTAGGACGACTCGTCGACAACACTCAGAATGGCAGACTGGCCAGCCTCCACCAGAGTGGGGATGACCATGTTCTCGGTACCGGGGTAGTCAGTGCGGCAGACGGCGACATCCTGGCTAAGCTCCGAGACAACGACAGCGGACTGGACGCCCCACTCACACAGGAAGTTGGAGTTCTGGTTGGTGCGGACAAGCTTGCCGTTCTGGCACAGGAGACCACCGACGGAGACACCGTTGGCGGGCTGCGACAGGGGCCACTGGGTCTTGGACATACCGGGCTGGCACGCGTACGAGCAGTAAGCGCCCTCGGTGCAGCTGCCGCCAGTGGAGCCGTCGGTGAGGTGCTCGATGCCGGACCAACCGCCAAATCCAAGCCAGTCAAGGGCAACGACTCCCTGGCCAGCGGGGAAAGAGGAGCAGTCAATGGTTCCGTCCTGGAACTCCTCGGTGGGGGCGACAAAGGCACCGAGGTCACCGCCAGACGAAGACGACGAAGACGACGAGGAAGAACCCGACGAAGCCGACGAGGACTGGGCAGGAGCAGCAGCCGAGGTCGAGGTGGTGGGAGCAGGAGGAGGAGCCACCGACGAAGTAGTAGGGGCAGGAGGGGGAGCCACCGACGAAGTAGTAGGGGCAGGAGGAGGAGCCACCGACGAGGTGGTGGGAGCAGGAGGAGGAGCGGCCGACGAGGTCTCGACGGGGGCGGGGGCGGGAGCCGTCGAAGGAACAGCGACAATGGCGGTGTTGACGTCCTGGACGGGAGTTCCGTTACCGTCAACGGTCAGAGTCACGTAAACGTACTCGACCTCAATGGCGCGCTTGTGCTCGTGGTGCACATGACGGGGAGCGTTGGCGACGTCGGGCGAGGCGATGGCGGCACCCATAGCGGCGGCCATGGCGACCGAAGAGACAATGGAGTACTTCATGGTTTTAAAGGATCGAAACGCGAAGTTAACACCAAAAAAGGGGATACAGAGATTCAAAAAGGATTGGACACGACCTCAGTCAAACTGGAAGATTAGCAGATGCAAAAGGAGCGACGGAGAAAGCAATATAGCAAGGGGGAGGGAAAAGTCAAGAAGGCAAGAGGTCCACGAGTGCAAAACCAATAAATGGAAACAATTAATTGGCGGGCGGAGGCGGGTTGATCAAATAATACTGGCAAAAAACAAACGTGCAGCCGTCAATGCCAGCCCACCCCCTTTTTGGAGCGCGTAAGGCACGAAGCGCAGATGCGGCGTTTCGGGAGGTGGGACCCAGCCCTGCCCAGGGTTGAGGGGGCTAAGGGATACCAGGGAGATGCCAGGGGTTGAACAGGCAGGGGCAGGCAACAGGAACTGGCAGGCAACAGGCATGGACTTCACTTGTCTCGTTTTTTCACCTTGCGGTGTTGTGTGACGATCGAGCGATCCGGGAGAATCACGAGGCGGAGCGAGGGTCAGTTGCCGAATGGGGCAAAACAAACACGCAGCGCGGCCCTGACCCTGGCGGTTCAGGACCCGCCGTGCCCGTGCCCTGTCAAATTCCACACGCAAAGCCACGGGGGCCATGTTGGGCGTGATGATACGAACTCGAGGCAAGCCATTCCGCGAAGCCAACAATGAACGCGCCAAGAAGCTCGAGAGAACGTAACTCCTTAGGATCACCCATCTAAACACACTGCCTGACACGCCATGTCTTTACCACATCTGATACGAGGCCAACCGCGCCTTTTGTCGTTTCAAACCGCTTATACTCGAGCCATGTCGACAAGGAGATGAAGGAGAGGAGAGTAGGGGATAAAGGAGTAAACAGGGGGGATAAACAAGGGACAAGGAACAATCACTACAGGGATATACTCACAGGAACGGAACGAGGTCAAAGGAGAGACGGGACTGTTATTATAGAAAAGTCGTGATAATCAAACCCAGCTGACTAGACGAATTTGCTTTGAATTACAGTTGAACGTTAAAAGGTTAGGCGAATGATTGCAGATATATAGGCTTTGCAGCGAGGCCGGCGTAGCGAGCAAAAGATTTTCCCTGCTCCCTGCCCAGCCCGTGCCCTGGGCCCTTGCCGCGGCCTTGCCGCGCCCTTACCGCTGCGTCGTCCGCATTTGTGCGGGCCGGGTAGCACCGTGCGGATCCCCAGGGCTAGGGCGCACCCGAAAGAACTCCCATCTAGACGCATCTGGCAGGCCTACCAAGTCTAGTAAAGCGATGAGCGGTAAGTTGCACAGGGATAAAGGAAGGGGTGAGCGCCTCGGCTCAACTGTATTCTTGGCACAACAGCTAGGGCCAAGGCCAAGACCCTCGGACCAGGGTACCTTGCACTGCCCATGTGGGTCTGCGGTTCTGCGGTTCTGCGGTGCCGTGGTACTACGCGTATATCCTGGCATGCCCGACCCAGGAAGGTAGCATGAAGGTCTTTTCAGTTTGCCGTGTTAGGAAGGCCGCCAACTCCACTGGCTACGGCTCGGGCCGCGCCGTCGCTAATGCACAGCGGTGTGGCGACATGCACCAGCTTATTACATGCCCCACGAACTGAGCGATACCTCGCCCTGCGGATAGGCCGCGGTGCCTAATAGTCTTAGACGAGAAGTCATTAAGCGGCATACCTTCAGCACTGTGAGTAGCTCATTATAAGCAAACTCATTGTGACCAGTACAGCTGTACAATAGTGCACACATGTACTCACGACTGTCATAGCTGTGACTCTCATAGCTGTGACTGTTATAGCTTTGATAGGAGCTCTTCGATGCTACCTCGCTGTACCTCTGACTCTGGCTGTACCTACTGCTGTACTTCCTGCAGCTTCAGTCGGCCGGTCGTTCGGTTCCGCCTGCACAGATACGACGCCAGAAGCAGGATCCAACTGCCGGCTCGCCTATCTCTTTTTGGTGATGCCTTGAAGGGCGTCCGATGTTTTGCCTGTTCGGGCGTAAAAAATATCGAGGGCACGGCAACTTCAACGGCTTTGTCGATCGGTGCATGTGCAGCAGCCGACTTGAAGCCGGCACAACCGCTACGGACCGCTGGATTGGGAACTGCACTTATCCACGACGGCCACCGACTTGCCGTAAGTACAGCACCGTTACGGATATCCGTGCCGCCCAGTCTAGTGGCAGCCTAACGGCTCCGGCGCCGTTGCGGCGGGATCGCCGCATGCACTGCACCAGATGCCCGTCTGCAGTAGTATCTGGCGAGTCTTGCAAGCAGTAACCGGCCAGCTGGTACGATCCGGAACGAAAATCTCAGAGAGAGAAAAGAGAAACCAAGAGAAAAGAAGGTAGGGAAAAATGAAGGTAGGGAATACGAAGGTACGGAGGGAGGGAAACTTGTGCTGTTATGTGGATTCAGACAACTCACGTTAGTCAGATTTAGTAGCTCCGATCTGGCTTATCACCGATCTGTACCGATCTGGCTACTCATCGTGTGCAGTTTACTACCGTCGCTGGCACACTCGCGTCTCTGAGAGCGAACTGCCTTCTTGTGAGTTGAACCCATATCAAGTCTTGGACAGATGTGCATAGTATGCTGCATTCCTTACAACAGTGTCATCCCTAGCTGTCTGGATCTTCCGTATAACAGCTGGACAAGTTTGTACTTATTAATTCTCGAGTCCCCATCTAGTCTAACATTCGCTTATTTACCTGATTAATTAAACTGTTTCAGTCGTATTACACTAACGCAGTTTAACCGGTCGGTACAGGTGCATCACTGGTACCTGCAGATGCATCAGGTACGGGCAGTACACCACCACGACACCGTCAACACCACTACAAAACGACTTTTGTAGTTATACAACACAAATATATATCTCGACCTACTTCATTTAACGCTACAAGGTGGTTTGGCATAGTGGCCTGTCGTGGCCTACTTCCACGCCGCTGCCTGCGTAACTCCTGGACCACTGCGTAGCCCGCAGCACACCAAACACTTGCAATTTTGCGTGGAAATTTCACCCCACACAACCAACCACATTGTAATCAAAATGGCCGCCGAAGAACCCAAGATCCAGGAAATTGTCGACTCCGAGGAGGAGCACACTCACGAGCACACTCACGAGCACACTCACGATCATGACCACGACCATGACCACGACCACGACCACGAGGAGGTCGATGCTGGCGCCGGCGTGAGCGTGCACTCGCGCGGCGAGAAGAAGGCCCGCAAGCTCATTCTCAAGCTGGGACTCAAGAAGATCGAGGGCATCACCCGCGTCGTCCTCAAGCGCTCGCGCAACGTCACTTTTGCCATTGACAACCCCGATGTGTACAAGAACCCCGGCACCGGCACCTACATTGTGTTTGGTGAGGCCAAGGTCGAGCAGCCCAACCAGCTGGCTCAGCAGATTGCCAACCTCGCTGCCGGTGGCAACAGCGCCGCTGGTGCCTCTGCTGACGCGCCTGTCTCCAAGGACCCCGCGTCCATCCAGGCCGACCTTGCTGCCGCTGCTGCTGCTCCGGCTGCTGCCGCGTCTGTGCCCGACGTTGCCGACGAGGACGTCAACACCGAGGGCCTCAACGAGGACGACATCACGCTCGTCATGGACCAGGCCAACACCTCCAAGGCCAAGGCCGTTGCTGCTCTGAACAAGAACAAGGGCGACGTCATCAACGCCATTATGGATCTGACTGCTTAAGTGTATATAGACCAATCAACGTGCTGAGATGTACTAGTAGAACATGTGCCAGTCAAGCCAATTGACCAGTAAGGGCCATTGACCACTAAGAGTCATTGACCAGCCAATTGCAATTGATCAGAGAATATGATTGAAATCGTATGAACTCACCGTCAATTGCTATATTGTAGTATTTATACAGGTCTCGTGGCATAGAGCAAGGTAAGCCCTAACCGCTATCACCGAGACAGCATGAACTACAAGTTCGCTAACCAACTAATGAGCAAGAATATACAGTGATGAGCATACAATGATGGGTCCGTAATCAGTTCGTATATGAACCGTTGTATTTCCAGCGCAAGTTACATTCCTGTCGCCAGCGCGCGAATCAACATTCGCATGAACATGCGAAGTACCCCTGTTCATCATACACTCTCTCCACTACGGAGTTATATACTCGGCTCTGCCTGTAGCTTATATCTCACATGACTTCATCAATCCACCAATCCATCTCCACCGCTTTCATCCATATGTAGCTATTACACACCACCGCTCCAGTCCTTTATCCCACCCCTTGTCACTACTCCATCAGTCCTCCTCTCTACACATCAGAACTACCCATCACCAATTACCCACCAGTAATTACTCACAACTAGCCACCACTCAGTTACTGTCTAGACGTATCCATCTAACAACATTCATCGCTCATTGACTATCTACTCTTGAATAGCAGCATACTTCTGCGTCCACTCCTTGGCCGTAGCAATGGCCTTGGGTTCGTCTTCCTTCCAGCTCTGGGCCACGTCATTGGCCAGTGGGTCGTCCTGAGTTAGCTATGCGCAATTGTGACAGTACTGTGCTACTCACGGGGTTGGGAGCGCCGAGAAGCGCCTGGATAGACAGCAGGATGGTGCGAATTTGAAGCGCGGGCGACCAGTTTGCTTAGTTAGCGGATCCAAGGACTCGAGTCAAAGCTCAGTTTTACACAGCAACTCACACTTGAGGACATCGAGGCAAATACGGCCCAGTCGATCTATGTTGGGGTGGTAGATTTTCGTGAGAAAGCGGATCTTGGGTGCTTCCACTGAGTTAGCATGTTCAACAAGTCTACGACGTCATTCTACTCACTAGGATAGTCCTCGGGAAGAAACAGCTCAAGGTTAAACCGGCCGCCCTCGTAAGGACTCTGAGAAGGTCCGTCGACCGTGACATCAAAGTATCGAAGGTTGTCATCGTGCGGTTTGGCCGAAATGCCGGCCACCGGCTCGGTCATGAGCCTCTCGGTTTCCTGAGTTAGCAACGGGCGACACACATCACAAGACGTCCACACAGCCTCCGAGACTCACCTTGATGATTCGCTTGGAAAGTGCTGCGGACATGACGAATAAACAGATGCTAAATGGAATGGAAAGTCACCGGGCTTTGCACATTATCAAATGCAAAGCGGGGCCGCACCACTGCGCCGCGCCACACCAGCGATACGAACGAGCGTCTTTTTCAGTCGTGTGCACTGCCATGACTACGCCAACAGCCGTAGGACGCGCCATCGCCATTGGCCTCGGATGTCTTCTGGGTGGCTATGGCTCCATGTACATGCTGTCTGATTACCAGCTGGTGAGTCAAGTGTGTAGAGTCGTGGATAAGGCTAACGTAGATTCAGCGGCTCGATGATCCAAACGAGACAGACGAGTCAGGGAACAAGATCCAGCGCTCCTTCAAGGTGTCGTTCCGGCCCGTCGAGCCTCTCAAGCTGCGTCCCGAGGCAGAGGAGAAGTTTCGTCAGCGTCGTGAGAAGATCCTGTCAGAAAAGGAGGCTCTGGCCACGGAGACGAAGCCTGACGAGAGCTAGTCTAACGACACAACAGGTACCAGGATCCTGAAGACTTGAAGTAATACTCGAATCACCGCTCTTTGAGCAGTACGAGTCGTATGAGTGGTGCGAGCAGTACCTGGAAGTGACTGCTTCTACAGTACAACTTCGAGTCCACCACCTCCAATATGAGCTTCCTGCATCCAGCTGTGTCGTTTAACTCCCGGTACCGTTACACTGTTACTCACTTGTTTCGATTACCTACATTGTATATATAATGACTTTACTTGATTTAGAACGGACTTGTTATCAGTCTTTCATTCCTGCTATACCATACCGACGAAGTAATGTTGCAGTATGTGCTCTATACAGCATGCACAACTCATCAGTCTACTTACAGATTCACACAGCTCACTAGCATTAACTACACCAGCCTACACAGCAAAAGTATACAACAAGCTGTAAAATCGTCTAAAACCCTCAATATACAGCATCCCTGATCCTTCTTTCTTACTCTCATTAGACTACTTAACTGGACTTCATCGACCCGCCTATCCGGCATCGACCCTAACCCAATTCAAATCAGTTTACATCTTCTCTGATTGGCTCTTCGTGCGAATATTCCCCCACACTAGACCTCACCTAGGAAGACACAATGCTGGCCCGTCGTCCTCTGTCTGCCGTCACGCGAGGTATGTACTATGATTGCTTCAATTCCCCTTTGTCCGAGCCAGCCCCGCTAACCCAGCCTCGGCCCGCCCTCTGTTTGCCCAGCGCGCTTCGCAGGTGCTGTTTGCTGGATACCGTCAGCTCAGCACCGAGTCGACCACTGCTGACCAGGCCCTCGAGATCCTCAAGAAGCAGCGCGCCAACCGACCCGTCTCACCCCATCTCCAGATCTACCAGCCCCAGCTGACATGGTACCTGTCCGGTCTGCACCGAGTGACTGGTGTCGCTCTCGCCGGCAGTCTCTACGCTTTCCTGCTCGGATACCTGGCTCTTCCGCTCGTTGGCCTGCCCTTTGACGGTGCTGCCGTTGTCAGCGCGTTTGGCGCTCTGCCTCTCGCTCTCAAGCTGGCACTCAAGTTCGTTGCTTCCATCCCCTTCACCTTCCACATCGCCAACGGCTTCCGACACCTGATCTGGGACACTGCTTCGCAGCTCACCATCCCTGCCGTCTACCGCACTGGCTACGCCGTTCTTGGCTTCACTGCCATTGGCTCGCTCTTCCTGACGTTCCTGTGAGCATATCTAGTTATTATTATCATCAATTTGATGGTCCGTATGAGTAGTCACTGTATCTGGCTCTAGGGACGTGTCCCAATGGGCACAATCATCATTGGATCTAGAAACTGTCGTTAGTGGATCTACAAATGACCCACTGGGCTCTGCGCTCTCTAGGAGCGAGCTCCATCTTACATATTCCGGAACTCTGCTGCATGATGCGTATGATCTGTGCCCACCGTAGCAAAATGTCACCAGATACCTAGCCGGTGGTTCGTTAAATGCCACCCCTCTCTTGTGGATACGATGAAACGTTTATGCACTCTTGAGAGAAACTGGATAACGGTTTCAACAGGCAACGCCGAAATGGGCCGACAGTTTAGGCGCAACGTACGTCAGACCAACGCCTCGACTGCGCAAGCGCCAAGGTACCGCTGTTTCACGAATGCTAGCCTTATCGCAATTGTCACTACAGGACAGAAATTGTAGAGCAGGGCTTGTACCCAGGAAACTGGATCGACTCCGCTCACCATTGACATCCTCCGCTCTCTCATGCCTGCTCAATTGATCGCTTCCTTTACTGGAGTCGCCAGGCATATGCTTGGGTCGTCACCGTCCGTAAGAAGGACTAACTCAATCATGCAGGGCGTCGCCAATTCAAGGCACACACAGTAAACGGGCCTGTATTACTCAACTTGCCGACCGCATGAAAACAACACCACTAAGAACTGCAGCAGACCGAGTCCCCCAACATTGATACCCCCACTGGGACCTGGTAATACACCTTCCGCCCATTCAATTGGCTCACGCTCGTATCCCAGAGTCAGCATCCTTTCGTCCGTAATCTTCATATCCACCGGAATTTTGTTAGAGCACATTTGAGCTAGGGTACGAGACACGACGATCGAAATGGCAAGATCCAGGGAGATGTGTATCAGTGGAGACAATCGGATAACCTAAGAAATGTATGGTATAGTATATCTCTAGACTAGTGGCAGCTTAATTGCTTTCATTGTAACGTGACACGCCTCTTCGTGCATATTTTTGTAGCACCGCGCCGTAGAGGCCGCTATTGTGTCTCGCACTCCCCCTCCCCAGGCGGCTCCCGGGCGTTCGAGTTTTGCTTACCGCCAGATCGCCAGTTTTCCTGTTTAGCACTTGTATCACGGCTACATGTCTAGTGATTCCTCCCCGGTGTTGCCAGATGTCTTATGGGCTCGTTCCAAAAGCACTCCACAATCGCAACCCAACTGAGCCCTCCTGAACTCCGAGTTGCGCATTCTCCACCAGTATAAAGTCGATTAAGCCACAGAGGCCGCCTCGCTTATACAGGCTTATTGACGAATATATTAGCTGGCTCTATTCAGGAACATGCAGTCCCTGCACCGATCGGCACTGCATGGACTTATTTCAATAGCCGAACCTAAATATGAAGCGTGCTCCCGTCTGCCAGGCCGCTAGGGCTGCCCACAAGATGATCCGGACACCGGCTATACGCCCTGTTTCTCTGCTCCGCGGCTCGATACGTAAGGGTTTCACCCGTGTGGACTGTGCGATGGCAGGGCGACTTGGCGGTCTTGGTTGTGGTTGATACGCTCGGTTAGACTATAGGCTCAAAAACACTTGCCTAGCCAGTCGCTGCGAGCAACCTCCGTTCGGGCCACTCGCATGAGATCTGGATCTATATGTGAGCTTCCTGCACAGACGATAAGTCACAGAATGCGTGTTCCTCTGACGAGCTTAGCATGCTCGGCTTTTGCGTATTTAGACTAATAGCCGGGACGTTCATTCGGGTGAAACAGAAGCGAGTGGCCGAGATCCCGGCTGAGACCTTCGTGAAACAATAGTACGTAGCAAATCCGAATTGCCAGTGAGTCACACAAGGCGGGGATATCCGTGATCAAGAAAAGTAACACACTGACCTGCAATCTGGAGTGGCAAGCGCGGTCGGCTACCTGGGGTCGGTATAAAAAGTAACATGGTGTTGCAGGAAACTCTAAACTACCACATCACATTGACAAGTCGGTGTCCCAGTAACGAGGTACAGAAAAATACAGTCTCGCTACAAGGCAAGGTGATGGTCTGACTGGGACCCCAAGCAACCCACCACGACCCAACCGAGTCAACTACCGTCGAGAGGTACCCAGGACGGTGTTTTGATACGTTAGAGACTAGTCGTGTCGGGGTCCGAATGGATAGACTTTAGTCATGCTACGATTCCCAAACCAATCAATCATGGCTGTCACTATGAAACGGTCGTTGCGTGGCAGAAATTGTGGAAATTGTACCCAAGCGGTCTATGCCCATGCCGAGCCGACGAAGTAGTTGTGAGCCCCCACCACTAGCTAATGGATGGGTCCTGCAGATCAGTATTGGTAAAGTGGGTCTGGGGCCCACATAGCATATGGAGGGTACTGCAGCGAGTACTAGTTGAGTAAAATCAATACAAGCGTTAAGCTCGAAGGAGTGTGATTTATTTGTGGCCGCGTATGAAAGAGAGACACACATGGTTTCGAGTCAGAGGGGCGAAGTAACCGGAAGGCACGGTGTACATCAAGTTTCATCCACGACCTGTCGAGGACCTAGTGCCTTCCCAGCTGGGTCCAGACTGCTCCAGCTAAGGTTTACATTCTGAGACAGGTTAGGAATACATTGTAGGTAGTTGCCGCCAGTTCCTAATTTAGATGTGGAGCTGCTAGGGTAACAGCGACGGCGTCAAACTTAGCCCGTGATCGTGCCGCCGCTTGGCCATCGATCTTCCCTCAAGGTTGGAGCTTTCCGTGTGCAGTTGCTTTTGAAGGGTTACTATATTCTACATATATGGGCGAATAAGGTTTGTTACAGGGTCGATTTGCTGGACTGCTTGGTTTTGTGGTGCTGCTGCGAAGGTATTAGCGAAAGTTCCCGTAACATGCGTTGAAGCAGGATAAATCTTGCTTCACCCTGCTCCTGACCTAGATAGAGTATTGTGTTGCTTTGACTGCGGCGGCGCGGGCACTCGAGTATAAATAAACCGAATGTTCCTCGACTGTCAGGAAGGTCGGTTGCCTCCAAGTCATTTTCGTTTTTTGCTTTTGGCCATTGTGGAGCTGTTGATAGGGGAAACATCTTAGGGCCCACACACGAGCTTCGCATATTTAACGGCCCAGTTTTAAGGGGTGTTTTGGTAGAGGAGTCTACCATCTGTGTATTCGTGCTCCCGTGGAGACTGACAACATGCAAAAGGCATTTGCTGTCAACTACGACCGGAATCCCAATTGCATATCGCCCACGCTGACGGCGAATGAACAAGAAGCTACACGTAACGTCAAGCTCATTGATCGGAGGGCAGAGCCGTTTAAACCTACTCTTCCAGGTATTGACAGTCTGTTCAGTCCTTGCAATGCCGCGAAGGATGGAGACGAGCCGAGCACCACGAGATGGACGGCACCGCGCACCCCGTTCCCGGTGACACCACTGCACAGTCCACCAGGAACCATTAAGATGTCTCCAATAAGCCTTCCGTCGATAGGAAGTTTTAAGGACGATGCCGCAGCTCGGACGCCTCGCGCATCTGCATCTCCAAACTACAATCGGCAACAATTATTGCAGCTTCCGAATCTGGCGCCTCCAGATCGAGACTCGAGTCCTAATTGCTGTCGAGGAGGCTCACCCTCGACAACCAACACTGGCCATGCCATTCCGGCAGGTGCTGCCGGTGAGTATCAGAAGAGCAGGCTGGGGACCATGCATCGGCAAATGGGGGCAGTACAGACTGCGCATCTTGACTACCAGGGATGCTGTACTACAGTTACCACATACGGAGAGCGCCCAGATAACAAGATGCATTATAGAGACGAATCTCGTGCTGTTTACTATGCCCACAGACCAGGCCACCACAGCCACGGCAGCCATGGCCAAATGAGTAAGCCGTATGCGTATGCGTACCACCCTTACGAGCGCTCAGCGCCTCATTCGCGACCACTGGCCCAGAACCAGTGGTATCACCCGCACGAGACCCAGGCTATTGTCCACATGGGTGGAGTAGCCGTTGAGTACGATTCGGCGGAACATCGATCGACAGGGCCGCTTCCTAATGGACCGGCAGGGCCCAACCCTACCCCGATGAGAGGTCTCGGCATCTACCGAGCAGCCCCTGAGACGCTGAGCGAGACGTTCCGATTCCCGGGCTCTTATGGATACGGGCGTGGGGGTGACCAGCCTCTGATCACAGCGAACAAGGATATCAAGCGGCGCACCAAGACGGGATGTTTGACATGCCGCAAGAGACGCATCAAATGCGACGAGAAGCACCCGACGTGCCTTAATTGCGACAAGTCGAAACGCATTTGTCTCGGATACGATCCCATTTTCAAGCTCCAGGCAGACAAGCGATGCCGCAAGACGCTGTCGATAACGTCGACCGACTCGGCTGTGTCCCCGTCGAGTCTTGGATCTGGCGTGCTCGCCGGCGATGAGTCGTGGAAACCCGGGTCTCCGCCTGGTTCGAAGCTCACGAGTCCAAGCATCGACGCAAAGGACGATGAAGAGGAGGAAGGCAGCAGTCGCAGCTGTCCCGAGGACATCGGTGGAGAAACCGATGGGGTGGCAGTCGAGTCCAATGCCAATCGCATGAAGATTGCCAGCCTACTCGATGCAGCCGAGGTTCTCGAATCGCGCGACACTCGCTACGCGGCCAACAAGCACTGGACGGCAACGAACCGGCGGTCCCGCCGATCCCAGTTGCGCTCGCTGTCGAGCGACGTGAGCGTGTCGAGCTGGGATGAGCTGTGCCAGCTGTTCAAGGACGAAGTAGCTCCCGAGCTCGACCACATGCTGTGCACATCACGGTTTGGCGAGATTGCCGGTAGCTGTCTGCCAGTACACGGCAAGGCACGAGATTACGCGGGCCGCAAGGGTGACGTTGCAGCACTCGAGGCCATTCGCCAGCTCATGTCGCTACTGTACCCATCTCTGTTTCTGGACGGACTCGCAATGGACGACTCCAAAGCGGCCAAACTCGAGGAGATGCGCATCACCAACAACTACAAGCTGCTGCGGTGCGTTGTGCAATTGGTGCATTCTGGGCGCGACACGCAATTTCTGCCTGTTGCCAGCAGCGACACCAGCATCAAAGCACGCGTTGAGGTGCTGCACCGGTTTGTGCACAATCGTGACGATGCACTCGGCCCCGGCGAAATGACGACGGTGGTGGGCGAACTGGCTACTGGACCCGAGGTGTGGAGGTTCCTCGAGCACCTCGCGGGTGCAGGCCGGCTGAGCGACGAGCAGATCGACACGATTGCCGGAGGCAGTGCTCGGCAGGACAAGCTCGACCCGTCGCTGTCGGTGGCACTGCTGCTGGGACTGCACTATGCCGCGTCGCGAATCCATGCCGCGCGCGAGTCGCGCATTCGCATCCGTCTATTGGAGCTGTCTGGTTCTGACGTTCTCGCCAAACTATCGCATCGGCTCATTGACCTGACTTTGAATCTGTAGCCAGCGAACAGCCAATGTAGCGAGTGTAGGCCCGCACACTAGCCTTGGGCTTACGTAGCATAATTTAATTGTATCCCAAGAGGAGAGCAGCAAGCATTTCAATTTAAATCCTCTTCGTAGAATGTGGTGGCAGCAATTGTCACGGTTCATTCGACAGGTAGATGCCCCTGTACTCTCCTGTAGTGATACCCCTGTACTCCTGTAGCGATGGCCCTGTACTCTTGTAGCGATGTCCCTGTACTCTTGTAGCGATACCCCTGTATATCCATCTGTGAATCACCGTGTACTCCATGTACCCGTGTACGCCGTGTACCGCGTATGCGCGTGAAAGGTGAAGATGCAGCACTCCTGCAGATCTCGGTACATGTATATCCGGCAGATCTGTGGTGCATTCCAGCATGCACCATACACGAGGGGACACACGCGTGCTCAATTACCGCATTAGATTCATCCCTTTTTCCTATAGTCACTTACGTTTGGCCGGGAATGTTAGCATGTCAATATAATATCTAGCCTTAGTGAGCTAACTCGTCAATGAGCATCACAACTGAATGACATAAACTGGCTCAGTCTTCGTACAAATACTAGATCAGGACGTGTGCACAGTATAGATCCAATAGCACTTCGATAACTGTCATCTTGCGCCGTTGGACCTGACTCGTCCGTGGACTTGCCTGGCGTTGAGACTCCATTATAGTCCTACATTCTATACTCCTTGAGCGGGCTTCCAAGGTTGGCGTTCTGTTGAAGGATCGCTCCTGCTGGCCTCTGACCGGTAGGTACATGTAAACCTGCGTTCAGGATAACATCGACAGTGTCACCTGAGATTCGCCTGCTCCTATCTGTTTCCTCGTCAACGTAATCACTACTGCCCATGGCTAGTGGAATGACAGTGTGGAACTCCAAGTTACAGTTATCTAGACCCAAGTCGATACGTCTTAAGTATAGAGGGCGTGTATCCTGCGGCATGATTAGCAGCTGCCGATCCGTAGTGAGTAGTTGTAACTCTGGCCTGTGTTATTGAAGCACTCTATGAAAGACGTGACATTGAACTAAGAGAGCGGTACTGCAGACACACACTGCAGGCACAGAAGTAGACACAGTCCTGTTAGTGAACCACGACTAAGGAACATGATTGTATAACTGTGTACAACTATAACTGTATATAACTGTTAACTGTATGACTGAACCGTCTATAGTACCACGATGACCGCTGCATCTGCCCCTACCCCGATCTTCAGCCGCCTGCTATACATAGCACATTCCGCAACTAAAAATAAACCGTAGATCCTGTAGGGTTGCTAACCAGACTCCGAGTCACTACGGGAACGAAAAGTGACGTAGGCAATGGAGCCGGCAGAATACGCCCGAGCGCAGTGCAACGGTGGGGCTAAGGAAGCGAACCGGCGACACCGCGGCAGCGATACCTGCTACAGTGCTGTGATTGGCCAGCCTGACACTCTGCCTCATGAAACTAATTGCTACACTCACACTCTGCTACACCAGGTGTTGATATGCCAACGCCAGATATCCCTCCTATAACCCTGCCAAGTTGGACCCACTGTTTTTTCTCCCGCCCGGCCCTCGTGCAGTTCACTGCCCTCACTAGCCCCCTTGCACCCTAACCTCCTCTGGCGTCGCGCATTACAACGATTTTCTCGGTGCGTAACCTTTACTTGTTCACATATACCCTGTGTTTTTTCATCCTTTGACCAGATTCGCATCCCCCCTTTTGCATCCTCCTTCTTAGCCCTCTGCTGCTTCATTGTTGTCGTGTGCCCCGCACGTCGTCTGTGCCCCCTTGCCGCTGTCGTTGCTGAAAACCCTTTTGTTTATAGATAAACTCGGCTCGTTGAAAGGTACGAACCGCGGCCAGCATGGACAACCTCAACAGCATCCCGAGGCCACCGCCTCACTCGTACTACCACTCGCTGGCGCCCGAGGGTGATCAGGCCCAGAACCCGTTCGCCTCGGAGACCCAGACGCTCGCTTCGCAGAACTCGTCCGACGACACCTCGTACCAGTCCGAGTCCCAGTACCACTACGGCTACGCCTCGACGGGCCCGTCACGAACGCCCCAGCAGGTCGTCCAGCGCGACTATGATAATGACTACCAAAACTCGGCTCCTCCCGTTGTGCCCCCGCACCGCGCTGTTCCCGGCGAGACCTCGTCGAGCTCGTCGGCCAGCTCGCGTGGTCCCTCAGGCTCGAGCATTCCGTCACACTTGCCGCGCAACCAGACCCTCACGGTCACATCGCCCAATGCCGCGGCCCTGTCGCGCAACTCATCAAGCTCCTACATCGCCATGACGCCCTCTGAGTTTGACCGCTACCCGCATCGCATCAGCTCCTCGGCCGCCCCCTCCATAGCATCGGGGTCGGGCGCGCCGTTATTGCGCGGTAACGGCGAGTCGCGCATGGCCGGTGCAAAGCCCGGTCAGTACCGCAACTCGACGCTATCCGATCGCTCGGGCTCGTCAGGCTCGTCAATGGACCACGACTATAGCCAAAACAACCCGTTTGTGGTCAACGCCGACTTCTCCCCCTTTGGCGGCTACCCGGCAAGCTCATTCCCCCTGCATCTCGACGAAAAGGAAGCCGACGACTACCTGCACAACCCCGATCCCATCTTTGACGAGAAGTACAGCCGCAAATGCCAGAAACTTGACAAGCGCGGATGGGCGTCCATATCCGCTCTTGCATGCCTGGTCATTGGTGCCATTATGCTTTTTATTGTGCTGCCTGTGCTCACCTTCTCGGGTGTCCATGTCGGCAAGCCCACCATTCAGTTGCAGACTGTCGAGGTGCTTACAAACTACCAGTACCCAACACTGGGTGCTCTGCGAACAAACCTCGTCGACAAGGACACTCCCACCGATGCCTTGACTCGCCAGGCCATGGACGGCAGCAACTGGGATATTGTGTTCTCCGATGAGTTCAACGTCGAGGGCCGTACCTTTTACGACGGCGACGATCAGTTCTGGACTGCGGTTGATCTTAACTACGCCTCGACCGTCGACCTCGAGTGGTACGACCCCGATGCCGTTACGACCGCGGGCGGAACGCTGGTGCTCACTCTCGACGCCTTTAAGAACCACAATCTCGGATACCGTTCCGGCATGGTTCAGTCGTGGAACAAGTTCTGCTTCACCCAAGGCATCCTCGAGGCATCTGTCAAGCTGCCCGGAGCCGGTGACACCCCTGGTCTGTGGCCCGGTGTGTGGACCCTCGGTAACTTGGCACGTCCTGGTTACATGGCTACTTCCGAGGGTGTGTGGCCCTACGGATACAGCGAATGTGATGCTGGCATCACGCCTAACCAGTCGTCGACTGACGGAATCTCGTACCTGCCGGGCCAGAAGCTCAATGCCTGCACTTGCCAGGGCCATGATCACCCCAATCCAGGCACTGGCCGTGGAGCTCCTGAAATCGATGCCATCGAAGGAACTGTTGGCAGTGGCTCCATTGCTAATGGTGTCGCTTCGCAGTCGCTGCAGGTTGCTCCATACGACATTTGGTACCTTCCAAACTACGACTTCATTGAGATTCACAACAAGTCCATCACGGCTATGAACACGTACTGCGGAGGTCCATTCCAGCAGGCCATTTCAGGTACGACAATGCTCAATACCGACTGGTTCGAGCTTGACGGAGCCCAGAGCTTCCAATCGTATGGCTTTGAGTATCTCAACGACGACACAGACGGTTACATTCGCTGGTTTGTGGGACACACGCCTAGCTTCACGCTGTATGCCCCTGCCATTGGACCCAATGGTAACATTGGCCAGCGCCAGATTTCGCACGAGCCCATGTCCATTGTTATGAACTTGGGTGTGTCCAATTCGTGGACTTACATCGACTGGAACGCGCTGACATGGCCGTCGCACATGGAGATTGACTATGTGCGTGTCTACCAGCCGCCCGGTCAGACCTCCACAACTTGTGACCCCACGGACTACCCGACCTTCGACTACATCCAGGAACATCTTAATGCTTACAGCGATGTCAACCTGACGTCGTGGGCCATGGCTGGTTACGCCTTCCCGCCTAACACGCTTACAGGAGACTGTACGTGATCTTGTAAGTTATATATTAGATGCTCATCTTTCTTCAGCCAGTAGCCTGGTAGAACCAGACGGTAGTAGCCTCGCTGGTAGACCCGGTATTAGAACACCCTCGTTTGTCGAGAGTATCGCGTCTTTGGTCCTACCAGAGTTGACCTTAGGCCTGTAAGCATGTAGCCCGTCAGTTTGTTTGCTAGACATTACTTTGACTCCTGTGCTACTGCTTCTTTGATCGCGACACGAGCCAGCTGAGGACGGCACTCAGATTGTTTGCCTCTTTGACTGAAATAGAGTAGCACGTCACAAGCCGGTCCTTGATCGACTTGAGGTCCAGCTTGTCGATAACATCGTCTACACTGAGCGCTTCTGGCAAATCGTTCTTGTTGCCAAGAACCAGCAGCGGAATGCCCTGTAGAGATTCTCGAGCAACGAGGTTGTGCAGCTCCGTCTTTGCCTGTGCGTATGTCGATTCGTCGGCAGCATCAAGCACAAATCTGCGTTAGTCAAGAGACTGGATATCGGCATTCACTTACATGATGGCGTTGACCCCCTTTGAGTAGCGTTCCCACATGGATCTGAACCGTGCCTGCCCGCCGAGATCCCAGCTTTGTTAGTCTTGCTCCGACTATGCGAGGAGACAGTTTGAGGGTAGAACTTACCACTTGAGTGTCACTCGCCCGACGGTGATTCGCTTCATGGAGAATCCGACTGTTGGAATGGAACTGTGTTAACACAGAGCTTGCTGTGGACAAGAGACCTACTCTGCTGTGAATCCATCTCCCTGAGTTAGTAACAGTACAAGTATGGTGCACGCCTAGTCACTCACAATCAACACCCGTAGAAGAGAAGTTTTTCCGGCATTCTGGAGCCCCAAGAGTGTTATGTCGAGCTGGGTTAGTGAGGCAAAGTGACGATATGGCAACACAAACCTCTGTGGACCTGGGTTAGATATGAATACACACACACGACAACACTCACCAGAATAGGGACAATAAATAGTCGTACGCTTTGCGAAACCAGTCCCAAGCACCCATGTCTACGGTGTGGTAAAGCAAATCAAAGCTGCAGTTGCGATAATGCCGGGGCTGTGATCCGGGGAAGGGTACGCCTCGAAGCGGCGGCAAAGAGAATAAGTGAGAGCCTACACCAGTAATCAAATAAAAGGTAATGACAAGAAAGCAGATAGATGGTAAATAGAAAAGGTAGATAGATAGAGGGTGAACAAAAGACTAAAGCTCTTAATTTACTATGGTGCGGGAACAGCTCAGCTACATTGAGAAGCTCGTAGTGGGCTCTATAGTAGCATAAAATGCCTGACGATCACACATAGCTATTGCCGGCATCCTAAATACAGTTTGATTAGTATGAAATTAAACCATAGACTGCTGAACTCATAGACTACTGAGCTCGCAATAGCACAACGGCTATATCCGACTCTGATAAAGCTCTCTGCTCGGGATGTCGGGAGATCCATATGCAGGGTCCGCCTCACATGCACTCCGAGTTGCAACCAAACGGTCATCTGGTAGTTTCATCACGTATCAGCTCTGTTGTGTTAAGTAGAGTATTGTAATGTCAAGGGTGTGAGGCGACTCAGGTCACAGTTTAGTTGACAGTTACAGAGCAGGCACGTCGATTCACTATATCCAACTGGACGACCCACAATGCTACCAACACACCGCTACCATACATTATGGAGGACATAAAAGGAGTCAAATACAAACTGGACTCCTCACAACTCACTACACCACCTGTATATATTCCTGTTTAATTTCTTCTCCTGTCTCTATGTCTGCAATGACGGTTCACCATGCTCTGGCTGTCTGGCACGGCTGCGTTGCTGGGGCAACCTCTGTTATGGCCAAAAAATCTCAATATCAGATTAACCCCTGACTAGAAATCTGAAAGCTTGTCTACTCCTTGTTGCTTCTAAGCTCCTACCATTTACTCCTACTGATACCCAACATGTCGCGAGGCAGAGAAACGCCCTCCAAGCGCGGGCCAGGCTCGGCGGCGTCGACTGCTCCTACATCAGTGGCATCAGGTGCTTCGCCAGCGCCATCTGATAGTGTCACGGAGAGCCGTAAGCGCCAGACGAAGCGCGATGAGGCGATCCGACGCAAGCTCGACAACGACATTGCCAAACGCCGAAACCAGGTGGGAAAGACGAAGATGCCGCGTCGTCGACCGGCCGGCACGGTCATGGCGCTGCGTCCGTCGCCTCCGTTGACGATGAAGCTCGATACCTCGATCCACGACGCAGCCGAGTTCATGTCTGCTCGCCGCGAGAACTGCGTGCTGGTGCTTGGAAAGGATGAGAGCATCTGCGGCATCTTCACTGCCAAGGACCTGGCATTCAAGGTCGTTGGTGCAGGTCTTGATCCAAAGACGATGACTATTGAGGACATCATGACCAAGAACCCCATGTGTGCCAGCACAGAGACTTCTGCCACTGACGCCCTCAACCTCATGGTGTCGCGTGGATTCAGACACTTGCCCGTCATGGACGAGAACCACGATATCGCCGGTGTGCTGGACATTACAAAGTGCTTCTTTGAAGCCATGGAGAAGCTCGAGCGCGCTTACCAGTCGTCACGAAAGCTCCACGATGCGCTCGAGGGTGTCCAGAACGAGCTTGGCTCGTCCCAGCCTGCCCAGATCATCAGCTATGTTGAGGCTCTCAAGGCCCAGACTGAAGGCCCCGATCTCGAGTCGATTCTTAACGGCACCACCACAGCACCCGTCTACGTCGATGTTCGCACGAGCGTTGCCGAGGCTGCTGCGCTCATGAAAGAGAACCATACAACGGCAGTCCTCGTCACTGACCAGTCAAATATCTCGGGTATCTTCACGAGCAAGGACATTGTGCTGCGCGTCATTGCCACCGGCCTTGATCCCCAAAACTGCCGCGTCGTTCGCGTCATGACTCCGCAGCCCGATTTTGCCCCCAAGTCGCTGAGTATCCAGTCGGCGCTGCGCAAAATGCACGAGGGCCACTATCTCAATCTCCCCGTCATGGGCGACGACAACGAGGTTATCGGCATAGTCGATGTGCTCAAGTTGACATACGCGACACTGGAGCAGATCAGTGCTATGGGTGCTGGTGATTCCGAGGGCCCGGCATGGAACCGGTTCTGGATGTCGCTTGATAATGATTCAGAATCAGTGCATTCTGACGCGCAGCTACGGTCGTCTACTCCTATGTCTGACCGACACTCAACTGCCCCCGACGACGTGCCCTCATCGCCGCCCGAGGTTTCACCCTCTGAGCTTGCCCATTTCAACATTGGCAGCGATCTGGGCCCCAACGACTCTATCTCGCGTATGGGTGCCATGAGTCGTGGTGCCCAACTCGAGGAGACTGCGCCATTTCCGTTCAAGTTCAAGTCGCCAACGGGCCGTGTACACCGCGTGACGATTTCACCTCATGGCGGCATCGAGGCTCTTCGACAGATTATCATTGAGAAGTTTACTACCAGCGAAATCGAGAC
The DNA here is from genome assembly GCA_030570555.1 of Sugiyamaella valdiviana. Taxonomy (NCBI): domain Eukaryota; kingdom Fungi; phylum Ascomycota; class Dipodascomycetes; order Dipodascales; family Trichomonascaceae; genus Sugiyamaella; species Sugiyamaella valdiviana. Next base: position 767,460 of record JAJLWF010000001.1, read on the forward strand.
TGTGGGTGGTGCTGGCTCGGTGGTAGATGGCCGCATGGCAACCGCTGGGTTCGCCGTCAGCTACATCGACGACGAGGGTGACGCTGTTGCCATCACCAGCGATGCTGATCTTGTCGATGCCATCAACTTGGCTCGTCTTAGCGGCTTCGACAAAACAGACCTCTATGTGCACCACCCAGACAACCATGTCAAGCCTCCATCGCGAGCGTCACGTCCGGAAGCGGAGTCCAACCCAAAGTCTGCCCGCAGTTCATTGTCGGGCAGAGCCCCGCGGCCTCAAAACAACAGCCAAGAGATCGTTCCGGGTGTGCCCAACGAGCTACTTCTTCCCGGAGCTATTGTCACTCTGGCTGTCTCCATCGTCCTCGTGTTTACCTTTAGTCGTTCACGGTAAACGATTCCATAGCATAATACCAATGACCGCATGAGTAAGTCATGGGAGGCTCTAAGAAGCTGGATGAAATATGAAGTAGACTGTCACTTGAACTAGTTGTGGATAAGGCTTCTTCGAAGCTCGTGGTTCAAGACAAATCGTTAGTGAGCAAGAGCTCATATGTACAGTGCTAGTTGAGAGTGCTAATTGAGAGCCTCCTTGAGAAGGTCGGACTGGCGCTTGTTCTGTTCGGCGCGGGCGGCCTTCAGAGCATCCGAATATCGCTGCTTGAGAGCGCGACGTTCGGCTACGGCATCACGGAGCGTAATGTTGGTACCCTCAAACTCATCGGCATCAAGGTAAATGGCGTCGGGAATTCTCTCGTCGAATTTACGGCCGGCCACCTCGGAGACGAGGTAGGTCTGCAGGTCAGCGACCGTTGAGATGGACGTCAGAATGCGGTCTGGAATGGCTAGATTGAGTTCCTTGGAAACAGCAGTTGTGTATGCGAATCGCAATTTGAGGTCAGCTAGCGAGACATCGCCGATGTTGCCGGATTGTGAGCTCGAAACAGCGCCAAGACATGATTCAAGTGCCTGCGTGATCTGGCTCTCGGTCAGTTCAGGAGACGCAATGTTGGTGGGCCACGCGTTGACGGCAAAGCCGTTGTGTGTCTTCTCCCATGAGTCGTCTTTGGGCGGGCTACCAAGCACACGGAGCTTCTTGCGCCCCGAGCTAATGGCCTCTTCTCCACCTTCAATCTTCTTCATGACTTCCTTCGTCTTGGGCTGCACGACCGGCTGCTCCTTCATGCCCTTACGGCGGAAGAAGTCAAACAGGTCGGGTCGAGTAGCCGAGCCACTGAACATGCGGACACAGCGCGGTACCTGCCCGGAGGCCCGCCGTAATGACAACATGCTTGTGTAGTAGATGCTGTGAAGTGTAGTTTGAGTGAGGGCTAATTTGGAATTTTTCAGATCATGGGTTAGGGCCGATTCAGGGGACGACATAGCGGTTCCAAAGCATTAGCTATACGTCAGATTACATATAGCTACACGCCAGATTACATTAAATATACACAGACGAGGTAAAAGTGAGGTGAGGTGTTGAAGTGAGGTGCCATTGTATTTGTTCTTTTAGTATCAAACCCTTTGCAGAGCTTAAATCATAAATTGACCGCGATTGACCAAGTATGTATACAGGTTGCTGTCATTGATGGCACTGATCTCAGGAATGATGTTACGGTAGACAGTTGGCAATACGTTACTCATCTCAGGAAAATCCACCAGATGAGGAAGAGGAAGATGAGGGCGATGCCGGCAATAGGGGCGTACTGGCGGATCATGGCCTCGATGTTGATGCGACGAGCAGCGCGGCGGTATTTTTTCGACTCGGTGCGCAGCGACGACGACAGGTCAGCCATCTTGTCGAGACTGTCACCACGGTAGAGCAGGTCTTCTATATTCTTGGTCATGACTTTGGTGACGTCCTGCAGCTCGGCGTTGAGCTTATCGAGGTTCTGGGTGGCTCGAGCATCCTGGTAGACGCGTTTTGTCTTTTGGATAAAGCTGTCAAACTGCATGAATGCAAAGGGGCGCACGCCCTGCTTCATGGCGTCCTGGCCGTACGAGTTGTAGAACTCCTTGTCGAGCTCCTCGAGATACGAGAAGGCCAGTTTGCGCGGGTATGAGTGGTCGCTGATGCACATGTATATTAAGTCATTGGAGGAGAGGTAGCTGTTAGAGGGACGAATTCGCAAATGTCAGTGTGGATACTCACTGGATCGTGTAGTTGCCGCTCTCGATGGAGGCTCTGGGTTCCGAGTTTGCGGTGATCTTGCGCACAATCACCTTGAGCTGCTGCTTCTGCTCAGATAGGTTGTTGAGCTCCGATTCCTCATCGACAGACGCCGAAAGTGGAAGGCCTGAGTTAGTTTAGTTGTGTAATTCACGCAACCACGTACCATCGCTGACTCTGGCAATAAAAGTGGAGAGAACCATGGTGATGAGGGATGAAATGAGACACGGTGGGGGATTTAGCAGCGACGTGGCGGCGGGTAAACGGGTATGCATATAGAGTGGATATGCGCTGGTCAGGTGACGGCCCAGCTCGGGTCATGCCCAGCGACACATACAGGCGATGGGGTGGACCAATTTTGATGAGAGGAGTATATGGTAGAGTGAGATGGTAAGTGAGATGGTAAGGTTAGATAGTAAAGTGAGATGGTGATGTTCACCTTAGGCTAGTGTTGCTCAATACTAAGATGAACAAAGCGTTATACAAGCGTAGTACTTCCATCCTACTATACCTCACTATACCAGCTTACTGAGCTTACTGTTACTGGATACTACAGTATTATACCGGATTTGCTAACATCCACTTATAACTCAGTTGGCCCCTATTCCTTTACTTACCAGATATGCACCCCCTCTCGTTGATGCTCCATCGGGCATAACTGCCTGCCTCATCGAGCCATCGAGACCAAAACACCCCTCAGTGGCACGTCAGCAGGCTTGCCAAGGAGTATGGCCGCCCACCAATCGTGGACCCGTGTGGCTGCTGACCCCGCCATTGCAACCCCCTTTGCTTCGCCCGCCATTTCTTCCCCCGCAGCGGAATGAACCCAACAGCGCCGTTCGTGCTTAAATGTGGGGAAAGCGGCGGCTGCCATTAGCCGCTGGCTGGATGCGGCAACGAGACCCGAGCACCGGTTGCCAGCTCATCACAATTTCCGCCAAGGAGAAGCCAATGCCAGGGTGTAAATAGCAGCAGTCACATAATTGACTAATGGACTACTGAACTACTGGACTAGCCTCTAACTCGCCTCACTTACTCATCTCCGTCATATCACAGCTTCGTGACTGGCCCGAATCGGACACGCATCCGCCCGTCGCCGACAGACCCGCGCCAGTCAGGTGAGCACGGCTGCAAGCGTGCCGCGAATAGCCGTGGCACCGGGCTGCAGCCAAAAGCAACTTGGCAAGGCAAAATCTTTAATGCTGCGAGTTAATGCATGGCCGGCAAAAAAAACCGATGCCCTCCCCGGTTTAAATACAAACGTGCCGGCCCGTGTTTGTCACGAAATCTTATTCGAAAACTCCCCACTTTAAATATCGATTTTAACTCGCCTCCTTGTCATTTCTCGTCACACGTCATTTCTCATCACACGCCACTTTTCACTTGCCTTCCTGTCTGCTACTTTACCTCCTACTTACCACTTATAAATGCCCTCGGTCGACACGCTGTCGCACTCTCCTCACCGCCAGTTCTCGGCGCCCATCGCCGTCCCAGGAAGATCTCTGCTCACGCCTGAAAACGCCCACTTCATCCAGAATGCGCTGGCCGGCTACTCGCACTCGCTAGACGACCAGTCGGCCGCAGATGCCGCCGACAACGCCATCACCGCCTCGGAGGCGCTCGCTTCCCAGACGCCCTCGGCCATCCCCAGCGAACCCTCGTCGCCGCTGCGCTCGCACCGCAACAGCTACCTGTTTGGCCCCAACAAGTCGTTTCTCACGAGCCTGCTCGAGCAACCGCTTATTGAGGAGGAGGCAGTGGTGTCTGAGTCATGCATGGAAGTCGACAAGCCCGCCGGACTCGGATCGCTCCCGCCAGAGGTGCTGTCCATCATCCTCAAGAACGTCATGATCCAGAGCACCGACGAGCCGTCGGCGTCACTTGCACGCCTGCTGCGCACGAGCTTCATCTTTTACGATGTCGGCATCCCCGTGCTCTACCGCCATGTGTCGTTTCTGCGCCCACACACATTCGACAAGTTCCGCCGCTCGATCGAGCGCTCCGGATACGGCATCCTCGTCCGCTCCCTCGACTTCTCGGCGTTCACCAGCGTTGGTCTGGGCCGCACAGGCCGTATGATGATGGAGATCCAGATGGTCACGGCATCCACGGTTCTGGCTGTGCTCGACCTGTGCCCGAATGTCAACGAGTTTCTCGCTGCCGAGTCCATTGATATGGACCTCGACGCCCGCGTCATCAACCGTCTTATTGATATGCCGCGTCTCAACGCGATTGACTTTTGTGGTTCCACCAGCACAAAGGGCTTTATGAATGCGTTGAACCACTCGCTGCTGGCGCTCGACGCCGGCCTCCCAGTGGGAAGCACTCCGCAGCCCATTAGCAACATCACAAAGCTCTCATTCCACGGCTGCTCAACGATCCCGTCTGAGACCTTTGCTCGCATCCTCCCCAAGCTGACGAACCTCACCCGTCTCGACCTCACACATACGCTTGTCACTCCCGAGGCACTCCTGTCGCTGCCTACAACATGCCAGCTGACTCATCTGTCTCTGGCCAAGTGTGTCAAGCTCAACTCGCACGAGCTGCTCAAGTTCCTGCTCCTGCACCCGGCGACGCGCACACTTGAGTGGCTCAACCTCATGTTCGACGTCACCAAGCCGGCTCCCATCTCGGAGCGCGACTTTGACACCATCATGCGCTACATGCCCACGACGCTCAAATACCTCAACCTCAACGGCTGCCCTGTCCGCGAGTCGCATCTCCCGCGCATTGCTGCTCTCGCCGAGCTCGAGTCGCTGTCCATTGGCTACTCGTCCATCTCGGTCGACGCTCTGCAGAAGTACCTGCCCATGATGCCCAACCTCAAGTACCTCGATGTGACTGGCAACCCGCTGCTCAATGTGTGGTCTCTGCAGGCGAGCGCAGTATTCCGTGTCAGCGACAGCATTGACATTTTCGAGCTGTCGAGCGAGATTCTCAAGAAGCTCAAGGGCGTTCCCATTGATGGGTTTGCCGTTGAGCTCGGCAAGGGTCGTCGTGGCTGGCTGTACCGTGTGAAGCCGCGGTCTGAGCCGATGAGCACTGCCATCAATGAGCAGCCACTTCCGGAACGGTCTGGCTTCTCGTTTTCGCAGGTTGCTCAGGAGCGCATCCGCCGTCGCGCCAGCCCTCCGCCGCAACAGACACGCATTGTCAGCGATGCTCGTCTCGAGCTGAACGAGGACTGGGATCTCGTGTCTCGCAAGATCAACATGTCCGAGATCGGTGCCGCCGGTAGCAACCTGCCCCGCGCCTGTGTCCCTCGGGGTCTCTACGCCTACTACGGCTTTGATGTTTAGGCCACACACGTCGCATTAAAGGCTCTTCCGCATTACCCATGGTCTGTCTATCGCATACTCTATTTATTAATTGCATTATTTATTTAAACTTCATTTGTTATCCATTCATTAACCCATTCAATCTCATCTCTCGTCACCTGCATGGTGTTCCATGATCGACAGGGCACATTAGGGCTGCATCTGCAGTTTAGGCGTTTGCTAGGCGTTTCGTTGTCATTCAACCTTTGCTTTGCAACGCATCTCCGGTCGCTTCTCGGGTACTTGGCCAGCCTGCTGCCATTTCCATTCCTTTGTCCGCTCGAATCAGCTATGCCTCCGCCTCCTACGAAGTTCAACGGCAACCCGTTTGTGCCCATTGGTACGCCCATTGCGCGCGTGTTTCCTCACAAGGAACACCCGCTGCGTCCTCTCGATCCCGTCAATGACCGGTCAATTCAGACAAACAAGTTCTACGCGAACCTCCTCCTCGATACGCGCACTCTGCCGGCATTCCCGCACCCGTACGCGGTCTGGTGGTCCCACACGGACAACCTGCTCGGTTTTGCTGTCTCGCACTGCGTGGAGAATCAGCGCGTCTTTGGCCAGGATCCCAACGCGAATCCCGTCCAGTACTACTTCAACCCGGCAGGCATTCAGTCGGTGAATCTCGGAGCCATTGAGTTCTCGCCTAGCAACATGAAGCTAGCCACCGACTCGCATGGTCCCATGTCTGTGAATGTGACGCTCGGCGTCCAGGACGGGCCCGGCCAGATCCAGATCCCGCTCGCATCGGGCATTGGCTTCGTCACGGGCATTTACTCAAAGCTTACTGCCCAGATCCAGTCCCTCGTGGGCTTCCAGGCGGTAGAACCGTGCAGTCCTGTCGATGGCATCCTCAAGTACCGCCTGAAGCTGTTCAATGGCGTTACGTGGGTCGCCTACATCTCCGTTCCGTCGGGCCAACAGGTATCGTTTTCGCTCAAGGACAACAATCATTTTGTGGCCGATCACTGCGTCGACGGCCTCGTCGTTCAGCTCGCTTCTTTGCCGGATGGCTGCGACGATTCCTACGACTTTGCTGCTGGCTCATACGCCAAGTCGGCCAGTCTCTCTGGAACCATCTCAGATGATGGAAACACGGCTACGTATGCTATTGAGTACCAGCTCGGTGGCCATAGTCGTAGCGGGCGTACGCTCATCTTTGCACTCCCTCATCAGGTCGAGTCCTTTACCGACGCCATGAAGCCTCGCATGACTAGAGCCGTTCTCGACTCAACGACAATGGGTAAAATGGTGGGATGCGTCACCGACAAGCTTGAAATGAAGGAGGTGCTTCCTCACCAGATGGGACTGCTGCCATGGGCCACGTTTTCAAAACACAAGGGAGACGCTGATTTTGATTTCAGAAAGTACTCTGCTGCCGATCTCGATCTTATTCACAGAACTGCCACCGACGAGCTCAACCAGGACATCAAGGGACAGTCGTGCCTTGACTCAATGTACTTCAGTGGTAAAGGATTCGATAAATTCGCCTTCATCCTGCTCGTCACGAAGTACATTCTCCGCGACGATAACCTCACCAAGCTAGGACTGCAGAAACTCAAAGATGCTCTGGCTATCTTCACTGCGAATAAACAGCTGAACCCACTCGTCTACGACACCTGCTGGAAGGGTATCATTTCCACTGCTGGCTACCAGGATCCCAATGCCGACTTCGGCAACACCTACTACAATGACCACCACTTCCATTACGGCTACTTCTTCCATGCTGCCGCTGTCATCGGTCAACTAGACCGAGAGTTTGGCGGCAACTGGCTGGCTGAAAACAAGGAGTGGATCAACACACTTGTTCGTGACACTGCAAACTATGGCGAGGACCACGAGTTTCCTATCTCGCGCTCATTCGATTGGTTTGTAGGACACTCATGGGCCAAGGGTCTCTTCCTTTCTGGAGACGGAAAGGACGAAGAGTCATCGTCCGAGGACTACCATTTTGCGTATGGCCTCAAGATGTGGGGTCTCGTGTCGGGCGATGCTGCCATGGAGAGCCGTGGAAGTCTCATGCTGGCAGTCATGCGACGAGCGATGAACAAGTACATGCTGTTTGCGTCGGACAACAAAGAGCAGCCTGCCCAGTTCATCCGCAACAAAGTCAGCGGCATCACGTTTGAAAACAAGATTGATCATGCCACGTATTTCGGTCTCAACCTCGAGTACATCCAGGGCATTCACATGATCCCAACCACGCCAGCATCGTCGTTTATCCGAAGCCCTCAGTTTGTCAAGGAAGAATGGGAGCAGGTACTACAGAACCATGTTAACACCGTTGATAGTGGATGGAAGGGTATTCTCAAGCTGAACCAGGCTCTTTTTGATCCAGCTGCCAGCTATGACTTTTTCTCAAAGGGATTCCAGCCTCAATGGCTTGACGGAGGCATGTCTCTGACCTGGAGTCTCGCATATTCCAAGGGTATTTAAAAGAGATTCCCGTTGCTGGAGATCTTTCAACATGGCATCATGTATACATATTACATACTTCGCAGTGCTCAGCTGACACTGTTGGATACCCCACTGGTTTAACTGCATCACAACGTTACTCGTACTTCGCACGCACTGCCTTGACATGCGAGTGTAGCTCTTCCTTGCGCTTGTCGTCAATCCAGCTGCCATTGATACTGTTCTCAGCAATTAGGCACCACGTAGGAATGTCAAAGCTGAAATGGTCCTGCACAGTCTTATAATTGTCCAAGATATATCCACCAAAGTAGGCGGGGTCGTCACTGTTGATACTGAAGGGCACGCCGGCATCAAGAAGCGCGCGTAGCGGCACCTTTGAAATGCTGTCGACTCCTCGAAGCTTCAAGTTCGAGATGGGGCAGACCGTCAACAGAGTTTTGTTCGTCGCCAGCCTCTTGAGCATCTCGGGGCTCTCGACAGATCGGACACCATGATCGATGCGCTCCACTTTCAGCTGGTCAAGAGCTCCCTCCACGTATGTGTGGTCACCCTCCTCACCAGCGTGTGCAGTGTAGTTGAGCGGTAGGCCCAGGTCACGCGCCTGTGCGTACACGTCGGTGAAGATGTGTGGAGGGAAGGCCTTTTCGCTTGAGTCCAAACCAATTCCCGTTACCTCACCGCTCTTAATATGGGGGACGGCGAGTTCGAGTGTCTGCTCAGCATGAGCACTAGGCAGGTGTCGCAGGAAGCACATGATAAGCTTCGTGCTCATGCCGAACTCCTTCTCGCAGCGCACACGGGCCGCGGTGATTCCACCAACGACGTCCTCAAGCGCCACGCCGCGGTCGATGTGCGCCTGCGGATCAAAAAACACCTCGGCGTGATGCGTGCCATCCTCCTTGGCCCGCACAAAGTAGTTCCACGCCAGATCCTCGAAATCCTGCTTGTGCAGCAGAACAGACATTCCCACGTAGTAGTGGTCGAGAAAGTCCTGAAGATCAGCGAACTTGCTGTATCTGTCGTACAGGGCGTCGACCGTCTGAGGATGCTCCACGGGCAGATCAATGTTGTTTCGCTTCGACAGCTCAAGAAGCAGCTCAGGACTCAGCGTGCCCTCGAGGTGGACGTGGTGCTCGCACTTGGGCAGCTCCCGTAGGAAACTCTCCATATCAGACATTTCTAAGTAGTCAATTGGGTTGGAATAGGAGGATCAAAGGTAAAGATATTTTTCAGCTGCGATATCGCTTTTATCTCAGGCCGCGGTATGCCGCGGCTATCTATATTTCAGCCTTGTACTGCAGGGGGAAATCATGGGCATTCCATGAGACCGAAGCCAATTCAATGCATTAATTTCTAAATGGCGTGACACAGTACTTCAAGTTACAAATTGTTCACACACTCCACACCACAGCCACAGTTCTGAATCTAGAGCTGAGACAGAATGTATTCCGCCTCACGAAGCCCACTGCGGTAGGCACCATGAGCAAACGTAGCACCACGAAGAATCGTGTGCTCTCCAGCGAAACGAACACGGCCAGAACCACCCTCAAAGGCAGCCACTGACGACTTCAGGTCGTAGCCGACGGGGTAAGTCGAGTACGAGCCCTGAGAGTACGGGTCAAGAGTCCACTTACTCGTGGTGATCTTTGTCGGCCGAGGAACATGTGCCGACTTGTCAACACGCAGGCTCTCCAGTGCCGGTCGAAGGTACTTGAAAGCTGCGGCAGGGTCAGACTCAAACTGGTGCGTCAGAGGAGGAGGAGTAATGATGAAAAGACCCGGGTACCGGCCATCACCGTTGTACTTGTACCAGTTGGACACGAACAATGGCAGGTCCTGGTAGGTAAAGAGGAACTTGTCGCCCTCCTCAGGCCAAAAGACCTCGTCAAACTCGAGGTATACCTTGCCGACCTCGGACACAGCACCGGTGGAGATAGCCTTAGCAATGCCGGTCGGTAGAGAAGGCTCAAACTTGACGTCACCGCTCTTGAGCACACCCAGCGGGATAGTGACAACGACGTACTTGGCAGTGTATGACTTGCCAGCTGTTGTCGTGACCGTCACTTTGTCAGCCTCAGAGCTATCAATTGTCTCAATGGGCGACTCAGTGACAATTTCGTCATCAGCGAGCGGGGCCTTGATGATGTTGTAGATCTGGTCGTATCCGCCAAGAACCACCAAATCACGGCCCTTTGGCGAACCCGACGTGGTCAGTTTCGCCGACAGCTTTTCCCAATCGAGGCCCTTGCCGATCTGCGGCAAGCGTAGAAAGTCGGCCGTCTCGTGACGCTGAACAGGCGTCAGTAGCTGGTGCTCGCTGAGGAACTTGCTCACCAGCTCCTTGAGCGAGATATCCTCACTGTGGTCGCTAAAGTATACGTTTGCGAACGCATCGAACTCGGCCATGGCAGGACCAATGCGAGATCCAGAGTCAACAGGGCCAACCTTATTGTACAGACCGATGCTGTGATCGTCGTACTCAATGGGGATGCTGTTGTCGAGCGCGATCTTGACGAGCGGGTTATCGAGAGATTCGTGGAACCAGCTGCATCCGAGCTCGTACGGAGCAGAGCCCGACTTGTGGTCCGTAAACAAGCGGCCTCCAAGGCGGTCCCGGGCTTCGAGCACGACGACGCTGCGACCGTTCTTCTTGAGCTCGGCAGCTGCGGCAATGCCACTGAGACCTGCTCCAATCACAATTGCATCCAGAGTCATGGCGCAAAGGTCGTTTTAGAATGTGATTACCAAAATGTGGCTCTAGTGGAAATGCAAGCGCTGCCCCTGGTATTTATAAGGCAGCCAACAAGGACGCGGCTAAGATAAGCGTGGGGGACGGCACTTCGTGACAAACCGGCCTCACCGCCGGAATAAAAAGAGCACGACACCCAGAGTGTTGTAATGCACAGCAATTGTGATTCCACAATTAGTTCGTTTGGCTGTTGTAAAGCGTCAAAGGCCAAAAGTCGCAAGTCGCAACCGACATGGTCCTATCACGTGCTCTGACCTTCACCCTGCAGCGAAAGATAGAACATATCGATAATAAATAGTATTTACATAGGCTGGCTAAACTCGGGCCGGGCCTTTGGAAACCTCAGATTTGCGTGAGGATCCGGTTTTTCCACTTCCAGTTTTTCCACTTTTCATTAGATCAACAACAGCGTCCATCTGCGTCTTGTAGTCACGAGCAGCTCTCTCAGCATCTTGGTCCAGCGTCTCTATCAGGTACTTGTGGGCTTTCTTCGTCTTGTAGATCCAGTCTCCAATCACGTTGGACCAGCTCTTGCGTCCAAGTTTGTTGAACAGCACGCTGATAGACTCGACTGTATCGCGAACAGGACCATGGTTTCCCTTTGCTAGCTCCGCCAACACGACGCGGTTGCTAAGCGCAATCTGCTTCAGTGCCCTGAGACCCTGTACGCGGTCAAAAGCACCAGGAACATCGTGGCCCGCGCAATATATAGCGTTAAACATGTCAGTGTAAGCATGCAGCACGGGCAGTAGCATTGACGCTCGCGATTCACCCTGGCTCAGCTTGACAATTGTGTCGACACTGTCCAACTGAGCGATTAGAGACTGGCACTTGGAGGGACCAGGTTTAGCAGGAACAAATGCTCGGATCAAGTTGGCATATGTCTCTGCCGACAAGCGGCCCTCAGAAACAGCCAGTTTCAACGCTCGCTGAGTATCGTGAGCCTTACCAATACACTGTGAGTGCACGTAGATAAGAGCGGGGTCTTCCATGGCGTCGACCGTGTGTCTTTCAAAGAGTGCAATGGCCTCGTTGTAGCGTTTTAAATTTCGCAAGCTCTGTAGCACAATTGACAGCTCTGGTCTACCAACAGGAAACTTCTGCCCGTCGATGCCTCCATTCTTTGAAGCCTCAAGCTCATCTTCAGTAGCCGATAAGAGCTTCGCGTCAATATCAAGGTACTTCAGGCACTCCGCCAGTGCCTGCTGAGAGGCATCAACCGATGGCGATTTCAACACAGAAAGCAAATACGATCTGAGCAGTTGGGAATCCATCTGCAGCGAGTCTCGCTTACTGCTCGATGCTGCTTCAAGAACGTCCTTCCATAGCTGGTCACGATACTTCTGCGCTTCAGGGCGACGCGCAATGATATTGAACATGGTCGTATAGGTGACTTTGTCGGGTTTCGGAATATCGTCATAAAACTCGAGAATCTCACTGACAGCAGCCTTGGGTCCCAGCTTTCCTAGAGACGCAAGCGTAGTGTTTGCATTCACCGTTATAGTTGGGTCCTTACTGTCGAGATCCTCAATTGTCTTCCGGTACTGAGAAAGCAGCCGCTCCACACCATCCTTCTTTCCCTTGATCCCATGGCTGTCGTACAGTATGGAGAAAGTGTGACTATTGTCAGGCACTCCCCACTTCTTCAAAGTGCGGTGAATCTTGTGTGCTAGCGGAGAGACTGAGTTCTTGTCGTAGTCGGGTCGATCAACGAGAAATTGAAGAATCTTGTTCATTCCAACTGATCCATTTTCTCGAGCAAGTCTGGCGATAGTGACGGCTTGCGAAAGGTTTCCTTTCTTGAGCTGTTTCTCGATGTCCTCGGATACCAAGTATGAATTCCGTATTCTGTCCACAGACGTCCCCAGGAACCTGAATACAAGACCATGTCGAATGTTGAAATCCGGTGATTTCTGTAAGATCTGATGTATGTTCTGATCGAAATACGTGCTGATCAGCTCCGACAACATATCCCCTGCTTTGTAGAGATCTCTCTTTGCCACTTCATCGTACGGAGAAGCGGGCTTTTTTGGCGTATCTCGCTGCAAATCGCCGACAACCGCATCGTGCAGCCTAGTTTTCAGTCGCTGGTGAATCGGGTGTACGGTCGAGAATCCTCTCACCGGTCTCATAAGTCGGCATAGGCATTCCAGCTGCCGACTTCTTGTTGTTGCCAACTGCATGACCAAGCCCACCTACTTGTCACGCTATACCAAGTGGTTTAGACTCGTAGTTCACAGATCAGAACTGGCAATGAATATTTCTCAGGGTTGCGGACACATCTTAGCATGCTATCTAATCTGTATCACGTGATGCATGAGCCATCGGACATGCAGGAAGCGGTCGTAACAGCATTTCTATCTTGATCGCACACGGAATAGAATGGACGAACTGCAAAAAGATGCTATTCAGTGCTGAAAGTACATTTGTGGAGTAAATGCACAACTCAATAATACTACGGGATACGCAGCTCGAGATCTTAGCCCTAGGTAGTGGAGGAGATACCATATAGGGAAGATGCTTTGAGTAACAGGTAGTACATAGCTCGAGCGTGCAAACCTTGACGAAGGCAGATTCAAGTCGGGGAAGAATTGACTGTCAGCTTGATGCCCTATGCGCATGATTCTCAAAGCAGTATTGGTTTGTGCCTCGAGATGTACGCTTCCTGCATGTTAATGCAAGATCAATCTATCTGAACGCTATTTATAACAAGCTAAGGTAATGTGGGTACTCGATTCATCAATAGTCGTTAAAGTTCTAAGTCTTCACAGCCCGAGCTAGTTGATACTTCTCCTACTTGATACGATGTAATCTTGACGCCCCGACCTTCTGCATTGACTCTGCACATTTTGAGCTTTGACATCCTCAATGCGGGTACCCCAACCGAGCCCTCGATTTCAAGACTCCGCAAAACACACATATTACCCACGTATCTACTTCTTCTGCATATTACCTACGACAAGGACCTGCGGTCATTACAAGATGCTGACCAAGGTGTTGGTGCATCTGACGATTCTATCTGCTGCCCTCGTGTACCCAGTACTGGCGAGCTATACCGATCTCTACGGCGACCCATGCCTAGCTACGGCTGCACAACAGCTCTTTGGCTGTAAGAGAGGTTCTGGGCTGAATGAATGTCTTTGCGACAACGAAGAGTACTTGGCCACGGCCATTGCCTGTGTTGTCGATAATGCTCCCACATCCTCTCTTCGGCAAGCTGGTCTACAACGGCTCGAAGTGCAGTGCCCCCAGTTTTCCGAGATCATTGCGCAGCATATCTCGGGTGAGGCATTCCTACTCGACAATTATCTGGATGCGAAAGCGCTTAACATCTCGGGCATGTCGCTAGATCACAATGTCGAAGTCAGAGCAGTGCGCGTGCGCAATGTTCAGAAGTCGATTCTTCACGGGTAATGACAAATTGATTCATCTTCGTATTTGACTAACTAGATAAGAAGTGCCATTTTGTTTTATTTCCTGCTACTGGCTGTTGGTAGTGCAGTGACGAATCTGGCATTTAAGCTTTGGCCAAATCTGCAACTGAAGCTCAACTGCAAAGCTCTTAGGCTCTTCAAGCAGAAGGTTCTGCTACCTCCGATTGTCTCGCCGAAATATGAACGGTTTGGTAAAACGTCGCTGACTCTCCCGACTAGAGCACAGTTCTTCATTCTCTGTGGCTTGACTGCGACAAACATGGTATTCCTGTGGACAGCCTACGAAATCATTATGCCCAACTACAGCCTACCAACTCCCACTCAGCAGTACACCAAATATCTTGGAACGCGGTCCGGTATTGTCATGATGGCAGAACTCAATCTCCTGCTTTTATTCGGCCGCCGGAACAATGTGTTGTCCTGGTTCACTGGCTGGAATATTGGAACATTTACTGTTTACCATAAGTGGATTGGGAGATTGATACTTGTCAACGCAGTAGTGCATTGCGTGTCTGAGACTGCTAATCTCATCCAGCGTAAGCGCTACATGCACTCTGTCCACAAACCATACTTTGCATGGGGTGCAATATGCCTGACAGTAATGTGCCTGATGGTAGGGCACTCTCTAATACTGTTGAGACGACGCTATTACGAAGCATTCTTACTCGGTCATATGCTATTAGCAGCAGTTCTGATTGCTGGTATCTGGCAACACATTGAGAGGCCCAAAATCGGATACGAGTACCTGTATAGCATGATTGCTATATGGACATTTGATAAGATGGCGAGAGGTATAAGGATACTGTACGGCGGCGGTGCACTACAGGCATCTGTGAGCTTGGAAGAAGGTCGCGTCCTTAAGATTCGGATCCGCTGCCCAAAAAGATGGAAGCCATATCCTGGATGTTACGCATTCATCTATATTTTGCAGCCCGCAAATTTCTGGCAGTCGCATCCGTTCACCGTTACATCTGTTGCACATGAAGATGGACACACAATCTTGGAGATCTATGCCAAGGTCAGGAACGGAATAACGGGGAGCATATATCGTCAACTCGCAAATTCAACAGAGCGCTCTTTGCAAATGTCAGTACTTCTCGAGGGCCCCTACGGAAGTATGACACGACTGGCACACTACAACACTGTCGTTTATATTGCAGGAGGTATGGGCATTGCTCCACTTTACGGCTATGCTACTTCGAAGCACAGGTCAATCGGCCAAAACATTGTCGTTTTGTGGGCGGTACGTGATGAAAGCCCTCTCGAGTGGTTCAAAGAGCACATCAAGACACTCTCCAATGATCGAGCGATTGATCTGCAGATATACGTCACGCGACTGGCCAGCAACAGTGACTCGAGTGTGTCATCGGACCATTCGAGCTCGGCCAGCTTGCCAGAGGTAAAGAGATATTCTAAGCTCAACGTTGCAGAAACTGTGAGACCGTATTTCAGTGGGGCAGGAAGCCTAGCTTTTGTGGCGTGCGGACCTGCGACCCTCTGTCGAGCTGTTCGGCAAGTGGTGACAGACGGAGTTGTAGGTCGAGACGACCCGACAGACTACATTGAAGAGACGTTTTCCTGGTGATGAGACAATATAAGTATATAGCTGAAACTCTACCCTTACAGTAGGTATTTCGCAGCATGGGCCACATGGTCTGAAGCGAAGCTTGACACAAAGAAGTAGGAGTGGTTGTAGCCTGGTCGTACATTGAGCTTGACCAAGTCCTTGTGGCCCGCAGCCTCAGCTGCCTCGACAAAGTTCTCAGGCAGCAGCTGTTTGGCGTGGTATTGATTATCGTCACCGCCAACATCAATGAGGATAGTGGAGGAAGAGCCCTTGAAGGACTTGACGAGCTCTGTAGCATCATGTTCACTCCACTTGCTGGAGTCGTCACCAAAATAGGTTTTAAAAGCCTTAGTTCCCCATGGGCACTTTGACGGATTCGCAATAGGTGCGAGAGCGGATGCCGATTTGTACTTGTCGGGGTTACGCAGAAACAGAGTCAAGGCTCCATGGCCACCCATTGAGTGACCTGTAACTGAGACACGGGACGAGTCAAGCTCGCTGAAGCTGCTGTACAGAGCCTTGGGAAGTTCGTCAACCACATAATCGTACATGCTGAAGTGCTTGCTCCATGGATCAGTTGTCGCGTTGATGTAGAAGCCAGCTCCAACACCAATGTCATCTTCATCCTTGACATCGGGCACACTTTCACCCCGAGGCGAAGTATCCGGGTACACAATTGCAATTCCGTGCTCCGAGGCAGCAGCCTGGAAGAAGCCCTTCTCGGTGCAGTTATCCGGAGTGCAAGTCAGACCTGACAGGAAGTAGAGGACAGGAACTTTGCCCTTGCTCGCTTGCGGAGGAAGGAAGACATTCACGTTCATCGCACAGCCCAGGACCTTGGACTCGTGGCTCAATTTGAGGACCTTGCCTCCAAAGCTTGCAATCGATGCTTTCGTCTTGAACGTCATGGTTGTCAATATTTGTATACTGTCGCAATGTCGATAGTAATACCGCAAGTATCGGCGGTCAAAGTCCCTGTATATACCCTTCGGGTAATTGCCCGTACCCTGGGCTTTACGAAGGTAAGAAACCCCGGCCCTCATACTCTTGTCACAGTACATCTTCCCCGCTTGAACTCCTGCCTTCAAGCTCGATCTCTGTTGGCCTTTTACAATGGCAGGCACCCTGAAGCGCGTTCTTAAAAAGATCAGTCTCGTGGATGCTGGTACTTTACTCATGTCTTTGACGACCATGGTTGTTGGGGCAATACAGTATAGTAGCTACTGTGAATCCGAGATCAAAGCCATGGACCCCGCAGTTGAAGATAGCAACCTTTTCACAAGCAAAAGTGTGGCGCTTCTGACAATGATGTTGAACTCTGCATATTGCCTTCATTTGGGTTTGCGCAATTTGGGTGCATCCTCTCGCGTACTGTGGTGGTCAGTGGCTCCGTTTCTGGGATCATTTGCTGTTCTGGTTTGTTTGCACGTTCGCAAGCTGGTCCTCGTGACCCTGTCCAGTCAATGTTACGCAGAGCAGGGTGTCCTTGGACAGGACACAATTGCAACGGTTGTATGTCCTAACTTCTTTACTTCTTCGTCTGACGATCTCAAAATTTTCTACGACGCGCCGAAAAACTACGTCTACCAGCTTATCTACATCGCAGAGTTTCAAGCCATTTGCATATTTCTCTTTTTCTATCTTCGAATTGGAGACCACATTGGCCGGACCCTCGCTGAAGAGGAGTTCCGTCAGTATGAGACTTCCGATCAGACCTCTGAGAAGGCTCCGTCCTCTGTGGTTGAGCTTTGAACGTGAGCCTCTGCGATTGACCTCAGCTGCTTGTCCATTACACTTTAATATCATTGCATTGAAGGAGGCCATACAACCGCATGTCATGTTAGGATTGTAGAGAGAACGACATGCTGTATTATAGATCGACGATCTAAGACCAGAAACTCTATATACGTTTCGGGTAAATAGCCCGTACCCTCGGCGTTACGCTCATAGGTAACCCTGGCCCTCGTACTTATCACCGTACATTTTCCCCGCTTGAGCGTCCGCCTGAACTTGTCCAGCGTCTCTCAAACGATGACAGGCAGCACGCTAATGCGCCGTTTGAAAAGCGGTGGCTTTGCCTACGGTGTTCTGTTATTTCTGTCTTGCGTTCTCAGTGTTCTCTCAGCACTAATCTACGTATACGGCGACCTTGATGAGGCCGAAATCAACGCTATGGACCCCGTAGCAGCGGTTACATCTGGTCAGAAGTTCTCCTCGCTTAGTGTGGACAGTGCGGGAAACATACTTCTTTCTGCATGTTTCATGCATACGAGTTTGTGTAATTTAGGTGCATCATCTCGCGTACTGCGGTGGTCGATGATTCCGTTTCTAGGATCATTTGTTGTTCTGGTTTGTTTGAACATTCGCAAGCTGGTTTTCGTGGCCCTCTCCCGTCAATGTTTCACAGAGCTGGATGTCCTCGGTGAGGATACGATTGCAATGGTTGTATGTCCAAACATCTTTAGTCTGTCGTTTGACGATCTCGAGATCTTCTATGACGCGCCGAGGAGCTACGTCTACGAGCTTCTCTACATTGCTGGGGCTCAGGCGATTGGAATATCTGTCTTCTTTTATGTAAGAACTCGAGGCTATATTGGCCGACCGCTCACTGAAGAGCGATCGCGTCACTCTGAGAAAGGCACCATCCTCTGACGGTGTGAACTTTGTAAGTGAGCTTCTGCGATTGACCAGAGAACAGGCATTTATTTATTACACGTTAATACTATCGCATTGAAGGCGCACCATACAATGCATGTCATTGCTAGGAACCAGAGAGAACCAAGTCTTGTCCTGGACTACTATACCCCCAGCTGTAATCTCAGCTTTACGCTCGTAGGTAACCCTGGCCCTCGAACTTATCACTTCGCATCTTCCCCGCTTGAACTTCCGCCTGATCTTCTCCACCGTCTCTCGAACGATGACAGGCAACATGCTGATGCGCAGTTTGAAGAGCGCTAGCTTTGCAGACGGTGTTATGTTGTTTCTGGCTTGCAATCTAATCGTTGCCGCAGCAGGATCCTACTGGTGCGCCAGCGTGGCCGAGCTCGACGCTCTGGACCCCGTAGCAGCAGTTGCAGCTCGGCAGATGTTCTCAACGACTAGTGTGCAGGTTGTGGCGTACATGTTCCTCTCTGCTTATATCATCCATTCGAGTTTGCGTAGGTTGGGTACATCCTCTCGCATATTGCGGTGGACAACAGTTCCGTATTTGGTGTCATTTGCTGTGGTGGTTTGTTTGCACGTTCGCAAGCTGGTCCTTGTGGCCCTCTCTCGTCAGTGCTACGCAGAGCTGGATGTCGTCAACGAAGACACGGTCGCAACGGTTGTGTGTCCTAACATATTTGGTCTGACGTCTGATGATCTCAGGATCTACTATGACGCGCCAAGCAGCTACGTCCATCAGCTTATCTATATCGCGGGGATCCTGGCCATTGGCATATTTAGTTTCTTCTATCTTCGCGTTGGAGACTATATTGGCCAACCCCTCGCTGAGGGATCTCTTCCGGTTAAGACTTCCGATGAGACCTCTGAGAAGGCCACCGCTATCTTCTGAAGGCGTGTGCAAGAGAGAGAATCTTTGCCAGATCTATTTATTTATTACGAGAATACCGCTGCATTGAAGGAGTAACATACAAACGTATGTCATCGCTAGGAAAATGAGAGAGCCAAATTGTCATTGGCCCTTTATAATACAGCAGTATCATTTTGAATACCACGAGTACCTATCCGAGTTCTCACGCTAGCATCGTTAGAAAACTACCTCTATGGCACTTGTCTCCATAATTACTAGTCGTACAATATATACAGTGCTGACGGCCAGCTTCAGGCCATCGCTTAAATAGTCGGTTGCATGCAACCTGGAAATATTCCCATGACGGAACGTTAGAATCCTGGAGGAGGTGGTGGTCCACCTTCTCTCACTCCTGAGGGCGCTTTCGGGAGACCAGGAGTGGCCGACGAAAACCGAGAGGCTGGAATACTGTTAGCTCCAGAAGCAAATGCAGGAGCAGTAGGAGGAGCATTTGAAGTACCTGCTGCTATTGACTGCGAAGCAGTACGCGTGTAGTTATGCTGCTGTGCCTGAGAAGCAAGTAGTCGCTCGGCCTCGTCACCGTGACGTTCGCCTTTACCATCCTTCTTGAATGCATAGCTTACATGACAGGGCCGGTTCATGAGATATTGATTGTTCATAGCCTCGAGTGCTCGATCAGACGCCTCAAAGCTATCGAACCCGACGAAACCAAAGCCACGTGAGACTCCCTTTTCATCGCGAGCAACCTTCGGCTCGCCAACAATGGTACCAAACACACTGAATGTATCGTAAAGAACTTTCTCGTCCACCATAGGGTCCAGGCTACCAACGAAGAGCTCAGCTCCAATGTCTATATTCTTGACCTTGTCTTGTGAAGCTCGATTGACGCGCAGTGGTTTACCAAACAGCCGAATAGTGTTGAGGACCTGGGCCGCATACTCGGCATCTCGCTCCGACTTGAACTCGACAAATCCGTAACCCTGGTGAGTCATGCTTACTCGGTCTTTGGGCAAGTGTACACTGACCACTGGTCCCACTTGCAGCGCCAGTTCGTATAGAATCTCCTCGTCGACTTCATCCTCAAGGTTACCCATATACACTGACGCATCCTGGTTGCGGTCCGTGATTCTGGTGCTGATGGTCCGTGACATGGTAAAGAGGAGAACCACGCACAATTCTCGAGAATACCGGTACTTAAACCGCTACAGCGAATTGGATGTAGAATCCTTGAATATGATAGTGTTCACCATGTGTTTCTGGCGAAAAGTACAGAGAGTGCGGCTGACCCAGCCGCGCCTGTTGCTTTTCCTGAAAAAGTTCGGGGCTCAAAAAAAAATATATTCCTGAAGTTCTACTACCAGGCATCAGGTTCACAATGGCCAAACGGAAGGCTACTGAGCTCAAGAGGGCCCAGGTTCCCGATGAGGACACCGCTGAGGTTGACGATCTCAAGATCACCGGCCCTCTTCTTGAAGGAGACTCTGACGACTCGGATGAGGAGTTTGCCAGTGCTGAGGAGGAGGACCGCGAACTGGAGAAGTTGATTGGCGAGGAAGACGACGAAGAGGAGGACGATGACGAGGAGGAAATTACAGACGACGAGGAGTTGCTAAAGGATCTAGAAGATGGTGCCCGTTTGCGCTCGTTGTCGTTCAACGCCGAGTCTGAGGACGACTCGAAAATCACCTACACAACTGGTGCCGATGGAAAGCTGCGCCCAGTCCGACCAGAAATCGACCCTGTATACGACAGCGATGACTCTGATCGTGAAGATGTCAACACAGTCGGAAACGTCCCCATGTCTGCCTATGAGCAGATGCCGCATATTGGTTACGACATTGATGGCAAGCGCATCATGCGTCCCGCGACCGCTAGCGCCCTCGACTCTCTCCTGGAGACAATCGACCTCCCCGAGGGCTGGACTGGTCTTGCTGACAGAGATACTGGTGCTGGACTCAAGTTGACCGACGAAGAGCTTGACCTCATCAAGAGGCTTCAGCGCGGTGAGAACCCTGACGACTCGATCAACCCTTACGAGGACACAATTGAGTACTTCTCTGGAAAGACTGAGGTTATGCCGCTGACGGCCATCCCTGAACCCAAGAGACGTTTCATTCCATCTAAGCACGAGGCCAAGCGCGTCATGAAGATTGTGCGAGCCATCCGTGACGGACGTATCGTGCTCAAGAAGCCTACCAGCGAGGAGACTCCTGACTTCTCCGCGTATGATCTGTGGGCCGACAATGCTGACGCCGTAGCTGACCATATCATGACTCTGCGCGCGCCCAAGGTTGCTCCTCCGACACACGATGAGTCGTACAACCCTCCTGAAGAGTACCTGCCTGATGAAGAGGAGATTGAGCAGTGGAAGCAGCTAGACCCGTCCGACCGCGAGCGCAACTACGTCCCCAAGAAGTACGGTGCTCTGCGCAGAGTTCCTGGATATACCGAGAGCGTGCGCGAGCGATTCGAGCGCTCGCTTGACCTCTACCTCGCCCCGCGTGTGCGCAAGCAGAAGCTTAACATCGATCCCGAATCTCTTATTCCAGATCTGCCCTCTCCTAAGGACCTGCGACCCTTCCCTATCAAGTGCTCAACCATTTACAAGGGCCACACAGGAAAGGTGCGATCTGTTAGTATCGATCCGTCTGGGCAGTTCATTGCTACGGGAGGTGATGATGGTACTGTGCGAGTGTGGGAGGTTCTCACTGGTCGTGAGCTTTGGCGTCTCGATGTCCTCAAGTCTGACGTTTACGAGGATGGTGAGTTTGGCAATGTGTCTGACGAGGACCACGTCGAAGCAGTCGAGTGGAACCCCCAGGCTGATACCGGAATTCTGGCCGTTGCAGCTGGCGAGAACATTTATGTGTTGGTGCCTCCAGTCTTTGACGTTGAAGTGGAGAACCGCGGTCGCGAGTTGATCGACGCTGGTTGGGGATACGCTGCAAACGGTGGCAGCGCCAAGGTAACCAATGCCAACCCTGAGGAGGAAGATGATGATGACGAGGAAGTCGTCGTTAAGAAGAAGGCGCCGTCGGCGAAGTGGACAAAGCCTGTATCGAAGCTCACCGACAACGGTGTTGGTGTCGTGATTCGATGCAAGCGCACGGTGCGTAAGGCATCGTGGCACCGTCTCGGTAACTACCTTGTCAGTGTGTCTCCAGAGGCAGCCAATAGTGCTGTTCTTGTCCACCAGCTTTCAACGCATACAACACAGTCGCCCTTCCGCAAGTCAAAGGGAATTGTTCAGGATGCCATGTTCCACCCCTTCCGACCGCACCTGTATGTTGCGACACAGCGATACGTTCGTATCTATGATCTGGCCGCCCAGGTGCTGAGCAAGAAGTTGATGCCCGGTGTACGCTGGTTGAGTTCGTTTGATATCCACCCGCGTGGTGATAATGTCATCACGTCCTCATACGATAAGCGCATGACGTGGCATGACCTTGACCTTAGCGACAAGCCTTACAAGACGCTCCGTTACCACGACAAAGCAGTGCGTGACGTCAGCTTCCACAAGGGTCTGCCTCTATTCTGTTCTGCGTCTGATGACGGTCACATTAATGTGTTCCACGGCTCTGTCTACGATGACATGATGAAGAACCCGCTGCTTGTGCCGCTCAAGGTCCTCAAGGGTCATGAGGTCACGAACAGTCTTGGAATTCTGAACGTTGTGTGGCACCCCAAGGAGGCATGGCTCTTCAGTGCTGGTGCTGACGGCACTGCTCGTCTGTGGACAGCCTGATAGTTCTATTCACAATAATTTCATAGACTCAAAGCAGCGACATGGTCGCTTTCATTATGTATATATACAATGCATTGGTTGTTGCCGATTTTTGATTGACACCGGGATGTCCTGGAGGTTTCGACACCATTAGCAGGTTTGAGGACCACAAATCTCTCTGACTAGAGATCACGGTATCCTATAATTGGCCAAGACTCCACTGGTCCCTCGCAACGGACGAGCGCAATACGGCCATTAGTCCAGCCTATTCCTTTAGTAGAGTAGTCTGGGCCAAAAACGTCGGCAAGGCGCGTATGAATGGTTCCACGGATGGCTTCGTCAACGGGGTAGGCATCCGAGTAAACGAGACTAATGTGAGGATCGTACTCAGCGGTCCATATGCTTGCCTGTCGTGCCGCTTCGGCAGCTATGGCGTCCTTGTCATCCTGAGACAGTGCTGAGTAATTGCGCTCTTGTGCCATGAGAGCTGGTGCACTGACAAACTCCTCACGACAGACACGAGCCAGGGATACAAGCTCGGCCGAGGGGTTGACTGAGAAGTAGACCTTTTTGAAAAATCGTGATCCGTACGTTAAAGCAGTGACTTGGACCGTAACGTGAGGCACGGATCGGCATGCCGCCAGCGCTGTGTCGAGTATAGTGTCGACCTGGGTCTGTGACGAAGCATGGATGTCGGTTGTTATCGTGACATGCGGAGGAAACGAGTGACCGTCATCAAATAGTGGTTTGAGACTCTCAATGTTGGACTTTAGAGCTTCATACAGCGGTGTGCCCGGCTTGGGCATTAACCACAGTGCCACGCCTAATGTCATGTTAGGCAGGTCGTCAAAAGAGCTCGGTAGTCTTACCCATGAAGATGTTTAAATGGAAGGTAAAGACGGCTCGTCGCGAAGGAGGCAAAGTAAGATCAACCCAAAAGGCAGTGCTGATAGCTTACGAATGTGAAGCGGAATGTTGAACAAGCCTTGGAGACACAAGGAGTGTAAAATAAATACGCCAATGAGTCCAGTGTACTCTACCAGTGAGTACCTGTGATGCCGTGAAGGTAACCTTCGTAACAGTTCAGCTCAATGGAAGATCTCAGGTCGATAGGTGCGTCTGGAGTACGTCCAATGCGCAGCAATTAATTTGGTATTATTGATGCACGGCTATGCCAAGCATGCTGCGGGTATCGCGGAACCAAGCTCTGTGATTGGAAGCTCACTGACGCAGGTTCTACCTTTTTCCTGTCTATATTTCTAACCAATTAATAGCAATGTTCTTGGTTTAATAATTGTCTATATGAAGGAACGCAGAATCAGCGTCCGCGATACACATCCAATTTGCTACCGCACTAACCCTATATGCGATTATTCGTCAAAGTATACGGCAGTGCTATCTGGTGCCACGGCTCCAGGGGGGGCAGAATATATCGAACTGAGGCCATCACGTGCTGAGTCTCTTGCCAATAAGCAATCTCAGTGCTGGCGGTGTTCGTTGACGAAAGAAGCGCTCCTCTGGTGCGCGAACCAGGTTTCACCTCGGTACTCCGATACCGGTTGCAGGGTAACCGCGATATAAGGATGCCGCTCTGTCTGCTGACCACCCAAAGAGGACTAACCCCGCTACAAGCATATGCACGGCACAGCGTTTGGCGGTTTGGACTAAAAATTGAGTTTCTCGAATCCTTTGCGTCATTACAACCAAACCACGGCTCCAGCGCTCCGTCCCGCATCTGCGCGCAAGCCCAATTTAACCTGACGATATATTGTGATTCGCTTTTCCTCTGGTCTGTCCACACATCCGGTCGTGTTTATTGGCTTATTTGACGATCTGACCGCCTGCGTCGCCTAGCCCAGCAATCGTCGACTGCTCCGCCAATACCTAACACGACACACTGTACACGGTTGTGTTTAGTCGCGACAAGCATTCTGTGACGACGTATCCCGCCTTTGATACCCTCGAAGTTGGCCGTTTGATACCATTCAAGAGTGCTAGTCGTCTAGTTACTAACCGTCACTGACTACCGTTACCATGAGCGCTGATTTGAGATCCAAGCGTTTCTCTGGAGTCCGCTCGTTTGCCCGCCAGATCTCGACCATGGGAAAGACCTCGCCACGCGGCTCTTCAGCAGGCTCTTCCATCCACGAGCAAATCATGGAGAATGAGGCTCGCCCAGAACACGCCTCCCTGGCTCCGTTCTTTGCTACACGACTCGACTCGGAGAACCCCGTCGACGACACCTTCCTTTCCACTGATCTGTCTGAGCATATCCGCATGGAGCTGTTTGATGACGGTCCAGAAGAGCAGGTCAGCGTCAGCAACAGCAAGGGCTCCTCGCTCGATGAAGGCACGACGTCATCACCGTCCTCGACAGGTTTTTCTCCCGCCTCCAGCAACAGTGGAGACGACGCAAAGAAAATATGGATCGCCGCTTCGGCCGATACGCCATTTCATGCCGACGAAGCCTCAGCGTACAACTTTTCCGAAGCGCACTTCATGTCACCACCGGTCAAGCCCGAGCCATCCACCGTCTTCCATGACTCCCTACCATCAGGATCGCAGTTCTCACAGAGGTCACAGTTCCCCCTGAGCCCAGATTCAGTGGCCCCTTCGACTGTAGTCATCGAGAACCCCAACTCCCCTCCCAATACTCCACCTTACAGAGCGTCAGCAGTGCAACATGCTGGTCGAGTGGCCGCTGCACCAGTGACGGTCTCGACTCTAGGCATGGATATTATCGCTGAAGCCGCGGATGCATGTGCTGCTGCTGGAGTCCCGCCCCCTGCTGCGCCTCTACGGGCTCCTTCCTACCTGCCTGAGTATAACCCTGAGGACTGGGCAAACACGTCAAATCTCAAGTATGCGCTCCAACTGGGAAAAGTCCCTTCAAAGTCACGCGTGGAGACACAGATCAAGCTTGGCCTTAACATATACCCACCTCCTTCAGAAGTCTCCATTCATCTGCCAGCCGACACAATCTCGAAGCCGAAGCTCCAACTCAAAGAGCCCATGGTGCCCAACAAGTCGGCACTCATGTTGGAAGCCGTTGTTGTATGCCACACAAACCCACACTGCCACGTCGATATGTGCAAGGGTTGCATTAACCGTGAGCTGAAAAGGGCGTCACGCAAGAAGGTTCGCCTGCCGGCTGAGGAGGCCCACTGGAATGAGTCTGCCGAGAAGCGTGCCATTGTGTTCAACTGCCGCGAACTGGTCGACTTTGGCCCATCAGTTGATATGATTGTCGATGGTAAGGAGGTGCGCGGACGCCAGCTGGAGATCCCTATGCGAATGGCCTGCTACTGCCGACACCACAATGAGAAAATCGGCTTCAGAGCTCTTGTAGTCATCAAGGACTACAAGGGCAACGTGGTTGCCCGTGGCGCTACTGACCCCATCATGATCACTGATGATCACAAGACTGGAAGTGTTTCAACTATCCCAAGTACTGAAGCGGCCAAGCCCGTTTCTAAGAAGCGGAAAGCCAGCAGCGACTTCTCGGCAAGCCCGGCTGACCTGAGCAGTGCCAGTGACTATTCGCGCACTGCAAGCCACGTGCGTGGTCCCAGTATAACTGCAGAGTCGCTCGCGCACTTGACGTCTCCTGGATCCGTCATTTCTGAATACAGCACGCGGGCCGGCAGTCCAGTCAATGGGTTCGACGACCTGCGCTCTCTGGACAGTGGTCTACCTCTAAGAGGAAGTGCTCATTCCAGTGGTGTGAATCTCGCTCTCAACAGCGGCTCCAGTAGTGGTCTCGTCGTGACTACCGCGAGTCCTGCTGAGTTGAACTCGTGGACTAACTCGCTGTCAATGGCATCACCATACAACTTTGCCGGCCAGATCCCGGAAATCAAGCGCATTATCCCTGGCCAGGGCCCCATCCGTGGTGGTATCGAAGTTACTATTCTCGGTACTGGTTTTGTTGATGGCATTGTGGTGAAGTTTGGCGATAACGTTTCGCCGTCGACTCACTGCTGGAACAGCACCACTATCATAACGTGCCTGCCGCCAGCACAGGTTGAGGGCCCAGTAAATGTGACATTTGCCAACTTTGCAGGTCAAGAACCCAGGGTCTTCACATATTTTGATGACACGGAGAAGCAGCTCATTGAACTCGCACTCCAGGTGGTCGGCCTCAAGATGAACGGCCGACTGGAAGATGCTCGTGAAATCGCGAGACGAATCATCAATTCGGAAGGCGCGTTTCCATCTGAGTTGTCCGGCCAATTTACTTCGGATGGCGGCCAACAGGAGTCGGATGCATTCGGCCTCAGTGGTGCCGAGCTTGAGTCTGCTGTGATTGCTTGTCTGCAGCTAATGGAGATTGCCGAGTCTGACTTTGCAACTCCACTAGATATGTCAAACGACCAGGAGCAGACAATGCTGCATCTAGCGGCAGTACTTGGCTTCACGGGATTCTGTAGCGAACTCCTCAACGCCGGTGCACAGGTTGATTACAGTGACATCAACGGCTTTACGGCGCTGCACTTCGCCGCGATGAATAACCATGAGGATCTCGTGGCCTTGCTCCTTGATGAGGGAGCCGACCCGTACATTCGCACGTTTGATGGCCGCAGTGTTTTGAATCTTGCCCAGGATGAAGAGGTGCTTCGAGTTCTGTCTGAGGCTCTTGACGGGGATCTGTCAGAGCGTTCAAGTCTGTTGGAGTTCGCTGCATCTACCCAGGCGTCACGCCGGTCCTCGCTACACCCGTCTATTGCGTCGTCGGATCATGAGGACCTCGAAGTTCAAAACCACTCGAGGTGGAACTTATCAGAGTATTTCTCGGATCTGAGGGACAATGCACGTAACTCTGCCAATGGCTTCTGGAGGCGCCGTGGAAATGGGGAACGACCTGTTGACGACAACTTCTGGAACTACTTCATCCCTGAGCGCTTGATTCCTGTTTCTCCCAGCGCTGCCGAGGCTCCATCGGAAGATACTCTTCCCCCAGCATATGAAGAGATTTTCCCCGAGGGGTCTACGACAGCTGTTGACTACACAAATGCTGTAGTTGAGGATCCAAAGGAGACGGTCGC
The DNA here is from genome assembly GCA_030570555.1 of Sugiyamaella valdiviana. Taxonomy (NCBI): domain Eukaryota; kingdom Fungi; phylum Ascomycota; class Dipodascomycetes; order Dipodascales; family Trichomonascaceae; genus Sugiyamaella; species Sugiyamaella valdiviana. Next base: position 795,416 of record JAJLWF010000001.1, read on the forward strand.
GACTGAGACCACTGCCACTACGGCACTGCCAGTCCAAGCGGGTGATGAGACTGAATCTAACGAGGAGGAGGTCATCAAGGCGTGGAAGGATCGCCAGAAGCAGTTGAGCAACGACAAGATGTTTTTGTACTTTTGGCTTCCTGTATTTGTGTTTATGCTGGTGTGGATGTCACTCAAGGCGATTTCATACCTTGACACTGTCGACTCTGCGTACTTCAAGAACCGGGTTAGTGCTGTTGGCAGCGCTATTGTGAGAATTGGAGCTGGTCGCCATCCGGTCCAGAATCCAGTTGGTCCCGACATGCTCGAGGAGTTGGCAGTATGAGTTGTTTTTGTATCATTTTTGCTTTCGAAGTTTGTATCGTTTAGGTGCATGGTGTATGATAATGAATGATTTGAATGAGATAGAAGATCCGTCCATAGGAATAAGGTGTGTGTCTACAGTATCCTTAGGAGGATAGGCAAGGCATATACAGGATGAAGTCTATTGGTCGTATTTCTATTGTGCGACTGCAGTTATATCTGTGCACCGAGATCGGCATACAATGTCTAGTTGAGGTAGGTTGGCGCGTAGATAACGCTTGGGGAGCTCTCAAGAATGACCTCTTTGGAGCGCACAAGCTGGAGTTCGAGACTCTTCATGCTCTCTGCATCTCCAAGGACACCGACGGTGGAGCCGTTGTGAGTTTGGGAAAAGCTGAGCGTCTGGGACAGGACGCCATGCATAATGGCGAGAACGTCGCGGAGGGCGTTGGCGAGGACGACAGCGGCGTCGCTGTGAGCAGGGCCCTTGCGGATCGTCTCTTGGGAGTCGGGGAATGCGTAGGTGTATTTGTGGAACTTGTCGAGAAGCAAGGCGGCAAACAGGTCGCCAGTACCGGTGAAGTATCCGTTGAGGACCGGGTACTCAAAGTAGAGGACGGATGAGCCCGCAGAGCCGAACGAGTAGAGGTACGAGTCGGACGAGGGCAGAGTCACTGAGGACAGCACGACATTGGGGATGTTGTATTCGCTGTGAAGGGCAGCAATGGCCTGTTTGGCCGTCTCTACCGAGTCAATCTTGATGCCGGTGAGGATCTCAGCTTCAAAGGCGTTGGGCGTAATGAGCGAGACCTTGCCCGTTTTGAGAATCTTCTTGTACTCGGGGATGACGGATTCGGACACGTAGAGCTTGCCCTCGTCACCCATGACTGGATCCAGCAGCCACATGCTGTTGGGGAATCGTTCGCGAATGTCAAGACCGATTTTGCCAATAGCCTCGACGGCCTCAGCTGTCGGCGCGTATCCGGTCAGGAAAGCATCGTACTCAAATCCAATATCCTTAAGTCCCTCGTAGACCTCGGAAATGTCTTCAGCGCTCGTCTTTTTGCCGCGGAAGCTGCCGTAGCCAGTGTGGTTCGACAGGTGGCAGGTGTTAATGACGTCGACATCCCAGCCCAGCAGCTGGAGCGGGAAGGTGGCAGCACGGTTGCCCACGTAGCCGTGCACGACATGCGACTGGATGGAAAGGACACGTTTGAGCTCGGCCATCCTGTCGGAAACGAGTGTCTGAAGTGGATGGATCAGGATCAATACAGATCAAATGTATGACCAACTGTGCATACGAAGAATCTGCGCCGTGCACACACCGCGCGCGGCTGCTGTAGACGGCTACCGGCAGCAGCCACAGTGGCTTTAGGAACTGGCAGGTATCGGATCCACAGTCAAAGTTGCCAAATCAGCATTCCATTTATAGTTGACAAATATACTTTGCATTACACTTGCCTTTACTCCTATACTTCCGCTATAGTTGCCTCCAGTGCCGTCTACGCGACTCCTCACCGCCCGTCCTCTTATCCGCACTTGCGATGCCCCAAGCTAACGGTTTCGGGCTAGTGGATCTGGCATGTGAAGCCAGAGTCTAACCGCCAGGGACCTCGGCGCAATTGCAGTTGAACAAAGGACGAACAAAGGAAGTTGGTGCTGATCTGCGTTATTGTAGGTATTAGCACAGTGAAGCGCAGTATAGGCTCTCGCAACTACGGCTGGCGCCTATTTCTAGGGTTCGCGGGTACCCCACTAAAAGGTGGGGCCACGGCGTGCAAAATAGTTTCCAGTGCATATCCAACTTTTGACGGCACAACATGAGTTCGGGCAAATCGCAGCTGCTTAATCTGCAGTACCCCGTGTTTGCCGCTGCGTGGGCCTCGAGTTCATCGCTCGTCGTTGGTGGTGGCGGCGGAGAGGGCCGCAATGGCGTCAAGAACAAGATTGTAAGACTCCAACATTCAAACTGCCTAGAACCTGGCTAACAAAGTCTGTCATTGATTGCGGGGATCACGAAACATCCGTGCGCGGAGAAGCGCTTCTTCTCGACAGCGAGGACAACGTGACGAGTCTCGACGTGGGCTCTCATGGATTCGTGTATGCTGGCGCCAACCAAAGCAGCCAATCGCTGCGCCAGGGCAAAAACGCCCATTTGCGCGCGTTCCGCATCCGCAAGCAGCCAGAGCAGTCGGAAAAGGACGAGTCAGAGAAGGGGAGCTCTTCGGTGCAGCCCGTAGCTGTCGATGCCGTTGCTTCGCAGCAGGTGTTTACGACTCACAGTGTCGACGACTACCAGAAGTTCACCCACTACTCGAAGGACAAGCATCTGCTCGCAATTGGCTCGAGCTCAACCCCTGGCACCCTCACTGTTCTCGACACTCGCCGGTACTCAAAGAATGGTAAACCCACCGACAAGGACGAGGCCTACGCTGGACCGTTCCACACCCTCTACTCCAAGAGCCTCGGCTCAGGCTCGCTCAACGACCTCGACTTCTCGCCCTCGGGCGACCGTCTCGCCTACGCCAGCGCCTCAAAGGTGTTCGTCCTCGATGCTCAAACTGGCGAAGAACTCCTGACAATTGCTACGCCCCGCAAGGACGGAGGTTTCTCCAAGGTTCGATTCGTCACCGACGAGACTGTCGTCGTCGCATTCAACCTCCTGCAGCGCAAAGGTGCTCTGCTATACAAGTTTAACGCCCTCACAGGAACCCGTCTAGCCTCCAAACAGCTTGGCAAAAGAGTTCGAGCCATCTCGACGATGGATGCGAGGGAAAAGTACGTTGTTGTTGGAACCTCGGACGTTTGCTTGGCCATCTACTCGGCAGCCAACCTCGCCGAGCTCAAGCGTATCGAAGCCCTCCACGACGTGGCCATCACTAGCGTTGCTATCAACTCTAATGAGACTCGCATTGCCAGCACCTCAGTTGCTGGAACGGTCCACGTCCTCGACGTGCCTGCCAAGGGCTTCTTCGGCGGAGGCTTCCGCAGCATCGCTTATGCCTTCTACAGCGTCATATTGATCGCTGTCATCGCTGCTGGCCTACAGTTACTCATCAAGCGCCAGGTCCTTGACGATCTCATGGGACTCGTCCCTAGCGCTCGCGCAACCTCGGAATCTGTGTCCTCGGTTGACATACCCTCCACCCTGAGCGCTATTCAAGAGACATCGGTTGAGTTGGAGAAGCCTGTGGAGACTGTTTCTGTGCCGGATATTGATGTGGCCATGGAAACAGAGGACGAGGCTCCTGTGGCTGATGACGAGCTGGAACCCGAAACCGCTGCTGAAGTGCCAGAGTCTAAAGATACTGAGGAGCCCGAACAGCATGAAGTTGACGCTGAAGAGACGGAGTCTGAAGAGCCTCAGCCTGAAGAGCATGTGGCTGAAGCTGAAACTGAAGAGACTCAACCTGAAGAGCCTCTGGTTGAGCTTGAAGCCCAGGTGGCTGAAGTTGAAGCTGTCTCTCAGGTGGAAGTTGAAGCTGGGCTTCAGGTGACTGATGATGAAGATGAAGAGCCATATGCAGATGCTTTGGAGCACCCAGAGGCTCATATCGCAGAGGTACTTGACGAGGTCCCTTTACATGATGACTTGTAGTATAGATTAAAGTACACGTGAATGCATGTTTACATAAATAAGAGCGGCATGGGGCCTCTGCTCGGTTTCATCAACTTGCCTCTCCAGTCCTCCTCTTCTTTGCGTTGAGGCGGGCTTGCGCAATAAGATCGTCAAAGTCCGAGGCATGCTTCACAGCCCACTGATCAGCATCGACCTCTTTTATGCTCAATGTTGGCGCCCGTTCCGCGGCAGCCATTGTCTTTTCCCACGAGTTGAGACGGCCCACAAGTGTTGACTTGTCGACAGGGGTCTTTGAGTCTGCATTCGAGTTCCACAGGTTCAACCACTCACGATGTCTTGTTTCGAGTGTCTTCCGAACACCTTTCGAAGACAAGCCAAACTCTGCTAGGGCCGAGCGCAGTTTAGAATCACTGAGAAGATGATAGTTCACCGATGCTAGTTTTCGAGTCATGTCAACGCCGCTCGCTTTGCTAGTCGAGAACATGGATGCGCCGCCTCGCTTCGACAAGATCCCGACAAGCGGTACCTGGGTCTTCTTGCCTTCACCAAGGCACTGCATGATGTGTGACTGTTCAATCTCCTTGATCTTCATGACCTGCCCGCAGATGGGACACTGTCCGCACCCAGGCGGTATGCTTTTCTCTTCTGGTTGAGATCCAGGCTGACTAAACTCATCGTAGTTTGGTATTCTTGGTTAGATTCATCGGTCACACAAACTCGTAGGCTTACCCCCTCTTCCTTGAAGACCTCCTCAGGCCTTCAGCAGCATCTCTGTCCTGGCTTGACTCTTCGTTCGCCTCGTTCTTCATCGTGTCCGCCTCCCGGGGCTGTGGTGTGGTGAGAATGTCCAGCAGCTTCGCCCGGTGAGGAACCCATGCTTCCACGATCTCTTCAACAGCAGGGTTCTTCCGTAATGAGCTCACCTGCACTTCCGCACGACAGTCCGGACACCGCTTTTCGCTGACAAGCTGATGCCGGATACATAGCGAGCAGAACGTATGGCCACAGGTCGTGATTACAGGCGCATTAAACAGCTCCTTACAAATGTGGCACCTCAGTGTCGAGTCGAGGTCGACCAAAAACGGCGCCCGTGTGCTCACGAAGTCGGAGCCATCAGTGATGTCGTCCATGTCTGGCAAATTTCGCGTCAAGTTCGTGATTGCAATAAATTAAGGCAAGCAAATATCAGCCGTGGCATCAGATCAGCTCCAGATCAGAACCGCAGATCAAGCCAAATCCTCCAAACAAGTAGAGAATAAAGCGATAAAATAGAATGATTCGAGAGACTCTTTATCTTGAGTAAGTTCGTGTGCTTACAGCTATATTTACTAGGCTGCTTACAAATATCATCACATTCACAAAACACTACTGTACATACAGCAAAATACACCATCCAGCACTCCAGGTTTGATGGCTATGAGGAGTGCCAATCGAATAAAAAATACAAGTCGCATTAACACCAAGTGAAAACTGGAGGTTTGCTGGTAACGGTCTGCAGACGCTCGATAATGACCTTTCGCGACGCCTGGTTGTATCCAGTTGCATACGAGTAGCCGAGATCATCAATCGGGCCACCTGACGGATTGGTGGGATCACGAAACTGAATGGGCGGTCCCAGAGCCGGTACACCATTGAGATTGTCTTCGGTAGAGCCTGTATCGCCTCCAAGATCAGAACTCACAAGCTGCTGCCACATGCTCCGACTGCGATCATGCTTGTCGCTTTGGAGTTCACGGTAGCGCGCTTCCAGAGCCAGCGAGCCTCCCCGTTTGCGTCCCTTCACAATATTAACGGGTGACTTGAGTGGTCGCGTTAGTGCCTCTGGTGACCCTAAGACGCCTGCATGGGCGTTCTCCAGGTCTGGCACAGTCAAGCTCGTGTTGGTGGTCGTGGGTGACGGCCGTGCATCCATATCCTCCGTTCTGATCTCAGGGAACGACATAACACTATCCGAAGCGGCGGTTCTTTCCTGGGCCGGGCTGTGGGTTGCCCACAGGGGCGTGTCAATGGCATGTGACACGTTTGCAACAGGCACTGATACCGGTACGTCCATTTCATCGTCCCAGACCATGAATCTCGTTCGTCGCGCTAGCTCCAGTGGGCCCTGGTCCTTGCTTTTGAGGGTTTCCACGACGTTGAACGCCTGGCCCTTCATGACTGCCCATTGACGCCGGAACAGTCGCTCCCTAAACTCGGTATCGCGGCCAAAAAGTTGGCGAAATACAATCGCCGACTCCTCCCACCACTTGGTGCTCGTCAGCAAGGGCAGGAAGTGTTCGCGAGTCTGTTGCGAAAAGGGCTGGCCAATAAGGGCCAGCGGCAGGAACAGCCAGCCAAATGGGTATGATCGCCATTCGTCGGGGTGCTTCCACGGGAATGCAAGACCCGAGTCGATGGCGCCAATGCGAAGTCGTGGAATCAGACGCTTTCGCTGGCCCGGACGAGGCTCCTCCTGAGGGGCGGATCGCGGCGACGGAGGGTCAAGCGGGTCGGCAAACGGGTTTGCCAAATGGTCGTGGTCGACGTGAGGCTTGTCCGTCTCCTTGACGTCAGGAATCTCCTCGACATCCCACTCGAGCTTAATCATCCAGTTGTCTAGTCCGCGGTCGGTGTTCCTCATAATGTAGTCGAGAATAACCAGTTTCTCGAGCTCGAGACGGAACTCTTCCAGTACACGGCGGGTCCACTTGAACTTCGGTGCTGAGATACTCTTGCCGACGGTAAATGTCGTGTAGCTGTCCTCGTCATCTACATGTTCAAGGTCGGGCTCATCAGAATAGTGTCTTCCAGATCGTGACAGGTACGAAGGCAGCGGGTTGTCGCGCAGAAACACGTTGGCCTGGTCGTAACCGTGGAGGAAAAGCTGGAAGCTGCCGACCTTTAGTGGCAGCACCGTCTTGCGGCGGTCAAAGTACCGGTAGTAGAATGCCGACGAGGCCAGTTCCACCGTGTCGGTGAATGGGACGATGTAGGTCTGGAGCTGGCGGTCGAGCACACTGGCGGCAGCTTCACAAATGTATCCATTGTTGGGGATGAGGCAGCTGCGGCCAAAGAAGCATGGGAACAGGTTGCGGTGCAGCCATTTGGTCCACTTGGGAGAGAGCGGGCCGTAGGGCTCCTCATCCTTTGGTTTGAAGACGCCAACTACCTTGCCGGTGCGATTGTAGATGAAGTATGAGCCGGAGCTGCCAGCGGCAATTCGCTTGGGTGTAACACCAAGATCAATGGCATCACGCGCGCTGTCGATGATGACGTCGAACTCGCGCTGGCTCGTGGGTCCGAGACTCAGCAGCCCGCGAGCCGGGATGATGGCTGGCGACACCCAGTTCGGGGCTTTGTACACCGAGTAGTATATCTCCGTTGTGAACAGTTCATTCCCGTGGGTGCTTTTCTTGGCCCGGCCCCCACTCATGTAGATAGCCTTTATGCCGTCCCAGGCGTCCTTTGCACCAGACATGGAGAAGATGGAGCTTCGCTTGCGCACCACAGACGCCCTTCGTTGGTCAATGCTGCCGAGGCGGTCGCCGCCTTCACCCGACGGGCTGTACAGCGGAGTTGGACCCACGGGCTCGGGCTGTCCGTCAATTACACGGTCCTCAAGTGTGAGCGCTGCGCCATTGGTGAGATTTTGCTGTTGCTCGCCTGCATCGGCGTCTTCTAGCCGCTCAATGGTTAGTAGCTCATCGTAGCCGGTTCGCGAACCCATTGCAAGGGCAGAACAGGGCGCGGAGCACGGGAGTGGATGTATAATACGGTTTTGAGCTGATATGCCCGGGGCGGATGTTTTTCACCGACGTCTCGCGACGTAATTGTAAAGTGTTTGGTGAAGACTTCCGCATTATCCGGCCGAACAAAGGTCTCTTCCATGCGCGGCGCTGCATCGGCGCCGCACAGTATCTTATCGTATGGACCCTGGCGCGTTAGCCAATGAACGCGGGGTACAGCCGGCCAACTTTGAGTTTGGGGCAGTGGGCTCGTATTCGAAATGCCTCGTACATCTTTGGGCTGCTGTGGTAGTTCTGGGCAGGCGTAGTTGTGCTGGGGACATGGCATGTCTGGTCGAAGCGGCATGCTTGACTCCGCGGGGTCAGTATGCCTCTGCAGTTGGTCCACTGAGACCCGCTAGTGCGTGATACGAGGTTCAGTTCCACATTCTAACGGGTGATATCAACTGTCTGAAGTAATGGTACTATGTACATCGTGTAGTCCCGTTCCAGTTTCTGTAGACTAGACGCCCACATGTTCCCTCTTAGACGATGCATATGCAGCAGAAATGTCGTTTCTCGGTGCACCATCTATCGATTGCCTATGTGTCGTATCCCGATATATCACCATCCTATAACTACCCTCACTACCCTACATCGTTTCCCTACACCCTCGTCGATCTACGTGTGTGCACACCAAGTATCGAATCTGGTAGTAGTATCGCATCTGCCCTAGCCTCTATCTAACGGTCGATCGTCAGAACTATGCCACTGAAATCTGCCACTGAAATCTACCACGAATCTACCACGAATCTACCACGAATCCACCACTCGAATCTGCGAAATCTGCTAGTATTGCAGCTACTAAATATTATATAACTAGGCCCTTACAGGACAAGGCACAGAATCATGGTAAAGGCAAGGGCCAGACCAGATCCAGACACAGCAGTGCTCATGGCACCGTTCTTGTGTCCGGCGGTGACGGTAACAGTAGCGCCTGCTCCGCCAGTGGCCGAAGCGCCACCCGTGAGAGGGCCAGCACTGGCGCCAGTGGGGATGGGACCGCCGACTGACGATGCCTCGCCCAAATCGGTGCTGAGACCAGCGAGGGCAGTGCCGCCGACGTTGCCGCTAAACACGCCTGAGGCAACGCCAAACTGGACGTTCGATGCAAACTGCGTCGACGAGTAGCTGGCAGCCTTAGCAGCGCTCGGCACGGTGTCGCCAATGCTCTCGACGTTGCTGGATGTCTCGTTGTACTTGGTGTTGGCAATAGAGATCTCAAAATTGTCGAGATCGTACACGACATAGGCGCTACGCAGGAACGAGTCGCCGAGAATGACCTGGTCCGAGGGCAGCAGTCCAAGGGCGCAGGCGGGCTCGCCATTCGAGAAAGTGGCGGGGTTGTTGTTTTCGTCAGTGAGCTCGAAAAGAAGCTCGCCGAGGGGGACGGTGATGGTAGCTCCAGAGAAGTCGTACGTCAGGGTAGCATCGCCGTCCTGGATGTTGCAGCTCGACACGTAAAATCCAAGCTCCTGGTTGACCTGGGCACCTACGGCATTAGCGATAGACGTGACGGCGTCCTGGGGCAGAAACGTAAACGAGGTTCCCGAGTCGAGCAGGGCAACGCTGTTGCCCGACATGACAGTCGAGTTGCTTCCCTTGGCGTCCTCAAGGGACACCGAGCTGAGAATGACAGTCATCTCAATGGGCTGGCTAATGCCTTCTATATTGTTGACAATGGGCACAGTCTGAAGAGTTCCCACGTACTTGTCGTGGTCAACACCGCCAAACAGCAGTGAGCCCTTGGGCGCGTTCACGTCGTTGAGGTAGAGCGAGTAGGACAGCGAGCCAATGTCGCCATTAGCCTTGAGCAGCTGCGGAACGTTGAGGTATGTGCCCTGAAGGTTGATGCCGCCGCTGCCGCTGCCGCCGTTACCACTGCCACTGCCGCTGCCGCTTCCATCGCTGCCGGGGCCCTGCTCGGAGCCGCTCGGCAAAACGGTGGTCGATTCGAGGCCGGCAAAGCCGATTCCGAACACGCCCTGTGTCGAGTTGGCCTCGAGGCCAATGGCAATGGAGCAGTTGTTGAGCTTGACCGAGCCGAGATCGACCACGTCTGTTCCCCAGCGGCCGCGCGCAAAGGTGCCGTCGCCGTACTGGATGAAGAAGTTGTCAGAGGTGCCGTTGAACTGGAACGTCGACGACTGGTTGTAGTTAAAGGTGGTGTTTTGACAGGGGATGAAGCCCTCGTTGAGCTGTGCCTCGTTGGCGGCGCAGAATGGGTTATTCGACGAGATTGCCCACAGGTCTGAGGAGCCCGTGTCGATGACGGGTGGGATCACCTGGCCGGGGGTGCCGACCTTGACGTCGATCTCGTAGAAGGTGACCTGGTTGGTGAGGGAGACGGTGACGGTGTCGCGCTTGGCGAAATCGCCCGAAAAGTCGCCGTCGCGGGGCCACTGGGCCTGGGCGTTGGCTGCCTTGCGGTACAGCGGGTTAGTCTGGTAGCGGGCAATTGGGTGGGTTGAGTCGCGCTTGGCGTTGAAGTCGATGGCCACCACGCCGGGAGTCGCAGCAGCCGTCGAGGCGAGGCCGGCGGCGATGCCGACCACGACCGAGGATGAGAATTTCATGTTTTTTTAGATGCGAGAGCAGAATCTGATCTAGTACCTAGTACGATGAGTAGACAGGAGTAGACAGGAGTAGACAGTACGTAGTACAGGAACAGAGAGGGGTAAGACAACCACTGGTAACCACACACTGACCGGACAAGGGAATACAGGCAGGAAACGACAGGGAACACAGCACAAGACCCCGTTGGGCAGATGAAACGAAGCGAGAATTCAGTTTGGATTTTGTGCGCAGCTGCCAGGGTATTTATATGCGCCTTGGCTAGACCACACAAAAGCAACACTTGCATTGGGGGCTCGGCGCCCCTCGAATTCCCTGTGCCCGGCGGCACACCATCGGGATACGAGTTCGTCACATGAGACGGTGGACGGGATGGTGGCACTGAACCGAGCTGGACTCTGCTCGTTTGGCGTCTTTTGGACTCGGTTTGCGCGGTGCCAGCACTGCCAACTGGCTTTGGCCACAAGGAGGCACCAGCGCCATGCAGTCGGCCGAAACGAGGTCCAAGGGCCGCCGGCACCTCCGCATTGAACCCCCAGCACTAGAGCCAACGGGCTAACAAGCGGAACCAAAGAACCAGCATAAACACACTTGTGGAGCGCGAGTACGTGGCCATTGGATCGTGAACGGCAAAGTGCGGGCTCGAACCTAATTGGCATATGCCATTTTGGGTTCATCCAAACTGGGCAGATCCTAACAAAGTCGGGTACATGACAGTAATAGTGATGTATGTATACCGCGTGATTACTACAGAATACTGTGGGAGTACCTGTATTTGGTGACTGTTTGCAGCTTGACTTGATACTGCTTGACTATGCTTGGGCCACTAATTCCTACCTGATTATTCCTACCTGTTTTTTCCTACCTATTTTTTCCTTCTTGGCATACCCCGCCCAGGTCCAGCCCCTGGCATCGAAGCCCCTGTCTCCTCTCTGTCTGCTATATTAAGCTTTGATGAACAGCGCTATTTGCACAACGGGTGCGCACTTAGCCAGCCGTTTAATTGACTCGTGGCCTTTTGCTTCCGTGCCGGCCTCGTAGCCGACAACACTGCCTGTGCACATGCCACTAATGACGTCATGCGCTTAGACAAGCCGTTAGCCGGTGAAGGCACGCCAAAATAGTAACAAAATAGACAGAAGCAGTGCAAGTCAAGGCGGTGGCGTGGTGGCGTTCTCGAGCCCTTTGAATCGACACGGCATCGCCGAATCGACACGGCATTTTGCTCGACACGGCATTTGCTCTGAACTTTGCCACGGGTCTGGCGCGCAAACTTGTCTTTACTGGCAACCCAATAACAGTTACCCCAGACTAACCAGAAAACCGAGACAACCGGATAATCCGACAAAACGAGACAAACCCGAACTAGACTCGCGCATTAAACCGCAGTCCGATGATCCTCCACAAGCCGCTCTAGTGCCTCTCTTCCACTCTCCTAACCGCTTCCGCCTCTAGTTCCCGTGCTCTGGTAGCTTCATCAGCACAGCCCCGTTAGTCTAGCCGGCTGTTACAACGCCTGCTAAAATGCTGCAGTCGACTGCATTCATCCGGGCTGGATCCGAGACTTGCATCTTCGGCTCCCACTACCCAACACATGCGCTTCGTCGCCACCATCGCCACCTGTCACGTCTCCTTAGTTGCCCCGCAATGTCTCGCCTTGAGATGCATGCAGGTCCTGTCTGATGTCTGACACTTCTGTGAACCCTTGCCTCTATCTACCGGTGATCTCATCGCATCAGCAGAAACAGAAGCACAGCAACGCAGCGGGCTGTTATAATCAAAACGTGTTGATCGTTATAAGATGCGTCAGCAGTCGAGCTATACTGCTCACAGTGATCATCAATTATAGGTCAACGTTCCTAACGATCAACGCCACTAACGATCAGCGTCACTAACGATAGTCTGCAGCTAGCTGGTCAAAGCTCGCTGTTCACCACTAACTAGCAGTACAGGCTGTGCCACAGGAATTCAGCACCCAAGGACAGGCACAAAGAGAATCAAGTAAACTCCAGGGAACTAGCAGGGAATACCCACAAAAGCGGTATCATTTCGTCTTGATGCGTGCAGCACTGCTTCTCCAGCTGTCTCAACAAGATACACCAGATATACGACCCGCCAATCTGTTAGTTGTCTCAACAAGATATACCAGGTATACGACCTGCCCTGTTACAACTCTCCTTAACGATAGGCATATCCAGGAGTACGTATGCTTCACATTCAACGGTTAGCCTGGCAATTAAGAGAAACTGAGCCGCCTGCTCAGATGAGAGCAGCCTCTTGCTCTTTGAGGCTCCTACTGAGCTAAGTAGATTAGTGCCAGTACTGTGGAATCAACGAGTCTATACCTGTCATTGAATGTGAAACGTTTTCGGTACCAGCTTTACTCGCCAGGTCTCGAGGAGCGCTTGATAGACCCCCGACTGACAAGCCAGGAGATACCCAGTGATTACACCCCAGTCATAATGAGCACTTCACAGATACTACACTATTGGGATACTCATGTAACACCAGATCGGCTTACAACTCCTACAATCTATGGGTCAATACCTCCGACAGACATTTGATGTTTTCATTGTTGAGCCTTTGGGGCATGCATTGGTAGAGTACAGGTTACCGTCTAGAACACGCCGAGGCGTGAGTCAGTGTGACGGATGGTGTGAGCCACAAAGGTATGCAACGAGCTCCACTTTTTCCACACGACAAACATCATGCAGAGGATCTGGAACACGACGGAGAAGCCAATCGTCAGCATGAGCATGAAGGTGCTGATGAGTACGAAGGAGGTTCCGACAATGCGGGTGAGCCACCAGTCGGGGTGGAAACCGAGCTCGACGGCGACGAGCGAGCATGATTCGAGGAGCGAGGTAGGTGTAGACCCGAGCGCTGGCGTGAGTAGTACATGTCTGGCGACCAGCGACTGCCGGAAGTTCTCAAGGGTCTGTGATAAAGAGTCTGAGGCCAGTAACACTGTGATGAGCACGAGTGCTGTGCTCAGGAGCCGGCTGGCCCGCGAGATCTTGTCGCGGCGCAGAGCCTCCTGGCTGGCCAAGTGAGGTGGCATGCTTGGCAGTTGCGTAGAGGTGGTTGACGTTCACTTCAATGTTGGTTCAATGTCCAATGTCCGAAAGCTGTTCAATGCCGTTGAATGTCCGATCAATGTCAATGTCGTTCAGTCGCCAACGTCCGTAGTGCAGTTACGTCACTGGTTGATCCGCCTTCGTTCTCGACCCAATTGATCCACGGTTTTACCAAGTTTCAGCCAGTTTCATCCAGTTGCATCCAGTTTCATCAGCAAATGAAGCAGGACCACAAGGACTCGCAGAGCAAAACCGGCTTATAAGTGCTGGCCCGCAAGCGCAACTGTAGGGTTCTAGCCGAGCAAAACTGACCGGAGCAGCCTGGGTCCTTAGTCCTTAGTCCTTGGTCCTTGGTCTTCGGCTAACGGTCCAGAGTACCGCGAGTCTAGCAGATACTGGCAGCTGAGCAGCACCCAGTCGGTAGCCAGGATCCACCGGGCGGGAGCCTCGGTTTTATATGCCGGAGTGGAGACGGCCACGCGGTGGCCCATTTGGGACCGCCGTGTTGCCTGCCCAATCCGGATATGTAATGGATCCACTATCTGCTACTGCCGACGCACGATACTTAGGGTTGCAGTCACAACCGAGCAGCCGCTTGGGCCGGTTTGCGGGTTGTCCCAACTTCTCAACTACGTCATTCTCTCGCTCTTTCCCTCTCTCCTCTTTCTCTCCTCTTTCTCTTCTTTTCTCTCTCTTACCCCCTCTCTCATCCTCTCTCTTCCTCTTAAATCTGTACCCGTAACCCCCGCTTGGCTACCGTTGGGCCACCGTGCATGGTTATGCACGTCCCACGTTGGGTAGCATTGGTACTCCACATTAGCAATCCATTACCAAGTGGGGCTGTTGCCGTGCGCGCAACAGCGGCGCCTCAATTGAGAGCCAGTAACAAATCAGTGGCAGCTGGCGAGTGCTTGCTGTTGCTCTACAGGCGGTTGCTGGCACGGAAGATCCGGCCGCAGGTTAGTGCCGGTTAGTGCGGGGTCGTCTCGAACTTAGATACAAGTTGACCCTACCGAGCAATACGAGGGGGAGGGGAGACGCACAATGGAAGCGCATACTAGAGCACACACGACCAGGCAGTACAAGCAGGTAGTGGACTAGGCCAATTGATATTGAGGAACAGTCTGTGGAGGTTTTAGCCAGTTTGGCTGTAGCTGGAGCTAAACTGGTGGTGCTGTAGAGTAGTGCTCTATGCCATACAGCCTGTAGCGGGTAGAGTACTAGCGATCCGGCAATTCTACAACTAGCAATTTCTAACAGCCCCACACACTCACTAGCAACTCCAGTTCCTCAAATATCGCTTCATTGCGGTACTAGTATATTACCTCCGCCTCTCCACAGCATATACATGCCACCACTATACATGCCACTATCCGCCCAACCTGCATCCGCATAACCGCGCATCATCTTACCCGGATATGATGAATTTGGCGTCTGTCTCATTGGTCCATCACACACTGTCTACTCATCCACAATGTCAGGAGGACCCGTGCCTGTGTCCAAAGTAAGCCCATTCCTCATACATCTCTTCTCCTTCTTCTGCTCTTTCTCTATCTACGCTCTCTCTCTATTTACTCTCTCTCTATTTACTGCACCCATCCTGTCTTCACCCATTTCATCGCTAACTCAGAAATACACCGCTGCCTCAAAGGGCATCTGGGAGAAGGTGCGCCAATGGCTCGTGCCAGTGGCCAACCGATCCTCGGGTAACCCTATCGTGCCCATGTACCGTGTGCCGACGCCAGGCTCGCGACCCGAGGCTCACTCGTACGAGGAACCCGTGACCCTGCCGACCAACGATATTGCCGGCAATCCCTATCACAAGCGCGACCACCGCCGTAACTACCCCCGGTTGGCTGTGTACAACCAGGCGACGATTGCTGGTCTGCTCGCGTACGGTTCGGCCAAGACGCCGCGCATTGCTGATGGCGATGCTGGCACACAGGCCCTCGCCAAGGTTGAGCACGGTGAACTGTCACTGACCCAGGCCATTGCTGCCTCGACCAAGGAGACCCGGATAGGCGAGATCCTCGATGCCAACGGACTGCCTCCGGTCGCGCCGTCTCTTGTGTCCAAGTCGTACAAGCTGGTGCCCTTTTCGCAGAGCGGCATGTACAACGAGCACTACCCCGTGCGATCCTTCACCTAAGCATAGCATAGACTAATGAACCTGTGAGATAGTGGAGTAGAGGTCAGTGATCAAACGCACCGGCAACTAATCGGCTTATACTAGGCATGATATGAATCACAGTAGATCATTGCTCTCACCTCATACCAACGTCGGAATACAAGAGACATCCCTACAATGGCAGAGCCTTCAATGGCAGAGCCTTCAATGTCAGAGCCCTCAATGGCCACTTCCTACAGTGGTAGAACCGTGTCATGGCGTCTTCTCGTCTTTCGAGGCAACCCTCTCATCCCTACCATAACATAACTCGTTCACTAGTATGCAACTACATATGCGCCCTTTTGCTGCGAGTCGCACACTTGACTCGCGAGATTCAGCTCAGTTCAGCTCATTCCACTCAGTTCAGCTCAGTTCAGCTCAATTAGCTGCCGCCTACTTGGTCTTCTTCTCGATGGCCGAGACGTGGTCCTCGAGCTTACGAATCGACTCCTCGAGCTTGATCACGTCCGTCAGAACGACTGCATTGGCAGCACGGTACTGGTCAAACACATAGTAGTAAGCGCCAGTTCCAGTCAGCACTGTGCCGAGCAGGAATCCAAAGAAACTGCGTTAATTACTGCTCCCGGGCCAACCAGATCACACTCACCCTCCACGGAACGCTCCAACTCTGCGACGGCGGGGAGGAACAACAGGAGGAACAACAGGATTGACAACAACTGGTGGGGTTTCAGCGCGCAGTGTGCGGGCCACCGACAGGCCGCGGCGGGCCGGCAGCATAGCCATTCGTCTCGATTGTGCCAGCATCGACATTGTAGTATGGGTCTTGACGTTAGAGTTGAAATCTTGTGATTGGGCGCACCCAATTGCTATGTCGGGGTCAGCTGCCAGCTTTACCCGGCGTGCCAGCGGGCCCGGCATCGACCAACGCTGTAGCGGGGTGGCTCCTACCCCGTACTGGCATATCCCCGAAGACACTGATCTTACTTCACTATGGGATACACTATAAGATGACCCATCCTGTACCATACTGTTATGCTCTGCTATCTGGCTAGATTTAGGAACGATTAATCAATTAACTAGAATCCATGAGCCGGATCATTAGTAGCAGTAAACTACGGCTTCATAACTCATTAGAAGGACGTAACAGGCACAGGCCTTACGGCAAGGCCAGCGGCAGCTTGGACAGCAGTGCCAATAAATATTTTATGCCATCATGAACCCCGGCGGTATCCCTTCGGCGTCAGCAGCTTGGCAGTCCATTTCATGGTCTGACGAGCGAGTGACGACCGGCGAGCAGCATCTGCGGCGCGAGCCGGCGATGCTTCACGACTGGCGGCGGTGGGCGACGAGATGCTCGGTGACAGTCTGGCTTCTCCCTGAAGGGCCGGCACGCGAGCAGAGTCGTCGGCTGAGCGGCGTCGGCTTAGCGCATTATCCCGAGCTCGCGCATCGCTGGACGACGACGATGTCTTGCGCTGGTTGATGCCCAGGAGGCTCGCAAATGTGACTTCAGGGAGTGTGCGCGCAGCAGGCGCAGCCTTGGACGCGCCAATGAGAGGACCCGACTTGACAGCGTCAGACACAATCGAGTAGTAGGCAAATGAGCCCTTGGGCCACAGAGGCTCGGCGTCGCAGCTTGTAGTGCTGTTGTGGCGCGATGCGTCCGAGCCACCGGCTCCAGCAGGCACTGTGAGAGCGCTACCCGAGCCAGTAGAGCCACGAGCAGTGGCACTGCCAGATGAGGTTGTCTGGGGAGTGACAGAGAAGGGCTCTGGGTCGTCCTCCAGCTCCTCGGCAATGGTCGAGGTTGCCCAAGGGTGTTTGCGGGCAGGATCCTGGACCGAGGGCATGGTCTGTGGAGACACAATGATGACGGGTACAGGGCTGCGGGCAATGAGGTATGAAGACACGGTCTTTTTGTAGCGCATGCGAGCAAAGTGGGAGAAGGACTTCTCGCTTGTTCCAACAACGACAACCGAGGGCTGGTAGAGAACCAGGGTTTTGAGAGCCATGGCCTTGACAGCACCGATGCCGAGCTCGACGACGATGTTGATTTTGAGGTCCGACTCAATGACGGACAGCACTGTTTTGAGCACTGCTTCTGCGTGCCGCTGGTAGATGGTCTGGTGGGCCGACTCGGGGGTCTCGTCGAGGGGCTCGTCCGGCTGGTACATGGCGAGGCACACGAGCTCGTCGCCGTCGGCGAGCATCGTCGACATGAGCCATCGTAGCGACTCGAGCGAGTACTCCTTGGCGGTCATGGAGAAGAGAAAGGTGCGGGAGAAGCGGGTCGGATGGTGGTCCTGGTGGCGCGAGGACACGACGAACGAGGCCATGTCGCGGTCGCTGATGTCGTCGCGCGGGTTGGCCAGGGGTGCGGGCTTTTCAGGAGCATCGAGGACGAAGAAGGCCTCTATTGGCGAAGTTGGTGCGGGCGCGGCGTTAAACGAGATTGTGTCAAACGAGACTCGGCGCAGAAACGGGCTCTTGGGTGGCTGTAAGCTCGAGCTTAGCGCTGGTGGGGCCATGAAGCCTGCACGGGGCGACGAGTCGAGAGACGAGGACGACAGTGGAGACACCGAGAGGCCAGGTACGTCCGATGGCAGTGAGCGGCCCGAGGGCTGGTCGGCAGGGATGCCCACGACATAGTTGGAGAAGTCGGGTTCGACAAACGTCAGGGACATGGGCTGGCAAGGAGACAGACAACAGAGAGCCAGAGTCACAGAGACAGGTACAAGAGGAAGAGCCGAGGAAGCCTGGATGAAGCCTGGAAGCAGGAGCAAGGCAAGAGTTACAAGAGCACAGAGCAGTAGGAACAGTAGATGGGAACAGAATACCAGATGAATACCAGATATAACTCGATGGCAAAGGTAAGAGTAAGAGGAAGAGAAGAATTAGCAAAACAAAGCGATGCAAACTTTAACAGAATCGATCGAAGGGTGTGCTTTTAAATGGGCTCATTGCATTGTATTTTCTTGTGATTAGCGCTTCCATGCAAGTAGGAAACAAGCAAATATATGGGGTAACCGATGGCAAGGCAGTAAGGGGTAGATAGAGATGGTGATAGAAGATAGAGGGGAGGGGAGAATAGTACAGAAGATGATAGAAGGTAAGCGAAACGTAACAAATAAGGAATAAAAACAACAGGAGAAGAGCTCGGATAAAGGGTGTTTGCGTAGCTGTGTCGCCTACTGGCTGCCTCGTGCGCGTGGCATTTGAGGCTCGAGTGCGTTGATGCGTAATTGTTGCATGATGGGTGCTCGACACAAAAAGCAACCCGCTCGCTAAAGCGCATGTCGTGCCGACCAAGACAGTGGCACAAGCAAAGGAAGGGCAGCAAAGGGAGGGGCCTTTGACTGTGGGTTGTTGGGAAATACTTCTGGTAGGCCTATTGAACTCATTGGTCACGACTTGTGGTAGCGGGCTAGTCCCCGCAAACCTAGCCGCACTGGGCCACGAACCGTGCCCGATTGGGAGGCGTCTTGGCATCCACCTACCAGCCCGAGGCACCTGACGAGCGCGTGGGTTCCGAGATAAGCAATACGAGCAGTCGGTAGGAGCAGGCGGGCTGTGCCGGTTGTAGAGTGATAAAGCGCTCAGCACGCAACGGCACGCTCGGCTTGGCATCTGGCCGCAGTGGCCGGCCAGCTAAGCGTGCCAAGCACAAAGCTAAAGCCCACCAACTAGCCGTAGCAACAGCCCAGTCGTACATGTAGCCCAGTCATACATATAGCCCACTGTATAGAGTTTCCAATATCAGATTCCACAGTCGTGTTATCAGTCGCGTCATCCAGTGTCATCCTCTGGTACCTTGCTCCTCCTGTCACTATCTATCCTATCTAACCTTGTAGTTGCTGCCACTTCCCCGCACTGACGCCTGTTTGGGCGTGCCCTGCGCCGCGGCAGGGGCCTGCGTCAGAACCTTATCGGAGCCATGACAATCTGACAGACCCCAGCTACCAGTCTACTAACAAGCTGACTGTGTCATGTCTGGCTGTCTGCTATCTGCCTGTCTATCTGTCTATCTGCCCATTGGTATTGGCTACTCCTCTTCGCCCGGCTGGTTCGGCACCCAGCCTATGTCCGCGCCGTCTACTCCGCTCAGCCCCTAGATACTGCTGCACTAGACCAAAATGGCTAGCATCCCGCAACTTAGACCGCATACATCCTAGATCCGCATTGACACGAGCAGTACGGCGGTAGCCCGGATAGTGGGAGGACGGTGGCATGGATGGTGGCAGGCATATTAGCAGACACAGTGGCACGGTGGCACCTAGAGTGGCAATAGAAGTGCTGTTACTGACTGTTGCTGGCTATTCTGACTTTTGCTAGACAATTACCTCGGCTGAAATGCAGTGTCTCTGATGCATGAACACTGCTTTCATCTGCATGTCTGCTGCCTGAGCCTAAGCATTGGCCCATTCCCCCCATCATTGCCTATTCGCCCATCATTGCCCATTGGCCCTCCATTACCCATCCATTGACCGGCATATGCTCACCAATAACCTCTATACATCTCCGGACATTGTACGGAGATAGCATTCAAGACTACTGTAGATTGTGCTATCAGGACTGTACCGTAGATTCATACGCCTCGACCCCTTGCGCCCTTTCGCCCGATGCACCCAGGGGCGGTACGCTCGATCATCGCGATTGTAAATCTTCTATGCATCGATCGGTACCACCGATCCAGTTCAAGGGGTCAACCTCTCGATCGAACAGCCGACACTATCCATGACTCCATTCCATTGTGCTGCAGGCGTACAGCCTGCCCCTATCCGGATTCATTCAGCTGTAGTATATTCGTACCATCCGTATTACCATCCATGTTACCATCCATATCACAGTCCTTACTATACACGCTTGTGTCCTCTTAAGTCCCAGTTCCCTTTATTATACATCCCTTATTATACCCCTTTATTATACACCCATATTATACGTCCCATATGATACATCCCATACGATACATCCCTTATTTCCATCCCTGACTCCGTACTATCCGTCCCTTCCTCATATTTTCCACCCCTTACTCATATTTTCCATCCTACATCTGATCGGCTTACCTCAACTGTTGTAGTACTAAAATACCCTCATTCTTGACGTCCGCCTAACTGGCCCAACACTTCGCGATTGTGCAGCCCAATCCAACCCTCGCTGGCTGGTTACCAGGCTCCGCATTCGTTCGATCGCGCCTCGATATCAGATCTTCCATGCATAGTCGATTCGTCCCAACTGACAGCCGGTGATGTTTACTGGCCCACACTATAAACTTACCTCGTTCACCTCCACCGTACACTCCAAACAGATGCAATTGAAATGACGACACTCACTTCTCATCTCTAATCTACACCCCTGCTGTCAGTGACACTGATAACTCTAATGCTGACTTGCGGTCCATAAACGTCAGACTGCCCCTACCCCACTGACTCGACCCTTGACCCCCTGAGCTGGCACTTGACATCATCACTCAATCCCCGTAAAATGGAGCTCCTAGCTGTAAGTCGTGCTGTATACGCGCTCGTACTCCCCGCTAACTGAGAAACTCGCGACGGCCGCCGATATTCCAGGCTTTAACTGGAAGAGGCTCATCATTGGCTTCACGGCGGGCCAGTATCTGTTTGAGGCACTTATCAGCTACCGCCAGCACCAGGTGCTCAAACGCGCGCTACCGCCCGTCGAGGTCCGCGACGTCGTGCCTACAGACACGTTTGTCAAGTCGCAGGAATACAACCGCGCTAAATCCAAGTTCTCCTTTGTCACTTCGTTCCTCTCCGTTGCCCAGAACATTGCCATTTTCCACTATGACGTTTTGCCCAAGGCCTTTACGTTCTTCGGCTCGCTCATTGCTTCGTACGGACCCCGCTGGATCCAGGGAAGTCTCATGGCCCACTCAATTGTCTTCATGCTCGGCTTCCAGACGCTCGAAACCATCATCAGCCTGCCCCTCTCGCTCTACTCGACTTTTGTCATTGAGGAGCGCTTTGGCTTCAACAAACAGACACTCGGTTCCTTCTTTGCTGACCTGCTCAAAACCGAGGCCCTCAAGATCACCATTGGTGCCCCCGTCATGTATGTGATTCTCAAGATCATTGATTACTTTGGCGACATGTTCTTTGTATATCTGTGGTTGTTCATCACCGGCTTCAACGTCCTCGCCATCATGGTCTACCCCACCCTGATCCAGCCTCTCTTCAACAAGCTCACGCCTCTCGCCGACGGTGAACTCAAGGACACGGTCTTTAAGCTCATTGAGTCGGTCAAGTTCCCGTCGTCCAAGGTCTACGTCATTGATGGCTCCAAGCGCTCGTCCCACTCCAACGCCTACTTCTACGGCCTGCCCTGGTCTAAGCAGATTGTCATCTTTGACACGCTTATTGACACTGCCACAACCGACCAGATCAGAGCTGTTTTGGCCCACGAGATTGGCCACTGGTCTCTGTCCCACACTACCAAGATCTTTGCCGTCTCGCTCTCCCATATCTTCGCCATCCTCGCGCTCTTCTCAGCTTTTGTCCACAACAACTCGCTCTACACCTCGTTTGGCTTCCACACCCAGCAGCCCATCCTCGTGGGTTTCATGCTCTTCTCTGACATTCTGACCCCCGTCGAGTCGGTCATCCGCTTCGCCATGCATCTCATGTCGCGCGCCTTTGAGTACCAGGCCGACGAATACGCCGTCGGACTCGGCTACGCTGAAGATATGCAGCAGGCTCTCATCAGTCTCCACAAGGAGAACCTGAGTACCGTTGACGCCGACTGGCTCTATTCGTGCTACCACCATAGCCACCCCATTCTGCCCGAGCGCCTGCGTGCTATCAAGGCCGTTGAGGCCAAGCGCGTCGAGGCCACCAAGAAGGAGCAGTAGGCTGCTGATATCGAAGCCCCCTATTGCAAGCTGAATGCATGTAAATAGATTCTATATCAAAATAGTGCCGTAGAATTAGGTCTGGCAATAAATAATGCCTAGTATAAATAATGCCTACTGTTTGGCTGTCTCTTCGCTAGCCCACACAGCAGCCGACCGCTTCTTCATGGATGCAAACTTGTGCCGACATTTTGACGCGCTGTATCTTCCGCCAAGTTTCTTCGACACATACGTCCACTTCTCGCGCTCAAACTCAGCAACTGCGCGTCGCAGTGTCTCGACGTCGTCCTCGTCCCATTGCAGCGCTCGCCCTTTAAGTCGCGTACAGTAGCGCACCTGAAGCGCGCCTGCTGACCGGCCTTCAAAATGCTGTGCTATCATCTTCCAAGTCAGCTTGCTGTCTTCCTTGAGCGTCAAGAGCTTCTCGTCGTCGGCTCTTGAGAATTTGCTGTTGGACGAAGCTTGTCTTGAGCTTTTGGCGCTGGCTGGTTTGTGTCTTGTCGACTCGGCATCTTCGCTGAGGTCAGCCGGTGCGTCCATACGGTCAAGAGACATATCCTTGTCATATGAAGCGCTCGGCGTGAGGTCCTCGTCTCCAGAATACATCCGGCTCTCGAGATGGTCCGAGATATCCCATGCATCCTCTTCAGCATCAGAAACATCCACAACCTGCTTCAGAGGGCTGTGCGTCGGTTCTCCGAGTTGCCCGTGTGCAGTGTCGTTGAGAAGGTCCGCGAAACTTGGCTCGTGTGGCCGAAAGAGCGTGTCAAACCGTCTAGCTCTATCGTGGCCGCTGTCTTGCCTTAATGAAGACAGCTTCTTGCTGTGGATGCGAGGCAGAATCGGGGGCGGCCTAGAAGATGGACGAGGCAGCTGTGGATGTAGCTGTGAGTAGCTCGAGTGACGGAACGAGGGTAGTTGGAGGTTGAAGCTACCAGAGAAGGAGAGTGCGTCGGTCGAGGTGTCATAAATAGACGATGAGCGCAGGTCCGCCAGCGGCGCTGTGAAAGATGTCTTCTTAGCGTCATCGTGGGCAAACGGAGGACTCGATGGAGGCGGCAACAGAGTCTGCTGAAGCTGGGGTAACTGGTTCGTAGACGAGGATATCTGGGGAAGACTCGAGGTCGAGCGCGATCCCGAGTGGGCGAATGCGCGGTTGCCAGACGATGTCTGGCTGCGGTTGAATAGAGCTGCGAAGTTCGAGCCTGGCAGAGTAGTCGACGAATTAGTCGACGGATTGGAGGTCAAATTAGACGTTGACAAATTAGACGTCGACACATTCGACAGCAGGCTGGAGCCAATTGAGTTGGACGGCAGAGCCGAGAGCGGGGTCAGCGAGCTGGCCGGTGGAGTGCTGAGGGCACTTGGGCCCGATGTTGTCGATGCCGTCGATGTCGACAGCGGGTTTGAGCTGGAGTATCCGATGCCGAAGAAGTTTGGAGGTGCAGACAGCGAATTGGACTGCAGATCGCTCGTCGCTGACGGCTGATTGAAGATGCTGCTGATGCTCGAATACGAGTTGTCCTGTCCATAGAGCAGAGGCTGATGTCGTGATATCTGGGTTAGTCACAGAACTAGTTACAAAAGTACATCGCAGGAGTAACTCACAACATCGAGCGGGTTGTCGAGAGGACTAGCGAGTGGGTAGTCGTGCGAGCGCAGCCGTTGCAACGGCGTGAACGGAGGCTGCAGCGATCCAGCGGGCATCACGAAGCCTAGTTATCAGCCCAGTGTGATGTGAGCGTGAGCCATAAGTCACAGTCCAGTTAAAGCGGGCAGTCACGCGACTCCAGTTAGATGTGGGCGGTACCTGGGCGCCTGGAAAAGGGGTAGCGAGGCGCAGTTGTGGTGAATCAGTTACCGAAGGTGGAGTCACTGTGCGTACTCAGGGACATACATCTAGGGCAGGGGTCACGGGCAGCCGATGGAGCGGATAGTAGTCAGCCGGACTCGGTGGGCCGACTGTCAAGGCTGATGCAACTGTACGCGGTGACGCTTCTCTTCAGTCAAGCAAAGAACGGGGTAGTATACTTCGGGGGGTTTCTATTGCCTCTACTTCTTATACTGTTTTGCTTTGTCTCTATATTTTATTTATGTCACCTCCCTGCTTTTCCTGCTGTTCCTGCTTCTCCGGCTTTCCTGCTGTCCTGCTGTCCTGCTAACTCTCCCCACTTTATGCAGTCTGCAGCAAGCTCGGGAGTTAATTGTCCGAACAATCACCAAAACCGCATACACATCCCCAACGGGCCATTATTACTCCCTACTGGGCTAGACCTGGCACAAGGTTTGGTCACAGCCACAGTGGCGCCGGCGACTCGACGCTTAAATCCGATGTGAGCTCGGCAGTGCCGACGCTTAGGTAACCGGTTATTCACTCAGGCGAGCCAGCAAAGGCAAATGCCAGGCAAGTAGACAGCAATGGCAGCAACAAGACATGGCAAAAAGATACAATCAACAGGCCTGCTGGATTGACACATCCACTAGTAGCACGCACTAGCACCACGCAATCACCCACGCCTGTCATCTGTCAGTGTCGTATCGAATCTATCGGCCTCCGCCCATGCTGCTGGCTGATTACTCATCGCTTGATTGGCTCTCTGTCGACCCTAGCGAAGATCCAGCGGTGCCGCGCCGCAGCGCCTGCACTGATAAGTCTACTGGCTTAGTCCGCGCGCCAACACGTACAGCAGCCAGGGCCATCAACTAAACCTGTTCGACGCGCTAGACCTACAGACAGCTGCCATTACACTATTACTCCGCTCATGTCTCTCTTATCACCTCACGGCAAACCCCTTATTCGTTTAGCAACCCGTATGACTCGTCTATTACTATCCGTCGATGCTTTTTCTGCACCTCCATGCACCTCGAACCTTGGCTTTCAAATTTGTAGCGCCGTTTGCGTTTCGGACACCGATCGGCGCCGCGACTGTATAAATATCCAACGTTTGGCATTCCCGCGCGCAATGATCCGGTAGCCACAATCGGCGCAAAATGTCGTCCAAAGTCACTCCGTCCCCGTCCGAGTCAGCGCATTCGTCGGCTGACTCGGCCCAGTCGGGAAAGCACACAACCGTTATAGCTGATCCGGTCCCAGCGCCTGCCTCCAAGGCCAAGCGCTTCCGCCTACTAACGCCCCTCGTCGGATCCACTCCGCCGCCAGTACCAGAGACTAGACTGCCGTTCCCGGACCCGGGCTTCTTCTCTCGCTACACCTTCCAGTGGATCTATCCCATTCTTAAGGTGAGTTATAACCCGCTCTGACTTTTTGAAAGTCTTCGGCTTCAACTTTTGCCTCTTCGTTCTTGACTAACTCAGACCGGATACCTGCGAGAACTCGTGGAGCAGGATCTATGGGACGTTGCTGGCACGCCTGTGTCGTCTCGAGCACTTTATGCTGACTTCACTAACGCCCTCGAGGTCTACCGGGAAATGGCCCGCCAAAAGGCCCGCGACGACGGCCTCTCGCCATACCAGATTGAAAATGCCCCGCTGCCCAAGTACGCAGTGCTGAGGGCCCTCAACAGAGCTTTCTTCTACCAGTGGTGGTCGGCTGGTGCCATCAAGATCATCTCCGATTGCGCCCAGTCATTCACACCTCTCGTCAGCAAACATCTCATCTCGTTTGTCGCTGCCCGTCAGACTGGTCCGGTCAGCCTCGGAAAAGGTATCGGCTATGCGCTTGCCATTGTCGGTCTGTTTGTCATCAACAGTTTCTTCCTCAATATCTTCTTCTACAGAGCCATGATGACTGGTGCCCAAGCTCGATCTGTTCTCAGTCAGGCCATCTACGAGAAGTCGCTCAAGCTGTCCAACAAATCTCGTATCACCTTCACCAACGGTAAACTGACGACGCTGCTGTCAACGGATTGTAACCGTATTGACTTTGCCCTCCAGTGGGTCCACTTTGCCTGGACCTTCCCGGTGTCGATTGTCATTTGTATCGTCATCGTCTTGACCAACATTGGTGTTTCGGGTCTCGTGGGTTTCGCTCTGCTGTTTGTGTGTTTCTTCATCGTCACCCTCACAGCCCGCACTCTCGCTGGTATTCGCAAGCGCGTCAACAAGGTCACCGATTCCCGTATCACTGTCATGCGTGAAGTCCTCCAGTCCATGAAGATCATCAAGTTCTACTCTTGGGAGGAGGCTTACCAGAAGCAGATCTATGCAATTCGCAAGGACGAGATGTGGCGTATCAAGTTGATGCACACCTGCCGAAACCTCCTCAACGCCCTTTTCGTGTCAGCTCCTACGCTGGCTGGACTAGTCGCCTTTGTGACCCTCTCCTCAACCGGACACAGTCTTAACCCTGCCTCTGTGTTCTCGTCCCTGACGACCTTCAACATCACCCGTATGCCCCTTATGTTCCTGCCCCTGGCTATTATCGCCGGTCTGGACGCATTCTTGGCCGTCACTCGAATCCAGGACCTGTTGTCCGCAGAGGAAGACGAGTCGTACCTCGAGTATGACCAGAACCAGGAGCCCGCCATTCAGATCCGCAACGGTTCCTTCATCTGGGAACTCGAGGATGAGGTCAAGGAGGACGAGGAGGATGGAAAGTCCAAGGATGGAAAGTCCAAGGATAAGAACGCTGATAAGATTAAGGAGAAGGCAGATAGCGATGAGCTGACCCCCACTGAGTCGCTCAGCGCCCATGCTCCCAGTATCAACGAGTCTCCCGCTCCTATTGTTGAGCCACTTGAGCTGCCTCAGGAGCTGGAAACCGCTGAACTCGAGAAGGCGAATAACTC
The DNA here is from genome assembly GCA_030570555.1 of Sugiyamaella valdiviana. Classification (NCBI taxonomy): domain Eukaryota; kingdom Fungi; phylum Ascomycota; class Dipodascomycetes; order Dipodascales; family Trichomonascaceae; genus Sugiyamaella; species Sugiyamaella valdiviana. Next base: position 822,455 of record JAJLWF010000001.1, read on the forward strand.
TGACCCAGCTCAGTTCCGAGGATTCTCTAATCTCAACCTCGACATCAAGCGTGGAGAGTTTGTCATTGTTACTGGTGGTATTGGTTCTGGTAAGAGCAGTCTGCTGTCGGCTATCGCCGGAGGCATGAAGAAAACCGATGGTTCTGTTCTGCTTAGTGACAAGCTTGTGTTTTGCGGTCAGCAGTGGGTTCAAAATGCCACTGTTCGTGACAACATCACCTTTGGTCGCAAGTTTGACGAGCGCTGGTACCAGACTGTTATCGAGGCCTGTTCCCTGGAGCGTGACCTTGAGATCCTGCCTGCCGGTGATATGACCGAGGTTGGAGAGCGTGGTATCACCATCTCTGGTGGTCAAAAAGCCCGAATCAACCTCGCGCGTGCCGTCTACTGGGACGCCGATATTGTGCTCCTTGATGACGTACTCAGTGCCGTCGATGCTCATGTCGGTCGTCATATTATCGATAACTGCATTTGCGGTCTGTTGAAGAACAAGACTCGTGTCTTGGCCACTCACCAGCTCTCAATGCTGCCTTATGCTGACCGTGTCGTCTTCCTTGATGCCAATGGTAGCGCTTCGATGGGCACTGTTGATGAACTGAAGGCTACTGTTACCGAGTTCAACCACTTGCTCACTTTTGGTGTTCAGACTGATTCTGATGCCGAGGCAAGCAATGACGAGATTGAGGAGGAAGAAGAAGAAATCAAGGCGGTCTCGAAGGAGGCTGCGGTAGCTACTGAGAAGAAGGACAAGCCAAGTGGCGCTCTGATGCAAGCTGAGGATAAGGCTTCAGACTCTGTACCACTTTCGACTTATATGTCCTTCTTCAAGCTTGGTGGTGGTGCTATGTCGTACGGCATGCTGCCGTTGCTTATACTGGCTATGGTCCTGTCAACGTTTTGTCAGCTGTTCACAAACACGTGGCTGTCATTCTGGACTGGCCACAAGTTCCCTGGCCGTGAGGAGGACTTCTACATTGGCATTTTTGTCATGTTTGGTGTTCTCACCGCCATCATCTCATTCATCTTCTTCTTCATGGTTACCCACATTGTCAACGTGACTAGTTTGAAGCTGCATATTATTGCTGTTGAACGCATTCTTCACGCTCCCATGTCGTTCTTCGACACGTCGCCCCTTGGTCGAATTCTCAACAGGTTCACCAAGGACACTGATACTATTGACAACGAATTGAGTGATCAGACCCGTCTGCTACTCCTTTCGGCATCAAGTGTCGGTGGTGCCTTCATCCTTGTCATCATCTACCTGCCGTGGTTTGCTATTGCCCTAGTTGGTCTGATGGTTGTGTTCTTTGCTGCCTCAAAGTTCTACCGTGCATCGGCGCGTGAGATCAAGCGTATGGAGTCTCTTGCTCGTTCGGTTGTGTTCAGCCACTTTGCTGAGAGCCTGAGCGGCACAGTGACCATCAAGTCATACAATGACCAGGAGCGTTTTGTTGAGACCAACCTGGATGCCATTGACAAGATGAATGCCCCTTACTATCTGACGATTGCTAACCAGCGATGGCTTGCTCTGCGACTCGATTTCGTTGGTGCCTCGCTCACACTTGTAGCCACAATGCTTTGTGTGACGGGCCAGTTCCATATTTCTCCCTCGTCGGTTGGTCTTGTGCTAGCCTCGCTGCTGCAGACCATTAACATGATGTCCATGATTGTGAGACAAATGGCTTCGGTCGAGAACGACATGAACGCAGTCGAGCGTGTCGTGCACTATGCCTTTGAGTTGCCTAACGAGGCTCCGTTCCATATTGAGGCTACCAGGCCTGCGGAGTCGTGGCCCGAGAAGGGTGCCATTGATTTCAAGGATATGACCATGTCGTACCAGCCGGGTCTTCCCCCAGTGCTGAAAAACTTGTCACTTTCCATCAAGGGTGGTGAGAAGATTGGTATCTGCGGTCGTACTGGTGCCGGTAAGAGTAGTATTATGGTCTCCCTGTACCGTATTGCTGAGATGACTGGCGGTAGCGTTGAGATTGACGGCATTGACATTTCCACTCTTGGGCTCAACGAGCTGAGAAAGAAGCTGTCGATCATTCCTCAGGACCCTGTCCTGTTCCAAGGAACCGTGCGTTCAAACATTGATCCCTTTGGTCTTTGTGATGATGTCGAGCTGTGGGATGCTCTGCGACGCTCATGGCTCGTGGAGACGCATGATCTCGACCGTCTGCGCCAGGGTTCGCTGACCGCCGAAAAGCTCAAGTTCCACCTTGACAGCAAGGTGGATGATGAGGGTACCAACTTCAGTCTTGGAGAGCGCCAGCTGCTGGCACTGGCTCGTGCGCTTGTGCGTAAGAGTCAGATTCTGATTCTTGATGAGGCCACCTCGAGCGTTGACTTTGAGACGGATCACAAGATTCAGAGCACCATTGTCAAGGAGTTTGGTCACTGCACAATCCTGTGTATCGCCCATCGTCTCAACACCATTCTGTCGTACGACCGTGTGCTTGTTCTGGAGTCTGGTGAGGCTGTCGAGTTTGACTCGCCAGTTGAGCTGATGAAGAACAAGGGTGGTTTCTTCCAGTCAATGTGTGAGAAGTCGGGCATTAACATGGAAGATGTTGTCGAAGCCCAGGCCACTCGTGCCTTGTAATCGTAAGGCTTAGCCATGATTTATTGCATAAAAACTTAGACACTAAAATAAAGCATTCATTTTATTACAAGATCAGTTCTAGGTTGAATCATGCCAAGAAAGTAGATGCGAACGAAACTGACTACTTGGTTGAATCATGGGCCAACGTAGATGCAAACGAAAACCGACTACTGGCCAATCTCAACAGGCTCTATGCGGTCAACAATGAAGTTTGCGACGTGGGTCCAGTAATCAGGCTGGGCGTATGTATCATTGTGTGTGCCCTTGGGGAACACCTCAATGATTTTGTCCGATGAGGAGCTGAGATCGTAGAGGGTCTGCATATGGCTCGGCGGGACGAGCTCGTCGCGGCCACCGGACAGGAACAGAACCGGGATTGAAGAGCTCAGCTTACCGATGATATGCTTGGTCTCCCATAGCTCTGTACACAGAAACGAGATGTAACTGAGGATAGGGAACACGCCGGGGATAAGTTCTTTGATGGAGAGGAACGTGTTCTCGAGAATGATGCCACGCACCAGATCAGTGGCCTGAGGCAGAGACGCCAGGTAGATGCTGACAGCACCACCAAGACTTCGCCCGTATAAAATAACGGACGTGTCCTTTATGCGCGGATGCTCATTGAGGAACTTGACGATTGCCTCGCAGTCGAGTTTGATGCCCTTTTCAGAGGGTGAGCCAGACGATAGCCCGTAGCCGCGGTACGACACAGTGACACTGGGTTAGAACGATTTAGTGTCATATAGAAACACCTACACATTGTACTTCATTTCTGAGTAAAACAGCTCTGATAAGGGCAGGTAGTGGCCCATATTGCCAGCATTCGGTCCCAGCATAAGCACAGTTTTGGGAACATAGGTCGGTGATTCAGGTTGCTAAGTTAGAATACCACCCAGAAGTCTTCCAAGTACGGTTAACTCACCATCATGACAAATAGCTTGATTGTCTCGCCGTCATCAGTCTCAATGGTGACATCCTCGTAGGGAATGCCCACAGTATCGGGTGTGTCGACGCTGGTTCGCGAGCCCTCTGGGAACGAGCTGGGGTATATGAGCGACTTCTGGAACGCGTATATCCCCATTGTGACGACAGACGTGACGACCGACAGCATCATCGCGGCGCTGACGAACGGTCGGCTTATTATGGAGCCCATATTGGAATGTCAATAGCAGGAAACGAGCGAGTCTGGGCGAAACTGGTGAAGCTGGTGAAGCTCGTAAAGCGCTGGGTAGCTTTAGATGCGACTAGACTCGTTAGCAACGGCCACTTCGGCTTCTGGCCTGAGCTGAGCTGGCTCGTTGTGATCACAGAGTGTAGAGTGTTTCCCCTGAGATGCAGTCAGCCCCAGGTACTACTCAGCCCTAAATACGGCGGGAAGCTCCACCACTATAGCAAGTTACCCGGAGTTGAAAATTCCATGTCACTTCGCATTTCGCGCCAGCTTCAGCTTCCACATCTCTGCACTAACGAATCATGACTGAAGTAGACACTGCTAGCCAGGCCAGCGTGGCCGCTGACGAGGTCGCCGACAAGGTCCAGGATCTTTCCATTGACGAGAAGGTCGACGCTCCTGCCGAGCCAGCTGCTGACTCTGCTGATGTCACGGCTACCGTGTTCAAGTCGGTCGAGGACTTTTCAGTCGTCCACCCTCTTACTTACAAGTGGACCCTGTGGTACACCAAGCCCGCCACGGGCCACGAGGAATGGTCGGACCTGCTCAAGCAGGTGGTGACTGTCTCGACGGTCGAGGAGTTCTGGGGCGCCTACAACTCGATCCCCAAGGTTTCAGATCTGCCCATCAAGGCCGACTACTCGTTCTTCAAGGAGGGAATCCGACCTGAGTGGGAAGACGCCAACAACGCCAAGGGAGGCAAGTGGACTGCTCAGTTCAAGACTGGCCGCCGTATCGCTGCTGTCGACGAGTCGTGGCTCAACGTGCTGCTTGGCCTCATTGGTGGCTCGCTCGACAACGACAACCCCGAGAACGAGCAGATCAACGGTGTTTTTATCAATGTGCGCAAGGCCGCCATTCGCATCAGCTTGTGGACCAAGGGCACCAACTTTGACCTCCTCAACGAGGTCGGTGTTGCCCTCAAAAAGGCCCTTGGCCTTGGCGAGCGTGACGAGATTGAGTTCTCGACCCACGACTCCAAGAGCCGCTTCAAGATCACCATTTAGGCTGCCTAAGTGTGGCCTCTGTAATTAATGAATTCCATGTCGCGAGATACGACCCCAGCCGGGTGCATTCTGTAGATAAGTTATGACTATGGTACACTTCCTGTGACGCACAAATATTGAAGACCCACCCCTAATGTTTTATTATTATACTATAGATGCGATTAGAAACTACCCACAATGATGAACGCCTGATGCGTGTGTTGGGTCTGCGACGGCGATTACAGAGGCTACGCTTTGGGGTCACAGTTCCGGCGTCGTGTACAGCTTGACAATAGCCTCGTCAGACTGGGGACCGTTCTCCTTGAGAAAACGCAGCGTTGCATCCGAAAGCCGCGACTGGTCTCCGGCAACCTCATAATCACACCGGCTGCCGCTAACAGTAAAGGTTACCGGAGCAGGCGCGATGTTCTGGGCACCCAGACCAAGCTCCTCAAGAGCACCGCGCACACAGCGGTCAGCGGGGTAAGCTGGGCCCATCTCTTGGCTGATGCGGTTCCAGCGGGTTTGCCAGTCTCGGCGCAGCACCGACCTGAATCGCTTGGCCTCGGCCTCGGAGAAGGGGGCACCGCGGTCTCGCAGCGTACGCAGATAGTGCATCTGGATAGCAGACACCGAGTGCGTGCTGTGGCGCATCTCACGGCCAATCTGCACCCACGACATACTCATCTTCTCGCGGAGGTGCACAATGAGCATGTCCTCATCGTAAGTCCAGGGCGAAACGCGGCGGCGCTTCAGCTGGGGCTCGTAGCCCGTTGTCACAAGAGCTCTGTCGGCTTCATCAGCCGACTCATCAGCGGCTGCTCCATCGGCGGCAGAAAAACTCTGGATTGCCATTGTAGCCTTGGACGCTTCTTTAGCCTCGATGGCCCGTTCAGCCTGCGATAGCACTAGAGCCTTGGATGCTTTAGCCGTGGACGCTTCAGCCTTGACGGTCTCGCTAGCTTTCAGCGCCGGCTTGGCGTTGGAACAGTCAGTCTTGGACGGTTCAACCTTGGGTACAACTTCATCGTTCGGCGCCGTTTTAGCGTTGAACGCTTCAGTCTTGATAACTTCATTGACCTTGAACGATGCTTCAGCCTTGATGGCTTTCACCTTAGACGCTGTCTCAGCCTTGGGCGCGACTTCTACCTTCGGCGCAACTGCGTTGGACATCACTTCAACCTTGACGCCATCTCTGGTCTGGGATCTGGTGCGACCAAATTGCTCGAAGAGCACGACAGCTCGCGAGGAAGAAGGCATTGAGCTTGGGATGGCAGCAGCTTCATTGATGCGCGGGGTAGCCGGTGGAGTCATGACCTTAATCTTACTCGATGGGCGTCGCTTCCTCAACTCCTTTTCGACGTCACTCGGCACAAACTCCTCGTCAGAGGATGGGTCTCCCGCGGGCTGCACAGATTCTTCTGACTCTTCAGTGGACACTTCGTCGCTGGTGGACACGGATGCCTCTGTGTCGAGCTCGCTGTCGGTGGACTCGTCGGCTGGTTCGGTCGACACGGAACGAGTCACAAGGGCAAGACTACCGTCCGGCTCGCTCATTTGCTTGGCGTGGTCGCCATTGAAGGACGAGAGCGCCATAGGCATCAAGGCGTCTTGGCCGTGGAGGCGGAAAGGAGATTGATCGGAGCCGATGGTGATTGGCTGCGTATGCTTGTGCCACGGTGACGGCAGCGACGAGGACGTGGGGCTCGATTCGCACGACCACATAAGCGTCGACACGCGTGTCTCGTCGCTGAGATCGGTCAGAATGAGATCAATGATATCTTCGTCGGCAGACTCGAGGCGGGAAATCTCGTCATCAGAATGACGGTCAAACGACGAAGGCATCGTACAGCAGAGGCGGTGCAAGCAGGAGGTCACCGAATAGAACAAACAACACACGTCGGATAACAAATGATAATAGGCACACCGTGGCAGTCGAATCAATGCTCCTCGGAGACAATGGCAGCACAACAGAGGTGATGTTGCGAGGTCAAACTGCTGTCAAACTGCAGGCAGCGCAATACAGCACGCACAGCCAAAAAGGAGCAGCTCAGGGTCACCAAACCAAGTCGATGGGTTCCAAAAGACAGCACAAGGACTGCCAGAGCACCGGAGTGCACAAAAGTCGAGATGGAGAAAACGAAAAAGTGTCAGGAAGGATTGGCGAGAAATGGTGCATTGCATGGCATATGCAGGCCGGCAGCTGCCTATCACGACGCAGCCAACTTCGCAGCAGCAAGCAGCAAGAGCCGGGTTAACAGCAGAGAGCAGGCATCCGGAAAAGCAGCCGGGAAAGCAGTGGAAAAGCAGCTGAAAAAGCAGACTAGTGGCCATTGGAGGTGGGCAGATCGAGGGATGCATAAGCCGGGAAGTACGAAAGTACAACAAGCAGGAAAGGCAGCACGACAGTCACATCGTTCTATCGAAAACATCAATTCTATGTTGCAGGTGTTGAGTAAGCCAGGAGTAGTGTTCGTGGTCCTCGTGGGTCCTCGTGGGTCCTCGTGATCCTCGTGGTAGGCTCTTGTGGGTGGTAGGATCTCTTTTCTTTGCTGAAGCAGCTACGGGCTTGGCAGTCCGCAACGGGTTATATTGCAGACCACTACCCAGTCGGCTAGCCCGAGATGGCACAGATGGCGTGTCGCGACTGCCACGCGATAGGGCGGGCAATACGGTGCGGGGGATCTCGGGTAATAAATATACGCGGTGGGCGTGTGTGCGTGACTTTGGACGCCTACGACGAGCTCTGTGTAATGGTCTTGATGTCGGGAGGACGCACAACACCAATAGTGCCCTGGATAGTGCCGAGGCCGACTGTGCCAGTGGGCACTAACGATACTTCAGCGAACATGGACGTCCACACCTGCGTGTAAAACACCTGAGTAACTAGTAACTTGCCGCCTGGGAGCGTTTGCGTCGAGAAGACAACCGTCTTTGCGGGCGGTGGCGGCGATGGCGTGGGTGTCAGTGAGATGGACGTGCGGTCAATAATGGCTGAGTTAGCAACAGCAGTTTTGTTGAGACACTATACGAACCTTGCGCGCAGCCCGCAACCGCAAGAGCGGCGACAAGAGGAGCAAAATGCATGTGGTCGGTGGGTCGGGTTGTTTGGGCCGGGGTTTGTTGAGTTTCTGTGCTTTTTCGCGACGCGTCCTTGTCGTTCGTGAACCACCAGGTAAGACTGCAAGTAAGACTGCAAGATTGAATAGGCAGTGTTTTGACAAGTCAATTTTAAAGCCCTAGCCCTGTTCCAAACTTAGCACGGGCTTACCGTAGTGAGTATGTAACGCTTGTAACCTATTAGTCCAGTCAGCTAGTGTTGCCAGTTACTAGTTACTACCAGCTACTTGTTATTCGCCAGTTCTCGTCTATTTCTTTAGTGTGATACCTGTGTCTTTCTACCTCACTACCTGCCTTTCCGGCACTTTCTCCGTCACCGCCGGATTCGGCTTTATGCAGCTGGATCTGGAAGCTGGTCTCGTAAGCCGTTGTAGCACAGCAGAGCCGTAATATCACATTGCTCAGTACTCCCCGACCTCTATCCATCTGGATGTTCCTGTATATTTCTGTATATCTTTTTTATATTTCTGTATATTTCTGGTCTCCTTGTTTGTTGTCACTTGCCTATGCTAGTGCCCCTATACGCCGTTAGCCCTGTACATGCCATATTCCCAGCACATGCACTACCTATATCCGACCAGCCTATGTACCGCCGTATCAACCGCTACAGCACTCCTCCAACCGGTGTAACAGTCAATTGACAACTGCCAGGTCAGATATAATATCTACCTTTAACCATTTGTCCTGTCCCTGTCCTTATCCTGTCAAACCTGTCTGTATCTCTCCCCCACCCTAACGCATCTGCGTGATAAGCTCACTCAGGGGCGTGCCGGTGCACATTCCACCCGTGCGATCGTCCTTTGTACCATCCAAACACTGGCTCCTCTTCCCTGCCACTTCACCGTCTGCCATTCTCACCGTCAACTGCCTTTCCTGCTAGCTGCAGTCTAGCGCTTGAAGCACGTGCGAGGCATTTCTAAGACACTGCACGCACAAATTTGTCCCTCATCTCACCAATCTCGCATTCCTCCATCCTACACTTCACTCCACGAATGCCCGACGAACGCGGATCGCGCCCGCCACGGCCGAGCCCACTGGCCCTGTCCCAGCACGCTTCGGCCCAAGAGCCCATTGAGCCACCGCGAGACGGGAACCCGCCCTTGTCTCCACAGTCACCCGCCGCCGACACAAGCCAACTTCCGCAGCTGTCGCAGCAGTCACAGCTGTCTCAGCAGTCGCAGCGACTATCGCAGGCTACCCACCGGACCTCGAGTCCCGTGTTCAAACCCCGCTGGCGGATGTCAGCGTCGGGCGCCAGCTCGTCCAATGCATCGGCCAGGCGCTTCAAATACAGCATTGACGACGACGAGAAGGAGCTCCAGGCAGACCTCAACCGCGAATTCTACGAGGGATACACACAGGGACTCAAGGAACGCATCCGCCGCTCGACAGTGCGCACTTCCGACCGCGCCTCGGACACTCCGTCCCAGGAACATGCGTCCCCCACCCAACCACAGCGGCCCGACCCACCGTCGCGTCGTCACACTCTACGTGGTCACCTCCGTGAACCAAACCTGTACCACCACATCCACCACCAGCACTCGCTCTCTGACACACGACAACAACCCGACCTGCGACACCGCCGTAGCGACCTCATTGCCGAACTTCTAGCCGACGAAGAGGGCTCGGAGCTGGCTTCTGATGCTACTGCTGACGCCGACGACAACGTCGTCCGCCCCTATGAGCGATCCGACAGCGGCGACGACGAAACAAGGGACGCCAATGAAGAAGACGAGGCTGAGGAGGACGAGGGTGACGGCGAAGATGACGATGGTGATGACGACGATGACGACGATGACGGTGCTAGCATAGCGTCAAACGAGACGTTCACGCTGCGCGAGCGCCAGGACGCCATCAACACAACCCATCCGTTCGGTATCCGAATCTGGAAACCGGCCGTCTATAAAAAGGTTCGATCCGTGCAAATGCTTGCTGAGGGCGATATCCACTCGACTCCTGGTAAAGCCGTCCCGTGGACAGTCTGGATCGGCAACGGCCTATGGACCGTCTTCTTCGGCACCATCCTCCTCAACCTGTGCATCATAGCCTCTGCATCATGCCTCCTCCTGTTCTGGAGCGACAGCGCCCAGCAGTACGGCAAGGCCCTGTTCCATCTGGGCCGCTATCTGTTCTTCCCATTTGGCCAGTACGTAGAACTGACCCAAGACGAGAACTACCTCCACGAAGATGAGGGTCTCGGGCGAAGTGTTGACGAGTACCAGCGCTGGCAGGCAGGTGACACGGAGCATGGACGGCTCTTTTTCGGCCCAACCCCTGGAACTCACCATGATGGAGACGCCGACAATGGCGGCCTTGCTCCTGCTCACGATGTCGCGCGAACCAACACTCGCCGCTCGGATCCCGACTTGGATCCTAATGACGACGACTCGGCTGGCGAGGGCGATGACCTGCTCAGCTCTCCCAGCTCAGGCGAGAACCGGCGCAAGCGCCGCCTGTTTGGCCGTGGTCAATGGAACATTGGGCGTGTTCTGTTCTACCTGTGGTTCTACACGGTTATTGCTCCCATTCTCTACTTCATTGGGCTCATCTGCTGGTTAGGTGTGTTCTCAATTCCGATGTCGCGGGTAGTGACGATTCTAGTGCCCCACCTTGCGCGACACCCTCTCGCGTTGTCTTTCCGCCCGGCGACGTCTCTCCTCAGAGGCCCTCACACGCCAGACAAGACCTCGAGTATTGTCTTATGCACCTACCGTGCCTTTGGTTGGAACTACTACAAGTACACCATTGACGGAACAAACGTCATCATCATCAACCTCATGTTCCCCGTGTTGTTTGTCATCTTTGACTACTACGTCCTGTTTGAGACTCTGCATTGGTCCTCTTTCTTGACAGCCCCAGCTGTTATCTTTGGCCTCAGTCTCGCCTCGGTCGTGCCCCTGGCATACTTCATTGGACAAGCCGTTGCATCCATCTCGGCGCAGTCATCGATGGGCATGGGTGCCACTATCAATGCATTCTTTTCGACTGTTGTCGAAGTGTTTCTCTACTCGGTTGCTCTTGGCCAGGGAAAAGGCGACCTTGTCGAAGGCAGCATCATTGGCTCCATTCTGGCCGGTGTCCTTCTGTTGCCAGGCACGTCAATGTGTGCAGGAGCAGTTAAGCGCAAAACGCAGCGATACAACCCGCGGTCGGCTGGTGTCAGCTCGACAATGCTCGTGTTTGCTATTATTGGTACTTTTGCGCCAACCGTTTTCTACCAGATTTACGGTACCTACGAGCTCGTGTGCGTTCCCTGCGCTATTGGCATTCTGGATAGGCCCACATGCCAAAAGTGCAAATTTGAGCAGATGCCGCTGACGGACGACGATTTCTACGTCGATATCATCCGACCGTTCAGCATCACGTGCGCTGTGCTGCTGTTTGTGTCGTACGTCATTGGTCTGTGGTTCACTCTGCGGACGCACGCAGCCATGATCTGGGCGACTCCAACGGCCTCGGAGCAGCCCGCCGTACCCGCATTGCTGCAGCCCCACCAGCAGGCCCAGGCTCAGGAGAGCGTGCTGCCAACGAGGGCACCCGACAGCACACGCCGTCATGGCGCAAAGCATACCCCGAATGTAGTTGAGGCTGTCAAGGAAGCTCCTGATACAGGCGAGGAGGCTGGCGGACATGATGCCCCCAATTGGGGCCGTCTCAAGAGTTACGTGATTCTTCTGGGTGCGACTCTACTGTATGCGATCATTGCCGAGATTCTTGTCGACACAGTCGATGTCGTACTCAAGCACCTTGCTATCAGCGAGAAGTTCCTGGGCATCACCATCTTTGCGCTCGTCCCCAACACGACGGAGTTCCTCAATGCCATTTCTTTTGCCATTCACGGCAATATCGCTCTCAGTATGGAGATTGGCTCGGCATATGCACTGCAGGTGTGCCTGCTGCAGGTCCCAGCGTTGGTGTTTTACTCGCTGGCCCGCGACCGTGACATTGTCGGCTCGTTGCACAACTACATCTTCACCCTTGTGTTCCCCCGGTGGGATCTGTGGGTGGTGATTTTCTGTGTGTTTCTGTATTCGTACATCTATGCAGAGGGTAAGAGCAACTACTTCAAGGGCTCGATCCTCATTCTTGCATACATGGTTGTCATGGCGGGCTTCTTTTTCTCCGATCTCCAGACTGCTGGTAGCTCGCTCCGCGGAGGCTTTGTCCTGCCCGAGGGACTAATCCCGGTCCGCTTTGGCGGAGGGCCGTGATTTACAAATAATATAGCTAATTTGTCATTGAATCCCCGAATCACATAGTTGAATTTATCATTGACTTTGTCATTGACTTTGTCATTGGCTGGTACCATTATACTTGGCGAGGTTGTTTGGGAGTGTAGCCGCGGAGTTGCGATCGTGGTTAGTCTGCTTACGTACGCGGATTTAAAGAAGTCCGTGGACATGGGGGCAACCTACGGACTTCCGCAAGGCGGCTTCGTCGTTTGCGGAGGTCCGCTCTATAGTGGTGGGCCCGCTGTATTTTGGCGCTAGCTGCCGCCCTTGCAGTCAGCCGTGGATTTCCGCGGACATCGCTTAACGCCGAGTGCATTAGTTGGACGGGGTTACTGCGGACATGCATCTCGAGCATGACAGCTCCGTCAAACAGTAGCTGACAGAAGCTTCGCCAAGTTCGCCATGCCGATATCTCGGGATGCCGATGCTGTTAGTCCGCCATCGATGACGCAACTTTATAAGCAGCCAAGCATCACCCAACTTAGATTGCCTATATAAGAGCAAGGTTGGATCTGGTCCTAGTTTACATTGAACACCCTCAACAAGCATTCAAGAAAACATATCATGACTCTACCTACAGTTGCACTCATTGGTGCCAATGGCTACCTGGCCAAGCCCATTGCTTCCATCATCACCAGCCCTCAGTACCGCGACAAGTTCACGCTTCCCATTCGCGTGCTCAGCCGAGACCCGTCAAAGGTCAAGGACAAACTTCCCGACACGGAGGTGTACGCCGCCGCTGACGAGGCTGGATACGAGAAGGCCTTCAAGGGCGTTGACATCGTTCTCGACCTGAGATCTGCCCACGCCGTCGTCGACAGCACTCCCGTCACTGCTGCTGCCAAGGCCGGCGTCAAGCTGTTCTCGAGCTCCGACTACGGCATCGACTACCAGAATGCCGGCAAGTACACCCCGCTCTTCTCCTTCAAGTGGGCTGCCGTCGAAAAGGCCCAGAAGCTGGGACTTCAGACAGTTCAGTTCCACTCGGGTTTCTTCCTTGAGGGTCTCCTCACCGAGGCCACCCCGCTCGGTTTCGTCAGCAAGGAGGGGTACACCGACCACCCCACTTCTGAGCACAAGATCTCCGTGACGTCGGTCAAGAACATCGCCGAGGCCGTCGTCTCCGTCATCTCAAGGCCCATCAGCGAGATCCCCAAGGTCCTTCGCATCGCTGGTGAGACTCTGTCGCTGGCTGATTTCGCTGCTGCCTACGAGAAGTACTCTGGCAAGAAGCTCGAGCACCGCCCGGCCAGCATCGAGGAGATCACAAAGGTTGCCGACAACGCGCTCGCTACCGGCAAGGCCGACCGTAACGACCTACTGCACCTGCTCCGCGCCGTGACTGTTGCCACCAAGGCCGTCGACTTCACTGAGAACCAAAACGACATCGTCAACCCTGGCGTGTTTCAGTGGGAGACCGTTGACACTCTCGCTCCCAAGATCCTCGGACACTTGTAGGCGCTTAGGACCCTTCCTTAATCATCATAGTCTGTAGCTGCGACACTTTTATAGCAAACTATCTTTCACGTTTATTCGCGCCATAGTACCTCTCACTTCTTACCTCCTAATTACACCACTGGGGCTCACCACTGTGACTTGCTTCATCATATACAGTCCCTTCATTTTATTGTTGTGTCTTCGTTTAAGCGATAAACGGGAACATGATGCGTCGGTTCTTGGGGTAGTTGGGGAACTCTCGGCGGTAGCGAGCGTGCTTCTTGACAGCCCAGACCCACATCTGGCCCGTGGCCTCGATCCAGAACGCGGCAAACGTCCAGTTCTGGGTCAATCCGACAATGGCGAGCCAGGCGAGGCTCTCAAAAAAGTAGTTCGGGCACGACACGAGGTCGAATCCAAAGCCGTAGGGAATGGCACGCTCCGTAGAACCGGCCGGTCGCAGGTTCGACAAGGCAACGTGCGTGTTGAAGTTGGCCAGCTCCGAGAAGATGTAAAGTCCACTGAGGATAATAGTGCCCCACACACCCAGAGGCACAATCTCCTGGCGAGCAAACAGCCAAGGGAGGCTAGCAATGGGCTTGTAGCCGCTAGGCGCATACACGAAGTAGGCCGGCAGTATACCCGACATGATCCAGTAGTGGAACGAGTTGACAAACAGGTTGGCGAATGGCATTGTCTCGAGGGAGAATTTGTGCACAGCGACCGTCTCGAACTCGCGCTTTAGAAAGTGTAGCACCACAAAGCCAAACACCAGAGCCTGGTCCTGCGTGTGGTCAAATTCGTAGCCATAAATGAGCTTCTGGGCAAAGAAAAAGAAAGGATGGATGAGCAATGGACCGAGGTATTCGAGAATGAACACAGTTCGCCACGCAAGCTGCGGGCCCAGATCCTTGACGTGCACGGTCAGCTCGGTATCATTACCGGTGTAGGTGCTGAGGGGCTTCTTGGCATCAAGCACAACCGACTTGTCCTTAGATCCCGGTGCCGGCTTGCCGTCAACGCTAGGCAGCGACAGACGGATCCGCGAGCTCGAGGTCTTCGAGGTAGCTGAAATCTGCTTCACCACCTCCGAAACAGGGCTCGAAGCATCAATGCTGAGCGACGGGGGCAGAGGCGCGGTCCACTTACCACGGGCTTTGAGATGGACAGTCACCATTATCGTGATTTAGGAGGTAGAATAGGACGGAGAGTTAGGGTGCGGCTCTTTGGCGTTCTAGCGTTCGAAATCCATGGGCGCTCAACGGGCAGGTCTAGGGTCGGAAGAACTGGAGACGCGCGATCCCGGTGCCGAGTAAATTTACGCGAGATTAAAGAAGAGAGGAGAAAAATGACGGCTGAATTGATAAGGTTGACGAGGTTGATGAGATTGTTGAGATAGATAACTGGTTGTTGGGTGCCTGATAAGTACTGCTTAAGTCTGGCACTACGTGATATCCCACTATCAGCCACTGCATTCTCTAAAAAGTCACACTCAAGGTGAAACTTCACCACTGTTTGCCATTTGGACTCATCGACAATGAAGCTTGTCAGGTAGGTGTTCCTGTCCTCGTGAATCTTCGCAGCTAACACAGGTTTCTTATGAAGCTGACCTCGGAGTCGGTCCAGATAGAGCTCAAAAATGGTGAGTAGCCTGAATCAACCACTTACAGCGTCTAACTCAGGAACGGTCGTGTCTGGAACTATCGTGTCGGTGTCGCCCAACATGAACACGACTCTGCGAGGGGTCAAGATGACGGTGAGGGACCGCGACCCCGAGTCTCTCGACTACATCAACATCCGTGGCAACACTATCCGTCACTACATCCTACCCGACTCGCTACCACTCGACACGCTGCTAATAGACGACACACCCAAGCCTCGGGAACGCGGCAGCAAGCCTGAGCCAAGGGGCCGGGGCCGGGGCGGCCCCCGTGGTGCACCGCGTGGTGGTCGTGGTCGTGGCCGAGCTCGTGGCTTCTAAGTCAGTTTCGAACGCTGTTCAGAGGCTCAAACTGGCCAAAACCTCAAAATGTATAGTAATGATCATGAACTAGCAGATGCACACTGCTGATGTGAACCTCTCACTTTGCACCTGATAACCCCACACACCGCCTATACATAGGCTGTTTACCCCGCAACTGCTAACCCCGTAAGCCGTGGGCTGACTATATTGCATTTCATATGCCTCGACCTAACCTTCACACTCAACATGTCTACTCTCCGCAATCCATGGTCTTGCCGGCCATTGAGACTGGCAAGGGTGCCAAAGAGGGCCCAAATGGCTCTTTCATACTCGTCAGTACCCCATCCCATTGCTGCTAAGCTGGCGTCACATCCAAAGGACAAGGTTGCCATCCGCCATGTAAAGTCGGGGAAGTCCTATACTTATGGTCAACTAGTCGATAGCATTGACCGATGGAGAGGCGTGCTTGATACGAAGACGCTGGGTCGCAAACGATCGCGAGTCGCCATCATGGGCGAGAACAGCTTCCAGTTTGTTTCTGCGTTCTTTGCATCTCTCATGGTCCCTGGCATCTTTGCTGTACCCATGTGCACGAACCACACGGATGCAGAGATCCAGTACCAGCTCGACGACAGCGATGCCAAGCTCATGGTGACGCCGGACCGCTTTGCAAAGAAGCTGTTGCCGTTTGGCATGGAGTACGGCCGCGAGGTGCTCATCTACGAGGACTACGACGGTCACACGCCAGCTCCAGCTCCAGCATTGGCCGATGGAACCGGCGGCTACATTTTGTACACTTCGGGCACCTCGGGGAAACCCAAGGGTGTTGTTACGTCGCTATTCACTTACTTGGCGCAGGCAGATGCCCTCACAAGGGCCTGGGATATCAACAGTGAGACTGCCATGCTGCAAAGCCTTCCGCTGCATCACGTCCACGGACTCGTTATTGGTATGACGCTGCCGCTGCTGGCTGGAGGCCGTGTCGAGTTCCTCTACCCGTTTGACGCCAAATCGTTCACTGATCGTATCACTGATACCAAGCTTGATCCCATCAACACCTACACTGCCGTTCCAACCATCTACTCGAAGCTTGTAGGCCACATTGGTACGCTCTCCGAGGCTGAGAAGCAAAAAGTCCAGACTGGTCTGTCCAAAATCAAGCTCGCCATGTGCGGTTCTGCTGCTCTGCCAGACCCCCTGCGATCTGCTTGGGATGAGGCCAGCGCAGGTAAGGTCCCTCTTGTCGAACGCTACGGCATGACGGAGACTGGTATCACCGTCTCGCAGCCCCTCAATCCTGCTGAGCGCATCAGGGGATCCGTGGGCAAGCCAGTGGCCTCTGTTGACGCTCGTATTGTCGATCCCGAGACCCAGGCCATTCTCTATTCCAACGAGGGTGAAATTGATATTGTCGACTCTCATCTACCAGGTGAGCTCCAGCTTCAAGGACCTGTTCTGTTCTCCGAGTACTGGCGTAAGCCGGAAGCGACTTACGAGGTCATGACTGAAGACGGCTGGTTTTGTACAGGAGATATTGCACGTGCAGACGAGGACGGCAATATCTACATCCTGGGGCGCGCCAGTATGGACATCATCAAGTCGGGCGGTGAGAAGCTGTCTGCTCTGGAGATTGAAAGGGAGATTCTGGGAATTCCCCAGATTGCAGAGTGCTCTGTTGTGGGAGTACCTTCGGAAGAGTGGGGCCAGGAGGTTGCCGTTGTTGCAGTACTATCGCCTGAGGGTGTCAAGCAGAAGTTTGGTCTCGATGAACTCAAGACTGAGCTACGCAAGACGGTCAATGCTACCAAAATCCCCAAACGCATGCTCACTGTCGATGCTATTCCCCGGAACCAGATGGGCAAAGTTAACAAAAAAGGTCTGCTGAGCCTATTTGAGTAGGCTGCAATGGCAATTTAAAGTCGCAGGCTAGACATTCGTCGGGCTAAGGACTATCAACGTAGTACAATTTAAATTATATCACTACTCATCCATTTTTTCACCTTATTAATCGACCTCACTACTACACGTTAATTCTTCAACACCTTTGAGAGAAACTTGTCAATTGTTGCATTGACAAGGTCAGGAGACTCCATGGCAGCAAGATGTGCCGTCTTCTCCAGCACCACTAGTTCTGCGCGCATAGCTTTGGCCATCCGTTGCGCTTCACTAATAGAAAACGTGCGGTCTTCCTCGCCAGCAACGACGAGAGCAGGCACCTTGGTGGTCTCGAGAAGGCGCGTTGTGTCAGGACGTAGCGGTACGATACTGGTGATGCAGTATGAACCCGACAGCATCTTGTTATTGCGTACAGCAGTCTTGACGCGCTCGATGACCTCGGGCTTCTCACGCTCGGCCGTCACGCCGACAAATGCCTTCAGCGCCTCACCTATGAGGAACGAAGGATAGGTGCTGAACTGGCGCCCAACGATAGTCAACAATCTGTAGCTAAAGGACTGGTACCAGCCAGCTTGGGAGGAAGTGCAGTTCATACAGATGACAGCGTGGAAGCGGTGCGGATACAGCGCCCCCAGCAGCCCGCCAGTCATACCTCCCCACGAGTTTCCAGCATAGAAACACTTGTCGATGTTCAAGTGATCGAGGACTTGGACGACACAGGCTGCGCACTCATAGAGTGTGAAGAGTTCAGTGACATCGTCGCTCTTTCCCTGGCCAGGAGGGTCAATTACAATCGTCTTGTAGCCCTTTGCGTTGAAATATGTGACTTGTTCGTCAAACATGTACCCCGCCATTAGAAGGCTCGGCCAGAAGGCTATAGTGTGTTTGCCCTCGCCTGAAACGGTTACATTGAGTCCGCCGAGGATTGTAGGGACCTTCATACTGCCATTTGAGAGAGAATCCGTCATTTCGGGGGAACTTTTCTGTTGCAATTGGAGATAACGATGGGCCCAGGAAATTGAAATGTAGTTATATGGCGATGCACTAGATATGCGGGGTTAGCGCGGAGTTATGCAGTTAGAATTATTACGAACGACGGGTACGAACGATCTCATAGCACAACTCCGATACCACAACGCAGGAGATCGCAGAAGGGTACTCGTTAAACGGTGAAGTAGCGAGGGGGTACGAGTTTTGTCTTAAAGATTCAAATATGCCGAAGTTTGGTACCAAGATCTACATTGCAGCATGAGCCGAGAGTACACCGCGGAGTCAGCCGTTGATCACGACGAAGCCTGGAGTGAGCATTAGTTAACAGAGTGGTACTAGCAATTGGAGACTGAATTCACCAGATAGGAGGTTACTTTGTGGCTATGACTACCAAGAGATTGGTCTGTGATACACAGCTTCGCTTACAGGTTCCACATACTAGCTCTGTCAGCTTCGACTTCGGTGCTACACAAATGGTAAAGCGATAATTCAAATGCAACTACAAGCCTATTTTGTCTTCAACCGAGCGGGGACTGATAAGCCAGTCGTTAGCTCCAGTGCAGAGACACAGCTCCGAAACGGGACTACAACTCACCGCACTCGGCGATCTGGATTTCCACGAGGGGAGAGTCGTTGGGGTATCCGGACGTGGGATTCTCTTCGATCGTTCTCACCACTTCCATGCCCTCGAGCACCTCGCCAAAAACGACGTGCTTGCCGTCGAGCCACGACGTGATAACAGTTGTGATGAAGAACTGTGAGCCATTGGTGTTCTTGCCAGCATTGGCCATGGACAACATGCCCGGCTTGTGGTGCTTGATGGCAAAGTTCTCGTCCTCAAACTGACCTCCGTAGATGGACAAACCACCAGTACCGTCCTGGTTGGTGATGTCGCCGCCCTGGATCATGAAATCCTTGATGACGCGGTGAAAAGGAGAGCCATTAAATGAGTAGCCCTTCTCGCCCGTGCACAGACCCTTGAAGTTTGCTGCCGTCTTGGGCACAACATCACCGTACAGTCCGACAATGATGCGACCCAGCTTCTCTTCTCCCTGGGTGATGTCCAAATATAGCTTTGATGTGATCACGACATCGGACTGGGAGCTGCCGGCGTCATCCTGGACAGGAGGCGTCTTGGAAATATTATCAAAACTGAGTGAGCTGAGGTTCAGTAGATTGTAAGCTACAAAGAGTAGCGCCGTGACGAGCACGGCCAGAACTGTAAACCGCCGGTTCATTGTAGATGGTGAGGTCAACACGCGGCTCATTTCGCGGAGTTATATTTGGAGATGTCGGGGTAGGGGCAATAATCTTCTGGAGAATGAGCTCGTCCAACTCACACAACTACAGGAGATAATAGTGTCAGCTAAAAGAGTCAAGAGGGACTTAAGCTACAAGACTGAGGAGTGACACCTACTCCACTCTTATACTGAGATTTCACTGCATCCGCTGCTGCGCTGGCATTGAACTCTAAATTGAAGTCTCCGTGCCTGAAACAGACTGACGTTGCAACTATGTACATTTGGCGGGCTTAACGAGCCTGCATCAGACAAAGGAGCCCTTTACTTGGCTCTTCTTCTCAATGCGGCGGCGGTAGCCTGCTCCGCGTGCCTTGGCAATCGTAGCGTCGGCAGCGGCAACGGCGGTGTCGACCTCCTGCTGTCGCATGGGCGCAATGCGCTCGCCCTTGGTAAGCTTGAAGCGCAGAGAACCGTCAACGGGCTTCTTGGTCGCGTACTTCTCTTCGTAGAACTTCTTGTTGTTGCCGATCTTTGGCAGCAGGTGCGCAATACCATATCGGTACGCCATCTTGTACAGGTCGCTCTGGCGGCGCATTGAGTATTTTGGGTCGTGCCAGCTGTTAGTCACTGGGTGTCGATTGGGTAGAAACGGGTTCGCATCCTCGGCGTGTGTGCTCGTAGGAGTCTCGGAGTACTGTCGGTAAGGAGCCGGTGGGTACTTCTCGAAGAACTGACGAAGTGCAGGAGGCAGCTGCTGAAAGAAGATATCACCGCTGGTCTCGGGTGCTGCCTGCGTAGTTTGCTGGAACTCCTTGAGGCGCTGGGTGCTGGCCAGAACCTCACTGGCCAGCAAGTGCTGGCGCTTCGCCAGCGCTACTATGCTTGACCGCATCCGTATGTGAGGGATAAGCCGGACAGATGCAGTGGGAGTAGAACTAGCAACCAAAGAGATGACAAAGAGGGAGTTCTGTACTCTTGTCCAATGTCGCTCAATCCAGTCTGTTCAGTTCGTCGGATCGTTAATTCAGTTGATTCGGCCAATTTTTCATATGTACCCTTACCCGTATATGCTGCGGGTCGTGGTAGGAAGTCTAGAGTTTAGTTACGCCAGTAACGCGAGACAATGCGAAGAGTAAAAATATCTGTAGCTAGTGCTCTAGTCTTTTGGTTCGATACAGAGAAGCTATGTCTGCCATTGCGTCCCTCCGCCCGTAAATGGGCTCTATCATGATCTTTGACTCACCCAAAGGCCATCCAGAAGTCGAGCAGCTGTACTTTGTATCCCGTGAGCCTCTAATAATATATCGGGAAATCGTTTTTTCTGCTTTTCCTGTTCTCTTGTCTTTATTCCCTTGTCTCTAGTCTCTTCTCTCACCTTTGGTTGGAGACCTATAACGCCGGAGTCATCCGGGGGTTGGGTTTTCTGATAAGGAGTTAGCTCCGAGCTTTGTAAATTTCACCACTGAGTCATTTACCATTTGCACCCTCACAATTCACTCATGATTCGTCTCGGAAAGGGCTTGACAGCCAAGTCTCTCCAGACAGGTGCTCGAGCACGTCTTGGCTCGTACCGATCCGTGTCCACCAAAGATACCATCTCGCAATTGAGCCCGTATGCTGTCACGACCTATGCGCGACCAGAGATTATCCTTTCCAAGGCAAAGGGCTCACTAGTGTGGGATACGGATGGCAAAGAATACGTCGACTTCACTGCCGGCATTGCTGTGACGGGTCTTGGACATTGCGATGACCAGATCACCGAAATCATCAAGGACCAGGCAGCGACGCTCATCCACAGCTCGAACCTCTACTATAACGATTGGACGCTACAAGTTGGCCACGACATTGTCGAGGCCACAAAGGCGGCTGGTGGCATGACGGGTGCTTCGCGAGTTTTCCTCGCCAACAGCGGCTCTGAGGCCAATGAGGCAGCTATCAAGTTTGCGCGCAAGTGGGGTAACACGCGTTCGACTCCGCGAACCGAGATCGTGTCGTTTGAGAAATCGTTCCACGGCCGCACGTTTGGCTCTCTTAGTGCCACAGCCAATCCCAAGTACCAGGCTCCTTTTGTGCCGATGGTTCCGGGGTTCAGACACGCCAAAATCAACGATATCGAGGGCCTCACCTCCTCGGTGACGGAAGATACGTGTGCTGTCATTGTTGAGCCCATCCAGGGAGAGGGCGGAGTCAATGTGTGTGATGCGTCTTTCCTTGTTGCCCTTCGCCGTCGATGTAACGAGGTCGGTGCTCTGCTCATCTATGACGAGATCCAGTGTGGCCTGTCCCGTACTGGAACTCTGTGGGCTCACCAGGCGTTCCCTGACGAAGCACATCCCGATATCCTTACCATGGCCAAGGCACTTGGCAATGGCTACCCCGTCGCGGCCACTATGGTCACCGAGCGTGTTGAGGGCGTACTCAAGGTCGGCGACCATGGCACCACGTACGGTGGTAACCCGCTTGGCGCGCGTATTGCAAGCCACGTTATCAAGCGACTGACAAGCCCGGAGATCCTCGACGGTATTGGCCCCAAGTCTGACATCTTCCTCGACCGCTTCACCCAGTGGAAGCACAAGTATCCCGAGGTTGTCCGTGAGAGCCGCGGCCGGGGTCTACTTCTCGGTCTCCAGCTCGCTGTCGACCCGGCGCCCATTATTTCAGAGACTTTGCGTAGCGGCCTGCTCCTAATTACTTGTGGTACCAACACTCTGCGCTTTGTCCCTGCACTCAACATCCCCGATGAGATTATTAACCGTGGACTCGACATCATTGAAAACAGCCTCTCTTCGCACTCAGTATAAGCACTTTTGGCAGCTCGAGGTACTTGGGAATCTCGACTTTGAACGCAGCTGCTGGTCGTTAACCACCTGCTGTACTAAGATATCCAGATAGATTTAATGTAAATTAAGGCATATGACTAATGCCGATGCAGAGAGCGCTCAAACGGTGAGTAAATCTTCGTCGGCGTATGCATTCCACCGTTCGTGCTGCGCTCTCCAATATGTGCCGACCATCGTAAAGCCGATGGCACATCCCCGAACTGTTGATTGTTCAGTCAATGATTGTGCTCCTACCAATTTGCACGCCCCGCAGACCGCAGCTTGTTGCGATATTTATCCGAGCGATCGGGTCCACTTGCTCCTAGGCTACTCATGCCGTTCATGTCATTGTTGTGCGAGTGAGTGCGAGCTGGACCGTTTGGAGCAGGGCCGTTAGGAGCCGGGGCTGTGTGTTGCTGCGCTTGCTGTCTTCGTCGATACATGTCCTGAAGCGACGACGACTGTGAGCGCGACTTGAGCATCTGAGGCTGTGGTTGGCCCTGAGACTGGTCAATACCGTTGGAAACAACCTCGACTCCCAGCCAGGCTGGGATACGTCCGTCCCGTTGTTGGTAGAACTTGTAGAGGGCGTTGTGGATGACTGTATCATTCTCGGTATCTCCGTCGTGCTCCGAGTTGGTCAGCGACAGCGACGACAAAGCGGCCGATGCCGACCCGTACTGGTTCTTGATCTTTGACCAGAACCTGTTGGTGCGTGATTCCGTCATGGTCGCCGTCAGGAGCTTAGGAGAGCCGATAGGATGTATATATAGTTGGGTAGGGGTTGATCCAGGGGTAATTGCCAAGCTATGAGATTGCAAATCCCACCTTCCTACCAGGAACTCACCATTTGCTTAGTCCACTCTTGTTGCTTGAGAGTCTGTTGTTGGGATGTCCGAGTACATCATTGACCGTGGCATCGTGCACGGCGCAAAGACGATCCATGACTTGAACCCCGCGACCCTCATTGAAAAGATTGTCCGCGAACGCATCTATGAGTCGCTATATTGGAAAGAACAGTGCTTCGGACTAGACGCAGCGACAATTTGTGATCGCGCCGTTGACCTCAAGTATATTGGCGGTCACTACTCGAATCTACGTGTCAGCCCGTTTCTATGCCTTGCCTTCAAGCTCATTCAGCTCCAGACCGACGAGACCATCATCCTCGAGTATCTTCGTCAGCCCGATTTCAAATATCTCACGGCGCTGTCTGCGTTTTACATACGTCTTTTCTTCAAGGCCGAGGACATTTATAAGCTATTGGAGCCACTGCTGCTCGATTACCGGAAGCTAAGGATACGCACGACTTCGGGAACTCATCTTACTCACATGGATGAGTTTGCGGATTCGTTGCTCAACGATACGCGTGTCTGCGACACAACACTTCCCAGGCTGCCTTCACGTGTGGCCCTCGAAGATGCGGGCCTTCTAGAACCACGAAAAAGTCCGCTCGAGTCGGATTCTGACTCGGACTCGGACTCAAGCGACTAAAGCATCGAGTGATGACCTACAACTCCACTCTATCACGACTTATTTATTTATATCCAGATACATTGCGGTTTTCTGTTGATTCGGAGCTACAATTAACCCACAACCTTCTCAGTCATCTCAATGCCGTAATCCTTCTTGAGCTGCTCGAGCAGGGGATAAGCAAACTCGGGGGTCACAGGAGCGTGGATACCAGGAGTCTTGATGGTGCCGTTCAGGACCTGCTTGACGGCAACAGCGCAAGGGACACCGACAAGCTTGGCCATGGCAGAGTAGCCCTTGGGTTCTCCGTTCTCGACGAGGGTAGACGTGCGCACCTCGGTGGTGCCGTCCGACCACTCAATGCCAAACTTGTGCTGCAGCATAACGAGATCCTTCTCGCCAGGACCAAACTGCATCTTCTCCTCAAGGGTAGCACACAGCGTGTCCAGAGGGTTGCCACGGGGAGTGATGGGTGTCTCCGAGAAGAGTCCCAGCCAGCGCAGACCCTGGATGATGCGCTGCTTGTCAGCAGTGTCCTTGAACTGAGTCTTGGAGGAGATGGCCCAGATGAGGTCCTTCTCCTCAGCCGACGAGGAGCCGAGGACCTTGGCCAGAGCCTTGTTCCATGGGGTGGCAGCCTCGAGGACCTCAACCTTGTCGTCGCTAAGGAAGCCGATGTCCACAAGCACCTTGACGAACTCGGGGAATCCCTGGTAACGAAGAGTTCCACGAAGAATCTCCTGAGCCTCGGGAATGTTGTATCGCTCCTTGTAAGGCGTCGAGTCACGGTTGGGGTAGCACACAAAGGCGTAACCGGGGAAGATGAACCAAGGCTTGGCGTAAGTCATGAGGTCCTCGCCCTTGACATCCACGATCTTGCCATCCTTGTAGAAGCGAGCAGCATTGCGCAGAGCGAGAAGGACACCACGGGATGACCACGAGAACTTATAACCAAGGGGGTTGTCCGAGTCCTCGGGGGCAGGGAGACCTCCGCAGTATGACAGGAACGAGGTGATCTTTCCGTTCTTCTTGTGGACCTCGTCAATGGTCTTGACGGCGTACAGGTGGTCGATACCGGGATCAAGACCAATCTCGTTGAACACAATGATGCCGGCCTTCTCGGCCTCCTCCTTGAGCTCCATCATGGGCTCTGAGCAGTACGACGTCGTCACGACGTTGATCTTGTTGCGGATAGCGCTCTTGATGACGTCCACATGGTATGTGTAGGGGATGAGCGAGATGACAAGGTCGACCTTCGCAAGCTCAGCATCAAGGGCCTTGGAGTCAGTGACATCAATCGAGACGGCGCCGGCATGTTTACCAGCGAGCTCCTTGGCCTTGGACAGAGTACGGCATCCTGGTGTTAGAATATATAGTTGCGTCGTTGCAATTGGCGCTACTTACCGACAGTGAGCTCGATGTTCTTGTCGGCAGCAAGAATGTCGACAGTGGGCTTGGCCACGAAGCCTGAGCCGAGAAGCAAGACTTTCCTGTTGTTAGACCAAGTACGAAGCAAGATCCAATTGGACCCATCTGGCTACATACTGAACCATTGTAATTGATAGTAAAGTACAATAGACTACCGGAGATCTGGTGGGGGTGAATATTTCACTTGAGTCATTCGATCTGGCCGGGTAAGGGGATTTTTTCGTCCCTGCAGCGGACTCGCCCGTAAGCCACGTAACGCGGCGACAGCGTGGTGTACAGTGCACCAGTGTACATAATAACAACCGCCTTTGGCTCTGCCACGACACCAGTGTGATTTCTTGCTTGATCCAGTAGCTACGAACTGCAAAATGGTGAGTGTCATTAGGCTGTATCAGTACACGCTAACACAGAACTCTCTCTTCAATCACGCAGTTAAGCAGTCTCAGTCGCTCAAGAAGGATCTCGACACTTTTGCTGCTTCTCCAGATAGCACTCCGCTGGCTCTTCATGGTAAGTCGCATTGGTCTTGTGGTGTATTTGTGAAGATACCTTTACGTGGTTTGCAGTGAGCCCCAGTGTTGCTGGAAGTGTTGACGGCTGATCACCCTTGATCTGACTATTGGTGGTGACCTGATTGGTGGTATATGATTGGTGGTACATGATTCAGGGGAATTGGCACTGTTTTGGATATGCTGGTCTGGATATGCTGTTCATGTGCTCTCTACGGTTCTTTGGTCTGTTGATCATACTCGTCAGTGGACCACCTGACATGGTCACCCGCTGAAATGGCCATTGAAGCAGATTCACGCCAATGCCCTTTCACCCATTGATCTTTATGCTGTATCAATGGGATCACTGAAGGACATGTACTGTTAGGTCTACACTTTACTGACTTACTGCTTGCCATTGATATGCTTCACGGTTCACCCCCATGTTCCTTCCTTGCTAATCCAGGTCAAATCTCAGCGACACTGACATCGTTCAGTCGTACTCTTGACGACTATGCAAATGCTCTTTCGAATGAACTAGTCAAGGAGCGAAAGGAGCGTGCGCAGACGCGACTTGAAAAGTTCCGTGACGAGCTCCAGGCTGCACGAGACCAGTTCAAGGAGCTCAAACTTCAGCGGGAAGAGCTGATCCACAACTCGAATCGACATGAGCTGCTTGGTCGAAGACATGTTGCTACGAATCATGCCAGCGGAACAACCCCAGAGAACCCGTACAGTGCGGCCGTTGACTCGAATGGACAGGCGATTTCCCGCGAGCATGGCCTATCGCGAGAAAGCGATGTTCTAGGTCGAGCAGGACACCAGCTGGATGACTTTCTTGAGCGTGGCCGTGCGGTTCTGTCTGATCTCGGTGAGCAGCGTGATATGCTCAAGACGACTCGCCGCAAAATCTACTCTGTTGCAAGCACGCTTGGAGTTTCGGGTGAGACGATCCGCTTGGTCGAACGACGGGCATTTCAGGACAAGTGGGTCTTCTACGGTGGTATTCTTGTGATGCTTGTGTGTTTCTACTTTATCTTGAAGTGGTTCTGAGTGCTGAGGTTGAGCTTTGTTGGAATCATATGTACAGAACTGCCTGTAAGCCTATTCGCCTGTACCTATCCGCCTATAGGCCTATAAGCCCTGTGTTCACAACTGGCTTGGCTGATATGTGCTGATATACCGCCAATATTGGCTTGCTGGCCAGTGTCGGCTTATTGGCTAATATCTGCTATATTGCTTATTGGCTTGTTGTCTTACTGGCTTATTGTTTTGTTGGCTTATTGTCTTATTGGCTTACTGGCTAATATCTGCTATATTGGCTTATATTGCATTTTGAGTCGTGTTGATCGATGTCTCGGCCCAGCGGTTTCAGCCGTGGTTCGCTACAGTCGTGAGACTCGCTTGAGGATCGCCGCATACGCCGAGTAAACGGCCGATCTACAAGCAAACTGCCCTATGGGCCATACGAATGCGAAGAGAAAAATTTCTACGAAGTTGAGCAGCACTCGGGCTGCCTATGTTGGCACTATTGAGGCTGCAAATGCAGCAGATTTGTCCAGGCGGGAGCGAGCAGACGCGGAATGTCAACATGATCGGCAGGAAGCTCGCTGTGCTGGAGCGTTTGTACCTGAGCTCAGCGATGCAAGCGCAGTAGCACCGGGGGGGCACGGGCGCGGATCGTGTACCTTTGGAGTGCATCGATACTACGCTGGTGTCGATTCTGATCGGCCGAGGACCCGAGGCATGTTTACCCGCTTGGCGATTGCTAGCGCGCAAGGCTGTGTCGAGGGGGTGGTGCGAGGTCTTGGCCGGTTCTTGGCTGGCTGGATCGTGGCCCGATCTTGGCCGCGTCTTGGCCCCATCTTGGCTGGCCGTGGTTGCGACGACAACCCAATCTACATGGGTCGTATCTTGCTTGCGGGCTTATAGGCGGCCCCCACTCCGCGCTGTACCCGGGCACGGCTCAGCGGTGCCAGAAACGGCCATGTCGATTGTGTTGTCGTGCATAATCTGCAAGGATCCGAGGCAACAACGCCGGTTTGGGGTGCGGTACTCAGACTACTGAGGACTCGCTGTTTCCTGATTTGTCCAAGCGTCCGCAAACGGTGAAAACCTCTGTAGCACTGCAAGCTGTGACTGTAGCTGCTGTGACTGTAGCTACTGTAGCTGGCAGCGACGGCAGCTATCAGCCAGCGATGATGTCACTGGGTCTCGAGAAGAGTAGCCTGTGCAGAGATTGCAAGTTCAAATGGGGGATGTCGAGCCGGCCAGTGGAGTAGCCGGAACTGTTGCAAGCAAGCAAGAGGGTCTTTCTGCCTTGTTTCTTGTCTAGCTCTGCTGCCTTGTCTGGACTATTGTTGAGACTGCTGTGGGCTAGTCTTGCTGGTTTCTTGGCACTAGCGGATCTGGCGGATCTAAAAGAACAATGGGATTCAATGTCTTTGTGTTGAGCTGTGTACTTGAGTACGCCTTGCAGTCCGGTTGCTGTTGTGCCAGGTTGTAACTAGAATAGGTCAGATTGACAATTAGTAATTAGTACGTCCATTCGATTTCGCTCCATTTGGTTCTTTCCATTTGATTCTCTCCACCCGCTTCTTTGTTCTCAATGCAAACTGTAGTGAGACAGCAGTATCTTAATTGCGTGGTGCTGTTGCCCTGGAAGCTGTGTACATGGAATTTAGCTATCGCATGCCGGTTAATTACAGAGCTGGATACAACGGAGACAACCCCACAATCAATAGCTTAACAGAATTAAAATTAACAATTGACTTTGCAATCGACTTGGTAATTTATTGCAATTACCTGGCTCAATACAGTAAGGTTCAAGCCGTCAGTACGGTTCATTAGCCGAGACCATTAGCCGAGCCACTAGCCGAACCCCACTTGGAAGCACTAGCAATTCGAGCAACGACAGAGGAGGGACAGAGCACGGGGAAATCCCACGGCACTAAGCCACGGCGCCATGAGCAATCAAGGCAATGAAGGGCAGTGTAGAGAGTAGCGAGCAGTGGGTCCACGGTGTGTCAAGCTCAGAGTCTGTCCAATCAATGAACGTGTACTGGGATCCACCTGCAAGTTCATTAAGCTGGCGGTAATCTCCCCTGCTCCTCTGCTCCCCTGAACCCCTGGACCCCTGAACCCTCAAGCGGAGACAGCCGAACCAGCCGAGCCAAGCAAAGACCCCCCCCTTTGAGGCCTCCTTTTTCGCTATTTTCTCCCTTTCCTGTATGGCGGTCCGGATTGTGGGACTGGGCCAGGGCAGGGCCCGAGCCCCTGAGCCATCTTCCATCTGCCATGTCGACGCGCAGTCCAAGTAAAGCGAGCTCACCACACAGACCACCTCAACTAGCGCCATCGCCGATGCCAGGCTCGACAGCCAGATTTCCTCCACTGTTCCATTTACCCCCCCATGTATCCCCCTCCTTCCTTTCTCGCTTTTCAAATTGCGGACCTCATTCTACAGGCTTTGCTTTTGATTTGTGGTCCACTTGCTTTTGCTCGGTGCCGTTTGGGCCAGCTGCAGACGCGTCGCATGCCTAGGCTTGTGGTTATTGGAGCATTTCCGGTTTAGGGGGCCCCCCAGCGAGAATCCTATATATTGCAGGCGGGGCCCTGCTCATTCCTCGGTTTCCCCTTTTCGCCTCATCGTACCGGTTTTGTTTGTGTGGTTTTGGTTTGAACACGCCTCCTGCGTACATTTGTTTGCCAATTGATCCATTCCTTAAAAAAAACAATCCGTTTTTTGTTTTGTGCCAGTGTGTACTGTACTCTCCTTTAAGTGTGTCTTTTCTGCCTAGTGCCGACTCTTACCGTCCTTCCACCCTTCCGTCTGGACGTGCCCTCGACAAGTTCGCGACCTCTATCTTCGACAAATCCCCCTTGACGAAGACACTGGTGTTCTCTCCTTTAGAACTATCGACCCCACCAGCGTACAATTGAGCAGGACTCGTTTGCGCTCTTGTTGTCGTGTTTGTTTCCGATCTTTTTTGTAACCTTTTGATACCCAATCCAACCTTTCGACAATGCGTTCGTTTGTTTCGACCATCGCCATGGCCCTGATGGCCTCGTCGGCTCTGGCCCAGCCCCTTCAGCACGCGCACCACGTCCACAAGCGTGAGCCCGAGCCCGTTGAGGAGTTTGTCACCGTCCAGGTCACTCACTACGTGACTGCCAACGCTGCCGCTGCCACTGCCGTCGCTTCTGCTGCTGACTCGCTCGTCTCCGTCTCGGTCGACCCCGTTGTCGCTGCCGCTGTCCAGTCGGCCGCCTACTCGGCTCCTCCTCCTCAGGGTCCCCCTGCTGGCGTCTCGACTTTTGTCACCGTCGCTGCCCCCGCCCCTGCCACCTCGGAGGCCGCTCCTGCCCCGGCTTCGTCGGCTCCTGCCTCGAGCGCTCCTCCCTCTGGTTCGGTTGGCTCTGGCGGTGCTCTCGGTATCTCGTACTCGCCTTACACCGACTCGGGTGCCTGCAAGACCTCCCAGGAGGTTGCCTCGGACCTGGCCCAGCTGACTGGCTTTGACGTCATCCGTGTCTACGGTGTTGACTGCAACCAGGTCGCCAACGTGCACTCTGCCCTCGCCCCCGGTCAGAAGATCTTCCTTGGTGTCTTTGACATCGGCGACGTTGCCGGTGACCTGGCCACTATGAAGTCTGGCCTCAACGGTGACTGGAGCAACGTCCACACCGTCTCCATTGGTAACGAGCTCGTTAACGGTGGCCAGGCTACGCCTGCCCAGGTTGGCTCGCTTGTCGGCCAGGCCCGTGGCATCCTGCAGTCGTACGGATACACTGGCCCCGTTGTCGCTGTCGACACCTTCATTGCCGTCATCGAGAACCCCGAGCTGTGCCAGTACTCTGACTACATGGCTGTCAACGCCCACGCCTTTTTCGACGGCACCGTCACCGCTGACCAGGCCGGTCAGTGGGCTCTGCTCCAGATTCAGCGTGTTTACGGCGCCTGCAACGGCGAGAAGTCTGTGCTCATCTCTGAGTCGGGCTGGCCGTCGCGCGGTGAGAACAACGGTGTTGCCGTTCCTTCTCCCCAGAACCTTGACTCTGCCATCGCCTCGCTCAAGGGCTCCATTTCTAGCGACGTCATTCTGTTCTCTGCCTTCAACGACCTGTGGAAGGCTCCTGGATACCTCAACGTTGAGCAGTACTGGGGAATCCTTGACAACGCCTAATTTTGACATTCTTGAGCTGGGATCGCGTAGAATACGTGACCTCGTCCTCTATATTCAATGCAAAACTATACTTTAATTTGGCTCTCCCAGCCAGTAGACAACAGCCAGTAGACAACAGCCAGCCGGCAACAGCCAGTAGACAACTACCTGATAGTCGTAATTCAGCTATTTCATGATATTAGTGTACAACTGTTAACTACAGCTTTATGCCTCAGTCTTGGCAGCCTGGCGCAGCTTCCACGCGAGGTACTTGGCACTATGGCCAAAGGCTCTCGGAAGGCGCTTCTCAGGCTCATTCGCGTCATCATCCTGTACCTTGAAACGAATGGCCTTGTCGATGGGGTCATAAGCATGACGGTGTGCTACCCACACTGGTGGGGCAGAAAACCACACCATCTGGTCGTGCTTGATCTTGACAACGGCACCGAGATTGCGCGCCACAAGCATGTTCTGCGAGCTATTGGGCAGCGTGAATGCCGCAGGAGGAGCAGGAGGGACGTATCCAGGAGCCAACGGGTACTGGTTTCGCATTCCTCCCGGTGGCATTGGTGAACCACCCGCACCAGGACTTGCCTGGTTATACGGCGAGTTGTTGTTTGCGAACCGAATGACGCCCCCACCATAGGGGGGAGTCTGCTGAGGGGGACGCTGGGCATAGGAGCGAGCTGCTGCCTGGTTGAGACCCGCAGGAGTGTTGCGGGGCCGGCCAGGGCCAGGACGGGGCGTGACAGCAACAGCGGCTATGGGTACCAAGGAATACTCCGGAGGGATACCCTCCATGCCTTCCGGTGTAGGCTGCTCAGGCGGCTCGTTGGGGTTGATGGGACGCTTGTACACAGCACCAACAATCGGCGGAGCATTACTAACACCCATCTTAGGCTCGGGAATGGGGTCATCGTCCTTGGCATTCTCTGGCAGCAAGTGTCGGATAGGTGACGCGACACGACGTAGAAACTGTAGTCTGTCAAACAGATCCATGGGGTACTCAACTGAGCGGATCTCGTCAGGTAGGCATGCCTTCCATGTACGGATACGATTGAATGACTTCTCAATATCGTTGTATCTGTTCTCACAACAGTAGACCGTGCGGTCGCCGATACCTGTCGGCCTGCCACGTTGGTACTTGGTTATGAACATAACAAAACACTTTTCCAGAATCTCGTCAACGAGGTGATCTCGGTACTGCCCAGACTTGAGCACCTCGTTCTCGTAGAACACCTTGTCGTAGCGATGCACCGTCTGCTCGGGTCGATAGTACCAGCAGGCGTTGATCCACTTCTGACCGTCTGCAGCTTGCCATATTCTGTGAATCTGACCGATAGTCGGCTTGGCAGGGTCGTTGAGGTTACTAATGTGAACCCAGTCACCAACACGGTAGATCTCGCCACGGTGCTCGACTTGGTCGAGTGGCAGTCGCGAGGTCTTTGAGTTGGAATCCGGATCCAGGTAGACACTGTCAGGTTTCTTGAGCTCTTCTTCAGCAGTGGCAACCAAGACCTGCTGAAGCCTGACGGCATCCTTATAGATGAGCGACGCACTGGCGTTGAACTTCTTGGCGTTGCTAAACATGAGGTTCATGTCTGCCAGAAACAGGTCCACGGTTGTGTACTTGCGACGCTTGATATTTTTGCGGATAACGTCCATTGCAATAGGATGTGTGATCTCCTTGTAGTACTCCGGGTAGAGTTTGGCGTCCGGCATGCGGTCAAACTCGGCGTACAGCGATCGATCTGTGCGTGAGTCACGTTCACGACGAACAGCACGCATGATGGCCTTGATACGGTGCTCATGTGGCTTGTCGACAGTGGGAGGGCGACCACGGCGGCGGCGCTTGTCGTCTTGCGCATTTGCTTGGCGAGCCTCCTCTTCTTCGTCTTCACGCTTGCGGCGGCCGAGCACGACAGACCGTCGCGGTCGACCACGTCTTCCAGGGGGACGACCACGCGGTCTACCAGGGCCCCGGCGTACCTTGACCTCCTCGTCATCATCGTCGTCATCATCATCGTCGTCGTCATCGTCATCGTCATCGTCGTCGTCCTCCCCAGCGGTACCAGTAGCCCAGTAGTCCTCCGTTCCGTCAGGCAGAGGTCCGAGGTCGGGATACTCAAGCTCCTCTTCAGTAAACAGGCCAGTTTCACCGAGTTTCTTAATCTGGTCGCGTAGATAGTTGTCGAGAATGACGGCGTCGTTGTAGATGATTGATTCCTTCTCGTTGAAAACACGCGCATTGTACGTAATCTGGGCAAAGTCGAGAATAAACTGGCTCACCGAGGAGTACTGTCGCTTGAGAAGATTCTGGCGAATCATGTGCAGTGAAAATGGCCGCTTGATGACCTTGTAGTATGTTGTGAGTCGGCGATCTGGTAGCACGTGGAACACTCCCGACGCGTCGTGGCCGTCGACAGGATCCTTGAGCTTGTAAACACCATCAATAACAGGCTTCAAGACATCCAGAGCTGACTGCTGCTCAGCTCCTACCGAGGAGCCGGGGCTCGCATTGTCCGCAGAGTCGGCCATAATGACGTGGGTACGAACACAGAGCTGGAAGTCTAGTAGAAACAATCGAAAGCGCAGCCAAGGAACAGCTCAATTGGCCAATGCGTTGATTGGAGTCTTGTTCGTGGAAATCGACGCGCGCGTAATACCAGCACGGTACCTATCGGGTGCTGCGTCAACTGACGTTTGGACTGACTGGTTCCAACTGTGGTTAAGTGTAGAAGTAGGGTGGGAAATTTCATACCCACGGCGAGGGTACGGAGGTCATGTGACAACAGCCAGACTAAAGTACTGACGGCTCCCAGTTTGGAAGAGAGAAATAGTAGACCACCTCGCAGCAGAGAACTGGCACGCTCTCAATAGTCTTACCCCCAACTTTCTAACCTTTTAGTTGTTAATTGCCACCGACAAGCCTACCAGGGTTGTCGTCTTCAATGGCTCATAGTTCCGCCCTAACCTTGATATGGTAGATAACAAATCGAGTCAGGTTGGTAACATCTGTATTCTTTGCTCAACCATGTGCTTATAATGTCCTCTGATTTGGTTTCGTTTCAGCAATACCTGGCATCATGCCGTAAGGTGATTGCATTGGGTATGTCCACGCTCTCTGCTGTGCGCTGATTTCTGTACTAACAAAGTGGGAGCGGGACTCAGTGCCAGTTCTGGGATCCCCACGTTCAGGGGCGCAGGCGGGCTTTGGAGAGGATATGATGCCATGGAACTGGCGACTCCAGAAGCATTCGACATGGATCCAGGTCTTGTGTGGCAGTTCTACAGCTTTCGACGCCGGGCTGCTCTACGGGCCAAGCCCAACCCAGGTCATCACGCTCTGGCTGAACTCGCCAAACGACGCCCTGGACGATTCCTGACTCTTACACAAAACGTCGATGGCCTCAGTACACGAGCAGGTCATCCTGAAGATTCATTGTTGCATTTACACGGTGATCTGTTTACGCTCAGATGCACCTCATTCCTGTGCACATATAAGGAACAGCGCAACTACCAAGACCCGTTGTCGCCAGCATTAAGTGACGCGTCAGATACCGGACAGCTCAAAAAACACATGCCACATGATCAGCTTCCAATATGCCCTTCGTGCCGATCTGGACTGCTGCGTCCAGGGATAGTGTGGTTTGGTGAACCGCTTCCGTTGGATGTGATGACCAAGGCCGACGATTACATTAATGGCGGAGATGTTGATCTCATTCTTGTTGTTGGAACCTCAGGCACTGTGTGGCCAGCTGCAGGCTACGTGGAGCAGGTGGCTATGAACGGTGGCAAGCTGGCAGTGTTCAACACTGAGATCGTCTCGACCGACTTTGATGGCTGGGCGTTTGCTGGCGATGCTGCCGAATGGCTTCCAAAAGCACTACAGCCAATCATAGGACGGGTGCCCAGTTAGCTGATTTGAGGACCGCAAGTGAGACGTCAAGTGAAACGGCAGGTGAAGAGCAGTGAGCAGAGCGAGCAGTGAAGAGCAATGAGACTGCATGGTGAGGCCTATGACCTCACGGAGTGTCATCTGTTCTATCTGCATCTGGGCGGTCACGAGGTGTCGCGATCTTATGAGGAGCAACCATGTTACAGACACTGCATACAAATGGTACAACTCCCTGATAGGCTGTCCCTTTATTCAGCTACGGGTCATGAAGGCAGCTGTTGGACATGGCCACCCTAAACGCTATCATCTAGCCGCGTGGTGAACCTAATCAGATCAGCGCGCGTGTGATCCACATGTGCGGGTGATAAGGACGGTTTGAATAGAATAAAAGTGGTCAGACGACGCGTGCAGCTGTCCCCAGATATAATGAGAGTATACTAGATGACGTGTAGCGCGTTTGGATCGAAGCTGGGGGAGCCGAGGTAAGCACACAGAAGCCAACCTGGCTGCTTCTAGTCACAAACGCACCCACAAATGCACAATTTCGAGTACTACACCACACGTGTGGCGATTTAACTAGATACACACGAGAAGCAAGTATCATTCCAGCTACAGAGGCAACTGTGAGACGCTGAGCTGCTGGTGACGGGCGCTAGACTGCATCTTCGAGGGTTAGGTCCCGCGATACCGACTACAACCGCATGCCATCTCAGATCTCAACTTACACTCCGTTCTACTTGTGCTTTGAGCTCTACTGTGTCTATACGCAACAGGACACCCGGACAATCGGCGTGCTGGCCGGTATGAGTAAACAGAGTGCCACTGGACCCGGCTCGGGTGCGGGACATGTCCCCATGACGCCGAACAGGGGCAAGATGCGCGCTCCGCCAGGACCACCAGGGCTCGAGTCAGCTGTGACGACGCCCGTGTCAGGTGGAGCTGGTAGCGGGATGCACCGGCCCGTTCGCCTGACTTCACTGCATTACGTGACGACCTTTTCACATACGCCCGACTCGTCGCCCCTCAGCCCATCTGTCGCCGTTCCAGCAGGCACCTTACCCCTTGGATCCATGACTCCGCTGTCGTTGTACTCGGGCTCAAGGCAGATCCCGGGACCACGCCGCGATTCAAAGACGAGGACTGGTCCTGCGTTTAGCGGCCACACAGGCTCGCCGGGCATCTACTATGGACCTTCATCGAGCGTGTCATCTCTAGGTCTCGAGAGCGGGTATCTCGACCACCACGGGTCGGCAGTCGAGTCGTCGTCATCGTCGTCGGACGAAGAGGACGATGTGCGTAGCGGCTACGACTCGGATGACCGCATGAGCCTAGCTGGCAGCCGGCGCTCGAGTCTTACTGGTCGCCTGCCGACTCTGCTAGGTCCTGCGCCTCAGCACTCGGCGATCCGCCAGATGCTCAGCTCGCTGGGCACGCTCAAGAACAAGAGCTTTCTGCGCATTTCAAAGGAGCTGCAGGACGAGATGTCGCCGCTAGACTACGAGCTGCGCCACGAGGCCGAGATCACGTCGAGTCTTCGCGACGACCTCAAGCTGGACGGCCGGATGCTGGCACCAGCACTACCAGCATCGAGTTCAAATGAGGCCGATGGTGTCCCGAAGAAGCCGTCGGAAGAGGTGTTTCGGTTTGATGAGGAGCCGGCCGGACACGAGCCGCTTACCTCAATCGAGCCCAACGAGCGGCCGTTTAGCGGCGAGGAGAATGGCATACAAGCGAATGGCATAGTGAAGCGCAAGATGTCGGTTGTCGAGGAGTCTCTCGACGCAGTCGCATTCAAACGGCGAGCAGTGTCGCCTGGTGTAGCTTCGCCCATTATAGGCAGTCCTACGTCAAACATTGGCAGGCGGGCCACCAGCGTGCGCCATGTCCACGATGCATCCGATGAGCTAAAGAACATGCGGTTATTGTAGCCACCACTGAGCTACGGACAGATTATTTATTGTGCTAATAGACATAGAGTTAGCAGGGCTGTGGAGAGTTGAGGGCTGTAAGGAACAGGTAGAAGATAGGAAGAGAAAAAAGAGGAGAATACATGACAAGAGCAAATGGAGATGGAGTGCACGGGAGCATAAACTAAAGAGTAGATCAGCTATGGCAACTTCCTAACAGTAACTGCTCATATTTGTCTTCTCATATGTCGGCATGGCTGCCAAAAAAAATCGACACGGACAGGATTCGAACCTGCGCGACGAAACGTCAACTCCTTAACTACTCGAATAGCAGGGAATCGCCTTAACCACTCGGCCACCGTATCGTAGAATTGATTTTTGCTAGCTAACGGCGATGGTGAGGTGAGCCCGACCAAAAGCAACGGCGATGTGGGGCTAGATGCATAGTGCATGCGGGTTTTGTTGCTGGCGGAAGCGGAATCCGCGCTCTGGTGTTTTCAACCAGCTGCGTCACGCGTGCATCGTACTGGACAGCTTAGGCAGAGGGTAATGCTGCACGCTCATTGGCCAAGCCTGCGTGGCTCTGCAGTGTCTCTCGTAAGCCCTGTCCCAAACGGGTCTTCTTTCCGGGGCAGTCGAAAGGCAGTCAAATTGGCTGTCAGTAATCTTGTTTCATGGGTGTTGTTTCATCAACAGTACTGTTTCATGTAGATATTATTGCCGTCAGTGGTGTAACGCCTGGGGCCTGGGGCCTAGGGCTGGATCGGAGTAAACGCCTTGACAACGCCTCGACTGCCTTAGTCCAACTATCGGAGATCCCACCGGAGATCCTACAAGGCTCAGGGCCGTGGAGGTGCTGGGTAGGGGCAGCGGAGAGTGCGCGCGGTCGTTTTGACTGATGGGCCATCGGCTATCAACCCAAGCTTAGCAAATCACTATAGCCGGGCCTGGAGCCCAACAGCATCGTCGGCTAAATGCCCGGTCCTGGCTGCGCGGTGCGGCGGTTGATCGCCGGATTATCATGACTAGCTCCCAACAAGGCTACCCGCGATTTTTCCGGGTGGAACCCCGCCCTGCCCAGCTGCTGCTTTCCAGAAGTCTGGGGCACCGGGGATACCACAGTACATCGGATGTGCCGTGCCCAGTAACCCTTGACATGCATTTATACTCTATAGTCAGATGCGCTTTATTGCTTCCTTCCTTTCTCACTTCTTTTCTTCTCCCTCCCTTCTATTCCTCACTTCTCCACTACTGCTTCTCCACTTTTCACCCCCGCCAGACTCGCTTTTTACCCGCACGAGCGGCTTCCTCCGACCCTGACCCCTCGCCATGCACCCTAGCCCCTACCCCTCGCTGGATCCACGCAATAAAAAGGCAACTACCCCAGGTTTTGGATGACTGACACCCCGACGCCGAGTCTGTCGACCTTTGCTGACCTTCTGGCTTGACTACCAGCCCGACTTTCTCACCCCAAATCTGCTCTCTTCTCCCCCTCTTCTACTCTCCTGTTATTCTCTCATACTCTTCATTCCCCTCCTACTCTCCATGCTGGACGTAATGAACGGCTACGGAGACTCTGGCTCCAAGCGTCATGAGCCCGATTCTCCGCCAGATTCTATGGACGACAACAAGCGCCGCAAGTCCCGCAAGGGCCTGCAGAAGCAGTACCAGTGCGACGAGCCCGACTGTGGCAAGAAGTTCACGCGCCTCGAGCACCTGTGTCGACACCAGCTGAACCATAAGCCAAAGCAGATTTTCACTTGCACCTGGCCAGAGTGCGACAAGACGTTTGTGCGCGAAGACCTCCGTGACAGGCACATTGACCGTCACCGTAAAAGGGCCTCGGACAAGAAGGGCCCGCTCAAAAACACCCGCCGTCGCACCTCGTCCGTCGTCAGTGACTCAAAGTTCCCCGCGACCGAAGCGCAGGCCTGGGCGCCCGCCGAGCCGAAAAAAGAGCCATCGTCAGGCCAGCCCTCGTACGTCGACCTCAGCGCTTCCTCGGCCCTCAACCTCTTGAGTAACGGCCGGGCTGCAACCGTTGCGCCGAACAGAATACCGCTTTACGGCATCCAGTCGACAACTCCAAACGGCAGTCTCTTCTACGACGACGGCGAGTCCGAAATGCAGGCATCCTCGCCCGGAGCCTCCATCTTCAACCTGCCCCAGCCTCGACTGGGCCTCACTCCCACCGGAACGGGCTCGCGCTCGCTATATGGTGCTGCGCTCTCGCCTATGGGCATCCTCGACACAGCGGCCTCACCGGGCTCGACATTAATAGACAGTCGCATATCAGACCTCCGCACAACAGTGATGCTTCCAGGGTCATCACCGACATCGTCTTCGGTCGTACCCGATGGCCTCGACTCGCGCGACGGACTCGTTTCACTAGCAGCCGTTTCAACGACCATGTCCATGGCTGCCGACACCAAGGACCAGCAACTTGTGCCCGCCTCAGGTGACGCCCTGCCACCAGTGTCTGCTACCCAAGACGCCCAGGACGCTGCTGTCCACCCCAACGGAACTCCTGACCTCATCTCGTGGCTCTTCTCTGATGCCATGCTCTCAAACGCCAAGGAACCGCTACTCTCACCATCTTTCTACTCATTTGACTCTCCCCTCTCCCTACACAGCCTGCTATCTCCACCAGTAGCCCCAGAAGAGGTGGTGATGAGCGAAGCCAAGCGCCAGGAGATTCTGACCCTCATTCCATCGCTCGACGCCCATGTCGACTCGTCCCTTCCCTACCTTCAGACATTCATCTCAAAGTACTGGCTCTACTTTCACCCCCAGTACCCTCTTTTGCACAAGCCGAGCTTCCAGGCAGACACATGCCCTGCAGGCCTGCTATGGGCCATGATCATGATTGGAGCGGCCTACGACAAGGCTTACGATTTTGCCATGAAGATTGCCGAGCCACTTCGCTTCATCATCTTTGGCTCAGCCGACATGAACCCACCAGCTCGACTGTGGGTCATCCAGGCCCTACTCCTCGTTGAGGTCTTCGAGAAGTCGATGTCGACTCGTAAGTTCCACGAGCGAGCCCACATTCACCACGGAACACTTCTGCAGCTGATTCGCCGTGGTCCTGCTTTGACTGGCGACGAAACGACAAAGGAGCCCGACCCTTGGCAGCGGTGGGTCGAGACAGAGGCGACAAAGCGTGCTGCCCTCGCTGCATTCTGTCTCGATGTGTTTGATGCCGCCATTTTCGGCCACTCGCTCATCATGTCGGTACATGAGATCCGTCTGTCAATGCCCTGCTCCGAGGACTTGTGGGACAGATACCCCAGTGAGAAGAGTATCCCGCGTTCGACAGCTCAACCGTTCTTGGGAGAACTCAAGAAGATGCTCAACAAGGTCCATGTTGATGCTGGCCCCTTTGGCCGTCGTATCCTGCTGAGCGGACTGCTGTGTATCACACTTCAGATGCAGCAGAGAGACCTTCAGGCGTCTAGTGTCGGATGGGGTGCGTTCCGCAACACGTGGAGAGACATCTTGACTCCTGCCATTGACTTCTGGAAGCAAGACCATGACATTCATGCCGCCAACGTGCACCGTGCCGCTGCTGAGTCCAACCTTCTCGTGAACGGCAACCCACTCTTCAATGAGACGCCGTCGCTTCACGTTAGCGGATGCACCTGGCCATTTTACCACCTGTCACACATTGTTATGTTGTCGTCTCCTGTGGACCTCCAAATATTTGCTGGATGCCCATCTGCGTTCAATCACCGTATCCGCAAGTCGGATCAGGACACGTCGGCTCGCAAGATTCGTGAGCTCATCCGCAGCGTTAACGGCAAGCAAGCTCTCTGGCACGCGATCCGTTTCCTCAAGGAAATGTTCCTTAGTAGCCGAGACGATCTTGACGAAGAGGAGCGTTATTCCAACACGCAGTACGGCTTCCTTAAGTGCAACTGTTCCTACCCTGTATCGAGGAGCCTTGCTCCTAGCGGTTCTGCTACGCCGACGCGCGATGACACCGCCGAACAGAGACAACAGACCCTGCCGAGCCTTGAAATGTTTGAGGACTTGGTCAAAATGGACTATAGCGCTGCCAATGACCCCATTGTCGAGCGTGCACATATGGTCTACGTCTGCGCTATTGTGGTGTGGACGTATGGCTACTGCACCGAAGGTGCTGAGTCGAATGTTCTCGAGGATGAGAACGCACTTCCGGCACTGGCTTCTATCAACGAGCGTACCAGCAGTCCTGAGGACGTCACAGACACCATTATACGAGAAACGGGTCCGATTCCCGCTAAGGAAGACGGCTACGAGTTTTTGCACCGCATGTCGTGCTTCAGGGTCTCGGAGCTCGACAACGTTGTGGGCAAGAACCAGGTCGTTGGTCTTCTGCGTCTTATCAGCCGATCCCTTGAGAATCAAGGCTGGGAAGTTGTTGCTGAAGGCCGTCGGCTCATTAACCATTGCATCCTGCGATCTCTGGGAAGCAACATCGTGACGTGCGAGTACATGTTCCAGCCCCGTAGCAGAGAGTAAGAGGCTACCTGAAACTGGTACACGGCGTCTATCCATGCTCTGGTAAACTAGAGTAGTACATATTTATTAATGATTTATGAAGAATTCACCAAGTGGTATGTGGTCCTGAGCTAACTGCTGCAATCAGTACGCAGGTTCTACGGCCGTGGCGTCGACTATTTCAAGGACAGTCTATAATGGAGTCATTCTCTAATGCTCGTGTATTAGATACATGGTGCTGAGATTCGTGCAGAGCTATGGCTTCCGCTTAGTCCTGCTCGGCAATGGCAACGAGACGCTCGTCGATTTCTTCGACAGTCAGCTTGCGGAACTTGTCGGAACCGTCAATGCCCACGACACCAATCTCAATGTCGTTCTTGCGGAAGTCGACGGCAAGGACATTGGAAAGAGTGGTAATGGCCAGTTCGACAACCTGCTTCCAGTCGCCCGGAGCATGCTCCTTGTTCTTGAGCTTCTTCTCCAGGTTGTTCATAGCCTCCTGCTGTTTGGGACCAGTGGCAGTGGCCTTGAAGCCAACAAAGTAACCGGCAGGGTCACACTTATACAGCATGGGTCCGTTCTCGTCGTCGACAGACACGAGTGTGATGGCCACTCCCAATGGTCGCATGTACGCACGCTGGGTGTAGATCTGGTTAATGTTGGCGAGACGCTTCGCGAGGACATCGCAGGGCATCTCGTAGCCGTGGTTGAAGCGGAACTCGGCGGCCTCTGAGCGGGCACGCGACACTGCAGCTCGCGCATCGGCAATCTGGCCCGTCAAAACGGCACCAATGCCTGGTGAAATCTGGAAAATGTACGAGACAGTTTCCGGGTCCAGCAGCTTATCAGGAACCTTCTTCTGCGAGATGACAACTGCGCAGTCCTTGCCTCGCAGACCCACAGACGTGATGTTGGCCGAAGTGATAGCCTTGAAGGCATATTCTGAGTTAGTCGAGTGCGCGACACCACAGGAGGCGAACGTGAGGCGAAGACGACGACATTGGCTCCTCAAAGCAGTAACTACTGCCCAATCGATTGCCCGATTCACCATCACTTCAACCGTCTTCCTTGTGGGATTCGCATTAGTCGAATCCTCTTCGCATGGTACTCACCGACTTGGTACAGCCGCCCCTCGGGCGAGAAGATGGTGATATGGCGGTCGAAACCCGCGCTTCCTTTTGTTAGCCGCTGTGCTTGTCGATTCACGGCAATTGCACTCACCTGACATCGTAAAGGTTGTAGTAAGCGTGAGGAGAACCGAAGCGCGGCCAACTTCACAAGAGTGGCGGTCTGGCACAGCCGTGCAGGTGCATATTCACTGACATTCGCCTAACCGAGATCAACTTTTACACTCACAAGCACCTCAGATGGTGGTGCAAACGTGGGACGACACGTTCGGCCACGACCACAAAACGGCACAGAGCAGGGCGCCATACGAGGATTTTTTG
Source organism: Sugiyamaella valdiviana (assembly GCA_030570555.1). Lineage (NCBI taxonomy): Eukaryota > Fungi > Ascomycota > Dipodascomycetes > Dipodascales > Trichomonascaceae > Sugiyamaella > Sugiyamaella valdiviana. The sequence continues at coordinate 865,201 of JAJLWF010000001.1, forward strand.
TCTGTCGTGCACCCGCGGGTCTCGTATCATTTCAACGAGGATGTGTCGCAGTTTCACTTTGGTGCTCGGCACCCCATGAAGCCGTTTCGGCTGATGCTGACAGACCATCTCGTGTCTGCCTACGAGCTCCATGAGCGAATGGACCTGTACAAACCACGAAGAGCCACGCGTGACGAGATTCTCGACTTCCATGCCGACGAGTACGTCGACTTTCTGCAGCGCGTGACGCCTGAAAACGTCAAAAAGTTCACCGATTTGTTTGCAAAGTTCAACATTGGTGACGACTGTCCTATTTTCGACGGCCTTTACGACTACTCATCTATTTATGCCGGAGCATCCATCGATGCTTCGCGAAAGCTCATCAGCCAGCAGAGCGACATTGCCATCAACTGGTCAGGAGGCCTACACCATGCCAAGAAGTTTGAAGCTTCGGGTTTCTGCTACGTCAACGACATCGTGCTGGCCATCCTCAACTTGCTGCGGTATCATGCCCGTGTGCTGTATATTGATATCGACGTCCATCACGGAGATGGTGTGCAAGAGGCGTTTTACACGTCGGATCGGGTAATGACGCTATCATTGCACAAGTACAATGGTGAGTACTTCCCTGGTACGGGAAACTACGACGAGATTGGCTCAGACAATGGAAAGCACTACTCGCTGAATGTGCCGCTGAGAGATGGAATCGACGATGACTCGTACACGCGACTGTTTAAGTCGATTCTCGAAGCGGTACTGACGACGTTCCAGCCTGGAGCCATCGTTTTACAATGTGGAGCAGACTCTCTCGGCTGTGACCGTCTTGGATGCTTCAACCTTAATACAAAGGCACACGGAGAGTGTGTCAAGTTCACCAAGTCGTTTGGTATCCCTCTGCTTGTGTTGGGTGGTGGTGGATACACTCCCCGCAATGTGTCGCGACTGTGGGCCTATGAGACGTCTATCTGCCTCGATGTAGAGCTCGACTCACATTTGCCTGCGAGCCTTCCGTTCATGAAGTACTTTGCTCCCGACTACAACCTTCACCCCAACCTGTCGGGTAAGCTGGACAACAAGAACTCGCGCAAGTACCTTGAATCGGTCAAGATCCAGGTGCTTGAGCAGCTGCGGTTCCTCAACGGTGCGCCGTCTGTGCAGATGCAGGTCATCCCGCCCGACATTGAGGGCCACGACGACGAGAACGACGCAGCTTCGCGCGACCTCTACTCGGACGCCAACCGCGACGAGCACATGGATGGCTGAGTGGGAGAGCGAGGCAATGGATGGCTGAGCAATGGAAGCGCGAGACAATAGAAGAGCTCGAGGAAATTGAAGAGCTCTGAGGCAATGCTGATGAACTGAAAGCTTCGGCTCGATAACTGTAGGATCTGCATGTACAGCAGAATCCGTGTATACTACGAATAGCTGGCGTGTGCGAACTTCAATTGGGTATTAATACGCCCCTGATGGTACCTGCGTGGCTGCTGATCTGCTGCTGACGGTTGTGGTTATTTCACAGCGGCTTGGACCCCGCATGGAACTCTGCGTGGAGACGTACGGGGCTGCATCTGGCAGCATCTCCGCCAGGGCGGCTTCTACCAACCCTGGGCCCAGATGCCAGGCTGGCCGCCAGCAGTGAAGCCAATGAGTGAGGATCGCATATGGACGGATTAATGATTTAATGGCGTTGCAATACGCCGTAGTAATGACTAGTGAACGATTTGACAACTGAGTGTGTGATAGATAACCGCCGGAGTGGTACCGCGGGTAACTGGATAACTGGATACTAGCGTTACCCCACTGGATATAACCGGCATTGTCCGAAAACGGGCACGGCTAGTTGATAGGCCGAGTCCTCTCGGGGAAGTGTTCTCCGTGGCTGGCGAGCGGGAAATTACCCCCTACCAACAGCTTTCCACTCGTCGCATCGTCTTCACGGAGATTGCAGCTGGCGTGGCTCAGGTCGCGGAGTTCGTGGCGGCAATTAGCTCGGCAAACGGCCGAGGTACCAGGTCGGAATAAATAGGACTTTTTGAGTGACTAAATGCAGCCCCTGCCCAGCCCCTGCCCGGCAGCTGAAAATTGAGGGGTGCCGGCTCAATGGGGTAATTTGATATAAACTGCATCATCTCCCCGAATCTTGTTGACCAGTCGGAGAGCATGGACTTGGACGGCCTGTAGATAGGACCCCTAACAACCTCTTCTCCCCTTCCGTTTGCAGTACACACCGCTGACTCGACACAATGAGCGAACTGGCCGGAATCCCCGACGCTACGAAGCGCACGTTCAACCAACACGCCTCGCTTGCCGACGGCAACCAGAAGTTCCTGTCGCAGAACGATTTTGTCAATGCCATTGCCCCGCCCAATGAGGACTACCACAAGATCTCGCGTAACTCGTATGCGGTGCTGTTCCAGGTCGCAGACCGCTCGCACCAGGGCCGCGTCTCGCTGATTGACTGGTATGCCTTTGAGCAGCTTCTCGATAAGCCAGATGCCGAGTACGAGATTGCGTTTCGAGTCTTTGACAGGGACGGCACCGGCGAGGTCGACTTTAAGGAGTTTGTGGAGCAGTACAACGCGTATCGCTCGCCCGACGCGCTGCCCTTTGACTGGAACTCGTCGTGGGCCTCGCTGTACCTCGGCGACAAGGGTCGCCGACACAGCCTACCGTATGCCGCGTTTTCGCAGATGCTCAGCGGTCTGCTTGGTGAACGCGTGCGCCAGGCATTCCAGCTCTACGACACAAAAAACACGGGCTACATTCTGCCCGAACAGTTTCAGGAGATCATCGCCAAGACGCATTCGCACAAGCTGTCCGACAACATGATTGCGTCGCTGCACACGCTGTGCAACATCTCCAACTCGTCGCGTGTGTCGTACGCCAGCGTGCGTGCCTTCCTCAACATTGTCCGTCACGTCGACCTTGTCGACGTCATTGCCGAACGCGCTACGAACCGTGCCAAGGACGGCATCATCACCCGCCAGGACTTTATGGACGAGGCTGCCCGCTCCACCAAGTTCTCCATTTTCACCCCGCTCGAAATTGACATTCTCTTCCACTTCACGTCCCTTAACAACAAGACGGGCCGCTTGTCGCTGGATGACTTCCGCCGCATGTTTGACCCCACCTGGCAGGACGTCTACTCGCGCTACCAGCGGGCCGAGAAGATCAAGGTCGAAGCAGCCAAGAATGCGCTTAATGACCCGCGCTCGTTCCTCTCGGAGGTTTTTGAGTCGGCATACAACTTTGCCCTCGGTTCGGTAGCCGGTGCCTTTGGTGCCACTGTTGTTTACCCCATTGATCTGGTCAAGACGCGTATGCAGAACCAGCGAAGCTCACGCCCTGGCCAGCAGCTGCTGTACAAGAACTCGTTTGACTGTTTCTCAAAGGTCGTCAGCCGAGAAGGTGTCCGAGGCCTGTACTCTGGTCTCGGTCCCCAGCTGGTTGGTGTCGCTCCCGAGAAGGCCATCAAGCTGACCATGAACGATCTTGTTCGAGGTAAGCTGACCGATGCCAACGGATTTCTGCCCCTTTGGGCTGAGATTGCCGCTGGTGGTACTGCCGGAGCGTGCCAGGTCGTTTTCACAAACCCGCTCGAGATTGTCAAGATCCGTCTGCAAATCCAGGGAGAGTTGGCCAAGACTATGGACAATGCACCCAAGCGCTCTGCCGTCTGGATTGTGCGACATCTGGGTCTGGTTGGTCTCTACAAGGGAGCCACTGCTTGTCTGCTGCGTGATGTGCCGTTCTCGGCCATCTACTTCCCCACATACGCGCATCTCAAAAAGGACTACTTTGGGGAGGGTCCCAACAAGAAGCTCGGCATCACCCAGCTGCTTGTTGCTGGTGCCATTGCCGGTATCCCTGCTGCGTACCTGACGACCCCTGCTGATGTGATCAAGACGCGTCTGCAGGTCGCTGCCCGCAAGGGCCAGACCGTGTACACTGGTCTGCGTCATGCTGCCGTGACCATCTTCAAGGAGGAGGGATTCAAGGCCTTCTTCAAGGGAGGTCCCGCCCGTATTCTGCGATCGTCACCGCAGTTTGGCTGCACGCTGGCCGCTTATGAGTTTCTACATCAAATTGTGCCTCTGCCTGGTCACCACGCCACTGAGGCGGGCCACTCGGTCCCGTCGGCCGAGCGCACCTACGAGACGCCCGTCAAGCACCTGCGCTCGCGTAATGCGCTCAAGATTCTTCTTGACATTGACGAGAGCTTTGGTCGTCCTGGTGTTCTCACCCCGGAACGTCTTAGCGCCATCAAGAAGTAGACGTAGACGATTCCCATCTAGCACATATGCCACAGTAGTAGAGTTAGAGGCATTAAAAATGTACTGTACCTAATCATTGGGCCAATGAGCCGTAGGACCGTAGGATTGGAGTGACGCAGCTACCAACTCCACAGATGAAGCGCCTCTTTAAGGTGCCATTATAGTGATTGTTGTATTCTCGAATGACCACTAACCCAAATGGATACACGAGATTCACACGATTACGGGAAGTTGCACTCAATTGGCTCTTGGCGTACCAACCATTCGTGGCTCATCTGCCTACGCCATGCATAGGCGGTATTGCGGGGAGGCTGCGCGGCGACAGATGCTAGTGGCCTATCAGCGTACTAGATAACAGCAGTGGCACTTTCTGTTATCTAAGACTGCAAAATAGACAATAGATAGGTATATTCGAAATTGTTGATCTGGCGCAACATTGGGCATGTTGCATCACTCAGTTGCGCCCGGACGAGCCGAAGGTTCGTTTGCAGCACGCAATGCCGAGCCTATTACAGTAGCGGTTAATAGTAAATCATAGTAAGTAACGTAGTAGGCATGTTGAAAGCGTAGACAACATGTCAATTAAGTAGTCAACTAGTCGACTACGGATCCCATTAAATAGTCAACTGACATGGTCATTACCATAGTCAATTTAACGCCAGACGAATCTACATGCCTGCTTAGTGGGCTGCAGGTACATACACAAAGGTAAACTGGACCATTCGGGCTAAAGGCGTCCCAGCAGTCGAAACAAAGCACGTAGCAAAACGAGCGGAACACACCACTCAAACAATGACACTCAATGCCATTGGTTTCTAACTTTTGTCAGAGTCTTTGACACATTACTAGCTCTGTTCGGTTTGCGGTGAAGCTTACCTAAGCAGCCGCATCAACGTGGTTTTGCCGCCAAATGGGCCTTGCTCCACTTTACACTCACCCCAGACTGGTTCGAAGCCAACAGAATCAAGTCTCTTTGCACGCTGCTACCCGCGGATTGTTGCGTGAGCATTGTCACACGAGGCATCTGCACCGCTGAGCTTGCATAGTGGGTCTTTTAACCCTGTTTGCTTTCCTAGACACGGCCTTGTAGTGACCTATTTGCCGACGACTGGCCTCAACCACTATGGACCATCCGATGGATTTGGTGAGTACACGCTGAGCCCCCCATGCTTAGATGGGGCTTTAGAACGTACATTTCTCAGAACTAACTCAGGACGACGTCAATGAAGTGGCCTCGGTGGAGGAATCGTTGACGGCGAGCCCCAACCTGGGCGACGAGAACCTCGACGCCGGCGAAATGATTGAGACGGTGGACACGGCCGAGGGCTCTGCTCTACCCGACGACCTCGCCACTGACGCTGCAGCCATGCGTGCACGACTCTTCCCACCCGACGACCTGGAAATTGAGTCGGAGGGAGATAGCACCTGGTACATTGACGACTGGAAAGCCCTTGGCGAGCGCGTCCACGGCCCTGCCTTTCAGGTTAATGGCTACTGGTTCCGCCTGCTTGTGTTCCCCGAAGGTAACCGTGCTGACTCGGTGTCACTCTACCTAGAAGCATCGCCCACAGAGCCGACCACCGAAGTGGCAGAGCCGGCTGCTGCCGAGACCGCTGAGGCCGCCGAAGCGACCGACTCAATCGAGATTGCCGACAACACTCCAGGAGCTGTGGAGCTGTCAGATAGTGATACAGAGGATAATGAGTGGGCCGTATGTGCCCAGTTTGGCCTTGTCATGTGGAACCCCGACAAACCTGGCGTCTATTACTACTCAGTGGCACAGCACAGATTCAACTCTGATGAAGCCGACTGGGGATTCACACGCTACTATGATTTGCGTCGACTGTTCACACGCCACCTCAACACGGGCCACGCCATCATTGAAGCGAACAAAGTCAACATCACAGCTTATGTTCGCATCGTCAAGGATCCCACTGGCGTCCTGTGGCACAATTTCTACAACTATAACTCGAAGAAAGAGACGGGATACGTGGGACTCAAGAACCAAGGTGCCACCTGTTACCTCAATTCGCTCCTGCAGTCATTATACTTCACAAAGGTGTTTCGACGCGCCGTCTATCAGATTCCTACCGAGGAAGATAAGCCCAACTCCGTTCCTGCAGCACTGCAGCGTCTCTTCTACCTTCTCAGCTCATCTGACAAGCCCGTTGGTACTCTACAGCTAACGCGTTCTTTCGGTTGGGATACCGCAGATGCATTCACCCAGCATGACGTCCAAGAGCTCAATCGTGTGCTCATGGACAATCTTGAGGGCAAGATGAAGGGCACTGCCGTCGAGGGTGCACTCAACAATGTCTTTGTGGCACAGATGAAGAGCTACGTCAAGTGTGTTAATGTTGAATTTGAGAGCTCGCGCACAGAGGACTACTGGGATATTCAGCTCAATGTCAAAGGCATGAGGGACATCACTGACTCTTTCAAGGATTACATCCAGGTTGAGATGCTCGATGGTGAGAATCAATATCAAGCCACTGGGTATGGCCTTCAGGACGCCCGCAAGGGTGTCGTGTTCCAGTCCTTCCCGCCCGTCCTCCACCTTCAGCTCAAGCGTTATGAATATGACTTCAACCGCGATATGATGGTCAAAATTAACGACCGATACGAGTTCCGCCCTGAGATTGATCTCAGCTCTTACCTAGAGGAGGGATCAGACATGTCAGAGCCGTGGATTTACACGCTACACGGTGTTCTCGTGCACTCGGGAGATCTCAACGCGGGTCATTACTATGCTCTGTTGAAGCCCAACAAGGAGGACAACTGGTATAAGTTTGATGATGATCGCGTTACGCGGGCCACGATGAAGGAGGTATTGGAAGAGAACTTTGGCGGCGAGATTGCTCCTCCAACTAACGGCCCTCGTGCCACGCCTAACCGCATGAACTACAAGCGTCATTCAAGTGCGTACATGCTCGTGTACATCCGTAAGTCTCGCGTTGACGATATTCTCCCTGCGACTGAGGACGTCGTTCCTCAGCACATTCCGCAACGTCTCGAGCAAGAGGCCGCTGAGGAGAACGCCCGACGCAAGGAACGTGATGAACAGCCCTTCTACATGCCCGTGATGCTCATGACGAATGAGCAGTTCTCGGACTTCCACGGTGTTGACATTGGCCAATTCGATAGCCGCCAAGCGCCTCAGGGTGTTACTGAGGGCGCTACTCCTTTCATGATGAAAATCCTGAAGACGATGACTATTGGGGACTTTTTGACGACGCTGGCAGAATCCCTGAAGGTCTCGGATCCAGAGGCCATTACACTGTGGACCATGGTGCACCGACGTAATAAGACATTCCGTCTTGACACCCCCGTTGAAAAGTCGGAGTTGGCTATGACCATGGAGGAACTCAAGTCGAAGGGTAACGGACGTGCTCCTGAGCTGCGTTTGTGGGTGGAGATCGCGCCTGGTGAGCCGGCAGGCACTCTTTTCAAGATCAACGATAGCTCTGACGACGAGATTGTCCTGTTCCTCAAATACTTCAATCCGGTAGAGCAGCGACTCACCGGTGTTGGTACGTGCACAGTTGGTGGGCACAACAAGGCTTCAGACATCTTGGTGCACATCAACAAACATATGGGCTGGCCTGAGGACACTCCTCTCCGGCTATTAGAGGAGGTCAAGCCTGACATGATCGACGAGCTGCAGCTGAAGCAGGACTTCGCCACTAGTGAGATCACTCATGGCGATATTCTCTGTTTCGAAAAGATCGCGGTTCCTGAAGGCCTTGACAGTGATGCGATTCCCACTGCCACGCAATTCTACGAGTTCTTGCAAAACCGCATTCTCATCACTTTCCGCGCCGCAGGCTCCTCTGCTGAGCCGGGCATCAAGATTGATGACGACTCGGGGTCGTTTGACCTTTGGCTGAATCGCAACGACACATATGATGGCATGGCCTCTAAAGTGGCTAGGCGGCTCAATGTTGAACGGCTCAATGTTGAACCTGATTATATCCAGTTCTTCACGACCTCTATGAAGGGATACCAGCGTACGCCCATCAAATACAGCGGACATGCGGGCGCGACGTTGCATCAGCTGCTGGTACCTCCTTACGTCAACCAAGTGACGACCATTGTCGTATTGTACGAGATCCTCGATATTAGCATTGCCGAACTTGAGAAGAAAAAGCTTGTGACTGTGTCGTGGCTAACAGATGGTTTGTCTCAAGAACACAAACACGAGATCCTTGTGGCTAAAACGGCACTGGTTGAGGACGTCATCGACGTTCTCAAGCAGAAACTGAACCTAGCACCGGAACTTGTTCCCCGTATCAAGATGTGGGGTGGGCAGGCTGGTCGGATGCACCGTGTGTACAACCCAGCGTATCCTGTTCAGTCCCTTGTTGACACTGTTCAAGTGTTTGCGACGATTGCCCCACAGGAGGAGCTCGACTACATGAATGCCGAAACACCTGATCCCGACCAGCGACTTGTTCCTGTGTTGCACTTCCAACGGGAAGTTAACAGGAATCATGGATGGCCCTTCACATTTGTGATTTACCGCGGCGAGGCTTTTGCTCAGACAAAGGTTCGACTGCAAAAGGTACTTGGCATTTACGATAAAGTCTTCGAAAAGATCAAGTTTGCTGTCGTCAAGCCCGGATACTACGAGCAACCACAGTATGTTGATGACGACACGGAGCTCTTCGCGGCCATGGATCAAGAAGACTCACTTGGTCTTGACCATGCTGTTAAGTCCGTCCGCGGGCCATACAACCAGCAGGCTGCCATTTTCATCAAGAATTAGGGTCCTTAAGTACTGGATAAGTGCTGTACAAATATAGTATCAAAGTCATCGTATCAGTGAACTACATATCCATTGAACTGAGCTAGAATATGGGAACCCACGCTATCTGAATATCCGCGACCTGCATTATCAGTATCCCCAACCCTGGTATTTTTCAGATCAAAATTTCGTCTCTGAATAGCTAGCTTTCCAAAGATGGCGACCCGCGTGAAGCAGAAAGGCATCCAGCTTCCGTCACGGATTCTGGATGAGATCACTGACGGAGACACTGAGAGACTTTCAGGTAAGATATTGGTTATTTACGGTCTGACTGTGGCTAACCCAGGTTCGGATGGTCTGAAGAGGAAGAAGACGACGATCTCTCGCAAAGACCGTCGAAAGCAGGACCGTCAAAACAAGAAAGGGAAACGGAAGCACGAATCAACTCAAGAAAATGACAACAAGAGGCAGAAGGTCAATGTTGCTAAGCGTGTCGAGTCAGACGACGAGTCCGATGATTTTGACGACTTCGATTCGGACACAGGGCTCATGGACGACGACGCCGACGACGACAACCTCATCAACAAATCTTCAGGCCGCGGAAGCCAATCAGCTGAAGATACAATGGCAGCTCTCAGGGCTCTTAAGTCGGGAACTAGTGGACCTAAATCAGCCGAAGAGACTATGGCAGCTCTAAAGGCCGCGAAGGAGAAAAAGGCTACCGCTCATTCAACGGTCGCCGAGACCATGGCGGCCTTGAAGGCAGCAAAAGAGAGAAAGAACGTCTCGAAGTTGAAGCCTGAGGAGGGAGCATCGGCCCAAAAGAGCGTGAAGAAGAAGAGTTCTCAGACCTTGACTGCTGAAGAGACCATGGCAGCCCTCAAGGCAGCTAAAAACGCCAATGGAGCCTCAAAAACCAATGGAAAGAGTCTGAAGAAGTCAACCGAAGCGAAAAAATCAGATAGACTTGTATCTGAGCGTGAAAAAGTCCTCATGGCACAGGATGAGGTAGAGATGGAGTACTACGCAAAGCAACTAGGCCTCAAATCGATGAAGTTGTCTAAATCGGGCTACGACGATGGCCTCGATGAGCTACTGGGAGACCTCGATTTCGACGAGTTTGCGGAAGGTAGTGGAACTGAAAACTCTGATAATGATTTTGATACTCTCGACCACGATGACGAGTCTGAAGAGGAACTCGATGAAGAAGACTGGGATGCGCTAAACACTGGTAGCGAGGATCAGAACTCTGGCGAAGAAGAAGATGACGAAGACGATGAAGAAGACGAGGAGGAAAAACCCGTGAGGGAAAATCCGTATATCGCGCCGGTACAGGGCAAGTACGTTCCACCATCGAAGCGCAAGCTCTTGGAGCAATCTGAAGGAGAGAGTGAGGAAATTGTACGTCTTCGTCGCCAGGTTAAAGGCCATTTGAATCGACTGTCTGATGCAAACATTGGAACTATTCTACGCAAGATTGAAGCGTTGTACTTGACACAGCCTCGTTCCCACATGAATTCTATCGTCACAACCATCATCATCGAAAGTACGGCACTCCAAGGGACGCTACTTGAGTCCTTTTTGGTCATCCATGCTGCATTTGCCTCTGCTCTGTACCGAACGAGTGGAGTCGATTTTGGAGCTTACTTTGTTCAAACACTAGTAGAGACGTTTGAGAAGAAGCTGAAAGAGGGAACTCAGGGTTCGAAAGAGGCTAGCAACTTGCTATCTCTACTCTCTGAGATTTACACCTTCCAAATGATCTCGTGTGGACTCATGTACGACTTCATTCGTCTCTTTCTGGGCGACATCAACGAACAAACGACGGAACTGCTGCTCAAAGTTGTCCGAAATGCCGGATCGCAACTTCGGTCTGACGACCCGGCAGCTCTCAAGGAGATTATTTATTTACTGCAGACAGCTGTGTCGAAAGCAGACCCTACTAGCATCAATTCGCGAACCAAATTCCTCATTGAGAGCATCACCGCATTGAAGAACAACCGACAGAAGGCAGTTTCTGAGAACACTATTTCTGCTACCCAGAAGATGAAGAAATTTCTTGGTTCTATCGCAGGAGTCACTTCGGAACCTCTCCAGGTTTCTTTGGACGATATTCACAACGTTGAAACTCGAGGAAAGTGGTGGCTGGTAGGTGCAGCTTGGAACAACAATGGGGTGCGTTCTTCAACGAAGGGTCCCGATGTCGACATGGATGCAGCGCATGAGATTATTGACGCCGCCGAGCCCAGTTGGATCGAACTGGCGAGACAACAGAGGATGAACACCGACATTCGACGGGCTATATTCATTGCTTTGATGAGCAGCGACGATTATGTTGACAGCTATGAGCGTTTACAGAAACTTCGCCTGAAAAGTAAGCAGGAGCGTGAGATTCCCAGAGTTGTACTGCATTGCTGTGGTAGCGAGGATGCATACAACCCATTCTATGCGTTGGTAGCTACGAAACTGTGTGATCAGCACTCAATCAAGAAGACTTTCCAGTTTTGCCTGTGGGATTTCATATCCGAACTACAAGGTGAGGATATGGATGATGACTCGGACAATGAAGGAGCGAGTCCATGGAAGCCAGGTGGAAGCTCGGCTGCAGATGAGACTGAGCGCCTTCGTCGCATTAGTCATTTGGCGCGTTTTTATGCATCTATTGTGGCTGCCGGCTCCATGACTCTAGACATTCTCAAAGTCATCAATTTCCTGACAGCGGTCACCGATGTCAAGATATTCCTCGAGTTCTTTTTCGTCAGCCTATTCGAGCAGCTTGGCAAGAAAGCCGAGCGGAGCACCAGCGGTGACACCAAAAAGAACGGCTTTGGAGATAGCATGTTCGGCAAGAATCGCGACTCGAGAGTGGTGTTGCAGCTACTCGTGAAGACGAAAGACAGAACCGTTCTGCGCGGTGTGCAATACTTTCAGCGATTTGTCGTGACCTCTAGCATTCTACCGGCAAAGGAGAAGCAGAAGGATCGTGTGCTGTGGGTATCTTCTGTTGTGACTGATATGGTTGAAGCTATACCTGACAGACGCGATGAGTAACTAATACTTTGCACATATGTATATATACACATCAATGAACATTGCTTACGAGGCATACTGTAAAACAAATATTTGCCAGGCATGGCATAAATAGGTAGATGCGATGCAGTGAACTGGGACTCGGCAGTGTATACCTGGTATCAAACACGAGCGATATGCCGTATCGGACTGTCCAAAGGATTCTGCATCTCTAGTGAGCTCGCAGACTTGCCTTACAGGGCTGGCTTCTTCGTAGCACGCGCGTCCAGCTCGAGTTTACGAAGCTGTGTACTACTGATCTTTTCATCAGAGTCGTGGCCACCAATGAGGTCCACCTCGTAGACGGTGAGTTCAGGCCAGCCTTTCTCTTTACGGAACTCGTTCACCTGTCCCCCGCCAGACGAGGTCTCCTTGCTGACCACCAACGCATCGATGTCTTTGATGGTAGCGGTAGGACCGTACACATCGTTAATCATCTCAATGCTGAGTTGAAGGGACGGATAGACATATCCAAGGAACGCCTCAACAGATTGCTTGCGAGCTGTGTATGACTGCATGGCTTGTGCATACTTTTTATTCTTGAGCAGCTCAGGCCCGGTAACACCAATGATAAGGCACTCGCGTGCTATGTATCCGGAGATTGTCAGCAGCAGTTTATGACCCTCGTGAAGATGATCAAACGTGCCTCCGACCGCAACCACATTGTGATCCCATGCTCGAGAGTCCACCTCGGCTGATTCCACCAGCGCCTTTCCATCTTGCCGAGTCGTCTCTTCTCTACTGTGCCCAGCGCTATTAGTCAACACAACAGGAAGATTCTGGATGTCCGAGCTATCTGGAACCAGAGATGCGAGCACCTTGGGCAGCGCAGGCTCTTGCTTCGCAGCAATGATCACTTCCCAGGATTGAGGGCGGAACGGTTCAATGTCAAGGCCGTCGAGTAAAACCGTCACATTGACGTCGGTACGCTCAGTTTTACGAGCCTGTACGCGCGAAACGTGGTACAGAATGCGCACAGTACGCTCGGCCTCGGCAAGGCTACGAGGCGACGTCATCACCAGGAGATCCAGCCTGCCCTTAGGCATTGTCATGCGGAGGCATTCACCAACGAAGTCGGAGTAGCGATCGCTTAGAATCGCAGATGAACCGCCCTGAAGCATTGCCAGGGTTGAGTAGTAAAGCATGTTGGACGATAATACTCAGTAAGATACGCGCCAATTTCGCTAGGTTGACGAGTTTCAGATTGACAGGGATCCACGATAGCATTCTACCCCACAAATTGCCAAACCCTAGACATGGATTCCACATAGTGGGTGAGAGTGCACTTCATCGTTGACAAGAACAGAGAAAGGCTAATAACGAAACAAAACAAACACGTGAGTTGAAACGCTCTAAACTTGTCAGTCTTTCTATTACTTTACATGGCCTATCTGTGGGGGCACAGTTCATACTTGGGGTGGTCAGATACTTATATAGGGCTAGGGCAACAAGTTGATACTGAAGTTTCGCCATTGCAACTTTTGTGATCCAAAGCTCACAGCTGCCATGTCAGCCTCAACGGCTAGGTACAGGTCACGGTCTCGTGGACGGAGTAGTGACAGGAACGAAAGAGCACCACTTCCTCGAGATGTGGTCCCTCAGCGTGCTCTGGCCCGCCAGCGACAGGAAGAGCAGAGGCGACATCAGGAGGAGCAGAACGGTGGATCAGACGCCACCACGGTCGAGGATCCTGTCGAGGAATACAAGCGACTAATGGAGATGCGGTCAGGAGGTCGATATGTTCCTCCTGCAAAGTTGAGAGCTCTGCTTGAGAAGATTTCAATGTCCAAGTCATCCAAGGATCACCAGCGCATGGAATGGGACAAGCTGAAAAAGGGCATAAATGGATTGGTCAACAAGGTCAATACCGGTAACATTCGTGAAATAGTTATTCTACTATTTGGTCATAACCTTGTTCGGGGACGAGGTTTATTCTGCCGCTCGGTCATGAAGGCTCAGGCCGTATCTCAGACATTCACACCTGTGTACGCAGCTCTAGTCGCCGTTATCAACGCCAAGCTGCCTCAGGTTGGTGAACTACTTGTTACACGACTTGTTATTCAATTGAGACGGGCATACAAACGAAACGACAAGGCGGTGTGCATCTCGGCTGCTATTTTTCTTGCCCATCTATGCAATCAGCAAGTAGCTCACGAAATCCTCGTTCTCGAAATACTGCATCTTCTACTGTTCAAGCCGACAGACGACTCAGTAGAGATCTCTGTTAGCATGGTCCGCGAAGTGGGTTTGTTTCTGTCCGAGAACAGTGCTGCTGCTCTCAACGGCGTTTTTGAACGACTCCGAGTTATCCTGCATGAATCTGACATCGACAAACGAACACAGTACATGTTGGAGGTTCTATTTCAAGTTCGCAAAGACCAGTTTAAAGATCACCCCATCATCCCAAAAGACCTTGACCTTGTGGAAGAAGAAGATCAGTCGGTTCACATGATTGGTCTCGACGATGAGCTCAAGTCTGAAGATACATTGAACGTGTTCAAGTTTGACGACAACTATGAAGGGACGGAACAAGAATATAAAGAGCTCAAAAAGCAGATCATTGGCGACAGTGACGAAGAGGGTGAGGATGACGAAGAGGGGAGCGAGGACGAAGTTGCCAGCGAAAGCGAAGAGGAGCAAGCGCCTAAGACGGAGGCACCGAGCGAGGTACCTAATAGGGGTGTCATAGAGGACATGACCAATACCGAGTTAGTGAACCTGCGACGGACAATCTATCTGACGATTATGTCGACGATGTCTATTGATGAAATCTGCCACAAATTACAACGAGTGCGCGTTCCTGCTGGCCACGAAGTTGAGGTCGTCAATATGATAGTTGAATCATGCAGCCAGGAGAAGACTTACAACAAGGTGTATGCTGGTGTTGGTGAGCGCTTATGCAGAATCTCGCGCAAATGGCACGACCTTTTTGTGGAGGCGTTTGCGCACTACTACGACATCATCCATCGATACGATACAAGCAAACTGCGCAACATTGCATTTCTGTTTGGATTCCTGCTCGCCTCAGACAGTCTTGACTGGTCTGTATTTCAGTGTGTCGAGATGACTGAGTCAGCCAGCACGTCATCTTCTCGAATCTTTGTCAAGCTCCTGTTCCAGGAGATGCAGCAAGAGTTGGGTATGTCTAGGCTTGTCGGACGATTCAACGAACCGTACTTGCAACGGTATCTGAGCAGCATGATGCCCAAGAGTGAGTCGAACCCCGACGACACAAGATTCTCCATTAATTATTTCACGGCCATTGGCCTTGGTGCCCTGACCGAGGATATGCGAAACTTCCTCCAGGCGCTACCTCCGCCTCGATCTCCATCGCCCAGCGATCGAAGTCGATCGGCGAGCTACTCAAGGAGTCCTTCGCCAAGAAGAGGAAGAAGTCGTTCTTCGAGCTACTCACGAAGCCCGTCACCACGACGTAGTCGATCTGAAAGCTTGTCGAGGAGCCCATCTCCGAGACGGCGCCGAGCAAGTCGGTCTGTGAGCTACTCGAGGTCGAGGTCGCCCGTGCGTAGCCACAGAGGGCGGGGCCGCTCCATAAGTTACTCCAGCCGGAGCAGGAGCAGGTCACGGAGTCGCTCGAGAACCCCGCGCGGTCGAGTTCGACGAGGCGCTAGTCGCTCGCCAAGCTACTCACGCAGCCCTGTGAGACGCCGAAGCTACTCCAAAGAAACTTCTGCCAGTCCTCCCCGCAAAATTCGACGCACGAGTAGGTCTCCAAGCTACTCGCGGAGCCCTCCACGAACGCGGCGTGCCCGCACCTACTCAAGGTCTCCATCGCGCTCCCGTTCTCCCGTGGCCCCGTCTCCAGCCTCTAAATCCAGAGATGAGCACGAGTCTGTTTCTCGTCTGCAACCGGCTATTAGCGGCTCTGATGACCGGAAACGGGGCGCCCAGTCTCCGGACGGACCTCCGGCTCGAAGGCGAGCCCGCGCCTCTGACTACCTCTGAATAGGCAGTTGATCACGAGGATATTCTAGAATGTACATATGTATGACTCGACTACTCTAATCTAGTCATGCTAGTTTGTAAGCTGTGCAATTCATGTCTGGTGATGCGCTGCACCTGACTCACTGTTGAGGCCCGGAGACCTGCCGGAGCTGCAGCCGCGCATAGCCCTAGCCCACGGCTCTCGTGGGCGAAGGCCCCTACCCAATCACAAATAAAAACTCGTTTGCGAAGTTTAGATATTGCCAATTGTCAGCATTGGGCAAGCAATTGCTATTGTAATTCCGTCAAGTCCAAATGTTAAAGTCTGCGCTCACTCGCAAATCGCTTTCTGCCTCGCGCGTCGCCGCTATGTCGGCGGTGCGTGTGGCCGGCACCTCCGTGCCTATCCGGGGCATGGCTTCCAGTAAGTGTTGAGCTTTGTGTGCTGTCCAGCAACCCCCCACGTTTCATGTGTTGATACTCGTCAATGACATTGTGACATGGTACACTTTTTCGGTTGATCTGGTGCTTCAAGTGCTGGAGCTTGTCAACTGCAATTACTAACATAGCTGCTGAGCACGATGTCGTTGTCATCGGTGCTGGTCCCGGAGGTTACGTTGCTGCCATCAAGGCTGCCCAGTTGGGTCTCAAGACCGCCTGTATCGACAAGCGCGGAGTCCCCGGTGGAACCTGCCTCAACGTTGGTTGCATTCCCTCCAAGGCTCTGCTCAACAACTCGCACCTATACCACCAGATTCTGCACGACACCAAGAAGCGCGGTATCGATGTCGATGGCGCCAACATCAACATGAAGCAGTTCATGCAGGCTAAGGACGATGCCGTCACCAACCTGACCCGTGGTGTTGAGGGACTGTTCAAGCAGAACAAGGTCGACTACTACAAGGGAACCGGCAGCTTCCTCAGCGAGAATGAGATCGAGGTCACCCCTCTTGAGGGCTCAGAGAAGACTGTGCTCAAGGCCAAGAACATCATCATCGCCACCGGCTCAGAACCTACGCCCTTCCCTGGAATTGAGGTCGACGAAAAGAAGATTGTCACGTCCACCGGTATCCTCGACCTCACTGAGGTCCCCAAGAAGCTGTCCATTATTGGTGGTGGTATCATTGGACTAGAAATGGCCTCTGTTTGGTCGCGTCTTGGATCTGAGGTCACTGTCATTGAGTTCCTCAACAGCATTGGTGGTGTTGGTATGGATGCTGAGCTCTCCAAGCTTGCCCAGAAGACCCTCAAGAAGCAGGGAATCAACTTCAAGCTCGGAACCAAGGTTATCAGCGGCAAGGTTGAGGGTGAAGGCGTCAAGGTTGAGGTCGAGAACGCCAAGAACGGAAAGAAGGAGACTCTTGATGCTGATGTGCTGCTCGTTGCTATTGGCCGTCGCCCCTACACCGAGGGTCTTAACCTCGAGAAGCTTGACCTCGACGTCGACCAGCGTGGCCGAGTTGTGATTGACCAGGAGTACCGTACCAAGTACCCCCACATTCGTGTCATTGGTGACGCTACTTTTGGTGCCATGCTTGCCCACAAGGCTGAGGAGGAGGGTATTGCTGCTGCCGAGTACATCAAGAATGGCCACGGTCACGTCAACTACGGTGCCATTCCCTCTGTCATGTACACCCACCCCGAGTTCTCTTGGGTTGGTCAGACCGAGGAGCAGGTCAAGGAGGCTGGAATCCCCTACAACGTGGGCAAGTTCCCCTTCCTCGCCAACTCGCGTGCCAAGACCAACCTCGACACCGAGGGTCTTGTCAAGTTCATTGCTGACAAGGAGACTGACCGTATCCTGGGTGTTCACATTGCCGGTGCCAATGCTGGTGAGATGATTGCCGAGGCCGTGCTTGCCATTGAGTACGGTGCCAGCTCCGAGGACATTGCTCGCACCTGCCATGCCCACCCCACGCTGTCCGAGGCCTTCAAGGAGGCCGCCATGGCGACCTATGACAAGGCTATCCACATGTAAGATATAGGTTACTATTAGGCCACAAGAATTGATTCTTTCTACTGCCATTATACACATGTAGGGTCTGCGGACATGTCTGGTTCTCCACCGTTCTGTCGTTGTAGACGCATATTTTCAACCATCTCTAAGCGGATACGAGTATACGTGTATACTTGGCTCTACCACTTTCCATGTCGTATATGAGCACAGCCACTCTTATAATGCATTTGCACAAGATGTAACGACATGTAACGCGCGGCTTCCGAAGCTCGGGCTCCGACCGCATCGACCCAGCCACGTTTTCTGTATGCAACGGCTATGCACAGGGCTGAAAAAATAGCTCGGCCCGTCGAAAGCCGAGCCGTGCGATGCTCTCATGTCCAAATATAAAAGACCGTCGAAACTGTCACTTTTACTCCTCATCAAAACATCTTCTGATCTTTCAAACAACACAACTACAACCACTACTACAATGGCCAACTTCAACGAGTCGATTGCTCCCTCCAAGTCTGCTTCCAAGGCTGTCAAGTCTTTCGGAAAGGCCGTCAAGAGCTTCCTGATTCCTCCTAAGAACATGACCGTGCAGCTTCCTCAGGACCGTGACCTTCAGACTCTCACCACCCGCCGCTAAATGCGCCTCTACCAATATTTATTATAGACCTGCATTCTACGACTTCATATAGCTAATGTTTAATCTTTGATCGTACTTTACTTTTAGCCGTTCACTTACTAGTCCCGATTTTAGCTTAGCTTAGTGTGGGGATTGAATTGGGACCTGTCAAACGTTAGCTCCAGAACCTTGTACTAGCCCATTGAACCTCGCAAGCCATGCGCGATGTTAATCCTCTTCAAACCAGACGAGTGTAATACTGTGTATACCTGCAATGCTACGAAAATTCTTCTCGTTTACCGAGGTCTGGCAAATCGCTCGCATTCTTACCTGTGTCGTATATTGCTATAATTAGCGTCGAGATGTTGGCAGCAATAGGCGGGTAATGCGTTTTCATGTGATGAGTGCATTTTGTGCGCCGGCATCCGATGATCGACACCGGCAAAAAAACATCCGTATTGTGCATGCAGGTGTCAGGTGTCATGCACGGAACAAAACTTCCCAGCGGACCGCGAATTGCCGCGCCGAAGCCGAGAATCCAGAAGTCTATAAAAGCACAGGCAATGAGACCAAATATATTCCTCATCAGTTTCAAACTATCAAACCTTCAAGCTACACCACCAAGCTACACACACAACCACAACTATCACAATGACTGCCCAGTTCAACGACGCTGTTGCTCCCTCCAAGTCTGCCTCCAAGCCTGCTAAGTCTTTCGGCAAGGCCATCAAGAGCTTCCTCGTTCCTCCTAAGAACATGACCACGCAGCTTCCCCAGGACCGCGACCTTCAGACCATCACCACCCGTCGCTAAACATTCTCACTCGTTTATTTGCATCTATATATGACTCTAATTTAATCTGCATATGTCTCTAACAACTTTAACTATTGAAACGATCTGTTAAACGTGCGACATTGACCGTCACTCTGCCTCGAAGCCAGTAGAAGGAAGGGATTCTCTTCAAATTGAGAAGATCGCATGAATTTTACTAGATCAATCACTAGCACCAACCAGTACCAACATCTGGTCTACCCCACACTACGAAGATCCACTCCCCGATCGAGTATCCTCTGCAACGCTTCCGTATTCTCTCAAAATAGTCACCAAATAAGGATCCTTATTCCTTCTCGAGTAATGCTCCTGAATATCGTAGGATCCTTTCTTGGCGGACTCCGACCCGGCTCGTTTATTTTCACGGCACTGGATTCTGGCTAACGCAGTAGTACGTCGGCATAGCCCCACGAATTCAACGGTATGCATGTTTAAAATGTAACGAAGTGTATAAATAACTCACCTGTCATCTGCATAAGCAAAAACAGGCGTGACTTCCGGCCCGTCGGCGTCCGAAGCACCTACCACGTTCTATGCAATGCATGTGTCATGCACGGAACGAAAATGTCTCGGCGCCGCCAAATGCCGAGATGCAAAGGTAAGAATCCACAACTATAAATTCGAGCCGAATCTCCTCTGTCAGGTCCTCATCAACTCATCAATTAATCATCAAAGCATTTGATCTTCACCACCAACAACAACAACAATGGCCAACTTCAACGACTCTATTGCTCCCTCCAAGTCTGCCTCCAAGGCTGCCAAGTCTTTCGGCAAGGCCATCAAGAGCTTCCTCGTTCCTCCTAAGAACACGACTATGCAGCTTCCTCAGGACCGTGACCTTCAGGCCATCACCACTCGCCGCTAATTGCGCCGGATCCTCCTGGAACTATTTATCAACTTGCATCTTAATACATAATAATTAATTTCTACCCATTGCTCAACAGTCAACAGTAGTCTCGAAGCCATTCTTAACTTTAGTCAATACTTTACATGAGAGCCGAAACGGTTAACGGCTCGACAGATGAGGGCTTCGTTCTCTGGAGCGGTCACGTGGCCGATCCCGAGTTTGATGCGAACTGCTATGTGAGTGCCGGTCTCGTTCGTCACGCCGCCGACCTTCTCGGTATTCATCCCTTTCGTCGCGACTTCTGTGCCTGTCGTTGTCATATTCACGTTTCCTCTCATCGCCTCGATATCTCTCCCGGCTGTCGCCTCGACCACTTCCCCGTTCAACGCCTCTGCGGCTTGTTCTTGAACTGCGATCGTTACCGCTTCGCGAATCGTCGTGATGCGTACTTCTCCTGCTGTCTCTATGACTGCTCTTATCCTCATGCCTGTCGCTGCGGTGACGCCTACTCTTCTCATCGTGCTTGTCCGATCTATGACTCGAGACTTCACCCTGAGAAGCAAAGAAATCCTTCATAGGGTCTTCAAGGTCCTTGTCGTCGGCCGTAACCTGTTTCGATACCGGGGCAGGCTCACTGCTCTTACCGCCCGATTGCAGTAGACGCTCACGCAGCTCCTGCATCTGCGTGTCGTCTGCTTCCTCGTCTCCCTCCTTCGATTTGTAGTAGGCATGGTCAACACGAACTTTGCGGCCGACAATCTCCGTGCCGTTGAAGTTATCAACAGCTAGAACCGTCGATCGCTGGTCCTCGAACTTAAGCCAGCCGTAGCCTGCCGATTTGCCAGACTCTTTGTCACGAACCAGCTTCACGTGCACTGGGTTGCCGAACTGAGAGAATATAGTCGCTATGTCTCCCTCAGTTAGGTTGTACGGCAATCCGCCAAAGTCTGTGTTAGTTTGAGCTGGACGTTTGTACAGTCCACTTACATATATACGCTGTGTCTCGGTAGTCATTGTGCCATGATGCTTCTATTGACACACCTGATTCAAGCTCGAGGTTGTTGAGTTTCTCAATCTGCTTGATGGAACTTTGTTAGCTTGTTCTCTTGCTGTTACCATCCACTACTCACTTCATCGGCAGGTTGAAAGTACGAAGACCTCGCCGAACTGGAAAGTAGGCGCGCAAAATCCAGCCGTGCCAAAGTCAGCCGTGCACGCATCTTTTATCGAGATTGGACAGCCCCTGAATATGGTTTGCTCTTCCTACCAATAACCCGGCAAAATGGCCAAGATCAGGGCCCGCGTGTTTCTGCTGGCAACACTGCTGACTGTCGGTCTGCTGTTGGTGCTGCGCCAGCGACTAAGATGGAGATCAAAATGGTTCCCAACCTACAGCTTCTACATATCCGGCAACCCGCTCATGAAACCGTTGGTGGAGCCGCCAGATGCTGAGCTGCTACGGGCTGGATCGAATCCAAAGGCGAACGCGACAATCATGTCGTTGGTACGCAATGAAGAACTCCAAGACCTGCTCATAACGATGGGCGACGTGGAGCGAACGTTCAACTCCAAGTTCAACTACCCTTGGACTTTGGTGAACGACAAGCCGTTTAGCGCCGAGTTCAAAAAGCGTACCAGTGCTGCAACCAAGGCTAAAGTCTACTACGAGCTCATCCCCCGAGAGCACTGGATGGAGCCGCCATGGATTGACTCCAAGCTAAAAGAGGCGTCTTCCGATTACCTCAAAGAGCATGGCGTGCAGTACTCTGCAATGGATTCATATCACCGCATGTGCCGATGGAACTCGGGGCTGTTTGTGCATTTACCGCGCCTGCAGGACTTCCGCTGGTACTGGCGTGTCGAGCCGAAGACTCGGTACTTTTGCGATATCGACTACGACGTCTTCAGTTACATGGAAGATCACAACAAAACGTACGGGTTCGTTATCAATCTCTACGACTCTCCCGAAAGCATCCAGTCACTATGGCCGACAACACTCGAGTTCGTTGTGGATCATCCCGAATACGTACACCCGAACAGCGCCATTGGATGGTTGACGCAGAACAACCGGGCAGATCACAACAACGTCGCCGGATACTCAACATGCCATTTCTGGAGCAACTTTGAGATTGGTGACATGGATTTTTGGCGCTCTAAAGCATACCAGGAGTATTTTGACTACTTGGACCGAGCGGGTGGATTCTTCTACGAGCGATGGGGAGACGCGCCTGTTCATAGCGTGGCCCTGGGCCTATTTGTTGACAAAGCCAAGATCCACTGGTTCCGTGATATTGGATACCAGCACATTCCATACTTCAACTGCCCCAACTCTCCCAAATGCTCGGGATGCATTCCGGGACTTTTCTCCGACGGAACTGGATTGTCGCTGGAGAACTGTTTCCCACACTGGATGGAGTACGGTGGTCCAATCGAGTGGGAAGACATAAGGCCCACCGAATCAACCTAATAGTAGCTCAAGTAGTGTATTTATAACTATGCGATGAATCCATTCATGATCCAATAAATATGTCCTACTTCCGACGATTATCTGGTCGCGATTCCACCCACCGACTCAGCAACAGCTGCTCCACGTGGTCAGGTGCGCGCGAAGTCGATGCATCGGAAGGTTTGCCCGTCAATGTAGTGTCAGACTTGCGAGAGTCTTTGCCAAACTGCCTGGCGAGACGGTGTGCAAGCTGGGTGTCTGTCGACGAGGACAAGGATGCCACTAGACGCGAGATCTGCAGAAGCGTCTCGTAGTCTGGTGACTTTGCGTCGACCTTGGTGAGAATGTGTTCGAGAGACTTGGCAAGAGCCGAGCGATGACCGCGACTGCGACGGCTTGCCTCACGGGCTGGTGTAGCGACGAGCGTTGAAGCCTCGCTACCGCGGAGAGTATCGGGTGCACTTGGAGGCTCGGGGATGTCGAGCTGTCGTATTGTCTGTTGGGAAAGTTCAAATGTAAATTGGTCTTCATGCGGGGGTGCCCTTGGCAGAGGACGTGCCTTGACGGGCGAATCGCTGCCGGGCTTGACGGTGTCAAAGTCCCAGTTGTCGTTGTCGTCGTCGTCATCACCGCCTGATGATGAGTGGCCTGAAAGGCTGCTGAGGGATGGTGCCTGCACCGTGGGTTCGTACATCTTGGGTTTTTTCTTGCGCGTTGATTCCGACTCATGTTGGCGCTTCTTGTCAATGACGGCCTTGACAATATACGAGCAGTTGCCTGCGTTGCGGATGAACTTATGCTGGAGAAGTTGGGTGACGGTGGGACGCTGAGATGGGTCCTTCCTGAGGCACCGTGAGACAAAGTCTTTGAATTCAGCCGAGAATCTGGAGCCCGAAAGCTTTGGGGGCGAATTCTGAGGGATGAGCATTAGCACCTTTAAGGGATGGTAATCGGACAACGGCGGTTCGCCCTTGGCGAACTCGATGGCTGTGATTCCAAGAGACCAGATGTCGGCCTTGAAGTTGTAGTCTTCCTGGCGAATGACCTCCGGGGCCATCCAAAACGGAGTACCCACAAATGTGTTTCGCCTCGACAGGTTGTTAGAGAGCTGAGTGGCCACGCCGAAGTCGGCGATCTTGACATCGCCAGACTCGGAAATGAGCACATTTGCAGCCTTGATGTCACGGTGGATCTTGCCGTTTGAATGCAGATAGTCGAGGGCATTGAGCAGCTCTCGGCAGATGATGGCGATGGATGCCTCGTCAAAGGGTCCGATGGATCGTATGAGATCCTGGCCTGAACCCGCACCGAGAAACTCCATGACGATCCACAGCTTGTAGCCGTTGACGAAGGAGCCGTAGTACTTTGTGACGCGCGGGTCGTTGCAGTTGGCCAAGATCGATATTTCCTTCTGGATGTCCTCGATGTCGTCTTCGCTTGATTCCATATCAATCTTCTTGATGGCAACGATTTGTTGTGTGACACTTAGGTTAGATGGACCCGGTGATTTGACAGGTATACTCACTTGTCGATAGCCCGGTAGACGACCCCGAAGCTGCCTCGGCCCAGCTCCTCATGGAGAGTGAACTGCGATGTGTCGAACCGCCTCCGTGATGCGAGCGATGCTTGCGATGACGCCGACGACGTTGATGAAACGCTACTGTAACGACTCATTTGGTGAGCTGAAAAACGGGGTTCCTGGTACTTCAACTATGATGCATCGTCCGGCGATGTGGGGTTGACGTATCAAATGCAAACAGCCAGCTTTCCACTTATAAATGCTGCGCCCAAGTACGAAGAGAGGGGGTCAGATGAGCCTGCAGGTTTCCCCATTGGTATGCTTAAGTAGAGCATTATTTACATTTGGTTACCCCAGTAACTGCATCCCAGGCGTGTTGCAGCCGCACCGCCCCATAGCTGCGTGCCAACCGTATAGCAGCTGAGGTCTACCAGGACGTCCAAGACTCCCCCAAGCTGCCAACCACGAAGATAAACAACAGGCTGGCCAGCTTTGAGCACGGATTACCACCAACATGCTAGTCCCAAAACCGTCTTGTGCTCTCCCTCACCTCGGCAATCGCTCGATCTACAATCGATTCCCGTGCGATCGGACCCTGCATGCGGATGCATACCTGCGAGAGCAGAGGGCAGCCAGGGGTCGCGCAGCCTCCACAAACTGCAAACAAATGTGAAACAGCCCAATGAAGCAGTTGAGGCGTCCGCTGCACCCGGGCTTGTGACCAGCACGCGTATACCAGATAACGGGGTCAGCTGCCGACTTGCCGTGTTCCTGGCAGATGCGCGGCGATGCGAGCCGCGCGCTAGCTCGAGGGGTCGGCTAGGGGGCTAAATCTAAGCGAGCGTGTCGATCTTCAGCATGAGTGATGGGCCCATCATACAATGACAACATACAAAGAACTCTGGTATGCCAATGGTCTCGCAGGGGAGACGTCATGAAAAGAGCAACCTTGTAAACAAGCGCGGGTGTGGTGTTGGGTGACGACGACTGGCTCAATTGAGTCTCAAGTCGCCATGCCAGTAACAACCTGTAACGTGATACGATCCCCAGTTGAGATAGTCTTCTGTACATCGCGCCGAGGCCACGCCGATCAGTCGGAGAAACTCTAGTTCGAGATGAGTCGAAAAGTCAGTCGAGTCAGTCGAATCGAGTGATAGATTCAGTATGTTCCAAAAGCCCGAGTACTTTCAGTTTCAAAGTGAATAGCTGCAGGAACAGCACTGGTCGGGTCGAACACCGTTTCTGCCATATTAGACGTTGTGACGTACGGGCATATCAAGGATATCCGCATTGTCGATTCACTGCCGTTCTCGTCGGCCTGCAGACCGCGATCAAACTAACGATAGACTAGTGCAGGTCGCGTGCAGATTCAGGATGCAAACTCTGATCGAGGTAACGAAACCCGAGAGGAATTCTCCTCATATCATAGAACCGACATGGCCCATTTCCTGCTCACCCCGTCATGTCGCGCTCTGCTAAAGATGGAAATGACGGAAACATGTGCGGAGGCTTTGGCAATGGCTCTTCGCGAAAGAACGCGTGCTCGGCAGCTTCGCTACACGAGATGCGTCGGCTCGGATTGAGGTCAACTAGCTGCTGTAGCAAATCAATGCCCAGGGTGGGCAAGCGAGGGAACCGAGCATGCAGAGATCGAGGCTGCTCAGCTGGTAGCTTGATATACTTGGCACCAGGCAGGTCCCAGAATCCGGGCCATGACTGGGTCGTAGGGACGGCCACTGTTTCGAGAATGAGGTCGAGCTGCTTAGCATCAGAGTGAGCCGGCAGGAACGGCGCCTTTTCGATAACTTCAGCGAAAATACACCCAATTGACCACATGTCGACAGTGTTGTCATAGACCGTCGATTTAAGGCACAGTTCTGGTGCACGGTACCATCTAGTCACCACTTGGGCCGTCATATCAGGGCCAATCTTGCGACACAGACCAAAGTCAGCCACACGGATCATGCCATGGTTGTCCAACAGCAGATTCGAGGGCTTGAGATCGCGGTGAACCATCCAGTTGTCGTGAATAGCACCAACTGCTGCAAACAGCTGCTGGAGGATCGTCTTGACAAGCGACAGCGACAGCGGGTGCTGCATCTGATCCAGCAGCTGCTTGAGGTCGTGTTCAACAAACTCCATGACCATGTATATGCTGTCCGTATGCGTCACGACCTCGATGAGACGGACAATGTTGGGATGCCGTGTTTCGTTCAGCGCTGAGAGTTCACGCAATCCAGACATGCAGAACCCTACCTCTGTCTTTGTATCCTTCAACTTTTTAAGAGCCACGGTTCGGCCCGTGTGTATATCCTCACCACGAAAAACGACTCCATAAGTCCCCTCTTGTATTCGGTTCAGAATCCGATAGTTATCGTTTCGTTGCCGGCAGGGTGTAATAGGAGGAGCTGGCACAATTGGCAAGTCCGCGGGCTCTACTGACTGGGTTCGCGCCTTGACCCGCTTCAGCTGCTTTTCTTCCCTGCGCTGGCGCTTGCGCTGCTCCTTCTCCTGGCGGGCCTCATCGGCCTCGCGCGTGTTCCAGCGTGACATGAACGGAAGGGCATCAAAATATGGATGGACCCTTCTACTCAGGGGGCGATAGCCGTGCGACAAAAAATCTCCATATAAGCCCAATGCACCAGCCTGGAATTTTGAATTAATCCCTCAGGACCATGACTTGGACTGCCACAACGGAAAAATGAATATCGCTACAAGGGCACTGTTACGAACTGCAGTGCCGCGGTACACTCCGCACCTGTCGGCGGCTCTTCACGCCTCTGCATCCAGATCCTTGCGAGTCTTTGCCAACTCGACGGCAAAGCAACATGACTCTGACATGCGTAAAACAAAGCCGAGACCCGGCCAGCACGATGTGCTGGGTCTTGACTTGCTGAACAAGCTTAACCCCAACAAAATGAAGGCGCCTGGCAAGGATTCGGACGGGGTCGAGGTCGACTTGATCCTTGGCCGCAGCCTTAGCCGGTCAGCTGGCGATCACCTCGTGCGCTGTACTATATTTGATCCCCAGGGCAATGTATCGGTTGTTTCTGGAGAGTTCAAGAGATCAGATCTGCTGTCAAAGCATGGTCTCTTACCTCGCGATCTGCGCAAGCTCGATACAGGAGTCAACACAATTGTGCCCTCGATTCTGGTGCGCCAGAACTCGATCCTCGTCAACCTCCTACACATCCGGGCCCTGATCAAGGCAGACCAGGTGCTCCTCTTTGATGCATATGGGTCTACTGACTCAAAAACTCAATCAATATTTATCTACGATCTCGAGCATAAGCTGCGGTATGGTAGCAAGACCATGGGCGGGCTTACCTACGAGATGCGCGCCCTCGAGGCCATTTTGATCAGTGTCGTCAGTGCGCTCGATGCTGAGATGCAGGTACACACGACCGTTGTCAACGGCATTCTTGCTGAATTAGAAGACGACATCGACCGAGAGAAGCTGCGACACCTGCTGATCCAGAGCAAGAAGCTATCATCTTTCTTCCAAAAGGCGACGCTTCTCAGAGATGCCCTCGACGAACTCCTCGAGGCTGACGAAGATCTGGCTGGCCTATACCTGACAGAGAAGCTAGCAGGATCTCCGCGTAGCTCGGAAGATGATCATTCAGAGGTGGAGATGTTGCTCGAGTCGTACTACAAGCATTGCGACGAAATTGTCCAGACCGTGGGCAGCCTCATAGCCAACATTCGCAGCACCGAGGAGATCATTAACATCATCCTTGACTCGAACCGTAACTCGCTGATGCTGTTGGACCTCAAGTTCCAGATTGGAACGCTGGGTCTTGGTGGTGGTGCTTTCATTGCCTCGTTGTACGGCATGAACTTGCAGAACTTCATCGAGGAGACCGACTGGGGATTCTGGTCGGTTAGCGGAGTCGTGGGGTTGTCGTCGTTGATCATAATTCTGTTCAGTCTTCGTCATCTGCGCCGCGTTGAGCGGGTCACAATGATGACAGACAGTAGTATGCTTGCCAAGCGCTCGCGCTACAAGAACCAGAACATGCGGCCCATGAGCCACAATAGCATGTGGTCGTGGCTCAAAAAGACGAAGTAACGGACTACAACGTCAAAGCAGCCAGCGGGATGAATATTTATTAAACAGTGCTAACCAGCACATGTACATAGTATGCCTTCATATGAGTCATTTCAATGCTAATTTATTACCGACCATTGTCACCGCGAGTCCTCGTCGTAATTGAGCACCTGACGATTGCGCCTGTAAGGAGGCACGAGGTCAACTTCCGAGCGCTCGTCGTTGCGTCGACGATAAGGTGGTTGCGGAGCGCGGTTATTCTGTCTATTGCGGTTACGATGACCGCCATATTCACTCCAACCATCGTTGTTATGACCTCCACTCCGATAGCCGTTGCGCTGGTTATTCTGGTAATCATGCGTGTCGGCGGTGGGGGCATGCGGGGGACGCGGGTGTTGTTGCGGGTCCGGTTTGTTACGGTTCTGTCGGGCTGTCAGCTCATGGGACTCCTTATACTTTGGAAGATCCTGCGGTCGGGCAGGCTGTGGATCTGCGCGGAAGAACTCGTGATCTAAAGCGCCCAGCGCCGACAGTCGCTTCTCCGGATTCAGTACGAGCATCTGGCCAAGGTACACACGGGCCAGAACAGGGAGATCTCCAAACGCCGACTCGAATTGACGCGTGTAGGGGCCAAAGTTGATCTTCTGGGCGACAGGAAGACGGTCGAATCCGGGCATTGAGTCGTTCGTCGGTGAACCGAGTAGTTTGAAGATGAGATGGCCCTGATCAATGTCTGAGCCGCCTTGAAGAATGGGCTTTCGTCGAAACATTTCACCAAACACACATCCGACACCCCACATGTCAATGGCAGTTGTGTACCTGCTGTCTCCGAGAATGAGCTCTGGGGGGCGATACCATCGTGTGACGACCATTGAGGTATAGCTATGGGTAGCTTGTCCGGCGCCTTTGATAGTAGGCGGCTCGCCTAGGTAGCGGCGAGCGAGACCGAAATCAGCGATCTTGACAATGCCGTTGTTGTCGATGAGAATGTTGGACGCCTTGACGTCGCGATGCAGAAATCCTTGCTGGTGGATGTAGTTGATGCCGTGCAGCAGCTGGATCATGTAGCACTTTATTTGGGCGAGGTTGAGGTTGACGGCTTGATTCTCGAGTAGTCCTGTCAGGTCGTGGTCCATGTAAGGAGTTGCCATGAACATGGCCGAGCGCACGCCCGAGGCTGCGCTGCCACGCTCGATGCTCATGTCGAGCAGCGGGATGATGTTGGGGTGATCCAGTGCCTTGAGGATGCGGATCTCACGAAGCGCTGTGATTGGAAAGCCCTCTTCGCTGTTATGCAGGATGATCTTTTTGACGGCGACAAGAAGGCCTGTGGCTTTGTGCTGGGCCTTGTGCACTTCACCAAACGTGCCTTCACCAAGCTTCTCCACCAGACGGTACTCGTCAATGGTCGAGATACCCGAGAAGGGGCCCTGAAGCTGGGTCGCCATGGTGCAGTACAGCAGGTAATCAATGACCAGTAGAGCGCACCAACAGCCACGGGCTAGAGCAAACGTACAAACGTACAACCGTAGGTAGTACAGGTTAGAGCCTGAAATTGACGATGCCCGCGGCTGACATGGTAGGGTTGGGGCGGGTCACAGGCAGAGAGACATAGCCCGACTTTGACCGTCTTTGATCTAGTCAATTGCGTCGAAAGAGGGATATACGGAGTGATGCAGTAGTGATCGGCCGGATAGAGCATTTACAGGATTACTGGGTGGAGCATTTCCTATATTACGCAGTGGGAGCCAGGTTCATTACTGTCGTGTATGGTCAGCCGCATGCGATGTCTAAGCTGCAGCATCGCAAGTCAACTACACTTCTATCGACAATGTTACAATTGACTAGAGCTGGAGCCGGGCTCTCTAGACGAGTATTGAGCGCCCAATATGCGTCGAGGGTGCGGTTTGCATCGACGGCGCGGGCCATGGTGTACTCGGCATACGGGGACCCCAAAGAGAAGCTGTCAGTGTTTGAACACAGCATAGCCGGGCCGGAGCCATCACAGGTGGTTATCCAGCTCCTGGCAAGCCCCATTAACCCGGCAGACATCAATCAGGTCGAGGGCGTGTATCCGAGCCGGCCGGCGTTGAGCACGGACCTTGGTACCAGCGAGCCGTCTGCTGTTGGCGGCAACGAGGGCGTGTTCAAGGTTGTCGAGGTGGGGTCGAAGGTTGACGGCTTGAAGGTTGGTGACTGGGTGCTGCCAAGGATGCTCAATTTCGGCACCTGGCGGTCGCATGCCGTGGTGGAGCCGTCACAGCTGTACAAGCTGCGGTCCTCCGAGGGTCTCACGCCAGTCCAGGCGGCTACGGTTTCGGTAAACCCGGCTACGGCACACCAGATGCTTCGTGGGTTCGTTGATCTCAAGAAGGGCGACTGGTTTATCCAGAACGGCGGCAACTCAGGGGTTGGACGTGCTGCGATCCAGCTGGGCCGCATCTACGGGCTCAATTCCATCTCAGTGGTGCGATCGAGGCCTGATATCGATGCGCTCAAGGCTGAATTGCACGAGCTAGGCGCTACGCATGTGCTGACAGAGGAGGAGATCTCAGACAGAGCCACAGCGTCGCAGATCCGCGACTGGACGGGCAGCCGGAGCATTCGGCTAGCGTTCAATTGCGTGGGTGGCAAGTGTGCTACAAACGTGGCGCGGCAGCTCGGCAATGGCGGTCAATTCATTACATATGGCGGCATGTCCAAGCAGCCCGTGACACTCCCCACGTCGCTCTTCATCTTCAAGGACATTGTGGCCCGCGGGTACTGGCTGTCAGCGTGGACAAGCAAAGAGCCTGCGGCCAAAATGGCAGTTGTCGAGGAGCTGCTCGAGCTGTACCGAACCGGGCAGCTTCGTGATGTGCCCATTCAGCGGCACCAATGGCATGTGACGGGCACGACGCAGCAGTACCACGACACATTTGAGCAAGCGCTCGAACAGAGCAAGCAGCGCAAGCAGCTGATCGAGCTCGTTTAGCAGGCAGACAGGCAACCAGCTATCCAAATGGCTAACTCAATTGACTATTAGGTCGTCCAGGTAGTCTAGTACATGTAAGTAGATGGATCGGACACACGAAGGCCCAAGCAGGATAGTGGGACCAGCCTCCCCCCCCCGCCGAGCTGGCACTAGTACCTGCCAGGAAATGAAAAAGCCAGCAATCAGCGACCAGCCAGGGGATCGGCGAAAGGTGATAGTCAGGTCAGGTTGCGTGAGGGGTCCATATTGGCGGCGATCGTACCCCACATTAGTGCCGGAGCAAAGGAGCAAGTCAGGAGCAAGTCAGGCGCAGGGGCAGGAAAAGAGGCAGGCCAAAGCGTGAGGACTTGGCTTGGCTTGGCTTGCAAGGTCCCAGGGCGCAAGGGTAGGAACGAGCGCGAGGGATAGAGTTTGAAGGCTCAAGGCAGGCACCCCGTTATGCAGGTCCTGTCTTAGGAGTCGCCATGCGAGGGACATGAGATACGAACCTTAACGAGAATGGCCGTTATGGTTTTTGGGCGAGGGCACGAACGACGCAGGTCAACGGGCGTGTTATCATATTGGTGCAGGGAACTCGGGGCGCCGGCATCGGATATCGTATAGTGACAGGTGCTGCGGCATGCCAATCCGGATAACCGGTGGGGGACAGGTGGGAGATAGACCCGAGAAGGCCGCATTGGGATCGGCCGCATTGACTATTTGGGAACCCGCGAGCTGTGTTGATGCAAGTCATGCACTCGTGTCCAAGCGTGCGTCCAAACCTGCGACTATCATGAGTCGAAAGCGTGCTGGGGGGCTTCCCCTACGTCCAGGGATGTAATATAGGGTTGGGGACGGGTCCAAGGGTACCGGCATGGGTATCGATTGCTGTTTTGGGGCACTCCGCGAGCCAACCACGACCATCCCACGAGGATCCACGCAGACCTGTGAGAGCGATAAGTGTGTGTGGGGGTAGACAAGGACCGAAGTGGCGATCGTCGAACCTGTGATAGAGGCTGAAGAATTAAACGCTCAAACGGGAAGGAAGTGCAAGGAAGGAGTAAGGGAAGGGAGTAAGGGAAGGCAGTTAAGGGTAGAAGGCTGAAGATAGAAGGCTGAAGATAGAGGCTGAAGATAGAAGGCTGAACGTACAAGGGGCTAAAGCTCAACGCAGGGCTTGAGGCCACGACTTGTACGTGCTATACGTGCATAGTCCAGCTGTGCTGCAATGGACCCACCGGATCTGAGATTGAGAGATGGCAAAGATAGGCTCCAGGCCATTGAGCGGCCGCAGCGACGCACGCCCACGGGTGCCTGCCTAGGTCGGGCGTCAGGCTGCGTAGGGTGCACCGCAAGAGCCGTGCTGGCAGACGGCGTGCCGGGCACTTGCTAGCGAGGGACCTAGCGAGGGAGGACGGGCTCAAAGTGGCTAGAACCATGGCCTATTCCAGTCGGCGCGAGCCCAAACGGTGCAAAACGAATTAATTAGATAGCGACACCTGCAGCCCCAAACGGGCACCACTGTCGGCGATCCGCTAGCCACGCATGCAGGCGGACGGCCGTAGGGTGCCGAGGCTCCGCAGGGCCAAAGTTGGTAGCTCGGATCCTCGTCGGATAAGCAATGGGCCGATGGTGCCCGAGAGGTGCCCGAGAGATGCCCGTCATGTGCCAGCGGCCACAGTGATAGGCATCCACAGGGTCTGGTGGTCAGGGCCCAATCTGGGCTATCCACTCATGGAGGCATCTGGTACGGAATCTGGTATGGAATCTGGTACTGCAATCTGGTACTGGAATCCGGTCACAGTTGGGCAAGGCGGATTGCCGTGTTCGTAGCGGGTAGCCGTCCCAGATGGCAGCAGCTGCGGTAAAAAAAAAAGTTCGTATTCAGGCACCAGCAGCGCCTGCTTGGGCGACAAGAATGCACAGCTACAGGCCCTGCCGCTTTGTCGAGAAAATAAAAACCATTGTGTATTCTACCCCTTCGCTACCGGGGGGACCGTCGGTAGGAGCGAGGGCTGGATTGGGAGGGGGGTTGCCGTTTCGGGCAATTGTGCTGCAAGGGGTACCATGCGATCGGCCAAACTGAGCCAGGCACCCAGATATCTCCAATCCCAGCCACCATCCGTGACAGCCCAGTTGGGAGGTCAGATCCGAGCGGTGATCTTGGTTGATCTTATCTGGCTGGGCCTATCTTGGTGGGGTTGGTGCAATACACCTACAAAGAGGTTGCAAGGTTGGAAAAATGAAAGAGGTACACGAATTAGGTCCACCACCAATTAGGACCACCAGGAACCAGGCACACCTACACACACCGCACCAGGCACGCATCCAGCCAGGCACAGGAACGAGACGTTGGTCATATGGTGCGCAAAAAACAAACCCCTCGACTCCTACTTGGTGATTGGCTAGCGTGGGGATTAATGACTGGAATGAAGGCAACCATCTGCAGCCCGACGCATTGACACCAGGCAGGTACGAACACAACCCATGGCTCAATCGCGGCCTAGCGGATCGCGGTACAAAGACGGTTGAGGCAACGGCGGCACTCAGGCGGTACCGGGGCGCCGGTGCAAACGGTGCAAACGGTACAAACGGGCACTAATAAGCGTCATGCCAGATAGCCATGACGATTTTGGTTATTAGATAGGCATGACAGCGGCCCGGCAGCCGACCCCCCGCCAAGCCGGCAATCACCACTGCAGCCAAAAAATCGCGGAGATCCTACACTAATGTAGCGGGATTATTCCAGTACCCGACGCAGTGGTTCGGTTCATTGTGCCTGAATTGGGTGAGTAGGGAGTGTAGGCTGTGGTGGGGCCATTGGTTGGGCGGGCTTATAGTGAGGTCAGTTGGGCGGGCTTGTAGTGAGGTCAATTGGTTGGGACACAGTGGTAGTGAAGTGAGTGACCTGAGCGTCTCAGCCTAGTGACTCAAAAATGAATAAATAGAGCGAATAGGTCCTGATCGACTTACAGAGTCGTGTGGCCAGTCAATCTACCGGACCGTGGAAAGCCGGTATTTCTGCCTTGAGCACTTTCCCGAGTAGCAATCCCGAGTATGGACAGAATGGGAGCATAAGCCCTGACAGCCGGCCAATACCGGCGACCTGCAGCAATACGGCGATACAGTGATACCGCGGGATGTGTAGTGGCGCCTACTCCGCTACTGGCTAGTCCGCAGACATGTATCACTGGCACTTGCTGCTACCGCGTATAGCTGGAATCTGCCACTGTTTGTCGTCTTATCAGCCTGCGGATAAACTGGACTGGCAGGCAGCCGACCAGAATGTGGGGTAGCCAACCCCGGCCAAAAGCAACGCCGGTGGGCAGAGGGTCGGCAATTGCCTGGCTGGTTCCGGCGGGCCAGCTTAAGCCAAGCCGCCTGTAGGGCAGAGTGCGTAGGATCCAGGGCGGCGGGCGGCATTTGGGCATTGGATATTTGGGCTTTGTGGTTCTACGGCCCTGACAGGCTAGCCGACAAAGCTGCGGGCCGTCGGTCAGGCGTGTTGCCGAGGCCGCGCGGGCCGCCAGACCGGTGGCCCGAGGTGCTTGGACCCGAGGTACTGGGCCCGTGTCGCACACCCCCCTACCCCCACCCCCTGCTGCCTGTCGGTCCGCCTTGCTGCCTGCTTACCTGCTGCCTGCCTGCCTGCCTTTGACCCCCTGCTCGTTCTATACGTCTGTTGCTTTTTCCACCAGATAAACCTGGCCGACTAATGGTGGTGGCCTTTGCTGCGACTGATAGGCAGCCGGGCTGCAGTCAAGGTGCATTAGGGCCTTGTTGATGAGTCTTGCCATGGGCTGAGACCGAGGTAGAAGGTACAAGGCCCGAGGTACGAGGGAACGTACATAACCGAGGGACAAAGGGCGAGGGAGAGAAGGACGAGGGAGAAAGGACACAGGACAAAGAAAGTTAACAGTTAACATGTACACTTGGGCCTCATAGTTTGTTAGTCTACTAGGTGATCTGGTGTGGCTTACTGGGAGCAGTGAATTCCGGCGCGCTGGCAGCCGAATGCGGAAGGCTGGACAGACACGGTTTGGCGCTGTTGGCCATTTAGGGATGGCCCTAGGGTGGCCCTGCGCGCGTCAAAGGGTTGCACTGCAAGGCGCGAATTGGTTTTGGCGGGCCCGGCAGGGCAGGGGCGCCCGCGTCCGCAAAGGGGGGTCCTACCAGCAAAACAAACGGGCCAATATAAGCTGCATACAGCAATAAAAACAAAAGCGACACCTGCGGTGGACAAGCAAAAATGGACCTACCAGATAAACGAGGGGGACGGCCACTCACTACCTGGAGGGGGATAATATATGCAGTAGCGGGAGGGGAGCATGGAGAGGGGATTCTCACTCAAACTATAAACTGGCGATAGCTCGCCCTTTTTCGCACTTCTGTACATGGCTGTCGTGTTTGGACTGCCGTCGAGTCTAGGGCCCCTTTCTTCGTGAGCACTTTCCATCCCAGCAGTGATTAAACGCTGTATACGCCTTTTTTGCTTTTGATCCATACCGCTGTTGCGTCCTTCGTGCTGTTCCGGTGCACTTAAGCTTCCTGAACCTTGTCTCGAGTACCCGTGATCCCAACTGCCTCAGGCGCCTTGTGTTGTGCCAACTCCTAATCTTTAATTCCAGAAGTCTCTCTTCCTCGAATCACTTCCCTCCTCCTTTCACTCTCCTCTTCATTACACTACCTCCCTACCTCCCTACACTTCACCTCCCTACTTCCCTACTCTCCACACCCTCACTTCACCTCCCATGCAGGCGGTTGAATCATCCTTCGGTTTCGGCTTTGACTCTCTAGGGGTGGACACCACCAGCGACTTTGCTCTTTCAATGGCGCCCCAGGGGCAGCTCGTCTACCAGCCTGCCTCATATGGTGGCCAGGGCCATGACGCTCACAAGCCTCGCACCGGCCCGCCAACAGGCCCGCCAGTCGCCAGAGATGCCCACGACAAGCGCCCGGCGCTGCACAAGAACCAGTCGCTCGACGCCTCGGTCGCGGCGTTGCTGACGCTGCCTGTCGAGGCATTTGTCCAGGACGACTCCCGCGTCGTCGCCGTCTTCTCCTCGCTCGGCACTCTTCTCTGCGTCACTCCAGCCGCCTCCATCTACCTGGGTATCCACGCCGACCACCTCGCGGGCCTTAGCATCATGGACTTTGTGCACCCCGAGGACCTCGACCAGTTCATTTCGTTTGTGTCGGCAATCGTTTCCAACGGCACCTGCCTGCAGATGCTTTACCGACTGAAACACAGTGGGACCTCAATGTACCAGCTGTACGAGGGCGTGGGCCGTCCGTTCAATGCTGAAATCGACGGCTTCCAGGGCATTGGCGAGGGCATGGTGCTCATCTCCAAACCGGTTGCTTCACAGCCGGTTGGGTCGAGCTCTAACTCGTCTGTTGTGTCGCCAGGTACTGCCACGCCTACAAACCAGCAGCAGGCTGCTGCTGCCGCTGCCGCCGCCGCTGCGTCTGCCGGAGCAGACCCTGTCTCACCCCACCACAACTCTCAACCCCAGTTCCCTCACACCCCCTCTGCATCCTTTTCTCAGTACCCCCAGCATCCCAGCGCTGCCGCAGCGCACGCCGAAGAGGCTAATCTGTGGTCCCGCCGCCAGGCAACACGCATGCAAAAGGGCCTCAACACTTCGCGCCCGCCCACGAAGCTCGAGTACCAGGCGCTCGAGACGGCTGCCAACCCGTCGCCGCACCTGGGCAACCCAGGCAACCCAGAGGTCACCCCTGCCGAGAGCGTCTATGTGTCGCCATTAATGTCGGGCGGCCCGGGGTACACCATGTCGTCGCCATTTGACGATGCCAGCACGGCGTCGTCGTCGTTCTTTGCCGGCAACTTGCCAGCATCAGCGACACCGTCCATGATGTCGTTTGACGAGTCGTCGAACCAGTGGTCGGGCACGATGCAGCCAGGCGTGGCTGAGGCGCCCGCGGGCTACGCAGGTCCCACCTGGTCGCGATCCTATTCCTACTTTGATGTCAACAGCGAGTCTGCAGTGCCCGTGGAGGAGTCCAAGTCGCCGCGCGCCCAAGAGCCCGTCACGTACTGGGACAATGTCATCAATTCGGAGCTTGTGTCGCCCAACTACTATTTCATGACCAACAACAACGCCAATGGCGGCTACGGCAGCGGGTTCGTGCCCTCGAGCATCAGCCCCACGTCGTCGCATGTCTACATGGACGCGTCAAACCCGGCCCTGCGCGGCAAGAGCTACTCGCTGCCAGGTCTTTTCGACGTGGCTCCGTCGCGGTACGGCAGCCAGTACCCACAGCCGCCGCCAACGCCCTCTGGCATTGGCGGTCTCGACCTGTCGGGCTACTCCATGGCCATCAAGACGACGTCACCGGGCCCCGACTACGGAGTTGGGCCTGGTGCCAAGTCGATGCGCATGGGCTCTGGTGTCAAGACTCCAAAGGGCTCCAAGATGCCCGGACGTCTCGACAGCATGGCTCCCGGCTCTGGCGCCATTTCGAAGCCGCGCCGCAAGAGTAAGCCGCAGCACCGCGAGGACTCGCTCGCCTATGTGTGCGCCGAGTGTGGAGTCAAGGAGTCGCCCGAGTGGCGCAAGGGCCCCAATGGGCCCAAAACGCTGTGTAACGCATGTGGACTGCGGTGGGCCAAGCTGACCCGCCAAAAGTCCATTTCTGATGATTTGAGACGAAAGTAGCCCAAAGCAGCTACGATGTACATTGCCGCATTTGTTCAGTATTTATCTAATATTTAATTTATGATTTCAAGTGTGATTAGCTGGAGTGGTGATTAGCGGTAATAATTAGATTCACAGGGGTAATAGGTGATGCATTGACGTCACTCAACTCGGCCAATAACGGCTACATTACTCAACCTGGTCACATTACTTCAACCTGCATTACCTTCAACCTGGCTACTCATTCATACGGGCTACTCATTCATAAGGGCTACTCAGTCATACTGGCTACTGTACCTTGTGGACTTCTGTAACCAATTGACCACGGATCACCGACTTGTCTTGTTATGTTGTTGAACAAGGATTCCTTGCACTGCACTTACACTATGCTGGCAGGTGACTACCACTGGTTGCTGCCCCGCTTACCAGGCCGTTTCGGGCCTGTGCCTCGTGGTACTGCAAGCTTATCTGTAGCGGCTGCAATGCAGGCAGAAAAGGTTACGCCCGCAGGCTGCCGGGCTGGCTTGGCGCGCGCACTGCAGCCCCGCCGCCTTACAAGCGGACTATCTGTCACGGACTGACCAACTGGGCCTGGATCTGGGCCCGAATGATACAAGACTATACCTTAGGCGTTGCCATTTCAGGGTGCGGGCGGCTGGGTCATATGCGCCGGCATCATGCAGCCTATGTGTGCAGCCTGGAGATAGGCTGCCTAAGGCGTCAGACCCTGCTGACGCCGGCACGCAGCACAAGGACCTCGGCAGAAGAAGTCTCACCTGTGCACATTTGCGCGCCGTAGTCTGCTGCCGAGGCCCTGATAGTGGGACTACTGTGCACGGGCCTGCCACTACTCTAGTACTCCATATCTCCTCGATGGCCCTGACCTATTAAGGTTCTGTCTCACCTGCTACCCCGCCCTGTCAGATCTCAAAGCTTGCCCTGGCTCGCCCTG
Source organism: Sugiyamaella valdiviana (assembly GCA_030570555.1). NCBI lineage: Eukaryota > Fungi > Ascomycota > Dipodascomycetes > Dipodascales > Trichomonascaceae > Sugiyamaella > Sugiyamaella valdiviana. The sequence goes on from JAJLWF010000001.1 coordinate 904,037, forward strand.
GCTGTCAGGACGCCCAGGATTTGGCCCCCTGGATCCAGAATGTGCCGGTAAATCCTGGGCTTTACAGCATGTGAACGCAACCACTTCCGCTGCCCGCTTCCCGTCAAATGCCTGTTTGGCTGCGACTGCCTTGCTGCTGCGTCTGCTGCCTACCCCGCTGTACATGTCCGTTTAGGTCTACGGCAATGCGCACATCCCACTACGACCCGGTCCTAACCCGGGAGGGCAGGGGCCAGGAGGGCAGGGGCCAAAAGGGCAGGGGCCAAGAGGAAGCAGACGCCGGTCCCAGCCGGATTAATGGAAATAATTGGAGTAATGGCACAATGGCCCTAACCCAGGAAATGGCACCCGCCGCCGGAACTGCCCCTACCCTTACGTCCAAAAGAGGCAGCCAACAAACGGCACGGCTGACTCTGTTGTCATGGAAGTGTCAAGTGACAATAATTTTGACTTGTACTGTAACCTGCCATCCGCTTCATTCTTCCTCCACCGCACTTGCTTGATATGATGTCTGACTCGCAAAACTCAAACCCAGCCCACTCGGCCTCTGCCGGAAAACTGCGTGGCCCTTCGTCCCAGGCCCCAGATGGCCACTCGGTGACGAAGCGTCTCCAGACTGAGCTGATGCAGCTAATGGTGAGCTCGCCAACCGCCACCGAAACTCGTGCTAACCCAGATGTCCAATGCTCCAGGAATCTCGGCCTTCCCCGAATCCGATGCAAACCTCCTCCACTGGCTCGGCACCGTCGAGGGTGTCGAGGACACACTCTACGAGAACCTCAAATACAAGGTGTCCATTGAGTTTGGCCAAAACTACCCCTACATTGCTCCAGTCGTCAAATTTGTCAGCCCCATCTGGCATCCCAACATTGATATGGCCGGCAACATCTGCCTCGACATCCTCAAGGAGAAGTGGTCCGCTGTGTACAATGTCCAGACGATTCTACTGTCGGTGCAATCGCTACTAGGCGAGCCCAACAACGATTCTCCCCTCAATGGTGAGGCCGCCGACCTGTGGAAGAACCCCGCAGAGACCAAACGTCGCGTGCTTCAAAGATACGAGGAGTTTTAAAGCTATTTATTAATAAACTTTGGATGCCCTGTGCAGCATCGAGTAATTGGGCTGAATAGTTGCGCTGAGACATTAGAGCTGAGACAGTCAGTAAGCACTCAGCTCAAGCATTCAGCTAAGACATTCAGCTGAGTCAAGCGCTCGAAACAGATGCAGTTTTAAAGTCTCACGTCACGAGCTGATATGTAGCAAGGGCACTTTAACACCTTGTCGTTGGCCGCCCTTTATCACAGCTCTAGAAGAATCGATACCAGTCTTGCACCGTCTTCAGTCAGTATACGTGCCATCTCAGTAACAGAGCAAAACGTATACAACCGTAGGAGACAGCTTGATGCGGACAAGTCCAAACTGATGCCATGTCATAATCTTCCAACCAATGCATAGAGCAGTCCAACCTAGAAGCAATGACACCTTGGCAATTGTGAGGACAGCGCGCGAGGTCAACGTGCGGAAGCTTGTGCGGAAGTTTGTCAGATCATGCGTTGAGTCAGACTGTGCCGGTTCACGCATTTGAGCTCGCGGTCATTCCGACCATACTTCACGCACAGTAGGACGCCAGATCCACTTCACGCACGGTAGGACGCCATAAACGGCACCGCGCTGTCACCAGGTCCTGCCTTATGAAGGACACTCATCATAGGAGCCGTATTCCACTAGCTGGCAGTCTCGACTTTGATTTCTGGCCGCGGCTCAGCAGGCTTAGAGTCAGCCTCCTTCTTGACCTCGGCCTCTTCAGTTCCCTCTCCAGCATCACCCGTTCCAGGCTCATCTTCACCCGGTGCACCCGTCCACGACGACAAAGTGTACTTGAAGCCTGTAAAAGACGACATCTTGATGGGCTCTTTAGTCCACTTGCGGCACGGCCGTCCCGAGCGGTCCAGCGCTCGCAGAGCAGTCGCCTGCGCAATTGTAGGTCCCGACTTGTGACTCAGAGGTTGCGCCCTTGGCGTACCAGCAGCGCTCTCTTCTGGGAACGGCGACGACGGAAGCGTGGGCGCGGTAGCAGGTTTGACAGGCTTACGCTTCTTCGCCTTTGCCTTCGAGTCCTGCGCTCCACTGGCAACTGGCGAGCCCGCAGCGGTCGATCCGCCCTTTTCGTGCGTAGGCGAGCTCGCTACGGACTCCAGCTGCTTTGGCGACAGCTTCAGAACAACGATTTTGGTAGCCATGACTGGATGAGAGAAGAAACACGCTCCATCATTTCTTTCAATATAGCTACCAGGGCTAGGGCGCGTACTGCACACGACAGCCTACATCTACACTATCTAAGTACTAGACGACCTTACTACAAATCTAGATACTCTAAAAGACTTTTCACAGAAATACCATATTGTCCATTATAATACCATACAATACACCAATTATACAATGCAATGCAACCAATAGACCCATAACCAGAAAACAATCCCTAATAACCAATAACCAATAAAACCGATAAAACAATGTCGTGATACGCCGGGCACCGTGTGCCAATGATGAGTGTGATGATGTTCATAAAATAATAAGTCGCGTCGAGCGAATGTCGAGTGCGAATGTCGAGTGTCCGCAGTCCTTACAGGTACTGCTTGAAGTGAACGTCCTCGAGCCAGCCAACCTTCTCAAATGCACTGAAGAGGCGCGACGCCTTGTTGACGTCGATGCGGCAAGCCTTCTGCGAGTCGGTACGTCGGAAGGGCAGACCCTGGCGCATACGATGTACCTTCTCGGCAAAGAGACGCTTCTTGGAGTCGAGGTACACGTCCGCCGGCAGACGCAGAACACTGGCGAGGTGCACCTCAGCTGGGTGCAGCAGATGCGCATTGGGGTCCTGTGACAGGTCCATGGGCGCACCCTTCCAGTCAGCGCGTAGCGACTTGCCGTTGGGCAGCGCGCTAGCAGGCGGTGAGTAGTCAGTGAGCTGTGAAAGCGAGAGATCGTGGACACGCGATGGAGCCGGCGAAGCAGTAGCACGGCGGTTAGGAGTGGCCGAGCGACTGCTGGGTCGGCTGCCACCAGCTCTGCTGGCTGGGCGGCGTGTGGGCACGTCGCTGTAGCTTCCGCTTGACACAAACAGCGAGTTGGAGAGGCCAGACGGAGCAGCGCCAACGCCTCGCACCGAGCTACGTGTCGTCATGGAGCTCGACTGGTCGCTCTCGCCCTCAGACATGGAGTCAGCACCAGCGGCGCGGCGGCGGCGGAGACCCGAGCGCGAGGCCGAGCGGCCGCCAGAGGCGCGCAGAAGAAGCGTAGCAGGCAGGCTGAGAACAGGCTCTACAGGCACGTAGTTGGACCAGGCAGGTCCATTGAGCGAGTAGAGCTCAAGGTAAGCCTTTTCGCGTGCAAAGTAGCCCTTGGGGTCGGCCTTGACGGCGTTCCAGACGTTGGACACGAGCGGCTTGGCCGGATCATGCTTTGAGATCTTGAAGGGCGCGCTTGGCTTGACGATAGACTTTACTTGTGCGGGACGAATAGCAGAAGGCTTGAAAACAGGCACCTTACGCGGGGCAATGGAGAGCGAATCGCGGCGCGTCGGCGTCGCAGGTCGCGGTAGCTCGATAGGCTTGACGCGGGTCTCTGAGAGCACGGGCTGCTTATCCACAACCACCAACTCCGCGAGACGCGGGTAGGGCGAGAGCGGGGGCGAGAGCATGAGCATAGCCGACGAGTCGTCTTCAGCTGTGGGCAACAGCGTGCCATCCTTGGCCGTGGGTTCATCAGTCGCGATCATGTCTGAAGCTGCGGGCGAGGAAGCCTGCATCAGCATCTGCTTGTTGTAGACGAGGGCCTCGAGTTGGGCCGGCGACAGCGAGTACATATGGGCTGTCGAATAAATAGAGCAGAGTCGAGGTTGAGAGTCGCGTGTATCGGCCACAAACGCGAGATTCAATAAATAAATAACCAAAGGGCGATGGTTCAAATGTCCCAAGTGCCGTTAGATAGTCGAAAAATAAACTGCACCCCACTGATAATATGCGTCTTCAGGGCAGCAAACAATCACAACACCGCGTGCGATAACGATAAGTTTGTTTTTCACCAAACGATAGAGGTCTAGGGTTAGTCGCTGGCCGGAACTGGCAGTGCATAATTAGGGGCTAGGGGTCATCTCCTGACCAGGCAGAATGGGGGCCAGCCTCATTTTTTGCCGGACCCAATCTGGTATCAACAGGTGGCAAGGGCGGTCATGTGAAGGCTAGTGCTGAACGGCCAGGAGGCGAGGGGTGAGGGGGCACCCACCCAAATGGCCCGAATGGGTGCGAATTCCATAGAAACCGCCGAAAGAGGACCGCCAGGAGCCACCAAAATGAAGCCGCCCCAATCTCTCGGGCCGTATCAGCTTGCAGGCACCCCCCCAGCTTGCAGTCACCCTTCACACATGCAATTTGGCCAAAGTACAGGCGTATGCTAGGGTGCGGCCACGCTTACCGCCGCCGTAATTGCCAGCCAGAGGAGGCGGGGCGTCGGTCCCATTGCCAGCAGATTAGAGCCATTTACGGCCCAGCCTGCAGCCACGGCGGTTCCATTGCTTGCCGCTACGAGCACAGGGCACCCACCCGCAGTGCCAGATGACGAGGTCAGATGAACAGCCTGGTAAAGGCTGCTACGGGCAAGCAACGGAGACTGCGGAAGTCGCACCATTTGCAGCTCTATGACGGGGTCCGTGAACGGTCCGCTAATTGCAAAAGCTCTATGACAGGCGGTCCGCGGGACTTACTAGCCAGGAGATGAGGATGTTGGGAATTTTTTTGATCACAGTACTTACGTTACTAAGCCGAGCTGATAGCTCTGGTGGAGATGAAGTCTCCCGGACGAGGTCGTGGAAATACACCAATTGTCGAGTCTGGAACAGCGAGCCACGAATTGGTGAGATCAAACGGACAAAAAAGTGGATTGTAAAAAGTGGATTGTAGGAGGAAGGAAGAAAACAAAAAAAATTCTACCTCTTCAATATATAGTATTTATAGTAGATAAGACAGCAGAGGCCTCCAAAAAAAAAAATTGGACCCAAAAAGCAATGCTGACTGATGAGGGTATCCTAATCAGTCATTGCATACGGCACTTACATGAGTGGCCAGACTATCGGGTATAGGGTAGGGTTGCGGTCCTCGTTTAGGGCCGGCCGACGGCGACGTCACAGCAATTGCTGTTTGGTTGACAAGTAAGACATGATGACACAAGTGAGCAACTAGCAGTGGTTCTTCACTATTGCCACTTGCTTGCTGAAACGAGTGTTGCGGGGGCAATTTCCCCGATACGCTCGGGAGGTCATGTGATGGGGGCACAGTCCAATCTGGCAGATTTCGATGCGTTGGGACGCTTGCAGGGTCTGACCGCGGCACATGCAGCCGTCAGTTTCGGACCGAGCTGAGCCGAAACGGAACGGGGCCTAACAACTCCCCACTCGACCTCAATGCCACACCTGATGAATACAATTGCACGCAACATGGCCACTGCCGGTCATTTTTATCGCCACCCGGCAACAATGGGGCTCTCTGGCGACGGTCCTCGGCATCAAATTTTTTTCTGCAGCTGCGGCTTGCGTTTGTGGGGACACAACCCGTGGGGCTAGGGCTTGTTGTTCCGAGGCCCCGTGCTTACCAAATGTCCCGCGTCTAGTTTCGTTAGCTCTGCCGAGCCCCGTAATGGCAAATGTCCCCATCCTCAGCAGCAAACGCGCACTAGGCGCTTAACTCGGGAGTAGTTGACCACCCGACAGCCGGCACTAGCTCGGTACTCCATACCCGTGCACGCTTGCTTTTTCCTCCGTGCCGTTGATTCCCTGCCCTTGCCAATGCCCATAAAAAATTCACCGACCGTTGCAATGTGCAGCCTGATCCGGCGCTGCTGCACAGCGTGCATGACAAAGTTCTATTGTCTAAGCCGACAATGGCTGGAGCCCAAGTGACCACTTGACGGGTCAAGCCGTGAACCAATTGAAGGTTTGTCGGTCGTCAAAGTGCAATCTTCCGTCCCAGAGTTGCGCAGATTGCCGAAATGTCGAAATGCCGAATCTCAACTGCCGAATCTCAATCGCCGAATCTCAATCGCCGAAATCTCCTTGTCGAATGTGCAAAGTCGACGTCGCCGAGTACGGGAACCCCGAGGTAGTGAAGCCTCCGGACGCCAGTGCCTCTGATTACCGACGTATTCGAATCGACCCGAACTGCCGGAACTCTCAATGCCAATTTGGAGTCCTTTCAACCCTGACGGTTGTCCATTTTCGCCTCGGCCGCGATCTTTAACTAGGTTATTACCGAGCAATAGTCTTTCTAATTCAGATAGCAGATGAGCGCGAGTTGGCGAGATTGCAAGTTCGACTTGCCGAGGCCCTGGATGCAGCTATTTAACAGACTTGTCCGGCATTGAGACCTTCCATCACTATCATGAAGTCCATTTTGATTATCTGCCTACTCGCTGCTCCCTTTGCCACGGCACTGCCGGAGCCAATGGCCGACAAGGACAGCCAGTTGCTACAGGCGCTCGACAATCGAGACACATTTGGACTCAATTGGATGTTTGGCGGTAACGGCCATTCACACGATGGCTCAGATTCAGCTGGCTCGGACTCACAAGATGCCTCAACGGACCCGCACCGCGGTTCATCCGGCTACAATGGAGATTCTCAGGGAAACAGCTCTTTCTCAGGACAGGCCACCTTCTACTCACCCAGCGAGGATGCATGTGGAACAAGCAGCAGCGAATCGGACCTTGTTGCAGCCCTCAATGCTCCTCAGTACGACTCGACGTCGTCTCACGGTTGCGGCCGCAGGGCTCACGTCACACGTAACGGCAAGTCTGTGACAGTACGCATTGTCGACGAGTGTCCCGAGTGCGCCTTTGGTGACCTAGACCTATCGCCCGCTGCTTTCAATGAACTGGCCGACCCTGATGAGGGCCGTGTCAATGTTGAGTGGACTTGGGCGCAGTAGACTACAGTGACGAAACCTGCATTGTAACCGGACAAATATAAACAATAGAATAATAAAAAAAATGTGCAACATGAGCACGCACCGCTTCTTATGCACTGTCAGCAACAGCGATGCTGGGCGCCGTTTCGGCAACCATGTCTGGGGCAGCTTCGCCCGCAACCTCGACCTTTTCATTGACAGGAGCGTCGGGTAGCAAGCCGGCACTTGTGGCAGCACGAACAGCGTTCGATAGTGACTGCGAACAGCTCGATGCCAAATGGCCTGGTAGCTTGCACACATAGCATACTTTCTCCTGGTCGGCATGCTTACAATCCTTACTTAGGTGCCCCATTTCTCCACACTTGTAGCACTTTTGTCCCTGGCGGCATTCCTTGCTAATATGACCAAAGGAACCACATGAAAAGCATTGTTTTCGATTGTGAGATTGGCAATGTCGAGCAATGTGCCCCGAACGCCCGCACTTGTAGCACTCGGCGGGCATGGCAGACGAGGGCCCCGTTGGGACTGCCACTTCGCTGGCAACTGAAGCCGGTGTACTTGGCACGACTCCTACCTTGCGGGGCTCTTCGTGACAATTGCGCAACAAATGTCCGACTCCTCCGCAGTTATAACATGTCTTTTCCTTCTCAGGCTCGGTGCAGTGTTTGCTCAAATGGCCATCATCTTGTGTTAGACAACTGTCACAAGTGTCCTTTTGAGGCCTCCTCGAAGACCTCGTAACACAACTACATACTACCACAATTGTAGCACACTGGGCTACCTGTTTGCGGGCAATCCTTGGCCTGGAGTTAGCCCCGGCTCGAGCCTTGCGATGCTATCAGCAATCCACGATACTTCGTCCATCTTCAATCACATACCTGATGCCCAAAAAGCCCGCCTTTGTTAGGAAAAATACACCTTCGTAACCAAAATTCAACTCACAATTGTAGCATGTCCGCTTCAAACTAGAAGTGTACAGCGACCGCATGGCAACGAGATGCAGCAACGACCCACGTCACAGCAATTCCCGACAGGTGCAAGGGCCAAACACACACAACAAACCGGCGTCTCCGCACGCCCTCTGGCACAACAAACGACAAAATACAAGGGATCTAGAGACGGACAAAAACAGGTGGACCTTGCCGGGCTTTTATTTTTATGTTTCTAGTGCCCGTTGGCCTAGCCAGAAATTTTTCCAGATTCTTTCAGGGTAAATATTCCCCTGTGCTCGTTGCTTTTTCAACAAGGTTTATGCTTCTTCATGCACTGGGCGGTCATTAATCCCCCACCACCTGTCAATGTCAAAAGGTGAAACATGCCGGTGGGCCCATTGACCCCTGACGCCGAGAGCGGAGGCCGGCAAGTTGCCCATGGAGTGAACATTACATTAATTGGGCAGCTGCCTAGTACAGCGCCGTACATTACAAGTAAACAAATTAGTACCCCAATTTGGCCCCAATTTGGCCTAAAAACATCAAAAATATCGTATCACGTCACTGCTGCGACCGTCTCTTTGCAGCATTGATTATCCCCAGAATGCTGTACTTGCTTATCTCCCCCTCCTCAGCAGGCGCTGGAACCGTGGCGGCAATCTTGGGGGGTGCCCTTGGCGGTTCCAACAGATTGCTCCTGCGGTCGGCGCGTTCCGGCGACACGGTTTTAGGTTCAGGCTTAGCCGCCTCTGCAATGCGACTGTGGTCAAGCAGGCCTGCTCGTGTGGCCCTTGCAACGCTGAGCTCATTGTAGGGATCAAACATAATGGGCAGCGAGCCGCGCTTGGAGGACTTGTCTAGCGACGACGACGACGACTCATCCCGTCGCTCGTACGGATTGGGCCCGGGGCCGCTCTCGGTCCTAAAGTGCTGCTCGTACGCCATGCGGTTCATAGTATACACAGCACTATCCTGACCCGTACTGGGGTTGGGCGTGGACCGGTGTGAGCCATAATCCTCACTGCTGTCATGCTGAATCGTAATCGTCTTGACGTGGTCACCAGTGTGGATCGAGGGCTTGCGAACCGTTGAAACAACCGCATCGTAGTAGTCCTCGGGCGCCGCCGAGCCCGTCAACACAGATTGGGCTGTCTTGCCCTTCTCGGCTTCATACATTGAGTCGTCCACCACCGCGGGTACGTTTTGCCGTGCATCTCCAAATTGGTTACGCATCCGGTCGAGGTTGCTCCGCACTGTCATCCACTGCGACGAGTCGGTGCTAGTCTTGGACACCTGGGTAAGTGCCGCATTGCTGGTCACGGCCCGCATTTGACCGGGCCGCTGCGCAGGAACTAGTGCCATGCTGTTATCTCCGCCGCTCCGGGGTGGGCTCTCCCTGCGCAATCTGTCCGGGCTAAAACCAGGCACCGGGTTGTTCAGATCCGAGGTCAAGCGTCCCTCAAGTTGCAATGGTGGAAGCTGCGGGGGAACTGAGCCGAGAGAGTTGGATCGTGGTCGCCCAGATGCTGGCATGTGAGGCTGTGGCAGACCAAGAGGAGGCGGCGCTCTCATGCCAGGTCCTCCAGGACTGTTTCCGCTAGGGCCGGGATGACCACTCATCCCTCCCGGCCCTTGGCCCCCCCCCGGACTCGGTCCACCTTGGAACCCTCGAGGGTACCCGCGTCCCATTGGTCGGCCAAAATCTGGCTGGCCCATGGGACGCATTCCCATACTACTGGATCGCTGGTCACTAGCAGAGCCAAACGGAGGCTGGCTCCCGCTTCCACTCGAACCCCCGCTGCTACCAATCTTCTTGCCCATGGCCATGTTATTACGGCCAAAGAACGGCGACTCGAATGAGTCAAGATTGTTGCGAAGGTCCTTCTTCTTGTTTGAAGACGGCATTGGCGGGTACGCCGAGCTGCCGGCCGGATCGCCAGGTCTAGGTCCACCAAACTGAGGACCACGATTATGACGTGCTGGATGAGGAGGTTGGCTAGCCGACGACGACGGTGCAGGCGAGTACGGTCTGTCCAATTGGTATTCCTCGCTCTCGGGGCGGTAGAACCCTTGACTCGAGTCGCTGTAGCGAAGCGCCCCATTATTGCGGTCTTGTGGTCGCCTCGGCGGGTAAGCTAAACGGTCATCGAAGCCGCCATACATCGGATCCATTGGCCGCTGAGGCATACCTCGTCCGCGTGGCGGACCTCGATATCCTCCAGGGCCCATTTGAGGAGGACCCTGGGGTCCAGACGAGTTGAAAGGCGACATGAGTTGGTGATTGGGGTTGTGACCGTTCTGGCCACCATTGCCGTAACCAGCACGACCTCCTGGAGAAGACGGGCGGCCGCGGCCATATCGAGGCGGATATCTGATCTCATCCTGGTCGTACGTGGGTTGGTGACTTGGGCCCTCCTGTGCGTAAGGGGGTGTCCGTCGGTCATAATTGGGGAAATCTTTATATCCCTGATCCTTCAATGCTTGAGATCGCTGTCCGGCGTCCCCAAATGCGTCAGCTTCAGATGCACCAACGAGTGAATTAATAGTATCAACGAGCTCTTGCTGTTCGCGATCCATGGTGGGGGAGCCTGTAGGACCCTGTGCTAGGTTGGGCGAACCAACCGGCTTGCGCTTGATACTCAGTTTCTTGCCACGCATAAACGCCTCGACCTCGGTGTCGATAGTAGGCTCGGTCGATATCCATGACGGTGCCAGAGGCGAGATCTCGAGGGGCTGTACAATTGCACCCGGTGGAACTTGTGTTCGATTGGGTGTTGACAGCGGTGGCACGGGCCGAGTAACAGCGCGATTCGCCGTTGCTGGTACGTTGATCTGCGACTCATTCGGAGGCGATGGTGGCAGTTCTGGCAGTGGCTTATCAGAGGCGTCATCGGGAACCTGGGTGTCAAGAGGCCGCATCGGGGCCAGAGTCGGAACACTCCCTTCCAGTACGTGAGTGTCGTCATCCTTTGGTGGGACCTGAGGCGGGTTCACGGGAGGAGACAGAACGTTCGGCATATTCGGTGCATTGTGAGGAACGGGCGACACGAGTGACGGGAACGGAGAGCTGTGCAATGAGACAGGCTGCGTTTTTGTGGTGCCAGCACTTTCCAGCTGGCCCAAGCCAAGACCACGCGGAGTCCCATCAGATAAATCGAGAGAGGACATTTGTGCAGTAGGACCTTTGGAATCGAATTGATCCGTCCCGCCAAGCTGGGGTGTATAGTACACACTACTGGCGTCGTCATCATCGGCTGGCTGGGACCCGGGAGTACTAAACGGCATGTCAGTCGACAAGACGGATGGTGTGTTGGCCCGTTGTGAACTGATAGGTGTCTGACCTGCCGGAGGGACTGCCCGCGAAATTGGAGCTGCCTGGAACAAAGGCGGAGCAAACTGAGGAAGACGAGGAGCCTGAGCTGCCGGTACAGAACGAGGCTGGGGCTCAGGCTCATCGAAAGCTTCAGTCTGGCAAGAAAAGTCATTCATCTGAGGCCGGTGTACAGGACTGGGAACACGGCGCACAACTGCTGGTGGTTTCAATTCGGGAGAAGTTTGCATTTGCGTTGAAACGGGATATGTCTCGGTCTGGACTTCGCGATCGGCGTAAATCTGCGATTGCGGAGCGGGCTGTTGTGGCGGTCTCGTGGTGACTGCGTTCTTTTGAAGTCGTTTTGCCAGTGCATCAACCAGCGGGTCGAGGTTTGAGTACATTTCTAGTGGTGTTGGCTGCACGAGTGGAGGGGGTGGTGGCATCGCCTCTGAGGCCGGCGACTTGACGCGGTGGGCCTTGCGGCGAGTACGCTTACCCGTTGACGGCTTCTTTTTAGGTTTTGAGTCGCGAACCGTTGTTGTGACTGGTGAGCTGGCTGTACGTCGCTGGGCAACGACAACCGGCAGTGGCTTATCTTTTGGCTCAACGGGAAGTCGCATGGGAGCCGGTTCCGGATGGAGAACCTCTTCAACGACGACCCAGCGGCGCTCACCAGGAGCCACTTCGAGCTCCACAATGACCGAGCGACCAAACGTGGCCTTGCGGATCTCTGTTTGTTCTTGAGACATACTGCTCATCCAGACCCAGACGAAGAAGTCGTCAATGGCGATTTGTGAGACGGCTGCCGTGACGAGGCCGTCGGCGGTGATGCGAGCCGAAGTCATGGCTTGGTCGTAGCCGGACTTGACACCTTCAAGCTCACCACGACCTCGAGCAGAGCCGCTACGGGGGGTATCGGGATATGGCAGTGCCGATATCTCCTGGCTCGGCACACCCACGCGCTTGATTTCTTCGAGCTGATTCTCATCGTAGACGTAATTTGTTAATGGTCGGCGCAGGTCACCCGTCACAGGGTCAATGTAGGCATGGTTATAGAACTTGGACCAGGTACGGGCGCGGAGGTCAAAGGATAGACGTGGAGTTTCCTTGATGAGGATCGGATGGTCGGTGACTAGCGGATTCTCGTCGATGATCTCCTGGATGACACGCAGCGACTCGGGGGATACTTTGTACTGAATGGCAGCCGGTTCGGCAAACAAAAAGTAGAGAGTGTTGAAGTCGTCTTCTGAAGAGAAGACTGCTGGGTTGTCGAAGCGGATTGTTTTGGCGACGCGTCGCAGCAGGACCATGGGGTTGGCCGACAGTTTTCCTACCGTGAGGGAGACCATGGGCACGGCCACGAGGCGAGATTTGTACAGAGGTTGTGGTGGGTAGACGGAGCTCACGAGAAGGGCTTCGAGGGATTTTGGCAGGCGGATGCTGGCGTCTGGCGGTTTGGCCGTCAGCTTTGGAGACGGGCAAAGGGAGCGTAGAAAGGCGAAGAAGAGATGGTTGGTGGCTTCTGCAGCTTGACTCCATGCCGCAAGACCGTCGGCAAACGAGGTTGGCTCCTTGAAGCCTGGTTTTTTGATGTCAAAGGCCCAGGTTCCCGCGAGCCGCGACAGTTTGCGGCCTCCCATACCATTGTGTCTGCCGTGGGTAGCCACCGAGGCCATGAGGTCGAAGAAATCAAACAGGATATTGGCGTGTGATTCGGACTCGACGCATCTGGGGATGATGGTGATGAAGGCGTCCATGGGGTATCCGGCCTTGTGTTCCTCTTCGCGGAAGATGTTGTAGGCCTTCCACGACACAATACCGCCCGGTAGTCGGCACCAGCACCACTTGAGAACTGTAGCGAGACAGTAGACATCAGCTAGACGGACTTCACGAAGCAGGCTGTCTCCCTGGAGCGGCGGGCTGTGTTTGGGGATTACCTGGCCGATGAAGTCGCGCACATCGCGGGCGTCGGATTCGGGGCGGAACGGCAGCAGAATGAAGGGCGCGAGGACGCCGCGGGCCTTGATCTCGTGGGTGATGACATGGATGAGTTCCTGGACGACGGGCCGCGGGATGGTGGCCTGGAAAAACGCGCTTTGGGTGAAGAAGAAGTTTTTGTAGGCGACCGACTGGGTAGCTGGCGCCGGCTTTTCGGCGCGCACAATGGCGCCGGCGGCCGGGTCGGGTTCCGGCTTCTGCCTGCGGCCTTTCATGGCCGGCACCCGAAGCGAGAGGCAGGGGGGAGAGGAGAGTGGAGAGGAAGGTGGACAACCTCGTGGATACTCGCTGGCTGGTGATGGACTGTTTGGTGGAGTCGTGGGCAAGTTTGTTGATAGTCGTCAGCCGTGCAGGCGCTAGCGCGGCGTCAGGGGTAAAGTGCGCTTGCAGGTCCGATGAGGTGAAAGGCCTGGGGCACAGGCTTGGCAGATAATCGAAACGCGGGGCAGGCATGACATCTGGTGTGTTGTGCTGGTATTGTGGGGGAGGGGGGCTTCATTGGTGGTTGGAATTGTCAGCAGGCTGGCTACATAGGCGTTGACGGTGTAATGGTTAGCTGCTGAGCTGTGTAATAAGCCGTTCCTGAAGGGTGCAGGATGGCCAAGATGGCCATGAGAGACTCAACAGTAAAGCAAAGGTCTACAAGGGAACATGGAATAGACACCAGGCTACATCGAAGCGAGTAGACATGCACACCGGTCGTAGGCTCGGCTGGCGGAGACCCGCAGTACCTGAAACGGGACCCGCCCTATGCAGGAGCGGGATGGGGCCGAGGCAGGCGGCGGCACAGGCCAGGACGGTAGATAAGGGGCGGAGAAAAGGAGGGTGATAGGCAGGAGAAAGTAGCGTATTAAAGAAGGAGCGGAGCGAGGAGACAAAAGAAGAGACAGTTCAGCTGGGACTGGTACTGGTACTGTTGGTGGACTAATCTGATACTCTGACTCCAGTTTAATGACGGATACCACTTCTGCCCTGATATCAAGTGCCCTGCCCTGCTGCCGCGCTGGCTTGTACCGTCGGGGCCCGGGCTGATTGGCCGGCGCACAACGCTGCATGCAGTCGCAGCGGTGAGCCCCTACCGCTGAACTCTGTCCTCGAAGTAGCGCGGTAATTGGAAGAGACACGACAGTCAATAGTACGAACCTCATGTCAGTGGACCTGTCTGTGGACCTGTCTGTGCACCTGTCAGTTCTCACAATCCTTCTATTCCTCAGCCGTCCCACCATTTCTCCTCTCTTCTTACCCCTTTCCGTGCAGCTTCCCTCCTAAGCGCGGGTCAACGCCTAGCTGCATGCTGCTGAAACCAGTAGGCGTGTGGGCCGATCTCGTGTAGAGGATTTTCGTGGCTGCTGCTATTCTCAGAATAGATCCCCCCGTGCCAGCCCCACGGCCTTTTTGGTTACGTGCACCGTGAATAAATACCTCCTGGGCTGCCCCTTGATTCTCCATCCCAACCATGAGCCAGCAATACGTGAGTCCCAAAGAGCCACAAAAGTCCCCAGGCTCGTCTCTAACCCAGTACCCTCCCCAGCAAGGCCCTCCCCAGCAGCAGCAGTACGGCGGTGGCTACGGCGGCGGCGGCCAGCCCCAGCAGGGATACTACCAGACGGCCCCTCCTCAGCCCGTCTACATCCAGCAGCAGCCCCAGGGCGGCGGCGGCAGCGACGACGGCTGCTGCTGCGGTCTCTGCGCCGGCATGGCCTGCTGCCTGTGTCTCGACTGTCTCTTTTAATGTACAATAAATAGATGGACGTTGCCAAGGCTGAAGTCACGAAATCACCAGTGTGTCGCGTGTAAAAAGTCCAATCGACCATGAGCTTATCGGTCAATTACTACGCCGAGTCAATCTACCGGTTAATCCACCAAGTTAATCCCAGTCAATCCATCAATCCATCAATTTCCAATCTAATCTGATACTTATCTACCAATCTCCCACTATCTGCTACTGCCTCACCGTGCCTGACGCGCGGCCATCACCACATCCTGAATGTTGCAATGTAATAATATAATACGCTGAATACAATAATTACGAAATATAATACTATCAGAATTGACCTTGTGATCGCCCATGCCTTGATCTGTACCGTACGCGTCAGACCTTAGGCAGGTTAACGGCAACTGATGCCTATACCGCAGTCTTGTAGAGGTGTCCGTAGACTGCCTACTGGACTGCCTACTGGCCTACTCAATTGCCTACTCAACTGTCCAGTGGATACCTTATGCCTGACACCGTGATGCTTGATCTTGGGCACACTACCTCACCACATTACATTACTACTCCACCACCTCCGCTCCAATGCAATCAAATAGGGCTCAGGCAACCCTGCGGGCACACCCCGTGAACCTGACTGCCGCTGAGGTACTCCTCGAGGCGCTGTGCAGTGCACCAGCCGTCGTCAAACAACTTAAACACAACCACCTGCTCGCCCCGCTGCAGTGCCATCTCGTCGTACAAGTTGGGCTTGAACGATGTTGTTACGCGGCACACCTGCTCCACAATGGCCACCACGCCCTCCTCGTCCGAGCTCATGAATCCGTCCTGCAGTCCACGTGGCGACGGGCCTACTGGGCTCGTGAGCTGCTCGGCAGGCGTCGAAAACACCTGGTCCGGCGTGTGTGATGTGCGCGCCGTCACTAGCGAGCTCTGGCTGATGGACGACGCCTTGGGCGTCACTCGGTGACTGATACGCAGCGGTGTCGACGGCTTCAACAGCGACAAGCTGTCAATCTCAAACTGACCCGACGGCGACGAAAGGTGCCGCATTGGCGACCGTGACGGCGGCGTCATCTGGTCGACTGCTTCCTTGGGTCGCTCGGGTAGTGGTTTGTCGAGAGACAGGTTGCTGGCGCGCGACGACCGCTTCTGCTTGCGCGGTTTGGGAAGAGGCCCCGAGGGAAGAGGCTCCGACGAAGTCTCGGACTTGGACTTGGAGCTCTTGCTACGTCGGCTTTTGTGGCTCAACGACGATCCACGGCGCTGAATTGGACGCTCGCCGCTGTCGTCACTGAACAGCGGCGACATGAGCTTCTTCTCATCCACCTCCTCGTGCTTCATGGGCGGTGTCTCCACCTCCCTGGGCACCTTGCTTGAGTGTGAGGAACGTGAGGAACGAGACGGCCTCGACGGCCTCGTCGTATCAATGCTGCTGGTCTTGGTGAGACTCGTTTTGCTGCGATTCGCAGAGTTGGCGACCTGCACCCGCGCGTCGGCAGCGCTCGTGTTCTCGTCTGTCACCGACGCTTGCGTTGCTCGTCTGCTGTCACGCAGACTATCGCGCGAGAAACTGTCGCGTGAAAAGCTGCCCCGCAAGAAGCTGTCCCGCATGACGCTATCCCGCAGGAAGCTATCGCGTATTGTTATGTCCCGTGTACTGTCCCTTGTACTATCACGCGTAGTACTGTCGTGTGTAGTACTGTCGTGAGCTGTACTGTCGCGGGCCGTGCTATTCCTGGCTCTACTATCGCGAGCAGCACTATGTCGAGTTGTACTGTCTCGAGCAGTACTGTGCCGAGCAGTACTATGCCGAGCAGTACTATCGCGAGCAGTGCTGTCACGTACGCTGTCACGTACAATACTGTCCCGTACGATACTGTCTCTCACAATGCTGTCCCTAACAATACTGTCCCTGACAATACTATCCCGGACAATGCTGTCGCGGCCATTAGGGAGCACGCTACCTCGCGTGCTGTTGCGAATGCTGCGCGAAAACGAGTACGTGGACACGCGGTGGCCGAGAAGACCCTCATCGTTGTAGATGAGGTCGGCAAAGGGGAGAACCGATGATCGGTTGAAATGCAAGGAAATTCGAGGAGGAGGACCAATGCCCGTATAAGAGAGTCGATTTTGATCGCGGCTTGGCTCGCGAGTAATCTCACGAGTGATGTCAACGCTGGCCACGCCACTAACGGGCCTGCTACCTGCTGTACTGCCGGGTCGGCTCGATTCGCGGCTCGGCAGTTTGGCCGTGATATCAATGGGGTCTTCGCTCTCGTCGCCCTCTACGGATGCAGCCGTGACGACTCCAATGTCGCGCTCAAGGTCTGGCGGCGACTCAGTAGGAGTTTGGTCGGTGCGTGACAGAAAGCGCAATAGACGCCAGGCTGCAGGACTCCTGTCAGGCGACGTTTCAGCAGCAGGTACCTGTTTCTCAGGGTCCTTGATCTCCTTGTGATCCGCCTCGACCTCTGCAACGGGAGGCATTGGTCGGTGGCTGCGCCTCTCGGCCCGGTCAAGATGTCGATGTTGGCGCTGGGCTTCCTGGGGGGGCTGCTTCTTATTCTCTGGGTTGTCGGTAGGCGCGTTACGGCGGCCATATCGCACGGTTCCGTCCGCATCAGAGTGCACGAGTCCACGCGATAGCCGGCGCGAGAAGCGGCCGCGGCGAGACGACAAAACATACCACAACAGCAGTATGGAGACGATGACGATGACGGCCACCGGCACCACAATGGCAACCACCCAAATGGTGTTGAAATGGTTCGTCATGGCGCCCGGTGCAACGTGGAGTGTCTAGGAGATCCGACAGATGGAGGATTAGACGAGTCGTAGAGTGCGCGGGGAGAAAAGAACAAGAGACTCAACCTGGCATCATACTACTTGGCGCTACGAGAAATGGGGGGACCAAATGTTAGAGTTTGGATCCTTGGGCCGTTTGGAGTCTTGCACTTGATGCACACCCGCAGAAATGACCGACATCTGCATGTCTGTAACATGTGCTGTATGCAGTACTATGGGTAAAATGCAAGCAAAGTTCAAAATAGGCTGCTCCGTTTTACAATTCCATGAGCCTCATGTATCAAATGCGAACCTTATCTCGCAAGCTCCCCAAGGCCCTGCAGCGCGTCTTCGGAATTAGGTTTGGCCGCCTCCTTGGTATCTGGCTGGAACACACGAGTGTCCAAAGCGGAATAGGGGGTGCGGGGAGGTCGCGAGACCGTGATTGTTGAGGGACGTTGAGGCAGACAGAATGTCTTTCGTGCCAGCTTTTCGTCTTGTCGTGAAGTGACGGGGGGGGTGCGTCGGCGCCATATGCACTCGCGGCATGGACACCTCAGCAACTTGCCCTAAGTTTGCAACCGGTTATTCTTGGACAAACAGAGCCAGTGCGGATTTCACAAAAAAAAAAGCTGCTGCCGGCCGGGCTGGGGTGCACAGGCAGGCAGCTAACCTTCGGGCAAGACATGCAGAATAAATTAGGCCGTGGAAAGCCGTGATGGGGTGAATAGGCGCTGGGCGGACCTTTCAGCGGACTTCATCGGCCTGGCCAGATGCGGCCCTCGCGGGCCATGGCTTGAAAGGCCGAAGTGGCGCTTGAAAGGGCCTTTGCGGCCGCCGAGTAGGTCGACTCGTCCGCCACCCCATTGATACTGCCTGCATTGCTGGCTCTGTTGGCCTCGTCGACGGCTGCAACAATCTTGCTGATGCTTGTCTCAACCACCATTCCGCCCTGGATGATCTCGCCAAGCACCGTCTGAAGCACCTGCCAACCAAACACAAGGTCGAGCTCGCACACATTGTCAAAACAGCGGTCGAGACTCTCGACAAACACCTGGATCAGGTCGAGAATGCCAAGCTCACTCTCTTGGTCGTCGACAATGAACACAAAGTACAGCGTGGCGTAGTGCCGGTAGATGACGCGGATCACGTCATCGTCCATGCCGTCCAGTAGCAGCGGCGGCGGCGTCACAAAGCTACATTGCGAGGATTTGCGGTGCGACAGAATGGTGTAGACCTGCTTGAGCAGCACCGACTGGGTCTGGATGTCGACGGGCGTGTAGAACTTGATGAGCCGCGGCAGGCCCAGGTTGTTCACTGTGTTAGGTATACGGTTGCTACGGCGGTGGACCGCAATTGGCTTGACGGCACCTACCTATCATCACCGAATGGATCATGTTGTGTGTATGAGAGTAAGAGTCCAAATCACAGATGGGGTCAGGGCATGAGCCGCTCAGGGGTAGCAGCCAGTACAGTGGTGACATAAATGGATGCGAGGTACTGTACAATGGCCGGTGTACTCGTGTAAGTGCATGTAGTAGCCTTCGTAACCATGTGATACTGCCGAAGAAGTCATAGACAATGCCGCTCAGCGACAATGAAATCCAGGTTGAGCTCACAGTCGAGTGCAGCATATAGGGCAAATCAGTGTGAGTAATGGTAGAATAATAGACTAGTAGAGTACTGATAGAGTACCGATGAAGTACTGTATTGGTTACTACTGGTAGCAGAGTAGTGATTTAACTGGATGGTCCTTGTACCTCATCTGATATATACCTCTGTATACCCATGACACGAACCATGAGAGTTACAAGAGAACATATTCACATCACAACTTTCCAGACCACTAGAAGACGCTAGAGAAAAGAACAATAACTCTGCTAATTCACTCATATGTGCTAACTATGCCTGACTGACTGACTGACTGACTACCTCCCGACTGCTTGACTGCCTGACTGACTGGACTCGGCCGTCTTCCCCGGACTAACAGCCGAGAAAAAGCCGAGGTACCGATTCCGCGGGTTAGGGCGCTCTGCCAGCTCGTGGCTGTGGCTTTGACGGCCTGTTGCTGGCACGACGCGCCATTTGCTGCACGATAGCTGATAACACGGTCCCCGGGGATTGAGTCACGCCCGTGGGTGTAGGCCGAGTCGGCTTGCATCTCGGCATTGTCCGTCAGCCAATGGATAGGCAGCTGGATGTCACCGTGTAGGCTGGCAGTCACCGTGTACGCGGTAGGGGCATCTAGTTGTCTAGTGCCGGAACCACACCACTAGCCTGGCTGGCCACTACAAAATATATTACCTTCGGGCACGACGGAGCAGACCCGGAGACGCGCATTCGGCTCCGAAGCCCCGGACCCAAACTCATCGCCAGGCTGGGTTAGCCGTGGAGGGCGACGATAATTTATCGGCGGTATGGGACCCGTGTCAGCCGCTGCCCAGGCCGCTCCCCGCAAAACGTGGCCCTAACCCGCGGAGTATGCCCCTTTCGGCCTGGGCCGACCTCGGTCAAAGGGCAATTTGCTATCGTCCGGGGGCCCCAGCTCCACACCACCGAGACCTCCGCTGGCGAGTATAAAAGGCTCAACCCTCCCCACTTCCCCGATCTCGTTGTGTCACTTCCCCAGTGGTAATACTTATTTATTCGATCCCATCGATTGTCACCACTGCAATTAACCACCACTGAAATTATCCTAAACACAATGGTTGCCCCTACAAGCTCCCTCATTGCCGGCGTGCAGTACTCAAAGGTGCCCGCTGCTGCCGACAAGATCCTCACCAAGGAGGCTGTGGCCTTCCTGGCCAGTCTGCATCGTGCCTTCAATGGTCGTCGCAAGGACCTGCTGCAGGCCCGTGTCGAGCGTCAGAAGCGCATCGACGACGGTGAACTGCCCGACTTCCTGCCTGAGACGGCGCACATTCGCAACGATCCGACGTGGCAGGGCCCCATCCCCGGTCCTGGTCTCGAGGACCGCCGTGTCGAGATCACCGGCCCCACCGACCGCAAGATGGTCATCAACGCCCTCAATGCCAATGTCTACACCTACATGTCGGACTTTGAGGATTCGTCGGCCCCGACCTGGTTCAACATGGTCGATGGTCAGGTCAACCTGTACGATGCTGTTCGTCGCGATATCTCGCTGCAGACGGGCGGCAAGTCGTACACACTGAACAAGGACCGCTCGAAGCTCGACAAGAAGGCCATCCCCACACTCATTGTGCGTCCGCGCGGCTGGCACCTCGATGAGGTGCACTTCCTCGTTGATGGAGAGCCCATTTCCGGCTCGCTCTTTGACTTTGGTCTCTACTTTTTCCACAATGCCAAGGAGGCTGTCCGCCAGGGATTCGGACCCTACTTTTACCTGCCTAAGATGGAGTCGCACCTCGAGGCACGTCTGTGGAACGATGTGTTCCGCCTGGGGCAGGATTGGATCGGCATCCCCCGCGGAACTATCCGTGCCACGGTGCTGATTGAGACGATCCTGGCTGTGTTTGAGATGGACGAGATCATTTACGAGCTGCGTGAGCACTCGTCGGGCTTGAACTGTGGCCGATGGGACTACATCTTCTCGTACATCAAGAAGCTGCGAGGCCATGCCGACTTTGTGCTGCCCGAGCGTACCGACGTCACCATGAAGGTGCCATTTATGAGCTCGTACGTCAAGCTGCTCATCAAGACGTGCCACAAGCGTGGAGTCCACGCTATGGGCGGCATGGCTGCTCAGATCCCCATCAAGAACGACGACAAGGCCAACAAGATCGCCATGAAGGGAGTCTACGAGGACAAGATCCGCGAGGCCACGGCTGGTCACGATGGTACGTGGGTTGCCCACCCGCAGCTGGCGGAGATTGCGCTCGAGGTCTTCAACAAGCACATGCCCACGCCCAACCAGATCTTCAAGCGTCGCGAGGAGGTCGTTGTCACTTCCCGTGACCTGCTCAACCCGTTCATTCCTGGCGGCAAGATTACCGATGCTGGCATCCGCAAGAACCTGTTCATTGCCCTCGGCTACATGGAGGCGTGGCTGCGCGGAGTTGGATGTGTTCCCATCAACTTCCTCATGGAGGACGCGGCTACTGCCGAGGTGTCGCGTGCCCAGCTCAACCAGTGGGTCAAGCACGGCGTCACCACTGCTGAGGGCACCAAGATCACCAAGGCCTACGTCAGCAAGCTGCTCGACGAGGAGGTGGCCAAAATCAAGGGCTCTGCCCCCGCTGGCAACAAGTACGACCAAGCGGCCGAGTTTCTGCGTCCCGAGATCACCAACGAGAGCTACCACGATTTCTTGACGACGCTGCTGTACCCCTCGATTCTCACCAACAAGGGTCCCTTCGAGAAGCTCTAAGCATGGTCTTTAAAACAGGCATCAATACATAGTAATTGTTATCCCGGAATAAACTGGTTAGGTTATATTCAAGTCAAAATTCTTGTTAATGGAGCGTAGGAAGATACCGGCATTGGCAGCCGCACCATGAAATATATACTGCATCTCGTGATATCTAACTTCTCCACTTGCCATGCCTTCGTTTGGATCGTGGGTCCGGTTCCTGCTCGCGTCGGGCTCCATAGTGGGGGGCGGCCTGCTGGTCGTCCAGATGATTTCTCCGTCTGACGAGGATTTCATAAAGGTTAGTTGAGCTTTATAACGTAACTTTCTACGTATAGGAATAATACTAACTACAGAGTCTTTCGCCCGAACTGCGCAAACAGTACGAAGCCGATATCAAGGTGCGCAACGAGTTTGGCCGGATAATGGCCGATAAGGCAGAGAAGAGCCGCGACAACCCCGCGTTCCTCAACGGGCCCCGCGAGATGGCCCGTTTTGATCGACAAGTGGCCCTCGAGGCGCGCACTGCTGTCGAAACGAGCGAGCGCAACGAGCAAATGGACCTTGAACGCCAGCGTCTGCGCACTCTTGCGGAGCAGGAGAAGTGAGCTTACCACCGTTTGAGCTCCTCGTACATGAACGGCAGGAACACGGCACAGGCCGTGTACAGCACTGTAAATACCTGGATGAACGCTGTTGGGGCACCCGCCAGGCCCAGCTTAGCAAAGTTGATGTAAATACCATAAAATGCCACTGAGAAAAAGTGATAGAACAGCACCCACGGTCGGGAAATGATGCCGCCCAGCAGGCCCGTCGGCTCGAGCACACAGTTGCCACCGAGCCCGAAGTAGTCAAAGCATCCGCGTTGCAGTACGCGCAGGTTGTCGTCGTCAGCAGCAAACAGGCTATACAGGGCCATGGCGAGGACGTTGATGACAGAGCACGACTTCTTGCGCAGGAAGAAGAAGTTCTTGAGCTGAGCAAGGACTTTGGTGTCGTTAGCGAGGTCCGGCACGAGATCAGGACCAAGCAGATCGCCCAGCAACACAGCATCCTTGAAAGCAACAGTCATGCCTCCTCCTGTCAGCGGGTGACGCATGTTCATGGCATCTCCAACAAGAACTAGACCAGGCGTCTTGTTCTGCGTAGCTGGCAGGAACTGACTCGGCATAGTGCGCAGTCGTGGCGTCTCAATCGCCTTTGTGAATGACGGGCGCAGCGATGCAGGCAGGTTGGGCAACACCGTCGTCTCGAGGTATCGCTTCATATCTCCGTTCGAGATCGATGGCAGCGGGCCCTTGATGTCACACAGGATACGTGTATCGTGCTCACTGATCTGATACACGAGAATGGGCTGGTGGTCGCCAATAATGACATGGCCGTGGTTGGGAGCTGGAATATCAGCATCCTCGAGGATCAAGCCGACAAAGTGCGACTTGACTTCAGGAATCTTGCTCGTGTAGGTTTTGCGGAACTTGGATGAAATGCCGTCACACACGACAGTAATGGATGCGAAATAGTGCTTGGCACCGCCCGTTTTGCTTGTAGTCTTGACGCCCAGAACGTGGCCCGTGTGCGGGTTCGTGAGAATCTCCGTCACGGTAGCCTCGAGAAACGTCACTCCCGGCGTACCTCTCGCCTTTTCGCGCAGCTTCATGACAAACTTGCCATGGTGGAACCCGCGTCCCGACGCCTTGGTCGGTTTGCCGTCGATTTCAATCGGTGGATACGGCACTTGCACCTCCTCGCCGTGGAAGAAGATCTTGTAGCCATAGGTTGGAACAGCATCGATACCGTCGACACAGTCGTCCATACCGAGCTTGCGCAGAGCCTCGATACCTCCAGGCTGCAGCAGCTCGCCAACGATGCGATCGGGTTCGCGTAGATCGCGCTCAACCACGAGCACTGTCCGGCCTTTACGCGCGAAGGCGACCGCCAGTGCGGGACCTGCGATGCCGGCACCGACAATAATGAAGTCGTAGTCGCGCTCTGTCATGCTAGGGAGTGACAGTTGAAATACGGACTGTGAATAGAAGTCGTCTCTTCTACAAAAGCGTGCTGGAGTCGTCCTATATGTAGATGCACCGCCCAATTTTCATATGGTACCCCTGAGTGTGGGCCGATGGTCACGTGACAGATGCGACTGTGATGCCACTTTATGAGTCTGTAAATGACGGAGTACTACCCAAGAATGTGGCTTGTTTGGTAATGAAAGTTCATTGTGGGCCCATAGAGATGTTAGGATAGTCCGCTCATTGACAGGTTACACGGATTAAACCGGATTACATATGTAGATTGCCTAGCTACACGAGTACATTACCGTATTATACGTGCACGTTACTGGATTACATGTCTCAGGGTCCACTCGATAAAATGCTTCTCTAGGCATCACAATAGCTAGGCCTCTCCGATCCACTCTCGAAGCATATCTTGCTAATTGACTCATGCTACGACTCTATCATAAATGACTCGGATCGTCTCCAGGGTTTGGTTCCATGTCGCCCATATAAGCTAATCTAATCTCCCTGCCTAGCCTTTAGACTGCAACAATGGACCCAACAATGGACCATTCGACGATGGACCATTCGGGTCACATGGATGCCATGGAGCATATGGGACATATGCCCATGGAGCCTGCCATGTGCAGCATGAATGTGGGTCCGCTGTGGTCTTGATGGTCGAGGCTAACAGAGATGCTCTTTACATGGGACACCACCAACCTGTGCATCGTGTTCCGATGGTGGCATGTTCAGACAAACGTAGGACTCGTTCTCAGCCTGCTGACTATTGTTCTGTTGGGAATGGGCTATGAGTACCTGCGGAGGATGTCCCGCTGGATCGAATCAGTGTCGGATCTTCCCACCGGTGAGAGTAGGAACTAGTGCCCCAGTCTTGTTGCCTCTGCCTAACCTAGATGGACCCTTGCTTGACGCGAACTCAATTAACCGTTCGCCAGACACTACCACGGCTCAGCGTTACAAGCTGTACAGGGCTCTGACCTACGCCTTTCAGGTAGCATATTCATTCTTCTTGATGTGAGTGCGCTCGAAATACTACTACAACTCTCCAACTAACTCAGGTTAATCTTCATGACATACAACGTGCGTGATGCTCTCTCGTTGATGCTTGTCTCTAACTCAGGGCTGGGCCATGCTGGCTGTCACTGTCGGGGCCTTTGCTGGCTTCTACATATGGGGCGACCGAAAGTCGACTCGCGACATGGCGTGTCATTAGATCGTAATGCAATTAGGACTAGAATACGCTCACTTAGTGACCACCACCTCTAGAAGACGTCCACAGTCGTAGCCCTGACCGTTGGTCATATCCACGAGCGTAATATCCCCCAGAGTATGGATGCCTGGAGAGAGCGCCAACAGATTTATCTCTGTTTCAAAACATGTTTGCGGCTGCATGGGTCCGAGGCGCACATCGTTCATCAGCGACACAATGCCCTTGTCGCCAATGGCCCGGAGAGCAGCAGCGCGTCGAAGAACAGCGCGGTCAATGACAGGATACAGCTCTGTGTTCTTTGCAATTGTGCCTCGTTCGAGGTGCGGGCTTTCTCGGGATTGTAGAAATAGCGACAGGCTGCGCGCTGACGACGACCGATTGAGTGCGAACACCTTCCATTGGAACTTGTCGCCAACTTTGACCGTGCTGGGGCCAGAAAAGGATAATGACAGGCCCGACAACGTGGGTCGGCGTTGAGCAGTCGATGTAACGGACACAGTACTGTTGTTCCTACTCAGCGGGCGCGCAACACGCCGAATAGGCACTGCGTCAATGCTGGGGATTCCTCCGCTGAGTAGAGTAGGGGTATGCACAAATGCGTTTGTCTGCGGGTTGGGCGTGACGTCAAAGTCGACAGACGTCTCCCATTTCGTTTTGACAGCAGGCCTGTCGCGGCAAAATGCCTCTATGTCGGGTATTTCCTGCGGGGAAAGCGCAACTTCAGCAGGGAAGCATTCCACCAAAATCGTCACCGGTCCAATGCGACTGCTGGTAGTCGAGGCCGGCATCTCAGCTGCATTGACACTGTACGACAACACAATGCTCTCTCCAAAGTGGAGCCAGCACGGGAAGTCAATGCTTCCCAGAGGAGTGACTGTGCCATCAGCCAAGTCGAGATGCATTTCGCGAATGTACACGCTGACCTTTGCCGTTTCACCGCTCGTGATCTCGATGCTGGCAATGAGGTTATCGTTCTCACCGCCCCCGGTCAGTTTAGCGCATCGCAACCGCAGGTTAAGCGCAGGAAAGACGGGAAGTTCGAGCTCTCCCGAAGCGACCGGTGAGAATTCGGCAAACGAGTGCTCTAGTCTGACTGCGCCAGCAGTAAATACGTCGGTATTTTCTGCGGATTTGCCGTCTGGTGCTTGTTTGCCATCTGACGCTTTGTGGTCTGGTGAGAATCCCTTGCGGTCACCTAAACCGGCAAACACGAGCGGATCAAACAGGTTGTTCGCGTTGATGGGAGCCAGATCTGCCATTTCGATCGTGGTAGTGGTAACGCCGGCTGGAGCACCTGTCAGAGACAACCTGGCGTCAACAATGATTTTAGGACGCAAGATCCGCGATCGTGGGTGTCGTACTGGCAAAGTTGTAGTCCATATAGTACCGTGTTTGGAGCCAGTGTACGCAATGTGTCTGCTGTCGAGGGACTGGCTTGCAATCGAGTGCACGCGAGGTTGCTCAGGCCCCTGACCCCCTGTAGGAGCTGAATGACCCACTACATTGACAGTGATGTCAATACGCGCGCGCTCAGGCGTGCCAATGGGAACTTGGAAGAAGATGTCGATATCCTCGTCGTAGAAGAGCCGAGGCCGATTAGCGACAGCGCTGAGATCCACGTCGCCAGACAGAGGCACGGATGCCGCGCTGGAGGGAACGACCACAGTCAGCGGCTGCAATTGCTCCGCATTGGCCTCCTCTTCTAGCTCTGGCATGGCGTGTACCTCATAGAGAGAGCTTGTAGGCTCACGGCTGGCACTGACGAAAGTCGCTCACGTGACCGCAACTTGCTCACGTGACGATGACGTTCTGGGACGTTCTGCGAATGCATATATTGTGTCAGGATTTGGAATCTCCACTTCTCAACTTGTTCTCTTACATTATCTATACAAAATGAGTGGTGAAGACTGGGACACTGTTACTGTTATTGGATCCAAGGCCCGTGTTGGTGGCGGCGGTGGACCTCGTGCCACTGTGGCCCGTAGCCAGGCCGAGATCAACGCCGCAAAGCGCAACGGTACCCTCCTCTCCGTCGACAAGAAGTTTGGAGCCGGTGGCAACAAGTCCGCCGGCGCTGAGGGCCAGCGTCTCACGAAGATCGACCGTGAGAACGAGGTCGCTCCTCCTGCCAAGATCGGTATGGATGTTGGCCGTGCCATTCAGAAGGGCCGTCAGGACAAGAGCCTGACTCAGAAGGACCTGGCCACTCGGGTTAACGAGAAGCCCAACGTCATCAACGACTACGAGGCCGGCCGTGCCGTCCCCAACCAGCAGCTTCTTGGCAAGATCGAGCGTGTCATTGGTGTCAAGCTCCGCGGCAAGGACATTGGCTCGCCTCTCGGTGGACCCAAGAAGAAATAAACGACTTGGCCAGTAGGCATGTTTATATGAATGGCATTCGGTAACGGAACAAATGAACGATATAGGTGAGCCTACATCGGCTTTGGCACAGTAGACTGCCGTGTTGATTACCGCTTGGGTAATATGCTAGTTTGCAGAAGCTTCACGGATCTCAGATCAGTCTGCAATTCCAAGTATCTGGGATTGTAGTATTGGCTGCCTATGACTGTCTGGCTCTATAATCTGAGGTTATCTTACATGTATTTACAATGAGTTAGCGTGGTATAATCTGAGCTTTCAGCTTTCACTAAACCCGGCAAGCTCGGGTCATCAGCTTGGTGGAGCATAGTAATCCATGTCTCCGGATTCCTTCTCCTCTACGTCCTCGTCGGAGCCATTTTCCTGTAACCCATTTTGTCGTCCATTTCCCTGTAGCCCGTTGCCTTGGTCGTTCTCTTGTTGTGCGGCCCGTCCAGCAGCTAGGAGCCGTTCGAGCATGTGAGGAGTGTCTTCGTCCGGCGAAGCTCCAAGAGCGCTGGGCACTGTGTCAAGAGTTACCGACACAGGTAGAGCTGCAGTGATGAAGCCGAGACCGCCAAAGTCTGAATCCGTGTCAATTGGCAGAATCTTGGACACACCCTCGAGAAACCACACGCGGTCCTTCATCTCGGAGGTAAAGGAGCGCACCAGTTTGTAGTAGACTTTGATGATCTTCCTCGATAGGCCATCGCCCTGGGTCAATAGTGCGAGCAAATTACGGTCAAGTAAAGCGGGAAACGAAAAAACACGCAGGATGAAGTCCGACTTGTACCGCTGGTGGAACAACTTGTCAATGTACACTAGTGTACGAAAGTATGGTGAGGATGTGTGCACCGGATAAAGCTCGCTGAGCTCGTCGTCAAAGCATTGCAGGCCTGATATGCCTGTAAGCTCGACGGGCGAGTGCGCACCGGCACTGTTACTGTTGTTGTTGCTGGTGTTGTCGTTACTGTCTGCGAGGTCACTGAGGTCAATATTGACCAGTGAGTAGAACTTGCTCTCTGGAGGAAGAGGTCCCACGGCCAGCAGAATCGTAGCTGCGCCACGGACATGGTGCATCCATGCTGATGGTGGCAGCGAGCTGGCCGACATCTCAGCAAGTGGTGCTGCGTTGGCCAGGGCATCAAGAATCAGCAGAATTGAGGCTGCCACGAGAGCATCGAGGTTCTGTGGCGTCACCATCTGCACTTCTTCACGCAGAAGCCGTAGCGCCTCGCCGCGGTGTACAGTCACGGCATTCTCATAGACTCCCTTCTCCGTGCGACTCAGATGTGTAGCGGCAAAGGTCAGCACCGAGCGCATCAGGAATTTGTACTCAAATGCCAGCATTGGTACGTCTTCGCCCCAGATTTGGTCGTTCGATATGCCGGCCGCCGTGATCGTCTTCCATACGACCGTCGTGTAGTGGTAAAAGAGGCGCAGGTCAATCATATTGAGAGGCCCGTGAACATAGGTCTGCGCGTACGAGGCCGTGAAGGAGCAGTCGAGATCGAGATGCGCACAATTGTGACATCGTGGGTGATTCTCGTCGCACTTGACTCTCCGGCGTTTGCACGTAAGGCATCCACGACGGGATTTGCTGTGTGGTCGGCGTTTACTTCGGAACGCACTTCCGCTGCCACCCGGCGACTCGCCTGCTCCAAACGAAGCAGCCCTCCGCGACCCGGGACTTCCGGGACTATCAGCCGACTCACTCTTTACCATGGTATTAAGCAATTCGAGTAGTTGCCTCCGCCATAGCCCGAGTAGTAGGACGATCCGAATGCACGCTTCCGAAATTCTCTGGGGAAGCACCGCCGTACCTACCGTGAACCTGACGTGTAAACGAGGAATACGACGGGCGCAGCAGAACCCAAAAGCCAGTAGCGGGAGCTAGAAACCAATATAACGGATTGGAGATTGCAAAGCGAGGAGGAGATTATTGCGAGAGTAGTTACCGGCTTACTTAAACACACCTAACAAGTCTATAACCAGAATGCTTTCATTACACAATCTATCTACAATTTAGTTCATCAAACTGGTATCACATCACCATTAATGGTCATGGGGGTCCTGTTGCTGTTGCTCGGGGTCAACCTTGATCATGGTGTCGATACGCAAAATGGCAATGCAGGCCTCGACGGCACTCTTGAGCGACTTGACTTTGCTCATGGTGGGTTCCAGCACGCCGGCCTTGATCTCGTCAATGATCTTGCCGTTAAGTAGGTCGAGACCATTGTTCTTGTATCCACGGCGCTTCAAGTCCGAAGCAGGCGAGCTCTGCGACGCAGAGTGGTACGACCGCAGCTTGGCAACGAGGTCTGACGAGTCCTTGGCAGCGTTGACAGCCAGGGTCTTGGGGATGATGAGCAGAGCATTGGCAAACTCGGCAATGGCCAGCTGCTCGCGCGAACCAAGCGACGTGGCAAAGCTCTCGAGGTAGATGTTGAGGGCAGTCTCGACGGCACCGCCACCAGGGACAACAGTGCCCGACTCGAGAGTACGCTTCACCACCGACAGCGAGTCGTGGACAGAGCGCTCCATCTCGTCGAGCTGGTACTCGTTTGATCCACGCAGGACAATGGAGCTCGACGAGTGCACCTTGGTGCCCTTGATTAGGATGCACTCATTGTCCGAGATGCGCTCCTGGATGACCTCGTCAGCTGCGCCGAGGAACGAGGGCTCAAAGACCTCGTCGCCGTCGAGGTTCGACAGCGTCGACACAAACGTGGCGCCCGTGGCCCGGGCAATGCGACGCAGGTCCTCCTTCTTGCAGCGGCGGACGGCCATGACGCCGGCCTCGACAAACAGCTTGAGGCACATGTCGTCAATGCCCTTGGTGGTCAGCACGACATTGGCACCAGCGCCAATGATCTTGTTGATCTGCTCGACAATGATGCCGTACTCACGCTTGCGGATGGCCTCGAGCTGTTCGGGGTCGTCAATGGTGATGTTGACGCCGAGGGCCATGCGGGCCTTTTGCAGGTTCATGTCGAGAACGGCGATCTTGGCGCCCTTGATGTACGTCTTCATGGCCTGGCTGGCGACGGTGCAGTTGAGGGCGTAGCCGTGGACGAGCATCGACTCGGTGGACGACTTGCCGTGGGACTTGAGGATGTTGACGGCCTTGACGGGGTACTTTGTTTCGCCGCGGTTGTTTGTGGTTTTGACAGCGAGGATGGCGTCGACAACGAGCTGCGAGAAGAACACAGAGTCGGAGCCAATGATCTTGGACGACATGGACGTCTTAGCGATGTTGACGAGCGTCTCCTTGCCAAGCGACTCGACCGACGAGCTCATGACGTCGGTGATGTAGCGCACGGCCTCCTTGAGCGCGAGTCGGTAGCCGGTGATGATGGTTGTGGGGTGGATCTTGTTCTTGACGAGGTCGTTGGCGCGTCGCAGAAGCTCGGCAGCGATGATGACGACCGAGGTCGTGCCGTCGCCGACCTCGCGGTCCTGCTGCTGGGCCAGCTCAACGAGGATCTTGCCGGCCGGGTGCTCGACGTCGAGCAGGCTGAGGATCGTGGCGCCGTCGTTGGTCACCGTCACGTCGCCAATGTCGTCGACCATCATTTTGTCGAGACCTACAGGACCTAGCGACGTCTTGACCACATTGGCAATTGCCTGGCACGCCAGCACTGGGTTAGCACGAGTCGGGTGGTGTTCACGAGGTTTAGGAGCCTGATTACGAGTACTCACCATTCTGATTCCGGATGTCGTCGCCACTGATCTTTTCTCCGCTGAGAACTGAGTTAGACGTGTAATTGGACCAACCAACTAGACTTACACAGCGTGTCCGACCGGGGGGCCGAGTATACCTGGGACATGTTGGACTGTGGAGTGGTGAAAAGTTCGGCGAGCTTCTCAAATTTGGTGCAGTGCGGCGCGTGTCAAACTAGGGTTGCTAGCAAGAGATACCACGGTAGCAGGTAGAATGGCACAACATAGGTTGAAATAGAGCCAGTTATATTAATTGTGATGGATAATTGGTGTAGTACTAACATGCACCCGTATCCCCCTATCCCTTTAATCATAATATAGCTCATTCAATATATACGGGCAAGGAGGGAGGATCAGGAGATGGGCAAAGGGAGGGAGATGGCATAAGGGAGATGGCAAAAGGGAGATGGCAAAAGGGACAGAGACGAGCAGTAGACGAGTAAATCAAAGGGCGTTATAAGAACAAGCAGACAGCTTCAGGCCGCATCATAGCACAATGCACTTCTTGGATTTCTTGACCACGGGCGGTTCGAGCGCCGCGACAATGGCCTCATCAAACACGTTCTTGAGGCCCTTCTGCGTCAACGCCGAGCACTCAACGTACTTGACAGCACCGACATCACGCGCCAGACGCTCGCCAGCATCGGGACTAACCTGGCGCAGCTTCTGACGCGCCAGCTTCTCCACAACGACGGGGTCGTCTCGCAGGTCAATCTGCGTGCCGACAATCAAACAGGGCACGCCAGGGCAGTGGTGGTGGATCTCGGGCAGCCACTTCTCGCGTACGTTTTCAAACGAGGCGGGCGAGTTGACGGTGAAGCACACCAAAAACACGTCCGTCTGAGGGTACGACAGCGGGCGGAGTCGGTCATAGTCCTCCTGGCCGGCCGTATCAAACAGGCCCAGCGTGAACGGTTCATCGCCAATCATCACCGTGACCGCGTAGTTGTCAAACACCGTCGGCACATACTCGCTGGGGAACTTGTTTGTCGTGTATGAAATGAGCAGGCACGTCTTGCCCACGGCACCGTCGCCAACCACGACACACTTGATAGTCTGCATGCTCAGTCAACGAACAGGTCACCTTAATTGAACAGGCCTTAATGGAACAGGCTTAATGGAAGAGGCCTAATAGAACAGGCAGAGTCAATAAATCACAGCCTCCAAATGGGGGAAATCGTACCAGCAAATAGCGTCTTCAAAGTGCCGGCTAGAAGCGTCGTTGTGTGGGCCTGCAAAAGGTGAATGTCCAAAGGTTGAAATGCGCCAGGTTGGAGAAACCCAGCTTTGGTCCCAAATGACGAAAATTTAATCTCTTGGGTGCCTGTTATCTAAGGGGGAAATGCGAGGGGTGAGGGGTGAGGGGTTCGTCCCCACCACTGAAAAGCAATTCACAATTAATCTAATGCCTTGTAGCTGGTTCATTACTCGAGTATAATGGACTCTGTCAGTCCACTCCAGTCAATTGTGTATTCCTGTATTCCTGTTGCCCCGTTCTCCCCTTCCCCACCCCCCTCTGCCGCGATGACCTGTCAAATTCACCTCCAGCCATACCCCTCGGTACGCGTCTATCGCCGCCTGCACTGAGGCCCACTGGCACCCCGGCACCCTGCCCGGCGCGCCCAGACCCGTCCCGGCTAAGCGGGCCTGTCGCGTGACGGCTATTGTAGACGCAATTAATTAAACTACCGGCGCTGTCAACTCAACACTATCCATGCCACTGATTGGCTCGAGTCGCGATGCCGGTTTCGGCTCCCTGCGCGACTGCGCGACTGCGCGACTGCAGCCGGCCCCACTGGTAAACCACCCACTGTAAGCCCCCGATTCTCGGGCTCGACTCGAACCCCGACTCAATCCGACGATCGCTGCGCCCTCTGCATTAGTGCATGTCAGCGAGCGAAGTTACACAATTGGGTCGTATCCGTTCCACTTGTGCTGGCATCAAGACGGCATAGGCTAATCAGAGCAATTGAATCCCTACAATACCTGATACATCCTACTATCCTGATACCTCGTACGTCTTACTATCCTGATACCTCTTACGTCTTACTATCTCTGAGACACTCGTACTTCATCCCTGATACACTCCATCTTTATCCCTGATAATCCTACTCTACGCTCCTGCAATTTCACCCTCTGTTTTCCCGTTGACCGATGCAATGGTAATAAATATGATACTCATTCGTGTGCCTCGTGTACCTCGTGTGCAGGCTTCGCGCTCAAATCGCTTGCTTATTGCGCTCCTTTAGCGGCTTGACACCCATGAGCACCGCCGCGAGGTCCGACGGCAGAATGGGCTTCGCGATGTAGTTGATCATGCCGCACTCGAGACATCGCTGACGGTCCTCGCCTGCCGTGTTCGCCGTCAGCGCGATCACCGACGGCCGCAGCTGCGGCCAGTAGTTCTCGTTCAGCTCCTGCGCTGCAGCAATGCCATCCTTGCGCGGCATCTGGATGTCCATGAGAATGCAGTCGTACATGCCTCGGCCCTCGGCCACCTCCTCGGCACATTTGTTCAGCACCTCGACTCCATCTTTCGCGTGGTCAGCATCGTAGCCCATGCGCTTGAGGTGCTGCAGAGCAACGCGCGTGTTGATGATGTTGTCCTCGGCCAGTAGGATCTTGAGTGGATGCCGCACTGCCAGCGACCGAAGCATACCCTTGTCGTGCGTTGTGTTGACAAACCGCACCTGGTTACTAATGTCCCACGACGAGTCGAGAATCTTGCCGATAATCTGTGTCAGCCGGCTTCGCTGCACTGGCCGCATCAACATGGCGCTGATGCCCTTGGCTGTCATGTTGTCGGGCACTGTCACGCCAAATATCGTCATGTACACAACTTGGCTGTCGGGACTGTGACGCCGGATCTGCTGCGACTCGCTGAAACTGTTGGTCATGAGTTTCGAGTCAATGAACACGAGCGAGTAGTAGTTGGGCGGGTGCGCCTGCACTTGCTCAGCTGCTATCCGGCTCGAGCTGCACAGGTCAACCTCGAAGCCCAACCGCTCAATCTCCGTCTTGAGCGACTCCTTGGCCGTCTGGTGCGCATCTGCAACGATACACCGCTTGCCAACATACGCCCGCAGCTTCTTCTCGGGCGGCTGCTCCGCGGTGGCCACAAGGTTGAACCAGAACGTCGTCCCTTGGCCCTCGCGGCTCTCGAACGTCAGATTACCACCCATGATCTCGGCAAGCTTTTTGGAAATAGCCAGTCCAAGTCCCGACCCGCCATATGCTCGCCGCGATGACCCGTCAACCTGGCTGAACGCTCGGAAAATCTTGCTGCGAGCATTCTCGGGAATGCCAATGCCCGTGTCAGACACCGATATAACAAACTCGTATCGATTATCCGATGATACCTTCTCTACCGTCGTCTCAACCACAATATGGCCCTTTGATGTAAATTTGACAGCATTTCCCACCAGGTTGATGATGATCTGGCGCACCCGTGTCACGTCTCCGTGAATTAGATCCATTTCTCCGCATCGGTTCAGATGCACAAGCTCAAGATCCTTGGTTGCAGCAGGCTCTGCGACAAGCTGAATGGCGCTCTCGACACACTCGCGCAGCGAGAACGGTGAATTATCCAGTGTGATTGATCCATGCTCAATCTTGGAAAACGCCAAAATGGCATCGATAATGTTGAGCGTCAGCATGGCCGAGCTTCGAATCGTCTCCACGTACTCTCGTTGCGTATCATCCAGAGCGGTGTCAAGTAAGAAAATAGAACATGACAGCAGCGCATTAAAAGGAGTCCGGATCTCATGCGACATATTGGCGAGGAAACTCGCCTTCTCGGCTGTTGCCTCTTCGGCTGCCTTCTTGGCCAGATCCATTTGGATGTAGAGTCGTGCCTTCTCGATGGACACTGCAGCTGCAGTGCACAGCAGCGCTGACCGCTCGATCTTCTCGTTGGTGAACACCTGAGGCAGACTTTGCTGCTCCAAGTATAGGGCTCCGATAATCTTGATCTGATTCTGAATTGGCATGCATAGGACAGACCGCGACTGTCGCTGGTGCAGATAGTGGTCCTGGCCGTATGTGTTGTCAAACTTCTTGGGATCGTCACTACGATTGACAGGAGAACCTGTGCTGATGACATGCTGCACCAAATTGATGGGCGCAACATCAGTACGAATTATGAGTGGCTCATGTGGGATAATGTTGACTCCGTTGAGAACACCAGCAGCATCTGCGTACAGTTCACTGCCCTCATCAATAGAAATGAATGCGCAGTAGTCAGCTCCCATGTTACGCATGACGCTCTCAGCGACCTTGCGGACAATAGCATCCATGTAGATGGATTCAGAGATATCGACACAATCCTGCAAGGCAATCTTGAGCTCGACATCATGAGATTCAGACTGCTCGGAATTGCCGTAGCCCAAAGTTTGTAGCAGCAGCGAGTTGTTTCCCTTTCTTTTCCCGTCAACGGCAGTTCCACGATCTTCACCCCGGGATGGTTGCTGCGCACCTGTATCATCGTGGAACAGGTTCGACAAGATCCACCTCAGCGGCGAGCTGTTCTGCAGCAGGAAGTTTCCGCTCTGCAGCTGGCCCTTCTGGCGGTGATCATGCATACCTGTAACACTTGCTGAACTGTGAAGGTCTGTAGATGAGAAATTCATCCTTGACAACTCATAAGCTGGTGACGGCATCTCGGCATATTTCGCAGACAAATATGACACTTTCTTGTTTGCTCCCCAGATGTTGTACAGACGACATGCCTCCTTAAAGTATGCCAAGCTCCGCTGCTTCGAATGAGCCTGCAGATACTCACCACAGCGCTCATTTATAAGAGCTGCTTCATGGATAAACCCACCGTTGAGAGCATTGACAATCGCCTCTTCGTAGATGTCAAGGACACAGATGCTGCTGAGCGACTCGGCATTCATCTCCGCCTTGATGAGCAAGTGCTTGTGTAGAAACAGACTAGGACACTGTTTTGTCCAGTTCTCTAAGTTCGATGAGAAAACGCCAAGCTGATGTTTCTCTGCCTTGGTCTTGTCACTCTTGTCAATAAGCGCAAGTGCTCCGTAGAACGTTACCAAAATGTGATAAACAGTTACAGGTGTCTTCTCAATCAGCTCAGGGAGATGGGAAGAAATGATATCCGCTGCCACGTACTTGTATCTGTGAAGTACAGCTAGCACGAGCTTCATAACATAGTACGCGTATTTGACAACGACTGGCGCTGAAGCGTCTTCAGGCTTGTCAACACCCATGGCACTACTGAACACACCGTCCAAATTAGATGTATCGCTTGATCCGGTGATATTGAGTAGAAGCTGAGTGTGCATCGACATCCAGAGCTTCGTCATTTCGTTGTCGGGTGGCAGCTTGCGTCGCTCGAAGTACTCAATGACGTCTTTTACGGGCTCACCAGCCAGAAATCGGCAAATAGTTCTCAAATCACTGCGTTAGAACGGATGAGTGGGTCTGACAATCCTCAACTTACTATGACAGGCTCACGTTTCCGTAGTACACCTCAATGACCTCGTCAGATAACAGAACAACGTCGTAGTACCTGTGTTAACGGTAGTCCCCTAAGTGCACGCACCTTTTGTCTTACCTGATGACCTCTGAGATGGGCTCAAAAAATATACCGAGTGTGAGGGCGTAGTATTCGTAAATTGTGAGACCAAAATCCGTATTTACGTTCTCATCAGATTCGGATATAACAATCGCCAGCTTCGAATATTCGTATGCCAGAGTCAAGTTCCTCGTTCCACCATCTCTGTGAAATAGGTTCGCCAGAGAAAGAAGCGAGAAACAACAGCATCCCGTGGGGCCGCTTTCTAGGAACACAGTCACAGACGTGAACACTAGAGACTTCAGGACCTCATACTGTGTTGCAAGATACGCCTGAATGCTCAGTGTGGAGATAATTTGCTGAACAAGCACATAGCGAGGATTTGTAGACTTTCTGAAGTTTGCTAGCTCGCGGATTTCAGGCGCTGAGATAGGTATTCTGGGTTGTAGCTTCCTCGAGTACTCAATATTCCATTCATCATCATCGCAGAGCTCGAATCCGAGCAATGTCAGCGCATCAAGCCCAATAGATATGGCCTCTTTCACCTTTCCCTGTCCATAGAGTGCCATAGACTTGATGCGCAGTAGAGCAGCCTTGTTCACGACATCGCTTGAAGAGGTTCCATCCACCAGTCGGATACAGTCGTCAAACTTGCTCCGATTATATTGCAGCTCCACCAGTTTTAGCTTAATTTCCTGAGATACTTCGGGAGCTGCGTCAACTGGGAGGAGATTCCAGGCCGTTTCAAAGTATGTGTAAGCCTTGTCAAAGTCGGACATCGCATATACCTTATTTCCAGCCATGATGTTGAGCTCAATGTATGTCGATTTCTCACCTTCTTTCACAATAGAAGCTGCATTCTTCAGTTGGTTTGCAATCTCAAGAATTCGGTGAGTCGACATAGATTCCAGATTGTCAGCTCTGAGTAGTCGCAGTCCAATGAGTCTGTGTACTTCCAGAGCTTGTGGTTTTTCAAGTCTTGAGTAAACCGCCTGTTGTACAACATCGTGATAAAATCTGTACGTGGCAGCCCCTGCAACCCGCCGAATCTCATCATCGTATAACTCGATGTTCGTCGTTCCAACGGGATCAAAGAAGGGGAACTTGCAGTGAATGCTTGTTGGCATGAGCAACTGGAGGTCTAACGCCGCCTTGAGAGCTGACGCTGCCTGAGAGAACGACACATTGGCGCCGATTGCCAGATCCTCCAAAGTGAACGAATTACTGCAGATGCAAGCAGCGTACTTCAGGATTGAATTAGTATCTGACGGCAGCTTATCCATGAACCTGATGACAACATCAGCGACAGACGTAGGGAAGGATGACACTTTTAAGGCATCAAAATCGACCCTCCACTTGGCTCCTCCCGTAAGTCGGTTAGCATTCTCATAGTAGATATACTGCTCGTAGTACAAGTAATGTAACAGCCATGATATGAGGAGTGGATTGCCGTTGGAAATGTCGTAGAGAGTCTCTGAGAGTGACTGTACTTGTGGGTCAATAGGCATAGACGACTGTTCCGTACTTGGGGGTTTCAGAGTACCCTGAAGCTGCCTTGCGGAAGACGAAGCAGCTACCGAGATTCCATATGGCAGACTTCCGTCTTTGCTTTGGCTTCTCCGCCGATTCGCGTAGGAGCTATGGCGAGTATTGCTGATACCCAGTGTATCATTTACAATCTCTCGTACGGCCTCAAAAGAGAGAGGCTTCAGCTGAATCTCCTCATATCGTCCCTTCAACTCATTAGCCATTCGAGCCAAACCAGAATAACTGTTAAAGCTCTCTGGGGTAGACGCACACACAAATGTAATGTGGACATCCTTTTCGTAATTCTCATTGGCAAAGAGGGAGAGCTCTCGAAACAGCGACAGTTCGCTGGGTGGACACCACTGGATATCATCCAAAAACACGGTGAGTCCCTGAGATCCAAACAAACAGAAGAGGCTCTTCACCACGAATTTAAACTGCATTTCCTTGCTGACAGGTCCCAATAGCCGCGACTTTGGTAGCAGTTTCAAATACTCGTAGCCGAGGAGCTCTTTCAGCTCCGGAATGGGGTCAAAGAGGGCGGCTAGGTCGACTTTGAGGTTCGTGACAATGGTGTCCCGCCATTGCGTAATCGACTCCACGGATCCTGACAGAATCTGGTGCACAATACCCTTGAGAACTGTGACAATGGTGTAGAACGGCGGTCCTCGCTGGTACTCGTCGTACTTTGTGACTGAGAAAAACCCGTTGCTCGCTATTGCAGAGCGTTCCAATTCTCCTACAAGTCTCGACTTTCCTGAACCCGGCTCGCCGATTACAAATAGGAACTGAAAGTCGTTGTCGTTGCTTCTCTTAAAGACTGTTTGCAGGATGGCCAGTTCAGACTCTCGTCCATATATGACCTGAGGAACCATGAACAGCGGCGAAACACTTTTAAGCGGTCCTGGGATTGCCTCGTCGTCTTCAAGGAAAGTCCCAGAGTCTAGCCTGTCGCGGACGGTTTCGAGATCGGATATGATAAGCCTCGCAGACTGATACCGATCGTCGGCATTCTTCTCTAGAAGTTTCATGATGATGCGACTGAGAGGCTTTGGAACCCAGGTTGCTAGGAGTGAGGGAGCTATGGGTGTCCGGAGCACCTGCATACGCGAAATCTCAGATGGGTCGGAAGAGCGAAACGGCAGATGGCCTAGCAGTAGCTCGTAGAGAATACACCCAATGCTGTAGAAATCTGCTCGGAAGTCCACCAGTCGATTGACCAGGCAGGTAGTTTCCGGAGATACGTAGCTGATGCAATCGGTGATCTGCTTGAGATGGGTTTTCCTGTAACCTCTAGAGGTGTCTTCGGCACGCAACTGAAAGCTGAAGTCCCAGCCCGAAACGTAGGTGTCTCCGTCTTCATCAATGAAGATTGTGGATGAGGTAAGTCGGTTGTGGGTGAGGACATCGTCGTGAATCTTGGATATCGTTTGCAGTACGAGGATGATAATGCTGAGAATTTCACGAAGCTCGCTCGTGTCGCGTTCAATGAGCTTTGGAGCGTTTCCGTTCCTCTGGCCTGCTCCGTCTTCGGCACTGGTCTTGAAAGGTTCAAGCGGGAGAGACGGCGAGATATACTTTTCGCGCAACGTGACGAGCTTCTTGTGGTCAGGATAGACAAGCACGACCTTTGCGGGGTTGTCGCAGATACGGAGGCATCGCTCAGGCCGCAGGATGCCTGGCGCCAAGTCGATTGAAGAGTTGACGGATCCCTGTGGATAAACGATACTCCACTCGTGGCGGATGCGAGTGAGATCCTCTAGAGAGCCACTTGTCGAGACCTTGATAAGCACTGGCTCGTCTGTAGCGGAGACCTTTGCTCTATACATGCTGACGCTGTTGTAGTAATAGGGGTAGATGGGCCTCAGGTCCACGTAGCCCGGCACGACGGGTAGCTCGAATGACTTCCCCGCATCGGCTTCAGGGACGAGGCCGTTGCCGTTGGTGGTGAGGCCAGGAGTCATCTGGTTCCGATCGCTGCCCGGTTCGCCGGTGTACTGGCTGGGGCGACGATGTCCAATCGGACGCGTGTCCATGGCAGATGCAACTGCTAGAGGCAGTCAGCAGTGGGTCGGCAGTATTAGGTTCACGAACCCGACTGTATCAAACCAACCCCCTTTGCAAATTAATCTTATATCTGACAGTCTGAGCGGGGCACCCAATCAAATGACAATCCAACCACAGTGACATCATATGCAAATTCCGCAGGGCTGATGGCCGCGCCAGATGCCCTTCTTGCCCCTGCATGAGCTGCTAACAATGCATACAGTTGCTGCATGACTCCAGAAATGGATTGACGTGACTTTCTATGGATTCTCTATCTAGTCTGATTCCTCCTCGGCGGTTCGTAGCCATTCGACCCATTTAGCGGCTACAGCCCGGACTTGTATGAGCTCCTCGGTCGCCTTTGATCGAGGGCTGTCCCACCATGCGTAGATGTTTGACTCCTCAACAAGATCATCATCGTACAGTGTTGACACGGCAAAGAAGAGGATCTTGTTGCCATTCGGTTGACGACTGCACTCATTCTGTAGGTGCTGCAGCAGGGACACCTGGTCAGCATCGTCGAACATAATACGCGATAACACCATTGACCAGTTTGTGAAAACATTCACGGTTGCCTCTTTGACGTCGAGGGTCTCAGTCTTGACAAGTCTACCAATGTGGTTGATGAGCGCATGAATGGTTGCTCGTCTCACATCGTCATGAGGAGCATTCATCGTCATACGAAGCGTGTTAAGCTCCAGTAGCGCAATGTCCTGACTGTGGTTGTCCATGATGGAGCGCTCAATCGAGGCCTGGGCCTCCTTGAAAAAGTCTTCTTCATCATTGTCCTCAGAAGTGGCAGTTGTAGCACTGGCAGTGCTGAGAGTGCGATGGTGGACAATCTTCTTGCGACGGGCAGCCTTGGAGCTCGACATGCTGTCGATAGAGGAATCAGACACATTGAGGTACTCCATGCTATACACGAGGCCATCGACGGTGCGATCCCCGTTACTGTCGTCGTCCTCATCGTCTTCGACGTCAGAGTCGTGAAACACAACTCCATATCCGTCGGGCCCAACCAGCCATTCCGCCGACTCCTCAGGCTCCTCGCTATCGTCAGACTCGTCCTCCTCCTCTTTGTCGCTGTCGTATGAAGCATCATCCGAACGGACGACACTGCGGGTGTTACGCGTTACCTTGACTCCACTCGAGATCGTCTTTCCCTCACCCACGACAACCGAGTAGGAAACGACCGACCCTGGTTGGATAATCGAGTCCTTCTTCAACACCACTTTGCTCGCAACAATAGAGTTGCTGACGACGGCATTGTCTTCAATGACGACGTCATCCCAGATATAAGCTCCATCAAGCTTCACGTTCTTGCCGATTTTGCATCGACGGCCAATGACGGTCGCGTTAACGCTAGTTCCATCGCCAATAAAAGTACCAGAGCCAATGACGGTCCCACCGCCTATACTACATGATTGAGCCAGCACGACACCGTCCTCTTTGTAGATGTGGCCCTTCTGATACCGGTATGTCTGACCATCAAGGTAGTTGATGTCGGGAGTAATGGGGTATGTGTAGCGCGAGATTATGTCTTTGCTGACGGCATCGTAGGTCTGGATGCTCTGGACTCGTGAAGCATAGCCTTCC
Source organism: Sugiyamaella valdiviana (assembly GCA_030570555.1). NCBI lineage: Eukaryota > Fungi > Ascomycota > Dipodascomycetes > Dipodascales > Trichomonascaceae > Sugiyamaella > Sugiyamaella valdiviana. The sequence goes on from JAJLWF010000001.1 coordinate 946,076, forward strand.
TCAAGAATGTGCACATACATGGTCTTGCCCAAGAGGTCCGAGGTTAGAACGCCTCGGACAAAGTCTGAGCGGATGTAGTCGTAGTCAAAGTTCTCGGTGAACAGCGCTGGCACGTCGACAGTGCAAATGTCGATCTGGCAGTCAATGAGATCGTTGCGGAAAGAGATGTTCTCGTGCTCGCCGAGCAGTTCGGCATCGATGGAGATTTTGGCGGCGCGGCCGTCGTTGGCCAGACTAGCTACTTCGTAGCGGAGACAGCTGCTGGTTGTCTCGTCGAGAATGAACACACCGGGGCGGGACCGCTGGCGTGTGCGGTGAAGGGCAGATCCGGCCTCACGGACGACCATTGTCATGATGGCATTCTTGTCCTTCTGCTTGCGCTCTTTGTGGGCCTTGAGCACCTTGGAGAAGTCGATATTGCACACGACGTCTCCGCCAATGAGCAGGAAATCGTTGCGGATGACGCCCTTGGTGTCTAGATCACGCATCACGTCGCCAACAGACAGACTGTCGTTGAGAGCCATGGTGTGGATGACAAAGGGCGACTCGGGTCGGCTCCACTTTGAATTTTTGATATACTCCTCGACCTGGTCGGCGTGAGAGCAGCAGGCCACAAACACTTCGCCAACGCCGGTGGTTGCCAGAAACTCCAGTGTGTACTCTATAAGTGGCGTATTTGCCAGTGGCAGAAGGCACTGCGTTAGTAGGGCAGAAATGTATCGGGTGGAGCTTACTCTTGGAACCTCTAATGTGAGAGGATAGAACTTGGTCTGGTACGAATCGGCGAGCACCACTGCTTGGAGGGCCTCGAGTTAGAACAGGTATGTAGTACACGATATCCACTTACTTCATTGCGCACTCCAAGGTCGGAGCCGCCCTTTTTGCCCGACGCTTTCTTGCTCGACATGGCGGTGGATAACGAAGTTGGTGACTGTGACCAAAAAATACAGATCAGGGTTGGGACCGCGAAGCCTGTGTCTACCACAGTAATAGACCTCAGTAGTTACAACAGCCTCGACCCTGGGAATTCCATGTAACGACTACATGAACTCAATGGAAATGTCTCTGGAACTACGATGGTTTTGCCTATTTAGTCTACATTGCCAGCTCGCTCTGTCGGGCTTCATGAAACACTTAACCCCGCTTATACTGGTCAAGGGTTGTGCTGTCGGCGACGTCTCATCTCAGGGGTAATTTCTCGCTACGTTGTTTCAGTGCATAATTATTTCCTGGCACAACGCGAAGCGAATCGCGAAGTTGCAGGATCCTTGTACTTTGATGTCGCGTGACTGAGGCGTGATTCTGTGTTGTTAACGAGGAGCGCTAGAGGAAATGGAGTCCGATCAAGGCATCGAGATGCGACGCCTGGGCGCACCTATGCCAGACAGACCCACCCGCAGAACCCCTGCAGGTCTGATAGTCGCGAAGCTGACTCTCGTGTCATGCCAGTGTTTCGTTGCGCTTCTGTGTTACTTGTACTATGGAGACCTGTACGCCGCCAGTAGCTACGGGGCTGCTGCGCTCGTCTCGAGTGCGCTATCGGGCCTGTCGGAGGGTCTTGTAGAAGCTGCCTTTTCCAGGCGCCTTCGCCCCTCGCGTATCGCAAAGTTCTACGTGTGGGGAATCGTCAATGGAGCCTGGACTGTAAGTTAGCGAGCATCCGCCGGTCGGCGACTAACGAAGAAAATGTGGACAGATCAGCTCAACGCAATGTTCAAATCCCCTGAGGCCAAGATTCTTTCTGACCAGTTGATAGGAAGTCCGTTTGCTATTTTTATGTTTGTATCGTTCAGCGCGTACTGGGATGGCTTGGACATCGACGCATTCCTCCAAAAGGTAGTGTACTTGATCACACATGCATTGTACTAATCCCAGAACTATATACCAATGGTCCGAGCGAGTCTCATGGTATGGCCTGCTGCATCCGTGGCCATTTTCTACTTCATTCCAGTGAATCTGACGGTTCCATTCAACGCTGTTGTCAATCTCTTCTGGACTATGATTCTATCTTTCTGGCCTTGACGTACAACGAAACCTGGTTGTAGGACGAAACCTGGCTGTACAACGAAACCTGGCTGTACAACGAAATCCGGCTGTACAACAAAACCTGGCAGGCTGCACCTGCTCACAGCCCACGATACTTTGATGATAATATCACGACATATTACGACTTCTATCATCCAGCAGGGCATTGGAGCTTTATCAGTCATCCTTGGTGATCCTGCTGGCTCTGCATCAACCTACTGAGCAAATCCGATTCGATTCACACATTATCCAGTTAATAAAGAGCTCGCTTCAACCCATTTAGCCTGAAATGTACTACAAATTTGAAATACTCCTGTGGCTCTGAAGCTGTATTGCTTTCCAATCTTGCTGAAACCTCCTACCCGATTACAGCGCTACATGCAGGCTGAATATCACACATAACAGTACAATCGTGGCCAAAGTGTACGCTGTCAAGCTGACACGCCATCAATGGCGAAAAATTAACATAAGTACAGTAGATAAAGTCGTTCCAACCAATAGAGCTGCTTTTAAGGGCGAGCTCAGCGCTGCCCAGCGGTTTACATGCCAAGGCGATATCGCGCTACCGGCTGTGCCGTATATAGAAATTAGATTTGTTAAGGGTGCAATTCTCGCTCTAGTGGCGCAGAGGTTAGCGCATCGTGCTTATAGCCGTTCAACGACGTTTATGCAAATGTCACGGTCGTGTGAGGAACGCGACGGTCGTGGGTTCAATCCCCTCCTAGAGCATTTTTTTGAGTAGTTGCCATTATCGAGTATTACTCCTGTCCAAGTTATCTTTTTGGTGGTCAATATGAGTGTATAAAACATAATCGACTAGTAAGAGATCAATTGGACTCAAATAGTATGTTAAACAAGTATTTACAATGGTGGAGCGCACCCTTTGGACAGCTTTATGGCACATCCAACTCTTCTCAGTCGGCGCATATTTACATTAGGAGGTTCCAGAGGTAGCAGGCTTGACCGACTTGGCATTAGCCGCAGCATTAGCCTCGGCCTTTGCCTCGTTGTTGAGGGCACGCACAAACTTCCACAAGTTGGCCTTCTCCTCGGGAGTAGCTGTTCCACAGCAGGCCCAGCGGATTCGACACTGCGAATCAACGAGGTAAACGTAACCGCCGTAGATGTTGTCAGCTTTGATGGACTCACGCATCTCGGGCGTGACACCCTTGCGGCATATAAAGTACCGCGAGTGGCGCGACGCATCGGGAATCGACTTGCGGATGCGTCCGGTGAAGAGCTTGACAAGCCACTCCTTGATCCGGCTGTCGGGGAGGTTGACGTCGATAATCTGGAAGCCATCCTCGGCAATTGTGTTGACGGGACCGTCAAACAGGCTCTGCGTCTGCTGCTCACCAGCATATGACGAGAAAACTCGCACAATCGACACTTTGCCATTCAAAACGGCAGTTGATCCCGACTTTTCAAACGTCTCTAGAGTTCGACCCCAGAAGTTAGGAATGTACAAAGCTCGATCAGATCGCACCAGCGCTCCAGGGTACACCCAGAACTTGCCTGCTGTGTCTCGGAACTGGTAAATGGCTCCGTACGAACCCTTGGCGAACTCCTTGGTCAGCTGCTCTCGGCGGTCGAGGTTCTTTTGATAGTTCTTCATATCATCAGTGCGCTCCTTCCAACTCCGATCGTCGACTCCTTGATTGTCATGAGCACTGGGCATTTGGGCGACTCCCAGCGGTCGGTCTAGTTTCAAAATCTTGGATGGATCCTCGGCCCGGAACTGAGTGTTGAGGAAGCGAGCAGCCGGGCGGGCCAAAAGGCCAGTTACAGGCGCACCAGGAGACCTACATGAGCCCCTTAGAGTCGCCGCCAGCAACACTGCTGTATTTATACGCGACATCCTACTCGGTTGGATGTTGCAACTGGCCATGGATTTTCAGCTGGCTGCAGGTAGTGAGAACCAACCCCTGCCCTCCTGTCTATATAACGGCACGCATCTGCCAGAATTTTTTCTCCTTAGATCAAAAACAAGAAGGCAATGCCACGACGATGCGTGTTTATTCTCTAATAGCGCAACGTTGCCAGAAGCACTTCGTGTTTCTTAGCCTTCGAGAATGAATCCAGACTTTTAGGAAGTTTAGCATCGTGGCTCCTATTCAGTTAGGGGGAGGATGTCGAATGTCACAGGACGGATACATTTCACTAGATTAATGAACAAGTTGATGAAAATTTTCACTTCCCATAAACACTAGACATGCTATGGATATACTAGTGCCTAGCTTACACAACCAAGAGCCTAATAGTCTTTGTCGGTTAGTATCTTTTCTAGTCACTGTCACTCTGATCTGTTCTTAGCCAGGTACACTTCACGTCTCACAGACGTAACGGTCAGAACCCAACGGCAAACTTGTCTTCTGCAAACTTGTCTTCTGACTTGCCAGTGAGAGCTACCGACGTGCTCTCCATCTTATAACGATGCATCGCAATGGTACAGCCAGCTAGGAGAACGAGCTCCATCACTGATATCCACTTCACGCTGCGCAAGGTGTTCAACAAACCAGCGTTCCGCGACTGCCAGGAAGATATCGTGACGGCTGCGATTTCGGGGCACGACATCCTTGTGCTCCTACCTACAGGCTATGGCAAGTCGCTCACGTACCAGCTGCCAGCTGTGGCGGTGGATCACGGTTGCACGATTGTGATCTCGCCTCTCGTGGTGCTGATGCGGAACCAGGTCCACGCGCTACAGGCACAGAACATAAACGCTGTGGCTCTCAACACACTGACGTCCACTGAAGAGCGAAGACGCATCCTTAACGACCTCGCGCGCGGACACCCGCAGACGCGTCTGCTGTACGTATCGCCCGAGCTGTGCGCTACAAGCTCGTTCCGGGCTGCAATTGATCGCCTCGTCCAGTCGTCAGAGCTCAATCGCATCGTCGTCGACGAAGCCCATTGCTGTGTGGAATGGGGACAGAGTTTCCGTAAGGAATACGCCAAACTCGGTTACTTCAAGAAACGGTATCCATGGCTGCCTATAACGGCCGTCACTGCCACTGCTCCCGAGAGGCTCAAGGACGACATTTCGACGACTCTGAACCTTCCTCCTGAACCGCAGCTCAAGGTGTTCACATCATCTGTTAACCGGCCTAATTTACACTACGAAGTACGATACATTGATACGCATACCGGCGTTGTAGACGACATTGCTGAGTTCCTCAAAAAATACGCCAAGCGACGGCAGGAGCACGCGTCAATTTCGTCGGGATCAGGAATCATATACTGCCGGCGCCGCTACATGACAGAGACTATTGCCAAAGAGCTCCAGGCTCGAGGAATCGGCGCCATGCCGTTCCATGCCAATCTCAGCCCAGCTGAGAAGACGAGTATCATGGACAAATGGATCGACAATGATCCAGCCCACCAAATCATCGTGGCAACCATTGCGTTTGGAATGGGCGTTGACAAACCTGACGTGCGCTTCGTCATCCACTACGATCTACCAAGTAACCTACTTGCATACCAGCAGGCATCAGGAAGGGCCGGCCGAGACGGCAAGGCGGCCAGATGTATTTTATATTATTCACGAGCAGACGGCGTTCGTCTACAGCGACTGCAGCCAAAGCCGAAACGGGGTGACGAAGAGGCCGTCGACGAGATCAAGGACCCCGCTGGGTTCGCCAAACTGATTGAGTTTTGTGAATCCTCATCACAGTGCCGACATCTCTTGTTGGCCCAGTACTTTGACGCAAGCACACCATCCAAGCCGGACAGCTCGTGGTGCAGTTATGCGTGTGATTACTGCAAGGACAAGGATGATGTCAAGAAGCGCATATTAGCGCTCGATTGGTCCGACGATGGATTCGACTAGTCTTCGTCGAGGTCCTCGGGTGCGACAGGGACAACACGCTTGAAATTGTTGGCATCAGCCGCAATTGCTTTGCGGAGCTTCTCGGGCTCAGGCGTGAACTCCATGATGAAATCCGTCTCAAGCTCGTGCACCTGGTTACCGAGGATGACGAGCGAATGAAGAGGTGCGCCACTCTCATAATCAACCATGTCGCTCAAGAGGCCAGCACGGATCGTCTGCTCGGGAGAACCAAGACGAGACACTGCAATGCATGGCGTCTCAGGGCCGTAGGCATTCTCGCCTCGCAGCTCCTCAATTTCGAGCAGCTGCTCAGCGGCAGTCTCAATGCTCATGTAGCGTGGTGGCTCGTAGATGAGGCGGCCGCGTGCCATGTTCTCAATGCTCTGCTCCTTTACCTTGATGTCAAGCAGCAGTAGTGTGTGCAGACCCAGCTTGCGGTTCTCCATGATCTTGTCGTAAAAGCTGTCAGGCTTCCACGAGTCGGTGAAGAAGACGAGGGATACCGTCTGACCAAAGTTGTAGAGCTGGAGGCCGCAGGCACCGACGGCGTTCATAACCGAGGCATTGTGGATGGTGGTGTACTTGATTCCCAGCTCGCGAGCCCGAATAACAAGGTCTGTGTGGGTAGTGGCACCAAAGGGGTCGCCTACAACCAAAAAGGCAATATCGTCAGTCTGAGCACCCTCTAGAATGGTGTCAGAGCCCGACTCGACGAGCTCTCGGTCGGCAAGAATAACTGGACGACCGTAGAAGCTCTCTAGTGATGACTGGTCTGCAGCCATCAGAATGCTTGTGTAGGCCTCGAGGTAGACGCGCTTGCATTTCTTGACGATTTCAAGACCACGCACAGTGATATCTGTCTCGTGTGACAGGCCCAGGCCCACCAGGTAAAGCATGATTTCGGAGTGTTAGATGGTTAACGTTTGTAGATTCAGGGGGTGAAAAATATACCGGGCTAGGGCTAGATATGAAGTGAAGGCCGCGTATCCGTCGTTGTCTCCAGCTTCAGTGCAATTGAGTCATTTTTATTGCTGGCTACTGTAATGCAATGCCTGGACATACTATTTCCAACAGCCTGTATTTCAATCCTCTAGATGTTCGCTGAGAAGCATGACAGACCCATGGACCTTGAGCGCTAGCTAATTTGCAGAGCGCCCCGGACAAAGATCTTGTAGGGTCTGGGTCCTTCCACAGCATAGCAAGCTCCCGATGGCCCAGTTGGCTAAGGCGCGAGACTGTAATGGTTTATTGTAATCTTGAGATCGGGTGTTCGATTCACCCTCGGGAGATATTTTTTGGCATTTTTTTTGCATGAACCTGGGCAACCTCGTTTGCTTCCGACTGCGCCAACAAATATTTTTAGCTCGTTTCTACCTTGACGACCTATCTTGGTGTTTTTGAGGAGAATATACTCTGCCGTTGCAGTCTATCAGAAACTCTCGAGAACAACTCGTATTTTGTTGGGTGTAGTTTGCTCCAACTCTATCTCAGCCTTTGATCATCCAACTGGGTATCAGAGTTCTTGGTCATGCCAGGCTCATCATCCGATCGAAAGCAGAAGGGGAAGGAACTTGCTGATGAGAGAGAACCTCTACTGCAGCCAAATAACCCTCCGGCAGACTATTTGGCAGCCAGCAGAGATGTTGAAGCTGGCTTAGGACGGGTTTCAACGGAGGAAGACGAACAGCACGAGCTGCCCTTCATGTCGGCTGGATTTCGCAAAGTGTTGATATATCTAGTTGGTTACTTCACATTGGCGGGTCTTGTTGTCTACTTCGTATATCTTCTGAGACCGGGCGATCTACAGGAAGAGCTTACTCGAGTGCCGCAGCTCAATGTTGAGGACATTTCTCTCGACTCGCTGACTAGCGACGGTGTTAATATCCATGTGACGGGCTATGTCGAAGTCGATTATGAGAAGGCCATGGGGTCGAGCTGGAGAACCTCTCTCATCCGCCGAGTGGCAAGCGTCATGAAGACTGTTGCCCTCGATAACCAGACGGTCTCTGTCTACATTGAGGAGCCCGAAGATGACGTTTCTCAGAAGGTCCTTAAACGAACGGCAAATGCGACGGTGCCAAATATGACCGTCGACATTGTGGACGGCCACCTGACAAAGTTCGACTATGTGGTACAGCTATACGACTTTGGCAGTCCTATGTTGATGGCCTCGATAGTGCAGAGGATTCTGTACAATGAGCGCATGCAGTTTGAAGCGCACACGCACCTGACTCTGCACAAGTGGGGGCTGCCGTTGGGTCCGTTTGACGTTACCTTGAGACAGGTAATCAATGAGCCCCGTGACGACGACCCTGAAGGACCCGGAGACCTCTTTGGACTTGACATCAGCAACGTTCGAGTCGTATCAAATCCAGAGGTGGGGACAAAGGTGTCGGCGTCTGTAGCGCTTCAGAACCCGCTTAGCGTGTCTGCGACCATCCCCGAGTTCAACTGGAACCTCAGGATAGATGGATGTAAAGATGGCGAGGACCGCCTAGAGCCCCAGTTTGTGTCTGTGGGCAGCTCTGAGACGGTTGAAATTATTGCTCACGGTACTGTCAATGTGTCGGTATCGACGAATATTGCCCAACTACCAGTGGAGCTCCTTCTGCCATGCAACGGATCACAATCGCCGCTGGACCAGTTTGCCTCGACGTACCTAGCGGGTGAGGTCAACCGCATTTTTGTCCAAGGTGCCGAGACACAGTCGTCCGAGACGCCCGAATGGCTAACCAAAGCGCTACAAGCTATATCTTTGTCGTTCCCGTTCCGCGGCAAGTCATCCTCGGACGAACTCATCAGGAGCCTTGAGTTCCACGAGTTTCGGGTTGATTTCCCCGGTAGCGGGCTTCCCGGCTTCCGCCGACCGGACCAGACTCCGCGGGTGAGTGCGTTGGTTGAGGTGACGATTGCCATCCCGCGGTCGATCCACATTGATCGCAGCGTGCTCATTGAAGTGCCATACACACGTGGAGTGGCCGACTTGCTTTCAGAGGGCGAGCTGTTTGCACACATTTCCATTGACGAGTGGGTCAAGTGCGATACGGAGCCTGGCGAGGATGAGGGCACGTATGTGGCGCAGTTCCAGCTCGACTCTGTGCCTGTTGAGGTCGTCGACCAGACCGTGTTTGGGCGCGTGATGCGCGAAGTGGTTCTGTCGGGCTCTTCTGCTGTGCGCGTCGAGGCAGTTGTGGATGCCGACGTGGTGACGCCGCTGGGCGAGATCTTGTTGACAGACCTGCCAGCTTCGGGCGACACTGAGATTCGTTCGAAGGCGGTATTATGATGGGTGTACTATGATGAGTGCCTTATTTATATCTAATTTATTCGTGTATTTTTTGGCAGTAAGCAATCGATTTCACGTCGAATTGTTCCATTCCATACAGATGCTACGCTGTAACTTCGCCTAAAGGACTCTCTCTTCATACCTACAGACTATTCAGCTGTACAACCACATACAGGATTGTGACTAACCCGGAGGAAGAGTGCTGAGGTCGACCTGGCCATCGGCGTCCTTTGAGGCCTCGATGGAGGCGCCCTGGTCGAGGGGAGTGCGCGAGAGGGCCATCATACCGGAACGGGCAATCTCGAGGATACCAAAGGGCTGGAGCAGGTGGATGAACGAGGTGATGCGGTCAGGCTTGGCACACAGCTCGACAATGCAGTTGCGGTCCGAGATGTCGACGACCTTGCCGCCAAACTGGCCGGCCAGCTGGTGGATGGCATTGAGGTGCTCATGCTTGTGGCGGAGCGCCTCGGACGAGGGGATGTTGTTGGGGTGGTAGTTCTTGACGGCAAACGGAGGAGGCGACGACGCCGACTTCTCGCCAGCAGCGACCGACTGGGCGTGACCGTGGTGGGCCAGCAGCTCCTCAAAGTACTCGGGACCGAGCAGCGAGACCTTGGCAAGCAGCAGCTCGCGACGCACAATAGGCGAGCTCGTGTAGTCGAGCACTGCCCACACGGGCACCAGATCCTCAATTTGGCGACGAGCCTGCTCGATGATGCCGTCAGGGCCCTCGAGAACAATGGTCATACGCGACAGATCCTTGACCTCGGTGTTGCACACGACGAGCGAGTCAATGTTGAAGCCACGGGCCGCAAGAGTACCCGACACGCGCGACAGCACACCGGGCTCGTTCTGCACGAGACAGTTGAGCACATGCGACTTGGCCGGGGCCGGGCGGTTCTCGGGCATCTCGTAGAGGATCGAGGAGATGGCGGCGTTTGTCGACCAGCTCGGAGTCTCAATCGTCGGCAGCGGCGGTTGCTTTGTGTTGCGGTGCAGCACTTTGTAGGCCATGGCGGAGATGGACGAGTTGAGGCGCGTGTTGTGCGCCGGACGCGCCACGGCCAGGGCTGGCCGTGAACAGATCCTCACTCGGGCTATCATTGTATAGTTAACACAGATCAAGTGAAGTGATAGTGGTGTATTAGAGTCATAGGCCGGGTAGTGAAAAATGGGAAAGGGCACCGCACGGCTGGATCCGGGGTACCCTTACATCACTAGACGCATCGACCCAAAGTCTGAGCCAGTACGGTTACAGTCAGTTCACAATCAAGTTCAGCCATGCTACTCAAGTTATACTCCAGTTATACTAACACTTATACTACAGTTACACTACACTTCGACCAGCTATACTACGCACATGCAGGACGCGTTTCGTAATTATAGCCTGGGCCAACTCTAACCGCTTTACGGCTATGCTGACCCGCTCCTATCGGCCTGATCTAATTACAGATGAGACAATTCGATGCACGTCAGCATCATCTGGCTGCAATGGGCAGCTGCCAGTCGCCGCGTAGCCCCACTCCCGGAGCTTGGCTTTTTGCTCAATCTTAAATGACCCTCCAAACAGCCTCCCCGCACCCCGTTCGGGGCCCCTAGCCCCGCCAGCCATTTGCGACCGGCACGCCGATCCTAATTAGGCGTGGGCTGGGGCTGCGGATGAGTGTACATGGCCGAAGGCATGCATGCAGCCAGGTTAAAATTGGCATTACGAAGGAATCCAATTTAGTACGAGGCATTTAGCAGCTGCAGCCCCTTCGTCATGTCTCACCAATCCCGGTCAGCGCGCGACATCGATCGGTGCTGCTCATGCCAGGGCCTGCCGCCGCTCGTGCAGGCTCAGCCTTTAATTCGCCAAGTGCTTAATTTATGCTACGCCTTCATTTGCATGGCGTTGCCAAGCCTTTAGTCGAGCCCATCGACGCATCTCCAGGGCCGTGCCCCGCCGATGCATCTCCGCCAGCATTTGTGGGTGCCGCACACTGACGGAGCAGTGCATGGATTTCAGCTTTTGCAGGGGGGCTGAAATGGGTCTTTCGCGGTCCTCCCGGCTCTGATGAAACCCCCGCCTAAAAATAACCGTTCCCCCAGATACTCTCCTATTACTGCAAACGTGTGTGCACGCGCCAGCCCTCCATGCACAGCAAGCCCCACTGCATCAAAAGAGAAGCTTAATCCCCCTTAGACTCATATATATCACTTCGTCACCACTAACCGCCAGCAGCTCCATCGACTCTTGAGCTGGCGACTTTAGGGGACTTTGGCACTTTAACCGGGCCATGCCAGCACTTCACCACGCCGTCACGACCCGCATAACGATGCCGCGGATCCTCCGCCGATTATCTCGGCTCGCCCGCCTCATGGTCTTTTACGCACCCTGTCTCGTGGTTTACCTAGGGCTCATCTACTCGGGATACCAGCAGGTGTATCGCCGGTGCTTCGCACGCCAGGGCCTCGCTACGGCCTCGCCGAAAACGCGGGCCCTTGTCGCCATCTCCGACCTGAGGTTTGTGTGTTTCGTCATGGCCTACTTTCTCCTCGCCTCGAGTCTCGGAATCGTCACTAGCATACAAAACTGTACCTCGTACGACTTTCTGTCAAGGCGGCAATCCTGCCGTATCCGCTACCGCAGCTTCCATCTCTCGATGTTCCTGTCGGTAGTGTCGTTTGTCACGATGTCGAATCTCAACCCAGCGAAAATCCACCACATACCCAATAACAGCACGCGGTGGTTGAAAAACCCAATCGCCAGCTTAATATTCGGCTACAGACCGCTGTTCAACTGCTACTGGAAAGGCGTCGCCGCCAACCTGGCCACCTTCATCCTGGTGTACATTTGCAAAATCCATCCTGCATTGACCCCGGTCATGGCCTGCCTCGCTGCCGACATTATCACCCTCGCTGTGTACCTTTACTACACAGCCCACCACTACGCGCGGGGGCGAGAACAAGACATTGGACTCGCGTACCTCGACACTGCATAACGGCTCGCTCCACCAGTCTCAGGTTCTTAGAGCCTTCGTAATTATTCTAATGCATTCATAGAAACTAGAGCACAAGGACACTACAAGATAGGCCTACCACCGAGTGGCCCCTTCACATTGAACAAGCTGGGATCTAGTCCAAACACGCCTTGAAACTTCTGTCTTCGAAACTTCTGTCTTTGAGACTCGTATGTCCTCTATGTAATGATACTATCACGCTTTTGAGCAAATCCTGGACTCCATTACCAAACTTGGACATTGCGCATTCCTGCAATACATTGAGATATGATGACATCGGTGATTTTGCAAGGATATCGTGAGTGAGGCACGAAGTTTTGCCGGTAGCTTTATTTTTGGCTACAGGGGGCGATGCGAGTGCAGTAGTTTCTGCACTCTTGCATCTGCTTGGGTCTGTTTCGAGTTCGACCCCTAAAGCAGTCGCAACGAATCAACACCCACGAGTAAAGATTCCATAAATAGACCGTTCAGCAGTAGAGAGGTCTCTTCCCGCATCAGCAAAGCTCTACATTTGTCTGTAAGAACAAACGGCGATAGCATGATATTTCGATAATAGGGCGCCACAAATCTTTCAGAGTACCAGATTAATGTCTACAAAATCTGGCATTTAGCGTAAATGCCCTTATCATGTTTATCTTCACCCAAGTCTTGTTTGGACTAATACAACCCTGTTCTATGGTTGTAGTGCAACACTGGAGAACTGACGGACAAGCCGATGGTCGAAAAAGCAACGAAACATATCGAGCCCAGAAAACCCCCATTTAAACATCGAGAGCGGCCATTTGCTACTAACGCGTAACAGCCTCGCCTAGATCATGTTCGTGAGGAAGAATGCCATCGACATTCCTAGACTCTACAACCATGACAGCCGACACAGCACCGGCGGGAAACCCCGCTGAGCGTGCCTACCTGGACCTGTGCCAGCGGATTATCGAAGAGGGCGAGTTTCGTGCCGACCGAACAGGGACTGGAACCTACAGCATCTTTGCGCCTCCACAGCTGCGGTTCAGCCTTAAAGACGACCAGCTGCCTCTACTGACCACGAAGCGCGTCTACTACAAGGGTGTTCTCGAGGAGCTGCTGTGGTTCGTGCAAGGCGCCACGAACTCGAACAGTCTCTCTGAAAAGGGTATCCACATCTGGGACGGCAACGGAAGCCGTGAGTTTCTCGACTCGCGCGGTCTCGAGCATCGCGAGCAGGGAGATCTGGGTCCCGTGTATGGATTCCAGTGGCGCCATTTTGGTGCCGAGTACGAGGATTGCCACTCAGACTACACGGGAAAAGGTGTCGACCAGCTCGCCGAGGTGATTCGCAAGATCAAGGAAACTCCCTACGACCGACGAATCATCATGTCGGCATGGAATCCGTCCGATCTTCCAGCCATGGCACTACCTCCTTGCCATGTCTTCTCACAGTTTTTTGTCAGCTTCCGTAACGGCAAGCCCGAGCTGTCGTGTCAGATGTACCAGCGTAGCTGCGACATGGGCCTCGGAGTGCCATTCAACATTGCCTCGTACGCCCTGCTCACGAAGATGATTGCTCAGGTGTGTGGCATTGAATGCGGTGAATTCATTCACACCATGGGCGATGCTCACGTGTACGCCGACCACGTCGATGCTCTTAAGATCCAGATTGCCCGCACCCCGGGCACTTTCCCCAAACTGACGTTTGCACGCCAGATCAAGGATATTGACGACTTCAAGTACGAAGACTTTGTGCTGCACGACTACAAGCCTCAGTCCAAGATCGAGATGAAGATGTCGGTGTAATTTATATATTTGAATGTTATGCATTAATTCGTAGTCTCATTAATCGTGAAGCAAAGTTAGTCTGCAAACTTCGCGTATCCGTTATTACATTCGGCTTCGACACGGTGCACGATGAACTGCATGGCCCGTGTCTCAACGGCCGTAAGAGAAGCTGCACACTGGTACAGGATGCGAATGAAGCCTGGCATTTCGCTCGTAGGCCTGTACGACTCGTATCGAGCACCTGGAGTCAGCACTTGGCCTTGTATCTTGATCGCCTCGAGATCACCCTCGTACTCGTAGGTATGCAGAGTCTGCTGGATTGCCTGATGAAGCTCAGCTATCTCAGCAGTCGTCGCGTGTATCTCAATATCCTGGGGCGGCGAAGATCTGAAAGGACCTTTTGCTTTTCCGTCGCTTGGACTGTATTCACCCAGCGGGAACATATCGAGGAATCGACGCTGTGCCATTGCCACTTTGGTGTCCTTCGGCAGGAAGTTCTCATACCACTGCAAGTACCTTTCCATTTTGTCTTTTTGCCAGTATTCAATGTCCTTTCCTTGGGTTTCTGAAAACACCTCGTCTTCGAGCCATACTTTGCGAATGACATCTGTCCACAGACCCCAGTCAAACCGTTGAGCAGCTGGGCATGTCTTTGATTCTGGAATGCGCGTGACACCATCAGGAGCAAAACACAGTTTTACAGCCACAATAACAACAGCCATAATACGTACTTCAGGAACATCTCGGCGGTGAGATGCGTGATGGTACCCTGGGAGATCAAGCTGCATTTTGAGCGCATCAATGATGGCGTTTGTTGCAACATACACTTCTGGCGGTAGAAACAGATCGTGTACAATCTTGAACACGAGCGGCCGCCACGGCTGCGGCGGGAACTTGAGGTCGACCTCATCGCGGTAGAGATCAGTCATGGCGTATAAATATTCATAAAAGCGACCGACAGTGGGGGCACTTGGTGGTGCCAGTGTCGAAAGGTAGGCCTGGGGTAGCCGCCTGCGCATATCGAGAGGAATGAGTCGCACCGCATTGATATACGGAAACTGCATGCGCTGGATCCACCGCACAAAATCATAAACGTACACAGGTAGACGCAGAATCACACAGCCGAGATAGCACACAGCAGTCAGAGTTCCAGGCGTTGGTAGCGAAATAGAGGCACGGGCCTTATAGCTTGCAGCGCTCGTTGAGCTGTGACGACCGCGGCTAGACGGTGCGCGCGATGGCTGCGCT
This sequence comes from Sugiyamaella valdiviana, assembly GCA_030570555.1. Classification (NCBI taxonomy): domain Eukaryota; kingdom Fungi; phylum Ascomycota; class Dipodascomycetes; order Dipodascales; family Trichomonascaceae; genus Sugiyamaella; species Sugiyamaella valdiviana. The sequence continues at coordinate 961,221 of JAJLWF010000001.1, forward strand.
TCTCCAGATGCGAATCGCGTCGAATCGACGTATGAAGCCCATAACCCACGACACACCGACTCGAGCTCTGTTGGTAGATGCTGCTCGTCTATCAGAAAACGCAACTGGCGTCGAAGCAAAAGCTGGATACTCTGCATGTACAGAGTCACACCCTCGCTTCCATACAGCACAATAGACTTGCTTACTTTCACCTGCGATCCCAATTGGCTGCCAATACGAACCTTCCGCTGACCCTGAGTGTAGTCGTCTTCGTCCTCTCCAATCTCTAGATCTCCCTCTCTAACGTGTCCGTTCCTGCACACTTTGCGACCATCCACTGACGTCCACAATCGTGACCGACAGTTGTCCACGCCACAGCGTGCCCCACGGACCCATCCTGAACTCATGACGAGTGGGAAAGTGGGACAAGAGTCAAATAGTAAAAGATTGAAGTTGATCTAATCCACCCCTGATTAAATCCCCTGACGTACGGCTAAAATATATCCGGGTTAGGAGTATATCCGAACATCTTGACTGGATCCACTGAGTGACATCTTACGAAATCTACTCGTGCTACGGTGTTGAAGTACTATTTTTGATAATGTTCCATCCTCGTATAAATAAACAGGGCCGATACGGGCTCATATTTTTCATCTTAAGTCATCGTTCATTTACTATGGCCAACGGTTTTTATGGCTGAGGATGAAGAGCTGTCCCTACACCTTGAATCAGTTCGCGGAGAACAAAGCGCCGCTCAGACGTCAAGTGTGAGTAGCTGCTAACTCACTGACCTCAAAGGAACCTCAATGAAGCAAGCTAGTCAAGACAAGTTCAGTGAGCCGACTGGGCAAGTTCCAGGAGTTAGTGCTTTCGAGCGTTGGTGGGTGGGTTTTGGTGAGTCGCCAACTCGGCATTCTCTCAAGGCAGTAGAGTACTCAGAATAAAGATGCGATTCTGCTCAGCTTTCTCGTGGAGACTCTCCTTGTGGTGTAACCGAGTTGTTGCGGGGCGGATAGTGAAGAGTAGACGGCACACTGCCGCCACGACCATACTGAGGCTGACCAGGATAGTACCCAGGACGGGGGGCTGGATAGCCCTGAGCCTGCCAAACAGGGAAATTTCCCATCGACTGGCGACCAGTATAGAACTGTTGATTTGCATACGGAGACACAACGTATTGCGGATACCCAGGAACGGGAACCATACCAGGCATCATGTTCTGAAGAGGGTTGGGCGAGTTGCTAAGGATGGGATTGCCCATCTCATCGTATGCACCCGTTGGGATTGCTCCCAAGGAAGCCACACCGAGAGGCATAGGTGAGGATGGCGTGAAGGGCATTCCACCGACACTAGTCCGGGAGACGTTATTGACCCGCGGTGACATTGCCACTAGGGTGGTTATGAGAGTCACATACGAGCGGTCCTCAGTAGCCGTCCACGTAGGCGGCGTGACGAATGCCGGCCCAATGGAGAATGCAGGTACTGGCTTAGCCGACTTGGACTCAGCGGCCGCGGCCACTGCAGATTCATGTTGGGCCTTGGCAAGCAGGAACGGGTTGAACTTGCCCTTGCGAGACTTTGCTCCAACGGGGCGAACAAGTGTCGTTGTAACTGGAGTGGGCGATGCACTGACAGTAGCGTGAGGAGCCACAGGAGTAGCCGACGAACGTCGGGAATGGGCAAGGCCAGCCTGGGATCCACGAACGTCAGGCGAAGGTACAGCCGAGGATCTTGGTGACGGCGACGAGGTTGCAGGATGTGCCAGTGCCGCGTGTGGAGTGAATGAGGATGCGGAAGGGTTGGGCCTGAAGCCCGGAGCGTTAAAGTTGAACTTGGGCTTAGCCTCCTTGGCCGACTTGGGTGCGGCAGGAGCCGCAACAGGGGGTGTGGGTGCAGGTGAGGGTGCAGATGGTGAAGCAACAGCAGGCGAGGCCTTGCGAGCTTCTGGTTGAGGAGTTGCAGACGCGACCGAGGAGACAGGGGCAACAGGAGAGGCTGTCTGGCCAGCCAGGCTGCTGCTCGTCGATACCGGGGACTGGTTAGCCGAGCCAATGGCTGCAGCATTGGCAGCGGCGCGGCGAACAATCTGCTCCTGCTTTGTCTTGTCCTTGGTGAGGATGGGCACGAGATCCGGCGGCACGGGGTGATTTATCTTGTACTCCTCTGAGAACTTTTTAAGGCCGTCGATGCGTTCCGACTTCATGCGTCCCATTTCACCGGACAAAAAGTCACGGAAGTCTGTAAGGGCCGCGTTAGGCTGGGCCTTGCCGCTAGGAGGATTCTCTGGAGTGTCAACAGGTGCCAGCGATGACGAAATAATGGCCGGGTCGTACGGGACACCGGCAGTTTTGACACCCGAAGGAGGACGGAACGCCGGTGGGGTGTACTTTTTGGCGGCATTGGCCGGTGAGGCAGTGCGAGCGTGGGGAAGTGGGCCCGGCAGCGGGGGCTGCTGGCCGCGTCTATCAACACCAGAGTACTTGTCCTCTTCGTCGAGGCCGCTGTCGTCAATGGCCTGTCCACGCTCCTCGGCCAGATGGACGTTTCCGCCGTGGGCGGAGCTGGAGATCTCCCTGGCAATCCGCTCGGCACGACGAGCACGCTGCTGGTACTGCGGGTGACTTTTATCGATGACCGTTGTGTAGTAATGCTCGTCGTACGACGATTCCACGCCAAACTTTTGCTGGTTGACGGCAAACTGGTCCCACGAGGAGCCATTCGAGGACGAGAGGTCCTCGAGCGAGCCGAGCGACGACTTGGTCGGGCCGTCGTTGTCGATGATTTCAGGAGTCCAGCGCGTGAGTTCGCGCTCTCCACCAATGTCTGCGCGGGCCGAAATGTCTGTGTCCGTCTTGAAGCGCTGGGGTTCGACTGAAATATCCTGGACAGCGGTTCCAGGAGCTTCTATCTGTATGTCGACGCAGTCCTTTGGGGTGATGACGAGTCTGTCAATGATTTGAGATGTAGCAGGCTTTGAATCGTCGTCAATGCCTGCTACGGGGTCAAGTTCCTCGGCAGCACGCAGCACCACGCCGAGCTCGTTCTTGGTCGAAGCGGCGCTCAGAACACCCTTGTAGCGGTGTCCCGATGCGACGGTTACAACGGCAAGCGACCCAATGGACTTGGCCAGCAAGAACAGCAGGCGATCATGCATGTGGCCGTCCGGAGAGTCGGTGCGCGGGGCGGGTGTTCCCGACGGTGTCGAGCCAGCAGGCGTTCCCGAAGTCGAGGCAGAGGCCGACGAGGCCTGCGAGCCACTAGCGGGAGCGGGAGTCGACGAGGGCGTCGGGTGCAGAGGTTTGGCCCATGCGTTGCCGGCGGCGGCACCAGCGCCATTAGCACCAGGTGGCACGGGTGTGGGCCCGCGGTCAGCCTTTGAGGCGCCCGAGGTCGAGCCAGCACGCTGGCCACGCGCGCCGCCCTGTTCAGCGGCACTTCCGCGACGGCCACCTTTGCCCGACGTCGAGAGCTGGCGAGACGAGCCTCTAGCAGTCGTGGTGCTCATGGTAAGAAGCAATCAAACAGACAGAGCAGTAGAGCAGTGGGTGTAGTTGGATGGGGAGGAATTCGACACCAAAGTGAATTCGACTACACCAGTTGGCGGGGATTCGAGTTGGCGGGCGAATTGAGAGGTACACACCTGTTTGCACCTATTTGCCAGCGGATTGGGATATACAGCTGGTGATAGCAGGCACGGAGGCAGCCAGACAGAGGAATCGCAGCGTGGAAATCGTGGCGGGGTTCCCGAGGATAAGCAGACGGCAATTAGCGCCTCAACAAGGCCGGAGAGGGAGACTAATGCGGGAGTGTGCTACCGTTAGGGGGAGAGACACGAAGGATTATTTCACGCTCAGCGGGCGACTTAATGGTGCCAGGAGATCAGGCCGGGTAAGTGTCCCCACACGGCTGCGGCTTATCCAGAGTGCAGCAACAGTAGTATGGTGGGCCAGACGGGGGTTGGAGAGTGAGGCGACAGTAGTGCAGGTGATGCGAAGGTAGAACAGGAAACGTTTGGATTCGTTAGTCGTTAAGACCGTCGCGTGCTATCTAAGGACTATGGCTGCCCGGCTCCGAGTCCTTGCCCTGAGCAGCCGCGCAATCACGTTGCATGTTACATGCGGCCCAGTTTGGCAGTGTAAGTACGGAGGAGACGGTACTGTGAATAACTTATACGGTAGAGACATATTAGCGATTGAATCTAATGGCAACACTGGAGTTACAAATACTGGAATTACAAATACTGGAATCAAATCACAAATACTCGACTTACAATATTGTGCTTTAGACGCTATAATGGCTTGAATATGGGCATGACATAAATATGGGACTTAAATAGGGCTGTACGGCATAGAGTGACCCGCTAGACGAGGACGTCTGACTGGGCTAACTCTGAAACGCGCTCGCAGGCGTCGACGAGGCGGCGGGTGTCGCTCAAGGAGTCGCGCAGTGCTGCGACAGGACGCGCGATGCGAGCTAGAACCGCGTCCAGTTCGCGATTGAGTGGGGCCTGTGTTAGCCAGCTTGGGTGGGCTGCATTGAACTCACATCATTGAGATCTGCTGGTGTCTCATAGTCAATGTCGACTGGACGGTCGGCAATGGAGCTGTAGCTGGTATCAAGGAGCTTTGTTAGAATGTAGCGCTACTCAGCGTGTGGCCTACCTCGGTGGTGTTCACTGGAGTCTGTGCAGCCTGGCGTCGTAACCGTTCTAGGTACATCTTGTCGTCTTTCAGATTACTAGTTAGTGAAGTCCAACAACACACACTCAAACTCACGCCTCCTCGATCAGGATCTCCCGCTTTAGTGCAGCCTCCTGCTCGAGCAGCGGTCCCAGCCGTCCTTGCAGGTCCTCGCGCTGGCCAACCACTCGGTCGTAGTTGTACTGCGTGTCGCGGAACGTACGCGGCACCCTGACTGTTGCCAGCCGCCGTCCAGCCCTGAGTTAGAGGTCACACTCGAAAATCACGGACATAGAGCCCACTCACCTGGATGTGACCTTTGCTAATGCCTTTTGGACTTCGGGCTGCCGACTACTAGGCACGCGGTCAACAACACCTGGAACCGCGTCCGACAGCACTTTGCTCATCTCATACTGGCCCATCTCCGACACAGTAATGTACGTCTTACGCACCTTGTACTGCGACACGCTCCGGCGCACGCGTCGCAACGCCATTGTGCGCGTTCTGTCCTCTCCAGTGCTCATAGTGTGATGGTGAAGGTAAAGTTCCCTGCCCATATATATATACGCATGCGCAGTGCGAACTCTGCATTATACACAATGTCGGCAGCTTCAAGGGTCGATGTACCCAAGTGAGTACCGTGCTACACCGTTGATCAATGCTAACAAGAACTGTCATTAACAAGCTCATCTTCTTCACGGCAGCCATGATCGTGGCGCCGCTGTCGGCCTTCTTTCTGGCGCACCGCCTCTTTGATGGCAACGATCTCTACGCTGGCGGAATAGCAGCCGTGGTCGCCAACGTCGTCCTCATTGGCTACGTCGTCGTTGCTTTTACTGAAGACCTCGGTTCTCCCGAGACCGACAAAAAGAAGACCCAGTAAGGGGGTGTCATATTGGCTGCAGGCCTTGATGGCTGCAGGCCTTGATTCACATCACAGTGTTGGCTTATGTACAGAAGCTTCCACGATATACACTGGAGCTACGAAATACAACTTAGGCTTTTATGACAGAAGACTAAGACTCAATTGAGTTATAGTGTCAATTGGCAATCGTCAACTGCCAATCTCATGTCTTGATATTACAGCTATGCAGGCTAGCACTCAGTAGATGCCGGGGATGATTCTGTAGGGAACAGCCTTCTTGTACTTGACCCATGTTTCCTTGTACTTTTCGGCACACTTGGCCTCGTCGCGGCGCTCGCGGTGGATCAGCAGTGTCGCGAAAAACAGCACAAAGTAGTACGGAATGGGCGTGACAAAGGCTGTCGGCAGCGAGAACGACCATCCAATCAGCCAGTCACCAAAGTAGTTGATGTGCCGGGCCTGGCCCCACCATCCTGACACAATAAGCTTGGAGCCAGTGGGAGTCTCAATGTACTTGAGGTGCTTCGTGGTCGCGTCGCCGCGGCGGAATGCGTTCTTTTGGTTGTTGGCGCCTCGGAAAATGGTGAGGCCCAATACAAATACAGTTGTGCAGCCAACCACGCCAAACGTCCCAAGATGGACCGGGTGGTCGGCAAGGAATCGGCTTGGCATCGTGTAGGTGAAGGGCACCAGAGCGAGGTCGCCAAATGTCAGCATGAACCCCAGCCCGTCGGTCGTGATGTCCATCATGCTCATGAGTCCCTTTTCGTAGAAAGTGCCCTCGACGACATAGTAGCCCTGGAAGAAGCACACGAGGATCATCGAGTCGCTGACGGCGCCATACTTGAGCCACTGGTGGTGTGCCATGGCCAGGTTGATGACTGCCCACAGAATGAGCCCTGGGCGCATTTCAAGGAAGATTTTAATGTCGAGGTCGCCAATGCGCGGGTTTAGCTCGCGGCCAATGAACCAGTCGAAGATGGCGTTGCCCGTGTTGCCGCCCTCTGCCAGCAGCGGCTCTTGCTTGTGGAGGAACGAAGCAATGTACACGTACGTCGCAATGACGGCCGAGGAGCTAATTGCCACGACAATGAGCTCTAGAAGGTGATCGTAGACGAACGCCAGCTCGGGCAGTGCTCCAGCCGTGAAGTAGGCGCGCGAAACAAGCACAGTGGCCAGGATCGAGATCACATGGAAGCCGTTGAACTTGTACTTGAGTCTAGTTTTACCGTCCCGCAGCAGCGTTCCCTCGACATCCTCACCCGGGACGACGCGGTCGAGGATCACAAGCAGAACGAGCCACGCGGCATATGCGTAAGCTGCCTCAGCAGAAAAGAACTTTGCCTTCTCGATCTGTTGCAGGTACGGATCCAGCGAGGTCCATGAAGCAGGGCAGCCGTTCTCGTTACACGAGAAGTGGAGAACCAAGATAACGAGAGGAAGCCCCAAGCTGATGGCCACGGCGCCCGGCACACCGTGGAAATCGCGCTCCGTCGTTTTGGGGTTGAGTTTCGACATTGGGTGAGGAGAAGGCGGAGCAAATTCAGGGGGAAGTATGCCGAAAATGCAGCCGCGTCTACGTCACAGCCGCACCACAGGACATATATCAGTTTACTCCCCAGTATCCAACTCTGCGCACAATGCTCCAGGTGCTGTCACTGTCGGGAGCCATTCGTGATGCCGAGATCCGCATCACGATGCACACGCTGGCGGCTCTGTCGGGGATGAAGCCGATCCGTGTGTTTGACCACTGTATAGTGTGGGTTCCGACGAACTCCTTCTCACCAGTGCTGGCCGCTGGCGAGGTCAATCAGATTGAACAATACCGCATCACGACAAGTTCCAGCCTTGTGGACAGTAACTCGCGCATTCTCGATGCTGCTGGATTTGACGAGGACGCGGATCTCGTCAACCAGCGCAAGTGGGAGCTGCGTATCTGCGAGGTGCCCGAGGCCGGCAAGCGTAAAGTCACTTCACAGTCAGTGCTGTCATCAGGGCTCGTCGAGGGCGGGCTGGAGGCGTTTATGAAAACTCTCGGCTTCAAATTCGAGCACGAGTACTGGATAAATGGCTATGAGTTTGTGTTTGACGACATTGTCGTGCGCATCCATCGCATCTGTACTCAGGCTGCTCCCAAGCCAGCAGAAACCGTCATCGACGTCGACTCGAGCGACATGATGGCTGTAGATGACCAGGTTCTCGAGACTGGTCCCACTCGGTTCCGCCCATTAAGCCTGCTCGACAAGTCGGGCCAGTGGGTGATAGTCGCTTCCATTGATGTGAAGAACCTCACTGATCTCGAGAGCATCAACAAGTGCACTGCACAGCTTGAAAAGTTCCAGGCCGAGATGGCCGGTCTGTTTGAGCTCAAAATGCCCGACCGCAACAGCTTTGACACGCGTGTCAAGGCCCGATGAAGTTATGCCCTGTATACTAGTGTAGAGTAATAGCCACTGTAGACTACTTGCATCACACTCTGCACTTCAGCATTAATCGAGTTCTCCACTTCACAACTAGGTGCACTCAAATCGTATAATGCACTTCTCTACTAGAGTTCTTCAATCCATGTATATTAATGCAGTCTACTACTCTCTCCATTACTTCAGCTGGGCCTTGACGGCGTCGAGCTTTCTGCGCTTCTTGCGAAGCTCCTCCTCGCGCGCCGACTTCTTTTCTATGCCGTATTGCATCTTGCCGTACAGCTTCTTCTGCTTGTTGCTCATCATGATCTTGCGCAGCTCCTTCTCCTCCTTCTCCTTGTCCGCGGCAGTCTTCTTGCGCTTCTTCGTAGCAGCCTCGGGCGCGGCCTCGGAGAACTTGACTCCCGAAGCCTCCATCTCCAGCTCCTTCTGGAGCTGCAGACTGTCTTCAGCCTCATCATCCTCATCCTCCTCGTCCTCCTCATCTTCGTCACCTTCAACCTCTTCCTCCTCTTCCTCGTCAACCTCGTCCTCGAAGCCCTCGAAAGGCGCCTCGGGGTTGTAGTTGCTGGCATCACCCCACGGGCTCAGATGCGGCGGGAGCGTCTCACCAGGAGCGTAGTTGGCCACCGGCAGCAGCTGGCCCTTATTGATGGAGTCAAAGATCCACTGGGGCTGGATGTAGGTGCGACCGGGCACCTTGGAAGCAAGGGCGGGACGGTCGCAGATGTGGTGCGTGACCGACTTGAGGTCGACCTTGGCGAGAGCAGCCTTTGCATCGTTCGACTGCTCTTCGTCCTCGTTGTCAATGAGCTCGTCAATGGCGCTCTCGGAAATGACCTTTCCGTCAAAGGCCATGACGAGCACCTCGAGGATATCAAGAGGGACCTCACGGCCAATGAAGAAAGTGAAACCTGAGAGGAGAGCGCCCTCGGCGGCAGCAGACTCAGACGGCTGGGCGAGCACGTCGCTGGCAGCGGTCTCAGTAGCAGGCAGAGCATCAAAAGTGTCGAGCTTGTCATCCTCCTGCTCCTCCTCTTCCTCGTCCTCGTCCTCAGCCTCGTTGTCAGCGCTGACAACCTTGTCCATTTTGAGCTGGGCAGACGAAGTCTTAGTGGAAGTAGGGGTGGGCAGGCTAGGCAGCGCCGACGAAGCAGGCTGGCGCGACTCTAGGATGTAACCCGAGATACCACCAATACCTCTGAGTCTCGATGCGTTGATCTGGGGAGGGTACACAAGACCCGACTCGGTGTACAGGCGGTACAGCGTGAACTGGAGCAGTGTTGTGTAGAACTCGAGGAAGGTGAGCATGATACGGAAATCAATGTCGTCGGGCACGTTCTGAGGGAACTTGAACGGCACGAGCCAGCGGATATCCTGGCCCTTGACACGGGCCTCGTAGTAGACACCCTTGATGCTGACAAACACCTTGCGGATGAGCTTTTCGCGGGCGACAAACGCCATCCACTGGTTGCACAGCTTCTCGGCGTCCTGGGTGACGCGCGACGAGACGGCGTTAGTGGCGGGCATGGCGGCAAACAGAAACAGCATGCTGAGAGGGTCGTCAAGGTCGCGCAGAGCGTCCTGGAACGTCGGGTAGCGCTCCTTGATGATTTCGTCGAGCTTGTAGCGGGGACGGTTGTCGTCAAGACGTTTGGCATCTCCAACCTCACCACGGCCTAGAGCACGAGACAGCTTACGAGCAAAGATCTTGTGCTCACGGAACTTGTCCAGCACGGGCTCGTGCAGCAAATACTGAATGTCCTTGGCATAGTAGAAGGTAGTTGGTCTGGTGGAGCCCTTGTTGGCCTTCTTCTTGTTGCGGGGTTCGCGCGGGTAGATTCCCTTGAAGATGCAGAGTCGGCGGAAGTCAGCGAGCGAGACCTGCAGCTTTTTGACAGCCTGGGTTCGTGTGATGAAGTTCTTGGCCGCTCCGGCCTGGTGCTTCTTCTTGATACGCATGGTTGCAATAGATCAGAATTTTTTTGATTTTTCAGGGGATATATTTTTTCTTCAGCCGTCCAGCCGTGCGATGAAACCCACAACAGAGAACTAGCGAGGGAGAACAGAAGATAGCGAATGGAGGATAGGAATGGAGGATAAGTCAATTAATTCTATTAATTAATTCGTCCTAGTGGCAATTAATGTTTTCGATGCTAATGGCACACACTTAACCACGCATGCGGAGGATGAAGTTGACGACGACGGCAGCCAGCAGGAAGAAACACAGCATGGTAGGGCCGAATCGGTCATCGTAGGGGCCAGAGCCGCGGCGACGGATGGCGGCCGCACGCCAGTGGTAGGTGACGAGGGCATAGGCCATTGTGCTCATGGCGACAAGGGTGAAGATGCCGGCCGAGATGCGGCCAATGTGGTCACCAAAGTTGAGCAGGCCGACGGCGAGACCGCCGAGGATGACGGTGAAGTTGAGCCACGACAGAAAGGTACGCTCGTTGGCGAAGAAGACCTTGGGCTCGACGCGCGTGGGCAGAGCAATGCGCTTGCCTGGGTTAGCCCGATACAAGGATGTTTACAGCGGATTGCACGAATGGCACATGGTCAAATCGCACACTCGTCGAATCGAATCTTACTTACCGGGAGCCGACTGGAGGAGAGGGGCAGTGGGGGCCATTGTGAAGGAGGATGAGACTAAATACACGAGACGTTGGCAATAGCGGAGTCAATCAGGAATTGACGGTGCTGCTGGCCAAAAATTTTGTGATGATAAATATTAGGAAAGAGAGCCGGGACAATGGACTCGAGCGAAAATCCCTTTTAATGCGGTACCTTTGTCTTGGACGGGGCGGCTAAGCAGCACCACCCGCCGATATGCACTACCGGCGCCCTCGCTGGGCACAGATTCTGCCTAGCAGCCTGCCAGCCTCCTGTAGTGGCCAATGGCGCTTTTAGCTGCTTTGGGGGGGCCTTGTAGCGGTCAGTCGTCGACAGCAAGTCGGCCACGCACGTGCGCCATCCCAATTGGGATATGCTGCGGGCGGCTGCACCTACGGCTGGTAACCAGGGCAGCGGAAGCGACGGTCGAGGTACGGAGAGGTGAAGAAGGGACGGGGAAAGAGGATGGCAGAGGAAAAGACGAGGCGAGGAGCACAACTAGACGCTGATATGCTATTGGTCTTCACCTGCTGGGCGCAACTGCGCGCTCAAGACTGGTTTCGAGCTGGCACGCATATGCATATGGCCTGCATACAGCCATGCCGTTTTGGGAAGCAGCGATGGTAGTGCTTAAGGAGCATCCAAAAGCGGGATTTACCGTCGATGTAATCTGACTGGACTAACGCTCCTATACAGCTGAAGTGCACAGCAGACTGCCAGTTATACACGGCTGGATTAGACGGCTTGAGCTACAGCCAGACAGCTGGCAATGAAGAGGCTTGTATAGCGATAACTCCAGTCTTACCGTCCAGTATACCGTCCAGTATACTGTCCAGTATTACTAACATTGACTGATATTAGCAGGAGACTATAGAGATTACTATATCACTGGATTACTACAAGACCTAGGACCAGCTTCAGCGTTGTACTGTAGTAGTCTTATCGTTGGCTCTCACAAGCACCAACACCCGGTAGCGGGTAAGGCCGTTATGCCATTAAGCGTACTCATAGAACCTAGCGCCAGAGGTTCAGGTGAGCTGGTAACATTCACACTCACGCAAGTACATCCCTCTTAATTCCCCCGTGCTGCGCTCTACATCTCTCTACTCCCTCGTCGCTGTCCAACCGTACTTCGGACTGTCGTACTGCTCTCTTTCTGCCCTTCGTACTCTACTCTACTGTAAGTCACTTCCTTCATTGGCACAGCCGTGCCCCTATGTACATGGCAGCTCCTGGCCTTCACCTACCAAACGATGACCTGCGACGGCTCTGCTGGTAGATGCGCTGCGACAGAATCCAGCCCCAGACAATCCCCACTAGCGACCCAGCTACATGGCCCGCGTAGTCGGATCGACCAAACCGCTTCACCATGCCCACCATGTTGTAGGCAAGCGTGCCCATAAACACGGTCCACGCACCAACAGGCAGAGGGAGGCCGAGCAGTGCCAGCTTCGCATGCGGCGCGACATACGTGAAGATGCCAAAGATTGTAAACACAGCACCACTGGCTCCCAAGCTCGGCACATTGACAAACTGCTTGATCAGCACGGGCAGAAGCAGTGATCCGAGCGACGAAATGACCGCTCCGTCAATGTACGCAGCCAGAAACTGGTCCGAGCCCATCCATCGGCACACCGGGATACCAAAGTTGTACAGCACAAACATGTTGACTCCCAGATGCAGCACCTCCTGGTGGCTAAACGCAGACCCGAGCATGCTCCACAAATGAAATTGGCTGTCCTTGTGCAGCAGACCGTAGTGGTACATGAGCCGTGACCCCCGGCGGGTCTTCCACAGGGCAAACCCGGCAATGTTCGCGGCCATGAGTCCGTATACGACGTAGTCCGGATTCCGCTGCAGCCAGCTAAACCCGGGGATGCGCATAATCAGAGGCAGAGCAATCGCCGTCACAGCCACCGTCCCGATCGTGAACAAAATCGGCTGTCGGTGGTTACGAAGGATGTTGAGAATGCGGTTCCCTCCACCCCAGCCAGAGCCCTTTGATCCCCAGTTACCGAGGTCTCGGTGCGTCGCCATTCCGCGCGACTGAACTCGTGGAACTCGGCTCCACACCGAGCTGCCACCCGGAGCCCTCACAGACAACTTGGAGGCACCACGGCCGCCAAAACCCGGTACGACGGATTGGACCGGCTTGGGTAGGGACAGACGGACCGGCCTCAGCAGCGCCTGCCGACTCGTATTGCTGGCAAAGAACCGTGTCCTGGCCTCGAGACGGCCCCATGCTCGCGCATTGCGCACAAAAAACGAACCTGGCTCGAGAATCATGGCCGTAACGAACCATGTCTGGGCGAGGAGAGGTATAACCGGTGAAGGTGCAGTTACCCGGCCACATGTTGAAATTTCAGGAAAAATCCGTTCCACGATAGATACAAAGCTGTAACAATGATTATTCCGGTGCGGTGCTTTTCTTGTGGCAAGGTGAGTCTCGGCAGTAACGAGTGTTGTGTTATGGATGCTACAGACAAACTTTCGTAGTTGTGAACAGTTTTGTCGTGCCCCGACCACGACGCTTCACGTTTGTCATGTCTAACTCAGGTCATTGGAGACAAGTGGGAAACGTACCTTTCCTACCTTCAGGACGAGAGCCTGTCAGAGGGAGATGCTCTTGACAAGCTCAACCTCAAGCGATACTGCTGCCGCCGTATGATCGTGAGTACCAGGTGTGCCTACTTAAGTACATGCTAACCCAGCTCACTCACGTGGATCTGATTGAAAAGTTCTTGCGATACAACCCGCTTGAGAAGAAGGAGTTCTAAGCATTATTTATTAAATAAATAGGCATTTGGTCATCCCAGGACCAGCTCGTAGAGGATGATTGTGATGTTGAAGGCGATGAGGAATGCTGGGTTAGACACTGCGAGATGGCAAAGCTGCCAGATGAAGCTGCAACAACACTTACGTCGCATAACCGTGCGTGTAGCCTTGATGAGGCCCAGTAGCTTTGATTTGACTGACTCGTCGTTGGTCGATCCGAATCCCTGGTTCTCTCCTGCCGCGTCCCATCCAACTGTGTTAGCCTCAGTAGACTGGATCCAATCTGTGTCCAGTAATCGAGTAATCGAGTCGTTTCAGGCACGGACTAAGGGGCCAACACGCAGTTATATCTGGTGCTACTAGCTCATTGTCTCGTCCCTCTTTTCGTCCTGGTTCTCTCGTCCTGGCTCTCTCATCCTGGATTGCCCTGGATTGCTCCACTGTACTCACGTCTTGCAATGAACCGCTCCTCACTCAGGATGGCCACCGCATTTAGCAGCAGAACCACCACTGCGTTAGCATTGTACACACACGACTGTGCTCCACCCACCGTAATACAACAGTCCTAGACCAAACATGATCAAGACACCAGAGCCAAAAGTGACCGTCGCGAACTTATTTGCCCGAACCCGTGCCCCAGGGCCAATATAAATAAAAAGTCACCTCAGGGGCAATTGCTATCCACCCCTGAAAGTATTCGACATCAGTACTGTTGTGACTATTTGCCAGATATATATCCAGTTCTCGGCTCTTGTTGTCGTTATCGCTCCTGATCTAATAGCCCTCGTCTCAGCACTCTCTTGGGCTAACCGGACCATGCGCTAAGATGCTAGCCAAACGCAGCACTGTCATGACGGGCTCGCGATTGGTCTCGCGCGCTTTTGGCCATCTCGCTACTGCGCGCCGGGCCCCGCCAGTCCGTCGGTCGCACATGCTGCGCACACTCAACTCTGGCAGTGGGCTGCTGCTTAACAGCCGACCGCTAGCCCGTGCTCTACACACTCCCGTGCCGGTTCATGCTTCGCGGCAGTTTTCTATTTATTCGATCCCCAAGTTCTTTGCCAAGGTGGTCCGCGTTCCCGCAGCAGCGGCAAGTGCCGTTGTCGGCGGTGCTGCTTATGTCAACTATAAAGTCCAGGAGGCTACAGGGTACACCTCTGAGAAGATAAACCAGGCAACGGAATGGGCATCGTCTGCATACGACCGAGCTAGAGACGCGATCCAGAGCGTCGAGCTGCCTGATTTCAGCTTGGGCATGTTCATGGGTTCAAAGGACTCAAGTGGGTCCGGTGGCTCAAATGGTTCTGGCTCGCCTGAAAACTCGGACCCGGAGCCATCTGGAGATGGCAACGGAGCAGCAGGACTCGCTGGCGCGGCCGTGGCTCTAGGTCTCGACGACGACGATGAGACCGAAGCGTCTGAAGACCAGATGATGGTGTTGACCAAGAAGATGATTGAGATCCGTGGTATTCTGCAGAGGGTCGACGAATCGGACACCCTGCAGCTGCCGTCGATTGTCGTTATCGGCTCGCAGAGTTCGGGCAAGTCCTCTGTTCTCGAAGCTATTGTCGGCCATGAGTTCCTGCCCAAGGGTTCCAACATGGTGACGCGCCGGCCCATTGAGCTGACGCTAATTAATACGCCCGACTCAGCAGCCGAGTACGGCGAGTTCCCCGCTCTCGGTCTAGGAAAGGTTACGGACTTTTCGCAGATCCAAAAGACGTTGACCGACTTGAACTTGGCCGTCCCTGAAACGGAAGCTGTTTCGGACGACCCAATTCAACTCCACATCTATTCGCCAAACATCCCTGATTTGACTCTCATTGATCTACCTGGGTACATCCAGGTTGCCGCATCGGATCAGCCTGGCAGTCTCAAACAGCGAATCAACCAGCTTTGCGAGAAGTACATTCAGGCACCCAACGTGATCCTCGCCATTTCGGCTGCCGATGTTGATTTGGCCAACTCGAGTGCTCTTCGTGCTAGCCGGCGCGTGGATCCTCGCGGCGAACGCACTATTGGTGTCATCACTAAGATGGACCTTGTCGACTCTGAGCGTGGTCGCCAGATCCTCAACAACAGTGCTTATGCTCTGCGCATGGGCTATGTGGGTGTGATAACTCGGGCCCCAGCTCCGTCCGTAGGCCTGTTTCGACGCACGTCCAACATTAGCTCGCTCGTGAGCCAGAATGAGCAAAACTACTTTTCGCAGCACGAAGAGTACTCTGATTGCACGGTTGGAACGCTGCAACTCCGACGCAAGCTCATGACTGTGCTTGAGCGCACGATGGCTAACAGTCTCCAGCCGACTTCAGAGGCTATCCACCAGGAGCTTGAGGAGGCTGCTTACCAGTTCAAGGTCGAGTATAATGATCGCGTGCTCACCCCACAGACATATCTCGCCGGATCTGTTGACAGCTTTAAGCTGGCATTCAAGGACCTGACAAACCAATTGGGCAGGGATCAGGTTCGAATGTTGTTGAAGAGCACACTGGATCAAAAGGTGTTGGATATTTTGGCTCAGCGATACTGGAACAAGCCGGATCAAGCTGCTTCATCAATGTCGAGCTTGGAACCCCCTCTGAGCGAGCTCTCCAGTGCTGCTGCTGATGACACGTTCTGGCACCGCAAGCTCGATGCGTCGACATCGGCACTGACAAAGCTCGGCATAGGGCGCATGTCAACGAGTCTCGTCATTAAGACGCTGACGGCAGAGATGGACAATCTCGTTTCTGGAACCAACTTCCGCAACCATCCCTTTGCAACCAATGCGATTCAAGAGGCAACGGCCGATATTCTGAATATGCGTTTCTACTCGACGGCAGACCAGGTCGAGAACTGCATCAAACCATACAAGTACGAGGTCGAGGTCGAGGATCGTGAGTGGGTCAGCTCTCGGGAGCATGCCTATAATCTTTTGAAGGAGGAGCTGCGACAGTGTGATGCAGCGCTCTCGTCGACTATGAAGGCTGTGGGTAAGAACAAGCTGACTCAAGTCATGAAGTTTATTGAGAGCTCGCGCGAGGTTGGCAATGTCAATGTCAATGCTGGCGAGGGTTCCGAGGCATTTGGCTTCTCTCAAGCACTGCTCAACAAGGGCCGCGAGGCGATCTTCTTGCGAGACCGCACCGATATTCTCAAGATGCGCATGGCTGCGGTTAAGTCACGCCAGTGCAAGTCTAAGACGAACAAGTACTTGTGCCCTGAAGTGTTTCTCGACGTTGTGGCCGACAAGCTGACGCAGACAGCAGTGTTGTTCCTCAACGTGGAGTTGCTGTCTGACTTTTACTATAATTTCCCGCGTGAGCTGGACAACCGTCTGGGCAAGAACCTCAGCGAGGAGCAGATTGAGATCTTGGCGAAACAGGATCCCAAGATCAAGCGACACATTGAGCTGCAGCAGCGAAAGGAGCTCCTCGAGCTGGCACTCAGCAAGATTGAGGGTGTCATTGAGCTCCAGAAGTCCAAGTCGCGACAGCATCTGAAGCGAGCGAAGTCACGGCAGCCACGTCATCATTGATGCGTATGAATTATGATATATACACTCCACTGAGCTAATAAATATGCAGCGAGGCCAGGTTAAGTACAAAGGGCGGTAAAGGGACATACGACGTGCAGTCTCCACAGATTAGCGCCTTACAAGCGCATGGCACGGAGGATCTGGTCGAACTGGGATGCGAGCCACCTCGTCGTGCTGGGCATTCGAGCGATGCGAACGAGGCTCGCGGTGGCAGCGACGAGGGTCGCAAAGTAGAGGGTAAAGGTATCCCGTCTGTACTGCTTCCCCACCCATTGGAACCATTTCTTGTAGCCCCAGATGGTGTGGTGCGCAGTCAGCAGCACGAGAGGAGCAAACGTCACCCACGACAGAAGCGGGTACTTGTGGAAGATATGCGCAATGTACTGCAGCGACACGAGGGACGAGTCGCCGAGAACGCGTTCGGGAGCAGCGCGGACAACAATATAGTGGCCAACGACAAATGGTAGTAGTACCAGTCCCGATACAGAGACGGGCGACAGCCGAGGGAATCGCCACTGTTCGTAGTACTTGCGGTTGAGGTACACTTCGTGAGCTCTTAAGATGAGGCCTGAGGCGACATGGACTGCCAGGGAACCGAGAACGAGCGTTGGCTCAACCGTCGGGCCCTGGTAGATGGCGCGCGTGAACTGCATCGTCGAGTCAGCACCCGATAGCGAGTACATGGGAGCTACGATGACGGAGCCGGCATGCATGGCGAGAAAGGCCGAGAAGGAGAAGGAAGAGTAGCGCTGGGCTCGCTGGAAGAAGCGGAAGAAGCCGCCATGAGCGCGCGGTAACGGCTCTTCTCCCGGTGGAGGGCTCGGAGGGAGCGATTCTGGCTCTGGCGGCACGACCTCGAGGGCATCACTGTTTAGCTTCGGCATGTTAAGTTATGAGGAATCATCAATTGCATCGCACGTTATTGGCCAGCCGTTCGCTCAGCCGTTCGCTCAGGGGGGATGTGGGGTAGGGCAGATCACGGATCGTAGAACATGGATGCGGGGATAACTAGAACTGGAATGAGTAATGCTATTACTATGTCTATATGCCAGCTAGTCATCTACAAATCCTGCTTGACAAACTTCTTGCCGGGAGCAGCGGGACGGAGGCGATAGACAGCAATGCCGTGACGGGGCACCTCGGCGGTGATGGAACCGCCCTCCTCGACCTGGCCAATCTTCTTTCCGAGCAGGACGGGGTCGCCACGAGCGAGACCCTCGGCGTAGCTCGACTCGGTGCTGTTGTAGAGCCAGCCTTTGCTCATGGCGTCCTTGACCGAGGTCTTGCCCGCGATGATCGACTCGGCCTCGGACTCAGAGATGCGGTTGCCGTACAGGTCGTAGATATCCCACGCCTGCTGGACCTGGGGCGCAGTGCCACCCGTGCCGCTGTCGACAAAGATGTCGGCGAGCGAGGCGGTCATGCTGCGCGAGACGTTGCCGGCATTGACCAGAGCCACTACCTCGTCACCGCCGTAGAGACGGCCAGACCACATGGCGATTTCGCCCTCACCGTACTCGTCGACCTCGTCGACGTAGTAGCGCCAGCGGCGTGCAACCGACGAAGCAAGAGGGTCCTGGTTGACAGCCAACAAAGCCGGGTTCGTGTAGATGCTGTAGGCCTGAGGAGTGAAGGTGCGCAGGTCGTTACCCATCATGAGCGGCGACTTGAGCAGAGCCCACATGGCGAAATGAGTCTTGTACTCCTCGTCAGTGCTGCCACCGTTGCCGACCTCGAGGATGTCGAGATCGTTGAAAGCTCCGGGACGAGCCTTGGACACCATGTTGGCAGCCTTGTTCATGACGTTGAGGAACGAGCAGAAGAAGCCGGCCAGCTTGCAAATGAACTCGTCGCCTGTGCACGGGCAGCGCTGATCGGGTCTGCTGAAGGCATCGTACAGATCACCGGCCATACGCCACGAGTTGGAGATGGTAGGGGCCCAGTCCCACGGCGAGTCCTCACCCCAGTTGCACAGCGAGTACACGATGGGGCGGCCCGTGGCGACCAGCGCGTCGGACATGCGCTTGTAACGGTTGAAGCTGAGCTGGGGCGTGCCGTACTCGCCCTCGTTGAAGCAGTTGTCGTACTTGAAGTAGTCGACGGCCCAAGCGGCCATTGAGTTGGCATCAGCGACTTCGTGGCCCAGTGAGCCCTCGTAACCGGCACACGTCCACTTACCAGCAGACGAGTACATGCCGAACAGCAGGTCTTTCTCGTGAAGCGCGTCGGCAACAGCACGCATGCCATTGGGGAACTTGATCGGATCAGCCACGAGTGAACCGTTTTCTCCACGGCCCTGCGACCAGCAGTCGTCCAGCACGACGTAGTTGTAGCCGACATCGCGTAGACCCAGATCCACGAGTAGCTGAGCGTGGTCCAGCAGAAGCTGATCGTTCACGTCGCACTCAAACGTGGCCCAGTTGTTCCAGCCCATAGCAGGCGTCATGGACAGTCCGTTGTAGCTGGCAGGCACTCCATTGAGCTCGGCAGTGGCTCCCACGAGCGCCGTCGCCACTGCAACGAGCCAATTGGTTCGTGATCTGGTCATTGTATGTGAGAGAGTATGAAAACGTAATCTGGTTCTCCACCTCACTTATATACCTCGGAGAATCGCTCGGTACCCCACACCCCGAGAATCTTTCCGGCGCGGCGCATCCAAACGATCTCCGGACACACGGCTGATCTCCGAGAAACGTTCCAAAGTACGTCACAGCGGTGACAGCGGCATTCCCATTCAGGGGGTCGTGCCGCAGGTAGATTCGGCAGATTCTCGGAGGTAGCTGGCCACGGGCTGTAGGCTTGGCACTGACAGGCTGATGTGCCCGAAGGTCGCGCCGAGGGCTAAAGGAACTACCGAGCCCCGTGTACGGCTGGTGCGCGGCTGGTGCGCGGCTAACACTTATCCCGCCAACGGCAATATTTGAGCATTAACCTGTGTTGAACCATGGAGATGGAGATGGATGTGGAGGACCTAGCGGTACCGGCCGTCAAGCACGAGTCCGGGTCATCGGATGCGACTGTGTCGCCCGAGCCCGAGGGCGACGACGCGTCGCAGGACCGTATGGACAACCTCAAGCTGATCCAGCTCGAGAACATGGCTGCGAATCCAGCCAGCACGCGTGCCGTCGAGATCAAGAGGGCCACGCTCAAGAAGCAGCCGGCCAAGGCAATGCCCAAGAAGCGCAAACTGTCGCCTAAAGTCACCAGCGGTGAGCTGTTGTACTGCACATGTCACAAACCGCAGAACGGCAGGTGGATGATTGGCTGTGATTTCTGCCCCGACTGGTTCCATGGAGACTGTGTCGACATGAATGAGAAGAAGGCCGAGCTTGTCGTCAAGTTTGCATGTCCGCGATGTGTCGAGTTGGGGCGTGTCGGCGTTTGGAAGCGCCGGTGCCGACTGCCCGGCTGCTTGAACCCGCTGCCGGCAGTAGGTTCGCAGCGGTCCAAGTATTGCAGTCGCGAGCACGGTGTACAGTTTATGAAACTGTATGTGCACTCGATAGCTGGCGTTAACGATAGCCAGCTGGCAGCCATTTTGGGTTCGGCAGGTAATGTCGAGACGCTGCGCAGCCTTGGCTCAAAACGACCGGAGATTCCTCTTGACAAGGTCGAGCTGTCGCTGGATCCTGCTGCTCTGGCCGAGATGAATAAAGAGCGCGAGGGGCTGCAGCAGAAACTGGCGCGGTTGCAGAAACGCAAGGACTACATCCAGCAGGCGCGCGATCGCACGAAGCATGTCAACGAGGAAATCGCTGCTGAACTCGGCAAGAAGCGTGACGTGTGTGGCATGGACGAGAACCTCCTCGACTCCGAAACGCTGCCCGATGCATTCCCCTGGACAGCTGATCAGGGGCGCGAGGGCATGTGCCTCGTGGAGAAGCGCAAGTGTCTTCGTCATGGCGGATGGCAGGCCATCATGCTGGACGACGCACTGTTATGCGAACGTACGTATCACGAGGAGCTCGACAGGCTCGACAAACAGTACAACCGTCTGCTCGACGAGCAGCGCACGAGACTCCTAGAGGCTCTGTAGATATAATGAGTAATGACCGTATTGATCCGCAGGCATAGACTTAGGACTCCTCGTGAATGAGTTGAGGACTAAACCTGAGAAGCAGTAAGCTGTTGACAGCTGGTGAAGTTAGTTAGTGGGCTATTCCGGCTCGTCAATCGTCCTACGTTGCTGAAGTTACTAGCTATTCCCTCTCGTCAGTCTTCTACATTCCCGACTACGCGCCCTCTTATAATACATCTATTCGTTACACGTCACTCCTGCTCTTGTTCCACTTCTGGCTCGTGGTCGACAATCGCAGAGGCCACCTTCCAGACCTGGACGACATTGTCCTCAGACGCGGACGCAACGACCCACGGCTCAGCAGGGTGCCATGAAAAGTCCGAGATTTTGTTCGTGTGGCCGCCGTGGATGAACAGCAGCTCAGGAGGGCCCTCCTGCTCCTCCTGACTCGTCTGGTCCGCGTACATGAGACTGAGGTCCCAGATGTTGATGCGACGATCCGAGCCAGACGACGCAAGCACCGACTCGTCGTGCGGAGACCACTGCACGCTCGACACGTCGGCCGAGTGGCCGCGCAGCGTGTAGATGGCGACGCCTGGACGGCGCAGATCCCAGATATTGACGGTGTCGTCGCTCGACGCAGATGCAAACACGTACTCGTTGAACGGGTTGAAGTGGATACCGTTGACGGCCTCGGAGTGCGCGCTATCGTACGAGTGAACCGACTTTTGCAGGCTGCGCGTGTCGAAAATACGAATCGACAGATCCTCGCCGGCCGATCCAAAGACGTGCGGAGTTGTCGCCGACCATTGCACGTCATTGACATACGACGTGTGCTCCGAGATGACCGTCTTGGGGCCCTCGGGCTGGCCCTGCGACACATCCCACAGAGCAATGGTACCGTCTTCAGTACCAGTGAGGAGTTGACCACGGTAGTGAGGAGCCCACGACAGCGCCCAGCCCTCCTTGGTGTGGTGCTTGAGGCGGTACTCGGGCGTGCACAGGTGCGACTCGGAGTGCTCCGGCAGCTTGTTGCGGTCGAACACAAGCGTATCACCCGACGGAGTCAGCGTTGCGATGAGATTCGGGTCCAGCGGCGAGTAGCGCGCCTTGTTCACCTCTCCCTCGTGGTCGATCTGCTGCGTGACATCGATCTTGTTAAGAATCGTGCCGGTGTGGTCTCCGTGCGGGAGGTCCACTTTGGCCACTTGCACGTAATCGTGGTCGTTCTGGAACGTGTTTGTACCGAGAAGTAGACTCCATGTCGAGTAGTAGTCACTCTTGGCCGATTCCGGTAGCCATTGCACCGTCAGTGATGGCCACTTGAGCGCCTTGGACACAAGTACATCATATAGAAACGGCGACTGCTTCTTCCAGATCTTGTATTCTGCGTTAGACCAGGTTTATACCTAGACACTCATGACTCACCCTCGTTTATAAGTTTCTCATTGATCTGGAACTCCTCCTCGAGATGCGCCTCCTCCTTGGGCTTGTCTTCGACGGGCATCGTTGTGGAGAGGGCTGGCGTTCGAAACAGTTATAAGGCTGAGATGTACGGCTGGTGTAAGTCACGTGCCTGGTCTCAAAATAGTGGGGTAAGGGCACGAACCGCGAAGGCACAGTGAAGTGACGGTTGACAAGCTCACAGACGGGTGCTGGCTTCAATTGGCAGCGCTGTTATGTGCTTGATTGGAAGTAAAGGACACTCGTGAGGGGTGTTTGAAGGAAGAAGTCTATGCCCGACTCTGAAGTCTACTCCTTCCCTCGCTTCAAGCTCGCTTCAAGTACCCCTCACGAGTCCCTAGGGACTGCCTACACTTGCCTGGGCGACCTCCAGCTATCAGCGAGCACATACGAGGCACCAGCCGTGGGCAGTCCGTCCTTCACTGGCCACGGCTGGCTGTGGACTGGCGATGGTGCTATGTGGAGCTTCTAGTAACGTGCGGCTGATGATTTCCCAAAATGGAAAACAGTCACGGTCTCACATATACGCGGAGGTTGGGGTGTAACTTTTCACCCATTATTCGATACATGTCAAAGTCGACGTTCACCGCATCTATCAACCAAGACAAAATGGTGAGTTGAGCAAAGCAGTACGCTGACAGAGACAGAACACAACTAACTAATAGAGCGACGCCGTCACCATCCGAACCCGCAAGTTCATCCGAAACCCCCTGCTGGGCCGCCGCCAGTTTGTGGTCGACGTCCTGCACCCCAACCGCGCCAACGTCTCCAAGGACGAGCTCCGTGAGAAGCTGGCCACCATCTACAAGACCGAGAAGGACGCCGTGTCCGTGTTCGGTTTCCGCACCCAGTTTGGTGGTGGCAAGTCGACCGGTTTCGGTCTCATTTACGACTCTGCCGAGGCCCTCAAGAAGTTTGAGCCCCGCTACCGTCTCGTCCGTTACGGCTTCGCCGAGAAGATCGAGAAGGTCTCCAAGATACAACGCGCACAGAAGAAGAACCGTGGTCTCAAGGTCTTTGGTACTGGCAAGCGCCAGGCCAAGCGTACTCGCGGAGAGTAAACGCCTGTATGATGATTGGCTGCCCATCCTAGCCAGACTAATGCACTTGTGTATAAAATGAAATAGCAAGCGTGCTGTGTTAGACGATAGACGACAACAGTAGACGAATGTTTTAGATGACTACTAGATGAATGTCTTAGACGACTATTAGAAGTGTCGCGCTCTGGTGCTGCCTAGCTGTGTACAGGTTGCTATATTATAGTATGCGCTATAGATGTCAGCCGTG
The DNA here is from genome assembly GCA_030570555.1 of Sugiyamaella valdiviana. Lineage (NCBI taxonomy): Eukaryota > Fungi > Ascomycota > Dipodascomycetes > Dipodascales > Trichomonascaceae > Sugiyamaella > Sugiyamaella valdiviana. The sequence continues at coordinate 984,841 of JAJLWF010000001.1, forward strand.
CCAGAGATATCTGGCCAGCCATGGCGAGTTTACACGACTAGCTTCGCTTTTCAGACGAGCGGGCTAAACCATTAACTTCGCTTCTCAGAGGTAGCGGGCTGAGGTTCAAAGGCACGGTAGGAAACCTGAAGGCCCGAGAGCCATGTCATTGCCAGAGCCAGCACAACGAGCAGAAGAAGCGACGTAAGGCCAGTCATGAAGAGGCCAGGGCTGAAGAACTGGTATTCGGCAAACAGAGACGAAGTGTCGAGCGTGAATTGGCTCTGCTCGGCCTTGACGCTGTCCTCAGTCGTGTGCTCGCTGACAGTGGCCTTGGACGGCTCGGCCACGGCGCCCGTCTCGCCGGCATAGATGATAACGTAGTTTCCGCTGGGCAGTTTGTGCAGGACTGAGCCCAAAAGAGCATCGTTGCTCTGTAGTTCTACCTCGCGCTCGGCCGCATCAGCGGACAGAGCATTGAAGTCCATCTCAATGACTCGCGGCGTCATATCAACATAGGGGGTGAACGAGCCGGAAACGGTATCAACAACCATACGCTCAGCATTGCACCGGTCAGCGACAAACGAGCGGATCCTGTCAGCCATTTCACTGACAGTCACATCGCCAGTGTACAGTGACGGCAACTCATGTGTATAACGAGCCTTTAACCAGACCGATGAAAGGTAAGGCATGTAATCTTGTTGCAGGTCGTCATCAGTAACGCCCGGCTGAGTGACGACAATGTAAGCATCATACACACATTGGCCAAGGGGCCCCTGGACGCTACCCGCAAAGCCCGCTGTCGACCAGCTATCGGGCTGCTCGATCAAATCCGCCCCTTTGCCAATGACGTCGTGAAGGTTCGACGCAAACAGCACTGGCGCCGTAGCAGCCGCAGCCGCACGCGCGCCCAGCACAGTTGCCAGTGCTGCGCTTAGCACGCCTGTCAGTCGCGTCATTGCAATGAACAGTGTTGTGGATATGTGCAATTGACAATGAACAGCCACCAAAGTAGTACAATGAATACAACGGAATACATTTACAAGCATAGGTGTGTGGTTGTAGTGCGCCCCGTACAAGCATAAAATGCCTGGGCTGCCCTATCCCGCCGCCCCGGTATCGGCTTGACGATAAGCTAAGGTTCACGGAGTTAATCTCGCAAAGGCGCAAGCGGTTGGGTTTTTGTAGTACCGAGCTCGTCCTTCAGTGTCTTGTTCCGTTTTGTCACCAAAACTCGCACTTTCACGAGTCTTAGCCCACTGGCCAGGCTTCACCCGACCCTCATTCTCATCTGAAACATTCGGAGCTTCGTTCCGCTTCACTTGCTCTGATCTGAAGGTTCTAGCTTTGGTTCAACGTTCTCTACGCCTGTCTCTGTCTTTGTTACGACTTGTTAAGCTACAGGTCCTACATTCTACTGTATATCACCGCTACATCACCGCTCAAGACTTGTCTCTCCCGAACTCGTGTCTCCTCTTTAAGACTGCCCCGAGAATGCTATGCCAGCCATGACTGCTGCCAAAACAGAAGGCATCTCGAAAAAGGGCAAACCAAGAGGCATCCGACACGACCGAGACTGCTTCACATGCCGTGCCCGCAACATCAAGTGCGATCTGAACCGGCCCATTTGCATGCCATGCGCCCGTGACAATGTCACCTGCGAAGGCTATCCGAGCAGAGTAGTCTGGGCCCAGCAAAATGTCGCTGCTCCACCAGCGAGGAGAGCTTCACGCTCCCAGCCCAAACACGAGTCGGTCGTCAACAGTCTTCCGGCACCTCCGACGACTGTGACGACTCTGACGACTCCTCTGGTGGCATCAGTCATTGCAATGTCTCCTCCAAAGCCAACCAAACCTGACTCACCTGCTCCATCAATGTCGTCGATACACACACTTTTGTCGAAATCCCAGTCGCCTCCAATAGTGTCTCCTGATTGGTCCGAGAGCACACCAAGCAACCCGAGTGATTCGGATTCAAAAGCACAGGGCTCCATGTCCACGGATCTGTCTCCCGGGATGCTCACCAAAATAGAGCACGACCCATTTGCATGCCTCTCCGAAGGTCTTGACGACGACGTTGATCCTATGCGAATAACAAACTTCCTATGGGGAGTCAAGGCCATACTGGCCGCTTTCAACCATGCCAAGCAGACGAACACGAGCATGGAATCGCGCGAAAACATTGAGAAATCCAAGATCCTCTCGACAATTTGGAAGTTTGTTTCAGCATGCCTCGATCACAACAACACATCTCTGCACTCGGAGCTCACTTCACTACAAGTCAAGGCGAAGGCCATCGAGGAACTGCAGAAGTTTATCAACGACGGTGTGCTCGAGGCAATATTCTCTATTCTGGCGTTTACATACCTCGACGTCTGCCAGGGCTCGTTTGGTTCGTGGCACCGTCACTTGCAAGGAGCCCGGTCACTTCTTGACGTACACTGCCAGGACCAGCCCCAGCTGTTGTTGGCTTTCAAAAATACGCCAGGGCTGCACCACGCCGTGACGCTACTTAACTGGTACGACATCACTGGCGTCCTCGCTTGTCAGAACCGCTCGCTCATTTTTGAAGACTGGCACCGCGAGACCATCGACAACCGGTTTTTCTCGCTTGTCGGCTGCCCAAAGGACATTTTCTTCATTTTTGCAGAGCTTTTTAAACAGACTCCTGCTCCGCTAGAATGGCTTGGACACGCGCTGGACCATGTACTGCGCATTGATCCGGTAGAGGTGACGCTCGCCGAGCGGGCTGGTAATGCCTGGAAGTATGCGTGTCTCCTCACGGCGCTCGAGCGCTCCGACTCGGATAACTCGACGTTTGCCCTGCCACTAGACACGCTGGTCGGCCACATCTGTGGGCGGATAGCCAGCATCCCGTTTGACACGGCTCTGTCGCAGCACATGGCCGTCGTCGTCTTCATAGCCAGCCGGCACGCCGTACGCCAGGAACACCGCGACGTGATCCGTAAATATTGGAGCTTTTGGGCATCTGAGAAGTTCCCGCTCTACCCCGATGCTCTGTGGGCTTGCGAACAAACGTGGAATCGCCTTGATTTCGCTGAAGAGTAACTAGTAGGCTCGCCAAGTATGATCGTCGCAGTGCAGCCGTGCGACCCTGCATTACCCCTGAGTATCAGGCCTCAAAATCTATCTATCTCCACAACATGACTAGTGTCGTGCGCAACATGGCCATTCTCAACGTTGGAATGGTGACGCTGTTTGCGCAGCAGATCCTGCTGTATCTTGTATGCGTCATCGTGGCGTCGCGCCTTGGCCGTCTTGTGCTCCCAAAGGATACTCGGGCGACGCTCGACGTGTGGGCATCGTGCCGGTTCTGGCGCAACGTCGACTTTGTCAAAGAGCGATGGATGCGCGTTCATCTGACCGGCGACCTGTTTGATCCCAGGGCCTCTGCTCTCGTCATCAGTAAGTCTGTCAGTACCAGTACCAGCGAGGTCTAACACAGGCAACCACCTCTCCGCCATGGACTACCTTGTGCTCGGCAGTCTGTGCCACAGCAGCCAGGTCCGCGGCCTGTGCAGCTTCTGTACATGGAGCCGCTGTTCTCGAATCCCTGGTGTGCGCTCGCTACTCCGAGCCTGGCGTGGTTCTCCAGAGTGGACTCTCTCTGAGAGCCAGCTCAGTCGCGTTGCCGAGCAGCAGCTCGCTAACTCGGGCCCTGCCTGTAAGTTGCCACTCACGCCTATACATGGTCTCTCCCAGCTAATCCTAACACAGGGACGGTGCTGTTTCCTGAAGTCGTGGTTCCTGATGCTGAGTTACTCATGCGCCAGCGGCCCATTCTAGCGCACGCCGGCGCTCACGAGCTCAACCACCTCGTGTACCCGCGATTCGGTCCGTTTGTCCAGCTGGCTCTGCTGCTCCGTCATTGCGGTGTCTCGCTCGTCTACGACTTCACCATCACCTACTGGCGCCGAAACGCCGATGGAGAACTCGAGCGAGCTGTCCCCAGCATGACCGACCTCCTGGCCAGCCAGGACCCGCTTGAGGTTGTAGTCGACGTCCGCCGCTACCGACTCAAGTTGTGGAACCGTCATAAGCAGCGCAAATGGCTGGAGGACCGCTGGACTGCCAAAGATAGGCTGCTTAGCCGCGACTCCAAGGCTATCTGGAAGAGCGTGCGCCCTGCATCTCCACCGGATACTCAGGCTCCGTAAGGTGTTCATTTGAATCGTGGAGTCCTACTCGCCTATCATTTGTATTATTACCAATGTATCAATGTCGAAGTCTAGATTACAGTCGAATGCGATTACAGTCGAATGCGTAGAGGCTTGTCATATCTTTCCTCTCAAACTACCGAGTCATGAATGCATTATGGCTCATGCCACTTCTAGCTCACTATATGGACTTGATCTTGTCGGCAAGCTCGTCGACCTCGGAACTCTTCTCCTGGGCCACGTTCTCGTTCTCTTCGTCGTCGGCGTCCTTGACAACATCCTCGACCTCATCCTCATCTTCATCCTCGTCATCCTCGTCGTCAGTGAGATCCTCCATGTCGTCGAGCTCGTCGAGCTCACCAAAGCCACGGTCGCCGAATACGCTCGCGATGGCATCAATGTGCTCGTGGTCCTCGGGGAATCGGTTACCGTTGAGCTCGAGAATCTTAAGGTTGGGCAGCGACTTGGAGATGGCCTGGACAAGCAGCTTGAGACCAGACTCCTCGATCTCGTTGTACTGCAGCTTCAGCACCTCGAGGCTGGGCAGCTCGCCATTGTCGAGCAGCGCCTGGGCAAACAGCTCTCCACCACGGGCCGACAGCAGACAGTCACTGATGCCGAGTTCACGCAGGTCCTTCCAGTTCTCAAGAACGCTGCTCAGTGCGCGCGCTCCCTGGACCGTGAAGGTGTTGTCCTGGAGATCCAGCTTCTGCAGCTTGGGCGACTTGGACAGTCCGTGCACCAGAAGGTGTTCGATTCCCTCCTGACGGATGCCGTTCTGGTAAAGACGAATCTCCTTTATCGTGCCGTGGGCAGCGAGAAACGAAGCCCACGCAGCCATGGAACCGTTCTCAAGACGGTTGCGGCCACAGACGACTGTGTGCAAAACACGCTCCGACTTGGCCTCCTTCTTGGCGACAGCCAGCTTCTCGAGCGCAGCAGCGATACGGGAGCCGGCCTCAGGACCAAATCCGTTGTTGGCGAGAATGAGACGCTCGAGCGGGATGTGCTTGGCGAGGAAGGCCTCGAGCGGATGGATCGTGGCAATACCAAACGCATTATCCGACAGATCAATGGTGTGTAGGTTGGGGCAGTGGAGCAGAGCCGTGAGGATGGCATCTAGCGAAGCCGGGATCTCCTCGCGAAGTCGGCCCGTGAACATGTCGGATAGATTGGCCTCCTCGAGGTGCTTCTTGGAAGCGAGGCTCTTGGCCAGCGCCTCCGACGCGCCGATTCCATACGTGTTTCCCGACAGGTCGATGGTGCGGACATTCTCCAGCTCGTCCAGGTCCTTGAGATGGGGTGCAATATCCTCGGCGGTGTCGAACCGCTGGCCGCGGCCTTGCAAAGAGAAGCTATCGCTTGCCATGGCTGTTGTTGTGAGTGATCAAGAACGGTGCGGCAGGAAAACCTGCCAGGGTGAGGGCATATTCAGGGGGTAGCCGAGTACCAGTTTAACAGTCCTCTCTATTGGCTGCATTTATTGATAATTGATTAATTAGTTATTGGTTCTTTGGACTGGAAATGATTGTGAGACAAAGTGTGGTGAGACAATGATATGACTATGGGGTATAGTTATGTCTGCTATTTACAGAGCATAATGTACATGGACTAGCACCACGGCAGTAGCCAACATCTTAATACATTGAAGCAGTGACAACAGACTGATATAAAACAACAATTACCAGTCACTCAAGAGCCATCATCACCTTAATTGAATTATCACTTAACGATTCATTCCTGTCGGCTAATTAGGACCACTCCGTCAGTCACCCCGCTTCCACTTCGTGGTGCCACGGCTGACATACTGACACGGCTATGGATCGTGTTCTCGAATAATCTACTTGATCTACTGAAAAATCATATATAACATCTGGGTGTTGACTGTTTTGCTTTGAATTCGTCACAATGGTCCTTCACAACCCCAACAACTGGTAAGTATCTGCACTACAGCCAAACCTCGGCTGCTAACACAGGCACTGGGTCGACAAGAACTGCATCTACTGGTCCCGGGAGTACTTTGCCGAGAAGCTCGTCGGGCTCAAGGCCGAGGATGCTGGCAAGGCCGAGGTCGCTGTGTCCAACATGGACAAGCTCGAGGGTGACGTGGATGTGTGCCAGCGCAAGGGCAAAGTCATCAGTCTGTTTGACCTCAACATGGAGCTGTCGTTCAGCGGCTCGGTGACTGGCGCGGACGATGCCGACGACGTGCCCGTTGCCGGTCGTATCTCCATTCCTGAAATCTCGTACGACTCCTCCGAGGACGACTACAACTTCACCATCACCGTGACCGATGCCACGCCTGCCAAAGAGCCCGTCAAGCTGCTGATCCGCAAGCAGCTGGTGCCCAAGTTGCGCAAGGCCCTTCACCAGTTCGGCAAGGACCTCATTGAGACACACGGCAAGGACATTCAGCACCCTGAAACGACCGTTACCTCCAAGCCTCTTGGTGCTCCTGCCTCGTCGACGACCGCAGCCGCCGCGCCCGAGCCCAAGTCGTCGGCTGCCTACAACACCTCGTCGCTGAAGCTGAAGCCCGTGTTTCACGCTCCTGCGCCCGCTCTCTACGATGCTTTCCTCAAGCCTGAAATGGTTGCAGCATGGACCCGTTCCAAACCCGACATCCAGGCTGTTGAGGGCTCTGAGTACTCTCTGTTTGGCGGCAACGTGTCTGGAAAGATCGTCAAGCTCACCACCAACGAGCGAATCGAGATGACCTGGCGCCTGCGCGACTGGAAGAAGGACCATTACGCTCACCTGACACTCTTGTTCGTTGCGGGACCCGGTGAGACAACTCTTCAGGTTAGCTGGACCGGCATCCCTGTTGGCCAGGAGGAGGTTGTCGAGAACAACTTTGACGAGTACTACGTCAAGCCCATCAAGGTGACGTTTGGCTTCGGGGCCGTGTTGTGAGCCACCTAGATGTAGACATCAGTTCTATCTCCATAGGATAATCCATATTTATAGACAAAACTCGAGTAATTAGGACATGGAATGCTGCCAAACTATAGCTGGTAAGCGAAAATATTCGATAAATACTTCTACAGATGTCTCGAGAGACATATAAATAATGCCAAAACTGCAGCTAGGCGGATCTCGACGGGTCCGGGATGTACGGGGCCGAAAAGCCCTTGGGGACTCCAGCTGCATGCCTTTGGTTGGCGCGTAGACCGGTATAAAGACCGCCAATGTCGCAGTTCCACTCGAGCAGGCCCTGCCTAGTAAGATTCAAGATCTTATAGGCCTCCATACTCGAGTATGCAATGTCAGACTGAGGGTCGACGTACTTGGCCGGCAATCCAGTGATGCAACAGGGTCGCCCTGGCTTAGGCGTACGAGCTGCACGGTTGGATCGCGGGCCAAACAGTATAGTTTTGATCGCAGCGCGTGAGTGCTCAAACCCAGCGGGGAAGTTTTCAAGAGTGATGATGTTACGGTTGCGTATCGCAAACGGACCTTCAACATTGCGCGGTCTCAGAAAGGGATCCTCATTCTCTCGGGTACCTTCATCTTTGACATCTTCGTCGTCGTTCTCCGCCTTGGCTTCTGCGTCTGGCTCAGATTTAGTCACGGCGTCCGTGTCTTCCGACTTAGGAAGTGGTTCACCAGGCTCAGTCTTGACCGTAGGCTCAATAGACTCTGTGGCAGCTGGCTCGTCACCATTGGATTCAGCCTTTGACTGCTCCTCCAATGTTGACTTCTCCGGTTCATCAACATCCATCTGTTCCGCCTGACGAGGTGTTACCTCGCGGTCGCCCGATGCGTTTGAGTTGAGACCAGCGACTACCTGTTCGGACTCGATGGTTGGCGATTCGTCCCGTTGGATGTCGTCGCTCTTCACCTGATTCAGATTAGAGGTATCGTTCTCAGCCTGAGGAGTTGCTTCTTTAGATGCCTCCGCTACCTCGTCAGACAACTTCTCAGGCTTCTCTTCCGGAGCTTGGGAGCTGTCTTTCAGGTCTTCGTGTTCTGGGTCTTCCATCTCACCCTTATCACCAGCCTCTTCATTCTCCTTTTGAGTCTCAGTGTTCTCATTCTCCTTGTTTTCGTTCTCCTTGTTTTCATTTTCAGCCTCTGCTGGCTCAGTCTCAAAGACTGTCCGCCGACCAAAGATGCGTCGGGGCTGCAGCAGTCTAGTTGAACTGACGTAGCGGATGAAAGAGCTCATCGGAACACGGCGGGCGAGCATGGCAGCGCGTCGCTCACGCCGGTTCTTCTCCTCCTGCTCCACGTAGTAGTGAAGAGACGCGATGTTTTTCTCCTCTGTGATCTTTGCTTCTTCGAGACGCTCCTCCTGGGTCATTCGGCGTACCGTCTTGACCACGGGAGCCACGTACTGCGCCTGCTTGGCTTCCATTGCCTTGAGACGTTTAATGACAGCTTCACGCTTCTTGACGGTAGCAGCGCGCTTCGACACTCGCCGGTGCTCAGCCAAAAGGTCCTCAGACGCCTTCTTCCTCTGTCGCTGCTTGGCAGGTGGTGCGTCTCGACTGCTCGGCTTCAAAACCGGGAGCTGGAGCATCTTTTTCTTCTGCTCCGAAGCCTTTCGTCGCTTTTCGTCGCGCTGCTGCTGTTGCAGTTCTTGCTCGCCAGCATCTTCGGGCTCTTCGCCATCGCCGCCATCTGAGCTCGAGTCCGAGTCGCTGAAATTCTCGGCGTCTCCTTCACTCTCGTCGTCTCCTTCCACCTTTACTTTACGTGGCTTAGAGACGCTTTTCGGTCGAGGCTTGTCTTCTGCCTGATCACCATCACCGTCCTCGTCATCACCGTCCTCCTCTTCGCTTTCGTCAGAGTCCTCCTTCACCTCAAACTCGTCATCGTCCTCGAACTCAAGGAAGATGTCGTCCTCTTCGAGCGGCTCCTCGGCATCCAGCAGCGACCGTAGCCGATTTCCCGCGTTACTACGCCGCTCTCGCGTCGCAATGATGCTATCCTGGATATCTAGTTCGTCGTCCATTGCATGGCGTTGATCCGTGAGGTCTGTGAATTAAGATCACTCAGATATGTATGTGCCTACCACGCGGCTGTGAACATGCGGCTGATACAGACTCAGGCGGGCGTCTTCTAGACAGCGAGATGCTCTTCATTTGTGGATTAACGTGCGTTTAATAGTAGTAGATCTGCCAGCAGAGTCTAGAATCTGTACACTAGCTTTCAAAGAAGCCAACAACAACTCCTACAACCTTCGTTGTTTGCCTTGTACGCCCGGAGGCTGGTTAGCTGCCCCAACCCTGCTCAGGTCGTGCCCTGCCCCTGCCCCCTCTCAACTTCCCCTTTGTCAAGTTGCGATAGCCACTCAGAACCCACTTGTGCACACCATGGCTGCTGTTTCCGAGGCCCGTCTCAACAACAAGGAGATCTGTAAGTAGAGAATGTGGGTTGTTGCCTTTAAGAGACGACTTATTCCCTCATATCTTGGTATATTGGCGTTCATTGGCGAGTTTAATGTGTTTTTCTCAGTCGGTATCAGCGCAGTCACTTTGGCATGAGCACACCAATGGGTTCCTCAAAGCACCGTCGAGAGAGTTGCATAGTGATTGTGGATCTTCAAGGATCCTGTAGTTGCGCTCACTGACTCTTGTCCCGACTGAGTACTGCAATTGAGCGAACCTCGGCTTTGAAGGCACTTGACTCCCAAGAGCAGCCAAACCTGCCTGTGTATTGGACTAACATCAGTCGAGCTCAACAAGAAGGCTGTGACTCAGGACTTCAGCATCTCACCGCGGATTCGCTACAACACTGTTGCTGGTGTCAATGGTCCGCTGGTCATTCTTGAAAACGTCAAGTTCCCTCGATTCAATGAAATTGTCAACCTGACTCTGCCTGATGGCTCGTCGCGAGCCGGTCAGGTGCTCGAGGTCCGTGGAGACCGAGCCATTGTCCAGGTTTTTGAGGGTACGTCGGGTATCGATGTCAAGAAGACCCGTGTCGAGTTCACTGGCCAGAACCTGAAGATTCCTGTGTCGGAGGACGTTTTGGGCCGAGTTTTTGACGGTTCCGGTCGTGCCATTGACAATGGTCCCAAGGTGCTCGCCGAGGACTACCTGGATATCAACGGATCCCCCATCAACCCGTTTTCGCGTATCTACCCCGAGGAGATGATCTCCACTGGTATTTCTGCCATTGACACTATGAACTCCATTGCCCGTGGTCAGAAGATTCCCATCTTCTCTGCATCGGGTCTTCCTCATAACGAGATTGCTGCGCAGATTTGTCGTCAGGCCTCTTTGGTTCGTCCCACCAAGGACGTTCACGATGGACACGAGGACAACTTCTCCATTGTGTTCGCCGCCATGGGTGTCAACCTTGAGACGTCGCGCTTCTTCAAGCAGGACTTCGAGGAGAACGGTTCGCTAGAGCGTGTATCGTTGTTCCTTAACCTTGCCAATGACCCCACCATTGAGCGTATCATCACTCCTCGTCTGGCTCTCACCACTGCTGAGTACCTCGCATACCAGACGGAGCGTCACGTGCTGACGATTCTGACTGATATGTCGTCGTACGCCGATGCGCTGCGTGAGGTGTCTGCTGCCCGTGAGGAGGTGCCCGGTCGCCGTGGTTACCCCGGTTACATGTACACGGATTTGTCGACCATCTACGAGCGTGCTGGTCGTGTTGAGGGCCGTAACGGTTCCATCACGCAGATCCCCATTCTGACAATGCCCAACGATGATATCACTCACCCTATTCCTGACCTGACGGGATACATTACCGAGGGACAGATTTCGATTGACCGTCAGCTGCACAACCGTGGTATCTACCCGCCCATTAACGTTTTGCCGTCTCTGTCGCGACTCATGAAATGTGCTATTGGCGAGGGAATGACTCGCAAGGACCACGGTGATGTGTCGAACCAGCTGTACGCCAAGTACGCCATTGGTCGTGATGCTGCTGCCATGAAGGCTGTCGTTGGTGAGGAGGCGCTGTCGACCGAGGACAAGCTTTCGCTTGAGTTCCTCGAGAAGTTTGAGAAGACGTTCATCTCGCAGGGCAACTACGAGAACCGAACCATCTTTGAGTCGCTTGACCAGGCGTGGTCGTTGCTGCGTATCTACCCCAAGGAGCTGCTCAACCGTATCTCGCCCAAGATTCTGGACGAGTTCTACGACCGTGCTTCGAAGCGCGAGGACAAGGACGATGAGGACGACAAGCCCACCGAGGAGGCCCTTATTGACGCTTAAGCCGGCGGATAGTCACAACTGTAGAATCAGTAATATATTCGATAAATAGCTCAGTATCCAGAGTAGTTTTAGGGAGATGTACATGTCGGCAGACTGAGTGTGCTATGAGTGTGCTATGGCAGGCCTAATATATGCGTATGTCACCCTTCTTTCCACCGACAACCAGGCCTACAGAGGACCATGCAGCTGATGTGATCGGATTCGTGCCGCCAGCAAGGAATACGGGGTTGGCGAGGAGTTCTAGGTCGAGGAGGACTGGGTCTGGCCGGCCAGCGGAGACAACGGCCACTTTTGAGTCGCTCACGGCGAGATCTATAACTGGTGATGGGGCTGCTTGTACTGAAGCGAGAGGCTCATGAGGACTGCGAGTATCCCATAACGAGACGGTTCCCGAGTCTGATCCGCTCACGACAAGTGAACCATGTGTAGCGAGTGCTGCGGTATCAACGACAGGAATTGTGAGCGACGGAGTATCGGCACGCATGTCCCACAGCACAATCGAGTCGGATACAGCTGCTACCACTTCACAGCCGTCGGCATCGAATAGAAGTTCGTGTGGAGCTGCTGTTGAGCCCGTTGACACGATGTCGACGGCGCGAACGGGCTTGTCCAGCGACAGATTCTGGATGCACTTGCCCGAGCCACATTCCCACAGCTTGACGGTGTTGTCTCTGGCACCCGAGACGAGGTTGCGTCCGCGGCCAATCATGGCGATATCGGTGATTTGGTCTTTGTGGCCCGTCATGGTGCGCACGTTGGCGCCGTCGGCGAGATTCCAGACCTTCAGCTTCATGTCGCTGCCTGTTGACAGAGCGACTTGACCTGACGGGAAGAGCATTGTCTTGGTGCAGTGCAGCAAATGACCTCCCAGTTTGCGTCGAACCGTGCCACCCTCGGCCAGCGAGACAACGTCGACAGCACCCTCGTCAGTACCAACCACCGCGATGTCGCCGTCGTGGGTGACATCTATGCTCGTGATGCTGTCTTTGTATTTGAAGAGGTGTCGACGGGCGAATTTGACATCTGCGTGCTGCTCACCCCAGGTGAGCGCCAGTTGGCGTGGAGCTTGTTTCGTCACTGTGATGGGTCCTGAACTGTGGAGTTGATCCGTGCCGTTCCACACATCGACCTGAGTCTCAATGTCGTCCACGTTGACCCAGAAAGTCTCCTGGCCCACTCTTCCAGCATCCACGTCGCCAATTACTTCGAGTGCCGACGGCTGCACGCCCACAACGGGCAGTCGCGTAGTCATAGGTACGAAATAGGCTGAAGAGAGTGAAATGGAGTAGCGAGTTGCATATCAAGCCCGTGCCCAGGTATGCCAAGCCGCTGACCGGGATACCGAATACAGGCTTAGCAGGATGAGTCGGATTATGTAGAGTTATGCCTCGGCTATACAAAGTTTCACAGTTCAACGTGCCGAGACATGTGGCTTAGTGTCGAGACGAAGTGTACCTGATTGGCGATGAGCCTACCAGCTACGGCTAGCGGCCCGATGAGCGCGAGATACGGAGAGAGCAATAGACGAATGCCGCTGCCTCCATGAGAGACGTCGCATATGCTAATTCCATGCTAACTATCCCTGGTCACTACCCTCGTATAACTGCACAGTGGTGAACCAGGATACATGGATACCTTTCCTGGCTAAGTTCTGCTAGCGCTCAGCCTCGACTATAAATAAGCACCTCAAATTAAGACGTGCACCTGCAGGACGTAACCCCCGATACAAGCATAAAACCCCGGTCCCCGCGATAGATAGGGATGTTGGGCTGCATGGATCCTAGAGAGATAAAAAAAAGGTTGCGCGCCGTAGCTCACGAAGATCTCACCAGCCATTTTCCACTGCTGCTCCTGACCGTGACAAGGGCCTTTACAGCAGCGAACTCTGGAGCCCGAGGCGTACAAGACATAGCAGAGCGTGTTGCCTTGAGTTTGTGGTCCAGAGGGCGCTAACCCCGTTAACCCCTCTCTCCTTCTGCCCCTATCAATTTTTCACCATGCAACAACCATTCAAACCAGCTGTGCCCAGCAGCTACCGCTGGCCGACCAAGGAGGACTTTGGACGTCTGCGACAGGTCCGTGTGCGCGACGAGCTTCGCCGGGCGTCGGTGCTGGTGCGCGCGTACGCGCGTGCAAAGGTGCTGTTTGGCCTGGTAGGTGCCATTCTGGCCCTCATCATAATCCACAACCTTTCGTCACAAAACGTGTCGCGGTTCCGGTGCTTTGGACCGGCCATGTCGCCACTAGACATGGACATCAACACGTACGCCGACTGGCACCGCCGGTCGCCAAGTCCCGTCACGTTCAACACCCATAAGCCGCTGGTGCTCAGCAACACGAGCATCCACCATTTTGATCTCAACACCATCTCCTCGACGCGCGACGCCATCGCCAACAAGGAGCACGTCCTGATTCTGACGCCGCTGCGCGACGCGTCGCCTTACCTGTCCAAGTACTTTGAGCTCATCATGGCTCTCAGCTACCCGCACGAACTCATTGATCTGGCGTTTTTGGTGTCGGACTCGAGCGATGAGACGCTAGCGATTCTGGCCCACGAGCTCGAAAACATCCAGACGGGTCCTAATCCGTTCAACTCGGTTGAGATCTTTGAGAAGAATTTTGGCATGACGATGCTGGACAACCTCGATGTCGAGGACCGACACAAGTTTGAGAACCAGGCACCGCGCCGCAAAGCAATGGCACGCGCCCGCAACTACCTGCTCTACTCGTCCCTCAAGCCGTACCACTCGTGGGTCATGTGGCGCGACGTCGACATTGTCGAAAACCCCGAGTCCATCATTGAGGACTTTATCCGCCACGACACAGACGTGCTCGTACCTAACGTGTGGTTCCACCGGTACGAGGATGGCAAGGACATAGAGGGACGCTTTGACTACAACTCGTGGGTCGAGACGGACAAGGGCCGCCAGCTGGCCAACTCGTTGCCCAAGGACACGGTTCTGGCCGAGGGCTACAAGGAGTACGACACGGGCCGCGTGTACATGGCGCGCATGGGCGACTGGCGTTACGACAACCACGAGGAGATTGAGCTCGACGGTGTTGGCGGTGTCAACATCGTTGTCAAGGCTGACGTGCACCGCTCGGGCATCAACTTCCCAGCCTATGCATTTGAGAACCAGGCCGAGACCGAGGGCTTTGCCAAGATGGCCAAGCGGGCTGGGTACCGCGTGGTTGGCCTACCCAACTACGTTGTGTGGCACATTGACACTGACGAGAAGCCAGGCAATGGCTGATCAGGAACAGACAGCTAGGGGCACTCTAGGACCCATATATATATCTAATGACAAGCTAGAGCGGAGAGTAAAGTGTAGTAGGATGGTCCGGAGACTGAAGGAGACTGAAATGAGGAGAGCAGGATATATGTTCCTCAAGACTAGAGTGAGGAGAAAGGTGGATAGAATGCATTGGAGTACCGTATGGTGATGCGATGTAGAGTAGGCAGGAGGCAGGACTGCAGTTAGCAGACAACCTTTAGCAGAGCCTTCAGCAGAGTGCTCGGCACTCTGCAAACTGCCACTGTTGTCTGCAAACTGCCTGCCGTAAGCTCTGCCACTGCTACCTCAGGTGGATGCTGGTAGACAGTGGATGCTGGAGATAGAATACCGGTATAGACTGTTCAACCGGGCAAGTGCGAAAACGCACTAGGCGATCTCAGTCTTTGGTCAGTCTCCCTGGCTACACTGCGGTCCCAGCTGTAATCTCGACATCCCACATATGCTTTTGGCGAGTGAACCATTCTGGGAGCACGTCGTCAGGAGGAGTGTGGAGGACCATCTGGGAGCGGGACTGGCGCTGGACGGGTGGTGACATGGTAGAGATCGATGAGAGGGCAATGGGGCGGCGCTGTATGGGCTGCTCGATGCTCTTGCGGCGCTTGACGGCCTCTTCGTGGGAGATGCAGCGGATATCGGCCATTTCGAGGAAGATCTCGGTCATATAGTGTGCTTTGGAGCCGCTGAAGCAGCGGTATTCGGCGACAATGGACGAGTAGGCCCAGTGCTGGATGTGACGGAGAATGCCGACAAACGCGCCGCCCGCGTCCATGACCAGCAGCGGGTAGTTGCGACGGTCCAGGATGTAAGTTAGGCCGTCCTGGAGGATGTCCTTGCCGAGGATGCGCCAGTCCGAGGAACTTCGCCACGGCTGGATGCCAATATGCACGAGCTCAATGTCGTGGTCATGGGCAAAGGTGCGCAGAGCCTTAGGAGGCTGGTCCGGGTTCAGCGATACGATGACGCCGAGGCCCAGTGCTGCCAGAAACGAGAAGTTGATGCCGCTGATGGCCGAGCACCGGTACACGCCATCCTCGACGCACCCGTACGACTCGGGCGGCGTGAGCATGGAAGCGGCGGGCAGACAGGCCGGAAAGCTCTGGTTTCCAGCAAGAGTATCCGTAGCACGCACACGAGTAGCACGAGTGGCACGGGTCGTACGAGTTGGTGAACTTCGTATAGGCACGGCTTACAATCTGCGGCTGAGAACCAGTGGCCGCTAATACTAATACTATGTTAACCCACTAGCACGGAGATAACTAAGATAAACTAGGATCAACCAATACACTAGCATGACTAGCATGACTAGCATGACTAGCGTGACCATCATGACTACGAAATCAGCCTGATAAGCATGAGATAAGCGGGATGTCGGTGGTATCTGTATGGGACGTTAAGTTGACAGGAGTACAGTGCTGCTGTGTTGGACTACTGCGGCATCGCCTTGCGGAGTCACCACTATCGATGCTAAGGTGCATGCACCATACACAATCAGATACGAAGCGGTTGGGAGACGAGCTAGCAGGAGTATGGGGATACGGCGGTATGTGGTTGGCCGAATGAGTGTCTAGTGGTGGGGTGATTGCAATGCAGAGCCAACAGTCGAAGGTACAGGACGCATACAGGTTATAACTACACGAGAACAGTACGAGTACACGACAGGTGCAGTTAAGGTATACAGTGTACAGTGTACTGGGTGTAGAGGTCTCGAGTGTGCTAGTCTACTGGTCTATTGGTCTACTACCTATTGGTCTACTACCTCTTGGTCTACTGCCTCTTGGTCTACTGGTACCTTGCAATCCCACGATGCTTCCACCTCCCAGGCTAGATCCAGCTAGGCCCAGCCTTGCACTTCTTACACCACCCGTGGTATGCGCGTCGGGCCGTGCAGCGGCTTCAGGCTACGGCCGAGCTGGCGATCTCGGCACCTGTTGCGGCCCAATTCTGGCTGGAGACCACTACCCCTGAATGCTTTAATTCGTCATTCATGACTATCCTGAACCCAATTCTCGGACTGACGTGTGTCCGCCAGCGGTTCTCTGCGCTGGCCTCCGCGGAACTCGCTTGTCGATGCCTATCCTCATGGCCGCGTCCGCCATATGGCAAATGTTGAGCAAGCCTCGGCTCCAGGCGCGCCCACCGGTGCAGGGTACATGGTTCAGGGCCAGGGTCGCTACATTGAGGGGCAGGAGATAGGACCTCCAGTAGCCCCGGGTGCTAGCCCCGTCTGCTAGTCCCGTCTGCTAGCGTCCCCCGGGTTGGTGAGACAGCTATACGGTCGGTCGGTAGAGCGATTATGGTTTGAATGGTGCTATTTTTGTCAGTCTTGTCCTTCGCCATCTCTGTTGGTCCTCTGTGTCCAAGTTCAGGAGTTCCGCCCGATCTACCGGCTCGGATCCATTGCTCCTGCCGACCCCACATCCAGGAACAACGCAAGGTTCATCACATGCATCACCGGAGGAACTTACTACCGAAATCCCACCGACGTGGGGATCGCAGCGTAGTTTGATCGAGCGGCAGTCTGCACCCCATGCCCATTGCTTTTAGCTCGACCCCTCCACACAACCCAATGGCCTCTCCGCAATTATTCATATAAATAGGCGGCATTCACTTGGGTTGAAACCACGTCACACAACACGTCCTTATACTCGACCCCTCCTCGACCTTTACTCGACTAGTTCTTCGACTCGACTCCGACATGTACGACTTCATCGTCAAGCTCGCGGGCCTCTTTGCCGTTGGCATTGTGCTGCTGTTTGTGCGCGAGACGTACATTGAGTACACCTACCGCCAACAGGCAGCCAAGCACGGATGCCAGCTCCCGCGCACCAAACTGGACCGCCCATTTGGTATCCCGGCCTTCATTCGCATTGTTCGCGCCCAAAAGGAGTTCCGAGTGCTGCAGTTCACCCGCGACGTCCTCGAGAGGGCCAATGTCTACACGCTGCGTGCCCAGAACCTCTTCTCCATGAACATCATCACCGTGGAGCCTGAGAATATCAAGACTGTGCTGGCCACAAGCTTCAAGGACTACTCGCTCGGCATGCGCTACGACCAGTTCTACCCACTTCTCGGTGACGGTATCTTCACTCTCAGCGGTGCAGGCTGGAAGCACTCGCGTGCCATGCTGCGCCCGCAGTTCTCGCGCGACCAGGTCTCGCAGCTCGAGACGCTTGACGAACACGTCAACATCCTCATCAACACCTTCAAGCACAAGAGCCTGTCGGCGCCCGAGTTCCCCGACGGCACCTTTGACGCCCAGAACATGTTCCACCGCCTGACACTCGACACCGCCACTGAGTTCCTGTTTGGCAAGAGTGTCAACTCGCTGCAGAATGACGATCGCGGAGTCACTGGCAGCGACCTCACCGTCTCGCCTGCCGAGTTCGCCGACGCCTTCAACACTTCGCTCCGCTACCTGTCGCTGCGCGCCAACGCCGGCCACTTTTACTTCCTCATCACCAACTCCGAGTTCCGCAAGGCCGTGCGCACCTGCAAGAGCTTTGTTGACTTCTTTGTCCAGCAGGTGCTTGCTGAGACCCAGGAGGAGAAGTCTTCGGGCGACTTCCAGTACGTGTTCCTCAAGGAGCTCGCCAAGGAGACCCGTGACCCAGTCGTGCTCCGTGACCAGGCCTTTAACATTCTGCTCGCTGGCCGAGACACCACCGCCTCGCTGCTTTCGTACACCATCTTCCACCTTGCCCGTAACAAGCCTCTTTGGCACAAGCTGCGTGAGGCCGTGTTGGCCGATTTTGGAGACACCAGCGAGAACCTCACCTTTGAGACTCTCAAGCGCTGCACCTACCTTAACAATGTCATCAACGAGGCTCTGCGCCTAACACCTGTTGTCCCGCTCAACTTCCGCCAGGCCATCAATGACACTGTCCTACCCCGTGGAGGTGGCGCCGATGGTCAGGGCCCCATTTTTGTGCCCAAGGGTGCCCGTGTCATGTACTCTGTCTACTACATGCAGCGTCGCAAGGATCTGTGGGGCGAGGACGCCGACGAGTTCCGTCCAGAACGTTGGACCGAGGGCAAGATTCACAACTGGGACTTCCTGCCCTTCAATGGTGGCCCCCGTATCTGCCTAGGCCAGCAGTTTGCTCTCACCGAGGCCTCGTTCACTCTTGTGCGTGTCCTACAGAGCTTCAAGGATGTCGACCTGGCCACTGACCAGTACACCACTACTGATGTCAAGCACTGGCTCAAGCTGACCACCTCCGTTCACTCTGGTGTCCGCGTCAAGTTCACCCCGGCTTGAGCCTAGGCTGCTGTAGCCTCAGCTTCTTTTGACGCCCTGCATACGAATGATGGAACTGATCTGAGATCAAACATGATAATCTAGGCCGACACGTCGATACACTAGAATCAAACACAATGGTATATATATGAAGAAAACTATGGATCCTTCCGACTCGTACTTACTCGTATGCTCGTTGTAGGTTGCGTAGTTATTCCAATAGCAGCTAGTCTTCAGGGTGCATCTGGCCGATCTTGGTAGCCGCGCCTGAAATTTCATGATCCTGCGTTCTACCCCTGACGGCAATGATCTCTAGGCTGCGGTGGCGGATACCGTGGGCTCCTCCATGGCATTCCATGGCGAGCCTTCATCTCCGCCATGTCCGCCGAGCCAGTGCTGTTGCGAACCCGGCATATGTCGACTCCGAGTTCGACAACCCAAGCCATATGTTTCTACGTTTCACACCGCTGTCGAGCAAACGCACCCGCGGCCACTCCGACATCTACACAGGCCGACCGCGCAACTCATCGGCGTTCGAGTACTACTCTGACCTAACGGCTGTTGAGGGTCTTCCGGCCAAGGACTCACTCGATACCGAGACTCTACGATCCGTCGCTCATGATCTACACACCACCCCGACCATCTTTGTCGGCGGCACTTGTCGCAAGATGATCCTCAAGCCCGGCGATCTCGTCGAGTCATGCACTCGCGAAGGCAAGATTTCATGTGCCGTGGTGCTCGACTATGTCGAGTTTCCGCGCCTCGCGCGGGTACTGGCTATTGATGCACACGAGCCGACTGCCATGCGAGTCAACGACATCCGCATGGTATTCCGCGGCCTCTACAGGAGCGATATCTCCTCACTGGTATTAGGTGCTAGTGTTCACGATACAGCAGTCAATGCGACCGCCAATGCTACAGCAGCCAAGGCTACGACGGCCCTGACAGCCCATATGAAGCTCTTCATACGCAGCAGCTTGAACCTGGCCAGCAAAATCTCGCCCTACATCCTCTCGGCATACGCACACGCATCCAAGGACATCACAGCAAAGGCGGTGTCTGTGCCTCACATTGCAAAGCTCACTGCTAAGTTCATGCGCACCGAAAATCTACCTCCATCGCCCTTGCTGTTTGCTACGTACCTCAGTATCAGCGTCAAGAATCTACGGTTTTACCACGGATCCATCCACTCTCCTATCCTCGCTCTGCCGGCCAGAAGCTTTGACGCTGTCACGAAAGTGATGCACTACCTGACAGACCGTGAGCTACAAATGTACGCTGAACAGTTCTCGCAGCTGCTCGTTGCCAACTCCTGGCTACCGGACTTTGAACACAGCTCCGAACATGGGCAACAGCCATTGGCTCCCGAACCTCGCATCACCGCTGAGCTGGCTCAGATCATATCTTTTCTCCTCCACTACATCATGCATCCAGACGACCGTCTCTCGGCAGCAGTACGCGCGCTGATGGCTCGTATCTACCCAGAACGAGACTCGGAGTCCTGGCTCATCGCGCCATCGACAGCTCTTAAGCTGTTGCGTGACTGTCGCGTCCTACCTCAAACTATTGACCACAATAACCCACTGCTTGACATAGGCAGCGCACTCTGTCTTTCAGGCGAACCTGGTGTCCTGGTAGATGGCCTCGAGGAACAGTTTACGAAGGCTCTGGAGCTACGACCGCGGCTTGCTGCGAGTTTGTACCGATGGACGACGTGGGACGACTCACGGCCCGTGTTCTGCTTTGCCTCGGACCCGGAAGTAGCATTTTCCATCAGCAGACAAGGCGACTCAGAGATCCTAGCCGTCCATATCCCTATTATGATTGACGTGTGTGAATCTGGTAGTCCTGCCGCCGATATTCTTCTCTCAAGGGGTTCGTCTTGGCACCAGTCTGCTGCCGGAGCCTTTGAACTCTTTCCACGAGCTGTCCGCGTTAACCATTCGTTCGGCCCGGGATTCACAAAGTGCCTCACGTATGAAGTCAACTACCGACCAGCACACCCTACGCTATGGCTGACTCGCAACTCCTCTGTAACCACGACAGTCGTACCACCGCCTCTCTTCCTTCACGATAACGGTACCAACCTCGTTCAAACGGCTCCTATTTCGGGCACCCTTTCAGAGTATACGCCACTGAATAGGCTTAACAGAACGCTTGTTGAGGACGCTCGCAAACTTCTTGAGTCGCTGTACTGGAACCGCGTCGAAAACGGCGCCGTGTTTGACGCACCGTTACTTGCACGCCCGTATACCTCTCAAGCTATCGAGGAAGGGAGCGAGTTTCGAGCTGCCAGTATGGTCCAAGAGCTAAGATTGAGCGCAGGAAGAATTGCAGCTCTGTTTGCGCAGAAGCACGACATTCCAGTACCGTATGTCAAACAGGCACCAAGATTACACTCTGCTGCTGAGAAGCTTTCGTTCGATGAAATCGCAGCTGAGCGCAAGGCGCTAGGTCGGTTATTTGCAAGCTCGGCAGTGCTTGCGGAACAGTATCTAGGCAGCGAAGAGGTAACAGACGTTCCCTCGGCACATGCGGGACTCGGTGTGTTTGATGGCTATGTGCATGTTGGGAATCCACATGACGACGCTGTATGTACCGTTGCTCAGTGGGCTCTTTGTGCGCACCTCCCGCGACTGCAAGGCCAGACTGACGAGGTGTCTGGGCTAAAGAGTCGAGCTGCTAGTGCAATGGCATACAAACAACAGTGGTACGACGAGGTTGTTCAACCACAGAAGGAGCTGCTCGCCGAGTTGTACAGCCGAGTGGATCGGTTCCAGGCGCTGTTGCGCCTCGAGCACGACCTTAAGACGTCACACAACTACCACATCTTCCGATGCCGGGTGCTTGATGCCGCTGCATATCCCGATATGTCGCGCGCGTTTTGCCATGAACTGCAGCAGGTTGTGGATCTTGTGCTACTGCCTCGCACTAGTGTCGAAGTTGGAGATGCCGTTATCTGCACCGAGATCCTTGAGCTCAGTCCTATTGATGGACTGGTGGTTCTAGGAATGTAAAATAGAGCATGGAGCTGCGAAGCTCCCTAAAAGGCCATACTGGCCAACCCTTACGAAATCATGACTGTAATGTATTATGCACTCACCGTTAGCTCTTGCTTTCGAGCACTCCGTCTACTCTGGTATCCACCTCTGGCCACTGCCTAGTCTTCATAGTAGCTGCTTCTCATAGGAGCTGCAAACCGCCAGTCACCTCGTCAATGGCTGATTTAGGAGCAGGACCAATGCCCAAGACTGTCATAGAGCCAGCTGCGATCTGGGTG
Organism: Sugiyamaella valdiviana; assembly: GCA_030570555.1. Classification (NCBI taxonomy): domain Eukaryota; kingdom Fungi; phylum Ascomycota; class Dipodascomycetes; order Dipodascales; family Trichomonascaceae; genus Sugiyamaella; species Sugiyamaella valdiviana. Next base: position 1,006,991 of record JAJLWF010000001.1, read on the forward strand.
CGGCCAGCATCAATGATAGTCTTGGCCGTGATGCCTTTACTAAACGCAATGGCCTGTAGGAGCTCGAGATCCTCCTGGCTGGGGGCCTTGAGAGCTATCTTGGCCTGTCCAAGGCGCTTCCAGCGCTGTAACAGCTCGGGTGTTGTACGAGCAGCAGCCTCGTAACAGGCAACAGCAGCATGTGCACACTGAGCTGCGATCTTGCCTTTGCCCATTTGCAAGTCCTGGCGCACTACGAGTACCATTTTGCACTCCTCGGTCGAATCAGCATAAGCCTGGCCATCTCCGTCGCCAACAGTCTCGTCGTCCTCCTCGCTATCAGACTCGTACTCGTATTTCTGGCCCGCAGTGTAGCCGAGGTAATAACCAGCCAGTCCGGCCAGCACAGAATAGAGGATCAAGGGGCCGTGCCGCCCCAGGCTCGGCAGTCCAAACTCCATTGTCGAAGTGAAAAAGTCAGCCGCTTGAATCCGGGGAAGTCAGGAAGTACAGCAGCGCAGAAGCAGGAACAGAAGCAGACATTAAGTGGTATTCTTAAACTGAAACTACAAGGCTAATCATTATTGATCTATTATTACATTGAAGGCGTATAGATCACAACTCGTGAGATGTACGCGATTCACAGTCTGGAGCCTTCGAAGTCTCTTCAAGAAACAGAATTGATGGACAGATCGAATGATCTTGTAACCAGCGCCCAAGCTCTAAGAAACGTCTCAGTGACGTCGAAGTGGGCCAGTGTAACGGGGGACCTCACAACCAGGACTCAATCTGGGGCGTGCTCCAGTCAATTTGTGATGTGCTCCAGCCAATCTAGGCGAACCCCAGCCAATTTGCTCCAGCTAAACCGCATTTTCAGCCAGGCCAGGTGGAAGCTTCAGGCCCTTCGTAATTTACCAGGCCATACCTGGGTACAACTTTCTCGACATGCCAATAGCCTGATCCACTCACTGGAAAGACCTATAGCAGTATGCCGCCATACTGTTCAGCCCAGCACATCCATCTTCTTCTTTTTCTTCGTCACCTTCTTTTGGTAGTCTCTCCAGTTGCCAACTCGCGTATCACGACTGTCTTCCCAGGCCTTTTGGCTCTCGCGCTTCTTGCGCGATTCCTCCAGGGCCTCTTCGCGCTTTCGCTTCTCACGCCCTTCCTCCTCCATCTGGATCTTCTGAAGTCGGCGTCGACGCAGCTCAGCTTCAACTAGCACCTCCTTTGTCTTGATACGCCAGTCAGCTAGGAACTCGTCGCTCTTGAGCCGCTCGTCCGAGTACGTCCAGTCGCGCTCGTTCATGAGCATGCGGCGAGCATCTGTGAATGCCTGGTCGAGCACTTCTCGTGTCTTGTCGTCTTGAAGAGCCGCCTCGGCTTTCTTGAGTCGATCAAACGCATCGGGTGCCTGTGGGTTTGCAGTTTTATCTGGGTGGATCAGCAGAGACTTCTTGCGGTACTGCTGCTTGATCACCTTTGAGTTGCAGCCAGGCTGCAGGTCTAGCACTGAGTACGCATCTAGGGGGAAAGCACTCAGCACACGCTCCACCTCCTGGTCTCTGGTCAGTTGAGATGCCTCTTTGGACAGAAGCTGATCAATGTCGTCGTCCGACATCCGAGGCGTGGGCAATTGCAAGCGAGAAATCAACTCAGCTTCAAACTGATGATCCGATATGTGGGTTAGGGCCAATATTTTGAGAACACTCGCTGCTAGAAATCATAGGCACATTTACTACATCTACGCAGTAGAATGGCCGACAATTCCCCTTCGGAGACGTGAGTACCAATGGTAATTGGCAACTACGACAAATGCTAACGTAGCGTGTATGTGCGAAATCTAAATGAGCGGATAAAGATCCCCAAGCTCGTGGAGACTCTGCGTGACGAGTTTTCGCAGTATGGCGAGGTTCTGGACGTGATAGCCAAGAAGAACGTGCGTCTGCGAGGCCAGGCATTTGTAGTGTTTGGCACTGTTGATGCAGCCGCTGCTGCGCTTGAGAAGATGAGCAGCAAAGAGCTGTTTGGCAAACCAATCGAGGTGCAGTTTGCCAAATCTAAGAGCGATGCTACAGTTCTGCGAGAAAAGGGCGAGGAGGCACTGGCTGAATACCGTAAGCCACGAGTTGAAGCTGCCGAAAACGCTAAGCGCCGTCTTGAAGCACAGGCTGCAACGGGCTCTGAGCCACCAGCCAAGCGAGCCAAGCCAAGCTCTAAGAAGGCACCCGAGGCCCCCCCCAACAGCATTCTGTTCGTCGAGCGGTTGCCAGATGGGACCACCGAAGCCCAGCTCGTGGAGATCTTTGGCAATTTCAACGGCTTTGTGGAGGTACGACATGTGCCTGTGCGTAAGCTCGCATTCGTTGAGTATGCTACGGAGGAGCAGGCCGTCGCGGTCAAGCAGACGACAACCGGTCTCGAGATTTCCAACTCTCGCGTGTCTATAACCTACGCCAAGAAATGAGAACCGCGAGCAGCGTTCGTCACAATGGTAGCTTGGCCTTGAGATCCACAGCTGAGTGTCCTGGGAACTTGCGCCGGCTTCCCAGCTAATTGGCATCACATGCTTCTCATGCTATCATTACTATGTACATCTGGAGGCCGGCCCACTATTTCCACCAGCCAAAAAGTGTGTCCTTGGCAGCGGTGAAAACGGACACCTTACTGCTGCCTCGAGAGGCCTCTGTGACGATTCGGTTGTAGTACGTGGGCATGCCCTGGGGCTCGAGGAGTCGTGTGGATATCGGGAACTGTGTTAGACAATCGACAAGCAAGACTGCGAGCCAAGCATACCAGGTTCATGTTTTTGCTGCCTCCAAGAGCAGCGACTGAGGAGATCTCGGCATCGATATCGGCGGCTGGTGGCAGCTTAGCTTGCGAGCCTTTGAGACCGTCTTCAAAACGGCCAATCTGTGTATCACGGAACGATCCGTAGATTTTGTGGCTATCTTCGGGCCACTTGCGCAGCTCCTGCACCATACGGCGAATAGAGCCGAGTTTGGTGTTGAGTGACATTGGTGGAAGCCTTATTGGTTGTTGGTTGAAGAATCTACATGTTATAAATCCCGTTATGCTTGTAGGCGCCGATTTATGCTTATACTCAAATTCATTGAGATGAATCCCTGCCCATGGCCTAAGCGAAAGGGACAGAGCCCTGCAGACTCGATACTACAATGAGGGAACTCAGCTAGGTTTTAGGTATAAATAAGGGAAGGCCCGGTCGTTAGTGCTTATGCCCAAAGCGTGAAGCTCGGGCTAAGGGGAAATACCCAGAAGGTACAGATGCTAGAAGACATGGGTAGAGATGAGACTGCCCTTAAAGCCCGGCTTAAATACAAAAACAGGCAACTGGATCACAGAATATTCATGGCAGCTCTGATCAAGGCACAAATACTCGCGAAAAAGACTCGACTGGCTGTCGGCAACAAACGCATCCCTGGAAGTTCTTGAGGGCGAGGGCGACGCGGCAGTCCTCGCAGAGGGCGTAGCACCTGCACGGCCATAGCACAACCTGCCGGGGAGCTGATTGACACACGACACATTGTACGCTGCGAGCAGAATCATCAGCATCTCCAAGAGGCTTGCGGCGTTCGCGGATGAGCTGAAGAACCTCCTGTGCGTGGTCGCTATGAAGCCTGCGGTAATGCGAACGAGTCAATGGTCCTGGCTCGGAACTAGACAAATGGCGCACAAGGATCTGAACGTCTTCGGCAGCCTCGTGAGTGCGAGGAGCCAGTAGCGACAAAAAGTAGTCGGGGCTTGACACCACAAGGTCATAGAACTCGGCCAACGGGTTGCGGCTGCTAGTAGGTGTCAAGGCTCCACTGTTGGATCGTGACAGCTGGGGTCTGCGCAGCTCAGAGGGGCCAGACACATAGCCACCTGTGTTGTCGTCCTCATCGGCAGAGCTGTAACCACTCTCATACTCGTAGCCATCCTCTGATACGACGTCGTCCGGCTCGTAGTCGGCCGAATCGTCAATCTCAGGGATTGTGTCGCCCTGAAGGAGAGAAGCATAGCCGTCGCCGTACTCTTCGTTGAGATCTGCGTAAATGAGACTGTTGCGCAGGCGCATCAACTGATTGTCGAACTCCTCTTCGCGCAGATCGTGGTCAGACTTTGTGCGCGGCCACATGCGTTGCCATGCGTCTGAACCGACCTTCCACACCAAGTATAGAGTGATAGTGATCAGAGCTCGCACCATCTGGAATGCCCACACAAGGCGCGAGGTTGTCATGAATCGGATCTTCTCTGTGAGCTGGGCAATGTCGCGGCCACGGGCACGGCGGTACCTAGTCGCTCCAGATGCATCCGTGGTGATGTGAGCAATGGGCCCTGAAACTTCGTTATCGTAAGGAGTGGCAGAAGCAACATAGGCGGGGTCCTCGACACACTCGATCCAGGTCTCGAGCGGGGCGCATAGAGACTTGGCCTCGGTGAGATAGGTAGCTTTTGTGGCCGAGGTGAGCGCAATGACGCCGAGCTTCATGAGACACGAATAGAAATCCTCAGTCGACTCAATATGGATGGATTGTAGCGACGTTTGCATGTAAGAGGGACCTCCAGTGAAGAGGCATGCTAGAGCGTAGATGGATCCACATAGAACGACAACGATTGAAATGGCGAGCTGAGGTACATAGCCAATGATGCAGACGGACGGGAAGTAAAAGAGGTTGCCCTGTAGAACAGCGTATCCAAAGTACGACAGAAACAAGATGCCAAAAAAGGAGGAGGGGATAAGACGGTATTTGTACGAGTTGAGCATTCCCTGGACGTGAAAAGCGATCTGGGACAGCGACGAGATGATAGCCACGACGAGGATCTCGACAGACAAATGCTCCGACAGCTGGACCTCCTGAAAGGCGACAGAGTACTCAAACAGAGTCATACCCGTTTCCGAGTAGGGGATGCGGCCCTGGATGACGCTTGAAAACGTTTCAATGAAGTGGCCGATGCAGATGGCCCGGTAGAGGTCCCAGAGGATTTCGGGGCCAGGACAAGCCGACGACGGGATGCCACTGAGGGAAGCAGCTGTGCTGAGGGGGGCAGATAGCCATGTATGCGACGAAACCCACAGTGACAATGCTGGCGAGCTGCACAGCAGGGCCCGTATAAGTGGCACCGTCTGTACAGTGAGGGTGTAGACAGCTACGGATCGAAGTAGTATTCGATAGACAAACGGTAGCGTTGTAGGGCGGCGCGTCGTGGCAAAGACAACGGTGCGGTTGAGCACAATTGCCATGCCCATGCAGAGCAGTGCGAATGGGCTTGTCAGGTACGAGAAGAAGAGCGAGATGTAGCGCTCAGTGACTTCGGACGAGGCCGACAGCTCGCGTGATGCCGAGGTGAGCAGCGATTTCGATAGGCTACGCAGCATCGATCCCGTAGCTTTACCCGTCGGGACGGGTGTCGAGGATGCCGCGGACGCGGACGATCCGAGCGACTCTGCGAGCGAGCTTACTGACTTGTTCGCTGTCCAACCCCACATATTGGGCGAGTTCAAGTACTCCATGAACCAGGAGAGACAGATCAAAGCCAGGACACACTAGCCAGGAAAGAACTCTGGGGGACTAGTCGCAAAGTGTTAAAAGCTACTTCGGTGTGGTCTACTCCAACAGTATCTTAATAACGAGTCCTTCTGCCAACTGCCAAAAGTGCTGTCGAAGCGGGACGAACTCGGCTTGGGATCATGACGCCGAAAGCCCCTGCCCAGATAACCACCTGAGAGATAGTGCTAGTAAAACGAGTTAGTAGGATCAACCATGGGTTAGAGATAACCTATTGAAAAGGGAGCTAAGGTTGAACAGTTGTTCCGTTGCTGAGTTGTTCCGTTGAGCAGTTGATCCGTTGAGCAGTTGATCCGGATGTTGATGTATATTTGACATGACAGGCTATGTAGTACAACAGCTGAGATATTATATGATCCAAGCTAGTGGCATCACATGTGGAATATGGGCTTGCTATAGCAAACATTACTGTTGAGTCGTGATTCTCCGTAACGGACTATCCTCAACTCTAGGGCACCACAAATCTTATGTAGTGGAGGCCCCAAGGCTGCCACCCAAGGCTGCTAGCCAAGACTGCTCGCAGTGGTTGCTCCCAGACCCTCACCTCCGACCCATCACCATATTCCCTCGTTAGCAGTAGACGTAGCTAAACACAGTCAATACTTGACCCCTTTTTCGACATTCTCGACATTCTTACCATTTCGACTCGTTCTTCATACCGCTACAATCTTCGACACATCCTTATTGGTTCGTTGAATCCGACTACTACCTTCATTGCTCTCATCCTCGTGCTGCAGTCCCTGCAGAGGCGCTTTCTTTTTGCTTCTAGAAATTTAGAGTTGACCAGCTGCAACACTGGATATATAACGGAGCAGGCGTGCCATTACGAGCCATCACGGAAACACCGCTGTAATGACTCTACTTGTCGTTTCTCTGTATGTGACAATATGCTCGTGATACTTTGCTGGCTCACGTCCTGACGGTGATGCAGACGACAATATAGACGGCAACTAACACAGGTTCCTGCCATACACGGTCAACTTTGATGGTGAGGCCAGCTCGAGCTCGAACCGCAGCCGGCGCGATTCGTCGCCAGTGCCCGTGCCTACCCGTCCACCGTTCATCCGCAACGAGTCGGCCGCCAGTATCCCCGGGATCATCAGCTCCTTAGCCCAGGCACGCATCGGATCACCTCCCGCTGAGCCCTCGACGAGCACCTCGCCTCTGGCGCGAACAGACTCGTTTCTCAACTACTTTGGCCTCAAGCCGCTGACATCTAGTGATGCAAGCACCTCGCCTCCACTCCAGCGCGCACACCGCTCGTTTGAGGGCCGCAACGACGAGGTCACGCCGAGCATGGCCTTGCCTCGACGCCCGCACCGAAAGCTCATCCAGCCGTCGTCACGAGCAACCTCGCCAGTACCACGACAAGACATCAACAGTCCGCTGCCAGAGAAATCGGCTCCCAACTTCATGCCCGGCACAGGTCTCAAACCGCACCGGCCTGAGCGCTCGCTCTCGCGCAAGCGCGCGTCAACAGTCGGCGCTCACCACCGCCCATCGCTCACCGAGCCCGCAGGCTCATTCGACGACTCGCCCTGGCACATTGAGCTCTACGAGGGCGGCAACGGCGGGCTGCGCAATGCTGTCAAGCGCGCTGAAACCGAGGGCCGCATCAAGAACAAAATGTGGATAGGCACTCTGGGCATGCCGACCGATGCGCTGAGCGACCGCAAAAAGGCCGAGATCGAGGCGAAACTCATCTCTAACTACGACGCCATCCCAGTTCTAGTCGACGATAACACTCTTGAAGGTCACTACACACACTACTGCAAGCAGATTCTATGGCCGACGCTGCACTACCAGGTTCCCGATAACCCAAAGTCAAAGGCCTACGAGGACCACTCGTGGGTGCACTACCGTGCATTGAACCAGATCTTCGCCGACAAGATTGTAGACACCTATGAAGATGGCGATATCATCTGGATCAACGACTACCATTTGCTCCTCGTGCCAGGTATGGTTCGCGAGAAGCTCCCCCACGCTCGCATTGGCTTCTTTCTCCATGTCGCCTTTCCCTCTTCAGAAGTTTTCCGATGCCTCGCCGCTCGCCGCGAGTGTCTCGAAGGAATGCTTGGCGCAAACTGCATTGGTTTCCAGATCGCAGAGTACTCGCGGCACTTTTTGCAGACGTGCAACCGTATCCTCGCGGTCGACACGACTCCAGAAGGCATCAAGACCGAGAGCAACTTTGTGTCGGTCGTCAATTGCGCCATTGGTGTTGACATCTCATCCCTTGATACGTGGATGAACAGTGAAGACGTCGAGGACTGCCGCAAAATAATCCGCGAACGCTGGGCCGGCGTCAAGCTCATTGTGGCCCGGGACAAGCTCGATAAGATCCGCGGTGTAAAACAAAAGCTACTTGCATACGAGGAATTCCTGCGCAACCATCCCGAGTGGATCGAAGGCGCCGTTATGATCCAGATTGGACTCGACTCTGTGCCCGATCCCGAGTACGAGAGCGAAATTTATAGCATTGTCGACCGCATTAACTCAATGAGGGCCGATCTTACCGCCAACCAGCCGGTTCTCTTTTTCCAGCAATACGTTGGATTCGAGCAGTACCTTGCTCTGCTGGCAGAAGCCTCTGTATTTGTTGTTTCGTCCCTTCGCGAAGGTATGAACCTCACATGCCACGAGTACGTCTACTGCAACCGGCACAAGGGACCGTTGATTCTCAGCGAGTTTACGGGATCCGCGTCTGTGCTTGGAGACGACTCGCTGCTTGTCAATCCGTGGGATAAGGTGGAGATGGCAGAGCTATTCCACACAGCGCTGACCATGTCGGATTCGGCCAAGTCGCAGCGTTGGGGCAAACTGTACTCATACGTTATCAACAACACTTGCGGCGAATGGCTGTCCAACTTTGTCGGTGAGGTCGAGGCGTCGTGGGTTGATGATCAGCAACGTCGCCAGGAGCACAAGCGACGCTTGGACGTGCCTCGATTTCTGCGGCAGTATGGCGCTGTCAGTGGTGGCCGGCGCATGTTCTTCCTTAATATGGATACAAACGACGTGGTCGTCATGAACCGCACCACTGATGGGTCGTCGCCTTCTGCTTCCGTGAGCCCAGGCCCGTTCCCGGGCAGCACTCCCGTGCCGCGCAAGCTTGCCGGTGGCTCGAGCGCCACATATGTGTCGCCGCAGCGCAAGATCTCGGTCCTCAGCGAACTCGTGGCCGACCCCAACAACATTGTTTATGTGATTAGCCGCGAGTCGAGAACGGTGCTTGAGCGCACGTTCCGCCAGGTTACCAACATTGGTCTGATCGCTGAAGGCGGCGCATTTCTGCGGCCATGTGGTGAAGACAGTTGGGTGCAGTTTGTGGATCCGGCCAAGATGAAGGAATGGCAGTCGCAGATCCGGCCCATGCTGGACTCAATGTCGGAGCGGTTGTCGAGTGCGCGCATCTCGACCAACGAGAGCAACATCCTATTTGATGTGAGCAGCGTCTTTAGACACGATCCTGACCGAGCTGCCACCATCGTTGGCGAGCTCATCAATGCCATCAATGACTCGTTTGCCGAGGAGCATGTGCATGCACGACTGCTTGCCGACGAGGGCCGTGTGCTCATTGGGCGCGAGGACGTGACGGATGCGCGGGCCGTCGAGCGCGCGTACGAGCTCGAGTGCGGGCCCAATCACAAGCCCGACTACCTGTTTGTCGCGTCAATGGGCAGCGACTGCGCGTCAGAGACGTACGACACGCTATTTGACTGGGCGCACCAGCGCGAGGCCGAACTTGGTGCTGTGTGCACCGTATCGGTGGGCACGCGAGGCACGCTAGCCAAGTGGACGCTCGAGGGAATCAATGGGCTGCTCAATGTGCTGCTCACTGCTGCTGTGTATCGGCAGTGAGGGCCCGTTATCAGGCCATGTCGGCCCAACGGCCCAACGGCACATAACGGAGGCCCCTGCATCGGCTTGATGTAGCTAGCTATTGTCACGCGAACGTCGGCACCTAGCGTCTCCGGGTACTCGGGACCACGCATACTGCAGTGCGTGTGTCTACTATCACGTGCGGTAGATCTGGGCGTCGTCGAGGCTTGCCAGATGTGGTATCGCACCCGTGTAGATGCCAGTTGGTTGGGTCGTGTGCATCGAGGCCCACCACGGGACCTGGGGATGCCGGGGTTTAGAGTTGGGTCCCTGCAGCCGGGCAGGGAATGGCGAGAGACTTGCTTGGGAGGGGTTCCCAAACCTTACGGATCCGGCAGGTGGGAGAGATGTCATTTGGAGTTGCTGACCCGTTAGTGCCGATGTGAGTTTCCGTTGGCTTAACCTCACCCCCCCGCTCCCCCTTTTTCTTTACCCCTCACCACCCATGTTAGAGCCCGGACAGGGCCCGGACCGGCAGGCACAAACGGCCCCGCTCGCGTGATAAGCGTGCAGACTCCTCACTTGAGTCCTGTCGACCCTTGCCGAATGCAGTGCAAAGGCGGGGAACATCCAAGAGACCTCGCGCTAGTCCCACAGAGGTCCCCGCACCCCAGACGCTAGACGTGATTGGGCTTATCGGGCGGAAGTCTCGGGGGATTGTCTAACTCGATCACGAAAAGTCGACTAGTCTACTACCTCCAAACACGCGACTTTTCTCTTTACTCTTTTCTCTTTAGTCCTGGCCTGCATTCTCCTCCATTCTTGCCTGACAGTTGCATCCTTCCACGGGCCCCTTGCTTTTGCTGACGCCTGATAAATCACCCCATGCATGCCCTTGCTTTTTCCGCCTGCGGCCCAGTCTGGGGTAATCATCAGCTCCTGCAAGCCTACGTTGCTCCCCCTCTCCCGTTGGCGATTACCCCTCGCGCTATATAAGTGTTATCTTACCCCTAGTCTGCCCAGCACCCCGTATCATCTGCATATACGGCATTGCCAGTTTAATCGACAGTCTAATTTTTCACTAAAATCCCTTGTCCCGCACAAGGAAGTATTCTTACTAATTTATTGATAGCGACAGCAGCAGGTTATCTTCAGCAGGTTATCAGCAAATTATCTTCAACAAACAGTGTGCAACCTCGCTAGTAATCGCAAGCAGGTATCGCAACAAATTATCGCAACAAAGTATCACAAGTTATCACAGCCAGAGTATTGCGTATCGCTTACTCATGCCCTCTGTTGAACAACACACACCTGTCCAATCGCCTGCTCCATCCGTGCCGAACAGGCCTCCTCTAATGTTGGACACAAGCGGACGGTACAAGTCGCAGTTCCCAATGTCGCCGTCGCGACCGCGCGCCGGCTCGGTCGGCGAAGCTCTGGGCAAGACTCCACTATCTCTGTACACACATCTCAAGTGGGACTCGCCCACGTCGCCGCCTCGCTACAATTACTTCCCCATGTCTCCGCCCACATCGCGGTCCAACTCACAGTCGGAAAGCGAGTCAAAGGCTCCGATTGCTCCGGAGTTGCGCCGACCTATGTCTTTTGGTAGCTACGGTCACGACCGTTGCTCAGGACCTGGCTGTGGCTGTGCTCGACACCACCACCGCAACGGGTCTGTGGCCATCAAGTTTGGTCCTACATACCTCGAGGACCCATTTTATGATGACGACGATCCCATGAGTCCTCCTGTGGCAATGCGCCGACACAGTGCCTCGACACTGCAGCGACCACCGTCTCCCATTGCTGAGCACATTCTCAAGGGCGACTTCAGCTTTTAGGCATTTCGTCCAACCGCAAGCATCGCTGCAGGCAGCAAACCACGCAGCATCCCAGGCAGCATTCGACGACGGCTGGGCCGTCTTTAGCATTCACTGAACTCATGGTTCCCTCGGTTCAAAACCAGGCTGGAAGCGCAGTCATTTGGCACTGCACCACAGTCACTTGGCAAAATCCTCACTCGTCTCGTCACGACATGGGCTGCATTAAGCAGCAGACCAATCCTTGAGTCGATAGTCAGGAGATATGAATATATGATTTGGCAGTTCCCAATGACACAGATCTGTAGAGTCGCTCTAGCTTATTCATCCATGTATCCACGCTTCATCCATTTTTCATCCACTTCCACCCTGCTCCATCCATTGTTATCCTGCTCATCCATGGGTTGTTACGCCCGTTGATGATTGGGCAATGTCGTTGTCTTCGCTCATCTGCTCAAAGTCGAGAGCTGTCAGCGTCTCACCAGAGCTCCAGAAACGCTCAAACTCGGCAAGCGGGTTGGTTCGTGTGTCGATAGCCCAGATCGTCTCCTTGAGCCGTTTGCTGCGCTCGCGATCCTCGTCCATACGGCGAAGAATGTCTTCGTGAGACAGCGCTATGAGACCCGCCGAGTCTCTGACAGCAGGTCCTGCAGTCGTCTGGTTGTTGGAGCCCTGATGCCGGCCCAGCGTGTCGCGGTCACCGCTCGTGACGCTCGCTACACTGTTGCCAGCACTGGCAGCAGCACGGTCAGCCACTTGTCGAGCAGGTCCTGGGACTGGCTCAGTCAGCTCAACAGCGGCTTCACGGGCCTGTGCATGTCTAGAATCAAGAAGCGATTGGACTTGACTCGACAGCTCTGGCGTCAGCTGTCCACGCTCTCGCAGCCCATTGATGACCTGCTGTACTGCGTTCAGGTTCACGAGACCGAGTCGACTATCGGGTACAGCTTTGCCAACGAGGGTTACGAGATCGCGAAGAATCCATTCTGCGTACACCTTTGACAGTCGCGGGGATGTATCGTAGACAATGGCTTCGAGGAAGTAGAAAATGTTGAGACGCACATTCACCGAGGAGCCATTCAGCTCTTCGAGAACACACGAGTACAGATCTTCGGTGAGATCGCGATTCTTGGACAGAAACGTGATGGCTACATCATTGGCCTCAGCCGATGCATTGAGCCGGTGTAGAGTCTTGATGAACTGCAACCGTGCCTCAAACGGATCCATTGTAGTTGAAGCTGAAGTTACGGTCGGATCAGGCTCACCAAATTTCAGGTCAGGGAAATTCAGGCCAGGGTTAGGCGCGGCCTCAGGGGTATTTCGTGCCGTTTCACGATCTTATCAATTTCCTTCGTATTGGATTGCAATGGTACCAAAAGGGTCTTTCCGCCTTGTATCGCGGGTAAAGCCCGCCTACAACGAGGCATCCGTGTTGTACCACTGGAAGTCGCAGAAAACAGGCCTCCAGGTCGTGCTTGTCCAGCACGAAACGCCCGTCGTCAAGGGCTACTTCGCTGTGGCTACAGAGGTTCCTGATGATAGCGGTACGCCTCACACGCTCGAGCACCTAGTTTTCATGGGTTCGCACAAGTTTCCCTTCAAAGGACTACTTGATACTGTTGGAAACAAGCTTCTGTCAACGACAAATGCTTGGACGGGAACCGACCAGACGGTCTACACCCTCGTCACTGCTGGCTGGGAAGGCTTCCAGCAACTGCTACCTGTATATTTGGACCATGTTCTGTATCCAACACTGACAGACAGCGCGTGCCGTACGGAGGTTTACCACATTGACGGCAGTGCCGAGGAGAAGGGAGTCGTGTTTTCAGAGATGCAGGGTGTAGAGAACACCTCGTCGTCCCTCATCACCGAAAAGGCCCGTAAGATCATGTACCGCGCTGACAGCGGCTATTCCAGCGAGACGGGTGGTTTGATGGAAGCATTGAGATCACTGTCCAACGATCAGATCAGACAGTTTCACGGCAGCATGTATACTCCCGAGAACTTGTGTGTCATTATTACGGGAGATGTCGACCCCGACGAGCTTATTTCAACCATGGCTGCCTTTGACGACTCTATTGGCCACAAGGAGGATCCAAACTTCAAGCGGCCCTTTGTCGACTCGCCGGATGAACTTCTGCTCAAGGAGACCATCTCAACGGACATTGACTTTCCCGAGGCAGATGAGTCGTTTGGAGAGGCCCAGATGTCGTGGATTGGCCCCCATAGTTCCGAGATGGTCATAAACACTGCTTTGGACGTGCTTGGCTCTTACTTGACTACCGAGGGCTCGGGTAAGCTATCTCTTGCACTTGTGGACATCCCGGAGCCAATCGCAACGGATGTCTCCTTCTACACCGATGACTTTAAAAGCACTGCGTTTCATCTGTATCTGTCTGGAGTGCCCGTAGAGCTGCTGCCTGAGGCTGAAGAGCGAGTTATGGAGGTCATTCGGGCTTCCGCCAAGAACTTTGATCTTGAATTCGTGCGGGACTGCCTTGAACGCAAGCTCCAGAAGTTTATTCTCGGCGTGGAGAAGGACCCGGAGATTCTCGCCTACATCGCCCTTGACAACTTCCTCTATGGCGCAAAGGATGGATCCGATTTTCCCAAGTGGACCCAGGACGTCTCTGAGTACAAGGCCCTGGCGCTTTGGACTGCCCAGGACTGGGTTGTTCTTATAAACCGGTACCTCCTGTCTAACCCACATCTCACTGTTCGGGGACGACCCTCGGCAAAACTCTTCAACGAGCTCAACGAGCAGAAGAAAGATCGCATTGCAAAGACGAGACAGGCTTATGGCAAGGCAGGCCTGGAGAAGCTGGCAGCCGAACTTGATGAGGCACAGGCCGACAACAACAAGCCCATTCCTGAATCCATTATTGATTCGTTTGCGGCACCTGACCTGACCAAGGTGCAGTTTATTCATACAAACGATGCAGCAGCTGGCCCTGCACTTTTCGATTACGAATCAGCTCCTGACTCGCAGCTACAGCGAGCAATCTCGACTGACACACCTGCAGATTTCCCACTTTACATCCACTTTGAGGATTTTAAGTCGCAGTTTGTGGCTGTTCGTGTGTATCTCTCGTCTTTTGTTGTTGAAGAACGTCTGCTGCCATACGTCGAGGTGTTGCTCACGGAGTTGTTCGCTATGCCCATGGTTCTGCCTGACGGCACTCGGCTGGCTTACGACGATGTTGTGCGCGAGGTGAAGAAGGAGACCCTTGAGAACAGCATCATAACGGGTGGTCAGTACGAAGAGTTTATCACTGTGAAGCTGCAGGCTGGTGTCAATAGCTATGCCAACATCATCAAGTGGATTGTCAGAGCCATGTGGAATACTGTATTCGACAAGGAGCGCATCCAGGTACTAGTCGAGAAGCACCTCAACAGTCTCAGTGAAGAGAAGCGTGACGGCTCAACAGTGTTATCTACGACCGTTGTGAATACGACCCTCAATTCGAGGTCACTGAAGCGTGCCTCAGATCTTCTTTGCACTGAACAGTTCTATCAGTCACTATCAGATCAGCTTAACAATGGCGGGTTTGATGATATTAAGAGAGACCTCGAGGAGCTGCGTGACTCGCTCTTCCGTGTCGAAAACATGCGTGTACTCGTGTGCGGTGGAATCAGTAAACTTGAACACCCGGTAAGCGCTTGGGGTACTCTCCTCGACGCTGCACCAGCGCATGGCAGCAACCTTACTCCAATTCCCAGAACTATTGACGTATTGTCTGCGAAGGGCAGAGCATTGGATGTTGACGCCATCATCACACCCATGTCGGCGACTGAGTCATCGTACCTAGCGTTGGCTGCCAAGGGACCGTCCGACTATACTGATGAGGACATTCCTGCATTGGCAGTATGCTGCTCTTATCTACAAGCGGTGGAAGGCCCCCTTTGGCGTGGAGTACGTGGTACTGGTCTTGCGTATGGAGCCAGCATGTACAGAGCTCCTGAGATGGGTCAGACAGTGCTTGAGATCTATCGCGGTACCGATGCTGGAAAGGCGGTCTCGGCCAGCGAGAAAATCGCACGCGATCTCAGTACTGGCGCAACCACATTTGAAAAGAGCTCGATTGAGGGTGCTATCAGCAGCATCGTTAACAGTATTGCTTCTGAGCAATCGGATTACTTCTCTGCTGCGGTTATGAAGTTCTTTGACAATTGCATCAAGAAGCGTGGACCTGATTTCAACACCAAGTTCATGGATGCCATCCATCGCGTAACTGAGCAGGATCTGCGCCGAGTACTGCAGAAGTACATTGTTCCCATGTTCGACCCGGCGACGTCAATTGTCTTCGCCGCATGCCACGTCTCAATGACTGAGAGTCTTAGGGAGCTGTTCACCAGCAAGGGCTACAATGTGGAAGTGAAGCCTCTCGTTGGAGGCGACGATAGCGAGGACGAGAGCGAAGGAGATGAGAGCAAGGATGAGGAGGATGAGGAGGACAGCGATTAGAAATAGAATAGAAGGATGCCCGACACAGTTGACATTTCGAGTCACGCAACAAGGCGTAATTTGAAATCGTCAACAGTTTGATCCGGGTTCCAGCTTTTATAGAACTTTGCCTTGTTTTCCTCGAATAGGCGCTCCAGCTCGTCGATGTAAAGCTGCTGGTAGTGCTCCAGCTCCTCAGTTGATGGTTGTTGGATGTGAGGAACAGGAATAGGATTTCCAACAACAATATCAATGGCTCGGCGGTAGGGAATGATGCCCATTTCGTAGTTGAAGACGCCGCGAGCATGCATCAGCGGAAGAGTGAAGCCGACGGTATTTTTAAGCTTCGTCTGAATCGTGTGGAGCCACGAAGAGCTCTGGACCTGATTGTAGAGATCATTCTCGCCAAACGCAAGGACGGGGACTAAGGAGGTATCGCCTCCAGCTTGCATGGCGAGTCGAACAAAACCGAGGCGCTTCTTCAGCACGAGATCCATTACTCCCGGAATGGCGAGCAAGGACTCTTGGGCACCACCAATGACAATGCAGATGGGCTGGTTGTTGGCGAGCAGTGCTTGGCATGACTTTCTAGACACAGCAGCCATTCCAAGGGACAGCAGGTATTCGCGATAGAGGGGCAGACGAAACTGCTGCTCTAGAGTCAGCACTCGGATGGGAATGCCAGGGAATGCGCGGGACCATCCAGCTCCATCCGAGGCGATGCCGCCAATGACACCCATGCCGATGATGCCATGGGGATGGTAGCCAAACACATACTTCTTGCCAGTAGGAACGACCGACGGTTCGGACTGGGGCCGAAGGAGGTAGTAGTACCACCAAAATGTGAGTTTCCAGATGAAGGGCGGTTCTGCAGGCGGTTGCTTCGAGGCCGGGCCCGATACGAAGCAAGGCTCCAGGTCGGCGGTCTTGTGCAATGTAATGGGGAAGTACGTCGCAAACAACTTCCACAGACGAGACTTGCGAAACGAGGGAGCATATGGCATGATTGCTCCGTTCGAGGGCGAATTGTCAAACAGCATGTGAATCTGTGTTAGCGTGCTATCAGCTGTAGATTAGCTACTCACCAAATACACAAGGACGACAGGCCAGAACAGCGGGAATGAACACACGAGCATGAAGGTTGAGAGCGTGAGCGGGATCGAAAATACATGGAAGGCGAGCATCGCCATCTCGAAACGGTGCCGAAGGCCCCCTGGCCGGTTCTTGCCATGGCTAGGTTCGGTGCCCTCGACGAGCGCCACTGCCGGCTTTTCAGCGGGCGGTGCGGACTTCTCCATGTGAGGCACTAACAGGCCATAAATGGCTCACAAATGTACCAGATCCAATGTACAAAAGTTAAGGCATCAAATCAGCCTCAGATGGCTTGAAGTGCTGATGGCAGTTCAGGGACGAGGTGCGTTTGCGGGGCAGCTGCAGCTTACCCGGCCGTGAAAATTACTGTGCGTCTAACGACAGATCAATTTACCAGTCGATATACCAGTCAGTTAACCAGTCGATTTATCGATCAGTCAAGTTGTTTACCAGTTGGTTTACGTCTTGGGTTGGTGTGAGTCTCGAGTTAAGAAGCTTGGTGACTCGGTAACTTGTCTATTTACACACTTGCATATCATGTTCCGATCAATACAGAGTGGATCACGACTGGCTCTGGTGAGGCCGGCTTTGCGCCCACTGTCGACATCAGCACCGCTACTGACTCGATTCATCCAGCCCGTTCAACAGGTCCCGGGCCCGACAGAAAAAGTGCCTGATGTCGAGTCGTTCCTGACGCAGATTGGCCGCAACATGAAGGAGCACGCCCAACTGTTTGAGACGTGGGAGTCGCTCATGACGGTCAAGTCAGAAGATCTCAAGCAAAAGGGTGTTGATACGCGCCAGCGCAGGTATCTTCTAGCATGGCTCGAGCGTTTCCGCCGCGGTGCTAGTCTTGTCGAGCACACGCGAGGCAAGAAGCGATGGGGAGGAGAGCGCAAGCGCGCCGAGGTTCGTGCCCGTCACTTTGGCCGTCTGCGTGCTGAGGAACGCCAGAACTAGGCACGGTTGTCCTATGAAACGGGCAGCAACCAGCAGGCCCTGTCAAAGGCATCTGGCTATCATTTATGTACATAGTAGCAGCACACTGCTTATAGATTGACGTATGAATGTTGATTCAAACAGCTCCGTTTGGCTTATCCAATTGCTGCATGAACTGCTTGAGCTTTCGGGCCTCCTCCTCCATGACCTCTAGCGACCGGGGTGGACGCTCGTCAGCATCTACTCCGAGCCGCTGTTCGTGCCTGTTCTCGTAGACGGACGAAAACGCGTGGCTCAGGTCGCCGGGTTTCGAGTCGAGGAGTTTGTAGACATCGTCCACATTGGGCAGATCACGGAGCCTGCGAGGGATGATGTGACAATGGACATGAGGCACCGACTGGCCGGCCAACGGACCGTCTTGGATGGAGATGTTGAGAGCGTCAGCCTGGTACAGCTTCTCTACTGCACCTGAGATCTTCCTGACAGTCGAGAAGAAGTCGGTTGCCTCATCGGTAGTCAGTTCGGACACGCGACCGACCCTGCGCAGCGGACACACGAGGACGTGGCCCGGCAGAATGGGCTTCAGATTGACGAGGCCAAACGACAGCGACGTCTGGTAGAAGACCTGTGTCGTGACATTGAAGCAATCAAAGTGAATTGCTTTCGGCATGGAATAGGAACTGGACGAAAGCTCGCAATCAACCAATGCCACTTCTAAAGGCCACTTCTAAAGGCCACTTCTAAAGGCTTGACTGAATCTCGTGAAATCTAGTAGATCTAGTAGATAGAGAGATGGTGAGATGGAGATGGTAGCTTCATGCTATCGAATCTCGATTCCAGCCGCGTCAGATCTACGGTGCAGCAATAAATTAGTACGTACAGTGATGCGGATGGTTAATGTCGGTGAACAAGCGTAGTGGCTTGTAAGCCAGGTTGTACACCGCTGTATACAGCTGTAGCAGCTGGCTATAGCGGTATATGCTAAGTTGCCAGTGGGTTGGGCTGTACGTCTGGATCGTTCGGTCGAGGGTCTTGAGCGTCTGGCGATGGGTTCTGCTCAGATTCGGCCTGGCTTGCAGCTTCCTGAGCTGCCTGAGCGGCCTGAGCTGCTCGCTCCTGATCGTAGCGGAATTGGTTGAACGCGTCTGTGTGTAGGCGACGACGGCGATCGTGCTCACGAGCCCACGAGTCGTGCATCGCTGGGAAGAAGCTGCCCACGAGCATGACGAAGCCGTTTCGAACGCTGAGCACAAACGACGAGTTCTGATGCAGAGTCAGCTCGTGAAGCACCTGATCAATATTGACGAGCTCGTCAAGACGTTGCAGCTCCTGCTGCGTGGTACCGTGGGGGAGTCTGCCACGGTGACGCTCGAGCAAGCGCTCTACAACAACAGAATAGTCGCTCGTCTCCTCGGGCAGGTTCTGTGGAAGACGTAGCGGATCGCGCGGCCAGCGACGGCGAAGTGGCTGCAGTGCGCGGTCGAGAACGTGGGTGTTCCACAGCAGAAACAACAAAATGGCCGTCACAGCAGGCCAGTATTCAAGCAGTAGCGCGCGGTCCGTGGCGAGAATGTCCACGACAAGGGCAATCTTGAAAAGAAGGAACAGGATCTGGTAGTTGGCGCGCACGAGGTTCGTGAAGCGAGCCAGTGCGGTGCCTACGGCAGCAGCCGTCCAGACCATAGGCTGTTCTGGCTCAATGGGCTGAACAGCGGGCTGAACAGCGGGTTGTATATGCACAACTGGTGGTGGTGGCGGGGCACTGAAGACGGGAAGTGGATTGAGTGTTGGGTGGAGGCCCCGCAATCGGTACGCGGCAGTAGGGGACACTGCCAGAGCCCATTCGTTTGCGCGGTTGAGCAGTGGAATGAGCATCATTTCGAAGCTGGGGATAATCACGGTCGAGGTCTCGGTCGAGAACTTGACGATTCGCGGGATGGACGGGTCCTGCAGAGGCACGAGTGTGGAGGAAGTGGGGGTCGGCGTGGGTGGTACAGAAACGGGTGCGGAGGCAGGAGTGACAGGAGTGGTAGGAGTGGCAGGAGTGGCAGGAGCGGTATCAGCTGATTGAGGTTGCAAAACTGGCGCTGCTGGAGTGGGACTTCTAGGCTCCAGTGCTGTCGTCAGATCTGCTGGCGGCGACTCAGCACGTTGCGGGGACCACGCCGTTGAACGCGTGTCTTGGCTGAAGTTGCGAACGACCATGTGGAACGTCAATGGGGCCGAGGTGTCGACTTGGCCTACTGCCTGGCCCAGTGTCCACTCGGCGAGCAGTATCTTGCCGCGGAAGATGAGTATAATGCAGTCGAGCCGTAAGCTGAGAGTAGCGGCAATCTGCAATTTCAGCGACTGCACCGAGTCGGCACGCTGGACCCGGAACGAGTCGGTCAGGCGCTTGCCCGTGTCCGACAGCCCGGGACTCGAGATGATGACTCTAAACTCGTCCATGTCTAGTAGTGTAGCGATCAAGTGGCTATGGCGACGGATATGCCAGATGGCATACTGGGGTAAGGGCGCTTCACATAGCCATTTGGGCAGCGGCAAGCCGCGGCGGGGCCAACGGCAAGCCAGCTAGCACGTGAGCAGCAAACCCTATTAATGGAACCTCCCAGGTTCGGGTAGTCATTGTATCTACATTTGCTTAAAAAATTGCTATTGCTGGCCTGGTTATGCCGGCATCCGCTGCGGAACTGGAGAGGCTCTAGGGCTAGGGCATTACGTTACCCCGGGTCCATAGGACTTGTTTCATCTCGTTTCAACCTTAGTCTTCATCCACTGACTCACCACAGACTCAACAGTAACCACCTCTCGTTCAACCCCATTTCATAAGCATGGCCACGACAGCTTCGTCGGCGGCCCCATCAGCGCCTCAACCACTGCCGTGTCGCTACCGGACCGGCAAGACTCTCGGCCAGGGCACCTACTCGGTAGTGAAGGAGGCCGTGCACATTGACACTGGCCAGTACTACGCGGCCAAGGTCATCAACAAGCGGCTCATGTCGGGTCGTGAACACATGGTGCGCAACGAGATTGTTGTGCTGCGACGCGTGTCGAGGGGCCACAAGAACGTGTTGACGCTCGTGGATTACTTTGAGACGGCCAACAACCTGTACCTCGTGACAGACCTGGCCAAGGGCGGCGAGCTGTTTGACCGCATCTACAACAAGGGCTCGTTCTTTGAGTCAGATGCCGTGAACATCATCCAGTCGGTGACGTCGGGCGTGGCGTACTTGCACTCGCATGGCATTGTGCACCGCGACCTCAAGCCCGAGAACCTGCTGTTCCGCACTCCCGCCGAGGAGTCGGACCTGCTGATTGCCGATTTTGGGTTGTCGCGCATCATTGACGAGGAGAAGTTCCGCATGCTCACCACCACCTGCGGCACTCCCGGCTACATGGCGCCCGAGATCTTCAAAAAGTCTGGCCACGGCAAGCCAGTCGACGTGTGGGCCATTGGCGTCATTGCATACTTTTTGCTGTGCGGGTACACACCGTTTGACCGTGACACGAGCGCAGAGGAGATGGAGGCCATCCTGAAGGCCGACTATGCGTTTGAGCCCGAGGAGTACTGGCAGGACGTGTCGCAGCACGCGCGCGACTTCATCTCCAAGTGCCTCATTGTCGATCCCGAGAAGCGCATGACATGCAACGAGTGTCTTGGGCACCCGTTCCTGCTGCTGCCAGCGCCAGAGGGCGACGAGGCCGATCTGCTGCCGACAGTCATGTCCAACTTCAACCTGCGCCGTAACCAGAGCTCGACAGCGCTGCTGACAAGCCGGACCCTCGACATTGAGGCCATGGACGGTGCGTACAGCCAGAGTCCCGAGAACACACGGCCGCCGCAGCGCATGCCGCACTCGGGCTCGAGCCTGTCACGCGGCACTTCGAGCGACGAGCTCGCGCCGCTGTCGAACCTGCAGCCGCTGACGAGCGCCAGCCCCGTTGCGGGCGCTGCCAGCGGCACGCAGCCCGTCGCAGTGCCGGCAACCAAAAAGAGCTGATCCAAAAGATGCGTCCGCAGACATATTTATTTTGGATCAGATCTCGGCAGACATTACATAGCCAGACATGAAAGCATACAATCATCAGAATCGTAAGTGTACGTCAAGTGACAAATGTGCAGTGACAAATGTAGTCAAATCCTTTAATGGAATACATGAATCGAATGTAGTCAAATCCTTTGATGGAATACTCGGTCAATTCTTCGTTGAATAGTCAAGCACTTCTGAGCTCACTCCAACATATCGTATATGCGTACATACGAAACTGTAATTCAATGCCTTTCGTGAAGCACGTGGGCAGGAAGCAGGACATACATCTGGTCATACACCTGGTATACGGTCTTCTAACGTTACACGGCCTTACCACGTCAATCGGCTTGTTGGTAGTTGGCTTCACGTGAGCTGTCAGTCAGCTGAGTCGCTAACTGACTCGCTGACTCGCTAACTCGAGTGCACCTCGTACCTCCGGCTAGTGTGCATTAGGTCCGGCCCATTTAGTCCCGGGTCTAGCCACTGCAGGGACTGGTGCAGCCATTGACCTCGGCCTAACCAGTGATATAGGAATCGACCAGCCCACCAGCCCAGCCCTCCAGTCCACTCCGCGGCCATCGTTTATCTCTACCGCCGCATCACTAATTTGACGCTGCACTGGGAAACCCCAGCAACAGGCTCAGGGCGGATGCCGCTTATCTCGGAGCTCGGATTATCTGAGCCCCGTCGTGGCCGCATGCTGCAGGTCAGGCCCCCGTGCAGCTCATCGGAGTCCCCGCGGGCCGGGGAGCGGGCCCAGCTGCGTGGAAGCCTGCTAGCGGGCTGTCATCGTTCCATGCCGGTGCCCTTGGCCAATCACAGGACCCACATCTGTCCCAGCACTAGCGGCTGCCCCTATCCGCAAAAACTCTGTTCCACCAACCCTACCGATCACCGCTGCGGCGTCCCCGTGCATGTTCCTGCTTCGTATCGCCCTGTACGGCGGCAGAGCAAAACAGCCGACCAGCAAGCCAGAAACCTCTGGCACCATGTCCTACTCACTACACACCCAGTGCCAAGACACCCCTCAACATTTAACCTTTACCCGTCACCCTGCGCCCACTCTCCCTTTTGGTCTGCCCACCCCTCTCCTTAGCGACTACCTCGGTGTCAGAAGCCCACCTTTCGTGCATGCTGCATCCCCTGCTAAACCGACCAACCCCTACCCGGCACGGGCCGCCCTCCCTCACCCCCAATCCGGCCATTCCATGGCTCTAGTGCACTTCTTTTTCGTTGAGCCACTTCGCATTGTATTCTCCGACTGGCATCCGACTGGCGTCCCGACTGGCATCCCGGCTGTCAACCTGTCAATCTACTGACCGACCCTTACACTTGCTGTCCTCCAATCTTCTACCTCAATCTTCCACCTCTATCCTCTACCTCCAATTCTACCTAACGCCCTCCACGGTTGTTCGGCATTCCCGTCATGGCGCTCTACGACTCGGACCCGGGAATGGACGTTTCAGCAGGTCTCAGCTCGTCCGTGGAGCCATCTCCGCCCTCTGTCTCCAGCACTTCGTCTCACACCTCGGCCATATCGCCCTCATACGGCAGCAGCTACTCGCGAACCCGACGCTCGCGCGCCTCGAGAGCCTGCGAGAACTGCCGCAAACGCAAGGTAAAGTGCTCCGAGGGCGACGTCTGCAACGAGTGCCGCCGGTTCGGCGAAACCTGCCACTACCGCCAGCACTACCGCGCCAAGCGCGAGTTCTCGGTCAAAATCCTCCAGTCCCCGGACTTCATCAAGAAGGAACGCACGTTTGCCAAGGACCCCTTTGTCAAGGAGGAGTTTGCTAAAGAGCAGTTTGCTAAAGAACAGTTTGCGAAAGAGCACATCGAAGTGGCCAGCCCAGCATCGAGCCTGGCCACCGACCCGTCCATGCCACTGACACCCCAAGAAACCCACGCAAAGATGAACATGGGCCCCTACGAACAGTCATACACGCTCCAACCTCCCCAGCACCAGGTCCCCCAGCAGCAACCTCCCCACCAAATTCCCTTCCAGCAGATGCCGCTCCAGCAGGTCCCTCTCCAGCAGGTCCCCTTGCAATCTCAGCGAATGCCTCAGTACCTGCCCGCGCAGCCCCAGATGAGCATGCCCCACATGCAGCAGCCTGCGATGCTGCTGCCTGCCATGTCCGTCCCCTCGATCGCGCGGTCCGCGAATTTCCCACCTCCTCCGCCTCCACCACCGCCCGCTCCCTCGATGGAATCTCCGCCCGTCATGGTCCAGCGCCCAAGCGGCTTCCGACCAGCAGAGATGCTCGGGTTCGCCGACCAGGTCGCCGTTCTCGCCACCTTCATCATGCGCAACGCCCGCTCGCAGGTCTCTGAGGTCTCAATCCAGAGCATAGACAACTACCTCGACAACACGCTGTGCTCAGTGCAGATGCGCCGCTCGTCGCTGTACAAGCTCACAGGCCCCGATCACCTCCACGACTTCCACCTCACTGAAGAGCAGATGCTCCAGACAATCGCATCCTTTGCCCACTCGTTCCAGCCTGCCATTGCCATTCTCGACCCGGACGTGTGGACTCGCAAAGCCAAGTCGCTATGGCGCGCAAAGGAGTCGGGCATGACTCTACCCTGCACCGAGGTCGAGGCTGGTATCATCTACCTGCTCATTGCCCTCGGCTGTCTCGCACACAATGCTCGCAAGACGCACTTTGCCGGCGTCAGCAGCTACAACTGGGCCGTCGAGTACTGCAACAAAGCAAGGGCAACGGTGCCCGACATTCTTGGCGAGCCATCTCTGCAGATGGTCCAGTACATGATGCTTTACTCCAAGTTCCGCCAGATGCTCGACCAGGAGCGTCCCGCTTATTTATACGCTACCTCGGCCCTCAACATGGCCCGCACCCTGCGCTTTGACCGCCTTGATCCCACCATGGACCATTCGCCCGAAGTCCTCGAGAAGTACCGCACCGCATTTTGCGCCGAGGCCCTCAGAAACTACACAAGCCTGCGCTTGGGCCAGATCTCGCTAACAAACAATGGCCGGTCCCACTCGGACCTCCCGCTGCCCGAGCTCTACCAGCCGGCCTTCCACGGCATGACAAAAATGGCCGGTATCGGATACATGATGATCCACTCGAAGCTCGTCTGGCTTAGCACTGGCACCCTGTCGACTATTCTGCAGGCGCAGTCGCTCGACGACATTGTCGCTGCATACTCGCTCGTCAACCGCTGCGTGGCTCAGTTTGATGCCATTGTCGAATCGGCCCCTGAGGCCTACTTCCGCCGCGGCGACGTAGAGACTGTGGTGACGATGAACCCTGTGCAGGCTCATCAATGGGCTCTTTTGCACCTGTTCGTGTGGCATATCAAGACTACGCTGTACCGCCCATTTCTACTGCTACTGTCGGGCATCAACCAGAACCCCAATGTCACGTTGCCTACAGAGTTTGTCGACACGGTGCGTGCTGGTGCTGAGAAGTGCGTGCAGGCTAGCTTGATGACGGTGACCATCCTGTCGTTTCCCTCGATGCGCGTTGGCGATATTCCTAGTTGCTGGCTTGTCAGTGGCTACTTGCTGATGGCGTCCCGTGTGCTCATCTTTTACTTCCTCTGCCTGTCGTCGGATCTCGAAGACAACAACTCGGAATGGCAGAGCATCTCGGGCACGCTGCGCACGGCTTCGAAGCTGCTCAACGAAGGTCCCGACCTCGACGTTGGTGCAGCAGTCATTTGCCTGTGCGATATTCTGGAGCGAGACGGAGCGGCGTTGGCCCAAGTCCCGCGTATGCACGTTGAAATGGCACGCACGCTGTTTTTGTTTGCGGACATGGAACGCGAGAGCGATGCTCTTTTCGTGCTACGCTCTGAGGAGAGCATCTTGAACTACTGGCAGTTGTGTCTGCAGGCAAGTGGTTGACACTAAGACGTATACAGGACTTATTTATTGTCCATTTGGACTTAATCAATTATGTTGATGGAGAAAGTGGTTAGCCATAGTAGAGATCCTTTAATATAGTGGAGTTCTTGAAATACTCACCCTATTCAGTACATTGGCTGATGAACACCACTGTACTTTGCCGACTTACGCGGCATAAACAAGCCGCGCATTGTGGAGATTGACGTTACATACCCCACTATCGAGTGATTCCATCTTAACATTCGACTTGTTCGTACCGCGATGGTGTCCGTGGAGGTGACTGAAAACCAGCTAGCTGCCAACTGCGTAGGTGTCGTGTTATTATTGTCTACAGAGCTAATACAGCCCATCTCACAGGAAGTCATCACCAACATCTGCCAAAAGGCATGCTCCGCTACGATAGGAACCAAGGGCCTAGACGGCACAGAGGCTACATGGAACAGCCAGATCATTGTGAGCAATGTGCCTTTCGGTGTTATTCACCCTAACACAGGATTCCATTCTGGCGGGCTTGAAGGAGCAGTCGCAAAACTACAAGTACCTCGTGACGGTAACGGTAGCAGCCAGTCGAGCCACTGGTCCCATCCAGGTGAGCACCGGTGCGTTCTGGAACTCGGACAAGGACGGACTGTGGAAGTACAAGTGGGCGTCGGATAATGTGGATGCGGTGATTACTATAGCATGGATATTTACGTCGTAACAATGCAAAATGGCGTAGATGCAGCTAGCGGAGGTGTGCAGACGCGTTCTTGAACAGCGACTGCCACATAAACGCCTCGCTGAGTAGTAGTTCAATGTCCTTCTCGTCCCATTCCTTGGTGGGCAGCGCCTGCAGGAACATCATGATCTCCTGGAAGTCCATTTGCTGGATCTCGCGCGACCATTTAACCAAAAACGCTGCGCACACGTAGACATGGAACTTGGAGAAGCCCTCGGAGCCCTCGGCCATGTATGTATCCCACATGCGGATGGTGTTATTGACACTGATCTCGCGCATCAGCAGGCAGTTCATCCACCGGAAACTGAACTGCATGAACTCGACACTCTCCTCGGCAAGATGTTTGTACAGGTTCGCGTCTATACGCTGGGTCAAATCGCGCAGTTCAGCAACCTGCCGCTGGATCCCCGGCTGCGCATGAATGTAGTTGTCCTGAATACCGTCGAGAAGTTTGGCTAGACACCAAAAGCTATCAGCCTCGACAACGTCGAGGACGTGCTTGGGCAGGTTACCGGGGTCAAACACCTCGGGATCTCCATCAATGTAGGCGGAAAGAAACGACTGGAAGAACGGCGAGACCAGGTCGTTGATACCCTGAACGTAGCCAGACGCCGGGTGTCGGATAGCCCACAGATAGAGGATGCGTTCGAGGGACCGCTGGGTTGCTTCAAAGCCGTACAGCTTGATATGCGGATTGGTTCGCGGAACGTCAATCGAGATCTGGTGCCACATGACTTGGTCGAGCCCGCTCGAAAACGCCTGTGCTACGCCATCAAGGTACTCCTGACGCTTGCGGGCCAGCGTCGACACCCGACGCTCGGCGTTGGTTGGCAGATACCCCAACAACAGCTGCCACGCCATTGGTCGCAGTTCGTCGGGGATGCCTGACCATGCCAGTTTCTTGAGTTCAGGAAGGTCCACGTTGCTGGCCTGAAGTACCCGTTTGAATCGCGCAATCCTCGCCAGCCGCGAGTTGATCTCCTCGATTTCGGCCGTCGTGCGACTATCATCATCAGGCGTGGCGTTGCGCATGAGATACAGAGAGTTGGCCGGATCCTTGATGATGCCGTCGACATGGCTCTTGATGCCGTTGCCCAGCTGCGCATTACTACTGTTAGCTGTCGAGTACAGGTCTTTGTTGCGCGAGACTGGCCGCGACGGCACGTTCTCAATGGCTCGCTCGACCCGCTTCGTGAGCACAAGGTTGTGGTCAATATTAGCATCCCAGTCGTCGTCGATGTCAAGATACGACTTGGAGCGTAGACGGCCCTTGGCAGGGGTTGTCGAGTCGCTGGCAGGCGCTGGGCCTAGCGACAATTGGTCGAGGCGAAGCGCGTCGGCGTGCGAGTACGAGGCGCCAATGACCTTTTGATCTGCTTCGTTGTCGTCACCACTTCTGTTAGCCCAAATATTTCGACACAGCAGGTACTCACGACTCTCTGTATGAGGCCAGGCGCTTGAAAAACGTAGATGCCGGTGTTCCTCGTCCGCCGTTCTCGTCGAATATGTACTCTGTGCGGTCTTGTTAGCTATAGCAGGGATATACGGGAAACTTGACGCACCCAGCTGGACCATTTCCTATGTTAGCATAATACGGGCACGATAATCCTCACTACTCACCGGCCCTCCTCGTGAGGGGTTGCCGTTTCGCGACGTCATGGCCAGTGCCTAGTTGGTAGCACTCAACATTCAGAATGGGCTGTTGTCCCTGCGGCACGTGACCTCCACCGGTCCCACAGTCGAGAGTGACAGGGATAGACAAAACAGAGGGCCAAGAGAGAAATTGGTATGTTAGAACACTAAATAGAAATACTAGTAGACTTCTTGAGACATTTCATGTCTGTACTACCTGATCATGGACTCCTCTAGCGGCATCGCCATGGTCTCCACCCCCATACGGCTGAGGTCACAAGCTGCATAAATTTCTAGATCAAACGCTTCTTCTTGTAGCTATAGTAGCTGACCAGTGCGTATCCGACATGAGTAATCCGACATCGTGCAGTATGTTTGTGTCAAGACAATTGCGTAATACTTGCTAACCAAGAAACGATCCTCGCGAGCACGGTTGCTAAGCCGTTCGTGGAGGAGCTGCGCAAGGGTCTCGAAGCCCTTGGTCGCAAGCCGTTGTTGGTGGGCTTCCTGGCCAACACCGACCCGGCTGCCAAGATGTATGCCGATTGGACGAGCAAGACGGCACAGGAAATTGGATTTGCCTACGAGCTGCGAGTTGTCGACAAGGAGGAGTTGGAGGAGGCTATCCTAGAGGCCAATGACGACGACTCGGTTGATGGAATCATGGTGTACTTCCCTGTGTTTGGCAACAGACAGGACCAGTATCTGCAACAGGTGTTGTCAGATGAGAAGGATGTCGAGGGTCTCAGCCATGTGTATGTGTCGAACCTGTACCACAATGTGCGGTTCCTTGACAAGGAGAAGACGCAGAAGAGTATTCTTCCGTGCACTCCTCTGGCCATTGTCAAAATCCTCGAACATCTGGGCGTATACAATTCTGTTCTGCCATACGGAAACCGCCTCTATGGCAAGACCATTACGGTTGTCAACCGCAGTGAGATCGTGGGCCGACCCCTCGCGGCTCTGCTCGCCAACGACGGCGCTACCGTCTTCTCGGTTGACGTCACCGGTGTTCAGAAGTTCACGCGCGGTGAGGGAATCAAGCAGATCAAACACCTTGTGGCTGACGTCGACACACACTGGACAGAGGCCGCAAAGCAGTCAGATGTCGTCATCACCGGCGTCCCGAGCCCCGACTACAAGTTTGACATGACCCACACCAAGGACGGCGTTGTGTGCATCAACTTTTCCAGCGAGAAGAATTTCAACCCCGACGTCAAGGAGCACGCATCCCTGTACATTCCTTCCATTGGAAAGGTCACCATTGCCATGCTTTTGCGCAACCTACTGCGACTCATTGACAACCGAACCCAGCGCGCCAAGAAGTGAGTTTACCTCCGATTCGAGGTAAAGATGAACATAAACAGAAACGCATGATGATTAATAAATGATAGACTACAAGTCATGACTCTATGCTCTCTACGGGATCCTGTACACTCTGCCTCAAACCTTGCGACGCTTGGCAGGCACCTCATCAATGATCTCGTCAAGAATATCGTCGTGCTCAGGTGCACTAGGCTCCTCGTCACCGGCATCCTGATCGAACTTAGACTTAAGACCCTTCATCTTACGGGTCTGCAGCTTGCCAATATCCTGCTTTCCAACGTGCACGCGGCCAACCTTGTCACCCATGAGATCCATGTCAATGTTCTTCTTCGTCTTGGGCATGAGCTGCTTGGGTCGCTTAAGGGCCTCCTTCTCCATATCGGGGTCGGCAGATTGCACACGACCAATGCGGAAGTCGAAGCGAGGTCCAATCTCGTCGAGCTCGACTCGCGGCATTTTGGGCGAAGTACTGCTCTTGAACGTCTTGAGCAGGTACACACGGAAGTGGACCAGGGGCAGAGGCGCATCCTCTACAAGCTCACCAGCAGAAACCGAAATAACATGCTGCAGACCAGCCACATCAATAGCATCGGTAGTCTCGCCGCGGAAAAGGTCGAGGAACAGAGACTTGATATGCATGAAGGTGGGGTGGGTGTCGAAGAGCGGGCCCGAAAACGACATCATAGGCTTGAGGCCGATGTTGAAGGTCTGTTTGCGGAAGTCCTTGAGGAACTTGTAAGACTCGAGACGAAGCTCGATCATGTCGTAGATCTGATAGTTGAATGTGCGGGCAAACGTGAGGTTGTTGGGTCGCTTCTTGTTGCTAGTACCGAGAACGAGCAGCGAAGCGTCGTTCTTGTTCGAGAGAAACTCAAGCGACGAGGCGTCTTCGAACGGAAGAATGTCGTTCTTCTTTTGTAGTCGCTTTGCGTCGGGCTTTTTGAGTGCGCTCAGATCCACCATCGCATCATGTAGCGTTTGGTTGCAGTTGGCTCCACGGACGAACAGAGCCTGCTTGACGTTTTCCGTCAACTTGGGCTCCTTCTTGTCCATGGCCCTCTTGGCGCGAGCATTCTTGGGTTTACTTGAGTTAGAGATGTACCGTTAAACAACCACCGAACTTCTACTTACACTGTTCGCAGCATTTTAGGTGTAGAGAATTAGCTAGGTTCAGCTCAATTTTTCAGATCAGAAAAAAATCGAGGGTACGGATAGCACCGCCGCACACGGCTGATGTCGATGCGGTCTTGAACCACGCTTTGAAATTTCGCGTTCAATCCCACCAGCTGTTTGTTATTGCCAGCATGGACAATTCATCGTCCATCCGGCGAATTCGCCACTCGTCGTATCGCCAGCCGACGCGGGCGACGAGCCACTCGTATGTAGCGGTGGCAGCGCCGGCTCCTATTCCTGAAGAGGCTCCCGTCGAGGCTCCTGCAGAGGACCCCAAAAAGCCCGTGATACCGGCGCCTAGCAACATTCCTCGCGAAACGGACAAGGGAGGTGTCGTGGAACTTACTGTTAATGCGCGGTACTGCGTGTCGAAACTACCAGCCACGCCACCGGTGCTCATTTCAAAGAATTCCGAACGGTTAAAGATGGATGTCGAGGACTTTGATTATGAGGATGAGGACGAGGTGGACGATGGCGAGACAGTGTACGAGGGATCTGCCGACCAGAATACAAACTTTGCACTTGCACTCACGGGCGAGAGCTGCTATGTGTGGAATTACACCTCACCCGACCACATTGCAAGCACGCTGGTGTTCCCGTCAGCTCCAGCTGGCTCGGATGCGCTGGCCGTTCTTGTAGCACCGGCACCAGGATCCCAAGAACCAGGTCTAGTGTCTGTTGTGTCAGACTCTGGCATCCTCACTTACTGGGAGGCCGTTGGTGGCGCTGTCGCTGACGGTCTTCTCCGTAGAGGCAAGAGTTCCACCCACAAAGTCGGGCTCTACGCTGGCGAGGTCATCGAACACCTCCAGGTCGCTGAGCCGGCTGGTGTTGTGCTAGCCACAAGTAGTGGCCGGTACGTTCTTGTGACTTTGCGGGATCTTCACGGTCATCAAGCCATTTCAAGCACGACCATGCGTGGTGGCAGCGCCGGCCTACTCTCGTCAATCAAAAATGCAATCGTTCCTACGGGCACCCGCCGAGGCATCGTATCGGTCAAGGCAGGTGCTATTATTGGCAGAACAGAGCGTCAGGTTCTGTTCCTCAACCGCCGCGGCGATCTATCTGTGTGGGAGTGTTCTCGAGCGGGTCGCTCGCGCTTGCTCTTCCAGGCCACCCTGTATGATATGATGCTCAACAATATCTCCGCAGTCTACGCCGATGCACATGCAACCTTTGCTGTTCATGATGTTGAGATTTATGATGATGAAAAGTGTATCTTCATCCTAACATCATTTGAGCGCTCGGACGACGAGTTTGTTTACATCCTCTTCACAATCTCGATTGATCCCGAGACTTTTGCGCTCACAATAGTGTCGACACACCGCCTGCAGATGTTCACGGGAATCAGCACGCGAACGCCTCGTCTCGTGTTCCCCAAGCCTCACAAGACTCTTTTCGTGGTATTTTCTTCAGCTGTCGTGCTCATCGATGCTCTCAAATCGTACACAGCCTCTGGTGGCATCCCGCGGCGATGGCAAGACGTAATTTCCTTCCGTTCAGGACTGGAGATTATTGGTGCCAGTCAAGAGGATGTGGTTTACAGTAACTCTAAGATAGCTCGGCATTGTGGTGTCGTGCTGCTCCTGAAAGGCGTTGGAACAGTACGAATTGAAAAGTTTCCCGACTCAAGCGCTACCTCATCGGGCGACCTCATGCAGCAAGAAGAAGCTCTTGAGCCTGAGTTGGCCAAGTCGCGTATTGAGCAGGCCGTTTTCTACAGTACTGAGGACAACACGAATCCGCTTTCATTCGGTAACCGACCAGAGATCACATTCGACAAGAAAATTCTCGAGAACGCTTTCTTGCAGGTGTCGAAGGAGATACTGGAGACAAATTCTGTTTACGTCCCACCTGTTCTGCCATCCTTGAGCGAGCATCTCAGTCTACGTGTGCTTTATCTCACTCGTCTTGGATTCTATTTACACGCCAATTTTGTGCGTGAGCTGTCAATTGCAGCTCGATTCAGCCTACTTTGGGATCTCGAGAAGATCAGTACTGCAAAGGCTCTGTGGAGTCATGTCGATTCAAAGTTGCAAACTAACAGCGGGTCTGTCGTGCTTCGTGTGCTCGAGTCACACGCAGTATCCGGATCAGATGGAGTACGTGAGTGGTTTCTTCACCAAGTGCCTTCTATTGGTAATGTCATCGTCGAAGTTGCCAAGGAATGTGTTTCCAACCCTTCACGCGACGGTATACGGGAGGGCAACGAGGTAATCCTCGCATCCATTCTCAACGGAGCCCTTGCGGTGAATAGCCAGTTGGGAGGTACAACTTATTACCTGTTTGAGGACGACTCATGTGAGTCCGATCCTTGGACTTGTTCAGCAGAGCTGATCAATGCAGTCGAGGGCTTATACCAGGAGACTGCTAAGCTTGTTGAAACTTCGAAGGCAGTTGAGTTTCAGGATCAGATTGTTCAGCTCATTGAGACTCTGTGCTCCCTTTACACCACTCGTCTCAGTTGGCTGACCAACCGCGACGCAGACCATCGCCAGGTTGGGGCCTTGTCGGCTCGTTATACAGAGCAGCGCTCGGCCTGGATTAGATTGCTCGTCAAGGCTGATCGTGTCGACGAGGCACTGCGAATCTCCGAAAAGTTCGAGATCCACCGATCGCTAGTCGAGATTCTTGTTGAGAACTGGGCATTGGCACAGTCGGCGCATGAGGAGGTGGCAGCTGGTCGGTTTCACGATCAGATCAAAAAGTACATTGAACAGTTCGGCTACACGTTTGCTGGTGTGCTGTACCAGTACTTTGTGGAGACAAAGCGTCTCAAGCTACTGCTCACTGAATTTGGCGAGTACCACATGTACCTTGACCGGTATCTCAGCACGGGTCGTCTCAACCGTATTTCATGGGTGAGGGACATCCGAACTGGTGAATATGAAAAGGCCAGCGGTACGCTTGTCGATGTGGCGGTACATTCCGAGGAGCTGAACGCGAATCGAAAGCTTCAGCTGAGCATCGCCAAGCTGTGCGCTCTTGCGCAGCCCTCTGAGGAGTCAAACGAAAGTTCAGAGCAGCTTCAACTCATCGAGTCACGCCTTCTCATCGTTAAGACGCAGGAGTCGCTGGAGCGCCAGATTGAGGCAGCTGTTAACCTGGAGAGTGGTGGTTTGTCAGCTCGGTACAATGTGTACGCTGATGAGCTGACGACTGGGATCCGTGGCTTGTCGGCAACCCAGACAGTTGTTAAGCGTGGCCTTCGCCGGCTTGTTGCCAAACTGGGCCTGAGTGCTGAAGAGCTCGTCGATATCCTAACGCTGATAGACACGACAACCAAACAGTCTGAAGCGAATTTCTACCTAGCGTTCAAGCTCTGCGAGCTCATTCCGGAAACCACCAAAGAGCTGACAGAACGTCTCGTGAGCCAGCGGTTGCTCCTGCGTGATGACTGGAAAAAGATCGTTGATACGAAGCAGAGGTCAGATGCAAAGGTGCAGGCGGTTTCCGAGAAGACTCTTCTTTACAAGACCATCAAGCAAGTTGCTGACGCCAACGATAACTTGAGCCAGGCGGCACGCAAGTTGCTTCTCGACCCGAAGCTGCTCAGCGAGCCCATAGACAAGAGGGCCCTTAGACAACGCTACTCGTTCCTTGACGACGCTGAACTGACGGCATTGCATTCGGAAGCCAATCAGCAGGCAACTGCTATTGGCGACTTAGGGGCCAACTACGGCCTCGGCTTTTGGTCGCATGGTATTTACTCGCGCATCCGCGCTCTTCAGGGGCGCGATGCTGTCGCTCTGGATGCCTAAATGTGTTATACATACATATCTAGCGTCTGCTGTAATTTATAAAAGCATGTCTCATTATTCGTAAAGTCGTTGGTTTCTATGCGTCGGTCTCGTCTAGTTTGATTCGTACCAAAGTCTCCGGTAAAGGCGGGTTGCTTGTGTTCTCGTAGTCCTTTTCCGCGTATTTGGATAATGCCGACGAGGACAGCTTGAGAGCATGAAGTATGCTCGCCCAATTGGCCATGAGTTCAGCCACGGCTTCATTAGCTTCCATCTATCAAAGACTCCATTTCTCTTACCTTGAGCTCCTCCTGAGACTCCCTCCATTTTCCTAGCCAACTCCTCCAGCTCTTCTACGAGGCCTTTACTGCTGGCTTGGAGTTGCTGTAGATACAGCAGCTCGCTTTTTTTCTCTGCTAACCGAGTGGTCAGTGCAGACATTGTATAATGGCAACGGATCTCAGGTTGGTCATTTATCGCGCTTACGCGTCGAAATATAACACGGCTGAAGCACGCGGCTGAGTCCGTTGCCGCGACAACCGCTCGCGACGAAAACAGCATTTTTCAAACAATGCACCCTACCATCCTAAACTTCCCGACATTTGACCTATCTCGGGTCATGGGCATTGGCGAGTGATCATGGCCAGGCTAAACAATCGCATCGACCCGCCAGAGACGATCGACCTCCTTCGGCGGAAGCTCGGAGCTCAGAACCGGGCCATTGCCAAATCGCACGCCAACCTTCAGGAACGCATCAACCAGCTTGAAGCCCAGATCCAGCAGCTGTCCGAGGACAACTTTTTGCTGCGCGCTGAGAATATTCGCATCAACAAACAACATGCCGACGACTTAACGGCGCACTACTCTCACTTGCGTGAGCTTCTGCGAGAAAAGTGGTTAGAGGTCGACGCCGCCATGGACAGTGCTCTGGAGCAGGGTCTTTCCGACGTTCAGTTATCGCGACAAGAGCCAGCTACAAACCTGAGTGAGTCGTCTCGAGTGCGCCGTATCACCACGCGTAAGAAGTCGGAAATTGACTCTCGAGAGGTCAATGAGTTTTGTATCCCCGAAGAGACTGAGGATGAGGTACGCCAGGCTGCCAGAGTACACTTTGACATGCCTCGCGAACCCGCTGAGAAGGTGTCGAACAGCACAGTGAGCGCTGAGATGATGCTCGATACAACGAGCTCGGATGCTTCGCAAGTCTTTTCTGAAGATGTCGCAGATGTCATTGCTCTTGAAGAGAGTGCCGACTCCCCAGCTGCCGAGGAGCTCTTAGCCGCTGAACCTGAGACTTCAGTCGTCATAATGAGCGAGCCAGTTGAGAAGCCGGCAGCACCCGCTGTATGTAACGACGAACTGAGGACGCCGTCAAAGATATCTAAACCGAAGCAGCATGGCAGAACACCGCTTGCAACGAAGACAGGTAATCCGCACAAAAAGGCACCTAAAGAGCTCGAGGTCCTACCGACTGAGTCACCCCCTCGTCGACGATCGCGTGGGGGCCAAGTTAACTATGCTCTGCCGTCTTTGCGTACCAAAATGCGTCGCGAAAACAAGAAGTTTGTTGACGCTGTGCTCAGTGACAAGGAGAATGCAGTGCCTTTTGAGGGCAAGAAGCGTCTGTCGAGTGAGATGGAGATGCCAGCTGCCAAACGCCTCAAGAGTGTCAGTCCATAGTAGCCACGAGTCATGAAGTATTTATTGTATGGTATCACGTCCAAGTTGATCGTATTTATAAGAATAAGTTAATGTCAACACTACATAGTCGTTCATTCGCATCGACAACGTCAATAGTAGAGGGTTTAGAGTCCAACGTCATACAACCGCTACCTCTTAGACTGATTCTTAGAGAGAAACGTTGGCGTGTGAGCCTCAGACAGCTGCTTCTGAAGAGCGGCACTGCGCACCTTTACAATGATGTCGCGCGCAGCTTTGCTATCCATTCCCTTGCGGATACGCACCATTTTCTCGAACAGATCAAGTGGTGCATCCCAGAAGTCTTCACGCAGCTGCTCGAAGCGCAAAGGAAGTTCCTCCACGGGGGATTCGAGAGTTGCAAGTAGATGTTCAAAAACCTTGAAGTGCTCCTGGATCATCTCAACCGACAGACCAAGCTGTGGATCAGAGAAAAGCTCGTACATCAGCTCAATGTCTGACTTGATACGGTTCGTTCCCTTGGGAACCTTCAGTAGATCGGTGCCGTTTCCAAGTGCACCTAGGTAGTGCAGAACCGTTTCTGACACGAGGTCCTCAATAAATACGTCAAACACAATCGGGTTCTGGTACTGCTTGCAGTCACGGGCGTACTCAGTGATCGTGTCAACAATCTGTCGCATTGGCTTGCCCTTGTACCATGACGAAGCCGAGAACAACTCCTTGAATGGTGGAATCAAGTCATTGAAAATGAGTCGTATCATGCTACCAATGACGTCTTTGGCAACCTCAATGAAACCGTCGCAAACATCGTCGAGTTGAGCTACGACACGTGAACTGTACTTTTTAGACAGAGAGGGTGCTCGCTTGCTTGAGATGGCCTCGGTGAAGTCGGCGCCTCGAATCTGGTCGTTGGCCAGAGCGATCAAGTAGTCAAATAAACCAGGAGGAACAGACGACTGCCCGTGCTCATTCGGAACATCGTTGATGTCTTTCTCCACTTCGTCGTGCATCACACGCTGCCAATCCTTTTGTCTTTCACGCAAAATACTGGCACACTCCTCTATGCATCCAACAACGATACGACCCCGGCCGCTGCTAGCAGCGACCTCAATCTGCTGCGTGACGAGTTTGAACATAATCTGCTCGCCTTCCATGCCAAACCAGTTCTCTGCAGACGTTTGAGGAGGAATTTGTCGTGTAATGAGTGGCTCCTTCTCTGTCTTGGCAAAATTGCCATACCATTCGCGGAGCTTGGAGACGAGAAGCGCAAGATAATCGTCGTATAACGAATCTTCCTTGCCGTCGAGTAACGGTGGTTGTAGCTGTTCTTTACTGACGCCAAGAGCGGACTCCATCTGGGTGTAGTAGTCCTTAACGTATTCGAGGATCAGCAGGATATCAGCGGCTGTTGGATCCGTCTCCATGATGTCGTTCAATGTTTTCTGAACTTGGGTATGATAGTACTTGACGAACTTGTCAAAGATCTTCCATCGATTGGGTACAAGTCGTACCAGGCGGAGACGCGCCAGCTCAAGGTCGTTAAAGACCCAGCCGAGGTTGTCAAGTAATGCGTCAGGTTCTTGAGGAGGAAACTGCTCCTTGCAGTTTTCAAAAGTACGAGCGACCGACTCCTCGACTGCCGCGAAAAAGCGGGCCGGATAGCCCCTTGGCTTCCGCGAAAACTTATTGAGCGACTTGAAAAGTACATTGTCACGGTTGCTGTGGAGAATCTCGTACGAGATGTCGGCGACCAAATCCTGCTTCTCCTCATAGTCAATAATCTTGGCTGTGCGGACCACCAGCGACGGATCGCCCGTCCGGATAATCTCCAGAAGACACTCGGCAATGTCGAATATGATACGATCAAACTGATCAATCACTTTGTCGAGAGGACCGAAATGTCGCGCCAGTGTTCTGCGTACGTCTTCGGACGAGGACTGAGCATGGAACAGAGCGTCATCCTTGACGTCGCGAAGCTCGTTCAGCCGGTAGTGCACGGTTAGCAAGTTCGGCAGCCGCGATTCAATGGTGAAATCGCCATCATCGGCCAGAAGAAGCTGGATCTGGTGCAAATCCGCCGACATGGTCTTGAAGTTGTTGAGAAACCGCTCGACTTGGTCAAAGTTCTGGAGCACTCGTGACAGGTTGTTGATCTTGGAGAAGTCCTCAATGGACTCCATAGACTCAGCGCGAAGTCTTTGGACGAGCGCCATGTCGTCACGTATCTGGTCGATGCGCTGACGCGCTGCTGCCAGGGACTGAGTACCATTAGACAATACGTGGATCTGCTGCTGTACGCCTGTCTTGAGCTGGTTGTCAATGACGGCTTTTTCGCGTTGCAGCTTTTGTTTGATATCGACAATCTTGTCCAGATCATCTTGGTGCCGCAGCAGCTCCGCAATTCGTGCCGGCGCTGACAGTTCCATTGCGACCCGATGCTGGTTTCCCGGCGTGTTCAACTCAATTATAGCTCGCGGGAGAAAGCGGATATTCACGAGGACGAGACGCGGCTGCAGTTTTGGCGCAGTATGCCGGAATTGCGGGGAGAAGACATAAAACGCATCAACCCACAATTGTAACACACATGACGACTGATCTGAGGGCCCGCGTACTGTATTTATACAAGGAACTCTTGTATATGGGGAAAGACTACCCGTGAGTGCTACATCGCTAGGAAGCCTCAGCTAACGTAGGCAAGGGTATACATTCTTCCGCGACAGGTTATATAAGGCCTTCAAGAGCAAGGCAGAAGTGAAGAATGAGAGAGATATCGAGCGTGGTCTCGAACTCGGAGAGTACATTAAAAAGGAGCTTGTAGCGCTCTACAAGTTGAGGACCTACCGGGCGGTCAAGCGGAACTACTATGACTGAGAATATGACGACTCTAACTGAATCCGACAGATTGGTACTAGGCGACAATGAGCAATTGTCCAATCGACTAGAATCTTAACAGCTATCGCAACTGTCTATTCAACTATGGGGCTCTTTATGACTGAGGGGTAAACCCTTCTATGCCTTTACCGTTGAGTCGCAGTGTAATGGCTTGCATTTTGGCTTGCGGCGGAATAGTCTGATACCTTCATTTTGCTACCTACCAGAGTTGCTAAATTACTGCTCGCACATACCTAAGAGAAAATGTGCTTGTCAATGCCACCGATGCGGACGGCCTTGACCTGCGTGTAGCAGTCAAGAGCCTCCTGGCCCATCTCCTTACCAGTTCCAGACTGGCCGTAACCGCCAAATGGCAGCTGGTGGTGGAAATCGTTGTACGTGTTGACCCAAACGGTACCGGCACGCAGCGTGTTGGCGACGTGGATGGCCTTGGCGAGGTTCTCGGTGTGGACACCGGCTGCAAGACCGTACGACGTGTCGTGAGCCAGTTTCAGAACCTCCTCAATAGTCTTGAACTTGGAGATGGTCACGACCGGGCCAAAGATTTCCTCCTTGACAATCTTCATGTCCTCCTTGACGTCTGCGAAGATAGTGGGTTCAATGAAGTATCCCTTGCGCTCAACACGCTTGCCACCAGTGACAAGGCGCGCACCTTCTTTCTGACCGTCCTCAATGAAGCTGAGCACGCGCGAGAGCTGGATGCGCGACGTCTGCGGACCGTAGTAGGTGCTGTCATCAAATGGGTCACCGGGCTTGGTGGCCTCTGCCTTGTTTTTGAACAGCTCGATGACCTTGTCATAGACGCCCTCTTGGACGTATACACGCGAGCCAGCGCAGCAGACCTCTCCCGAGTTGAAAAAGATACCAGTCTTGAGGCAGTTGACGGCGACCTCGAGGTCGGCATCGTCAAAGATGATGTGGGGAGACTTACCACCAAGCTCGAGAGTCACCTTCTTGAGGTTCGAGGTGGCAGCAGCCTTCATAATGTGACGACCTGTAGCAGTAGAGCCAGTGAAGGCAATCTTCTTAACACGAGGGTGGCTTGATAGAGCAGCACCAGTGTTGCCGAAGCCTGAGACAACGTTGAACACACCAGGAGGAAAGCCGACCTCCTTCATGAGGTTGGCAACGAACAGAACCGACAGAGGAGTCGACTCTGCGGTCTTGAACACAATTGTGTTACCAGTAGCGAGGGCAGGGCCGACCTTCCACGACCACAGCATGAGCGGGAAGTTCCAGGCGACAATCTGGCCACACACTCCAATTGGCTCGCGGCGCGTGTAAGAGAAGTGGCTGGGGTCGCTCTCAACGACGTGGCCAAAGACCTTGTCGGCCCAGCCTCCGTAGTTGCGGATCGTGTCGATGGTGAGGTCGAGATCACCGCGGGCCATGACGAGCGTCTTACCATTGTCCATGCTCTCAATGCTGGCAATGAGTTCCTTGTTTTCCTCGATCTTGTCGGCCAACTTCAGGAGCAGGCGGCCGCGGATCTTGGGGTCAGTGACTCCCCACGTCTCAAAGGCCTTCTCAGCAGCATCGACAGCAATGTCAACGTCTGCTTCGCCGGCCTCGTAGATCTCGAGCACAACCTCCTCAGTGGCCGGGTTCTCGACAGCGAACTTCTTGCCCGACTTGGAGCTCACAAACTCATTGTTGATGAACAGTCCCGACGGCTGGCGGTATTTGATGCCGTTGGGGGTGCTGATGTTCTCAAAGACGTCAGTAGCAGTAGAGGGCATCGTGGAGTATTTGATGTACAACTAATGTGCAATTGTGCAAAATAACCGAGAATCCCAGCCGCTATTTATAATAACGAGCCTCTCCGGATTTACCCCGCAATGACGGAGTTGTATAACCCCACGCCGGATGACCGGGCTTAAGCCTGTGTTGAGCAGCTAAGGTTGTCGAATGATGCACACCGATATTGCCGCATTGGACCACACACTGCGCACTCTGACGGCACCACACCGGCATTGATCCGGAGTCAGCTTAACCGTTCATCCGTTGACCCGGGTTTTGCGAAGTCAATTGCCAAAAGTCGCCCAGTGCACGTCAGCGTACACTACTTTGGCATCACTAGCTTGCGCATTAATGTTTGCGCCCTTTTCCCTGGTCCTGCCAAGCCGGGGATGCGCCGTTGGGCCGCACACTGCGGGGAAGAGATCGTTCAGTTTGGACTAGCGCAATGGATGACCGGAATAAACCCGACCAGATAAGCACGGAAAAAGGACCTGCAGGAATACTCCGGTGGACCGGGTCAACCAAAGGTTATTTGACAGACACGATAACAACAACAACCAATCGACCACTTCACCTCCAATCACCCGATCTTCGTATACGTGTGGCTAGGGCCGCAGAGGTCAGGGGTTAAGCTAACGCCGGCTAAGACGGGCGTAGACCAGTAGGGGTTAACCCCGCTGCAGTGGAACTCATGACAGCTCCCCTCAACTAACCCCTTTCCTCTGACCCGATCGTCTGTAATCTTTAGCCTTTCCGACAGCACCCGATTTGTGCGACGGAGGTAACGGCAACTGGCGGTATCTGGACAGCGGGTATAAGCCGTGTAAACTCCGGAATTGCTGCTTCGAGCAACCCCCACATAAAGCCAGCCGCACGTCACGTGGCAGTCGCCGTTCAGCTTCACACACGGCTGAGAAATCATCGCGAGGCTAATTTTTTTTTATTTGGCGGCACACGCAAAAAATTACCACTGTTCATCCACTATTTATTCGTATCATAGCATTAAAATGTGAGTATACAAGGCTTCAAATTGCTACGACAGCTGACTAACTAAGGTCTCGCATTATCATAAAGAACCTGCCATTATACCTCACTGAGGATCGCTTGAAGAAGCACTTTGAGCAGAAGGGCGTTGTCACCGATGTCAAGCTCATGCGCACGCGAGATGGCCGCTCGCGTAAGTTCGGTTTCGTCGGGTATAAGACGGAACAAGAAGCCGAGGAAGCTGTCAAGTTCTTTGACTCGTCGTTCATCGATACTGCTCGTCTCGCCGTTGAGTTGGCTAAAACGACCAAGGACTCGACTCTCACGAGCCGCTACGACCGGGAGCACCACAAGCACCAAATGGTCGAGGTTGAGGAGGAGCGCCACCACAAGAGACAGAAGCATGTGTCACAGGAAGAGGAAACTGATCCTCAGCTGTCTGAGTTCATTAGCACAATGAACACCCGCCAAGCCGCCAAATCGTGGGCTAACGATGATATCACCAACCAGCAGGCACCCTCTGAAACTGCGAAACCTGCTGCCTCAGCTGCCCTTCCTCATGACGAATCTGATAACGAGGAGGATTATGTTAAGGTTGGTGCTAGCGGAGCAGTTGTCAACGCCGACGAGGCAGAGGAACACGAAGATGAACCCATGATCTCGCTAGCAGATGTACCTGAGACTGAAGAAGATCTGGCCAAGGACGAAGGAGTGACAGATCTTGACTGGCTCAGAATGCGACGCTTGCGTATGATTGATGGCGAGCGAGTTAGCTCCGACAAGAGAGAAACCACCGAGGATGTTCCACAAGTCGAGGAATCGTACGAGGAAGAAGTGATTGAACCCACTGAGTCGGAGAAGACGGTATCCAAGATCGAGGTTACCGGTAGACTGTTTTTAAGAAATCTGCCATATTCGTCGACAGAGGACGATTACCGCGAGTTGTTTGGCAGTTTTGGTGAGCTCGAAGAGGTGCACATGCCCATCGACCCTAGGACGAGCAAGCCCAAAGGATTCGCCTACGTGCAGTTTAAAAGCTCCGAGAACGCTGTATCTGCCTTTGAGCAGCTTGATCAGACCATTTTCCAGGGCCGCATCCTGCACATTTTGGCTGGCGACGTTAAGAAAGAGCACCGCCTAGACGAGTTTGACCTCAAGAACATGCCTCTTAAGAAACAGAACGAGCTGAAACGACGCGCCGAGGCTTCTAAGCAGCAGTTCAGCTGGAACTCGCTGTACCTCAACACAGATGCAGTTATGGAGACAGTGGCACGCAAGCTGGGTGTCTCCAAGTCGGAGATGATTAACCCCGATTCCTCGGATGGTGCGGTACAGCAGGCTCTTGCCGAAACCTCGGTTCTTGCTGGAGTCAAGGAGTACTTTGAGTCCAAGGGCGTTGACTTGCAGTCGTTTTCGCAGCAGAAGAAATCTGATCTTGTCATTCTTGTCAAGAACCTGCCGTTTGACACGCCCCTTGACGAGATCACCGATCTCTTCGCAGCCTATGGCGAACTTCGTCGCGTTCTGATGCCCCCAGATGGAGGTATTGCGATGGTTGTGTTCAAGAACATCCCCCAGGCGCGTGCTGCGTTTACTAAGCTCGCGTTTCGCCGCTTCAAGTCGTCTATTCTGTACCTTGAGAAGGGCCCTGTGGGGCTCGTCGACGAGGAAGTCTCAGATGCCAATGAGGAAGTTAGCGTCAAGGCCAAGGAGGTCAAGGCCAATGCGTCGGAAATGCTAGGAACGGAGCAGGCTGAGGAGTCTACTGGCAGTGTGTCTGTGTTTGTGAAGAACCTCAACTTCAAGACGACGAGCGCCGAGCTACGTGATGCGTTCAAGGCGCTGGCCGGATTCCGCGTTGCGCAGGTCAAGCAGAAGGCAGACCCCAAGAACGCCGGACGATCGCTGAGCATGGGGTTTGGATTTGTCGAGTTTGGTAGTGTGGAGCAGGCAGCTACTGCATTGCAGGCTATGGACGGCTATGTACTGGATGGTCACAAGCTGCAGCTGAAGCTGTCGCACCGTGGCCAGGAGCCTAGTCAGGGCGTGGCTAGCAGCCAGAAGACGAGAAGCAAGATTCTTGTGAAGAACATTCCGTTCGAGGCGACCAAGAAGGATATTCAAAAGCTGTTTGGCACGTTTGGCCAGTTGCAGTCGGTGCGGCTACCCAAGAAGTTCAACAAAAGTGCTCGCGGATTTGCGTTTGCAGAGTTTATTAGTGCCAAGGAAGCTGAGAACGCGATGAAGGCACTGCAGGGTACACACTTGCTGGGTCGCAGACTGGTGCTGGAGTATGCTCAGGAGGATGCGGAGAATGCCGAGGAGGAGATCAGTCGTATGGAGGCCAAGATGCGCAAGCAGGTGACGCGTGAGACTCTAGCAGGAATGCGTCTATCTGGTCAGCAAAAGGGACTTGATCTGGAAGCTGAGGAGGAGTAGGATTACGAGTACAAGCATTGATATTTATACATTTACAATACAGGCGTAACGCTTCACGGGCTATGCTGAGGTCAAGTGGTGTTTTTCGTGTCTCGGGCGTTGTGCTCTGCCCCGTTGCATTTCGTTCGTATCCGTTGCCACGGCTGAGCGCACCCTGCGTCATGCAATGTCGTATAGACCCTGGGGGGAGGCTAGTGAGAGCCCCACAATATAAACGGACCTAAGAGGATAGTATTCAATAGGAACAATACAACTCCCTGCCCGCCAATTCCGATTGCATCTGTACCACCATGCTCGATGCTGGCCTCCTCCAGGGTCTCAAGCTGCTGTTCCGCGATCTCGATCCGTTCCAGCGGCCCCCAGTTACGTTCAAAGACATGCCCAATCTCGCCGGTAAGGTTTATCTAGTGACGGGTGCTTCAAGCGGCATTGGCTTTGAGGTCGCCCGAGTGCTCGTGGCCAAGAACGCCCGTGTGTACATCATGGGAAGCACGCAACAGCATCTTGATGCCGCGCTCAAGCAGCTGAAACAGGAGTTTCCTCGTGCCGATGTTCACACACTGCACGTCGACTACAACGATCTGTCCACGATCCCTCCGCAGACATACCGCATTATTGACGAGAACATGCGACTCGACGGCGTCGTGCACAATGCAGGCGTGTGCTTTGTGCCTCCAGGAAGCAAGACGGTACAGAACCACGAGCGCACGTTGGGCATCAACGCTATGGGACCTCACCTCGTGCAACGGCTGCTCGATGATAGACTTATAGCCACAGCGGCCCAGAGCCCCAAGAACTCGGTGCGTGTAGTATGGGTATCCTCGAGTTCCGTTTTCACGTCTCCGCCCGGCGGTGTCAAGCTTGACAACATCTATGCTCCGCTGGGAAAGTACGGCGTCGAGACCTACCCGCAGAGCAAGGCGATTGGCTACCACCAGGGCGTCGTATGGCCCAAGATGCACCCAGGATCAGGCGTCGTCAGCGTCTCGGTGCACCCGGGAGT
Source organism: Sugiyamaella valdiviana (assembly GCA_030570555.1). NCBI lineage: Eukaryota > Fungi > Ascomycota > Dipodascomycetes > Dipodascales > Trichomonascaceae > Sugiyamaella > Sugiyamaella valdiviana. The sequence goes on from JAJLWF010000001.1 coordinate 1,051,868, forward strand.
AGCACACACGCGGATCATGCGCAGTCTGCCACCCCTCCGTCGCAAGGTTCTCAATATGATCCCGCTTGGAGTGCCGCCAGAGGTGTGCGCGTACTCAGAGCTGCTGCCGCTGCTGAGCCCCGATATCACAGAGAAGGACAACGGCTCCTACTACATTCCGTTCTGTCACAAGAAAAAGGTTCGCAAAGACGTCGAAGAGGCTGCTCACGGCCAGACAGGGCTCGACCTGTGGAGCTGGCTAGACGAGCACACCGCTCCGTTTGTGAAGCCGCTGTCCAGCAGCGAGTAACTCAAACGGCGACTACAAAGCTGAACGAGTCTCCCTGCTGCCTCAATAATCGTGAGTTATCGGCCAGCTGCATATTTACGGGTATATTACTGTATCTTGATCATCAAAGTACCTGCCTATGCTGTGATCCGCTGTTGAACTAGCCGCGTTCCTCATTACCCTACCCACAAAAAGCAACGGTCAAAAAAATTCCCGTACATGAAATTTTGATCTATAGATCATAGCGCTGAACTCACCTGTAGCTACACATCATGTTCTCAGACGAGGTTCGGCGGAAAGGCCTCGCCAACCCATACTCGAGCACCGTGGCGTGGCGCGTGGCTGCGCGCTCGGGCGGCAGTTTCCCCGGCATCCGTCCCGTCTTCACGGCCGACAAGAAGCACATTCTCATTCTCACGTCCCTCGAACTGCGTGTCTATTCAAGAGCCTCAAAACAATGCCTGCGCAGCATCCCAGTCGCTGTTGCCGACGTCTGCGACCTGTATGTGGACCCTGACAACTCGACCGTCGTATGGATCGTCCGCTCGTCTGGAAAGTGCGATATTGTAAACTGGGCGGACAGAACCGTCGCTGATACTCGCGTCAACCTCCAGCTCAACATCAAACGCCTGCTCAACAAGGTATCAAACACACAGATTGTTGTGCTTGCCGAAAAGAGAGGCATTGTCCTGCTCAACAAAGTAGACGGCGTCGATGACTGGGAGCCCACAGTCGTTACGCACGTCAAGGGCGCCAAACTGTTTGCATTCTCCAACTCACGTCGACTGTACGCCTTTTACTCGTCAAGCAAAAAGGGCGACTTTCTCACGGTCGGAAAGCTCAATGCACAGGCTGACCTCGTGGCAGAGAAGACGATCAAGCGCGTCCAGGGTGCTGCGTCACTAGCTGTATCCGATGCTGGTGTTGTCGCAGTCGGATCCACATCCGGTGTCATTGACGTCTACTACGAAGCACTATCCGAAAATGCGCCTGCTGTGCGTGCCCTCAAGTGGCACCTCGAATCCGTCCTCAGTGTCGAGTTCTCGGCTGACAGCGACTACCTGCTGTCTGGAGGAAAGGAAAAGGTCCTCGTGTTTTGGCAGCTCGAGTCAGGCAACACTCAATTTCTTCCTCGACTCGAGGGTGAGGTGGAAGCCATCTATGTTGACCCTGCCTCTGAGCTGTTTGCCCTGTCCCTGCGCGGAGAGCAAATTCTTGTCTTGTCATCGATTGATCTCGTCAGTCGCCTCCAAGTCGCTGGCGTCAAAGCGAACTTCGCTAAGCTGCCCGGTGATCCCGAGAAGGTGAAGCGAAGACGTAACCAGGACTGGAGCAGCCTCAAGACTGCTGACTACACAGCCCAGTACTACATTCACCCCCAGACTAAGCATGCATATATCCCCACCAAAACCGACGGACAGGTGCAAATCTACGATCCCATCAAGGACGAGCAGGTTTCGGTATTCTCGATTGCCTCGGTCGTTCCGACTGGTAAAGTTGGAGCTGAGGCCGGAATCCAAGATTCCCAGATTACGCAGCTGTGCTTCACCCCCGACGGCAAGTGGATGGCCACGGTCGATGAACGCATCAACTCGGAAGTTGACCGACTGCTATCGAGCGGCGACAAAGAAATAAACCTCAAGTTTTGGGCATACAACGACGAAGCTGCCAAGTGGCAGCTGGCGACTCGTATTTCTGCTCCTCACGGCATCAACAAAAGCATCATTGATATCATCCCTGCCAACTCGGGCCATGGCTTCGTGACGGCATCTCAGGATGGCGGCGTGCGCCTGTGGAAACCCAGCACTAGCAACGAGATTGGCGATGCCACCAAGCGCACAGTTTCATGGGGAGTGCGCAGAATCCTTCCGCGCGGTTCTGGTTCGTCTGTTGCCGTGTCCATTTCGTGGTCTCAAGACTCTAGCATTCTCATTCTCGGATACGAGACTTCGCTGCGTCTCATCAATGGATCAACCTTTCAGTTCATCAGCACATTGCCCAATATCCTTGGTTCGCGTGTGCGAAGTGTGCGAGTCCTGGGTACAAAGCTCATCGTCCTATCAAAAACACGCCTTGTTGTCTGGGACCTCCTCACGAGCTCGCAAGTGTGGGCCGTGCAAGTGCATTCGACGACGTTTGGCAAGCGCCTTCTGGCCGTGGATCCGGTTAATGAGTGGTTTGCGCTGGCCTGCAACTACTTTGCGCGCGACTTCAAGGTTGTCTCTAAAATATTTATCTTCCGTCTGGATACGCCCCTCCCCATTCACGTTGAGAACCACTCTGTGGCCATTGGTGCGCTGAGCCTCGTGCCTGGTACCGCCAATTACTCCTTTATGGATGTCAAGCGCGGTCTGCATTTTGTCAAGCATGGATCCCGCAGCGCCCTGCAGGCGGAGCCCCGTGCCAAGGATGACTTCGCGGCTGACCTCGTCCAGCTGTACAATGCCAAAAAGAGACGCGACACGGTTGTTGATGCCCCCATCACCGAGGAAGGCGTCAGCAGGGTGCTCAACCTGCAGTCGTTTGACAAGGTGTTTGACGGTGTTGCGAGCCTGGAGAGCCTGCTGGACGGTGTGCTCACAATTACCAGTGCACGTACCCTGCCTAAGCCTGCCCAGAATTAACCTTCGCATGCACCATCCAAACCAAGTAATGTAAATACACTCAGATGACCTAGTTCTGTAGTCTCGGAGTGATGACGCTCCGGCGCTGACTCGTCATGCCGAGCCGAGGCTGCCCATTCTTGACTCATAGCGTCCCGTGATCGTGATGCACAGCCGCGTGATGTGCTCTATATGTATCTCGGCTGTCGCATCTGCATCTCATTTCTATATCACAACAATCTTCAAGATGCAGCCTGTTATTGTGTCGCTCCTAGACACGGACTTGTACAAGCTGACCATGCAGGCAGCTGTACTGGATCACTTTCCAACTGCTGGTATGCTGACGTGCCACCCAAAAGGCTGATCTAACCATAGAGGTTGAATACGGTTTCACGAACCGCACACCCGACATGAAGCTGAGCCCGGACGCAATTGTATGGCTTACCGAGCAGATAGAACGTAGGTGCTGACAAAATCACCGGGACAATGACTAACGTAGACCTCGGCAGTCTCACATTCACAGAGGAGGAGCGCCAGTTCCTCCACTCTGTTCCTGCGCTCCCAAGCCGCTATGTCGATTATCTCAAGGATTTTCGATTTCACCCACAATCACAGGTCATTGTCGACTACGATAGTAAGACAAGGAACCTGGCGATTAAAGTACGTGGTCTGTGGGTTGATACAATTCTGTACGAGATTCCTCTTTTGGCGCTGGTGTCAGAGGCATACTTTCGATTTGTCGACACCGACTGGAAGCTGGAAGGTCAGCAAGAGCAGGCTGCAGACAAGGCCAAGCAATTAATGGACGGAGGCTGCTCGTTCTCTGAGTTTGGCAGCCGTCGTCGAAGATCATTTGAGACTCAGCGGCTGGTGATCGAAGGTATCCACAGCGCTGCCACGAAGCACGCGACTGGCAAATTGTTTGCTGGTACTTCAAATGTGTACTTTGCTTATAAGTACGGCCTGCGGCCCATTGGAACAGTTGCGCACGAGTGGATGATGGGCGTAGCTGCGTTTAACCATAGCTACAAGGACGCCAACAGGCGGGCTATGGAGCTATGGATACAGACTGTTGGTGACAAGAACGCTGGATTTGCTTTGACGGATACGTTTGGCACTGACGACTTTCTCAGGTCGTTTGTACCGCCCCTGTCCGATCTCTACATCGGTGTGCGCCAGGATTCTGGCGATCCTGCCGAATACACAAGGTTGATTTCAAACCACTACAAGAAGCTCGGATATCCTCCAATGAGCAAGGGGATCGTGTACAGCGACAGTCTTGATGTGGAGAAATGTCTGTACTACAAGAAGGTCGCCGAAGAGAATGACCTTCAGGCGTCATTTGGCGTGGGCACATTCTTCACCAATGATTTCAAGACTACACAGACGCATGCCAAATCAAGGCCCCTCAATATTGTTATCAAGATTTCCTCCGTTAATGGTCGGCCAGCTGTCAAGCTCAGTGATAACCTGGGAAAGAACACCGGCGACCCAGCAGAGGTGCTGCATGTCAAAGAGGAGCTTGGCTACGTCGAGCGCCAGTGGAACGAAGGCGACGAGTCCAACCGGTGGGCGAAGTAGCAGTAACCCACTGAAAGGCATGGAGAAATATGTACTAGAGCATTTTATAGAGATATATTTTGGTTGTCGTTAACTTCGAGTTAAAAGTATTATAGATGAGCGGACTCGGAAGGTGGCATGGTGATCTGCAGGATGCCACGGCTGCTCAAAAATATCTGACCTCTGCTTTCACCGCCAAACATTACCTTAGCAGCGTAGTCGATGACAGCTCCATTGCAGCTCACTCGTGAGCATTTGCTGTCCGTATTAAATGCTGCGAGCTCACAGCACGACACGGCCGGTCGGCAGGAAGCCGAGTTTGAGCTGCGAGATTGGAAGGCCGTGCCCGGCTTCCATTCGCTGCTTCAGGAGATCTATCTCGACTCGTCTGTGCCCCTGGCAGTACGCTGGCTTAGCATAATTGTGCTAAAGAACAACACGAATACCTACTGGCGCAAGTCTGCTGAAGGCTGTATTCCAGACGAAGAAAAGGAGGTTCTCCGTTCGCGAGTGTTTAATGGCCTCAACGAACCCAACCGTCCGTTGCTGGCGCAAAACTCGGCTGTCGTGGCAGCCATTGCCCGGTATGATTTTCCACAGAGATGGGCAGATCTGTTTGACCGTCTCAACGACGCCATTCAGTCCAGTGCTCAGTCAGGAAATCTCATCAGCCTCTTCAACTCGTTGCACATGCTGAACCAGATTGTAAAGAAGATCTCGCAGATGAAGGCTGGTAGAGCCAAGCCGTCGATGTTGGCGCATACACCGAAACTACTGACAACTGTATCGTTGATTTACACAAGTCTCGTTGAGGAGTGGACGCGGTCTTTCGATCTCGGAAAAATGGAAGTAGGATACCTGGCACTTAAGGTAGCTGGTCGCCTTCTGTACGACGGACTACAGCATGCCAATCGTGAAGCGATCGCCCGCGACTTTTTTTCGACACTACAGGTCCACTTCAACAGTTTCCTTACTGCATATGCCTCACATCCCGAGGAACTGTTGGCAAAGCACATCAAGTTAATGGGTAAGATCTTTGTACGTCTTTTAGAGGCCCAAACTGCTGGCTTCGTTCTTATGCCGAGTGCATTCAGTGTCGTTGAGTCCTACCTGTCATTCGTCCAGTCAAATGCTGAAGACCTCTACAAAGTTCAGCTCGACGATATCGATGACGAGGTCCAGGTGCGTCAGACAGTAGTGTCTCAAGGATTTGAAATTCTGCTGGCTCTTGTGCTGTCGACTACCACTGAGCGGTTCTCACGATTCAGTCGCCGAACGGATGCCGATAGGGAAGAGACCCAGGCGGCCACAAACTTGCTTCAAACCCAGCTCTTCACTGAGCCGATTCTGGTACAACTACTAAGGTTACTCTTACAGTGGTATCTTCGCACCACGCCCTCAGAGCTCGAGAGCTGGCAGACCGACCCAGAGGCGTACTTTGTGGAGGATATCGAGTCTGCTGGCTCATCATCTCTTTCTGTGACATCGAAGCGCCTGTATGAGGTCATGATGTCTGCATTCAAGGACGATCTAGTCCCCACTGTACTCGAGTTCATGCAGGGTGCTATTGGCCAGAACGGCAACGGATTCGACGATATAATTGTGCGTGATGCTGCCTTCATGGCATTTGGAACAGCCGCCCCTGTCCTGAAAGATTACTGCAGTTTTGATGAGATCATGAAATCAGTGCTGGTCCCTCAAGTCCAGATATCTCAGCCTCCAGAAATCCGCATCATTCGCCGCCGTCTTTGTCTAGTGTTGGCCGACTGGGCTTGCTACATCACCGATGAGGCTACCATGAAAGATGCCTACAGGATTCTCCTCACTTGCCTGGACGAGACAGATCCAGTCAACGATCTCACTGTGCAGCTACACTCGCTGTGTGCCCTGAGATACTGCGTGGAGAGCTTCGAGATTGACTCGTCTTGCTTCAGACCATTTGCAGACCCAGCATTCAGGTCACTTTTCAAGCTCATGGGCAAGACGCAGACCATTGAAGCGAAGAGCTCCCTGTTGAACTCACTTTCAGCTATTGTTGAAGCAATTGGCGTCAGTGTCTCGGCCTATTCGGTCCAGATTCTTGAGATGGTACCGCTTTTATGGGACAGTGAGCCCGAAAACCTGCAGATTGACGGTGTAATCCTGCAGACATTGGCAAGCCTCATTTCTGCCCTAGGAAATGAGTCAACGTCAAGCTATCATATGGTGCTACCGGTTCTTCAAAGCATTCTCCCGCCTTCAGCTCCCATGCATACGTATTTATTTGAAGATGCGCTGCCTACGTGGCAGGCGCTTGTTGAGAATGCGCCGGTGAGCACAGACGAACTCTTAGCCTTGGCACCGGCTATGATTGAATTGTTCAGCGTTGCCGGTGACAGCTTTGCCGCCGAGTTGACGATTCTCAAATCTTACATTCGCCTCGACCCTGCTCGAGTGCTCACGCTCGAGTTTCAGTACGAGTTCTACTCACTCATTAGCGACAGACTGCTCGGCTTACAGGATAATGACCTGTATGCTGTGTGCGAAGTGCTCCGATTGATTGCTCTTGTGCTCGATTCTAGTGAATACTTTAATCCCTTGCTCGACTCTGGTCTTCTCCATGAACTCATTGGCAACCTGGCCGACATTCAGCGGCGCGTGATGACATCATGCCGCGTATTGCTTGAGTTTTTATCGCTCTTGGCAATCAGTCAGCCGAATTTGCTGCTCCAGGTGAACTCACTTGGCGGATCTACTGACTCCCTGCTTGGTATTTGGCTGGAAACCTTTGAGCGCATCGGTAGCCCAGCTGAGCGCAAGCTATATGGTCTCGCTTTTGCGCAGCTAGCAACCACTGGCAACCCTGTTGTAATGGCTCGCCTCGAGCAGTTTGTCGACGTATGGTGCCAGGTACTTGATGAGGTCAGCGAGGCTGCTGGAGATTCTGGCGTTTACTATGACAAACAGGCTGAATCGCCAGAGGACCTGAGCCCTGACGAAACTCGCCAGAAGCAGCTCACCCAAACTCGTGATCCCGTCCACACTGTCGATTTCCGTTCTGCCGTCCGTTCTACTGTGGAACGGATCAGCGCATTACCAGAAGACCAGAAACAGGCCTTTACGCGACTCGATCCTGAGATTGTGAAGGTTCTACTGGCTAGCTAGCAGATTTCGTGTAGATTCCAAGTCCGTATACATCCACAAGAGTAAGTCTTGAGCATAAATTGATAAATAATAAATAGGTTACACTAAGGCTTCTCGCCACCACCTGAACGTTGTTCTTGCGAGCACCATAGAAGAATGCTTTCGTAACATAGCGAGTACTGGCGCAGACTCTGGACCATTGACTGGCGTTGACGGCGGAAGTCATCGACAACTTTGAAGACAAGATCACTTTCCTGGATGTCGGGGTATTGGTCCATGATGTGAAGGACAGTGTCGACAGTACAAAAAGTACCTGTGCGACCGCATCCTGCACTGCAATGCACTAGGCTGATAGGCTCTTGGCGCAGCTTATTCCTTGGAAAGTCCGGGTGTTCCTTCCACCACTCCTGCACAAGCGTGTTTTTGAGGGCGGACAGTGCGAGAAGATCCTCTGCACTAGCTGGCCGACCAAGGTCAGGCCAGTCAGTATAGTGCATCTGGACGACGTTATGATGTGAGCCGGTGCTGACGTCACAGAGATCGAATCGACGCAAAATGACACTAGTATGGGATCCGGACCCTAGTGACCTTGATTCCTCCGAGGTCATAGTCAACTTGAGGGATCCAAACTGGTCGTTCTGCCAATAAGGATGAGACTTGAGTTGTCCGCCTTCAGACTCTGCAGTGAGCATGACAATGACCGGTACTTCATGATCCCAAACAACCTTCCAGAAGTCCTGGACAGTTTCCGGGAGTGGAGCTTGGGTTGCAATGTATCTGCGAATCGAGAATTTGGATGCGCAGATGTGACTGGCATTGATGTAGTCGCACGAAGTCTCGCCGTCTCGAAGGTCCGTAGGCAGCAACACACGGGTGTGGTCATAGGGCCAGATGTTGTTGTAGCGGTTCTTGTAGCCGAATCGAACACCAGCAGCCATGCTATACTGAAAGTTGCCACAACTGTCATGGTCCGCGGGAGTCTTAAAGGCTCTCTCTCGGCTGAAAACACTGGTTAGGCGCTGCTTCTCGCGGTTCTCCAGCTCCATAAACCGATCAGTGACAATCCTTGTGTTTCCATCTCTTGCGATTGGAATCAGCCAGCTGGGTAATTTATCGAGGTTGAGACCCGGCACTACCTTAACTGACAGGTAGTCGTCGTTGTAGAGGCTGGCGCGATCAAACGACAGCGATTTGCCAACCGAGAAGCTGGTAGAGGGCGTTGGAAGGCTGAATCCTGTCAGGACGGGCGGAAGAGTGAGGTGAGACGTGGGTGGAGCCGAGGAGACGGCCGTCGGTTCAGTCGAGGTCATAAACGACTTGCGGGAAGAAATAGGCGTCGAGTCGATGACCTCTGGAAGTGACCTTACGGCTGCATCGAATCCGCCAGACAAGTAGAAAATAGAGGCAGACACCATGGGACAGGCACGGAATTTGTACAGGGTATAAAGGAGGGATGTGTATCTTCCCAGAGGTGTTCGTCCTCCGTGTGGGTAGTCAGAGGACTGGTCGTAAATGACAATGCGAGAGTAGATCGGCAGGTCATCAAGGCGGGCCTGTTGGTCGGGAAGCATGCACTCGACGAAGCGGTCGAGATGAAACGCGGGGCGCTTGAGCAGAGTTGTCGGAACGCATATGTTGACTGCTGATGAGATGCGACTCTCCGAGTAGACGCCATAGGGTCGAATATCGACTATAAGGGTAAAATCAGCCGGCGATTCGGATAGAAGGTCTTCGAGCTGAGCCGGCGAGATGGGGTTCACGTCACTCGGGAGTTCTATATCGCGTGACCCCAGAATGTTGACCGGTAATGAGGGCGAGCGCTTGTAGAGGGCCTCCGAGGACCGTCGATGCAGACTAAAGACGGATCGCGAGGCGCCGTGGCCCGAGGGATGGCCGGCACTACGGGAGCCGACGGGAGTCATCGGAGCGTCGGGAGGGGGGCTGTGCGAGGGCGTTGTGACGGAAGCCGCAGGGCCGGAGCTCAGCGAGTCCGGGGTCGTCGAGGGCGGGATCGAGAAGCCCGAGCTCGAGCTGGAGCTCGTGTCGGCGGTGCGGTCAGACAGCGAGGACGGGTTTCGGCGATGCGAGGGGCTCGGGAAGTACGAGGCCTGGGTCGGGCGCGACTGGATCCAGGGCGATAGGGGCATACCCTTTGAGCAGACTGGCGACTGTGACGAATGGGCTGGTGAAGCCGCCACTAGGCTTGGTGGTTGTAAGTCCACCGGGGTGCCCGCGTGTGGGGACCGGGGTGGGTTGACGAACATCCAGTGGGACGACACGATGGGTTTGGGAGGCTTGGCGAGGAGCAGGAGACGTAATAAGACTAGGCAGATGGGGACTGAGACAAGATACAGGCGATGGGTGTCAAGATATTGTGCTATCCATAATGGGGGAAATGGTAGATGGAAAAGCGATGACAGTTATGGGGTTCAGCCACTTGGGGCCATTAGATGGGGTCGGGTGACGTCATTGCCGATGTGCAGGTTAAGGTTAGCTAGCGCTGCATTTATTAGGCCGGATGTACCCTGGACAGGCAAATATCGCATAAGCCATGTGCCACTGGCTGATGACTGGAGGTCAGTTGACGGATGACGTATCCACTGGTATCAACTAGTATACGAACTGGTATACCAACGGCTATATCAACTAGCGCGACGCTCGGTTGAGCTCGTTGCGTAATATAACTCGACGCGAGCAAATGAAGCGACGGGCCGATATAAGGTTGAATTGATAGGCATGGAGAACTAAAGCTTAACCAAACGGTGCAGGACGGGGCGGCCCAGCAAATTGCTGCAATACGGCAACCAGCAAACACAGATGAGGCTTGCAGTGGCACCCAGACACCGTCACCGCCCGTGGCGCCCGTGGCACCCGTAGCACAGCCGCCGGGGCGTTGGGCGTTGTCATAAATAGACATGCAAAATATAGGTACACGCCGCAGATTCGGCGGCAGGGATGCACCGCGGATGCCCGATATAAAGCCGCCGTGAGTACCCTTGTTGTCGTTGCTGTTGCCGTGAATCGTTTCATAATGACGTAGGGCTGCCCGCTGGGCCTACAGTTTGCTTGCAGCAACATGTACGCTACCCCACCATCGTCCGCATCACGTAGGGTAAACGACGGACACGTCTCGAAGCGGGAATCGGTTTGGCGCGTCGAGTATTAGGCTATGGCGGATCCACGCACGGACGAGGACGCCCGCGTGGCTCGCAAAGTGGGCGCAAACAACTTTCACGTCAAGCTGGCGCTGTTTGACATCAATCAGCAGCTCGACGCGGGGAAAGTACCCTCAGACCTCGCTTACAAGCTCGACCGCGCCAGATCCGATCTCGACTTCTCGGATTCGAGCCTTCAGTCGCTGGGCGCCAAATTGGGTCATAGACCGCCACGGTCCCTTGAACAGATCCGTGCTGAATATGACAGTGCCATGGCTTCGTTCACTAAAGAAGTGGCACCTTCCGCTACTCGTCCACAGCTTATAGACTTGACGACGATGGACGCTTCCTCGACCTTAGCCATGTTTGACGGCATCTCTCCCATTGCTTCACCCGAGAAGCCCGCCAAAGAGTCAATCAAAGAGTCGAACAAAGAGTCAAACAAAGAGTCGAACAGAGATGTCGACGCGAACTTTGACAAACCGATCAAGGAACCAGTGAGGTTTGCAAAACCGCCATCAGGACTCATCCGTGAATCTCTCGTCGACCGACCCCGACAACCCAAACAGCCGGCATTGGATGCCACATATGCATCTAACAAGAAGGCTTCGAGTACTGGTAGCAGAGTACCGCTCAAGGCCCTCGACCCGTTGTCCAACGAACTCAACCAAGCCTTCAATGGCTCAGATATACCGGAGCCTGCGCCCCAACCGGCCCAGACGCGGACGAAACCTGTGTTTCCAATGTTCACCGAGGTCCCTTCAGCAAACCACTCAGAGCTTCAACTCGACGATCCCTTCTCGTCTACAGAGTCCATGTCCCTAGCAAACCCTGTTCGCCGAAAGCTGGCTAATCTCTATGACGAGATCCCGCGCCTGCCCACTGCTGAGATCCGAGCCCGCCTGCGCAGCTGTATGTCGGAACTCGGAGACCCTAGTGGAGATGCCAGGGAGAAAGTGGCTCTAGAAGCAGAGAATGCTAGACTGCGTGCAGAGATAGAACACTTGCGAGCATCGCCAGTTGAACCCAGTGCTCGTCGGAAACCTGCTCCTGCTGCTGCTCCTGCGACTGGATCGCGCGTGCTCAAATCAACTGATCTGTCGCTCGAGGCCCAGCTGGCTCTGCGAGAGTACGATGGTGAGCGGTTACGCAACATACGCAGTGATCTCGAGTTTCTCTGTCGTTTCCAAGCGCTACAGATCGCGAATCACAAGCTCGCGAGTAAGAAACGTCTTAGGGTGCTGGCAGCCCTGGGCGCTGTCCAGGTCATGGACAGTTCTATACTGATGGATGACGTCGACGGCGACATTGTCATTGCACGCCGTTCACCACGTCGGTTTGTGGCTGTGGCTCTAGCCGTCCTTTCACTAATTCGTCTTCGCAATCGCGTGGATGAATCGAAGCAGGCCATCTACACATTGCAGTCGAACCTACGGCTCAGCCTAGACTGACGTCGGCAACTATTTATTGCATCGTATGCTTGACTAATACATCTCTAGCACGATAGCCAGTGTGTCACTGGAAAGCGAAAATTGATTAACATGATATAATTGTATACATAGCGCTGGACTCTAGTTATGTAGACGAAAAGTACACCTCGAAGGTGACATCTCCGTTGTCGTCAGCGTAGACGGGCACTTGCTTCGTACCCGACGGTGCGCCGTCTGCGCTCCACGTAGACTCGCCTCCATATGATAGTACATTGTCGTCATCCATAGTGAAGTCTCCCGCAGCAGTGCGTGACGAACACGTCAGTGAACCGTCGATAATGTTGCAGTAGCCCTTGGACGTCTTGAGATGGACACCACCGACAGTCTTGGTGAGATGGTACTTGGCACACGTACCAGACGCGTACCACTTTCCATTAGAGATGAGACAGCCTCTCTGGCCCTTGAGACGCAGGTAGCCAGCTTCCCCACCGCCGCCACCACCGCCGCCACCGCCACCTCCACCTCCTCCGCCACCGCCTCGCTTCGTTCCCTTGGGGTACCAGTGGAACCCATCTTTGCAGGAAGAGCGAGCAATGGCGTCGACAGGGGTAAACTCGCCTGTAGCGACAGAGCCCTTGAGTTTCAGGAAGTACCAGATCTCCTGCAGCGCGTTCGATCGATCGCAACCGAAATGCACCGTTACACCATTGACATGGGGTCCGAGAGCATTCTGGAACTGTTCAACAGTGAAGGTCTCCGAAGTCGACGGCGAGATGCCGGCCGCAGCCAGGAACTTGTAAGTGGGCAGGTTCTTCCAGACGTCAACAGCACTAGTGAAGAAGTCTCCCACGTACTGGAACTTGTCAGCGTCGGGCGAATAGCAGGCTGGGTTGACAGTGGCCATGCAGGTGCCGTGTTTGTTGAACTCATGAAGCCACAAGTCCGAGTCAGGATGGCCCTGGTTCTTCCACACCTCCGACATCTCGTCCACGAGGTCTTCGTAGCCGAGATCAAGGAGGCTCTGGGTGGCATTGTCGATCATCCACGACGGGTTGCAGAACTGCTGGTACCCGCCGTTACACTTGTCGCTCCAGAGACCGTGAAGAGTAAAGACATCATCGGCTCCTGTTGCGGGCTGGTAATCCCAGAACTGTGTCGACAGAAACAGGCCGTTCGATCCCTCGTAGCAACAGCTGTCGGGCTCCGATGTCACCGAACACGACAGCGGTGAATCGACGGGACACGAGTCGTGCAGCGATCCCGGCTCGTCCATCGTTAGACGGGAAGGCGCATTCTGAAATGTGAGGGGTCCATTGAGCTTGACGGTGGCCGCCGAAACAGCAACGGCCGCGTACGCGATGCTGGCGGCGCCAACGATTGCTCCGCGTGAAGAACGCATGCTGAGTGGCCAAGGGGCCAGCCACGGGCCTTTATATAGCGGACGCGTGCATAGCGCGGCTTATCGTGCAGGCGGGTGATTATGCAGGGCTTCGCACCAATGGGGCGATGGGGGTAGAGGGTAGCCTGTCACCAGCTACGCGATGAGTACAACAGCAGTAGTTAAATAGCTCCGGGTGGAGGTGAGGTCCATTCGCCTGATGCAAGAGATACAACGCCTGCTCTCGTGTAGTCGCCGGTTACGCCGCCCGAGACTTTGGCAAAAGCGACCCGGACATAGTACCGTACAGGTAGCACGGCGAGGTCGGTCAGCGACGTGAGAGCCCATTCAGTGAGGTTAAATGACTGGCTCGGACCTCTGTAGCGTTCCACATCGTCAATTATTAGACTGTAGCCATCGAATGCCGCGTTCACAGACACGTTAGCTGCGCGAGTATCGGCGAGCGACTTCCACTTCAGCACAACATTCTGGAGCTGATTCGCGCCCTCTGCTACCAGCGGCATGGCGAACTCGGCCATACCACCCTGTAGACTGGGACCTCCGCGTCGCAGCTGGTCGTAGGTCTGAAGAATCGAGTCAAAGTCCCACCGAGCAATACCACTGACAAACAGTCCAACGAGCAGCCCCTGATACAAAAGGCTCGGGGTCGTTTGCACGCCGGTTCCAGGGACCAGAATCAGGGTGTAGATATAGTGGTGCATACGAAGCGTCTGGTTAGGCACCATAGACAACAGCACTAGCAGCACACCAACAATGATAAAGTACACAATGTAGGGCTTGAACTTGCCCATGCGCCAGATGACGTATGCCTGACCCAACGCAATAGCGAGAACGATGCCAACAATTGACAGCAGCGCAACCCATGCGCCTGGCTGCGTGTTTAGATCGTGGGCTGTGAGTCTGTCGAGGGGTAAATGGCCAAAAACGTAGTTCTCCAGAATGCCAATCCAGAATCCGGGCACCCACAGAACCGCTCGGCTCAAGTGTGCTGTCATCTTGTCGAGCTGCGGGTGCACCGAGTAGGCGTAGATGACGTACGCACTCAAGGCACATGGAAGAAACCGGCGGAACCCAAGTGACACGAGCTCGGCGTCCTCCTGGACGGTTCCGCCCGCCATGGGCGGATTCGATGCTAGAATCACTGTCCAGAAGCCGCTGGTGAGTAAGACGCTGAAGAAGAGGCCTGCGTGGCCCACAAGATAGCCAAACACCAGCGACAAGACAATATTCACCACAATGATGGGAATGCGGAGGTCACGGCATTTCGAGAACCACCTACCCGACGTATCAACAAACTCGTAGCTAGCAGGGAACTCAGAGTCGGTACCAATGCTCTCAATGCCACCATGACCCACTTCAGACGCAAAGCTCGCCTTGGGACCTGTGAACCGGATAACACCACATCCTCCAAGAGAGTCGCTCACGACCCCGCGGTGGATAGCTGCTCCACAGATGAACGAGTCGGCTCGGTAAGAGTTGTTGCCGCCCACGACATATGGCCGGTAAATTGACTCAAAGTCCCCTACTGGCGTCTCGCTATACGTCCAGCTCTCTTTGACGCAATCGGCAGGACACTTGAACTGGAACTCCTGGCCAACAGCACTCGCGTAGCACTCCTCGCCATTGAAGCCACACGCCTCGTTCTTTCCTAGCCAGACCTGGGGCGCCACGGTGCATCTCAGCAGATCTGCCTCGGCTCCATCAACTTTGGCAGTCGCTAAGATAGAGTTATTTGCCAACACCGCGAAGATAAGGCCCCACAGCACTAGGTACATCGCGATGAAGCCGTGGGTGATGTGGTCGGGTATATGCTTCTTGAGCACTTCGGGCAGCATCTGCAGCTTCGGCAAAACAGGCGTCACTTTCGGGAATACTGGCGTCGGTGGTCCATCCATCAGTATACGCCAGTAGCTTCGACGTACCGGAAACACGAGGACCGAGCTACCGGCGCTCCCGTGTACCTGTGATGACTGGAGCGACTCGAGCGAGTCGCGCGACCCGTTATGCTGAAGTAGCCCCTGCATCTGCATCTCCTCATCGCTCTGCGGCGAATCCGTCGATAGTGGACTCTCCTCTCTTCCAAAATCCAGCACCATTGTTCTCCTTTGACCACTGGCCCGTACCAATCAGATATGGAACACTCAAAGTTGGCCAAATATAATGTGTTCCACGACGCATAATCTGCACGGCGACCTGCAGCCGTAAGATGCCTGTCAAGAGGCGACAATAACTACAAAACTAGCAGCTGCAAAGTATATTATTTTGCACGTTTCATCCTGAAGAGACTTCCAGAACATGTATACGAAGGTTGTGAGAACAAAGAGGCAAATACTGTGTTCTACTATGAAACAGTTGCGTTGCTAATACGTAGAGGGGTGTGCATTAGTGGAGACATTAGAGATGAGAATAAATACATGTTGGCGTATCCTTAGGACGAGCACACTTCGCAGTTGTCGAGCTCAATTTGGCAGACCTGGAGAATCTGCGAGTCGTAGATGCCGTCACTGCTGGATCCAGGAGTCGACACTAATGGCGGCATTGTAGAGGGTGAGGTTGCGGCAGAATTGAGTTCCGACGAATCGAGCGAAAACGGCGCTGGCGAGGGCGACGTCGAATCCAGTCTGAAACGGTTGACGCCAACGTACCGCGGCCGCTTCTTTGTAATGAGGACGGCCTTGCGCTCGACCTTTCGCTTGAGGGCCTCCTGGTCAACTGTGAACTGGATCGGAGCGGCAGCTGCCTGAGTGCGCAAGTAGTACATGCCAGTCTTCAGTCCCTTCTTCCACCCATGCAGGTGCATCGACGTCAGCTTTCCCATAGTAGGGTTCGCCATGAAGATATTGAGACTCTGCGACTGGTCAATGTAGGCACCACGGTCAGCAGCCATGTCTATAATAACACGCTGGCTCAGTTCCCAAGCTGTCTTGTACAGCGAGCGGATATCGTCGGGTATCTCGCCAATATTCTGCACAGACCCGTGATCGCTGATTAGGCGGTTGCGCATAGCTTCATCCCACAGACCCAGCTCAACGAGGTCGTCAACAAGGTACTCATTGACGATCTGGTACTCGCCGGACAGAACACGTCGGGTATATACATTGGACGTGAGCGGCTCGAAGCACTCATTGAAGCCAAGGATCTGCGAAGTGGAGGCTGTGGGCATGAGTCCTACAAGCAAGGAGTTGCGAAGACCGTGTAGCCGCAATTGCTGCTTTGTTTTGTTCCAATCCCATAGGTCGGATGGCTTGACTCCCCAGAGGTCAAACTGCAGTTGGCCCTCTGAAGCGGGCGATCCCTGGTAGGTTTCGTAAGTGCCCTTCTCTGCTGCAAGCTCAATGGACGCTTCGACGGCACCGTGATAGATTGTTTCAAATATCTGCGAATTCAAGTCTCTTGCCTCCTGGCACTCAAATGGTAGGCGCAGCATCATAAATACATCAGCAAGTCCCTGGACTCCAATGGAGACGGGGCGATGCCTCTTGTTCGACCGCTCGGCTTTATCGACAGGATAGTCATTGATATCGATGATCGTGTCAAGATTTCGCAGAACCACCTTGGTGACGTCATGTAGTCTTTGAAAGTCGTATGTTACACTGTCGTTGTCAGAAACGACAAAGCTCGGTAGAGCCAAAGACGCCAGGTTACACACGGCAATCTCGTCAGGTGATGAGTACTGTACAATCTCGGTACACAGGTTCGAGGACCGAATGGTACCGAGGTTTCGCTGATTCGACTTGCGATTACAAGCGTCCTTGTACAGCATGAAGGGATTACCAGTCTCCGTCTGGGCTTCTAGGATAACTTTCCAGAGCTTTTGAGCTCTGACCTTTTCCACAAAGCGCCCTTCCCCTTCATACCTGTTGTATAAAGCTTCGAACTCTGCACCCCACACATCACTCAACCCACGGGCCGTGTCTGGTGAGAAGAGGCACCAATCTTCATTTGCCTCGACTTTCTTCATAAATAAATCAGGGATCCACAGCGCATAAAACAGATCGCGGGCTCGCATCTCCTCTTTGCCATGGTTCTTTCGCATCTGCAAAAAGTCGAAGATGTCAGCATGCCATGGTTCGAGGTAGACGGCAAAAGCACCGGGCCGTTTGCTGCCTCCTTGATCGACGTACCGTGCAGCGCTGTTGAACACACGGAGCATAGGCACAATACCATTGGACTGGCCATTGCTACCGGCAATATAGGACCCGTTGGCTCTGATGTTGTGAACGTGGAGGCCCACCCCACCAGCTGTCTTTGAGATAACGGCACAGTTCTTCAATGTATCAAAGATGCCCTCAATAGAGTCATCTTCCATTGCAACAAGAAAGCACGATGATAGCTGAGCCCGGGATGTGCCAGCATTGAACAAAGTTGGCGAGGCATGCGTGAAGAACTTCTGTGACATGAGGCGATAAGTCTCAAGTACACGATCAACGTCCAGACCATGGATACCAACTGCCACTCGCATGAACAGATATTGTGGCCGTTCCACAATCTTCCCATCTGTGCGAAGAAGATACGATCTCTCCATGGTTTTGAAACCGAAATATGTCAACTCAAAGTTAAGTTTGTTGTTGATCGCCTCATCGAGCACATCACGGTTGGCCATGACGGCCTTGTAGAATCTATCAGAGACGACACCACTCTCGCCCGGACGGAAGTCCCGACGGTAATTGTAGAGCCGAGTCATTGCATCGGAGAATCGGTCAGGTGTTTGCTTATGCAGACACGCAACCGAGATGCGTGCGGCAAGCTTAGAGTAGTGGGGGTGTATCGTTGTCATCGAGGCTGCTGTCTCAGCGCACAGCGTGCTCACCTCATAAGTGCTGACGCCATTGTATATTCCCGCTCCAACCCGGTCGACCACTTGTTGCGGTTTTATGAACTGTGGATTAAGGTTCCAGCTCAAATCTGCCAATGACTTGGAAAGCTGGGTTAGAGGTGTGGCGAGACACTCTCGGTGATACTCACTTTACTACTATCGAAAGGCTCTTTGGAGCCATCTTTTGTTAGACACTGTTGTTTTAAAGATGCATTTTGTGTGAGTTTTGCCTCTACGTACTTCGCTTCGTAACATTCATTGCCTGGTATGAGGTTCGTCAATCCCGACGCCGTTGAAATATAAGTAAGCCTCAATTAAGGGCAGGGGCAGCGGGATAGCGCCGCGCCATCTACTGGGTGCTCGCGTATGCAAGGGTCCATTTGGCGTTGGTCAGGGCGTACTTGCACGCAATGGTCCACGACTCCTGAGTGGCATCACGCGCAAATAGTTGGATGCCCTGTCCCCCGATCTTGTCCTTTTCAATCTCATAGGGTGCCTTGAGCGACGGATCTGACCGCTCGACAAATTGACAGATCTGATGCAGGACGCTGAGGAAAGCGACCAGAGCCGCATCGAGCTTCTTCTGGTTCATATACCGCTCCATACGCTCCGACGGGAAGTAGAGCACAAGGCTAACGGACTTGGGTGCGTGGGATGTCTTGGGATCAGCTTCAAGCTTCTCAATGCGTGACATGCTGCCGAGCGGCCTTAGTCGATACCCGACTGGCTTGAAGTTGACCAGCTGCACGACAGTTGCCAGCAGCAGGATTGTCTGTCCCCACGCTGCGCTGATTTCAGGCCAGTCGACCCGGTCCTTCATTTTTCCCAATCGTAGGCCATTTATCGTGCCAAAATGCCCATCGTACCCAATGCAAAAGATGTCGTTGTAGACGTTGACAAGCCTCAAGTTTTCTAGGCGGTCCGTGTGGTACTGGTAGAGAGCATCGACGCGCTCTTTTTCGGCCTGGTTCTTGGATAATTCAAGGTACAGCTTGTTCTGATCTTTGTAAAATAGCTCCTCCTCAGCATCGAGTTCCTCGGCATCGACCTTTAGCTGCTCCAGCTCCTGTTCGACATCCAACCGCTCCTGTTCAGCCTGCTTCAGGTCTTGTACAGCCTGCTTGCTCTGTGCTTCGAGCTCAGCAATCTCCTTCACAAGCTCCTCAACCTCTTCGGATCCTGGTCCTGGTTCGTCGTTGATTTTGTTTAGAAAGCCAATGTACACGTCGCGCTCTTTGCATGCCTCGTCGTACCTTGCGCGCAGAGTGTTTTGGAGTAGTTCAGCACAGTCGTTGCAGATCGGGTAGTCCACGTCGTTTCGACCTGAAAGCAGCTCAAATAGGTTCTCCAGAGTGCTGATTCGCGAGGACCGAGACTCGTCGATGCGACTGGCCACCATCTGATGCTCGTCGCCTTCAGGACTGCTGCTATTTGTCCTGCTACGGGAGCGCTCCTCGGCGAGAAGGTGCCGGTCTCCTGGTGATCCAGCCATTATTGACTTTGTCAGCATCACAAAAGACTCTGCTGGGCTGCTGCCCCCGTGGGTGTTGTGTCGAGCGATATCAGTCTGAGCATGGAGCTTGCTTAGTATTGGACCTTTGGCGTGATCCGCAGCTGCTGGCTCGGGCCGGTTTGTCAATAATGAAACCTGCGCAGAACCGAGGCCGACCAGCGACTCATGGGGCACTAGAGGAAGCCTACACCGCTGGCATAGGAACCCAGAACTCATTGTAGTACCTCATATACATGTCCACAGCGTAGAGGCACGTAGATAATGCGTGGGTAGGGGTTGGCCACTCCGCCATGGAAACGATATGCCTAGCATTGACAGTTTCATGGAAGCGAGAAATGTAAAAGCTCGGGGTATTTATATATTATACTGGTTTGAGGTGACGGGAATGTCGCTTACTAGAAGTCTGAGAGTCCTGTTTTCAGTGCTTCAGCGCAGCCTTCCACTACGTTTCCAATCCGTAAACGCCTACAGTGGTCTCAAAGTGGTCTCTGGTCCTCGTTTCACCTCTACTGAATCTTAGTTGGGAGACTCATACTAGACTCTGAAAGGAATGAACTTGTCCTTCTGTCATGCCGGTCTTGGTGCCGCTAGACTGATCACTACGATCGCGATGCTCCTGCATACGATAAACAGCCGTGCTCTTACCCCTGAGATCAAAGGAAGCTTTTAACATTGACATGCACAGGTTGTGCGTTCTATATACAATATGACTAACCATTCTACGACTCCTTCCTTTTGGATCCACGGATTCCTCGGCCAGTAGAAGGATTGCGGATATACGGCATCACATCCGTGCGTCGCATAACCTTGACGCCGTCCAAAGCGTACACGCGAAGGTTGACTCCCTCGGGAGGAATAGGGCCGGAAACATGCAAGTGGACAAGCCCAATTCCACGGATGGCAAGCGATGCGCCTTCTGCACCAAACCTGAACTCCATGACTTTGTTTAAAGGCTCATGAGCCACCTCGGGCTTTACGAGGGACCAGCGCTTGTGCACTAGCTCGTCGGACTGGTTGATATCGGTGACCCTCTCTAAAGAGTTGAGGACACGAGTACCCCGGTCGCAATTTGGGTATATGGACCATGCAATGAGATGCAAGGGCTCGTCGCGCTGGATAGCGACGACTCCTCCAATGCTGATCGCCTGTCGGTTCGAAACAGACACAACCCGCTTAGCGTTGTACACGCCCGGTGTCTTAAACACCCGCGTGCCCTTGTTCAAACTACGCACCACAGCTGGCTTCAGTACTCGGTAGGTACCGAGCTCGGCCTCAGGGTAGGATGGGGTATCGGTCAGGAACTTGCCTCCCGCTAACTCGTAAGTTGTGGGTCTCTGGGTGATCCATGGGTTTGTCCAGCTTCCCATTCCCCAGAACTTGCGGCCGTAGCCGTTGCGGCGGAACTTGTGTGCCAAGTACAGTGCCAGCGTGGATTTTCCCACGTTCGTGTATCCGACAATGTAGTTGTCCTTGCCGAGTTCGCTCACAATATCAGCGCAGTGCCAGTCGTAGTTGGACGACATGGCAAACACATCTTTGGTGTTTATGTTCGGTATTAACCTGCTCATTTCGTCGCGCACATATGGCAGTAGACGGCCCTTGGTCCGCTCTTTGTCGGGAACAATCAGATCAGCCCGATCCAAGATCCATAGAATGCGACCCTTTCGACGCATCTTTGCCAGCTGCAAGTCGACTGTTGTCGGAAAATCAAGCGCATCGAAAACATGTAAGATGGTAGCGTCATCTGGGATAGTCCGGAGAATCTCCTCTCTGCTCTTAGCTGCAGGTTGTAGTGGCAGCTGCTGTGAGTTTAGGCTCGTGCGACACCATCTGCAGTAGATCTTGGAGAGCTTGGTCCTCTCCTCAGTTTTCTTGTCTTTATGGATCTCAGCTGATGTCGTATCTGTCACTAGATCGGACCGGCCCCGTGTTGTATGGTTGTCAAGGTAGTCCTGCTTGTCGGCATCCAATGACTTGTACATCTGCTCCACCTTTTGATCTATCTGCTTGCGTACAGAAACCGGTGCAGCTTTTTTGTACTCTGGGGGGTTGTATCCCGGTGTATCGGGAGTTTCGACATGGAAAGGCACTCCGCACCCGTAACAACGGTGTGTAATGTCCTCCATGTAATGCGATGGTTTGGCAACGACAGGTTCTTCCCGGGTCGTTGACACATACCGTATGCCAAAGGCAGGCAGACTCGCTGCGGGCCTTAACCTCGCCAGCCCAACCGCATTTCGGGGGCGCAGTAGCCCATTTAATGCTACCCTACCAGCACCAACAAATCTCTTCATCAGCTGTCTGGTACATAGACTTCTACTCAGGGGGAATCGAAATTTACATGTTCAGGGTACGGGCGATGATCTGCCTCAGCGGAGCTTCCTGTCGCGACCCAAGTCTGTAAAACATCTAGAAATACATTGAGCAGCAACTCTCTATAGAATACATAGTGTTCATCCCTATAGGGAAGAAATCAGCCCAGTAGTGGTGCACTGTCGTGGGAGGCGGACTGATGCCGTTGAGATCTCGGCGAGGTGCCTGGAAACATGCTTGTACCCGGGAACTCCTCATCAGCTTCGTCAGAGGGTGTGATAGATTTGTAGATCTGGCGGTTGTGAGTCGAGTACGACGAAGAACGCACAACTCCCGGATAGATTTCACTGTCACCAACGAGCACTCCCTCGAGATCATCAAGGATCTCGGAATAATCAAATACATGCTCGTCGTGCTCACTAATGTCAAGACCCACCAGCTCCTCATCGCGGCGAACTCGCAGGTGGAGGTCCGGGTGTCGATTTATAAGCGAAAGCACCACAATAGAGCCAAAGAACGCATAGGCAGCTGTGGCCACAGCCACGGCCAGCTGTTCAAAAAGCAGTATGATGTGGCCCTCTATCAGGCCTCCATCAATTGTATCGTCAATGTAGTTGGCAGCAAATACTCCCGTCAAGATTGTTCCTACTATTCCTCCCACACCATGGACAGCAAACACGTCCAGCGCATCATCAATGTCCAAGAAAAACTTGACCTTCGTGGCCAGATTGCACACCAGACCACCCGCGATACCCGTTAGCAGTGCAGCCCATGGAGGAATATAACCTGCGCCCGACGTCACTGCCACGAGGCCCGAAATAACCCCCGAGCAAAACCCGACAATCGACCAGTGGCCGTCTAGTCGGTAGTCCACGTAAACCCAGGTTAGTCCGCCGATCGAAGCTGACAACTGCGTATTCAGCATTGCGATGACTGATTGTGCCCTTGGGGCGAAAGCAGAGCCGGCATTGAAGCCGAACCAGCCAGCCCAAAGCAGCGCTGTGCCGAAAACCACTAGAACGGCATTGTGTGGTCGGTAGTTGAGTTCGTCAGTACCGTGACCAACGCGCTTACCCAGCATATACGAGTACGCCAAGGCGCTGAAACCAGATGTGATGTGGACGATTGTGCCACCGGCATAGTCAAGGGCGCCAATGCGTTTAGCCCAACCACCATCGTTCCACGTCCAAAATGCAATTGGATCGTAGACTACTGTAGTCCAAACGAAGATGAAGATGGCTGCAGGCAGCACTCTGCCTCGATCAGCCAAGGCGCCCACTGTTAAAGCAGCAGTGACGGCAGGGAACATACTGCCAAAGAGAGCATTGGCGACTTCGGGTGCAACGTTTATTGGGGACAGCTTGGCGCCAATTGTGTGCCTGAAAGCTGCTCGAGACAGGTTGCCAATGAACGGGCCGCCAGACTCTGAGAATACGAGCGAGTACCCGACAAGGAACCATTGGATGCTGATTATGGACAGTGCCACTAGCGAAAACACCGCCTGAATGAGGGCCGACTTCCGCCTACTCAGTCCCGAGTAGAATAGCCCAGCTCCCTGTACCATCCAAAAGATAGCGAAGGTACTGAAGATCATAAACAACACATTGGTAGTGTTATAGTCGACATCGCCGTCGCCGTCTTGGCCCGGCTTACGGGGCTCCATGTCACCTCACCCGTACAACCGACGCGAGCCACGTTATATCTCAAAGAGCAGCTTTGCGTAGTTCTGCTTTCAAGCCGAAGTAACTGTTGAATAGACAGTTCCGAAAGCGCATTACTCGTATGAGCCGAAACCGGGTACCTACCGAACCCTAATCCATTTTCCAGGGGGAGCAACATCACGCGAGCGGATACTGGGGAAACTGATGATGCAACGATCAGAGCAGCAATTACTCGTACAAATGATCTGCTAGCAAGAGACCGACAAAATACCTCATTGCTCAGTTTAGCGCGAGCTCTGACGTATTAGCCGGAAGACAGGTCCGTGCGACGTCAGTCCGTAGCAATGAGAAGCATGCTGATGGCCTGCTATCAGAATATGATCACAGAACTCAGTACTGAGCGTTTATGAGGCAGTCCGTAGCACGGAGGGCGATAGCTTTGGATCTCGTCTCTTCCTAGCCAGCGGTGACGATGGGCCGGGGCGGTCACGCGTCTCACGATACGACTTCCACTTCTCCATAGTCTTAATGGCCCGCTCCCAGTTTTCAGTGGCCTCCTTTAGCCTGGCCTTTAGGTTGTCGACTTCCAGCTCTTTCTCCCTCAGCTCAGACACAGACACAAAACTGGGTGAGTTGAGGAGGTTGCGAATCTCGTCAATGGCCTGTAGAATTTCAGAGCCGACGTCCTGACCATCGCGACGAGTGGCTGCTCCTGCACTCTCGGGCTGTTTGACGGTGAATCCAGGAAGTTTCGATTGCACCTGCTCGTCGGTCAGTCGTCCCGCTGCCGTGCGAATCTCGTGTAGTACATTGAGCAGCTGCTTGTTTTCGCGAGTCAGCTGTGTATTGGCAGCACGGAGGTGCTTGTCGATAGCAGCAACAGTAGCAGATCTCTCGGCGGGCGAGCTGTCTGTAGAGGATGGAATTGAGTAGGAATTGTGCGATTTCGAAAGCGTCCCCGATACGCCTGTAAGTACAGTGGATGAGCGGGATCGAGGGTCGCGTATCCGGTCCTTGAGTTTGCCGTTTTCCACGTCACGTTTCCTTAGTTCAGTTGCAAACTGTGCTTTCATCTGTTGGACGGCGTGCTTTGCACGAATCACTGCATCCCGCAGTTCAGCGTTCTGAGATCGCTCAGTCTTGAGTTCGAGCTCGAGAGCCGCCGAAGCCCTATATCGTGTCTGGGACTGCTTCTCAGCAACCTCGTACTTTGCTTCGAGGCGTACGCGTGCTGAGGTTTCGCGCTCCGCCGTCTTCTGCAGCTCCTGGATCGTACGCGCGTCCGTCTCACGCTGCTTCACGTCACTGTCGAGGCTGTTCAGCAGCGCATACAGCACGTTGATAGTACGCGTGTCAGTTCTACCTTCAGCATCGCCCGCAAATTCAAGTCTCTCAGAGTCCTTAATGTACCCCTTGGACACGAGGGTGGTGTTTATATACGCCACCGCCGACTGCACGTCTTTCGAGGCCATGTTGCATCAATGAAATGGCAGAGTTCGAGGTTCGCGACTCAGGGGTAATAAAGTCAGCCGCACTGACCATCTCCAGTGACAGGATGTCTACAGCGTACGATTCAGGGAGTAGGATATATTCCTAGCTAATAAATGACTGTCTCAGGGTGGAGACACATGATGGGCGGAGGTAGCAGGCACGGGTGACTTCTCGGCGCCAGTTTGTGGGAAGTATGGTGAGGATGTATAGGGAGCCGCGAGATATGACGGGGACATTCCGCCAGGACCGACACCGCCGAAACCAGGCGATAAAATACCCTGCGCCGACCCAACCTGGGGCGGAGCAACAAGAGGCGACATTACTGCTTGTGCTGCAGGTCCCAGTGCCGCGACAAGTGGAGTGGTAGCGAGGTGCTGAGGCGCGCTGGGCGGGGCCTGAGAGGCCGGAGTTCCTGCAGACTCACCCATCATAACCTTGTACGACGAGTACTCGAGCAGCAAGGGGATCTCTTTAGTGACACGGGTTAGCGTGGTGAAATCAGACCGTGCCTCGGCGAGAAACGGCCAGTCATTCATAGCAGACTTGGTCGCAGCCAGAATGGCAATGACGGACGAGAGAAACGCATGGGTATCTTCCCAGAACTTGCGCCGGTCAATCTTGCCTGTCTCCCGAATCGACTCAACTTTCTGCTTGAGGCCACGCGTGATTTCAAGACCAGTAATGCATGACGTGAAAATATCCTTCATTCGGGCTGCGCTGGCGGGAGTTACGGCCTGGTTGGTGCTTTGAACTGTCGCAATTGTGCTCTTGTTAATGGCCTCCGTCAGCTGGCCCATGACCGTCTGTGCAGAATTTGCAGCAACATATATGCGGTCATAGAGCTGGTCATCCGCTGCCGCAGTTGAAATATAGTCCTCCTCAGTATGCAGCTTGTTTTCTGCCAGAGACAGACTCGATGATGATAGGACACGCGGCTCGAGCATGTTCCACGCATTGTGTAGCTCGCTCAAGGACGTGTAGGTGACCATGATCATTGACCGCACAAACTTGATATCAACGATTTCCACAAGTTGTTCCACGTTCGATCGTAGCAGCTCGGCTAGCAGGCGTACAGACTCAATACATTTTGTGATGTTGCCAACAAGACCTGCCTCCGCTGCAGCGTCGTCGTTTTGGTAAGCCTCAAGGGCCTTGACAAGGTCAGGAAACCCGCTGCGCACGGCCACCAATCTGGCGTTGAGTCGAGTCGCCAGCGGATGGTTGCTGCAGAACGCGCTACACCGCCGAACAATATCGTGGAACTCGTGAAGGGAGAATAGTACCTTGCGCGCTGCCTCTGTTAGCTGCGCGCTGAACTTTCCGGTATCTCTCATCTCCTCGGGTAGAGTGCTGAGACGCTTAAAATACTCTCCAGGAGCTGAGTCAGCTACTGGAGACGTCATCGTAGACGCAGACCCTGACCGACTTCGACTGGCTCGGGGTTTTTCAACAATATCCGGCACCCTTGGTTTCTCCAGCGCCTCCATAACACTGTCATGGCTCTGGCCACGAAGGTGACTGAACTGGTTAGTTAGCTCACTATCAGCTGAGGCCGTCACCAACGTAGCAGATGACGTCGGAGCAGTAGTAGTAAAGAAGCTTTGTGCTTCTGGAGTCAAGGGCGGTACGGGCGTGTATCCTGGTTTCTTCCTCACAATGAAACCCATACGCTTTGCAGCACGGGATGAGACTTGGCTTTCACTGTTACTTCTCAGTCGCTCAAGACCTGTCCCACTTGACCACTCTGATGATTCCGACGATAGGTCTTCGTGGGCATCAAAGAACGAGTCATTAGTCAAGGGCGAAAAGACCTCGGTGTTTGTGAGAGGAGACGACCGAGTGGCGCCAGCAGGAACTGGTATCGGCGGTACAGATGGAATGGATGGGTCAGGACTCTCATGAGTTGAGCTAGAGCTCGACACCGGCACGGGCGAAAGACTCGCTGCCGAGCCGTGAGTTGTACCATGGGAAATGCTGGCGGTGATGAGGGATTCAATGTGGTCACGATTGGATGCAAGGTAGTTCTGAATCGACTGGATCCAGGTAAAGTCGTCTGTTTCTTGTTTGCGCTGAGCTGATGACAGCTCGGGGGGTGGTAGAATGAGAGGGTTGCCTTCAAGCTCGAGGAAGCGCAGCTCCTCGACATCTGCTAGACATGGCGGCAGGTACTCAAACATGTTGTGGGCCAGCCACAGGACTTTGAGCGTCGAGTTGAGGTTACCCAGGGATCGAGGCAGTTCTTTGAGCTGGTTGCCGCTTATGTCGAGGATCTCGAGGGCTGGGCAGAGGCACAGGATCTGTGGGAACGACGTGAGCTTGTTCTGGCCGATGTCGAGGTACTTCAAATTCGACATGAGCTGGAACTCGGACGGCAGGGTTGTCAACCAGTTGTCGTTGAGACTCAGCTTGTTGACTCTAGCGCCCATGAGGTCTATCAGTTCTGGAGGCACGCGAGAAATCTGCAATCCAGCCAGTTCCAGGCCCACACCTCCGTCGTCTTCCAGCTCATCCTCCTCCTCTTCCTCTTCGTCATATTCAAACGAATCGTCATCCTCGTCAATAGCAGACGAGTTGGCGTCGCTGCTGCGACCTGGTAGCGACGAGCTGGCGGTCAAGCTGTCCATGCTGCGGCGGCCGGTGAAGGAAGGCCTGCTGCGACGCGGCGGGATCTTGATCCGACTGCTGCTGCTGCTGACACTACGGCCCGTCACTGATGAAGCATCGGTGAGGTCATCGAGCAGCCGGCTCAGCTCGACCCTTGCAATGTCCAGCAGCCTGGTGTCTGAAATGGCCTCTGACATTGTATCATAGAACGAGTCAGGAGCCAGACAGCCAAAGAGCTAGACGAGCCGAGCTAGAGATCGACCGGGCTAAACGTCGGGTTCACGAGCAAGAGCTCTTGCTTGGGCAAGTAACGGCTCAGTCGTCGTCGGGGGGCTCGCGTGTTTGGTGCAAAGTGCACTGCTAGGATCTGGCGCGCAGAAACCAACGGTTGCGAGGCTGGAAATTTGCGGGTCGAGGGTACCGCGGGGCGTAGAGGCGACTATCGTGGAAGCTGCGAAGTGGATCACAACAGCAGTTCAGTGGCCCTTGTTAGACATTGTGCGCACCCAGAAATCGGCGTGCAGTCGGGGAAAGAACGTGAGTTTTGTTCGGCGGGTGAGTGGTACATGCACCCCCTCGGTAGCCCCGCGAGGCTCGAGGAGCGTCAGTAGGAGGGATACCTATCACCATAACAGCGAGACCAGGAGAGCTGGTTCTAAGGTGTTTGGGCTGCTTAACAGTCATTGGTATCAGACACGTCGTGATGAAGTATAGGCTCTGCCTGCTATCCGCTGGCTCTACTCTTGAAACGAGTATAGGCTTGAAGTGTGCAGCGCATATGCATGCTGATCGTTCCAAGGAGCCGGCGAGGTGAAGAGAAAGTTTAGCTATGGCGTGGTATTTGTAGGCTCAGGAGTAGTAGATTACTACCATGCGTAATGGGCGAATATGACGGAATCCGCGAACACGCTGCTGTAGGTATAAGAAGGTCATGCCGAAGTTCATGCCATGCGGTGTGTTAGGGGTAGTAAACAGTGCCAGGAGTTAGGAGACTCGCCAGCAAATCAATGGGTTGATAATGAAAGGCGTCTATAATTGAAGGAGTCAATAATTGGACGAATCATACAGTGAACTCCGCTCAATTGAGCTCCTAGGCTTCATTCATGGATTCATCCCATTCTTCCATCGTCACTATATGCCACTCTTCCATCATCCCTATATTCCACTGCCATCATCCCTCCTCCGTCCTACCTCACTACGCTCGGCATTGTCCGCGACACTTATATTGCTATCTAACACCAATTACTTTTACATGGCCTCTATAGGTCAGCGTCCTCCTCATCAGGCAGAGGCAGAGCAGCAGCCTGCTCCATCTCCTGCTGGTATTGGTTCATGAGGTCGGCGTCGACAGTGACCTCCGGAGGAGCCAGGGCAGGCGAGGCGACAAACTCGAGGTTGGGCTTGCCAGCAAGCTTGCGGGCGAGCCACAGGAAGGGCTTCTCGAAGTTGTAGTTGGACTTGGCCGAAATGTCGTAGTACTGGAGGTTCTTCTTGCGGTGGAACGTGATGCTCTTGGCCTTGACCTTGCGCTCCTTGACATCGACCTTGTTACCGCACAGCACAACAGGGATGTTCTCGCACACACGGACAAGGTCACGGTGCCAGTTGGGGACGTTCTTGTACGTGATACGCGACGTCACGTCAAACATAATGATACCGCACTGACCGTTGATGTAGTAACCGTCACGCAGACCGCCAAACTTTTCCTGGCCGGCCGTGTCCCACACCTCGAACTTGATCTCACCAAAGTTGGTGAAGAAGCCCAGAGGGTAGACCTCGACACCCTGGGTGGCATTGTACTTCTTTTCAAACTCTCCAGTGAGATGGCGCTTGACAAAGGTGGTCTGCATTAGCTTCAATTCATCCTGTTACTCGACCTAACTCACCTTTCCGGTACCACCGTCTCCGACGAGGACAAGCTTAAATACAGGAACCTGCTGGTCAGCCATTGTTGTTGAGATGATGATGCACTGGGTTCACAATAACAAACAAAAAGAAGAGAGAAGAAAAATGCATGAAGCAACAACGCCAAATTTTTGCCCTGCCCTAACCTTGCCCGCCGAACCCCTCGAAACCTCACGCGAAACAGCGCTGGCAACACGGTACTGGTGGTGGCAATTGGTAAACGATTAGTTTGGATGATATACTGTGGATGATATACTACAGATGATTCGTCTACTTGGAATGACATAAATAATGATACAATGCTAGAGAGCCAACTCAAGGTTGGCAGGGTACGGGGCTACCGGCGCTGGTAGAAGGGCGGCGGAGGAGGCGGCAAAGAGGCAATGTGTTTGGGAAATGGAAGAACAGGACGAGCCTGGACTGCTTCGAGGGCATTGGCTTTGTTGCGGGGCTCCAGCCCGGGTGCGCCGTGGTTGATGCGCTCGAGGTCGGGGGTCTGATTGAGAGGATCGTGAGTGTCGGGGATGGGCTGTGTGTTGAACGGGTCTGTGCTGGACGGGAAGTTGGCGGGGAGTAGACCGACCTCTTTAGCAGCCACTGCGTTAGTTTGTTTCTTCTGTGGTGTTTCGTGGTACTTACACTCGTAGTAGTCTACTACATTCTTGATATGGTTACGACCACCGTTGTGGGCGCGCCGGACACTCAGTGAATCGTGCGTGAGCGGAACTGCGTTAGTCTAACATACTGTAGATGGCAGCTGTGCACTTACCTCCGCAATACTCGCAGTTGTTTCGGGGCATTGTAGGTTGAAACGCAAAGACTGATGGCAACTGTGATGCCAAGTTGAAATTCAATAGTGCGGCTTTTATTCAGGGGGCATATGGGAGATCATCCTGCCATCTTACAACATGGAAGAAGGGGAGTATCCTGTCAAGACTGAGGAGGACTTCAATCCTGTTAAACTCGAGGAAGACTTTGAGGCTATAAAGGAGGAAGCAAGTGTCCTAGAAGATGCTATTAAGAAAGAACTGTCGGTGCTACCACCAACATTTGGCTCAGCTCTGTCAAGATTCGCCTATGACGGAGCTGACAGTCGCCATTCAGTAGCTCAAAGCCAAGTCGGTTCAACAGCTGCGAGCAGTACTAGGACGACTCGAAAGTCGGCTTCAGCTAGAAACAGCCCGTCAAAGATATCGGCTCGGGAGAAGGACATTGCTCGGATGGTCGAGGGTATATATGTTAGTCCGTTGCTGCTGCCTGGCCTGCGGTGCGTGTTTGTCGGATTCAATCCCGGCACTGAGTCCGCACTCAAAGGCCATTTCTACGCTCACAGGACAAACCTGTTCTGGAAATTGTTGTACGAATCGGGCTGTGTCGACGAACCGGTCACGTTTCTCGACGACCAGCGTATGCCCAAGGACTACCGAATCGGCTTCACAGACCTGGTTTCTCGGTCGACCATCGGCATCAAACAGCTACCAGGCACCGAGATGCTTGAAAGCGTCCCAATCCTTGAAGCTCGCATTGCGGCCAACCAACCCCGCGTTGTATGTCTTGTTGGCAAGGGCATCTGGGACGCTATTATCCGGTTCCACACTGGCAAGCGCCTCGGCCGTGACTTCGAGTGGGGCGTCCAGGACATGAAACTGGGCGGCTCCATCGCCTACGTCGTACCTTCTACCTCTGGTCTAGCTGCGGGCATTTCTCGCGACACGAAGCTGAGACTATGGAAACAGCTCGCGTCGCTCATTAAAGATTAACTATGTACATGCGTCGAGGTACGAGCAGAGGTTGCTGGAACGCTGTTCAAGACTGCTCGAACAGTGGAGTCTACCTCACCATTGGGCCCTCTTGGTCAACGGCTTTCTTTACACTGTCGACCGTCTCGTCGGTGAGCGTCAGGGTAGGCGCCAACTGGATGAGCAGGTCGTCTGCTCGTGCCTGAATTCGGTCTCGCTGCGCCACGTCGTTGGTCAAGTTGAACCCAAGGACCTTGAGCATATACTCCTGGACATCTACGCAGCGCTGCTGGTTCATGTGCTGCGTTTGACAGCTCAGAAACTTATCCCACATGCTGCCTCTCACGAGACAGTTGGAAAGGGCCACATCGAACTCGGCACAGTTCTGTCGTGCAACTTGGCCTATGGTCTTTGGTGTCCGTCCACCCTCGAACTCGTATGAACCCTCCACGGTTGCCATTCGATCTGTTCTCGTTGGGCCGGCGGTGTAGACTCGAGATTCGATTTCGGCCGACGGCTTGACCCGGTCGTAAAACTCCTTCAGGGACGGGTCAAGAAAGTCCATTTTGTCCTGCTGAGCACCCGGCTCGTCAGCTGGTGCCTTCGCATTGCCCGACTTGAAGAACCAGCCCATCGTAGATGTCGAGGGCTCAGGAAGGATCAGCTTTGAATGGGACTTGCACGCGGCTGCATTCGCGCACGGCTGTGTTTTCAGGGGATACGGAAGCCAGACGCGTACCCCTTCCTCTACTGAACGCTCTGATGCTTTGATGCTGCCTCGGCGCGACAGGCCCATTTCAGCGGCGCGCTCGGCCAAGCTCGAGGCCCGCCTCAGGGGAGCAGGGTACGTATGGTGCTGACGTCATGAGCCCGACCTAACACAGCGCGCGCCGCGTCCAGACCGACTTCGAGATTGATGTACCAGCCGAAGCAGATATGACGGGGTACGTGCCGCCTCTCGACTCGGAGCCTGTGGCAGGGCCGTCAAGAGTCGACCGGCTCGAGTCGAGAGTGCGCGGTGCAGGCCAGCGGCGTGTCGAAGACAGCCTGTCCATTGACATTAGCTACGACGAGGAAACGACACTGAACAGGACAAACGTCCTACCAGACAGAACCCTCGGATCAATAGTAGAGGAGGACGCGGATTCTCCACTGCGACACAACGTTGTGTCGGCTCTACATACCGACCAAAATGCTCAGTCCCCAGCTGAAGAGACTCACATCGACTTCTCAGAAGCAGATCCACCGCACATCGACGCTGAAGCCGTCTTAGAAGCTGATACAACTCACATCGAACCCGCTGAAGCCGTCCGATTAGAATCTGATACGACTCACGATCCCGCGGATACGACTCATGACACACCACCTCCTAACACATCTGTTTTACTCCCGGATGACTATGCTAACTATGATGACGGCTACGCAGAAGACTTTGACGATTATCAACCATACGATGAGGGTTGGCAAGACAACTACGAGGAGAGAGTGGGCAGTCCTGACGAACCCGACCGGAACGAGTCAGATGTCGCGGAGACATCTGCAAGATCAACTTACTCGGGTAAATCACTATCGGGCTACGCGGGGAAGCGACTGCCAGAGACTTCTGGAAAGTCCCTGCCGTCGTATTCCGGCAAGAGACTACCTGGCTCGGGTACACAGCTTGCTGACTACACATATTCTCGTTCGTCAGAGAGCATTGACACTGGAAGAGCAGATGACAGCGCCGAGCCTGAACCAGCACCCAAGCGCCGGAGACGGGATTCTGTCGCAGAGGACGACCACGGAGAACCGATTGTTGTGGAGATGCACAAACTACCCACCGTTGTAGGAGGCACGACTCGCATCACTGCAATCGATATATGCACTCAGGCGGTGCTTGAAGTGATTGAAAACGCACGGGCCAAGGCAACAGATGCCGCTGTGCGTCAAGCACTCGCCGACTATGAGGACACAGTGTCGACGCGACTCTACCAGCTCGTCGATCTCGTCGATCTCGTGAAGTCCCTAGCCACGTCTGTCCAGCGAACGGAGACTTCACGGAATAGCTTGCGAGCTCAGTTACTTGAGCTGCGGCAGGCCCGCTCTGCTATTCACGTTGATATTGAAAAGGCTGAAGCGAGCCGGCAGCATGCCGAGCTTGAGCAGCGCGGGCGCTCTGAGGTTGATGGTCTCGTGTCTCGCCTCAAAGAACCTGCTTCAGAGGGTGGAACTCTTTCTGCAAACCTTGAAGCTGACCTCGACTTCCTTGAGCCTCTCATATCCGAGTGGGGAGTTCACGAACGGATTGGACAACTCACTGAAGCACTCAAGGACATGGATAAGAAATTGGGTGGTGGATAGTCATCATGACTACAAACTAGTACCAAGCACCACCCCGCCGTTTTGGCGTCTATTTAATTTGCGGTGGGCGCAGCTCTCTGCTACTGTATCATACCTGTAAATGACATTATGACTGTTATCGCATATACTGGACTCCTAAAATCGCTATTCCCACAAATGCTGCTATACTGTTCCGAAATGTCGTCTGTCTTCAAGTCATATCATCTCATTCGTCTATTCCTAGAAGTCGTGTGAGTGTCCAATTAAGCGTCCTCTCGCACAAGAGCAGCAATCATGGAGTAGAGGTAGAAGAAGAACAGGATGAGGTGGAAACCCAGCTTGACGAAGCTCTCCTTCTTGTGCTTACCCAGAGTGCGGAAGATCTCTGTGGCATCGAGCAGGTGCGAGTTGTTGTAGATGCGGTTGGCGTTCCAGGCAAAAAGCGGTGCGTTGAGCAGGAAAGTGAACCAGTAGCCGTTGATAAGGAACAGCACCGTCAGCACACCCTGGACAGCGGCCTCTGGCAAGATAAACTGCGTTAGCGTCATATTGGGGGGGCTGGCATGCAAATCACTCACGTTGTTAAGACGGTTGCACAGGTCAATGGGGTTGATGTAGTCTGGGTTAGAGCAGCACGTTTGCGGTGAGCCTGAGCGAGTGTCGAGAACATACCAACTTCTGTTGTTAGAGACGGTCAGCTTGTTAAGAGCAACATACCCAAATCGCTGTACATGATGGTGAAGAACACCTGAAGGAACAGGTTGACAGCGTTGGCCAAAACGGCGAGAAGATACAGCCTGTGTTAGCAAAATGACAAGCTGACAGCGTAGCCACGCAACCTACCAAGCTTCTCCGGACATGATGAATGCTGACAGGTCTAGGTGCTTGCAGTTAAACTTTTCAGGTAGGGAGGCAATGGGAGTTTGATACGGCACCGATTACTTACCCTCGCAATCGGCTATTGTGGGATATGCAGGTAGCCGCGCTCGCCGCTCACGTCATTGGGTGCGCATTGGCGCGGGGTTGACTCTGGCATGTCTCAGGCTGCGGTGCGTATCTTTTGACGACTTGGCTTGGTCTAACCTAGTTCTCGCTGGCCCTGGGTGTCGGCATTGTCTGGTTCCTCTACCATGGGAATCTTGTCGGTGAGACTGACCTGGGGGAGGTACCAGGCGATGAGACAGAAGCTCCTGTAGAACGCCAGACAGTGCTCAACCTCTTGTATCTGATAGCAGAGGATCAGGCCCATCGCACCGGCTATGCTCACCGCGGTGTAACTTGTAACACCTGTGGCATAACGCCCATTCACGGTGCGCGGTATCACTGTAGTGAATGTGTCGATGTCGATCTGTGTCAGTACTGCGAAAAAGCACGACGGCATCACCCACTACACATTCTCGTGCGCATCGATGTGCCAATACCCATTCTGCAGAGCCCGCGCTGGATCCGGCCGTCTGTGTACTGCTCCGCCATTGTGCGTGCTCACGAGACTCTCGACAGCCAGGCCATTCCTTACGACGGGCAGACCCTTGCACCAGCAGTTGCTGCCCGCTTCAGCGCCTCGTACAGCAAACCCGATTACGTGCTGAATGCGAAATATGCCGAGTTCATGACTCTGGTAGATGGATCGCTCCCTGATGACGACGTGCCGTACGGCATCTCTGAACGCACACTGCGTAACCTGCTATTCCCATGCAATCCGGAATGCCTACTTGCCGGCCAAGTAGCCAAGCTATATGATTCCTATGGCGATGGGGTATGCCGTTTTGAAGACTATCTGCGTATCGCCAAATTTCTTGAGTATGGTACTCGTCGCGACTTGATTCAATGTGAGTCCAGTGAACTGCCCCTGCTTGTCTAACCTAGTGTCGTTTGATGTTTATAACTACGACGAGTCTGGCATTGTTAACGAAGCCAAGATCAACACGATCCTCGACGACTATCTAACCACGAAACTGCTCGAGTTCTCTAATCGTCGCTTGCGCGAGTACAAGCCTCTGAGAAGTGATGTCGATTTAACCTTGCTCCGGTCGGCAAGGCCGTTATCTTCAGCATTTGAGAGTGATACGAACACGGCCTGGCCAATGCATCCTCAGACGAAGCACAGTGTGTTTGAGCAGCAGGGCAGTCCTATCAGCCTACTTCGTGACGTCTACTCCGCACCCGACTCTCGCACAACTCAAGCCGAGAACCGCATGTTCGGTTCTGAGCCAGCTAGGGCTCTACGCAGCTATGTCGACTGGCTACGTAGAATGAGTGTCAATGCTACTCTGAACGCTGACGAGAACCGCACCTTCTCAGTCGATGAAGTGGCCGACACCAAATGGGACTATGACCTCAGCTACTGGTTGATCCCATACCTCTCCCTAGGAGCGAACAGACGGGATCATAGCTAGTGCACAAGGGCACCTTATGATCTAATGTTTTATTTATTATCTTGCTTAATGTTGCAGTATTAGAGATTAGTAGTCCATCTACACCAGGCTCGAGACATCCGCTTAGGCGAACATCATAACCCTGGTAAGAGGTTCCCTTACCAGCAACTCGGACGAAGTCAACTCCGTCAATGCAAGAGCCATGGACTTGGAAGACCTGGAGGATGGCGAGTACATACCAGGGCTCTCGACGGTGACCGTTCCTGCTTGGAGCAATGATCGCAAGCTGTTATCAGAGTCCCAGCAGATGAGGCTGCGAGATCGCCTAGAGGAAGACATCCTACACATCAGCAGGCGGTACCTTCAGCGGTTGGCAGACGAAGCGTCTGGCTACGATTCCTTTGCAGAACTTCTACATGACGTAGACCGGTTTGTTGACCTGTTGTGGTACTCGATAACGCACACGAGCAGCGAGACTGCTGCATTCCAAATGGCCTATCTGTTGCGCATTGCAGATGAGCTTGTTGACTACATTGAAGGATACAATGACGCTTCAGCAGCAGAGCCTATGCTTCGCCTCCTCGCCAAGCTCGATGAGATGTTGGTCCAGCTAGCAGATGGACAGCATCCGGTGCGGTTCACAAGCACGGAGACCGTGCGTCTTGTTTCAATAGTCGAGCGCACGCGCGTTGTTGTTGTCGAAGTCCTCAGAACCGGCTTCGAACGCGAGGTTAGTCAGGTTTACGAGAAAGTCCTCGAAGCTGCTGGACAGCCGACGGGTATTCCACAGCTTGAGGAGTTCAAGTCAGAGGAACTCACTGAGCCCGCAGTGTCGAGTCCAGGTGATGTCGAAAGCTCAAGCTAACTACAATCGAGTGATAATCATCTACCAAACCTGCATTATTAACTAACTCCTTAATTAGATCCTATTCATGGAGACCCTCCGTGGTCTCTACTTCATAACCTTGGCACCATACGGTGCAACCATCACCGTTTGGGCCCTGTTACCACCTCCGGTAACATATTTCTATACAGGCACATCGTCTCGAGTCACTGGTTGCCCGTTCCTAGATACGCCAAATAAATACATCAGCTGATCCTGACTGAGTTTCGATACCGTCAGTATGCCCGTTTCGTCCAACGCTGCATCAATCAGCTCCTTTTTCTTCTGCTGCAATGCCATGATGCGGTCCTCAACTGTGTTGCGCACAATCAGCCTATGCACAAATACGGGCAGGCGCTGACCAATGCGGTGAGCACGATCCATGGCCTGCTCCTCAACATATGGGTTCCAAAATGGATCCAGGATAATGACGTGCTGTGCTGATGTGAGCGTTAACCCGACATTTCCTGCCTTCATACTGAGAAGCATCACACCCTGACCAATGAGTTGGTCAAACTGCGCAACCGCTTCAGAACGCGCATCTGCGTCCATCGATCCATCATACCGCAGAAATGGTATCCGCTCAGCAATCAATGGAACCTCAACAAGATCCAGCAACGACGTGAATTGCGAAAATATTAGCACCTTCTGACCAGGATACTCTTCGTGGAGCTGGTGTAGCAGCTCGACACACTTTGTGATTTTCGTAGAGCTAACCCACCCTTGTGGAAACAGCTTGGATAGACCCATCTCATTCACAATAGTGTCCTTAGTACCCGGATCAAAAGAAGGCGTAGCAAGACCACTGTTGAATTCGTTATCGCTCTCTTCTTCAGTGCTACTTGCTTCGTTACGCTCGTTCTCTCTTTTCGCCTCGCTGTTCACGATGTCACTTTCCACCGCCCTAGGCTCAGTTTCATCCACAAACATATTGGCATCAGCCTGATCTTGGCGAAGGCGGCGAATTGCCATGTTGCGGTCGAGTTTCTCACGTCTCAGCTCGACCTTTCGCTCCTTCCAAATTGCCATTATATCACGATCACTCAAACCCTCGATATGAGCTTGCTCAAATGTCGTATAGTCAATAGCGCGATCGGGACTAATGTGTTGACGGCACGTACAACACTCAACGGATTCAGCATCTTCCTTGGCCCGTGTAACGTACTCGGCTGCACAATCACTACACACCCAATGCCCACAAGGGTAGAACAGCACAACATTGATCTTATCAATGGCGTCTTGACAGATTGGACATGTGAATGTCTCCTCCTCAGACACCCGACGTATCACTTCCGGATCTAGGCGACGGACAGCTTCAAGGGTCTTCTGAGTTGTGCGTTCCTTGACAAACAGTTCCGCTTTGAGCTGCTCCGACCGTGTGATCAACTTCGGATGGCAACACGCCTGTCGAAGTCTTAACAGCAAAGTGAGAATGTTGCTGTAGTTCTTACTGACAGTGTTCTCATCAATAAATCTGTTCATGCGAGCGATGGCACCGCTCTCGAGATCCCGGTAGTACGACTCTTCGTCTTCGTCGAACACATATTCTTTCAACTCCACAGTGCGAGGTGGCAAATTCAAGATTGGTTTTCCGTCGACCTCCGACTTCTTGGTTCGCCGCAGCATTGTCGCTTTGAGAAGCACACGGAGCTTCTTGAGGGCTCCATTCGAGTCTCCTATGTCTGCGTCACGCGATAGTCCACGACCGATATCACGCATGAACTTTTGTTCATGACAATATGGCTCAATCTTGAGGAAACGGAGCAGACTGTAGAGTTCTTCGACGCGGTTTTGCATCGGAGTTCCACTCAAACACCATCTGTAGTTTGCCTCCAGCGCGACACAGGCCCTAGAAGTTAAAGCCAATTTGTTCTTGATATACTGGGCTTCGTCGAGAATAATGCGGTACCAGTCCTTCTGGAACACGGGTGATGGTTCACTTTCTCCTCTTGCAATTCGAGCAGGGTCCTCATTGCACGTGTGCTTCTTGTATTCGCGAGCAACAACTCCATAGGTGGATATAATAACGTCGTATGGCTCAAAGTCTTTGACACTTCGGAATTGTCGTGCACCGGCTCCGTGCATTACCGCCACTCGCAAAGCGTGTTCGGGCTTGATGTATTCTGCAATGTGCGCACGCCACTGCCCCAACAGAGCAACCGGCGCCAGTATCAACGTGGTCTTGCGCCGTGGATTATCCGATGGCCGCGAAACCATCAACGATCTGAGTTAGCGAGATCATACACTTTTCCCAATCCTACTTACACCATCTGAATGGTTTTTCCTAAACCCATGTCATCAGCAAGAATACCGCCCTTGCATCCGTCGTTATCCTCCATTTTGTGCAGCCACGTGAGTCCTAGCTTCTGATGAGCATACAAGTCGTAGGCCATCTCGTCCGGAGTACCGGTACGGTCCTCTGGGCCGATCTCTTCGTCGGGTCGGATGTTGTCAAGGAGCTTCTTTATACTGGCCGTCGTCTGCGGGTCGCCGGAGAACAAGTCCACGGGCGCTCCCGAACCGGACGGTGTTGATTGCGCCGGCGAGAAGAGCGATTGGCGAGGGCGCTCTCCACCGATAAATGGTGGTAAACTGCTTCCTAAGGGGCGAGACATCACGGCAACAACCCCGCGGATGACCCCGGCAATCGAGTCAGTCGTAGCGAAGTTAACTTCGCTAGCTTTGGCAGTCAAGACCATAACTTGCTGCGAGTCAGCAATCAATGTGCGACCATAGTTCTCAATACACTTGAATGAAATGTTGTTGATGGTAGTTAGGAGTCGCGTCAAGACCTCTAGTTTACCAGCTAGTAACGTCTGGGTCGTTGAGGGTTGATTAGCCAAGTGTCGCAGGTTAGTACGAATCATATTCATAAACGACAGAATGCGCTGTCGTGCGTTGGACGTCTCTGCGATGAATCTGTTGACATGGGCTGGTACACGATTGTTGGGGAAGGTATGACGAACGAGTTCCCACGTATGCCTGTCAACCAATGCTCCGTATGAAGGACTACTCATATCCAAATTTTCCGATCGTGGTTCAATACGGCGCCGTGATACTTCTTGAACGTCCTCATCAGTTAGGTCGACGACGTCGGAGGCTGGTCTCTTCAGAGGGCTCTGGTGAGTTGACGACGTGGAGTACCCGCCTGGCGTGGCAGGTGTTGGGATATGGCGAACCTCTGATATCACCAGATCATCGTCGTCGTCGTCGTCGTCTTCGTCGACATCAAGAGATATCACCGACGAGCTGTCATCATCACGAAGTGGCTGTTTCTGTCGAGCCCGCTCACTTAAAGGCTC
Organism: Sugiyamaella valdiviana; assembly: GCA_030570555.1. Taxonomy (NCBI): domain Eukaryota; kingdom Fungi; phylum Ascomycota; class Dipodascomycetes; order Dipodascales; family Trichomonascaceae; genus Sugiyamaella; species Sugiyamaella valdiviana. Next base: position 1,092,327 of record JAJLWF010000001.1, read on the forward strand.
ACTTTTGACCTCGAGTACTTTCAAACCATGACCAGCGTCAACAGATGGGCGGTTTAGCTCAGCTCCGTTTGACTGCTCCATTTTGACAGCAGATGTGCCGTTTGGCTGCGCTCCGTCTATGGACTCGGCTTTCACTTGGGTGTCAGGTTCCGCCAGAACACCAAAATCAGCTGTGGCAACTTCAGCGCTAGGCTCGTAACCAACCTGGCCGGGGTTCTGCTTGGCGTCGCGTTTGAAGCCGTCGAAGGACAAGCGTGGCTCGATTTCCCTTCGGAACTCCTTGAAGTCAGGAAAGCGCCGCAGCTGGTCGTCGAGTGGCGATGGTATACCGTTGTGAGGGTCTGCAAGCTCGGGTTTAACGTCGGTTCGTTCTTGTTTATAGTTGCCGCCATCACTGTCTTGGCCATAGGTCGAGTTATTGTTCGCCGAGTCTGTAGCAAATGGCAGCTCGGGTGGCGATTTGACTGAGACAAGGGCAGGCTCGGGCTGAGACACAGTCACTTCGAGGCTGGAGGAGTTTGAGTCAGCAGGTGGTGTTGGTGATGCCACTTGCGGGGAGTCGTCCAGGGTTTCGAAAGAGACATCTCTGTAGTTGTCCGAATTTTGAATGCTGTCAAAGTTGTCTAGAGATCTCGACTCCTGCAACTGTTTCCTCTCGTTTCGCAAGTTGAGAAGTTTGGCCTGGCAAGAGCGCATCGTATCAGCGTCGTCGGCCGATAGAAACGCCCTGGTGACGGATTCTATGTCGACCTCGACATCCTCCAGCGTACGCACCGGTGTCGAGTTCGTTGTATCCGTCAAATAGGACGCTGGGGAGGATTCTCCAGCGTACAAGCCCGGGTGAGGCGACATTGCAAAGCATGTACCACAGCAAGTTGAAATGGTAGTTCGCCGTTTAGATAATCAACTCGCCGCTAAGCGCATAACTTATGTATCACCGGTGACTCACGCGCGGCGCGATACAGAGCATAAATAAAGCACGGGCTTTAAGTTGCCTAGTAGGATGTTTGAGCCTCGGGTAATGCTACCAGCAGGCCGGGATAATGTTTTGCCACTGGCTACGGTGGCAGTTGAAAGGCAACTTCATCAGCATGTGTTTTGTACGGCTACAATGAGTGGCGGCTAAGCGACTGGGAGATGCATGCAAGATAGCACCGCAGACGCCGGCCACTGTCTATAGGAGAGGACGTGAGCGCAGTAATCTAATGTTCAATTAGACTTCGTGGCGGGCAATGGCGTAGTCCTTGGCCTTGGAAAAGTTAAACTTGGTCATAACCTGGACCTGCCTCTTGAGGGCCTCGGGGTAATCAAACTTGTCGAGAATGACCTCAACGAGCTGCACCTTGGCTGTGTCCTCGACAAAGTCCTTGTTGGCGAGCAGCTCCTCAAACTCCTTGCGGTCGCGCACAAGGTAGTTCTGGACGGTGACGCCCTCTTTGCCGCCAAAGGTCGACAAGAGCTCTCTCCACTTCCAGTTGGGGCAAATGTCGTTGTACTCCTGCTCGGGACCCCAAATGGCCCGCTCAATGGAGTAACCGTCATTGTTGAGCAGGAAGATGGTCATGGGCACCTTTTGGCGCACCATTGTGCCAAGCTCCTGGATGGTCATTTGGGCTGAGCCGTCTCCCTCAATTAGGATTGTGCGGCCGCCATTGGGGTTCTCCTTGCGGCCGACAGCAGCACCGAGAGCTGCTGGTAGGGTGAAGCCAATGGACGAGTAGAAGAACTGGCTGATAAAGTCATTGTCCTTCTTGAACTTGACCACGGGCGTGGAGAACTGGAACGTGCCGGACTCGATGAGCACTGTGTCGTGCGGGTTCACGTACCTCGACAGAGCGTCGACAAGGTAGATCTGCGTCACGTTTTCGACTGACGCGGGCTCGAGCTCGTAAGAGGCCACATGGGGCTTCGTGTGAGGTTTCGGCAGCCGTGACTTATCGAGGCGAGCAACGAGCTTCTTGAAGACGGGCACAAAGTGCACACCAGTGTGGGTCTTGCCCTTGATAGTGCATGCAAGCGGGGCCAGCAGCAGGGCGTTTTCGGGCTTGACGTCACGCGTGAACGCACCCGTGTTGGAGTCGGTCAGCATGGGGCCAACGTTGATGACGAGGTCCGAGGAGTGGAGCGCATCAGCGACGCCTGGCAGCGACAGCTCGCCATTGTAGGAAGCAATAAAGTGAGGGTCATTCTCGTCAATGGTGCCCTTTCCAAGAGGTGCCGTGAAGGACCAGTAGCCAGTCTTGTCTATGAGCTCTCGAATGGCGTCCTGGCAGTTGTAGCGCGCGGCAAACATGTCTGCGAGGATGACGGGGGATTTGGCCGCGTAGATGGCCTCGAGGGCCTCCTCGACAACAGCGTCCTCTGCAGCCTCGCTCGAGTTGACAATTGACAGGTCGAGTCGAGCCTTGGGCTCGGCCAGCGGCTTGGCGACCATGTCCACGGGAATGTACAGGTAGCCCGGACGCGACTGCTTGATGACCTGCGTCAGCACATGGTCAATCTGCTGAGCTGCCTTTGACGGGTCGGTCAAAAACTCATGAGCACACGAAAACGGCTTCGAGGTCTGCATGTACGCCTCGTGGTCCGCGGGCTCGAGGCCCATAGGCGGGCGGACGTGGTGAATGAGCAGGTGGTCTTCCTGGATGGCGCGGCCAGTGGTGCCGACAATGTGCAGCACAGGAACCGACTCTGCAAAAGAGCCCGAGACACCGTTGAGCGCCGAGAGTTCGCCGACTCCGTAGGTCGTGATGAGCACACCGGGGAGCTGTGGGCCCGGCTCGGACTTGGCGCCGACAGGCCCGCGGATTCGACCGTAGCCGTCGGCGGCATACGCAGCGTTCAGCTCGTTACAGCAGCCGACCCATTCAACCCCAGGGTGCTGATACACATAGTCGAGCAGCAGCAGGTTGAAGTCGCCTGGAACACCAAAGATGTTGCTGACTCCCAGCTCGTTGAGGCGCTGGAGCAGGTAGGTAGCCAGAGGTACGGTAGATGCTGTCATTGTAAGAGACGCGAAGTGTCAGGGCAAGTGTGGGGTAGCTAACAGGCAAGTAACAGCAAGTAGCAAGAGCCTGAGAGCTTTAAACTAAAAGCCTTAAATCAAGAGCCTTCGAATAGAGCCTTCAAATAAGAACCACACAGTTATCTGTAGGACTGGACAGATTAATCTGGGATTGAGTTCGTATTTATATTAACCTCGACGGCCGATCCGTCAACAGCAGGAGCGAGCGGTAGGAGATAACAGCCGTGTCGGGCCGCCCGCAGCCCGCTCGCGTCCTCATTCGGTTAGAGGAAGTTCCTAGGCAGGCAATCGGCGGTAAGCCCCGGACCGGCAACCGCAGCGGCAGCCTGACAGCACCACTGCATAACCAGGCCGAGGATTGAGTAAAGCGTTATCATGTTACCGCTGTGGTAATGGCTGTACAGGCAGTGGATTAGGCTGCGGTTTAAGCTGTGATAGTAGGCTGTAATGCTATGAGTGGGCCCTACCTATCGTATACTGATATCACGTACTGCCCATGTTATTCCGTACTGCTCTATGAGGTAATTGTGCTATATCGTCAACTGCTTTAGCGCCAGCTGAGCCCGCGGAAATTGCAAATCTCCTGTCGGTACACCCTGCCGCCGACCTTCCGGTGTACCTGATACACCGGGATCACCTTGCCCGATGCCCTCGATAATGCATGCAGCAGCCGTAGCAATTGACTTTAGCACTCTAGAGAGAGACCCTGCAACGTTAGCGCCTTCGTGTTGGTGGAGTTTACGACTGGGATCAGACATCGTAGTCGCCGTTGCGTATGCAAAACGACATTATCTAATTTTACAAATCCATGAGTCAGGCAAGTAAAGAGCATCACTGAGAGACATTACTGAAAGAGACATCAGAAAGAGACATCATTAAAAGACTGGCATTCCAGCTACCCCTGTAAGATGACCTTGCGGATTGCTGGGTATATCGGATATTTGGCAGCCGTGGCTTCTGGCCACAGCCTGACCAGGGCAAGGCAACCCCTGAGAAATTTGGATATGCAAGGTCGGCTTCTAGCAAGTCCGCCTGTTAGGCATCACCAGACCGCCATTTCTGCCCGGAAACTTGACGGCAATGCCACGCAAACCTGCCTCGTCCTCGGCGGCGGCCGCCAATGGCACGTCGCCGCGACCGGCCAGTACGCGGTCGGCCAGGTCGGCGCGGTCGGTGCAATCGGCCCAATCGACGCCGAATAACGGGCTCGCACCAGTAAAGTCGTCGTCGCTGTCGTCAATCTTCTCGCTCGGCAAGAAGCGGAAGGCGCGGGACGATGAAGTGGACGACAGTGATAGTGAGACCGAGCGTACGCCCTCTAAAACGCAGGATAAACGCAAGAAGCGGTCCTTGTTCTCGCTCGGCAAGCCAGCCAGCGAAGACGACGGCGACGACGAAGAGAGCAGCGATGCGGACGACAGCAGCGGCGTCGACGAGGGTCACACGCCCAAACGCGCCCGACGCGAGACGGCCGAGGAGGAGGCGGAGCGCCTGGCGTTTGAGGAGCGTGAGCGTGAGCTCGACGCAGAGGTCGACCCCGACTACCGCCGGTTCCGCCCGCGCGGATACAAGTTCAATGCGCCGCCTATCGACCGGCCGGTCCGGATCTACGCTGACGGTGTGTTTGACCTGTTCCACCTCGGCCACATGCGCCAGCTCGAGCAAGCCAAGAAAGCACTGCCCAACGCCACGCTCATTTGCGGCATTCCTTCCGATGAGGAGACACATGCACGCAAGGGCCTCACGGTGCTGACGGACACGCAGCGCTGCGACACGCTGATGCACTGCAAGTGGGTTGACGAGGTGATCCCCAATGCCCCCTGGTGCGTGACCGTCGACTTTCTCAAGAAGCACAAGATCGACTATGTCGCGCACGACGACCTGCCGTACGCCTCAGGCGACAATGACGACATCTACAAGCCCGTCAAGGAGCTGGGTATGTTCCTCACGACCCAGCGCACTGAGGGCATCTCGACATCGGACATCATCACCAAGATCATCCGCGACTACGACAAGTACCTGATGCGCAACTTTGCGCGCGGAGCATCGCGCAAAGACTTGAATGTGTCGTGGCTCAAGAAAAACGAGCTGGACCTCAAGCGCCAGGTGGCCGAGTTCCGCGAGTCGTTCAAAACCAACTTTGAGTCGACAACGCGCGACCTCTACTCTGAGTTCATGGGCTATCTATCGTCTGCACTGCACCTCAACAACCCGCACAATGCGCACCTGCGAGACGACGGCGACGGAGCCCGCTCGCCAGCCACCGAGTTCGCAGCCCGCTACTCGGGCTCGTTCCTCGATAACGTCAAGGACTGGGTGTCACGGCGCATGGACTCGTCGATACCGCCGTCTCCCGATCGCGATAGCGACAGCCTGTAGGCATTCACCGTCCATTCATCGCTCCAAAAGCCAGGCACGAGCCAGGCCCGGCACTCTGCACTACTTGCACTGCACTACTTGCACTACTAGTTGCTCTGCACTGTACACATTATATATTCTAGGATTAACTGAGTACCTGCTCATTGCTCATTAGCTCATACTACGTAGATGTCGTAGCTCGTGCAATGCTGAGACCTGCTCAGGATTGCACGCCCACGGCAATCAATGCGTCCAGCGCGTGTGCAAGTCCAGCTTGCTACGTTGATTGCGTGTTCCTTGGCTCAGGCGAGCTGGATGCTTCGCGGCAGTACCCGGGTCACCGATTCATCGATGCAGCTCGGCACGGAACCCCTCAGTGTACCGCGAGTCAGGGCCATAGTGGCGGGCCCACTCGGAAAAGCCTCCAGAAAGCACGTAGACCTCCTGCGAGCCGCGAAGACCCTTGGAAGCCAGCATCTGCTGATAGGCGGCTGCGCAGCTGGGGCCGCGAACCTGCGATAACATGCAGTGGAAAACGACCCGCTTCTTGCCAGCCAGCGCCGGCACCAGCTTGGGCAGACTGCCGTAGAAAGACGACGACGGCACATGGACGCCGTTGCGGATGTGGCCGCCAAGGTAGTCGCCGTCGCGAACGTCGACGACTGCCAGAGAATCGGACCGCTCCATCCACGACTTGACGGTGCTCGATGAAACTTGCTTTGGCGACGACATGGTGGTTGGAATGTTTGGATAAAGGAAAGTAGAGAAACAAAAGAACACAGAAACCAACAGCGGCGAGTACAAAGGAAGTACAAACAGATAGAGTGCGAAAGTCGCCTCTTGCTGATCCGGATCCACCGCCAATTTATACCTCCCAGCCCAACCCTCGTGGTCCTTTTTTCCCCCTGGTGCATGCATTTATTGCCATGCACCTTGCTATGCGGGCCAGAGCCGGGTCACACAAAGGGCCAAATGCTGGTTGGTGCTGCTTGCTGCGGCCTCCTTTCAGGTTTTTTTCACGCTCCTTTCAGGGGTCGGCCAGCGCTGAAACGCGAGGGGCCTTTCTGGGTCCGCAGCATTCCTGGTGCCAGCCAGCGGCCTCCGCAGCTCTCGCTGCCAAAATGCGCGCCCTGGCACATGAAACAACCCGGCATTCCTCACGTTATTTTTTCTCGCCTCAGCCGTGGCGCATCAGAGGTTAACCAGTACACAGACAAGCGATCCCAGGCGGGCTAAGCAAGCGCGCTAACAGACCATCGTAACCGGCCAAATGCGGCCAAAAGTATCGTGACATCCACTGTGAGTCATGCCACTTGCTGCCAGCCCGCTGACTGGCCCACCTGCCTGTTTGACCATCCCTTGTTCTCCTCCACCACCTCTGCTGACTTCCTTTTTGCGCCCGATTTGTCTGCTCGCGGCTCGCATGCAGATTGTTGGGATTTTCAGGGGGGCCACTCGCCCTCGATGCACAAATGTCGCCGAGCTGCATAAACCAAACATCGCCGAGGGGCCTGTACCTGCGTTTGTTTGGCTTAGCGACGCGCCCGCTTATCCTTGTGCGACGCCTGTTCGACAAGACTGTGCATCGCGTCGCGCATCCGCTTACTCGCGCCCAGCTCGACCTTTTTGCGCGCCGGCACCCGCGCCCACTCGTTTAGCGTCGTCTGCACCGAAGCCACCTTATCGGCCCTCTGCTTGCGCTTGTTGATGTCCTGAATCACCGGCAGCAACATCTCGTCAACCTTCTCCTTGGGCCACCCGGTCATGCCAATCAGGTAGGTGCGTAGCGAGTCGAGATTGGGCACGCCCCACTCAAACGGCGTCGGATCCGTATCCACAATCGGCTCCAGGTACGCCTTCTCCACATTGGCATCGGGAAAACTGTCGCTCAAAAACAACTTGGATGCATGCTTGCGAAACTTGCGCCGAAAATCACTGCCGTAGTCGGCCCCGCTATCGACGCGCTGCACCTGTTTCCACCAATCGCGGAACCGCTCAAGACCATCCTCGGTATTGAACTCGGCTAGCAGTTCAAGTGCCGTCACGGGACCTACTCCCGGCAGCCCATCTGTGTAGTCGCTACCGAGCAGCTGCGCCAGCTTGATCATCTTCTTGCGGTCGAGATCAAACTCGCGCTCTAAATCCTTGCCATCATAGCTCTCGACAAACTTGGACTGGTTGAACATGTTCTTGTACACACGCTCACCACCAAATAAAAAACAATCGCTATCATCAGTGACAATACCATCCACAAGACCCAGCTGCATCAGTGTCGCGCACTGCGCTTCTGCCTCCATGGGCGCTGAAATATACGGAATGCCAAACCGTCGCAGCAGCTCCTGACACTCGCTGATCATCGTTTGTGTCACTTGGTCAGCGTCGCGCGCTTCACGGTTCTGCTGCTGCCGCAGATTAGTGATCTCTCTCTCGTAGTCCTTTGCAGACTGTCCTGCCAGCTTTCCGTTATTTAGCGTCTTTGTGAATCGCTCACTCTCCTCGAGCTCTCGCTCCATGCTCTCGAGAAGCTCGTCCTCCTCCTCATCCTCGAATTTGGCCTCCTCGGCGGCCAACTCTTCCACGACCTGAGGGTTAACCTCGTCCTCAGCAGGTTCGTCTGGCCACTCTGGAGACTGACCCACAGCGACTGGCTCCACCGCTTCATGCACCTCAACCTTGGGTTGTACGTCTTCCAAATGCACCTCCTTTGCATTTGTCTCATCTGAATGTACGGTCTCAAATTGGTGTTTCACCCGGGGCGAAATTAGCTTTTCTGCAGTGACCCCTGAGTCGGATGTTTCAGATTGCACATCTTGCTGCATGCCACCCGTTTGATCAACATTAGCTACTGGTCGCATGGCTGGCGTTATCGGGCTCTCCGAGAGGGGTGGCACCGAAACCAGCGGTGAATCCTGGTCCAATTGAGTTTGCCCTCCCTTTTTGTCCAACGGCATGCGTGTAGAATGGCTCTCAACCTCAACTGACTCAATCAGCTCCACTTCAGGTGTGGCTTCGGAGTCCAGCTCAATTGGCTCGCGCTCACTTCCCTGAGCTGGGAGGCTCTCAGTGGCCTGATCTCCTTCATGGCGATCACGAAGAATCTTGCGAGCTTCTTCGTACGTCATGATACCGTCGTTGGCTGCAGGGCTGTCTTTTTGAGGGATGTCATCTTCATTATCGACACCCAAAAACCATGGAGGGAGTACCACGGGCCCCGGTACTTCACCGGTATCGACCTTCTCAGCGTCATCTTCGTCGTCAAACAACAGCGAACTGCCCTTAAACGCTGTCTCCCAACTGGGATCAATTGACGGCGCCGGCACTTTAGATTCAGGCTTCGGTCGTGAAGGAGCCGCTTCGTTCGGCTTCGTTTCACTTTGCCTGTTCTCATAAAACTTCATCCGTTGTACTTGGGCTTCGAAATCATTAAGTGACTCGGGTAGAGGTTCATCTGTGTCCAGTTCCTCCCATTCGTGAATCTCGGGCACGAGATTGAGCTTTGGCTTCGGCAATTGTGAAGTTTCCTCGATAGGCACATCTTCAAACTCGACTTCCTCATCAGAGTCAGCTACTGCTGCATCTGAATTTTGAGCTGTCTCAGACTGCTTTAGCGACGTAACTGAACCTTCTGCGGTTGCGTCTCCTGGCTCACCATCTAAATTTATGACCGCATCGCCCTTGTGTCCTAGATCAAGCGTCCAGCCATTGTCGTTTCGCTTCAGAATATACTCTTTGCCCTTTTCGCTAGACACTCGTCTAGTAAGATCCTCATCGAGACCAACAAGTCCCATCAGGCGCTGCGTGAAGAAGTTACGCTGCGACACCCGCTGGATTTGGAACTTCGAAAACTCCATGCGGTCAGGGAAGATCTTTTCAAGCTGTTCAGCAGAGTAGCCCATACGTAGACGCGAGCGTAATCGCGCAGTGTTGAGTAGCTGGTATTGAGTAGTAATGGGCAGAGCCTCGAACTCAGGTGATTCGAAATCTACTAGGGATGTGTCGTAGAGTCCTGAAGATAGCTGAGAGCCAAACTCGGCGGCGTATTGTGCCAGTTCCTCTTCGGTCATCAAGCGCGGATCGCTCGCTTCGATGACTGCTTTGTTCTCGAGCTCGGGCAGATGGTACTGGTCCTGGGCTCTGAACAGCTTGCTCGACGATTCTGCGACTTGATCGCGATTGTCGTAATAGACAGCATTGTTAGGAATATCATCACCCGTCGAAGCAGACTTCTTGGCCTTTTGTTTGACATGGTTTCCAGCTAGTCGTTGCAGTTGTACTGTCAGCAACTTGGCAGCAGTCTGGGCAGCAGCCTCCTGGCGGCCCTGGCGCCGCTGGTTGCGCCTCGTAATGGTACGCTTCTTGAGCGTTGGAGCATCGCCGTCAAACACAAACACAGGCTTGATGTCGAAGTACAACAGTTTACAGATACGCCGGAAAAATCCAATAATGTGCGAGTTTCGGACGGCGTTTCCCTGGCCATCACGGACTGCCTTCAGGAACTGGTAGATCCAGATGGAGGCGTCCACGGCCAGTCGCTTTCTAGCCAGCGATTCGAGTGTCACAGGCCGCGCTACGGGCTTGACGACCTCCCAAAGTCCTCGAACACCCATGGCGAAGGTTGATGTAAGAAAGATTGATGAATGGATGAATAGGAAGCTCAGGGGGCGAGATGGAACTGTCAGTGGTGCACATATGCGGCTAGCTGCACTGCGAAATTGACCCCATCCAGCTGGACATTTTTATATCGCAAGACACAGCACAGGGCACACAGCTAACGATGGCCATCGTTCACCTCAAGTATGCCGGGATGCTACCGCGGTTGCTCTCGATGCGAGACTACACGCCGTTCATCCTTGTCGTCGACAGCATCGCCCAATCGTCGCACCTGTTGCTCGAGCAAATGTACTCCAACATCTTCAATGTCAACGTGATCCTCATCTCGTTTGAGACGCTGCAGCGCCACGACCGGGTGGATCATTTCATAGAGGTCGGCAGCAAGTCGCTGTCTGAGCTACAGAGCGAGGCCTTGACGAAGGTGGATCCCCGGCAAGGTAGGTGCCATCTCAGGAATGGGCCACTTTTGTGCTAACTCAGCCAATCTCATTGTGATTGATACACTGGCCTACATCGATGTCGGCGACCTCAGAAGCTTCCTGTCTGGGTTCCTCGATAGAGCTATAACGCTCTTGGCTACGTATCATCCCTCGATGATCCCTACCGACCCGTACTACCCGTCACCACTAGCAATTCTCAGCTTCCTGGCGCCTACTAAGATGATCATAACTCCCTTCAGCTCAACTGAGGACTCGCTCGAACTAACAGACCGCTTTATGCTGCCCCGAGACAGCAATGACTCTACATTCAAGGTCGAAGTCGAACACAAACGCAAGTCTGGTAAGGCTCAAACTGCCCTTTTCAAGGTCTGCCTCACCGACCATTCGATCGAGTACATTCCCAAAAAGGCCTCTGAGGTCAATGAAGAGGACGAAAGCTTTCTGAAGGACCTGACAACGTTCAACCTGACCACCAGTGCCCGTCAGAAGCTCGCAAAGGAGCAGGTCGATCTGCCGTTCCTGCAGGCTCAGGAGGTTGGCCACGGCGGCGCCAATGGAGGTGCTATCATCTACGAATATGAGAAAGACGATGACTATGACGAGGAGGATCCCTACGAAGATCCCTTCTAATTGGATATTATATTTTCGTTGACTGTTGACTGCTCACTACGATGTCTACTGTCCGGCCATACCGTGAGGCTACTCTGCGCAGCCGCGCAGGTTAGGATCTCGTCGGCGCAATTTGACACTCACCAACACACACCATGGCCGACTCGCTGTCCAAGATCGGCGCCATGCTGGAGTCGGCGCGTGAGCTGACTCTGGAAGCGGCCAGCTCGGCGTCGGCACGACTAATGGAAGAGACGCCCGTAAAGTCCAAGGATATTAGTCAATTGCTCAATGGCCGCAGCGAGCGCGACAAGCTAACTGGCATGAAACACGTCATCAGCGTGAGTTGCTTGGCCTCATCTGTGGATCAATCTAACCCAGCTTATGGTCAAAGGTAATGACACCACTGAGTTCTTTGCAGACGTCATCAAAAACATTGCATCCACCAACCTTGAAACTCGCAAACTCGTGTACACGTATCTCCTCAAGTATGCCGACTATGAGCCAGATTTGGCGCTGCTGTCGATTAATACGATTCAAAAGTCGCTCGGCGACAAGAATCCTCTCATACGGTCTCTCGCCATCCGCGTCATCTCGGCGATTCGCGTGCCGGCTATTGCGCCCATTGTTCTCATTGCTATTAAGCAGTGCTGCAATGATCTGTCTCCAGCTGTGAGGCGCGCGACCTGCCAGGCAATTGGCAAATGCTTCACTCTCGACCCTTCTACGGGAGGAACACTTGTCGAGTACTTGACTCGCATGTTGCGCGACTCAAATCCACAGGTGCTCTCGGCTGCTGTGAACACTCTGGGCCGCCACTATTCGGATCGCCTCGACTTGCTACACCCTTCCTACCGAGCCATATGCCACGCTTTGCCCGAACTTGACGAGTGGAGCCAAGTTATGGCACTCGACTTGTTGACGCGCTACGCGCGCTTGTACATTCCGCGGCCAAAGCTCTATGAGCGTCTACAAACCGCTGACAAGTTCTATGCCGGCGGTATTGGCATGGGTAAGCAGATCACCGACACCGATGAACTCGACCGGGCATTCACTGCTACAGATGAGCCACGAGAGCCTCGTGTGGTGGGTCTAGATGCAGACCTCGACCTGCTCTTCCGCTCGGTGTCGAACCTGCTCCACAGCCGTAATGGCGCTGTCATCACTGCAAGTGCCAAGCTCTACTACTATCTCGCTCCTTATGAGACTTTTGTTGAGTATGGCGTGGTGGGCTCGTTAGTCCGTCTGCTGCGAAGCGATGCATCCGTCCAGTATCTGGCACTCCTCAACATTCGCACAATGGCCTTTACGCACGCCCAATGCTTTGTGCCGTTCCTTTCATCGTTTTTTGTCTTTCCTAGTGAGCCTCTCAATGTTGCTAAACTCAAGTTTGAAATTCTCACTCTTTTGTGCAACGACAGGAACATTTGGACTGTGATTCGTGACCTCAAGTTCTACGCCACAGCATCGCAGGATCCTCGCATTGTATCGCAGGCAATGCAAGCGATCACGCGTTGCGCCAGTGTCGCATCTACAGTTCACTGTCAACGGATTATCAAATGGCTACTTAAACAAGTCGAGGGTGACAACCCCGTTGTGGTCAGTGAGGCTCTGACGGCAATTCGTGTCCTCGTCCAAAGTGACGCCGCCAATCATGTATCAACAGTGGCGCGCCTTGCTCGCTCCCTTGACAAGCCACTTGTAGCAGCCGCCAAGGCCAGTGTCCTTTGGCTTGTCGGAGAATTTGCAGGTATTGCGTACGATATCTCTCCCGATGTTTTGCGAAAGAGTCTCCAAACATTCTCTGAGGAGGAGGAGCCGGTCAGATACCAAACGCTCCTGCTGGCAGCCAAGGTGTATTCGTACTACCTCGATCGCCAGAACAATCCTGAAACCAAAGAACTAGATGATTCTCGTGGTCTCGACGTGGTTCCTAAGCTGTTTGCATACGCAACCCAGCTCGCAAGATACGATCTTTCTTACGATACGCGCGACCGCACACGTATGTTCCTGGCGCTTCTGGACTCATCTATCAATCGTGAAATTGGTACGTTGATACTTCAAGCGCCCAAGCCTAATCCGGTGGTGTCGTTGCGCGACCAGCAGACTAGCCTGAAGAAAATTCATGGTGACTTGCAAGTGGGTACTACCGGTCTAGCTCTGGGATCATCGGTTGGTTCGAGCGAGCTCATTCCTGCTTGGACATCAGCTGATGCCCTTGTCAACCCGAGCGTACGAGACGAGGAAGTTCCCGTCCATACACCGGCTTTGTCTCTGTCTAGCTCCCAAGCGAAGTTCGTAACCTCGTCGACTGTTTCATCCAGCTACAAGGGCAGCTCAGAAAATCACGGGCTCGTAACCAACGGTACTCGCAGATTGAAGGAGCAGACTCTCGATGAGTTCTTTGGGGAGGATAAAGGAGATGAAGAAGATGAGGAAGAAGAAGACGAGGAAGAAGATGATGAGGAAGACGACGAGGAGGAAGAGGAAGAAGAAGAAGACGACGACGAGGAGGAAGACGAAGATGAAGCGGAAAACGACGACGAAGAGGATGACGATGCAGACGATGACGATGAAGAGTCTGCCGAGGATTCCAGCGAAAATGAGAATACGGCCATGCTGCGCTGACTCTTATAAATATGGCATTATGCATTACTATGATTACTATGATACACTTAGATCCAAATATCGAGCTCGTCGCGACGGTACTCGGGCTCGGCCAACTCGGGGTAGTAGGGCACCATTGCGTCAGCACTTTGAATGTACGCAGAATTGTACATACGCCAGTATGGCGTGCGAACTTTACGAGCAGCATGAAATAGGCCTGCCCAAACGTAGTTCATGGCAATTCCCATACCAACGGCGTTGCGTAGACCGTCAATACCTTCCATCATTCGGTCAATGACATGGGGCGATGTTTCAAACACGTTTGGTATTAGTAGGTTTAGCAGATGGACCATGGCATCTTCGCATCCAAGACCCATGACCCCCAAGGACAGATGTTTGGCCACTGTAGCAGCGGTTTGGCGATGTACAGCGTCACGATCCGTGAGGGCATCTTCAACAAGAGGAGTCACCGCGTAGATGTAATCCTTGGCCATCTCTCCAATGTACTCAAACATAAACGTCATAGATTTGAGAACACCGTTCTGGACGTTGACATCCGGCACTCTGTACTCATTCATCAGTGCCGCAAGCACCGTGAAAGGTCCACAAGTCTCGGCAACGATACCAATAGCGACGGCTGTACACACGCGCAGCTGGCGCTCCTGAACTTTGAGATTATTAAGCAGCATGGCCAAAACATCTTGTGGTCCAATAGCCTTTGCAATGTATCCGAAAGTGTTGTTTGCTGCGCGTCGGATGCCCTTTTTATGAGCCTTGAGCATGTCCAGCAGCTCGAAACAAATTCGCATCCATTCACGCGCGCTCACATACTCCGCACCCCTGTCAGCAACACGACCTACTAGGTCAATCGCATTTTCCTGAACTTTTTCGTGGCGATTACGCAGAATGGGTGTCAGGCGAGGCAGCAGGTCGCGAATGGGAGGTTGCATACTCGACAGGCCCACTACAGCAACAATACTGCGCAGTGCACCTAGAATCGAGCCCAGTACCTCTGGGTACTCCTCGCCGAGCTGCTCGTACAGAACATTGCCCAGCTTACCCATAAGGGCATCCTCGTCACAAGCTTTCATGACAACTGCGATGCGCGATATCAAGTCTGCCGCCTGTTGCCTGACAGTCGGTGACTGGTTTCCTAGTCTGAACAGAATCGTAGAGGCAATTTGAGGGATATAAGGGCGGGTTCGATTGCCCAGGGCGTTGACAATAGTTCCAAATCCATTAAGGATAACGACATCCTCAGTGGTTTGTTCCTGGAACGCTGTCAGAATACCATCCACAAGGCGCTCCTCAAGTCGACCAGAGATGTCAGCAGCGTCTAGCATAGAGATCACTTTATCAATGGCCTCGACGGCCATACGCCTGTAAGGCTCTGACTCGTCCTTGAGAATATTAACCGTATACTCAACGATATCTGCAGCTCCAACCTTGCGAGCGAGTTCAACTGTGGTTTCAATAACGAGACGTGAGTTACGTCTGTCAAGGGCCATCCGGCGGACCCAGAAGCTCTTGAAAAAAATCGGCATCACCTCGTCACGCAAGTACTGGGGCTTGACGCCCTCCGTAGATGCACACTGCTGAACAACCTTGAGAACTGTCTTCTTCATCTCTTCATCGGGTGAGCTGAACTCGCGGAGTAGAATGGTCATGACCTCGTTAGTATAAAAACTGGCGTACTCCGGGTCCATGAGAGGGATGACGTATCCAACACATTTGATAAAGGCAGCGAGACTTTTTCCCCGGTGTCGGCTAACACCTCCCCATAGAGGCTCCAGAATCGTTTCAAAAGATTCAATGCCGTACGGAGCAGCAGCTTCAGCCAGCGAGGCAAGCGCCAGTGCTGTCATTGTGCGTACTTTTAGTTCCGGATCGGTTAAACCTCCTCCTACGCAGCTCACCATGCCATTAAGATGTGGAAGAATAGCACATCCCATTTGGATGCCAATCTGTTGAATGATCTTGATACCCGTGTGGCGAGCCTGCCAACTCTTCTTAGATCGGCAAACAGCTTTCAAAAAGGGTAGTAGAGCAGGTATTCCCAGCGTGCTGGCGACAATCGCAAAAGAGCGCGCCGTTGCGTTACGCACATACTCATCTTCGTGGTCAATGTCGGGGCGCATGGTTGTAATCATGTGAGCGAGGCCAGCGGCCTTGGACAGATTTGAGATAACTTCGCGGCCCTCGGCTCTGACAAAGTAGTCGTCATCAATCAGAAGAGGTTCAATCACCACCAGGATCTTATGTGTGAATGGTCGAATGAGGTCCCCCAGCTTGTACAGCACGCGGTCAATGACCTTGACTAGCAAGTGTCGTTCATTGTCCTCGAGCGAGTTCTGCATCAGAAGCGGCAGGATCTGATTAAACAGTATGCGGGGTCCGAAATATCTGGCTTGATCCGTAATTTGGCGCAGCGCAGACTTTCGTGCTGGCTGTGAACCGTTTTTAATTTCCAGCAGCAGGCGCATGACCTTTCGTTCCTTTAGTTCTTCCAGCGATAGCTTTGCGTTGTCTGGCTCGTCCAGGAGCTTCGAAAAGTACTTCATGTCACTCTCTTTGAAGAACTCGAGTTCTTTTACACCCGGAATGCTCGTGGGCAGTGACTTGGCTGCGCCGTAGCCCAGAGCCGAGTTGTCCTCGAGAATGACGAATCCATTGGTACCTTCTCCATCTGGTGCCGACCGCAACTTGTGAGCTGCTACTCTAAGAGGAACATATCCTGCAGGAGGCGTAGCTATCGTATATCCGTCAGTGGGAAGGATGCTATCAAGAAGGGCGTCGCCTAATAACGACTCTGGATGATCCTCCTGCGGAGGGGTGACAGGTGCAAGAGCTGTTGGTTTCACTTCGTCTGCTTCAGGAGGCGGTTGATCCCAGCGCGAGCGCTTCTTCGCCGGAGCAGGTGCCTCCTCTGCTTTTTCTGGTGGTACATCCCATCTACGCTTGCGACCTGTCGCAGGCGGTGGAGTTGATGGCGATTCGGGTGGAGGCGTCTTATCTCCGTCGCTCTCGATGTGTTTATCATCCTCATTTTCTTCCTGCTGTTGTTGGGAAATGATCTCAGCAACTCGACGCTCCTCACGTTCAAGTTCTCGTAGCTCCATGGCCTCGCGGTACGCTGAGTCGTCGGTCTCTGGTCGTTCTGGTGAGAGTCCTCTGCTCTTGTACTTGCGCTTTTGATATTCGGACTCGCGATCAGCGATTGTGCGCTTCTTCTGACGGCCCTCCATTGGATCAAAGTCCTCGGCACCCTCGGTCAGCTCGTCCATCATTGCCTGAGGAGCAGTATATTGGCCGACGAGGCGCCGGCTTTGGGGTTCTTCGGGAGCTGCATCGGTAGCCGGCGCAGTCTCCTCCACGACTTGGGCGCGTCGCTGCCGTGACAGCCGAGCCTGGCGAATTTCGTCGTATTCTTCGTTAGCCATGGCGTTCTGAATGTGCTCTGCTAGTGACCCACCGTCGGCCATGCTTGTAAGGAAATAGTATAAAACTCAAGGATCGAAGGTTGGATATGATCCAGGGCAGGGGTTTATATTTACAGGCTCGAGAGCGCATGGTGACAGGTTCGCGTTACTCCTCTATAGACGACTGCAGGAGAGTCTACAAATCTGGCAAGACTCGAAGACGTTGACCATGAGAGGATTCGGGTGGACTCGTGCCTTACTGGTGCTTGGCCTGGCTCTTCGGCTGGTAAGCGCTGCGTACACTGAGCACCTGAACATTCAACCACTGCCACGCAATAGCCTTCTCACGACTTTTTCGTTCGAGTCGTCCGAGGCTCGTCTCGAGGAAGCAGACGCCGAATACGCAATCTTCCCGCGCGCTCTTGGTCAGATCATCCAATTGGCGGGCATCCACGAACTGCATCTGCGCTTCTCGCAAGGATGGTGGGACGCTGACAGCTGGGGAGCGCCGCCAGATCACGGCCAACACTCGGGCGGCATTGGCGTCGAGCTGTGGGCATGGATCCAGGCCGATAGTCAGGCTGACGCAAATGTCAATTGGCGCAAGCTCGTCCACACTTTGTCAGGTCTTTTCTGCGCGTCTCTCAACTTCATTGACGATGCGCATACCACCTTCCCAGTCAAGACGTTTGAGCCATTCGGCGACGTTTCGTCGTCGCTGCCCGAGGGAAAGCAGCTGTACCTGATGCGTGGTGCTCTGCCGGGCGAACCTGTGTGTACAGAGAACCTGACGCCATTCCTGAAGATGCTTCCCTGCAAGGGCAAAGCAGGAATATCCTCTCTGCTTGATGGCCACAAGATCTTTGATGCACTATGGCAAGGTATGGCTATTGACGTCTTCATTGAGGAAAACGAAGGGGTGGCGTCACGAAAGATGACTCAGACCATTAGTCTCGTTACCGATATGGCCAGAGCCCTCAGTCGTAACGACTCTCCAGTTCCGCTCCCTATTCCTTACGAGAACCTGAGATGCAACACTTCCAAAGAATCTTACGACGGGTACACTTGCTTCCCACTCGGCGAGTCGACTGAAATCGATTGGCACCTTTCAGACGTGTTTGGACGGGAAATTGCCGGCTCATGTCCGCTCGCAGACAATGACAAACATGTTTCTGTGAATGCACCTGAGCATTGGCAGACGCGCTTTGTCACAAGCCAGGACGAGAACTACTACATCTTTTTTGAGACACGCGAGTTTGCACTTGAACCCAACAAAGCGTGGGACGTGCAACTCAAAACTGACGACAGTAGTCTCGTCACTGAAAACTCACTACCGCCGGTACTCGTGGATCGCTCCTTCACAGGCTATGGTCAAGAACGCGGTGGCCTTCGCACCGTCTTTACCAATCCATCACCCACTGAGTGGGTGCGCTTCGTGTATTTTGAAAGTCTTCCATGGTACATGCGTGTTTATCTGCACACGCTCGATTTGGCTATCCAGAAGTCTGAATATGATGTTGAGAAGGAAGACTTGCTGAAGGACATCTTCTATTTGCCAGCACTCGATCGCAAGAGACCTACTCAGCTCGAACTTGAGATTGCACTGCCGCCGGCTACGTCGGCTGCGCTCAGCTACGACTTTGACAAGTCACTTCTCTACATTGAGGAGTACCCTCCTGATGCTAATCATGGTTTCGACATCGCACCTGGCGTCCTTACCACACTGGAGCCGGCTTCGTACACTCTGCGCACAACGTCGCTACTTTTGTCGCTTCCAACTCCTGATTTCTCCATGCCGTACAACGTCATCATTTTGACTGGCACCGTCATGGCCCTGGCATATGGCACGCTGTTTAACCTCTTCACCAAGCGTGTCATGCCTGAGGAGGAGGCTGAAGAGCTGGGCCGTGAGGCACCCATCAGCAAAGCGGTTACGAAATTTCGCAATCGCATCAAAAATCTGCTCGAGCGAAGACTCGGCGAGAGGCAGCGCGGGCCCTATGTGGCCGTGGATGCACCCAATCATGAACTAGTGCCTGATACACCCAGTACTGAACCAGTATCAGGCACTGGCATGTAATTGAACTTATAAATATTTATTACGTCACTTGATGTGTTTCTTAGACTGACGCATCTCCTGCTCGAGCGAAACTAGTGTCAACTTTAGAGACGATCCATGTGCCTCGCAGTTTTCATGGAGCCACTGCTCAAAACCGCGGCGCAGTTCTCCCAGCTGTTGTTGGGGTGCTCGGGCGCGTCCCGAGTTCAATAGCAGTTCGAACAATGGTGACCACAAATCCTTCTGCCAGTACCGTTTTAGAGGTGCTGACACGCGAACTGTGATGTGCCCACTGGCATCCAGGTCTTCGACTGATTTGAGAAACTTGCCAAACAGCACCAGATGAAGTACACAAGCGATTCCATGGTAGTCAGTCTGATACGTCCAAGGAAGGCCCTTACGCATCTCGATACAATCTTGCTCGTCGACCTTCCAGTCTGCCGTGTACTTAACGTCAGCTCCAAATAGCTTTGTGTCGATGCTGCGGCCGAAATCAACGAGTGTGATACCGACACGGCTCCAGCCTGACGATCCGTCGGGATGGTACTTTTTGTCGAGTGTCATTAACTGTGCCTCAGGAAGACGAATCATGATGTTTTCGGGCTTGAGGTCGCCATGGATAATGCCAGAGGTATGCAGCGATTCGATGCAGCGAATGAGCTCAATTGCAAAGAACATGGCTGCACGCTCGTCAATACCGCCATTCTCATTTATGGAATTGGCAATATTGACAGCATCCAATAGTGTGCCCTGAGGAGCATACTCGAGGACCATGTACTGCTCGTCGTCAAAAGCGTAGAGCGCATCTGCCTGGATAATGGACGCAGATTCTCTCCTATCACCCATTTGCTCATGAACTGACTTGAGCATGTAAAACTCCCAAGGAATCGCCGTTGTCTCAGCCTTGATAGCTTTCAGGTCACCAGCCTCTGATTCAGCAAGAAACACCGAGCCGAACCCACCCTCGCCTAATAACCTGCGTAGGCAGAACATATCACTAGGGAGCTGAAGAACAGGCAGGTTGGCAACGGCCTTCTCTGTCGGCTTCAACTTGGTCGACAGCATGCGACGAAATGAGTCCTTCTTTGCCATCACAGATCCACTATACCTGTGGTAGCTGCCAAACTGCTCAAGTGCGGACTCGATTGTTGGCCAGACCTGTAGTCTCGTCGACTGCTCAGCAGCATTAACTACTACTGGACCAGTCGCAGAAACATCATTGGTAGCAACTGGCGGCAGTTGCGCCTGCGGATGTGATGGTTCCTCAGCTATTGGCTGGGCCTCTGGGCTCGGCTGGCGGTCGGAATAGGGAGTCGCGACTTCGGTCGACTCGGCTATAGGTGTCATAAAGGGCATTCGGACCTTGCGAGGTGCCGGATTCCGAGATGGCGTGGAGTAGTTCCGCTCAGCCTGGGTGTTAACGGGCTCCGCTAGTTCATTGCCAGTCCTACCTGTGAAGGTTTCGGCGAGCTGGTCATGCGCGTCATTATCTTCGTCTTCTATACCGTCCCCCTCATCGTCACTGTAGCCATTAGAGGACTCTGAGTCGCTGTCTGCTTTGAGCGATTGGTTGAACATTTCATAAATTTCGTCAGTTGCGGCCTTGGTGTGGAATGTCATGGTCGGCGACCGTGGCACAACCTGCGTGGGTTCATCTTGGTTAGTCACTACCACATAATAGGCGTCGCAGTACTCACGATTAAGAGGGGTTTCTGATATGACAACAGCTTCCTGCTGCGATTTGTACAGGGTAGGAGTGATGCCTCTCGCGCGGGCAAGCATTTCCTCTAGGCAGTACTCTTCTCCGTTCTCGTCATGTAGGAACTCAACGGCAATTGCAATACGCTCGTCCCTGCGACCTGGAACAGGCGCAGACGCAGTACTCGGCGTCGGATCCTTGAACACTGATAGTGAGCTCTTGGCGGGTGCCTGAGTGCTAGATGGCATTGTCTGACCAGCCCATGACTGAGCTGCCACTTCGTTCTCCTTGCGTCTGCTAGCGAGGCTTCCAAGGGAGTCCCATCCACCTGTGCTTTTTGGAAGACCAGAGGCTTGTCCGAAGGGGTCATTAAATACCTGCAAACGCTGGTGAGGGGCCGCAGCGGGCGCTGCTACCGAGTCTTCTAGAGGAGCGAGGCCTCCATCCTTGAGAGCCAAAGCAGGACGAACAACAGGCATCACAGGCGAGTTGGGTTCATTAGCAGTTGGCGGATCCACTGACAGACGCTGACAGAACTCATTGTACCTTCGCTTGAGGCGCTCAATAGGCCGAGCCTGCATTTGCAGGCCAAGTTGGTAGACTTCGTTGGCCTGGTTCTTGCGGTTTGTCGACTCGAGGTAGTTCGCATACTCCTCGTAAAACAGCGATAGATTCTGTCCAATCTCTTTGCGAGCCAAATACGTGAAGATCTCCTTGGGTGAATCCGAGTATTGCGCGTATTGCATCCATACTCGAAGATAGCGCGAGTCATCTTTATAGAAAGCGGCATCGCGGAACTTGGACGTACACTGCTCGAGAACAACAACAAGTCCACTGTCGGTTGAGTTTCCCTGCGGGTATGTGTCGACAGTCCAGCGTATATAGTCCAGGTATGGTTGAATGGGATCATCGAGCTCGTCAGCATCTGCGATCTGAGTCTCAAACTTGAGTCGCTGCTCTTGGTGACCATCGCGGTTCTCAATGCCCGTCGACGCAAAGGCCTTGACAAGAGCCTGCGCCGACCGGCCCTGAGCCAGCGGCTGGATGTTCTCCTTGTGCACCTCGATGTCCGCGAGCTGGACAAGCGGTTGATCTGACATTTCGAGAGTGCTGTAGGAGGGAGGGGACTGTCGAGGGATGTTTACATTAGATAGTCGTTACCCCAGCAACGCAGCCGTGCCAGAGTATATTGCGCGGCTGGGGTAGTACGGCTGAGTACCCTAATACACTAGTTCTTAGATTTTTCGATCCGTGGTACAAATCGACTTCGATACAGCAATGGACGGACGCAAGGTCGGAATTCTAGGAGGAGGCCAGCTTGGCCGGATGATGGTCGAAGCGGCCCATCGTCTGAACATCCACACGGTCATTCTTGACGGCGAGAACTCGCCGGCCAAGCAGATCAATGCCCTTGAGGAGCATGTGCAAGGCTCGTTTACAGATGCTGCAGCTATTGCCGAGCTGGCCAAGAAGAGCGACGTGCTCACGATTGAGATTGAGCATGTGAATGCCGACATTCTGGCTGAGCTTGAGTCTGACAAACTCGAGGTTCATCCTTCACCGGCGTCTATCAAGCTCATCCAGGACAAGTTTCTGCAGAAGAAGCACCTCATTAGCCATGGCATTGCTACTGCAGAGGCCAAGGCGCTGGAGGCAACCGAGGAGTCTCTCACTGAGGCTGGAAAACTGTTTGGCTACCCTTACATGCTGAAATCGCGGACGGATGCTTATGATGGCCGGGGCAATTTTGTTGTTGAGTCAGAAGCATCGATCAGCGAGGCACTCAAGTTCCTTCACTCGCGGCCTCTGTATGCCGAGAAGTGGGCCAAGTTCACTAAGGAGCTGGCGGTTATGGTTGTGCGCAGTGTTGACGGATCGGTGCACTCGTATCCTACCGTTGAGACGGTGCAGAAGAACAACATCTGCCACCTTGTGTATGCGCCTGCGCGTGTATCCGATTCTGTGCAGGTGAGGGCCAAGTTCGAGGCCGAAAACGCCATCAAGACGTTCACTGGTGCGGGTATTTTCGGTGTTGAGATGTTCCTGCTTGAGAATGGAGATATCCTCGTCAACGAGATTGCTCCTCGTCCTCATAACTCGGGCCACTACACCCAGGATGCATGTGTCACGTCGCAGTTCGAGGCCCACATCCGTGCCGTTCTCGGCCTGCCACTTCCCAAGGGCTTTGCATCGCTGTCAACACCATCTACACATGCCATTATGCTTAATATTTTGGGTGGTGATGAACCCAACTCTGAGCTCGACATCTGCCGCCGCGCGCTTGCTGAGCCCGGTGCCATTGTGCACTTGTACGGCAAGTCGACACGTCCTGGACGCAAGATGGGACACGTCAACATAATAGCTCCTAGCATGGCAAGTGCAGAGGCTCGTCTTGCTCGGATACTGGGAACCACTGCCGAGGCTAGCGACGCTGATGCCGATGAGGAGGCCCGTCCCGCTGGTACCTCTGAGTCACCCCTCGTTAGTGTCGTCATGGGCTCTGACTCAGACCTTCCTGTTATGGCAGTCGGCGCCAACATCCTCAAGAAGTTTGGCGTGCCCTTCGAACTCAAGATTGTGTCTGCACACCGCACTCCCCACCGCATGGCTCGGTTTGCAGTCGAGGCAGCTTCTCGCGGCATCAAAGTCATTATCGCTGGTGCTGGTGGTGCTGCACATCTACCGGGTATGGTTGCTGCAATGACGCCTCTACCTGTTATTGGCGTGCCAGTCAAGGGAAGTGTGCTTGATGGTGTTGATTCGTTGCACTCCATTGTACAGATGCCTCGTGGTATCCCAGTTGCTACAGTGGCCATCAACAACTCCACCAATGCTGCGCTTCTGGCTATCCGCATCCTCTCTGCCTTTATGCCCGAGTATCACACTAAGATGTCAGACTATATGAGCGCCATGGAAGCCGAGGTGCTTGCCAAGACGGACCGCGTCGAGTCGATTGGTTATGAGAAGTACTAGCTGGAATTTCTATAGATATCAGCTCTTAAATTATATATTGACGATATGAGCAATGGTAGTTATAGATACAAGCAATGATAAATGTTCCAATGACGGCGCTCTATACACCTTATCGAGTGGCCTGCAGGTAGAAGTTAAGGCCGGTAGCAATGGCGAGGGCGATGCAGATGACAGTGGGTCCAACACGGTCGTCGTAGCGGACGGCCGACTTGTTGCGCACCTGCTTGACACGCCACAGGTACAGAACGATGGAGTAGAAGATCGTACCGACGGCAACGATGAAGAAGCCGATAGCAGCCTCAAGAGCGAGATCGCTTCCAAAGTTGAGCAGACCGCCAGCAATGGCACCCAAAAGAATGCCAATCTCAAGCCAGGCAAGGAACGTACGCTCAGTAGCAAAGTACACCTTGGGTTCTATCCGCACGGGAACACACAGAGTCTTTCCGGGTGGCACCTTGATGTCGCTGAGGAACACGGTTCCAGGAGCGACGTTAGACACGAAGTCAGTTGACAGGAATGCACTGGTGAACCAGGTTCGGGTGCCCTCCCAGGCGTCAATAACGGGCTTGAGCACAGGGTACTCAATGGCCAGCGACGACTGCGAGCGGCCCGACGAGCGCAGCAGCGGGGTTGTCTCGCTGTCGGCAAACTCGCGGTTGCGCTCAGTAGTCTCATTGTCGAAGCGGATGACGGTGGGACGGGCAACTCCGTTCTCACCGCCAAGACCCTCCTCCTCGTCGACGTAGTTGGACGAGTAGTCGACGTCAGACACGGACGAGCCGGTGTGGGCCGGGCGCTCAATACCGTACTGGCTGTTGGCGGGCTTGCGGATGTCGACGTCCATCTGGGGGAGCCAGAAAGGAATGAGCTTGACCATCTCAGGCATCAGCGAAGCTGTACCGTGGATGAACTTGGAGTACTTGGGCACAGCCTCGACGAGGTGGGACGAGACAAGGTCGCGCACCCACTGCGGGGGCTCCTGGCCCATCTGGGTCTGGAGCTTGACCTCGAGGACGGCGTAGGGGAAGCGCTCAACGTCCTTGTCGGCCAGCTGGTTAAAGGGCCAGTCAATGCCAATGTCCATACGGCGCCAGTTCTTGTGAGCACGGTCGAGACCGTCAAAGTTGTCCTCGCGGACCATTGTCAGTTCGGTGTCGAGCGAGATACGGACACGGGCATCACCGGGGAGCTGAAAGGCGGTACGGTTGTAGAAGGAGCGCACAACGGGGCGCAGCTTCTTCTTGATGACGGCGTACTGAACCTCACGAGCAAGGGCCTCTAGGGACTCGATTTCTTTAATCGACTTCTTGCCCTCGCGGCGCATCTTCTCAAAGGCCTGGTCAACGGTGTACTTGCCCTTCATGAAATCATTGACGTACTTCTCCTTGAGGGTGAAACGGGCCTTGACCGACTTCTCACCAGTCCAGTCCTCGCGATGGGTCTTTCGCTCGACGAAGATGGTGTCTGAGCCCATGCCTCCATACCAACGCAGACGCACAGCTTCAGCGCCCTCCGTCTTTTCGAGACGGCCGCGGTAGAGGTCGAGGTGGGTGTTGTCATAGTAGATCGAGGTGATGGCCGAATCCTCCTTCTCAAACTCCTTGTTGGCATTGAAGACCAGGACGGGCAGGTGCTTGAGGACAATGAGTTTGAGCTCGGTGATGTTGTCCGGGTGGACCCAGTATTTTGTCGTTTGACGCACAAAGTTCTGCTGGGCGCCACCGGCTGACGAGTCACCACGCACGGGCTTACCACGGGTACGGACAATGTCGTAGAGCTTAGACAGCTTGACGACGAGATTGTCGTAGTTGTCCTTGAAGAATGGCTTTGCGTTCAAACGCACCGAGAAGATGGGCTTGAGCGTCCAGCCAGTGACCTTGTCGTGCTTCTTGATGATCTTCTGGAAACCGGTGTAGTTGAGGCGGGTGAACTTGGCGAGATCGTGGACATCGGCAATGATGTCGGAGAGCTCCTCCTCGAGGTCCTCAAACTGCTGCTCGTCAAGATCCATCTGGGACTCGGACATGCGCACCACCTCCTCGACCTCGCGCTCGGCATCCTTGATGCGACGCGAGATCTCGGTGGCCTTGACCTTCTGGAAGGTGAAGACCTTGTCGAGCTCCGTCTCGAGCAGGCTCACAAACGTCTCTTCCTCGGACTCGGACCAGGTGCCGTCAAAGCTTTTCTTCAACGCATGCTTGAGGTCATCGTAGGAGATGTAGTAGTAGTAGTAGTCCTTGATAAGGGACGACTTGAGCTGCTCGCCAAACTTCATGGCAATTGCACAACGAGAAAAGTTGCAATGGTGCGAATAAATAGGCTGGGGGAAGAAGAGCTTCACAAGGAAATTTGTCGCTGTATGGCAACCACGCACTTGGTACAGACGACAAGGGGAAAAAGTAATGCAGGCCGCTTGCACCAGCGACTGAAAACAAACTGTTAGGCGCAGCCCCTTACTGTATTGGGCCTGGTTATGGGTAGCCGCGGTGAAGAGGTAAATCACCAGGGATAGAAGAGTGGGACAGAAGGCTGAGAAAAGTCGGGGAAAAGGTTGACAAATACAATCACCATTCGCGACTAATTGACTTGACTGCAACTTGCCACTTCCCTTCGTTCCTACACCGTGTAGTACCGCCGGCTCTTCCTCCTACTACCCTGTCGAGTATCGCTCGTTGTGCGCCTGCATGGCATATGCAGCACTGCGACTCAAAACGGACGCTGCCCGAGGAAGAGCTTAGGTGCTACGACGGACCACCACGCAACGGGACAATTACAACGCTCAATGGACACAGTCCTAGAAGTGCCCTCGGCAGCTCTCATGCCTTATCCATCTAAACCACTAATCGGGGAACAATCAAGGTTAACAGCGGGCCAGGCGGCTTGAGCCAGACCCCAGCCAGACGCTTCACCCTAACCACCACACGTGCCGGATCGTTTGGCTGGCAACAGACGCCATACTGAACAATGCCCTCACTACTGCACCACAGCTGGGCCAGCAAAACCAGCCCGACGGTTGGCCCTCGTGCAGCCAGTACCGCTGTAGCCATTCACTCGTTCACTCGATGGTAGAAAAGTTCTCAGTGCCGACCTGGAGGCCTGGCCGTGGCTGTTCCGGCATCGGCAACGCTGCATACCAACGAATGCACAGGTACGCTGCATAGCCGCCGTTCATCAAGCGACCACTCCTTCCATCCTGGCTCCATGAACTTACAAGTCAATGACCTCTTGACTCCATGACTCTTGACTCCATCATGAGCCATGCTCTACGCTGTTCATCAACATCTTAGTTGCCAAGCTAACTCAAATCTTATCGCTATCTGCAGCCGCGCATCCCCGCCGTGCCCAAGTGATGGCGCGGCTGTCCTATACGCCTAGCAGAACATCTCCAGTCTAGACTCCAGTGATTAGTATGAACTAATTAAGTGAGACGCTGGTGAGTAGACTCATATAGAGTAAACTCGTATACTGGTGAATAACGGTGAGTATGAGTATGGGTGTCCTTGGTCATCAACTGGGATCAACTCAATTGGATGCTGGCTGTAATAATTCTATAGTATATAGGGGTTTGATGCCCTGGCAACCAGTAATTAGCCTCCGCTGCTGACTCTGACACTTACACTTCTGTCGCTTTATTTAATCTTTCCCACTCACTCTTCCTCCTCACTCTTCCTCCTCACTCTTGATTGTTGATCCACTTTAATCACCCACAAGTTCCCTCCAGTTACTCCTTCAGTTCCTCCCGACCCATAGTGGCCCCTACCCTCGCCGCACTGCCTCGCAGGTTCATTAATACCAGATCAATCAGTGGCCACAGTCCATGTCCACGCTTCGCACCTAATCGCCTCCTGTTACTCTGGTGGCTGTGTATGCCCTCCTTTGGCACCCGTATTTTGCTCCCCAGCATCGCCACAGCGCCGTTCTGGCATGACCAGACGCGAAAGGCACGCATCCTAGCAGCCCGGCTCGTCACTCCGTCCCACATGGAAGACGAAATCCCGCTGCACACCATGCGATCCCCTGGTACCGCGCCCGACGACGGCGACGACTACGTGCCACTCATGGGCCCGCACAACGAATTCGACGACGACAATTCCTCGCTGCTAGCCGACTCGACAAAGTCCTCCCCAGACTCGCATTCGTCGGCTGCAACGCGCTACGTCTCGTCCGCGACGGCTCGCTCGCCAGCCTACAAGTTCGCTACTAACGCCATTTCCAACGCGAAATACTCACCCGTCACTTTTGTCCCCATCATCCTCTACGAGCAGTTCAAGTTCTTCTTCAACCTGTACTTTCTCCTCGTGGCCCTGTCCCAGATCGTGCCCGCGCTACGGATCGGCTACCTGTCGTCGTACGTCGTACCCCTCGCGTTTGTCATGACCGTCACCATGACAAAGGAGGCATGGGACGATATTCTACGCCGCCGCCGCGACAATGAATCCAACAGTGAGCTCTACGAGGTGCTCGGCGAATCGCGTGCCGTCCAGAGCCGTAACCTCCGCGTAGGCTCCATTGTGCGAATCCACAAGGATCAACGTGTACCGGCCGATGCAGTGCTCCTCTACTCTTCGGAAGATTCGGGCGAATGCTTCATCCGTACCGATCAACTCGACGGAGAGACCGACTGGAAGCTGCGCATTGCTTGCCCCCTGACGCAGACTCTCTGCTCGCAAAACGAAAACACCCTTGCAACCCTCGTCAACGCAACTATTACAGCTGGACCTCCCGAGAAGTCGATTCACAACTTTGTCGGCGCCCTAAAGCTGGACGGCCACTCGACGGGTCTGTCCGTTGATAACACCCTGTGGGCCAACACTGTGCTTGCCTCGGGAACGGCCACCGCCATTATCATCTACACCGGTCACGACACTCGCCAAGCCATGAACACTTCGACGGCTGGTACCAAGGTGGGTTTGCTAGAGCTTGAAATCAACAATCTGTCCAAGATCCTCTGCGCCTGTGTCTTCCTGCTCTCCATTGGCCTCGTGGCCATCCACGGTTTCGGCCCAGAGTGGTACGTCGACATCATGCGCTTCCTCATCCTCTTCTCCACCATCATTCCTGTCAGCCTTCGTGTCAACCTCGACATGGGTAAGTCAGTCTACGCATACCAGATCGAGCACGACAAAAGCATCCCTGACACAATTGTCCGTACCAGCACCATCCCTGAAGACCTCGGCCGCATCGAGTACCTACTCACCGACAAAACTGGCACCCTCACTCAGAACGACATGGAAATGAAAAAAGTCCATGTCGGTACCGTTTCCTATGCTGGAGACGCCATGGATGAAGTCGTGGCTTTTGTCAAGGGCGGAGCCAATGCTGGTGGCCTGAGAAGTCGCCGTGAGATTGGTGGTCGAGTGCGAGATATTGTGACATGCCTTGCCGTCTGTCATAGTGTAACGCCCACCTATGACGACGTGACTGGTGAAGTCACTTACCAGGCCGCCTCGCCAGACGAAGTCGCTATTGTTAAGTGGACAGCCCAAATGGGACTCTCCCTGTTCAAGCGCGACCGAAAACTCATGACAATTGTGCATGAAGCATCCCAGGCTACAATGGATTACGAAATTTTGCATCGCTTCCCGTTTAATTCGGATAATAAGCGCATGGGAATCGTTGTCCGGGATAAAACTAAAAACGAAATATGGTTCTACCAGAAGGGAGCCGACACTGTTATGAGCAGAATCGTCCAACACAATGATTGGCTCGAGGAGGAAACGAGCAACATGGCTCGCGAGGGTCTGCGTACCCTCGTCGTTGGCTCCAAGAAGCTCTCTCAACCAGTGTACGACAAATTCCTCGAAAAATACAATGCTGCATCCCAATCCATGATGGACCGTGATGTGGCTATCTCGAACGTGGTGGCTGAGTACCTCGAACACGACGTTGAACTGCTCGGTTTGACTGGTGTCGAAGACCGCCTTCAAAAGGACATGAAGTCTTCGCTCGAGCTACTGCGCAATGCCGGAATTAAGATTTGGATGCTTACGGGTGATAAGGTTGAGACGGCTCGTTGTGTGGCTATCTCAGCAAAGCTAGTCTCCCGTGGCCAGTACATCCACACAGTCACTAAGCTGTCGGGCCGTGACGAGGCATCAGAGCAACTCGAGTTTTTGCGTCAGAAGCGCGATTGCTGTCTGCTCCTCGATGGTGAGTCTCTGGCGCTCTTCATGACACACCACACCGCCGAGTTCGTTGACATCGCGGTTCAGCTCCCTGTTGTTATTGCGTGCCGATGCACACCGCAGCAAAAGGCCGATGTAGCAACGCTCATCAAACAGACGACAAAACGTCGCGTGTGTTGCATTGGCGATGGTGGCAATGATGTTAGTATGATCCAGGCTGCTGATGTGGGAGTTGGAATTGTGGGAAAAGAAGGAAAGCAGGCTTCTCTGGCTGCAGACTTCTCTATCACTCAGTTCTGTCACCTCACCAAGCTACTACTTTGGCACGGCCGTAACTCGTACAAGCGATCAGCCAAGCTAGCCCAATTCGTCATTCACCGCGGTCTTATTATCAGTGTCTGTCAAACTGTCTACTCTGTAGCGTCGTCGTTTGAACCACTTGCACTCTTCACGGGTTGGCTGATGGTTGGCTACGCCACGGTGTACACCATGGCACCGGTCTTCTCTCTTGTGCTTGACCGTGACGTTGATGAGGACCTAGCTAAGCTGTACCCTGAGCTCTACAAGGAGCTCACTGCCGGTACGTCGCTATCGTACAAGACATTCTTTGTTTGGGTTCTCGTCTCTCTCTATCAGGGTTGTGTCATCCAAGGTCTTGCTCAGGTTCTCGTTGGTGTCGATCCCGAGGATTTCACACGAATGGTAGCAGTCAGCTTCACCGCGTTGCTGTTCAATGAACTTCTGATGGTCGCACTTGAGATCATCACATGGAATCGCGTCATGTTCTTCTCTGAGATCATCACCATGGGCTTCTACGTTGCTTCATTCCCGTTCCTATCTGAATATTTCGATCTCGCGTTCGTGTCGCAGGTTGATTTCTACTGGAAGACTGCTCTTATCACTGCCACGGCCCTCATCCCCCCGTGGGTCGGCAAGGCTCTACGCCGCAAACTCAAGCCTCCGAACTATGCAAAGGTTCAGCAGGTGTAGGTCTAAGCAGAACCACCTCTGCAGCTTCACCTTCGCCTATGATTGCAACCACGTATCTCACGCTCTCTCATTGCAGATATAGACGACCAGATTGCGGTCTGGTAATAATTAACGATGCATTTTTATCTCATGACAACTGTAGCAGTCTCAATGATCCTTCTCCTCGATTCCGGGACAGTATTCAGCCAAGTCCTCGGCGCTCTCGTACTCTTCTCCACACCAAATGCAATAAAAGTGCTTCTCCCTGAGATACGTGAGCAGTCGAAGGAGCCTGTTGCTGGGATCAAGGTCGAAAAATGGATCCTTGGTGGCTTCGTCGGTGACTCCAACTAGATCGTCAAGCTGCTTGGCGATGACTCGAGCCTCAACATCATCGCTACCGGAAAGCTTAGATTTGAGACGATCATACTGGCGATCGAGTACATATACACGGTACACTATAGGTAAGTCACTGTAAACTTCCGTATCGTAAATATGCTCGACGTCCGTGTTAGCTGCCCTAGCATCGAGTTCAATGGCCATCTTCTGGGTCGCGACAATGCTCGAGTCTATCCGCTCCTGGTCCTTTGTCTTCGCTATCTGAGCTCGGTAGTCCACTTTGTCCTTCTTTTGCTCTTCAATGGCTTTGTCCACTTCCTCCATCCTATGTCGTTTGCGCTCGGAATCGTACCCCAGTCCACCCCGATCCTGCTTCCTCTCTAGGTAAATGGGATCGTTGGATGGCTCCTCGACCTTGAACCCCATTTTCCGCATGATGGCAAGACCCTTGCTACTGCTGTCGTCGGTTATGATTGACTTCTTCAACACGCTGTGGAGTGGGTTCAGTTCCTCATTTGCGCGCTCACGCTGCTGGTCCGCGAGCTCCTTCTCGGATGGACCAGCATCCTCAAATGCCATGGACATATAATCATCTTCGTCATCGTCGCTGTCGCTGTCCAGCCTGCGTTTCGTCATTCGCCATAGGCCCAGTGACGACTGGAAGTTTCCTGATTGAGCTTCCAGTCGCGTGCTGCATGATATGGGTAGCGAGGCTGCCGGGGCCCTGCATAAATTGTACCTCGATACTCGGGCCTATGCTGCCACAACTACGCGACTGAGGTCGCATGTAGCCATTTCGAGTCCCTGGTGAGATGTCAGTTCTATGGGAGGTATAATGCCGTCTTTTGCCGAGATTGAATCTCTTATGGGAACCATAGATCTGCCCACGAGCATGGATCATGATAGCGAGTATTAATAGCTCGAGTCACTCCTTTCAAACTGTAAGATGGCTCGCTTATGGTTTGCTCTTGTCGCGATTCCGACTTGTCTCGCGTATAGTAGCTATAACTTAACGACTGCCCGAAATGGTACAGCTGTTCGTGTGCCGAGAATCAGAACGTCAGTAGAGGATTTGTGGTTGGGCTTGGATGTGCAGAA
This sequence comes from Sugiyamaella valdiviana, assembly GCA_030570555.1. NCBI lineage: Eukaryota > Fungi > Ascomycota > Dipodascomycetes > Dipodascales > Trichomonascaceae > Sugiyamaella > Sugiyamaella valdiviana. The sequence continues at coordinate 1,124,655 of JAJLWF010000001.1, forward strand.
CTCGACCTCGACTGATATTCTAGAGCCAGTTCCAGCCTCGGATGACGAGCTCATCAGCCCTCCAGGTTTACCTCCTTTCACATCTTCTTACAAGCTTCCCGCTAACTTTGTGTGGGGATGGGGTACTAGTGCTCCTCAAATCGAAGGTTCCGTGAAAGCTGACGGCCGTGGACCATCCATTTGGGATACTGTCACGCATCGAGTACCGGGTTTCATTGCTAGAGACCAAAGCTTGGATATCACTACCGATCACTACTACAGATACAAGGAGGATGCCTTACGTATGAAGCAGTTTGGAGTGCCTGCCTACTCTCTGACAATTTCGTGGTCACGAATTCTACCCTTTGGAAACGGGACTGTCAGCCAAGCGGGTCTGCAGCACTATATCGACGAGGTAAACTATTTGACTGACAATGGAATTACTCCAGTCGTGACCCTCTATCATTGGGATCTACCCCAAGCACTTCAAGATGCCTATGGCGGTTGGCTGAACAGGAAGATTATCAAGGACTTTGGGAGCTATGCCCGCATTGTATTCAATGCTCTGGCCCCAAAAGTTAAGATTTGGATCACAATGAACGAGCCTCAAGTCTTTTGCCAAGACTATGCAGACTGGCCGGAGAACGGTGTTCCAGATGATGTTTTCCCTGTATTCGGAGTGAGCGACCCCGTTCAACGCAAATACATGTGCGGTCACCACGCACTACTAGCCCACGGACGGGCAGTGGATATCTTTCGTAAAGAGATAGTCACGCGATGGGGTCCCGGTAAAATATCGTTTGCCAATTCGTGGGATTACACCCCAGCCTACTCGTCGGACCCGGACGATATCCTTGCTTCCCAGAGATCCTTGGACTTCACAGCTGGGTGGTTTGGTAAGCCTATTTACATTGACGGCGAGTATCCCCAGTCCTTGCGAGACACTTTTGGCTCTGCGATACCCCCACTGAACAAGCATGAGAAGGGACTTATTCTTGGTTCGTCCGATTTTTACGCGTGGGATGGTTACACTGGCCATCCTGTGAAAGCTGCCGAGGAGGGCTTTGCAAACTGTACGTCAAACACAGATTCTGATTCATGGCCAGAGTGCTTCGAAGAAGTTTATACGCTTCCAGGCGGCTGGATGATCGGTTCCAAAGCTGATACTGGAGTTTCAAGCTGGCTATATCAAACCCCGTTGTACTTTCGACAGGGAATTCAATGGTCATGGAACTACTTCAAGCCGAAGGAATATTTTATTCCTGAATTTGGATTCAGCGTGTGGAAAGAATCAGACATGTCTCTAGACCGAGCGCGTTACGACGACGCGAGGACAGCATACCTGAAAGACTATCTCAACGAGGTTCTGAACATTGTTAATGAGGACAAGATTAACCTCACCGGAGTGATAGCATGGAGTGCTTTCGACAATTTTGAGTGGAGACAGGGAGCTGACACCAGGTTTGGCCTTCAGTACGTTGACTACACGACGATGAAGCGATACTTCAAGAAGTCTGCATTCTTCATGAGGGAGTTTTTCCGCTATTACACACAACCATAAATATAGACAATATACATTCAATCATCATTCTGGTGAATGTTGACCATAGACTGTACTCGGGGAGTGCTTGCACTGCTTCCATGGATACTGTCATCATCATCCTCGTCCTCATCCTCATCGTCTATGGCTGAGTGTCTGACGTGCTTGCGTCGCTCAAAGTCTGCAGTATGAGCAACCTTCAGCGCTTGACTCACAGCTTCCATCACTGGCGTTGCAGCAGCTGCAAAGGTCGTCGCGCGACGAGCAAAGCGGCTTCTCATGGGTGAGTCCATGCTGCTGCTGACAGCTGATGCGGTAGCCCCAGGTGCTTCTTCTTCAAGTTCATCGCGATCCTCCTCAGATTCGGTGTTCATCTTGTTGAGTTGACGTGCCGCGTTGTAAGGAAGCGCAAGATCGCGGGAAGCACGGAACCTGCCTACATTCGCACAGTGCTCATTCTCAACACGAACAAACACCCACAGAAATCTTCTGACAATCTCAATAAGTGAGACAATAAAGCTGATCTTCGCTGATTGCGCAATTTGAGACCAGTAAATCGGGTATAGGATCCATGCGAAACGCATCAACGGGTCAAGAACCATAACAGTGTAGTACGGCCAGGCTTTGCCGAACGCCAGCTCATTGCGAAGTAGTGGATGCTTCGATCCATGTTCCCCCATCGAAAAGTCCATGAAGATATCCCACACGGTGCTGTACAGCGAGTTCAGCACGCCGAAAGTTACAAACAGGCCATGGTACATAGACGACTCGTGATTGATACGCGCCAGACTCAAAAACATATTGAACAAAATAAGGCATGAATATTTCGCTCCGTTAGCCAAATGTGGGAACCAGTCGCCTGTATCGCCATATCGCCTGAAGCACTGCAACAGACGCCATATTCCCGGAAGGCAGTTTAAGAATCCGAGGGCTCTGGAATGACTGGAAGAGCAGTTTTGTGCTCCTCTACTATTATCCCAGTGCTTAGCGTATAGGCAGAAGAAGAAAGAGACGTTTGACAAGGAGTAGTTGAGGCTGCAAAAGATGTCACCAAGGAAAAAGTCACGGAACTCGACGGGGTACAAGCCTGAAAGTAACAGACGCCATAGTGCAACAATGAGCCAGTGGCGAGCTCTCCAATGGAACACCTTGGCGGGAAAGAACAGAAGTGCCAATGATATACCCAGATATATCGGCGGAAAGTAGATGCCTGAGAAAGAGACCGACCAAAAGTCGCGGAACGAAAACCAGCCTAGCAATGACATGAGGAATAGAGCAAACGCTGGAAGCTCTCCATACTGCCTGTAGTCGAGGTAGTGCCGTTGGTCGAACTCAAAGATAAACGGGTAGTTGATCTTGAATTCTGTCCAGGTGAATAAATTAATGGTGAACAGACACAGAATGAGGTTAACAAGGAAGAAACCACCCCAAATCTGGAATAAGAATGTCGTGTGTGGGTAGCGCGGATCATTGACATGTCTGATTCCCGCAGCAAATCCGTCAACAAATAGTGGCACTGCGAATCCAAGGAACAGGCCCGTCTTGAACATGGCAGCATAGTGAAGTTCCGGGAACACGTTTGCTCTGAGTTTCTCGACAGCTATTTTATGGCTTCCCCCTTCAAAGTGTAATGCAAATAGGTCTTCTGTACGAGAAATCAAGTTCTCCAGAACGTCGCTCTTGCCGAACTGGTAAGACTTCACCTTCTTTTCATAGATCGGGGAAACCTTCGCGTGCACCGTCTTGTCGAACTTTTTAACGATTTTCCGAATCGCTGTCGCATTGAGAGCTTTGTAGTCCTTCAGTAATTCGAGGGAGCGGTAGTACTCCTTGAGAGCTAGTCTCAATTGGTTCCGAGCAATGGCAACAGGAATACGTGGGAGTGGTCTTCGTGTGTAGTCATTCGGGCCATTACTGGGATTACGCTCCTCATCATCCTTTCGCCCACGCTTTAGCATTTCAGGCAAGCTGGGCAGCTCAATCTGCTTCATCAGAAGCTCTTTGGTGGTCGCAGCAGCTCGGTTCAGCCTCTCTTCCTCAGCAACAGTAGTCTTGTACTCAGTGCGGTGGTTCTGAAACTGAATGAGCTGGTCCTGCATGATGAGGAACTTCTCGATGGCCTCCTTCTCTTTGAGACAGTAAAACTTCTCAATCTTCTGCATCTCACCGTCGACCCACTCGAGAAAGTCATGCTGAGCCGATTCCATGATGAAGTCTAGTTGTACACTCTCGCCAGAGTCAGTGACCATCGACACACGCCTGCGGAGCGATGAAGAAGTCGGTTGTCGCTCATTTTTGTTTAGGAAGGACGTGGAGTTTGGAGGGGGGTTCGCAGCTTCTGGTTCGTAGGTTGTGTAGTCCTCGTTTGTATCTTCGCGATTTTCCAGTAGCGGAGATCGATCATTTATCGGCTTCTGCTGAGTTGGCTTTTTCGCAGATGTAATAGATGCACTTGGAAGAGCTCTCGGTGAATCTCTTGGTTTTCTCGACACAGCGCTGCTGGATGCCTGAGCTGTTTCGGGTGGGACCATAGGCGTAGTGACGTCGTGTCTACTAATCGCAGGAGGAGGCAACTCAATAGCCCGCGACAATGGTGAGCCCATTGATTGGTATGGCAGTGACGAGCTAAAGTGTTCCACATCGCTTCCGTGCAGATGCTCCCGAGGAGTTCGTGAGAATTTGATTGCACCAGTTATAGCAACTGGCTTTTGTAGCAGCTGCGAGGCCGTCACGCCATGAGGACTCTTTGGCGCATTGTGTTCGCCGATGCGTTCGACTGGAAAGTCTCCGGGGGATTGAGCCGCAGTTGCTACAACTTTGGCAGAGCCGGGTTGGCTGTGAGAGATCTTCTTTAGCTTCTTCTTGCCCGCCTCGAGTTAGCAGCAGTCACTTTCGTCGGTACAGAGCACTCACCTTGTAGTTTAGATACTGATCCCGCCACTCAGGGACCTGTTGTTAGCTCGAGCCCGGGCCAGGGCACATGATAAGGCTTACAAGAGCTTCGTCCAAACGTCTGAGTTAGTGGCTACAAGGGGTATGCGGTATTTAGCCTCTCAACTTACGCTGCGAAACGCATTTTTCATACACGTCGCGGACAGCACCCCAAAGCGATCGTGTAGGTTCGGCGCGGTGCGTCTGTCTTTGTCGTGCTGCGCCCAGCTCGGTATGTAAGGAGTCAAGGTTCGCGAATCAAAGGAATGGGCCTACAGCGTGCGTGTGCTACGAAGTCTAGGGTTGTTCCATGCACATGCAGCGAACCCGCCGCGCATGAGCCGCTCACAGTGCGACAGATAATAAAGATCTCGTTTTAATCTTGAAGGTTAATATCTAGGTTGCTAAAGCAAGATTAAACCATGTGTGGCCAGCTCTACTCAGTCTCATCGTCGTCCGCTGAGCTAGGGATCTTACTGAAGGCGTCTTTCCACAAGTCGTGGCCTTCAGCGATGATGTAGGTCAGCGTCGACTCGGTGAAGCCCTTGGATCCGAGGCTCTCGAGCTGGTCAATGACATTGTCAAGCAGCACAGAGCGTCCAAAATCGCTCTGGTCCAGCGAAACGTGGGCAACGTGGATATGCAGGTGGTAGTACGACGGTTGGTCTGAGTTAGCTTGAGCCTTGCGCGGCCTAGGGTGGGACACGTACAGTGGAAGTACAGCTTCAGCTGGTCAGCATGGACCGCGTAGGTCGACTTGATGGCCTTGAGAACCTTAGTACGCAGTTTCTTTAGCAGCGGCAAGTGACTGCTGTTGAGATCACGGATCGAAGCGAGGTCAGACCGAAGGACCACAGCCATCAAGTAGAGCGCCTCGACTGTCTTGCGGTCCCATTTCCTGGGTTAGTCAATTCCATGAGGAGGCTAGAGCTTCAACAACTCACATGTTGGGGAGTAGTACAAAGCCGGAGTCGGGATCGTCATCGCGAACCAGCACTCGGTCCGCTTCAGCTCCATGGAACAGAATGTTATCGACCCACTTAAGTCGGTCGCCCTTCATGGTCTCAATATAAGGCACAACGTAGTTCTTGTACATTTCGGGTGTCTCGCGAATTAGTCGTGTCTTTTGCTTGCGATGCTTGTTGATGTGTGTTTGCGTGGCCGGGTAGATGAGTGAGATCTTCGCTGCTGGATTGGATTTCGTGTCCTGGATCAAAGTCGCAAGTCCCCACGAGTAAATGTCATTGGAGTCGAGCTGGTTAATCTCTTCAACTCCTATCGACTGTGCGAGCTGCTTTTCTTCAAATGGCGTTTTCTCCAGGAGAAGGATCGCATGCTCTCCCTCTATAGTGCCGAGAAGAGCAGCACTCTTTTGGCTGGCAGCTGTGTTAGCAAGTGCCGTGACATTTCACTCCTGTTATGACCTACCCCAGTTCAACGTCTCCACGTACTGGAACTTCTCCAGCAGTTCCTTTTGCGAGCTCATTGTGTGTAAGTACGGATCTACGGTGCTTGAGAATCCACAGGACGTAGGATGTCAAGTTACTCACTAAAAGGTCGTACTATACTAGGCATGATATTCTGTAAAGCGGTGAGTGTAGTACCGCCGTAAGGACCTTAGGGGAGAGCAGATAGTCATCAAAGCACACGAACGAGCGGATTTTCATGATATGCTTGTTGTGATACGTTGAGTTTCATGAATAGGCAAGTCCTTTGAAAGAATGAGCAATCCTGCTTAGTTTTCTAATCAATTGTGCAATTGTCATGTTCTGCACAAGTCTGCAGATTATATGCAACCTAAATAGATAGTATATTTCGAACAAGTACGGAAACACAAACGACAAAGAAACCAGCCAAAACGACTCGACGCGGACTTCCCACATAGCACAGATCTGCTATCCAAGCTACTGGTACCGACTTTTGACATGCCTAACTTGGCCACGGTGGTGAAACGGCTCCTACCTGATGCCGATCCCGATATCGTCCGAGTGCAGCCGTTCAGGGATTCCATAACCACCACAGGCTGAAGTACACACTAAAGAGAGGCCCTCAAAAGTAAGCGATTTAGTTTGCAGGGAGCAAACGAGTACTGTTTACTTCGTACTCGCTTTACCCCCTTCTTGACGGCTCCCTTTGACTCCGCGGCGCTGCCGTCCAGCTGGTTTTAGGCCCTCGAGGCAACCCTAGCCGTACGACTTTTTTGTCAGAAGCTGTACTTCGCAAATATTTTTTTTTGGATTCACCTTTAACGGACAAGGCCCAACTAGAGCTTCCGTTTCTGACGCCATCTTTACCGCGATCCACTGGCTTACGTCTGAGCTCGTGTGGTAGTTGCTTTAGTACCGGATAATTCTGTCCAACCCACTGGATCATTGCAGAGTCGTGTTCTGATCGCTTGTTTGAACAGGTGTTGCACTGCTGCCAGTGTCAAGCGTAGACGACCATGTCCAGTCTTCCTCCGGACGCGCTCGCTGCGCTCAACGAGCTACTGGGAAACCTGACGTCGGCCAACAACTCACTGCGTGCCCAGGCTGAGGAGACACTGAATAATGGCTGGATCCAAGATCCCAAGCACCGCGAGATGCTCCTTGTCGGCCTCACCGAGATGAGCGTTGGCGGTGAGACTACTATGGTGAGTACCTCCACTTTATCTATGACGCTTTCGGTCGTCTAGTCGATTTGTCCGACTAATGTACGCGATTCTAACTTCAGCTGCGCTCTTTTGCCGCTGTGCTCTTTAGACGTGTGAGCGGTCGCCTTACGGCCAATGGTACTTCGATTCTTGACGAGGTGTCTGATGCTTCTCTGGAGCGCATCAAGCAGCTTCTGCTGCAAGGCCTTGTCGCCGAGGACCAGGCCAACGATGTGCGCCACAAGATTTCTGACTCCATCTCCAAGGTGGCTCTTCCGGGCACCAAGTCCGGTGATAACTGGCCGCAGCTACTGGCCACGCTATTCCAGGCCAGCAAACACACAAACGCGCAGGTGCGCGAGTCTTCGTTCCGTATCTTTGCGGCAGTTCCCGATATCATTGGCGAGAACCTCGTGGGCTCTGTACTCCCGGTGTTTGAGTCGGGTTTTGCCGATGAGTCGGTGGGTGTCAGAATATCCACTGTCACTGCCTTTGCATCTTTCTTCGAAGCACTCCCCAAGTCTACCTGGCCGGTCCTTCACCCGTTATTACCCAACATGCTGTCAATTCTGACGCCTCTACGTGAAGCTGGCGACGAACGCGCCAAGGAACTATCTTCGGTACTCGAGTCTCTCATTGACCTAGCTGATCGTGCCCCCAAGATGTTCAAGCCCATGTTCAAGACAATCATCGAGTTTTGCGACTCGTTGGCCAAGGACCGTGACGCGGACGAGTCGCCTCGTCTCGACGCGCTCGAGCTCGCCACTACTTTTGCCGAGCGCGCCCCAGGCATGTGCAAGCATGAGCCATCGTACGCGCCCAACATGATTATCATGTGCCTTGCCATGATGACTGAGGTTGGTATTGACGACGATGATGGTGCTGACTGGAACAACAGTGATGACATCAACGAAACTGACGATGCCGATAAGATTGAGGAGGCCGCTCGCCAGAGCATTGACCGTCTTGCTCTCAAGCTTGGTGGTTCGCAGCTGCTGGGCCCCCTTTTCACCTACCTACCAACGATGCTGGCTACAGATGACTGGCGCCAGCGTCATGCTGCACTGATGGCTCTATCAACAGTTGCTGAGGGTTGCCGCGACGAGATGATCCTTGAGTTTGGCAAGATTCTCGAGATGATTCTGCCAGCCCTGCGCGACCCTCACTCACGTGTGCAGTGGGCTGCTTGCAACGCTCTTGGACAGATGTCTACAGACTTTGCCGACTACGTGCAGAACCACTTTGGTCCACAGATTCTTCCTGCTCTTATTTCTAAGCTCGCCAACGATTCGACCCCGCGCGTGCAGGCACACGCCGCTGCTGCGCTTGTCAATTTCTCCGAGTCTGCAACCAAGGAGGTACTTGACCCGTACCTTGACAGTCTGCTGTCGGCCCTGCTTGTCCTACTGCAGAGCCCCAAGCGATACGTACAAGAGCAGGTGCTGACGACAATTGCCATTGTGGCTGACTCGGCACAGAACAAGTTCGACAAGTACTATGACACCCTGATGGGAATGCTGCTGCATGTCATGAAGGCTGACACGGGCGTTCAGGAGCGCCTGCTCAAGGCCAAATCGATCGAGTGCTCGACGCTGATTGCTTTGGCTGTCGGCAAGGAGCGCTTTGCTCCCCACTGCGAGGAGCTCGTCACGACTTTTGCAAAGATCCAACAGAACATTACCGACGATGATGATCCCTGTCAGTCTTACCTTGTTCATGCCTGGGGGCGTCTGTGCCGTGTTCTCGGCACTGACTTCATTCCATATCTCAACGGAGTCATGCCTCAGCTGCTGAATGCGGCGAAGGCTGCTGCTGAGGTGCGTCTTGTTGAGTCTCAGGATGAGGTTGATGACCTTGAGAATGATGGCTGGGATGTTATCCCTGTCAAGGGTAAGCACCTTGCCATTCACACGAGTGTTCTCGACGAGAAGGAGTCTGCCATTGAGCTTATCTCTGTTTACGCTTCCGAGCTTAAGGCTTACTTTGCGCCTTATGTTAAGGAGGTCGTCTCAGAGGTCATTATCCCTTCAATTAACTTCTTCTACCACGACGAGGTGCGCTATGTGACTGCGCAGGCCGTGCCACACCTGCTCACATGTGTGCGTGCTGCTTCCGAGGCCTCGGGAGCCAACCCCAACATGGCTCTACTCGAGCTGTGGACTCCTATCCTGAAGAAAATGTTGAGCACGCTCATGGTCGACGAGGTTGTCGAGAACGTGACTGCGTTTTACTCGAGCATCTACCAGTCAGTTGACATTATCGGCCCATCGGCGCTGTCTGGAGATGATATGCAGCAATTGGTGGAGTCTATTAACCGTTCTCTGGGTGAGTACATGGAGCGAGTAAAGTCACGTACTGAAGGAAATCAGGATGATTTTACTGAGGACGTCGACGAGGGAGACTCTGAGTACTACGACGAGGAGCTACTGGGTGAGCTCAACAAGGCGGTTCACTCTGTTATTAAGGCTGAGTCACAGGCATTCCTACCAGCGTTTGAGGGTCTCATTCCTGTGTTGACGTCGTTTATCAACAGCAGTGTTGTCGACTGTCGCCAGTGGGCTCTGTGTGTTGTGGACGATCTCATTGAGTTTGTCGGCCCTGAGTCGTGGAAGTACAAGGACATTTTCATCCAGAAGCTGGTTGATGGTTTGTTGGATGGTGATGCCAGCGTGCGCCAGGCATGTGCCTACGGTATTGGTGTTGCAGCTCAGAACGGTGGAGAGCCCTATGTGCAGACGGTTGTTGGCTGCCTCAATACTCTGTTCAAGGTTGCCAACGTGCCTGAGGCACGATCAGAGGAGAATCTGCATGTGACTGAGAATGTGTGCACAGCCATTGCTAAGATTCTGCGCAAACATGGCCAGTTCCTCGGTGGTGATCTCGACAAGGCCATTTCTGAGTGGATCAAGACGCTGCCCATTGTCGTTGACGACGAAGCTGCGCCGTTTGCCTACCTGTTCCTGAGCGATCTGATGGCCCAAAACCACGTTGCTGCTACGTCGCAACCCGACCGGGTGTTTAGTGCTGTTGCTCAGGCGCTCGTTGCCAACTCGCTGCAGGGCAAGACAGCTGCAAAGGTGGTTGAGGTGACGAAGCAGTTCCTGGGAGGCTTACCAAGCGACCAGGCCATGGGCTTCTTCCAGAGCCTACCAGTGGACTCGCAGCAGGTTGTGCAGCGGTGGTTCCAGTAAGCGTTACGTGCTGTAATATAGGTGTTTATGAGTCTAGACGAATTGAAAGTTCATGCAGTATGTTGGAGGTAGCATCGGCAGCAGCCCTGTGCGGCTGTAATTTTTTTTGTATTTTTTTTCTGGATCATCGCAGCCAAATTAATTTGCATTCACCACACACCTCAACATGGGCCTCGCGGGAGTTAAGAACAAGGTCAAGATCGGAGCAGATCCCCGGAATACTGCCTGGTCAAATGACACCTCGCGGTTTGGTCATAAGCATCTTGAAAAGCTCGGCTGGGCTCCCGGTCTGGGTCTTGGAACCGGCAGCTCGGGCGAAAGCCCAATGACATCGCACGTTAAAGTCACTGTCAAGACAGATAACACTGGCCTTGGTCGTAAATCGAGCAAGAAAGGAAGCCAGGGCCTCGATGGTGAGATCACGACTGGTCTCGATGTGTTTCAGCGACTCCTTGGTCGACTCAACGGTAAATCTCAGGATTCAATCGACAACCAGATACGCGACCAGCGCCAGCGACTTGTCACTGAGAACTCTCGATTCGGCATGATTTTTGAGTACGGAGGACTTCTCGAGGGCTCTATCGAGCGATCTAATAAGCGCAAGCGGGGTGAGGAGGATGAGGAGGATGATGATAAGGAGGACGAGGAAGACAAACCTGTGAAGAGCGTCAAGGATAAGAAGAGCAAGAAGCAGAAGAAGGAAGCTAAGGAGGATAAAGCCGACAAGAAAGCCCGGAGGGCCAAGGAGAAGGAAGAGAAAAAGGAAAAGAAGGACAAGAAGGACAAGAAGGATAAGAAGGAGAAGAGCGATAAGAAGGGAAAGAAGGAGAAGAAGGAGAAAGAGAAGGGTGAGAAGAGCTCGAAGAAAACTGAGTCTACTGCTGAGTCTCGTGAGTCCAGCGCAGAGCCTTGGGTGCCCACTCTGCGAGGCAGACAGGCGACGCGTGCGCGGTTCATCGCCCAGAAGCGGGCAGCGACTGCAGACGCGAAGGGACTCAGTGAGATTCTCATGATCAGAGCATGATAACAGCATATTGCATATATTTATAGACGCATTAGCGCAATACACTGACAACAATAGTGACTAACGAAACGCATATAGATGGGTGGACAATACGGTAGTTGGGCGAACACGGATATGAGATGAGTCAATTGATACCTATTTTCGTAGAGGGGTATATCTAAATGGCAATACCCATGAGGGCAACAACGGCAAACATTGCACCGGCGACGACAGCAAGAGCAGAGCTCTGCGACTTGGTAGCAGCACTCTTCTTGCCGGTGGCAGAGGCCGAGGCCGAGCTCGAGCTCGAGCCCGAGGCAGCGGCGGCACCAGCCGAACCACCAGAGGAACCGCCAGCGGCTCCAGTCTGGCCACCCTCGACGGCGCCCGTGAAGCTGCCGCTGACAGAAGCAGTCACCTGGCCAGCGCCAACCGAGCCGGCCTCAGAGAAAACAGCCTGGCAGACGTCAGCAGTCGACGGGTTGCTGACGACGCTGGCAGAGCCAGAGAAGTCGCAGGCCGCAGAGTTGGCACCGTTGGCAGCATAGTACAGGTTGAGGACGTAGTTGAGCTGGTCCTTGGGGTCGCAGAAGGAGAAGGCACCGTACTCGCCAGACGTACCGTTACCAGAGATACCAGCACACGAGACATGGTCACACAGGTAACCAAACAGAGTACCGTAGTCGTCAGAGTCGACCTTGTCACCAACAACGCACGCAGCAGCAGGCGTGAGACAGTTGCAGACACCCTGCTGGGGGGTAGGGGGCAGGTCGGTGGAGCCCATCCAGTCGGAGCCCGTGGAGGCGGGGCAGGCGGTACGCGAACCGCTCGAGACCGAGGCGGTGTTGGCAATGGTGGGGCTGACCGAGGCGATCTCGGCGGAGAGACTGTTGAAGTTGGCGAGGGTGGACACGGAGCCGTCGGCCTGGATGGTGACGAGACCGTAGTTGTTGGCCTCCTGGAAGTACATGTACACGATACCACCGCACCACACATCAGTCATGTTGGAGGAGAAGAGGGTAGCGACCTCGGTGAACTGACGGGGCTGGACGGCGTTGCATCCGTACTCGGAGAAGAAGAGAGGCACGTTGAGGCTCTTGAACTCCTCGGTACGGGCCTGGTAACCCGAGGTGACGAAGTTGGAGTCTCCGCACCACTCGTACATGTTGATACCGTAGAAATCGGCGGACGAGTCGTCGTCTCCGCAGGTGAAGTAATCGGCCATGGGCACACGGGTGTCCGAGTCATCGTTACTCGAGTAACCGACGGGGATGGGGCGGTAGCCCTTGGCCTTGATGTAGGCCTTGGTGTCGCGGATGGCGGCACGGACAAAGGGCGACGCGTCGGTGTTGGTGTTGTTGTTGGTGACCTCGTTTCCGGCGAAGAATCCCATGACGTTGGGGAACTTCTGCAGGATGTCGACGACCGAGGTGTAGCGGTTGTAGAGCTGGACGGTCCACTGGGGGTCGTCACGGTTGACGGAGAGACCGGGCTCGGAGAGGTCGGCAATGACGTAGATGCCGTTGTCGGCAAACAGGTTCAGGCAGTCGGTGTGGTCGAGCGAGGTGTTGACGGCGTAGACACGAATGACGTTTGTCTGGAGCTCGAGCAGGAAGGGCAGATCACGCTGGCACGCGGAGCCGTCGGCGAGAGGGTCCGAGAAGGACTGGCCGGCGGTGGCATTGGCGGCGTCCGACTGGTAAGCGACACCGCGGATGTAGAACTCGGAGCCGTTGTTGGAGTAGAAGAACTTGTTGCCGACAATCTCGAGCGAGGGAGGGCCCGAGGAGCTCTGGGCAGCGACAAGCGGCGCAGCCAGTGTAGCGAGAGCGAATAGCGACGCCCACTTCATTTCACCAAAAAAGGATGCAAGAAACGAGGGGGGGAGAAGAAAAGGATTAGGCCGAAAGTTCCTGTGGAAGTTCTGGCGAGATTAGATGGAAAAAAAGATCCAGCGAAGAAGCTACGGCAGAACGGGGAGTGGTGTTTTGGGTACCAAACAAGCGTCGAGCGCGCAAAAGGGGCTTAGTAGGGGTTGCTTTTTCACAGCCGGGAGGCACGACTCTGACAAACAAACGAGGACAAGCACGGACCAGCGAGCGAGGATGAGAGGGGGAGGGGAAAGAAAAAAAGAAGAGAAGAGAGAAAGAAGTGGGGAGGGGGTATTCAAATAGCAGGACCGGCCCGGGACGCTTGGCGGGATTCGGGGCGCGGTTAACGGGGAGTGGGCTCAAAACTGCCAAACATAAACAAAGGGGGGGTTGGGGCACGGCCAACACGGATGGGCAGCACGACGTAAGACGAATAAGGAGGAAGGGAGGGAGGAAGGGGGGATTAAAGGGGACATAGAGATTAATGAGATTAATGGAGATTGCTTGGTTAATTGTGGATAATTGCAGATGGAGATGCCGTAAATGAATTAGGACTGGTGGTGGAGCTGGTTTACTGCTATTCTAGGTACACCGGGATCTAATCTGACGATCGCTCGTACTGGGGTCTATTTTGGTACCCTTGTGGCCCCAATTTGTGCGCTCAATTTGTGCGCTCAATTTGTGCGCTCAATTCCGCTCAGCCTGACACTAGCACTGCCTCAGCAGATCATAGGGAGGTTACTAGCTGTAGGATCGCACTAGAGCTGTACGGATCGATGAGCGTGTAGACCAAGGAGTAGCTCAGGGGTGCGCATACCCCGCGAGCAAGGGATGAGCTCCGTTGTCCGGGCAGCTGCTCGTGCGATGCGGAGCGTGGGAGCTCGTGCGCGCTAGTTAGTTACAAGAATAGACAATGGTACGAGATTATTACAGTAGTGCGGATAGCAGGTAGTTAATCACGAGAACAGTACGGGTATACAAGAATAGCTACAAGAGTAGCTACCAGGATAGTTCAATAGACTGTAGGGAAAAGTAGGTATTTCAGCATCTAGAATGCGTAGTGAACTGAATGGGTATACAAGGGTATAGTACCTGCAACAATGATGTCAGTGTCTGACGTCTGAAGCTGTAGTGCGTGCGAGCTTAGTGTACTGAGCTGTAGCTCAGTAGCTGTTCTGCGTAGACTGTGGTCTGCTAGTCGGTGATAATTTTCAGGGCTAGGGCGACCCGTCGCAGCCAGGAGATCCATGCCGGCTTCACGGGCAAGAGGGGCTCGGAAGCCTCTGGCTAGCTCCCCGGGCTCCCGGGCTGGCGCGTTACTAACCGGCCTGCCGGCCTGGCGCTGCCCGGCCACGCTACCGGCCACAGGCGTTCCGAGCCGAGTGCGCGCGGGCCACCCCTGGATTCCGAGCTGCATCTTTTCGGCCATATTATTAGCACTTGCGCCCAACGGCGCGCGTCAGCGGCAGGAGCCTAGCAGCAGCTTACACAAGCGTACAGCGGCTCACCCAGGCGTACAGCAAGAGCACAGCCCGAGTCTTTGGCCAGCCATGTTACTGCGAAATGACAAAACATACCCCCAACATCCTAGTCAGGGCGCAACCGCCTGCTCTGTTATCAGTTTTACCCGACGCCCAACAACCCCTCTTCGAGGCAACCGCGGGCCGTTGGCCCTTTTAGCATGCCCGCTAATTATAGCAGCATTTGCTCGCAGGCGCACTAAACTGGACACGCCAAAACAAACCATGGCAGATCTAGCTGCATGCGCGCCCTCATTAGGCTCCACCGCTGCCCTATCAGGCCTGGCGGCATTGACTAGCGATAGGCCATTACTCCATTGGTGCTGAGGGGCTTCGGAAAGAGCGTCAAGAAAGGGCGTCAAGAAAGAGCGTCAGGGCACCAGTACGTCCTCACGTGAAGCGAGCATGTGTATGCGAGGGCCGGCCAGACGTAGCTGAACAGCCAGCCAGCCAGCCAGCCAGCCAGTCAACGCGTCTCACGCGTGTTATCCCCTTACCGCCTAAATTTAGCCCATCCATGCGAACTCTGCTCCAACTCTCCCTCATTCCCCCTCACTCCCTCTCCTCCGCCTCTCCCGCTCTGCCTCCATTCCCTCGAGGCCCCCCACTGCATTCCACTGTTATCTAATGGCCTCGCCCTGTCCTCTCACCCTATCCTCCCTCGCCATTTCTACCCCTCGCGGTTACTTTTTCAGCAGGGGAGCCGCCGCTGTTGCTTTTGCACCCAAAACGTTCCTTTTTTTGTTTTTTTTTGCTCCCCTCGACTCCTGCTTGCCCTATTCTTCTCCCGTGTCCATCGAAGTTTGACTGCAGCCCATTTCCGGTGCTTCGGTGGTTCCTGGATAGAGTTGTATTTTTTTCCGGACCCTGGGTTTGTTCTTTTTTCCTTCCTCCTATACTTGCGTTTGACCGGCATCTCTCGCTAGCATTGGTCTTGCCATTACTAGCAGCTTTACCGGCGCAAGCATCTTCTTTTTGGACTCTTTGAGGTGACCCCCCGTGGCCCCTTTTCAACAGTCCTTGAACCGCCATGTCGCAAGACCAGGCGGGCTACGACGCCCATGGCTATGAAGGCCACGACTCGTACTACCCCGACGACTATGATGCTGCTGCTCACGGCCAGTACGAGCCTGAGCCCGAGTACACTGGCCAGGCCCACGCCGAAGGCCAGTACTACGAGGACAACGGCGCGTACTATGACGGCCAGCAACCCCATGGTTACAACCCGCACGAGCAATACGTCGAGGAGGGCTATGCCGACGACGGCTACGCGGCCGGACCCGCGAACCCGTACGCGTCCTCAATGGGCACCTCTGGCGGCTACCAGCACGTAGCTGGCGGCAACCCGAAGGCCTCTGCTGATGGTGCCAGCGACACGTTTAGCGACTTCACGATGCGTTCCGACATGGCCCGCGCCGCCGAAATGGACTACTACAATCGCAACGGTGCCGTCCAGAACGACCCGCACATGGTTAACTACTATGGCGCATCCCCTACAATGGACTACCAGGACGACGCCTACAGCAGTACTGCCGGCGGCTACGGCAACGCGTCGGCTCCTTACTCGCAGCGCAACGCGTCCTCGGCCATGTCCTACAACGGCAACCGCTCCTCGGGAGCCTCAACCCCTATCTACCCTATGGAGTACAATGGTGGCCTTCCTGGCTCCCAGTTCTCGCGTGAACCGTACCCGGCATGGACGGGCGAGACCCAGGGCGCCCAGGGCCAGAACCAGGCTCCTCTCTCCAAGGAAGAGATTGAGGACGTGTTCATTGACCTCACCAACAAGTTTGGTTTCCAGCGCGACTCGATGCGAAACATGTTTGACCACTTCATGACGCTGCTCGACTCGCGTGCCAGTCGCATGACGCCCAACCAGGCCCTCCTGTCGCTCCACGCCGACTACATTGGCGGTGACGGCGCAAACTACAAAAAATGGTACTTTGCTGCCCAGCTCGACCTCGACGACGAGATCGGTTTCCGCAACATGAAGCTCGGCAAGACGTCGCGTAAGATCCGCAAGGCCCGCAAGAAGTCAAAGGCCACGCGCGACCCGGCCGCCGACCCGCAGCGAACGCTCGAGGAGCTCGAGGGCGACAACTCGCTCGAGGCCGCCGAGTACCGCTGGAAGACAAAGATGAACGTCATGACCCCCCACGAGCGCGCCCGCCAAATCGCCCTCTACCTGCTGTGTTGGGGTGAGGCTAACCAGGTGCGTTTTGTCCCCGAGTGCCTGTGCTTCATCTTCAAGTGCGCCGACGACTACTTCCTCAGCCCCGAATGCCAGAACCGCCGCGAGCCCGTCGAGGAGGCTGACTTCCTCAACCGCATCATCACGCCCCTCTACCGCTACATTCGCGACCAGGGTTACGAGATTCTCGACGGAAAGTACGTCAAGCGCGAACGTGACCACAACAAGGTCATTGGTTACGATGATATTAACCAGCTCTTTTGGTACCCCGAGGGTATCGAGCGCATTGTCTTTGAGGACGGTACGCGTCTCGTCGACATCCCCAGCGCCGAGCGTTACCTCCGACTCGGCGATGTCGAGTGGAAGAACGTCTTCTTCAAAACTTACAAGGAAACGCGTTCGTGGTTCCATTTGGCCGTCAACTTCAACCGTATCTGGGTCATTCACATCACCCTGTTCTGGTTCTACACTGCATTCGCCTCTCCCACTCTGTACACTAAGAGCTACTCACAGCTGCTCAACAACCAGCCGCTCGCCCAGAGCCGCTGGTCTGCTGTCGGTCTCGGTGGTGTCGTTGCCAGCTTGATCCAGATCATTGCTACCCTCTCAGAGTGGGCCTTTGTTCCCCGTAACTGGGCTGGTGCGCAGCATCTCACGCGCCGTCTCATGTTTCTGCTTATCATCTTCTTCATCAACCTTGCCCCGGCTGTGTACGTGTTTGGTTACGTGCACATTGACCGCGTCTCGCGATCGGCTCACATTGTCGCCATTGTCCAGTTCTTCATCGCTGTCGCTACGTTCCTGTTCTTCGCCGTTATGCCTCTTGGTGGTCTCTTTGGCTCCTACTTGAATAAGAAGACTCGTCGCTACGTATCATCCCAGACTTTTACCGCCTCGGTTCCTGCTCTGCGTGGCAATGACATGTGGATGTCGTACGGTATGTGGGTCTGTGTATTTGCTGCCAAGTGCAGTGAGTCTTACGTCTTCCTGACTCTGTCGCTGCGTGACCCCATCCGCGACCTCTCCATCATGCAGATGCGTTGCATCGGTGAGGTGTGGTTTGGAAACAAGGTCTGTGTGCAGCAGGCTCGCATCACCCTTGGTGTCATGTACCTTACCGACCTGGTCCTCTTCTTTTTGGATACCTACCTGTGGTACATTCTGTGTAACACCATCTTCTCGGTTGCCCGCTCCTTCTACCTCGGTATCTCGATCTGGACTCCTTGGCGTAACATTTTCTCCCGTCTACCTAAGCGTATCTACTCCAAGGTTCTCGCTACTACTGACATGGAGATTAAGTACAAGCCCAAGGTTCTCATCTCGCAGATCTGGAACGCTATTGTCATTTCGATGTACCGCGAGCATCTGCTCGCTATTGACCACGTGCAGAAGCTGTTGTACCACCAGGTTCCCTCTGAAGTCGAGGGCAAGCGCACTCTGCGTGCCCCCACTTTCTTTGTCAGCCAAGATGACAACTCGCTCGACAGTGAGTTCTTCCCGAAGAACTCCGAGGCTGAGCGCCGTATCTCATTCTTTGCCCAGTCTCTGTCTACCCCTATTCCTGAGCCCCTTCCCGTTGATAACATGCCTACCTTCACTGTCCTTGTGCCTCACTACTCTGAGAAGATCTTGCTCTCTCTGCGTGAGATTATTCGTGAGGATGACCAGTACACTCGTGTCACCCTGCTTGAGTACCTGAAGCAGCTTCACCCTGTTGAGTGGGATTGCTTTGTCAAGGACACTAAGATCTTGGCTGAGGAGACTCAGGGATTCAACGAGTCCGAAGAGAACCTCGAGAAGGACGATGAGAAGGGAACGATGAAGAACAAGAACGATGACCTGCCTTTTTACTGCATTGGTTTCAAGTCTGCTGCCCCAGAATACACCTTGCGAACTCGTATCTGGGCTTCCCTGCGCTCGCAGACCCTCTACCGCACTGTGTCTGGTTTCATGAACTACTCGCGTGCTATCAAGCTGTTGTACCGCGTCGAGAACCCTGAGGTTGTGCAAATGTTTGGTGGAAACACCGACAAGCTGGAGCGTGAGCTCGAGCGCATGGCTCGTCGCAAGTTCAAGTTCGTCGTCTCGATGCAGCGTCTCAGCAAGTTCCGCCCTGAGGAGCTCGAGAACACCGAGTTCCTGCTCCGTGCGTACCCCGACCTGCAGATTGCTTACCTCGACGAGGAAGCTCCACTCAACGAGGGTGAGGAGCCCCGTCTCTATTCTGCCCTTATTGACGGTCACTGTGAGATTCTTGAGAATGGCCGTCGTCGTCCCAAGTTCCGCGTTCAGCTGTCTGGTAACCCCATTCTCGGAGATGGAAAGTCTGACAACCAGAACCATGCCATCATTTTCTACCGTGGAGAGTACATTCAGCTCATTGATGCTAACCAGGATAACTACCTGGAGGAGTGTCTCAAGATCCGATCTGTTCTGGCCGAGTTCGAGGAGCTCAATGTTGAGCCCATCAACCCTTACACCCCTGGTGTCCCCACCGTTGAGGCCCACAACCCCGTTGCTATCCTAGGTGCTCGTGAGTACATTTTCTCTGAGAACTACGGTATCATGGGTGATGTTGCTGCTGGAAAGGAGCAGACGTTCGGTACTTTGTTTGCCCGCACGTTGGCTCAGATTGGAGGTAAGCTCCATTATGGTCACCCTGATTTCCTGAATGGTATCTTCATGACGACTCGTGGTGGTGTGTCCAAGGCTCAGAAGGGTCTCCATCTGAACGAGGATATTTATGCTGGTATGAACGCCATGATGCGCGGAGGTCGTATTAAGCACTGTGAGTACTACCAGTGCGGAAAGGGCCGTGATCTTGGATTCGGCTCGATTCTCAACTTCACCACCAAGATTGGTACTGGTATGGGAGAGCAGATTCTGTCTCGTGAGTACTACTACCTTGGTACTCAGCTGCCTCTGGACCGTTTCCTTTCTTTCTTCTATGCTCATCCGGGTTTCCACGTTAACAACTTATTCATCATTGTCAGTATTCAGCTTCTCATGCTGTGTATTGTCAACATTGGTGCTCTTGTCCACGAGTCGATTGTTTGCGTATATGACAAGAACAAGCCGATCACAGATCCTCAGATTCCTCTTGGATGCTACAACCTACAGCCGGTCAAGGGATGGCTGCAGCGATGTATCTTGTCGATTTTCATTGTTTTCTTCATCTCTTTCGTGCCTTTGGTCGTCCAGGAGCTCACTGAGAGGGGTGCGTGGAGAGCCGCTACTCGCTTCTCCAAACAGCTGCTTTCCCTCTCCCCTTTCTTCGAGGTCTTTGTGTGTCAGATCTATGCTAACTCGTTGCTCAGTGATCTCGCTTTCGGTGGTGCTCGTTACATTGCCACTGGTCGTGGTGTTGCAACGGCCCGTATTCCGTTCAGTGTCCTCTACTCGCGATTTGCCGGTGATTCAATTTACCTTGGTGCACGTGCGATGATGATGCTACTGTTTGGTACCATTGCCATGTGGCAGCCTGCGTTGCTGTGGTTTTGGATCACCCTCACAGCTATGGTTGTTTCTCCATTCGTCTTCAACCCCCATCAGTTTGCTTGGACTGATTTCTTCATTGACTACCGTGACTACATCCGCTGGATGTCGCGTGGTAACAACAAGTGGCACCGCAACTCGTGGATTGGTTACGTCCGTCTAAGCCGAACCCGCATTACTGGTTTCAAGCGTAAATTGCTGGGAGACCCCTCAGAGAAGGCTGCTGGAGATATGGCCCGCGCTGGTTTTGGTAACCTCATCTTCACCGAGTTCACGGTTCCTCTGTTTGTCGCTGCCGCATGCTTCGTGCCCTACACTTTCATGAATTCGCAGAACGGTGTTCACAATGTCAAGCCAGTCAACTCTGTCCTGCGTCTGGCTATTGTTACGTTTGGTCCGATTGTCATTAACGCTGGTGCTTTGATGGTGCTCATGTTGATGTCCTGCTTTATGGGTCCTATTCTGGGTCTGTGCTGCAAGAAGACGTCGGGTGTTATGGCTGGCGTGGCCCACGGTATCGCTGTTATTATCCAGATTGTATTCTTCGAGGTCATGTGGTTCCTGCAGGGCTTTGTTTTCAAGTCAGCTCTGCTGGGTATGATTACGTCCATTGCAATTCAGCGTGTCGTTCTGAAGCTTCTTGTTGGTCTTGTTCTCACTCGTGAGTTCAAGCACGACCAGTCTAACCGTGCATGGTGGTCGGGTAAGTGGTACTCTTCCGGTCTCGGCTGGATGGCTTTCACCCAACCCTCTCGTGAGTTCGTCTGTAAGATTGTCGAGCAGATGATGTTTGCCGGCGACTTCCTGCTGGGTCACTTCATTCTGTTTATTCAGTTGCCGTTCCTGTGGATCCCCATGATTGACAAGTGGCACTCGATGATTCTGTTCTGGCTGCGCCCGTCGCGCCAGATCCGTCCGCCAATCTTCTCTATGAAGCAGAACAAGCTACGAAAGCGCATGGTTCGCAAGTACGCCACTTTGTACTTTGCCATCCTAATCCTGTTTGTTGCGCTTCTGGTGGCACCTGCTATTGCAGGAAAGCAGGTCAACATCAAGAGTGTTTCGGCCTCTCTGACCGACTCTCTGCAGTTTGCCAAGGGTCTCATCCAGCCTACCAACCAGACCAACAACGATACTGGTCCCCACAACCTGGCGTCTGCTCCCACCGTGACGCCTAAGCCTCCCAAGTTTAAGACTCTGCCTTAAGCAGGTCTCGGAAATATTCGGATCCTGGCATGCATTTGGGGAAATACGCTGCCAGTTTTCGTCACTATTATTATTAGATATATATATTGTATGAAATAGAGCATCATCTGCCTTTATATTGTATACTAGCTGGACTGTAGGGCAATAGCCAAAGCCCTACCAGTGAAGTAGGCTTAGTCGTTATCGCAAACAACGATCAGAACTCTACAATGAAGGATATGGGGACACGGTAAACGGACTAAACAGCATAAATTACAGTAAATATGATAGATGACGTTGCATTTCACGTTTTGACCGCGTAGTCGACATTTGATGCATTATAATGAGGCAGCTTGTGGGCTCGTAACAGTCTGCGTGACGCCGGTATCAGAAACCAACAGATGTCGCTCAAGAGCGATGGCATGACGATTTAGGATTCGTTGTGCTTCGGCGTTGGCCAGAACGCTGCGAAGCGCAGTACCATCTTCGAGAGTGCCGTAGTCGTACTGCTCGAGGATGGGGTCGTAGGCTGGAAGCACAAAGTCGATGCGACAATATATAATAGGGATTGAGAGTTTCTGGAATTCTTGCAAGCCTGCAGAGGTCATGGATGCCGGCGAGGCTACCAAGATGACGGCGTTTCCTTCGTCTGCTGACCCAGAAACATGGATGTTGTGCACACCGGCCATTTCACGAAACAGACGCGCACCAGTCTTTGTAGTCGACGACTTACATTGGATCAGCGCCATGATCGATTTCCAAGTCCCCAGCAGATCAACTCCCTTGTCTCCAGCGCGTCCCGACCTTATGAGGTTGGAGATGCCGAGCTGTGATTGTAGTATGTGCTGCACCGAATACTCATACAGCGTGCCTCGAAACACCGTCGAGCTCTGGTTGACTTGAGCGGTGGTAGCGTACGATACGTAGGACTCGAGGTCGTGGTGATGTCGCGGCAACTTAGATGCCCGCGAGCATGGCCGCCCTGAGCTCAGAGGGCGCGCTGAACTGGCATCGGGCCGCCGGGGCAAGCATCGCGATCGAGCAGATGCACAACATAGTTGATGTGATGGTGCACGGTTCAGTATACTGAGACGAGAGGCTCCGAACCCCCGCCGTGACGCCGTTGATAATATCATTTGAATATGAGGCGCGTACAGTGAGACTGAGCTATACTCGTTAATGACCCCACGACACGACTCGCGCGAGCAGCCGCGTAGGTACGCCGTGCTGGCCATATACTGCCGGCTTTCTTGCAATCTCTTACCTACATACCCTCAGCAATGGAACCAGAAAGCAAAACCGTCGAGTCTGAGACGGAGAAGACGTCGAGTCACGCATCTACCGAGGGCACTCCCGAACCTGGGGCTGTCCAGGACTCTCAGGCGGGCACCCAGGTCGATCGTCCACCAGTGGCTCACGAGCTCGGTCGCGAGCTAGAGACGCTCGCCAGCGGATTGGTGAGTACTGGCTTAGGCATTGAGTTTGTCAAGTCTTTAATCCTCAATGTCTACTTGGACACTCTTTCAGAGGCTTTTCTAGACCCGTTTTATAGACTTGTGCTAACACAGATCAAGAGCATAGAGACGCTACAAACGGAGCTGTTCGCCAAGGGTGAGTAGGTTCTGCAGTGCGACATCACAAGCTAACAAAGTCGACAGTCTGAGTGCACGTGTAGACGGTCTTGAGAAGGCATTGTCCAACGAGGAATCATCTGATTCGTAGGTCAG
Source organism: Sugiyamaella valdiviana (assembly GCA_030570555.1). Taxonomy (NCBI): domain Eukaryota; kingdom Fungi; phylum Ascomycota; class Dipodascomycetes; order Dipodascales; family Trichomonascaceae; genus Sugiyamaella; species Sugiyamaella valdiviana. The sequence goes on from JAJLWF010000001.1 coordinate 1,147,920, forward strand.
AAAGAGGCTCAAAGCATTTATATAGTCGTGGAGAGGATCGCTGGTTCAGCATGTTCTCTGGCACTAAGCAGGTTATGACCTGACGTCTTCCTTGCTTCAGCTATCACTCTCCCGCCTTGTTATATCCATTTATTTATCATTTAATGCTAACTGTTCTGTTCATACTTGTCCTGTCAGTTCCTGGCAGCACATATTGACTGCATTTCTTAGCCGCGCCTAGCATCTTCAACTTCTTCACTTACCACAATGGCTGAAAATGGTTCTGCCAAGGTGAAGAAGTCTAAGAACCAGATCCGTCGCGAACGGGCGAAACTGAAGAAGGTCTCTGCTGCCGAACAACCGGATCAGGCGGCACAGGCAGTGAGTGAGCCCAGTTCGGTTCCAGAGAGTCTTCCAGAGACCAACTCTGAGCAGATCTCTGATGCCCGCAATGGCGACTTAAGCTCGGGACGACTTTTCGAGACCGACATCGAACGAGCACTAGATGACCCTCGGTTTGCCGAGTTCAAGTTCGTACTAGACAAGTTCAATACGACCGCAGACGAACCTACGGCCGACGACAACGAGCAGGGCCGTGTTTTCTATAGTGACGATGAGGACGGCCAGCCGGGACTCGTGACAGATTCAGAGGACGAGTCTGGTGGCAAGACTCTGACCAAACGCAAGCTGCGCAAAGTTAACCAATTATCACTTGCTCAACTCAAGGCCCGCTCACGGCGGCCTGAAATTGTCGAGTGGTTCGATGCAGACGCTGAGGATCCTGAGCTTGTGGCGCATCTCAAGAGCGCACCCGGAGCTGTTCAGGTTCCAGATCACTGGTTAGCTAAGCGTGACTACCTGTCGGGGAAGCGGGGATTGATGCGGCCTTTTGAACTGCCTGACTTCATCAAACAGACGGGCATTATGGACATGCGAGATGCTCTCAAAGAAGATGAACGCACCCTGCAACAGAAGATGCGTGAGCGTGTGCAGCCAAAAATGGGCAGACTTGACATTGACTACCAGAAGCTGCATGATGCCTTCTTTCGCTTTCAAACAAAGCCTCGTCTGTTTGGCGTTGGCGAGATTTACTATGAAGGTAAAGAGCTCGAGATTGATGTAAGCCGGTTCCGTCCAGGCAAGCTGTCGAGCCGGCTCAGATCGGCACTGAGTATCCCACCGGGTGCTCCTCCGCCATGGCTGCTCAACATGCAGCGATATGGCCCACCACCAGGTTTTCCTGGGTTTCGCATTCCCGGTGTAAATGCACCTATTCCGGCTGGTGCCCAATGGGGATTCCAGCCAGGTGGATGGGGACAGGCTCCACTCGATGCTAGCGGTGCTCCTCTCTACGGTGATGTCTATGGACTAACGAGTCAAACTAAGAAAAGTGCCAAAAAGGGTCTGCCTGTTGAGCGGGAGACTTGGGGCGCGGTGGTTGATGAGGAGGAGGACGAAGAAGAAGAAGCTGACGATGACGAAGAAGAAGAGGAGGAGGAGGAAGAAGAAGACGATGAGGGTGCTGGGTACGTTGATGAGGAGACGGCTCTGGCAGCAGACCGAGAGCGCTTGGAGGCTGAGGCTGCAGTGCCAACAGCGGGCCTTGAGCTACGCAAGTCGAAGCGCGCAACGGAAGAGCCCGCTGAGGAGACCCAGGAGACACAACGTCCGTGGTCTCGTCAACCCAAGCAACTGTTCCAAGTGCTTGAGGAGGAGCAGTCCTCTGAAAAGGGTTTCTTTGGTGCTCAGCGAGGCTACAAGATTCCAGCAGCATCTGAGTCAACAGATACGGATGTTGATCCCTCTGGTGTGCGTTTCCAAGAAGACCTCACGGAGTTGCTCGAGTCTAGCAAGCGAAAGGCTGGAAAATAGAGTGGGTAGCAAAAGCTGTTTCGGCAGCAAAGTCTAAACGACTGTGTAATGATTTACGAATAGCTCTAATTGTGTTACTGCAGTAGACAACGTAGGCTCCATTGCCTTAGTTCTTTGCTCGTTTTTCAGCAATGTAGCCAGCCATATCGAAGCCAGTGACCTTATCCATAGCTTCGCCCTGGCGCTGCTGATGGCCCTCGAACTGCTTGAGAGTTTCAGGGTCGATGTTCTCAGCCATCTTGGGCAGAGCGAACACAACGACAAGTGATGCTAGCGACATCAGCATCATGGGGCTCTTTACCATGTTGAGGAGGCTGAATTTCTCACGCTCAACCGTGTATACTGGTCGATTGATGTTGTCAATGACAATTGGGTAGGCAGCTCGCGGTCCTAGATCGGTCTCGACGTCGTGTCCAGGTAGCACGAGGTATACTTCTACTTCACCGGGTCGGATGTCGACGCGGAAAGAGCTCGCTGCTCTCAGCAGCACCGCCTCCAGCTGGAGAATGTACGATCCCTCACTGATGTTCTGGAACACGAAGTCGCCCTTGGGCCCCCGCAAGTATGCTTCGGCGACACTGTGCGTTGTTCGGTCGGTGAGAACGAACCGGCTCGTAGTGATCTCGTCAACAGAGAGCGGGGCCAATGCAGAGTCCATGGAGCCTCGGAGTGTGTACCCGGACGTCAGCGTAGCCATTATAGCTACACATGTTTGGAATAACAGATGTAGAGCCACCATTTTACGCGGTAGGCTGTGTGAGTGGAGGAAGCAGTGTCTTAAGAGATCTGAATATTCACCCATCTCGCAGCGCGGCGCTACTTCTCCAACATTGAAACCGGACATCATGGATAAGCGAATAAGTCGTCTAGAAGGATAGATCTGGGCTAGCTATGCAGCTAGCTGTGCCAGGCTTCGCAGTCTACAATACTCTTATATTTGGCCCCTTTAGTTAGATCAGGATGGAAGCTTAAAACGTATAATACTTCCTTGTAACATCATTGTGACTCACGTACAATATTTATGCCACTGTGGTGGGGTTCCAACGCAGCGGGTCTTCCACACACACGGGTCTGTAATATCGCGCTGCATACCTAACCCGTATACATGTACCACCAGATTTTCGCTTCCACCGACGAAGTGAGCACTTTATGACCTAGAGCAATCCATGAAGAGAAAACGTGAGGTTGCACCCGAAACTACAGACACTTTGATACCCACACCCGACGCATCCATTACTGACCCTCTTTCTGCTGGTAGCACTACCGCCTCCGCCGCAACTCCCGCATCACCACCCACGGCCACTTCAAATGTACCAATGACATCATATGAAGGTTCTGATAAGCTAAATGCAAGCGACATCGATGCCTTAGATCATGCTATGGTCACCTTGTCCAAGGCTTTTCAGACTGTTCTCAATATTTGTCCGGAGCTATGCAACATCGCTGAAGAAGAGCTTGATCCTCGTCTCATGCTAGCCCGCCAAATCAAGCTGGCGTACCAGTTTGAGGGTATCCCTCTTGTCGACCGCATCATTTCCACCACTATGTCGACTCCAGCGAGTAATCACGTCCCATCCACCTACCTGTTAGGACTTGGCCGGGACTCGCTGGCCAACCGCGGTACCAGTGCTGTCAAATCCCAAAACGGTTCAGCAGAAACGGCCGAGGAACCGCCTTCTTCTAAGAAGACGTGGCCCCCACCTCTGCCCAAGATCTACGACAAGAAGCTGGAGGTCCAGGTCTTTACGCACAAATCAGTGGCGAACCAGAAGCAGTACTTGACTCAGCCCGAGCTACTTCGCAAGCATAACGAGCGTTTAGAGTTCATTGGTGATGCAGTTCTCAACTTCATTGTCAGCAACATTGTCTACGAAAAGTTCCCTGATGTAGCCGAAGGTGACCTCACCCGTATCCGAGCTCTTTTCGTGTGTAACGATACTTTGTGGGAGTGGGCCAAAATGTACGGCCTCGAGAAGAAGCTGCATATCGGCTTTGATCGTCTCGCCGAAAGCCAAGGGAAGAAGTCGAAGATCGTTTCTGATACCATGGAGGCCTATATTGGTGGTCTGTATCTTGATTCGGAGCAGGGCCCCTTGGTGGTACGTGAGTTTCTCGACGAACTCCTCACCCCACTTATTGCCACTGCTATCAAGGAACGCCAGGATACCGAGCCACTCGACAAGGAAGCCAAACAGCAGCTCTACGTGCAGATTGGTTCCAAGGACTTGACTCCTGAATACATCACGGTTGTCGAGGGTGATAACCTCACACCCTTTACTGTTGAGTGCCGCGTTGAAGATAAGGTCATCGGCGTCGGTACCGATGCAAACATTAAGACAGCAGGCATTCGAGCTGCCATGATGGCCCTAAAGAATAGGGATGTCATTGAGAAGTACTCGGACTTGCGTCGACGCACTCCGAGAACAGAGCCTCGTGACGACTCACCGCCTGCCAACTCGACCCCAACCTCACGTAGGATCAGTGTCATTCCAACGAACTCTGGTCCAAAAGACGCTCTATATTCTGTGGTCGGCTCTGCCGTTCATCGGCCGATGTACACTACGCTCAACTATAATGGGATTTTCAAATCTGTCGTGCGTATGGACAACGACGAGCTAGGGAGTGGACAGGGAAAGACTAAAAAGGAGGCAGAGATGAATGCAGCCAACCAGGCTCTGGGAAACGAGCGCCTCTTGTCGAAATGGATTCAGCTCAAGAAGCGCGTGCCTTAGTGACACCCCATGGCGGCCAGAGGCACAAGAACCTGAGATATTTACGATTGATGTTAATCTGATTCAGTTTTAGTAGATCCATTTGTAGTAGGCGTTTTCTCGTTGGGTCTTAGCCTACAAGTGCAACGCTCGGCCAAGTTTCAATTAGAGTGCAGATTCGTATTGTCTAGCTTACGGCTTTAATCAGTACTATGTCGGTAATGGATGTCAATACCGGATGCCAGGTCAGTACCGACCACTGTGCCATTATGAGTTAAAAGCAGCAGAGCTCTTGGCCATAGTTGGTGAGCTGCGCGAGATGGCATCTGTGAAGTAGAAGTTGTCAACGACCTTGGCCAGCGGGCTGTTCGAGGCGCGAGGACGACCAACAGCGATCTGGGAGAGACCCTCCTTAGAGAATGTCGATGACTCGAGCTGGTCGAGGTAAACAAGATTGGGTGCAATTTCGGCAATGCGTTCACGCAACTGCTCAACGTCATCATAGGCAAGGTCGACGTTAACAGACTCCGCGACAGCACGGATGATCTTCCAGTCCTCGCGAGCCACACCGGGAGGAGCCACTGCGGCACGCGTCTCCTGTGCTCGTCCCTCAGTGTTGACATAGGTGGCAACCTTCTCGGTGTATGCAGCGCCGGGAAGGATAACATCGGCAAATGAGGCACCCATGTCACCATGGTGGCCCTGGTAGATTACAAAGGCGTCCTTAGGAATTTGCTTGGCAGTCACCTCGTCGGCTCCCAGCAGGTAGATCACCTTGGGAGTAGCCTCAGCGACCTCGGTCGAAGGAGGCACGAAACCCACGTCGTAGGCTCCAGCACGCGAAGCAGCGCGGTGGAGGATGTTGTATCCGTTCCACTCCTCCGTGACAACATTGCTGTTGCTCAGAACAAAGTCCGACAGAGTCTTGAAGAAAGAACGGGCATCAGGGTTCTCAACGACACCAGAGCCGGTGATGATAAGCGGACGCTTGGCACCAGCCAGCTTCTTACCAAAGTCACCCTTGAGAGCCTTTGACAGCGATGCGTGGTCATTGCCTAGTTCCGTCACCCAGAAGGTGGAGTCAAACTGCTCGCCAACAAGACCAATCTCGACCTCAGAGTTGAGGAATCTCTTGCGGATGCGAGCATTGAGAACAGCAGCCTCGTGACGCGGGTTGGTACCAACCAGCAGAATCACGTCAGCCTCGTCAATGCCACGGATGCTCGAGTTAAAGAGGTAGTTGCTGCGCACGTCAACGCCGTGGGCAGGAGGCAGGTCACCGCCCTTGTGGTCAAGGGCCAAGTTCTCTGAGCCGAGGTGGTGCGCAAGGTCACGAAGAGCAACGAGTGACTCGACGTCAACGAGGTCACCAGCAATGGCCTTGAACTCGTTACCCGTGGGCTTGATTTCGGCAAACTTAGTCTGGATGGTGGCTAGAACGTCCTCCCACGTCGCGTTCTGGAAAGTCTCGCCGACACGGATGAGGGGAGTAGTAAGTCGCTGCGTGTTGAGACCATCAACGGCGAATCGAGTCTTGTCAGAGATCCACTCCTCGTTGATGTCGTCGTTGAGTCGGGGCAGCACACGCATGACGGCGGTGCCTCGCGAGTCGACGCGGATGTTTGAGCCCAGAGCGTCAAACACATCAATCGACTCGGTCTTCTTGAGCTCCCAAGGGCGGGCCTTGAAAGCATAGGGCTTGCTGGTGAGGGCACCGACGGGGCAGAGGTCAATGACGTTACCTGACAGCTCCGTATTGAGGTTCTGTTCGATGTAAGTACCAATCGCCATGTCGTTACCACGGCCAGAAGTACCAAATTCAGGGGCACCGGCCACGTCGTTGGCAAATCGCACGCATCGCGTGCACTGAATGCATCTGTTCATTGAGGTCTTGACGAGCGGTCCAATGTCCTTGTCCTCGACGGCACGCTTACCGGCAATCTCGCGGAATCGGCCTCGGTCTGAGCCGTAACGCAGCGACTGGTCCTGCAAATCGCACTCTCCTCCCTGATCACACACGGGGCAGTCTAGCGGGTGGTTGGCGAGAATCATCTCCGTGACACCCTCTCGGGCCTTCTTGACTCTCTCTGTGTCGGTGCGTACGACCATGCCGGGACCGACGGGGAAAGCACACGAGGCAACGGGCTTGGGCGCGCGCTCAACGTCGACGAGACACATTCGGCAGTTTCCTGCAATGGCGAGCTTCTCGTGGTAGCAGTAGCGAGGAACAGTGACACCGGCCTTCTCACAGGCCTGGATGAGAGCAGAACCAGCCTCGATTGACACCTTCTTGCCGTCAATGGTGAGCTCCACCTCGGCACGGGCAGCGCGCGAGCCTGAGAACCACCGCCGGCTCGACGCGAGGGCAGAGGCCCGTGAGCGGGCTATGAGTCGTGCGCTCGGCAGCATCGTGGTCGTAGTCTACAGTAAACGGTCGATGCACAAGTCCCGCAAACACAGAATCCGGGGCGACGGTGACGGCGCAATTGTGTTTAGCTGGGAGAGCTTGACGTACTGGTGAAAAATGTCCGTTTCGCTGGAGTGGGAATGGGTAAATCATTAGAAGTTCCAATGCCTCCTTTCTGATTGGCTGAGAAGGTAATAGTGGGTGCCTCTTGATCCTAGCATGTGAGGTTATATTTGAAAGAGAAAAGCCAATGTATCGCTCAATCAAGCGTACTTGAACATGTTTAAACTTCTTGAACTGCTATTATCTATTGCTCGTTGCCTGTTACACACCCGCGCTCTACATGTTTGGTTGGACGCCTATTGGCGGGTGGGTTCAGCCGTGCGTTGATCCGAACCGCATATAACGCGAAAACTTTCTCTCCTTGACGTTATATTGTACTTGACAGATCATTATTGTAGAATTGCTCCGCTCTTCCAGGGAGTAGTTCTCTACAGAGCTGTCTAGACTAATTGAGTGGCCCTAGCTGGAGCGGCAGACTGGAAACAGAATTACTGCTAGTTCCTTACCGAGGATCGTACATACCGTCTAGAAGCAATACATGCCGTAATAGACAAATGACCAGTGAACAATGCAAGTTGTGAGTTGAGTTACACAGTAGAGTACCAGGTCACGATGAGGTTTGAGTCTCGCTTGGACTCTCGCTTGGACTGGACATCGCAAAGGGATAGCTAGGTAGCGTGCGGACAGGTTCGTCCCCAGTGATGATACAGAGCTCGATCTGTCGCGCTACAAGTGAGTCGAGGTAGGGTACGAGGTGATCCCGCACCTTGCCAAATGACTTGTACTTGAGAATGTCCGGTGGACCTTCTAGAAGTATTTTGCGTAGGATGGATGGGACCATGGCCTCGTCTTTCATCTCGTCGAGCGAGTAGAACACAGGGTGGTTGGAGAACACAATTGCCCTTGACTGCGGCAGCCGGCGTAGTGCCTGCTGTTCTACGCGGATGTTGAACTGCTGCGGTGGGATGGTAGGAAGCGTGTGTGCCAGTTCCTCGTCACTCAACTCGTTCATCTGCGACGTGTATAGTCCATGATCCCACGAGAAGTTGAACGAAGCACGCTCGACGAGTTCCGAGCACTTCAGACGTCCGAACCAACGCTCCATGGACGGCCGTAGCTTCTGTTCGTAGTAGGGGACTTCGGTGTGGATGGCGTCGAGCGGTTGACCGAGCTTGTCATGAACAGTGAATGATCCTCCAGGAAAAGGCACTGCTGCAGCCACCAGATAATGTCTACCATCCTGACGCTGCTGTACTATGTAGAAGTCTTCCTTGGCAAGCTTGGCAAGGATTTCGAGCGGGTGTTGTGTTGTAGTGGCAGGGTCGATGACTACGTTCTCCTTCGTGACGAGATTGTAGAAAACGCCCTTGTCGTCGCTAAGACGGAACAGGTTGGGGAATCGTGTAGTGAGATGTTCCGCGACGAGTTGCAGCAGTTCCTCGCACGCATCCTTGCTTTCTGGCAACCAGCCCAGCGTCTCAGCACGAAACTCGGCCCACACCCGCTGCTTCTCATCGATATATCTCTGGTACCACTTGTCCATCGACAGCCAATGGTTCACGGGCAGCTTGAAGATGCTCATTGTTTGGTGGTAAGGCCATCGGAACGGTCGCCAGGCTCTATCTGAGAATGCGCCGAGAGTATCTGGGGTAAGAGATTCAAGCGGGGTAGGCTTGGGAGGAGCATCGTCGACGGGGACTGGCGATGGCTTCCGTAATGTACGCCATAATAGGAAGACAACAGCAATTGCAATGATGTATAGGCTGGATTCCAGATTATATATCATGCTGATGGCAAGTTACTTGTCGATTGATATGCACAATAGGCTGAAAAGGGTAAAGACGCACATGCATGTAATATAACTATCAGATGGACTCTACTCAACTGGCTAAGAGAGAACTGGCCAAGAGAGCCTGTTGGCAAGGTGAACGAGGAGGAGCGAAACTGAACGGTAGCATGCGTTTGGCTACCTCTTCGACGGTTGTCCACTTGAACAGACCCGGATTGACGAAGTCGTTATCGTTGTGCTGCAGAAGGAGCGTTCCAGGCGCATCAATGGCAACGGCGCGCAGGATATCGTGGAGATTGGTAGCAATGGTGCCGCTGATCATGTGGTCCTCTGCTCGTCGAATAATGTCGGCGCGCGACATTGGCTTGCGGTCGAGTGCTATTCCCGAGTACTTCTCGTAGATGGTCGCAAATTGAGCTGCTGAGATGACTTGGCCTGCGAACCGCACAGCAGTAGGCAGCTCGTCCAGCGGGCGTGCTAGCGTCGATGCAATTGACAGGCCAATATCCCTCACTGACGTCACGCTGAACTGCACATCTGTGTCGGGGTAGTCGGCGTAATGCTGTCTGGCGTGGACAAATGCCAGTGCCGAGTAGTGCCCGAGCAGTCCTTCAATGAGATACCCCGTGTGGAATTGGACCGAGCGCATTCCGAGCTGGCGAACAGCAGCGGCAACGCACTGCTTGTTGCTGAATGCAATGGTGTACTTGCCAGCAGCTGCGTAGTCGATGGTGAAGTCGGAGCTACAGTAGACCCGGATGCCGGCTCTCTTAGCTGCCATTATTGACTGTAGATCAAAGGCGACATGCGACCTCAAGTCAATGGCTATGTCGACGCCATTCAACGCAGTCTCATATGAAGCAGCGTCGCTGGTAACATAGACCCTGGCATCGGGAAGCGGCTGTACGACGGAGTTGAAGCTAAGCAGTCGTATCGGCATCACGAACCGGTCTCTGAACAGCGGGTCTGTGAGACCAGCCACGATAGGGCCGGCCAGCATGCCATTGGCGCCAATGACCGCGACAGTGTATTCTGACATGGAGAACCGAGACATGTCCGTTGCTGCCGCTGGTCCTGTATTTGAGCTGCGGCTATCGGCCTTACTAACTGTCCGCGGAGCATTTGCGGAGAAGTAACACAAAATAAGTTACTCTGAAGTTATTTGTGGACAAATATAATATGATACCTGGAGGTTTTTCCTAATTTAATGTGATTATCCTAGATAAGTAGCACTAATATACGCGATGCAGCCAGAGCAAAACCGGCATCACTGGCGAAACCACTAGACGAGGCCGCCCGGAGATGCGGATATAAACTGTGCATTCAGGGCCGTTTGACGTGCATTAATGGCCCAGGATCTGCGCCGCAGACTCCTCAATAGTCGTCCACTGGAACAGCTCCTGTCCGGGGTTGACAAACTCGGCGTCGTTCTTGTCAAAGAAGAATCCACCGGGCGCGTCAACAGAAATGGCGCGCAGAATATCAAGGAAGCCCTCGGCAACAGTGCCGTTCTCAAGATGGTCGTAGCCCGTCTTGGCGATCTCCTCACGTGACTTGGGCTTGTGCTCAAACTTCTTGCCAGAGTGCTTCTCGTAGATCTCGACAATCTTGGCGGCAGTCAAAGTCTGGCCCGAGAAGCGGATGACAGGAGGCAGCGATGCCAGAGGGCGCGACAGCGCACCAGCAACGCCGAGACCAATGTCACGAATCGAAGTAAGGCTCAGTCTGACGTCCTCATCAGGGTAGTCGGAGATACCCTCGGCAGTCTGCACGAAGGTCAGGTTAGGCACGGCTCCAAGAACGCCCTCAAGGAAGTAGCCAACGTGGAACTGAAGAGGCTGAAGACCGGCCTCCTTGACAGCATCGATAAGCTTCTGCTTGACGCCAAAGGCAGGCGCGTACTTTCCAACGTCCTCGTAGTCGTAGCCGTAGTCAGAGCCAGCATAGGCAGTAACGCCGGCCTTCTTTGCTGCATGCACAGGGCTCAGATCGCCGAGACCCTGAGGAGGACGAAGATCCAAGACGACATCGACGCCCTTGAGCGCAGACTCATACGAGGACTCGTCCTTGGCAGCGTAAAGCTTGGTGTCGGGCAGCGTCTCCTTGACGTTGGAAGGGTCACGCGTCAGCACACGGATGGGGTACTCAAAGTGGGTCTTGAACTCGGCACTGGTGAGAGCAGAGGCAATGGGCTTAGCCAGAAGGCCATTGGCGCCGATGAGTGCAATTGTGAGTTTTCCCATGTTGTAGTTTTGTTGAATTGAGAGTCTTGATTGAGTCTTGATGAAGCTGGTAGCTGAGGATGAAGTTAGAATTGACGAATCTACGGGCTATTTATGTTGCTCGATTTAACGTTCGAGAACCTTTTGCCGCGGACATGTCGCAATCGGTGACAAACGCCGGCGGACGAATTGGTCATTTTTAGACTACGCAATGTTATCCCCGAACCGACCCCACATTTGCTGCGAGCCTTACGGAATGATGCCAGCGGAGTTTACAAATAATTAGTAATCCCAATTCGGAAATAGCAAGCAATCCTTACCACTAGAACTTTCGCCATGCACGGCTGGTGTGTAAGTATTTCTGAGCAACGGCTTTTCCGTGAGGCCATACGAGCGTAGGGTAAGCTTACAATTTATGTGTCAGCCCAACTAATGCGCCTGTGACATCGCGACGGCTGTTCCGAAAAATGAGGCATAAACGAGGGCTAGGGTAGAGGGCTGGAATTAGGGAGCTGATATTTCGAGGGGTTAGGTGGGCATACCAGGGCTAGGGCCGCTTGCCGGATCCAAAATTTCCCTGACGCGCATGCTGCATCACACAGCCATGTCGGACGAGTCCATAAGCGTCGAGGAGACGAACAAGCTACGCAAGTCGCTTGGTCTGCCTCTTATTCCCGTAGAGAATGAGGCTCCTGCATTAAAGCCGCCTGGCGAAGAAGCCTCCATTGAAGAAACAAACCGGATCCGTGCTTCGCTGGGCTTACGGCCGATTCCTACAGAGTCGGCCCCTGAGCCTGCAACGCCTGTACCTTCTGAGGATGAAATAGCCCATACGAATTGGTTATCCAAGGTTGAATCAGAGAACAAGCTTGCGTTCAATGACAAGATCAAGAAGAAAATCGAAGAGACTCGCATGCGCGCTCAGAGGCGGAAACTGCTCGATGGCAAAACTCTCGGTGACGACGACGACAAAGACGCCACTGGAGTGCCGTGGATAAAGAAGTTCCGTCAGATGCAAAAGCAGCAGCAGCTTAAACGACTGCAGCAGGATATAGAAGCTGTTGACGAACCAGCTGCTCTGAGTCAGTACACCTCGCAAGACCTCAAAGGTATCAAAGTTGCCCATGACATCGATGATCTCATGAGTATGAACACAGACACGGTATTGACCCTCAAAGACACGTCAGTCTTCGATGAGGGAGAGACTGAGCTGATTTCAGCGGCCCTTCAGGACAAGGAGAAGGTGCGTGAATCGTCTAAAGCAAAGGCTGGCAAGACACGGTATGATTTCAACGATGAATACGACGGTAAAGCTGAAGGAGTGCTATCCAAGTACGACGATGAGCCAGAAGAGAAGTTTTTCGTTCTTGACGGCTCCCAGACTATCGCGACAGCCAAGATATCTGAGGATGCAGTCCAGAAACTCGACCGTATACAGGCGACCGTTCGTCACGAGACACTAGATTTCAACCCCCTGGTGGAAGTTAACTCTTCATCTGACTACCAAGAGGCCAAACCCATCAAATTCAAGAAACCCAAGAAGTCAAAAAAGCAGGTTGCGTCCCAGGCAACCGAGAAAAAGCGCAAACGTCTCGATGACGACGACGAGTTTGTGATTCCGCGCGACGACGATGAAGAACTACAGAACATCTTAGCAAAGAATCGACGAAAGATTCAGCGTACGACAGTCACCTCGAATAGTCGCTTGACTCCAGAGGAGCTAGCGGAAAAGCTTCTAATCGAAAAGGAGGAGGCCGAGGCCGCTGCCCTTGATTCCACCGTTGATGCTGATGGAGGAGTTGTCATCGGAGATGCTGTCGACTTCCTTGCCGCCATTCGTCGTAGCGGTACTCCAGGCCCTGAGGACACCCCGGAAGTCGAGACAACTGATGTTGTCCACAATGTAGGAGAATCTGTTCCTGGCGAAGGTTTCGAGATAGCGGAAGCAGAACCTGATGCCGAGAGAACGATGCCTGTCATATCTGCCGCCCAACTGGCAGAGGAGGAGCCAACTCTTGGTGGAGGCATGGCTGACGCCCTGAAGCTACTTCAGAGCAAGGGTGCCATCAAGAAGCTCAGCGCAGAGGAACGCGAACGTGAAAGGCAGGCTAAGGAGCAACGTGACTGGATGCGGCAGATGGATAAGGAGCGCCTTATTCGCGAGATCGAGCTGCAGAGGCGTAAGGAGGAAGATCGCGCCTCAGGAAAGCTCGACGGTCTGTCTCACAAGGAGCGGGAAGAACTTGCTATGCGGCACAATCGACTCCGTGAATCCGAAGACGCAGCTGCTGCCCAGCAGCGTTTTGAGAACTACAAGCCAGAGGTCAATATTGTCTACCGCGATGAGTTCGGAAACGCGCTGTCAACCAGAGATGCTTACAAGCACATGGCCCAACAGTTCCACGGCACTCGCTCGGGCAAAAAGAAGGTCGAGAAGCGCCTACAAAAGCTTCAAGAAACACAGGACCAAGAACGCCAGTCTCTGTTCCAAACGGATCAACCAGATGCTTCGTCAAGCCAGAAGAAGCTCGGTGTGAGGATGCAGTGATTATTTATTTCAAGCATTATTTATTCGTATAAAATGAAGTCATGTCTTATTTACAAGTGTTAAAATATTTACAATGGTATCATGAATGCAAGCGATGCAAAGTACTACGAGAAGAAGTAGAGACTCTCTCGTAGTTGCTTCACGTCGAATTCGCCCTTCTCAGGGACCTTGGAAATCCTCAGCGGAACCAAGATGCCCATCAGGGACGTGTTTTTCGGTCCGTCACCAGTAATCTCGACCGGATCTTCCTCGGCTGACTCCTCCACGATTTGCTCAAGTTTGTCAAACACATCTGCACCAGTTCCCTCATGCTCCGTCGACTTGAACGACACCTGGCGAGAACGGGTTCTCTTTCGCGCCTTGGAGGGTAGATCCGTCAACAGCTTCTCCAGCTCTTCATCTGGCAGTCTCTGGATAATGCCGACAGGTGTTTGAATGTCCTCCTCGCCAGCATCAAGCTTACTCAGACGCAGCTGTTCCAACTCCAGTTGATCAGCAACTGTGAGACGCTTTTCGGTGCCGTACTTCTGCAGAGAATACTGACCCTGAACCTTGGAGATCTGCTTGGCAACTTCGCAGTCCTTTGGAATTTCAGCATACTGTAACAGACCTGTGTAGCGTTGCTCAAATTCCATGCGGAGCTTTTCAACAAGGTCAACCTCGTGAAGGTTAATAAACGAGTCACGCAGAATACTGTTCATGCGGTCGATATCACCCGCATGGGTCCAGTAAGAGTCATGTACGGCGGCAAAAGCAATATTGGCCTTACCGCAGCCGATGGCTGACATGAGCATATGGGTAGCGTCGAGCGAGTGAATGAAGTTAGGTGGGAATGCGGTGCGCTGCTTTCGGGCATTCACACCACGAAGAGCGTAAGGGTCAGAGATGAAAATGCTTTGCAGTGACGTAGTCACCTGCTTCTTGGTATCCTGGCGATACGGTTGCACAATTGGCAAACCCAGCGGCGTTGTCCAGATCACAGAGGACATAAACTCAGGTCGATTTCCGTTCTTCGACTTGGATGGAGTAACACCACCCATATCGAGGCGAACGGATCGCGAAATCTTGGTAGCACAGTCTCCCAACCAGTCCTGGATCAAGTGAGCACCCTCAAACAAAGATCGTACCGCTCCAAGAACGGTGGAAGCGAGATAGGCGGCAGTAGAGTAGATGTTCTCCTGCTCAAGCCCCGCATCAGCGAGACGATTGGCGATTTGCTGGCGAGCTCCAACAAAGGTGACACCGTACACATGGGTCATCACTGTTTGTTTAATGAGCTTGCGCGACAGTTTGTCGACTGCCAAAGTTGCCTCCTTCTTTCCTTTGTTTGCGTCTACAATCACACGCTCTCGCACGATTTCCAGAACACGCGAGTAAACGTCTTGAGGCTTCGAGCCTGGAACAAGATTGACTTCAGCAGCTCCCTCTGTGTCTCCACCCAGGGCTGCATAGTGCTGTAGACCGTTGCAACTTCCGTCCTGGTGCACAGGCAGCCGGCTTTTGTACGTTGCAGGGTTGCCAGACTTCATGGCTTCACTGATCTCAATACAAGTGGCCAAAGTCTGCCATGGACTCTCTGCTGTTTGCCACCACTTACGGCCTCCAAGCGGGTCTCGGGCGGAATCAAGAACGTTGTCCAGATTGCTATCGACAAAAGCCTTACGGTCCTCGAAGCTGAACTTGCTGTGACCATATACGTTGGCACAATGGATCTTGAGCCAGTCGAAACCGGTTTCGCCTAGCTCGCGACCCTCCCAGAATTTCAGCAGTCCACGCGACAGATCGTTTCCAAGATGGTTGAGATGAGGAGACAGCGGGTACGCGCGACCTCGGAAGTCCAGGTTGTGGGGTAGGAAGAATCGCTCACCCAGAAAGGCGCGAGCAATCTCCAGTTTGTAGTTCGTATCACAGCGCTGTGAATACTTGGCTTGGTTCTCATTGACGATGTGGCGGCATTTACGCAACCAATCGCGGCGAACACTGGGATCAGCATCGCGCGGAGGTGAAGGCGGTAGTTCGGGCTGCAGTTCTACCTGAGGTGGAATCTCCAAAAACTCCTCGCCACTGTTCCACACTTTAAGAATAGTGTGGAACACGGTCTTGTTGACAGTCCAGGCGGTCTCACCGAGCACGTTCAATCCATCATAGACCTGGTCCAGTGCACCTCGCTCAGACGCAGCTTTGAGGTAAGCAACCTGCTCCGGAGAGTCCTTTGATCGCATCACCTTGGATGAACTGTAGAGATATCCTCCCTTGTTCCAGGCAACCCAGGGGCGCGGCTTCACGAGCATAGGAAGCAACTGAGGTTGGATGGCGGCAACCATGGCTTCGCCAGACAAGTGCTTGGCAACAGACTTGTGTACCTTGACCACACCAACCTTACTACCGTTTTGGTATTGGTAGCTGTGGTAGAAAGCAGGCGCCTGGCCGTGCACAGTTTCTCCAGATACGGGATCCTTTCCATGTACAGGGATCTTGGCAACCTGGAGGAGAAGCGAGATAAGCAATGAACCAATCTTAGCTCGAATGGTCATAGGCCAAGACGTATGACGAGCAGTTAAGTCACTGTTCTTCACGGCAGCCTTGACCGTGGCCACAGCGTGATCAGCATCTGCTCCTGATGTCACATCGAATCCAACAAGTGCCTCCTTTTCGCGGCGTTTGGCTGTCTGCATACGATACTCCATCTCGACCGTTTTTCCAACTGCTAGAACGGCACGCGCAGTACGCATGCCCTCAGCGACTCCACCTGTAGAGTTCAGTCGCAGCAACTCCAGCATAGTGATGGGTGCTAGATTCTCAGGCTTAACCAGTTGAAGGTAAGGACCGTATTCGTATCTGTCCGAGTAGCTGACGTTGGAGCTCGAATTCGACTCGCGAACAGCAGCGGGGATCTCGCTTATCTTCGAATAGCCTAGAATCTGGTCAATGCGCTTGAACTCCTCTTTAATGAGAGGGAGCATTGCTTCATTCCACTCCCATAGAAGTGTATCCAGGGCCTTGATGTGAAATCCTTGAGCACTGCCAGACTTGCTGTTTTTCTGGAGCGACATTCGCTTGTCGAACAGCATACGCCACTTCTCCCTGGCGCCCTCAAATCCCTTGGACTCCACAGCCTGTTGACGAGCCTCATTGAAACGATCCAACAGCTGACTAAACTCATCACGTTTATCGGCAGGGATCTTCTCAGAAAGCTCAAGGAAGTCAAGGTAGTTATTGGAAACAAGCTCCTTATCCTGAAGTAGTGGTGACAGCTTCTCCCGGAAGTCTTTAGTGGCCATGCCGGTAAGTGTGTGTCGAATGGCCTTCAGTCCCATAGTGTCAGTGGCTGCGAGATCCTCCACGCCTTCTTTGTGCAACGAAGGAATGTGGTCAGAAAGAGTGAACTCCTCATCTGGCGATCGAGACACGGACTGTCCGGGTCGAGGAGAATCCTGAACAATACCTCTCAGCTGGGCACTAATATTGGTAGTTGAAATGTCACAAATCTTGACTATGCTTCGGAGGGCCTCGAGGCCGAGTATGTCGACGTGCTCCAGAATCTGGCTCAGTGTACCCCTGTGAGTAACAGCGAAGGACTTGACCATTTCCTCATCTCCGGTATTGAAAACGGCTTTCAACAGAATCGAGTTAGTCATGGCGTTGGGCTCGAAGGTGGGAATGCGCTTGCGAATGTGCTTGATCCAGTCGACAGCAGCTTGGTAGTTGCTGGGATCCTCCTGGACCATTCTCAATAAATAGTTATTGGTGGCGACAGTTATGTCACCTCGGTTTGCGATCTCACTCAAGCTGATGAGAACCGATTCGGCGCGCACCATGTTGTGCGACTCGATGCATGCTTCAAGAAGAGTCCACAGATGAACATGATCCTTTGCGAAAAGGTTACGAGAGACAATGTCGTTGGGCGATGACCACGAGGTGTTGCCCTCAACCTTGAGACTTCCATGCTTGTGTGGTTTCTTGTTATCGAGCTTAGGCTTCCTGGACTTCCAGTTGGGTATGATATCGGTAGTACCGGGTGTTGCCCCTAGACTCGGACGCTGTTGTTGAATCAGATCTAGTGAGCCTGGGGGTGGCGGGGAGAACTGCTGACGTTGAACACCGTGCGATGATTCCGAGGTTCCTGTGAAGACGGTTTTCCGAGGATTGGCTGCAATCCGGCCATTCCTAAGAGTCGGCCGGATGGCTAATTTCCTGCTAAGGGCCGATCGCATGTTGGACTTTTTCAGGGAGCACAAGTAGCTGAGCAATTTTTCTGCCACCTATTCGACTCCGAGAAGAACCTGATCTTTTACTTCAGCTAGTATCTTTAAGTTGTAGCTGCAAAGTTCAGATGGGGTCTAGTCGTCCTCAGCATCAAGTGATCCCTCTGTTATGAACCCAAATTTTTTTTGAAATCTGATATCATTTTCGGAAATGCGGGTTAGGGACCACTGTACACAATCGAAGTGCTGTAATGGCATATTGTGAGCACTTGAGCAGATATCACGTGAGCTCTTCCGCTCCATGCAATGATCTGCTGCACTCTTACTTCTGTTCTTTCATGCATGGTTTGGGACTGGTAGGCTCATCAGGAAGCCTAGGTGTGCCCATTTGTGCCGATTGAGTATTTAACTAAGCTCAGAATGCATAGAATCTCATGTGAAGCTTGCTATGTATATGACCTCAGTGCTACCACTGCCTACCCTGAGCGTACTATCTTCCAAACACCTGATCGAAGCACTCGCAACCGTCGTGTCTAAGACATGCATTAAAGACCGTGCCTCATGTTTGCAGTGCTTCCAAGAGATATATTGGCATCATAGAAACTATTTGAATGTCATCCCCCTGAGCTGATCTGTCTATTCCCAGGTGGCCCCTCGGCCATAGTTGTAAACCCAACTGTTCAGAGAGAATCTGGATCATTTCGAATACGACAACTAGAGACTGGATGGATACGAGTATGCGACTCATGTAATCCACCAGACGATTGTCTGACCGAACCTCACTATGGTTCCGCTCGCCATTAATCAGATAGTGGTGATAGTCAAGGAGATTCGGAACGAGCTTGAGGAAAAAGCCTGTGTGTTTCTAACTATGAGCTGTCTTCAAACAATAATGGGCATGCATTGGATTCCAAATGTTGGCATGGTGTTGCTAGTAGCTCCGGAGACTGACCACTAGTACTGATCTTTAGAGGAATAAATATTGGAACTAGAGTTGAGAATTATGATATCTAAGCGATAGAAGCGTATGGTAGCGAGTATTTGACGAGTAAGAAGTCGGCGTGCCTGCGCCTAGATTTTTGCACGCGTAGTAGATTCAGTAGTTCGAGATCAGCAACAAGTATAGATCTTTGTACAATAGCAACGGTGGAGGGGTCAGAAAAACGAGGTATAAGCGCTTTCGGTCTGACGGTATTTTCGTGATACCTCGGCGTTAAGAGAGCAGTAAAACAATTTAGGCACTCAAAAAATCTCTCTTATTGCTGGCGGGATGACCATCAAATTGAAGATCTGCCCTTGCGCTCAGAACTTCATCTGACGCCTGAGCGCAAAGCTTTGTCCTGTCGCAGCGTGGCGTAGAGGTGTTAATCCGGGTCAGGCTATGGCACAAGCTCTCGGTACAAACACAGAACCTCATACGCGACACAAACATGAAGGAGGCGAACGACTCATGTTTGTAAATACAAGCCACCGTTTAGCAACACACAAGATCACTCGCTCTTACAAGTTTGGGAGACCCTACGATCCGTGACAAACTAAGGGCAATCACTGCAAATTAGTTGCTGCGGTGCGTCGTAACATGTGAACGAGGTAGCCAACATAATCGCTAATTGAGACAAACCGACATGGGAGCTCTCGGCTCCGTGGTCATAGCCTTGTTCCTGAGACCGAGCCTTGTTAGACCAATGTTCCAATGTTGCAGGCGAGTGAAATATCAAGGTACGAGAGCGTGTGTGACGTTTCAAGTCTCAGGTGTTAGCGTGACAGTGTGAACTGTCTCTAAGTGCTGGAAGTGCGAGCATACATTGGATACCTCGTTTGAGCTCTGCTGCGACTTCGAACAATCTGTAGAGAACTTTAGAAGCCCCTAATATATTTCTCAGGAATTCTGGATGGCAGGCGGTGTACCCACATGATGCGTTTCAGAGTTGCTTGCAACAGGCACACCCGGCCTTGCAACGCCGAAGCTCCCATGTTTTAAGGTTTAAGAGCGAATGCTAAGTACGGACGTCAGTCTCACCCACTGGGCAGGCTGTTCCTGCAGATCTACCGACGCAAGTCGTGTTCGCTGTGGGTCCACTTAGAGCTTAATCCAGGCGGCATGAAGCCATGCCGGTATGTTTAGGTACACCGCCAGCAAATGAAAACACAAAAGGGGTTGGCGCCCCGGGCCAAGCTACCTTCTTTTATAACACAAGACTTTTCCGCAGTCTCTCTGATATCTCATTCGCGCTGAAACTCTTTGATGAGCGAGAGTCTACCAGCCTGGTCGGTTATGGCTGCCGAGAATCCTTTCGTCGCAACAGAGGTTGACTTGGAAGGTCAGATGGTTCCAGGTGCTCCAGGACGTGGAAATGATCTCATAATGACACAGGCAGTGACGTATGATCTCGTACCGCCGTATTCTAATGAAATTTACATGGATCCCATCTTCACGCCTTCAACACCGATGGCTGCGCCGCCATTCATGGCTATGCCTACATACGACGACAATCACCGAGGCCGCAAGAACAACAAATACTCTCAGCCCACTGTGCGAAGACGGTTCCGACGAGAGCAGGCCCAGATTCTCGAGGAGGCATTCCAGAAGAACAGCAAGCCCGACAAAGAGACACGAGAAGCCATCTCACTTGAGATAGCTGCTCCAATTCGAAACGTACAGATCTGGTTTCAGAACAGACGAGCAAAGGCACGAGCCATGAGCCTTGAACAGAATAAGAAGCACGAGCAGAGGGTGAATCTGGAGCGGTCAAACTCTTCGGGAGGCGAGTCGATTAATTTTGAGACGTATGGGCTGGCCGCGCCTGAGCAAGGCCCCAATCAGGACTTGACGCGAATGGACGCACCAGGCAAGATTGTGAATCAGGTGGTAAAAGTGGAAGCTACTCCAAAGCAGTTCCAGTCACCACGTCTTGGTCGACTAGGCTTTGCGTCTAGTGAGCAGGTCAATTATGGTCCAAGATCGTTGGTATCGCCCTATGTCGAGCGCTACGGTGATAGCGACTACGCGGAAGAAACAAGCTTGCTTACACCCATGTCATCTCTTCAGTCTCCAGGAATGTATTCACCATATAATACGAGTCCTTATGGTGGTCAGTTCGTGTCCCCCGTGTCTGAGAACTTTACGGCATTGGCGTCGCGGTCACTCAAGCGACGTCGCCCCAATCACATTGCTGAGGTTAACACTGGGTTCCCCAGACGGCAGCCGACATTTGTCAAGGGAGAGGGAATAATACAGTCAGCCACTGAAATGGCCTTTTTCCGACCTTCTCCTCTGTCGTCGACTTTGCCGACGATTCCAATGACGTGCTCGACACCCTTATCGTCTCAGCTGCACCGCAGCTTTTCTACATCAGGCCTGTCGGTGGTACAAACGCCTGTACATTTGCAAGAGCAGCCCGAGAGATTTCCTGAGGTCAGTGGTGAGGCGCAACTGGGTAGCCCGCTGGAGCTGCCAGTGCAGTTTGCACTGTCGGATTCGTCGCCATTGACGGATGCAGACGGTGGATCGCACCAGTCACTGTCGGCACCGATGCTTTACGACTACCCCGCCTTTGATAATACAGGCGTGCAGCTGGGGGAGACAAGTGTTAATGCCGGATGGTATGGCGGCTACGAAGGCGAACTCAATGGGCTGGCCATGACAGGAATCGACTTGCCTGACGCCATGAAGTTCTCTGACTCGGCCTAGGTAATTCTAGCACTAGCTCTAGCATTAGACGCCCTCCAGTCTATTTCTATTGTTGCTGTTTGCGCCTAGTCTTGGCGGGAGGAGGTGTTTGACTTTAGTGGGGCCCGAATAGGCCAGCTAAATTCAGGGGTCCGTATACTGATTGCCTCGTTCGCGGGGCTGCATGGCCATATGCAGGTACACTGTAAACCTAGAAGCTCATACATGAAACTAGACTGAAACAACCACCACTGCCATGTGACGAGGACATCTGACAGTCAGTATAGTTTAATGAACAACAGTCGTAGGCGAGCTGTAGGGGTCATGGAAATATAAGAAAGGCTCAAGCTACTACTATGTGAGGTGGACCTCATTTGCATCTACGTAGAAGCGGAGTGCACGGACCGACGTCATAGCGGCATATGGTTAAGAGAGAGCGTATTATTTTGAGTACACAATAGCACAGAGACAGGAGATTTTGCTGTCAAAGGATGGAATGCTGAGACAGGCGTGAATGCTGGTGAAGCAGCGTGGAGTGAGTCAAGTCAGAGGAGCTAGATCATACGAGCTAAATGGGATAGTGAGACGGGATACTGAGCTAGACGGGATACTGCGCCTACAGGGTTAGTGCGAGCATGTCAAGGCGGCAGAGCCTGACGAGTCCTGCTGTTGCTGTAGTAGCGGGCAGCACCTGGGCAGTCGCTGGTGAGCATATGCTGTGGGCTACGAACGCGCATAGACGGGCATATTTCCGACGCACAAAAGCAACGTTCCGGAAAAACTCCATGCCACGCACTGGCAGTCGACACCAGCGATGCAGAGTCATTGAGTCAAAATGCCCCCATCTTCCCGGCAACAACTTTCTGTCATGACACAATAGTGACTGCTGACATTGAAGAGTCACTTGCAAGCCAGTGCCCTGGCTGTAGCAGCGTGGTACCCTAAGTTTTTTTTCACGACGCATGCATGACTCTGATAGTGGATATATCGCGCTCCCATTCGTCAGTCCCTAGATGTCACCCAGCAGTGGCCGCGCGTCCAGTGTCAGCAGTCACTGGTTGTGCTACGCAATTGTGCTTCAATGCGTCACATTTGGTACTGTGCGCACAAGGCACAAGGGGAAGCACGGGTGAGGGAACGGGGGGATTGGTGCACGAGGAGGAATAAAGGAAAGTGAGACAGCTCTAGTCTGGCCAATGCTAGCGGCCCAGCTTAGCCTGGCGTGCCCTGCCCAGCGAGTCACAGTGGTGGTCCCAGTATCGTGATAGCGGACATGAGCGAAAAAGCAACCCGTACCAGCAAGTCCCAACAAAAACCCTTTTCCGGCCCCTGCTGGGTGTTGCGTGATGGGTTGTATATAAGGAAGTAGCGAGCCGCAATTGAGGTTCTTTTGTTTTCTGCAGGTTTATTGTTGCAACTAATCTATACAGACTCACTAATTGACAATGGCTATTTCCAAGATCCACTCGCGCTACGTCTACGACTCGCGTGGTAAGTAATTGTGATATGCCAGATGTGGCCCGTGAGACAATGGACTAGCGAGCCAATGCCCTTGTAGCCCCCTGGAACATGTTTTGCCATGACAGATAGGCACTAGGTGACTGGCTCACTGTCCAAGACCAATTGAGGCCAATTGAGTGACAATTACCAGCTCAATGGCATTTCCAAGTGACTCATTGGCGACGAGATGGGCCCTAGATGGGGCTCTTGTGCGCCAAGGCTCATGTCAATGGCGCCAATTGACTCAATTGACCGGACGCCTGGGCGACAACTACGCAATTCGCGCCGGATGAGCAACATAGCGTTGTCGTGCTACACGGATCACTCAATTGTCGTCACTCAATTGTCGTCTCGGGACACCTCGGTGGCTTCGATATCGTGGCAGCCGGCATGGGCCGGCTAATTTTCGTGCAACTCTAACTCCAGGTAACCCCACCGTCGAGGTCGAGCTCACCACCGAGAAGGGTGTGTTCCGCGCCATTGTGCCCTCGGGTGCTTCCACCGGTGTCAGCGAGGCTCTCGAGCTCCGTGACGGCGACAAGACCAAGTGGGGCGGAAAGGGTGTTCTGACCGCTGTGTCCAACGTCAACAGCGTCATTGGCCCGGCCATCCTCAAGGCTGACCTTGACGTCAAGGACCAGGCTAGCTTTGACAAGTTCCTGCTTGAGCTGGACGGAACCCCTAACAAGTCGAAGCTCGGTGCCAACTCCATTCTTGGTGTCTCGCTCGCCGTTGCCCGTGCCGGCGCTGCTGAGAAGGGTGTCCCTCTTTACGAGCACATCTCGGAGATTGCTGACTCCCCCAAGCCCTACGTTCTGCCCGTTCCCTTCCAGAACGTGCTCAACGGTGGTTCCCACGCCGGTGGTGCCCTCGCCATTCAGGAGTTCATGATTGCTCCCCTCAAGTTCGCGTCCTTCTCTGAGGCTCTGCGTGCCGGCTCTGAGGTCTACCAGAAGCTCAAGACCCTTACCAAGAAGAAGTACGGTACTTCTGCTGGTAACGTCGGTGACGAGGGTGGTGTTGCCCCCAACATCCAGACCGCTGAGGAGGCTCTTGACCTGATTGTCGACTCCATTGAGCAGACTGGCTACACTGGCAAGATTGGTATTGCCATTGACGCTGCCTCATCTGAGTTCTACAAGGACGGCAAGTACGACCTTGACTTCAAGAACCCCGACTCGGACAAGTCCAAGTGGCTGACTGGCGTCGAGCTCGCCGACCTCTACTACGACCTCATCCAGAAGTACCCCATTGTGTCCCTTGAGGACCCCTTCGCTGAGGACGACTGGGAGGCTTGGCAGAAGTTCTTCCCTCGCGTTGAGGGCAAGGTCCAGATTGTCGGTGATGACTTGACTGTCACCAACCCCATCTTCATCAAGAAGGCCATTGAGACCAAGGCTGCTGACGCCCTGCTGCTCAAGGTCAACCAGATTGGTACTCTGACCGAGTCTATCCAGGCTGCCAAGGACTCGTACAACGCCAAGTGGGGTGTCATGGTTTCGCACCGTTCGGGTGAGACTGAGGACACCTTCATTGCTGACCTGTCCATTGGTATCCGTTCGGGCCAGATCAAGACTGGTGCTCCCGCCCGTTCGGAGCGTCTGGCTAAGCTCAACGAGATTCTCCGTATTGAGGAGGCTCTTGGCGACAAGGCCATCTACGCCGGCGAGAAGTTCCACGCTTCTGTTGCCATCTAAGTAATTCAGTAGCTGGAATATACGTTTTGGGATAACATTGCCAATGGCTTAGCAGGCTCAGAATAATGGCCAGCAGACTTAGAATTACTGCTCAATCGCTCGTCAGCTCGTCTTCTAATTGTAGACTGGCCTACCGATATGCGGCAAGCAACCATCAAGGTTGCTTCACTGCCTTTTGGCGCGTTTTAGTAGACAGAGGCCTTTGTCTGTTTGAATCTTTGTTGTATCGGCTCCAGGTCGGTACTGTTAACGTCCACAAGTAATACTTGGCTACACAATGCAGTTACATGTACAAATCTAGGCCTTGACGACACGGACACCAGCCTTGGTGTCACGGAAGACCATGTCACCCTCGGCATAACCGCGACCGGCACCAAAGCCGACTCCGAGCCAGACAGGGAAGGTTCGGCGGCGGAAGAGCAGCACCGACGCGATGACACCAGCACCAAATCCAAGGCCGGTCTTGATGAGGGTGTTTGAGATCACCACATCCCACTGCTGTTAGTTCGGCGCGAGCGGTTGGAATAGAGGATAACGGACCTTGTCGTTGAGAAGGTTCTCGGACCGCTTGGCCACGGCCGTCTCTGCTGGCGCGCTTGAAGACATTGTGGTAAGAGTTAATCCGATATTTGGCGTCGAAATGAAGAACTTGGAATTGGCTCTGATTGGGCTATCGTTAATGCAATATTTCAGGTGGTATGCTTGTAAGGGGGTATTGCTGATGGAGAGGTTTGGCTGGGGAAGACCTCCTCTATCAAACCACTGGGCAATCAGGGATAAGCAAGCTACAATTGCAGCTAACTAGTCAGAAGATGGGCAATTGACTGAGAATGGTGCAGCAGGAAAGTGGCTTTAATTTCCTCGGTTGTCACCATTGCTGCTATCAGAGCCGCTGCTATCTAACTGATGCTATTTAACTGATACTCCAAATTCGGTTGAATGCCAGTTGAAAATTCCAAGCACACTGGATTGTTTGGTCTCTGATGAACAGGCCACTCGTACTCCTGTGGCATGCGTCTGCGATGACTCGTCGTGCCGTGGCATGGACTCCGATGATTACGATGGCATCATGCCAAGCCCTACTCCACACGGCTCTGAGCCGTGTGCCCATTCATGCTGCGGCCCCCGCTCGTTTTGTCCGTATAAGTATCGCCCCTGATCCCATCCTGCTCATGGTTATATCCGCAATTACTCGGTCTCGACTGGCTTGGGTGAATCGCGTACTCAGTTTTCCCGTATCTGTCCGCACAATGGCTTCTGCTTCCTTTTCGACTCTGCCCCAGGCTCCGCTGTCGTGGAACTTGACTCCAGCCCAGGTGGCCCAGCGCGCTGAGGCCATCATCGCCCAGAGCAAGAAGGTCGACGACGAGATTGGCGCTGTCACGAACCCCACGTTTGAAAACACCATCCTCAAGTACGTCCACAATGAGAATGTGCTCATCAACGAATCGTCTGTCCTAGGCTTCCTTCACCACGTCTCCACCGACAAGGAGGTGCGGGATGCTAGCACCAAGGCCGAGGAGGACATTGAGAACTACTCAATTGATGCTGGAACTCGTGAGGATGTGTACAAGGCTATCAAGAAAGTCTACGACGACCTGCCCAGCCTCAAGAGCAAGCTCGACGTAGAGTCGGTTCGTCTCGTTGAGAAGCTCGAGAAAAAGTTCCGACGCAACGGTCTCGCCCTCGACAAGGACACGCGCACCAAGGTCAGTGAACTCCGCAAAAAGCTCAACAACATCTGCATCAAGTTCTCCACACAGCTTGGTGAGGAGGCCAACTTCCTCGAGTTCTCAAAGGAACAGCTCGAGGGCGTCCCCGACTCTGTGCTTGAGCAGTTCGCAAAGCTCGACAATGGCAAGTACAAGGTCACTTTCAAGTACCCCGACTACATCCCGTTGATGAAGTACGCCAAGCGTGATGACACGCGCCGCGTGGCTTTCTTTGGCTATGAGAACCGAGTCATGAACAACAACGAGCTCGTCTCTGAGGCCGTAAAGCTGCGTGCTCAGATCGCCAAGTTGCTCGGATACAAGAACCACTCTGAGTTCGTCCTTGAAGAGCGAATGGCCAAGTCGCCCGAGATTGTGAAGCCATTCCTTGATAACCTACAGGAGAAGGTGGCTGCTTCCGGTCGCAAGGAGGTCGCCACGATGCTCGAACTCAAGACGGAAACGCTCCAAGCTGATGGCCTTGAGCCTCACAAGGACTTCTTCCTGTGGGATGGTGCGTACTACAGACGTGTCTATGTGGAGCGTGAGTTCCAGCTTGATGAAGAGAAGATCTCGGA
Organism: Sugiyamaella valdiviana; assembly: GCA_030570555.1. Classification (NCBI taxonomy): domain Eukaryota; kingdom Fungi; phylum Ascomycota; class Dipodascomycetes; order Dipodascales; family Trichomonascaceae; genus Sugiyamaella; species Sugiyamaella valdiviana. Next base: position 1,174,873 of record JAJLWF010000001.1, read on the forward strand.
GTACTTTCCTCTGGAGCAGACGATTGAGGGCATGCTCTCGATTTTCTCGCGCCTTTTCAGTCTCAAGTTTGTTCAACAACCCGCTGCTGCGAGTGATGAGGGACTAGTGTGGCACGAGGATGTGCGCCGCTTCACCGTCTGGCGCACTGACTCAGATGACTTTGTTGGATATCTCTACCTTGACATGCACCCGCGTGACAACAAGTACGGCCATGCTGCCAACTTCTCTTTGAACAAGCGCTTTGGCACTGGTGAGGACATGCACTACCCCTCGACCGCCATTGTATGCAACTTCTCCAAGCCTACACCCACGAAGCCGTCGCTGCTCAAGCACTCGGAGGTGACGACTTTCTTCCACGAGCTGGGTCACGGCATCCACGATCTAGTTGGAAAGGCCCAGTTTGCCCGATTCTCCGGTACTGGTGTTGACTGGGACTTTGTTGAGGCTCCCTCGCAGATGCTCGAGTTCTGGACTTGGAATAAGGACCAGATCAAGGAGCTGTCGGGTCACTACTCGGACCCCAGCAAAAAGCTTGATGATAAGATGATCGAGTCGCTGATCCGCACCAAGCACGTCAATGGTGCTATGGCCACGCTGCGCCAGCTCTCGTTCGGCCTATTCGACCTTGAGCTTCACATGTCGCCCGACGGCGAAGTCAATGTTCCTGAGCTGTGGAACTCGTACCGTGAGGACATCCTAGGCATGTCGCGTGATGGCGAGCCCATGTCACATGGCTATGCTTCGTTTGGACATATCATGGGTGGCTACGACTCTGGTTACTACGGCTACCTGTGGAGCGAGGTGTTTGCTTGCGACATGTACTACACCAAGTTCAAGAAGGATCCTCTGGACCCCAAGTCGGGTGCCGAGTACCGCGACAAGGTCATTGGCCGTGGAGGTTCTCAGGACCAGGCCATTCTGCTCGAGGACTTCCTTGGACGCAAGCCTAACAACGTTGCCTTCCTGCAGGAGCTCGGTATTGCCGCGTAAATTGTCTTTCGATCACCGAGCAGGTCGAAGAAAAGCTAGCTTGAATTATGATTAGATGTTGTAACTAGAGGCATGCATGAAGAAGCCACCCAAGGTTCATTCCACATGATTCAATCAACTGACAGACTCAGCGGCTAATTGCAATTTGCAGCATTTATCCTCTGGATCCTGTTTGTATATTCCGTATATTCTAGTTACATTTTGATCGGCCTCTCGAGATGCAGCGGTAAAAGCGGAATGAACGCGGGGTAGCCCTACATAAAACGCACGCGGCATCGTCATCTGCATCCTACCATGCTACGAACGAAGTCGATTTTGGTCGCGGCCAGACAGGGCCGTAGCGGTGCCCTGCCGTCGCTACTGCGTCAATTGTCGACTGCACCAAAGCGTCTACCATTAGAAGGTGTTCGTGTTGTGGATTTGACCCGCGTGCTGGCCGGCCCGTACTGCACCCAAATCCTAGGGGACCTCGGAGCCGAGATCATCAAAGTGGAGCATCCGACACGCGGAGACGACACGCGGGCCTGGGGGCCTCCTTTTGCTGCGCCTATGGAGTCTGCTTACTTCCTGGGTGTCAACCGCAATAAGAAGTCCATTGGTCTCAACTTCCAGTCCGAGAAGGGCCGTGAAGTGATCCAGAAGCTGGTCAAAACGGCTGATGTGGTGGTCGAAAACTACCTGCCCGGGTCGCTGGCAAAGTATGGCTTGTCGTACGACCAGTTGTCAGTGGACCATGAGAAACTCATTTACGCTAGCATCACTGGCTACGGCCAAACAGGCCCGTTCAGATCGCGGCCGGGCTACGACGTCATGGTTGAAGCCGAGTTCGGGCTCATGCACATCACCGGAGAAGCCAATGGCCCGCCTGTAAAGGTGGGTGTGGCAGTGACTGATCTGACGGCTGGTTTGTACGCAGCAAATGCCATTATGGCCTCACTCATCCACCGCGGAGTCACTGGCCAGGGCCAGTACCTGGACATTTGTCTTTCTGACTGCCAGTTGGCTACTCTGGCCAACATTGCCAGCAGCGTGCTGGTATCTGGCGAGCCTGACAGTGGCCGCCACGGCACGGCCCATCCGTCCATCTGCCCGTACCAGGCGTTTGACACTGCCCAGAGTGGCAGCATCATGCTTGGAGGAGGAAACGATAACTTGTTTCGTAAAATCTGTGATGCTCTTGGTAAACCGGAGTGGAAGGAGGATCCGCGCTACCTTACGAATGCTCTGCGTGTTGCGAACAAGGACACCCTCGTACCGGCCATCCAAGACATCACAACGCAAAAGACGACGGAGGAGTGGCTCGAGCTGTTCAAAGACAAGGGCTTCCCATACGCCGCCGTTAACGACGTGAAGACGGCGCTTTTCCATGAGCACTCTATCGCTCGCAATATGATTGTTGAGACCGAGCATCCTTCCTTTGGCACTCTCAAGATGGTCAACTTCCCGGTGAAGTTCTCGCAGACCCAGCCGGAAGTTCGTCTACCCCCGCCTTCTCTCGGCAGCCACACTTCAGAAACGCTCGAGATGCTTGGCTACTCGACGAAGAGCATCACCGAGCTCCGCACCGAGGGTGTTGTAGCCTAGAAGGCTTCCTAGATTAGCATTACATCTGTAAATAGATAGGCGTTAGAGATTAAAAGATGGTATGCTGGTGTGCTGCCGGTGACTGGAATCAACGTGAACGTTACTGCGTCATTAACTATCGAAACTATCTAACAACTGTCAGATACACAGTAAATGCAAGGTGAATGCAGAAGTCATTACGAGCTGAACTTGTAAAAGACCTTGTAGTAGCCAAGGATACCCGACATCAGGCCAGTTCCAATCTGGACGACTGGATTTGTGTCAAACTCGAACACATCTATTGTGCAGAACACGAAATCACACAGCAGCTTAGCAGCGTTGATATTCGACATTCGTAGTCGTTCCTGAGTGTCAAAATCCATAGTTTTCTCGCCCAGAGACTTCTCAGATACTTGTGATCGCAGCTTCATTTGTTTGTTGTACTCTGAACGCAGGCTCATGCAAATAGCTACGAGCCACGCCCGGTTGGCCTCGCGGTCGGCCAGTAGCTCGAGCATTTTGGTTGTTTTGGGGTTAGATGTGTACAGAACCCTCAAGCGGAAGAGGAGGTAGATGTCGTCAAAGATCTCATTATACAGATCAACCCAGTCCAGCATCTCCGGGCCCTCTTTACTCATGCTGCGAAGAGTAGTGATCCAGTTGCCGAGACGAATGATCTTGCGGAATGTGGACAGGTTCGAGACGACAGGCGACAGTCTTTTCGCGACCTCATAGTAGTCGAAGGTCGTTGCCAGGGAATTCCGTTGGCCTATCCATAATATGAGTTTGCTCGTGTATTGTACGAGCTTCAGCGTCTGCGTTAGAGGGGACCTCGGCAACCACCAGATCTCGGCTTACCTTATCCTTGCCATCTTTGTCGTTGAGGACGCGGATAGCCACGTCCAGCGTTTGAGGCCTGCCCGTCATTAGTGAACGGTGGTCTGTCAAAAGTTTTGTCTACCGACACCGCCGAAATAAATAGCCCCGAAATAAATAGCCGCCGAAAGCATGGGTCATCGCACCAAATGGCCCGCCCGTGCATGGTGCGGCTGCAGCCGCGGGGTCAAGCTGCTAAAGAAGAAGGTCAAGCCGGCGAGGAGGTAAGACGAATATGACGATGGCCGTTTTAAATCACGGTGGAGCTGAACACGCTACCAATCAACATACCACCCGGACGTCGCGTTTGTGTGGCTCTGGCATTGGCAGCTTCCCCGGATTTGCGTCGACGCGTCTAACCCCTACCCAGATCGTCACTATAAACAAACGAGAGCATCTAGATGTTGGAAACTACGCTACACAGTATGGACGAGGTCAAAGAGCCTACACGAGATACACCTCTCAGCGAGCTGGACCTCAATGTGCACAAGCTGAGGACCAACTACGAGAAACGGGTCAGTCTAGACAAGGACCACAAGGGATCCAAACACCGGCTGCACGCCAATCCAAAGCTCTTTGAGCAGGACATCCAGCGGCATCAGGATCTGTTTGAGACGCGCAAGGTGACATATCTGGAGCAGGAGACCAAAGAGCGATTTCTGCGGGCAATCATCAATGACCCGCCCTTTTTTGTCGAGCCGTGGGATATGAAAGACGTCGAGGCCAAGACGCAGGAGAAGAAGGCCCGGCTCAAGGCCGAGAAGGACCGGACGAAGCAGCTTCTGGATACAATCGAGACAAAGGGACGACTCGCACACGACGCAGCGAAAGTGGTGCAAGCAGTCGAGGACGAGACGGTGGCACTGCGATCAGAGTGCGATGCTTTACGGCAGCAGATTGAGCAGCTGGCTCAGCGCCAGAACGAGCTGCAACTGCCCGTTCATGAGGATCCAGAGCTCAACGTTCCAGTCGACGACCTCGAGGGGCTCGGCAGTAAATACGCCGAAGAGTCCCAGACTCTTGAGAGCCAGACGACGCAGTTACGAGACAATCTAGCTGCAACTCGGGCAGCGCACGGAGCACTCGACAGCGAAGTGGCCCGACTCAGCGAGCAACGCGACACCATCAACAACAAGACCAAGGAAATGGTGCAGTTACGGCAGGGCCAGCTAGAGGCTGCACAGAGGGACCGCGACAATGCTGCCAAATACTACCGTAGCATGGCTGCGACAGTGCTTGGGATGTCGCATATGAGCCCCAACTTCTCAGTCACCGAGGCTGACGACCGCGTTCGCGTCGTGTTCTCGCTCAAGGCAGATGCCAATGTGAAGTTCTCCATTGTCATGGATCGGTCTGGGGCCGTGCTGCCCGAAACAGCCGTTTCAGGAGTCGATCCGAAGCTGGCGTCAGAAGCAGCCTTGGCTGCTTCCCGCGTCGACGCCGCCTACCAGGCAGACACATTCATCCGGTCAGTTCGACGGGGTATGTTATGATTTACGAAATGCTATGATTTGCAATTTTAAATGCGCTTTGAGCAGCGATGATGGCTACTCGGGGATGACCTCTCCATCCATCCAGTCAGAGGGTAGCTGCTGAATAAACGCTCCCACAGCTCCGAGGTAGCCCTCGTGGCGAAGAAAGTATGCCACCTTGGTACCCTTTGACCAAAAGTTGATGGCGTACGACAGCGTGTGCATCGTCTGCGGATGACCACGAATGTACGAGCCGCCAAAGTAGATGTGCTCGAGGTTGTGGTTCTTGGCCTGCAGGTACGCAATCTGGCCAATGTTGTTACTAATGGCGTAGAGAAGGCTTCGGCTGATATCCTCCTCTTTGAACAGTCGCTGGCGTCGGTTGGTGTCGTCCTTGATGCCCATTGCCTTTTTGAAGACCTTGCCAAAACTGGACGCAATTGTTGAGGCCTTGAGGCCAATGCGTGAGTAGTCGGTACCATAGATATCTCCGACAAGCATGTCGACGTTTGCGTTGTCTCCAGCAGCGGCCATCTCGAGCATCTCGTCGTATGACTTGGCATTCGTGAGAAGAGACAGCAGGCCCCACAGAGTACCACCTCCTAGTGACGAACCACCAATGCGCTCAAACTTGTCGGGCCCAAGCACCTTGAGCATACTGACACCCGAGCCCATGTTGACTAGCAGACATGGGTACTTGTTAGCCGGGCGCTGGGGGAACGACATGGGGTCCAGCTCCGAGTAGCAGAAGACCTCTTCGGGGATGTTAGTGATGAAGAAGTCGAGGCCCGCAATAAGGCACTCCATCTCGTCCTGACGCGCGATCTCCACGCCGAGACGCTCTTTCATGAGGTCGTAGAACTTGTAGGATCCTCCGCCCGTAGCCACGACCCGTTTGTGGACGGGTTGCGAGCGTGAGATGAGCTTGGCCATGAAATCAATGCACTCATCGATCTTTTCCGTCTCGAACTTATTGAAATTGAGGCGCCCACCCTTGCCGTTGCTGTTGGTGGTGAAGTACACAACCTTGGCCAGCGTTCCGCCAATGTCAACGGCAATATGATAGACAGAAGAGGTGTGGTGCGGGAGCACAATGTCGCGGGTGTCTGGCGGGGTCAGTCGGCCATCGACCTGGTCCTGCTCCACGATGAACGCTCCCTCGACGTTGATGACGATGGATCCGGGATTGAGGATCTTGAGGTCGTACTGGGCGATACCCGCGATCTCGGCACCCGCTGACATTCGTCGTGACATGGTGTATGAGTCGATCTGTGCACAAGGCTTGGTTGGCCTCAAAGGGTGAGGGGTCCGCTGAGTCACCCGAAACAACCGTAGCTCTGTGGACAGCCGAGGAGTTCACGTCGGTATCCAGCCCGTGAGTCTACACGTTATAACAGTGGATCTCCGCAATTCCCCCGGCTTTTCAACGAAAAAGCTCGGGTCCCGTTCCTTGCCCTGGCCAGCCGAGGAAGCTAGCTTACCCCTGAGATGACCGAATAGCCGGCCAGCACTGCCAGCCACAGCCGAGCCCAACCTTGCAGCTGGGCCCAACGTCATTTGCCGAGTTAGGGTTTGACAGTGCAGCGAGCCAATCGGCCAACCAAATCGAGCCATATCCAGCGAATCACTGACTCTTGCTGTGGCTGTGCTTTGTAACCCCCCGTCCCCGCTGCCTGATACGGCAATCCGGTGGTCCGTCGGCTAGCAGGTCCGCGGTCAATGCATGTAAATTTAGCATTCCATCAAGAGTTGTACTCCGAGCTTATAACAATGGAATTTGATTATAATGGAATCTTTCAGTATTAGTTAGTTCAATTAATTATAGGAGTTATTCAGCTGGTTTAGCAGCTATTTGGTACCACATCCACGCCAGGTCAGTTGAAACCATTAGTCGAACGGCAATACAAGAATTGCTGACTGCAAATTAAGTGACGGTTCAGCCATTTCAGCCATTTCACATTGACTCGTTTGAATTGTCTGATATAGTAGCTGTTTTGTTAGCACCCCCCCGGATTATACCCCTTCTGATGCTGCTACGCAAGCCGCACTCCCCTGACATGCATGATCTAAGGGCATACAACGCTACTTAATAATCGTTCGTTGCTCATTGTTCATTTGTAATTTGTTCATTTGTAATTCGTTCGTTGTTCATTTACTATTGTCATGGCAGAGCTGGAAGGGTTCTACAAGCATCTTGAGGACAAGTTCGACGCGGCCGTCCATGACGGCTCGCTGTCGTTCACGCAGTCGGAAATCCATCCCGCTGGCGACAGTGCTATGGAGATCCGCTACACGCTGGCGTCGGCACTGTCCAAAAAGACATCGCACAGCCAGTACGACACAGAAGCGGGTCACCACCGCCCCCACGAGACGCCAACACCCGCTGAACGCAATGCCAGCCCCTGGCTGCCCCCGGAGGAGAGCCTTCTTGTCGTCCCCAGCTACCGGCCACAGCAGTACATGATTGTGCTCAACAAGTTTGCCGTGTCCAAGGGCCACTTCCTGCTGGTGACGAAGCGCGCTGAGCGCCAGGATACACCTCTGGATGAGGATATCCTCGCGGCTTCGTACGAGCTTCTTCAAGCGGCCAACAAACAGTCGGGCACACGCCACATCGCGTTCTTCAACTCGGGCCCCAACTCGGGCGCATCTCTCCTTCACAAGCACATTCAGTTCATCAAACTACCCCAGGACGGCTTCAAACCATTCCCCGACAATGTGCTGGCCCATGACCCTGCTGCCAAGTCGTACCGTCTCGGTGACAACCCGCTGTCTGAGGAGCAGCTCAACTTCGCCCACTTTATTGTGCCCGTTCCTACTGGTCAGCCAGTGACGGGCGAGATCCTCGCTCTGATGTACTCGTCACTCATGTCTCGCGTCCTTACAACAATTGGCAAGAACAATTACGAGGGCCCGACCTCGTATAATCTACTCTTCACCGAGGAGTGGATGATTGCTGTGCCTCGCCGTGTTTCAGAGGTATATGGTATCAGCATCAACTCACTCGGCTGCGTAGGACTCATCCTTGCCAAGAATGCCGAAGAGCTCGCATACTGCCAGGAAATGGGTGCCATGACTCTGCTCTCCACGGTAGCATTTCCAAAGGAGAATATCGAGCTGTGCGAGCGCTCCAACGACCTAGGCTACACACGGTATTAGCTACACCAATCTATTGTTAGGCAATCTAAATGGATTGACCTTGGAAGGATAGTTCTTTAATGGAACTAGAAAGTGCCGACGAATACTTCAGGCGTCACTTCAAGTGTTGAATCATTACTTCATTTACATGTTCTATTTACACTTCAGCTATTAAATCATTAATTCTATTTACATGGTCTATTTACACCCTTACATACTTATGCAGCATCAATCATCCGCTAATCAAAGGCACCGTCGGCGTGGAACTGCGACAGAAGCAGACTTGCAGCAACGCTGACATTGAGCGAGTCGAGACGAGACTTGTCCTGGAGACCGTTCCACGTGACAGCATGCGTCGAGCGCTGCAGAAGAGATGTCCGTAGACCTTCACCTTCTGACCCCACAACCAGCATGCACGGTCCCAGTTCCAAGAGGCCCTTGAGGCCGCTAGGCGCAATTGCCGCCAGATCCTTGGCAGGCTTCGGAGACGTCGCCACGATTGACCAGCCGTTGGCTCGTGTCTCTTCAAAGAACTTGAGAGGTTGCGGAGCGTCAAAGATGGTCATGTGCTCGAGAGCTCCAGCCGACGTCTTGTCCACAACGGGCGAGAGACGAGCCGAGTTCTTGGCAGAATGCACTAGACAGTCGACTCCTAGGTAAAATGCCGACCGGATGATAGCGCCCATATTGTGCGCATCTGTGACCTCGTCGATGTACAGTACGAGCGGGTGCTTTTTAGCAGCCACGACCGGCAGAGGCGTCTCGATGATGTCGCCCTGCACGATCTCATTAACAAGCAGGGCAGCATCAGGAACGAGAGGACCAAGTGATGACACATGGCGCTGCTCGAGAGGACGAGCCTCGAGTACATACCGGTTATGAACGGCATTGTTGGTCATGATGTTGAGATGCTGCATGGGGACGTCGTAAGCGACATCGAGCTCGAGCTTTGAGCAGGCAGCAATGATTTCAGGACTCGCTTTGCCGTATGGCAGTCCCGTGTGCAGGCTAAGAAGCTGGCGTTTCTGCGCTTGCAGCGCTGCCAGTACAGGCCCTGAGCCAAACACGAAATCACGGCGTGGATCCTGCTCCAAACTGGTGGCATGCCGCCGGGCAAATGTGTTGCTGAGCGCCTCGAGGCGAGCCTCTCGTTCGTACATCTCCTGACGTTGAAATATGACGTTTGGCTCTTTGCGGGGCGTCCTGCCCTCCTTGACAGCCGAATCGTATCGTGCCGTTTTGTTCTTCGTGAAGGACCGCGCTCGCTTGTACGGGCTGGCTTTCGGCTCTGGCTTTTCCTCCTTCATCTGGCGGGCATGGACATGCGAGTACTTCTTGCGGTAGTACTCGTCTTTGTCCTGGCCATGCCATGGTTTGCGTGGAGCTGCAGGTGTGACAAAGTTACTGTCAAAGTCGTTTGATCCGGCCCGTTTGTGGCTCAGCGGAGACGTTTCTGGGGCACCAACAGAACGGGTGGCCCTCCTAGCGCTCTGCGCCAGTAAACCGAGACTCAACCTCATGAAATAGTTTTACCTGGTACAAAGTAGTGCTAAACTGGAAGCCAGCTGCCTATGAAATTTGCGGCATGCCAAAATTCACCCCTGAACGCCTGAGCCGCACCGCAGCCTGCACCCCCAGGTCTACACGCATATAAACCATAAGAGCCCCCCCTCTTAGTTTGACGAGTACCAAATCTTGTTTGTTCGTGAGAACTGCCTGTGCCGTGAGATATTCCGTGACTCGCACTGTATATGGACCAGCAGCTGCTTATCGAGCTAGACTAGTGCATCACCTGCGATATGGGTGTCCCTGTCTGGCGACCGCCAAAGGATGACGACAGCGACTCGGTCAAGGTCAAGAAACGGGCTGTTGATGCTGACCAGCTGGCATACAATGGTACACAAACGCTACTGCAGTCGGAAAGCGTGTTGTTCGACCCTCACACGCGGCGCTCGGTCCGCCTGCCGCTCGGCGAGGACTGGGGGACGACTCTGCACCGTGAGTTACCAGTGCTGTCCATGAACACTGCTAACGTAGGTTCGCCGTCGATACGCCGGAGACGTCTTCCACCGCGCCAGAGCATCAGTCCCGGCACTCGCATGCCGTCGGAGATGCCGGTCACGTCCATGGCTACGACGCCTTTGGGCGCCTGGGACTCGGCCATTGACCTCGTGGTGACGGACATGTTTGCCGACGATAGGCGCGAGGGCGCTGATGGGACGGGCGAGGGTCTGGAAGACATTGATAGCGTCTTTAGACCAGAGTCAGGCGAGGGAACATACCGTGGGTTTGACGATGTGGCTCCGCCAGGCGTCTTTTCTAGGCGCGCCCCAGGCATCACGCCTGCCATCACCAACACTGCCGAGCCGAGCTCGGGCGAGATTCTCAGCTCGATGATGGAGTTACGGCACGCCCGCAACGCCCAGCGATCCCATTTTGCTCGTCTCGCGCGCGCCCCGCAGGAACCATTGCGACAATCAGTTTCAACCGGCAGTGTGGAGCCAAGCCCCGCTGCGACGACGCCCGTTACAGCAACACCTCCTATGGCGGTGCGACGTTTTGGAGCAGCATTCAGCAGGTCGCTGGCGACTCTGAACGCCGCGTCGCGTGGCAGAGATCCGCCTAACATCCCTGAGCGCAGCGCTCCCCGCTCAGGACTCTCACAGCTTTTGACTTCTGACCGCGAGAGCGTTGACAACCCACAGCTACCAAGACCGGCCTCGCAGCCATCTCACGAGGATCTAGACAGAATTGCGCGCCACCGACTCTCCAACGCGATACACAACTCTAGACTGCCCTCATTTGACATCCAGGGCGTAGACGACGATGAGAGGCCGAACGCGAGACCGCGGCGTCGCACCCTTGTATCACCGCCACCCCCATTACGTCCAGATGATGATGATGAACTGCCGTACCTTAGCCGGCACTCTGTGCACTCTGACCTGCTCAGACCAATGGCCGATAGGATGCTGCCCCTTCTGGGCCAGTCATCGCCAGAGCCGCCGCTTCGCTTAGGCGAGGGCATCAACCATGAACGCATGCCGGTTGTGTCGTCGAGCGTCTCGTACGACCCATCTGCATCTTACCTGCATCCATACCGGCGCACATTGATGAGCAGCTTCAACAACGAGCCCAGCTCAACCACTGACTCATCGGTCGTCACAAACGCCTTTACAAACGTCTTTTCAACTGGCGTTCACGAGCAGTCACGGCGCCAGAACCACAGACCTCAGGTACATTTTGGGCCACCACCACAGGATCACTCTGAAGTCACCAACTCGCGCGACGGGCCTGTGCTACGGCACACACGCGTCATCTCGCGAACCCGCACTCCCTCGGGCAACTGGATGATTGTGCGCGGACCTCTCGAGGGTGAAGAGGGCGAGAATTTCGTGGAATGGGCCGCTGTGCCTGGCGAACACCCTAGCCGTCGCACCGGAAGTACGTCGCGCCACGGCGCATTAAGGAGTCTCTCTCAGCGACAAGAACTTGCCGACCAAGCAGAGAGAGACCAGCGAGAGCGCGAGGCATCACAGCGAGCCGAGTAGCCAGACGCCGTTATTTATAAGTACATTTATAAGCTATCATGATTATGGATTACAACGTAGACATGCTACTCGGCCGAGTCCTTGGTGGCCAGAGCACCAAAATTGAGATCGCTGAGTTTCCACAGGATCATCTGGTAGGCACTTCGATAGGGCTTGAACTTGTTGGCAACGTACTCCATCTGCTTGTGAATAGGAATACTTCCGGCAAAGCTCCTGACTTCTTTGTTGATTGTTGCCGGCTTGCGGTTGAGTGCTTTGGCAGACTTGCCGGGACTGTGCAGCCCGTCGAGGGCTACAGTCCAATCGACGGCCCGTAGTTCCTGTTGGATCCATGGCCGCTGCGCCACGTAGTTCATGAATCCACGCTGGACGCCTAAATCACCAATAGAAAAGACATCCATGCGTTGCAAACTGAACATGAGAAACATGTCCGCTGACCAAGCTGAGTTAGAATGGCGGGCTTCAAGGTTGGGCACTTACGTCCAAAGCCCTTCAGGGCAACAATCATATCGACAACGTCGTCGTCATCGCTGGACCGCAACAGCTCATCAGTGAGAGTGCCGTCCGAAAAGGCTTTTGCAAGACCTATCATGTACTCGGCCTTGCGAGCAGATAGTCCTGCAGAGCGCAGAAACTCAATCGTGCAGTCTTTGACTTGAGCAGGCTCAGGAAATGGCAAGTCTCCATTAGGTATGTCTCCATGCTTGGCTGGGTCTCGAAACAGGCCCTGGAAGCGGTTCATGATGGCCGTTGCAGCTGCTCCCGATACCTGCTGACCAATGATACTACGACCCAGAGCCGAGAAGCATGTCCATTCAGCATCGGCTCCCTTAATGGAGAACGACGGGAAGCGCTCATTTGCTACAACTGGTCGTAGTGAAGCATCGACGTTGATGGCATGCTCCAGGCCTTTAACGAAGTCGGGATGGAGGCTTTTGGAGTGCTGGATGGGTTCCGCATCCGTGAAGTCGGCGAGATCAAGAATTGGCCGGCTCGCCTTGGTCTTTGTTGGCTTTGTTGTCGATTTGGTAGATTTGGTCTTTGATTCAGTCTTTACCTTCGTGACCTTGGTCACTTTGGCCGCTGCAACGTTTGCCTTCGTCGCTTTTGTCTTTGTTACTGTAACGGTCGTAGTGTTCAGCACTACTTCCGCCACCTGCGATGCAGCAGCAGTTCTTGCAGCTCGAGTAATTGCCATTGCACAAATTAAACTAACGGATCACTGAGATTACACACCAGGACCACTCTTTACTGATCGGTAGTGAAAGCAAGCATATAAATAATAGTTGTAGTCTTTGATCTCCGTGACTAACCCCGCATGAACTCGATTAAAAGGCGCATGAAGACGCAGACGCGGCGCCGCGCGTGCAGTTCGTGCAGCCATGTGTGGCGCTAGCACTGCAATTACTAAGGACACGAGCCGTTCAGATCAGGTCTTTCTTCACTTAGAACTTCCACCAACTTCTCTTTATAACCTTCTCTTTATAACCTTCACTTGTTCAAGTCTTCACTTTAAAGCCTTCACTTGACTTCACGATTTCACTATAGACGCATTGGCATTTGATAACAAGGAACATGAAGCTCGTGGTCACATTTGGAGCCCGCGATGAGGTGCTCCCCATCGAGGTTGGCGAGGACATGTCGCTGGCTGATCTGAAGGCGTACATTGAAGTGGAATCGCAGGTTCCAGCCGGGACGCAGATTCTCGTGCACAATACACAACCTATTGAGGGCGACGATTCGCGTACGCTGGCCAGCGTTGGCCTGACCAACGACGACATGCTCGTGGTCGTTGAGCGCACAGCTCAAGCAGCGCCAGCCACTGCTCAGGGCGACATCACGGCGCAGTTCGAGCAGATGCGAAACCAGCTCAACAGCAACCCAGCTCTACGCCAGTCGGTCGTCCAGCGATTCCCGCAGCTGGAGCAGGTGCTCGACGACCCAGCTCGCTTCCAGCAGCTCATGTCACAGCTTCAGCAGCAGCAACAGCAGGACTCAACAGCGAGCAGCGAGCTCCAGCGTCAATTGCAGCAAGATCCCGACAACGAAGAGAACCAGCGACGCATTCTGGAGCTCATCCAGCAGGAAGCCGTGGCCGAGAACCTGCAATCGGCTCTCGAGTACAACCCAGAGGTATTTGGTCACATCACGATGTTGTTTGTTCGCGTAATCGTCAATGGCCACGAGGTTAAGGCGTTTGTCGATTCAGGCGCCCAGGCCACGATCATGAGCCCCGATCTCGCTGAAGAGTGCGGGCTTTCGCATCTCATTGACACAAGGTTCCAGGGTCTAGCTATGGGCGTCGGAACTGCCAAGATTCTTGGTCGCATCCACAGCGCGCCCGTCAAGGTGGGTGACTCGTTCTTCCCGTGCAGCTTCACTGTCATGGAGGGCAAGAACGTCGAGATGCTATTGGGACTCGACATGCTGCGTCGGTACCAAGCAAGCATTGATCTCAAGAACAATGTGCTCGTGTTTGGCGACACCCAGACCGAGTTTCTTCCCGAGAGCGAAGTGCCCAAGATCTTTGCAGAAGCAGCGCAGGACCCCAATAGCGCCACTGGTGGTGTTCCTGTTCCTGCGCCACCCACCGTGGTGCCTACTCCCCAGGCTGCGCCTGTCCCGGTCGCTCCGGCTCGGCAGACTGTCGCATCTGGTCAGGCCCAGCCGTCGGATGCCGACGTACAGCAGCTGATGGGTCTTGGATTCAGCAGAGACGAGGTCCTGTCAGCACTACAGCTTGCCGGCGGCAACGTCGAGGTAGCAGCCGCCCATCTATTTGGGTAGGTTTGCTTCAGCATGCTTCAGCTTACAGACGTGCCTAGTATTGGCCTAATATTGGCCGCTATTGGCCTACATTGGATGTGCAACATGCCCAGTAATTTATACCTTTGAGTATACTCTCGGTATACTATTTCGACTGTTTTCTGAGCATGCATCACATTCTATCTGGTACTACGTCGAATGTCCAGGTTAATAACTGTGCTGGTGCTGCTAACACCGCGGTCCGGACTGTTACCTACCCCGTGGTCCGGTGTGCCGGTCCGGCTCGGCCGAGCTGGCCCAGATGAGACCTGAGCGCACTGACTCATACACCTACTGGGTCCATGTAATATAGCGTGTAATCCGTGTAAATTAATTGAGCTGCTCACCTGGTGACTATGACTCGTTCCGAGTCTCGGATCCGGTCTGCCCCATACTCCGAAATCGGTCTTCTGCACACGGGCAAGGGTTTCGGACCGCATTGGGGCAGCAGAATCTGATAGAGCGGCCTTGTCCCTTAATGTGGCTGGGCCTTTTCGAGCCTCGGGTCTACCGGTCAAGGATATAAAAACTTGGGTTGCCACGAACTTTGATACCCAAAGTGCCCCAAAGTCGACGCAAACCCACTGTCTGCCCCCCAGTGTCTGCTGTTGCCCTTCACCTCCACCGTCTCACCCCCTCCGCCTGCAGGTGTGCCGAGGAAAATTTGTGCCACGGCGGCTACGGATTTTGCTGCAAGATTATAGTTGCATGAAACTTGACATCTTGTGACTAGATACGATATTTCCACTTGGCGCTCCTTGATCGCAACCGTTTTTGCCGCGTCAGCTCGCATCTCAAAAGCGGCAACTGTGACTTCCCTTTCTCCTCGCGATTGGCCTGTGGTTTGCCTGTGGTCTGGCGAGTACTCCATCTCCGTACTCCATCTCCACTCGGCCCCGCCATCGATCCGCTGAAGACTCGTCTAGCGCCGTCGCTATCGACCTTCCTGTACATACATTGGCAGTGAGCAAGCACTTGCGACGTTGAGTCACTTACCATCAGTTCCAGCCGACTGCATTGCTAACTCTGCTTGCTCGCAACGAGTTTGAACTTTGCCGCCCCACGATTCAGCCACTGATCTTGTTTTCACCATCTTGTGTTCACCATGCCTTCGTCGCCTGCTCTAAGTGATCCGCTACCAGCGGCCGAGCTGCTCCAAAAGTCAAAAGACTCGGCGCCTCTGCCTGTCTCGGACGTACCCACCTCGCATGTCCACCCCCACCCAGGCAGCGGCGACGACGAAGATGAGGACTACGAGACCTTGCCAGCAAACACGTCTCTAGCCGCCAACCTCGTGGCCGGTGCGTGTGCCGGAATCATGGAGCACACGGTTATGTACCCCGTGGACGCCATCAAGACACGAATGCAGGTCACTGGTCCGACCAACATGTACTCTGGCATTCTCAGCGCCGTGACACGGATATCTGCCGCCGAGGGTGCCCAGAGCCTGTGGCGCGGAATCACGTCTGTCATCATTGGCGCCGGTCCGGCGCATGCCGTCTACTTTGCTGTCTACGAAGCCGTCAAGAGCTCGCTCGGTGGCAACGACAAGCACCACCACCCCATTGTCACGTCGCTGGCCGGTGCCAGTGCCACGACCTCGTCGGACGCCCTCATGAACCCGTTTGATGTCATTAAGCAGCGCATGCAGCTGCACGGAGCCAAGTACCACAACTTTGCCCAGTGCGCAAAGCACATTTGGCGCACCGAGGGCTTCTCGGCCTTTTACGTCTCCTACCCCACGACCCTTATGATGAACATTCCCTTTACCGCCGTCAACTTCACCATCTACGAGTCGACGTCCAAGTTTCTCAACCCGGACCGCCTGCATGACCCGCTCGTGCACTGTGTTGCGGGAGGACTTGCTGGAGCTTCAGCTGCCGCCGTCACGACCCCGCTCGACGTCATTAAGACTCTGCTGCAGACCAAGGGCCTTAACTATGACACCAACGTGCGCCAGCTCAACTCGTTCTACTCGGCAGCTGGCCACATCTACCGAACCGCCGGCGCGCGGGGCTTCCTGCGAGGCATGTGGCCACGCGTCGTGTCCAACATGCCATCGACAGCCATCAGCTGGACGTCGTACGAGATGGCCAAGTTCTACCTCTATCGCTCTTCGGCCTTTTCCAACAAAAAGGCTTTTTAGGCGATCCAAAAATGCTCGCTACTCGAGCGCTAATGACTAGATCCTGTATAAATAGCCCTTACGGCATGCAATCACTATGCAATCACTATGTAATAACCAAGATGCAACAAACCAAGATGCAACAAACCAAGATGCAACAACCAAGATGCAACAACTAAGATGCAATAAGCAAAATGCAATAGTGCGATGCAACACTGCGATGCAATAACTATAAGAGTCAAGCTGTGCTCAATTCTCCGCCCTCTCCATTGTGTAGCGCCATTCGCACTTCGCGGCCATGGGGCAGTACTGGCACTTTGCAGCCTCGGATGGGTCGACGCCAATGGCGTTGCGGAGGCCCTTCCAGAACTGCATTGAGAAGTCGGTTAGCTGCGACAGCGTGTCCTCGCTGTACGTGTATGCAATGCGGCCCACTTCTGAGCCGATCCGGGGCCCTGAAGACCTGACATACGAGACTTCGATTCGGTCTGCGAGATCGAGGCGCGACGCTAGGATCGCCATTTTGCGGTACACCTCTGCTTCGAGGTCGGCCAGTGTAGAGAATGAGCCGCGCACTGTTGGGCCGAGGGAGATGGGGCCATGGTCCAGATGAGGGTCTGACACGTCAATGGGTACAATGGGGTCGTCACGGGCGCACTCAAGGTATGCGTACAGAGGGTCAAAGTAGCCGTCGCCAGCCGTCATGCGGAGCATCTGGTACAGAAGCTTGTGATAGACGAGGACCTGGTGATAGGCTGACAGTAGCTGCGATTTGGCTGGCAGACTATTACGAGTGCGCGACTTCGTGTCGAGGATGACGAGGCTGCTGCTGTCGACGCGAACCTCGTCAATGAAGCCCGTGACCAGCACGTCGTCGAGCTTGCCAAACACATACAGCTCGCGAATGGCGGTACCGGCGAGAAGGCCGTTGATCCGAGCGAGCATGTTGTTGAGACGCACCCACATGATCTGTGGCTGCATGAGAGTCACGCCCTCGGGAGGCGTGACTACCTCGTCGGGCAGCATGGCATCAGCTCGGGACTCGAGATCACCGTGCACTTTTGTTCCAGCCGACATAGCCGGCGTCTCAAGTTTGATGTCAAGGAGCATGTTGTAGAAGTCGCGGAGCTCGCAGTACTTTGTGGCAATGTCCGTGACATTGAGCTTTCCGTGGCGGAACTGAGCCAAGGGCGACGAGTCGGTGAGGCGTCGCGTGTAGAAGGCCGGAACAGTAGCGACTCGGCGGGTAGATCCCACGGTGCATCCCACGGTGCATCCCCCACTTCGCAGCAGCTGTAGACCATGCCGACGCAGAGCCCGGTTTAGCATCATGTGAGCACTCTCGAGCCAGACAGCTTCTGAGCTATGAGGCTGAAGACGACGCAGGTGCCAAGGTATCCGATGAGGTTGAAGAACTGCGTTAGAGAGCGGCAGCAGGATGGGACAGACATACAGCAGCGCGCGAGTATTCGCGTTCTTCCTCTTCGGTGCGGAACGAGGCAAAGATGCGCCGCAGGTTCGGCAGAGCCTGGGTTAGTTTGAGGCTATGGGGCCCTTCCTGTCATACCATTGTGATGAGGAGGAAGTAGAGCTGGCGGCTACGAGGGTATGTATGCGGGTAACCTGTACGGAGCCTAACTGTACAGAGCCCAACTCAGTTAGAGCTCATTCCGGCAGCACTACGATGATAGGTTCACAGAGACGCGAGGGGTGGTTCTCAGTTATCATATGAAGTGAGTCATGGTATCAGGAAAATGAGTATCAGGAAAATGAGTATCAGGATGAAGATAGATGAAGAAGTATCAGGCGTGTTTGGGTATCACTTGGGTAACAGGGAGATTGGTATCAGATAAGGTGCGTAAGATAAGGTATCACAAGATCTAGGCTTCCGATGACTGCTCAGGGGTGCCAGGGGTGCTCAGGGGCTCAGGTGGAATCAGGGATTAGCCAGATGCGGTTTCAATAGATTCAGGGCGGGCCAATTGGCAGGCTGGCATTAGGACTAGCGGAGTAGCATGGGGCTTGCAGCAGGACTAGCAAGGCTTGCTTTTTAGCCGTTGAGCTCTTCAGCCTAGGGCTGGGCGCATAGAGGAGTGTGCCAAGCAGATGCTAAGAGTCCGCCAGGAGTTTATTGGCGTCGTGGCCAGGAGTTGGTCTCGCCCAATGGCGCTCAGACCGCTCGGCATCTGAAGCCCCTTGAACTAACGCTGCGATCGATCGAGGAACGGGCGGCGATCGGCCTGGAAGGTTTGGCTGGCAAAAAGCAACGAGCAGCGCCAGGGCCAGGACGTGCAGCGCCCGAGTTGGCCACAGGGCTAGTGGTGGATGCTGATTGGGCGGGGCCTTGCACGGGAGTGCGCCTGGAGCATTGCGACCCACCAGATCTGGCGGCGGTGTCGGCAGCAGAGGCAGGGAAAGCGGGCCGGGTTGTTCGAGCGCTGCAATCTCGTTAGATTGGAATCTACCAGCTAACCTAATCTGCTAACTCTAACCCAGAACAGCCAGCAGATGAAATGTCAGCATTGCCACAGAGCTTGATACGTAGCTGGATAGATGTAGTGGACAGATGCAGCTGAAAAAGACACTTGCAAATAGGCTGGAATTATGTTTTAGTTAAGGTTGGCATTTACGGACGTAGCTGGCTGAGTCAGGTACAGCGCAGCCGACCAGAGCCCGAGATCGGAAGATACTGGACAATATTATTTGTCCCTCTCGTAGGCAGTCGTAAGCAGGAGCAGGCAGGCAAGTTAGGTGCCACGGCTAGGGGTAGATCAACAGATCAACAGGGCTTTTGGTTGTGGGCTCTGGCCTGTGATGACGGCACGCCGAGGTGAGGGCTTATTTGCACAAAAGCAACAAGCGCCGCGGTTCCTGCACTGCTCCCAGACATCGCACCTGAAACCCGGCGGTGTTGCAAAAGGGTAACAGGGCATCCGCCCGGCAGCGGGTAGGCCTGAACCGCATTCAAGCTGGTTAAATTGGCAGCATGTAAATATACGAAAGCAAATATACAAAACTCAATGTCCGCGCGAGGCATCCACCCGTCATTCTTCACGACACGTCAATCCATCCTTCCTCCTCAACACTTCCTCTGACACTTCCTAACTTGTGTCCATCTCGCGACGCACTTCTTCGCGTGACAAGTGCACTAGTCCCACTGAGATCGCCACGACCCCAGGAATCGAGAGCCTTTTTGCCTAGTTTGGATGCCCGACTCCGATCCTCCTCGCGGGTTCCGGCATCTCAATTGTAAGTAAGGGATATGGCAGCTCTATTTGGCAGCTCTATTTGGCAACTTAGGACGGTTTAGTGGGCGTCAGGCACCAGGTACCGTTGACAGGGACGAGCAAGCAGAGTTAGCAGGCAGAAAGCAGGCAGACCTAAAGCAGGCAAAGAAGCAGGCAGACCTAAAGCAGGAAGCCCCAGAACCAAAGCCACAGAACAAGGCAGCACAGAACCCAGCACTGTCGCGTTGCATCGCGCCAGATCTCGACGCACTCCTGGGTCCTATTCAGGCAGGGCCAACAGTGAGCCAGGGGCGGCGATCTAGCAAGCCGAGCGCGATCCGGGCCAGTGACTTGACTGGTGGCTCTGACTGCTGCTCCAACCTACCAGCCTACTTAACCCTGTCTTTGAACCCTGTCTTTCAACCCTGTCTTTCAACCCTGTCACTTGTCACAACTCTGTCCTCAACCTACCTTCCTCCACCGCCTGTCACCACCCGGCTGGAACCATATAATCTGTGCCCCAAACGTCCCGTACTAACCGCAGAGTTGCTTTTACCTTTGCGACTCCCCTTTCGATGCACGCGCTCCAATCCGGCAAGCCTCGCCGTATATCGCCTGCACCTCCATGCACCTCTCCACCCCCCGCTCCGCTTGGAGAAGGCGCACGCTCCAGGCCGGCCAGCAGCGTATCCAGCTGCAGATCTTTAGGTCCATTGGTTCTTCCTGCAGTAAGGGGCCCGTTGGGCGCTGCTGGTCCTGCCGACGCCGGCGCGATAAATAATAGCCCGGCCCGCACCTTGCTCCATCCCACGCGCTCTTCATCGCACGCACACCACGACCCAAACGGCCAGACCAACCACACCAGCCAGACTACCTACCAATCCACCCAATCCACCCGCTCTTCACCACTCTGTCGCTTGCACGGCTACTGTGGATCTCCCTCGGCCGTACCCGTCTACTCTTCTGTCGACTCTGCTGACTCTTCCCTCTCGTCTTGCGACTCGTCCATCCCGCTCTCCTCTTCACCGCCCTCTCCTACTTCGTCAACATCGTCACTGCTCCTCCTGCTTGACGAGAATGCCTCTGAGGCGGTGCGCCAGCGTCAACTGATCTCGCTTCGCCGACCCACTCACCTGCGCCGATCCACTTCACGATCCGTCCGTCGACCCGACTCGCTGGCTCGCCCTCGACGTCCTCGTCCTTCCAGACCCGTTCGGCCCCTCAACCTCCACCTCTTTCCTCCCCACATACCGACCCATCTACCCCTGATCCGCCGCCTGTCGCCCCTATTCCCCCTCGACGATCTCTTCACCGACGTCGAATCCCAGTCCCAAGCTGACTCGATCAAAGCTCACTCGATCAAACGTCACTCGCTTGAATCAGAGTCTGTGGACTACCTCCCCCCCACGTCCATCCACCCAGTCCACCAGTGCCACATCACCTCGGTCGTCTCGAGTGACCCCCTGCAACTCGCCATGCCACAGGTCGGCACGCTCGACTCGTCGCGCTACAGCTTCCTCACCATCAACTCGCTAGCCGCCTCGACGACTACGGTCAAGCCTCGCTCTCGCTCAGCGGCCAGAGTCTCGAAACTAGACTCGGCTCGTCACTCGACCCTCCGCAGCGCCCTCAACAAGGACCTGCCGCCGCTGCCTGCGGATGCGCCTGCCGCGAACCTCGACACAGAAGACTTAGAGTCAAGACTCAGCGATGCGCGCATCTCTCCAAAATCGCTCTCGCCAAAATCGCTCTCGTCAAAATCGCGACGCCCGTCATCTTCGTCGGTCTCGTCGCGACGGCCCTCTGCATCGTCCCTGCGTCTGTCAGCCTCAGCATCGCGCCGTCCCTCGACGGTGAGCCCGCGCTCGTCGCTGCCCGCCAGCCCAAAGTCGCTCAACCAAACCGCATCCTCTCCACCAAGAGCCCGCCCGGCATCGATCCTAATTCCCGATCGCATGTCCAATGTTGGCCTCGCATCTCCCATTGATCTGCCCTCTCCAAACTACACACTGGCCCAGCAGCGCCGCAAGAGCAGCAAGGGAAGCAGCCGCAGCCTCCGCTTGTCTGGTCGCAGCTCATCACGAAGCTCATCATCTGGCTCGGTTGGCTCAATTCTCAAGACTGAGCTGCCTCCACTGCCGACCCCCGCTCAATCAGAAGTATCGCTTCTAGCACAGCCAGAAATCATCCCTACACACCACCTCCAGCCACTCGATGAGTCGTCGGACGAGTCGCCCGACGGCGACTTGACAACCTTCTATGATGCATTTCCGTCTGACGAACTGTGTGAGCTGGCCCCATTGCTAAGCCATCCCTCGAGCCCGGCAACCCTCAAGTCAATGCAGGAACTGTCCCTACGCTCCAACAGCCCATTGCGCAAGAACCGCCATGCCTCGAGCCAGTCTGACGATACAGCCCGTACGTCGGTCTCATCAGATTTGTTCCTTGCCGACGTAAAGGCCAAGGAAAGCACCATTATGAATGTGCACCTCGACAGTACCATCGTTGACCCGGTCGCTGAAGCAGCTTCTGAGACTAGGGAAGCCTCAGTCGAACCCCCGGCTCTTGATACCAGCTCCTTGTCTGCTTCAGTAGAATCCGAGTCGGATGGCCCTGATGCCACAATTACGCTTCACGAGATGCCTCCTCCGGGGCCCATGTCTTCGGTCGTGTCCGTCTCAGACTCAGCAAGCTTAGGCAGTGCCTATGTCCGCCGTCTGCGAGCCAATGCTTCAATTCATGACTCACGGCGGTCGCGCGATCTTCGCAGTTTCGCACCCCCTGTAAATGCATTGCTCCCTGCTGAGGCCTCGGAGGAGGCTCAGTCGCGGCTGCGCAAGAAGTACAACCTCATCCGCGAGCTCATTGAGACGGAGCAGATCTTTGCGACCGACATGGCTGTTGTCGTTGACATTTATCAGGCCAAACTGCGCTCTGAAAAGTACTTTGGATACGTGTGCAAGACTGACACTCGCAACATCTTCTCGAACATTGACCAGGTGCTGCTGCTGTCGCGTCAGTTTGTCACGGCCCTCAGGGATGCCACGGCTTCGTACGTCTTTGACTCCAAGGACCAGTCGAAGGATATACCGCTGCTTGATGTTGAGACTCATGTTGCTGCCGCAGTTCTTGAGTTCATTCCTCGTATTGAGGCAACGTTCCAGACTTACTGTGACAACAACAAGGATCAGATGGCTACATTCTACAGGCTGCGCACAATGGCATGCCCCAATGTTGATGCCTGGTTGAACGAGTGTCTTACTGAGTCCAAGGGTATGACAACCGCGTGGACGCTTGATGCTTTGCTCATTAAGCCGGTGCAGCGTCTACTCAAGTACCCGCTGCTTCTCGATGGCTTAATGAAGACAACGAGCGACGACCACCCCGATTATGCAGCTATCAAGCTGGCCGGTGAAAACATCCGGCTCTGCGTGGACGTCATCAACTCGGACAGGTCGCTTGCCGGCAGCAGCAGCAGCAGCGTCAACAATCCGCTATTGACGAGTTCATCAAAGAGCTCGAGTCTGGCTCCCTCGATTTCTTTTGTGTCAATCCCCTCGACGCCAACTTCCACAACGCACGACCCTGACGGTGGTGATCTCAGGAAGCTGAGCACTAATCCCTCAGCCGATCGCGCGCTACAGGATTTGCTTGCCGAGTTCCGACGCAGACGTCGCAGTATTCGAGCGCTGATCCAGTCTATTGCCACAAATGCTGCAGATATCCAGCAGCAGTTTAACAGCAATGAGTCGCTTGCAAAGGCATGGTTGACGTGGAGCATGTCACTTGGTGCAGATGAGGATGAGTCGCCGCGTGTGCGTCGTTACAAGCACTATGCGCTGTTCTCGACGCCATTCAAGTCGACGTCGTCAACGCAGCTGTCTACGGCCAAGCTTTCGCGCAAGATTGAACGGGATGTTTTGCTGCCCCTTGAGAAGGTGTCTGCAATGTACGAGCGCACAGAGGCTCTTGCTTCTGATCGCGTCAAGTTTCATGCTGCATATGCGAAGTATGTTGTGTCCAAGACGGACCTGTCATATGCGAGTCGTGGAAGCTCCAACAGTGGCCAGGCCGCCGGAAACATGTCGTCGAGCGAACTGTCGAAAGCCGACCTCTTCTTCAAGTACCACAGTAGCTTGAAGGATGGTTTGCCCGACCTGTTTGCCCTCAGCGACCAGATGGTCGAGTGCACCGTTGCCAAGCTTGTCGAGATTCAGCGCAACTGGTTCCGCATGGTTGTCGAATCGATGTCGTCCGTGTTCAACCTAAAGCCGGAGACGGAAATCGATGACAAGGACGACCCGCTTGTCAAGGAGTACCACGAGCGAGCCTCTCAGAGCCGCGAGAATATGCTGCAGCTTGGAATTTGCAGAGGTATTTTCAGCGACATGAGCGACGAGAGCACCCCGCCCTCGCTGAAGACGGTGCCATCGAGACAGTCGACTGTCGATATGGCAAGCCTTTGTTCGACAGAAGACTCTGCATCTCTGGCTCCTGTCGCGTCCACGGCTACAATGACGCTGCGTGACCGCAAGCTTCAGCTCAAGAGCAGCCTCATCAGCCTGTCAAGCTGGCAGCGCAATCTCAAGCAAACGCCCTCGCGATTCCTGTCGTCTGTGGGCAATTGATGATTTAAAGAGCTTATGATATGTTACGGAAGGAGTTTTTGGATTTGCTACCTAATGAATAGATATGAATATGCACACCAACCTTAGAATCCAAAACGGGCTACTCGAGGGCTCCAATATAGTGAACCAATTTTGTGAACCTTGAATCTTGGCTTCAACCTTGATGGCCTCGATATGAAAGCTAGGTGGGTGGCACGGCTGAACATTGGCACGGCTGAATATTTGACCAACCAAAACGCTTCACAAAGATTGTCACTTCATAGTACACACACAATGCTGGCCCGAAGTTTGCGATCGGCTACAATGCGGGTACCAATGGCGCGTGCTGCCACGCCGCTGCGAAACTTTTCCGTGGCGCGCGCGGCGTTCGAGACGTCAAAGTCCGAGCAGAAGCTCGTCGAAACTGAGCCGGCCACGACCAGCGACATCGAGGAGTTTGAGATTCTCAGCGGCGCACCGGCCGACCTTACGACTAAAAGAACCGTTCGCATTTACAAGGAGAGCAGGCCCGCTACACAGAGCGGTACCTGGGGCACTGGCGTCTGGCGCCTCGACTGGGACATTGTCGGTCGCGCCAACCGATGGGAGAACGACCTCATGGGCTGGGCCTCGAGTGGAGACTACATGCAAGCGACACAGATCAAGTTCCGCACCAAGGAGGATGCGGTGCGCTTCGCGCTGAACCAGGGCTGGAACAGTGTCGTGCACGAGTCCAACAAGCGTGACTTCAAGGTCAAGGTCTACGCCGACAACTTCTTCCACAGCTCGTCGACCCTCAAGCATATCCGCACCAAGTAGATTCGCACGTAGTATTTATCATGTATTTGCTGTGGGTCCTGTTAACCATGTGATTACTCTGATATGTTTAGCATTTTGAGATTACTCTGGTAGCATTGTAAGATTAGCGTGGCTCTCCATCCAGCAATAACTAGGAGCTTAGCAACGGTACTACGCGCAGTGAGAATAGCATATGCTGTATTGTCCTATGTTCAATATTCGGCATGGCCAGCCTACTCAAAGAATGATTAATGTATGCATCGTGCAAACAGATCCGCACAAAACGAAAAGTGCAATTGTGCAATGAATGACTTTTCCATCACTTCAGAAAGGGGTTAATAGCACGGACCGTAATGCACGGTAGTCCCTTGCCGAGCTCAGCCCGAATAAGGACCGGAACGTGCTGGAGAATGCGAATCTCCTGGACGCAATCGTTTCCTTCAGAACGAGTGATGACGCCCTTTAGGTAGGGCTCCAACACATCGCTGGTAGGTGCAGAGCCTTGGATTCTGTTGAGTGACGCGGCACGGTGGGCAGCAGTGCCAGCATCTCCCTCGGCGAACAACGGCTCGTCGGGCTTCGGCGACAACGGCAGACTCTTTGTGCCAGCATCTTCGGCCTGGCCATTAGTGCCGATAGTCAGCTGTGACACGGCCTTCGCAATGTTGCCTCCCTGATCCTGGGCAGCGGCTGACTCCACCGTCGACGCGCGGTATTTCGTCGACAATTGCTCAGCTGGAAGCCCGCGTTCATCCTCTGGCACAAAAGTCGCAGAGTCCACGCCCTTCTCCCAGTAGAGCTCAAGCAGGCGCGACGGGCGGTGGAACTCAGCCTTCACTAGTGGCAGCTGGTCACCATGAACGCGCTTTTCAATGCCAAACTCAGGAATGAGTACGTCAAAAGCTGACTCATACACTTGGATGACAATGGCATCTCGAATGAGTTGTCCCGTAGGCATGGACATCGAGTGAAGCACTTGACACACATAGAGATGAATCGACTGCTCCTGCGCATTGCGCGCAGAGTCACGCTTGAAGTTGCAGTAGTCGGCCGTCGACGCCAGCGACCCAATGTCCTCGGGGTATACTTGCTCACCAGCCACCACAGCCTTGATCTGACGGTGCACCACAAGATCCGCATACCGACGCAAAGGTGCGTTAAAATGCGTGTACAGAGGCAGGTTAAGCAGGTAGTGGTCGTAGTTAACAACGTAGTCTGCCTTGCCAGCAATGAAATATTTCGCCTTGCCCATACACTTGAACAGCAAAGTCTCAAGTGCCATGCGAACGTCATCAGACTCCACATCGAGCAGGCAAGCCTGGAGTCCAGCAGACGACGAAGTGTCAATTTCCATGCCCTGGCTGCGAACAAGGCTGGCAAACGCCTCCAATCGTGACAGGTTCGGATCAGTGTGTCTACGAAGGAATGCCTTGTCAGCAAGCACAGCAACGAGCTTCTGAGCCACAGCACTGTTGACCTTGAAGTTAAGCTCGTCAAACAAATGGTTAACCTCGCGGCCATCAAACAAATTGGGCGTAACATTGATGGTCTCCTCCTCGAGCAGGTCCAAGAGACCGAGAATGGGACCCTCCGTGCTCGTCTTCTGGTTAAGCTTCAGACGAAGCTTACGGAAGCGCTGAGACACAAGATGTAGGGTGCGTACGTAGTCAAGCACACCGTTAGGCAGCGATAGAGAAGAAACGTCGCCCGTCAGAATCTTCTCGACAGTCTCATACGTCAGCAGAGAGCGAGGGCGGACGGTACCGACACAAATGGTTGTATCTGTAACATCAAAGGATGCTGTGTCAATCTCAAATACAACGGTGACACTAGGAGACTCCTTGCCCTCGGCGAACGAAGCATAGGCATTGAGCTCCTCTGGGAACATCTGCAGAGTGCATTGTTTAAGGAAAACGGCCGATCCACGCTTCTTAGCCTCTCGGTCCAGTGGAGAGTTCTCCTTGACAAGTGCAGTGACGTCTGAAATGTGTATGCCAAGCTCGATTCTGTCGCCAGAGAGCTTCTTGACATGAATCGCTTGGTCTGTGACTTCACCATTAGCTGTAAAGGCAATGGCATACTCGCCTGTGAAATCCCGGCGACCACCAGGAACTTCGTCCACCTCAACCTTAATAGGTCCAGACTCAGACGTCGAAGGTGGCACAGCCTTGACGACAGATTCGGGGAACTTGAGCGACGAGAAGTTGTTGTCACGCAGAATTGCCTGAACCTGGATATCGGGACTATCAGAGTTTCCTAGCTCTTCGACGAGCGTGCCAAATGGATGAAGCGATGTGATGGGCCATCGCTTAATGGATGCAACAAAAGTTTTGTTCGCGTACTTGTCGTGATTCTCAACGAAGTCGCGAGGTGCTTGCTCGGTGGGGATGGCGATAAGAGGCACTCGCTTATCCGTTGGCTTGAACCACACAATCTTGGGGCGATCGTTACGGTGCGGGGCCTCGGGCTCGGCTTCACCTTTGCCTTTACGCTCAGCAGATTGTTTTTCCTTGGTAGCCTGAGAGGAAGGGCGCAGCAGGCCCAGAGTACCACTGAAGAGCTGGTTGGGAATACGCTCCATGACAGCAACAACGTGGCCTGCGTAGAGAGGCTTGATCTCATCGCTGAGTTCTTCCTCTTCCGTCAGTAGCAGGCTCTGGCCCTCAACTTCGACATCGTCGTTCTTCTTCTGCGTCGGGCGCTGTTTCAGACTGCCCTTACGACGCAGGCCGCTACCGGATCCGCTCGTTGCGAGGTCCGTAGCACCAGAAGACGACCGGCCGAGGTTCGCGCCCGATCCCGTACTGGAATCATCGCCAAACATTGATGCGTCGCGACGACGCTTTTTCTCCTCCTTTTCCTTCTTGGAGCCCCAGACCTCGTCAACAGAGAGCAACTCTATAGCCACGAGGTCTCCCTCCAAAGCACGGTTACGGTCCTTGGAACCGCAAATAAAGATGTCGGCGTCGAGCAGACCGTCAGTCGAGACATATGCATCGGATCGGTTCTTTCGGTTAACACGAAGGATTCCCGACACGAGGCGGCCCTGATCGAGGAGATCGGGGAGTGACTCCTGGGGCAAATAGGGTGCAAAGAGTGACTTGCGCTGTTGCTGGCCACCCATGGGCGGTCCCATTCCGGGACCGGCGAGGCCAGTCGGGTAGAGCGAGTATCCCGACAGCGATGAGATAGAGGATGAGTATGACCCACGCGGGCGGTGGCTCGGGATGAATTGGTTTGCGCCGGGTGTGGTCAGGAACCCTTGCGGGTCCACATAAGGAACGGGGGCAGCTGGCGACGAGGGCTGGCTCGACACAATGGTGGGCTGGCGCCAATTCGACTCAAAGTTGCGCGAGCTGGAGCGCTGGTGTTGGTGGAAGCTTCCCGATGTCTGTGGGCCCTGGGAGCCCTGAGGTGCCGGAGCACCCTGAGGACTCGGGGCTGCACCGCGATGCTCTTGCAATGCCTGCTCCGGCAAGGGCGGCTCAGCGGGCTTCGAAGGAGGGAACTGGAAGTTGTTCTGTGGGGCCAAAGTGGTCTGGCTCGACCGGTACTTGGGAGCCGAAGGCGAGATGGGGGGTGCGTTCTGCATACTCTGGCTACGACTGTGCGAGGCACCTGGCTGGCCCGATGCAGGCTTTTGAGGCGACGACGGGAAGCGAAACGAGGGTGGAGGCATGGGGGTGCTCGAGGGCATGGGGGTTGACGATGACGAGGTCGACGACGATTCGGCATCAACGACTGCCGATTCAGTGAGGTCCTGGCCGTGGTGCTGGCGGCGGGCCTGGGCCTGGGCAGCTGCTTTCTTGGCTTCAGAGAGGGCTAGCGAGTGGCGGCGCGAGTGGCCAGGGCCCGGCCCCGGTCCACCATTTGACGGGGAATAGTTGTGGTGGGGTTGTGACGAGACCGACGACTGGGCCCGGCGATGGCCGACGGGAGGGGCCGGGGCCGAGAACTGGCCAAACGGACCCGTGGCCGTCATAAACGGGTGAGGCATGCCAGGCGGAGCGCCCAATGGCTGGAGCAAGCCAGCTTGGGAGAATTGCTGGTGTTGGGCCAAGATCTGCTGTTGCTGGGCCTGCAAGATCTCAATTTGCTGTTGAATGGCCAGCTGCTCCACCATAAGAGGCGTCAGTTCCGAAGGGGAGCGGCGCCTGGCAATGTGGAAGTTTTTGCCGCCACGGCCCTGGCGGTTGTTACTCGCCATGGCGGGGGTGTAGATAAGGGGGGGTTGAGTAGCGGGGTGGGGTGTCGGTAAAGGAGAACTACGACTCAGTCGAGCTAGAGGGCCAAAAGCTTCAAGGAAAGAGCAGAATTAAAGGGTCAAAGGGGCAAACTTAGAGGCTCGGCATCCACGCAGAGGGTGCTGAGTGGGCCAATTACAAAAACACAGTGTCGTGCCAGGGATTGGAGGTCTGGGGGCAGTGTGGCGGACAAGAGGCGAATCCAAGAGAGAGAAGGGAACAGGACAAGGCAAATAGATAGTGATGAGTTGCGCGCCGGTTATTTTTGTACGGCCTTGGGTTGGGTTAGTGGGGTGTGGGCAGGCTGGGGAATATGGGGGGAGGCAGCGGATTGGCAGGACTGGGGAGATGGGGATGACAGCGAGGGATTGGGTGAGAGAAGAAGTAGAAGGTGAGATTGTGAGTTGAGTCGAGGGTGGGAAGAGGCTTTGTGCGCGTGGCAGCAATCGGGCTAGTGGCTCGGCGTAATAAGCACCGAAGGTTGGTGTGCCTCGTTCTGGGTGTGCCTCGTTCTAGGCTCCCCCCACAAGGTTCAGTGCGCCAGCAGCGGGGCACAGCGGCTGTCCCACCAGGCAATGTTTAATTAGGCTGTGATGGAGATGAGCGGTCGCTGGCGAGCTGATTGGCGGCACAGGCATCGCTGGGTGGGGCCTGCCGGGTGATGCTGCGGGCGGTGCATGTGTCAATTGCCGGACAATTATACTGCTAAGGCATTCCCAGCGTACGCTAATCTACTCAGCTACTGCTTCCTATATCAAAGTCTCACGCTCCACACCCAGGGCCCATCCATGCCACCAGCCAGGAACCAGGAACATACGTCTCCAGGTGCAGCGCATGGAAAAAGCAACCGCCATGACGTGGAGTGCAGCGATTCTGGGCGCGCATGCAAGCCCTGCGAACCCTGCTGCACCCACGTCTGCATATTCGTGTAAACTGCGGTGCACAGGTGTCAGTGCCATTACTTCTACTACTACTTGATCTCAGGGAGCTGAACAGAAATAAAGGACAATCGTTTTGGTTACAACTAGTACTTTAGTACTGTACTTCAGTATTGTACTTCAGTATTACGGTCAGACTTGGCCACTTCTACGTCACTACCCCTGATCTCCTGCTGTTCTACACTACTTCTCTTGGTCTCCTGGTCTCCTAGTCTCCTGGTAATCTTTATCAGAACTGATCTGCCATACATTACTGGCTAATAATAAATATGTGGTGGGCTCAAGCATCCACAAGGCGGAACACAACAACGAGGTACACCTTGCCGTCGCGGTTCTTGAGCGTGTACCGCAGAGGCTGGCCGTCGCAGTACTTGCTGACATCAAGCTTAAACCCGGGCAGCTGGATGCCAAACGAGTCGCCCATTGTTAGGTACGGCGTGTAAAAGTCAAACGAGTACTGCCAGTCGGGCGTGAACTCAAAGTTCTTTGTCACAGCACGGTCGCGGAAGTGCTTCATGCGGTCTTTGGACTTGGGTGGTGCGCTGGGGTGCTCGTCGAGATTGTCGCCGTCTAGGAATCCGGGCCATTCAACCTTCTCCGTAGCCGGTGCTGCCTGCACAGCGTTGATTGAGCTCAGTGCGAGACCATACATGTAAGGCTTGTCGCTGAATGGATCGCCCTCGACGCTGGGGTCAACGACCCGTTTGAACATCTTGAACCCAAGCGACGCTCCGTATGGCAGCATGTCGCGGATAGGAGCGTCAAAATCGTTGCCCCACAGTAGCGCATCGCCGCTGACGGCTTCCTTGAACTTGACCGAGAACTGGATCGACAGCTGATCGGCCTCGTGATGAGCCGTCTCAAAGTATGGAGACATGCGCTTCGACTCGGCTGGCTTCGGCTGCTCACTGCTCGGTTCTCGGCCCTCGCTGCTGCTTCGCGGCGTGTCGAGTGAAATGGGCGCTAAGTAGTTCTTGATACGAACAGCCAACTCAACGTCGGCATACGGTGAGCTCAGTACGAGCGGCTCCTCGCTATTCACCGCTACAGGCATATGCGTCTTTGTATCGTAGCTCGGGCCAGCGTAAAGCTGGAGTCGTGGCGCCATGGTTGTGGTGTTTCGAAGTCTAAGTTGCTGGGCGCACACATGGCTGGGGCAACGCTTTTATATGTGCAGCCTGATCCGCCGGTCATGCACCGTTTTCCCCTGAGTTTGCTATACGAGAATTAGGGTATTGCCGGAGTTGCTCGTATTTTCGCCGCCGTTGTGCGGCTGCCTGACAAGACCCGGGCCGACTCTGCCGTGCCTCGTGTCCGCGGCCTGCGCCCTTATGGCATAGCCCGGGCTATAAACTCAGCCCGCTGTGTACGAGAATCTACCACCAGATGTACGAGAATCTGGCTACGAGGTGTCTAGACCTGTATCCAGCCGGATACTTCACTTTTCCTCTAATAATGCATTAATGATATTATCTAACGGTGACGCGACTTCTTAGACTTCTTCTTGCCGCCCATCTCCTGCTCGTAGATCTCGTCCACCGTCTCCTTGCGCTTGGTGTCGGCGCTGCTGGACTTGACGCTCACCGTCGAGGTCTTGCCAGATGTGGCCGCCTTCTTGATCGACTTCGACTCCCAGTCGGCATCCTGCGAAATGGCATACTTTTGCAGATCAAGCGAGTTGATGAGCTCCTTCTGCTTGTCCTTTAGAGCCTGTTTCTTAGAGTCTGTTTCCTCGTCCTCAACCACTGCCTCGGACGCATCAACCTCCTCCGTCTCAACGTCGCCATCCATCTCATCAACAGCCTCGTCACGGAATGCAGGCAGCTCGTCATCAATGGCCTTTGCCAACACGCTGCGGAAGTAGTTGGACACCTTCCGCGTCGTCTTGGCAAACATGGCAAGAGTTTGGTTGACAGGAAGATTCAGCTCCTTGGCAATAGTCTCAATGTTCTTCTTCTGGAGACCGATACCGAGTAGAATAGCCTGCTGCACGCTCGACAGAGCAACATCAGACGGGAACTGACCAGAAAAGTAAAGCTTCGAAATGAGGGGCAGCAGGTCGACAATGACGTGGTAGTCGAGACGGTTGTTGGCGTACGACTCTAGGCGCTTCATGTCAAACGGCGTAAACTCTTTGTCGAGTGTGTTTCGCTTGAGAGGCTCTTCTGACGTGAGCAAGTTCTCACCAGCATTGCGCACAGCCTCAATAATACTGAGCGACTGTGCCGATGTGAACGTGTGGAACTCATATGCGAGCAAGGCGAGGAATCGCTTGTGGAAGTCCTTGCTGAACTCGCCCAGCCACCGGCTCTCACGGCCCTCGAGCACGCGCAACATAATGCAGGTGTATTCGCCAGTCAGCTCATTAGCCGTCTGTCGCAAATACACAGGCGCGTACTTGGCACGCTTCCAGAACTTGTTCAGCTGGGGCGTTAGACCAAACGAAACTCCCAGGTAGTGCAGGAACTCAGGTGGACGCTCCGACAGCTTGAGAAGCAACGGTGGCATGGTCTTAGGGTCACGGGCCTTGATTACATCCGTCGCGAGCGTGCTCTTCTCGA
Organism: Sugiyamaella valdiviana; assembly: GCA_030570555.1. Classification (NCBI taxonomy): domain Eukaryota; kingdom Fungi; phylum Ascomycota; class Dipodascomycetes; order Dipodascales; family Trichomonascaceae; genus Sugiyamaella; species Sugiyamaella valdiviana. The sequence goes on from JAJLWF010000001.1 coordinate 1,207,766, forward strand.
GCTCCCTGTCGCTGACGCGCGTCACGGATTGGTCGACGGTAGCACCCGCTTCAGTCAGATCCGTGAACTTGCCCTCGAAGTAGTCTTCGAGTAGCTCAAGTGCACGCGAACCGTAGCCCATTCCCATATACTCAGGGTTGGTAGCAATACGCACTACGCGAGCTCCCGATAGACTAGCAAACTCCTCATCCTGGAACTGTTGTGACACTACCCAAGGGATAAGATCTCCACCACCTCGCTGGCCGCTCGCCAAGCTACTAATGATCGAGCTCTTGGAGATCTGGCCTTCCAGGGCGACCTGGATAACACACAGAGGTTCAGGAAGACGAGCATCATTTTCGTCGACAGGGGGCAGTAGCACATAAAGCTGGTGTGCAGGACCGTCACTCAACAACTGCAAGTCGTTGGGAGAGTTCTTGTAGTGGCTAGCAACGTAGAGTGCCCACACCTTGTGTAGGAAAGCCTCTGAGACGGGGTGGAACGAAAACAGAGTGTCACGGTTGATGTAGAAGAGGTTGCACTCGCTAGGATGAGGGAATCCCTTGGAGGCAATGCGTGAGTTTGTGGAGATGGTTGCGTCAAGGCAGAGCACCTTGTTTAGCCACTTCTCGACAGGGTCACCAGGAGCATATCTGATAGGTTCGTCAAGAGACACTTCTCGAAGCGTGCGTACTCCTCCGGCAGTGCTCGAGCCGGCGCTGTCCGACTTCTTCAACGCAGCAGAACCAGCCTGTTCTCTCAGCTGGTGGATCAGTTTCAGCGAAAGCGAACGCCCAGTTCCCTCATAACCATTAATGGTCGAAGCCATGAACACCAGGTAGGGACCAATGAGCTTCTTAACTAGGGGCAGCGGGATAGCTGCCGCTTCATCGATAACGACAAGCTCAGCCTGGCCCAGGACATGCGCGTCTGATGGCTGGATATACTGGATTGTCTGACGGTGAGACTTGAACACATTGACACGGACAATGGCCTTGTTGAACGACGGATTGGTCGATTGGATAATGTCGTAGTCGAGGTGCTCTTCGTACTTGAGCGCATCAAAACCTTTGAACACAAACTCGAAGAGGGTCTTCAGGTTCTCAGGACTCGGCGATGTGATGAAAATGTTGGAGTAACCATGGCTGATAGCGGCTGCAATGGCAATACCAAGGGCAGCAGACTTTCCACGACCTCGTCCAGCTGTGAGCGTAACTGTGCTTCGCAGCGTCTTCTCTGCAATAGCGTCTATGAAGGTAAGCGTTGCCTTTGCCTGGTCGACAGTACGGGCCAGCGAAACGAGCGAGCCAGCAGGCTGAACATCCTGCAGTGACTCCTTGATATTTCGGAGCTCAATAGCTTTTGGCTGTGCATCGAGCTCCTCGTCGTACGGCGGCAGAGGCTTGATGTTTCGACCTCCAGAAATGGGGAGCACGTTGAGCTCGTCGTCGACAACAAGACAGTTCTCGCACGAGCCCAGAGACAAGATGAATCTCTCGTTGAATCGGGCAACAACATCGGTGTGGGCCTCTGTGCGGTATCGAGAGTGAATGTCCATAGTCATGGTGTACAGCTGCTTGAGCGAAGTCATCGATTTCAGCAAAATAACCACGATACCACCTCCCTCGACCGTCTCAATCGTACGAGCTAGAATGTTCGGAGTAATAGCCTCAAAGTCTTGAAGAATGCACATGCCGTAGGTGTTTCCGAGAATGTTCTCCGTCTCCTTGTAGTACACATAGCGGATGTTCTGCAGGCTGACAAATAGCTCAAAGGGGTCCTCGGAGTTGGCCTCTCTAATACCACGCTTCACATCACGCTTAATCTTCTGCTCACGCTTCTTGCGGTGTGACGTGAACCCGAGAAGCTTGTTCTTGTATGCCCACAGCACCGATTTATTCGTCTTGATGTCTACAGACGACATGAGGTAGTGCAGGTTGGGAAGCTGATTGCGAGCTTTGTCACCAACAATGACAAAAAAGCTACGCTTTTTCTCCTGCACACCATTTCGGATAAGCGCTGGAACGCGCGAGTCAATGGCCTTTTTCACCATGTCGACAGATGCGAAAGCTGTTCAGTTTAGTGCACTGCAAGGCTTAAGTTTTTCACTGCGCTCGAGATTTTTTTGGTGTTTAGGTTTTCTGATTAATTAGCGCCGGGTAACGGTCGAAACTTGTTCAATGCACACAACGTGAACGTAGATGCCTGGCTTCTCACTCTAGATCCAATGGCTGACGAGACTCCTGTAGAGGAACCTGTCCGCCACAATGCGTCGGCATCGTTCCTGACCGAGATCACCGGCAACCCAGTTGTGGTCATGCTAAACTCGGGGCTCAAATATCGGGGTGAGTGTACCAAGCCTTAGATCACGCGCTCATCTAACCCAGGCACGCTCCAGTCTGTCGACGGTTTCCTCAACATTGCACTCGAGGAGACGAAGGAATACGTCAACAACAAGGTCACCAACGAGTATGGTGATGTTTTCATTCGTGGAAACAATGGTGAGTAGATTCAGTGTAGGACTTCAAGCCTTCAGATGGAGAGCATATGTGAATATCTGACTATTTGCACTTCTCTGATATTTGATTTGGAGGTTTGTTTGTGGTTGGTGTGGTATTTGTCGTTCAGATTCGCCTATTTCTTGTGCTCCGTTGCTTATACTTGTCCCCGGTGGGTCGCGTGAGATTCGAGGCTACCCACAGAAGCTGTCTGAATCGTTCCCTTGCAGTTAAGATCGTACGAATGCTTCTTCACAGATATCTGCCACCACCGCGGCCATCTCTGATCTCTTCTAACACAGTCCTATATATCTCCGCTGCTTAAGTAGAGTTGTCAATGTGTATATGATGAGACATGCCTATGAGTCTGAGCCAGTGCGGCATCGTAACCTTTAAGGAGCCCTGTAGACAGTATATACGACGGCCCTATCACCACTATCACCACCTCGCTTGTAGCCGTCTTCAAGATCACGTAGTGGCGGTCGTACCTATTAGGATATGTCCATATTGTCATTGGAAACTTGCCTTCTTCCTAGCCGCTTGGTACCGAAGCTTCCCAGCCGTCCGTCTCCGCATTGCATTACACAATGTCCTCGGGGGTTAAGATCTTAGTGTATGATCGAAGCAATGAGTTTCGCAAGGCAGTGGCCGAACTACTGTCCGGCTTTGACCAGTCGCTCCTCTCTGTAGAGATCTTACCATTCGGGCCTCATCAAGGACTCTCAGATGTGGTTACGAGCCAATCAATCGATGCCATTGTATCACCGGGCAACTCGTATGGCTTTTTAAACGGCGGGTTTGATGCTGCTATCTCTTCTTTCTACGCCTCTGCCGTGGGGTTAACCGCTGCTGATATCACATCTTGCCTCCAGCAAGCTTTACGGGAAGAGGTATCTGGATACAACCCTCCAGGAAATGCACTCGTGGTTGACATGGCAAGTAAGCTGAACACCAATTCGGCTGTTCCTCAGCTTATTCACATCCCCACAATGAGCCTGCCTATGCTTATCCCTCCGTCGTCAACCATTGTCTTCACATGCATATGGAACATGCTGACGGAAGTTCGCAGGAATAACCTGAGATCACAGGCAAGGAGAATCAGCACGATTCTTCTACCAGGTATGGGCACAGGTGTAGGTGCACTTCCGTACCACGTTGCTGCTCGGCAGGTTATGACTGCGTTGAATCTCTTCACAACGAGCTCGGGTGTCTCTGAGATGAGTTACGAACTCGCCAAGCAGAATGAGCAAGCCATCGAAGAGAGTGCAAAATGGACTTAAAAACGACTAGCCTATAGGCTGTTGTCTACTGGGGTTTGAGCTGTGCCTACGGTCTAGCGTCGCTTGTAACATACAGGCTCTCAACGAATCTCGAACGTCCGATATATTAAATCTGTGAAGGTATGAAGCGCTTGATCTCTGCAAGGTGGACCGGAAGCTCAAAATTGGAAGGCAACAATGGCAAAGAGAGCAGCGACTGACGAAAAGATGGCAGCCGCCTTGAGGTTCTTGGCGGGCGAGGCATCATTCGTTTGAGCGGCGATGGAAGCGGGGATAGTGGGCGCTGCCGCGCCAGTATCGGCACTGACCTCTGGCAAACCAGAGCTGGAGGTCGCGTTTCCGCTGGATGCCGAAGAAAGCACAGAGTTTGTCGCAGCAGCAGACGACGCAGTGGCGACAGTTCCACTGATGGCAGGCGTAGCTACTGCAGAGCTCTCGCTGGCAGCCGGGATAAGTCCAGCTTCACTCGAGAGGGCACTATCGCTAAAAGGGGCACTCGAAACGCCAGAAACGACTGGGATAAAAGCAGAAGACGCAGCAGCAGATGATGCATCCACGGTCAAGCCGCCGTCCTCAACAGCAGCACCAGTACCGCTAGCAGTCACAGCCGTGGTAGCAGCAGCAGGGGCGAGAGCAGCTGCCGTCAGAGTGTCGGCACCCGAAGAGCTAATCTCAACTTGGTTGGGACGGTCAGTGCCAACCGTGTAGACGGCAGCCTGTTGGATGAGACTAGCAGCACCGCTAACAACGTTGTTGGCAGCAGATAGTACCTCGTTGTATACAGTCTGCTTGGCATCTCCAGTTGCGGTGTTGAATTCGCTGATAAGGGATGCAACCTGGGGGTCTGCCTGAAGCTGGCTGATGATAGACTGCGTCTCGGCGTCGACGGACGACTGACCGTTGGCCATGGCAGCCAAAACGAGAGGGACGCAAGCAAGGATCTGGGCACGCATGATAAGTGTTCCGAAGGTCGACTGCGATAACTAAGTGGGCTTCTGCTCCATTATATAGATGGACCTGTGCGCCAGCCTGGCATGCTCTGGGGACTAAATATAGGCCCATGGGAACCTTAAAGCTAGCCAAAGATGATGCCATGGATGTCTCAGAGGCCTGTTCCATCCTACCTACGCCCCATTGTAACCTCTTGTTGCAGAGCTCTCACATGCATTGAAGAAGCTCGCCAGGAGCTTTGAGATGGTGTCGATCTGTACGTTTCCAGTGGAACCCGCTGACATTTCTACATCATAATAACTAAGCCACAACAGAATCCAATTATCAGCAGCTTTCGAGAGCAACTAGCTGCAGATTTGGAATATATCAAGTCTCCATCCAAACGCCTGAAATAGGGCGCAGTTAGGTGTAACCGCTGCACGGGTTTGCTACTGCCACCTGGTCGTCTCACTGTTAGGAAGATTCCTAGGGTCGGAATCTTTCCCAGACCTTTAATTAGCCTCCTACAAGTCACCACTGCTCAGTGAAATACTCGGTCCCAATACTTCATTTCACCTAGTTTCTACGCAAGTCCTCCTGCATACAACCATACTGCCAACGCAATGTTTAGCACAATATTAAAGTGGTAGTTAGCCCGTCCAGCAGCAGGCACATCCGCTTGTGGCATCGATCTGCACTGAGATGCACTGTTCCAGCCGCGTATATTAGAGCCGTACGTACAAGACTTGCTTTTAGACAGATAGAAAATACAATGCCCTATAAACATTTTTATAGCAGCGTGTATACCACAACGAGGTCAAACATCTAAGCTTCGACAGTGCTATTAATGGACATGGATGAGGGCGTCACACAGGCATCGGGGACTCCCAATGCCATCCCTGGCTTAAACCTTCTAAATCAGCAGCCCGATCAGGAACCATCTGGTATAGTTGCGACCGAAACTTTGGAGCCCCAGGAGGCGCTTGAGGCTCTGTCTGAAACGGCGGAGGGAGCCGTGGAGACTTCGACTGAAACAACGGAGGAGTCCGTTGTATCCACAGGAGAACCGTTGGAGTACGAAGTTGTGACAACCAGCGAACCGTCGGAGCACGAAGTGGTAACCACGAAGGAAATCGCAGAGGAGGAAGTCGTAATTTACACGGACCTGGTTGAGGAGAATGTGGCAACTACCAATGAGGCGGTAGAGGAGGCAGTGGTCGTTAACGATGAAACGACAGAGGAGGTTGTGCTGTCAGTTATAACAGAAGATACCTCTGAGGACACAGTAATGTCCGAATCTTCAAATGTTGCAGCTGTAGAACCAGTCGAGGCTCCCAAGGCACCCGAGGCTCTTGATGCGCTCGACTTGGCTCTTGCGGTCGCTCAGTCTCTCGAGGCGTCCACCAACTCTGCCGAAAATGACACCAATCAGACACTCGTCGACGTAGATCCGAATGAAGTAAAGGAGACAACTGAGGCTGGGGCCGATGCAAATTCCGACTCCGAATCGTCCGAATCGTCCGACTCCTCTGATGAGAGTTCGTCTTCAGGCTCTGAATCTGAAGACGACGCTGCTGAGGAAGACAAGACCCGAAAAGCGCGTGCCGATGCCAGTGATGAAGAGGACGAAGCCAGCGGTCCTCTGCGAACCAAAAATGAAATTGTCGACGAGCCCGCTCCTAGCGTCCCATCGGACTTTCACCTGACGCCAGAGATGCCTATTGAGTACGTGGGAGATCTCCGCCATTTGGTTGAAAAGACTGCTGTCATCAAAGCGGCCCTCTCAGGCGAGTACCGTATTCTCGGCGACAACTCTGTGTTCTGTTTTGAGGACCGCCAGATCTTAGGCGTACTCTACGAGACATTCGGCCGTGTTCAGGCACCAGTCTACTCCATCAAATTCAACAGTGAGGCAGAGGCAAAGTCTCTTGAAACGAGAAAAGGGCAGAGGGTGTATTATGTTGTGCCGGCGTCTTCGTTTGTCTTAACCGACGCGGTTCGCTCAGTTCGGGGCTCCGATGCGTCAAACTGGCACGATGAGGAAGTTGCTGCGGAGGAGCAGGAGTTCTCTGATGATGAGAAGGAGATGGAAAGCAAGTCCAAGAAGAAGAAACGCAAACAGCCCAAAATTCAAGGCGATGGCAGCGCATCGTCTCAACGACGACAGAAGCAGCCTCGTAACTACGGACGGCCTCCAAGTGCCCCTTACCAGAACTACCAGCAGGGTTACAACGGTCGTCCGCAGCATCAGCAAGCTCCTCCCAACTTTTACCCCAACCAGATGGTGTATCATCCATCGATGCCATGGCTTCCTCAGCAGTATAACCCTGTGCAGTTCAACTACAGCGCTCCTCCTATGAGTATGCCTTACCAGGCCCCTCAGATGTCACAGTATCCCCAGCAGAGCTATCCTCAGATGCAGCAGCAGATGCCTCAACAGATGCAACAACAGATGCAACAGCAAATGCCCCCACAGGGATACCCTCCAGCTCCAGGTCAACAGCCAAGCTACCCGCCGCAATATGGACAAGGTTCATCGCAATCCAATTCGTCGTTGCCATATGAGAGCAATGACGAGTATCGACCATGACGTCAAGGCACTAGCATGTAATGATATTTATTAAGGCTCAGCCTAATGCAATTAATTCAATGCTCTGAACTCGACAGCGACAGTAACGCCTGTTCAGCGTTTGCTATTACCGAGCGAGGGAAACCGGCAAGAGAAGCAATGAGCAACCCCTGAGAGTTTTCCGATATGCCTCGCTCCAGGCGATGGTCAAACAGGAACGAGCTTTCCACTAGTAATGGATTGGTTGGCATCGCTTTTGTCCGGTGAATTGACGTTCGGTAGTAGCTGACGAGGTCTTCTTTGCTGTTTTTTACAAGCATCCCATGGAGTTCCGTACCAAAGTGCGTCGCATACAGCGACCTACACTTGTTGACCTCGAGAAGATGTAGTAGGGACGCGTACGCAATGGCGAGACCATCCCTTCCTGACGTTCCTCGCCCCACCTCGTCAAGAATGGCCAAGGATCTATCCGTGGCATTTTTCAAAATGTTGCTCGTCTCAAGCATCTCAACCATGAAAGTACTGCGTCCTCGGTATAGGTCATCACCAGCACCCAGACGACAGAAGATCTTATCGACTAGCCCTATTGTCGCACTCGACGCAGGAACAAAGCTGCCGATTTGCGCCATGATAGTGATGAGAGCAACCTGGCGTATAAAAGTGCTCTTGCCGCCCATATTGGGACCAGTTATCATCCATATATTGCTTTCGGCAGCTCCAATGTCACAGTCGTTGGAAGTGAAGTCCAATCCACTCGCTTGAAGACCCATTGCAACCGTGGGGTGCCTACCAGCGGTGATGCGAAGCTCAGTGGATTCCTCCAGCTCAGGGCACACAAGTGACTGTTCTTGAGCCAGAACGGCAAACGTAGTGGTGACATCGAGCTGGTCAATAACGTCGCAGCAGTTCCTGATTCGGTCAGCATGACCCAGGGCCTCAAGTCGCAGCTTGGCGAGAATGGTTCCTTCAACTCGTTCCTTCTTCAGTTGTATTTCATCTCTCTTCAATCCCAGTTTGATCCACTCATCATTCTGGACGATTATAGATCGTTTAGAAGAACGGATCTGATGTCCCTCGATGTCTGTGATCTGGTCGAGGTTTGCTGGGCTGCCCGAAATATGAACATGGTATCCATATTGGGGTGACCACTTGAGTCCAATCTTAACATTGGGGTGTGCATCTGTAAGCTTATTTTCGAGTGCGTTCATCTTCTTGATATACCGCTTTTGAGCCTGATGTAGCTCAATTAGTTCTGGCGACGCATCTGGTTTTAGAATGGAGTGGAATTCAGATGTGTCTCGCTTGGCCCTGCGCTCTTTCTGCACTCCCAAGAGGTCGGCTGATATTGCTGCATCAATTGCCTCTTTCTCCTCATTTAGGAGCTTTATCTCGGCCTCAACAACGTTAATACTTTGGTCGATAGACTGGGCAAAGTCTTCTAGTGCCTCGAGGTTCCCCTTCAGCTCGTGCACCCACAAATCAAGAACAGACGCTTGACTTTGCTTCTCTAGAATATCAGAGATATTCTGGATTATTTTGATTGAACGTGATAGTACAACGAGGTCCATTGGATCAAAGCGCTGGATACTAAGCTTTTGGACAACCCGGTGGCAGTCGTCCATGTTTCTCATGACTTGAGTCAGCTGCGTCACGACAAGGAAGTTGTTTACGAAGAACCGTACCAAGTCCTGACGGGCCCTGATCCGCTCAATATCCATCAATGGAGCAGAAAGCCACTGGTGGAGTAAACGGGAACCTGACTGTGTCACCGTACGATCGATGACATTAAAAAGTGTACCTTTCACTGAGTCACCTGAAGAAGTTTGAAAGAGCTCCAGGGCACGTCGCGTCGTACTATCCAGGCTCATGAACTGTGATGGAAGGAGCTTCTCGGGCAGCTTGAGTTTGATGAGGGAATCAGGAAGGTTCTCTGAAACGTATCGTAACAATGCCGTGATGGCACTGATCTCCTTTTCGCCTGCCTCGTCGACAGAGAAGAGGACCTCGTTTGGAGTCTGAGAGAATCTTGTAGTGTAGTCGATGAATGCAGTTGAAGGAGGAAACTTCCGGTAGGTAACGACGTAGTTGCCAACTTCAATGAGCTCGGGGTACCATTTCCCGGCTGTTACCTCGGCCTTGCGAGCCGTTGTGTCGAGAAGAATTTCGCGCGGACTGACGCGAGCCAGCTCACCTGCAAGATCTGCGATAGTCGTCGACTGGTAGAAGAACGAACCCACAGATACGTCAAGCCATGCCAGCCCCACCGGGGATTGGGGACTTGGGTTGTCACTCTCGAGATGGGTCGTTGTGAACTGGACGGCGGCAATGTAGTTGTTTTCTTGACCATTGAGAAATGACTCGCCTATGAGCGTTCCCGGGGTCAGAATACGTGATATGGGTCGTTTCTGTGACTCGTCAGATCCAGGGCTCGCGACTTTGTCAGGCACCTGATCAAGCAACACAACTGTGCGCTTAAGGTCTTCAACGAGGATCTGAAGGTAGGTCTGCAATTGGTAAAAGGGGAATCCGGCCATAGGCACGTAGGGCTCTCCAGTGACTGGCGACAGCTGATTCTTGCGGCCAATTCGAAGGCTGAGAAGTGGAGCGAGCTCCACGGCCTGGTGGAAATACAGCTCGTAGAACGATCCTACGCGAGTCAGCACGACTGACTCTGGATACTGCTGAATCGTCCGATGAATATAGGAGATCATATCTCCGGCCCGAGGAGTCTTTGTGCCGGATTTTGTCTTGCCTGTCTCAATCTGAAGGCATTGGGTGTCGAGCGGAGGCGGGGAATCTGTCAGTTTGCCGAACTCCTCAATGGGCACGGTTGATCTTGATGCAAAGCGAGCATTTGCCGCGAGTGGTGTCCACCGTACAACATGTGGTCGGTTCTTAGTCCACAAGGGCCATCGAGCTTTATTCGTGAGCCAACGTCTAGTGCCCAGCATTAGAACATTGAGTGAATGTCAAACACTGAATCTGTGATCTACGAACCTCAAATACGCCGCATATAAGTTACCCCTGAGTATACCCTGCACACCCGCGTACTAATAAATAAAGTGCAAGAACAGGTTATCATTAATTAAGAAAGCCTTTACATCCGGGCGAACCGCATAAGCAGGGAATTCGTTCTTCGCCGTTGAGCTCGCGCTCGAATTTATAGTCGTAAGTCAATTCCTCGTCTGTGTTAGCTCGGAAGATGGCAATGATCTGAGGCACTTACTGGCACCGATATCTCTCAATGCATAGATGACAATGCGCTTCTGCCCCTCGACCTTGATAATCTTGGCAGTACAGCTGGGCGTACAGCAATGGTTTATAAACTGTGTTAGAAGTTTCAACGATGCAGGGACGAGCACTCACCCTTGCAATACCACCCTTCTTGGTAGCATCAACCACAGTCGTCTCGTCAATGCGGAATAAATAACTTGATCCAATGCCTGATCGGATGTAATTGCGCTCTCGCAAGTCTGCTAGCTGCTGTCGAATGACCTCGCCAACGTACTCAATAATCATCTCGTTCGCGGCAATAGGCTCAACTGCATACAGGCCCCAGTTGTGAATAGCTGAGCGCGCAAACTTGACGGGTTTCTTGCGCTTCATCAGCTGATTGAAGTCGAGAATGTCAGTCTCACTACTCAGCATCTGCTTCTGGATACTGATATCTGCCGCCAACCGTCGGTGGTTGACACGGTTCATACGCGACGACGCCTTGCCGACTAGGTTAGGATCGTGGTCGCTACGCTGTAGCGTGTCAATAGCCTTTAGCTTCCGTCGGTGAGGTAGATATTCCGTCTTGTCGGCCTCGCGGATTTCATAGTATCCAGTTGTTCGTCGGGACGTCATCGTTCGAGTATCCCAGTCGGCACGCAGCATATCCGCAGGAGCGACACCACTGTCAATGGCTATCTGCAAGCTTCGATCGTTTGTGTCCTTGATTTGGTGGTTCTTTGACACCCAGTATTGAACGTTTCCAATGTTAGGATCAGGCTTGACCCCATCAAGAGCTTCCTTCAAGAGTAGCATGTCCTCATCATCCTTGACGATATCAGCAAACTCGACAAAGCCAAGCTCGGTGCCCGTCTCAGGATCCTCGCACACAGGCACAGCGAACCGTCCTTCGCACGGCTCCCAGCTCAGGCCCTCCACCAGAGGACCACTGTATTCGTCAGTCGTTGCAGCCTCCTTGACGTCTTCTGCCTCTTCCGCAGGACTCTCGGTCTCCTCTAAACCGTCCATGATAATGTCATCGTGAGTGGTCTCGATCTTGACCTTTTTCTCCTTCGTCTTTAGTGCCTTGGTGTCCTTTGCTTTGATAGCCGGTTTCTTTGCGGTCTTTATCTTCTTCTTGACAGGCTCGGGTTCCTCATCTGACGAGCTGTAGTCAACAGCGGGTGCAGCTCGTGCAGACTTGACCTTGCGAGGAAGGCTTGCGTCGACTGCCATCTCAGCCGTCGGCGTTCCACGGCGCGTGCCAATGTCGCTGTCGCGATCCTCAGCATCCGAGTCGTCGAAATTGAGTCGGTGGGTCATCGGACGCGCATCTCGCTTGGCCTTCTTCGGCGATGACTTATACTTTCGCAACGACGGGAGAGTGTCGAATTTAAGCTCCTGCGCAGCAGGAGCCGTTGGCGTAGGGGCAGAAGCCGCCAGCTCGACCTTGTCTTGTTCTTGCTTGACATGTTGGAGGTGCGGAAACCTGCTCGGATGTAGCGATTCAAAGATGCGGGGAGCGACAGCGCGCTCCTTAACGTCCTTCCACAGAAGGGTGTGAAGCTCGTTTATAAGCACGTCTCTAGCATACCGCACTGGATCAACGTCGGGTCGTCGAGCTTTAACCTCTGGAGTTTCCACCCGTCGGTGGTCGCCGCGCGGAGCTGCTTTCTCCCCCAGCCGGGAATCATGACTGGACCCGGCCATGTAGAGATCCATATACATGCGATATTCAAACAGTCGACGTCCGTCCATGTGATCAAAGCACATACGGGCTTCGCGGGCCGAATCGAAGATGACGTAGAAGCCCTCATTATCGCAAATTACACGCGACCAGTGAAAGTCTATTAGAGCACGCTTGAGATCTGACGGGTAGACTTCGTCGGGAGAAACAAACTTTGCGCGGATCATAATGTATGGTCGACCGTCAATGACCTGTAGCACCTTTGAGGTAGTCGCTGATTTCGAAGCCGGTATAGCAGAAGGCCGAGAGTCGGAGGTTTCGGGAAGTTTCGCCCGAGGGGTTGATTCTCTGGCAGAAACGGGAACAGGCGTTGCTTGCTTCGCTCGCTTTTCCTTGAGGGCGGCGGCCTCCTTGTCTTGCTTTTCTTGAAGCCTCTTTGCGTGATCGACAGCCGAGTCTACTGCTGCTTTGGCCTTAGAGCCGTCATTGTCGAATTCAATGTGAACCTGGCGCATGTCGACGCGGACGTCCTTCGCCTCGCGAGCTGCTACGACGGCTGTGCGATGAGCCTTCTCTATCGAGCCTTTGAATCGCAGGTGGCACATTCCCAGCGACATTGCTGTGACTGGGTTGACAATAAGCTTGCACTCGTCGATGTCGCCAAAGACCTTGAACCGTGCCACTACAGCGGATCGGACCGTTAGCGGAGAGAGTTTCGTCAGCAAGAGTTGGGTCGGAGGCTTGGGTCCGATCCAGTGGTCGTCGAACGTCAGTTTGGGCACTGGCAGCGCACTGAACGTGGCTTTCTTGCCGGCAGCGGCGTACTTCACGTACTTTGCGCGCGGGCGCGGGTCCTTGGCCGGTTTGTCGCGCGACTTGTTTGGATCAGTGGCAGAGTAGATGGCATGCTTGCCCTTGGCCTTTTCCTTTGAAAGCTCTGGGTCATATGTGATTCGAAACGCCTTGCGCTTTGCCACTACGTCGTCAAACCTCGTTTGCGGGCTCATGAACCAGAATCTGCTCGGCTCGGCAGCGACAGATGACACCGTCGACGCCGAGCTGTGGGCCGATCCGACTGACGAGCTCTCGGAGGGCACGATGCTCTGCGATCTGCTATTGTTTCTCGAGTCTCTGCGCGTATCATGGCCGAGCTCTGGTCTACGATGGCCGTTTGGCTCGCGGAGTCGCCCAGCATCACTGTGGTTTCTAGCGTCTCGGCGCGCTGATTCTGCCAGCCGCGCGTCGCTACGATCGGGGAAAAACGTGTCCATCGAGGACAGCCTACTCGACGGACCGCTCATCTTGCATGGGGGCGAATGCAACCGAGAGGGGGTGGACTCTGCGGAATGAATCGAGGTTGGATCTATGTATCCACGACTCGATGCCAGGAAATGTCTGGGAGGCACGGCGAAACTCGGCACGGCTGACGCTGATCCCGGCATTCTCCTTGCCCTCAAGGCGAACCTAATCATCGGCGTGCCGGGTATATGACGAGGATGGCTACGTGTATACTATTTCAGTGAGTGTGTACGTGAGGCATTGAGTACGTGAATGTGCGCTTGAAGGGCAGGTGGAATCTTAGGCAAAGCGGCTTTTTTCACCATGGCAATGTTGAGGCTTCATGGGTTTAGGACTTGGTGGCTCAGGGGTACATATAGTACACGTGAGCGCGGGGTAATGTACAAGTTGTTCTAGACAGGAGTCAGATTCAATGGTATAAATACACGAGGGCTGTCACAGTGATCACATGATAGCCACAGGCTGATCACGTATCGGTTACTGCCACTCGACAGACCAGGGGAGCTTTTCGCCGGCCTGGAAGGGGATGACGGCGTCATCAGAGTCACCAGAAGGAGCCTTGAGCTCAGAGACGACGGTGACGGGCTTGCGCACAAGACGCACAGTCGAGCTGTCGACGAGGTCGGAATCGTTGACCTTGTAGAAGGCCTTTCCAAAGTCGGTGACGAAGCCCTTAAGCGCGTCGAGCTTGTCCACAGTCTCAAAAACATTGGCAACGTACGATAGAGCGTATGCCTGGGTGAAGACACCGGCAGCAGCACCGGAGCCCTTTGTCTTGGCCTTGGACGGGTGTGGAGCCGAATCAGAGCCAAAGAAGAACTTGGGGTTGCCTGACGTGGCTGCCTTGATGAGCGCGTCACGGTCCGAGGGCAGCTTGGCCACAGGCTTGCAAAAGTTGTGCGAGTTGCCGCCCCAGCTGTCGACGGTGAGGTAGAGATGGTGAGCAGTGATGGTGGCAGCGACGGTAGGACCGCAGGCCTCGACGGCAGCGACAGCAGCAGCCGAGGTGCAGTGCTCGAGGATGATGCGCAGCTTGGGGAACCGGCTGTGGAGGTCGGCAAGCGTGGGCAGGAACTTCTCCTCGGCATTGAGCACGTGGATGCCGTGGCCTGACGGGCACTCGCCGTGCAGGTTCAAAATCATGTCGTGCTTCTCCATCTCGGCAAATGTGGGGTAGAACGGCTCGTACGACGACACTCCGTGCTCCGAGTTGGTGGTGACACCGGCCGGATAGCACTTGACGCCGGTGATTCCGGCCTTGCTGGCTGCTCTGATGACTTCAGGTGTGATCTTAGGGCTCAGGTACAGACTCATGAGGAAGGTCGTGTGTGGAGCCAGCTTCTGCAGCGACGCCTTGTACTGCAGCACCGTGTCGGGATCCGTGAGGGGAGGCACGAGGTTGGGCATGACGTAGACAACAGACACTCCGCCCTCGCGGATTGTCGGCGTCACAAGAGCCTTCATGTCGCCATCGCGCAGGTGGACGTGGAAATCGCCGGGACAGCCGAGATCAATGGATGTAGACATTGTAGGTTGTAGGCATCGCAACTGTGGGGGTGAATTTTTGTCGACCTCAGCCGCGCGTCACCATATCAGCCGCTCTCTCAGGGGTTATGCCGAACTACCACTCGTCAAGGCTGCTAATGAATGCTAATGAATGGCTAATGAATGAAGCCTGGACGACTCTGGTCCGGTATTCACAGTTTCAGCGTGCAGGTCTAACGTTCCGCGTGACTAGCCGTGACTGCGTCTATTCGGTCCCGTGTGTTGTGTATTTCGGACAGGATTCGTCCGTTGACATTCCATGCACCCAACGTGCTAAACCCGGACGGCAGCAAGATTGCCGGGTTGCCCTTAGCCTCCGCTTACACTGGCAGGACCGGAGTTTAATGAGCGCGCACGGGGGGTTACAGGCCGTGGGGAGACGCGGTTAGGGCGATGGAGCGCACCCCTCCGGAGGGTAGGGGTGGGGCAGGCAGTGGGGGATCGAATGGTACAGAAACCCGGGTATATAAGGAGCAACGTGCCAGGATCGTTTTGTTGACCTTCTCGTCAATTGTAACTCATTCCATTACAACCCACCATCAAAAATGTCCAAGACGTCTCTGGATCTTCTCAAGGAGAGCGGCACTACTGTCGTCACCGACACCGGTGAATTCGAGTGTGAGTATTGTAGTACCCGTCGGGTGCTGTCGGCTCGTTGAGTCCAAATTTGCAACCTTCTGGCTGCTGCAAATTTGGCTGCCAATTGCAATTGCCCTCCACCTTGCAACGCTAACCCAGCCATTGCCAAATACAAGCCCCAGGATGCCACCACCAACCCATCGCTGATTCTGGCTGCTGCCAAGAAGCCTGCCTACGCTGCTCTCATTGACAAGGCCGTCGAGAAAGTCAAGTCCGGCAGCGGCACCAAGGAGGAGAAGGCTGCCAAGGCCCTCGACCTGCTGCTCGTTGAGTTCGGTACCGAGATCCTCAAGATTGTGCCCGGCCGTGTGTCGACCGAGGTTGACGCCCGCCTGTCGTTTGACAAGGAGGGCACCATCAAGAAGGCCCTCGAGCTCATTGAGCTCTACAAGGCCAATGGCATTGCCAAGGAGCGTGTTCTCATCAAGATCGCCTCTACCTGGGAGGGTATCCAGGCTGCCCGCGAGCTCGAGGCCAAGCACGGCATCCACGTCAACCTGACGTTGCTGTTTTCGTTTGTCCAGGCCGTTGCTGCTGCCGAGGCCCACGCCACCCTCATCTCGCCCTTTGTCGGCCGTATCATGGACTGGTACAAGGCGTCGACTGGCAAGACCTACGAGTCGCACGAGGACCCCGGTGTGCACTCTGTCCAGAAGATCTTCAACTATTACAAGAAGTTCGGCTACAAGACCATTGTCATGGGCGCCTCGTTCCGCAACACTGGTGAGATCAAGGAGCTTGCTGGCTGCGACTTCCTGACCATTGCCCCCCCTCTGCTTGAGCAGCTCTACAACTCGACTGAGGCCGTCCCCAAGAAGCTCAACGCCGAGACTGCCTCGGCTCTTGACCTTAAGAAGGTTTCGTACGTCGACAGCGAGGCTGCTTTCCGTTTTGGACTCAACGAGGATGCCATGGCCACTGAGAAGCTCTCTGAGGGTATCCGCAAGTTCTCTGCTGACTGCGTAACCCTGCTGCAGCTGCTCGAGTCTAAGGTCTAAATGTAGTTAATAATACGCGATTTTGGTGAAGCCATGAGTAGATTGAGTTGCTATAGAGACTGAAATTGTAGAGCTGATTATAGAGACTGAGAATATAAAGGCTGAGATTGTAGAGGACTGCCTATTGTGATGCGTGCTAACCGCGTAGAACCCATTTATCCGGCTCTGTGACGAATCAGCGCAGGCGTGCATGCGGGGAAAATCAGGGGTAAACGGCTGTACCACGCATACTGTAGGCGTAGCTGGGCATATTTTAACCGGAGAATCAAGAAAGGGGCAACCCAGAAGAGAATGAGAACATCGGGCTGTCGTTTATGCGGTAATAGCGGCGTGTGTGATCTTTGATCTGCTTGGCTCGTGCTCTAGCTGCTAATGCGGCTCCTACACGAGCGCTAGACTGCTTCAGTATCTAGTAGACTACAACTCCTATTAGCATCAGTAGTCTCCACCTTCAAGTAGTCCCCACCTTGAAGTAGTCTCCACCTTGTAGAACCACCCAAAGTCAACAAACTTGTACAGATGTATTTGTACGAAGTCACTTGTACAATCGCCGTGTGCTCACCATGGGCGATCCATTAGGGGTATGCTATGCAGGCCCTGAGGTGATCCACGGCACTGTACACCGGAAAAACCTCCACAAGTCGTGAAATTACGTTCTCCATATGATCTGTAGCCTGAAAATTGACCTGACGTCGACTCAACAGAATTGACGATTGATTCTACAGTTAACGCCTATCTGGGGTGTCTATCTGGTGCCTGCTAGGTCAGGCGGCACGGCTTAAGCCTTGTGGGGACTACTGCATTGATGGGGAAAAATTGTGTCAGTTAGTGTCTTACCAGTTGCCTCCAGCGCCAGACTCCTTTTCTGTCAACTCAGCATGAGCCTTGAAACTGTCGTCAAGTACAGCTCTCGCGGAGCGCTGTTGGCGTTTGTGATGGGCTACTTTGGCTGGATTAAGCCGTTGCAGTTCTACTCACGCATGCTTGTGTACCTCCTGCTCATTGTCTTTTGTGCGCTCTACGGAGCCACCGCATCCATTGTTTTGACACTGATTGGAAAGCAGGGCCTTTCTCAGTGGACGACCGCCCGCGTCTTCTACTCGCTGTGCCGAGCCTTTCTTGGCATCAACGTCGTCATCCGAAACTCAGACAAACTGACCGTTCGCCCAGCGGTGTTTGTGTCGAACCACCAGTCGGAGCTCGACGTTCTGCTTCTGGGTGCCTTTTTCCCCAAGTACTGCGCTGTTACCGCTAAGCGTGCCCTCAAGTACTACCCGTTTTTGGGCTGGTTCATGACCCTCAGTGGATCGGTGTTCATTGACCGTGCCAACCGCGATAACGCGCTCAAGGCCTTTGAGTCTGCTTCCCGCCGAGTCAACCGCGAGAAACAGAGCGTGTTCATGTACCCCGAGGGTACCCGCTCATACTACGAGAAGCCGGGCCTACTGCCATTCAAGAAGGGTGCTTTCCATTTCGCCGTACAGGCCCAGGTGCCCGTGGTGCCCATCGTCACGTCCAACTACTCGCAGATTGTCAGCTTCAAGCAGCGCCGTTTTAATTCAGGCACCATCGAGGTTCAGGTGCTCGACCCAATTGAGACCAAGGGGCTAGAAGCCAAGGATGTGACTGGCCTTTACGATACTGTTTTGAACCGTATGACCGAGACCGTCGAGACTCTCGGCTACGGCCAGGCCCCTCCCAAGTCCGCGTAATCCATTGCGAATGTTGACGGCCTGTCATTCCCAGTACTTCTAAATGTCTTGAGTCCTCTACTGTTGTCCTCTACTGTGTCCTCTACTCCTCTCATGCATATATCATATATGATTCCTACCTAGTCGTAATCATTAATCGTGCGCAGGGCAACGTCTAGTATCTAGTCCAATCGCTCCAGGATGCTGGCGACACTCCACTCGAGAACTGCTGCCAAGTCGCTGGAAACATCAGGTGGCATGGCGATGTCGAGCGACTCGGCCTCGCGGGACAGCGGGCCGTCGACATCGCCATTCTCAAACAGATACGACATGTACTCGACGTAGCTGGGCCACACGACGTCGTCAAAATAGCCCGGCGGGTCCTGCCAAAAGCCCTCAAGAGTCACATAGCCTGCACGCGCAGCACGCCGCTGTTTGAGCACTTCGCGGGGTGCCCGCAGAAGCAGCTTGATGTCAAACTGGCTCAGAGCAGCACTGCCCTTCTGGTATAGCATGATACCGTCTAAAAGCACAAACTGAGTGTGTGGGTTGGCACCGGCAGCGAGCCGAAGCTCGATCTTTCGCCGCAGCTCGTCCTCAACCGCCTTGGGCACAGAGACGTTACCGAGCTCGTTCTTCTCCTCTTTCGACACATATCGTGAAGGCGTCTCGCCCGTCGCGTGGATATCTGCCATCACCTGAGAAAGTAGCTCCATGTCAAAGGCTTCAGGACAGTCCCAGTTGGCTAGGCCCTTGGCAGTCCGTGGGATCTCGTCATCTGGCTTGTAGAAGTCGTCCTGATATACCAAAATGGCACCCGGAAGAATGGACTTGAGCAGTCGCGCCACAGTCTGAGTTAGCTTTCGTCACACGGTGCCACCGTAACGCTTACGCTCTTGCCGGAGCTCGACGGCCCACTCAACGAGATGATCTTTATCCTACTCATGTCTCGTTATCCGTAGTGTTATCGGATCGTCTACAAGTGAATTCTCGGTTGTGCCGTGCCCTGCATATAAAGATTAGCGGGGAAGCCGGGGTCTCAATAGAAGCTCAAAGAGAAGTCGAACAGAACAAAATGAGGCTTGACAAGCGTAAACGGGCTTTTATAAGCCAAAGGTCCACTTGTATTTCTCCTGAAGGCGATTCCATATGAGGATTCATCTTTTATAGTCCTCGCTACCGGTAGTGTGACAACTTACCCAATGCGGCCAGTTGAGCTCCAGACATAAACACTTGCACAGACCAGACTTTCACAAACTAAACATACACACACCAGTACACCGATCACACCGATCAAAGGGACTTATTCATCATCTGTACAGTCCCTGTTACTTCCGTCTTCTTTTTTAATATCTGTTACTTGGCTGCTGGCTACTGGATTTAGCTCCAGAACGGCTGAGTCAAATTTCACCGCACAACTCTGCTTACCCATCTATACACCACAATGTCTGACCCCATCAACGCCAACCCCACGGTTCTCGAGCTCTCCGACCTCCCTCGACGGGCCAGCGACGATTCGTTTACTCAAAAGGGCCTCAAAGACAGCCTTGTCGCCTTTCAGGATCCCGTTTTCGCTCTGTCTCTGTTTGCACCCGACCTGGGCTCACACGCTACTGTCGACGAAGATGCCGCCGTCCCGGGCCTAACCAGCGACTCTGACTCCGGTGACGAGTCAGAGCCTATCGATGCACAGGAAATCTACGACCTCATCTCGACGATCTCGGATCCCGAGCACCCGCTGACTCTCGGCCAGCTTGCCGTCGTCAACCTGCCCCACATCACTGTCGTCGACTCGGGAAACCGTGACGAAATGGCCGAAGTCAAGGTCGAAATCACCCCTACCATCACCCACTGCTCCCTCGCTACACTCATTGGTCTCGGTATCCGCGTACGACTCGAAAGATGCCTGCCTCCTCGCTACCGCATCACCATTTTAGTGCGTGAGGGAACACACCAGAGCGAGAACCAAGTCAACAAGCAGCTCAACGACAAGGAGCGTATTGCCGCTGCCTGTGAGAATGAGCAGCTACTGGGCGTCATTTCCAATATGCTGTCTACCTGTGTCTAGCGAGGCTACTGTTACCAGACTGCCCGGCTCCAGCCTCTGACTAACTCGGCATTTGCAGCCGTTCCGCCGAACTCGCACTTTTCCATCTACACAACTCCCTCAGGCGTCTGGACCGGCTGCCAATTGACCGCGCGATTGACGACTGTTAGTTTGCATCTCCATATACTCGCCATGACTGTGAAGCTGATTATCGACACGGATCCAGGGGTGTGTTTCTTGGCTCAACTCGAGGCGTAGCTAACCTAGGTCGACGACGTACTCGGCATTTTGCTGGCTCTCCGGTCGCGCAACGTCGAGATCCCGCTCATCTCGCTGTGCTTTGGCAATTGCGACACAGTCAACTCGCTCCGCAATATCCTGTCGGTGTTTTACGTTCTCGACGCCGAGAACGCGTTCCGCAAGACTCTCGGAGATAACGAACCCTACACCACTCAGCGGCCCATCGTCTCCGTGGGTCTCACCGAGGCTCTCGATGGCACAGAGGAGGATGCTGCTGATATCCATGGCTCCGATGGTCTTGGAAACGTGCACACGCTTGCGCCCGAGTTCACTGCGCCGGCAGAATGGATCCGCATGTTTGACTCTGACGAATCCGTCGAGGGCGAGCTAGGTTTCGTCCCTTCACGCAAACCGGCATACCTCGAGATCCTGCGCGTCCTGGCGGACAATGAGCCAGGAACAGTGGTCATTTGCGCCACTGGTCCACTGATGAATCTTGCTCGAGCTGCCGAACTCGACCCGGCAACATTTGCCCGAGTCAAGTCAATTGTCAGCATGGGAGGTGCTCTCACTGAGCCCGGTAATGTGACTCCGCTGGCCGAATTCAACGTCTTTTCTGACCCCATTGCGGCCGCACGTGTGTACTCACTAACGGCTTCGCGGCCGGAAACGACGCTGCCTCCTGGCTCCCCACAGGCTCTGCTTGAATTTGCTCAGCACACGAAGAACCGCCGGATACCTCTTATACTTGTTCCTCTGGATATCACGCTTCAGCACTTGCTCAGTGAGTCCACGTTCCAAGAAAAGGTGAAGCCGCTACTCGCCGTAAAATCGCCTCTCGCGCAGTGGATGAACGTGTGGATGAAGACGTCGTTTGACATCATGCGTGCCATCCAGGGCCCCGGCGTCCCGATTGATGTCCAGTTGCACGATCCTCTCGCGATGTGGTACGCCATTACCGAGGAAACACTTGAGTGGACTCTGGAGCGAGACCTCGACATTCGAGTCGAAACGAAGGGTGAATGGACTCGCGGTGGCCTTGTCATTGACCGCCGTGGACGAGCTCGTAGGACTACGCAGACTTCCCACGATCGTGGTGACTGGCTTTGGGAGTCGGCGGGAAACCGGGTCCACGTATGTGTCAGGTCTCCTGCTGGCAATGGCCCAGGCTTTGGTCGTGAGCTGATAAACGTCATTTTTAGTTAGAGTAATGAGGAGCTACCATTGGCGAACGTCAATCTGGCCAGTCCATTACGGATGGCCGCTTTTTCAGCTGGTGGAATTGATTCTAAATATTCTGAAGTGCTGACGTGCTGATTTAGTATTCATGTTAAACGGAGGTCTTAGGCCGGTGCAGCCGCATGAAGGTGGTTCGGATTGATTTTCATACTTCACCATCTCGCATTCAACTTGCAACAAATGATTCTCAGGAGGGCGCTATTAAGGCCCTTGCCATTATGGCATATGAGGTTCGTGTCGACTGTGCGTGGTACTGACCCATTCACGGCATTCTCGGCTCACCCGCTTGACGTGTCGTCGCTCAAACAGCGGATCGAACAACACATCCTAGCGGCACCCGCGGCAGTCGACAGAAGTACCGTGCTGGCGGCTCTTCAAGCGTGCAGTTCGCTGGAGGCTGCTTTCAGCGTCTCGAGTTCTCCATCATCGCCACTGCCTGAAACACCAATCGATGAAGCGCGTTCAGTGCTCCAGACGCTGCTCGACAGTGACAAAGTCAACCTTGACATTCCTCTTCTCAAGGACTACTTCAGGCTATCTCCACCGCCAGCAACCGACGCTACTGTGGAAGTCGTTCGCCATTATAACAACCAGCTTGGTGCCGAAACAATTCCACAATCGATGTCGCTGATTCCCTTTCGAAGGGCAGCGTACAATGCCGAGTTCGAGTCTGCTCTGGCCCTTCTCGACGTAACGGTCGGCTCCAACAGCCTGTATCCCCAATATATGCGTTCAAAGGGGCGCAAGTACCTGGCCAGCTATGCTGGTGTTGCTGGCCTCGTTGTGGCAGGTGTCGAGACGTTTGTGCGCAGCGGCATTATCGGCGAATGGCCGCTTGAGTCGACCTTCATGCTCCACTGTGCCGTGCTGACGTATCTCGGTTCACTGTCCGTCTACGCTGTGCTGGCGTCGGCAGGTCGCCTGTCGAACTCGGGCGACGTGCTGTCGTGGTCGAGCGGAACCAAGTCCCTGTATAAACTAAGACATGCTGCCGAGATGCGCATGGCCTCGTTACTGGCCAGCGTGAACAGCTCTCTGCCTGAAAACCAGGGAGAATGCTCAGTGCATATGATCAAGGAACTACAGAACCGCCAGATGCAGCCCGTGGAGATTGAACAGGAGACTATGATGAAGGAATACTGGGCCCGAGGTGGTGAAGGTTTCGAGTGGGTTGAGCCTGACCAAGATCCAGCAGAGATTCTCTGGCGTCACAAGATGGAGCTGGCCAAGTCGGAGCGTATCGGTTCGCCTTTTACTCGCGACCCCACCGTCGACACATCTAAGTGGACTGACGATGTCGTGCAGCAGCGCACTCTTCCCCATGCCTCACTCGTCGACACTGGCGATGCCACGCTACCACCCCCTCCTAACGCGAAGGGTCTACCTGAAATTTGAGATGTGGGTATATACTTGGTTTCTCGGCTGTACTGCCCGAGCCCCGGAATTGTAAATAAATACTGCATTACCATACTAGTGCTATGCCTATATGTACAAGAGAGGAGACACAAACTACACAATTTGTTACCGAAAGATCGGTTTGGGTTCAGATCCTCAACTGTAACCATTCACTCTTCGATAGCCTCACCCTCCTCATGGTTCGGCCTCACAAACAGCGCGCCGTTCTTGACAGTGATATGAACCGTCTCATTACCCCGTATAACACCCTTGAGCAAATGCATAGCCAGAGGGTTGAGCAGCTGCTTTTGGATCAACCGGTTGAGAGGTCGGGCTCCGTAGAGCGGGTCGTAGCCCTTGTCAACAAGCCAGAGCTTTGCCGGCTCGTCCACATCAAGTTGAATGCGGCGTTCGAGAAGGCGCTCCTGAACTTCGCCTAGTCGGATATCCAAGATATCTTGGAGAGACTTCTTGGAAAGTCTATTGAATACAATCACATCGTCCAGGCGGTTGATGAATTCAGGCGGATAGTAGTGCTTCATTGTGTCGAGGACCTTGAGCTTCGTAGCGTCGCTCACCTTGCCACTCTCATTCTGCAACTCTGTATCACTGACAAGGATATCCTGGCCAATGTTACTCGTCATGACGATAATGGTGTTCTTAAAGTTCACCTTGCGACCCTGGCCGTCAGTCAGTTGGCCCTCGTCAAGTACTTGCAACAGGAGTTTCGAAACATCTGGGTGCGCCTTCTCAAACTCGTCGAAGAGCACCACAGCGTAAGGCTTTCGGCGCACAGCCTCAGTCAACTCGCCACTTTCCTCGTA
Organism: Sugiyamaella valdiviana; assembly: GCA_030570555.1. Taxonomy (NCBI): domain Eukaryota; kingdom Fungi; phylum Ascomycota; class Dipodascomycetes; order Dipodascales; family Trichomonascaceae; genus Sugiyamaella; species Sugiyamaella valdiviana. The sequence goes on from JAJLWF010000001.1 coordinate 1,231,839, forward strand.
ACCAACATAGCCAGGTGGAGATCCAATAAGACGAGCCACGCTGTGCCGTTCCTGGAACTCGCTCATATCGAACCTGACAACTGAACCTTCGTCGTCAAATAAGAACTCGGCTAAAGCCTTGGTAAGCTCCGTCTTACCAGTACCTGTAGGACCCAAGAACATGAAGCTGCCTACAGGGCGCTTCTCATTCGTAAGACCGGCTCGTTGCAGGTGAACAGCATCCGAGACAGCTTTGATGGCCTCATCCTGGCCAACAACGCGCAACTTAATAGCATCCTCCATGTAAAGGATTCGGTCCTTTTCACCCTTCATCAGTGAATCCGTCGGAATACCCGTCATTCTTGAAATGACCCGTGCGATATCGTTGGAAGTCACTGACTCGTGAAGTAGTGCATTGGTTTTCTCACCTTCCTTGGGCAACTTTTCCTGAAGTGATGGAATCACCGAATATTGTAGCTCGGATGCCCGGGCAAACTCGCCCCGGTGCTGTGCAATCTCCAAGTCGATACGGGCCTGCTCAAGCTGCGACTTCGCATCCTTCACTTCATCCAGCACCTTGCGCTCCTTCTCCCAAACCTCGTTAAGGCGTACGACTTCCTCTTGTTTGAGCTTCAGATCCTGCTCCAATTTCTGTCGACGCTCCGTAGAAATCACGTCGGTCTCTTTCTTGAGAGACTCGAGTTCGATCTGGATCGTCATTATTGACCTGTCCAGCTCTTGGATGCTGTCAGGCTTGCTTTCATGCTGCAACCGAAGTGCGGAGCATGCCTCATCGACAAGGTCAATGGCCTTATCAGGCAGGTATCTGTCAGTGATGTACCTATTGGAGTAAGCTACAGCCGTGACCAGAGCAGAATCAGTAATTCTCACTCCATGGTGGACTTCATAGCGCTCCTTTAAGCCTCGCAGGATGCTGATAGCATCTTGGACCGTCGGCTCCTCCACTAGAACAGGCTGGAATCGACGAGCAAGGGCAGCATCCTTCTCGATGTACTTACGGTACTCATCAATGGTAGTAGCACCGCAACATTGTAGCTGCCCACGCGCCAGCGCTGGCTTCAGCAGATTCGAAGCATCCACGCTTCCTTCACTCTTGCCGAGTCCCAGAAGTATGTGCAATTCGTCAATGAACAATATGACCTTGCCGTGTTCTTGCTCAAGTTCCTTCAGAACGCTCTTGAGACGCTCTTCAAACTCTCCGCGGTATTTGGCACCTGAGATGAGGCTACCGAGATCCAGCGAGACAACCCGCTTATCCTTCATCGAATCTGGCACTTGGCCTCGCGCAATTCGTTGGGCGAGGCCTTCCATGATTGCCGTTTTTCCAGTACCAGCAAGACCAATAAGAGCAGGGTTGTTTTTAGTACGTCGGGATAGGATCTGAATTGTGCGGGTGATTTCCTTGTCCCGCCCAATGACCGGATCCAGTTTGCCCTGTTGGGCCAGTTGTGTGAGATCAGTTCCAAACTTCTCCAGGGGGTTCTGAGCCTCGTCTTCTTGCTGGAACCGCATTTGATTCGGTCCCCCCGGACCGGAAGGGCCCGAGGGTCCAGTGGCGTATTTTCTAACGTTTGAAATCGAAGGTATCGCCACAGACCGCAATACTGAACCAGATGAGATCAACGGAGATGGTACTAGCCTCACAGAGGTGGGAACTCTAGCGAGCACCCGGCCCCTGCTAGCAGCCCGCGATGCTCTAGCAACCAGCTGTCTGCTGCTCATCATAGAGTCAATTACAATTCGGATATACAGTCCTCCTTTCTACCATTGAGCTGTTGCGGATCACGCATACTTATAGTCCCTGCGTCGAACCATATGATAGGGTAAGGTCAACGTCGATGATTCGTGAGACTTCTAGAAATCTGGGGACATCTTTAGTGAGGTCACCAGACGAAAATACCAAAACCAAAATACATCAGACATAAAAACAAATACCAACTCCCTAGATAAATAATAGCAAATAAATATAGTCCCAGTCAAAGACTAGGACGGCCCAGCGGCGGTCTTCTCGTCCCAGTAGTCACCGTCGTCGAAGCCAGGTAAGCGCTGGAACACTGGCGGGTCTTCTGGTCCAGCAGCATCTTCCAAAGGAGCAGATCGCTCTGGCTCAATGTTCTCAGAACCATCAGCTGTTGTTGAATTGGGTACCGCAGATGTTTGAGGAGGGGCTGGATCATAGATGTCTCCATCATCATCTGCGATTTCATCGATTGTCACCTTCCGGACAGGATGGATATAACGTTTCACCATTTTGTTACCAGCAGGAACATGTCGTACTCTCGAGTGGGTTATAATAACGTCTTCGGGCAGATCATTGCTCGGAGCAACGTCATTTCCGGAAGTCACCCCGGTGTTGGGTCGAGCCTCACCCCGAGGCATGCCTGAAGAACCATCCGAAGAGCTTGTCCACAAACTGACAGGGCTGGCGGCCATTCCCAGTAGACGATCCCACGTCTCAGGAAGCTGAAAAATAGATGCCAAGTACGGAATTCGATCGAAAGTCCTACCAAGTAGATGCCTCGAATCGCGATTGAAGGATTTCTTCTGAAACTGTACATCATCCTTCGTGCCACCAGTTGCACTACTTCCAGTCCCCGATCCAGCATCCGTGGTGTCGGCATCGCTCGAAAATGAAGGCTTTCGCCGGGTCGCGTTGAGCCGTGTTACCATCTCATCTTCATACACTGGGCGACCCATGACTCCGTTCATTTGCTCCTGCTTCTCAAGTCGCTCGATTGAATCGAGCCAATCCCAGAGAATAACAGCGGAGCAAGCGTTCGCAACAAACGCACAATACACTGCCCAAAACATTATCCACCGACCAGAACATAGCCCCATGAATATCAGTGGAGACACTAATGAAATCAAAGAGAGGAACGCACTCATCCAGTTGCTCCTGCAGTAAGCGTAGCGACGCTTGCGGAGAGAGAATATGAACATGCAGGTAGCATAGGTGAAAGCAAGAGCGATCTCGAATGAATAAGCAAGAATCAACCACGGATTGGACTTGGTATTGAGCCAAGGTTGTGTCCGACCCAAGCCGGGATGAGCAAAATAGCCAACACACCAAAATATCACCTCCAGAGCCAACAGGATGATGCCGATAACCCGGACCATGGCAATCTCCGATGGCTTACTGAACATGCGAACTGCAATCTGGAGATGTGCTATCCACATGATCGACTGTATGACGATCTGGGGAATCTGGAAGCTCGTAGAGCCCATGACTTCTAGGCAAAGCTGGTCCGAATCCTGGTATCCAAGTCTGTACTGTCGTTCTAAATAGACAGACGTCCGCCATAGTGTGGCTGTTAGCACACACGCCACAGCAGTCATAGAGAGTTTTTGCAGAAAAGGTCTTCGCTTCCTCGAAACGACGAGTAGAAGCAGTAGTAGCCAAGCAAGGGCCACAACCCCGGATAACGTGTAGACGACAGGCGAGATGCTCCCGTAGAACGGTGCTCTCTTGTCGTAGAAATGTGCCACACTCTCGGTGATATTCGTCAGCGTGGCTGAGGAGGAGTTTGACCCGCAGCCGACATAAAAGATGGCCGAGTTGGTGATGGTCAGGTTAGTGTTCCTCGATAGGTCAACCTTGCCGTGGGACGGGTCTGTATCGCTTAACATCAGCGTTCCCACCGGGAACGAGAATGTACCACATAGTGACAAGGTCGATATGTTGTCGTACATTTCTCCGGTTTCATCCCCGAAGAATAATATGGGCCCGTGGCCACTCATTGTGCCAACGATGGAACAAGCTGTAAGGCGGAGACAGAACTAAAATACCCCAGTTCGCCCTAACCCACTAATTAGCGCTCGGATCTACCGTTTCTATCAGATCGAGATCTAAAACCGCCAGAATATTTGGTATAGATCCATTTAACCTCGATATGGAAGCTTCGTTGTGTTGGAATAGTTATCTCCTATGATGCAACTTTCTCCAAGTCTCCATCAGTAGACCCTCTACCTACATCTCTTCGTATCCAGATCACGTGCACATCTGCAGTTGATCTTGCGGTCGGACCAGATGAAGAAGCCTGAGCCAACAGGGCAACAACATAACTCGACATGGATATTTGAAGTATGGGCTGAGGATATTAGCTGAAATATCGAAAACGAACAAACGTGCTTTCAGACACTCACTACCTTGAACTTGGTCTGACGATACAGACTGCAGCCGCACATATTGTATGTACATGCACGCAACGGCGGGTCGTGTGGTAATTACCGGTTGACTTCCCTCTATTTCATCTTCTTAACATTTACCTCCCCCTCCCGGGCTCAATGGACCAGCACGTCAAGCTGCTGTTTGAGGAGGGGAAATACTCACAATGCTGGGACATCCTTTCGCGAAAAATCGACGCGTCGCGTCGTATCTCCAAGCCAGAGCTGGTGCTCCTCCATGACTCGCGCTCGGCATGCGCTGCGAAGATGGGCCGCATTCCGAATGCTGTGCACGATGCAAAGACCATGATCTCGCTAATTCCATCAGATCCGAGGGGATACTTGAGACTCGCGAAGATCTGCTCAGGGATGAAACGGCCCACGGAAGCTGTGCGGGTACTCGAAGATGCGTACCGCAAATATGGCGCCATGGCACGCAAAGATCCGCTGTGGGGAACTGTCAGGAGTAACATTGCCAAACTGAAAGTGTCTCTTGGACGCGTGGGACAGTGCGACCCTCTTAGAGTGCTTCCCTATGACGTTGTCATTGATGTTCTCAGTCCCCTCAGCACTGTGGAGCTTCTGAGACTACGGCGTGTCTCCAGGACGTGGAGGCAGGCGATAGAGGGCTGCATCTATCTGTGGAGAAGGCAGATAGATTTCACGAAACAAACAACTGCCGCACACTTGACTCGACTGTCGGTGTCGACAGTGGTACGTTGTATCGGCTTTGCAGAGCCAGGCATGCGCAAGGGCGTCCCTGCCACGGTCAACGTCTTGTCCGCTCCTGTGCGTGGGACTCAAAAGTGCTCCGCACTTGTCAACGGACTGGCGGCACTGCGCAATGTCAAGTTCGGGAGCCTGAGTTTGTCTTTGCTCGACAATAATACGTGCCAGCGCTTCGCTAGTTGTATTGGTCAAGGTACTATTGTCGTTGATAATCTTGAGGTCCGCGTTCAATTCACCGATGCTTTACCACTTTTTGCATCGCAGGCAGATATGGAATCTTTGAAGATTGTTGTAGCAGAGTACGATCCCTCAGATGATACAAGAATCCGTGAACTTATTAACTGGAAGAGCCTTGAACCGCGCAGTCGATTGGAAAGGTTCACGTTCAAAGATGGTGCTGCTAAACGGACCGAATCAGAAGTAAGGCATCTCGTTACTTTCCTCCTTGAGTCATGCCAAAACCTGCGCGATGTTGAACTTGAGTTTGCAGCTGCGAATCCAGTTGAGCCGATCTCGCTCTCTGTCGGCGACATTCTCAACCACTGGCCTCAGTTGCAGAGTCTGCGTTTAGCAGGTGGTGGACTGCGATTTGTTGGTCTGGCAGACTGTCCTCCATTACTTCGGGTGCTCCATCTGAGTAGATGTTCGGCAACACTCGGACCGCGACCACCTCAGAGCAGGGGCGATTCGTTGAAGGTTCTTAAGCTGAAGGAGATAAGTGTAATCGACTGTGGCACCAACGGCCGACTTTTTTCGCTCATGGCGAAAATGCGTCTGGCGGAACTGGAAACTCTGATAATTGATGCCTCGGTGGGCAGCGCTCTTGAAGTGTTTCTGAATCACTGCCCCAAATTGGTGGAGCTTGATTCGGGAACTGTAATGAACGACCAAACAGTTCGTAATATTGGTACGTGTTGTCCTGCATTAAGACACGTGGATGTCAGTTCAAGCATGGTCACTGGTGACGGAATGCGTCGCATGTCCGAAGCAGGTATCAAGAATATTTATTGTCACGACTGTCGGGTCTCGACTGCAGACCTGTCGTGGCTCAACAACCAAGGGGTCGTGCTCCATTTCGGACAACATGAGCATATCCCGTCTTACGAATGAATGTGATATTGAATTCTGTACTGTTTTCCAGTTTGTGTAGCGACGATAGATGCGAAGCTGATGGCTTTGGATCTCAGAAAGTTGTCGTCCACTCCTTCTGCGGATATTTTCTCTAAGCGGCAACTTTTGCAACGTTGGGTCTAGTGGTGTAACGGTTATCACGTCTCGTTCACATCAAGTGAGCTTAAATCCGAGGAGGCTCCGAGTTCGATTCTCGGCTGGATCACATTTTTGCTATTTAGACCATTAACTGAGTCAAGAATTGTCTTTTTGCGCTCAGCATGTAGATCTAACAGGATCCAATGCCTATATTATTCGGAGTATTACTATTTTTTGAATCTGTTGCTGTTTACTTGGCTCTGCTTCGCAGGATTTGGTCGCAACGACGTACGGCTCTAATTTTTATATCCAGATCTGCTGGTCAGAATTGTACATACTGCCATGCAGCAGAAAGAGCACCGGGATCTGTGCGCGGTCTTAGCTGCGTCTGAGACGAAGCTCAAGAGTTGGGAGTCTCAGGTTCGCAATGACCGGGTACCACCTCGTCACCTGGAAGAGTCTTCCGTCGCTGCTTTGGCCGATGTAGCCAAACTGGTACATGCGCATACTACAAGGGTGGCTCTAGCCTTCAAGCCTCCTATAACGATCGATGCTGCCAATAAGAGCATTGCAGAGACTCTCGATCTTGTACCGGGCCCACTGATGGGAGCGCTGGCAGGCCTGATTGAAGCAGAAGCGGAAGCTGCTCGTGAAGCCAAGAAGCAGAACCCAAAGTTTGTCGACATATTTGTTAGCGAGATGCAGGCCCGTGTGGGCGCAGTTATCGCGGCACTGAGAGAACTGACGGTCAAACTTCAGGCTGCTGTCGTTGCTGAGGAGCAGCTGTTGAACAACGAGCGTGCTCCGTCAGCAAACCCTCAGACGTCGTCTGATGTGTTAACGGCCGTGGGAATGCTGTGGGAAGCCTGCAATGCCATTGGCGCTGTGTGTGAAATGGGTAGATCTGGTCTTCTTAAATCCAAGATCAAGACCTACGGTGAGCTGCTACAGGACAGTCTCGAGGAGCTGTCCGAATGGATTGAATCACCCGACGATGTGGACATTGATCCATTTGGCTCTGAGCAAGATTCAAAGCCACTGCAGAATATTGACGAGCAGCTTGCTCTGGCAAAGATCTGGCACGAGAGCATCCGCCGGCTCTCCATATTATACCGTGCTGTATGTCCCAAGCGTGCAGAGAGCTTGAGCAGCTCAGATATCAATTTGCTATCCATCCATCTCGTCACTATGTCGGCGCAGATTGATGAGGTCGTGGCAGCTTTCTTTGAACGCCAGCCGCTCAACCGTGTACACAAGGAGATTGCTATCTTCAACAAACAAGTCCGCGAACTGCTTGTTATCATTGGTCGTGGTGCTGATGACAAGACCACGGCTCAGCTGACTATGTTTTCGGATAAGTTTTTTGACTCGATTGACTTTGACGCTTAATGAATCTACATGAATGCATTACCTGGAGAGGCACTAGGCTATCCTTGACCCAATCGGACATATCCCATGCTAGTTGTAGACAGCGAGTGACGTTTGACACGAGACAATGCAAGCACTAGGGGCCACGTCAATCCCAATCCTCGTCATTGTCTTCGTCGTCCGAGGCAGAGACCTTGTTTTTGCGCTGGTTGAGTGCTGCTGCTAACGCATCGGCGAGCGACGCTCCAGCACCAGGCGGGGCAGGCGTCGATGGAGCAGAGGGTGTCTCACCGCGTGCTTCCTGGAGTATGACAGACGGTTTGTCAAGCTGCGTCTTATCGACTCTACGCAAACTGCCAAGACCAGCACCACGGATAGACGCCAGTAAGGCATCGTGACCCGTATCTCCTTGAGGTAGTGGAGGAGCTGGACCATCTCCCATGGCTGGAGGAGGTGGGGGTGGTGGTGGTGGGCCACCGGGCCCGCCCGACATGGGAGGTGGTGGAGGAGGGGGAGGGGGGGCCCCAGAACCAGGTGGAGGTGGTGGTGGTGCGAAGCCAGCGGCTGGAGGTGGAGGTGGAGGTGGAACTCCTGCAGATGGCGGAGGTGGAGGAGGAGGAGTAGAAGCTGCAACTGGGTTCCGCGTTGGGGGCGGCGGCATGGTCATCGCTGGAGCTCTTGGTGGTGGAGGGAACGATGCAGCAGGAGGCGGGGGCGGAGGTGGTGACTGGGCCTGTCCATTGTAGTAAGGCTGCTGGGGTTGAGGAGGTAGTGGGGGAGGGACCGCTGCAGGACCGCGAGGAGGAGGGGCAGGGATTACTCTCGAGGGAGGGGGAGGTGGAGGTACACCGCCTCGTGCCGGAGGAGGTGGTGGACCTCCAACTGCCATTCTCTGAGGAGGAGGCGGGGGTGGCCCACCCGCTCGAGAAGGCAGAGAGGGGGGAGGAGGCACCGGGCGTCCGTTGTTGGTCGCGTAGGGATTGTAATACGGCTGCTGACCCGGAGGAGGCGGCGGGACGGGCCCGCGGGGTGGCAGCGATGGTCCTGGGCCAGGCGGAGGTGCGCCATACGTAGAAGGTGACGGAGCAGTAGCAGGAGGAGACTGACGCTGCACATTCTGGCCGATGAACGGCATGGGAGGTGGCACGCGATGAGTGGTTGGAGCGGGCGGTGCTGCCGCCGGCTCGACAGGATCTGGTGACGAATCCTTTGGGGGAGGGGGAGGCGGTGTCGGTGCTTCCTTATTATAGCTGGGTGGTGCTGGTGAAGAGGAACCTGCAGGAGGAGGTGGTGGTGGAGGAGCCTTTGCCTTTCGTGACAATGATACCTCGGATTGGCTGCCACTGCCACTGCCGGCACTGGCCACAGAAGCGGCTGTTGCCGACGAGTCGGAGCGCTTGCGAGCTTCAGGGACGTGCTTTCGTGGGATGGGCGGTTCGAGGCCCACGAGAGGGCCTCCCTGCTGCCGAATGTAGTCCTTGATGAACTCTCGGTTGTCAGCAATCATCTCCTCTGAAATGCCGGCCTGAGCGAGTTCTGCATAGAGACCTCTCCATTCCTCTGGCGGCTCGCCATCATAGTACACGATAGCGCCCTCCAGGTGTTTGCGACGACGAATCGAACCCGTGGGATCGCCGCGCGGACCTACCGGTGCTGGGGCGGCCTTGATCGTCTTCTTGAGCGCAATGGCATTCTTGTTGTTGACAGTCGCGCGCGAAGCATGCTTCTCTTTGCTGCCAACACGCTTGAAGAAGTGTGCCGCTTCGGACTCGTCCTCGAACAGCAGTCCGCCAAAGCACTCCTCCATCTCAAACGAGTGGAAGAACGAGCGGTCCTGGTTGTACTTGAAGTTGATGTACAGCTCCTGGTCCCAGATAACTCCCCTATGGCCCTTGTGTTAGAAATGTGTAAAGATACGAGAAGAGTCACCTATCATGGCTTGTCATGGCTTGTCCTTCGAGCGTACAGTGGAACTTGGCCGAAGTTCTTCGCGGCCAAGGGCAATTCTGCTCAATTCTCAGCTCAAGACACCGCTCAAATAGCACCACTCAAATACTTACCGAGATATCAACCAATTTAAAGAAGAAGGTGTTGCCTACAAGGTCATTGACAAGAGCAATGGCACCCCAGAGCCCAGTATAAGACCAGGTGTCGGGATCCGGATGTGTCACATACAGCCGGGCCACCGTGGCATCGACGATTTTGTTGGTGGCCTTGGGCACGGCCCGTTTGATTTTCTCCTTGTCGGCGTCCTTGAGCAGGCCCATGGTCGCAGGAGTCGGGAATGGCGAGCTACAAGGCGGTGTTGGTTAGAGACTGGAGTGCCGGGGCTCCACAGCCTTGGATGCTGGCTGGGGAGCGCGGCGGAGCAGGGCAGGGGTCGCGTCGAAGTACAAAGTTTGATGCTGAACAACTCACTCACCAAGACTAGCAAATACAATGTCTGGACGTCAAGGAGGAAAGCTCAAGCGTAGGTAGAGCGGTGTGTTTGGTGGCCAAGCTAACGAAGCGCTCAAGCAGGCCAAGAAGAAGGCTGACAACTTTGAGGATGACGAAGACAAGGCCTACAAGGCCAAGCAGAAGGCTGACGAGCAGGCCCGCAAGGATATGGCTGCCAAGGCCTCCAAGGGCGGTCCTCTTGTTGGCGGAGGAATCAAGAAGTGAGTGGAAAGATGGATCTAGTTGGGTACGCTGATCGCTAACACAAGGTCCGGCAAGAAATAGAGCAGTTAAATGAGAACCTATATGTGATTTTGATAATCTAGAGAATACTCTAGAGGGAACTAAGAGTAGATGAGAGAGAGAACTGAGAGTAGATGAGAGAAGCAGAGAAGCTCAGTGAGATAGCTGAGAAGTAGACTGAGAACAGACTTAAATGTATCCCAAGAGTAGGCGGAGACAGACTTGGCTGTGTACTACATCAAGAGTAGATGAACTAGGACCTCCATGGGCATCTGCTAGCGTATTGTGAATGGGTCTACGGATTTAATCCTAGAATGTACATACCTACTATGTTATCCTGAAGGTTTGTGATGTTGTCGCTATCTAGTATGACACTGATTCGGACAGTTCTACCACAGCCAGGTCGCATATGCGACAGTATATCAGACTACCTCTCTGGCCTACGTCTGGTGACTACAACGCCTGGTGACTACACGCCTGGTGACTACACGCCTGGTGACTACACGCCTGGTGACTACACGCCTACTGACTACACGCCTAGTGACTCTAGGCTACTTCTCCTATAATGAAAATGCATTCAATAGTACAGCCATGCTCATCCAGCGAGCATGGCATCGATGACTCCGTGCCGATCCCGGCTTCCACATAACTTCGTAGCTCGTAATTTACTTGGTCCGCTAAAACCACACATAGGGCGAGTGGTAAGCGTCATTGTGAGCATTTGCGCCTGGCGAACTGCCTCGACGGCGCGACCCTTGGGGCGACTCTAGCATCTGCGACTGTGGCATCGTGGCCAGCTCAATGAGGCTTGAGATGCGGTCCGTGCGGTTGGTCGGTGCGTCCGAGTTGAGCAAACCGAGCGAGACGAGGTAGCGGTGCAGCGCCTGCTCACTCTCGTCGTACGAGGGCAGTCGGTTGTCACCATACCACCACTCGTCCTCGTCGTCCTCGCCCAGCTCCTCTGCGGGTGGGCAGTAGCGCGGGGGCAGACATCTGCGCACCATATGCTCAAAGCGGATGTTTTTGATGAGTTTGAGAAACGACTCGCAGCGGGTCTGCGTGGAGAAGGGCATCGTGGCCACCATGTTGTCGCGGTAGCACACAAAGTACCAGACCCGCATCGTCGACTCGATGGCCTTGATACCAGTCAGGGCCGAGATGTCGACCGAGAAGCCGTCCTCGCTCTCCGCCTTGGGCACAAACACGATACGTTCCGAGGTCACATACACGACGCCGGGCTTGACGCCCTCGCCGAGCTCGTCTTGTGAGTTCTCGGTGATGGCCATCATGGTCGGATCCGGAAACGACGACGCAGACGAGACGCTGCAGCGACGGCACCGCAGGCGTTGCTGCTGGAGGCGCCAGTTCGAGGTGCGGAAGTTACTCTTCCGGTTGGGGAACCGCTGGAGCAGCACTTCGTTGGGCAGTAGAATGGGGATCTCGGATCCGCCTTTTGGCGTGGGGGGATCCCACAACAGCGCCGCTGGTTTGGGGGCTGTCAGCGGCGTGGGCAGCTCGTGTGCTTCGGTCGAGTCGGACGAGTCCCGGGACAGGCTCGGGGCCAGGTCATACGACGAGTCGTCAGAGGGACACGGACAAGTGCAGGGCACATCGAGGACTGGAGCTGCTGCCGTTGCATCACTGGCGCTCTTTGATCTCGACGCCCGCCGGAAGAACCGAGAACTGATCATCGTGGCAGGTAGTGAGGGGAGCGTAGCGGAAGGAAACTATCAGTGTCGACGCAGATTTCAAGGTCAAATGTCAGGAGAAAAAGGACATACGTAGCCAGCAGCCCAGGTGTGAAAGCGCAAGGTTTTCTTCTGCGGCTATTTAAGGTTCTCAATGGAGATCCAGATAGTCCAGGCGGAGAAGCAGGCAGGCGGTGGTGGAAAAGCGGGTTGTCAGGAGGCGAGGACAGTAACGGGCACAGACAAACACCGGCAGTAACAGATCAAGGGGGTTGAGAAACACAAGCGTATTTAACCTGGCAAGGTTTTGCCCACCTTTGATAACTGCCACAAAACAACCCCGCTATCGGACCTCACGTGAATTATGCAAGGCGGAGGGGGTAACGGCAGGGGCGTACCAGGGACTGGGTTTCAGCGGGAGCGGATAATGTGGCTTGACAGAAATGGCACTACAAAGGACACATGCTATGTGAGACGTAGCACCCCTTATATACTCGAGTTTGCCTCGTTTGACACGAGTGGTGTGTCATTTGGCTACCCCTCAATGCCACGAGCAGCCGCGCGGCGATAAGCAATCCTGCAGCCTGTATTATGTGCGATCTGGCGGGGGGGAGGGGAGGCCGCCCAGGTGTCCCCAGGTGTCCCCAGGTGTCCCCAGGTGTCCGAGTACACATTCCTCCGCGCGAGATTGACCAGAGCCTGCCAGTACCGGACTCTTTGTTCGATTCTTGCCCGAGTTTATCCCCAACAAGCTTGTTTGCCGCTTGTGGCCTGTTTACGGCCGGACTATCTGGATCCAGGCTAGGCCGGATCAACAGCCCCTGCCCTGGTGGGTTGAGCGCGCGCTCATTGGCGGACCGCCATTGCTGGGCTAGTGCGTCATTGCTACGATCCACCGCTCAACGACATATCTCCGTATGCGCTGCGCGGTATAGTAGTTGCAGCCCGTACTGCTGTCGTATCGAGCAGCCCAGGAGGCTCACAAGGAGAGATCCTATTGGCGAGCAATCGATGGGCACGCCAGGCCGGTGCCGTGCCCACGTCATCGATCGCGGTCCGCCAGTGCCGTCGTATGCGCTGCTCTGCCGCTACTTCCGCTCTGCTGGTCGGCACCGCTGGAACGGCACTGCCGGCTAAATGCCACGGCTTCATGCGACGTCAGTGCAACGCTACGGGGAGCGGCTGAATGCGCAAAAGAAAATAAGGCTGCCTAGATGCATGGACGTAAAGACAATATACTCCGTTCGGCTGTCAGATAACCCTGTAATGTAGTTCCAATAAAGGCGGCAAAAATTACGGCATCTACAGTAGTAAATAAATACCAGTAAATAAGATAACTACTAAATAGTGCGTACTAGAGTGCCTACTAAGTGTAGATTCGTGCTAGTGATATATCAGTGTAGTAGTGTAATACTGTAATACTGTAGAACTAACAGTGTTAGTACTACAGTTTTAGTACTAACACTGTACAATAGCTCTACCTAGCAGGTCATCCATTCGTAATAAATTAACTCCGTATGCAATATTAATACAATCTAGACACGCACAGGCCGTGTCGGGGACGACGACATCACGGGCGTCTCGTCAGTCCTCGGCTCCTCCGGCTGCTCCTCAAGCTGCTCCTCAGGCTGCTCCTGAGGCTGTACGGGCTTATGCTCCTCGGCAATGGTGCTCGGCACCTTTTGTTTCTTGGTCTTGCGCTTCTGCGGGTTGACGCCGTTGTGCTCGACGTGGTGGATATGGTCGTACCAGTACCCGGGAATGCGCGTTACAAATGTGCAGTACGTAACGGGGCAGTTGAAGTAGCCCTCGTCGTTGCGCGTCGACGTCACCTCAGCACCAACCTTGTACTCAATGAAGTTGGCGCCAGTGACAATGCAAGAAATGGTGGTAAAATGCTTGTTGTTTTTGTGTGTTTGGCGGTCGGCAATCGAGCGAAACAGCTCGCCGCACTTCCGGCACTTGTACGTCTTGACGTGGTGCTGGACCTTTTGATGCTGGCGAAGCTCGCTTGTGTTACAGAACCGGCTGCCACAGTCGAGACACTCGTACTCATGCTGCAGCTGTTGTGACTGCAGTTGTTGGAGTTCATGCATCTGTTGGGGGTGGTTGTTTTGGAACTTGATGTTCTTGTGCAAAATGGGGATCTTGACATAGTTGGCCAGCTGTCCGTCCGACTGCCGTCGGTCTTTGCGGGCACTCGTCGGTACAGCTGGTGGAGGCATTTCCTCGGCCTTCATTTCTGGCGAGCTTTCCTTTGACGAGCTTTCCTTTGATGAACTTTCCTTTGGTGAGCACGACGGTTCCTCAGACACGAGGTTCTTGACTGCAGCGCTCGACTCGGTGGAGCTGTCACTGATGTAGATCTTCCGTCGAATGTGAGCTGATCTATAATGCAAATCATACAGCTGTTGACTGGGGAAGTCCTGACCACATCCTGACTCTGAGCATATTATTGTCGTCTTTGTTAGATGTGCTGGTCGCGACTTGTCTATCACTGGTCAAGGCGGCCAAGGCGGAGATGGAGGCACCTGACAGCACCTGGAGCCACCTAGAGCCACCTGGACGTCTGGGTTCCCACACACATAATTCGAGTACTTACTGTCATGATTCAGAGAGGCCACGAAGGATCTCACTGTTATGTCAACGCGTATGGTAAAGTAAAAAAACTGAAAGAAAAAAAAAATCCAATTGGTAGTGAATCAAAAACACAAAAAAAAATAACCGAAAAAGCAACTCCCGAATTTTTTTCCGTTTGCGGGTAAGGGCCATGGAAGGTTATGGCGCGGCTGAGATCCGACCGGCGAAACCCGCGTACGCGAAGAGCCCGTACGGCAGACACTAGTCGACATAACGGATACGAATGACAGAACGGGCAAGAACGGCGGCCATGAACAAACAATCGACCTGCTGCGCAGTATACTTGGAGCTAAACAGTGAGCTGCAATAAGTCGTGAAAGCTTTAGCAGCTCGGTACAGAACTAAACTACGTAGGGAGTCCAAAACTCGCTACAGTGACACATTGGCATGCAATACTATACAAGACTTGTCGAGACGACAAATAAATACGGAACCAGCTAAACCCCGATAGAATCCAGCTAGAGTCTAGATCCAGCTAGAATCCTGGAATCCAGCTAGAGTCCTAGAATCCCTGGGGAGTCTCATAGTTGTCCGACAGGCTGACGAGCAGCTGGGCCAAGCAAGTCTTGGTGCCGGGCTCGTCGCGCAGGATATATGAAAAGGTGGCATCGCGCAGAGGCTCGGGCAGGACTTGGCGCAGCGCGTCACGGGCACGGGCATTGTCGGTGAGACGCAGGTAGCAGCGCACAACGTGCTTGAGAAGACGGGCATTGGCTGGCGGGGCCTCAACGAGCTGCTTGACCATGTTGGATAGCACCGATGAGACGGCAAAGAAGCGTTCCGAGGTCTGGCACACGTAGTTGATACCCATGTCGTCCATGAGGATCTTCTGCACAATGAAGATGGCCACGGTCTTGGACAGCTCAGTGCCCGACTCCATGATGCTCAGGCAGAGGGGAATGATCTCGGTGGTAAGCAGGAAGCTGATGACTTCTGGCGAGTCGTTTTTGACGAGGGCGCCCACGACGCCGAGCGACGTGAGTCGCAGATACTCGAACGCGCGAGACTTGGAGTTGGTATTCAGGAATGGGTAGATGAAGAGGGGTATGTGGGCGTTGAGAAACAGGCCGCGGGTCTGGTTATGCGAGGCAACGCACTGCAGCAGTGCCAGGGCGTTGCAGACACGGTTCGATGCCGTCGTCGAGAGCTGGGGGGGTGACAGAAGCGGGTAGACGGAGATAATCTCCTGGAGGAGGCAGGTCATGACGCCAAATGAGTGCCACAAAATGAGTGCCAGCTCCTCATACTGTTCGCGCTTCTTTCCGAGCTCCATGAGAGCCAGTTCGCGGTCGGGTCCGTTCATAAGCTCAGCGATCCACGCGAAGACCTTGTCATTATCGAGTGGAAGGTACGGCGGGCCGCCTGGCATTCCAGAGGGCCCAGAAGTTCCTTGAGCTCCTGCATGCGTCGTAGTGAGCTGCTGCTGCTGTTGCTGTTGCTGCTGTTGCTGCTGCTGCTGCTGCTGCTGTTGCTGCTGTTGCTGCTGTTGCTGCTGCTGCTGCTGCTGCTGATGTTGAGGTTGAGGTTGAGGCTGCTGTTGAGGTTTGTTGGCACCAGCAGCTGCTGCTGCGGCATATGCCAACGGCTGGCCCTGGGGGTATGCGTTTTGGGCGAGCGGAGGCGGGCCTTGGCGCGAGTATTGCGCCTGCTGCGAATACATGGTGATTGATGATTCGTGGTTTGAGTTCACCAGATAGGTTGGTCAATGAGCTTGAGAATGGGATCGAGGTACAGGTACGAAGATAGCAGGTCGATGCCGGCTCGCAGGCCCAGTTTTCTAGATGGGCGCTGGTCGGGACGCCAGGCAATGCTAGTGAGTGAGAGTAGATTTGTGGTTTCGTGCGCAATGACAAAGTTGAAAGGACGGGTAAGTGACTTGGAGTCCTAGATCGAGGAGCCCTCGGTATGCGGGTAATGGTATGGGTATGCTTGTAGACAGCCCGCTGAGGTTAAGGGGAAATACCAGAAAGTACAGCTATGGTTTCGACTGTTTTACGGTTGCGGAGATTAATGCTTGTAAGGAGCAGGCTGCATGCAAGCAAAACATGACACGAAGAGTCATTGTGCGAGTACGGCCGACGGGTAAACCTTAAGTGCGAGTACCGAAGCCAGCGTGTAGGGCGAATCAGCCGGGCAAGAGCTGGCTAGAGCTGGCTTGAGCCAGCTATAACTGGATAGAGCGATCGCACTCAGCCTACTTACGGCACCCCTTGCTACCTGAAACAGATCGCTAGACCGCAGCAGCCGCGTCGCAGCCGCGTCACGAAGTTTCAGCAAGCTATTTTTGGCAGTGCAGGCCAAGACGAGTCAAGCTGCGAAGAACCGCGCGGTGCGTCGACCTGAGGCGGCTAACGCCCGCGGGCTTGGTGGTGATACGCTGCGCTGCGGTCGGGTGTTGGGCGGATACGGGTATCCAAATAGCAAGTTCTCAGATAGCAAATACGCCGGATACGCCAGATACGCCATTTCACTGATAAGCTCGGAATTGCCTTTAGGACAGCCGCCCGGATATCACGGCAGTCACAAGGCGTGTCAGTCACGGCCAGTCCTGCCGGTCACGGTCTGTCCTGCCGGTCACGACCAGTCAATAGGCTACAAAACAGCGCTACACACTGCAGCCCACAGGTTGCCATGCGACATCACAGCTGTTGTGTTGTGCTGGTGGGGGCCGGATTATCAGGGCAGATTGTCAGGGCTGCCCATCAGGGCGGCTACAGCACCATGAGGCTGGATCTAGGTAACGGTCAAACGGCATGTCCAACGCCAGGGCGCTGTCCCTGGGTCTAACAGATCCGCCTCATGGGCCCTGGGCCAGACCCAACAACAACCAGACCAGCCACTGGATCGCTGGTGGGTTTGTTTTTGCAGGTGCGCTTCCCGATGCGCTTAGCGATGGGCTGGGACATGTCCTGATGGGGCCGGCAGTCATGCGATGGCTGCGTCCGGCCCTAACCCACGGCGTCCTGCAGGAGTCCGGCCATCGTGAGGCTATGGCATGAAGGGGGAGACAGCAGGGGAGCATAACAAGCAGGGGGTGCTTGGTGGGCAGCTATGAGAACGTGTAGGAGTTAAGGAGCATGCCATACGAGATCGGTGCTCAATCGAGTGGTGCCAAACAGTCAACCCCTGGTGATCGTGCTAGCGCGGTGAATCTCACCGAACCCCTGCCCGTCCCGTTTCTTTTTGACCGTTGTGTAATGCCACCCCTGTTTTGTGTCGCCAGCCAAGCCGGCCCCTCCACCAGGAGGCAGAAAAAATACTCGTCAGCTGGCCCTGGGGGTCGCTTGGTGATTGGTCCACGGGCGGATTGGCACGGTGCAGGGCTCTCAGAGGCGCGGGGCGGACTTTTTTTTTTTGCGGCTACCCGCGATTAGCCACCCCTTGCGGATGTGTTATCTTGGCCAGCACCCTCCCACCCCCCTTGCCACGCCACGCCAAGTATAAATAGGACGGTGCGCGCCGATTTGTTGCTCCCCACCCAGTTATTAGCTGACGTATTTCGGTAAGTAGAAGGGCGCGAATCATGGTTGGATGCAGCGGCGGGAAGTCGCATCATGATAACAGTGACTATATTAAAGGGCAGCAAAGTGCTAACGCCAGAACAACACCTGTATAATGTCTGCCGAAGTTGCTGCCACCGAGCACAAGATTGAGGACTCTGCTCCCGTGACCGCCGTTGAGTCGGAGGTCAAGACCGAGACCGCGCCCGTCGAGCACGAGGCTGCTAAGGTCGATGCTGGCGAGACCTCCAAGGTCGAGGGTGAGGCTGCCAAGGCTGAGACCTCTACGGAGGCCAAGGCTGAGGGCGCTGCCACCACCACCACCCAGGATGCTATCAAGAAGGTCGAGGACGCTGCTGCTGCCGTTGACAAGGCCATTCCCGAGTCGGTCAAGAAGAACCCCTGGTACAAGAAGGCCACCAGTGGTCTCAAGAAGCTCGTCAACAGCGTCAACAAGTAAGCCAGTGACTGCACTGCAGTACTGGAGCGTACTTGGCACCAATAATGTGGCAGTCTTCTGCCCCTGGTGACGCATGATGCGAATTTGTTTCATTGTTTGGTCTTGTAGCCTGTAATTTCTAATCGTAATGTTTAATTTGAACCATACCGCATTATAGTGCACATGAATGTGCCAGTCTCTATAGGCAGTAGCAGGGTCGAAGAGTCACCTGCACTAACCGATCTGTCCATTAGTTTACTCAACCCGTGAAACCTGTCCATTCTATCAGTCGTGTCCATTTTATCAGTCACTGACCTGTCACTTATCAACTCGTGATCAGTCAACGCCTAGTCAACGCCCGATCAGTCAACTCACCTCCACTGCCTCCACTGCCTCCACTGCCTCCCTTTACAGCCGCCCTCCCCGTATTGTGCAGCCGATCCACCGCAACCTAAAACCACACAGAGAGACAATAAAAGGTCTGCGTGGCCTGCTGTCACAATATTGTTCTGTCTCCATTTCTCCTCACTCTTACTGTTCTCTTCTTATCCCATTCTCCCTCCTTGTATTTTTCCTATTTCTCTAATTCCCTCTCTTACTCCTCCCCTACTCCTCCCTTACTCCTCCTTACTCCTCACTTTCTGCCTCGTCGCCCGGACAATTGACTGTTGTGGCCGGCGCCTCGTTTCCTGCCCTGAGCCCTCTGTGCCGCTTAATCTTGCGACTGCTACCAACTCCGTTACAGCCCCGCTCTACAGTGATACGAAAATTCCTCATCTGACACTCGTCCAAAGCACGACTCCAGCGGTTTTTAATCCCCAAGACCCACCCAACGACTCGTTCGTGCCTCTACCTGCTACTTTTCCGGCCCTGCTCGTGCCACGTCTCTGCCTCCGCTTGCCCGACCCCCTCTCGGCGTCGTCCCGGCTACTCAGGCCCCGGCAGGCCCCTGGCAAACCCCAAACCCCTGATATCGCCCATTTTTGTGTCCTTTGCTGACAAGTCGTTTCCCTTCTTCCTTGTACCACGTCTGGGTTTCTTGGGTGCATTTGCCCGGATCCTGCTTGTTTTTGCATCCCGTCATCTAACCATCCTCTGTGGTGCCTGTCGCCTCTACCCGTGCGCTGCGAGTCCCGCTTGACCCGGCCTCTATTTGAGCCTTTGCATTCTCGGCCCCCTCCGTCCTCAACCTCCGGGTCCGCCCTCTACAGTCTGCTCCTACAGTCTGCCCGTCTCTTTCGACTCTGGCCCACTCCCCTCCACTCCATCTCGTCCTCTCCAACCCGCCACCATGGCTAGTCTGTAAGTGACGTGTGCTCTTTGGCTGTGTGCCCTGCTAACAACAGCGACCTGCGTGTCGGCAAAAAGTATAGAATCGGCCGCAAAATAGGCTCGGGCTCCTTTGGCGATATATATCTCGGTAAGTCAATTGTGCTGTACTGTGCACCTTGTCTGTGGACTGCTGTCCTCGTTGTTGTGGTTTCTGTTTGTGACCTTGCTGTCATTTAGTACTTGAGTCTCGAGTCCTGCACTCCTGTACTCCTGTACTCCTGTACTCCTTGAGCGCTGTCTTGAGTCCTTCAGTCCCTGTTCTCTCTCCTCTCTCCACTCTCCTCTCTGCACTCTCTTCTCTTCATTCTCCTCTCTACTCTTTCCTATTTCCTTTTGTTCTCTATCGTTCTGTCCTCTCTCCTGTCTCCGTGCATCCCTAACACAGGCACAAACATCCTGTCTGGCGAAGAAGTGGCCATCAAGCTCGAAAGCATACGTGCGCGCCATCCGCAGCTCGACTACGAGGCCCGCGTCTACAAGTCGCTGGCTGGCGGCATTGGTATCCCGTTTGTCCGATGGTACGGTACCGAGTCGCACTACCATGCACTCGTTATGGACCTGCTGGGCCCGTCGCTCGAGGACCTGTTCAACTTCTGCAACCGCAAGTTCTCGTACAAGACGGTGCTGCTGCTGGCCGACCAGCTGCTGTGCCGCCTCGAGTTCATCCATGCCAAGTCGTTTATTCACCGTGATATCAAGCCCGACAACTTCCTCATGGGAATCGGCCGCCGCGGCAACCAGGTCAATGTCATTGACTTTGGCCTGGCCAAGAAGTTCCGCGACCCCCGCACCCACATGCACATTCCGTACCGAGAAAACAAGAACCTCACCGGCACTGCGCGCTACGCCAGCATCAACACGCATCTCGGCATTGAGCAGTCACGCCGCGACGACCTCGAGTCTCTGGCCTATGTGCTCATTTACTTTTGCCGCGGCTCGCTGCCGTGGCAGGGACTCAAGGCGAACACCAAGAAGCAAAAGTACGACCGCATCATGGAGAAGAAGATGACGACCTCGACCGAGGTGCTCACGCGCGGCCTCCCTTGCGAATTCACCATCTTTCTCAACTATGCGCGCTCCCTCACCTTTGAGGATAAGCCGGACTACTTGTACCTGCGCCGCCTCCTGCGCGATCTGTTCAATCGACAGGGCTACCAGTACGACTATGTGTTTGACTGGACCATCTACAAGCATCACCAGCTCAAGCAGGCCGAGGGCCAGGCCCAGGCTGGTGCCTCTGGCTCTGGCCAGCCCGGTCAGGGCCCTGAGGACGACGAGCGCAACGACGCAGCCAAGAAACCGCTGGCCATTGCGCCGGCTCCAGGCTCGAGCCCGTCGAAGCAGCATCTGCAGGCCGACTTTTACAACCCTCACATGCCGGTGACGCAGTCTGGCGTGCCGCCCGCTGCTCAGCCCAACTACTCGTCGGTTCCCGTTGCTTCGTACCCCGGCAAACCACAGCAGGCCCAGCCTGGTAAACGTGATGACAGCCCGGAACAAGCTATCCAGCTCGGTAACCCTGCGTGGTTGTAGGCTGCGTGAACCAGGTGGATTCTAACCAGTTAAACCAGGTTGACCTCCAGGTTGACATATAGGTTGACCTCGGTTGATATCGGCCCTTGTCTTCATTTGTCTTAAGATACAACCATTAAACAGGCTGCTCTGCTGCTCTGCCAATCGCGGGATGTCCAAACGTCTCGTACCGCCAACAAGCCAGGCACGGCCATATAGCTGGCCTCTGCATAATTGGACCATTCGCTCGGCCGTCTGGCCCGCAGCCCCTGCTGCTCATTGCTATTCATCCTAGTCGCTAGCTAATTGAATGTTTATTCTGTCTATTTCATTTCCTATACCCCTGTTATCCCCGGTTCCTGGTGCCGAGGTGTACGCAACCCTGCCAAATGAGCTCCCCCACACAAGCCCGCGGAATTGGTCATCTTGCAACTTTCTACACTGTTTGCCAGGCTCGCTAGAAACACCATGGCATTGAAAGTCGGCGCTTCCGGGCCCATCTCGCGTTTGTACGGCAACGAGACCTTCAACTACTATTCGGGCAACCCCATCAACCGGCTCAGTTTTGTGCGCGATGACTACAGCTTTCTCAACGACGCTCTCAAGCACAAGACGACCCGGTTCCTGTGCTTGA
This sequence comes from Sugiyamaella valdiviana, assembly GCA_030570555.1. Taxonomy (NCBI): domain Eukaryota; kingdom Fungi; phylum Ascomycota; class Dipodascomycetes; order Dipodascales; family Trichomonascaceae; genus Sugiyamaella; species Sugiyamaella valdiviana. The sequence continues at coordinate 1,253,736 of JAJLWF010000001.1, forward strand.
AGAAGCTGAACCCGCTGATGCGCGAGATCGACGAGGCTGCTCCTCGCTCGAACCCGGACGGAATGCCCATTACGCACGAGCTCATTTATGCCAGCTACGACGACGTCAAGCATCTCGTCGGAGACCCATTTGCAAAGCCCGAAGCAGAGGCCATCAAGGGCTGGTCGTCGAAGCGCGATGCTCTCGGTGTCGGCAACCCGGGCCTGGCATTTCTGGGTGTCGACGAGACGGTCGTGCAGTCGGCGGCTGCTGACGGTTCCTCGGTCCCCGACCATGTCTCGTACAAGGACCTGTTCAAGGGCCATGCCTACTTTGCGCTCAACGTCGATCCTGCCGACGCCGAGTCGCCCGAGCTCAAGGCCAAGCTGCAGGACTTTTTGGACACTTCTCCCGTCGTCAAGCAGGACGGTGTCAAGTTCACCAACCTGCGTCTGTTTGTGCGCCTCGACTACCGGTCGTTTGCCATCTACGGCCAGGCTCGCATGTACATTGACTGGGCCAACCGCACGCGCTTCTGCGCTGGCTGTGGCTCGCGCCTCATGAACATCAACGGTGGCTGCAAACTCACCTGTCCGTCACACGACGCTGGCGTCGAGAAGTCGGCCTGTAACACACGCGGAGTCGTCACGTACCACTCGTTCCCGCGTACCGACTCGTCCATCATCGTGGCCGTTGTCAACTACGCCAACGACCGCATTCTCCTCGGCCGCGGTCGCCGCTTCCCTCCTGGGTTCTACTCGTGTCTAGCTGGTTTCCTCGAGCCAGCAGAGGCTATTGAGGACTGTGTGCGCCGCGAGGTGTGGGAAGAGGCCGGCGTCAAGGTGGGCCGTGTCGTGGTGCACTCGACGCAACCTTGGCCATACCCGGCCAACATCATGGTCGGCTGCGTCGCCGAGGTTGCTGACGACACACCGGCTAGCCACCGCATCGACCTCGGCCACGACCCCGAGCTCGCCGACGCCCAGTGGTTCACGTTTGACGACGCCCGCAAAGCGCTGGCCCGCACGCGCGACCCCGGCTACTCGATTCTCAACGCCAGCGACGAGGACAAGTTCAACATCCCCGGTATTGAGGCCATTGCCAACATTCTCATTGAGGCCGTCGTGTCCAAGTCGTCGCCGCTGTCCAAGATCTAAGGGCTTTCTAATATGCATAGGGGGTGTAGATACATATTGACAACTGTAGATGGGACTAGAACTTAACTGTAAGAACATGAATCGTGAGAGATGGATGAAGTAGAGAGACGTTGAATAGTGAACAGATGCATAGTGAGGAGTTATCTAGATGGCAATAACTAGGGCATGCCCTGTTACAATACTTGGCGGTTGTGTAGTTCATTCTGTAGTTACTGTAGTTTAGTCACTGAAGTTCATTCTGTAGCTCCTCTAGTTACTCTAGTCACTCTAGGCACTCTAATCACTCTAGTCACAGTAGTTCATTCTACGGTTACTCTAGTCAATCTAGTCACTAGTCACTCTAATTACAGTAGTCCTCTAGTCGCTCTCTCTAGTCACTAGTCAGTCTACTCGCTCACTCTAGTCACTAGTCACTCTAGTCACTGTACCTGTTACTCTATGATATACTAACGCACTGCGCTAATCTAGGACGGGCTCTTGCGAACGGGTCCAAGCAAGGTTGTGAGCTCCATGTAAGTGGACCAGAAGTAGAGAAGCACGTACTTGAGCTGGTAGCTGATGGTCTCCTTCCAGGTGAAGAACGACGACGGCTGCTTGGCAGCGTACACAGTCTCAATCTCATGCTCGTCGATGCTGTGGAGAAGCTCGCAATACTTGTCGGGTGAATCAGTGATGATGCCGTCGAGATTAGCCGAGATGGCCCATTTCATCGCCGACGTCGAGTTGACGGTCCATGAGTAGACGAGCTTGCCCTTATTTTGGGCTTCTCGGATGAAGGCCGAGCCTCCGACAATGTTGAGGGAAATCTCGTTGAGCGAGACGCCAATGACCTGCGACTGAGCCATGAACTTGCGGGCCAGCGAGCGCGACAGGCCAATGTGCAGCACGGGCAGCTCCGGGCAGCTCTCGTTGGCAGCGACCAGCACATCCCAGCGCCACACTCCGAGCACCATGCGCTTGGCCCAGAAGCCCTCGAGGTCGGGGTTCACTCTGTGGAGCGACTCGACGATCTTGGGGATAACCCACGGCTCGTTGGTGCGTTTGATGTCGAGCATCAGCTGGATGCCGGCAAACTGCGGATCCGACACAAACAGCTCACAGACCTCCTCAAACGTCGGCATGTGCTGGGGCACGCCGAGAGCGGCCGATGTGGGGGTGTCAATGGCCTGGAGCGAGTCTAGAACACCCTTGTAGGGCGTCGTGGTGATCTCGTGGTCGACACCAAAGCATCGCATGGCGTTGGGGTCGTGCGAAATGACGATAATTCCATCTCCGGCCACCTGGATGTCCGTCTCAATGATGGTTGCACCGGCCTCGATGGCCTTACGCATGGCGAGAATGGTGTTCTCGGGGTACAGCGCCTTGAACCCGCGGTGGCCTGCACATCGTGGGTGGTACGGTTGTGGAGCAGCGAACGGGCTGTTGGCTGTGTTTTCTGGCCGTTAGGCCCGTTGGGCTAATTTTTTTCTCATAGCTGCTTACGAGGTATGCTCATCGCGATGCCTGCGTGCTGCACTCTACCCACGTACCCCGCAATAAACGGAGACAGTGGAAGTTTCTTGAAGAGTGACAAGACGGAGGTTAACGTGCTTGAATGACGGTCCGGATTATTTATATTTTTGTCGGGGTTAGCCGCCGACCCGATGGCGACGGATTTACTTCCTGTTTAAGCCCCATTGCGTCACACGTGCCGTCGGGCTGAGGGTTGTGCCAGACACCGGCGTGGGGTAGTGGTGGGACCAGCAGCCACAAGCTCAGAGATAAGCTATGTTTTAGACTGTTTTAAGCTGTTTGTAAGCCATAAATTAGACCCGTAAGCCCGTAATTTTCAAGTCCTGTTACACGTGTTGTCATATTGATAGTGTCATGGGAGAATGCGTGAGCTAAACAGCTACTATACGCAACGCACCGATCGACAGGGCGCTATAGCCAGGTGTATATCCGAAAAGCAGGCGAAACAGACACCATTCTAGAATTTGTTTCAAGGCTTACTGTTTAATAACAGATATTACCTCTTGGATGCGTATATTGGTTGATAGCCGAGTTGTCTGTTTCAGTTCACTGTCTTTTCCAGTTCATTGTCTTTCCAGTCACTCAGCTGACACTAGACAGCCCCGCCATCGCAGTTCCCCTAGACCTCCCTTTCTCCGTATAGCTCACTCTTATTGCCGACTCCTTTACCACGTATAGAAATTACGCCTATCTGGGCACAATCCCTCACCGGGCCTCGACAACTGCTATCTGGCCTGCACAGCCGCACTCTGGGTAAGGGCACACGCAGATGCGATGAGCGCGCTACGCTTGCATCTCGGACTTAGCACGCTTGTGTATGAGATAGGCTGTGGTGTGTAGATTCCAGCGTGCTTGGTCCTCATATCTTCCCCATCACCGTGCCCCCTTTTGCCCATCCCCCCTTACACACCCACATGCATCCCCGCTACCACCCGCCTCATCTCTATCGGCGAGGTTCCGAGTGGTGTCACGTGCATCCGGTTACGAGCCAGAGTTGCCGAGTTAATGGCTCTAGCGGGTACCGAGATAATGGGCCCCTAGTCTCGGGAAGCCTCGATAAACCTACGTGCACTCTAGCCACAGCCTGAACTCAACGCTCGGCTCCGAGCCACTTTGTGCCGAGTGTCCCCTCGCTGTACGCCGGCCTGACAGCCTCGGCATATGCTACCCCAAATTAACGTCAGCGTTGCTTTTGCCAGCTTTCATGTCAAGTTGCCTGCTTGCGGCATCCGACCCTCGCCCTCGTCACCTTCACCCAGCGTCCCTTGCCGAGGTATATCGACCGTTGAGTATACCCCTCCCGTTGGTATATATTCATGGGGTTGCCCTAGATCTGACAGGCTGTGGCGCCTTCCGATCCCTCACTATTTCGATCGCCAGCTAGAGCCGGACACTCAGCATCTTCATCCTTGATCTGTCCTGAGCTACTTCCTTGGCTTTACCCCACCTGTACTTTTTGTACTTCCCCACTGTACTCTACTCTCGTCCTTCCTGTCCCACCATGTCGGGTCTCGAACTGGCCGGCGGTGCGCTGCTCGCAGCATCATACCTCGACGCTCGATGGGGTATAAGAAAAGACATGCGTCTTGTTGGAAAATTGGCCGGCATGAAAATCGAGAACATCATCGCTGAGCGCTCGGGCAAAGTGAACCTCATCTACAAGATTGAGCGACACGCCAACCAGCGTCCCGATCACCTGGCCATTGTCTACCCGCGTCCGGTCCCGGGCAAGACTTCCAAGGACGGTGATGCGGCCTTCCAAGTCGAATCCTACACATACCGCCAGCTGTACGACATCATCCAAAAGTACGCTCATGTCTTCAAGTTCAAGTATGGCGTCAAGCCCAACGACGTTGTGGCCATGGATTTTGTTAACAAGGCCGAGTTTCTGTTTGTGTGGTACTCGCTGTGGAGTATTGGCGCTACCCCGGCCTTTATCAACTACAACCTCAAGGACCACTCGCTCGTCCACTGCGTGCGCGCTGGTGACGCGGTGATGCTCATTGTCGACGACGAGGTCGCCGAGAACGTGCGTCCTGTCGAGACCGAGATCAGCGAAAAGGGCCCCAAGCCCATCCGGGTCGTCTACGCCGACGCCGCCTTCTATAAGGACGTGGAGCTGGCCCCCAAATACTGCTCGCCCACTTCGGAGCGCAACCCGGACCACAAGATGTGGAACGCGGCCATGCTCATCTACACCTCGGGCACCACTGGTCTACCCAAGGCTGCAGTCATGTCGTGGGCCAAGGCGTACATTGGATCGGCCTCGTACTCGTTTGCCAACGAGTTCAACCGTAACGATGTCCTCTACTCAGCCATGCCTCTGTACCACTCAACCGCTTCCGTCCTCGGTGCGCTCAACATGGTCTACACTGGAGCTACCTACGCGGTGGGACACAAATTCTCAACCTCGAGTTTTTGGACTCAGGTTCGACTCACCAATGCCACTGCCATCCAGTATGTCGGTGAAACATGCCGATACCTCCTCAATGCCCCGTCTCACCCTGACGAGCGTAACCACCGCCTGCGTCTTGCTGCAGGCAATGGTCTGCGTCCCGACGTGTGGGTCAAGTTCAAGGAGCGCTTCAACATCCCTCTCATTGGCGAGTTCTACGGTGCCACAGAGTTCCCCACCGCTACGACGAACCTGCAGAAGGGCGCATTCGCCATTGGCGCCGTGTCCAACTACGGTCGTTTTGTACAGACTGCCGCCGGCATCTCGCGCTACACCATTGTGGCAGTCGACCCCAACAACCCTACTGAGATCTGGCGCGACCCCCAGACCGGATTCGGTCGCCGCACCAAGGTCAACGAACCCGGCGAGTTTGTGTTTAAGATTGATGGCCAGAGGGTGCACGAGTCGTTCCAGGGATACACAGACAAGGCAGCCACCGAGAAGAAGATTCTGCGTGACGTGCTCGCGAAGGGCGACGCCTACGTCCGCTCGGGTGACTTGCTCCGATTCGACGATGATGGACTCATTTTCTTTGTCGACCGTCTTGGTGACACTTTCCGATGGAAGAGTGAGAACGTGTCTACGAACGAGGTTGAGGAAGTGCTTACCTCTCACGAAGGTATCGAGCAGGTCGTCGTTGTGGGTGTCCAGGTGCCCAACCATGAGGGCCGTGCTGGATTTGCCGTTATTCAGCCCAAGGACATCAACAAACTGCCTGATCTTACTAGTCTCGCCCAGCACGCCATTAAGTGCCTGCCGCGATACGCAGTTCCTGTGTTCCTCAAGTTTGTCCCGGCAATCGAGACGACAGGCAACAACAAGGTCCAGAAGGGACGCTACCGCGATCAGAAGATCCCCGGCGAGAACATCTTCTGGCTCAAGGGCGACAAGTACGTGCCTTTGACCCACGCTGACTGGGCACCCGTCACCTCGGGATCTGCCCGGTTGTAGTCGATCAGGCTACGGCCTAGAATTAGACGAATCATGACCAATTAACCAGTTATTAGACACGTAGACCTCTAGAGCGCTCCAGATCTGCTAGATTCAGTCGACTACTCCATGTCTGATAGGCCCGTCTCGTCTTACACTTCACTACAGCTTAGCATTGCGAATTTACATATACAGTCCAGGGTGCCCAAACTTCAGTGTCATTAGCGTCATCATTTTGAGTGCTTACAGAAGCTTAATGACCTCGGCAGCAATGGCATCACCCACCTCCTGGGTGCTCGAAGTACCGCCGAGGTCGCCAGTGCGGATGTTCTTGGCAAGAACCGAGCGCACGGCCTTCTCGACAGCGTCGGCCTCCTCCTTGAGGTTGAGCGACAGACGCAGCATCATGGCCGCGGACAGGATCGTAGCTACAGGGTTGACCTTGTTAGCGGGCAGATCGGGCGCAGTACCGTGGCATGGCTCGTAGAGGCCAAAGGCGTTGTTCTTGTCGGGCAGCGACGACAGCGACGCTGAGGGCAGCAGACCCAGCGATCCAGGGATCACCGAGGCCTCGTCCGAGATGATGTCACCAAACATGTTGTTGGTGATGATGACTCCGTTAAGTGTCGTGGGGCTCTTGATGAGGATCATGGCAGCCGAATCAATGAGCTGGTGCTGCAGCTTCAGCTGAGGGAACTCCTTCTCAATAGTTTCGGTGACAACGCGGCGCCAGAGGCGCGACGAGGCGAGCACATTGGCCTTGTCGAGACTCCACACAGGGAGAGGCGGGTCAGACTGCAGAGCCAGGAAAGCGGCCATGCGCGTGATCCGCTGGACCTCGGGCACGCTGTACTGCTCCGTGTCGCTGGCGACGCCGGATTCGTCCTCCTCCTTGCGGGCACCAAAGTAGATGCCTCCAACGAGCTCACGTACAACGACAAAGTCGGTGCCACGCACAACGTCAGCCTTGAGCGGCGACAGCTCGAGCAGCGACTCGCTCTCAAACTTGCAAGGACGAAGGTTCGCGTACAGGTTGAGCTCTTTGCGGATCTTCAGCAGACCCTGCTCGGGGCGCACCTTGCCAGTTCCCCACTTGGGGCCACCAACAGCACCTAGAAGCACGGCATCAGCGGCCTTGGCGGCCTCGAGCGACGCATCGGGTAGAGGCTCGCCAGTGGCATCAATGGCGGCACCGCCAATCAAGTGGTGCTGGAGATTGAACTGGACCTCGGGGCGAGCCTTTGAGATTGCCTGGAGAACCTTGACAGCCTCGGCGGTCACCTCGGGACCGACGTGGTCACCGCTAAGGATGACAATGTTCTTTGCTGGCGACATGGAAATGGATGCAGTTTGCAGATGTTAGGATGAAAGAGTCAGTCAGGGGGTTTTATATCTGGGGAACCGGGCACGGGCCGAACTCGGCGCTAGCAGCCGCGCGGCTATACGACGTATAGCCCTAGCTGCATGCACTCGGCGCCGGCATCGCTTCTCACTGACAGCTGAGGTAATATACTAGTTATACTGCTCAAGTTTATAAGATCGTCTAAACCGTCACTAGATCATGGAGTTTTAACCTAATTGTTAGTTCAGGCCCTTGTGTGGTGAAACTGCCCTGTTCAGCGATGCATGACCTAGGAGGTTAAGGCCTCGTAGTGCCAAGCCGGTGGGATTACGATCCGATGAAATTAAACGATTCGTCTACTCGTATAGGTGAGAGGGCTACAGTTACAAGGTACTGTGCCCATGTAGCCATGCTTCTTCTGTCGCTACCTAGAATTACACATTGAGCGAAGTAGCTCCATACCGCGAGAAGTTGAATGAGCGCCAAGAGCTCACGCCGTGAACGAGCTTACGTCATGAACGAGCTTAAACCATGAACGAGCTTAAGCCATGAGCGCTTTGAGAAGACCTTTGGACTTGTGTAACATCTTCAAATTTGGCTAATGAACATGGGGAGCGTGAGGAGCATGAGACATGGTGACATCATGAGCACGACGAGCACTTTAGCACATTGCACACCCACCCGCCTAATCAATACAATACATCATTATTCATGCTAATAAACAACTACGCTACTAGACGCAAACCCTCGGAGTCCAAGGCGGGTCGCTCGTTTATGAGCCCAACGAAGTGATGGAAAGCTCGCGCATCTCGAGCAACACCTGCTCAACACGGCTATCCAGCTGGCCGTTGGCATACTGCTCTCTGGTGCTAGCATCAAGGTACTGCTGGACCTGTGCCAGACGGGTGTACGACTCGGTACAGAAACGGAGCTGGATCTTGACGAGCGCCTCAAAGGACGGGTCGAGGTAGGGCACACGCAGGTCAATGAGCTGCGGCAGCTCGTTGGTCAGCTGCTCGTTGAGTTGGTCGTAAACCTCCTTGGCCATCTGGAGCTCGCGCTCTAGGCGCGGCAACTTGGACGCATCATCCGACGGCTTGTCGGTGAGTCGGCGCACCTTTGCCCGCAGAGCGTCGTAGTCCATGAGCTTGTGGCTGCGCTTCTTGACGGCCTCGTTGATGTCGGTGAAGTATGCACAGAATCTCGAGATGGGCTCGAGCACGGTCTCTCGGAACGGTCCGTCGAGAGCCTTTACGGTCTCGGAATCCAACTCCTGCACTGCTGTCATGTAGTACTTGGACACTCCGTCCCGGGTTCCGGCATCGCCGTAGAACGCGTCGATAGTCTCGGCAATGCGGGTTTGCGACGCCGTCATGGCACGCAGCGAGTCGAGATAGCCCTTGGCTTCGCGCTGCAGACGCATGGACGCCGTCTCCATCGTACGGTATCGGCGTTCCTCGATCTCGAACTCCTTGTCGACCGTCTGCTCCACATGACCCGTCTTCATCATCACCTAAGTTAGTCCGGGACTGCCGGGATTGGGTGTCAGGCATGTCAATGGCCTGTGGTTGCCGTCTACTTACCGTGGTGCCGGCCCGGCTCACGGCCTTCTTGAAACCGCCCCAGCTCATGTTGTGGCAATGTTAAGGTGAAGATGAGATGGTGGTTGCCAATTCGCTTAATCTGCTGCGGTGGAGAGGGGGGGCCGATTGTCCGCTTAGAGGGATGCGGCGCACACGGGTTTGCACTGCCAGCTACCACCGAGCCGGCTTCGATGCGGGCTTCGATGCGTGGCAGCCTGCACGAAGTGGCTGGCTAAAGACTCCGGCTCAAAGGTTGGATCCAGTCATGTGTCAACCACGACTTTAACTCCTTTACCTTTGCTGTCTCACACAGGCACCTGCCGGGATTTGCTCCACTATCAGGAGGGCAGGGGCGAGGCTAGGGCTGGGCGCAGACAGGCACAGGATGGGATTTTGCCTATTCGAGGTGGCTGCAGGGGCTAGTGCATGATCGTCCGGAGCGGTTGTTGGCTAGCCGGGACGACTGGTGGTACACAGGCTGTGACGGGTTGACATCCAGTGCACCAAGCGGGGCAAACTAAGGTACTGTGCCGGGTGGTGATGCCGGGTTGCACCAGCCCCACCAACCCTGCGTTGGCGCTAGGTGCTCTCGGGTAAGACCGCAGCCCCGGGTCCACTGAGCTTCCAGAACGAGTGTGCGGTTCCCAGCCAAGGTTCACACGAATACGATAACACTCAAGACACTGCAATAGCAGCTATTGAATTATTAAATTCACGATGCTGATTTTAGTGAGGTGTTGTTTATTACCGATGCATTTAGCGAGACCATGTCTGGAGGAGAACTCGGCTGCCGCGATCAACTACGGGAAATACCCCCGTAAACAGGGCCGCTGTTCTCCGACTGTTTTCAAAAGTGTCTCACTTCAAAGTTACGGCTGGCTGGTCACTTGCATATGGAGCCATAAATTCCTCCCTGGTCCTCAACGAGGGCTCCGTATATATAAACTAGATAGCGGGCCGTGACAGCAGTATACACTGCTTGTTATGGACCTGTGGCTGCTGCCCTCGGTCCTGCAATTCCATCCCTGTCAAGCACAAATCTCCCCGCATGGAGCCACTCGACCTTGTCTCCGATCCACGGACCGACTATGAGTGTGTCGCACGCCCCGAGCAATTGGCTGATTCCCACTCCCAGCAATTGGCTTCTCAGTCCCAGCAATTGACTGATTCTCCCCATCGATTGGAATGGGCCACATCTTGGAATCTGGAGGATGATCTTCAAGATCCATTGCAACACCATCCTTCACAACACCATCCGTTACAACACCAGCCATTACAACATCCGGAGCCTTGGTTTCCATTTTCGCATCCTCACCAACACGCTGACCACCGCCAGCCATTGAATATCACAGGCACGTACCACCACACGACTATAGACACGATAGAAAATGGAACTATAGAAACCGGCAGGCCCGGTGGGCCTATACATGCTTTGGACCAATCGGCAATAGAGCCTGTACCACTGGATGTCTACAACGATCTCGACCCGCTTGGTACCACTCGTTCACTGGATCCCCTCCAAAGCCCCGTCGACAGTTTTGGCTCATTCGACCCATCACCCCAGTACCACGATCCTCAGCAACAAATATCGCGACTCCAGCTCGACTGCCCCGAGCTTGTTCCGTTTACGCAGTCAGCTGAACCACTACACCACGAACATCATCCAGTTCCACAACCGGTACCACCAATGGACCAGCTAAATTATCCTGTCCAGCATGTCACAAAACAGCTATCTACATCTGCGCCATCATCCGCTCTACACTCTCTTCGAGCATACCACAGCATCGAGCAACTTCCCGATGCTCATCCGCGGCCGTCCACGCTACGAAGATATCGCAGTACTGACATGCTCCGAAATACCACTCTACCCGCTGGAATTCCGCCGGTTGGACCTTCCAAGCCACCGTCACCGTCGCGTATTGCCAAGCTTCGCAAGTCGCCATCCCGACAAAACATCGCAGAGACACCGTCCCGCCTGCTCAACTCGCGAAAACCCGACAACAGTGGCTTTGTCAATTTCGATCCTCTCGACGCGTCCATTATCATGAATGCCATAGCTCCTAGCGGCGCCCGGTCGTCCAGAAAGCCCGGGCGCAAGAAGAAGTGAGATGACCATGTGTCGTGGGCCAACTGGTGTGCCAGTCTGTATACTTCCACTCTGTCTACTTCTAGTCTGTCTACTTCCAGTCCAACTTCCGGGAACCACTGTATTATGATTGCATTACATAAATCAACATTCTAGTGCCCGTTCTCGCCAGCGTCACAGACATGGATCTCGCGACCCCATTCAGACTTAAGAATCTGCTTGCCCGTGATTCGCCGGCTGGGGACCGGGTCAAGAATAGAATAAATAACATTGCGGCACCGAGCGCGCTTCAGGCTTTCTATGGGCTCATAGCCACGCTCGTTCTTGCGGCCCTGGAGGTAGCTCGAGTAGAACTCGTCCTCGCCGGCCTTTGCAATGCGCCACAGGTGTCGGCCGGTGCGCATAGCCATGTAAATGACACCAATAGCCCAGATGTCGAGAGCTCTGGGATCAAACTCGGGATCTGTAAACTCCTCTGGCGCAATATACGGAGCTGATCCGCACACGCCATTGGACAGATGCACCTCCTTCTCCCAGGCCATGCGGAAGCACTCGCCGTTTCCAAAATCGGTAATCTTGACGGCACCACTGGTGGTGAGCAGAATGTTTTCCGGCTTGAGGTCACGGTGTGCGACGCCCATCTCGTGCATGTAGTTGACGCCGCGGACAATCTGTTTGAAGAAACAGTCGGCCTCGAGGTACTCGAGCTTGCCGGCAACGAGAATGAGCGAGTACAAGTCTCCACCCGAGCAGTACTCCATGACCTCGCAATACTCTCCCTTGGCATCATGGAGCAGGTCCAGAGTCTGGATGATGTTGGGGTGATGTAGAGACGAAGAGATGCAAAATTCCGACGTCAGGCGCTTGGAATAGGCCTGCTCGGATTCGGTGGGCCGTTTCTTGAACTCCTTGACAGCGTACAGCTGCTCGCGCTGCGAGTCGGGATCCATCTTGTGGGCAATGCGCACAATACCAAAGGATCCCTTGCCAATGACCTCATGGCACTTGCCGTACTTTTTGACAAACGAGTTGGCGGCCGATGAGGTTGTGAGCTGCGACAGCAGAGCTTCGGCGTCCTGTTCGCTTTTGTTTAGTTCGTGGAGAAACCCGGCCATGAGGCTTGGTGGCTGCTCATTGTTCTTTGGATCGTCCTTCTTGCCGTGGGCAGGTACGTTCGCGGCGGCCGCTTCGTCACGGTGTTTCTTGCCGCCGAGGAAGTCGCGAATCATATATGACAAGCGTTCCTGGCGTTTTGCCGTTTTGAGCTGGTGCGTGTGCGTAGTGCCGTCGTCGGACACGACGAACCTGCTCCATTTAGCAGTTGAAGTGGAGCGGGTCAGGTCTGTTGACGAGGAGCTCCTGACGTCGTGAGGTTCAGGCTTTTGGACACGGCGGTCGTCGACAAGCGTTGCAGCGGCCTGAGACGACACGAGCGAGACGGATGAGGCGGTGGGGCTTTCAGAGGAGCGCGACGCATTTTCGGTGCGGGGCTGATCGGTGCTGAGAAAGAGGCCCTTGAGGCGGTTCATGGTTCCGTGGAGCTTCGAGTTGGAGCGCGGGCGCGGGCCGGTAAATCCATGTTCGTCGGGCATGTATGGTGACGAGGTCGCTGACAAAGGCGACGGTTCGCGCGAGACTGAGTCGGCGAGTGCTATAGAAACAGGGGTGCCAGCGTGGCTGCCGGTTTGGCTGCCAGTGTGGCTGTTTCCATTGGACATGGCCTTACCGTTGGCATGACCGTTGATGGCGTCAGCGCTGGCAGGCATACTGGGTGGGCCGCTGGCATGACCACTGGTCGAGCCATAAGGGCCCTTGTCAAAAGAGACGGGAATCGGCGAAGCCATGGTTAGCGAGGAAGCGAGAACTGGGGGCGGATGGGCCTTTGAGTCGTGCGCGCCCAAGCCGGGCCCTAGGCAAGCGCAGCACGCAGACAAACAAGTGCACGCAGCGGGAGCTGCGCGGGGGGCGGCCGACGGAGGCGAACTGGCGGCGGTGGAAAGCGAGGAAGTGGAAGTAAAAGACAAGGATGACAAGAATGAGTTACACGAGTCTGGGGGAGAATAAGGCCAGGCATGGGGTTGGGAGCCGCACAGGTCGGCCTGCCCCGCAGGCATAGGGCGCGCCGATGTCGAGGCAGGGGCGGCGGGGGCGCTCCAGGTGGCCTCATGGGTGGCTCCACGGGCGGTGCGGGCGTGGCACGGAAATGAAGCACAGCCTTGGTCAGCTGGTACCGAAGCGTGTGGAAGGTTGTGGATGGTGCTGGGAGCGTCGGTTGAGACGGTCAAGACGGGCCGGTTGGGAGAACCGGGGCAGCGGTCACAGTGAGGGCCGCTGGTGGGATAGGGGCTGCCTGTGCGGCTGAGGCGTCGGCGCGGGCCACCAGCCAACGGCAGCGCTCCAAACTGGACCGAGAGCATGGGAGAAGAGGATGGAACAGGAGAGAAGAAAGATGTAGCTCAGGAGTGCTGTGCGCTGCTCTGCTCATGTGCAAGGGGCCCGGCGGTTTTTATTTATCCTTGAACAAGGCATGTGCTCTATTTACTTGTACGGGATCGCCCGATTCAAGGCTACTGATACAGAAGCTGGCACAGCCGATGATGTCATTGAAACATGACAGCAGCAGGCCGCGTTTGGCAGCGTGCAGGCGATCCATAAACACAGGCGGCCGTAAGGCGGGGTAAGAGGTAAAGAGAGGTAAAGAGAGGCAGGTAGATTAAAGAGAGGTATAGAGAGGTAAAGTGGAGTGGCTTCTGGCTTCTGGCTTCAGTGCGTTAGACTAGACTGCTGGATTAAAAGATTACGATAGCTGATGGTTCTGTGAGCAAGTATCGAATCGCTAGATTTGAGGCAGTTGCCAATATAGCAGGTCGAGCCAATATACTATTATATTGCTCCAGTGCAGCGCTCGGTGCGAACTCGCTTGCCTAGCCTTGACGCCTCCTGCCTCGCTTGTCAATACACTCGCGACGCATGCACAGGGGCTGAAACGGAGGGGCAGCGGGGATGCCAGGCACAACGCGGCTCCTGGCTGGAATGCGTCTACCCCTGAGCCGTTTCGAGACTGCAGTCCTAAAGTGAAGAATGGAAAGTGGGAGTTAGGAGTTAGGAGTGAGGGGGTGGGGGAGTAGAGGAGTAGGGGAGTGAGGGGAGTAGGAGGGTGGGGAAGTAAGGGGATTAAGGGGGCGGAGAGTAGAGGGGTTGAGGGTAGACAGGTAAGTAGAGACCCGCTGGTCAAGTGAAGGGGGTGAAGTAGCGAGTCATGTAGAGTAGCACTGTAAAGGAGTCATGTATAAAGTACAATTAGAGTAGTACAGAGTAGTATCAATAGACGAGAAGAACCGGCAGTGAATCGGCAGTGGTGACCGGTGGCTGACCTGGACTGGCTGGTGTTGACAGTTACAAGTTTAGTGTAGACTACAGACTAGACTACAGCTACTGCACAGTAGGCAGCTACTGCCCAGTAGGCAGCTACAGCACAATAGAGTATGATACTTACAATCCCGTATGGATTAAAAGTATACGAGTGTTTTAAAATGTGAGCAAATAGCACTCAGTGGTTGGTTACTCTGCCATGCCATTTCACCATGTCTTATTATGTCGTCTCCCATGACATCTCACGTCCTACTTAACTAGTTAACTCTGCAGGACAGGGCATCGCCGTGTTTATCGTGCATACTGCTTATCGGCACGGCTGCCGTTCGACCTCAACGGTCGGCTCGGAGCTGGCACGAGTGTGGAGCACCTGACGGCTCGCTGCATGGCCGTAGGTGCCCAATTATTCCCGACAGGCCCGGGGGTTTCCTGACAGCCGTTGGGTGGCCGGTGAACCCCTGCTTATCGAATGCACATGATGCGTCGGTCCGTCCCAGCCGACCCCCGACCGCAGTTGGACACAATCTCAGCATAATATAAAGGAGTCACTGGCAACTGCTACAACACCCAGTACTGTTACCTTCTCTGTAACTTATTCAGCTTCTGCCTTACTCAGCTTCTGCCTTACTCAGCTTCTGCCTTACTTCCCCCTTTACTCCGCCTTATTTGACCGGTCAACTCCAACCCGCTGGCCGCCCCTGACGCAAGGCTGCGCATATGATTCACCACGTTGTGCCCCAAACCACGCCGGCTCCACCATACAACCGGTCTAGGCCCGTTGCTAACATGGACGCCTTTGACGGCCGCCGCTCCAAATCACGACGGCATCATGCTCGGCAACAGGTGTGTATTTCCGTTCAGACCACAACTCCCAAGTGCTAACTCAGCTGCTCCAGTCGTTCTACAGTGACGAGCCACCAAAGCCTGCGACCCCCGCCGACCACCTCCCGGCGCTCAACGAGCTCGACGACACGCCTGGCTCTCACGATATCGCCAAGATCTCGGCCAGCTATGGATCCGACAGCACTGAGGACCTCACGCGGCCAGAAGCAATCGCGCGGGTCATCAACTCGCCATACGCCAGTGGAGACAGAGCAAAGGCCGTGGAGCTTCTCAACTACTTCCGCGACGCCGTCGAGGGCATCCTCGTGCCAATTACCCACCCGGCAAAGTCCACAGCCTCCCTCGAGTCGTACAGCCGGTTGGAAGGCGCAGACAACCTCAAGGGCGTCACCTGCTACCTCGACACACTGCTCTTCGCCATGTTTGCGCGCGTCGAGAACTTTGAGCCCATTCTGTACAAGTCGTTTGACACCGACGACCGCCGTGAGAACCTCGCCACCATGTTGCGCCTCTACGTGAACCTGATGCGGTCTGGAAAGCTCATCACCACCGACGTCACCCAGGTGCTGCTCGATACCATCTTCACGGCTGGCTGGACACCGGGCATGCCAGGCGTCGACTCGGACTCATCTCCATCCTACCCCAAGCGCTACGAGCAGCAGGATGCTGCAGACTTGTTCAACTTCATTGCTGACAAGCTGTCCATGCCTCTGCTGACGCTCAAGGTCGACATTGCGCATGCCGGCAAGGAGGACGCAGCCGACGACCACAAGCTCGTCAAGGAACGTCTGCTACTCGTGCCCGTGCCTGGAACCCCTGACGACCCGCCCGTTCTGCTCGAAGAGTGCCTGGAGCACTACTTTGCCAACTCGGTGAACGTTTCTCGCCAGCTCGACCCGCAGCGCAAGAACTCGTACGTCGTGCCGCCAATGCGCAGGGCCCGCAAGTTCTCGTTTGAGACAATTGACCGTCTACCGCGCTCCTTCACCGACATGGGCCCGCACCGCCACGACTCCATCTCCGGCATTCCGCTGCGCTCGCGCGCTGCCACTTCCACATCATTCTCGGTACCCGGGGCATCGGGGGCGCCGGGCGACCAGCTACCTACTTACGAGTCCCTCTACACTAGCCAACCACCACCAGAGCTGCCGCCTCCTAAATCAAACCCGTCGCTGTTCAATTCCAACAACGAGATCTCGCTGCCAGCGTGGATGTTCCTACAGCTGCTGCCATTCTACACTGAGCACAACAAGGGTGCCACGACGAGCCACGAAGCGGCCGTTGAGGACTACTTCCGCTATGCACGACCCATTCTGGGCATTTGCCTAAAACGATATGGATGGTCGGAATCGGGTCGCACGACGCGCAACAGCCGACAGGTGCTTGTGCCACAGACAATCCATCTGCCATCGTTTGTTGCCGACGACAGCGACGGCACAGGCACGTTTGGCAGCTTTCAGCTTGTACTTGAAAGCGCCATTTTCCACCGTGGCTCCAGCATTGAGTCTGGCCATTTCGTAGCCATCACGGGTGAGGATGCGTCTGTTGCTTACGACCGAGACCTCAGTGCCGAACTCGAGGACCTGTCGCTCGATCCCCGGCCCGTGGAGGAACGGCGAGGCCTGTTTGGCTCGCGCAAGTCGCGCAGACATCGCACATACCTCAAGACGCAGCAGCCCATGTCTCAGCCGCCAAGTCAATCGCCAAGCCAACGAGCGTCGCTCGAATTGCCCCGCCGCTCGCTGGACCAGGATCGCCCTTCACAAGACCGCTCGTCGGCTTCCAGCAGCGGCCGCCGGCGGTGGATCATGTTTGATGATCTCAAGCCGCCTGGCGAGAAGACGCGCGAGGTCGACTTTGACGAGACATTTGCACGCGAGATGCCGTACCTGCTATTCTACCGCATGGTGTCTGTGAATGAGAACCCTCTGTCGACGGCCACATCCCTGTCGCCAAGAAGCACGTTCATCAGCCCCACCAACTCGATCCCTGATCTAAGCCTTAGCCAGCTGAACACACGGCTATCAGAGCCGGACACGACGCACCTCGCTGTGCCCGCACTGCCAGATCGCCGTCGACGGTCAGACGATCCGCCGGGCCATGGCACGCTGGGTGCAGAACCAGGGGCTGACGGGGTGCGGGGGCGCGACTCGCGCCACAAGCATCGCAGGGGTTTGTTCAGTTTGGGGTCACGATCTCCCAGATCGATATCTGCCCCTCCCGACAAGCACGAGCCCCGTGCCAATCCCGGCGACTCGCAGCCCGGCAGCGGCCCGCGCTCGGGACTATCACAGCGCTCACTGCGCAAAGCAGACAATTACAATGTCGACGAGAAGTGCACCATCTGCTGAGCAAACCGCTAGCGGAGTTCGGCAATGGACCGAGCGGACTCCGTATCAGTGGGGTCGTTCGAATCACAGTCTAACCTAAATGCATGCCAAGAATATCTATCAGGCCAGGTTGGGTCTTGCCCTTGTAGGACGGAACTCTATTGCCCGGATTAGTTCTCCGTTTGTGGGGTGACGATCGGGCGGGGAAACCTTTTCTCGGATAATCAGCAAATGAGGACCCGGGACCGCCACGGGACCGCCAATCTAGAGTTTGTGCCCACCAGATTTAGAGATCGGTCATGACACACATTTAGATGCCACAAATTCTAGACATTTGCGACGTTTCGAGTTCAAGCGTTTCGTGATTACGGATCCCTGCACCCCCGCCATTTACCCCGTCTTAGCTGCCACCTTCGCATTCCGAAGAAAAGCAAAGGGGGCCGGATCCCCGTCTCATCTGCAAGACAGGGCTGCAATGCCCGCGGCCTAATAGGGCTAGCCCTTGGACGGCTCATGCTGCTGGGGTGCAGCACTGCGATGGTTAGACCCCAGTCACTGCAGCAAGCGTAAAAACGACGACGCGGGAACTCAAATGTGGGGAGTCCCCGTAGATCACGGGGTGGGGGGTTAAGGGGAGCCCCGCGGTATAAAAAGCTCGGAGCGGGCTCCATACTAGGTAGATACTTCTGTTTCACCATCTGCCGCAATGATTGAGCAAGTCGTGGCCGAACAGCGCCCCGACCTGTCGTGGGGTAATATCAAGCGCTACTTTGGAACGCGTGTGTCGACGCTCCATCCCCCCAACTTTGCCGAGCGCAGAGACACGCTCAACCCGTTCAAGCCTCTTAAGCTTATTACGGCCAAGCAATGGAACTTCATCTTCGTGGCCGTCGCGGGCTGGACGTGGGACGCCTTTGACTTCTTCTCCGTGTCGTTGACTGCTCCGTTAATTGCAGATACCTTCAACAGACCGGTCTCGGACGTCACCTGGGGAATCACCCTTGTGCTGATGCTGCGTTCCGTGGGCGCTGTCATCTTCGGACTCGCCGGTGATAAGTGGGGCCGCAAGTGGCCGTTTATCATCAATTTGGCGCTTTTTATCGTACTCGAAATGGGCACCGGCTTTGCCCAGACCTACCCGCAGTTTCTTGCCGTCAGAGCCCTCTTTGGAATCGCCATGGGCGGACTCTACGGTAACGCCGCCGCCACGGCCCTCGACGACTGCCCCGTCGAGGCGCGAGGCTTCATCAGCGGTCTCTTCCAAGAGAGTTATTCACTCGGCTACCTGCTGGTCTCGGCCTTCAACCGTGCCCTTACCGACACGTCCTCCCACGGCTGGCGCGCTCTGTTCTGGTTCGGCGCCGGCCCTCCCGTGCTCATCATCATCTACCGCATGTTCCTCCCCGAAACAGACGGCTACATTGCCCAGCGCGAACTCGAGAAGGAGTCGCTCGGCAAGGAGTTTGTGCAGCAAGGCAAGGTCGCCATCAAACACTACTGGCTGCTGTTTGCGTACCTCGTCCTGCTCATGGCGGGTATGAACTTTATGTCGCACGGTTCGCAGGACCTGTACCCCACGTTCCTCACTGCCCAGCTTCAGTTCGGTGAAAACGCGTCAACTGTCACTAATTGCGTCGCCAATTTCGGTGCCATCTGTGGTGGTGTCTTCTTTGGCCATGCCTCGCAGTTTCTAGGTCGTCGCTTGTCGCTGATGATCTGCTGCGTCATGGGCGGTGCTCTAATCTACCCGTGGGTCTTTGTACGTGAAAATGCCGGCATCAATGCTTCGGTCTTTTTCCTCCAGTTCGCCGTTCAGGGTGCCTGGGGCATCATCCCCATCCACCTCTCTGAGCTGTCCCCGCCCCGTTTCCGTGCCTTCATTGTGGGTACCAGCTATCAGCTCGGTAACCTCGCTTCGTCGGCTTCAAGCACCATTGAGTCCACCATCGGAGAACGGTTTCCGTTGCGCGATGCCCATGGCAACATCATCCCCAAGCACTACAACTACGGAAAGGTCATGGCCATTTTCATGGGCTGCGTGTTTGCTTATGTGCTGATTATCACTTTCGTGGGCCCCGAGAACCGTGATGCCAACCTCTTCACTCGCGAGTCCGACGAGGATATCGCCGACGCGCAGAATGCCTTCTTTGAGGAGAAGGGCAATCACGAATTCGAAGAGGATGTCAATCACACAAAGGTCTAATGGTCGAGTATTTAGTTTGATTTTGGTATTAATTAGCTGTTTTATGGTCGTTATTCGTAATCATCCAGTGATGAGCTGCTCATTAATGTGTTGCCTCTGCCACTTGCCATACAATAGCTTTCTTGTCGACACCCGCAGACACTAGAAGTGACTGCCATACATCGACGCCAAGAACAGCCGCCGAGTGACCATTCAGGTTGGCCACCATCTTTTTACTCTGTACATCCCAAACAGCGATCCCTCTGGGACCGTATCCTTGCACTATTAGAGGCCGTTGGTCAACAACGACAAACACACTTTGCCTTGATTGCTCGGCCTCTGATGTACCTGCACTTGCCTCCTTCACCTCACCGTACGTTTTGACACATTTGTTGCGCATGTAATCCCATAGTCGAAGCTGTCCATCGAGAGTCGTCGCAAGCAGGTATCGCGCGTTGGGCGAGAATCGCACATTCATGACCGGTGACTTGGCTGCGCCGACCAGCGTCAACAGACAGTGCCCTGAGTTTGTGTCCCACAGTCTAATGAGTCCATCGTGACTCGCTGATACCAACAGTGTGCCGTCCCGCGAAAAGTGCACTGCTGCGATGGGCCCTGAATGAGCGGCCAGGGTCTTCATGCATATACCTTTCTTCACGTCCCAGACGCGCACGTTCTCGTCGGCTGACCCAGATGCAACCATGTTTCCCTTGTAGTTGAAGTCGACGGAGATGACGTCGTGCGTGTGGCCACGAAGAATCCGCCGCTGTGCGCCCGTGCTCAGGTCCCAGATCCGCACAGTCTTGTCGTCCGATGCCGATGCGACGCACTTTGAATCAGGCGTCCATGAAACGTCAGATATACCGCCAATGTGACCTTCCAATGTACGTACGAGCGTACCACTTGACGCGTCCCATATCTTCACGGTCTTGTCATCGGCTGTGTCAGAGGTTTCCACCCATTATGTTTGTAGACTTACAACTTGTAGCGATCCACTTGCCATTGGCGCTGAACTTGGCACTTGTGACGGGCCCAGCATGCCCCTCTAATGTGAGAATGGCCTTTGCCGAGAATTCCTCATTTGACCCATTAACTGAAGGGCCATTATCCGTCATTGTCGAGGGGACTAAATTGACTAAAGGAAGGCTGCCAGATATCGAGTCGTTTAGAAGTACGGGCGCTAAGAAGATATTCCCCAAGACTTCGACCACTGCCAACTGGACAAAATCACTGTAGCTAGAATTAGTCAACTGTGTATTATACAATAATGAGTGGCCAGATATGGCTACTACAAGTCTATACATTCTATTACGCATCGTTTTATGTGCCGCAAAATCACATCGGCAACTCGATGTCTTGAGGTCTCCATTGTGTCTCCATGTTAAACATCACCGTTTCCATGAAGTTAGGGTTCAGGCCCTCGGAGTTCTCAGTGAGAGTTGACACAAATGAGACACCCAATGCGTCGTTAATGTCAAAATGAGGCATGAAAAGATCATCCGCGTGCATCGGGTCAGTCGCGGGGCTCGGATTCTGGGGTTGAGCAGTCGGTGAATACTGGGGCTGACCGCCGGTAGCTTCCGAGCTAATTGTCGCTGCCTTTGGTTCGCTCCTCAAAGCATGTCCTGTCGCTGTCGCGTCCTTAACTGTGTCTGAATGAGCCTGGCGCACAGGGTCATAACTGGGACGTTTGCGCCGTGCCGCACTCGACCGCCTGTGTGCCTTCTTCAGTGTGAGAGTCTCACACATTTGTTTCAAGATCTGACCATACCGCGAAGCGAGGTGGATCTCGTCAGGTGACGCCTCAATCAATGTTTCTGCAATGTCTTCAATAGCAATGAATATATCGTCATGCTGCTGCTTTGTCGTAATAGGCGTCTTCAGGGCCAACATCTTGAAAAGGAACACTGCAGCATGGACGATACGCACCACCCAACGAATGGGAGCACGACGCAAAAACTCATGTTTGTGGACTTCTACTGCAACTCTGAGCACTCCACTCGCTGCCTTGCTGGCTTCCAGCACGTATGCGCTCGTTTGACGGACATCTTTAGCGGCCAAAATCGTCTTTTCCTCTCCAGACGTAAGGGCAAAGGAATAAACAAGTAGGCGCGCGTAGTGATACTCAAACAGTAGCGACTGCTGGTCGAGAAACTCAAAGCTGTCCACTGCTGCGCTATACCGTTCCCTCCAAAGTTCAAAATGGGGCGCAAACAGATCGAGCATGCTGAGATGTCTACCGCTTTTGACGACTTCCTGGCGGGTCTCTTGGTTGTAGTAGAGAACATCGTGTGCAAGCGACATGATGCGCAGTAAGTTCAGCTTAGACTCCTCGACGCTGGTGAAGTTCAGTTGGTTAACGGTGGGGTCGTTCAAAAAGTCGCCCAGCATTGTTCGCCGGCCCATTCGCAGAGAAAGGATGATCTCACTCATGTGCGTAGCAAGGTACACTTTGGGCTGGGTTTCCATGACCCCGAGGTCCTGGGCCAGACGGATTGCTGTGCCCACGAGCATCCACGACATGCGGTCACTGCGGCCAGCGGCACTGAGTCCAACACTCTTGTCGCTACCGGCCGAAGCCACATCGAGCCTCTCTTCTTCGGTGTGACTATTGGCGTAGTCATTTCCGCGCTTATGAATGGCTCTAGGGTTCCATTCTGAGAAGAGCAGAAACGCGTACACAGTGCCAATTGAGCGAGTGCTCGCCTCGGCCCACACGGATCGAGAAATCTGCATCTGAAAGTAGTCCCACAGCTTGGTGTGGACATCGTAGCACTTTGCCAGAACTTCTTCAGACTTTTGATCCTCGAGTATCGCGGGGACGTAGTAGCGCGACGAAAGCGTCAAAATGGCAGCCAGCAGAATTGGCGTGTCGGCCAGATTGTCTGCAGAACACAGATAAGCGGGAAACAGGGGGTAGAACGGATACATGTTTGCAAAGAAGAAGGCGACCAGCACCCTCGCCTCGTCCTCGGTGACGAGTTTCTCCCTGGCAATGATCTCGGTGTCGGCGAGGTTGGCGGTGATAATAGTCTCGACAGGAGGCTGAGGAGCAGACGTCGTGGGCCCGCTGGCAGCAGGGAATCGGCCAGCAGCAGGGAACTGGCGGGCCTGGTGTTCGAGGATCGAGACGGCGTCTGTTGTCGTGAGTAGGTCGCTGTTGCGGATCGATTCCTCCTCGTAGCTTGATTCGAGATTCGCGCGCGACTTGGCATCGGCGTCGAGTCGCGGGTCGTCAATGCCCGAGATGCGAGCCTTTTTTAACCTGCCCGCCTTGACGTTTTCTATTCCTCCACGCTTCGACTCCACGATCTGGCAGTCTTTGCCCTCGCGGCGGCATCGCGCACAAGGAGGTTTCCCCGGGTTGTTGACATCTCCGAGATCGCACTTGATTTTGCGGCTGCGACAGCTGAGACAGGCCTTGTACGCGCGACGGAATCCTTGCCTGCTCTGGTCTTGAGACATCTGAATCTGTTCTCTCGACTGGACTGGCGGTGGACGCTGTCCAGCATTGTTCACAGCCACCATTTGCGGCACTCCTGGTTGCATCTCCTGGGGCATCTGGGACGCCGGGGCCCCAGGGGCGTTGTGATACTGGTACATGTGACGTGAAGAAGAGCTACTCCACGCGTCGACCCCGCAAAAAGATGAATCAGCACCTGCCAGGCTAACGACGGCTATGGGTGGTGCTGGAGTGCAAGTGATGAAGCGGGGAAAAAATAAATTACGTTGAGGAGAGCCGTAGTTCATCGCTGGGTAGGGGTCAGAATGCGGGGGTCCGTAGACAGGTTACCGGGTTTGGAGCAGAATGAGGGGCACAAACGGTGATCTAGCTGTGAACGGAACTTTAGCTCAATGTTGGTGTGAGGATCAGTTGTACGCTGTAGAGCTCGTAAAGGTCTTGCAGAAGTAGGTAACGTGGGCACAACGCGGGGTAGCTAGATTTGTCACAAGACTGGGAAGTAGAAGAGTGAAGTCCTATATTCAGCTCACTCCAGTCCCAATTTGGCCTTTCCCTCCCCCTGGCGTGCCCAGGTGTAAAATATTCAGGTGTATAACCCAGGTGTGCATTTGCTACATGTGAGAAGGTTTTCATATATAGCCTAGCAGGTGCATAGAAGAGTAATACCAGTGATGCCTGTGATACCTGTGATACCATCTTACGAACTTACGAGCTTACAGACCACTACCAAACTGCTTAATATAATGAAACTTTGTGAACAGCTTTCAGCTGCTGGGCTACTGGACCACTGGGCTGTGCTGGTCCATATCAACGGCCTTATCACGGTAGCCTCACACCCCTGATGGGGCGGGTAACTGCACCCGTCAACTTGTTTGCCAGCGAAGACGCCAAGTAGCGTTATAGACAACTGGAAAGGGGCCAAGCCAAATACCACTGCTGCTGTATTCTGCAACTACGCCACTGCACTGTACGTACGTGACAGTTTCTGCTTTGTGCTAGCGTGTTCCAAGGTTATACTGTAGAATTGATTGCCTCGACTACACACCATGGATCACGCACTCATCGACACCGTTAACCGGCTGCAAGATGCCTTTGCCACGCTGGGACCCATGACGAACCCAATCGACCTGCCTCAGATCACGGTCGTGGGTTCTCAGTCATCGGGAAAGTCGTCGGTCCTAGAAAACATTGTTGGTCGCGACTTCTTGCCACGCGGAACAGGTATCGTGACTAGGCGGCCGCTGGTGCTTCAGTTGACCAACGTCAAGCCTGGCTCGAGCGTTCCTCCAGAAGGCGTCAAACTCAAGGAGGGCGAGTCAGCCGACGAATGGGGAGAGTTCTTGCATATCCAGAACAAGCGGTTCTACGACTTTGACCAAATCCGCCAGGAGATTGTCCGCGAGACGGACGCCACAACGGGCAAAAACGCCGGTATCTCTTCGGCCCCCATCAACCTGCGCATTTTCTCGCCCAATGTGCTGACATTGACTCTTGTGGACCTTCCCGGTCTCACCAAAGTCCCCGTCGGCG
Organism: Sugiyamaella valdiviana; assembly: GCA_030570555.1. Lineage (NCBI taxonomy): Eukaryota > Fungi > Ascomycota > Dipodascomycetes > Dipodascales > Trichomonascaceae > Sugiyamaella > Sugiyamaella valdiviana. The sequence continues at coordinate 1,278,500 of JAJLWF010000001.1, forward strand.
ACCAGCCCAAGGATATCGAGCGTCAGATCAAAGAGATGCTCCTCAAGTTCATCACCAAGCCCAACGCCATCATCCTATCTGTCACTGCTGCCAACACCGATCTGGCAAACTCGGATGGACTGAAACTGGCGCGTGAGGTTGATCCAGAAGGCGCGCGTACCATTGGTGTTCTCACAAAAATTGACCTTATGGATCAGGGAACCGACGTTGTGGATATCCTGGCTGGCCGCATCATTCCACTTCGCTACGGCTACGTACCTGTGATCAACCGTGGTCAAAGGGATATCGAAGGACATAAGTCGATTAAGAACGCGCTTGAGCATGAGAAGAAGTTCTTTGAAGACCATCCCTCGTACCGAGCCAAGGCCCAGTACTGCGGTACGCCATACCTGGCCCGAAAGCTCAACATGATCCTCCTTCATCATATCAAAGCGACTCTGCCCGATATCAAGACTCGCATCCACTCGTCACTTGCCAAGTATAGATCTGAACTTTCGCAACTCGGCGAAGACACGTCCCTGCTGGGTTCGCCATCAAATGTGCTCCTTAACGTGATTACTGAGCTTTCTAACGAGTATCGAACGATTCTCGACGGCAATTCTCAGGATTTGTCAACAAATGAGCTGTCGGGCGGTGCTCGTATCTCATTTGTATTCCACGAGCTGTATGCCAACGGTGTCAAGGCTGTGGACCCGTTTGACCAGGTCAAGGACGTGGACATTCGTACTATTCTCTACAACTCGTCTGGCTCTTCACCGTCGCTATTTGTGGCCACCCAGGGCTTTGAGGTCATTGTCAAGCAGCAGATCAAGCGATTTGAGGAGCCGTCTCTGCGCTGCGTGGCGCTCGTGTACGACGAACTCGTTCGCATCATCAACACGATTCTGCAGAAGCCCATTTTCCGCCGCTACCCGAATCTCAAGGACCAACTATCCAGCACTATTGTGCAGTTCCTCAAGTCCTGTGTTATACCAACCAACAAGCTCGTGGGTGATCTTGTGAGCATGGAGGCTTCATACGTCAACACTGCCCACCCCGACTTTATCGACGGCCACTCGGCAATGGCTCAGGTTAATGAGAAGCTGCACCCGACCAAGGTCGATCCCAAAACAGGCAAAGTTATTATTCAGCCTGCGAAGTCGGCGTCGCCTGATATTGGAGGCGATGACGGTCAGGGTGGTTTCTTTGGTAGCTTCTTTGCTTCCAAGAATAAGAAGCGTCTGGCTGCGATGGAAGCTCCGCCAGCTGTGCTCAAGGCGTCAGGGACTCTTTCAGAGCGTGAGACTATGGAGACGGACGTCATCAAGCTTCTCATCTCGTCTTATTTCAACATTGTCAAGCGCACCATGATTGACATGGTCCCCAAGGCGGTGATTCTTAACCTTGTGCGCTATTCCAAGGAGGAGATGCAGCGCGAGCTGCTTGAGAAGCTTTACCAGACGAATGCTTTCAATGACCTCCTCAAGGAGAGCGATTTCACAGTGCAGCGTCGTAAGGAGTGCCACAAGATGGTGACGAGTCTCGAGAAAGCGGCCGAGATTGTGGCCAGTGTCCAGTAGGTTAGTCAATAGAGCATCAATTTGATTCACGTTATAGCTGTCGACTGAGCATCAAATTTGAATTCACGTTATAGCTGTCGACTGAGCATCAAATTTGAATTCACGTTATACCGGTCGATTGAGCCTCGTGCGTTTCGCATGCCGGTAGCCGCCTGTTGTAGCCGTGCCATCGGCGGCATGATGACGTATCAAGGCGTCTCCATTTTTAGCTCCTTAGCAAACCTCCAATTTGAGGCGAAGGCATATCGTGCACCAGATCAACTTCCAGAGTGATCTTAATTCTTGCTATCTCGCTAGTTCTACAGTGATTTTGCTTCTTGGTTTCTACTGATTGTTTCACCATGTCTGAACCAGAGGTACGATATGTGGAGAAGGTCGTGACCGTGACGGCTTACGCGACGGCACCAGCTGCTCGAGCTGGCAGCAGCAGCATCGTTGCGACACTACAATTCATCGCGTTTGCAGTTTTTGTTCTCATTGTCGTGGCTCTTTGTGGGCTCGTGGCGTTTGCGTTCTACAAAGTCGCTACGCGCCTCAACACGCGTGTTCAGGACAAGCTTGCCCATCAGGACCGCTTCACCTTCTCCGACAAGGGCATCGGCATCAAAGTCAAGAACCAGACGGAGGAAGACAAGAACATTGCTGCTCAGAGGTGCGTATGACGGCGATATGAAAATCCGTGCTAACACAGACTGGCCAACAAAATCTGGCAGAAGATGCCCTCAGCGCGCAAGGGCTTTACTGCTGGCGATGACGAGTAACGTAACTAGTAATGCTTAATGACATGTAGCTGAAACAGTTGTAAACAGTGGAAATAGCTGACCGGAAACACGTTCTACTGAGTTTGGTACTACTGTAGGTCTATTACTGTTGCTTGCTAGCCCTGCTGTGCTGAGGCTGATGCTTGCTCTAGTATAAGAACAGACTCCAGTCGCTCCTAAACTCTCACATTTCACACAATGGGACTTGGAAAGCTTGTCAAGGACTTGGCCTCTTCGGGGCCTGACATGCTGCCGGCAGAGCCGGCAAATACTGCTGGACAGAAGCCAACACAGAGGCAGATCTTCCAGTCGAGATACAACCATGGACCGAATCTGGGAGGCATGTTTGTGCTTGAGCGGTGGATTTCGGGTGACGCTTTGTTTGACGGAACGGACAAGGGCTCGGAGCTCGAAGCTGTCACTGCTGCCGTCAAGAAGGAGGGAGTTGATGGCGCTAGGTCTAAATTCGAAGGCCATTGGACCTCATGGCTTTCGGACAATGACTGGCAGTGGCTTCAGGAGAAGGGAGTGACAGGAGTGCGGGTGCCTGTCGGGTACTGGACAGTCGGAAACGGCCAGTTCACAAGAGGAACGCCCTTTGAGAAGTTTGCTGGTGTCTACTCGCGAGCCTGGGACTTGTTCAAGTCGCTCGTCCTCGAGAAGGCGCAGCAGCACGGCATCGCAGTGTTGGTCGACCTGCATGGACTTCCAGGTGGAGCCAACGGCGAAGAGCACAGCGGTACATCGTCACACCAGGTCCAATTCTGGTCCTCTTCATCTAGTGTCAAACTGGCCGTGGAGGTCGTGGGCTTCATAGCCAAGGATCTGGCGTCTGTCGACAATGTATCGGGCATCCAGGTCGTCAACGAGGCTCCTTACACTGACAACTTCAAATCACACCATGACTTCTATCTGAAGGCTTTACATGCCGTCCGACAGGTCAACAGGGACGTGCCGGTGGTCATATCCGACGCTTGGAACCTTGGAGGCTCAATTGAGCAGGTGAAGAGTGAAGAACAGAGACTCGCCAAGCACTTCAACGACACGAGCGGAGGTGGACTCGGTGTTATCATTGACACACACGTGTACAAGTGCTTCTCAGATAGCGACCGCGCCAAAGCCCCGTCTCAGCTGATACGCGACGTGGATGGTGCTATTCCGCAGACCGATGCTGCCGACATTCTTGTGGGTGAGTTCTCGTGTGTTCTAGACGAGAAGTCGTGGAACCAGTGCCACGATAATCGAGACCAGGTTGTCGCAGAGTACGGGTGCAAACAGATGCAGCATTTTCACGAAAGGGGTGTCTCTGGTTCGTACTTCTGGACGTACAAGTTCTCCTGGGGCTCGGGCGGAGAGTGGGGCTTCCGCGAGATGATCGACAAGAGGGCCTTGGTCGAGTTCAACAACTCTTCCAAACCGGCCGATTTCTATCATGACCAGTTCTCGTCGAGGCTCAACACAGCCAAGTCGAATCATGTAGACTATTGGACGAAGCAGGACCCAAAGAAGGACTGGCAGCATTGGCGCTTCGACGACGGGTTCACGGCGGGATGGAATGATGCGCAGGCATTCGACGAAGTTGGTCATTCAGAGATCGGCCGTCTCGTGGCTTGGAAGCGAGCCCGTCAAGCTCAGCATGTCAAGGCCAAGGGGCTTGGAGAAATGGTTTGGGTCTGGAATCAAGCCTTTGACCAAGGAAGATCCCAGTTCCAAGAAGCGCGCGTCAGTTAAGGAGCTACATATTTAATTGGTTACATATGCGAACATAGTCATAGAATCACGAGTGCAGACTACAGGATGAAAGCTGCTGCAGCTAGGAGAGATGCAGCAACGGTCAGAATCGACGGTGTCCAGTGCGAAGGAGCATCCGACTTCTTGTGAGCGGTTGCCGAAGCCGAGGGCGAAGCCGTCGAGACGTTCAGAGTCGGGTCGAAGTTGGGACCGGTGGTGTTGACAGTGGCAGCATCTACGTCGCCGTTCCAGCAGTACTTTGAGAAGCATGACTGGCACTGCGACGACGGCGACTGGCCACGGCGCTCAAGCTCACGCTGGATGATGGCGCATGAGACGCAAGTCGGCCAGTCGGCATCAATGGTACCATTTTGTTGTGTGGCAGTGTCGTATCCGTTGGTGATCATGCCCGCGAGATCCTCCTGAGAATACGACAGCTGGAAGGTGGAAGTATTTGAGAAGAACGAGTGGGCAAAGTTGGCAACGTACACAATGAGGGGAGGCACGAAATGCTCGCTCTCGGGTTGGTTCGGGTTGTAGAGCGAGGTGAGGTTAGAAGCGTCGCAACCAAAGAAGGTAGGTCGCTTAGTGAGGCCCAAGTTTATGAACGTGTTGGTGTCGGGCACGTAGGGGAAGATGGTGTTGTTTCCCTGGGAGCCAAACTGGCGTTCGTAGCTGTTGACGAGCGAAGATCCATTGGGCCAACTGTAGTTTGTGTCAGCCGAGTTGTCAAAGGCGAAGACAACGTCAACCTTGCGCTCGGGCTGGATGAGCGGGTACAGAGGGACGTTCTGGTTATCCTCGCCTCCATCAACGAGAGTCAAGTAAGCCGAGTCCTGAAGCGACTCGGAGACTGTGGCCACGCCAGCAAAGGGGTTCGGGTCGTAGATGGCAATGTCGTCATTGTCCTGACCAAGATCGTGAAGCAGGTCCTGTGCAAGGCTCCCAATAAGACCAGAGATACCGGTCGAGTTGATCTGCAGTATGAACTGGTTAAACAGACTCGACGAGGTGCCCATGACGAACCCGGCATTGTCAAACCCAGCGATGCACGTGCCATTGGGCTTACCATTGGTGACATTGGTACCAAGGTACTTGACGTCGGTGAAGGCGTACACGTCGGGGTCCCACGAGCCCAGCTCGTAGGGCGACATCTCAAACACGCTCGAGTTCGTCGACAGAATGACAGTGTCGGGAGCACGATTGTCGGTGACAATGACGGGGAAGGGCATCTGGTGGGACTTGAACACGACGTAGTCGCGGATATCGTCATAGGTGAGGGCAGGGCCTCCGTTTGTGAGGTTGACAAACTGGTGCGAAAGGCCACGGCCCCAAATGTCTGTAAGAGACGTGTTGAAGCCGGCATTCTGCTTGTCATTGACGTCGTCATCAATGTCGTCCCAGTAGGATGCGTCGCCAAAGATGTTGATACCGCTGGGGTCAAGCAGCGAGTGCTCGAGGTTCCACAGGTTGGGATCACCCTGGAGGGCACTGATGGTGGTGAAGTTGTTGTAGATGATGGATCCAACTAGCCAGTTACCACCCGACAAGCCAGCGAGATAAGTACTCGCCTGAACGAGGCCTCCCATGTGGTGGGGGTCGGTAGAATTGATGGTTCTATTGTCAAGGGCTGCAAACTGGCCCGCTCCCGCGAGCATGGCCCGGTAGCCACCACCCGAGAAGGCCATGCCAATGCGAACCGTCGTGTTGGACAGGAACGACGCAGCATCAAAGTCGGTGAGGTTTGCACGACCGAGGAAGTCAATGAGAGCCGGTTTCGCCTCTGTCGACCATCGCTGTTGCACATAGTCGGACTCGTTGGAGTTCAGGGAGCCGGCGGGACGGATGAGGGAGTCGACGTCGGGACAGTCGATTTTGCCGGGCGCGTATCCATTGGTCGGAGACGATGCAGAGGCGGCGCCGAGCGCAGTCGCGACGAGCGCCAGGAATTGCAATTGCATGGTTGGGGGGTGTTGTCAAGTTCCAATTAGTGGTTTCTGACTTGTCGTTTTGTGATGTCTGCGCGCTGGATCGAAACCTTACGCCGGTTAGCGGGCTTATATCCGAATCTAGTGCTGGGACGAAGCTAGGCGTTTAGTTTGAATCAAAGATTGCTAGTGGAGTTTAACAACGAGAAAGCCTCAATGCATGCCGATTAATATTCGGTAGTGTGGGAAAGCCCTATTTATGTACATTTCGCGGAACCAGCGAGCACCCGATTCCGCATCCGCATCCGACCGTGCCCTGTCAGGGCAGTGCTCGGAATGCACGGTTAGCCGTGTGCAGGGATATAAAGGCGATATTACCACGCTGACAGGCCATGGCACACGTGTGCACCTGCTAGCTCACTTTATTATATCCTGGACCCACTGTGTATTTGTCGCAGCTAGCGCGTACCGGCTTTCGTCGTATCCGCGTCTCCGACTACGCTGCAGACTCAATGCAGCTCCGCCGCGCCTCGGCCGGATTAGGCAGCTGGTAAGCACTGCGCGATGAGCCTGAGCCGCGGCGGGCGTACCGTTAGATGGAAGCATCATTGCATACTATAATTAAATGTAGTGAAGCATCAGATGAGTACCAGACGAACATGATGGACATGCCGATGAACATGCTGATGAACATGCTGGTGAACCTTTGATATAGCACCTACGATATAGGACCTGTCCTTTTGGACCCTCATCCCCTTTGGTGGAACATTATAAAATACAGTACAGAAGGGAATAGTCTAGAGGGGCTACTTGCGTCGAACGCCCGAGGTCTTGCGGACTCCGCCACTGGCAATGCGCGTGGGGCGGCGGTCGAGCCCGGCAGTGGCAGTGGCAGGAGGTGGAGACGACGAGAGTGTCGTGGTCGTGGTCGTGGTCGTCGTCACTTTGCTGATCTGGTAGCTGGGAACACGGCGAGTTCCCCGGCGCTGTGGGGACGGATTGCTCGTGGAGCGCAGCTGGCGCAGCGGCAGCGAGTGCTTGTCGGACATGGAGTCGGTGGCTACACGAACCGGTGATTTGGTCACCATCAGCGCACCCATGTTACCCTTGAGGTCCTCCTCGTCGTCGCTGTTCATGCCGCCATCTACCATGCCAGGGAATCGGTGGTTCTCGTCGTTAACATACTCGTCCTCGAAAGTGGCCATTTTGCTAGCGGCAAACGGTTGCGAGGCATTGCGCACGGATGCGCTGCGCATGCCAGCGACGCCCGAGTCGCCGCGGAACGCCGACAGCGATGCCTGGCGCGACGACGGCGTGGGCGAGTTTTTCCGCGGCTGGCCCGGCGTCGGCACCGGCAGAGCCGAGTTGGGGTTGTCGACTTCGCCGAGGATGCTGCGCTCGGGCGTGCGCGGTGACAGCTGGTGTCGGTTGAAGCTTGTGTTGCGAGAGCCTCGGACGGGCGTGCGAGCCGTGGCCTCGGGCGAGTTGACGGGAACGAGCGGGCAGTAGCCGGCAAGACTCTCGTCGGGGATGTCGGACAGCGTCATTGTTCGGCGCCATTCGCGGAACTCGTTTTGATGCAGGTAGAGCCAGTGCTGTTGCGGGCCCACGACCATTCCAGGTCGCACGAATCGCATGTACGCAATGCATTCCTGGGCAGTGAAGCCATAGGTGTAGATGAGGTGGGCGCCAATTAGGCAACCCGTGCGACCGAGCCCGGCCTTGCAGTGGACAGCCACTTTGCCCTTTTGCGCAATGACACCCTCAACAGCACCAATAAATGCCTTGACAAACAGCATCGTGGGGCACGTTCCGTCGTCAAAGATTAGGTCAATGTGCTTGATGCCACGAGCCTCGAACTCCTCCTTGTTGTACAAATGCGAGTTGAGGCGCACTACGAGCTTGACATCGTGGCTGTCAAAGTAGTCGAGCACCTGGCTGAAGGAGAAGGGCAGCGGCGATTCGTAGTCGGACTGCTGGGGAGATGCAAATGCAACGAAGTGGGGAGGAATCTCGTTAAAGTCACCCTGGTCGACGCGCTCGTACAGCTCGTACTCCTCGAGGTTGAATGACTTGATGTCGAGCAGCTTGTGCTCTTTGGCACGCCACACACCGTAAACAACGTCCTGAATCGACAACGTGAAGTCGGCGACGGCGTAACCAGCATCACGGAACGGCATGAACGGCGGCTCGGCCTGCGCAATGGGAGCAATGGCCAAGTGCGGAGGCCATGACTGGATCAGCACCATGTAGCAACACAGTACACAGGCGGCGTTGGCGCGCTCGCGCGGGTTGGTTCGCGAGTATAGCACCACCGCTTTGCCCTCGTTCTCCTCCTCGCCGAGAATCTCGTGCAGCGTCACCGCGAATCTGTACAGATGGCCAATGTGCAAAGGACCAAAGTCATGGTGGAAGCTGTTGTATGGAAGAGCGTCGTCGATGGTGAAGTGAACAACCGAAGGCGAGTCCTGAGGCGGTGAGTCGAAGGCTCCGAGGTAGATGCGGTCTGAGTTAGTCAATGTACGAATCTATTTGCGAGAGCCATCTTTGGCGACTCGACTCAGCTTCGTGGATTCTCACAATGAACACACCTTTGAGGAACTCAATGAGTGGGATCTTCTGTCGACGAGACATGATGTGTACAAGGTAGGTCGTTTACAATATCAGAGCATGGACAGAGGGTGTAGAGAGAGTGGGTGAAAAGTCAGTGTAGAGGCAGTGTAGAAGCGGTGTTTGGAGAAGCCGTGTTTGTTTGTTGTCCCGAGTGGCTTGAGCTGCCGTCTGTTCCCCAAGCTCGCTGTTTAGGCATTTGTGTATGTGTTGCTGCTTTGGGCAACTCGCTTCATGATGCGGCGGTGTTCCTCTGGCAACGCTGCCCCGTAGCCGTATCCACGCCGCCGATCGACGCACCTTGACGCATCCCCGTCAAACCAGCTGCGAGGGTCGGATCAACAGTGTTTTGACTGAGGGGAACCGGACGGAGAATCTAATCTGGACACTGTAATATTTACGTTAAACGATCTAGGTGGGATATTGAGCGTCATTTGTGGTTCACTGGCTCAGTAACTAACTCAGTTACTCAGTTACGGCGGTTGTTTTGTTCTTGTGATTCTATATGTACTTGTGTTTTGCGTCAAACCCCTATCTGAATATGGGCATGACGGGCGGGCCCAAACACACAGACGCCGGCTGAAGCATCATTGCCCATCCTAGTGAACGTCTGATACTCAGCCAAGCATTGGCTTGACAACAAGCATTGGCCTGACTTAATGATTCACCTGACTCGAGATTCATCTGACACGAGTAGTGTCATTCGACAGCAATTAACCGTCTCTACTTCAATTGTTCACTATTCCTGTTTTCTGTTTCTTTCCTTTCTCTTTCTTTACTTCATCTTTTCCCACTTTCTCTGTCACACTTTCTCTCTCCTCAGTCTACCGCATTTACCACTGCCGCGTGGGTGTAGCTCGCGTGACTACTTCCGGGTATCGCTGCACAGCCGTGCCCAGCTTTTACCCATCTTCTGTTGCGTGAAGCTGTCTAGTCAGCAATGAACGCCATTGACGACACGTCGGCTCTTCTCGGCGCGGATCGCACAGCGTCCGGTAAGTTTCTGCTATACTCGTTATAGCATCATCTAACGCAGATGAGCAGCCCACGCTGCTGGCGGTCATTCTCGACACAAACCCGACGGCATGGGAAGAACTGAAGGATCGGCTGACACTAAAGCAGGCTGTCCAGAGCATGCTTGTCTTCATCAATGCGCATTTGTCGCTGCGCCATTCGAACCGCGTCGTTGTCCTAGCGGCTCACGACACATGCGCCAAGTTCCTGTACCCGACGAACCGATCTGATGCGCCAGAACAACCCGATTCGCCCATTCTGCAGCGTCAAACTATGTACCGGCCGTTTCGCGAGGTCAACGAGGCCGTGATCCAGCAGATTGATCTGCTGCTCGAGCAGGACGTCGAAGCAGCAAAAGCAGCTGAAGACAAGGAGGCATCAAATGGGCATGGCAGGCCAGCTGGAAGGCAGACTGCCATCTCGGGTGCACTGAGTCTAGCGCTGGCGTACATCAACAAGCTCTGTGGCGATTCAGACAGCACTGATCCCAATAATGCTACTCAAGCAGCGCCCGTCGGAGCTGGTACCAATGGCACTTCGGTGGCCGTGTCGCAGCAGATGTCGGCCAAGATTCTGCTGCTCAGTGTATCTGGTGACCTTGCGTCGCAGTACATCCCTACAATGAATTGCATTTTCGCTGCTCAGAAGAAACGCATACCTATTGATGTGTGCAAGATCAACGGCGACACGGTATTTCTGCAGCAGGCATGCGACTCGACCAACGGTACTTATATGAAGATTGAACACCCGCAGGGCCTAGTGCAATACCTGCTGTCTGCATTCATGGTCGAGCCGAGTCTGCGGTCTAATGTGTATCTGAGTACGCAAAAGGACGTCGACTTTCGAGCTGCCTGTTTCATCACCCGCGACATCATCGACATTGGCTACGTGTGCTCCGTGTGTCTGTGTATCATGAGCATTCTGCCATCAGACGAGCAATGTCCCATGTGTGGCACCAAGTACGATACCCATGCCATGGCCAAATTTAAGCGTAAGCCTGTTGTGGTGGCCAAGAAAAAGAGCAAGAAGCGCAAACTCAAACCCGACTCGACGCCGACCCCGGGACCGTAACTCGAGGGCGCGTCAGCATGCGTCAGGCTATGGCAAGGATGTACACTGTCGAAGCTTAACGGCGCATCACGGGACTTACCAGGCCCATAGGTCTGACCATGGGTTCTGAAGGTTGTGATGATTTGCATTGATGCGTTGTATACTTGGGTTTATCTGACGTCATGCTTGCAGTACACCGTTAGATGCCTACGGTTTGGTGCCGTCTCCAATTTGCTCGTCTGCGAGCCGCCCGGATGATTGAGATGGCCGTGGTAGCCGCCGTCAAGTTAAGCCGGGCTCTGGCCGTTGTCGGCTAGCTGCCGGACTCATGCAAGGTTAGCCATACCCGGCTAAGGATTGCAGCTAAGCTGGTTCAGGGGTCTCTGGCAACGGGCTAGGTTGACGATGGCATGAATGTCGTCACGGCGCATTACAAGGTGCATCAAAAGAGCCCAATGTGGGGGCCAGCCCGAGTCGAATGCTGGCTGGTAGAGGCTGCTGTCAACCAACGGCATGGCTTAGTGCCGACGGGTGCACGGCGGCCCGTTGGCGCACCGAAGCACGCAGGTTCAGCCGCTCCGGAATAGTTGCTTGCCGATTCCGACATTGCCAAGATTGCCGGTCCCACAATGGCCCGAGACCCCATTGGGCCAGCGGGCGAAAAACAAAAGCCGTGCAGTGTGGGACTTTGATCGGTGCATGTACTGGTTGAGGTGTAGGCAAGTTTTTGTCTGCATTGAGGGGGACCGACGAACAAGTAGTTTGTGGAAGGCAGGCTCGTCAAGCGTGCGGCACGCAGGCGGTGGGTGGGTTAGTGGTGCGCCGGCGGGGCCCTTGCCGGCGGAATTTGACAGGCCTGTGTTTTAGAGGCTGCACAGCCGTGCTCAGGGGTGGGCAAAGGGCAATAGCGCTGTTTCTTTTTTGGGCTATTTTTTAATGGACGCGCATATCAAGCTCGCAACGGCGGCAGCTTACAAGTAGTACAGTTGTAGGAGATGGCGACTTTTGGCCAGTCCAGACGGCTGGAAGCGTCTCGAGGCATATACGACAAGGCAGTTCGTAAACGGGCGCGGTGCCATGCCCTAGCGTGGCTGCCCCTTATCGTAGATGGCCCTGAAGCGCTACTAGCTCGCCGCGCTAGCGCTAGTGCCGCCAGCTCATAGTGCCATACTAGGCCCAATGCGGCTAGCGCCGAAGCACCGCTAGTGGTGCAAACCCGCATTGTGGGCTAGGCGCGATCCCCTCGACGACAGCTGGTTAGACGGGGTGGAGGGGTACGGGGGTGAGCAAGAGACTTCTGAAAGCGGTCTACGATGCTAGCCCGCTAGTGTCTAGTGCAGGTGTGCAGCGATAGTGGACAAGGCGATCTTGGCGCAGATTTCCGCGGCATAGGGCGGTCGAGGCAAGGTGGAGAAGCAGGTGAGAGACCGCCAAGGCAGGAACAAGCCCCGAAGCACAAAGGCAGGCGCGCAAACAGGCTCGGAAATAAGGCGGAAAGCAGGCATCAGTAAAGTTGTGGCTAACAAGGAGGGCGTGAACAAAGGGTCGAGCCAGGTAGGAGGCCGCGGTGCTTGGCAGGTCCTTGTGGGGCTTTCGCATTAGCTCTGGCTACTGCACCTCGAACGGGGCTTCACTAGCATTGAGATCTGGGGGGGAGAGTGGAGGGGGGTAGAAACAGAGGTTGGGCTGCGTATTGGCATGATAATATCGGATGTTGCTCGCGTAGCAAAGTATCTTTCACTACACTGTGTGTACCGGTGCTCATCACCACTCCTACACCGTTTAAACTCGGGCCACTCCGCGGAAACACCAAACCTGGAGAGGTCACGATATGGATTGGTCATAGGCCCCCCCGGCCTAGTACAGAGGAGATGACGATCAGCTGCAGGGTATGAAGCGCGCTAGCGCCCAAGACGGCAGGTACCCCTTGACCCCATGCATAGCCATGGCCTGCTCTTCCCCGTCGGATATCTTCGCTCCGACTTCCGGCCCCGTAGTTGGAGCGGCGCACCGGCCAGCTGATCTTAAAGTCCGAACGGCCGTGGTTACTTGTTCGTGCATGTTGGTTTGTTTTTATGCGTTTTCTTGTTGCAGACTCCAAATGGCTGGCGCTGCAAAAGAGCCATGGCCGCCGGTAGTGGGAAACGTCTTACGACTCTAGTGCCTGAGCTACCCTATGCATCGACGTCAAACCTTGAGCTGACCCATCGCTTCTTGCTTGCAGCAACCCTATATATATAGCACTGCTTCCCCGAACTTGTCCATCGCTTACATCCCACCTGCACTTCCCTACTCCCAGCCGGCCCTCCCAAGCCAGACCCTGCCAACCTTCTCCACAGCCCCCCAGTTTGTCAGCAGTGCCCGACTACCAACACCGCCTTTTTATTCTGTGCTCCATTTCTACACTTGTCTCTTACTTTCCTCCCTCGTTGATATCTCCTCGTTGATATCTGCTCTGTTTGCATCTGCCGCCTCCTCCTAACGATTACTAATCGCTCTAGCTCATATTTATTTGACCGAGCCTCGACACGCCATCTCACCTTTGCCTGCAATTATATTTATTTGGCCTGACGTTTATCACTTGATTGACGTTTCCTGGTTATTTGTTACCTGATCTTGGTGCCTGATTCCGGTGCTTATTTATTACAATGGTTGCCGACCTTCCGGAGGACGCTCGTAAGAAGCGTGTCGTCAAAGCCTGCGACAGCTGTCGCATGAAGAAGACGAAGTGCGACGGACGCAAACCTTGCACGCGCTGTGCCCAAGACGACAAACTATGTACATATTCTGAGAAGAAGAAGCAGCAGGAGAAGACGTACTCGTCGAGCTACGTCGAACTGCTGGAGACCCGCATTGAGATTCTGCAGGACAGCTTGCAAAAGCTCGTCACCAAGATTGCCGCCAAGGAGGACGTCGAGTGCTATGTCCCGTCCAATGGTGACATCTCCATCAACCGCATCATTGAGCTCATGGCTCAAGACGGCAGTGTCCAGGCTGATGTGGCGCAGCTGACTCGCCCCATGAACCGCACTGACTCATGGGCATCCAACCTCACCGTTGAGAGCCTCAACCAGTCATATACAGACGCTCTTTCGTCTGACGACGAGGAGTCCTCGCCGGCCAGCTCGCTCGAAGCTCATCACAATTCGACAGTCCTGCCAGCACCCATGATTGATCATGGCCTAAGTACCGCCGTCATAGCATCGCCCGCACCACCAGTCGATATCCCCCGCCAGTCAATGCCTCAACACCGGCCCTCGGTCCTCACTGCCGCGCTCGCGTCTCCCGTTGAGGACAATGTCAAGTACGGCCCGGCACTCCCCGACAATACTTTCGGATTTGGTCTCGATACCTTAGGACTTGGACCGTATAAGACTGGCGCTGCCATGGCTGCAGCAGCAATGACGGGCGAATATGTCCCGTCCAACATGGGCTCGGCGAGCCCGTTGTCAACAACGTCTAGCCCGCAGCTCGACAGCTATGATAGTCACGAGTCGGTGCCATGGGGCACTGTTTCTCCGGCCATGCTTAGCGAGCCGTCGCGGAATATCGGCAACCCGTCGTTCTTCTCGCTCAACAATGCGTCCAAGTCGACCGACGACCTTGTCGGCTCGAGTCGCGTTCGTCCTCAGCATCCGCATCGCGTACACAAGGCCGGGTCGGTCCATTCGCATCACCAGCACTCGCCCACATCGCCAGGTCCCTATTACATCAAGGAGGCCGGTTCACGGATCCGCGAGCGCTCGCTGTCCAAGACATCATCACGGCCAGGCAGCATCAGCCTCGACGAGAAGCCAGCTCTGGGTGTCGTTCCTCGACACAACTCACAGCTTCACATGTCGACGGCAGCCATGTCTTCTTCGGCCATTGACGATGACGACCCTTTACTCATGGCTGGCATGAACCAGTACGTGGAGATTGACGAGATCAACAACAATCTCGACGAGCTGTTCTTGGGCACCTCGATGCCACAGGCGTCGGTGTCACTCTATGACGACCCGCTGGGCAACTCGCTCGCCGGGGATGTGCGCGTCTAGAGCCTAGTTTTTACTGCACTTTTTACTGCACTTTGCACGATATTTAATTACTCTTTTGGCGTTTAACGAGTTCATAGCCGGAGCAGGGCCCATAGTCAATTTAGTTCCTTAATGGTATGATGACATATTATCAAGTTTAGCGATGTCGAGACGGAGAAGCAAGTCGACCTCGAAGTTTAGGCCACGTTCAGGCCCAGTTCAGGCTACTACCAGTACGGGTGGGCGCAGATTGTCATCTGACCGCTTCGTATGGCCAGTCCCAGAAACGAGGTCTCGAATGGGGCAATTGCGCAATGGCTCGGCATCTGGCGGCTTTTCGCGGCACCTTCTATACAAAATACCCGAGACTTGGCTCCCCACCCAAATATATAATCCCATGGATACTCCAATGTGAGAACGCAGTAAGCGACCACGAACGGTACTGGCTGCTACTGTCTGGTAGTTACTGTTGTCCGACAGCGTCGGTATCCGCTGATAATTCCTCTGTGAAGTCGGCGTCTGCGTACGCCACAACTCCGAGCCGGAGTCCTAGTTGGTCCTAGCCAGTTGCTGTTCCTGAGTGGTGAGCCGATAACCCCACATTCCCCGCATTTGCAAAGAGGGGTGCGTTGGGACCGACAGAGCGCCCACTGAGGGGTAAACCTAGTTCGTCGGTCGGACCGTCCAACGGTTCGTTCCGCTGTTCGTTCCGTTCAACAAGGCGTCCCATCTTACTGGCGTTGAAACGAGCAATCCTGGGATAACATCGGGTCTCAGCTGTGAATCTCTCGGGTGATCACGCGCGATAGCACACTGGAACATCACAGTGGAACAGCATACCACAATGGGCTGTCTCCTCAGCTAGACGCAAAGTACCACATGTTTTTTCCGTCCTCGGATCTACAAGCTTTGTGCAGTCCAGTACATCCCCTCGCCCGTTGTGCGGAACTGCAGTTGTGCGGAGATTCACTATCGCCGATCTCGATCTCGTGTCTGTATAGCGAAGTTGCCGCCGTCGAGTGTGGCTGCCCACTAACGAGGGCAGTCGTTTTAGTTAGTTCCGTTGTCCCGCAACAAATGTGTACTTCCATCCGCTTCATGCATGAGGGGTCAGGTCAGCTGGAACAGCGTTATGCACGATGGGCTGCGAACTGAGTTCAACCCACCAGCGCCAAGCTTTGACCGGACATCAACGCGGAGCTGCCTCGCGGTGAGCAGTAGATGGTGGGTTCGACATGGCGGTGATTCTGCGGCTCTCCTTGCTGCTGTGGTATTAACAACACCCCTCATACCATCTCAACTCCCCCCTGATGCGCCCCAATCAAGCAGGCAATTAACCTCTCCTGCTCGCATCTCCCTGCAGTACCGGCCAATTGGGGGCATGTTTCCCCGCTCTCGGGCCGATCCCTACCCCATCTGCCGCTAGATCGGAGGACTGCATCAGTCTGTTCGCAGTAACCAGCATGGCCGGAAGCGGGGCATTATTCATTGAGTCAAAGTTTCGGCGCTGAGCGGGGGACTCCTCCGGCGACGATCGCGTCTATATAAAGTCGCGGCTTGCCCCCCTGGATCCAGATTCCCGATTGCAGATTCCGTCGTGAAGGCGCTTTTGACGTGGTGAAGAACAAAAATGACTGACGTGGAAGCGATCAAGGAGACTCACTCGTTTGACGAGATGAAGGGCGAAGGCCCCATGATTACGAGCATCGATGAGCAGCAAATGCTCATTGAACAGCTCGCCGAGGAGCATGGCATCGACCACGCCAAGCTCATGCGAAAAGTCGACCTGCACATTCTCCCGGCCATTTGCATGCTGTACCTGCTGGCGTTTTTGGACCGTGTCAACATCTCCAATGCCAATGTCTCCACCGCCAAAGTCTTCGGCATGAGCAAAGAGATTGGCCTCACCGGCACCCAGTATAATACGTGTCTCACCATCTTCTTTGTGCCCTATGTGGTGTGCGAGGTCCCCTCGAACATCCTCCTCAAAAAGTTCAAGCCCCATGTCTGGCTGTCCCTGTGTATGGTGATGTTTGGAGCCGTCAGCATTGGCCAAGGTTTCGTACATTCTTACGGCGCCCTCATCACCACCCGCTTTCTGCTCGGTCTGTTTGAGACTGGTATGTTCCCTGGATGCTTCTACCTGCTGGCCATGTGGTACCGCCGTGAAGAGGGCCAGAAGCGCTACTCGTTCTTCTTCTCCTCAACCTGCCTCGCCGGTGCGTTTGGAGGTCTCATTGCTGCTGGTGTCAGCCACCTTAACGGCCAGCACGGCCTGTCGGGATGGCGCTACCTGTTCATCATTGAGGGTAGCGTCACCGTCGGTGTTTCGTGTCTTCTCTTCTTCTTCCTGTCCGACTTCCCAGAGGACAGCAAGTTCCTCACTGAGAACGAGCGTGCCTTCATGAAGGCCAAGCTGCAGCTCGATGTAGGAAAGTCGACCTTCGAGAACGACACCAAGTTCAAGGAGGTCCTGGGTGTCTTCAAGGAGTGGAAGGTGTGGTGTGCGGGCTTCATGTACCTGGGAATGATTGTTCCTGCCTATGGATACGCCTACTTTGCCAATGCCATTATCGCGGCCTTCAAGTATTCTCCCCTTCAGACTCAGTTTCACTCAATCCCCCCGTGGGTCGTTGCCTTTGCCCTCGCCATGATCACCGCCGTCTTTTCCGACTTTTACAGACACCGCTACCTCTTCACGCTTGGCTGCAGCTCCATTGCCGTTGTTGGCTTCATCATTCTGCTTTCTGTCCACGATAATATCCACGCCCGCTATGCTGCCTGCTTCTTGGTTGCCTCTGGTCTGTATTCGGGCATGCCTCTGTTGATTTGCTGGGCGTCGATGAACTTTGCTGGCCACTACCGCCGTGGTGTTGGCACTGGTTGGATGGTTGGCTTTGGTAACATTGGTGGTATCATTGCGACCTACACCTACCTCAGCACCGATGCTCCGTTCTATACTAAGGGTCTTGGTGTTGGTCTTGGCTTCACAGCTCTCAGTATGATTTCGGCTCTCATCTACTTTATTGGAATTCGCTACGAGAACCGCCAGAAGAAGCTAGGCCAATGGGATCTTGCCTGGATGCAGAAGAGCCCTGAACGCCGGGCTATTCTCGGAGATCTCAGCCCGTATTACTACTACAACTACTGAGCTCGTCTTGTTATCGGTATTGCTTGATTTAATAATCGATTTTGTTTTTCATAGTTCAATAGGGACTACATTAGCCTCTGTGTCCACTGCACCTCGTACCTCCGGAGAACCGGAACCTAGCACTGCCGAGACCAAATCTCGTAGACTGGACGTCGTACTATATACAACCTGCGCCTACTCGTGACTCAGCGTATCTCGGTGTATATAGCCATTACCTTGACACTATTCAAGCTAAATGAACCTTGACAACGTTAACCAAACAATAAATACATTAACTAACAATTAGACGGGCGAAATCTCGGCAGACTCGCCAGCAATATCTGACTGGCTGTTGATGCGCGAGGGCTTCTCAGGGGTAGCGCTGACAAGAGTTCCAGGGTTGATTCCGGTCATCTGCATCTGCTCATCGGCCTCCTCCCACATCGACAGCTCGCCAATCTGGGTGACATCAGTTCCCTCCATCTCCTCCTCCGTAGAAATACGCAGGTGCATTCCGGGAATGTAGTTGAGGGCGAATAGGATGATAGCAGACACAGTAAACGACCAGCCAAGAGTGGCAGTGGCGCCAGCAAGCTGGAAACCAAGCTGCTTGTAGTGGTGGTTCATCCAGCCACCGGAGATGACGGTGGCACCATCAAGAGCGGCAATGTAGTCGGCAGCAAACAGACCAGTGCAGATAGAGCCGACGAATCCACCGACTCCGTGCAGGGCAAAGATATCGAGACCATCGTCAATGTGCAGGACGTGCTTGAGATCGACGGCAAAGTTTGCAGCCGCGGCAGTCACAACACCAATGGGCACAGCGGTGTAGATAGGCACGAAACCGGCAGCGGGGGTGATACCGACAAGACCAGCAACGGCACCAGAGCACAGAGCAACGGTAGACCACTTGCGGCCCTTGCGGTAAAAGTCAATGAACATCCAGGTAAGAGCACCACACGAGGCAGCCAAGTTGGTGTTGGCAGCAGCGTAGAATCCACGGATGGTGGCATTGCCCGAAGAACCACCGTTGAAGCCGAACCAGCCGAACCACAGGAAAACGGTGCCGAACACGACGGACAGAACACTGTGGGGCTTGTACACAGGCATGCGGTCAGCAGCAGGATCGTGACGCTTACCGCACACAAGCGCATAGGCAAGAGCACCGGCACCCGAGGTCATGTGGACGGGACCACCACCGGCAAAGTCAAGACCACCCATGACGGCAATCCAACCAGCGGGGTTCCAGGTCCAGCAGGCAATGGGGCAGTACACAACGGTCATCCAGATGAACAGGTAGACCATCATGGGGCCGAGACGAGCACGCTCGTGAGCACCACCGACCATGAGCATACCAGTGATGGCAGCAAACATGCCCTGGTAGAACATGTAGAGGATGTCAGGGATACGAGACGATCCGACACTGGGCTGGGCAAGGACGTTCATCATGGAGAAGTTGTCGAGCTTGCCGAGGAACTTGTTGGCCTCGTGCGAGAAAGTCAGCGAGTATCCCCAGAAGAACCATTGGAACGTCACGAGTGAAATGGCCATCATTGAGGCCCACACCAGCGACAGACCGTGGCGCTTACGCGACATACCCGAGTAGAGCAGACCGACACCGGGAATCATGATCCACACGAGCGCACTCGAGGTCATGATCCACACCATGTCGGCCAGCTTGTACTGGGCATTGACGTCAGTTGTCAAGGAATCTCCTCCTGTGACACTATCCATTTTTGAGGCTCGGTGATAGTAGTTGGGCACAGGTGCTTATCAATTTTCTACCAAGAGAGGACAGTCGAGAAGGGCGGCTGGATCGAAGGGGTTTTGATCAAAGCTGCTTCCACTAACTAACAAACAGAAAAAGAAGACTCGTATTCTGGGGGGGATGGCCCTATTTATGTACTCGGGGATCTAGGGGTGGCCCCCCAAACCGTTTTCTGGTGGGCTCCTGCCTCTGGCTCAGGCTGGTAAGAAGGACGCTCGTCTGTAATCTGTATGCATGGATGCAGATCGTTGAGAGATAAGCGACAAAAGGGGTAATGCACTTCAGCGATAGCGGTGCAGCGGAGCCAATCACAGCGCAGCAAGCGCGCTGCGCTGCTTCTAACGGGTGGAGCTAGTCTCCCTGCACGAGCCCGGCGCATGCCTGTTTCGGTCGCTAGCACGCCACGCATCCGCATCTTAACAGGCCATGGACTGCTCCCGAATTAGCCTGTTAAACCTGGTGGATCTCAAGATGGAGAGGCACATGGGCCCGGCGGGCATGCACAAAACGTCGTGGCGTGATGCATCGCTGGTTAACGGTAGGTTTTGGCAGCGGGTGGTTTTGCCAATGCCACGACCAGCGCGCTACTAAACACCGCCGAGCCACCTCTCGTGTCCACTATAGTCACAAATACGATGGTCTGTGCGCACTTCCTCAAAGCAGGGAAGGACGCCCACTTGCGCCGCCAAGGCCAACCCTGGCCCTGCGGTAAGAACCGGCTAGAGATAACGCCAGCCCACGAATGCGATTGGTGGAATGCTGCTCAGACTCATCCATGCCTCCAGCCAATATCGCCCACCTCCTAGTGGTCACCCTCAGGTCGGAGCAGGGCCTCGAGCGGGCACCAATCGGCTGTTCAGCTGAACTCCGCCAATCGGGCTTAGTGCGCCGAGTTTTTGTCCCCCCTCCGATACCGGCGCCGTCTATCAGATGCGCGCTAATGATTAACTGACTAAATGACTAAATGACTAACTGGCTATGCTAAGGTCCGCTCAATCCCTGTGTTTGTTTGCTCCTCGTATCCAGAGTGCGTACTAATCAACGCACGAGGCTGAATGATCGCTATGCTCGTGTATGCTCACTGCGTATGCTCTGCGTAATGCTCGCATCTTCTTGGCCCATCTTCGCCCTGCAGGCATAACTGGGCAGCGGGGAAGCAAGTGTTAATTGAACAAGTCTTGGCTCATACCCCGCGAAGTTAATCTGACGCACGCCCAAGCAAGTAGAGCTTATAGTCGCTTGGCTCGGGCCCCCGACGTCAGTTAGCCACCGGCGAGCCACCGGTCAGCCGCGGCCCCCGCTAAGTAGATATCACCATGTTTATCACTATCCCCGGCACATCGTAGAGCACTACCCCTGAAAATTAAAGCCAGCAGACTCCAGTGCGGAGATGAAGAAAAAGAGCGCCGGGAGCACTCCCGCTCAGTCCGTCTCGGGGAAGAAGAGTAAACCCGGCAAAACTGCCACTCCGGATCCTCCCGAGCCCCTGACACCGGCCCAGATCAGAGCCGAGCAGCGGGCTGCATCGCGAGCCAAAGCCGCTGAAAACAGAACTATCGTGGCCCAGAACTCATCATGGACTGGAAAGCTGCCTGCCACTCTTCTATACGAACACTGCCAGAAGCAAAAATGGGAAAAAGTTATCTTTGACGCGAAGCAGACTAAAAGCGGGTTCGTCGTCAATACCGTTCTCGGTTTCAAGAACCCGAAGACCTCGGAAATTGAAACTGTCCGTTTCGTCACACCTGTTGATCTGATGCCGCCTCAGGAGACAGCCCTTGAAGCTCGCAATGTCGCTGCCACATATGCTCTCCACCGTATTGCATCCCACAAAAACATGCGCATGCTCCTGCCGCCGTTTCACCGCGACCTCTGGACTCTGCTCGACGACTTCAAGAAGTCGGAACTGCCGAGAAATGCTTACAAGTACGCTGAGAACCCATTCATCGCCCTCAAGGAACACAAGGCTCAGATTGTCGATGAGCAGGCTGCGTCACAGCAGCGCAAGGAACAACGCGAAAAGCAGAGCGTCATCAACAACATCAAGTCGACCTTGAGAGAAGACCAGCGTCGTGCCGCTAGTGCCACAGACAACTCCGTTGAAGAAGCACCCGCGGGTGACACCCGCCGAGTGAGATTTAACAACGTGGTCGGTATGTCCAGATCAGCGCGGACAACCGTCGAGCGTACCATTCGAAAGTACCACGGGTTTCGCATGTCTAGGACAGCGGCTCTGCAGGTAAAAGTTTCGCCATCTGACCCGGACGGTCGACGAATCGTTTCGACCCTTGTTCAGCTGGGATTCGAAAAGTTCCAGGCTGAGGAGTCTCTCGAGCACGCTTCAACTCTCAGCGACTCGCTTGACTGGCTTCTGATACATGTGCCTGAAGAAGACCTACCTGAGACCTTTGGAACTCGCAACCTGGGTACGTCGGCCAACATCCAATCCGGCGAACTGAAGATTGAGTACGCTGTCCGTGAAATCAAAAAGTACGGTTACTCAGAAGAGCTAGTTCGTGAGATCTTGACAAGCTATTCTGGCGACAAGACAAAGGCGGTGGTGGGATTGACTCACCAGCTCGTCTACGGCCAGGATGCGCCCGAGCAGTCCGTTGAAGACCTCAACAGTGACCTTTGGGCAGAGGAGATGGAGAGCCTTGCGGCCATCTCGACCAAGGAAGAATTCTATCACGACTCGACCTTGAGCCCAGACTCTTGCACTCTTGTTATTGATTGTGGAATTGGAAAAGAGGTCAAGGTGACTTTCTGGAAGTCATCAGACTACCCTCAGAGCATTCCAGGCTTAACTCTTGACGTTGTTTCAGACACAAAGTTTCCTCGGTATGTCCTTCTAGACGTCATTAACCAGTCAGGTCGCTATGCAGTCGAAAACTGCTTAGGAGACTTCATGATCATGTCCATATCTGAATGGATAAAGGAGAACCTGCTCAGAATCCGAAAACGGCCATCGAAGCTTGTCGAGATCGCGGGAGGAGTGTCTGGAGACCGCGAGATTCTCGCTCAGTCTTCAGAGAAAAGCGATAAGTCCACTCAGGCAAAGCGAAGGCACGCGCTCAGGCGTCCTGGCTATTCCTCTGAGAAACTGAAGGAATGTTACGACCAGCAACTGAAGGAGTCGGCGGCTCTTCGTAAGATGATTGAGTCTCGCAAGCAGTTGCCAGCGTGGGCCAAGGCAAAGGAGATTGTTGACCTGATTTCTAATAACCAGATCGTCCTTATCACGGGAGAAACAGGTTCCGGTAAATCGACACAGGTCGTTCAATTCGTTCTTGATGATCTCATTCGGAAAAATTCAGGCGCTGATTGCAACATCATTTGTACACAGCCCCGTCGTATCTCGGCGATGGGTCTCGCCCAGCGTGTAGCCGACGAACGAGACAGTGAAATTGGTGACCAAGTAGGATATGTCATTAGAGGCGAATCAAAAGTCTCTGCGAATACTTCGTTACGGTTCGTCACATCCGGTGTCTTGTTGCGAATGATTCAGACTGACCTGGAGGGTGCGCTAGACCATGTCTCTCATGTCGTCGTCGATGAGGTCCACGAGAGATCGCTTGATGGTGACTTCCTCTTGATTCTTCTGAAGCGCATATGCAAACGCAAGAAGAATCTCAAGATCATTCTCATGAGTGCCACAATTGACCCCAAAGCATTTATAGAGTATTTCGACAACAAGGTCGGCTACACACATATTGAGGGACGAACATTCCCTGTTGAGGACATCTTTCTGGACCAGATTGTCCAAGACCTGAACTACGTACCCGCTAGCCTGGCCGAGGAGGGTGTGTCACCCGGTGATGTTGGCCGCATCATCGTGGCACTCAAGGGGGGTGTTGATAACCAATTGGTGGCTCGCCTAGTTCGCCGCATTCACTCCGATCTGGGTAGGAGTCCAGGGAGCATTCTTATATTTATGTCTGGAAGTGCTGAAATCGACCGCTGCATTGGAGCTATCACGAGCAACGAGTTTTTCGTGCTGCCTCTCCACGCTGGCTTAACTCCTGCCGAGCAGCGCAAGGTTTTCATGAGCGCTCCCTCTGGAAAGCGAAAAGTAGTCGTTTCCACAAATATTGCAGAGACATCTATCACTATTCCCGATATTGTGGCTGTGATTGACTCTGGTCGCGTGAAGGAGACAGAATACGACCCGAAGAGCAACTGTGTCAGATTGGTTGACAATTGGGCGTCACAAGCGGCTGTCACGCAGCGTCGGGGTCGTGCTGGCCGAGTTCAGAAAGGTACGTGCTACAAGCTGTATACCCAGAACCTACAGTACAATGATATGAGGCCGAGGCCCGCACCTGAGATGGCACGTTCTCCGTTGGAACAGCTCTATCTTAGCGTCAAAGCCATGGGTGTTCAGGACGTTCCAAAGTTCCTGTCCGAAGCGCTTGATCCCCCTGAGACAGCCGCTCTGGATGCTGCTCGTGAATTGCTTGTTCAAACTGGAGCTCTCGAGAGAATCTCGGGCGTGCTAACCCCACTGGGTAAGCATATCTCCACTATTCCTGCAGATATTCGAACAGCAAAACTTCTCATCTTGTCTTCGGTCTTTGGCTGTCTACGCACTGGTCTCACTATTGTGGCTATTTTGTCTTCTCGTTCTCCGTTTCTATCTCCAAAGGAGAAGCGTGGAGAGAGTAAGGAAGCTGTGTTACGGTTCCAGGAGTATGGATATGGAGATCTACTTTGTGCTGTCAAGGCATACAATACTTGGTGGGACATGCGTGATGACCCCTTCCAGTCGCCTGCGGCCGTACGGAACTGGTGCAAAGACAACTTCTTATCTGTGCAAACTTTGAGAGATATTCAATCTGCTCGAAGGCAGTTCTTGTCTTCGTTGCAGGAGATTGGTTTCATCTCCACCAGCAACGAAAAAGCGCTACCGGCCTATTACTCGAACCAAGAAGGCAATGAGTCATTGGTTCGCGCTATTATTGGTGCCGGGCTCAGTCCAAATATTGCTGAGATCGTCTTCCCTGAGAAAACTTACAAAGTCATCAGTTCGGGAACGGTAGAGCAGGACGCTGAAGCCAAAAGCATCAAGTTCTTCAACTCAACGGAGCGCGTCTTCATTCACCCAGGCTCGACTCTATTTGGTGTAAATAAGTTTATCAGCGACAGTGGCTATCTGAGCTACCAGAGTCAGATGGCGACTTCGAAGCTCTTTGTGAGCGGCCTTACGCCTCTGAGCACATATGGCATGTTGTTCTTCTCCAACTCGATCGTGGTCGATCCTATGGGTGCTGGAGTGGTGGCACGAGAATGGCTCGGTCTCAAGTGCTGGCCCCGAGTTGGTATTCTTGTCCGTCTTCTGAGAGACTTGTTCAACGACCTTCTGGACGCCAAGTTTAGTGATCCAGCTATAGACATCACCAAGCACGATGTGCTGTCGGCTGTGGAGATGCTGATCAAGACCGATGGACGTGGTGACTAAAAATACCATCTGGTATGGTAAATGCATTATTTCAATATTCCCAGAGTAAGCTTGTTCCTGTCATAATGGTTATTTAAAAAACAGCTTCTGCCGACTCCTTCTATCGTTTTGGCAAAAAAAATCGTCACGGACAGGATTCGAACCTGCGCGGGCAGAACCCAACGCCTAAGCTACTAGGAAAGTTAGCAGGGCATCGCCTTAACCACTCGGCCACCGGGACCAGTTCAAAGAAAAATAATTTTAAGCGCTATTTACATACTTCAGGCTGTATTAATTGTATTTTTTGGCTAATTGTAACGCATTGCGCGAGAATTTATGTAAAATGTTGTGGATTTACATTTATGTAGCTGAGAAATCGAAGTGAGGTGAAGTGGGGGTGTGTGATAGGGTTGTGTGCTGGCTATTTATCTGTTTCATCAACGCATGCTATATGATTAACATGCAGCTGCAGTTCCACTTCACGAATGTAATCTACCATTACAGTAATTAAGTATTTCAAAGACAGCAGTATAACTTATACTATGCGGTTGGCACTCGAATATACGCTGCATCAATCTGAGTCAAAGAGGGTCCCAGTGCAAGGCGGACCTTGTTCCGGTACGTGACTCTGTTCTGGGTCTCCAGGGGGTTGTTCTGGAAATAAACAGTGTGTAGTGCCGGCAGGGAGCCGAGCTGCTGCTCGACTTCCTGGAAACTGCTGATCTGGTTGTTCGAGGCCCAAAACTCCTCGAGGTTGACGAGGTGAGACAGGTTTTCAAGCTTTGAAATGCGATTGGAGGTGACGTCGAATGTTGTCAAGCTTTTCTGGAGTTAGCACGCTCCGACGAGCATCTTAGAGGTAACCCACGTTATTCTCCAATCCCTCGATCTTTTCAATTCCATTGTCAGAGATGTAGAACTCTTCAAGCTCGGTGAGGTTCTCGAGCCCCTCAATTTTGGTAATGCGGTTGGCCTGTATGGATAAAATCTTGAGCTTCTTGAGGGATCCAAGGCCATCAAGTTTGGTGATCTTGTTCTTTCCCAACCAAAGCTGAGTGAGATTGGTGAGCTTGTCCAGATTATTAATTTCCTGGTATTAGTACCACTGGTGCAATGCAAGCGAGGCTCACTTACTCGAATCTTGTTGCCGCCGAGCTCGAGGTTCGTGAGGTTAGCCAATGTGTCGAGGCCGTCAATCTTGCTGATGCGATTCTGGCAGATAAAAAAGTCGGTCAAGCCAGTAAGATGAGAGACGTTTTTCAAATGCTTGATATTGTTGAAGCTCAGATCCAGGGATTTCAAGTTGTCGTTAAATCGATCGAGATGGTTGATATGCGAGAGCCTATTGTCGTAGAGATCAATGTTCTCAACGTTCTCTGGGATCAGCTCGAGTCCATCTAGCGACGTCAGCAGGTTCTGTCGAAAGCAGGCCACCTGCAACTTGGGCAGAGGCTTCGATGACAGAGCTGCTCGTAGGTCCCGTATCTTCAAGTTTATCAGCTGAATTTCCTTGATGGTTAGCTTGCTCAGTTGGTGGCAACAGGCGACATACCTCAGTATCCTCATCGTAGTCGGCTAGAACATCTGTGTTAGTCTCGTACCACTCACAAGCCGTAACACGCACCCTCGTCATTATCCAGAAGCTCGCCCGGGATCACCTCGGTATGCCTGTCGTCTGAAGCAGGTTCAGCATCAGAATCATCCGCGCCCGAGTCCTGATCCACAGTGTGAGCTGCGTCTGCCAAAACTTGGACCCGAGTCTCTGGCCGGGTGGTTCCCTCATCTTCGGGAACCACAGGCGGTTCGTTTATGTCTTCCTTGTCTTGCGTCATGTCCAATTGTTCCAACTAAAGGTCTGAGGAAGAGAGCACGTCCGTCATTCAATGTTGCCGACGACGCGCGGCGCTATACGCAATGCTGGAGCTCCGCTAGGCTCCGAGCTTACTGGAAGAGGTCCATCAAGAGCTTTGAGTAAGCCAATTCTAAAATCGAAGCTAAACGGATACTGATAGAGACAAAGGTGGTGTTGTTACAGCTATCACAGCGATAGCCCCGAGCTACAATCTATCGCACTGGCTGTCAGAGTTGGATCTACCTTGACAACTCCATAGGTTGAAGGGGAAGTGGGATTCAATTTACAATTATTCACAGTACTTGGCGAGGTCGGTCGATCAACGGGCTGATAGTTAGAACTGGCTTCAAGGACCAACGGGCTCCATTTTGGGGCTCATCGTTAGACGACTGCAACATACCCTCGGGCTGGGCCAGAATGTACTGGACGGCGTCACCGACAGACTTGATCTCATCGGCATCGTTGCTTTAGTTAGTAATCGGTCTTATCATAGACACCAGAGTTCTGGTGTCGCGGCTACAACACATCATGTGCTGTAGACACTTGAAGATGAGGATGAAACATACTCAGGGATCTCAATTCCGAACTCCTGTTTGTTAGGCACAGCAGTGACATCCGATGATGACAACATACCTCCTCAACGGCGACAATGACCTCAACGGTATCTAAGCTGTCGAGACCAAGCTCAGAAGCGAAGTTGGCCGACGACGTGATCTTGGACGCATCAGTGATCTACGGTTAGCGGGAACGAAACGCGGCCTTGCCGGCCCTCTCAGTCTCAATGGCTCTAGACCAGTACTCACCTTGTCAAAAGCACGGAAAACCTTGATGATGCGGTCCTCAACATCGGTCTTGTCGAGACCGTTGGCAGAGCTGTAGAGGCGGGCCATGGCCGGCATCATGCGGGCAACGGGAGCAGGGCGAGTAATCGCGCGAGCGCTCAGCTGAGCAGACGCCCGGCGGGCAACCATGGAGACGTTCATGCGGAACATTGTTGAATGCGGAGAAGCTGACTCTGGGAATCTACAAGCAAGGGCAACACCTGTGTTTTGCACTAGCTCTAAGTTTTTCAAATCGCGGCCCAATCAAAACCAGTGAATTCAGGGTAATGCTTAGAAATCATAGCCTATGCACAATGGCTGCAGCCTGTACTTCGAGCCGACCTCTTCCAAGTAGCATATATTCGGCGAGATCTTAAATATTCTAGGCTCCCATATAATTAACTACAGTTGATCCCCTGAACGCCTTAAAGATTATCGTCGGGGCCTTCATGTAGCAGTACCAGCTCCTTCGCGTAGTTGATATTAAACGAAGCTACCATTGCTTCGTGATGAGGACGCATCTGCTCACTGACAATTGTTCCATGAGCCTCTAGACTGATTTGCAGAATGTGCGTGTACTCCAAAATTGCCTTTCTGAGTTTTATCACAGAATCAAGGTTGAATCGCACAGCATTCTGCGGCTCCAGAAACTGCCGTACCGTCATGATCCCGCCGTTAATAGGTGAATCCACGGCTCCGTCCAGGTGAAGCTCCAGCATCCGCTCATCACTGGGGGTGACATACCTGCCATCTCGACATGCGATCAGCCTGTAGAGTTCTAATAGCTCCCCAGTCTTGTTCTTCAGCAATCTCCGCATGTTGTCAACAGGATTGATAATTTCTCTCATCTCCTGAGTGATCTCACATCGCCTGTCGATTGAGGGAAACTTCTTTTGCGTGACATAAGTCGTCTTTTCCACGAACGTGTTCAAGGCAGTAGTGCCTCCTTCTATCGGTTTGTATCCACAGAATCGATGGAGTCCGCGCCGAATCACATGACTGCCCGCTCTAGGAGCCGCCGAGGGAGTGCGCAGTAGTAAGTCCACTACATGCTCATCACCATCACTCAGCTCTGGCTCAGGATCCACAGCCGTTATGTGAAGGTACTGTCCCTCTGAGGTTATGTCTCCTTCTGATGTAACAACCGTCGCAAGTGGATAAATAGTCAGCAGCTTGTCGTGGATGACATCGACTGACTCTCCTGGAGGCCCTTGAAAAATGAATTGACGGCCATCATAATAACGCGAAAATCCTGCACCAGCGTAGCTAACTCTGAAAAATTGTGGCGGTGGCCTTCGTTGGTTTGCCAGGTCAGAGTACATGCGACCAAGTAGATTTGACGTCTCGACAAGTTTGTTGAAATCGAGAGAGACCGACTGGTAAGCCAGCATCAGTTCCTGAATTGCCCCAATGGCATCTTCCAAGGACCCATCATGGCTGAAACACTCAATCATTTTTTCGTAAATGACCTCTTTGCGCTCGAAGGACGATTGGCTGGGAAATCCAAAGATAGGACACTCCGGAACTTGTACTGTCAGAGACCACTTGAACAGATGAGCCAACAGCTTCAACGCCAATCCAGCCTCGGTGAAATGCTTTCGAGCTCGATGCAACGAATAGATATCAAAGATATATCTTGTCAGCCGTTGTCCCTCGTCAACATACTTCAAAAAAGAGAAGATCTTTAGGGCCAGAGATATCCTATCGTCCGAGTACGGGTTACGGGGATGAGCTGCATGCAGCTCCAAGTGCATATCAAGAAACTTGAAGATCCGAGTCTCTAGATCCACTACTCGCTGGAAAATGACATCGCGTTGGTCAATCCGTTTGATGACCGTGTCGAAGTACTCGTGGAAG
This sequence comes from Sugiyamaella valdiviana, assembly GCA_030570555.1. Classification (NCBI taxonomy): domain Eukaryota; kingdom Fungi; phylum Ascomycota; class Dipodascomycetes; order Dipodascales; family Trichomonascaceae; genus Sugiyamaella; species Sugiyamaella valdiviana. Next base: position 1,308,034 of record JAJLWF010000001.1, read on the forward strand.
GCCTTTTTGGCTTGCGGACTAGGGACTTGGTGCTCCGAAGCACAGAGATCCTCAATTGCGAGGATCAGTCGATTTTCCACTTGCTTCAAGTTTCCGTTTGAGACCACTGCACTGATAATGATGGAATATATCGTTTCAACACCTGCAATCATTGATTCCGAATAGCCTAGAAAGCACATCCTGGCTATTTGCTTTGTCAGATCCAAGCCCTCAGTGTCGACCAACTCGTCCTGATGGCCTCCAAAGTTCTCTATTCCATATCTTTCCTTCTCTTGCCGAGTAGCAGGCCTCCCTAGCTTTTTCCACTTATCCATGAATAAGCGGATAGCCTTATCTCGCACGTCCGGGCATATCCTCGCTATTGCTGGCCGCTGCTCTTCTGAACTTGATTCAAGATCCAAGAGTTCCGACCCAGCTATTTGAAGTACACAAGTCGTGTAGTCGATCCACAGTTGTCGTAAACTTGCCTCCATTACGCCATCATTAGGAAGAGACCTTGTCAGCGACTCGCGAACCAGCTCCACACAGCGGAGTGCGGTATCATGGCTGCGAGCCCTTAGGGATGCCCAAGTCTTAGGATACGGAGGCCTTTCAAGCATTCCTTTAACGGCCCGGATAATGATTGAAGTATACTTGAGGATGCCTTCATTCTGCCGTGGAACAGTATCATCTAGAGATAGCTCGAGCACAGCTCCACCATCGGATCCGGTGTTCTGTAAGCAACAGCGGGCAGCTGCTCTAATAAGCCAGGAGAAAACTATCTCCTGCTCTATGGCCATCTCACTGAAGCTGCCACTTTGGACGTACGATCCCACTGGTTTCCACTCGAATGGATACACACCAGGAAAAATTGGAGTGAAAAGAAGCGCTCTTGATCCGTTCATGGAATCGAAGTCATTATCCTGTCGTCCTACCTCGGAAGCCTCTAGTACATCTGTGTAGAGACGAGATATGACGAGCAAGAATGCAGCCGAATATCTCCTCAGCAGCTTGAATTGCGTGTCCCCGTCTTCCCACAGCATCCTGATCTGTGTGTGAAGGATGTCCGAAACCAATCTTAACTCGTCATAGACTTGTGCCAGCTCATTGTTAGTCATATAACGATCATTGATAAAGTCGTTGATCCATTTGATAGTATGCCCAGTGAGATAATCTCTGAACCCCTTCTCTAAGAACATCCAAGAGCTCGAGATTCTTTTGATCACCAGAAGTTTCTGAATATGCAGTTCTTGGTCTGAATCTCGAATCTCATCCAATATGTTGCAGAGACATGCTATCGTCACCTGTGGCGAGATCAGGCCGTTCAAACAAGCAAAGAAATCGTATATCATAGACACAAAGTCTACCCGCGGGCTGGAAGCGTCTTTCACGACTTTAACAAAGTCCTTGGCGAGATCGCTGATCTCGCGGGAAAGTTGATCAGACGTAAGGACTTCAGCGCCTTCATCCAAAGGCTTGTCCCTGGCTGTTGCTTTAGCTATCAATCTTGAGAGAAACGGGAGAACTTTGAAAGGAAACTCCATCTCGTCAGAACCTGATGAGTCCGTCAAATGGCCTCGTATGAGCGATATCAGGCGACTGGATATAGAAGAAATCTCCACTCGACCACAAAAATGATCGGTGACTGAATTGTACTCATCCTCATCGTTCAGCAGTACCTTTGACAACACAGACAGAATAGTCAAGAATGTTTCATGCTCTAAGTCCGCATTATCAGTTGAAGAGAGCAGAAAAACCAAATTCTCTAGTACAACATAGAAATTCTTCAAAGTTAGTAAAGCTCGGCAGAAATGGAGATAATCCTCACCTTCGATGCAAGCACAATAGCGGATCTCCGCAGTTGACCAACTGATGCCAAAACAACTTCGAAGAGTCCAGAATGACAGTAATGCTTCCAATTGATAAGATTCTGGATGATACTCTTGTCAAAATGCACGTCCCCGACATATTCGACGGTAGTTCGTACAACTGCAACAAAGTCTACTTTTCTGAAGTTCACTTCGTAGGGGCCAGAGATGATACCATCGTTCTCGTCGAAAAGAGTGAGGCTCTTCGTGGCTAGCAATTCGGCGTCGGAGAATAACTGAAAGCTAAGCATTGTCTCGATTTTAACGCCGAGAATGTGAACCATCTGGCCAATTGACTCACCATTGACAACTTCGACTGAGAGCCAATGGGTTGAGGTGAGTCCATTGCTTGAGTCAAGAAATTGTGCGCTGTGGTCAGATGAAGTCACCAACAGAGTATACTTGAGTTCGCGATTTGTGTTCCGCCAAGGTTTTACAACAAGTACGCCGAAGTGCAGGAAGATATCGTTTCGCCCCAATGCGATACCTGCTCCGTATAAGCTTCTGGCTCTCTCAACTCGGCCCTCCTCATCTTGTGGGATATCGTCTAGATGATGGTCTGGAGAACCCGCAACAAATGCAGTAGTGTACCCTTTTAGTTCTACAGCTTTCTTAGTGATTGCACTGTTTAGGTTAGACGGGAAAATGAGAAGAGAGCATGCTTACACTCCAATGGGGCTTCCTCGAATGATTCTAGAACTCAGTTCTCCCCAGCCACGGTTAAACTCAGATGGATTACCATTTTCGAAGTAGCTGGCATACAGCCGTAAAGTAAATGGGACCTTTACCTGCCCTTCAAACCTGAAGAGGTGGCTAATCGATGCGACACCAGTGGCAATCCCCTGCTTTCTGAGAATCACAGAGGGGTGCGAACTATACAGGTCATAACGTCTCTCCGCAGGTGTCAGTTCGTAAACCTCGGCCACTAGATATACACCATTTTTCGCCAATGAGAGCGGGATGCGATCAAATACAACTTTAGGGCAACTCGTGATAGGGCTTTCCTTGTATACTGACCATTCAAGACATTCCGACACGAACGCAATCTCGCTGGTTCTTACGTAAACGACAATAACAAACCTTCCCTCTCCCAAGATGCCACGAAAGGAAGTAAAATCCACAGCTATGCTTTTCTGAAATGACAATGAAGAGACCCTTATCAGCTCTTTCTCGATTTCTGGGTAGTAAGGGTCCAGTGCCAATCTCAGCTGATCGTTTGCTAGGTGGAAATGATCATACCCCGCAACTGGAGTGATTCCGGAAGACGGGTCGCGAACGATGAGGTTGCGGGCCAGCAGCTTGTGGATCCTAGATATGTGCCGAAGTGCAGTTCGACGAGCAAGTACACGTTCCGTTGTAGTGTATAAATCGAGAACAAGACGCTGCCGAATACTGTGAAGATCCTTTATGGCAGAGAGAACAGTACCCACCTTGTCTGTTTCGCCGTCAAGGAGGTAGCGAAGTACACAGTCTGAGAACCATTCCGTAATAAGAGACGCTATGTCTTCAATTAAAGGTTCTGAAGGAAGGTCGTATTCAACCTTCAAGTAAGGTAGAGGAGGAGGAGGAGGTGGTGGCGGCGGCGGCGTTCTACGCCGAAGATCGCCAGATGGCTTTTCGTGAACGCCCTGGAAAGGCCGTGTAAGAGCGGATTCGGAAAGAGGAGTCGGAGGACTTGATGTCATCAAATACAGCTCCCTTATCCTGACGGCTTTCGCAGGGAACACAGCGGTAGCAATCTGCAAACCAGAAAACATATGACTATGGAACGATGAGAATGGTTGGGAAGATATGGCATATTCCGAGTCACTATGCCCTTTGGCCGTTGCAGATACTACATATCCACGATACCAATTGCGCGATCGGTGAACCTCAAAAACATAGACGGAGCTTCCTAATTCAAGAACGCGGTGAGTATCAGATGAATCTGGATAATTAGCAAGAGCAATGCCACGCACAATTCGCGAAAGAGGCACCCAGTCATCAGGATCTAGGCGAGTATATGACACGGGACGTATACGGTCGTTGGGTGATGTCTCGGGCGCCTCTTGGCACCCATATAGCACACTATCAATGACTGAGTCATTCCCGTCCAATACCGTTGGCATCAAGACCCGGCGCGTCTCCTGGTATATATCGGGCTTAGTGGAGTGGCTTCCAAGTGACGATGTCAGTTATCAGATGCGAAAGTATGCCGTGAGTGTTATCGGCTGTCAACGATTGCTCATCAACATGAAAGTGTAACAGGGAACTCCAAGAAAATCTAGCAATATCCAAGAAAGTTCGTACGGATATGATAGCCGCGGCATCTCAATGAGGAATTCAGAGGCTTGTCTGGGATGTCTAATTAATTAGCCAAGGACGGGTGGATGTATGCAAAAGAACCACACCAAAATTCATGCCGCGTTAGGCATTGGAGTTATCTAGTTTCTCCAAGAAATCCAGAAATTCGCTCAGAGCCAGTCGAGCAAACTCTTCCATATTAGAGCTTCTCTCCGTAGAGGCCGTCTGATGTGAACTTGCCACTTGGTTCGAGCTGCTAGCAATTCCAATAAACACAGAGCCGACCTTCTCGCTCTCATTCATGCTGGCTGGACCAGCCCATCCGGTCTCGCCTAGCGCATAGGTACTTCCGAGTTCGATTTTGAGATTTCGAGCCAGTCGAAGAGCCACCTGCTCCGAAGGGCCGCTTGTTGTTAGCACGAAGTTAGGATAGCTCGAGACTTCTACTTACGTGTACGACGCGATATCTTCAGATGACCAACCACTAAGCTTGAGTCGAGAGCGTAGCGCATAGGTCAGCGTTCCACCGACAAACCATGAAGATGCTCCTGGGACCGAAACCAAGTAGGCGGATATGAGGCCTCCACAAGCCTGCCGTTAGATTCGCACGGGGATGAGCATGACTGTACTCACGCTTTCCGAAGTAGCGACAGTCTCATTGCGCCGAGTCAAGATAGCCGCAATCTTCTCCACAACGGGAATAATATCAACTGGAGGGAAGTCGGTCATGAGGTTGCTCGTGAGACTGATCTGCTATGTGATTGAGTAGACTGTAGGAAATTCACAAGAACTAATGCCTGGCTGACTGTGGTGATCTGGTGATGCCCACGGCTGACCGGGTAGTCACACGTGACTTACGATCTGAGGCCTATGAGAACCCGCAAGTTGCGTAAGAAGTGACATTCTACTGGGATATTGTAATAGTATTAATAGGAACACTCAATTGACCCTGTATCGTGTCAAAGTGGTGTAAATGCCGTTGTCTGGCTCGACGGTGGTGCACACCCCTTCAGCTTACCTAACTTACCCGGCAGAGGCAATTCATTGTTAAGCCGAGCCAGCATGTACTTCACAGGTATCTTGACAGCACTACAGCGGCAATTGTACGGTCATACGTTCGACATGTCCGCAGATAATGGAGACTTACTGGCTTTCAAGGCCGGTAGAGTGGAGTATGATGAGGAAACAAAACGGGCCACGCCCAAGCGCGGCCAGGGAATGATCCGTGTTGCCCGCAACAGGGACGACCCCATGCTGTACATGTTTACGTGGGAGCCCCGCGGATCTTACAAGAACGCACCCGGAGCTGCTGCCCTACGCGAAGAGCTGGTCCTGTTCCCCGGTGATGCCCGCTGGGAGCACATTCCGCAGTGTGAGACCGGCAGGGTCTACTCTCTGCGATTCAAGTCGTCTGGCCAGAAAGAGATGTTCTGGATGCAGGAGCCGCCAACAGACCTTAATGAACTCCATGAGCCAACTCCTCGAGATCTTGCTGTTGAAGAGACGTTCAACCAGTACTTGGACCCAGAGCTGTACGTGGATCAGGATGAGGATGAAGAGGTGGAAGATGTCCCAGCTGCGGCCCCAGCTAGTGGTCCTGCTGCCGAGGAGGAGCCCAGTCAACAGGGTCCTCAGGCGTAAGTGCACAATCGGGTCTCCGATGAGCTGACGATCTAACTGTAAGCTAACTTGGAGTAATGTAGACGTGGCTGCTTTGCTGAGATCCATCAACGTCCCCGGACAGGATTCGCAACAAGAAGTACCCGTTCTATCACTGGATCATGCCATTTCCCAGTCAACTCTTGCCGCCCATGTCAATTCCTTATCAGATGAAGAACTTGTGCCACTCTACGAATTCTTGCCTTCTGAGATCCCCCACACGCGATCGGAACTGGTGCGAGTTATCCAATCGTCTCAGTTTGCACAAGGCATGGGCTCTTTGAGCTCAGTGCTTAATCAGGCTGGGCTAGGACAACTGGTCTCATCTCAGTTGGGTTATAATTACACCGGTGAGGGTGTCGAGGGCTTCCTCCAAGGCGTCCGACAATCAAGCAAGCAGCCAGAATCAGATGATATGGCCGTTGACGAATCCAGCGAGCAGCCTACTGAACAGGACAAAAACTAGCAGCATATATAGATCACCGAGTTTATCAAAGTCATCCACAAGTCTCACTTTAACTGTCACTGTCACTTCTAACTTTCAGGGTACAACCCCAGCCCTTATATCGCGTCGAGTACGCGAGTTAGCCGTCTGTAAACTATAGAAACGTCTGCATGGATAGGAAGTATCGGCAGTCGATGGCGCCTGGCGCGGTGCGCAGCTCCGCACAGAGTCTCGCCGAAGACCTGGAAAAGACTGAGCAGAGCATAACTTTGTGCCTGCAGGAGATTGACCGCAACTTCACCGCCGCTAACCGTATCGTATCTGAAACTATTCTCCCCAGTATTGAAAAGTACGCCTCTGAAACACAACAAATCTGGCAGGACGTGGGATTCTGGAAACATTTTCTTGAGTCTTCCGCTGATGTATCGCTGTCGACGTTTGAAGAACTGGCAATACCTCTGGATGAGCTATCGATTTCCGAAGAAACAATCAACCACGACCAAACCGAAATAAAGCATGAAGAGGACGATAATTCTCCACGGATGGCCCAGACGACGCCACTACGTACTCAGCCTCCTGGACCCCCGCGGACCGGCTCTCCTGCCTCCAAAATCCCCCAGCTTGTGGATCGGCTCAAGACGAAGAGCCCACATCGCAGTCCCTTGAAGCTCAGCAACGCTACAGTTCTCACGCACCCTTCAGCCAGAGCTGGTCAGGATGTCGACATGTCATCCCCTGCTATGACACCGCAAAGAAATCAGCTTCGCCATCAGGTGTTGGATAAGAACTGGCGTCTCCAAGTAACACCAAGGGTCCCCTCGTCGACAAGGTTTGATCAGCAGAGCACTCAAAGACCCCCAGTCACGTCAGTAGCAGATCATCGACCTCCGATATCAAGTCTGCTCGCAGAACTCGATGACTCTTTGACTGACATTGTCGTACCTCCGAATCTTCAAAGTGGGCTTTTCTCGCCCATCGCTAAGCGAGGAGGCTCTGGGCTATCCCCGCAGATACAACGGACTGTACACCAGTACAGTGCTTCGCCAGACACTCCATCAATGGTGCGAGAGTCAGCAGGGCAACACAAATACACATCCACGTCGACGCCTGCTCGGCAAAAGCCGCCGTCACATCTGTTTGAGGAGGACGAGGGTGATTCGGACATTGACCAGATCATGGACGGCATGTCTCCGCCCGTGACAATCCATTTTGGTCGTGGCCGAGCCTATGATGCACAGCTTTTGCGGACACCTGCCAAACAGGCGGCCAACATCATTGTTGACGACATTTTGCGTAGCGTCGGTGCTGGTACTGACGACAGCTCGTCCATGTTAAGTCATGGCTCGTACATGGCTAACACAGGAGTTGAAGGTCGTGGTGATGGTCTCGACGAGTCAGATATGGACAGCTTTCTCCACTAATTATTCATACTGTAGACTCACATGAATATAATCATTGAAGTCTAAACGCTTTGAATCGCGTCAAGGTCAAAAGTCATTACTTGAGTCATTACTATGTACATGTGTTTTACGCCAGGTCGTTATTTGTTTTGGCCAGCTGCACGACGCGCACGTAGAAATGTCTTTTTGCAGTCACGGTAGGCCTGGAAGTAATCGACACACGCAGACTTGTCGAAGTTGTTGCGCTCAAGGCAGTTGAGGCTCATCTTCGATGCTTCAGCGCATGGGTCGTAGAACTGGGACGGGCCCTTGGCTGCGAATGCTTCGAGGTGCGACTCGTGTGTTGGCTCATCGGGGAAGAACTTGTATTTCTTGTCCTTAGTGAAATCCACCTTTTCCTTGTCACGCTCAACTGACATTGTGTGAGGTTGGATGTTAACTTAGAGTTCGTCACTGTGTAACGAAATATGCACAGCCGTGTGATGCGAAATGAGTCCAACGATATGAAGCCTGCCGATTGCTCAAGTGAGCATTGGGAGATCGGTAGATTGTAGCATGTACTATGTGAACTCCGAGGGGTACCAATTAAGTAGAATCTATATCATCGCAATTGACGACGACGATGTGTGAGTGTTAGAGTCCTTTGGGCTGGGCCTGGTTTAGGGTGAGCTTGTGGTAGGCATTGTCGAGTCATACTGTATGGGCAATATCACATGGATACTAGGATTTTTCAAGTCATTTTAGGGCTTAGAGCATGTTACCAAGGAATAGCTCACTGACCCGTAGCTGTAGAGCCAATTTCTGACCAATCAGGTGTCTTACAAGCAATACTTAAGAGACCTGAAAACTTCCGAAAATGTAAAGTGGTTTTGTAGTGTAGTTGGTTATCACTGTGGATTCTGATTCCACCGACCCCGGTTCGAATCCGGGCAAGACCTATTTTTTGCCTTTTCTTTGCCCTTTTCTCTGTCTGTAGCTACTGCTCGACCCTGCCAAGCAGTCTCATTGCCAAACTCTCTAGCGAACAGTTCTATAGTGACGTCGAGCGACCGTGAATCCCTCCAGGCACAGTTCGAAGCCTTTACGGCCTGCTTTTTCTCGCCAGCCGAGCGGCTGCGAGCCCACCGCTAAGTGAACCTGCATTATCGTCACGCTATCAGTCAGGCGCCTGTCACAGGTGCCGCTGCCCCTAGTTGGCCCGAGGCTGTGCGTGCTGATCTAGCGTGAAAGTTCCCTAGCGGAACAGCGCCACGAGAGCGTAGCTGTCACGGCAGCACACCAGCTCTGTCAGCGCAGACGAATATCTCCACTGTGATACCTTCTAAAGCATTTGGTCACTTTGTTCGGGTACTGCTTACAGCGGTGCGCATCTCAGCCGGGACAACGCGCCAAGTCGGCCCGGTTTGGGTTTCAAGTTTCGCTGGCACTTCCGTATCGGGACTGGTGAAGCTGCTGCATCTGGTTACCGGCTCGGTATCTGCATGGAACATCAAACGTCCTCGGCAAACCTCGGCCAAGCGCCATGCCGCTGCGGGCCCATGGTCCAAATATTTTGCGCCCATTACAAGCAACAGCGCAGTGGGGGCGTACTTGCGGCTGCATCTCCGGCTCCGGCTTCCGTGGATCGCAGCTGGCAGGCTTCGGTGCGCCTGCTTACTGTGCTATCGGCATGCGTCGGTCACACGAGGGTCCTTTACTTGCTGGGCGCGGGCCAATCTTCGAGATAGTGAAATGAATGTGAACGTTGTGGGTTCTACGCGGCACGCTAGCCGGAAATAATCTCCAGATAGCATTATTCAACGTTTATTCGCGTGTCACCGATAGGCTGTCGTGGTGCTGCTACTACAATATGAAAAATACACGTCGCATCGCGTGTGCTTTTTTTGGAACGCTCGGTCCGACGGGTTGCCCCTCCCTTTGCCTGCGTTCCGTCCTTATCCCTACCTAGGCACTACGCCCGGCATGTAGAATAGCTGCCGTCTGATAGGGGCGCAAGTTTTTTTTTCGTTTTTTTTTTTTACCCGTTGGGAGTCGGGCGTGGGCGGGGGTTGGCCAATTAGTGGGAGATGAAAATTTTATTTTGGATATAAATGGTGGCAGATTTCTCAAATTTTTTTTTTGTCTTCTTTTCTTGTTACCTTCTACCAAGCAACTTTGTGTAGCAACAGGGAAACAACACCGTGGAATAGAGATTCTACTTGAAGGACATAGGACTTTAAGTGGCTCTTGAGTTGTTGTTGCGCAGAGAAGTCAAAAACATAAAATCACAAAAAATGTCTGCTACTTCTGAGAAGCAGGGATCCATCAAGGTCCTCGAGGAGCTTTTCTCCAAGCTCATCGTGGCCGACTCCCCCGAGGAGCTCAAGTCGGCTACCACCTCTGTGGCCTCGTTTGTCAACGGCCCCATTGAGGAGCACGACCTTCCCGATGCTTTCTTCGCCAACCTGAAGAAGGCTATCAACAACAAGAAGGATGCTCGCGCCCGCCAGAACGCCCTTGAGGCTCTTGCCACTATCGCCGACTCGAAGGACCTTTCTCCCTCTGTCGAGCCCCAGGTCGTTGCCCTCACCCCCGAGATTGCTGAGCTGGCTGGTGACAAGGCTGCCCCCATCCGTGACGCCGCCTCGGCTGCCGTCAAGGCCATTGCCAAGAACATCACCCCCCGTGCTGTCAAGGCTTTCCTGCCCCACCTGACTGCTCGTCTCTCCGAGAGCAACAAGTGGACTGAGAAGATTGCCCTTCTTGAGGCCATCTCCCTGCTCGTTGACTCTGCTCGCGACCAGGTTGCCCTCCGCATGCCCGAGCTGATTCCCGTCCTCTCTGAGGTTATGTGGGATACCAAGCCCGAGGTGAAGAAGGTTGCTACTGCCACCATCACCAAGTCCACTGACACCATTGACAACAAGGATATCATCAAGTTCATTCCTGCTCTGATTTCGTGTATCGCCAAGCCCACTGAGGTCCCCGAGACCGTCCACCTGCTTGGTGCTACCACCTTTGTGTCTGAGGTCACCACCGCCACCCTTTCCATCATGGTGCCTCTGCTGTCTCGTGGTCTCGCTGAGCGTGACACCTCGATCAAGCGTAAGGCTGCTGTCATTGTCGACAACATGTGCAAGCTTGTCGACGACCCTCAGGTCGTTGCTCCTTTCCTGAGCAAGCTGTACCCCGCCCTCAAGGCCAACCACGTCAACATCGCCGACCCCGAGGCTCGTGACGTCACCCTCCGTGCCGTCAACACTCTTAAGCGTGTTGGTGAGATTGGTGATGACGACAAGATCCCCGAGGTCTCCACTGCTGGTGACACCTCGGTCAACCTTGCTATCATCAAGGACCTTCTTAAGGACAAGAAGATCGACAGCCGCTTCGATGTTATCTTTGAGTACGCCGCTGCCATTGCTGGTGATCTCATTGACGAGCGTCTGACCCACGAGGCCGACTGGGCTGAGTCTCTGCGACCTTTCTTTGTTGTCTTCCTGCACGACAAGGAGGCCCGTGCTCTCATTGAGGACATTCGTAAGAAGGCTGTTGCCAACATTCCTGGTGGCGCCAAGTTCGACGAGGAGGACGATGAGGGTGAGGATCTCTGCAACTGTGAGTTCTCGCTTGCTTACGGTGCTAAGATTCTGCTTAACCGTACTCAGCTTCGTCTGAAGCGTGCCCGTCGTTACGGTCTCTGTGGTCCTAACGGTGCCGGTAAGTCGACGCTCATGCGCGCTATTGCCAACGGCCAGGTTGAGGGCTTCCCCACTCAGGAGGAGTGCAAGACTGTCTACGTTGAGCACGACATTGACGGAACCCACGCCGACACCAACGTTGTTGACTACGTTATTGCCACTGCTGGTGAGGACGTTGGTACCCGCGAGTACGTTGAGAAGACCCTCATTGAGTTCGGTTTCACCGAGGGTATGATCAGCATGCCCATCACCTCTCTGTCGGGAGGTTGGAAGATGAAGCTGGCTCTGGCCACAGCTGTGCTGCGTAACGCCGACATCTTGCTGCTTGATGAGCCTACTAACCATTTGGACACTGTCAACGTCGCTTGGTTGGTGAACTACCTGACCACCTGTAACATTACCTCGATCATTGTCTCGCACGACTCTGGTTTCCTGGACAAGGTGTGCCAGTACATCATCCACTACGAGCGTTACAAGCTGCGTAAGTACAAGGGTAACCTTTCTGAGTTTGTCAAGAAGGTTCCTGCTGCCAAGTCGTACTACGAGCTCGGTGCCTCTGACCTCGAGTTCAACTTCCCTGAGCCCGGTTTCCTTGAGGGTGTCAAGACCAAGCAGAAGGCTATTGTTAAGGTCTCGAACATGACCTTCCAGTACCCTGGTACCACCAAGCCTCAGATCAAGAACATCAACTTCCAGTGCTCGCTTTCTTCGCGTATTGCCGTCATTGGACCCAACGGTGCTGGTAAGTCGACCCTTATCAACGTCCTGACTGGTGAGCTTCTGCCCACTTCTGGTGAGGTCTACGTGCACGAGAACTGCCGTATCGCCTACATCAAGCAGCACGCTTTTGCCCACATTGATAACCACCTTGACAAGACTCCTTCGGAGTACATTCAGTGGCGTTTCCAGACTGGTGAGGACCGTGAGACCATGGACCGTGCCAACCGTCAGATCGACGAGAACGATGAGGCTTCCATGAACAAGATCTACAAGTTCGGCGACAGCATTCGTCGTGTTGCTGGTGTTCACGCTCGTCGTAAGTTCAAGAACTCTTACGAGTACGAGTGTTCGTTCCTGCTGGGAGACAACATTGGCATGAAGAACGAGCGATGGATCCCCATGGGATCTGTTGACAACGAGTGGATTCCCCGATCCGAGCTCATTGAGTCTCACGCCAAGCTTGTTGCTGAGGTTGATATGAAGGAGGCTCTTGCCTCTGGTCAGTTCCGTCCTCTGACCCGTAAGGAGATTGAGGCCCACTGTCAGATGCTGGGTCTCGAGGCCGAGCTGGTTTCGCACTCGCGTATCCGTGGTCTGTCTGGTGGTCAGAAGGTCAAGCTTGTGCTTGCCGCCTGCACTTGGCAGCGACCCCATCTTATCGTTCTGGATGAGCCTACCAACTATCTGGACCGTGACTCTCTAGGAGCTCTTTCCAACGCTCTTAAGTCGTTTGCCGGTGGTGTTGTTCTGATTACCCACTCTGCTGAGTTCACCAAGAACTTGACTGAGGAGGTCTGGGCCGTGCTTGACGGTGAGATGACTCCTTCGGGACACAACTGGGTGTCCGGTCAGGGTGCTGGTCCTCGTCTGGACCAGAAGGAGGACGAGGAGGACAAGTTCGATGCTTTCGGTAACAAGATTGAGATCAAGAAGAAGGCCAAGAAGCTGTCTGCCGCCGAGTTGCGTAAGAAGAAGAAGGAGCGCATGAAGAAGAAGAAGGAGCTCGGTGACGCCTACGTCTCGTCTGACGAGGAGTTGTAAGGTGAGCCGTAGCTTGCTTGGTTTGGTATTCTTTTCTTAATGGGATACTGATAGAGATAGAGTCGAGATTAACGCCGAACCATGTGTCTTATAAAATAAAAAGTACACTGTCTTCTACCATTTCATTAACAACATTTTAGATTCTAGGACGAGTTTGATTTTCGTGATAATTGAGGCTGCTAGATCTTCTATCAGATGCTTACTTTTATCTCTGTATTCTCTTCCGCTGTCACCCGGCGCACGGCGTTCCTGCACAGAAAATATATTTCAAATATATTTCAGCCGCGGCGAAAATTTAGTGGTATCCATCGAAACTAGCTCCTCACCGTTGCAAGAAACTCCGCATCAAACGTTGAGAACTGCCTCGAAACCCAGGACCAATACAGCGCCTGAGTGTATAGGATGAGCAAGACTCTGGAGGTAAGTGTGCCTGTGGAATCTCCGACCTCCGAACTGCTATGCGCACGAGAGCAGGTGAAGCTTCTTGTATGCATTAGGCACTTCGTTGGCAGATAGTATCACTGTTTAGACGAGAATCTAACTCGTCAGGAGCGGCTTTCGAGCCATTCGGATTCTTTCAGCGGCCTTCTGTCCCTGATTCCGGCCAAGTACTACTACGACGACGACACCAAGAATCAATGGAATCGCAAGAAGCAGAGCAAAGAAGAAGCACAGGCTGCTCGCAAGGCAAAGTTCGACCCCGACACTGCTAGCAGTGCTTTGGATGTGAGCATACAGCAGGTTGAGAAGGCTACTGAAGAAGACGCCAGTGAAGGCGACAGCGAGGCGAGCGAATCTGAGGAGGAGGAAGAGGAGGAGGAAGTTGAGGTTGCAACCGAGCCCGAAGTGGAGGTGTCCAATGATGAGGCTGCTGAGAGCGACGAATCGGTAGAGGATGTCACAATGGAAGAGTCGGTCGAGCCGGACACTCCTGCATCCTCTGTGTCTGTCGCTAGTGTACCGGAGCCGGACGTTAAGGCGCGCGCGTTGCCGATTTCCGAGGTCGACGACAGTGACGAGGAGCTTATCGGCTTTGATGACGAAGGAAACGAGCTTCGTGTAGAAGTCGAACACAAGAGCCGTTCGGAAGACGCATCGAAATCATCAACCAAGGCCAAGTCGCCCAAAAACGAACAGGCTATCCAAGAGCTTCGTGCTCGTTTGGCATCCCGCATTAATGAGCTCCGAGAGAAGCGAAAGGCCCCAGGTTCTGGTGCTGACGGAGCTCCCCTCAGCCGTGAGACTATCCTCACTGCTCGTCGCCAACGCCAAGAGGCTACCAAGGCCAAGAAGCAACTGAAGCGTAAGCGTGAACAGGAGACTGACGAGCAAGAGGACGATGCCGAGGTTGTCGAGGGTGATGATGAGCCAGCTGCCAAGGGAGACAATCTTGTGTTCAGCCAGGTTGTCTTCAAGGATGGACAGAAGGCGAGCGCAGATCTCTCATCACTGGACGAGGCCAAGACGAAGAAGGGCCCAAGGGACATTCTCGGCCAACTCAAGCACACTCAGGCCAAGCGAGCCAAAATTGCGGCTCTCGACAAGGAGAAGCGCGATAAGGTCGTCGAGCAGTCCCAGTGGAGCAAAGCCATTCTACAGTCCGAGGGTGGTAAGGTTCGCGATGATGAGGCAATGCTGAAGAAGTCGCTCAAACAGCAGAAAAAGAGCAAGAAAAAGTCAGAGCGTGAATGGCAGGAACGGAAAGAGAATGTCACCAAGGGTATCCAGATTCGTCAGACCAAACGAGAGGAGAATTTGGCTCTTCGACGGGAGATGAAGGGCGTCAAAGGAAACGCCCAGCGCCAGGCCGTTAAAAAGAAGCATAAGAAGCGGGCCGGCTTCGAGGGCTCCAAGGGAAGATCCAAGGGATTCAAGAAGTAATGTCGTCACGTCTTCTTTTCATTCATCTATTAAATCATAATCGCATTTCCCCTAGTTTTCGTAGTTCTCTAGCATGACGTTGCAACTTACCCCTGACTTGTACGGCTACCAGCTCGCAGCGGAGAGCATCTCCAAATCCACAACCCTGATTTGGACAGCCAAAAAAAATACAGATCTGAAGTAGTAAGCCTGCAAGGAAGTACTACAACTAGATAACAGAGGTATGCCGCGTATAGGCGGGCTGGTTCCTCGGAATATTGCCCAAGGCCTCCGGCTGGGCCCTCGTGTGGCACTCAGTCCGGCAATTATACGACGACAACAACGCAGAGACCATGCCAAGCAGCTGGCTGCTGAAGCGTCCAGGCCTGCTCTGACGGCCAGCACGTTGAAGCAAATGATGGCAACTATGCCTGAGAAGAAGAGGCAGGCTGTCAGCTCGCTGTTTGAAACCTACTCGGAAGACAAAATCGACGAAATGCTAAGTGAGTCTAACCACGTCGAGAAGTTGGAGGACGATGCTACCGTTCCTGAGGCTCTAGAGGGTAGCAAGCTTCCAAGCGAGTATGCTTTCGCATCAGCTGCTCTTCAAGAGTACATGAAAATCATCAGAGACGATCCCAGAAGGCAATATGATCGATTGTTCTGGCAATCTGTGAACCAGTTCTCGAAACTCAAACCAGGACCTGAAGATACCCCGCCATATGAGTTCCTAGTCGAACTATTCGAAATGGTGAAGGAGCATACCGGTAAACACCGACACAAACGGCTTAAAATAGTGGGAGATGCGCTTTACAGTCTCAACACAGTGCGTCTGGATCCATTCAATGAAGTTGAATACCTGGACTCGCTCACAGCCTGTGGGAATGCTTACAGAGCGATAGAACTGTGGAAGTCGCGAAGGAATAAGGATGATGTCAAGGACTCTATTTATTGGTTTACAGTCGGTGTCTTGTACTATCTACAGTCCCGGCAGATTTCCCGTGCAGAACAGCTCGCCAGCGAGATGCACAGTCAGTTCGATTACGTTCAGCCGAAGGTGAGTGTGGGGTTTATAGAACACTACAGCAACTCATCTCAAACTGCTCTGGTTGAAAAATGGTGTGAAAAGCTTGAGGATGCTGTGAAACGATTCGATTTCGAGCTGGAAAATAGCCTCGAAGTCTCGGGCCAACGTACCGATGGCCTTGATCAGTCTCAAGCATATTTATTGCTGGATCGTGTCGAACGTCCCACTGAAGATAATCTCAAGCAAGTCACTGAGATGCTATTGAGGCGTGGATACTGGGATCGGGCAGCTGCTTTTATTGAGCTGATGGAGAAGTGCGGTGTCAAGAGCACCGCGAAGGAAATGCTCCAGGTGCTCGAGGCTACTACTCGGAATATATCCTCGAAGCGGACGGACTCGAGAGCATCTTCAAGGTCAAAAGACAGTCCTGTCATAGCGGAGAGCAATCGGCTGGCCGTTGTAATCTCTAAAATCATCGCGGTACACCCAGAGCTACTCAGCAATCCCAAACTTTACGAGTCGTGGTTTCGGGGCCTTGCTGGATTAAAACTGTATGACGATGCCTTTCTTGTGGTCGATGCCATGATCGAACGAGGAGTCCGTCCTACTGAACGCCAACTGTACGTCCTCATCAAGGCCCTTCTTGCCGAGGAACAGTTTGATAGGGCAATGCAACTTCTCGACGATATGGAGAAGCAGCCAGAGGATAAGAAGGGTCTTCTACCAAAGCCAAGTCAAAGCACCTATGGGTTGTTCATACAGCACGCTATACCATCCAAGGGTACCAGGGGTGACCCTCAACTATTGGCATCTATGGTTGATAGGATGTACAGCAGGGGATTAAGGCATTCTAGCGCTACCTTCAACTGTTTGCTTCACTATCACTACAGGAATCGCAACTTCGATGAGGTTTTCAGGCTTGTCGAGAAGGCACGTATGGAGGGGTTTGCCTTTTCGGATAAGAACTACCGCACTATCTGGCTTATATTCAGAGAATACTACCGATCCACTTTCCGGTCAAGTCGAGCGAAAGGAGGTTTGGTAAAGGAATCAGGGCCCGCGAGCCAGAAACTGGACGGCACTCGGGGACTCTTCTCTGGTATGGTCCAGGACGAACATTTCCGCATGTCCCTCAACATTTTCGAATACTGTATCCAAACTTTCCTTCTTTCTGGAGACGTCCCTGCTGCATGCGCTGTTCTGTGCTATATGGAAACGGTGGCTAATGTCAAAATTCCTGCGGTCCTGGCGCTTGGTGTACTCCAAATTGCGGCAAAGACTCAAAGGCGGATCAACTTCCAGTTTCCAAAACCAGCTAAAGCCGAACTGTATGTTGATCCAGGATTTGAACCTGATGGTGAACCTCCCATTGAATGGGTGACGATATCTGACCGGTTGGGTAGTATCATGGGGGTGCCTGAAGCAGCAGCTAAGGCAGAGCTCCTAGTCTCTGAGTGGGCTACTCCAGTCTCCTCAGCCAACGATTAAAAATCACTTTTATGTGTAAGTGAATGTACATACTTAATTTCAATCTCAAGTGCATTGTTTGCTGACTATTGGATATATTCTAGTGAGACTCGGAGGGGTTGTTTAATGAGATTACGACGTTAGTTCAGCGTATAGTTCCCAAACAACAGTAAACGTAATAAATAGTAGTTGAGCATGTTTTCAACCATAAGACGGTTCAGTGGTGTAACGGTTATCACGTCTCGTTCACATTAGTGAGCACAAAACCGAGGAGGCTCCGAGTTCGATTCTCGGCTGAATCATTTTTTGGAGTTTGTACTCAGTGGCACGGCTGAATCCGAGCAGGCAGCGAGGTACAGCGCGCGTAGTGTAGAATTAGTAGTCAACTCATTACTATCAGAAGAAACATAACATTCGAAAGCTAAATCAAAAACACTAATCAAGGTATTTAGGGCGAAACGGCAGACTGGTTCAAGTACAGGTCACAAGCGTGAGGGTGAAGCGAGCAGTATCGGGGCACCAGCGGGGTAACCATGTAGCCAAGGGCAACGAGCCATTCTCGGTAGTTGAGAATACGCTGGGTCATCTCGGTGGTACGCTTGTTTCCCTCAGAGTCGCGGTTTCCAGACCACACGAGCTCGGCAAGGGCAGCAGCACGGGGCCACAGCTTCTGGGTGACAACCATGTCGTCGACCTGCTCAGACCATAGAGGAGCCTCTGCTCCCAGAACGTGCTTGGCCTCGTCGTCCGTCAGAGTGTCCGTAATGTCAAAGTCGTAGATTCGCTGCCAAGTCTTGTAAGGAGCGCACCACGAACCTCCGTTACCACCGTAGTTGAAACTGTCCGTGACTCCAGAAGGATCGGGGTTCTGCTCAATGTCGTAGCGAGGGTCGTTGGTAACCCATCCACCGTAGCCACAGTCCAGGTAGAGGAAGTCCGAAGACGACACAATAACGTCGTAGCCCATCTGAGCCAGAAGCTTGACGTTACCAGTTCCGTTGTTCCACGACTGCATGACCACATCAGTGGGCACATTGGAGGCCTGGGGAGTGCTGAGGACGACATCCTCCCACATGACGAGACGACGGTCCTTGGGCGCGGAGAAGATGGGGTACGACTTGTTAACCCAGTACTCGAGCAGATCGTTGTAAGTGTGGTTGTCAGCGAGGTACTCCTGAGTGAGGGTCGAGAAGTTGTAGCAGCCAGTCTGGAGCTCGTCGGCACCAACGTGGAACCAGTTGTCAGTGAAGACGCCGCTCAGCTCGTTGTAGACGTTCTCAACAATCTCGTAGGTACCGTTGTACATAATGTCGAGCTGACCGGGGTTGGGCTCCACGGCGGTGTGGAACTCAAACACGTCGTTGGACCACCAAGAGTTGGAGCATGCAACGGCATTGGGATCAACCTGCTTCCAGCCCGAGTCAGCATGGCCAGGCATGTCGACCTCAGGGACAACACGAACACCGCGAGCGCGGCCGTAGGCAATGACGCTCTGGATGTCAGAGTGCGAGAACTGCTCTGCAGGCGAGTACGCATCCTTGACCATTTCCGGGTACACAGTCATCTGGACAGGCCATGACTGCGAGTCATCAAGATGCCAGTGAAGCACGTTCATCTTGGCAAGAGCCATAATGTCAATCTGCTCGAGAACCTTCTTGGCCGAGACGAAGTTACGGCCAGAGTCCACCATGATACCACGGTGGGGGTACAGAGGAGCATCGACAATAGTAACGGGCTGCTCAATCATGAGGCCGCCGTTGCCGTTGCCAATGACAATCTGCTGGATCGTCTTGAAGGCATTGAGGGCACCCCAGATAGTCTCGGTCGAGATGACAATGGCTTGCGAGTTTTGGGCAATGGTGAGGTTGTAAGACTCGTCGACGCCAAACTGGAGGTCAGCGTTGAAGTCATTGATGTGGAGATCAATCTCAATGACGAGGGGAGACTGATCACGCTTGGCAGGAATGCCAGTAGGAAACGGTTCAAACGACGAGATGGGAGCCTCAGTGGCGGCAGGGACCCACTTGAGCTGGACAAGAGAGTCCTGGGCTCGCGACCACGCGTCATAGACGATTTGGTTGTAGCTGTTTGAGTTGAGCACCAGGTATTCCGAGACCTGCTTGGGACCCGAGGTTCCCCACGTTATGGAGTTGGGTTTTGGCAGAGGGTTGACGGCAACGGCAGAGACAGAGCCGGCAATGGCAGCCAGCAGTCCAACGGCCAGAGACTTGAGGCGGAGGTCCTTCATTGTGGAGAGATCTCAAGTGAAGTTGAGAGTTGGTCCTCGAAGCTTATTGTTGGATTAGGAAGGAGCGACGGATGTGGGGTTTAAATAGTTGCCGGGGACGACGACCCAACGGCACAATGATAGCCGCGGTCGAGGGCAATCTCAGATTCTGGAGAGGTGATAGGCACTCGAGGTGCATACAGATGGTGGAGGTGTAACGTAGTAACGGCGGGCAGAAGCATGAATTGCAGCAGTCGGCGAGGGGTAGATAATCACTGGCAGACGGCGGGTTGAGGAAGGAAGAGGCGAGTAAAGCACACGAAGAAGCTCGGTGGCAAGCCTGTCGCGTCGAGTTAACGTTGGGCAAACGATTGAAGTTAAAATCAGGCTCTGCCGGTCAGGCCAACAGCCTGAATTCAATAGCTCGATTCCCGTAAATTCGACCAGGGACCGATCGGCTGAAATAACTGCCTGTTTGGGGGACCTGCATTCTCCATAACCTGACAGGCTTATCGATGCAACATGCGACTTGGCTCGCTGGTTACATCGAATGCACACCCTATCTGGTGCAGAGGGGCCATTGGGGCGGGGGCGGGGCCGGAGCGGGGGCCGAGGGTAGTACCAAGCTTTGTGGACGCACCAACGGTACACAGCGAGGCTAAATAGGAATTGCGGGTGCAATTAGGGGTTCAGGTTGCAAGGGGCCTCACGAAGTGCCGTGCAGGACAATAACGGACAACAGAAGCACACGACACGGTCAATCCCAACAGAGCAATTTAATTTAGTCGCTCGATTTGACCACACACTAGAATGGAGCGAGCTACTAGCGTTGTGGCGCCGTTAGCGGCCGTTGGCGCGGTCGCGGCGTGTGGAATGCACGAATCGACATCATGACTTTCGGGTCCCGAAGTGTGTAACATGATCATCCATGCCCCTATCGAACCCCACTATGGGAACCCCACTATGGGGGCGGGGCTTCAGGCTACGACGGCGTGTCTATGGGGCCCATGAATTCTGCAGCAACAGTCACCATGCACCGTTGCAGTCACACCAATGGTATTATTTGACTAGTGGGCAAGCCTGGTACTACGCGGGCCCAATACTACCCGGGCTTAAACAGCTTGATCCTTCCTCTGACCCGCCAGTGTTACACATGCGGGGCTCTGCTATGTCTGGTACAGCATTTAGAGATCTTCGGCGGTTTTAGGCGGTAATGCCGTACCAGCCAGCCCACACGGCAGTACCCCCGCTCTCGCCTACCGGTCGAGCTCCCTAAACTAAACGGCCCTAAACTGAGCGGATCGGCCACATGAAACGGAACAACCGCCCCAGCAGACACAAAGACTCGCCAACCTAAAGCCCTAGGTTACATTTCGGTGGGCCCGAGCAGGTCGGCCTGTAGGCAGAGTACCACATTACCAGTTGGGTTAGTCAGGGCGCAGGTCCCAGCCACATGCCGACTGATAGCTACTTTGGAGCACTTGCGTCGTGCCGCACCCCCAGGCACTGAGGGGATACGACGCAGAGGACCCTGGTAACGGGCCGCAAGTCCAGTCGCAGCTGCCGCCGTTGCTAGCGCGTGCCTGAGGAAGCTCGGCAGCATGCACCCTGCGCCTTTAGGTCCAGTGCGTACGCGCGCGGCCGCAGGCTGAACTCTGAGTCCACCAACTCCATCAACCAATAGCCACCACTGGTATCAATGCAAATTCATTTCTATGCTAATGCTCTCATAACTACATTACTCATCACCGGGACTTAGCCTGGGGGAGGTTGAGGTGTCGGCCAAACTCGCGCGAGTCGTGGACTTGGGCCGTGGGGATGGGGTCGCTCATGCTGGCCGTGCTCAGGGTGCTGTAGAAGTTGCCGCTCCTAGGCGAGATGCGGCCTTCCTGGGGCTGAATGTCCTCCGAGCTAGGCGTCCTATCTGCAAGTAACGGCTGGCGCTCGCCGTCTTCGGCCGCTGGTTCCGCCTTGCGTCGGCCCACCACCGCGTACATGCAGGTGACAATTGCCGACGACACGAAAATGACGCCCAGAGCAGCACCCAGCAGGATCGCAACGTGGGTCTTGAGCTGGAATGGCGGGCGGATAAACGGCTGCTTGACCCACGCAGGCGAAAAGTACCGGTCAAGGAACAACACAGTAGTGTGCGGCACTCCGCACACATCGCCAGCAGGGCAAGCCACGGTACTCGTGTCGCCTCGGCTTGCAACGTAGACTTCCTTCCCAACTCCATCTTCAATCTCAATAAAGTGCAGGCTCGAAGTCAGATTTCGGCCAAGTAGCTTGACATTCTTGTCAAGCGTGTCAATGGGCTCGCCGCTGAACAGGTTCGCGATAGGGTTGCCCGGCAAAATGTGCAGAGCCAACAGCTGGTCAATGTCGTCGCTCTCAGCGTCGAACCCATCTTGCAGCATCCTGTCCATGTTTGGAACAAGAATGGTGTACGTTTCGTTGGGGTGGCTAGGCATTTGCAGAACATGCGACAAGTTGCGCGCTGCCAAAAGGTCCACAAAGGCAGACCGGTTTCCAGCATGCACAAAGTCCTCGGCAGTTATTTCCACCGTCTGGGGCAGCGAAATGTGATCGATGGAGTGGACCACCCCGCTGTCAAATAGGATATCAGCTGCGTCAATTGTGTACTTGTCGTTGTCAACGTGCAGTCCAACCTTGACCTTCTTCTTTGCGACCTTTGAAATGAGCATGCGACCCGTAGATTCATCGTGTTCAATGCTAAGCTGAACCTTGGATCCGTCCAGAGCAGTCAGATTTCGTGGCTCATCATCTGTGTAAAATGGCGTGTTGAAGATCAGCGACTTGAACACGGCCTCAAGCGCAGTCTCGTTCGTCTCGAGGTACAGCTTTAGCAGCTCCTGAGACTCCCAAGCCTTGCGAGATGGCAACAGATAGGTGCGGGGCGATGATGACTTTGGCGGGTACAGTAGATCCGTGGACTCGAGGAAATTGAGCGAGTACGAGCTCTGGAAGAACGGACCCAATGCAATCGGCAGAGACGCAGGCAAATCAAGGTCGTTCTCAATGATGTAGATAGATGTGTTACCCACAGTATACTCGGGGCTGACAACGGCGTTGGAGTTGACACTGAAAGCCCCTTTCCGTGAGAAGTGAATCTTGAGCCGTTGGTTATAGTCTCCCATCTTATGCGTGCGCAACTTCGTCTTCAGCAGATAGTCTCCTGGCGAAGTGATGTTGGCTAGAACGTGCTCACCGTCGACGAACTGATAGAGCACGTTTGGCGGTGCAGCAGGCACCTCTGAGAAGTCAGACGCGCAAACAAATAGTGTCTGTGGGGATGTTGAGGAGCCGTCGATGAGGCTGTCGAGGTCTCGCAGGTGAGCCTCCGCGACAAAGGAGCTGGCGCCAAGGCCGTGCAAGTACTTCTCAGGGGTAAACGCAATGAGTCTTGAGTGCTCATTGGTGATGATCGAGTCGTAGACGTTTATAAGGCCGTCTGATGCTAGGATGTTGCGCTTCACAGGCTCAAAGGTCGAGTTGACGACGTAGTGCTTGTTGATGTCGAGCACAGTGCCGTCGAGAGCTACGCGAGCCGAGCCCTTTTTGGACAGCTCCTGGGGCACCAGAAGCTGCGGGATGAGGTGTCGAGCCAGAATGGCGTCGCGGTCGTCACAGCCGTAGTTGGACATGAGGTATGATCTCTCGACCGAGTTGAATACGGCGTCGAATGCGTTATCGGTGGGCACCAGCAGGGTGGCGAGCGAGTCGTGCTGGAACAGCCGGCTGTTGCTGCCGTGGTGCATCCAGCTGCTCTGCTGGAGGTCGAGGATGTCGGCGAAAGTGGCCGACTCGGTTATATCGTGCTTGACTGTGTCGATAAGACTGCGGGGGATCTGCAGTAGGCTGTTAACTCCCTGTACCACACCGCGGTTGTAGCCAGCACGAAGGTCGAGTTCGACGGCAGTTGCCACACCGTTGAACATAAGACTGTGACTTGATTTGTTGTCCTTATCGGTCTCTAGTGTCACAAGGACCGGCATACCCTGGGGATGATCCGGATCCTCCTTGACTTCAGAGGGAAGATAGCTTTGCAGAACCATATCTGAGGTCACATCATCGCTGAGTAGCGACGCGTTGAGCATGTGGTAGAGCAGCAGATCACGCGTGATCTCAGTGTCCTTGGCATCCTCCTTGTAGAAGGCCCCGTTGACGGGAGCCAGAAGAGTGGCACCGCGGGACCGGTTGATATCCATAACCAAACCGGTACGTTGTAGGTGGCCTAGCAGGATGGAGAACTCTGGCGAGGACGAGAGCACGTCGATAATGGTCGCCGTTGGGCCTGACGGGAAGTCAGGGTCGTCAGTCTGGGCTTGTGTGCGGGCAGCAAGGCCTAGCACAGCGGCCGCTACGATGACGAGAGAGCGTAGCGTCAACATGAACCGAGTTTGAAGGGAGTCAAGGGGTGAAATAAGAAGGGCAGGCAGATAAAAGGGGGCTGTCGGCTCGAGAGCTAGATTAAAGATAAGGAAGGGGTATAGGAAGGGGGGACAAGGACCGTAGAGACCTGACGAAAAGGGCGGCCGAGATAACAAAACGTTAGATTCGGCACGCAGGCAGGTATTTATTTGGATTTTTCTCTAGCAGCAGTTGCCTAGGCACTAGTTGCAGGTGCAAACGGTTATTCCCTGCGGGCCAGGGTTGGGGCGGCAAGTGGCTGCAGACGGGCAGGGGTTACTGCCGATATAGGCAGAAGATCAGGTGGACACCCGACCTAATCGGGAGGTTTAAGCTTTCGAGCTGACGGAGGTCAAGTATAAGCGATCCAGTGCAGCCCTCGTGTAAAAAAGCCCGTGAGGCGCAAACTGGCGAGACCGTACGATACGGGCGGGTGCGGCCGAATGCAGTAGCATGGCACGCGAGCAGTGTGTCAACACACCATAGATTCCCTCTCTAACCCACGGCCAAACTCTCAAGCCTTGCTACTTCCGCCCTGTTCCTTGCGGCCGTTTAGCCGCGGTACGCAAGGATGGCTATCAGCCGCCAAGGCCCAATCTGCAGGCCAGGTTAACTTGCCCTCCACAGTGCATTCGGCAGTTCCATCGCTGATCGCTTAGTCGAGGCAATGGCCGTACCCATACCAAGCCTGTCCCGGTGTCATGGTACACTGTTGATGGTCCTAGCAAAGCGCCCAACAGCCCAGCTAGCTCCGAGTTAGCGCTCAATTGGCGGTCAGCCTGCGGCTAGCCAGATACGCCTCGGTGCCTGCTATCGGTACCGGCGATTATCCAACATTCCAATCACTGCAGCAGCACACATGCACACCCAACTGCGCACCCGCCGTCGTTAACCTTAACAAAGCAATGCCGGAAACAGGCAACAGTCATGCGACCAGACGGACCCAATCGGGCACGACTACCGCTATCGCAGGCTATTGTTAGCGCGTTATCGAGTGTCTTAGATTTGTTATTTCAGATGACATGAGTATTGGCGATCTCGAATCCCTGCTATCCCTGTTATCAAATGACGCACGGCCCTTGCACCATTGTGTCCTGTCAACAGTCATCAGGAACAACTAGTATTGTGCTATAAACGCCTAGTGTCCGAGGGCCTCGCTTACTGCGTTTACACGCCTTACAGGCCCACTTCCTGTCTAAACGCATTACAGGGAGAACTCGATCGATTGATAAATATTTACGTAACTTATACAGCGCATGGATACGGTAAGAATGCAGGTCAGTGCGACGTCTTGGTCTTGGACTTGGACGTGAGACTGCCCAGCAGCCACCAGCCCGTCACCGTTGCCGCGAACACAGCGAAGAATGTCTTATCGCTACCCTTGAGCTCCGGCTCCGACGAGTCCTCGTGCGACGACCCATCCTCCTCGCCCGGAATCGACACCTTGGGCGAGTCGGCAGTACCAGACTCCTTTGTAGGGTGGCTATCAGCAGCACCGTGATCTGGCACTGTGCTGCTGTACTCGGTGTGCACAGCCGACGAAGTGGACCCGGTGCTGTCGGGCGCAACTGGGATGGCAAACGCCACTGGCGGAGCTACTTCTTTCTGGGTGTACGTCGGCGGGACCTTGTAGAAATCGATGCTCGAGGTGTCACCCTTGGCCATCTTGGGCCCCGACTTTCGCGTCGAGAACGTCTGCTTGCCCGTGAGGTCGAGCGATGTGAGGCGGTCAATGAGCTCGGCCTTGCGACCGCTCACCTTGATTCCGCGCTTCTTGCACTCAGCGCGCAAAGCAGCCACTGACTGGGCAACGTATCGTGACGTGCTGGCCGACAGCAGATTGGACGGAGTCGGAGGCGCAGTTGATTGGTGGATACCAGCGACCATTCGCTGGCGTAGCGAAGGCGCGGACGCGACACTTCGTAGTCTGCCTAGCTGCATTGTTGAACAGATGTAGGAGGCACGGTGCACAACGACAGACGGTTTTCACCTTAAGCGGCTGATATGATAGGGCAGACGGAAAGCGTGCTCAAGTAAATAACGGTGTGCTTGTAAAACGGTGTGGTTGGAAAACGATGTCTTGTAAATAGCCTGTACCAGCAGAGCTTCACGACAATAGAACTTCAGCAAACGCCTGGCAGCGCCTGTGCAGCCTAATATACCAACTCTGGCGCAAACTCGCCCTTAAATGGACAGTGTTTACCGACTGCTGTATGCGGATGAGGGTTGCGGTATAGTGCTGTTTGGGGGGCGACACCAACAGCCGCACCTCACCATATTTCGAGCTCCACTGCTAAACTCCGCTTCGTTATACCAGGGCAGCAAGGGTGCACCAGTGCCAGATGCAGTAGTAGATGCTAGCTCCATAGCACACTACTGTACAGTACTACGTCTCGTGTGAGTATTTGATGTATTGCGCACTCGATCGTTGAGCCTCGTAAGTTATCCGAGTTTGTACTGCTCAAAGCTATTGGACACGGGACTTTATTCCAGCTAACCGCTACTCAACTACCTCGGCCATTATCTACCACTTGTAAGCACACATTTCACGTTTTCCACTCTCTAACGACTCGCTTCCACCAACCACTTCAGCCACTTTCAGCCACTTTCGTCAGCCACGTTCTGCCCTCGTACGGGCATCCACTAGCATTCGCTACGGCCAAGACCCGAGTGCAGCCCTACGCAAGATACGATGCATGCGCCTCGCAGGAGCGCTGGTGCGCCCGTTAGCTGCAGCCACTGCACGTATTTTCCCAAAGCGGCAGTCTTGTATCACGTGAGGTTTGCTAATAGATGTGCAGAATTTGAAATTTCACTCTGGCTATGCCCGCCGAAAAAGCGTGCTGGTTGCTGACCCGCAGCAGGCCGGGCGGTATAATACGCATTTCGTAATGCAGCTTTCATTCTAAGCTTTTACCATTCACTTGTTGGCTAACGGTTGTTCCCCTTCTTAGTCCCCCCCACCCCCCACCGTCTCAACTTCAAGCATGGCTCCCTCGGTAGTTGCCGCTTCTCCTGTGCAGGGCCGACCCCAGCCGGAAAGCGAAGAGGCCCGCGCCCCCAAAGTCAACTTTACGCAAAAGCAGATTGACCACATCAATGCCCATGCCGAGAACATGTCGGCTGAGGACATCATCAAGTGGTCGATTATGACTATTCCGGGACTGTTCCAGAGCACTGCGTTTGGTCTCACCGGTCTCGTCACCGTCGACATCATCTCCAAGCTGTATCCTGACTCACACCCCGTTGACCTTGTATTCGTCGACACTCTACACCATTTTGATGAGACTCTGCAGCTCGTCGAGCGTATCCAGCAGCGTTACCCCAACGTGAAGCTGCACATTTACAAGCCCAAGGACTGCGAAACTCGCGAGGACTTTACTGCTGAATATGGCGAGAACCTGTGGGACGAGAACGACACGTTCTACGACTACCTAGTCAAGGTCGAGCCTATCCAGCGTGCATACTCGGAGCTCAGCATCTCTGCCATCTTCACTGGTCGTCGCAAGTCGCAAGGCGGTGCCAGAGGTTCCATCCCCATTATTGAGATTGCCGATGGCGGACTCATCAAAATCAACCCTCTGGCTAACTGGACGTTTGCGCAGGTCAATGAGTACATCAAGAAGAACAATGTTCCTTACAACGCTCTTCTTGACCAGGGCTACCGGTCGGTAGGTGACTATCACTCTACGGCTCCTGTCAAGGAAGGAGAGGACGAGCGAGCCGGCCGATGGAAGGGAAAGCAAAAGACCGAGTGTGGCATTCACGAGACGTCGCGTTTCGCCCAGTACCTGAAGACTTCGGCTGCCAAGGCCCAGAGGGCTTAAAATCTTTATTTATATATTTTACATTTACAATCCATCGCATTTTGAAAGCTTCACCACGCGGGCTCACCAGAGCTCACTCTTTAGTAAGCGCTCTGGTAGATGCCTGAAACGGGTATGATCGGCAGGTGTGCATATCCGTTCAGTTCAGCCTTGCCCGCAACTAGACGACAAGACGGAAACCCCGAGAGGAGTTATCACTCCTCAGGTCTTCAGATACTGGTGGACTCTACTATCGGTATCGTTAGGTACATGAAGTATTCCCAAATACGTGTATTCCTCCACCCTGGCCTGCTCTAGTTGATGTGTGCATGGCAAAAGCTGTCTGGGAGAGCGAGCTCCTTCAACGAGTTCAGGCTGTAGAAGTGTCAATCACCCATCACAACAGCGCTGGGTGTCACTTCAACAGTATTAACAATATCAAGTGAACCGCAGCTCAACTACTCTCGCCTTCGTAACATGGCCATTGGACTCGCTTAACCTCACCGAGAACTGCCAGATATCAGCCGCGCGGCTGGGATCTCCACTGAAAAAGATTTGGCAGCACGGAGATGCCCTCAGCTTACCAAGTATGTCAGCGGCGTCAGCCCCAGTGTTGTCGACTCCAACAGAGTTCGATCGAGTTCAGCTCGTTATTCATGAGAAATCCCGTGGGCCTAGCGAGCTGAGGACTGCGTACAGCCTGGACGAAGTGGCGGCGGAAGTCATCTCGGGTGGCTACAAGTCAGTCGCTCTGCAGTTTCCTGATGATCTGCTGTTTGAATCGGCAGCTGTTAGTGAAATATTACAGTCATCCATTCAGCTTCAAGCCCCTGACTCGATACACAAGATCTATATCCTAGCGGATACCAGTTACTCCCCCTGCTGTGTTGATGAAGTGGCTAGCCAGCATGTCAACGCAGACGTCGTGGTCCACTTTGGCAACAGCTGTCTGAGCCCTGTCCAAAAGGTACCTGTTATATACGTCATGGGTGGCATTCTTCCAGATCGGTATATTCAGTCTGTTGAAGACAAACTGCGAAACGAGTTCACAGACCACTCAGCCCTAATAATTCTCGTGTCCGAGACTCACTACTCTGGCGTGCTAAGGGCAGTCTACGACAGGATACGGGAGGACTACCCCAACTGCATCGTCACTGATGTTATACGCCCCGAGGAAGTTGGGGACGACCTGACGACTCCAACCCCAGTTTCATTTGTTCCTAGCTCCAAGGACAACTACAACCTCGATTCTGCAACTGGCGAGGTTCGATCTGAGTTCTTGCCTACCCGAAAGCATCTACCTCTCACTGAAGACCTCAAGTCTTACAAAGCCTTTTTCCTAACGTCGTCGTCACCTTCGCCTTCGTTTGTTTTGCATCTTTCAACCCTTGTTGAATCTGTGTCGATTCTCGACATTCAATCTCCCCCCGACCAAACTAAAATCACCACGCCCCGGTCCATTCTGCAGAAGCGCTATCGCTACATGAACGTTGCTCGAACTGCATCGACTATTGGTATCCTTGTCAACACCTTGTCTCTCCGAAACGTGAACTCAGTACTTGCGCAAGTCAAAAGTTGGATCTCACAAGCAGGCAAAAAGTACTACACGTTTGTAGTAGGTAAGCCTAATGTCGCTAAGTTGGCCAATTTCGACGTAGTTGATATGTGGGTCGTTCTCGGCTGCCCACTAGGTGGTATTATTGTTGACTGCGACGACTTCTACAAGCCCATCATCACACCGTACGAACTTAGCCTGGCACTACAGTCTGAAGTCTCTTGGACCGGTAAGTGGGAAATCGATTTCGAGACTGTTTTCCGTGTACATGTGCCTCTGTCTGGCGATGACGAGGGTGACGACGACGAAGGTGCCCCAGTCTTTGACCCCATATCGGGATCCTACATCTCAACCTCTCGTCCCCTTCGAAGGGCGCACATTGAAATTCGCCATGAACAAGAGCCTTCCGAGTCTGCGAAGTCTGATACACAGCCAGACGACTCAAATAGTACTACAGCACTCGCGACTCGAATGACGTCACAACTGGCAATCAGAGGCACTGTTTCGACTGCCGCCGAGTACTTGCATTCAAAAACGAGCTGGCAGGGTCTAGGAAGCGACCTTGATGCAGCCGATACTGATGGTGCCGTTGCCAAGCCTGGCAGAGAGGGAATTGCTCGTGGTTACCGAGTTTCCGACAGTGATCGGACATAACTGAAATAGTTCCTTTGTACAATGCATGCAATCTATAAAATGCAGTAGTTTACCAACGTCGCACAGCTACTTGCTGCACGCCTACTGCGGCTTCATAGGTCCTCTAGTAGACCGTAGTACCGATGTACCCTTGAAGCCACCTCTGCGACGAGGGGCCATACCGCCCCGGCCCGCTGGTAGTTTTGGAATGCCACCACCAGTCTTTTCCGTAGGTTTGACATCGTGATTCACTCCTGGCTGAGCTGAAACTGGTGAGGCCGCTCCTGTGGCCTTATTCAAGCCTGGCCCCGATCTATCGTCACCAGTATGTCCGACCAACAGCGGACCACTGGATTGCTTCGTGTGCGGTTTGACACTTTTGTAAGCGGGTGTGATATCTGTCGAGCCGATAGTAGGGATTTTTGCGTTGCTTCCCTCGCCAGGGCTCGTCTTCAAGTCAGTCTTCGACCGTTTCAAGTTTGACAGATCGGAAGGATTAACTGATCCATCACTAGGTACCTTTCGCTTCTGTTTGTCATCTGTCAGGTGCTCGCCCCCGGATGCTCTGACTTCTGCCGAGTCGCTCTTCACCTTGTTTGCAACCTTAAGTGGATTCCCAGCGACTTCAACCCCATTCGATTCAATTCTAGGCACGGCCTCAACAGGCGAGGGTCTCAATGAGTATCGTTGACCCGTATGAACTCGCCTGAACATGTGCCTTTCCTTGGCATCACCAATGAGCTTGGACCACACAGGGTTCTTCACCAAACTCGCTTCGTTTCCAAATATCCATAACGAACTCCGCGCTCGAGTAATTGCGACGTTCATTCGCCGCGTGTCACCGAGGAATCCCACTCCCCTAGAATCTGTTTGCGCTCTCACACATGACAGAATAATGATATCTTTCTCTTGACCTTGGAAGCCATCCACGGTGTTAAAATCAATCTGATCCAAGATATAGCTGCCAAGCTTTCTTGAAAACAGGTTCTTCAGCTCCTGCACCTGTCGCTTATAAGGCGAGATAATTCCCACTTTGCCTGCCAAATCCCCATACTCTGTCACTGCTGGATCACTTTTCGTCAATCGATCTGTGTGAATTGTTGTCAGGTGAATGTAAAGCTCATAAATGCAGTTAGCTTCGACAGGGTTGAAAAGCGATTTTGTTTGCTTAGCAACCGCATGCCTACTCTCCACGTCGAAAAACTTGTACGGAACTAGGTCTTCCGTATCATGCCACCATCGCTGAGTAAGTGTGCTCATCTTGGGTCCATCATGCAGTTTCCCTCCGTAAAACTCCTTGCTAGGGAAACGAGAAATTGAGGGATGCATACGGAACTGGGTATCGAGCATGTACACCCGATCCTTGTGCGTATTGAACATTCGCACAAACAAACTCTGCTCGTACTTATAATACGCCGCAGCTTGAGACAGAACTGTCGGGGGAAGCTGGTTGGGATCACCCACCATGATGCACTGAGTACAGCCATATTTGAGAGGAATCAGTGCTGAAAGTTCAATACACTGTGCGGCCTCATCAATAATGACTGTGTCGAATCGCATGTTGAGGGAGGCCAGGACACTATGAGCGCTTCCCGACAGGGTAGAACATACAACCTGAGCTTCCCTGAGAATATTTGCCTGGTGTTTGCGACGCTCAACCTCACGCTGGGCAGTCTTTTTCTTCAGCATATCCCTCTGAGCATCAAGCTGTCTCCCAAGCTGTCTGACCATCTTGTCAGCCTGACGCAGTTCTTCATCAAGCTTAGAATACTGCTCTCCTGACAGAGCAGTCGAGGACTGGATCTTTGCCCTGAGTTCGTTCCTCTTTGTTACCGCTTCCCTTTGATCCTTGCGCAACGACTCATCCATAGGCTGAGCATCGCTCTCGACCGACGCATCCACGAGCTCCTCCAGCGTTACGTCTCGTACTTGGGCATTGATGCTGTCACTCTGACCAAGACGAACAATCTTGGGCGAAAACATCCGACCATGAGACCCCCTGATTCCTTGCTTCAATCTCAGAACCAGCTCGTCCACAGCGGCATTCGACGGAGCGCAAAGTAGGATGCGTCTGATGTTGGGCACGTCAGGGTCAGACGCCTGGTGGCCAGATCTAGCGCTGATAGTTGCCGATGTCAGATATGCACCCACGATTCCCAGGATCGTCTTAGTCTTTCCAGTTCCGGGAGGACTAAAGTTAGAATGAACAAGAGTGGCCACAACGTGCACTTACCCTTGAATAAGAGATACACCAGGAGAATCAATGGCTGCCGCGATAGCACGTCCTTGCGAAACATTGACACCGTAAGTGTTCACGGTCGACTGAATCGTTTCCTTTGACAGCTGTGGCGGTGGCGACGGCGTCGCATTAATGATGGGTTGCATCAGATCGTAGTAGCGAAGTGCCATTAAAGACATGTACTCTCGCTCAATCGTGGTGAGACTGACGTTAGTGGGAACTTTGGGAAGCTCAAAGGGATCCTACCTAGTTAGCTTCAAACATTGAAGGCTGTAGCCCTTGGCTAGATAGTTGTTGATGGTACCAGGATTGTACGTTCGCATCCGCACGTCAATAAATGTTTTGTTGAACGTTGTAGACACCACCTTTGCAAGGCAGCTGGGATTCGATGGATTGGGCGCCATACTATCAACAGACCCGTTCTTGGGATCAGAATATGACAGAAGCACAAGTTCCGACTCTCCCAAGCGTGGTCTTGATTTGGGATCATAGTCGCTCAAGTCAATGGAGGCATAGACATCCGTGAAATCGTCGAGGGCCATGCGGCGGCCCATGGTCATTTTGAAAGCTTGGGACCGATCTAGTTTCGTGGTGTCTAGCTCGCTCTTCGCCCTCATTATACCCTGCCAACATTCCAGAAGTAATAGGGGCCTGAACGCAGCTTCGTAGTCATCGACCTCGCTGTAAGAATCCTTGATATGCTTTGGAGTAAGAGCCGAGTTGGGTGTATCGGCAGAGGAGTGATAATTCCAAGAAAGAACATGCTTGAGCAAAGGACTCAAATCAACATTGAGTCTTTGAGCCATCCGTCTCTTCTCTTTCTCCCTATCATCCGCTGTGGGAGTCCGGTTTCGACTTAGTAGAGCTGTGCTCGCTCGGAATCCAGGACGGTCAATGTTCCTCACTGCTGGAACTTGCCTCGTCTTTGATTTGTTTGAGAACAGACCGTCCAATTCGCCCTCATCTGATGAAGAATCGCTGTCCTCGTCCGCCCTATTCTTAGAGATCTTTTGGACATCGGGAGGGGCGGGAGCCTTTCGAGAATTGAACCCAGCAGCGCGAGGAGGATGTATTGCGGCTGCACTGGATGAGGTAGCACCCTTAACGGGTGCCTTCATTCGAGCCGATTTGAGGCTCTCTCGAACAAGATCCATCTGGCTTAATCTTGATGGTGCAGTTGGCTCAATTGAAGACGAAGGTGCCGCTGCCATAAGAGGTGGTGTATTTCCGGGAGTCCGCATCAAGTAATCCATCATAGATTTTTGATGTGGCTGCCTGTCGCTTCGAGACTGTTTGTCGGAATGTGACTTGGCAGGTGGAACGGACTGCTCATGAATCTGCTTAGCCTTGCTCTTACTCGCCGCTGCTTTTGACAAGATGGTTTCGATGTCATCAGAGCTGATGACTCCAAGAGACGCCAGAGTAGCTAGAAGGAGAGAGATGGACTCTGCCTTGAGATTATTCTTGATCTCATTCGAAGCGCACTTGACTAGAACATCTGTGAAGCTGCTTGGGAGCGCGACTCTAAAAGACTTCATCAACTCGATGATATCCATAACAACCTTGAAGCACATGTCTAGCAGATCAGCATCGCGAAGCCTGAGAAGCGCAGTCATATGTTCTATTGTTGTCGCCATCGGCACCGCGAGCTGCTCACCATTAGATTTTGAAGCAGCGCCCAAGCTGGGAATATCATCTTCAAAGAACCGAAACTGGTCGACAAGGCATTGGCAGTAGGTGGCCTCGTCGGAAAAAAACTCCTTCATGACGCTGGCCACGAACTGCTCTCCCCAGTCCATGGTATGCTCAAATGTAAAGGTGAGGAACCGCCACGCTGTCCGCCATAGCACCAGAAGCTCGTTTGTGTCGCCTGGGGATAGCTTTGCTTTGAAAGACGCGTCGAGAGCCTGACCACCATGGTACATGCCGTCAATAACGTCCTTGCCAAGTTTGATGAGTTTGGAGCAGGGTGAGAACTTGCCCACTCGTCGAACACTCTCGGTGGCAGCGCTGAATGCCTGAAGAGTGACGTCTGGAGCCGTTTCCATCAATTTCTGCATCAGATCTGCCCTAGTATCCGTAGAATCAAAGACTTGGGATAGAACCCCGAGAGCTCCAAATTCTAAATCATCGTGCGAGGAGAAGGCAGCAAGAAATAGAGAAACGAGGACCTCGTGGTCTAAAATAAGCTTCATCAAGATCACATCTGAAGTTCCACTAAGAGTCTCAAACGAGCGGACCACACGGTTGAGTGTCTTCGAAACAGGAAAGGGGTCCTGATCCTTCCTGAGGGCGTATCGATGGAGGAAATTGGCTAACTGGCAGGCAACAAGGATAGACCTAACCAGTTCAGCATCAGCAAGAAGGCTCCTCATGCGTGGAGGGGAAATAACTGCATCCCAGAGATTAGGCTGCAAGGATACAGCAGTGGAGCGAGTGGTAGACACGGTTGCAGCTTGAGGTTTTGAGATTTCCGAAAGAATCTCAAATCTGATAGCCGCTTTCACCAGCTGCTGAGCCAACTCGAGGTTGTTCGGCGAGTCTTTACTGTCAAGCGATGCAAGCACAATCTCCTTGTGGCGAGTCACAAGCTCAGACATACCGCGTCGGAGATTCTGTGAGGTAGATGACAGGTAGTGAGGAGCCACATGAGGTAATGTTGGCGAGGCCGGCGCAAAGAAGGTCAGCCCAAGTAGAGGGTGCTTCGCCAAAAGAAATGGCAGGGGTCCACCAAAGTAGACCTCCGAGCTTTCAGCACTCTCGCGAGGTTCCAGGTTCAGCGTGATCAATGCTGCCGTAAGTAGCCGTGAATCGATGTCACGCAAAATATCGACATTGGTCATAGAGTCTCTCTGAGAAACAAAGAAACTGAAAAGCTGCTCACACAGGAGCGATTGCTCTTCCGTGAGGACATCTACGCCGGACGACGACGTTGAAATAGGCTTCGGAGTGAAGAGGAGAAAAGGGTCGAGGATCTCCAGGCCACTTTCAAAGTCAGCGCGAGGTAGGAATATAGACTGGCGAAAACTCGAATCACGAAGGGCCGTTTTAGTGATCTTCAAAAGGGAGATGGAATGCGAGATGAGATGCGAGGAAATGTGGCTGACATTTTTCAGTAGCCGGCTCACAATGGATACGAATGCAAATAAGGAGTCATCCTGCGGTGTTTGCGCCATCAAGGTATTAGTAGATGTGGGATTTGACGAGGCAAAGTCTTGGAACGCTCGAATAGTGGGGAGTAGAGCAGTTGACTCTGCAACTAATCCGCTCAGAGATGCCTCCGGCAGTGAGCCGAGCAGACTGTCTAAAACAGGCCAAAACTGAGTAGGGGCAGACCAGCTCGGACTGCTGGATTTTCGGCAGATTGTGTCGAGCACATCCACAGTCATTGCCGAAAGATCACTGTTGGAGGGCGCGTACAGCGATACAAACTCTGCGGCCCACCGATTAGCGTCGCCGCTAGCGGAGAGCAGGAGCGCGACAACAGTAGGAGGGAGGTCAAGGATGAGCGCATCTTTGGCGGGCAGAAGCAGACTAGGTGGGTATGCGTCAATATACTTCATGACGAGGTGATGGCTTCCGTCTGATTCTAGAAACCAGGGAGAATACAAGACCTCAATGACAATAGACAGGATGTCTTCAGGCAGCGCCGAGTCGGGAATAGGCGCCGAGTCGAGAAATGCAGTCAGCTGTTTGACAAACCTGGGGCCGTCGAGACTGTTGACGACGTATGCAAAGGCCTGTAGACGGTCTTCCTTGATGCCCATGGCAGCCTTCAATTTCCGTTTGATGGCGTCGAACTCTGTGTGGTAAAGGCGCGCGCAGAGAGGGCATCTTGCGAGCTGGGCACAAAGCTCACTGTACACTCGATCGACACCTTTTGAGTTATTCATCGAGAGTGCCAACAGAGCTGTGGATGCTAGTGGGCGGAACCGGTCACTGCAGAACCAATGCTCTTCGGCTGGGAACTTCTTTGAGACGAGGACCTGAGCCGAGTACGCATAGGCTCCGATCATGAGCTTCTGTTGCGACGGTTGGTCGTCCCATGCTGCGAGGGCTCTTTGAGCAGAGGCAACGAGCTCGTCGAAGCTCTCTGGCTCTGTCGAGGACATTATGAGGAGGCCAGATTCATAGGCTCATGCCACGAGTGAAGCAGGTGGATGCAACGGGTATGGAACAGCCAGTGGAGCAGACAGCAGCGAACCCAAGTGCTTGACTGGAAATAGGCCGATGTGTAATGTTGCCTCCGGCGTAGTGGCGCGTAGGCTAGAGATCAGGTTTTGGCAGGAGACAATTTTTGGTGGAGTACGCGCGTAGCACACGGCTACAGAGTGACGCGCGAGCAGAGGCCGTAGCCCTGGAGACAGTCAGTGCTGCGTCACTGCGAGGTGTGACTGTGCACGAGGAGCGAAGAGCACAGTCACCGTCTGGCTTGGCCGAGTTGCTGGTCAATTGATCTAATTATCGAGTGGTCCTGTCGCTGGGTGTCGGGCTTCGAAGCTCATTAGGCCCAATTAGGAAATGCAATGCACGTCAGTGAATCGCCATTTATCGGTGTCAGGGGCAAAAGAGGCTCTTCAAGCCACAAGCAACAGTATATGATAGACTAGTCTGGGTATATTCCGGTTACAGTAGTCTGATTGCAGTTAGTGTATCACACGTAGTGCGCAGTGGACAAGTCTCGTCACCAGATTACAGTGACTCACCCCGCTAGTAGATGTCACGCCTCGTAGTCAAGTGATGAGCAGCGTCAAGTGATGTACCGAAGAGCCAGCTCTGCTACTACCACTACTACTGTACTGAGGCCATAACTGCAGTGTCGGCTGCAGTGTCGGCTCCGATATTAGTGGCAGACGTGGTGCATAGTGGGCTCCGGAATCGCCCGCCGTGTGATGCGCCTCTCGTGATTGCACCGCTGAGGTTGCCGGTTAGGGTCGGTATGGAGGCAAGGGTGGCGCCCGGAGCAAGCCAATCTGAGGGCATATCTAGCGGGGATAATCAGTAAATTTCGGTTCTTGTCCATACACATTTCCCCCAGTCGGAATTGTTTAGGTTATCACGAAACAACCCCCCATATCAGACCCGTTTATTATCTACCGATATTTAGCCATGTCGTAAGTGCCTGGACGTGCTCGATCTGACTACGCTCGATCCACGATTGGTGGATTGCTGCCTCATATCAGGTCGAGCCGACGTGGTTTCATGACTCTTGCTAACGACAGTTACGCGGAAGCAGCAGCCAGCGGTGCCCTAGCGCCCGAATCAGAGTCGAGCGTGCCCATTTCTCACGTCAATGTGACGGACGAGGAGGCCAAGGAGGCCAAGGAGGCCGTTGACGATGCCCTCGAAGAGCTCGAAGAGGACAAGAAGAAGGCCGAAAACGCGGCCAACCAGATCTCGCGCAAGGTGCAGGAGGAGTTCTCTGCAGCATATGCCCAGCTCCAGGATCCAACAGTGCAAACGACGACGGTGGCTACAACGGTGTTGTCAGTTGCCTCGGCTGCTTGCTACTTATCTCAGGAGCACAAGCTGGGCCGCCTTGAGTGGCCGGCCGTTGCCCTCGCCAGTGCCGCGGTAGTGGTTGCTTCCTTGGCGCCGTCATTCTATAGCTCGTATGTCGCCAAGAGCAAGTAAGCCGGCTATAGCTGGATCGGACAGGACCGTGTGGAACCGCTCTTCTTTATATAGGATCCAACTGCTTGGCATGGCGTCGGTAGTGTCTTGATTTTTCGTAATGTCATTCTCTGCTCAAAGCATCACTAGTGTACACCTTATCTCACCTGCATATAGCCATCTCCTGAGGGTTAGGTGGACTCAGCGACAAGAGCTTATAAGCTAGAGCCAGTATAAAGACTGCCAAAAATGGCTCATAATGCGTGGTATGTGTTTGGATACTGCGCAGTTGCTGTTGTACTAATGTGAAAAGCCAACTTTGACTGTCTACATCACCATTGCGGGTGGCTAGCACTGTTGTAGGTTATCACTGAAACCCTGTGCTGTACACATATGAGTCTATCTCCATGGGATCGCTGGTCACGACACTTCTATGAAGCCTGACTCACAGCAAGCCGTCATGTTTTGGCCCCAATCAGCTTGACTCAACTTGACTCGTCCAGTGAGAGGACGTCGCGTAGATATTATGGCAAGGCTGAAACATTATGCGCCGATCTCCACCCCCTGAGTTATCCCCGATCCACTACCATCGTCTTTCCTCATCACCACTAAAACATGCCCGGAGTGACTTCTCCAGTTCAAGCTCGACCGAGAACTGTTCAATTGGTCAATAAATACTCCATCAAAGAACTCCTCGGTAGAGGTAACTTCGGCGAGGTATATCGAGCGTAAGTTGGAGTAGCCATCTCTGTCAGAAGTTAACATCTAGACAAGATCGCCGTACAGGTGCTCTGGTCGCGATAAAGTCGCTCAACCTGGACTCGAGCGTGCACTCGTTTAACGAAATCGTACAGGAGATCACGTTTCTTAAACAGATGCGATGCCAGTACATCACAGAGCTCTACGAGTGCCTTGTTGTTCACAACACCGTATGGGTAGTCATGGAGCTATGCAGCGGGGGCTCACTCCTCGAGTTGATCCGTGCTCTCGGCTCTATTCCTGAGTCGTATATTGCTATTATAATGGGTGAAGTCCTAAAGGGGCTGCAGTACATCCATTCCGAGCACAAGATCCACCGCGACATCAAGGCGGCCAACATTCTGCTGACCTTAATAGGACAAGTCAAGATTGCCGACTTCGGAATCAGTTCTCAACTCCAGGCTCCAGACGACAAGAGGAAGACGATTGCAGGCTCGCCGTATTGGATGGCACCAGAGGTGATCACCAACGGCGGCTATGACCGCAAAGTCGACATGTGGTCGCTGGGCATCACGGCGATTGAACTGGCTCAGGGACTCCCGCCGGACTTTAAGGTGTCGCTCGCCAGTATCTTGGAGCGAATTGCCGATCGCCTTCCTCCTCGACTCGCCGAGGTTACAGATCAAGGCGGACCTCATTTTACCCCCGCTTTTCATGAGTTTGTGTCTCGGTTGCTGACACGTAATCAGAACCTGCGAGTAGATGCGTGGAAAGCATCAAAGCTGGATTTTGTCCAAAGCAACCAACTGCCTGTGTCGTTGTTGCGGAACCTTCTCGACAGTAAGCGCAAGATCTTGAGCCACGCGATCGGGTTCCGCACAACATTAATGGGGATGGACGCGGATGAACGCAATCGTACAGTCCAGAAACTTCAGCTCAAGTGTCGGCGCCGTGAGTATAGGGACCTCGTGCATAAGGCGCGACGGGCACTTGTGGTGATCACGGAAGGGAGGCTGAAGGTCATCTCACGGACAGTTTCTGAGCAGTCGCGACGACTCGCTACTTCGAGACAGCTGTCACCAAAGCGAAAAGCAGTTAGCCATGGACCCGGGTCATCGCCCAATCGAGCTGGCGGGGTGTTACCTGCAATAATGGATGAAGTAACATGTGCTGCAATCCCAGTCCCTCGTACCCAGCAGAAGTCTTCTGCTGCGTATATTGCAGAGGCACCACAAGATGTGCAGCTTGTGCTAGACAAGCTTTCCTTGAAGGTTCGCAACGAGGATGGATCACCCATGGACGTTGATAAGCTGACGCTAGAACGGGACCGAAGCAGAGTGGATGCCGACGTCGAGGTTTATATCGGGTCGGTCCAAGATGTTGCGATGCCGGAACAGGCGTTGGGCCAACAGGGAGCACAGCCAACGCCATTTGCATGCGTTGTTATGAAGGCATTGGAGCATCTTGAGAAGCGAGCAAGTAGTCCAGCTGTCGCGGCTGTTGTGCAGAAGCTTCGTGCTGATATCCGCAATGCTGAGACGACTGTCCCAGGTCTGTGCGATGCGTTCACGCAGGATATGCATGTCCTACTGCGTCAGATGAAGACGGAAGAGGGAGCAGTATAGGTCTAGGAAGTACCGCGTGAAATGACATGGATGGATTGGAACCAATGTAGGCAATGCTACACTGATGCATAGAACAAACTACCACTATCTATCAGGTTACAGTTAATGGGTTTATGGATGCAGGTACGAGTCATATTATATGGGCCAGCACGCAGGCTGGCATATTATAGAACAGCCGAGATCCTAGAATATTTACATATATTAGTGAGCCACATCCTATATAGCGTGGCAATACTAGTGATGTAATACGTCGCACGCTTATTAATCTGGTATTATTCTCACTGGTTAATGTCCCTGTACTGTCGTGATTAATTCTCAGTGCTTCATGAGGAAGTAAACCCGGTTCCCGATAGCATGCAGCAGCTGCAGCCAGACGCATGCCAAGAATTCCTCGACTGCTGGGCAGCCGTCGCTAGCGTGGTCAGGCTAGGCACATGGCGCCGTTGGCAGGTTGGAATGAGTTTGAGATGACGCCGATAGGCAAAAGGATGGCAGCACTGAGGGCATAACCGGTGCGGGCTTAAGGTGAAGGCGTGAAGGGGGTATCAACGCAGGGGCTCACAGGCGGCCGAGGTTGCCAGGGTGGAAGAAAGGGGGAACCTCGGTAGTGGG
Organism: Sugiyamaella valdiviana; assembly: GCA_030570555.1. Classification (NCBI taxonomy): domain Eukaryota; kingdom Fungi; phylum Ascomycota; class Dipodascomycetes; order Dipodascales; family Trichomonascaceae; genus Sugiyamaella; species Sugiyamaella valdiviana. The sequence continues at coordinate 1,348,900 of JAJLWF010000001.1, forward strand.
TGCCGGGGCAACTAAAGAGCCGTCAGCCCTGCCGAGATATTCAGGGATGCAACAGTGCTGGAATGCGCGAGGCGGGCCACGAGCCAACCATCGGGTGTGTTTCAGGATTGACGTGAGCGGTGAGCGGTGAGCGGGTGTGTACGGGGCAGTGTTATGGTCGGTCGTTGCGCCCTAGATCTACGTCTGCCAAGGGGTTGCAACAGGCGGGGAGGGTTGGGTTGGGTACTGTAGGTCTGCGTGACTGCCAGCGTGACTGCGTGACTGCCTGCCGAGTGTACAATCATAACCATTTGCTCTCGTGGCTCTGGCTCTTTGGCTCTGGCTCTTTGGCTCTCGTGGCTCTGGCTTTTGGCTTTTGGCTCTAGGCTCTGGGCTCTTGGCTCGGCCGACCCGATAAGCTGGCAGGGGTTGCTGCAAGGATTAGGATGTCAAGGTCCAGATCACTGCACGAGCTCTGCCAGTCACTGCACGAGCCTGACAAGCGTCACATCCAGTGGGACCCCTCCCCATAACGGACCAAGGCTGGCCATTCCTTGGAGCCATACCGCGCAATCGCATAACCATGGCACACCAGCAACGCTCGGCACGTTCAATTGGCGCCGAGCCAGCTGACAGCGTGACAATGAACGTGCGCAGGGCCTATTGTCACGCCGCCGACGACCCGGTTAGTACATGAATAAACAATGATTTGGCGGTGGCCGCCAGGCCTTGCTTTACTTCATGTAACGGTGCTTTTGGCGACCGGGTCGGACGTTTTCTTTACACCTATTCGGGAAACTGGGTTAGGCCTGTTGGATAATCTGCCGCTTATACGCTTGCTTTTTGTGAAATTTGCACCAGAAAGGAGGGGGGCTGACAGAGGGGGTGTGAACCCACACGACGCATTTTTTTTTCTCCTAAAGGTACAATTGAGGTTTATTTCTTTTCTTGCAGTTCCCCAAGTTCTCCTTCTTACTTTCTTCCCTCCCAGGTTGAACTTATCCACTGTGAATCCCGCAAGCTCGTCTACAATGTATTCCAAGTACCTGTTGATTGTGGCCTCCGCTCTGGCGGTTGCTCAGGGTGAGTATTCCTTCTGTAGAAATCCGCGCTCCACCGGTCTGGCGGATGGATGATGGTGTTTGATTATGTTGGTTTCAACTCGGTGAGCACAGAGTGAACACAGGAGTGAACACAGTGCACACAGCGCACGCAGAAAACTGCGACACTGTCTCGATGTCTCGACGACTCGTGGCTGTTGGCGTCTCGTTGAATGGCCATTGCCGCTTCGTCCGTTCTTTCTCAAAAGAGGGGGACTGGTTGACTTGGCGGCAATTGCCTCGGACCGATAGCAACAACCGCGGAGCATCGAGTCTTCTTGACTTGTGCCTCTGTCTAGCAGGTTCGTCTGTGTGGACGCGTTGTGTGTTTGGTGGTGTGACGCCCCTGTGTTGTCACCCCTGCCGAACCCCTTGGAAGCTGTGTTGTGCCGAGCCCCCACCGACGAAGCAGCACAGCTGTACTTGTGCTGGACATGATTGGCCCCTGTGCCATGACTGGCCCTTGTACTACCAGGCCCGATAAGAGGGTCCAGCAAGCTTGTGCTAGCGCGCCGGTCTCGTATCTGTCGGGCTCATGGTTGCCAGGGTGAAGCCATCAACACGGTTGCCACGCAACGGCCAGTTTGGGTTTGCACACGGGCCAGCAAAGTCAAGAACCACAACATCATCCGTTCTGTTAGCAGCTCAACGGAAACAGACGCTTTAATGAGATGCCGCGACTGGGCCGGTCACCGCGCTGGTCCGGCGCCGCGGCCAGCCATGGACTCGTGGGATCTCACTAGTGTCTTTTCCGGAACGGCTGACTGCAGCCGGAACCCTAAGGGGCTATTTTTAGCGTTTTACTAACCTCAGCCAAGACCGACTGTTCGTCGAACCTTAACGTGACGTCGCAGACGGACCTCGATGGCATTGCCTCGTGCTCGACCTACTCTGGTGACATCACCCTTACTGAGACTGTCACCACTGCCGCCATCAACGGTGTGCAGAACCTCGAGGGTTCGCTCAGCGCCGTCAATGCCACGCAGCTGGTCTCGCTCACTGCTCCCACCCTCGTCAACATCACGGGCAGCTTTGAGCTGCGCATTCTCAATGCCCTTACAACTCTCACCTTCCCCATGCTTGAGTCGGCTGGCTCCATCAACTGGGTCACCCTCCCCGGTGTGTCTGGCCTGCAGTTCACCGCCCAGGTCAGCAACGCTTCCGACATCATCATTTCCGACACTGGTCTCCTCAACCTTGAGGGAATCAACGTCACCAACGTCAACTCGTTTGAGATCTCCAACAACCGTTTCCTCAACGAGGTCAATGTTGCCCTCGAGACTGTTGGCGAGGCCCTGGACATTTCGTTCAATGCCCCGAAGGTTACTGCCTCGTTCCCTGACCTCATCTGGGCCAACAACGTGACGTTCCAGGATGTGCAGTCGATTTCGCTGCCCCAACTCTCGTCGGTCAATGCCTCTGCTGGTTTCATCAACAACACCATCAACGGTCTGGCCCTGCCCAACCTCAAGACTGTCGGCGAGTCGCTTGCCGTTGTCTCGAACAGCCAGCTTACCAACGTCTCGTTCCCCCAGCTCGTCTCGATTGGTGGTGGTTTCGATGTTGAGAACAACACCAACCTCAACTCTGTTCTTGGATTCCCCAAGGTCAAGTCGGTTGGCGGTGCCATTGTGTTCAAGGGTAACTTTTCTGCTGCCTCGCTGCCCTCGCTGACCCTTGTCAAGGGTGGTGTCGACGTTGAGTCGTCGGCCACTGGCTTCAACTGCTCGTCGTGGAACTCGGCTCACTCGAACGGTGACATCCAGGGTGACTCGTACCAGTGCAAGGCTGCCTCGTCGTCGACGTCGGTTGCCATTCACGCCACCTCTGCTGTTTCTGGCTCTGGTTCGGCCGCTGCTGCCTCTGCCACTGGCTCGACCTCCAAGTCCAAGGGCGGTGCTGTCCCTGTTGGTCTTGAGTACACCTCGCTTGTTGGTGCTGCTCTGGCCTTTGTGTTCCAGTTTGTTTAAGCTGGAACCTAGCCACCCCGCACGAAGAATGTTAAAATGAACCACGGGAGACTTGGTGCGACGCGAGATGCGCTCAAGACGCAAACAACGATTGCTGGATGATGGTGAACTTCGTCACTGTGCTCGCTGCGTGTGCCCGAGCCTTGTTATGGCGAGTTTAGTTTTTGGGCTGCGCTTCGTTGATGTATGTATTTTATTAGGTACTTTTAATATAGTCTTTTCGGGATTCACTCGTAGAGTTTAGAGGTTGAGACGTAGGAAGCGACGTTTGGAGTGAGCACGTCTGATAGTGGGCTGTTGCTGATAGCGAGGTTACGGGCCAAGGATGAGCTGATGCCAGATGTCTCGGCCAAACTGTCAATTACAATCTGGCTAGCCCATTCTCGGGGAATGCCTGGTAAAGACCCGTTGCGGATTTGTTCGGTAAACAGCTCCTGCGACTTAATATCGGCCAATTGAGGCGTCTTCGTGCTGGCATCGGCCTGGCGGGTGAGGCAGAAGAGCTGGGCGTGGTTCATCAGCGGGCCGAGACTTCCTGCCAGCGGCACGTCTGCTGGGTAGTATTTGGGGTCGAGAATGCGCACGAGCGTGTCGAATCCGACCACAAACACGATCTTGGCGCGTGACTCGGGCATCGCTCGTTTGATGGCCTCAAGTTTGGCGATGAAGCGTGCATGCGGAGTCAGCCAGACCTGGATGCGGCCCTCGGCAGCAGCTGTCTTATCAATGTCCTTTGCAAACTCCTCCATCATACGGACGCGGTGGAGATAGTGCGAAGCTGATTGCGCTTCCTTGTCTGCGTTGTTCGTTGACAGCAGGAGTGCTAGACTGGCGTCTTCATAGTGCTGTAGAGCCTGCTTCGCCAGCGCCAGATGTGCCCTCGTAGGCGGGTTGAAGGACGAATCTAATATACACAGCGTGCGGGCCTCAGCCAAGTCGGATATCCGTGGAGCCAGCAGGTCCTGCCCGCTGACCATAAACTGGCGAATGCTCTCGACTGACATGTGAGTGCGAGGCTACAACCTAGACACTAAATGGCTAAATGGCAGGTAATGGCATTGTCAGTTTTACACGCTTATAGCTATCCTACAGGTCCAGCTTGGCCTTGACCTCGGGGGCCTCAGGGATCTCGGGGATCTCAATGGGCTCGGGCTCCTCGGGGTCGTCGTCAACCTCAGTGCCCTCGGACTCCTCCTCAGCCTTCTCCGAGTCTTCCCAGTCACTCGAGTCGCTAGAGTCGGTCTCCAGGTCAGGCACCTCCACGGGAGCCTCAGGCTCCTCAGCGCCCTCACCATTGATGGTCACAAGCTCCGTGGTGAAGATGAGCGTCGCATCCGGCGGAATGGCCGAGCCAGCACCGGCAGAGCCGTAGGCGAGGTGGGGAGGAATACGCAGCTTGCGCTTCTCGCCAACGCACATGTTGAGCAGACCCTGGTCCCAGCCTTGAATGACACGGCCAACACCCAGAGGGAACTCAATTGGCGACCCACGCTCAATGGACGAGTCGAACACACTGCCGTCCTCAAGTGTGCCCGTGTAGTGCACACCAACGTAGTCACCCGAGCGACTGCGGCGAGAGCATGCTTCCACCTTCTTCAGAACGCCTGTGTTAGCAGTGACAAGGCAATTGCCGTCAACTCACCAATCTGCAGCTTGGCCTCAGCACTGACGAGCCCCACCACAAGGGCCATAGCCAGCAGCGACAACTGAACGATTCGCAGCATTGTAAATGTTTAGTATGTAGGTGTGAAGAACGTAAGTTTAGGTCCACGTCACTTGGGTTATGCGGAGGCACACGGCTGTGCCTCAGGGGTACAAACGTCCTGGATCCACCAGTAACCACCAGTAACCACCAAGAACTGCTACTAATTGATCAGATCCTCATTGATCAGATACTAATTGATCAGATCCTCATTGATCAGATACTAATTGATCAGTAATTGATTACGTAGAGACAATGCTAGATCTACTCAACGCTTGCCCCACAGGATATTGAGACGCTTGCGCTGGACTATGGGGCGTAGCACCATGGTGATGAAGAGCAGCGTCACAACGGTGAAGATGAGCTTGCCCTTGTCGAAGCTCTCGGTGAGAATATCAAACGGCTTCGAGGGCGTGATGCGCGTGAAGAAAATATCACCACCACCATACACACCCACGAGGCACGTGCTCTCGAGGTTGGCCGCCTCGGTGATGATGTGCTCTGCGCCGACAATGCTGCGAGAGTGCGTCACAACACTGTTGGCCGGCAGCGGCAGAACAGAGTCGTACGGCATGAGTCCCTCCTCAGCCTCCTCCGCAGTCGGCTTACGGCCCACGGGGCGACGCGCGTCGAGAGCCAATTTGGGGATCGAGATGACCCGTCCACTGCTGAGCGTCGCCAGGATGTCGCGCGACGTCACGCCAAATTTCGTTTTCGACGTGGCCAGAGACAAAATCGACTCGGGAACGTGGAAAGCCTGTGCCTTGACATGCGGCAGGCGGTAACCGTCAAATGACGAGTACGTTCCGTTGCTCTCAGACACACGCTCGTTTGGTTCAGCCGACTCGTACAAGTCCCACACCACGAGCTTTTGGCCCTCACTAGGGCGCTGGCTCTCAAACGAATAGATGAGCCAGTGCTCGCCGTAAACAAGGTTAACTCCCTTGGAAGCAACGACTCCGTCCTTGTGCACTTTGCTGTGCAGCAGACGGCCCGTCACTGAGTCGATAATGGCGACCTGGAGCGTTTTAGACGCCTCGTTGATCGACGCGACGGCAACCGCGTTGCGATGAAGGTACTTGTAAAGAACACTGCGATCTCCCAGAACCTTTCCAATAGATCCACTGAGATCGTCATGAGCCCGCTTGGCAGTAGCCACAATGCGATAGCCTTCTCCCGCATTGTACTTCCACGAGTGTGTCGCCACACCCTCCTCGGGGTAGTACACTCCCTCTAGGAGTTGCAGATCATCGGACACCTTTGTAGAGTAGAACGGAACGTGCTTGGAACCAAGAGATTCGGTGACAACGTTAATGAGACGGTTCTCACTGGTCACGGCAAGAACCTCATCGTGATACTCTGCGGTAGAAAGGATGCGTTCAATGATTTCCTCTTGGTGGAGATCCAGCTCAGCGCCACCGAGAACGTTGCCTGAGGAGCCGTCGATAATCACTGAGCTCCCCTTTGAGCCCACCAGGTAAACATTAGGTCCACTGACAACAAGTCCAGCAACCTGCTGAGAGTTGAGGAGGTCATGCTTAGCCCAGACTGTTTCTCCGCCGTTTTTCGAGTCAAGAGCGTAGACGCTGCCCTTAGACGTGGCGACAACCAGTAGCTTGTTAAAGCCAAAGAGGTCAGAGTTCACAGAAGGATCAGTTGTGAGAACAGCTGAAAGATTAAACTTATTCTGTAGATAGTGAGGGAGGTACTTGAAGTCCTCCACGTGACGATTGACCCGCCGTTTGAACGCGGAGAGAACATCGGCCGTCTCCTCAAACAGAAGCTCCTCCTCTGACAGACTTGAATCTGAGCGGTCGACTGTGAAGAAAACTGCGGCAACAGCATCCGCCAATCCCTCATCTCGTGTCCATGTGTCTTGGAGCTCGAGATCTCCGTCAGAGTGCTGCACGAGCAAGTTGCCGTTTACAGACAGGAGAGGGAGCGAGGGTCGGGCACTTGCGCTCAGTGAAAGGCCTCCTGCCTTGCTCCACACAAGTCCCGTCGAGTCGCACTTGCCAGTTGAACCGGGTATTTTAGTAACCTTGTCACTTATCGTGAATACATGGGTCTCGGTGCACCGACTGCCTTGAGCGAGAACGGCAAGGTTCGAGCCAACGACAGAGACAGTGACTGGGCCAGAAGTGCTCAATGCGAGGGACTCTGTGGAAAGTTTTCCGTCGGTCGAGACAGTAGCAAGCGAGAGTTTAGACGACTCGGACCACACGAGAACGTTGTTCTGAGCAAACACAAGAGTCCCATCACTGGCCAGCGACTTGGTCGAGGAAACGGTACCGTCCACCTCGACGACATCGAAACTAAGGGCAGACCCAGTTTGCGACACGACACCGACTCTGCGAGAGCCGAGATTGAACACAGCCAAAGCGTCCCCAGGCACGGCGGCAGACCAGGTAACGAGACCCGTGAAGCCATCAATACGGACCAATTGGCCATCGCTGAGTCCCACAAGCAGGTCCTTGCCTTTGTTGATATTCACCAACGAGTTTGCCTCGCCGTTGAGAATCACTTCCCAGTCCTGGGCACCGGTGAGCGGGTTCCAAGAGCTAATGTGTGCTCTGCCTCGCGAATCGGAAGCAGGAAGCGTCCGGCTCACAACATACAGTGGGTCAATGATACCTGAGGTCACAGTGACAAGAGAGCCACCAGAGCCCTCTCGGAAGTCGCGGCGCCAGATTAGAGAGCCATCGGTTGAATTGAGAGAGGCGAGAACCTGTTGGTCGGAATAGACGCCAATGAGCGAGCCGTCGCCAGCAGTGACAGCATTGCCGCTGTTGATGGTGCCGACCTGCGTACGAGCCCAGTCCACGACGTATGCCTCGTCGACAAACACCGCGCGCGCTGTGGCAGCCAGCCCTAATAGCACAGTGGCTAGCGACCTCATCATTGTAGTAGTCGAGATGCTAGGTTGAATTGGCGATTTGAATTTCAGGGGTGAGCCGTGCCATACTGGAAGCGGCTCGTGCAAACGACACGAGTGGACATGAATGGACACGAATGGGAATTGGCCAACTCGATAAGATTGGTAGTATTACAAGGTGGCTACAGTGTAGGCTATTACGAGGGAACTGTACGTCCAGAGATGAACACCAAAACTCCAACGCATTAGAAGTAGTATACATAACATAGGAGACTGTTGGTCTCGACTAAAGACAAAATAATAATACTCACAAGGATATCAGAATCCCGTGAAGATGGCCTCGCAGTGATCAATCAACAGCTGGGTGCCGTCGTTGCGGATCTGCATGTCCACCATCTCGCGCTCACCAGTGAGATCGCGCGCGAGGGTCGGCGCAAACACAACGGCTAGGTTGCGTGTTGTCATGAGGTTATCAGCACTGTACGTCGTCACCTTGGCCAAATGTCGAATGACAAACTCAAGGCAGTCACGGTGGGCAGTGGGCAGAGAGTTAATTACTGTTCGCATGCCATCAACGTCAGTGGCATTGCTCGATGCCCGAATAAATGCATCGTAAGCGTCAAACGTGATCAAAGGAACAGGCAGATATCTTAAGTACTGCTTGACAGCACTAGTCACTCCACTGATATCGCCAGAGAGTACCTCATCAAAGGGACCGTCCTTGGATTTTTGGAATGCCTCCTCAATACTGACAATCTGCGACTTGGCCCCCGACTTGCGGTACACGCCCTCAAACTGCAGTCCACGACTCTCAACTTCCTCAATGCAGCGCGTCACAATCACCGGAATACGCCTGTTCTCGTAAGCAATGCGGCGATCGATAGATTCACCCATGAGTCGCGACTCCTTGTCACTGAGCGAGTCCGACGTGCCAGAGCTAGACATGCCAGCTCCAGACTGCAGGCTACTCTGCTCGCCTTCCTCACCCTTCAGAAGCGAAGGGCCATTAATGGACGACGGTTGAGTCAGAGTCACAGCTGCTGCAAGCGCGGCAGAAGACACAAGACCACTACCGTTTGGATTGTGATCGCCTGATTTGAACCAGCCATTACGACCATTACGAGGAGCACCCTGTTTGAGCGACGGCGCCCCCGAAGAAGTAGATGACATGTCTCGACCGTTTGAGTTGGCAATGCCAATGAAGCTGTTGTCACCAGGACCATCGTAGAACTCCTGCGTCGACGATGCCGAGTCACCCTCATTAGCAAACACCTTTGTGAGTCCCTTGGCGACGGCTGCTCCTGGGCGTTTCCAGAAACGTCGCCCATTGTGCTGACGGTCTTTGGTACCACGAGAGTCACCATTGCCATCGAGCACAGTCACCATGGGTTCGTCGCCTGCGACGTACCCGCCATTGGATGTTTGGGGGGAATCCTTTTCTTTGCCCAACGACTGCGGGCCTTCGACAGGTCTGCGGGAGGGAGACTGGGCCTCCTTCTTCCAGCGCAGAGCAGTCGGGTTAGCAGCAGTACCACGTGGTAGGTTGGGGCCAAGAGTGTTGTACGGACCGAACTTCTCAATCATCTGGCGAGTCAGCTCGTTGTTCATGTCAGCGAGCTGCGAATTCTTAATGTTCAGGATACTGCTCTCCTCTACAGCAGTGTCACGAACCTTTGATAGCTTGGCGTTTCCAACCACAAGGGCATCACGCTCAGCCACGAGGTCAGCAATTTCAGCCATCAGCGCACTCTTGACCGAGGCCAGCTCATTGGTGAACTGGTCAATCAAATCAGCTGGCGAGTCAACTGTATCACGGTCGCGTGCATTCTCCAGGAGCATGATCTCCTTGCGAGCAACAACACCACGCGCCTCGAGGCCAGCGACAGTTTTGCGCTTTTCCTGGATGTCGTCTTCCAGGTATTGTGCACTTGAGCCCTCTTCTTTTTCCCTCAAAGCTCTCTCGAGCCCGGCAATGCGCTTCTTGGCATCGACAAGCTGGCGCATCAGCATGTCCTGACTCTGCGACATCATTGCAGCCCTATCGACAGAGTCGAGGTGGCCCGTTGGCGACGATACAAGAGATCCAGGATCCTCGGGGCTCATGCGGTTACCGTGGAGGTGTTTCGACTCGCTCACCGACCGGCGGTGTCCTCCAAAAGGAACTGTAAGAGAAGTGGCTGTGAGGGGGGTAACAGCGCCATCCAGAGTCACAGGGAACTCATTCATGAGCATCGTGGAAAACCCCGGCGATACAACACGGTTTAGAGAGAGACGAGGAGCCGAGTAGTTCGACGTAGCACTGTCGACCTCGGCAGCCGAGTCGCCTCGCAGATGCGGGGTGACTGGGGCAGCGTCAGGATTCGCTTGGGGCGGCCGGGGTGATGTTGAACGTAGCTGGGAGCGTTCCGGAATGAGCGCCATAAGATTCTGGCGGCTTGCATCCTGATCGACTCGGTCACCCGACAGATCAAGCTTAGCAGGGATATTAGATCTGCTAGACGAAAGGCCAAGGCCCGATCTAGTAGCGAGCGATGGCCGCGTCGGCGAGTCATCAGGCTTGGAAGTATCGTCACCAAGGGACCATGACGACGAGGCAAACTCATCGGCAAGGTAGATGGCGTTGCGAGGCGAAGCGACGGATTTGGGATCAGGACGAGGAGTTCGTGTTGGACTGTCGTCCTTGACGCTGACAATCGGTAGCGGGTCATCGAGACCCACGGCCGTGTCGGTGTGGCTTGATGACGACGAACCAGCACCGCTATCAGGGTCGCTCTCATCCGTAGTGGTTGCAAAGCCCGTAAAGTTTGCTACAGGCGGCTTTGGCGGCGGGAGCATCGAGCGTCCAGCGTTGCGGCGTGAAAGATTTTCAAGCTCAGGCTTCGAGGGAATTGACGATAGGTCGAGCTGAATGGGGAGAAATCCACCATCAATATCTCCAGGAGAGGGAGACTCGGTGTCGCCAGGTCTTGGTTGACTGTGATGGCGGAAGTGTCTGTACTGGGATGAAGGAGGAGTTTTTGCCGCCATTCGTGATGCTGGGGGGCTTTCAAGAGCAGTGTCAAATGAGTTGGCAGAGCCATTGTGTGGGGGCTGGGCAGTGTCGGGGACAGTCACAGAGCTAGCACCGCTGGCGTCGGCCGTTGCGTATATGCGGTGACTATGGCTGCTCGAGCTGCTGTTGGTGCGAAAGTGAGAGGACGCCGGCAGAGTCTTGGACGACAACGACGAAGAAGAACCCGCTGCGGTGTCGCGCTGTGGCTGGGCCAGATCATTGAGGGATGAGTTGGACGAGGTGCCCGAGTTCGAGCCAGCAGGTCCCGAGGCTAGAGTGTGGATGGACTTTGATGAATGGGTCTGGTAGAAAGGAGGCGGGGGAGGAGGAGGGGTATCGGCCGGTTTCGAGGTCGAGTGGTTGTGACGATGGGAAGGTCTTTTGTCGTGGTCGTCGTTATCGACGGGCACTGCTGGCAGCGATTTGTCCTTGAACGAGGCGTATGACAGCCTGCTGTGCGATCTCGTCATGGACGGGGCTAGACTGCGGTCAAAGTAGCCCTCGGATGAGGGGCCTGAGCCATTGGATGCCGATGGGGAACTGCTGCTTCCTCCAGGAGTTAGCTTGCCCATGGCAGCGTTTTGAGCCGACAGAGCAGCAGCTTTGGCGGCGGCGTTTCGACGTTTGCGGGCGAGCAGCGTTTCGTGGCACGACATGCAGAATATGCCCTGTGAAGTACGGGCGTATTTGAGGTCGTGGATCTTGTTCTTGCAGTTGCGGCACACAAAGCATGACGAGCAAAACGCCAGGTTCCCGGTTAGGATGGCGAGGTCTTCTATCTTCTTTTGGCAGATGTTGCAGTGGTACGAGCAGTTGTTGCAAATGAGCGAGCCGTCGCCGAGGACGAGCAGGTTTGTGTTACAGTCCAGTTGTTGTGAGCATGAGGAGCAGCAGAAACACTCGACGTGCCATCTGTTGCCGGCTGCGTTAGGCAAAAGGGACGGGGAGACAAGTGGAGGGGGCTTACCCAACTCAAAGGCACGGCCTTCTTCGAGAACCTGAGTTAGAAAGGGACAGACGGGCGTTACAGGTTTACTTACAAGACCGCATCTCTTGCAGTGGTCGTCGTCGCCACGGGCCCTGGCGGGCGCGGGCTCAGGCTCGGGGGCCGTCATGGGCGATTTGGGTGAGTCGCGCCAGGTTCGTCAAGAACGGAGCGAAAAGCGCGGAGCGGCGGGTCAAGGAGAGCGAAGAGCGAACAAGGGGACCCCAAGTCGGAGGGGACAGGGCCAGGTGGATGGCGATCGAACAACGAGGGATTGACACGAGGGAGACTGGAAGCTGCAGCGGAGGATTGGCAGACGTTGCAGCAGCTTAGGGTCGCGATGCTAAAAGATCAAGTGCACAACGAGCCAGTGGCGCTGGGTGTGAATAGTCATAAAGAGTCAGATGGGCGGGTCTAGAATGGAGAAAGGTAGCGAAGGACTTAGAGACGTAGACAAGCTCAAAAGCTGGCGAATGCGTGTGGTCCCAAAGTCCCAAGGCTGGGGCTCAAGCCAAGTCAGCACAAATCCAGTTAGGCGGGAGGTGAGGTAAGAGGGAGGACAGGAGAGTAGGAGAACAAGACTAGAGAGACACAAGAGAATAAGACACAGGAGTAGAGAACAGAGGAGTAGAGAACAGAGTAGATAGGAGTAGAGAGTAATAGGACGAGTTGAACTCTAGTCAGCTATTTGTCAGGCCGGCCTCAGGGCGATAATTAGGGAAATCGAAACTAAGCCGTGGCACCCCCGAGCAGGGTACCTACCGCTGCTAATCGCGAGGCACCGCACGGTCGCCCGGCAGGTGGGCCGTTTTAGCTTGAGGGGGGTGTGTTTCATGTCTGCATAAGGTCCAAAAATATCCTTGTTCATCCTCAATTCAGGGGCACTGGCGGGGGCAGATCCTGGGGGTAGGTGTGCCTGAGCCAGGGGCACACTCAACTGACATGCCATGGCCGGCCTCGTTGGTGCTGGGCGCTGCGTGGCTAGACCCTCCCGCACCACCACGCACGGCGGCCGGGCGATCGCGCGTCGTTAGACTTTTTTGCGGCCCCTCGACGGTGATTATCCCGTTTGGGCACAGCCCTAGCCCGGCCCGGCCGCCAGCTACTGCTTGTGGCCGTCGCGCCGCGCACCCCTGAGCACGCGTCGCTGCACTAGGCGATCCGCAGACAGCACCTAGCAGACAATAGCCACCAACCAACAGCAGCCAACAGTGGTCACCAGTGACATGGTGCTAACTTTAAGAGCACGCGGTGCAGGCTCAGTGGATTAGCGGTTAGCCCAGTATCTGGCAGGATGCAGCTGCAGCCTGCGATGCTGGGCAGGGCGTACGCCTCGATCCGAGGACACACTGAGACGTACATGATCCGAGGTAGAGGAGTAGTAGTAGAACTGACGAAGGCTGAAGTATGGAAGTAGTGGGTAGGCAGGACGAAGTATCAGTAAGACACTACAGTACATTACAGTACACTACAGTACACTACAGTGCACTACTGTTGAATTACAGTTAAGATACTACAGTTCACTACAGTTCACTACAGTTCACTACTACTACTGTTAGACACTACTTTAGACCCTACAATAGGCACTTCGTCAGTTGAGACCACAGCTTGAACGCTGAAGAATAGACCCTACTGTTTAGCAGTACACTTGGCACTACTCACTACAGTAGACAGTCACAGTCGGCACCACAGTTGACACTTCAGACTTAGACACTAGAATGCTAATCCAAACAATCCATTCATTATACTAAACAAACATGCGCACTTAGACAGACTCCTCGTGCTCAACAACGCCCTTGTCAACGCCGTTCATCTGCTGGTGACGCTTCTCCATGGCGTTGCGGCCACTGAGCGAAGAATCACCGAAGACCTCAGCGACATCCTCAAGGTCGAGGCCAGAAGTCTCAGGGAAGAAGAAGTACACAATGGTGAACTGCACAGCCAGCCAGATGATGTACACAATGTAGTACTTCCAGGTGATGGCCTCCATGGCAATGGGGTTGACGTAGTTGTTGAAGAATCCAACAATGGATCCAGCAAACTGGTACACAAACGATCCCTTGGAACGCATCGAGTAGGGGCACACCTCCATAGTGTAGGTAAAGGCAATGGGCGAGCAGATCTGGTACACCATGTTGTACAGGAAGATGAAAAACACAACAACGTCACCAAGACCCTTGCTCTTGAAGCCCTTCTCCTGGTTGACGGCAGAAACAGCGGTGAAACCAATGTACACAAAGAACATGCAGGCGTAACCAGTCAGGAACAGCTGGCGACGACGGAACTTGCCGACAATGTAGGCACCACCAATCGAGCAGATAAGAGTCCACGCCGACAAACCGAGGTTGATCTTGAGCTGCGAGATCGAGTCCGTGATTCCAGTGTTGTTAAGAATGATGGTCAGGTAGTATGAGATAAGAGCGTTACCAGACAGCTGCTGGAACAGGGGGACGGCGAAGCAGATAGCGAGACGGTGCATCATGGCCTTGGAAGAAAACCAAGTCATCCACGAGCCAACCTTCTGCATCTTCTCCTCCTCAATGGCAGCAGAGACCTCAGCCATCTCGTAAGCGACAATAGGGTGGTCACGGTCACCAAAGGCGTGGTACTTGATGAAAAAGTTCATAGCCTCCTCCTCACGACCCTTGTCAATGAGCCAGCGGGGGGATTCAGGAGCGAAGAAAGCAAGAACAATCTGGACGGCGGGGATTAGCAGCTGGAGCAGCGAGGGAATGCGCCACGCCCAGTTAGAGTCAGGGATCGAGTTGAAGGGAGCCCAAGTAACAAGAGCAGCAATCAGAGCACCCATGGGCCACGAGGGCATGAGCAGGGCAGTGACAACGGGACGCTGGGTGGGGAAGGCACACTCAGTGACAAGGGGAGGGGCAGCGGTAAGCGACACGATACCACCGACACCGAGAAGGATACGGCCACCGACAAACATTCCAAAGTTACGGGCAGCAGCCTGGATGGCGGCACCGATGCAAATGACGGTGCAACCGGCAATGATGGACCAACGACGTCCGAGGTAGTCGACAATCAGGGTGACAAACGGAGACATGATGAGCTGACCAATGGTCATACCGTTGTTCATGGTTCCGAGAATGGCACCCTTGGGGTTGTTGAAAAACAGCTTCCAGCTCGACACACTCTGCAGACCGTTCATCATACTACCGTCGTAACCAGACACAGTCTGGGCCAGCAGACCGGCCAGCAGCACGGTGTTGAGCTGGACGAGGCGCGGGTAGAAGATCCATGGCTTGGTGATCTTGGGAGCAATGTCAGCCAGCGTCTGCTGCTGCTGCTCGGACGAGTCGTCGTCGACGTTGAAGTTACTCTTCTCAGGATCCATAGTTGATGTGAAAGACTGGAGCGATGGTCCTCAACTATGGGCCGGATCGCCTGTACTTATAGTTTTCCAGGCAGTGGGGTCAAAAAGAATGAGCGGAGAAGATGCATCGTTTCCCCACTGCTTGCAGGTCTGCGAAAATAGTCACGATGGTGGGGCGCGCATATGCAACGCTAGGCGCCATGCACTCCCTCGTAACAAGCCCTGTCCCCCACGATTGCCGAAAAAACATGCGCACCGCGGAATGCCCGTTGCAGTCTGGCCCAGGCGGGGAGCCCAGTGCACCAGGCTCCAAATAACTGGAACTTGTGGCCTCACGATAAGCCAAACACACCACTTCACGACCCCGCATTTCCGGTCACCATCCGGCCTATCTGGCCACGGCAAACAACTCCGGTGCCCTTCGGCCTCTTCCACGGGGTGCCTTAGTGCCGTATGCACTCCGCTATGCATGTACCCCAAACAGGCCAACTTCCCCCCATGTTTAGGCAACCGCCGGACGCCAGTAGTGGGCGAATTTGCTAGTGCAGCCGGCGCATAGCCACCCCACCAGATCCTCTCAGGGTACAGCAGATGGGCTGTTCGGCCGGGGGGACGTCGGGATGGCGGGGCGTCGCCAGCAAAGGGGGCACGCGCCAACTGCGCGAAGCCGAGACCTCCCCGGACTCGTAGCCTTGTCGTGCCCTAGCCTCGGGTTCCGTACCCCTACGCGGCACTGGGTTTCGGCGAGCGTCCCGAGAATTGAACCGCCGTTTGACGAGCGGTTGCCAACTGCGGGGGATCTGGCTAGTGTCTTGCCTACCCCACACTCGTCGCGTCCCCCAGACAGCCACGTTTTTTTCACATCGGGAAGCCTCCTTTTCCTCACAAAATTGGCCCCTTCTCCCCCTTGCGCTGCCCTGAGTGCTGTCACTGCTTGCATGACATTGCATATCGTAGGGGATTCTCGGACCAAGCTCCGTGGCCGCATGACCGCCGCACTGGGCAGGCGACACGGCGATCCAGCGGTTGGGTGCGGGGTAGCCACTCCGTCATACTGCTCGGGTCATAGCCAGGGCGCCAACGCAACAATTGACATCCTGGCTGCCAGGTACAAACTGTAATTTTGTACGTTAGTAACTTGAAGTCTGGTTGAAGCTCGCTCTGGCAGTACTTGCTCACAGCTAGTATCGCCTTACAGGGCCCCCGCTAATCCACTACACTACGGTCGTATTACCCCGCCATCTGTCAGGGCGGCACTATCCAAACGCGGGGCATTTCCTCACGACCCCCCAGCCGTCGCGCCTCTCGCTCACGTTTCCGCCTGCTCGCAGCCTGCTACCCCGCCTTTAGCACGACGTGGTCAGCTGTATTGGCTTTCTATCGCTTGCACATAACTAGCGTGCTGCATGTACGTCGCGGATCATCGGTCTCTGCTATCATGCAGCAACTAATTTATTCGTATGCAGCCCACCCTGCCGTTGGAATGCCGCCTAGCACCCGTCGATTTGTCCGTCATTTTGGCATGGCACACCGGATGCCCTGCATGCTGGAGCCGACGTTGTTACCCAAGATCGTGCCACGGGATCATGGTGCACCACCAGATCATGTGCTCCGCGACATCATGCCATACCACATCACGCTACACTGCTCCATCTCTACACCCGCCTGCCCGTCACCCGTTCCCGCCCCACTGTAGAGGCCCCCGGCCCGCCCCCCGCGCCTCTCCACATTTTCTTGCCCATACGGGCGGCCCACCGTATCCCTGCACTGACAGTTGCCTAAATTCCCCGACACCGAGGCGCATGTATGTGCCAAGAAGAAGTCGGGGATTTGCGGCCATCACAGCGCACACAAGCAGCCATGACCGTTCGGTCAAACAATGAGTTTTTGGTCCTCATTTTCGTTTCACCTTCTACCCCGCACTTGTTGAGCTCAACTCGTAATCCTGACCCCTTAGTTGAGCACTCTTACCCCTCAAGCAGCGGGCACCAGGCATGCCCGCCCCGAAGCTTGGCGAAATCGAATCCCCCTTCATCGGAATCCTTAATCCTTAATTGTCTCAGTTGTCTTAATCGTCTCAATCGTTTCAATCGTTTCAATTGAATCGACTATCCCGTTATTCCTCTACTGTTCTTAATTCCATGCTGAACAGTTCTCAAGTATAGTAATGAATTGCTCCCTCTATGCAAAGCTGCTTTACTCAAAATTCTAGCTGCTTTGCTCGACTAGCTGCTCCATCAAATCGTACTGTACCTCTCAGTCGCTTCAATGAATTATAACGCTGGCTACAGCTCACTGGACTCGACTAATTATTAAGCTCAAGCAATCGTCGCTGCGCCGACATTCCATTCTACTCGCAATTACGTCCATGACTCTCTAATTTACACTTCCATTGCTCGCTGCCCCTAAAACTATCCAAAGTTTCTTGGTTGGTTTCCTTGTTTGTCAAGAATTTTTTACTACAGCTTCGGAGATTCTTTGCTAGCACTCTCCACGTCTCTCAACAACTCTCGCTATACTCGTTCACGTCTTGCCATTACTCAATTAGCTGAATTTGCTACCTACACTGACACCCATCCGATAGTCATCACATTCTATCAAGAATTTCTCGCTTCAACTCAAGCTTGCTTTACAAGCCTACTTTACAAGCCTACTTTACAAGCCTACTTTACAAGCTAAATTCACAAGTCAAGCTAAATTTAGTCTGGCTAAGTGTCATCTGGCAGACCTACATTAACAATGCCTTAACGGTATGATTGTCTACTGATCTACTAACCAAGTCGCTGCTGAAGCGACGGTTCTGCCCATTGGAGCGGTGCTGATTCACCATACGCTCCGTCGAGGAGGGCCACTACGGTTCCACGCCCTCGACGCAAAGTGTCCACCGAAATTTGCCTGATGGTAGTGAGGTGCTCGCGAATGCTTTGGAACGCTGAGCTTCTCAAATCCAGGCAGCTGGATTAACGTGCTCACCGCCACCGCCATTTCGTCAGTCTCAAACTCGCGCCGGTGCACGTATCCGGTAGAGTCCATGTAGTACGACGTCGTGGAGAACTCGGTCCGCGGGATCTCGACGTGGAATGATACCTCGCCTAATTCCTCGCTCGAAACGGGCTCACCATTGCCGGGATTCACCTTCACCTGCGGCTCGCTAACATCGTCACTCTCGCTCTCGCTTTCTTGCGACAACACAACAACATCGAGTCCGTCATATTCGGGTAGCTTGGGCGCCTCCACAACGGCTGAACGTACTGTCTCTGCCTTTTTTGCGCGCCGGTCTCTAGCAAGCTGGGGGACTTCGACCTCTTCTTCAGGTGGAATACGTGACGTGACGGGCGATCGAGGCACTGGCAGATTTGCAGACTTGCCCGACATCGCTCGCGCCCCCAGTTTCTCAACAATGCTCGACTGTACAGCCTGGATTGAGTCGAGTGACGGCTGCCTGTATCCAGGCGAGTGTTGTTCGTGACCCTGGCCCGCAGCTGGCAGCACGACTCGTGGTGACCTGCCAAATAAAGACCCATGCTCCTCAGTAACTTTGGTGCCTCTTTCACTGTAGCCGTTGAACTTGTCGTGTTCATCGCTGTGCTTACCCTTGCGGTCCGGTAATGACCGCTGCCCAGTTCGGAACAGAGACTCACCAGTAGACTCTGGGCTTCGCGAAGGAGAGTCGGCGCTGTCTGGGAGTGCTGACGGGAAGAATCGTGAGGTTCCCCGTGTCGAGCCATTCGGTGTCGTGTCGTGCGCAGCAAATGGCGATGTTGGAGATTTTCCAACTGGCGACAACGGCTCTCCAGAACTCGGCGTGCCAATGGGCTGCTGCTGAGAAGCGATTCTGGTGGCTCGAGTACGTGGTACCGGTGCTGAGGCTGATGCCCGCCACGAGTCACTCTCAGCGGCAGCAACAGCCGAGTCGGTATTCCAAGCGCCCTTCTTCTTCAGTGCAGCCGAATCAAATAGAGTCGTACGTTCCGAATCCAGAGTATGAGTAGTTGTACCCTTGTAGAGACCGCGAGAGAAGCGGTTAGCACCCGGGACAGGAGCCCACACATCCGAAGGTTGGGCCTGAGACGAGCTCCATTCCTTAGTACCACTTGCAGAAGTCTCGCTGCTTGGATTTGTCGCCCACGTCTTACTTGCGCGGCGGCTCTCTCGTGGTTTGCTCACGAGTTTCTTATCATCATTGTCGTCCTCAATAATGGATGCAACTGTCTTGAGAAGATGGCCATCACCGCTGAGTGACATTTGTCGCGATCTCCGACGCTCTGGCTCTCTCGTCGGCCTTTCGTTGACCTTGGCTTCGCCATCTCTGGCCGCATTCTCCTGAGCTTCCTTGGAGGCCTTCTCGCGGGCTTCTTTGGCCTCTTTTTCTTTGGCTTCACGAGCGAGTTTCTTCTTCTTCGCCTCTTCTTCCTTCCTCTGCTGCTCTTCACGGTCGCGCTCTTCCATGCGTTGGGCAATCTCATCGGCGCGCTTCTTCGCGATCTGCTCGCGTTCTTTTTCCTTTTGGAGCTCTTCCTCCTTACGCTTCCGAGCACGTTCACGAGCCTCACGCATAGCAGCTTCCTGCTCTGCCTTGGTGGCTTCTACAGCCACCGGTACTGGTGCCCGCACCGGCGATGCCGAGGGCAGCGGCGCTCGAGTTAGCGCCGGTACCGAGGTGCCATGCGACGATGCCGAGCTCACACGTCTGGCATCAGATCGAGGAACAATCTCGTCAAAGGGACTTCGCTCCACAGAGCGGCGTAATGCATTGGGGGATGAAACTGGCAGTCCCGGTCTGTCTGACGACATGCGTCTGCCACGGCGTGCGTCGTCGGGAACTGGAGGCCCCCGTGATGACACGGGCTCGAGCTGACCATTCTTGACATTGAACAGCTCTTGGCGGGTTGGTGGCAAGTCGGGTCGGTACCGGTGCTCATAGTCGTTGTATCGGTACCGGTCGCCTCCTTCAGGGCCTGGTCCGGGACGGTGGCCCCATCTTCCGCCATCTTCTGGTCCCGCATCACCGAAGCGGCTCTGGAATCGGTGCCGGCCATCATCAGGCGAGTGGTCGAGTCGTGATCGAATGGGTTCGTCCCAGCCATGGCGAGCATCATCTGAGAAGCGTCCTCCACCGCCACCTCCACCTCCGCCCATGCGAGCATCGTTAGAGAAACTTGGATTGTCCGAGATACGATAGTTGTAGTGCGGGGTTGCATGCCTTTGGTGGCGAACTTGATGGTCGCGCTCCTTCTTCTGCTCTAGCTCCTTGATCTGGTCAGCAATGGGGATGACATGCGATGATCCAGAGGCCTGGACGGCCCAAGGGGCGGCAGCTATGGCCTTAGCGGCAGATGCTGATCCTGCCGACGAGCTCTGACCTGCAGAGGCATCTATAGAGCCAGACTTCTTGATGACAACACCCGAGATGGGGGGCGCCTGGTGACGGGCCGCTGATTTCGATGCCGCCGACGCATGTGCCCGTTTGGCCATGGACTCAAACTCACGACGCCATTCGTCATCCTCACCGTCGTCATCATCGCCCCAATTGAACTCGGGCTTCGAGCCTTCAGAAGTGGACATGCGGTGAGCCATAACGATGCCCTTTTTCTGCAGCTCCTCTTCAGATACATCTTTGGTTGACACTTCCTTTGACAGTTGGGATGGGATCTGAGAGTGTTCGGAAGAGTTCCTCTGGTGCGTACCGGACGCCGCGGTGTTAGCAGTAGGGGCCGCGTGAGAATGGTCTGCCGCTGGCCTCGATACTGGGGTAGCCATTGTTGGTCGCGGAGACGTCTTTGGTGAGCTACTAGGGAAGATTGGTTTGGCGGCAAACAGAGGCACAGCAGCTGGAGGCTCTGTGGAGCTCTTCCAGACCGTCGAGGGCTCTGCACGCGGGCTGTTACCTGAACTCGACGGCTCGCTGCTGCCTGTGCGGGTCTCCCGTTTCATGGCGGCCAGCTTGAAAGCGCCCGTTGAAGTTTCGAGACTCGTCACCTGAGGCTTTGGTTTGGCAGTCAGTGTAGCCTGGGTCTGTTTTGGACTCGAGCGATCTTTGGTTAGTGGATCACAGGTGGAGAAAAGGCATAATCTACGTACTTAGAGCAACCTTGTCGCCGACAAGGGCTAGCTTGGGTGAGAGGGCCGATGGCGGGCTCGTTGGCGTCGGCGAGTCGGCCTTGCGGAAGAGCGAGTTGAGACTCTGTGATTTGAAAGACTTGCGCACCGAGGCGCTGCCTTGAGCCGCCTCGTCGGGCCTTGGATCAGACATTGTGGGGTTCGAACCGGCCTATGTGTGATGCTCCAATGACACTGCAAACGCGGACTCGTTAGCAGAAGGCGCACTCTGCTACACCCAGATAATCCCTTGTGCGTGCACGGGCGGGAATATCAATGTCGTGGGCAATTGGCGGCAAGTGGTGAACTCGGCTGATGGCGTGGATAGATAGTGGAGGGCATTTTTTCCAACCTGGCCTGTGGGCATGGGTACGCGAGCGGGGCTCAGGGGTAGTTAACCGGGGGGTCCCTTTTACAGGCATTGTAGCGAAACCCAATGGGCGTTGACTAGGTAAACTTTAGTAGTAACATAGTTGCAAGTCATGGAATTTTACAGCGATACATGGCTGAGCCAGCGGGGTCGGCTGATACTGGCGAGATCGTTTACGAACGACTGCAGATGCCGCGGCTGCATGATGTCACTAACCCAATATATTCGCAGTAGTCGTAATGTGAGGAAGTTAAGGTCTGCCTGATTACCAGTAGAAAAGTCAATATATAAATATTTGCCATTCCCTGAGTCTCCTCATTCACAGTCCATATTCTTGTACATTAGCTATATATAGCCAGTACCGTTTACTGGCGTCACGGCTGGCATTACTTCACAACCCTAGTATGCGTAATATGCGTGACTGAATTTGAGATCAGCCTACCATCCGTTTCCTCCATGTCGCTGGCAAAACTGCGGATCGCGGTGCTGGGGTCCGGCCCGGCCGGGTTCTACACGGCCTCGCGCATCCTCGACAAACTTCCACAGGCTGCAGTCGACATGTACGAAGCGTTGCCTGTACCATTTGGCCTCAGCCGATTCGGAGTCGCTCCAGATCACCCCGAGGTCAAAAACTGTCAGGACAAGTTCGTGGAGACGGCAAGCAACCCCAACTTCCGGTTCGTCGGTAACGTCGAGGTCGGTAAGGACGTTGGGCTGAAACGCGTTGTCGACTCGTACAATTCGGTTGTGTATGCCTATGGCTGTGTCGAGGATCGCATCCTCGGTGTTCCTGGCGAGTCGCTTCCCGGTGTCATGTCGGCGCGACAGTTTGTTGGCTGGTACAACGGTGTGCCGTCACTGACGGACCTACTTCCACCTCTGTCGGATGCAGAGGACGTCGTGGTCGTCGGCAATGGCAACGTGGCCCTTGACGTGGCTCGTATTCTGCTATGTGATGTGATGCGACTTAAGTCTACCGATATCTGCGAGCATGCCTACGACACGCTGCGGTCGAGCAAAGTGCGCAGGGTGCGCATTGTCGGGCGCCGCGGTATGCTTCAGAGCGCCTTTACCAATAAAGAGATCCGTGAGCTCGTCCAAGAGCCCGGCGTACACATGCTTCCTGTTGATCCAAGGTACATTGATCCGTACCGGCCGTTCGAGCGGCAATTTGAGAGACCGCTGAAGCGTATGTTTGGCCTTGTGTCAAAGGCGTCAAAGGCGGCCGAGGAAAACCCAGCACCCCCTGGCTCGCGGCAGTGGAGTCTCGAATACCTGCTGTCTCCGACCCAATTCCACGCCAGTGCTGCCAACCCGGCGCTGCTATCGTCGACCGACTTTACAGTCAACCGTCTAGACCAAGCCGACCTAGCTACCCCTGCTGTTGCAAAGGTGACGACGGAGAGAACTCGCTTCAAGTCGGAGCTTGCATTCAGAAGTATAGGATACAAGTCGCTGAGTCTGCCTGGCTCCCGCGAAGTGGGGCTGCCGTTTGACGAAGCGCGCGGTCTTATTCCAAACAGTCTGGGTCGTGTCGTATCAGACAAGAAACAGCTTCCTGGAGCCTATGTGGCCGGGTGGGTCAAGAACGGTCCTACAGGCGTCATTGCAAAGACAATGTGGGACTCTTACCAAGTGGGCGACTCTGTTCTAGAAGACGTGGCAGCTGGCAAGATTGGAGCCGAAGCAAAGCCCGGATTTGAGGATGTCCAGCCCCACATCTCCTCACGAGTCGTGTCTTGGGCGGACTGGCTACGGCTCGACGCTGAGGAACAGCGCCGGGGCGAGGCTGCAGGCAAGAGCCGGTCCAAGTTTTCCAGTGTCACAGAGATGCTCGAGTATCTCGGGTGAGCGGGCACGAAGCGAGCACGAGTCAAGCCGAAGTCAACCACGAGTCAACTACGAGTCAACCACGAGTCAACCACGAGTCAACCACGAGTCAACCACGAGTCAACCACGATGCCCATATAGAACGGCTGTGCCATTCAACGACTTGTAACGGTCTGTCTACCATGTAGGCAGTGCCATGTAAATAGGCGAGATGCCATGTAAATAGTGCATTATGAGATACGAACGTTCTAGTAGATGTTACTCCTGTGGGCATTGACACTGCCACATTGGCGCTACAACAACTGACGCAACTATTGACGCCCACTGACGCCCACTGACGCCTATTGACGCCCATCGGCGCCTATTACCGCTCATTGGCGCTCGAAGCCTCACGTCAGTCCCGCGTCAGCCGGCATAACTGCAGGTAATACCGCAGAGGTAAACCGACCGTTGACAGGCCCGTGTAGGTGTATTGTTAGTGCCGCTCAAGAGATCCAACGGCTCTGGATAATTACACAGCCGGAGTTTACGCTCAAGCGGCTATTTGCAAGCTTCCCCTCGTCCGGAATTGCTGAGCCCCTTCCGGGTCCCTGCAGATCCAACTTTGCTCTATTATTCCGTCTGACGTTGCAATGTACACAGTTCGCAAATCGCATAGCAACAACTCACCGTTCATCTACGTTATATCATACTGTTAAATTGCACGGTTCTATAGTACAGGCCCTATAATACTGGATCTATAGGCTCCATCGTACAGACTGCCATCCACATCTGCCCCAACGGTTACCCCACAGTTGTACAGTTGTCCAGGTCCCGTGCCTTCCCCGCTTCTAGACTTCATTGCCAAACATTGCTACACTACTGAGCGATCGAGGCTAGCAAGTCGTACAGCTGCAACGGTCTCCCCTCTCGCGCCTCATGGCATCTCCGGGTACCCGGGGTTGCAGGCAGCTTAGCCGGCACTCTCAATTGCCATCCGTGTGGCTCAGGGCGCGGGTATACTCGAGATGCCTGGATGCGGTAATGCTCAGCACACCCTGCAGGTCCCAGTTACTTTTTGGGTCAACCCCACATTTTGCTCGACGGCGTATTTAATGCCCGCTTCGTACCATCATCCATCCTCCATCCATCAAACAAAACCACACATTCATCTACCCATCAAACAATGAAGGTCCTGTTGATTCTGTACTCTGCTGGCCAGCACGCCAAGGACGAGCCCGCGCTGCTCGGCTGTATCGAGAACGAACTGGGCATCCGCAAGTGGCTCGAGGACCAGGGACACACTCTCGTCAGCACCGCCGACAAGGAGGGCTCCGACTCTCAGCTCGACAAGGAAATCGTCGATGCTGACATTGTCATCACCACGCCGTTCCACCCCGGCTACATCAACCGCGAGCGCATTGCCAAGGCCAAGAACCTCAAGGTCTGCATCACCGCCGGTGTCGGTTCCGACCACATTGATCTCAACGCCGCCAACGAGCGCAAGATCGCCGTCCTCGAGGTCACCGGCTCCAACGTCACCTCTGTTGCCGAGCACGTCGTTATGACCATTCTCGTTCTCGTCCGCAACTTTGTCCCCTCCAACGAACAGGTCCGCAATGGCGGCTGGGACGTTGCTGGCGTGGCCAAGGACTCGTGGGATGTCGAGGGAAAGGTCATTGCCACGGTCGGTGTCGGCCGTATTGGCTCGCGTGTCCTCAAGCGCCTCAAGCCCTTTGACCCCAAGGAGCTGTTGTACTTTGACTACCAGCCTCTAGACCCCGCCGTCGAGAAGGAGCTCGGTGCTCGCCGCGTCGAGAAGCTCGAGGACATGCTGGCCCAGGCCGACATTGTCACCATCAACTGCCCGCTGCACGAGGGCACCAAGGGTCTCTTCAACAAGGAGCTCATCTCCAAGATGAAGAAGGGCGCCTGGCTCATCAACACTGCTCGTGGCGCCATCTGCGTCGAGCAGGACGTTGCTGATGCCGTCAAGTCGGGCCAGCTCCGTGGCTACGGTGGTGACGTCTGGTACCCCCAGCCTGCCCCCAAGGACCACCCGTGGCGCTCTATGGTCAACAAGTACGGATGGGGAAACGCCATGACTCCTCACATGTCGGGTACGTCTCTCGACGCCCAGAAGCGTTACGCCGAGGGTGTCAAGAACATCCTGCAGTCGTACCTGTCTGGCAAGCACGATTACCGTCCCGAGGACATCATTGTCATTGACGGTGACTATGCCACTCGCGCCTACGGTCAACGCAAGTAAGCCATCGTTTAACTGAGTATCAGATCAAAAAATCAAGCTGTTTTCCTCGTTAATCACCCTGTAGTCTAATCGCTGTCGCTAAGGACAAACTCGTCGAGGATCTCGCTTTTCGTAGCTCGCGCCGGCCATTGAATGCTGCCCACGCGCGACTCTCGGAAGGTAACAAGACATCCATAGCACAGTTGTGCTAATCCAGAGGCATTATTACTGACCGACATTTGCGTTTGAGACTCGAGCTCTGGGGCCGCCTGGCTTACAGTGATGCTGTCGAGCCATTGACGGTTGTCAGGCTGTACGGGAGAAAAGCACAGCCGGCACAGTTTAGAGGTATCTTCACTCAGATGCCTGCTAGGAGCGAGCTTAGCACCGGTCCGTACAGTTGTAGATACCACAGACGGGAATCCCTCCTCCACAGAAACAAAGTACTGGCGGATGAGCTCATCGATGCTCTGCAGTTTCGTGGTAGCCGGAGGCACGTTGAGAGTGTTCGACACAAGATGCGTCAGTTCTTTAACCGAGACATAACTGGATATCTCCGTAGACAGAACTTCTCCGAGCGGATAAATGATGCTTGGGGTTGTCTGCTCGCTGAACAGCACACTAGAGATGCTGTCACCACGGCCCTTTGCAGTGAGCGATACAACAAGTTCAGCGAGACGCGTCATATTGTGACCCCATAGAATCGAGTCGCACTGAAACTTTTCAGCAATCTTGTTTATCAGCTGTGTACGGATAATCGTCATAAGATCCTGCTGCGGAGTACGTCGAACCAGCATAGTCATCAGCTCAGTGGTGTTCGAACAACCCAGCGGGCCCTGAAGCAGTTCCAGCTGCTCCAGATCCGCTGCAGCGTCTATAAATGACTCGATCTTTATACTCTCGATCCTGCACTCCGGGTATTTCTCCCTCAGACTGGAGATCAATGCGGGAACATCCGCGTCGAATCGGTGGATAGCTGTCTCGTCCAGATGCACAGCCAACAGTTTGAATCCCTGTTTGCTCCTATGCATGTCGCTTTGAACTCTTAATAGATCGCACACCATATCTAGTAGCGACAGCGACGACTTTCCAAGGGACAGAGGTATTAGTAGCCTGGGCACCGTCGCCCCTGGATTGTAGTTCACTTTGAATGCCTCCATTCGCTTTCGCTGTTTGTATTGGACGAACTTGATGAAGCAAGGTTTGCAGAAAGCCTCTTTTCGTGAGATGAGAACCGAGGGGCTCTTGCACCTCTGGCATGGTGGCAGCTTCTCCGGAGCTTCCATGGCAGCCTCTACAGATGGCATTTTGGAGTACGAAATGATCTGGATGTCTGGTAGATTTTATTCCACCCTAACCACGATAAGGAGTAGGGATACTGATAGTACAGCAGTCACGGGGCAGTCACTGAGGACTGCCATTGACCCAGCAGCATATATCATCCACCCCCATGTAGACGTGCTTGGATATCTGGCATGGACACTACTGTGAATCCACAATTTGCCACCAAAACTGGTTTAAGCTCGCCCCCCTTATCGCTGTTGCTGTCGCGGCTTGGCAGTCCGGGCATACCCGCTTAAAAGTGCAGCCCCACCCACTCCTTGTAGCGTGAGGTCTGCGCGATCAGCAGGGACGCCGAGGTGCTCTTCAACTCAGTTGCTACGCCGTCTTCGTCTCAACCGGCCACCATGGGTCTCAATTTCCTGCCCGGTGAGCCGAATAGCCTCGTGAATTGCATGTCCACTGAGATATGGAACGATATACGCCTACTCGTGAGTTGACGTTTTGCTGTACTGTACGGGCTAACCCAGGTTTACTGCTCAGGGAACAATCTCATCATCCTGCGCGATGCTAGCCATCTGCTGCAAACCATATACCTGCCAAGTGACGGTCTGGCAGTGGCCATTGAAGCGAGTTCAGGTGCTATTGCCGTCTCGTTTGGCAGCCATGTCCGAGTGTTCAAACCTTCGGATCCATACACAAACACGCCCCGTTCATGGGATCTTCTCGTTGAGCTCGAGAACGCCTCCGACCCAGTCAACAGCCTCTCCTGGGGTGGTCCCTGTGAACTGTTCACCGGTGCCACTTCTCTGGCCCTGTGGCAACTGCCCGACGAGTCTTCAAAGGTCGAGCCTAGACGAATATGGTCGAAGTGCCTCGCAAATCCAGCTTACCACCTTGTATACTCTGTGGACTCATGGCTCGTCGCAAGCGCCGGCAAGAATGACAAGCTTGTAAAGGTCTGGCGTCGCTCATCGTTTGATGTGGACAGCGTCGACTTTGACTTCGTCTACTTGCCCCATCCAACTCGAGTACTCTTTCTCCGGTGGAAGCAGCCTTTCGAACAATCACAGACCATTGGAAACACCCTGTATACGATCGCTGAAGACAAAGTCCTGCGCATATGGGCAGCCCTAGACTCGATGGATCCGGGCAACTTCCAGCTCTGTGGATCCGTCGACTTCTCAGGCGATGACTTTGCATTCGTGCTCGATAACCGCGATGTGTCGCGTGCAATTGAGGCTGCAGCAGTGGTGGCCTCATCTCCGTCGTCTACTCTTGACTCCAAGCGTGTGGAAGACATCATCAACCTGGGTCGAAAATCACCCGAAGTCTGCATCACACTTAACAGGAAAACTCGCACCGTCTCTGCGTACACGATCGAGAATCTCGAACTGAGGAAACAAAAGCTTGTCACCATCAGCAAGTTCCTTCATTCCCAGCCTCTTCAAACTCATAGCGACGCCATCTTCCCCTTTGGCTCGCCATCACTCGATGTCGCTGCGTATGCCCCTCATCGGCAAATTGATTTTGCTTCAGGGCTATCCATTCTGGTACATGACCTCGTGGGCACTATGTACCACTTCACTATCGACCTCTCAGAGCTAATAGGGCAGTCGGACGAAACAAAACCGCATCGAAGAAAGCTTCTCCTCAACTCCATCTTAACCGGCCACAAGAAATCCGTTCAGAAAATCGTCCGCTCATCCGACGGTACACGTCTCTTCTCCCAGAGCAACTTCTCTGAGAATGCTTTGTGGAAACCGCACCGCCTTCCCACTGGAATTACTCTTCAAAAGTCGTGCTTGATTCAGACGGATACCGATAGGCGTGTTCTGAACTCGGTGATTCTCTCTGGGCGCGACATCGTCATCACCCTGCTCGATTCGCACGAACTGGTCATGTGGGATTGTTCTTCGACACCAGCTAGCGTGCTTGCACGAACAAGCACGGTACAGAATGGCGAAGATCCCGGAATTCCTTTATGCATGTTTCTCCTCCCTGAGCCCGTTGACCGTCATGACTTGCATCTAATTATTATCTACCCAAACAGTCATGTACCAACTTGGGCTATCACTCTACCCGACAAGTCAAAGTCCGACACTTCTATCTCTTACATTGGTTCATTCAGCCTACCTGAGGATGACGAAATTCATCTTGCTGTACCCGTCGAGCCAATGGGCTGGGATCAGACGGTCGGAGGTGGGGACCAGATTACAACGTTCCAACGAGAGGTTCTTATAACTGTTTCCCCAATCGGTGTTTTACGAGGATGGACTGCCCAGTTTGACGCGGACGACACAAAGCTCGTGTGGCTTGTTACAAATACCGTCGAAACTGGCGAGAAGAATGTGCTGCGAGCCCAGGTGTCTTCGACGAAGAAGATGGTGATCGCCAATGAGTCTGGTACAGAGTTATCGATTTGGGACACCCATAACAACATCCTTGAGTTCAAAGAAACTTTCTCAGCAGATAATACGATCTCTGACCTTGATTGGACTACAACCCCGGACAATCAGTGCGTACTGGGAGTCGGTTTTGCAAAGGAGGTGGTTCTGTACTGTCAGCAGAGATTTGACTACACCAACAAAACACCGTCGTGGGTGGCTTTCCGAAAGGTCGACATCTCTCAGTTTACCTCACATCGCATTGGTGACTCCATTTGGCTCCAAGATGGAACGTTTGTCGTTGGTGCTGGCAACCAGCTGTTCATCCAGGACCAGATGAGCGATCCAAAGGATGAAACCAACAAGCAACTGCTTGGCTCGCGGTACACGAAGACAACGGCACAGAACATCAGTACTATCTTTGATATCTGTACGATCCTCAATGGACCTCTTCCTGTCTACCATCCTCAGTTACTCATTCAACTCATATTTGCGGATCACTTGGAGTTGGTGAAGTACATTCTTCGCCATCTGCTGCGCAGGCTGCGTTTCGCACCAATTTTGGAACAGCAGATGGTGGCTGATATCAAGAGCACGCTTGACCTCGATGTGAGTGCACTCATTGAGATCAACTGGCAGCAGTTGTCTCGTCGAGGAAGTGTAATTTCGATTGGCGAGGACGATCCGTTGTTGGAGCCCTTCAGCACAAAGATGTGCGAGGATCTACTAGACTGGTTGCACAAGGTCTCGTTGCCTTACCTAACTCGCCACCAGCAGATCACATTGGCTAGTGCTGTTGAAGCTGTTGGCTTCATTGAAGAGGAGGCGCGTTCGCTAGACTTGAACGGAATCAAGTTCCTCCTAGGTTTCAAACTGTACAAAATCCACCGTGGTACTCAGGACTCGATGACGACGCGAGACTTCAATTGGGCTCTTCACAGCGAGTCTCAGAATTTGCTTCTGGACGTCATTAAGAAATCTCAGACAGGCGCCATGCTGTGGCCCGCGGTAAGGGAGGTGGGTATCCCGTACTGGGTGCGGCATGAGGAACTCAAAGACCTCTTTGACACCCTAGGTCGTAATTACTTCAATTACGACGGTAAGCGGGACCCCGTACGGTGCTCGTTGTATTACTTGGCTCTTCACAAGAAGCCGGTGTTGCTTGGTCTGTGGAGGACATCTACTGGCAATAAAGAGCAGCAGAAGACGATAAAGCTACTGTCGAACGATTACACACAGGCGCGGTGGAAGTCGGCAGCCTTGAAGAATGCATATGCTCTTTTGGGAAAGCATCGGTACGAGTATGCCGCGGCGTTCTTTCTGCTTGCAGACTCCATCAAGGATGCTGTCAATGTGTTGGTGCGTTACATTGACGACGTCCCGCTAGCAATTGCAGTTGCTCGAGTGTACGAAGGAGACGATGGCCCGGCATTGAAGGAGCTGATCACGACACACATTCTTCCTGAAGCCGAGCTCTCCGGTGACCGCTGGATGATGGGGTGGGCGTTGTGGATGCTGAAGGATTGGAATGGCGCCATCAAGGCGTTGGCGTGGGGCCGGTCGACAGTGAGCCGATCATTCCTCATTGATGACCCGGTTCTTGGCGTGCTTTATCGTTACCTCAAGAACAAACTGCGGACGCAGCATCGTGAAGTCAAGGGAACCAGCGTATTGGCATCTCGCCTGGCGTCTGTGACAGGATCCGGTGCTGTTTCTGTATTTGGCAGTCCTAACGCAAGCGAGTTCCGCTTTGTGCTGAAGACTGCGTCAATCTACAGTCGCATGGGCTGCGACATTCTGGCACTGGACCTGTTGCGGACATGGACGTTTGAGCATCCCAGCATTCACGATGTAGACGTTCGTCTGACGAAGCTGCAACTTGACGAGCAAGCTGTCGAGCCTCTGGAAGAGCCTAAGCAGGTACCAGCACAGCCCGAATTCGTGCTGAGTGAGAAGGTTGCGCAGACACTGAAGCCGGCTGCGCCTACCGCCTTTCAGGAACCCGATATGTCTTCTTTCAGCTTCGGCTTCTAGTAGAGTATCAATGGCAGAGCTACTGTTGCAGACCAGATCGTATTTATTCTAGTGTATTATAGTGTGCATATGTCATCCACTGTACATCATAGGCGCAATTATTCGCTATTGGAGCGTCTTATTCATATCTGGCTCATGTCGAGCTTGCTGAAGTCCATCTCAGGATGCTGCTTCTTGAAGTTCTCTAGTATAGAAAGCTTGCGCTGCTGGTCGCTCGTTGGCTGCCCCATCTCCTTTTGGCGCTGGTCGTACATCATTTTTTCCACCGTCGAGCGGGTTTCGCCGTCAAGGTCGCTCAGTCGACTGGACTCCGGCACTATCTTGGTGACGTCGATTTTGGGATCAGTCGTGACGACATGGGGCCACCACTCGGTTTGGTTTTCCTTCTCAAGGGTAATGGAGAGCTCGTTCTGGTCCACAATTGACCAGGTCGACTCGTCCACGACAATGTCCTTGAACAGCGGGCCGTTGATTATATACTCCCCTGCGGGCGCAGTTCTCAGACGTGCTTTGATGTGAGTCTTTGAGATCTCAACCTCAACGAACTTGGCTCGCGTATTCAGGGGAACTGGTGCTGAGACAGTCACATCCGCAAGTGTCTGCTTGAATGAGTAGGGAAGAGAGTCGGTGGCGTCAGGCGCTGACGAAGCTGTTTCTTCGGCTTCTGGCGAATTGGGAATCTCTTCGATGACGGCCATGGTGCATGGTCATGAGTAGGAAACGTCGGTATCGTTATAACTTAACTGGAGTGGATTAGGGATGTTATGCAGGGGATATTATGTGCAGCAGCTTCGACGGCCAAGGGAACCAATAATGTTTGCTTAAGCTGGTATTCGAATAAATGTACTTGTCCTGAGTCTACTTAGGTGGGATGAATGGTCCTAGTTCTACACACGTAGGCAGTGGTGCAGTGAAATCCGCAGTCGAATCTGCCAGCTGCTGCCAGCTTCTTGATGATCGTTCAAGTCTAGGGAATAATCGCCTATGATGGCCAGCTAGCTGCTTGCACTATTGTATGCTTTCAGACACAGCAACAGTTAGCAGCAGTGCCAAGTCCACTGTCCTTACCCGTGCGTTTCAAGTGGGTGGGACCATTCTAAGCTGAGACGCTAGCTGAGACGCTGGCTGAGACGATTGGCTGAGACGACTGGCTATGTAGAATCTTGCGATCTGGGCCTCTGTATTCTCCTATAGCTAGCTAACTTACAGCCGGGTACACCGTTCTGGCATTGGCGATAGGGGTTAGGATAGGACCACCAAGCAGCTGCGTGTTAGGAGATGAGGGATCGCGAATCGCAGACAGAATACCGATGGATGACCTACCGATAGATGGATCTGAGTTGATGATATAAATTGATGATATAAATTGATGGATCGGATGGATCCAGAAGATGGACTACGCGCAATTGGCGTGGGATGAATGGGTAGAGCTGGAGAAAGACCCAAACTGGCTCGAGAGTACTTAAGTATCAGAGAACGAATCTAGCGAGAAGTAAACTTATAACCAGCACCGAACTCCAGCTGAAACTCGAGTACATTAAGCCTCTAGAGCAAAGGGCGGCAGGCGTAGCATGATGCCTGCCGCCTGCTGCCTGCTAGATTATGACGTTAGAGATGGGCGAGGTCGCGTAGCCCCTACCCTGGATTTGTATTGACCCCCCGCGAGCCTGGCCTGAGTGTGGTCTAGCCTCAGCGACACTGACTCCTCCGGTTTTGGGTCACGACTGACGGCTGTTTTCCGTGGATTCGGATCCCCGTCCTCTTCTTTCATCTCGTGGTCGTTGATTCGCCCCGCTTACTCTCCACGACTCCTGTAGGTCGTGCACTTGTACGAACAAGTCACCCCCTCCTATTTCCCTCTCCCCCCCTCCCGTCTCGTGATTTCTAGACGGTCGACCCTTTTGCCCGGCAGGCCTAACAGCCTAGGCCCTAGGACGTTGAAGATCTTTTCCATTCCGACCTCGTTCTTGTAGACTCTGTGTTTCGTCGTCCCATGGATCCCAACACGCCGCGACGCAACTCGCGCCAAGGCATTCCGCCTGTGACTCCGTTGGGCCCCAAATCGCAGTCGTCGTCAATGTTAGGCGCTCCGCATCAACAGATGTCGGCTTCGTCGTCGTCCATTCCATCCATGGGCATGCAGTCGCCGTCGGCGATGCTAGCACAGCCCACTGGATCGCCGACTGCCTCGCGCAACCCATCGCTGGCCGCTGCCTCTGCTGCCTACGCGGCCATTCCAGAGGGTGCACCCATCTCGTACAGAGGTCAGCACACACCGGTAAGCAAGCAATCAGCAGCTTCGGCACAGAGACACCAACAGCACTTTCACCACCGCTCCCTGTCCGGTGGTGTCATGCCCTCTGGGCTAATGCCCGCAATCACCACACACCCGGGGCTCGAGGCGTCTCCAGGACCCAACCCTCCATTATACTTCTCCCCGCCCTCTGCGCACTATAGCCCGCGGTTGTCGATGCCTTCTGCGTACGGCGACTCAAACGTACCGCTGCACTCTGGCGTGACGGGCATGACTGGCATGACGGATCTTCCGAGAGACCCGTCGCCGTACCGCTACTCACCCACCAACTCAGCGGCACTCGTATCAGGCTACCCGTCGTCTCCAACGACCCCTCGTGGCAGCGTCTCCATATCGCATAATCCCTGGATCTCGCCCATGGGGACTCCCAACGTCGGTACGGGGCGCGGGTCTCCTACGCGGCCTCACCATCAGCATAACTTGCTCTTCTCCACTCCTCAGGCCCACTCCTCACCGCGAGCTTCCTCCCCATTCAAGAACCAGCCTTTGTCCCCCATGCATGTCTCTACTCCCCATCAACCCACGCATCAGCATCAGCCTCCGAATTCGGCTCCACATCATGCGCACTCGCTTGCGCAGCCCCAATTGGTAGGTTCTCAACCGCCAGCAGCTGTGCCGGTGTTTCGACATGTGCGTGCCCGCTCCGACCTTATGCCCGTTAGTCATTCCCAACCTAAATACCGACGTGCCATTCCCGAAGGCGGGTTCATGAGTCCGCTGAATGCTCTCACCAGCAACTTGACGGCTACGTATCAGTTTTGCAACCCGACCTTCAAGTATGAGTCGTCCAAGAACCCGCGGCGTGTCTTAACGAAACCCAGCGAGGGTAAGCTTAACAATGGCTACGACAATTCGGAGAGCGACTATATTTTGTATGTCAACGATGTGTTGGGCGTAGAGGAGCAGCGCAAATATCTTGTCCTCGACATTCTTGGTCAGGGTACATTTGGCCAGGTTGTCAAGTGTCAGAATATGATAACCAAGGAGATTCTCGCCGTCAAGGTTATTAAGAACAAGACCGCGTATCTCAATCAGAGTATGATGGAGGTTTCAATTCTCGACCACCTGAACAACTTTGTCGACAAGAACGACGAGCACAACCTACTGCGCCTCAAGGACAAGTTTATGCACAAGTCACATTTGTGTCTTGTATTCGAGCTGCTGTCAAGCAACCTCTACGAACTCATCAAGCAGAATCAGTTCCACGGGCTCAGCACAAACCTTGTGCGGGCCTTTTCGCAGCAGCTGCTTGACTCACTCACCGTTCTCAAGGAGTCGAGGCTCATTCACTGTGATCTGAAGCCGGAGAACATTCTACTGAAGAGCCTCGACAGCCCTGTCATCAAGGTTATTGATTTCGGCTCGGCCTGCCACGAGCGGCAGACGGTCTACACTTATATTCAGTCGCGCTTTTACCGGTCGCCCGAGGTTATCCTGGGGCTGCCTTATACGACGTCGATTGACATGTGGTCGCTAGGATGTATTGTCACCGAACTCTTCCTGGGCCTGCCCATCTTTCCTGGTACCTCTGAGTACAACCAGCTGTGCCGCATCACAGAGACATTGGGCATGCCGCCGAACTGGATGATTGAAATGGGCAAGAATTCGGGTCAGTTCTTTGAGAAGTACTATGACGAGCATGGTCAGAAACATTACAGACTCAAGAGTCGTGAGAAGTATGCTCTCGAGCACAAGTGCGAAGAGCTGCCAAGTAAACGCTACTTCCCATCTACCAATTTGCGTGAGATTGTTCGCGACTATCGGCTGCCTCGACAGAACATGTCCAAGGACGAGATCGAGCGCGAGATGCAGAACCGCTTGGCGTTTGTTGACTTTGTCCAGGGCTTGCTGAATCTCAACCCGTTCGAACGCTGGACTCCACAGCAAGCTTCCACACACCCGTTCATCACTGAGAGCAAGTTCATGGGACCGTTTGTGCCGACTACTGCCAAGGAGGATTCACGGGCTAAGGGATACGCACAGCCACCGCCTGTTGTGCCTGGCGTTCTTCCGGATAATGGTGTCAAGAGTTACTACAACAAGAACATCCCGCAGCCCCATTTCCCAAGCGTACAGCCTGTCGCGCAGCCTCCCGCTCTCACTGTTCCTCAGATGGCTCATCAGGTGCCATCGATTTCTGTATCGCAGCAACAGCAACAGCAGAATCAGCAGCAGCATCAGCAGCATCAACCACAGCAGCATCAACCACAGCAGCCTTCACGTCACTTGATGCCAGGCCAGGCTGTGCAACCGCCACAGTACCAGCAGCCTCGCCACCAACAGCAGATGCAGTATCACCCAGGTACTGGCGGCCAGGTCGGTTCACGACGGCAGCGCGCCACGACTATTGGTCAGCTGGACGCGATTCCAGGTCCCATCCAGCGGGCCACTGCTCTCATGAACCCCGCTCAGCTGATCCGCGCTCAGCCCTCGCCAGCCTACATTCCCCCACCGGACATGTACAGCTACGACATGAGTGGCATGATCCCCGTTGTCGGCACGTCTACCGTTCCCGACGCGAACCGGGCGCGCCAGCAGGGCCAGGAGGTGAACCATTACGGCGAGGTTGTTCGCAACCTCGAGGACGGCCTGTCCTACATGAGCTAGTAGTAGATATTGCATGGTATAATGTGAGCAGGTACTATTCAAAACAGCCGGCCGGCTGTTAGACTAATCTGAGGCTGGGTCTCTACGTGATATGGACGCCATAGAGTCAAAATATCTGGATTGTTGGTATAAATGTTGGTACCGACTGCTGGCTAGACGCAATGCGTTGCTGCTGCCCTGCATATGCGATAATTTGCAGCCGTTCCGGTCATGTGCCAAAAGTTATAGCAAATAGATTGCGGATCTCCCTACTAGCCATGGCTGAGTCAAGCAAGAAGAGTAGGTAGTGTCGAGCGAGGATAGCTGTTGTTGACTAATATAGTTCTGTTTGCGTGTGTCCTTCGTGGCAAGGAGGTCATCAGCGAATATGAGGCTGTTCACGGCCAGGCCAGGGCGTTTGCTCTCGTCATCGCCGATGAGATAGAGCCAGGCCAGAGCCGGCATATGAGTTTTGTTCATGAAAGCATAGCGGCACATTACGTGTCTCGTCCGTCTGGTCTCGTGTTCTTGGCCGTTTCACGGGGCTCTGTCAACCGGCGGGTTCCGTTTCTGCTGCTGATGAGCATGCAGGACGCTTTTGTGCACGAGTATGGCGAGGAGGCCACGGAGGTGAACTTCAACGACGAGCTCAAGCGGCTTGTTGGAGCTACGGAGCGCGGAGAGACAGACAAGGCGGGAATGGTCCAGTCTGAGATCGACCAGGTGCAGAGCATCATGATCGAGAACGTTGAACGCGTGCTTGAACGTGGCGAGCGCATCAACCTGCTAGTATCCAAGACAGACCGCATGAACAACAACGCTGTCGTTTTCCGTAAGCGCGCAGCCAGTGCTCAGCGAAACATGTATTGGCAGAACGTCAAGTAAGTTGGCCATGACCAGCGTGTGAGGCCTCGCACTAACACAGACTCAAGGTTCTGGGCGGCGCGGTATGCGGAGGCATTGCGTACGGGTTATTGGGAGTTTCTTGCGGGTTCCCAGGTAAGTTGTATTCTATGGGGTGGTTCGTCCGGCGATTAACTCAGACTTTGGCAGTTGTCGCGGCGTGTAGGTGTCGGTCGTGTAGGTATCTGTGGCCCGTTCTACCATTGTGCGAACCCTTAAGGGAATGATTTTGAGATTAAGTAGCATAACATGGCCGTTACCGGTTTCAATATACATTATTTATGTCCACATTGGCAGGTAGGACAGGTTTGGCTGGCCTGGCTGTACCTATCAAGATAGCGGCAAGGGCGAGGTTAGGCACTTCGCGTATTTGAAGCGTGACGAATTTCACCACTCATCACCACATGCCGCCCAAAGGTTGGAAGAAATACGCCGATGGCTTCAAGCCCGTGGACTCTACCACGGGTCTGCCGCTGAGAGAGAAAGTAGAGTACGCCATAGACGTATGTATGCCTGACACGACGCGTGTTCGCGCTAACCTAGGATCTGCTGCTGCCAAGGACGGTCATCAGCAGGCTCGCCAAAGAAGTGCTGCCCGAGGAGAGCCAGCTGCCAAAGGATGGAGTCACCGCGCTTCAGCGGAGCACAACGCTATTTATTAACTACCTGACCCACGAGTGAGTTGTTGTGCACGACACGGCGAGTAATGCTAACGCGAGGGCCAATCTGATTGCGCTGGGTGCCGGCCGCAAAACCATCACGAGTGCAGAC
This sequence comes from Sugiyamaella valdiviana, assembly GCA_030570555.1. Lineage (NCBI taxonomy): Eukaryota > Fungi > Ascomycota > Dipodascomycetes > Dipodascales > Trichomonascaceae > Sugiyamaella > Sugiyamaella valdiviana. The sequence goes on from JAJLWF010000001.1 coordinate 1,386,696, forward strand.
GTGTTCCGGGCGCTGGAGAACGTGAATCTGGGTGCATTTGTGCCAGGCGTTCAGTCTGAGCTGTCGAGTGAGTAGATTGCGTACTGGATAGAGATCTGCTAACACGAGAACACGAGGCGTATCTGGCTCAGCGTAAGGCGAACAAGAGGACCGAAGGGCCTGAGGATGACACTCTGGCTGTATCTGACGACGAAGAGGAGGCAGCAAAGGATGCGGGCGATGTGAGCAAGAGACAACGATTGGACACGCCCGGTGACGACGAGACCGAGGTTGAAGATGTGAACCGCACGCAGGACATGGACACGTCGCACGAGCACGACACCGAGGAGCCCGAGGACGAGGGCGACGAGGACGATGATGAAAATGACGACGACGGTCCGCGAATAGTGAGCTCGATGCCCGACGAAAAGGAGCTGGAGGGTGAGACTGTTGACGAAATAGTTGACGAGGGCGCTGAGGCCGAGGAGGACGACGACGGCCCAGAGTCAGGGCACTGGGATGTCAAGTAGTTAATAGTATGTTAGCATACAATAAGAGTTGTGTGGAAGTAGAGTTGTATACAGGTGGAGTTGTATACAGGTAGAGTTGTGCCATGCTGCGTTACCATCCTATGTTTGTACCATTCGGTGCTTGTACCCCGGTTATACCAGTCAGGCTGTAGCTGTCCGGAGACTCAACTACTCGAATAATGATGTACCGTATATTTGGAGATACTACTCGAGGACGCAAGCTCGAATTACGCGGTTTGACAGGCAATGCGCGCTATTCGGTGCTGTCTACTCCTAGTACTGTCTACTCCGAGTTACTGAGGCCCATGCTCAGCCGTGGCTAACATGATTGCCAGTCCAGAGACGTCATCAGCGCTTCGCGCAACTAAAAAATGGCAACTAGAATATGGCAACTAGAAATATGGCCATCACTGCAGCCGCGACTGACGAGGAGCTTATTTTTCCGGACGTCACTATAACGGCGATTAGAGATGCGGGTGCATGTACTTTGGGTTGCATGCATCGACGGCTGCGTGACGTCACAGATGACGTCGCGCGCGCCGCATGACGTAAGCGGGATCGGCCTCGAAGGGCCCTGGCCTGCCAGCAGCGTGCCAATAACAGCCCATGGTTGCCAGATAGCCTCGCTGAGCAGCAGCGAGTGACGGCCACATGCAGCGTGTGGGGTATTGAGCCAACTGCGGCTGGCTAAAACAGTGGCTGATGCATGCGTCTCGCCTGGGCATTCGTGATATAAGACTAGGGCCTGCTGCAGGTCCCCAGCAGGCCATTCTCAGTGTTTCTCCAGCGTTTTCTCCACTACTCAGGTACCCCGTAATATTCCTCTGCATCCCTCCCCTGTGGTCCCTGTCTCCTCCGTCCCCTGGATATCCTGGTTCTCAGTTCCCTCGTCTCTCTGTTGGTCTCTGTTGGTCTCTGTTCCTGGTCTCTTCCTGGTCTGACGTCATCTCTCTGTTTTGGCTGGCGTGATAAGCTGCGACTCAAAACGTGCCACCGTCTGCCCACTAGAAACCAAGGTTGTGCCACCCTTTGCCACTACGCAGCAGCTTTGTATTATCGGCCTGTGCGACTGCCGCGCATCAACAGCAAGCGTAAGCCCCTGGCGCACACCGCCTTGCTCAGCCTTGGCACACCCTACCTGCCCAACTCAATCGTGACCCGGCCAATCCCCCGAAGTTTATCTGATTCCACCTTCCCCCGACACTAGACTTTTGTCAGAGCCAGAGCCCGTTTTTGTATTTTGGGTTACTCTACTTCGTATTACCTCTGTCAAACACCTACAGTCTACGCGCCTACGCTCCTATTATCCTCGCTCCTACAATCCTGCCACACCCTTGCTATTCTCACGCGTGCAGTTGGGACTTGTGTTTTGCATTTGGCTTCTGACCTGATAATTCGCTCGCCGCTGGCTGCTGGCCATGTTTGAGAACTTCCGCAACTTCATTCGCCAGGGCAAACAGGCCCGTGGCACGGGCCCTGCGCATGCTACCTACTCGTCGCCCCTTCTCAATACTCACACCGACTCTGTCGAGCCCCCCACGGCCGCGACCCCTTCAAATCAACAGGGCCCCGAGGCGCGCAAAGATGCCTACGACGTCGCCGTCAAGCAGATCGTGGCCGAGGAGGCCGAGCAAAAGTCCAAAATGCCCCGGTACCCGGGCCTCGATCGGTATAAGTTGCTCGAACGCATGGGCGATGGCGCCTTTTCGACCGTCTACAAGGCCTACGACAATGTCGCCCGCATCTATGTTGCTGTCAAGGTTGTGCAAAAGCAACAGCTCAACAATTCCCAGGTAAGTTGTCAGTGACACTCGTGTTTCTCTTCTCTCTATTCCCTCTTCTTCTTTCTACTTTCCCCTCTTCCTTCTCTCTTCCTTCTCCCTTCTCTCTTCCTTCTCTCTTCCTTCTCTCTTCCTTCTCCCTTCTCTCTTCCTTCTTTCCCCCCTACCGAATGGTGGCTCATTCAGACTGACATGCATCTGGGACCAGGCGCTCGTCGGGCTGCGCAAGACTCAACTCAGGTGCGTCGTTGTCTTCCACTCTCCGACTCAGCTAACCCAGCGATCGACCATTCTCAAGGAAGTCGCCATCATGCGCCAACTCCGGCATAAAAACATTGTAGAACTGATAGACTTCTCCGAAACCCCCGACCATTACTTCATTGTTCTTGAGCTCATTCCCGGCGGCGAGCTCTTCCACCAGATTGTCCGCCTAACATACTTCTCCGAGGACCTGGCTCGACATGTCATTGTCCAGGTCGCCGAGGCCGTGCGCTACCTCCACGAGGAAGCTGGCGTGGTGCATCGCGACATCAAGCCCGAGAACCTGCTCTTTTACCCCTGCGACTTTACCCCGTCCAAAAAGAAGACGGTGCGCAAGGGCGAGGATGAGAGCAAAGAGGACGAGGGCGAGTTTATCCCTGGTGTCGGTGCTGGTGGCATTGGCGTCATCAAGCTTGCCGACTTTGGACTGTCCAAGATCATCTGGGACTCAAAGACAATGACGCCCTGTGGAACGGTCGGTTACACGGCGCCCGAAATCGTCAAGGACGAGCGCTACTCCAAGAGTGTCGACATGTGGGCCCTTGGCTGTGTGCTCTACACTATTCTGTGTGGATTCCCGCCGTTTTACGACGAAAGCATCGAGATCCTCACCGAAAAGGTTGCAAAGGGTCAGTATACGTTTCTGAGCCCTTGGTGGGACGACATCAATAGTAGCGCCAAAGACCTGATCAGCCATTTGCTGACTGTTGATCCCGATTCGCGCTACACCATTGAGCAGTTCCTGCAGCACCCCTGGATCACGCAAAAGGCTGGCGCTCCTGCTCCTGGCCGCGTGCCTGTGGCTGGCACTCTGCCACTCGCCTCAGTGTCGGAGCTTCACGAGGTCGAACAGCGCGCAGAGAACTCGAAGGACAACTCCAAGGACTACGCGTCGCCCGTAGTTGTGTCCCTCAAGGAGGTGTTTGATGTCTCCAACGCTGTGCACCGCATAGAAGAGGAGACACGTCGCCGTGGCCGCATAATGACTCAGGAAGTCGTCGAGGAGGAGGATGAAACGTCCATGTCCGAGTCTGTCCCTAGCCACCGCACTGACTTTGACTACGCCATGGCCGATGCACCACCGCCTCGATTCGACTCGACTCTAGAGCATAAGATGGAGCGTGTCAGTGTCAGCAAGAATAGCGACCTGCCTTCTGGCCGTGCATCGCGCAAGCCACGTACCGGCGGCCACCACCTTCACGGTCTCGGTGGCACTGGAGCGTTGGCTAGCCCGGGGCCGTTTGAGCTGCATCTAGAGGGCGCAACGCTTCTAGAACGCCGCAAGCGCCGCCCTGACGTTGGACCTCCTATCACCCCTCAGCTGGTAACGTAATTGGACGGTCGATATACTGTCTGGCCGTATTTGCCGTTGAACTGTAGTTTCACAGGCCATTTGCCGGTCCGTGTCCAGTGTCTGGAATCTCTGCATGCATGATTCCGCGTCACTGTGTTTATATATTTTGAAGTACTCTCGTACTTTTAGCTGCTTACGTTTTACTGCTGTCTATAAATGTTTATTTTGCCCAATTTGCTCTGTAGACCCATGACATGCAAGCTGCCGAAGCTCCTTCTATTAGTCTTGGCTCTGGTGCATATGCATGCCAGCCGTCCAGTGGGTCGCGTGCGTACCGAAATGACAGCCACGAGACAGTCGAGTCTTGGATCCGGGTAGACCAGTAGAGAGGTATACCAATAAAGAAGAGGCTGTAAATCCAGCAGATTCAAGCCAATTTGGCCCGTCTACCTCGCTAATTAGCCTGAGACATACAGGGTTGTGAATCAGAAAGGTAGTCCCTGGTCCGATGAACCTCGAGACGCCGTTGATTCGCCGTTGACTCGAACCTGGAGCTGTTCTTCTATTCTGCACATGATACAATATATATACAGCTGCCTTTATTTGCCTCGTATTTTTCTGCTGATCCGAAATAACACCGACAGCTGACAGGCCATGGGCTGCGCCTGCTGTGCGATGGGCTCTGTGGGTTAGGCAATCGGTCAGGCGATTTGAGGGCACGTTTTCAATCTTCCCCACGTAGAAGCCCAGGCTGAGCCGGTGCAAGCAGGCAACTCTTGTGTCGGCTTCCTTACACCCCCATCGAACTCACTTCCTCTCTCTCGTTACCTGCTCTCCACCTCTGGCCATGCCCCTGTGAAGCTGCCTCGATCGTTGCGAGCTTGTTACTATTTGAGGGGTGCCTTGATAGTGGCCCCGACGCACCCGTCGAGACCCTCGAGGTGTAAAGCATGGACCTACACCGCTCAAACATGGTCCCAGAACGTATAGCTGACGATGCGCGAGCTGAGTTGAAAGAGAACGCGACTATGTCCGAACCAGACACGATGCGCCCAGGCCCGCTACAGCAGCTCGCCCAGCTCAGCGGATCCAGCGCTGGCGGTGTCGAGATCCGCACCACGGTTATCGACTCGTCATCCTCGGACCTCCCCGTGCTGCATCCTACGGCTCTCAAGTCGGTTCTGTCTCGACCGGGCATGGTGCGATTCCACTCTTCGCCAATAGTGCCAACCATGAGTCCTACGCGCCATCACTTCCGATTAGCCAACTCAATGCCTCGCGAGATCAAAGAAACGCTTGACGCCAGCGTGCGAGAAGACGCCAAGGGCCGCTCCATCAACCAGTACACGGTTGGAGACGTCATTGGCCAGGGATCGTATGGGTTTGTTCGTCTGGCTGTCGACGAGAAGACGGGCACGAAATATGTAAGTAAATGGTCTTGCCCACCAACCTCGACTAACCCAGGCCATAAAAGAATACTCAAAACAGAGGCTCAAGAAGCTTAATCGGTCAGAAATGATGATGATGCGACGCAAGGGCGTGCGCATCGGCGCTACGCGCGATGGCTTGTCGAACCCGCTCAACCTCATCCGACGCGAGATCGCCATTATGAAAAAAATCGACCATCTCAACATTGTGGATCTTGTGGAGGTGCTCGATGACCCAAAGGGGGACTTTTTATACGTTATATTGGAGTACTGTGAAAAGGGCGTCATCATGCCTCGATCCGATCCGGCGACACCCTGCTACTCTGAGGAACAGTGCCGGCTTTACTTTCGCGATATGATATTGGGCATCGAGTACCTACACTCGCAAGGTATCATTCACCGCGACATCAAAGCTGAGAATGTGCTTGTCAGCGAGGACGACGTGGTCAAGATTGGAGACTTCGGCGTTTCGGAGATTTTTGAAACTGATAACGATGCCATCAAGAAAACCGCTGGCAGTCCTGCATATATGTCACCCGAGCTCGTGGCGTTATTGACGTATTCACAAACGCCATGCTCGATGGATGCTGCTATGGACCAGCAGGCACTACAGCCTGTATCTGGACGCGCAGCTGACATCTGGTCCATGGGCGTTACTCTCTACTACATGCGGTTCGGCCATCTACCATTCCAAGCAGACACGATGCCAGAGCTCTACGACGCTATCCTAAGTCGTGAGCCGATATTTGACGATGATATTTCAGACGACATGCACGACCTGCTTGTGCGTATTCTGGACAAATCGTTTGTCACTCGCATACGCATGCCGGCGCTCCGGGAGCACCCCTGGGTTACGTGCCGCGGTGAGGATGAGCTGTTGGCGACCGATGAGAACATCACGCTCGGCGAGATCTCACCAGTCACTGAGGAGGATCTCTTAAGCGCCATTGAACGCATTGACGGGGATGTCAATGCTGACCAGGCGGTTGACAAGCTACGTAAGCTGCATGGTTGGCGCGGATCTGGTGGCTCTGGTATCTCACGCGAATCATCGCGATCACCAGTTGCCATGCCTCTTGATGACCGACACGCTGTTCTCAAGTTGACGCATGCGCTAAACGAGATTCTTACGAAAGATCGTAATGGGCTGATGAGGGCATCACCGCCAGGACGGCCGACAAGCATTCCGTTGGCCCGAGAAGAGACAAATCTAGAACACCTCGAGCCTCTGGATCCACCCGAACACCCTGCTTCTGTTCCCATTGAGCCTGTTTCTATTCCCATAGAGATGCCTGTGCCTGTTCAGGCCGTTCAGGTTGACCCTGAGGTTGTGGAAGTTGAGGACATACCACTGGGGAGCGATGAAGCCTCTATTGAGCGCCGACCGAGCCGAACACGCGTCCGCCAGTTTGCTGGACTTGAGATGACAGCGCTCCGGTCGCGCAGTCTCGACATAGACGACCGTCTGTAGCTATGACGACCGCCTGTAGCTATTCCGCCATTGATCTTTGACTGAAAGTCATCACATTGTAATATACTAAAATTCATTTGCTTGCTTGCCAGCTGTTATGTCTGCTTGTTGTCTGCTATGTTATTTGCTACGGGCCTACAGCTTGGACAGCTTCTTGCGGATCTCGACCTCGCGTGCAGAGTAGTACTCGTCCTCCTCGTCGGCGCGTTCGGCCATGAGCTCGCCGTCTTCGGTGAAGCGCAGAGTGTCGGTGATGACCTGCTTGAGCATCTCCTTGCGGATGGCTCCGTACGACGACGACTTGACAAAACGCTCCATCTCGTCGGCGATCTCAAGCGTCTCGGGCATGCCACCCAGCTTGTGAACCATCTTGTTCTCAAAGGCCTCCTTGCCCGAGAAGCGGTGAGCAGTGAGGGCGATCTTCTGGCCAATGACATTGCCGAACTTGACGCTGAAGATGGACATGAACGGAGCCAGCAGGGGAGCACCGAACTCGACCTCGTTCATGCACAGGAAGCCTCTGTCGGGGTTCATAATGCGGAAGTCATGGCACGCGGCAATCATGAAGCCGGCAGCAAAGGCATGGCCATTGATAAACGCGACGGTGGGCCACGGGAACTGCATCACGGCGCGCATGAGGCGGAAGTAGCGGTCGGGGAAGAATCCATCAGTCGCAATGGCCTGCTCGAAGTCAAGACCGTTGGAGAAGAACTTGGGGAACGCCGAGGTGGTGATGAGCACGCCTGGATCGCACTGGGTGCGAATGAACGCGAGAGCCTCGAGGTACGCATCGATGAACTCGACGTTGAAGCGGTTATCGGGTCCGCTCGTGTACTCAAGCAGGTGGTGGTTTCCAAGAGCCGACAGCTTCAGCAGCTGCTTGGGGCCGCCAAGCGGGAAGGTGATAGGGAGTTTGACCATTGTACAGGATAATGGACACAGTTAAGAGCGGTTGCTGTGCTGTTGAAGATTCAGATACCGGTGAATGGACAAGATCCAGATACTATCAGAGAGGACTCAGAGTATTTGGTACAATGCTGTTATTTTAACTTTGCGGGGTGAGGAGTAGTTATAGTTTTCGAGGCGGACTTCCGTCGAGGTTTAGGCGATGAGCACACGGGACCTCGGCAGCGAACAGCCGTACAATCTGGGGAAGGTAAGGGGTACGTTGGCGTGTGCAAGTTGCCGAGGGTTCGCAAGTGTCAAGCAGGTGTCAAGCAGAGGTAAGCAGGTAAAACAGGTGAGACACACATTTACGTTTCAGCACCCGCTAATGCCGGAAGACACTCGGGCCGAGGGTGGGCCGTGCTTGACGTCTAAATTGGGATCAGTGGGCGTTCTAACAAACATAATTTACATTACTTTTTAATCTCATCGGCGGATAGTCGCTTAGTTCTGAGCCTTGATCAGAGCGTTGATGTTCTCCTCACGGTTACCAAGAGCACCACCCTCAATGAAGTGCTTGAACTTGCGGCGAACACCCCAGCCACCCGAGGGGTTGGAGAGCTTGAAGGGCCACAGGAAGTTGGCAGCCTGCTTGAAGTGGGGGCCGACAGTGTAGATCTCGTGGATAAGATCCTCAATGCAGATGATGCCGTACTTGCCGAGCGACTCCTCAATGATGGCGTTGTCGGTGAGAGCAACACGCTGCTTGTTGACCTTTCCGTATCCACGCTTGTACACAAGCTGGCGGACAGACGACAGGTTGGGGTAGCCGAAAGCAATGTAGGGCTCGACAATGCGCAGCAGCTCAGCGGTGGCCTTGGTCAGACGGACAAAGACACCGTTGTTGATCTGGTGCAGACGCAGCAGCTGCAGAACCTTGCGGGGCTTGGGGGCAATCTTGTTGATACCCTTGATGCGGACAACAAACACAAGCTTCTCCTGGGCGGGCACGTAGATGGAACCGTCGGTCTTGGCAGCACGCTTGAGGCGGATCTGCTCACGCTCCTGGTCGCGGTACTCCTTGACGTACTTCTCAGCGCGCTCGAAGATGACCTTGCGCTTCTCCTTGTTGGCGGCCTTCTTGGCAACGGCAGCCTCCTTCTTCTTAGCGGCAACCTCGTCAGAGGTCTTGCGCTTCTTGAGCAGAGTCTCGGGGGGGAACACCTCCTGGTGCGACGGCACGGTAGTCGAGGGAGCCATTTCTGATGTGTGGGTAGAAAGTCTGACGGTTGTACTTTGAATGCAAGGGTGTCTAATGGAAATTTCCAGTGAGTGGTCTGACAGTTACACATGCCGGATTAGGCAGTTTGTGACTGTTGTGGTTTGTCCGCCGCTGGCCCCAACCCTATCGCCGTTATCGGTATCAGATACCCGTGCCGCTATCGGCTATAGTACGTGTTGCGACGCGCGTCGTGCCATCTTGGGCGTGCCCTAACCTGCAAAGGGCCCACCGCAGCGCGCACCCACCAGTACAGCCGATGAACCAGTCAGCTGGTAGATTGTGGCCTACTGTGAGATGCTACAGAACCAAACAACAAAAGATCGTAAAAGCCTCTAAAGTCCAAGGTCAAGGTCCGCTGGATTCGCTAACCCCGCAGGCAGTGCCGCATTGGGCGGGTTCCGCTCTTGTGCATACGTAGATGCAAGGCTGCTAAAAAAAGGTTGCAGCTCAGGCTGGGCATCGGAGATGCGACCGACCCCACGGCGGATCGGCTCGGAGATGAAGAGTTCCGTAGGGCGTTACAGGACTATGAGTGTCTGGAGTGTTTAGTGTAGCGGTAAGCAGACTCGGCAATTGCAGTGACTGGATCACGCTAACAGCCGACCGTTGGACCCGAACCACGGCAGCAAGCAGGCCCAACCAGGCCCAACCAGTGCCAGGGACCTGAGTGCTCTTATCAGCCAGCCATCGGACAGTCCTCGTTGCTGCTCCTGCAACCGCACAGGCTATTCTAGCATTCGATAGCTGTACAGTTCTGTTCCGTGATGTGCTTGTTTTTGTCCTGTCCTATATCTGGTGTTGGGTGGTGCTGCCACTTCCGTTGGCGCTTCTCTGCTGCCTTTCAATCTGCCGGTTTGCCGCCAATCTGCCCGTCACAGACCCCACCTCAATATCCAACTCTTCAGCTCTTTTATCATGGGATATATAAACTACTGTTATCTCCTTCTCTTCTTCTCTTCTCTCGTTCTTCTTCTTCCCTCCCCATCTGTGCCCCGCCCTGGTGCAGGCTAACCCTGGCTGCCCACCCCGACCGCTTGCCCTACCGCTGCACACATACTTTTCGTCTGGTTCATTCAGCCCTTGCTCGCTCGACTCTGCTTGACCTTGAGTGAAGTTTGCCCTGGCCGTTTCCGCGTCTGTCTGCAATTGCCACGGTTCTACTGGTAGCCGCCGCCTCAGCTCTGCCTACCGGTGACCTGTGCCTAGACACGAACTTCTTTTTCGGCGCCTTTTTCTTGGCTCGGGCGCAACTTTTGACGGCTCGATTGCACTCTTGTCTGTCTGCTTCCGCACAGACTCACAGCCTCTTTGGCCTTCCTCAGTGCCATTCTCCGTGCCATTCTCCCCAGTACCACCGTCTATCTCCGACCTTTCTGTCGTTAGCTAGTCGCGTGCCTCTTCTGTCTAGCTCTGGCTCTCGGCTCTGGCTCTCGACTCTGCTCTCTTGGTGACAGCTCTCCTCCACAGGTGGCCAACCCATGATCTGACCTCGTCCTCAGGCTACCTTTCTGCATCTACCCGTCACAGCTCCAGCTCCCTGTTTGTCCTACCGCCTGTGATTCTCGACGCGCGCGCCCTTGTCACTGCCAGTCTCTCTCATGGGGCCTCAGCCTTCATCACACCCTGCGGGGGCAAGAGAGGGGCCTACGCGGCCCCAAAATGCCTACGCCATTGATCCTTCGCTCGGCTCTCCGCCCCAGGCCAAGGCGGTCGCCTCTGATGGCTCTCCCGCCGACTATCACCATCGGCACAGCGCGCGATTGGCCCAACAACAGCAACACCCACAGCACCCGCAGCACCCGCAACAGCGCTACCCCCAGCAGCCTGCCCACCTCCACACAAGCCCCGATCCACCCAGCGACTCGGCCGGTCGCGCTGCTCACTACGCGCAACTCGACATGATGCCCGATTCAGCTCAGTTTGCTGGTCACCAGCACCACCACCACCCGCACCAGCATCCGCAGCACCAGCACTTTGGTACGCGCCCCGAAAACCCCTCGACTCCTCTGCATGCGGGCGCTTCTGCCAGTCACCTCATGGGACTGCCGTCAATGGCCCGCACCGCCTCTCGACACTCGCTGCCTGGCGGCGCGCAGCAAGGATCCGCCGCAGTTGCTGCTGGCATGCCCGAAATGGCTGCTGGCCTCGCTGCAGGCATGCCCGCTGGCCCGTCGTCGGCACCCCAGAGCCGCAAGCGCAAATCGCTCCAGCTGTCTGGCTCCCCTCTTACCTCTGGGCGTCTGCTCGGCGACAGCGACGGCGATCTGAAACGCCTCGCTCACGAGACCATCGAGACGCCCATGGACGACCTCATCAAGGCCATGCGCGAGGACAATGAAGGAGCAGGCACCGAGAAGACGAGACAGCTGTTTGGCATGTCATGGCTGCTGCGCAACTGTGAGCTCCAGGTTGACGCCAACGTGCCACGTAACCGCATCTACGCCCGCTATGTCAGCCTGTGCTCGGATTGCAATCTGAAGCCGCTGAACCCGGCGTCTTTCGGAAAGCTGGTGCGTACGCTTTATCCAAATATCAAAACACGCCGACTCGGCGTGCGCGGCCAGAGCAAGTACCACTACTGTGGAATCAGACTCGTTGGTGAACAGAACAATGCTACGGGTGATACACCCGTTGGCACACCTGGTCGTTTTGGCCAGGCCAGTCCCGACGTGTTCGCCATGCGACCCCCCTACATCACCCCTGGCGACTCGAGTCCTGGGGCTGGAAACTCGTCTTTCATGGGCAGCTACTCCCCCTATGACTCTCCGAACCCCGGCCAGCAGTACTTCAACCAGTCACAGGCGAGCCCACGTGAGCCGTTTACTGCCAAGAAGGAGCGCTCGGCCAACAGTAGCTTCAGCGATTTCGCCAACATCTCGCTGGCCACACAACACCAGGAGTTCGCCATCCCACCTTTAGAGCCGTATCTTGATCTCAACACAGATCGAGATGCTGCCAGTACGCTGTTTGCCCTCTACAAAACGCACTGCCGCTCGCTTATTGAAGCGTTGCGTTTTATGCACGTCAAAAAGTTCCTCGACATTTTGTCTGGCTTTATGGGAGGCATGACCTCACCAGTGCAGCGACTGTTCAAGCAACAGGGTATTAGCGCTTGGGTCTCTGAGGTCGACTGGATTATGTACAAGGAAATGGTGCACCTGCTGAGCCCGTTGTCGCTGCAGGAGATCCCGCTTGAAGTCCAGAACGGCCTCCGATCGTTGTGCCTACACTTGCCTGACCACATCGCCAGTGTCCTTGCCAACATGCCGTCTCAGTTTGTCGCTGCTAGACTTCGCCCCGCCCGTACCTTTGCGCGACTGTTGGCTCGTCTACTGCGTGCCAATGAGTCTGCGTTGAACGCGGGTAAAATCCTTGTCAATGCTGACGAGGTTACCAAAATGCGCCAGGACTGGCTCAAGCACGTGGACGTCAAGGCGGTGGTGGCGCGTGAAGTTCCGTGTGCTGGTCTGCGCGTCGTTGAGATCCTTGAAGAGGGGGTCGTACAGCTTCTGAGCCCGTCTGGCGATCTCCCAGTAGGTCCCAAGGGCAGCCTGTTTGGTATGTCCAAGAGCTTACCCGAGCAATCCGTCGACGGTGAACAGGGTGATAATGACGGTGAGAGAAAACCCTTGAATGGAGGTATGAACGGTTATACTATGTCTGAGGCATCGATTGTCAAGTGGGCCCAGTTCCTGTCGGCTCTACCTGCGCGTTTCCCTAATGTGTCGCCTCGCATGTTCCTGTTGTATATGAGCTCTGTGCTGACGTGCACCCTGCGTGATATAAGCATGGGCGGTGGTGAGGGCTTTGGAGCGTGGTGGGTAGTACGATGCTGGATTGACGACTGGATGGGTTGGACCGCCGAGATGGGCGGGTTCCTTGCCTATGGTGGTCAGGATATGTCCATGGCGCATCCCGACGAGTTTGTCATGGGCACTGTGCCTGATGAGTTTGCAACTATTCGTCTCGCATTCCCTGCCACCACTCGTAATTTCCGCTCCGACTCGTCCTTTGACGGGGTTCTTGATGATGACGAGTCGCACGCACGTAATGGAAACGGCTCGTACGAAGCAGAGGAGTCCTCGAACGGCGGCAGTAAGCAGCCTACAGCACCTAAAGCCAAGACTAGCAATGGAGACCTTCTCCCAAGTGAGGAGCTGGCGTCTGCTCCATCGATGGCTGAAGATCTCATTGCCGGCGGTAGTGACGCTGACGATGGTAAGCTGGCATGAGACAAGAAGTTGTTGCAGACTGCCATATAAACTTGGCATCACTAAAATCTGACAGTAGCTGTTATTGGGGAGAACCCCTCAACTGCATGGTGTATTGTAATATAATATGATCCTGATTTATTTAATTTTATCTGTTGTATATGACACAGCGTAGCAAAAAAATATGATAACCATCCACTGGCAAAAAAGAATGCGTCAGCCCGGAGTCGAACCGGGGGCTCGTCGATGGCAACGACGAATTTTACCGCTAAACCACTAACGCGTTTTCACGATTTTAATTTTTCTGTCGCCGTCTTAGGGAATGCTCGCGTGTTCGCATGCGCCCAAAGTCCAAGGACCATGACATTGACCTAGGTTGGAGCGTACGTCGTTTATTCTACGCCGCCTAGCCTCGCCATTGACCCTACAATGCACACATCTCAGTTGTGCTGCAGCTTCAAGACTCGCACCCGTCGGGCTAGTCGCTTACAGGCTCGCTATGCCGGCGACTCCGTTGCCAAGCTTCTGTAGAACAGCGCAATTGGCTAATCCTGGCTAACGGCAATGATCTACTAGGTTGTGTGACTTTAAGCTGTTTGAGACGGCAGTGAAGGCCCCGGCGGAGCATTCCGAATTGGATCTGACAGACGCGAGTCACAAAAGCAAGTACGGCTAAAAATAGATAGAGTTGAAAAGCGGAGTCGGGCCGACCTCGAGAAATCAAGCCGCGCGAACCTTGTAGAAATGAGTCGTGTTGAAACAAATCTAGATGGATCTCAGTACTAGTATTCCACTCATGGCTGTATTAAAGATATTAGCGTCTCTAGGTACTACAATAATACAAATAAAAAATGGCGCGGCACAGCCAAGCGTCCATAGCACCGGTGCGGTGTCGTTTTACGTTGTAAAGCTGAGGCTTTACAGAATAGCGGCAATGGCGAGGCCAGCCATGACAGACACAGCGCTGATGCCAACGGCGACAGCACCGGACTTAGCAGAGGTCGACGAGGCGGCAGCGCTCGAAGAAGCAGCGCTCGACGAAGCACCAGACCCGCTGGCGCCAGAGGCAGAGGCAGCGCCCGAGGCGTCAGAGGCACCCGAGGTAGAGGCAGAGGCAGAGCTGGCGCCCGAGGTGACAGCAGTGCCCGACGAGTTGGATGCAGCGGAAGCGGCCGAGCTGCTGACGACGACGGATGAGCTGTTGGCAGCGGCCGACGACGAAGCAGCAGCCGACGACGAGACGGCAGCAGAAGACGAGACGGTGAAGTTGTTCTGGATAGAGAAGAAGGGCGAGAAGTTGACGCTGTCAGTGTTGTCCGTCTCCTGGATCTCCAGCGAGTAGTCGTCTCCCGAGGGAATCGACGTGGGCACAACCCACTGGACAGCACCACGGTTGGGCACGTCCTTGGCAATGGTCGCGACGGTGGTGAGATCGTTGGGGTCGCCAGACTTGAGCAGCAGGTTGATGTTGTCACCGCCACCGGCCGAGTTCCATTGAATGACAAACTTGGAGCCGGCGTCGACAACAGTGCCGTTGAGCGGGTTGGAGAAGGCGTTGGCCGAGGCGGCAGCGGCCTGGCCCATCAGAGCCAGCAGAGTGGCAGCAGACACAGTCAGAGAGAACTTCATTTTTGGTCTTTGATTTAACGTGGTAGGTCAACAAATGTACGACTTTTAAAAAAAATGGTAGCTAAAATCGGTCCAGGGGTGGCCCGTCGCACTATTTATACTTTTCTGCTGCGCCGCGGGCCTCTTACGTGACGAGCACTAAATGTCGGGCCCCATGTTGTTTGTTGCACGCTTTGGGACGGACTGTCTTGCCTAATTGGGCGTTATAAGCACATGGGACATGCAGCAGCCGCGGGGGTCTTTTTTCAGGCCGTCTCTAGGGCAGGGGTCCGGCCAGGGGCCCGGCCCCTATGCAGGTAAAGCGGTTTCACCAAAGCGGTTTCACCAGTGCCCCTTTTGAAGGGAGGGGGTAAGAATGAGAGGGGTGGAGCAGGGAGCAGGGGTACTTCAAAGTCGCTGTGTATTTGTACTGCGTATTTTTACTGCGTATTTGTACTGCGTATTTGTACTGCCCGTTTACCGAATCTGGGGTCTCCGTGATGTGTACTGCCGTGCCTGGCTCGACCTTTGGCGGAGATACAGACCAGGGCGTTGACGGCTCCATGCGTGCCATTTGGGCCGTGCTGCACGATACCGGGCCGTGGCCGCTGCTGTGTCACTCGGCGGTGGGGCTACCTGTGAGTACAATCCATGTCTTAGGCACTGCACTGGTAGTGGAACTACGCTGGCGTATCTAGGAAATGGGACTGTCTAGGGGCTGTGACCTGTAAGCTTTCTGGCTTCTGGTGGTCTATGTTTGTTGTTTGCAATGATCTCGTGATGACATGGATTGGGCTCATTCCTGTCACTTGACTGATACCCCCTACATGACGCATGTACATAGACACGGCTAGCTCAGACTCAGATCCACCGTACTCGGGATCCACCGTACTCGATATCCGCCGTATATTCGAGATGAAATCAATATTTACGATATTGGAGGTGGTAAATGTCATAGTCAGCTCTCTTTAGTTGCTTGGTGACAGCTTGTTATGTTAACCTGACTCAGTCCATCAGGCGTACAATGTAGTCTCGAAAATACCCTGCTCAAATGGCTTATACAGCAGATTACTGATATACTGGGTCTACTAGTATACTGTGTTGCCCTTATTTGGTGTATTACATGTTGTGGGTAGCTTGGGTGAATAGTCGTAGTGAAATGCTCTTGTATTCAGCTACCGGTTTTTCTACTATCCTCGGGTCCATGTCGTCCGAGTCTTATACGCGTAGCATATAATTGGCATATGTCCATAGGAAGACGGGAGTCTGATTACGACTTGACCGATACTGAAGAAGCTTTCCAAACGACACACACTTCAATACGACAGCCTAACCACTTATACTAAATTCTGACTCGCCAGCTTTCTCTCCTCCAGTCCAACCACGCGGATCCGCCATCTGTGGGGTACGCGGGGGTACGCGGGCGCTATCGATCCGGAGTCAGGGTAGCACGCATGGATCGTCAGATAAGATGGGTGTATGGCCACACTTGCCTTCCTCCCTCTACGTCTCACTGTAGACGTTAACAGCTCAGGTCCATGAACGCCGTCTACGAGTCCCTCGCCGACAGAGCATACAATATACTACGCAAGAGCGGTCAGCCACGAGTGGTGATTGTCGTGGCCGGCGCGCCGGGGTCCGGCAAGACGACGCTCAGTAGCGAGGTCGCTGCTGTGCTCAACGCTCGCCATCCCGGCGACGTGCCAATGGCCTGTGTCGTCGGCATGGATGGATACCACCTGACACGCGCACAGCTCGATGCCATGCCTGACCCTGCCACGGCCCATGAGAGACGGGGTGCTCCCTTCACGTTTGATGCCGACGGAGTCGTCGACCTCGTCGTCCAGCTGCGCGAATCGGCTCACGGCTCCACAAAACCCATACTAACACCCTCGTTTGACCACAGCATCAAGGATCCTGTTGCCGACGACATTGTCATCCCGCCTCCTCCAACAGCACCCATTGTCTTCCTCGAGGGCCTCTATCTTCTGCTCAAGGACGAACCGTGGAATCGCATCGCAGACCTCGTCGACGACAAGTGGTACATCGAGGTCAGCCCGGCCATTGCACGCCGGCGCGTGGCGCTGCGCCATGTCGCGTCCGGCATCACGCCGACCGTCGAGCTCGGATACGCGCGCGCAGATGGTAACGACGCTGCCAACGGCCTGTACATCGCCCGCAACTCAATTGAGGCTGACATCATCATCCACAGCATAGACGAGCCCACTGAAGGATTTGTCGCATCTACAGAGGCACACCCACTGACTGCCTCGGCCACGGTTGTCTCGTAACGTCATTATTTATTCACTTTCGAAGATCTACTCGCTGTCGAAGAACTCGTCGTCCTCGTACCCCCGCACAAGCGCAGACGTGTACCGCACAAGGTCCCAGCGCGCCCACAACCCGCTGAGAGGCGATGCAGGGTACCAATAATTGACGCTGACACACAGCTCGTCCGGTACCTCGACGATCTCGACCTGGTGGTACCACAGCGCTGGGATGAACAGCGTATCGCCAGGGCCCAGCAGCACCCGGTAAACAGTGGAATGCTCTCTGAAGACACTGTTATATGTCGCGGGATTATTGGGGTCGACTGTAGGGAACAGCACGCGTCGATGGCCTGTTTTGTCCATGCCGTCTACCACCTGTTGCAGCTGTTCTCTACTACAATCGACTGGCAGACTGTGAGACGTACCGTCGACATTCAAGCACAAGCCACCGTCATTACCAGCAGTGTATGTCGCTGGGACAAGGAATTTTTCTGCATTAGCCTGATTTCCGAAGCTCACAAAACTCACCATCCACAGCATATGCATCTCCAGGGGGCATCAATGTGATGCGCTTACACCCGCTCAACTGTACAAACAAATTTTCATAATTGTCTCGTTAGCGTGGTACGGAGAAGGAGGTGGAGCCTACCATTGTGAAGCCGAGATGTTGTTCGACCCGAGCCTATCCATAGATTGACGGCCTCTGCACCATCGGGGTAGAGGTGCGAGATGATGGGTAGTGTGGTTGGAATGACTTTGTCTGCCAGTGATTCGAACTCCTTTGCCAGGTTGCCGTCCTGACTCTGCATGTAGTAGACGTCATTTGGGCCTGGATGCTGCAGCAGGTCAATGAGATCATTTCCTTTCATGTCGAGCACGCGTGGCTGCACAAATGCCAAACCATGTAGCGGCGAGTCGGCGTTTCCATACGGTGTGTGAGCCACCTTGAGGTCGAGCTCTCCAATAGCCTCTCTCAGCTTGCTGGTAGTCACTGGGCTACTGACGACCTTCACATCTTTGTTAGCGTTCCATAAGCATTCCAATAGACACAAGTCCTATAGACAGAAGCATCGCTAATAGGCACAAAGTCCAATATAAAGAACCATCGCGAATTCACAGAAGCCCAATAGACAGTAGCACAATAGACAGAAACCCAATAGACAATTGATAGCATACTTTTGAGCACGACGGGAAAGTTGTCTGCAATCAACTTGGCCATATCTACCGGTACGGCGGCATCGATCTGGGGAACGTCTACAGGATACGATGCGTTCTGTACGTCCATATGACGAAGCAGGCCCCGCTCGAGCCGGGTCCTCAGGTCGGGTCGCCCACTCGCCATGCCAGATCAAGCAGTGTATCAAGAGTGAAGAATAAGAGTGAAGATTAAGAATGGAAGAGTAAATCAGGGGTAGAATCAGTGAGTTAATCTGTGGACTACTTTTCGGGGGCACGGGTTGGTTATAGTGGATCTGAGGTCAATGGCTGTGAAACAGGTTCTGCTTCCATCAGATGCGTGAAACAACAGGATGGACTCACCAGCATCCATCCATAGGCACCACCTCAATGACTAGCTTTTGCCCAGATCAAGCCAAGACTCCGCCGGTTTAGTCCGGCACTGCTCCGAACCGGGGCCAGCCGTGCCCTCCCGCAACCCCCGCTTTTGCATCAGATGCGCTTGTCATTTTACTGCTCACGATATTTACTCAGTGGACAGATCCTCAATCCGCCTGATCCGTGTCTGCGTGGTGATCCTCGAATCGCTATATCTGTGCATTGACTTCTGTTTATTGAACTGCTGCCATGCTTTCGCGAGCAGCCCGATCTGCTCGGCCGGTGCGAACCGCCTACAGCCGACTCGCCTCGACGCTGGCCATTATTGAGCATGCCGGCGCCGTTGCCACGCCTGGATCTTTGAGCGCGTTGACCGCAGCCAAGCAGCTGGCTGGATCCGACGGTGTCACTGCTCTTGTGGCCGGATCGGCTGCTAAGCAGGTGGCCGAGAAGCTCGCTGCCACTGCTGGCGGCAGCCTTGGCAAGATCCTCATTGCCGACAACGCGGCCTACGACAAGGGCCTGCCCGAGAACCTGGCATCGCTGGTTGCCGAGGCCGTGTCCAAGGGAGGTTTCAGCCACGTTGTGTCTGCCGCCTCTGCGTACGGCAAGAACGTGATCCCGCGGACAGCGGCGCTTCTCGACGTGCAGCCCATCACCGACGTCATTGGCATTGAGAGTGAGGACACGTTTGTGCGTCCCATCTACGCGGGCAACGCCATTGCCACGACTAAGTCAAGCGATGGCACAAAACTGCTGACGGTGCGCTCGTCGGCGTTTGCTGCGGCACCCGAGTCGAGCGCAGACGTGCCCATTGAGGCTGCCAGCGACCCCAATGCCCCCCCCATCTCTGAGTGGCTGTCCGAGGAGCTCACCAAGAGTGAGCGCCCCGATCTCGGCACTGCCACGCGGGTCGTGTCGGGTGGTCGCGGCCTCAAGGACAAGGAGAACTTTGACAAGATCATCTTCCCATTTGCTGACTCGCTAGGAGCGGCTGTCGGTGCGTCTCGTGCTGCTGTCGACTCGGGCTTTGCCGACAACTCGCTGCAGGTGGGACAGACCGGAAAGGTCGTTGCTCCCGAGCTCTACGTTGCGGTGGGCATCTCGGGTGCCATTCAGCATCTGGCCGGCATGAAGGATTCTAAGACGATTGTTGCCATCAACAAGGATAGCGAGGCGCCTATTTTCCAAGTCGCCGATATTGGTCTTGTTGCTGACCTGTTCGAGGCCGTCCCCGACCTCACCAACAAGCTCAAGTAGCCTGCCAGTAGACGCACTGTTCTATGCTAATAAGCTAATAGACATTGATCCGCTTACAGACAGTTGTGGATCTCTGAAAATAACATTACTGCGAACTATTACCTAGACTATTATTTCTGCCTAGATTACTATTCCCTACTTAGAATATTACTCCCTGCCTATTACTCCGTGACTACTCCCTGCTATTACGGCTAATTAACTGCCTTGCGGTGATGCCATAACGGGTGAAACGTGCATGCCCCTGAAATATAGCCGTGCCCCTCCAATCACAGCTTGTGCATTACGAGCCATTTTAGAGGTCATTTCATTAACACCTCGTGGACCCCGACCTATCGATCTCGAGGGCACACGGAACCAGTCCTTTTCCTTGTTGCATCTCCACAATGGCATCCGAGTCGTCACCTCTCGTTGGTGCCGACACGAGCCCGCAGCCGTCTAGGGGATCGCCCTACACAAGGTACCTCGCCGACTCGCTCGCCAACGAGGATGATTTGGGCTCCGTCGTGTCTGAGTCGGGCTCGCTCCCGGTTCACCCGCTGACACCGGCAAAACTGCCCGATCACGGACTTCTCCGCCCAGAAGCCCGCTCGTACTGGGCATACTACGTCCCAGCCATGGCTTGGATCACCCAGTACAAGGCAGAGTACTTCTTCGGCGACCTCTGCGCTGGAGCCACCATCGCGTCCTTCCAGATTCCCATCAGCATGAGCTATGCAACTTCATTGGCATACGTTCCTACCGTCTCGGGCCTATACGGCCTCGTTGTGCCGCCGTTAATATACGCCCTGTTTGGTTCAGTACCGCAGATGGTCGTCGGCCCCGAGGGAGCCATTTCCCTCATTGTCGGACAGGCAATGACCCCGTACATCCACAAGGCAGCGGCCATGGCTGAGGGTCAGCTGTCGCCCTCGGAGGTTGCAGGCATCATGTCTGGCGCAGCAGGAGCTGTGCTGCTGAGCGCTGGTCTCCTCCGATTTGGCTTCCTCGACTCGGTGCTGTCCAAAGCGCTGCTCCGCGGCTTCATCTCGGCCGTGGGAATCGTCATGGTCGTCGACCAGCTGCCATCAGAACTGGGCCTCGAGGACCTCATGCACAATATCTCTGACACGCATCCGTCAACCGTCGGGAAGCTGGCCTTCATGATTGAACACTGGCGTGAGGCACACATATTGACATTCCAGGCCGCGGCAGCATCGCTGCTGGCCATCCTAGCACTCCGTGTTGTTAAAAGGAGATATACAGACCGCTTCAAGTGGCTGCACTTTTTCCCCGAGATTTTATTTGTCGTTGTGGCCTCGACCGTGCTGTGCAGCACCCTCGACCTCCACGCCTATGGCCTCAAAATTGTCGGCACAATCACAACCGGCAAGGTTGTCATTGAGTTCCCCATCACACCCTCCAAATGGAAGGACTTTCGATCTACCTTCTCTGCCTCATTCTTCACCGCCGTGCTCGGGTTCTTTGAGTCTACAATTGCAGCAAAGGCGCTGGGAAGCAGGTACGACTACAACATTTCGACAAATCGCGAGCTAGTGGCCCTCGGCGTTGCAAATCTTGCTGGCAGTCTCGTGTGCGCACTGCCGTCCTTTGGTGGCTACGGCCGAAGCAAAGTCAATGCACTGGCCGGCGCCCGAACGCAAATGGCTGGTGTTGTGTTGGCAGGCGTAACGATGCTGAGCATCGCTTACCTGATGCCCTACTTTTACTACCTTCCCAAGTGTGTACTTTCCTCGGTCATCACGGCTGTGGGTATCTCCCTCGTCGAGGAGGCGCCAGCAGATGTCATGTTCTACTGGAAAATCGGTGGCTACGAAGACCTATTTACGCTCTTCCTGACGCTTATTTTTACCATCCTCTGGTCTGTACAGACAGGTATTGCAGTGGGCGTTGGCTTCTCTCTCGTTCGAGTCATTCATCACGCAACGCGACCGCGCATTCAGATCCTGGGACGCATTCCCGGTACTAATATTTTCCACAATGCGGACCAGGACCCAGAATGCCTCGAGACTGTCGAGGGATGCCTTATAGTCAAGATTCCAGAGCCGCTGACGTTTGCCAATACGGGAGACCTTGCCAACCGTCTTCGTCGTCTTGAGTTTTACGGCAGCATGCGCGTGCATCCCGCGTTCCCGCGCTTGCTCGACCAAGGCACGCTACAGTACCTCATCATCGACCTACGTGGTATGACTGAGTGCGATGCAAGTGCTGTATACGTCCTGCACGAGATCATCTCAGGCTACATTAACCGTAACATCACCGTGCTCTTCGCTCGATTTCCCTTTGAGAGAAAGATCCGCAAGATCTTCCGCTCATCTGGAATTAACCGCATGGTTATGGAGCAAAGTCGAGGCAATGCGTTTTTCGACAGCATCGAGGACGCCCTCAGCTACGTTGACAGTGTTTCGAGCCAGCCATAGCCCACAAATGCACACTTTGTGTCGACATCAAATTGACAATGTCGACGCAGTGGATAACCACAATAATGGAACAGTCAGTTAGTGATAATATTGATTTACCAGCTTAAAATAAAAGTGCACCGCCTCTCATTGCGAGTCTATACAATACAGTGGAAGTGACCCCGACCCTTGGCAATGCCCTCCTGGACAATTCGAGCAACCTCATCTGCATCCTTGGTAATTCCAGTGAGGTTCTCGTGACCGGTAGCAGTGACAAGAACATCATCCTCGATACGGACACCACCAACGGGCATGTAGGACTCTAGAAGCTCGGTGTTGATGTACTTCGCAACGGTGGGATCAGACAGCTTCGGTTCAAGAAGGAACGTGTTGAAGTAGATGCCTGGCTCGACTGTGACAACCATGCCAGCGGCCAGTTCACGGCGGATACGCAAGTAACGGAACATGGGGTCAGGATCGTCGTAGTTCGCACGACCACCAGTGTCGTGTGTGTTCATACCAAGCATGTGGCCAAGACCGTGCGGGTAAAATGCAACCGACAGGCGTGACTTGAGAATTTCATCCTCAGTACCGCTGTGGAACAGTCCTAGCTTTAGGAAATGACGGATGAGCAAGCGGTGCGAGAGCTCGTGGAGATCATCCCACTTGACACCTGGAGCAACTCCGGCCATTGTCTGATCCTGCATATCTTTGACGGCATCGTAGATGTTGCGGGCCTCCTTGGTCCAGTGCCCGTTAATGGGGAACACTCTAGTGACGTCAGAGGCATAAACCTGCCACTCAGCACCAGCATCGATGAGAACGAGCTGCTTGTCATCCAGAGGCAGGTCATTACGAGTGTAGTGGAGCGTGCCACAGTTTGTACCCGAGCAGCAGATGCTGTCGTAGGCCTGCTTCTTAGCACCCTGTCGCATCGAGTGGTAGACAAATTCGGCATGAATGTGTCCCTCTGTCTTCTGGATAGGAAGAGCCGACATCACAGCCAGGTGGGAGTTGTCCGTGATCTTAGCTGCCTGACGAAGCAGAGAAATCTCGTACTCGTCCTTGATCATGCGCGATTCGTCGAGCGCTTCCAACAGGAGGTCAGACTGCTGGACAATTGAAAACTCGCCAGTCGGGTCAACAGACAGGATGTGACGCTTGATTGAGCCGGAAGACTGAGAAGTCAGTGCCGTAAACTCCTTGTCCAGAGCATCAGAGTATTTGACCTCGTCCACGTCGTACTTGGCCTGGGCCTCCTCCAACGACATCGGCATGCCGCTCCACATTACGTCGTCAGCATCAATGGGAGGAAGATACAGAGTCAGCTTGTCAGCAGCAATGTCGTAAGTAACGTGTGCACTCTCAACATCGTGAGCTCCTGTGAGGTAGTTGAAGTAGCGGTCCTGGTGGAACGGCAGCGTTTGGTCGCAGTGCGGCAGCAGTACTGGCTTGGTAGAAGCCAGGTAGATGACGGCATTGGTGTAGACGGCCTCGGGAGCCGAAGACTGCTTGGCAAAGGCCCGAAGGTGGCTCGCAGTGCGACGCGCGTGCTCCTTGGCAGGATACTTCTTAGGCAAAGTCATTGTGAGGATGGAGAGATAAGTAGACGAAGCTGAATCTTGCGGTGCCGTTGGGACCTAACCCCATGATGATCTCGGAGAAGCTTCGGAGGGAAAGTGCAAGCGTTCTTGGCAGCGTCGACGATCCGAAAAAACCATCAAAAACTATTAAAAACTTTCAGAACTATCTGTAGATCAGAACGTGCTGGTGGTAATTGTTCACTCATTTAACAATCGCTCGTCTAACAATCACTAGTTTAATTACTACATCTATACTGCCACGTCGAATTTTGAGTCCATTAAATAATCCATTCTATATGAGTATCTATCCTGTACAATTACTCAACGTCAGGAACGGCAACATCGCCGTCAGCGTCCTGGGCGGCACCCTCAGCAGCCTTGGCAGCAGCCTCAGCCTCAGCCTTTTCGCGAGCAGCCTTGTCGGCCTGCATCTTCTCAAAGAGCTTGCGCTGCTTCTCAGCCTCCTGAGCAGCCTGCTTGGCCTGGCGCTCCTCTTCAATCTTGCTCATGTAGCGACCCTTGACGACGTTGCCAATGGAAGCAAGCTCCTCGTACTTGGCAACGTACTGGGCCTTGGAGGCATCGTCACCGTCACCGTAGAGCCACTCCTCAGCAGCATCAGCCAGAGCACGCACCTGTGTCTTCTCCTCATCGCTGGCGAAGTCCTTGTAGACCTCGCCAATCTTTCCACGGATGTCGTAGATGTACTCCTCAAGAGCGTTCTTGCGGTCCTCAGTGTCGGCAACGAGCTTGTCGTCAGCCGTCATCTGGTTCTCGATCTCAATCAGCTGAGCACGAGTGGTCTCGTCAAGACCAGTGTGCGAGTGGACAATACGGAGCTGCTCCTTGACAATCCACTCAAGAACCTTCTTGGTCTTGGGGGTCGAGGCCTCCTCGCCCTCGGCGGGGGTCGAAGCCTCCTCATCGGCGACCTCAACCTCCTCCTGAACGGCAATGTGAGCAGACTCAACAGTGTAGAAGCCCGACGGGTCGTGACGGACCTTGATGCGGACGGTAGCAGTGTCGTTGTCAAGAGCCTTGACGCCCTTGATGTCCCACTTGCCAATCCACGGGTTGGCACCAGCGGGTAGGCTCTCGGGGTGAGTGTAGCGGGCCTCGACGCTGAAGTCCTGAGTGCGCGACAGCGAGATAATGCGGGTCGAGGGGAACCAGCCCCCGGCAGGGAAGGCCTCAAGCTCGTTGGTCTTCTCGCCATCGACCTTGTCCCAGAAGTAAGTGACACCGTAAAGAGCCAGGTCCTGGAACTTGAAGGGGCGGACTCGCACAGTGGGCGAGTGGATAGCGCAGATGAAAGCGGCACCACGGGCAACAGCCTCGTCCTGGTTAAGAGTGAACGACAGGGGCTTGCCGAAAGCCTCAGCCAGCTTCTCCTTGATAGAGGGGACACGCGACGAGCCACCGATGACCTCAACCGAGTCGAGGTCGTCAGCAGTCAGACCAGACGCCTTCAGGGCCTCCTCAATGGGGGCAGAGAGCTTCTCGAGGTAAGGAGCAATGTACTCCTCGAGCTCACTACGGGTCATCGAGGCAGACACATCAATGTCGTTCATCAGCGACTCAATGTTGAAAGGAGCCGAGGAGTTGGCAGACAGAATCTTCTTGAGGCGCTCAGACTGGGTCAGAACACGCGAAAAGGCCTTGGGGTTGGTCTTGATGTCAATCTTGTACTTCTCCTGGAACACCTTGGCGAAGTGGTTGGCGATGGCCAGGTCGAGGTTACGTCCACCAAAGTCCTTGTTGTAGGCAGTACCAAGGATCTTAAGCTCACCCTTCTTGAATGCAGCAATCGACACACTGTACGATGCATGGCCGAAGTCGACAATGGCCACGTGACGGGGCTTGTCCTCGGGAAGGTCGGTCTTGAACACTCCATAACCAACGGCAGCGGCGGTGAGGTCGTTGACGATGCGCACCGGGTTGAGACCAGCAATGACGGCGGCGTCAGCGACAGCACGACGCTGAGTCTCAGTGTACCACACAGGGACGGCAATGACGACGTCGGAAATGGTGGCACCCTTGTTGTCGCGCTCAGTAGTCTGCTTCAGTCGGTTGAAGTACATGGCAGCCAGCTGGACCGAGTTGAAAGTCTTCTGCTCACCCTGGAAGCGAACCTTAACACCAGCAAGACCGTTGACGTCGGTAAGCTCAGAGGTGATGAACTGGCTCTCAGTCTCGAGGTTGGGATCATTCGCGCTGCGACCAAGAATGCGCTTGATCGAGCCAATTGTGTTCTTGAGGTTGGAGATCTCGTTGCTCTTGGCGGCCTCACCGAGGAAACGGTTCTTCTGGCCGAATCCGACCAGCGAAGGGGTGGCTCGGTTAGACACCTCGTTGACGACCACGTCAATGCCACGGTTACGGGCCACGCCAATGACCGAGCTGAAGTTGCCGAAATCCACTCCAAACGGGGTACTCATTTTATAGTAGGATCAAAAGGAAAAGTGAGGATATTTAACAAACCCGTCGAATCCCTTGCTTGATTGATTGGGCTGTGGGCGCTACGATTTTATATGTTTTTCACCCGTCATTTTTTTCGCCGTCACCCGGCTTGGTCCTGGATACCGCCAGAACATTCTAGAGGCGCGGCTGCGAGATGGCGCGGCTGTGCAGCACCAGCTCCAACGGTCATGACCTGGTGCTGACAGGCAGAGAGCATCAAGTAGATTCGCGGATAATGGTCAACAGCGTCTGCCACCCGGGCGATTCCAGTAGCTTGTAAGCGTCCTGAAGCTCATGGCTGATGCACAGGTTCGCCAAGAGCCGTTCTTCATCAGCTGCAAGAATACCCAGTCCCAAAACGTAGACGAGAAGGTGAAAGTCCGAAACGAGACCAACCTGTGTCGACTCATCGCCCTCCGACTTGTCAATCTTCAACTGGGTTGCAATTGCAGAGAAGTCCTGCAACTCACCGACATGCGGTCGGTTCTCAATGGGGAAAACACCCGGCTTGCTGAGGAAGACAGGAGACGGCTTGTCGGGGAAACCGTGTGTCAACGTCACCAAAAGATACTCAACGGGGAATGCTGGCTTGGCGTTCTCCTGTACTGTCAGCTTGTACTCGTTAATGCGCTTGTAGAAAATGTCGGGCACATAGCGCATCTTGGTCGGCTCTTTGATGCGCATCACTGACGGATTCGTGGAGGGCTCAATGAGATCAGCGCTGAGCAATGCTTCAGCATTGGCTGACACTTGGTAACTTGCAATGTCTACCTGACTGTCCACGTTGCCTGAAACCACGCAAGTGACAAACTTCGACGAAAATGCGCCTGAGTCACTCCAGCGGCAAGGAGTTGGGGCCTGGGACTGCAGCTGCGCAGCGAAAGCAATCTCCAGTGACGACAAGAAGTAAGAATCAACGTGTCGCTTGCAAACCACAGAACCGTCGCCGTTGCCAGCATCTAGTAGGTCTGTATAAATGACACCCACGCGCTGAAGGCCACAGAGAGCAGCTGCCTTATCAACAAGAGGCTCCTCAGGCCAAGGAAGTGTCAACTTGACACCATCGATTTCATCCTCCTGGGGTGGTTCAAAGATTGCTTCCACAACGGCCTTCACTCCTAGAGGTACCTCAGTGTATGGCTCGTACTTGCCGTACAAGTAGCCGATGCGCTGAGCTCCAGTCTGACGCCACAACTGAATGAAGCAGTCAACAATAGATGAATCAGCGAACTCAACGTGGTCCACCATACGGAAAGGCTGCTGTTGGAGCGTGATAGCAGAAGGCTGACACTTGGAGCAAATGCCCTGAGGCCACGGCGCATGGCCCGAGGGGCATTTCTTACGAACTCCAAAGAAAGGCTCGGCGATGGGTGACATATAAGACGAGCCTGAAGACGCTGTAGATGCAGTAGAGGAGGCCGACTTGTTCGAATTGGCGTTGAGCTTCTTGAGATACGCATGGAACGACAAGTGCTTGATTTTGTGCTCATCCTGGTAACCTTGGTCGAATGGCTCAAGTGGCATGCAATAGTCACACATTCCCTTCTCTCCATGTCGGCACATTTTAGGGTCTCTGGGGCGTTTGATCTTGCCATCCTGCTTATCGAGCAAGTCATCTATAGGGAGTTGCTTGACTGAGTTGAAGATTTCCGCAGCAGTGGATCCGCTAATGGCAGAACCAGTGGACGATGCAGATGTCGAAGCCGATACCTTTGAAGACCCTGCAGTGGACGAAGCATCCATTACGGTGCCACCATCATCTTGCGGTGTCGAGGTTGCTGGGTAGCTCAGAAACAGCATATCTCCATGGCTGAGTTAGAAAGATGTAACCGTTCATAGAATCCACTTACCTCAGTCCGAGATCCTCAATTGTGCGGTCAAGCGCGCCTGTGACGGGCTCACCCTTCTGTGACGGTTGTTGCGATACGGAGATCTCGCTGATATGGGGAAGCTTCGCCACCTGTGTTAGAATCGTTCAAACGTCGGAGAAGAAAGTAGGCAGCAATTGGTCCGGAGAAGCTGTCGACTGACGGAGTAGCTTTTCAGCTCCCTTCCATTGAACGCCCTTAGTTCACTTACTTGTTGAAGAGCACTGCCGAACCTCGTATGGGGCTCGACATTGACTCTGAATAAGCCATCTCGTGTTCGGAATCGGATAATCTGAGTTAGCAGTGCAAGGAGACAAGAGTCACAAGGCGTACCATCTTCGGCAATATAATGCAGCCACAGTAATAATACAGAGTCCCGCAACAGAATTCCGGTGTTGTTCACTACGAAGAAGTGTATCTTGGTGGATTGGAAATCAGGGGGAATACAACATAGGGTATGGGTATATACGTTTGGCGTGTGTGTGAAATTGAATCCTGTCATCTCCAGCTTTCAAACCTACGGTCCACATAGCGTGCAAAATGTCCCAGCAAATATCGGTTTTGACGCCGATACTATACATTGCGGTTCTTCTTACCGCAATGGCAGTGTTCTCGTCCGTATATCGTCGCCGCAAGCTGAGTAAGTTCACTTCATCGTCCGCCTTAGGTGGTTTCTAACTGCAGCGACCATGTCGAAGCTCCAGCCATGGTATCCCGAAAACTTCCCGCGCGAGCTCTACTACTCGCTAAAAGAGGCCACAGAGACTCAGAAGGTTCCCGACAATATCATCCGTGCTGCCATTATTAAATGGGCCGCAGAGGACATTCGCCAGCTCATCAAGATGCGTGACAGCAAAGCAGTCCTGACGACCTTGCACCAGCGAGGGTCTGTAGGCGACGAGCTGTGGAAGCGGTACACGACGTCAGAACGTCTCCTTGAGCTTGAAATCGGAGAGATCACGCAGGAAGCCAACAAAATCCACCCCAACTGGGCCCAAGAGCTACTGGCCACGGCGGGCGAGGTGGCCCAGAATGAAGCACTGCGCAAGCGTATTGCCGAGTTCCCGTCTCAGCAGGCTGAGTACCGTGAGACTTACGAGGCTCTCCACAAGTCAAGCATCAAGGAACTGTCGAAATAGAGCGGAGGAGTGAAGAATGAGTCGTGAAGAGAAGGCGTAAAGAGAAGGCGCGTTGATGCCAAGCTTGTATCGAGCAACAACGCTGATAATGATCGTGAAGACTCGACCGGGGCGACTTAGAGTCGTGTTTGGTTTCACGGCTGCTTCATGTTCGCAAAAGGCTAGCCAGTGCTAGCAAGTCAGATAGACTATAATATAGTCATACAGTAGACGATTACAACCGCACCAGGTTTTCGAGGGGAGTCAACGTACAACCTAGGATATATCCAACACTCTCCAGTTATTGGAATGTTTCTTGAATACATCTGGATCCGTTTGTGGTCGTTATACCAGAGATCTTGGATGCACCAGCACAGCGACTTCACATATTTGCTCCACATGGAATCTTCGCCACAGTTGCACGCTGTACCAGTAGAATGTAAGCTAAGCCCTGTTTGAATGAGCCCGGATAGTCCAGCATTCGCCCTTGTGTGCACCGAATTTAACGAGTTTCTTCGAAGTTCGCGGTATACTTCACGATTGTCGTGGTCAACCCCTATGTACAGCCAGAGGTCGAGGATTGCAGTATCAGTGACAATTTGGCCGAGCTGGTCTAAGGCGTTCGACTCAAGTGTAACAGCTTTCGCTGCTAAAAAGCGTGCTTTCGAATCTCGTAAGAGGCGTGGGTTCGAATCCCACAGTTGTCATCATTTTTTTTGTTCCTGCACGTGGATCTCCATTTGTCAATTGCCGAAACATAACTGTGCGTTGATCTTTTTCCGATGGTGTATACGACGGTGACTGTGCTGAGGGAGCCTCCTTCTGACAGAGACTACACTCTGCTCTCAGAGCATCAGTCGTACACACCAGCCAGCTTTGCTCTCGAGGAATCACCCGTGCTGTACTTCAAATCGGCCAACGCAGTGATCCAGTCATCACAGCCGCTACCTCATGTTGGCGCACCCGACAAGCTCTTGGCCGATGTCTACGTGTCATCTGCGTATGTTACTCACGTTGATAAAAAGCCATGCTAACTTAGTGATGTTTCGTTCTGGTTCTCGGACTTTTCCGTGGGCTTGTCCGTGCCGTACCCGAGTATAACTCTACATGCCATTCAGAGCAGCTTCGGCTCCGTCTATCTTCAAATCGAGTCTCCAGGGCTAGTCGAATCTGTGGATGGTGAAGACTCTCTCGTTGAGCTGACGTTTGATCTAACCGACAAACTCGAGGTGCAACCACTATACAATGCTCTCAGCGAGTGCTCATCGTTGCATCCCGACGTCGATTCGGACGAGGATGAGGATGAGAATGGCGCTGGGTTTGACATTGATGACAATGGCTGGATTACGAGTGACAGTCTCCAAACAGGACAGGGTGACGATGAAGTGGCCATTGACTCGGAGCCTGGCGACGGACCGACCCCAGCTGGTCTCGAGGTGGAGGTAGACGCCGCTGTTGCAGCTGGCCAAAGGCGTGCACGCGACGACGCTGAGCCAGAGGACGAGACAAAATGGAGACGAGTGGCCGGAGACGAGCAGTAAACGATTGACTGGTGACGAACCGTAACACGACTGATTGGAGACGAACAGTAAAACAAACTGCTGGCTGCCAGCTTAAACTAGTGAACGTAAGAGCATTCGCAGAGTTATCCATGTATTATACGCTACAATAAGATAGGCTTGCCTAGATGTGGAACGCGTAGGTACATCCACATCTTATAAGGCCAAAGAAAAAATTAGCTGTCTTGAGACAGAATGTCATAAGTCGTAAGGTCGTGAGGGAATTAGTAGAAAAGAATTAGTAGAAGGAGCCAATAATCTCCAGTTCCAGGTCATAAGGGTGTTGTCCGGCATCAATCGACTGGTGCTTGTCGCCATAGACGGGCGGGCCAACGCTTGAGAAGTCTTTGAAGTACTCTTGGATTGCGGCCGGATAGCTGTTCACGCTGTGGTAGAACTCGCGAGAATCACTGTCGGTTGAGGAGGACGAGGTCAACGAGCCTTTGGATCTGGATCCAAAGCTTACTGACAAGACGTCCGCGGGCAGCGTCTCAAAGTAGTTTTTGTCACCGAACTCGGCTGGCGTGGACGCAAAATCAACGAAGACGTCAGCGAAGGTTAATGCTTCCGGAGATGGCAAGACAAGTTCAGGCTTGGTTCGCGACACGTTATCAAACGAGTCAAAGTTGTAGCCATCTGTAGTCACGGCCTCTCCATAGACGACCTCAACCGACTCGTCGAGCTCGGCAGATCTCCGGGGCCGCCCAACATCTGCCACGACAACACGCTCTACACTGTAGATGTGCGTTGAGATTTCGGGTGTCGATGCAAGCGTAGACGCGAGAGTGGGGCTCTCGAGGTCCACCAGCTCTGGCAGTTTTACAGGCTTAGAGTCTGATGCTGCCGATGGGTGATCCCATGAAGTAGACGCCGAGGCTGGAGACGTTGAGAACAGTGAGTGCTCGGTGGCAGGACTCGGTTGATCCGAGGGAGAAGAGTGAGCGACGAACGGAAAATTTTCTTGGTCAGGAGTGACGAGAGGGCTTGATCTTGTTGATCGAGCGCGGGTGGCTGTTGACCCGAAATGGGTCTGCTCCGGAGTGACAAACGGGCTTGCGATCGGCTCCAGGGGTGCCATTCGTGACACGGCCACGGGTTTTGGCGTACTATGCCGCGGGATAGGCGTGTGGCTTGGTGTAACTTCTGACGACGACTCGGCGACGTCGATGCTGAACGACTCGTCAGGATTGCCGTCGTGGTCTAGTACTGCCATTGGTATTGAGTCCATGGAGGAGGTCTGGGCCATGCCGCTTCGGCGGATGCTCGGCGACGAAAGGCTCGGCCGACGAAGAGAAGCCATTGCTTCATCTGGCGGCCGGTCGCTGAGGAAGTTGGTAGCACCGATGTTGTCCGAGTGGCTCGAATGTGAACTGTGGCTGGCATCATCATGGCGCAAATTGCGAGTGCTGCTGAGGCGCGACTTGAAGCTGCGGGTCGGCGTAGGACTGACCGAGGGGGATGGAGCGTCTAGGTACAGCTCGTGAGGGTCAGCTTCGAGGTGACGGATTTGAGATGACCCGTGAACAGGTACGACTGCCGGGGCAGCGAGGTTCGCGACGTCGTCTTCCGACACATGACGAATATCGCCGGCATGGGACCAGAAGCCCGAGGAGCGTCGTGAACTGGAGCGCACAGAGACCCTTGAGCTGTAGACCTTTGAGGTGTAGGTGTGCGGGATATGGCGCGTCAGTTCCGGGACCTTGACGAGGTCGAGACGCGTCGGATCCAAGTATTGGGGAGGTGTCAGCGAGACCTTTTGAGCGGCCTCGATGTCCACAGACTTTGGCGCCAAGGAAGCGAGGGCTCGAGTGCGGGCGCGAGTGAAAACGACAACGGCAGTTGCCACGACAGCAGCGAGGACGGCGACGAGGCATATAATGACGATGATGGCGATCCGCAGCGGAACATAGTTCCACCACGCGGGTGCCGAGCTAGCAGTAGCCATTTGCAAATGTATACTGTTGTTCAGTGGAGGATAGCAGTCATGAAGCAGTTACAGCGACGGGAACGGGAGGAAAACGGGAAGAAAAAGCTGTCGCGGATGCAGGTTGCTCATATACCGGCACGGACAGGCGTCGCAGCAGCACTAGTGCAGGCCCGGGGTCTTTACGTCCCATTTGCCTGGCATCCCAGCGGCAGACTACCTCAACGTGCATATCTGTGCCTGACAGGCGGATTGTGGGGCTGAGTTAGGCAAGTGATTGACGCGCTTGTACGCATTGGAAGCTCGATATGTCAAGATCTGCCAGAGCAAGGCTGACCGTAAACAACAGCCATCGAGCCACCCAAACTACACAAGATTGACGGTAAACCACAAGACAAGTCAACATTTGACCCCGTTTCAACGCCTCTTGTCGAGCCAACTACTCATCGTTGCGCGTCCCGATCTTGCACGACGCGGGTGTTCGGATTGGGTTCGTGGCGTCCGCTACCACTGTGCTTGCACAATGGAATGTACCAATCGGTAGCAAAAAGCAATCGCCACGAAGCGGACTTGGACCCAGCGAAGAGTGAGACACCAGCAGTGAATCGGACCCGCCAAGGGCCCAATAGAGCCAATGACCACAGTGATGGGTCTAGCTCGCCGTATCTGTGCGTGCCTGTGCCGCGGTAAGCAGCAGTCCCATTGGTCCCACTTTACGGCATGGAAGTAGAGGTGGAAGATGCTCTGCCCAGGTCCGAGCGGGACGTTGCGCATGAAAAAGCAACGGCAACCTAGATGGCAAATACCGCCCGCCAAAATCTCCACAAACGGAACCTAAATTCTCACGCGTTGATTCGGTCGCGCCAACAGCCGGCCACTCGCGCAGTCGTGCCGTCTGCCTGCCGTCTGCCTGCCAGTCCACCCGCCATTGTGCCTGCCATTGTGCTTACATCGGCTATCCTCCACACGATGCTCAATCTCATTGTTGTTGACGGTGATCTTAAAAGCTGCTGATCCCGACGATCACAGCTGACCGTAAGTAAACATCCCTCGGGCGACGGGTGGGTAAATACGCACAGCAGAAATATTGCTAGGGTCGCGGCACCCGTTCACCCCCCAGTCCACCACAGCTGCAGATCACTCTGTGCCTCGGCAGTTCGCAGTTCATGCCCATTCAAAACTTCAGTGAGCAGTACCCTCAATGACTGAAATACCCTCAACGACCTCAATGACTACAATTGTAATAGATAATATTGCGTCCAGGCTTCAAGCCTTCAGCTCCCTCAATACCTATGCCTACGCAATGCCTACGTTCCTCCTCAACGCCATGACTGGATAATACATCATGCTATACACACTATCACCGTAAACTCAGCCGGCGCGCCAGCTGCTGAATGTGAACGTCCTGGTCGGCCTCGCGCATGGCCCGCGATAGGGCCTCCTTGCGCTGCTTCTCGTCGCTCTGGGCCTTTTCGTCAGCCGTCGGCGGCAGCTGCTCGTTGATGAGATCAACCTGCCGCGCCTCGTCAAACGTCGTGATGGCCTTGCGAATGCCCTCAGCTCCTAGCATCAGCGTGCCTGTCGGCAACTTCGTGCCCGTCACTGCCTTGAACTCGTTGACACTCTCAGACTCTTGACGCAGAACCTGGAACATCCGCGACAACCGTCCAATGGCAATGATCTTGTTCTTGAACCGGTCGCGGCGTGGCTCGTCCATGTTGCCGTCAGCATCGGGCAGCTCCTCGCCGTCATCCGCATCCATCTCGTCTTCCTCATAGACTGGAGGAACGCCTCCGGACGTGCGAGCTGGCCGGGGTGACCGCGGCGGCGTAGTGCCGCTACGACGGCTAGGTGGAGTGCCGGGCGCGCCAGCAGTGCTTCCAATAAACTGCTCCGTGTCCTCCTCGAGCTCCTCCTTTGTGCAAATATTCAAAATAGAAATGAGCATATCCGTGATCTTCTCACCCACAAATGGCAACGACCAAGTGAAAATGTCCATGAAGTTGGGCAGCCAGTAAGGGTGTGGTGATGCCTTGAATTGACGGATGTTGAGCACATTGTTCTCGTACTTGACGACCGCAGCCTTGTTGTTGTAGGCATCAAGGTAGTTGGGGGCCGAGAAAATCGTCATCACCGACGGGAACCCCGTCGACTTGGCCTCCTGGTACGCCCGGTATCCTGCATCCTGTGCCTCGTGCGCTCGGATCACCGACAGCAGGTTGTTGCGCGTCAGGAACGCACACGCAGCCGTGTAAGTGTAGAAGTACGAGCAGCCGCGTACATTGTTGTGCACAAAGCTACGGGCATTGGAAGATCCCAGATCATCCTCCTCGCCAAAATCCTCAATCGGATCTGCCCACAGCAGATCGCACATGAGTCCGTGCGTGGGTGGCTCGCGGAATCGGTCCAGGTTACGCACGTCATCGAGGGTGTGAAGCTCTGGAGACAGACCGCCGTGCACGCAGAAGAACTGCTTGTTGACCACGGCGGCTAGAGGCAGAGTACAAAACGACATCATACAAGTGTCATAGACCTTGAGGCTGTACTTGTACTTGCACTCGAGCTTGAAAGTGAAGTAGTCTGTCAAATGCCTGCACTCGTGGTTGCCACGAAGGAAAAACACAGAGTCGGGGTACCACAGCTTGAGAGACCACAAGTAGAGGACACATTCAATGGAGAAGTATCCACGGTCGACATAGTCGCCCAGAAACAGGTACTTTGTGTCGCCGGGCTCTCCTCCCACCTCAAACAGCTTCATCAGGTCATAGTACTGGCCGTGGATATCTCCGCACATTGTCACTGGCGGATCAATCTCGAGAAGAGTCGGCTCGGCCATGATGAGTTTGGTGGCCTCATTGATGATGTAGGTGGCCTGTCTCTCGCTCAACCGGCCCTCGCGAAACAAATGGTCCTTGAGAAACTTGAGGTTGGGCTTCTTCGGCTCCGTGCCTGCCACGAACAGCTCTTCGTCGGTGGGGATTCCCGCTGGCGGAGCGGGGACTGTCTTGACAGCTCGTTCACGTGTCGACAAAATCTTTCCGTCCTCTCCCTGGTGTACCGTGATGTCCACCTTCGGCAGCGGGCGCTTCTCCTGGAAGGCGCGAATGGCCCGCTCAATCTTGTGATTGCCTGGATCCATTGTAGGTCAAGCAAATGTGCTAATATCGTCTTCCAATACTGTTAGGGGATAGCTGATTCGTCTTTGTCTGTTGTCCTTGTTTGGTGCTGTCCTTTTTGGTGTGTTAGCTCACAGCTCCCCCTATAGCCCGCAATGTCCTATCGATCTAAAGCTAATTAGCAGCTGAGGTTCTAGGGTCAAACCCTAGCCCGGAATACCGCAACCTGCTAACTCGGCCCTCCGACGCACAGTTGATTAGCAGGACATCTGTAAACCAGTAAAGTCAACGTTTGTCGCTCCTATCAGTTGGGTGTAGTCTAGCCAGTATTAGTGATTTCGTTATACTGCATTAATAACACAATTGAAGAGCTACCGTGAAAGTGAACAGCCTGGGTGAACAGCTACTAGAAGGGCCCACAAGTAACAGCAGCTTTTACGGTAATTAAGAAACGCTTGATTCAACGTACTCCTAATTCACCAA
This sequence comes from Sugiyamaella valdiviana, assembly GCA_030570555.1. NCBI lineage: Eukaryota > Fungi > Ascomycota > Dipodascomycetes > Dipodascales > Trichomonascaceae > Sugiyamaella > Sugiyamaella valdiviana. The sequence goes on from JAJLWF010000001.1 coordinate 1,423,016, forward strand.
TTGCTGCAAATAGTCATCCTCCCTCTCGGCTCGGCTCCCTCTTCTGCTTCCCTTCTGCTACCCCCTGCTTCCCCATACTACACATGAAGCTCGGCCAGCCGTGTCATGCAGGGACCTAAAAAAATTCGATTCGAGTACTTAGGCAGCCTGGTATAAACAGCAACCTCATCTCTATACTTTCTCTTGTCTACAATCATGACTGAGCCCTTTGCGACGGTTGAGGTCACCAATGCCGCCAACCTTGTGTTGGCAGACAATATCCAGTGGAAGAGATTCGAGCTCGGAGCCTGCATGGCCATCTACAAATGGGACAACCTCGAGACAGCTGTGGAGAACCAGTGGGGAGGAGCTGATAGCGGAGACAAGCGAGACTGGATGATTGGCAGTGTTGTCGAACTTTTTGAGTCTAACACGTACGTCGACTCCAACGACATCGAAGACCGTCTGCTGGGGATCATGGAGGATGAGTTTGGTGCTGTCATCGAGGACGACAGCGCTCTGCCCGTTGCTGTGCAGGTGATTCAGATTTACAAGGAGTGCTCAGAGGGAAACTTCGCCACTGTCGACGCTCTCTACAGTGCTTACCAGCAAAAAGAGGAGGCCAAGAAGGCCTCTGGATACAAACCACCTGCTATCAAACTTCAGACTGCTACCGGTGAGGAGGACCTTAGTGACGATGACGATGCCGAGGACGAGGTGGACGAGGAGGGCGACAGTGAGATGCAAATGGATGTAGAGTCCTCGGAACCTGCTGGACCTGTAATTGACGAGGACGGTTTTGAGCTCGTCCAGAAAAAGGGCAGCCGCCGACGATGAACTTAGATACGAATAATGATGCATTACTAGCTACAGAGCTATTCCTCCTGTCACAACCACCAACAAATTAACCATAGGCACTGTGCCAATTCGGTTGTAGACATGAGTTTTAGACGAGGGCACAGAGTTTTGGATCAGCGATTTTTAGTTTCCCTATTGGTCGCTGCTGTTGCGGGTGCTGCTGCCATTTCGGGAGCCAGCAAGCTTTCCAAATTGCTGGATCATTGAATCAGCGACAGCATCCACCGCTCCCTTGGGATGCAGCAGTGATGGGCCCTTTGCGGCAGTCTGCTGGACGCGGAACAACTTGACGTAAGTACCGTTCCACACCCCGACGTTTGAGATACGTGAAGGCACGACAAGACTCGTCGCATCATTCACAACAGTGCCCAGCATCTGTCTCTCATTCTGATAGATACTACCCCATAGGATGCTCTCATACCACCCTAGTGAATTACTGCTCCAGCTGAATCTGATAGGCTCAAATCCCACTGGCTCATTCGAGGCTGGGTCGAGATCAACACCTGGAACCGAGGCAATATTTCCAATGCTTTCAATGACAACATGTGGTTGCAGCTTGGAGTCAGTAGGCTGCTCAGATGTGCTGTTGCTGGTGAAGTACTGCGAATATGGGATGCTCGCCTTGAGATGCTCCAGAATTTGCACTATCGGGTTCACCACCGAGTGTAGTGTGGTAGCAGTTGAAACCAAGCCGTTGTCAGGCTTTGCCGGCGGCTGCGAGTCATTCCGCCCAGTGGGCTGCTTCCCCTTGGCTTTGGCAGAGAGACTAGACTCGCTCTCCTCTTTTTCATCATCGTGGATGATAAAGACAGAGTCTGTCCCAGCTACCTTGACAAGGATATCATCGAATGACTTGAACTTCATATCGTTACGCAACATCACGAATAGAAGGTTGCGATTACTGCGGAAGTTGTGCTTTATCATGAGAAGCATCGCACTGGCGAGTTTGTTCAGCAGAAGAAGCGCAGGGGGTACCTGCTTCGCAGTGCCAGTTTGCAGTGTACTGGAGCACGACGCCGAAAGAACTCCAAAAAGTTGAACAAGATTAGACGCCGCTGTGTAGGAAATTTGGGAAACGTAAGGCGATACGTTATAGATGATTTCAATGAGTGTTGCGACAAGGTTCCCCATTGCATCGCTGAGAGTGTTGATGGTCTGCGTGAGCTGGATAATTAGATAGTCAGCATATGAGCCGTTGAAGTACGACAACTTCAGGTTGGCAGGAAGGTTTTTCTGGCCTTCGAATCGCTTTCCCAGTGAGGCCGAGAACTGCGCATCACTGGTTAAGTGGAGTAGAGTATATGCACACAGTCTCACAAAGCTTTCTTTAGACAGATCGCTGTGCTTCTCGTGGATGTAGATCAGTAACAGTACCTCGAAATCATGCGCACAGTTGGATGAGATCAGGTATGCCTTGAACTTCCGGTTGCATTGGCACAGTTCCCAGAACAGCATAGTCAGCTCCGTGACCCAGGGGATCTCGGCTTGGCTGCCAGGAAGGTATGATGCCGATGCCTGGATGGGTTGGGACATGAGTTTAACCATGGCGTCCGCAATGAACTGGATGTCTTGGAGACGATGGATTTTGGACATGTAGTGCCGATACCAATTGGTAACCTGAGATTCACTCTCTGGTACGGGGTACACCAGCAGCACCACGAGAAATTGGAGGGAATGGATGACGAGCTGGCGGTTTCTGTCGATGATCAGAACGTGATCATAAGGAACTTTCCAGCCTGGGCTGTACTTGAGCGTGGTGTTGAGCAGAGAGCAGAGAACGGCCATGCTGAGCCGTTTGTCTGGCTTCGTCACCATGTAAGTGAGGTATTGTGACCCGCTCACCGCTACAGTCGAGAGGGGTTTGTACATGCAGTCTGACGCCAGCGTCAACAGGAACCGCAGGACTTCGACCCTGTTTGATTGGACATCGTGTGAGATTGCTAGTGGCGTCGTACAGCCGACGCCTGTTTCCCAAATGGCGTAGGACCGGGGATCATTAGGCGGACCTGTCACGTCAGTCTGGCTTTGCGACGGTGATTTCGAGGGACCTGGGACAGTGAATCCGGCACAGAACAACAGGTCGAGGCCGAGATCAATCAACTCTTCGGCTAAGGGGCGCGTTTCGACGAACTCGTCGGGGCCCGTACCTTCGGTAGGGGTTCGCTGGCGAGTACGTCTCTTGCTCCAGAAGAACCGGGATTCCCAGGTTCTCCAGTCCGAGTCGTCCCGCTCGTAGACAAATGGCAGTATACGAGTCAGCAGACGGAGGCAGTTGAGCAGTTCGTTCGCAGGCGCCCGCTCTGGATGCGGGAAGGAGGCGTTGCGCCAGAGATAGACGAGGCGAGAACTGACAGCAAGAATGAGTGCCTCGAGGTTCTCAGGGTGCGTGTCGCGAGTCCGTCGAATGTCTGATGCTGTGAGTATTGTAAACACGTCATTGGCCAAGCTGGGCTGTTCCCAGAACTGAGTTAGCGAGTTCAACAACCCCACAGGTACTCACCTTAATCCAGTAGGGGTCGTCGGCAGGAATATCTGCCACCTCAAACAACCGGAAGATGTGCGATTTGAACTGCAACTTCGAGTCCGTGGCACCCATGTTGTACGTAAGAGGTATAGAGACCCGAGACGTCTAAGTTTTAGGAGTCACAGCAGATGTTGTACAGCTAGACGAATAGTGGGCTCGAGATCTGGAAGCTATGCATGAATTAGGGCTTGACGCACAGGATAAGCCTTGCTGGTATAAGCTGAGAGGAGCACCAACAGCGTCTATTTAAGATGCGATCAACTAATAAATTCACAGCTGTATAGCTGGGGTTCAAAGTAAACAGCTGCGTCCTTCAAAAGCGCGCAATTCCTTTATTGCCTTCGTACACGTCATCTGGAGATGGTGCAAAAAAATGACGACACCAGCAGGACTCGAACCTGCGCGGGAGATCCCAAAAGATTTCTAATCTTTCGCCTTAACCACTCGGCCATAGTGCCTTTGATAGCTTTGTTATGAGTGATGACATCTTTGTTGGACACCATTACTAGTCTTTTAGGCACACTGGTACTCGATTAACCGACATGGTCAGACATTCAGGGGAACTTTTTATCTCGACACAGCATGCTCGGGCAAGCGTCCCGTATACGAGTGCCGTGGAGGACCCTTCTACTGGGCTGTCCACGGCGTTATGCGTCTAAGTCGACTCGCCAGCTGCCAGACAGGCTCACGACAATTCCAAAATGTATGATGACGCTGACTTCTGACTACTCTAATACAGTTGAATTCGATCGGCCCACTGCTAGTGTGGCAGATATCGAGCGTGGACTGAAAAGCTCGGAGGTGACTCTCACCGGATGGATCGATCGTAAGCCCAAGAAACTGTCGAAGGGCCTCGTTTTTGGCCGTCTTCGCGATCACAATGGCGACGTCATCCAGCTCGTCGACCGCAATGAACCCCCTCTGATTCGTGCCTTGAAGGCCGAGAGCTCAGTCGTAGTGACTGGAACTACTGAAGTGACCGAGGCTGGCTCTACAGACCTGGTCGTGAGTGCCGTTTCAGTCCTGAACGAATCGAGCATCGTTGGAGCTCATCTCACTTCTGGCACTAAAGATTGGCCGCCAGAATACCGCTATCTCCAACTTCGACAGCCTCAATTCCAGCAGACACTACGCCGCCGTGCTAAATTTTTGAGCGCGTGCCGAATCACTTTGGAGCGACTTGGATTCACCGAGGTAGAGACCCCTCTGCTGTTCAAGTCTACTCCCGAGGGTGCCAGTGAATTCCTCGTGCCGACACGCAAGAAGAACTACATGTACGCGCTTCCACAGAGTCCTCAGCAGTATAAGCAATTGCTAATGGCGTCGGGTGTTCACCGATACTATCAAATTGCAAAGTGTTTTCGAGACGAGGATTTGAGAGCGGATAGACAGCCTGAGTTCACGCAGCTTGACCTGGAAATGAGTTTTGCCAATGGCCGAGATGTAAGGGCCGTTGTCGAGCAGGTAACCAAGGATGTTTTTGCCGCTGCATGCAGTGATTCGTCTCCTGGCAATCTTCACACCCTGGAAAGTCTCCACGGAGTTGTACCGGCCAAATCTGTCGCATTCCACCATTTGACGTACCAGGAGGCCCTGTCGAGATATGGTGTAGATAAACCCGACTTACGATCTTCCATTGAGATTTTGGATCTATCCGAGTACGCATCAGCAACAGAAAAGAGCCATTTTTCTGTCTTAGAGGCGATCGTACTTCGAGATGCGGCATCTAAGACCGAAGGTCTCTCCCTTACTGAGGTAGTAGAGAGCCTTTCAGATGCCAAAAAATACAAGGGCCGCTGTCCTCGAGTGTATGCCGTACAAAATCGCGGCGATGCTGAGGAAATTGTTGACAAACTATCTAACATCTCAGAGATCCGTGATAAAAGAGGCATTCAAGATCGACTTGACCTCCAACCGGCGGATATTGTGGCGTTTTCAAGTCGACAGAGACTATCCTATGAGAATCCTACTCCTCTGGGGCGTCTTCGTCAGTTGGCTATTGAACTTTTCCCGAATGAGTATCGCCGACTGAAGGTGGATGGATCTTCATTCTCGTCGACTGGCGATTTTGTCGCTTGTTGGGTAACGGACTTCCCTCTCTTCAACCCTGTCGAGGTCACAGCTGAGGGCGACGCGTTTCCTTCCTATGACCACGAGTCTCTAGTGGCCACGCACCATCCATTCACAATGGTTCATTTGGAGGACTACGATCTGCTTGGTACAGACCCACTCAGAGCCCGTGGACAGCACTACGATCTAGTCATCAATGGCGTAGAGGTTGGTGGTGGCAGTACACGTGTCCACGACGTGAACCTACAGAGATACATATTTGAGGAGGTTCTGAGGATTGACAAGTCTGAGGCACTGTTCGGCCACCTTCTCGAAGCTTTCGCCACTGGCTGCCCACCACATGCCGGACTTGCTATTGGGTTTGATCGTCTCACAGCTATGCTCTGTGACACACCATCTATTCGCGATGTCATTGCCTTCCCCAAGACTATTACCGGTGCCGACCCGCTCATTGGCAGTCCTAGCCATGTGACTAGTTCGCAGCTACAGCCCTACCACATTGTAAGCCGGTAGGCGAGATGATTTTACCAGTAACGTCCCAAAGGCGACTATTCTGAAGCATTTGTACATATAATATATATATATATTCCGCCAGCTAGGTATCACTTTACACAGCTAGCGGTCACACTTCCGTTAGGGGCGGCTACTGGGTCACGTGATGAGAATATTGTAACTTCATATTTGCCTCCACCAACTACCATTGTAAATCACGTATACACCAATGGTGAGTGCTCTCAGCCAGGATTATTCGAGGTTTCCGAGTGTTTACTAATACAGTCGCTACAATTCGTTCCCGGAAGTGGCTCTGTGTCATCAGTGTCGACTGTTGACGGCTACGGGTCGGGCGCACCCAGTGCCCCGGCCTTGCACGACTCTCTTCGCGACGGCGGTCCACGATCCGTTTCCCAGCAGCTCAACGGCCAGCACCCCCTCCAGGCGCGTCTCGAGAAGTGGGAGGAGCAGCAACTCGATTTCCGCCTCGGCACCTACCGCCAGGTCTATGGAGCTGGTGAGCCCATCCGCCGAGCCATGGAGATGCAGATCGTCAAGGAATCGAGCATTGAGCCCATGGCTGTGCGTGGTACCGCCACAACTTCTGCTCACCAGGATATCTTGGCCAATCGCACAGATGCCATTGACTGGGAGGATGTCTACCGGGGTCCTGTGGCCAATGTCGATATCCATTCCGAGCTCGAGAAGCGCATGGCTCTGTAATTGACCCTTCCTCATGACCATGTAAGTGCGTCACGATCTCGCTCTCAATGTCTAACCAGCAGGAATCATCATTATTCCGTACCTTACGTTAATATATACAATGTGGTACCAACTACTGGCGAACGTATTCCCACACCTGAATGTAGCTTTCTGAGAGCAGGAGCAACTCCCTCTGCACCTGCTCTTTGATGAGGTTCTCAAGCTGCACCCACGACCCACGGGCTTTGTCCAGCAGCTGAACACGCCAGCGCGGCCTATTCGAGTCCGTCCACTCGCACACAACATTGGCAATTAGACGGTATATCCTTGGCTGCGCAGGTTCCTCCATGACGTACGGAGACATGTCGAGTCCGAGGCTCGGGAAGCTGACTACCGTCGGGTTACGCTCGTCCTGACCCGATAGCTTGTTTTTAGAGATGCGTTGGATGTGCAGAAGTAGTATTTGCGGCAGTTCCACAATCTTGTAGCGCTTGCGTACTCCCGCAAGCTCCTGAACCGTTACACCATCGTACTTGGCGAGCAGCGATGTCAGAGAAACCTGAGGTATCACAACACCACCTTCCAAATGGTCCTGGAACAGAGGAGCTGGTGGTAGGTCCAGCGAGAGGCAGAGAAACGGTACTTCGAAGGACTCGACATCCTCGGAAATCTCGAAGTGGGCAGTCCCTCGATCCGCCTGGGCACCGCTAACTTTCTGCTGCTGGACATTGATCCGACCTTGGAAGGTATTGTGTATAATTGTTGACCTGCGCGCCGATACCGGGAGGGGTTTTTTAGACCCGCCTAGGGCCAGATGCATCTGGTTGAGCAACCAGACGAGAAATGCAAAGGGATCTGCCTGCTTAATGGGCGTGAATCGCTTGTGTGACAGTATTGCTACGTGTTGTAACAGTTCGTGTGGTGACACATGGGCGCGGAACGCCTTCGGATTCCAGATCTTGCGAACAAGCACGCCAAACCGTTTGAGCAGTTCACTGTCAGAGGGTTTCCCACTGGGTGTCTCGCCGAGAAAAGAGTTTCGGATCGGCGTGACATGCGCCAGTACCTGTATTACGACGTTCGCATAGTCGTTCTCTTTAATGTTGTTCATACCAACGAATCCAGGCGTGTACGGTCGATGTGACAGGTCGAGGGACTCAACTGCCACGGTGTCGAGACCAGAGATTTGCTGAGACGTGTACCACGGGTCAACAACGTACTTTATATCATCAAGTGACTTAGACTGAACTTCATAGCCCTCAGGTAGAATGTATATCCGCAATGTCTGCAAGTTGATGAAAACGTGGTGGTCGACATCGACACTATGGAAGTACGCGTACGACGACTTTCCCCGGCCCTGGAAATACTTGCCGCAAGTCAGGCACGCGTATACATTGACGTTCGATAGTGACACGCTACAGAGCTTCTCGAAATCAAAGTCGAGTCGTGCACGGTCAACAGTATCGAGATACAATGTGTTTCGCAATTCCTCCTCAACGGTCTCTTCGCTTGAATTCTTTGCCGTTTCACTTATAGACGGTTGTGGTTTTGCGGAATCGCCATTCGTTGCAGGTGGTTCGTCGCTCGTCTCGACTCCAACCTCGAGTCGAACCTTCTTCGTTACAGGCTCGGCATCCATTCCAATGCTACCACTTCATGAACCCCCTGAGCAGCATATAAATATATCAGGGTATGGGTTACACACGGAGTGTCTCACCATCGACCTTCATGCCAACGGGTACCATCTTTTAAAAACAGGCTCAACCGTCCTACAATTGAAATTGCGGCATTTGCAGTCCGTTCACAAAGTCATCAGTCTTCCATTTTTTAGTATCTTCCCCGCATCCGCGAACCGGTCACGGTTTTGTTTACCCGGAAGTTTTCTCCACAGTCTGAAAAATTCAAAGGCGTTAAGGATACCCACTTAGTACCGCTGGTTTCACGTCTCAGCATCACTATTTTACCGGTATATTTTTATCTTTTGTCAACTCCACTATCTTACCAGGATTAGTTTCTGCTAATCCTCCTTTCACGAACCTGCATCTGCTTTAAAATGTCGAAGTCGGCTTCCCTATCGAATGGATCTGAATGGTGAGTTATACTATGATTTGGATTGCGGGTTGGCAGTGAATTTGGCCTATACAGCTTTTAAGTGCGCTTCCACTTTACTCAGAGTGTTTTAAATTACCTGTGGACTGTATCCTCTCGACTTCCCTCGCGCTCTCCTATCAATTGGTTTGCTCAGGTTGCTAACCCAGGGCACGACTCATGTCTGGATCTAAGATCCTTCCCGATGACCGTCACTCAACCGCTGCAACGGCCCCAGTCGACCCAGCCAAGGCCACAGTTCCATGGTCTGGTGTCGCTGCTGGTGTAACGAAGGCAAAGGCTTCGGACGCGCCAGGATCGGGATCCTCGCGATCAAAGGGATCTGTTGCGCTGACGCCAGGAACATCACGTCTCAAGGCCACCAATGGTGGGGGTGTATTTGCTCTCAGTGCGTCTGCTGGTGGTTCAGGAATACTCGGCAAGAAAACGACTCCCCATTCTTCTTCAGGCTCGAACAATACCAAATTGACTGAGCCGTCTCCCGCCGCGAACCAGATCTCGCCGGAACCGCAGACAACTGCTGAGCCTACAGGCCCGGCCGAATCTGCAGAACCCTCTGAACCTAAGGAGCGTGCAGAGATACCTACCAACGCCGATGGTCGCAAGTATACACCTGAGGAGTTACTCGTGATCTGGAAGAACATGTCAGCCCAACAACTGGAAGACAACACTCCTTTCAATAGTAGTGTGCGACTTCTTGGAGAACAGAAGCTTGATGAATTTTCTCCACTCGGTGTTGTCCCAGTGCCTGAAGTTTCACAGCCTATGGGGTCATTTGCTGTTTCCCCGGCTGCCAGATCTGCTGCGGGGCGTTACAGAGTCGGGCAGTACTATTCTCACTCAGCCTCAGGACCTGTTACGTTGGAAAAGCATGTGCACGATGCATTTTCTGCACCTCTGGAGTCTTCGGCTTATACGAATGACCCTGCAGCTGCCCCATCACCTGTTATCACCCCTGGAGCAGGCCAACCTGGTTCTTCGCGCTTGGTTAATCTTCGCAACGCGACCCCAACGGATCAGTGGAGCCCTTTTGGATCACTCACGGCTGCCAATGGATCAAACGTTAGTGCACTCAGTCCGCGCGTGAGCTCCATGAATCTGACAGGAAAGCAGCCCGATTTGTTCAGCTCGCCCCTCGTCAAGGGTATCACTTCTGCGGCAACTCCGCCACCAGGTCTCGGTTCTCCGCAGCCGCTACAACTTCTGGGTCCTGATACATCGCAGTGGCTTTACCGTGACCCCACGGGAGTGGAGCGGGGACCGTTTACCGGTCGAACCATGCATGAATGGTACGAGGGCAATTGGCTAAGTGACGATCTGCTTATTCGTCGAGCCGAGGAACACGAATACATTCGCCTCCATGACTACAAGGTGCGAATTAGCAACTTTACTGAGCCATTCCTTGTGCCAATTCCGGTATCGCGCCCGGCAGCTCCACCCGGCTTTGCGGACCATCATATGCTTCAAGGGCAGCAGGCTATACCACAGCCTTTCGTGGGACTGCATCTGCAGCAAACTTCCTCTGGTCTGGCCTCGCCTAACGGCTCATGGGCGGGTCTCAGCAGTCCTGCCCCGCAGGTCGCGTCCCCGTGGATGCAACCTCACCCTGTCTCGATTCAATCGCCATTTGCGCAGGATAGTTTTTGGTCGAGCTCCCCACGTCTCGATAGCCCGACCGCATCGTCTCCAGCCCCCGGTAGCGCCGTCAGAAGTGAGCAGGATCAGGCTCCTGAGACGCTTCCTATCCAGCCTCAGCCAATACAGCCAATCCGGCCTCTCCAGGACTCTGCTGAATCGGCTAGATCCAAGGTCAGGGGAGCTGCGAAAGCTCCATTGGATCCTATTTCAGCTGCAATCTCAGCTGCCGTTGACTCTCCAGTGACCGAAAGTTCTCCGATTGCTCCTCCCTCCCCGACTCCTGCTTCTAAGAGTGCTGTTGAGAAAGCTGAAGCGCATGAGGCTAAGCGCCGTGTAGCATCGAAGTCAAAGGGCAAGGCTCAGGAAGCACTCAAGGAACTTCCCAAGGAGCCAACTTTGGAACTTTCCAAGAATGAAGCTGTGGAGGTCGCTAATGAGTCGAAGGAAGAGCAAGGCATCGATGCTTATGATGAAGCTGACGCTTCTAGCAAACGTCCTACTTTGGCCGCTAGTTCTATTGCTACACCCGCTACATCCGCGGCTCCGTCTCTCGCGCCTTGGGCCAAGAAGGAAGAACCCAAGGTGGCTCCTCTGTCTCTCAAGGAGATTCAGGAGCTCGAAGCTGTTGAGCGAAAGAAGCAACAGGCATTGGAGCAGCAGCAGCAGCAACTGGTTGCTCAGCAGCTAGCTTCGCGTTTTAACGCATCGCCGAGACCCATCAGTATGCAGCCATCGTTGCCCTCAACAGCCATTTGGGCCAACGCTGGCAGCACTCTGGCGTTGCCTAAGAAAACTCTCGCAGACATTCAGCGCGAGGAGCAGCTGGAAGCAGCCAAGAAGAAGCCGTCTGTTCCTTCGACGGCCCAAATTCTTGGCGGCGGTGGATTCGCTGGACTTTCCAAGCCGGCAGCACGGCCCGCTGCAGCTTCAGCTGCATCAGCTGCCCCTGCGCCTGGTGGAGCCTGGACAACTGTAGGACCAGGCGGCCGTAAGGTGTCTTCAGCTGGAATCTCGTCTGGAATTTCCAGTCCAGTAGCTGCATCCCCTGCACCCGTGGGCCTCAAGATCATGCCCAGTCCCGTGCGACCTGTGGCCACTCCGTCTGACGAGTTTCTTCAGTGGTGCAAGACGTCTTTGACAGGTCTCAACTCTGGCGTCAACCCCAGCGAGCTTCTGACGATCCTTTTCTCGCTTCCTGGGTCTGCTGACTCAAAGGAGATTATCGCTGATACTATCTACTCTAACTCGTCGACCATGGATGGCCGGCGGTTTGCTGATGAGTTTTTGTCCCGCCGTGCCGCTGCCGATGAGCTTCACAAGACTGGAGAGAACTGGAGCGATGTTCTGCAGAGAGCTGTCGTCATGTCTGATGTTGATCCTAATGACGGGTGGAACCCAGCATTCAAGGTCGTCAGCAAGAAGAAGGGCAAGCGCGGCGACTAAAACGCACGCGACCAACCTCACACTGTGCTTCACACGCAGTTCGCATGTTCCCGGGGTAACGCACTTTGCATTGCATAATACCCTGGGCACCGGCAATTTCTTGTACTCTTTATAGCCTGATAGCCTCCCTGTATATATTTATTCCACTGGCTGTCGGTCGTTTTTTGTAACTGTGCTCCACGAGACCCACTCGCCAGTACTAATTCTCGGCATGTTTCCTGTTTCGGGTAGTAGCGTACCCCATCCCTCATATCGGGGAAATCCCAGTTTCGCGAGACCTGGCAGATCCATCGCGGGCCCCGACAACCGTAGCCCGAATCAGCAGCTCAGAGCCATGCCAGCGACGGTGGCGAATCCGCTGGCGTCGTACAAGCAGCGCAAGGACCGTGAGCGCCTGCGTGTTTTGTCCAAATACGACATTATCGGCTACATTGCCTCAGGCACCTATGGCCGTGTTTACAAGGCAAAGTCCAAAACTCTGGCCGAACCGCTCGTGTGTGCCATCAAGAAGTTCAAGGCCGACAAGGAGGGGGAAATGACGCATTACACAGGCATCTCGCAGTCGGCGTGCCGCGAAATGGCGCTGTGCCGCGAACTCAACCACAAAAACGTCACCAAACTCATTGAGATCATTCTCGAGGACAAGAGCATCTACATGGTTTTTGACTTTGCCGAGCACGACCTGCTACAGATTGTGCACTTCCACTGCCATCCAGAGCGCCGACCAGTGCCCGAGTCGACCGTCAAGTCTGTCATGTGGCAGCTTCTCAACGGCGTTTCATATCTGCATCAGAACTGGGTGCTGCACAGAGACCTCAAACCGGCGAATATCATGTTGTCGTCCGACGGCGTCGTCAAGATCGGCGACTTGGGCCTTGCTCGTCTGTTCAAGGAACCTCTGCAGTCTCTGTGGAGCGGAGACAAGGTCGTCGTCACCATCTGGTATCGAGCCCCGGAACTGCTGTTTGGAGCCCGGCACTACACGCCGGCCATCGACCTGTGGGCTGTGGGATGCATCTTTGCCGAATTACTGGCTCTCCGCCCTATCTTCAAAGGTGAAGAGGCCAAGATCGACAACAAGCGCAACGTGCCATTTCAGCGGAGCCAGGTGAACAAAGTCGTGGAGATTCTCGGCACACCCACGGTCGAGAAGTGGCCGTCTCTTGCCAAGTACCCCGAGTATCACTCGCTGCAAACCATGAAGGTGCACAGCCCGAACCTCGAGGGCTGGTACCATTCGACAGGCTGGACCAACCGACTAGCATTTGAGCTGCTGTCTAGCCTTCTCGAGTACGACCCGTCCAAGCGTATCACTGCCAACGACGCCCTCCTACACCCCTACTTCACAGAGTCGCCGCGAGTCACACAGAATGTATTCGAAGGGCAGTCGTTCGATTACCCCTCAAGGCGCATTTCTAACGAGGACAACGACATCAAAGCAGGCTCGTTTCCAGGAACTAAGAAGAACACCAGTGTTGCTCTTGACGATTCTACGCACAGTCGCAAGAAGCAGAAGCAGTAGGTGACTTGCTACGGTCCTATAGTTATTTATTGTATATGAATGCAGTTGCATTAACTGTGAGCTCAGAGACTGAGGATCAAATAGTTCATGCTTTAACTTAATGCCTCTTCTCAACAAGTACTATCCGCATCTTCAAATCTTCGGTCTTACATCGGTCGTCACGTACTGAATGCCATAAAATATAGTAACATTTGGGTGAATGACTATGGCCCTACGCACTGACGACCTTGGCTATTCAGACGCCCTATGGCGACACCATCAAATCTGACGGTAAAGCCCCTCAAGGAGGTTGACAGAGACGTTAGAGTTTTATCGAGGCTACGTTGTATTATTTCATCTTTTGGATCGGTCACTGGCAGAGAAAACGTGTTTCACTTCAACGAAGCTATAGTCAGATCTATCTCCGGTGGCTGCCTATAAGATGTCCATTACTACTGCACATAACCAACAGAAGCCTTGCTAGCTCAATCGGTAGAGCGTGTGACTCTTAAGTCCTCGTTCTAATAACACGAGATAAAAGTCATCACAAGGTTGTGGGTTCGACCCCCACGTAGGGCTTTCTTTTTGGTGTCCATCACTTATTTTTCTGTGCCAAAACGAGCCACAATATCCAAAAATACAGGACGCTTTTTGCATCTTTTTTTCGAAAAACCTTTCCCTGGTGACATCTCGTCATGCAAAAAAGATTCAACGTCGAGAGTAAAAAAGTATGACAACCGAGGGATTCGAACCCTCGCCTCCGGAGAGATAAGAACCTTAATCTTACGCCTTAGACCAACTCGGCCAGATTGCCTGCTGCTGAAGGTCAGCTGACAGCGGCTGCTGGCGCGCGTCGACATTGTGCTCAGTTTGGGTAAAAATTGGCGAAAAAAAAGTAGTGACAACCGAGGGATTCGAACCCTCGCCTCCGGAGAGATAAGAACCTTAATCTTACGCCTTAGACCAACTCGGCCAGATTGCCTGCTATTGGAAGGTTATGGGCTATGGTCGAATTTATGCCGGTGTGTCTGAGCCGGATAGGCTTGAGCTTAAATCTGACAAATGCCTACTTTCAAATGCCTGGTGGCACAATCTGTTGGAAGGTTGGCCGCTGGCATTAATGGGTGAAACGACTGTACATACTGGCGATTTCGACTGTATACAAGCTCTTCGCTCTAGGAGCTCCCTGTTCCAGGGTGCTACTGAACTACAAGCAGAGCCTCATTCGACAGCATCTGAGGTCTTGAATTACATCGAGTCTGAAACCCACGGAGCCCAGACTATTGGTATCCTGCATTCTCGGAGTATTCTCAGTTCCATATACTTTATACGTTTTATTCCAGACTATGGCTTTCCTGTTCTGGCATTCCTCTTCTGGCCTTCAGCCTGACCTGAAGAGGTACTAAGAGCCAAACTTCTGCCGCTACAGCTCCTGGTCAAATGCAACGTTACTCCAAGAGACCAATTCCAACTATAACATCCATGCTACCTCGCTTCTTTCCCACTCAGCATTCAGTAATTGCACATAACATATCTACTCCTGTATCACACATGAACTATGCAGGGCCTGCATGGGTAACGTCATGTTCCCCCGCTAGGAGAATAAGCCGTGTTATTTGTTCCCGCCTGGGCTGCTGCCTACATTCTGAGCCACAGAGGCATTTTGACTTCAACTTTCTATTAGACCATCCATTGAACGGTTTCCAGTGCATTGCCCAGGCCTGGCTGCTGACTGTACCAGATTCCCAATCGGCCGATATTCCACTGGGTGTGCCGTATATTTTGTGTTGAGCCCTTGCCAACTTATCTCTCGGTGCCCAATATCGCAAGCTCGACGGGAAGCATTGCAAGCGGTGATCCGCCGACCGTCGGCTGTGTAGTGAACCTGGGTGGAGTGATTGGCGAACCGACCACATTATACAATGGTGGTACCACCACTTCGTAGGACCCAGGATGAGTTGGATGCTGCGGATTCGGCTGCCGAACGGAGCGGTGTCGGCGAGACGGACGATTGCTCGTCAGCCAGCGACAGCGGTGACCTCGCTCCTTCGACACCTGGCACTGTGCGGGCCTCGCGGATAGCTCGCAAGAGCCTCCAGACCCACCATGCTCAGGTCGACCACAAAAGCGACTCGGACATGGACACAGATTCGCCCGCCATGACATACTCGGATATGTGGCATGCCCATATGTCGGCGCTGCCACCTATTTCGAGGCTGCCGCCCGAGCTGCTAGCAACGGTATTTGACTACCTCGGCTCCAAGTCGGATCAGCTGTCGTTTGTGCTCGTGAGCCATTTGTGGTTCTCGGTTGCCATTGAGAGCATCTGGTTCCGCCCGCATATTACTAATTTCGCAACTCTGACGCTCTTCCAGCGCACGCTCTTGCCGCCATCCCCTCGACCGACTCCTCCCGTTGATATAGGAAGTCCCGACTTCAACCTACAACCACCAGCCGAGTTCAGCAGTGAACACAAGGAAAACTTTGACAGCATGATCTTCGAGAACAGCCGGCCAGAGGCTGTCGACATCAAATCTCTGGCACCATTTGCCCCATACCATTCATACGTACGACGGCTCAACTTGACGAGCGTCTCGAACTTTGTCACTGACGAACTGCTGACGTGCACCAAGGTGTGCGACCGGCTCGAGCGCTTGACGCTGTCGAATTGCCAGCTGCTCACCGACGCCGCGATTCTGCCCATAATCGCCAACAATAGCCGCATTCAGTCGGTGGATGTGTCGAACCTCGAGTTCATCACCGACGAGACGCTGTTGCGACTGGCTAGCAACTGTCGTCATCTACAGGGCCTTTACGCCAGTGGTTGTAAGAAGCTGACCGATAAGGGCGTCGTGGCACTGGCCGAGTCATGCAACATGCTCAAACGTATCAAGCTCAATGACTGCCTGCATATCACGGACGAGTCTGTTCGCGCGCTTGTTGCCAATTGCCCGGCTCTTGTTGAACTGGATTTAGCAAACTGCCGCGGCATCTCGAGTCTTGCGCTCCGCGACGTCATGGTACAGCTTCCTGTGCTACGGGAGTTTCGCGTTGCACTTAATTCCAACATTGACGACACATGTTTCCGCAGTCTCCCGCCAGACACGGTTTTCGAGAAGCTGCGGGTGGTGGACCTGACTGCATGTTCTGTACTCACCGACAGCGCCATTGGCCGGCTCGTCCATTGCGCTCCACGCCTGCGCAACGTTGTCGTGGCCAAGTGCACTAATATCACCGACCGCGGCGTTCAATACCTGTCGTTGCTTGAAAACAACTTGCGATACCTGCATCTCGGCCACTGCAGCAACATCACGAACCGCAGCGTCAACGTGCTGGTGCGTCGCTGCCCCAAGATGGAGTACATTGATGTTGCCTGCTGCACGCAGCTGACCGACGAGGCAGTGCGCGATCTGAGCACGCTGTGTAAGCTGCGCCGGATCGGCCTCGTCAAGTGCACGAGCGTCACCGATGCTGGCATCTATGCGCTGGCTCGTCGCCAGGCTGTCGAGAACACCCTCGAGCGCATTCACCTTAGCTACTGTTCCAACATCTCGCTCAGCGCCGTGACGCAGCTGGTGAATGCTTGTGGACGTCTGACGCACCTGAGTTTGACAGGGGTGCGTCCATTTATGCGACCCGATCTGACTCGGTTCTGTCGCCCGGCGCCGCCTGAGTTCACCCAGTTCCAGCAGACGCAGTTTTGTGTCTTTAGTGGCTCTGGTGTCGTTCGCATGCGCCAACAGCTCAACGCGCTGCTCACTGAGCAGAGGCGCGTGGAGCAGGTGTCGCTAGCCAATAGTGACATTGGTTCTGTAGCGCTGGACGCGGGCCCCGATGCTCTGGCAGCAAACTTGGCAGCAAACATGGGCCGTCTGCCGCCGACACCGTTTGGACCCGAGCATGAGGGTCTTCCTCCCCGCGGGCCAGTGACTCTGTTGCCCCGTACTACGCTGTCTACCTTGGCCGCTGTTGCCCAGACAGTGCCTGACTTTGTCACCGGGATGGACGATGACTATACCGAGGAGGATCTAGGCTAATCGGCGACGAGATAAATGAATTACGAGTGTGCATTGCATGGTGTTTATCGGAGGATGTCAGTGGATGTCAGTGGATATAGGAGTAGATGTCAAAAGATTTGAAGCATGCCATTTCGTACTGTTCGGTAGACTGCTAGATGAATCCAAGTTATACAAGCTATTTACACTGTTCAAGGGCGGGCCTACATGGTGATTTGATTCACGCGACTGACAATAAGACAACTAGTTAAGCTTCATCCAAGTGACATTGGTATCGACGAGACGATTGCAACATCACTCGTATAATATAAATTACGTGTAATACACATTTAGACTGGTCGCGTTGGCGACGTTTGTGGCAGGAACGCCTACACACGGCTGGAGCGCGTTTCGCCGTGCGCCGACCGCATCAGGAAGGTCATAAATATCAGGTAGGGTTGAGGAATTTGTGGACATTCCATTCCAGGCGGGGAATTCAGCATCCTTCAAACCCGCAACTAACCGATTTTCGAGACATCAGTGGCACCGTGGCATTTGACTTGTCAGCAGAACCGAATCTGGCAAGTATACCACCTGTTTGTCGAGACACTTGTTGTATAAGCTGGTAAGTAAACACACATGGTCTGCGTTGTTGTTTGAGGCCCACGAACAAGCATTGTGGAACAAACTGCTTCACGATGCCCCACTGCAAACCTCAAATAAGGGCGGGCACCACAGATGGGCAGATTCCATGCGTGTCTCACGACCCAGTGGACCTGGCTGTTCTCAGTGCCACCTGCAGGTTGCTGTTGTTCCAGTCGCAGCTCCAGTCACAGTTCCAGGCACAGCTCCAGTCAGTGTCTCTGTCGACCCAGCGGCGCCTAAACTGCCACCCCACTGCCACCACACGTTCCTTTCTTTACCTGCTCATACTAACATAGACTCGTTCCCCTCAGTTCGCTACTACCCTGCGACCGTTGCGCATTCTCCGCCAGGCTCGGGCGGCTGAAACTATACCCTAGACCCCGTCCGCTCACGAAATTATCACGAACGCACAACCGCGGCAAACAGCCCCTTCGACTACTACACTCTTTTTGTTGTGGCCCCCTCCGTGTCCGTCGCCGTCGCCTAATCCCCCCCTAATCCGCTTCGACAGCATCGGCAGTGCCCAACACTCGACTGACCATGAGTTCGAGGCCATTGCGCCCGTCTACGCGGGCCGGTGCCTCGGCGGCATCGACCAATGAGAACTCTGACTTGGCAGCTCCTCGAGGCAAGAACGCCGTCAAAACCACAGCGCCACTAACCCGCCGGCGAGCTGCCCTCGGCGATGTCAGCAACTTCAACAAAGACGCCAACGCCGCCAAGCCAAAGGACGCTGCCACCGACTCGAAACTGCCCACCCGCACCGCTCGCCTCGAGACCCGCAGAGCCCTCGGTCCTGCCATCACAACCAACGCCGCCCTTCCACGCAACCGACCCAGCCGGACTGGCACCACTGCCGAAAGATCCACAGTCGCTGTTCTCGCTGACCGCGCGCGCCCTGGTGTCGCGCCTCGTGCCTCAACCTCAACCACAACAACCTCGTCGACAGGCCTCAGCCGACGAGTACCCGCAGCCTCATCCTCACACACAGCTCAGGTCAAACGCACACACTCGATTGAAGTGGTCGACCCTGCGGCCAAACGCGCGCGCCTCAACCGCGCCAAGTCGCGAGACCCAGAGCCTGCCGCGCAGGCCCCAGCTGAGGCCCCAGCTGAGGTCCCAGCTGAGGCCCCTGCTGTGGTAGCGCCTGAAAGCACCCCGGCTGAGGATGTCGTAGTGCGCTCCCCCGTTGCACGATCAGCCCAGGACTGGGATGACCTCGACGCGGAGGACCACGATGACCCACTCATGGTGTCCGAATACGTGGTCGAGATCTTTGACTTCATGTACAACGTCCAGCGAAGCTACCTGCCCGATCCCCAGTACATGTCGCGCCAGACTCACTTCAACTGGGCCATGCGCGGCGTCCTAGTCGATTGGCTCGTTGAGGTGCACTGCAAGTTCCGACTGCTGCCCGAGACGCTCTTCCTGGCCGTCAACATTGCAGACCGCTACTTCAGCATATGTGACACGGACATCGACAAGATCCAGCTGGTGGGTCTGTCGGCTCTGTTTGTCGCTGCAAAATACGAGGAGGTCTTCACCCCCGCCATCCACAACTTTGCCTACACGGCCGAGGGCTACCGCGAGGACGAGATCCTCGAGAAGGAGCGCGAGATCCTGCGCGTTCTAGAATTCAAACTGTCATATCCCAACCCCATGAACTTTCTGCGTCGCATCTCAAAGGCCGACGACTACGACATCCAAACGCGCACCATTGGCAAGTACTTACTGGAGATCTCTCTACTTGACCACCGTCTGCTGCAGTATACCCCTTCGCAGCACTCGGCCGCGGCGATGCTGCTTGCCCGCCGGATGCTCGAGCGCTCCCCCCACTGGCACCCCAACCTGGTGCACTATTCTGGAGGTTGTGACGAGGCTTCGCTGCAGCCCATTATTGCACTGATTGTCGACTACCTCGTGGCGCCTGTTGCGCACGAGTCTTTCTTCAAGAAGTACGCCAGCAAGCGTTTCCTCAAGGCATCCATTCTGTCGCGCTCCTGGGCCAGAGAGCACCGCGACCTCTACCCTCTTGAGCAGTGAGCGCAGCATGCACTGTTTTATTATTCTCATGTAGACCCATAATTTAATCCATCAACCTGGCTGTCAAGCAGTAGAGAGAGTGTAGAGTGTAGCCAACCGGTGTTACGTTTATCCAGCGATATTCTTCAGCTATCCAACAGTACCAGCTATATCTAGCAGTTTCACTGTATCATTTCACTGTATCATACAGCTACAGCCACCATTACATTCGACCAGTTACATTTACATTCATCGTTCACGTTCATCATCATTACTAGAGCTTGGAGACAGAGTCTGCCAGGGAAGCGCGCAGTTTGCGGGCTAGAGGTATGGCCCACGACTCGTCGAGGTCGTTTCGGCGGTCACGACCATACACCAGGGACCAGTACGAGGCTCGTTCACGCAGACCAAGGCCGGCCAGCGAGTCTGCCGCTGCCGCGAAGATGCTAGCAAAGCTGGCTCGCGAGTCGGCCAAGGGTGCGGGCTGGCGGATGACAAGATGGAAGTGGACGTGATCCACGACCTGTCCAGCAGCAGCGCCATTGTTCTGGATGATGTTGAAAGCGGTAGCATCAAGTGTCGTCTTCAAAGACTTGGACACGACGGCCAACGCCTTACCTAGCGCGCCAGCGGTGTCGAGATCCGCGGCCAGCTCGTCGGTGGTGACATGGTGCGTTCGCGGCACTACGAGGATATGGGCCGTTGAAGTGACCAGCGGCTGGATATCGAAGAACGCAAGCACGCGTTCAGTGGACAGAATGACGGTCGGGCTAACGGTCTGCCCTGGCGGGTTGGCCGTGGCAATTGCACAGAAGACACAGTCATCCATGATGCAGAGTATGCGGGGCCGAGGCCACTTAAGCGTACTTCGCGAGCCGTGCTTCCTCCATCTCACTCTTGCCCTAGAATGCGCCTGTCCAGCATGGCCCGGCGCGGATACAGGCAAGGAAGAGCAAGTGCCTTTTACAGACCTGCGTGACAAGCCGGCACGCGGGCTATACAGGGGCGTACATATAGTGAGTCAGTAGAGCTGGCACAGGTATGAGTACATAGGAAGTACAGACACATGAGAACACACAGCCCAGGTGGTATGAGTACTGGTATGAAGTGCCGGTATGACACTGGATGACACTGGTATGACACTGCCACGGTACTGGTATGACACTGGTATGACACTGGTATGTTACTGGTATGATACTGGTATGGTACTGGTATGATACAGGTATAACGCTCCTGAGCGATTCCAGTGAATAGTCAGTTACTCATCCACATTCTATTATAGTGTAAAGGAGACCCTAGAACCAGATACCCAGTTGTATCGTACTGATGTCTTGACGCTGGTACTCCATAGCATGCCTATACAACCATCATTCCAGACTTTAAACCCGTAGTAAATACCTCACTGAATTGGACTGTATTTGACTAGCTGGTTTGTGGTAGCTTCTTGTTGACTGTGGCTGGAGACCCCATCTGCGCGGCTGTGCACTAGCCTCAAACTGAATGAAACTGGCATGCCTGTCAGTGGAGCCTAGCCTCGTGCTAAACCGACATGCCGTCCAAGGCCACAAAGAAGCGACTGCAGCAGCAGCTGCAACAATCGGCAGAGGAGTCGCAGAGGCTCGCGCGGACCTCAGCGACAGCCAGCCGAGCAGGCCAGTCCCCGGAGCCTGGGACTGGCCGTCCTCAGAGCCCACGACCACCAGCTAAAACGACACATCCAGGCAACCAAAACAGCACAGCACCCGACAGGGATCGGATAGGCTTCCAAGCGAGCCTCGACGAGCTATTTTCGAACCCACAACCGGCCCAATATCGCTCCGAGAGCGGTAACCTCCTGCGACACACTCGACATCCAACCTACGCAAGCACGCTCGACGAGTATCGCAGACAGCAGGATGTCATGATCCGTAAGACGTCGGCGTACAAGTCGTGGGATCAATGGTGCAGCCGCAACAAGAACATTGGCCAGCAGGATCGGGCCTTCATGACCATTCTGCGGAACCTCGTGGCTGTCCAGGATGGCAACATCTACCAGGCTCTCACCCTCGAGGAGGAGATGCAGGCATCCATCAGAGAGGCATCACGGGAGGCTGTCAACCACATATCCAAGTTGAGTACCAACCGGACTCAGCTCGAAGCGCTGACGATCAACTACGCCGGACTGCGTAACGAGCTGGCTATGCTCAAGTCACAGTTCGTCAGCGTCACCGAATCGCGCAAGCGCCTTGAATACTACAAAAACATGCTTGAAGATGAAGTCGCCAAGGAGCACACCAAACGGGCACACTTTGAGTATGTGATTCGGCACTTACTCCAAGAGCGCGCTGCGTATAGGGAGAATAAAGAGGCAGCAGAAGACGAAGCCGAAAACTCACTACTAAATATGGCTGACTGGTTCTCATCCTTCATGTACGACACCATGGAGTTCCTAACATCACGCATTTCAAAGCTCACAGAAGCCATACCAGACTCGGCATGGAGCCCCGAACTCGGCTATGCACATGACAAGAGTTACTTTATCGACCTCGTCAATAAGCACGCTCGCACAATTCCTGACTACAACAAATCTGGACTCTTCATTGAGACTACCTTTGATGAGTTAAAAGAGCTTCTCCTGCAAGCACACAAGTCAGACCCAGTCGACGATAAAAGAACCGGAAAACTTAAAAAGAAAGAGGCGACCGATGCGACAATTGAGGCTGCAACAGAGACGAAGAAAAAGGGGAAGAATGCTAAGGGCAAAAACGCGGAGGATCCAAAAGTGGATGAACAAGCAAAAGAAACAGTTACACTCAAGGAGACCGCCGAGCTCGGAGGCTTATCGAAGAGACTCGGCGAAGTATCACTGCGTGACGATGAGCCAACTGATTCCACGCTTACGATGATGGTGGACCTAACACGACTGGTCGACGAAGCCGAGACCGACGGAAAGTACACGCAAGAGATGCTTAAAACGGTGTTGCGCAAATTCCTGGACCAGTATGCAGTCCGCGACCGCTACTATCAGTCCATTCTGGCCAAGCGTGAGCTCGACTTACAGATGACTTTGGCTCGTCTCGCAAAAGCGAAGAAACGAGCTGCAGCCGAGCGCGCAAGTTTTGATAGTCTCAAGGTCCAACTCAATGCCTTAACTGAGTTTGTTATGAGTCTCGCTGGACCGGGCAGCGACAACCCAGACGTTGTTCAGTTCAAAGAGCAAATCATGTTGAAGCTCATCAATGTTCAGCGTTTAATGATATCTTGCTACGACCAGGGCCCAAACAGCTATTCTGAGACTCACAAAACTGCGTCTGATCGTGTCGCCGAGCTTTGTGCGTACCTTGACACATATACCGATCCCAGTTATATTGATCGGCATTTACCGAAGCTCTTTTCAGATTTATTGGAGAAGACTAAAGAGTCACTGAAAACGGTTGAAGAGCCACTGGAACCGGTCGACGAGCCGTTGGCGTGTGCTGCTCCAGAACCCGTTCCAGAAGAGGTAGCTACCGGCGATATGCCAGCTACTCTATCTAATGGGCGGGTCCAGGTGAATGGTCACGCAGAAGCTACACAGCCGGAGCATACTAGTGACAAGATAAATGGACGCGTACAAGCGGATAAAGCATTTGAAGCACAATTTCCAGTACCCGAGCCAAGCGACCAACAAACGAGGCAAGTTACTCGAGGTCCACCTGAAATACCGGACGGTGAGGATGAGCTACCCGGTGAAGTTAATGTGCCCTCGGAAAGGACTGATCAGATCCAATATCTGTTGAACATCTCGCCGGGATTCGAGGGTCTAAGGACGGCTGCTGACCCTCAGACGAACAACAGCTCAGAAGGAACCCAGGGTCTGGTAGACCAGTTCGTAAAAGACGTCGACGGATTATTTTCCATGGAAGGAAATGTTCTCAGCGATGACACAAAAGAGCCCGAGGAGCAATTCCTGCGCCTCATGGTAGGAATGGCGGAGCTGGAAAGGGCGGCTGGCGGCCCAGATGCTCTCAAATCAGCTCTCAAGTTCTTTGGTTTCGACCCGCTCACCATGAGCCGAGACGAGGTCGTTGTTAAATTTAAGCGCGAGCACAATTGTCAGCCGGAATGCCCTGTGCACAGTCTCGCTTCCCCAGTATTGACATTTGTCAAGGCTATGCGGTCAAGGAATGGTATGAAGGAGATGGCCGGTGCCATTGGAGATATCCGGAAACTCGTTGACGCACGTACTCTGGAGACAATTGAGAACCGAGAGCGCCAATTCGGATACATGCCGACAGACGCCAGTCCTCCACGCCCAGCTGCCCATACCAGCCGGCCCGTGTACGGACCTGTGCGACCGCCGTCACTGGCCCGCCCTGGCCAGCTAGGATAGCCGTGCCATTAGCGGCATGCATGCATTTTTGGCGAAGATGGTCCGTTTAGCAGATATCCTCTTTAGCAGATAAACCTGTTTAGCGCCTAGTCGTTTAGTTGGGCGTTGTTGCCCACTCAGCAGTCACACCTGCCTAATTGGGTAGAGACTCAGGTTTTTTCGTCAGCCTCTCCACAAGTGCCAAATTATCGCCAGCCTTGAGATACTCTTTTCACCTTTAACTCCAACCGACATTTAGAGGACCGTAAAAATGGGTGAGTCTGCCCGTAAATTATGTTACAGGAAGCGTCGCATCAGAGGGTATTAATCGTTCGACTTGTATTTGTTTGTTCTGCCAGGACTGGATGGCTTACTGGAGCCAACTACCGGAGCCAACTACCAACCGACTCTCGACGACTCGTCACACATCGACATCGCATGTTTCTTACTACGACGATTAATACGCTTGATGCTTTGACATTCCTGTTAACACTCTGTTAACACTACTAACTCTAGCTATCGGAAAGAACTACCCCCTGGTCAAGAACCACTTCAGAAAGCACTGGCAGGAGCGGGTCAAGAACCACTTTGACCAGCCCGGCAAGAAGGCCAGCCGCCGTCTGTCTCGTTCCAAGCGTGCTGCTCTGATTGCTCCCCGCCCTCTGGATCTGCTGCGCCCCGTTGTGCGTGCTCCTACCGTCCGATACAACCGCAAGGTCCGTGCTGGCCGTGGCTTCACCCTTGAGGAGCTCAAGGCTGCTGGCATTCCCCGCAAGGTTGCCCGCACTGTTGGTATCGCTGTTGACCACCGTCGTCAGAACCGCTCGGTTGAGGGCTTTGAGGTCAACGTTGCCCGTCTTGCTGAGTACAAGGCCAAGCTGATTGTTTTCCCCCGCAAGGCCGGAAAGCCCAAGGCTGGTGACTCCTCTGCTGAGGAGGTTGCTGCTGCCAAGCAGCAGCTGTCTGTCGCTGCCTCTTTCCCCATCACTCAGACTGGCGAGATTGTCAGCGAGCGTGCCATCACCGCCGAGGACAAGGACGTCAACGCCTTCCGAACTCTGCGTCTGGCCCGTTCGACTGCCAAGTACGCCGGTATCCGTGAGAAGCGTATCAAGGACAAGGCTGCTGCCGAGGCTGAGAAGAAGAAATAAGGAGCGACACATTGTGTCTGATGCATTGGCTCTCTTGTTTTGTCTTTTCTGGCGCTTGTCGCCTCTGTTATATGTATATGCCCTAGTTGCGTGACGACGGTTTGGTGGTGACCAAGAAAAATGGCGATATATATATATTGTATATGTATCTGGTTATGCAAGTAATACGAACAGGTTTGACCCTGTAAACCAATGCCGTAGCAAGACTTGTAGCCAGACTTAGATTCAGACTTTAGCGAGACGTTGTCAGCTTGTAAGCATCAGTGTTGTCTGTTTGAGCATGCCTCGGCATATGGTGACGAGATCATCTATAAAGAAGCCCTGTATTCTAGACCACGATACTGTTCGTAGCGAAGGCGCCCGTCGCGGATAGTACACACCCTGCAGCTGGAGCCACTTCGACCTGGAATGGTACGAATGGGAACAACTCGCCGTCGAGATCAACATAGCCCAAAGAAGTCTTGGGCACAAGTCGGTAGGCCTCGATCTTGGAGTAGCGAGTGGCTTCGTGTTGCATGTGTTTGCCGGTCTCAACCTTTGCGAGGAGTTCGAACGTCGCATACCTACCAATTGTAGTGTCCCATGCCAAGAGGTCCATCGTGCCGTCAGTGGGTAGGGCTGCCGGGAAGACAAGAGCGTCTGACGACATCCACGGCATTTTGCCGACATAGAACATAAACAGGTCATCGCAACTTGTCGACGTCCAGTCGTCAGGTACCGGATCATTGACGGTGCCATACTTGAGGTTAACATTCGAGAAGAAATCGCCTTCAGCATCCTCTGTCTGGTCACCCGAGTCTCGTCGAGTAACGGGTTCACTTAGCGCACGGTTAAAATGTTCAGACACCTGTCTCTTCGACTCGTGGGAGTACTTGACGTAGAGATGACACGGGTATTTTGTTTGGGTTATTGCTCTTTGTATAGCACCGACACTGAATCTGGCAGGGCCCATCCATCGCATGTGCTCAGTGCCAAGATCACAGTCAGCCACCACGCCGTAAGCCTGACTGAGGAAGCTGATGGTCTTCTTGTCTTCATACGACACACACATGAGGTCCATTGGCATAGGAGAGCCCTTGACGATGTTCAGCGCAGCCAATGACGACGACGCCGAGCCGTTTAATGATACAGCCATTGAGTTTCCAGAACCGCCGGGAAGCTGCACTACTGGCATCGTTACCAGGGCCCGCTTGCCGTCTGGCCGCATCGAGAGTCCGTTGATGACTTCGTGGGGTATTCCGTCGCCGGAACAGCAGACGATGGCGTCAAAACGGTCGAGCTCCATTCCTTGGGCGACCTCCTGGGCATGATACCGATGCGAGGTGGTTATGACAACGACCTCGCAGCCAGCAGCCTGGAAAACGGGTGCTGCCTGCTTCGCGTATATGCTCTGGGCTCTGCCACGGCCACCGTGGGGGTTGATCAGGACCAGCAGCCGCTTCTTCCGTTTGGTACCACGATACGCGTCGTTGAGGATTGATTCTGCGACATCGCTCCGTTGTGGACTGCCTGGCGAACTGTCACCATCACTGCCCCGGTCCTGCAGGATGAGTCGCACTTTGGTCAGATCGAGGGTGTCGGAACCTGCTGAGCGCGGTCGCATGTATGATATGTCGACAAGTGTACTCCCTCGATACTTTGTGTCATTGCGTCCTGATGCCGCCTGGGCCCAAACGATGTTTTCGTAGAGGATGATTTCTGGCTTGCCGCTGCCGGTGGGAAAGCACGCCTCCCGAACTGTGTTAGCGACTGGTGAAGCTGCAAGAGTAAGGAGACGACCATTCGACCGACTCGGTTGAGCTTTGTACGTACGAGACTGCTTTTTGACGTTGAACACCTGGATACCCGAGTGGATACGCGAGGCCCTTACAGGGTCAGGAGCAGAACCACGGTCCATGTTGATGAGCTGTGGAAACGGACGTCTATGTGTGTGTTCTGATCCGTCTGCTCCGACGCTTCAAAATAACCCCTCCAAGGCGATCACCAGTCAATTATATACTAGAGTTGCCCCCCTAGCGGAGTGGGATGCAGCAGAGAACCGGCGATCGGTCAAACTTGAAAAGCAGCCGCGTCGCTACGTGCAGTGGGTCTATGACTGCGCCACAGAGCCAGGGCGTGCGTTCCGAGACAACCGTGGCATCGCATAACGATACAAGTCGCGTGACCATTTCGGGTCAGCATAACGAAGTGAACCGTGTGCAAGCGGGATTGTGCGGGCTCTGATTATGGCAAGCCACCGCCATTTGCTGCCGAGCCCGCCTACTCCCGTAGCTACATAATTGGCGCAAACAACAACTACGAGTCGCTTAGTGCGTTCAGTGCGGGTCGATTGGCGTTAGCACGGATCGAGTTAGTCTCTGTTGCCCCTTGGTCCAGAAAATGCACACTTCCTAGTGTACTATAGCATCGGCAAGGTTGGCAGTCTGCAGGGGACCAGATAAGATCTGCAGCCGCGCTATAGCGATCTCGAGATGACTTATGGGCATTGAAGCTGATGCGCGAGATGCAGGAGACGTCTTCCACCGCAGGTGAAATACAGCAGCTAGGTTTTGCAATGAAAATACAGGAAGTGCAGGAAGTACGGAGTGAAGCTGGTCCTACACGCACTGGCAAATGATCCGAGATTTTCGTGTTAGCACTTCGCGCGATCCAACGACATACAAAATGAAATAAGAGCAGAAATAAGCGAGCATGAATCAGTGAAAGTGAATAAATGAAACTGAAGGAAGAGTTCATATTGTTCAAGATGGCAGGTGTGTAGCACAGTGACTCAGCAGATTTAGGAATAATGGCATATAGCAGAATAAGACTAGTGGTCGGTGCTCCCGCCGCGATGAATACGCTGGCAGAGACCCCAATTGAAGAGGTGCACTCAATCAGCCTGAATTATCATGAGTAAAATTATCACACAGAACTGGTGTAAATTTGTAATGAGAATGAATGCTGGAGACAGCAGTTTCAGTAGTTGTCAGTAATAGGTTTATCTTGTTGATGGTGAACAGTATGGACGCTGGATTTGACTAGTTGAATCGGCGACGAAGGCTACCCGCAATTTAGAAATATATCACTGTTAACAATACTAAATTACATTTAGAGATCTCCAATTAAAGACCGAAAGACTCGAGGAAGTTGGCAGCGTCGTTGGCAACGGTGTCGACCAAGTCAATGATGTTGACGAGAGGTAGGTTGCCGGGAAGCTTGGGCGAGCCGGCAGGCAGACCCGGGTAGCCCGCGGGCAGAGTGGGCAGCTTGGTGATTCCAACACCGGACAGGAGAGAGTCCTGGATGTCACCAATGCTGTCAATAATGATGGACTCGCCAATACCCCACACCGAGTCAAAGGTAGCGAAGGTTGCCTGCAAGACGCAGTTGGCGCTAGCAGTCTCACCAGGAGGGCACGAAAAGATGCAGCCGTTGGCAGTGCAGTCCACATCGATACCGACGAGGGTCTCGAGGTCGTACCAGAACGAGTCCCAGACACCGATGATAGCGCACTCACCACCGAGACCGAAACCGCAGTTGACCTTACAGACGTGGGTGAGGGTGTTGCAGTTGATAGTACCACTGACAGCAGGGACACCGGCAGCGCGGACCTCGGTAGGGGCGGCCAGGGCGACAGAGCCAAGAGCGACGGCAGCGAGAGCAGCAGTAGAGAACTTCATTTCAATAGATGAGGAGTGGAGACTGGAGTTTAGTGAGGAAAGGACACCAATTTATAGGCCGGCGGACCGGAACTAGAAATAATAGAGTGGCATGCACTCGACCACATAGGGCCATCTGTGACAATTGCTAATCCGAGCTGCCTCGTCCATTCAGCTCTAAAGTCGCGCACTGTCAGCGGCAAAGCGGCTTATAACCCCGTCGAAGGTGAACATCGGGTTCTTTGCAGCGATCCCCACGATTTAGGGTTCCGTACCGCCGCAGATGCAGCCGAAACGGGCCCTGCGAAGATGTATGCAAGGCCCATCTTGCGACATGCACCTCGGCTAAGGCTTTGACCAGCTCATCACAACCTTATATTGACGATGCTGTACCGACCCGGCGCTAGCGGGCTACTGGCAGGCCGCGCCTACGGACAGTGGGCGGGAGATGAGCGGGAGATGAGCGGGAGAGGAGCGGGAGAGGAGCGGGAGAGGAGCGGGAGATATTGGAAGTGGTAGATATCATGCCTGGATTGATGGCATCTGTGGATTTAGCGAACTGGAGAATTAGACCCCGCAATGCTAGCATCCTTCATGTGGACCCCTCAGGTGGCAGAAAGTCTCCAGTGACCAGGTTAGTACAACTACACCTAAACCGGAAGTTTAGGTGCCGTATAGACGGAAGTTGTGGCCGGCATATGTCGAGATTAGAGTTGCAACAACTATAGAGCAAAACTACACAGCAAAACTAGAGCATAAACTATACAACTTACGCGTGTCTCACCCCGTATAGATGTGAGAGCTCGCACATCGCCGGTTGCACATGCACCGGGCCCCTGACCACATAATGGGCACACGATGGCGGGGTACACAAGCTTACTTTTTTGGGTCGACGATGCTTGAAAAGTCGCTTCGAAACACGCATGCGCCGACACCGGGCATCTGACACAGAAGCCTGCCAGATCGCCAAATAAAATATGCAGGAGTTCCATTTGTCCGTGGATCAGTCAGGTTCATTTCGGTCGCTACCGTATGCAAAAGGGATCGAGGGATCAAGAGATTAAGGTCAAGAGATTAAGGGATGGCAGGTAAGCCTCAGACAGCAGTCATTGTAGACCGGTTGTTACGACCGCACGGTCGATAGAGCACCGGATGCAATTGCAGGCATCTGCCCACACTACACCACAATTAAGTTTGGATTGTGGCGTCCTCAGGCTTGTGGGTGAGGCGATAGGACAAGGACGACACGTAGACAGGCTGCTGCGGGTTATGGGCACGATGCTTGAGAACAAACACGGCCGAGAAGCCAAAAAGGTTCTTCCCCCGGTCCTTTCCGAATTTGACCTTGCCAGAGGTGCTCAGCAGGATGTTGAATTTGCCGGGTACCGTGGCTGCTGGCAACGGGTGCAGGTTGAAGTCTAGAACCTCGTGCTGGGTGTCTGGCATCGCCAGGTACATTTGCAGAAATGCGTCGGCGCCTCCAATGGGCGTTCCGTTCCATACAATGGCTGTGTCTGGCTCGAGGAACTGAGGAAGGTTCTGCCGGTACGAGTCGAGGGCCTTGAAGAACTGTGGATAGAAGCGATCCGAGTCTGGTTAGACAGCTATGAGCATTCAAACAACGTGGTACTTACCCTTGATAGTCGATTCGACTATCCGTGACAACTCCGCATCGGGGCGGTTCGTTTGAGTCTTTGTTAGTTGGTGAATGGCGACTGCGCAGGACCTGACTTACATTCATGGTGGCCGCGAGACTGATGGATTGAGTGAACGCGGTTATGAACCTGAAAATTCACAGCCCGTGCCCTGAGTGCGGCTGTGCGGTTGGGTGGGACTGTAGCTGTAGTAACTCAGTGTGGCAGTGCGTGCTGCACAAAACAGCCGTTTTATCCGTATCAGTGGGCGTTCGACTCGATAGGCTCGACTCGATACGCTCGCTTCAATACCGCAATGCACAGCCCCGTTATCCAGCCCCGTGAGCCCAGCCCCGCTATTGATGCCACATGAAACGATAGTCCAGCCCCATGAGATAGCCTAATCCAGGCTTGGTGAAAACGCTTAGTGCAGGCGTGCAACTTAAACGTGCGCCTGTTTCGGAGATGTGGGACATTGCGGGGCAGGGCACCAGTCGGCTATGTTGGGGGGTGGCCGTTCATGTGAGTGGGTAGTTGGACAGTTCAGATTTTTGGGGCTCTCGAGACCGGGCAGGCAGACCTTGTGTTCTCTACTGCCTGTCTAGAGCCCTATATGGCGTCTCGACAGGACTCCACAGCTCACTGGTAGCCAGGGCGGTGGCAAATACGCTAGGCCTCGGCCCTAACCCCCAGGCCTGATGGGGCGAATTAAGGGTCAGGGCAGGGCATCGAGGCATTTGGTCGAGTCGTAGCACACCGCAGTTCATTGCACTACTACTCAACACTTGAGCCGTCGCCAAACACTGCCGGTACGAAGTGTGCTGGATTGCTGCCGTGGTATTTATCGGAATAACTCGATACGCCGCACTGCGAATCACTATTTATTTATCGCCCTTTATCAGCCCTTGTAGCTTGCGGAATTGTCTCCGGACTCAGCCTTGAGTGTCAAGATCCACTATTTGTGCGCTCAAGACGACTATAGCCATGCAAGTCCAGGCGTCGATGATAGCTAGCGCTCAGGAGGCCATGGACGACCAAGCGTCTGCCCACGGGCAGTCCGATGACGCCAAATCGAAGAAGCACATTGCGTGCCTCATGTGTCGTCGCAAGAAGCTCAAGTGCGACGGCTCCCGTCCAAAGTGCGGCGGATGTACACGCGCCAAACTCAACTGCGAATACTCAGAGGGCTATCGCAAGGCAGGTCCTCGTCCAGGTTACGCCAAGACGCTCGAGCTGCGCGTCACTCAGCTCGAAAAGATGCTGGCAGACGCCCGTAACTCGGCCACGCCGCCCCAACCACAACAGCCACTACTCTTCCAGAACCCTCGCGATATCGCCGGCCCGACGCTCGAGGATGCACAGTCCATGAGCAGTGCAAGCACGACACACAGCTCTCCCAGTTTTGCCAGTTCTAGCAGCGTGTCGTCAGCTTCGACCATCCCTAGCGCTAGCGACCTCCCGACGGGCTTGCCATTAACAGTACGCTCGGGATTGGGCTTCGGTGGTCGACCGCTGGGAATGTACGAACCTGACGTAGCCGAATTTGCCGACGTCATGGTCGAGGACGTCCGCGCAGACGACTTTGCCGAAGGATATACCGGTGGGTATGCTCTGTCTGGAACGAATATGGATGAGGCTCTGCCGCCCATCGAGGTGATCAACGAGCTTCAGCACTTGTATTTCACGACCCACAACCGCACTCTCCCCGTCATCGACCGCTTCAGATACATGTCACGCATGAAGCAGTCTCCAATGCACCGACCAAAGCTGTTTCTGCAGTACGCCGTGCTTTTGAGCGCTGCTTCTGTATCGGAAAAGTACAACCACCTCGCACCCGTCTTTTACCAGCGTGCTTCCAAGTATATTGCGCGTGCGCAGTCGAGCTCGCAGTTCAAGGATATGGTCAATGTCCAGTTTGTACAGGCGACGATTCTCCTTGGTACCTTTGAGTACCGAAGTGCTCTGTTCCCACAGGCATGGCTTCGTGTGGGTACGACAGTGCGTGCTTCTCAAATGCTCAACCTGCATCTGATTGACGGAGAGGACGCGTCGAAATCAGGCGAAATAAATATCCCCAAGTCAGACTCGGTTGCCACGGATGAGCTGCGCCGGGCGTTTTGGCTCGCCTTTGTGTGCGATCAAACCGCCAGCGCAGGAACTGGATGGCCACCAGCCAGCAGGGCTACAGACGTGTTCACGCGTATCCCACTGGAAGACCATCTCTTCATGCAGGGCAAGCCAGGGTATTCCGTCCCGTTTGACGTGCTGCTGGAAAATCCAGAGATCCTCAAACAATATCGCATGTCGCGTATGGCCGTCTACATCATCTACTCACACTGCCAGCAACGGATAGCGGAAATGACGATGGGCCCGCGTAGTAACTTCGACCTCTCGCCCGATGGCTGGTGGCGCAAGGAGTTTGCACGCCTTGATCGGTTGCTAACGTCAATATCCTTTATCATTGAGCCGGTAGCGATGGTTGCTGAAGAAGAGCGGGATCTCGTGGTCAATTTGCATTTGATGGTACAGACTGCAGTTCTATGTCTCAACAAGTGTGCATTGCTGGCAGTGCAAAAATCGCCTGAAGAAATGACTCCACCGTTTGATCGCGAGGAGATCCTCAAGCGCTGCATGCATTCTGCGTCTGAAATCACCCTGCTCATTCGCATGTCGCATGACGTGGCCAGCAGCAGCTCCCATCCAGTTTTCATTTTCACCATTTATACGAGTGCGCGGTTCTTCCTAGCTGTGGTGCAGTCGGGGCTGCGCGAGTTCTACCGATTCCGGTCGCACCTCGACTTTCTCATCACCACTCTCCGCATCATTCGCGTACAGATGCCACTGGCTCAAATGTTCTGTGACAGCATTGTGGCGGCGGCTGGCTCGTTTTACAACAAGAACGAGGCTGCCTCAGGTCCTGCTAGAGCACCACACAAGCCCGCCGATCTCACGGAAATGGCCCTGAATGAAGCCGTTACGAACTGTGCTCTGCCGGTGGTGCCAGACTTTCAAATCTCCGAGATAGGTTCGCAGAATCCCGCGTGCGCACAAAGTTTCGTCAACAAAAAGGATACACTGCCTGTTGGCGGTGCGCGTGCGAGCTCGATCCCGCGGGATCCGCCCAATGAGGAGAGTTCAGCTGGCTCAACGTCGTCGGCAACAAGTGTTGCAACTCCAGGTCTGCGTACCAACAGTATGTCTGATGACTCGACTGTTCTCGGAGGGTTAGATATGGCCGATATTGGACTTGCAGAGGAGCCTATTCCCCTGGGCGCGACGCCTGGGTCAGCACCTGCTCTGGGACAAAACACGCCAGCACAGCAGACAATTCTCAATTTCGAGGACGATGTATTTGACCTTGATTGGAACTCGTTTATGTCGACTGAGGCCTTATGGAACGACATACTAGTGTCTAACTCCAAGCCGGAGATGATTTAGGTCTGGGCTTCAGGGCTCCGGACTAGAATTTGAAAGACGGGCAAAGACTTCACGTCTGCATTCTGATGATATTCCCCTTAACAGTGTCACAGTGATATTTTTTATTTGCTATATGGTAGCTAGCTCTATGTCAATCGGTATTTATTATGGAGCGGGAATGCCGCGGCACAGCCGCTCTCAACGGCGGTGGTAAGGGACCCCTGTTAGCTGCGCCGTCTAAGCGCAGCCTAGCAACCGGACTGGCCGTTGGTAGCTGAGGAGTAGACAGAGCAAGGTGCAGTATTCTATATTCGGCTAGAATCCGCCATGTGCTGGAGCAGCCTGCCATTTACAGGCAGACCCGTGCGTGGCGGTGGATTCGGCTATTAGCCGGCACGCCCTACGGCTCTCGGCAGCGATTTGTTGAGGGGTATGGATCTGCAGGCCGTTTCAGGCAGTTGCCCGTTAAGGGCTATCGACAATAAAGATCTTTCTTTCAACCGTCTTTTCATCACTTCACCTCGGCCTCGGACTTTGTCGGACTTGCTTGTACTTTGCTAGACATCGCGTAAGCACTCAAGCACTCATGTCCAAGACGAAGCTTCACACCCGCAGCCCTTCGGGGCTCGTGGACGGTGACAACATCGAGGATGTCATGCTACACAAGCTGGACACCTTTTTGTACGAACTGGAGACTCGGCTCGACGGCTGGGAGTCATACGGACTGGAGAAGCTCGGCTCGTTTGACGACAGCGTGCGCCATGCCTACGAAGTGCTCTCGCGCGTGCGCAGCGAGGTCATTGGCGAGGGCTGGCGGAAGGCCGAGCAGCTGCTGAGGATTATGGAGGAGCACTACATGGACGATGTTGAAGCATCGGGCTCGAGCGAGGACTCGAGCGAAGATGTCGACGAGGCGAGCTTCGTGGCAACTTCCGACGACGGCCGCCCTCGTACTCGTGGCTGGCACAAGCGCAACGCCCAGAACAGCGGCAAGACCTCGGAGCACACTACCGAGTCTGCCGACGCTCCTCCCGATCTCGGCTCGCGCGTATCAGCTGGTCTGAAACAGCTCGAGACGAAACTCGAGGCTATAGAGCAAAAGTACGGCCGTTACCTTGACGGTACCTGGAGCGAGGCCGTCCAGATGGCGCTGCACGCAGCTTCATCACGTCTCCTCACCTACGACGAGCTGCCTCATGAGTGGCGCGAGAATCCGTACATTGTGCGGGGCTACCGCTTCTACAAGGGCTACAAGGACTGTGCATACAGTCTTGTCAAGATGCACAACGAGACGTGCAACATCTGGACCCATCTCATTGGCTTCTTTATCATGCTCGCTTTAGCTGTCTTCCACCTTCCTACTACCATCTCGTGGCGGGACGCAACACTGAGCGATCGCTTCACCATGGGCCTCTTCCTGATTGCTGCTATGAAGTGCCTCGTCTGCTCGGCCGTTTGGCATACCTTCAACGGTATCTGCCATCTCGATGCCAAAAAGAACCTCGCATGCGTCGACTACACGGGAATTACCGTCCTCATTGCCGCTTCGATGCTGACCACTGAGTACGCGGCTCTGTACTGCCAGCCGTTGGCCCGCAATGCCTACATGACCGTCACGGCTCTGTCCTGCCTGGGTGGCGTCCTCTTCACCTGGGACGCGAGCTTTGATCGCCCCGAGAGCAAGCTCAGGCGCGTCGCATTCTTTGTCGGATTCGCTGGCACCGGCTTCGTCGGGTTCTTCCATGCCGCTTACCTGCACGGACTGGCCAACGCGTACTGGTTCCACCTGCCGGTGTTCAAGAGTCTCGGCTGCTACTCGCTCGGCGTTGTTGTGTACAGCCTGCTCATCCCCGAGCGCTGGTTCCCGGGGTCCATCTTTGACTACTGTGGAATGTCTCATAACCTGTG
This sequence comes from Sugiyamaella valdiviana, assembly GCA_030570555.1. Taxonomy (NCBI): domain Eukaryota; kingdom Fungi; phylum Ascomycota; class Dipodascomycetes; order Dipodascales; family Trichomonascaceae; genus Sugiyamaella; species Sugiyamaella valdiviana. The sequence continues at coordinate 1,459,075 of JAJLWF010000001.1, forward strand.
GCACGTATGCGTGTTTGCAGGCATCTACTACCACTATGTGGCGACCATCGGTTTGCTCGAGGGAGCCCGAGCATTCAGCTGCACTGCCTGATGCGTCCTACTAATAACCTAATGCATATGTAAATTATAACAGATATTCTGATACGAATAGTGGCGGGCATCTAGATCGTGATCTGAGCCCTCTGAGTAGTACACGCCACTGGGTGACTCCAACATGCTCCAGCACGAGCCATCAAGCTGAGTTTCAACCAATTACGAAATAAACACTGTTATATTGAATCAAGGATCAGAGATATTAATTTGTATAGCCAGAAGCGCTACTGGCCGTTCTGCTGCTTAACTAGCGCCACAAGCTGCTCCTTGGTGACATCCTCGGGGGGAAATGTGTATCTCTGTTATTAGCCTTGTCAAGATCGAGTCAGAGATGCGCACCTTCTCGAGCCATGCTCGCAACTCCTCGACTGACCACGCACTGGGATCGCCCTTTGAATCGTCGGCAATGGGCTCGGCAGGTAGGTTCACCGTGGGGCGGGTACTGCTAGTGGAAGTCTCCGCAAGTATCACACCCGTAGCCACCAAGATCATAACGCCGAATCCAATGATAAGGCTTTTGCTGTGCCAGGCCAGGGCCCGGTCAATTGAGGTCGACATTGTAGGTAGCGTAGTGGAACTTCGAGCGATGGCGACACATAGTCACATGTTCCTAACCCAGATATATACCAGTCGTGAGCACGGAACTCAGAGGACTTGACGACTAACCGCAAAGAATTGCACTCCCGTTAGGAGTTTCCGACGGATACCGCATGAAATTGGGATGTACGTCAAGGCTATCCAGGCTGCTGGGCATGATGAGGCAATGCAGTCGCTGGACGGCCAGCTGTTCATCAAGCCGACGACTCTGCAGGAAGTGACGTTCTACAATGAGTTGGCTACTGACGATTACATGCTAGCTGTGACAAGTCGGTTTATGGGGACACTTGCTGAACATAGGCCTCAGGTGGAAGCTAGTGAGGATAGTCCAGGGCAGGATCGCGAATTGAAAGAGTTGATTCAAAAGGCTCAGGATCAAGGGGCCGTCAGTGATACTATGGATCAAATCCAGAGGTTCCTAGAACCAGCCCCTATATCACCAACCACAAAACATCCTGTTACAATTGTGCTCGAGAACATCACTTATGGGTTCGAGAAGCCCTCTGTTCTGGATGCTAAGCTTGGATCGCGACTATGGGACGAATCTGCTTCTGCTGAAAAGAGACAGCGTCTGGATCAGGTATCACAGTCCACGACTAGTGGAACTCTTGGTGTTCGGGTTGCCGGAATGTCGCTATATAATCCCGACAATGGACAGCGAACGTGGTACGACAAGCAGTTTGGGCGATCTATGAAGACAGATGCAGCTATAGATGGGTTTGCAGAGTTTTTTCTAGAGGCCCGCAACAGCAAGGGCCCTTACAGTCCAGAGATAAAATATGCATTGGCACATCACATTAGAGATGAGCTAGAGTATATCTATGAAATTGTCAGCTCTCGTGAGCTGAGGATGATCTCAGCAAGTGTGCTCGTTGTGTATGAAGCTGACCCCGTGGAGTTCCTGCGAAGGGTCAACGAGGGAAATGCGAGAGTCGAAGCAGCAGAGACCGAAGATGAGACGGCCGGCAGGACAGAGGACGAGTCGGACGACTCTGATGATGATGAAGAGCTTCCGCTTTTCCGGGTCAAGCTCATTGACTTTGCGCACTCCAAGGTCACACCAGGTGAGGGACCAGATACAAATACTTTAAAGGGACTAGAAAGTCTTGTAGACATTTTCAAGGCCCTGGAGAAGAGATATGAAGCGGAATTGCAAGCACTGGACGGGTCAATGAAGTAACAACTCGACTTTACAGGCCTTGGAAAGTGGCAATTCCATTGTCGGGCCCCTTCTTCGCCTTCTTCTGCTTCTTCTTGCTCTCCTTCGGTTGCGCCGGCTTGGTGTCTTCCTCCTGGAGCTTGCGCTTTTCAGTCTCGGCGATGTCGTTGTCGCTGGCGTTTCTCCAAACCTTGAGTGTGTCGGTGCTGGCCGTGACGAGGCGGTAGTCAAAGTCGAGTTCAAGCATGCCAACTTCGTCGATCTTGGAATGCACAAATGTATCGGTCTTCTTGCCACTACGGGCATTGATCTTGTGGACAATACCATCGGCAGAGCCGGCATACACGAGGTTGTCGTCTTCACCGGCGATAAGACAATCGATGCTCTGGTCACTGAGGTTGACTCCTGAGACCTGGCCAAACTCGAGTCGGCTATTATCCCACACAGACACAGTGCCTTCGCTCATGCCATACACAGAGTATTTATCGCTGGCAAGGTAACCGCACATAAACTCGTCTTTGAGAGCCTCTGCCTCGGCAATTACTCCCTTGCGGATGTCGATATGGGCCAGAGACGTCGAACCAGTGCTGATGAAGTGGTACTGGTTTTTGAATGCCAGATCAATAATACTTGTGATGACATCGTGATCGGCGTGAATGTCCTTGAAACTGTGTGTTTCCTTGAGGGAGCGGACGTCGAAGAAGCGCAATGTAGCAGCTTCATCACCCACGGCCAGGTAATGCTCGTTGATTTTGATAACTGTCGGCTTGTGGGCCAGCGAGTCGAGGTTCTTGGCTGCAACTTTTCCTGTCTCAGCGGATGCTTGCTTGATGACCTTGTCACTTCCAGTCGAGAAGAGATCTGTGTTAGAAGGAAGCTGTGCATGGAAATGTGGACTTACAATCTCCCGAGTGGTCGTAAGTAAGGGCGCGACAGCTGGCACGGTGACGTTTAGTTGACCATGCTGTTGTGATCGTTGGCGTAACAGTTCCAACGTTATAATGCTGCGAAGTCACGCGGCCCGATGCACAACCAACGGTGTAAACGGGTCTAGAAGGGTGGAATGCAACGGCAAAGAGGGGATCATCGAACGATTCGCGGAACAGGACCGAGTGGCTTGACATTGTGCTTGGTAGTATACTTTACAGGCTCTCCAAAAAAATATCTGGATCATAGCGAGGCTGAAATTCAGCCGTATTGATCATGAAGCGAAGCTGTCAACTCTTAAGGACAGCAACGGAGCGCAGGCGCAATGTAGAGGACGATACGTTGCATGGGAGTACACAAGAGGAGTGTTGTCAACACAAGGTACAACATGCCAGGAACATAGGTCAACTACACAGTCGAGGCTACCGCCATATAGAGAGGTACTGGCTCCTCGTTCTTCAAAGCTCGCTGTCTACTCGGCTATCAACGGGAGTTCCCCTCAAAATCCACCTGAAACGAAAGCAATTTGGTGAACGACGTAATTTAGTGACGACAATTTGGCGATGACAACTTTGGTGACAAATTTCGTGACAACACAAAGTTACACTAATTAGCTGGCGTGGCTATATCACGTGCCGCGAAATACCCTCTATCCACAGTGACCATGCACGGGTCCGAGTTGGCGTCCAGCCGCTCATGGGCATATGCCGCTGCCGATGGCTTGGAGCCGTTGACAGGAGACGTATAAATGGAGTATCAGTCTTGCGAGCAATGGGATATTTCGGGTCATTTTGTTGCTACACGGGGCGGCCCAAAAGATCGACGTTGATGGGAAATTGGGTTATTTCATATATCCCGCAACGTTGCCGTTGGAACTATAAAAAAATGCCACTCCACGGCACGGCTACCATTTTCGGGTGCCAGGGGTGCGCATCCGCGAAAAAAACACCACTCAAATCGCAAGAAATAATTTTTTTCTTCTTCTCTGTTATACACTGGGGTCGTGTTTTTGAGAGATATATTTCATATATCGTTTCTTTTCGACGCATACGTATTCAATCAGGTGCTAGACGGGCGCCCACGAGAGTTGCCGCTTGGTGGTCTAATAACCGTCCCTCTATATAGGGGGAAGCTCCGACTCTGATCGGTGTTTATCAAAGGTACTACACCTTTGGTCTTGCGTTTGGTACTTCGCATGTTCAGCGCTCGAAGCTCTTGTGTACGTAGTGCTCATCACTTTGAGCCGCTACGTTCGACTCGTCCCGGTTGGTCCAAGCCAGTCCTTGCTAGTCGAACTATGTCTCCGGCTTCAATCTCGACCTCCAACCAGCCTTCGGGCAGCGGTCTCAAGCTTGCCGAGCCCTTTTTTGTCAACAGTGGCTCGGACTCTCTTGGTAAGCAGGTCTGGGTGCCGCTGTCGAAGCCGCCCAAGTCCTCTCATGAGGGCGAGGCGGCTAGTCACCGCGCCATTGAGGCCTCCAAGGCCTTTGTGGGTCATGCTCTGCGAACGAAGATCGAATCGGTTAACCTCGATACCTGCCTTCCTGGAGGTGAGGACTCGTTTTTTGTGGCTGATCTAGGAATGGTGTATAACCAGCACGTTCGCTGGCTGCGTCATCTTCCTCGCGTTGAGCCTTTTTACGCTGTCAAATGCAATGGCGATCCTCTCGTGCTCCGCACCATGGCCCAGATGGGCATGAGTTTTGACTGTGCGTCAAAGAACGAGATCAGTTCCATTCTTGATTTGGGCGTTGATGCGTCCAAGATCATCTATGCGAACCCGTGCAAGACTCCCTCGCACCTGCGCTTCGCAGCAATGTCCAACGTCGAGTACATGACTTTTGACAATGCCGACGAGCTGCTCAAGTGCAAGCAGATGCACCCGCGTGCTAAGCTTCTCTTGCGCATCATCACGGATGACTCTTCTGCAACGTGCCAGTTGAGTGCCAAGTTTGGTGCTGCCATGGAAGACGTGCACGATCTTCTCGCCTATGCCAAGAAGCTCGAACTCAATGTTGTTGGTGTTGCCTTCCATGTGGGTAGTGGCGGTGGAGACCCATCGGCATATGCTGATGCTGTCGAAAATGCTCGGTGCGTGTTTGACGAAGCCGAGCGCCTCGAACTGCCTGCTATGACGATGCTCGACATTGGCGGCGGATTCGAGGATGCATCATTTGAAGATGCTGCTTGTGTTTTGCGCTCGAGCCTTGACCAGTACTTCCCTGCTACCACGGGCGTGCGCATCATCGCTGAGCCGGGCCGTTACTACGTTGCAGGTGCGTTCACGCTGGCCGCCAACGTCATTGGCCGACGATGGGAGGACAAGTCCAAGTCCAGGGCCATGCTGTACATCAACGAGGGTGTCTACGGTAACCTGAACTCGATTATGTTTGATCACCAGGAACCTGTGCCTCGTGTTTTGACTGCCGGCAAGGCGTTTTTGTACGACTCAGCAGACGAAGACCAGTTCTCGTCGCGCGCTGCTGGGGCCGGGCTCGAGGTGTCTGTGTGGGGTCCCACTTGCGATGGCCTTGACTGTGTCGTCAAGTCTCTCAAACTCTCGCACCGTCTCGAGGTTGGTGACTGGGTTTACTTTGACAATGTGGGTGCCTACACGCTTGCTGCCGCGACTACGTTCAATGGCTACAACACTGACTGTGACGTGGTCTACGTGTGCTCTGCGCCGGACCTGATATACGCTTGATAGATATCGGAGCTGCTTGTCAACTACTTAGAAGTTGTCAATGCTGCGTTATAGATTCTAGAATACACCTATTGATGCGTACTTATTGTAGAATCGAGCCAAATGGAGCTAGCGAGCTCTAGAGATATTCAAGGACTAGTCTATGATATAGCAAGGGCGTGCTGTGCAAGCACACCATGTCTACTGCCACCTGTCTTGGTTCAGGAACAACTGTGAGTACATGGAGTCTCCAGCTATGCCTCACCGGCACATCACATTCAGTGCAATACATTTACAAGCCAAGCATAGATAGAGGCGTTTTCGGGTCGCATACAATAATCATTAAGCTAGTCGGATTCGTCCTCGAGAACAGCTTAGTTGGCCTTCTTGGGCTGCTTGTCCTTGATCTCGGTGGTCTTGAGTCCGGGAGGGAGCGAGTGGATCAGCTTCTGGGCCTTGTCCTGGTCCTTGACAACAAGGGTGTACAGGTATCGCGAGCCACGGATCTTGAACTTGGTCTGCGAAGGGTTCTTCTTGATGGTGGCCGAACGAACGTCCTTTCTGCGGGCCAGCTCGAGGAAGAGCTTGATATCCTTTAGTTCCTTCTGTTTGTTAGAGCCGTCTCAGGGCCGTCTGTCATCTATACGTACAGGCATTTTTGATGTATGATGCTAGCTAGTGCTGTGTTCAGGAGCTGGCGGACAATATGTACAGAAATAAAGAGTTGAGTGGGTGAAATTCGTGACTGGCATTGCCTAATGGGGTAATATTCTGAAGGAGCACAGCCGTGCTAAATTCAGCCGCGCATGAGCATACGATGAGCAGGTAGGCACCATCAAACGGTAGAGTCTAATGAATTGTTTGTACAGATAAATACTAGAGGACGCCTAGGAGCCGTAGAAGGTAGTCGCCAGTGGCACCCGCCCAGACCCAGTGGCCTGTGTTGATGTTGTTGACAAACCACCACCAGCAGTTGGCCGGATCGTCGAGGTCGACCTTGCGGATCATGTTGAAGACGCGGTAAGCAGCGAGTGCCGTGCTAGCAGCAAATAGAGGGCCCATGCCACCAAAGAAGCCCGCAGCTCCGAGACATGCCACCTGCGCAACGCCATATCGCTGCATAATTGTCTTGCTACGGGTTCCCCACTTGAGGGCCGTTGATTTGATGCCCGCATTGATGTCAAACTTCTTGTCCTGGTGCGCATAGATTGTATCGTAAATCATACACCATGAGAAGGCTGAGGCATGAAGTGCCAGCATGGCCGGTACGTTCCACACGTCCATGGCTGGGAAGCCAAGTAGTGCGCCCCATGTGAAGCACAGCGACAGGCTCACCTGTGGGTAGTAGGTGAAGCGCTTGAACAACGGATACGTGGCAATGAGCGGCAGAGATGCAGCTCCGAGCCAGAAGCAGTCCGATGGAAGAGATGTGAGGACTGCGAGGCCGGCAAGGCACTGTGCTCCCAGGAAACCGACGGCAGCAGGCACCGAGACGGCGCGACTCGCCAGAGGTCGCGATCTGGTGCGCTCGACTTTGCTGTCGAGGTCACGGTCGAGCAGATCATTGATAGTACAGCCAGCTCCTCGCATGATGAGCGAGCCGACGCCAAAAAGCCCCAGAGTCCATGCCGTGTGGCCCAGTGGAGCGCTGGTACTGTAGGCAGCCATTGTGATGGCCCAAGTGCACGGTGAGTAGAGCAGCCAAGTACCAATGGGCTTGTCGAGACGCATGAGCTCGGCGTATGGCTTCACCGACAGCGGGAGGCTGTTGACGAATCGCTGCGGCATTGTCTGGGGCGCGACTGGAGCCGGAGTAGCTGTCGCGGCCACCTCGGGTTCGGCAGATTTTGTGCTCGAGAACCGCCAGCCGGAGAGGCCAAGTCCAGTACAGGCCATAGCTGGCAGCCGTGAACCAATGCTCCGAGGCGCCGGCACCCTGTACCGCGAGATTACACGGGCGTTCATAGTCGGAACTGAAGTTGCAAGTCGAGTTCGCGTGGGTATTCGGGAGTACTCGCTGGGTATTCGCTAGGTGAGATTCCAGGGTGAGGATTCGCTAGATCTGCATCGGACGCAGGGCGCATATGCGCATGTACAGTAGAGCCAGACGACGGAGGCACGAGTTGGTGAGTATAATATAAATTGACGAAATACAAAGGTTACGGTTCTGTCTAGTTTATAGGAAGAAGGCGCCTACAAGAACACATGCCAGCGAGAGGCCTGTGGCTGTGACTACGGCAATCGCAGAGCCAGCCGATTTGGAGGTCGAAGAAGCAGCAGCAGCAGAGGAGGCAGCAGAGGAAGCAGCAGCAGAAGAGGCAGCAGGAGAGGAAGTAGTGGAATCAGTGGAGGCCGTGGAAGCGGAATCTGTCGAGGAAGCTGAATCAGCCGAGGAAGCTCCCACGGAAGCAGCGGACTTGGCAGCAGAGCCGGCTGAAGCGGCAGCGGAGTTCACAGCAGAGCCAGCAGATTGCGCAGCCGTGGACGCAGAAGCAAGGGCCGAGGCGGCAGCGCCCGTCGCTGGAAGAACCTCGGTGCCACTTAGAGTCGGCACGTTGGTCTCAGCAGCCGAGAACTCGCTGACCAGCTCACTCAACAAGCTGCCAGTCAGTACACCACCAGCAGCGACCTCGGACTCATAGCTGAGAATTCCCGACTCCAAGCTGGCAAAGGCCGACGGGAAGGTGACACCACCGATTTCGGAGTTCAGCAGAGACTCAATTCCGGTTAGTGCCGTCTGGCCGCCGTTGGCAGCTGCAGATATGAGGGCACTGTTGGCGGCGAGGATGCTTGACGCCTCGCCTGCGCCCAGCGCCGAATCAGCGTCGGCATACGCCGCAGCGACAACAATCGCAATAGCAGCAGTCGTTGATCGAATCATTTGTACACGTCAAAGGTTGACGGAGGACACGAAGATGTGGGGACTGAACTGGAACGTGGCAGTCTAACCTTGTTTGGGTGGTGGGATTTAAAGCCCGTTGCTGCGCATGGGGCTGCGCAGGTCCCTCAGATGGCGCGGGGGTTAATCTCCATGTTTAAGTACTTGCATGCAACCGGAGGCAGTACGAGGACCGTAGAAACGGGAGATGGCATTTTCAAGACTAATGTCGAGCGTGATAGTTGACATTAAAGTGAGATAGATAGGCCCATTGCGTACTTTGAGCAACTGTCGAGACGAGTTGTCGAGGACCGTGACGAGAGTGGAAGTTTGGATCGCGCAAGACCTTGCATGATAGTCATACCTTAATCCCAATGAGGAAACGAGTGGTTAGGGTGAGATCGTAGCTATAGAAGTGGTACTAGTAGTGCTCTAACATATGATTAGTACAGATCTATTACAGGAGAAGGGCGCTAACTAGAACACACGCAAATGAGACACCCGAGACAGTGGCTACGGTGATGGCAGATCCGGATTTGGCGGTCGAGGAAGATGCTGCGGCAGATGAAGCAGCAGCCGAAGTAGAGCCAGAAGAGGCAGAAGAGGCAGAAGAGGCAGAAGAGGAGGCGGCAATCGAGTCAGAGGACGCAACAGCTGAGTCGACGGCTGAGCTGACAGCCGAATTGACGGCTGAGAGCGCAGAGTTGATGGCCGAGGCAGCAGCAGTTGCCTGCGAGCCGGTGGTCGCCGCATCAATTCCTACAGCGGTAGTGGGGGCCGCCACAAATGTATCCTCGGACGCAAGCATGCTCTGAAGGCTGGCAACAACTTCATTCTCGCTGATAAGCATCGATTCGAAGCTGGCTCGAGCAGCCGAGTTTGTTAGAGCTTGGACCAGTGACCCGCTGAGAGGTCCCTGGCCCTGCAGACCCTCTGAAATAAGCTGGTTCTCCCTCGAGAGCAAACTGTCCTGGGCAGATGCCACAGCCAGTCCCAGCAGGAGGAGAGTCGTCTTTGAGAGAGTCATGGTAGGCAGCAGCATGGGAGAAGAGGATCGAGGGTGACGCGACTCAGTCGTGGGGGACGCGGGCCATTTAAACCTCGCGCCCCCTCGTGCATTCACGTAGAGTGTGCCCCGACCATTACCGGTCTGTTGCATATCCGCAGTCGGAAGCACGGAACATTCCCGCATTTGAGTTGGCGCGCATGCTTATCCCACTGAGTGATGGGCATAACAATGACCGCGATCTGAAGTGCCTTAGAACTCTAGATGGAACTAAGAGTGGTACCGACTGAGTAGGTGAAAACCACGGCTTTCAGCTTGTCATGGAGTTCCCACACAAGGGGCTCGCAGCAAAAGGGACTCGGCTGCCTAGAGTTCAGCAGAAAGCACCCGGCACCTGAGACAGGAACATTGCAGCTCGAGAATGACGATCGCGCGATTGTGCAGCCGGGATTCCTAGCTGGGTAGCAGTAGGGGCTAGGGACACGTCTACACAAGTCGATCCAACGCTGCGTTCCCTAGAGGCCCGGGTGCCCTGAAGGTTTGAATGGTTGTTTGAATCGTGCCATTTAGACGAGAGAAGGCAATAAGAGCCCATTTTATAAGAGCAGTCTGTAAAGGTACATAACCAGGTAGATTCCGGCCTTACAGGACGACAGGCCGACAAGAACAGGAGAAAGGGAGATCTAAACAGAAGTAGATTGGCAGATGCGGCATATGGCGGGCTGACGAGGATAAAATGTGCTCGAATAGGCAGACAGCGACAGGCTACGGCTATTGTGATGTTTATGGGCTCAGTTGAGCCTATACGTGCCACGCAGGTCGCTGCTCTAGGGCGAAAGAATTAGACCCGCATTTAAACGTGCGTGCTGCATGCATATGCGGCTCGACAAGCACGGTGCGGCCTCGCGATCGGCCAGGCAGTAGCGAAGTGCCTCAAGTCGCTTTAGATACAATTAACAAGATGAAGACTCTCTAGGTAATTGAGTTTCCAGTTACTAGGCGATATAATTAAGCTACCAATTGGATTACACGACAAACATTACAGAAATAGAGCGCACACAAAAATGCAAGTAAAAAAGATAGCAGAGGCAGCAGCGACGGTGACGGTAGACCCCGAGGACTTAGAGCTCGAGGTAGCAGCAGCAGAAGCAGCAGCAGAAGCAGCAGAAGAAGCGGCAACAGATGCTTTTGCAGCCGGGCTAGTGTCAGCAGATGCTTTTGCAGCGGGACTTGTGTCAGCAGAGGCCTTTGCAGCGGGACTAGTATCGGAACTTTTAGCGGCAGCAGAGCCTTTGGAACCAGCAGCAGCGGCAGATTCGGAGCCGGCAGACTCAGCACCAGCAGAAGCAGAACCAGCAGATGCGGCAGAAGCAGAACCGGCAGAGCCAGAACCAGCAGAACCAGATTCAGCAGAACCAGAGGCAGAGCCTGCGGAACCGGTGGCCGACGGAGCACTGGTAGCAGATGCGGCAGCCGAGGGGCTGGAACCAGCCGACGCAGCTGCACTGCCGCTAATGCCAGTCAAAGGAGCGATGAGGTCAGAAAGGCTGGCGGGGAAGACGCTGCCAAGACCACCGAAGGCACCTAGAAAACTCGCACCTTGCGCAATTTCCGAGTCAAGACTGGCCAGAGCAGCGGGATCCCCCGAAAAACCCGCGAATATAGAGGCAAACGCGGTGAAGGGGCCTACACCATTGAGAGCCTCGGAAATTAACTGATTCTCTTCGGAAGCGAGGTTAGAGAAAGCTGCGGGGTCAAACGAGAAACCCGGGAACTGGGCAGACACAAGGGCCAGAGCCATTAAGCACGAAGCAGTCTTTAACAAAGTCATTGGTAGTCACTTGGAGATATTGCAAGCTGGGCAGAATGAGTTAGAAGAGTGAGTCGCACGGATGACTTAGATGGCCTGACAGGGAGACGCCGAATATATAAGAGCAGGGGCTGTAAAGCAGGACGTGGGATTGACCAGTGAAATTCCGTGTAACTCTAGGATTAGGTGCTCTCTCATCGCATGTACTCGGGAGGTTTAGCTTAGCATTTAACTCTGCATGCTGCATCCAGATGCGGGCGATGGCAGTGAGCAGGGAGGAGTCAATGCCATGTGCCAGGCCAGTGCTCAGCCATGCCGCGGGGGATTACAGCTGTTGGCCCATGATGGTGGTTTGATTGCGCCTTGTAGATGAGCCATCGCGCCAAAAGGGCTCTTGATTTAAGCGCCCTGCAACCAAGGGTACGGTCGGGTACATTGCGACTCGAGATCTTGCATGATGGGCGCCACTACAGTGCCACCAACTTGCACGAAGTCGAAGGTAGTATGGTAGTACCACTAGACACAAGCTGTAAGAGTGGCTGACCTGTAAATGGCACAGGAATGGCGCCATTGCGGTGAAGTCAACGTAATGGCGTTAGAGACGAGAGCAACTTGTGGCATCGAGGGCGCCCAGGCTCACGGAGCGCCAAGGCTCACGGAGCGCCCAGGCTCATCGCAGCTTAAATGCAGCTAGTCCCGTTTAGACCAGCCGGGCCCAGTTTGACTCAATTAGACCCAGTTTGACTCAGTTAGAGTTTTCTGGGGATGTGCGAGAATTATTTGGCCAATCGTGGGTCCCCGATGAGTCGCCAGGGTCCACAAGATGAGATGGCTGAAGCTAGTACCGTACGAATACGGCTGTAAGAGCAGCTTCTTAACTAAATATCAAGAAACTGAATGAAGTTGTGAATATCAGTACAGGAAGAGCACTAGCATCCTATAATAACCACACAGCCAGACAATATGCCAGGAATACCCCGATACCCCAAGCAGGGCTACCACTGTTGCTGGGCGCCCACTAACGGGCACACGGCTCAACATGGGCACCGCGTGTCGCGCTCTCTTCTCAGCCTAGGCGCGCTGAAGCGAAAGCGGCCTAGTGAGAGCATAGCCGAGCAAGATAAGTCACAAGGTGCAATTACACATGGGGCCGTGTGGGCGCGCGTGGGCCGTCCTAGCGCGAGCCCACCTTCGTCACACCACCCGCGCGGCTGTGCACAAGCAGATATTTTCGAGCGTGTCGTGCTCCTTGACCACTGATCCAGTCAATTGCATACAATGAGGTGAGTAGGCGGCCCGAATGGTGAACGAGCTAGTGGCAAAAGAGCCAGAGGCAAAAGAGCCAAGTGGCTGTGCGTGGCTCTGTAACAACTGCCCTCAATTGACCGCGGCTACACTGTTTAGTACTAACAAAGTGCCTTTGAGACGGTGTACTCAGCCACGGTCACAGCACCAGTCAACATTGCAGTGAGTTAATTCGTCTTGCTTCGTCTGTTTACTAACAAGACCCTCAAGTACTGGGGTAAGCGCGATGTCAAGCTGAACCTGCCCACCAACAGCTCCATCTCCGTGACTCTGTCGCAGCGAGACCTGCGCACCACTACGACGGCCGCGGCCAGCGCAGAGTATAGTGAGGACGAGCTGTACCTCAATGGAACAAAGGAGGATGTCAGTGGAGCACGCTTGCAGACGCTGTTCCGCGAGCTGCGTGCGCTACGTGCTGCTGTCGAGGCCGCTGACGCCAAAGCTGCCCCGTTGAGCAGATTCAACCTCCGCATTGTGTCCGAGAACAACTTCCCCACTGCTGCCGGTTTGGCGTCGTCGGCTGCTGGTTTTGCTGCTCTTGTTAAGGCCGTTGCCGAGCTCTACGAGCTGCCGCAGTCGGACGAGGAGCTGTCGGTACTGGCGCGCCAGGGATCAGGCAGTGCATGCCGGTCGCTGTTTGGCGGCTACGTAGCGTGGGAAATGGGCTCCAAGACCGACGGCTCCGACTCTAAGGCCGTGCCCGTTGCTACACGTGAGCACTGGCCGCAGATGCGCGCTGCCATTCTGGTGGTTAGCGCTCTCAAGAAGGACACCTCGTCGACATCGGGCATGCAGCAGACTGTCAACACCTCGACGCTGTTCAAGGAGCGCATCACGACGGTGGTGCCTCAGCGCTTCGAGCAAATGAAGAAGTCGATTGTCGAGCGCGACTTTGAGACGTTTGCCCACATCACCATGGCCGACTCGAACCAGTTCCATGCTACGTGTCTTGACACCTACCCACCCATTTTCTACCTCAACGACGTGTCGCGTGCTGCCATTGGCCTCGTCCAGGACATCAACAAGTCCGCCGGCAAGACCGTTGCTGCCTACACGTTTGATGCTGGCCCCAACGCCGTCATCTACTACCTCGAGGAGAACGAGCAGCTTGTTTTGGGGCCCCTGCGACACATTCTCAAGGACCTTCCTCAGTCGACGTGGACTGCCGCCCACTCGCACATCCAGGCCACCATGTCCGAGTCCTTTGACCACCGCTGGGCCTCGGTCCTTTCTTCTGGCATTGAGCGTGCCATTCTCACGTCTGTCGGCGACGGCCCTGCTCGCTCGTCTGCCACGCTCATCGACAAGCACGGCAACCTCCTAGGGCAGTAGACAGCCATCTAATAGCCAAGCATAATCTGAAACAGTGACTGACCCTGGTAACATAGAACTACAGTGCCCTGTTTAGCTGTCACTATCGTGGTAAACCTTCTGGAGAACCTCTAATATGTATACCAACGGTACTTTATGTATATCATTACATGTACAGCGGAATGCTGCGATATTTTCACAGGTGTGTGCAATGTTTTCAGACAATCATTCAAACTTAAACCTCCTCGAGAACAACATCCTTGAACTCACGCGACACCTTCTTGCCAGTCTCCTCGTTGACACCCTCACCGTGCAGGGCGAGCAGGGCACCGAGGTCGAACTTGGGCTGCTTGAGCAGCTTGACCTTGCGGACGTGGACGTTCTGCAGGGGGAAGATGGCCTGGGTGGCCTTCTCAATCTCGCGGCCAATAACCTCAGGAATGAGCTTGGCGGTGAGCTGAGCCAGAGTGACGTTCGAGGCCTCACGGGTCATGATCTCAGCCATCTTCTTGCGGATCTGGCGGATCTGCGACGACTGGGCGTATGTGGTCTTCTTGATCTGGTTGGGGGCACGCTTGGTGAAGGCAATGGCAAACAGACGGATGACGTAGTCGTCAGAGGTCTTGACGGTGACATTGGCCTCAATAAGAGTCTGCCACTTGCGAACAAACGAGCGGAGCTTGTCCGAGGTGAAGTCGAGACCGTGGAAGTTGGTCAGCAGGTTCTTGCCCTGGACCTCGTCGACGCGCAGCTTAATGCGACGGAACGAGTGGTCCTCCTGTCCCTGAAGGTCAGCGAGAGACACATCGAGGATACGGCCCTTGAGCTCGTCGCTAGAGTTCTTGAGACCGGTCGAGCGGTTGACAAGGGTCTTTCCGACGTCGCGGGTCTCAAAGGTGGTGGGAGCCTTGATGTTGAACCAGTCCTTGCGGGTGAAGGGGTCGACGACCTTCTTCTTCAGGCCCTTCTTTCCCTTGCTCAGTCTCTTGTTCTTGCCGACAGCCATGTTGATAAGATGGTTTTTTTTCGAGTAGTCGGATTCAACACTAGAAAAAAAAGTGAGTGGAGGTGAAGTACCGGTAGGTGTGTATAGGCAAATTTCAGGGCATGGACTGAGTCGCCTGCGTGCCCCCCGCAGCCGCGTACTGACTGGCACACCTGTACATGTTGTACTGTGACGACTATATCCGTATTAGGAAGGTGTGTCACAGCGGGTATGCTCTAAAGAAATTGGGCAAGGGCCCATCCCCCACTCGGACCCTGACCTGCAAGTCGAGCATGAAACCGCGATGTTAGTTCAGTCAGTTTGTTCAGTTAGCTTAATCCAGTCAGTTGAGTGGAATCTTTTCAATTCTATGTGATTGGTTGACGAGATTGCTTCTACGAAGAGTGGAGTCTTATACCGTGTAGAATATTATCTGAATAAATTATCAGTACGCTTGCAAGCGCAATAAATAGGTTAATGCTAGTCCTCCTCATCTAGAGACGGGAACGAGACGTAGTCGGTGGCTTGGCTTGATGAGGACTGGGCAGACTTGAGTGGGTCGTCGGTACTAGGCCACAGAAAAGAGGCGACAGTTGTAGCCGACGAATCGCTGGCACATCGCTGTCGTTTGCCGGTCGGTATTGAACTGAACAGGCTGAAGCGCGAGTCGTCGTCGGGTGGAGACAGGGACTGGCTCATTGTGCGGAGACGGGCGGCCCAAGAAGCAGCAGTCCGGCGCTTCCTGTAAGGTATTGGTTTGTAAGTATCTGACGGTTCGCTGGAGAGCTCGTCCCAGTATGATTTGAATGAAGCGCTGGGACTGGCCCACTCGGGAGTAGCCAGTAGATCCGACGGCGCTATGGAGCAGGTTGAGCAGGCCACGCGCCGGCTGTCGGGCGGCAGACCCGCTGAGCACTTAGCCACGAGGGTCATGTGTAGGAAGAAGGGAAGAGATGGGGAGAAGTGGAAATGAGGCGAGGTGAGGAGTGTAGGCGAGTAGTTGAGAGGGGCTAACAGATCGGAGCTAACGGATCAGAGCAAGATGAGGCTAGATCAGAGCAAGAGATGACAAGATCCAAGTCAGGATGTCCGAATGTCGAATCTGGGTCGGGCAATCGAGCTTTAAGTACTCTTCAAGGTGGTATGCCAGACAAAGGCTGCAGGATTCGGTGTCGTGGGTTCGGTGTCGTGTTGGACCGTCTCGAGGGAACCACGGTCGTGTCGTATGCGAAGCCAGGTCAACGGCGCAGATCCAGGCAGACGGTGCAAATATCGGATCGAGCCACAACGACACAAATGAGACACGACGAAAGGGAGGTCGAAATGGCAGCGTAGCACTGAGAGGGACGGATCGGGTTATATTCCTCGAGCACTGCTCAGTGACAGCTGGCGCCAGGTAGCAGCCTGCCTATTTGGGGCGGATGCTGGTGCAGGTTAGGAAGGCAGACGGAGGAGTGCGGGCCAGTAGTGAAACAGGCAGGCCGAGGTTTGGTCAAGGAGCTGGAAATCAATTACCAGGCAAACAGGTAGCACAAGTACTCTGCGCTCCAAGGATTCCGAGTACACCACAGCACTTGATAGTACAGAAGTACAGTAACTTGCGGGGCTAGCCAATATATACTCCAGCGCAAGCTTACGAGCAGTGCAGCAACGGCCGCGGCGGCTGGCGGCTTCTTTGGGCACAGGCCGTAAGCAGCCTAGCCGCAGTGCTTTTTTGCCCCCAAAAGCTTAATGGGCCCATCGGCGGTAGGCGGCGGTAGGCGGCGCGTTGCCAGCTCAACAACGCAGCGTCGTGCGCCCAGCCCGGCGGCACCACGGGCTCCCGCGAGCCAGCCTCAGCAGGCAGCCCAAACAACCCAAAAGCCCAAAAGCCCAAACAGCCCAAAAGCCCCTGGCGGCACATCAGCTGCCCAGCAAGAATGCAGCATCCGAGTATCAGCAAGTATCTAGTAGCAAATAGCAGTGGCAAGTCAAGTGGCTAGAGCAAACGTGAATATTGTTGTTTTGATCACCACTACCTTTACACTCTTTACTATTACTTCCACCCCCTTACTATTACTCCCACCGCATTCCCCACTTATCCCAACAACTGCCCTGCCCGTTGCCTCTGTCACGTTCAATCATGCACCGGCACTGGTGAAGCGTGCATGAACCCATCCCCGCACATGACTGCCAGGGTAAATGAAACCAGCTGGCTGGCGCAAGTTGCGACCCTCGCGACGACTTACTAGAACCGTTAGCCGCCTTCTTTATTCGCCTTCACGCTTGGCAGTGAACTCGTCGAGGCCACGGCCTGCCAAATTCCGCGAGGATCCGCATGCTCACGGCACCGGCCCGCTTATCTCCACTATCTCCAGGTACCCCTAAAAGTGAGGTTGCATATAATACTCAGGGACTATCAGTTCACTACCCCTGAAATGGCAACCACCAAACACTAGTCACTGGCTATTCGGGTAGTCCCGGTGGCCCACGCGTCGTATTGCTCGTCAGTCATGAGGTCATTCTGTGCATGCGGGCACACCAACTAAGAAGTGAGACCAGAAGAAGTGAAACCAAGTGAAGCCAAGGTAAGAAGTGAGACAATTAGAAGTGAGACAAGTAAGAAGTGAAACCAGGCAAGACCAAGTAGACGAATAGCAGAACGCAACAACCAAAATAGTTCCAGCTAAAGACAGATATGGCCAAAACTGCCCGCGACGTTTAACCCAACCTGGAGTCTCCACCGGCGCTGTCTCAACCTGAGACTTAAAATGCGCTAGCTGGAAGTCACCGGCGAACCATCAGCCTGTGAGCTGGCCACAGACCGGCCTCTCTAATCCCACTGCCCTCCCACTCATTCCACTACCTTCAGTTAGCTCCGACTCCGCTGCTTGCCATGACATCATTTTCGCATGTATCGCGCAGCCTCGCGAAGTAGACGCGTGCACTAATTTGCTTACCGTGCCCTGCTATCTGCGTGTCGGCCATCACTGAAATGCCTGTTCCCCGCGGGTACAAGGAGCACTACCGCCCAGATGAAGACGTCCTCGACCTGCCATCGAGCTCGCGCTTCTTCCGGCCACCACCTGCCGACCCGCCGCCACCGAAGCGACAACGGCCTAGCGACACAGACTCGCCCTCGCCTGTCGCGCCACAGCAGCTCGCACAGTTTGCCGACCTTCTCTCTGCAGTCGTCGGCTCCGTAGACCCCCAAACCGCCAGTCGTCTCTTTCTAAGCTCCGATGGCAATGTCGAGCGTGCCATTAATATGTACCTGGATCAGTCAGGCGCATCACAACGGAGCGAATGGGCTGCAGAATGGGCTACACCGGGAACTTCACAACTAGAAGCCGCGGAGCTAGAAACCGCAGAACAGGGACCTTCACAACCGATGGGTACTTTTGAATCACCCGCATTTCAACCCCCCTCACATTCATCACCCTCACATTCAATCGAACCTCGTGAACCGTCTCCTCGTGAACTATCCCCCGAGGTAACTCGCTCACCGAGCCCGTCGCCTCGACCCGCCGCTACTCCCAGCCTACTGAACTCTCACACTGCTCCAACCGACTCATCTCCTCAGCGACGCTCGCCCGCAACATCCCCTCTACCTTCGACCCGCGAGTCAACAGTCAGCCCACAGCCTCGGCCAGCTACCTGGTCGCAGCGATTCCTTGGCAGCTTCCAGGCCGAGGTGTGGGCCACCAGGTCCGGTAACAAGCTCGTCGGTTACCAGGAGCGCCTACGGGTTGACCGCGTGGCTGCAGTTCCTAGTATGAACAGCAGCTCAAAGCCCTCGTTTGTCCAAGCCAAAGAAGACTTCATTGTCCGAGTCTTCAACTCGAAAAACCAGGACTTTGCCCGCCTCTCTGAGTCTGACGCCCGCATCGTAGCACTGCTCATTGACACAAACATGTGCATCTTCACTGCCACTTGCATCTACGCCGAGGACAAAGTCCGCCTTGGCGACTACATGATCATCCAGATTGACTGCTACGTGCAGCGCACTGCGTTCACCAAGGACATTGTACTCCCGGCCACTGCCAACAGGGCTCTTGGTCTTCGCCGGTTCGCGAAACCCACTGCTGCATCGCCCTTTGACAACACGAGCGAAAGCGGCGACGAGCGCATCATGAGACTCCGCCAAATGGCCCTTGTCGGCCTATTCGCCAAGCTGGGCCTCAGCTCGGATGAAGATGACGAGGCAATCCAGAAATCTGCGGGTCAAGATCTCCGAAACGCCGTCGACACCATGAAGCCTGATCAGCTACAACCATCGCCGGATGAAGAGGAAGGTACGGAGCTCCAACAGGATCAGCTCGATACCCTCTACCGCCGAACTGAGGCACCTGATGCCAACTTGGCTGAGCTCGACCCTGCTGAATCTTTGAAGTTCAAGCTTCGTTCATACCAGAAAAAGGGCCTTAACTGGATGATCCAAAAGGAGACACCCGACACAGCAACGTCACAGGTCACTCAACTCCAAGGCGACGAGATCATGCATCCCCTTTGGCGAGCAGTCAACTGGCCGTCTCAGAAGGGACACGAGATTGACGACGCATCCGATGTCGAGCTGCTACCTGACGAGCGCTTCTACGCTAACCTGTACAGTGGTGAACTGAGCCTGAAGTTCCCGCAACAGAAGCGATCCGTCATGGGAGGTATTCTTGCTGATGAAATGGGTCTTGGAAAAACAATCTCAACGCTGGCGTTGATCCACTCGAATCAGGACCCATTCGACACTGAACCACCTCCTCGATACGCAGCAAACACCACGCTTGTGGTAGCTCCGATGTCTCTCCTGTCTCAGTGGGAGTCCGAGAGTTATGACGCATCTCAGCCCGACGCAGTAAAGGTGCTCGTATACTATGGGTCTTCGACTACCGAGTTGAACCGCTTTCTTGCAGACGCTCATCCGAAAACTCCCAGGGTTATTGTAACGAGCTATGGTACTCTTTTGTCCGAGCACGCTGCGCTGACATCATTCCGCAAGCGCAACTATGCGGTCAACAACGATACCTGGACTGCTGATCCTGACACTGCCCTTTTCGGCCTCTACGGGTATCACTTTTACCGCGTTGTACTTGACGAAGGCCATACAATCCGCAACCGCAGTACCAAGACAGCCAAAGCCTGTTATGACCTTCGAGCTCTCAAGCGATGGGTGCTAACAGGAACACCCATCGTCAACAAGCTCGAGGACCTCTACAGCCTAATACGGTTCCTGGGAATTGAACCATGGAACAATTTCGCATTCTGGAGGGCTTTTGTTACAGTACCCTTCCAGTCAAAGGGATATGTCAAAGCTCTCGGTGTTGTTCAGAGCATCATGGAGCCTCTTATATTGCGAAGGACGAAGGCCATGAAGCAGGCTGATGGTCGTCCGCTTATCGAGCTTCCCCCTAAGACGGTGACAATCGAGCGTATTCAGTTCAGCGAAGACGAGAAGGCGCTCTATTCATTTGTGTTTGCCCGCGCGCGCTCTTCGTTCAACCAGCAACTCGAACAAGGCTCCGTTATGAAATCATACTCGGCGATTCTCCTTCAAATCATGCGTCTACGCCAGGTATGCTGCCACCCACTCTTAATCTCAGCAGCTGCTCGAGCCAAGAAGCTTGCAGACAAGGATGCACTAGAAGACATGGACGCGGCACCACCATCTGAGGATGACCCGCTCGGTAAGGACTTTCTGGAAAACGAGGCATTGCAGAACATTGTCTCAAAGATGTCCCCGGTTGGTGGCGACAACGATGAGCATGACATCTCGTCGTACGGCATCAATGTCATGAAAAACATCCTCGAGGAAGTTGACCGAGAATGTCCCATTTGCACGACCGAGCCTATTCCCCAGCATCAATTGGCACTTACCGGGTGCTGGCATGTCGCCTGTCTTGATTGCATTTTGAAGCACATTGAGTTCCAGAAGGGCAAAGGACAGACTCCTAAATGTGTTACGTGCCGCGAGGTCATTGATGAGGACAAGCTCTACCAAGTAATCCGTCGACCAGATGGTGCCAACAAATTTAAGTTGTCATTGAAGGCATTCCGGAAGGGCGCAACTTCTGCGAAGCTACGAGCGCTGCTCGGCAAGCTTCAGCAGACGCAGGGTACTGGAGTCAAGTCGGTCGTCTTTTCACAGTTCACAAGCTTCTTTGATATAATTCAAGAGGAGCTCGTTCAACATGGCATCCAGCCGTTGAGGTTTGACGGCACCTTGAGCCAGAAGGCGCGAGCAGAGGTTCTGACCCAGTTTCGTGAGGATCCCACCAAGACAGTGATGCTCATTAGCTTGAAAGCCGGCGGAGTCGGCCTCAATCTTGTTTGTGCCCAGCATGCTTACATGATGGATCCGTGGTGGAGCTATGCAGTGGAGGCGCAGGCCATTGACCGAATCCATCGCATGGGCCAGACGTCTGATGTGCGTGTCATTCGATTTATTGTCGAAGGCACCGTGGAAGAGCGCATGCTGTTGATCCAAGACCGAAAGCAGGCGCTGGCGTCGACGATTGGCATGTCTGAAGAGGAGAAGAAGGCCCAGCGACTCGACGACATCAAGCTACTGTTTGAGAGTGGTTTCTAAGTAACAACTGTATATATTCGATAAGTAATGAAGCACAGTGTACGACTGTTTCGACTCGAGTTGGCTTGCCAATTCAAGACTTGCATTATCCAGGCCATGATGATCGACACGGCCATTCCGCAGGTGGACCTCCAACTGTGAGGAGTTGCCGAGGAGAGGTTCTTCCAGGCGGAGTTACTAGTAGGTGTACTTACTACTGGAGCTCTACATAACCGAGATCTACTTAGCGGAAAGCCAACTGATATGTTGCCTGGTTAGCATCTCGAAATGGCCGTTGTGGTTTACAGACGCAGGGTCGGGCTAGTTGCGGATACATGCATGTCGGACAATCCGGCGAACTTCCGGCGTAATTCTAGACTCCTCCACACTTGGCCTAGAAACAGAATTGAAGGATTGACAAGTCCGAATCTCACTATGGCCAGGAAACTGTCACAGCAGCTTCCGGGCATTGTCATTGGCGGCGGCGTGTTCAACACGCAGATGAACAGCGACCCGCTCAACCTGCCAGTGACGCGCATCTTGCAACGGGCATTCCAGGTCGGGGCTACGGCCATTGATACGTCTCCATACTATGGGCCCTCTGAGGAGCTGGTAGGCAAGGCATTACGCGATCCGGCCATCAAGGGCGTGTTTGCACGCGAATCGTATACGCTCATGACCAAGGTCGGGCGTGTGGGTCTCGACGAGTTCGACTATTCGCCCGACTGGGTGCGCCAGTCGGTGCAACGCTCACTCGAGCGTCTCGACACAGCGTACCTCGACGTGGTATTCTGCCACGATGTCGAGTTTGTCGAGCCGTCAGAGGTCGTTGCTGCTGTGCGCACGCTGTTCGAGCTCCAAGCCAAGGGCATTGTGCGATACGTGGGGATCTCGGGCTACCCGCCGGCCGTCATTGATACAGCATTACGAGCCATCAAGCTCGAGCTCGGCCGAGTGCCCGATGTTATCCAGAACTACTCGCATTTCAACCTGCAAAACACGGTGCTGCAAAAGTACACGACCGAGTGGACAGCTCTAGGTGTCGACTGCGTCATCAACTCGAGCCCACTGTCAATGGGTCTTCTCAGCGACCGGCCCATTGGCGACTTCCACCCAGCGCCTGGTGGACTCCGCGATGCCAGCCGTCGTGCCGTCGAGATCGCAGCGTCAATGGGCTACAAACTGCCCGATCTCGGCGTGCGGTTCGTGCTCGGCAAATGGAACGAGCTGCGGGCCGTCAATGGCGGCGGGTTCCTCATTTTTGGCGTCAGCATCGTCGAGGAGCTCGACAACCTCGTCAGCGTGTACGGCGATATGTTTCACAGGCCAGCGGGAACACCCGACAGCATTCTCGTCGGCAACTGCTGGGATCTCGACACACAAAAGCTGCAGCTGTACGAGCCAGCCTTTGAAGCTGTCCGCGATGCATTCGGCCAGTGGTTCGACTACGCGTGGTCCAGTCCCCCTGAAGGCTGGGTGCGCCATTAGCGGACCTAAAGGCTATTTCGCTGCTCCAATCGCTCCAGCATCCTCCTCAGACTCATCTCGCTGCTACACTAGACTATAGACTTTAATTACTCATGTTCGCCTCCGTCTGTTGAACTCACACAGAGTTTTAAAATGGTGCTGGATCCGACGGTCACGGGCGCTGTCAGCCCCCAGTCACAAGTCATGTGCTCCGCACTTTCAGCCGAGCAGTTTCCGCGGCGCCGATCGCTGCATGGGAGATGTGCCAAACCGAGGTAATGCGGCGGATTTAGAGCCGAGACGCCGGACGGATAAATACTGACCTGTGCGCGCTGGGTTGGCATCCTACACACCACTACACACCACATAAAAATGTCTCGTCTCAACACTTGGCTGACCCGCGCCACCGGCGTGCGGGCTCCGTTTATCCAGGGTGGTCTTCAGGCCGTCGCGAAGTCGGGTGGGTAGCTAGAGCCTAATGGCTTTTGATTTCTGCCCTGCTCGGTCTAACTCAGAACTCGTCATTGGCGTTGCCAAAGCCGGCGCTCTTGGATTCCTCGTGAGTGACATGTATACACGTTTTGTTCCCCTCTAACCCAGACGGCTTTTTCGTTTGGTAGCCCCGAGGAGCTGCGACAAGAGATTGTCAAGGTCAAGACGGCCACCAAGAACCCGTTTGGCGTCAACTTCACACTGCTGCCGGCCATCAACCCCCCAGACTACGTCGCGTTTGCACAGGCTGCCGTTGACGAGGGTGTGCGCATCTTTGAGACGTCTGGTAACCCGGCCCCCATTATCAAGGTGCTACGATCCGTTGATTCCATCATCATCCACAAGTGTGTCAATATCCGACATGCGCTCAAGGCCCAGACCCTTGGTGTCGACGCCATCTCGATTGATGGATTCGAGTGTGCTGGTCACCCCGGCGAGGAGGACATCACCAGTCTCGTCCTTTTGACCCGTGCTGCCCAGGTGCTCAAGGTGCCGTACATTGCCTCTGGAGGCTTTGCTGATGCACGCGGAGCTGCTGCTGCGTTTGCCCTTGGCGCTGCCGGAGTTAACATGGGCACGCGCTTTTTGTGCACCCAGGAGGCTCCTGTCCACCACAGCATTAAGCAGGCCATTGTGGATGGATCCGAAACCGACACGCAGATTCTGCTCAAGCCTCTCAAGAACACTGTGCGTGCGTACCGCAACAAGGTCGCCGTCAAGGTGTCGTCGATTGAGAAGGACAAGGGCAATGGTCTTCAGTTTTCCGATGTCGGAACTCTTATGGCCGGTGCCAGTGGTCGCGAGGCCTACCGCACAGGCAACATTGACGCCGGCATCTGGTCGTGTGGCCAGGCTATGGGTGTTATCCACGACATCCCCACCTGCGATGTCCTTGTGAACCGTCTCGAGCGTGAGACAATTGAGATTCTGCAGTCCACCCAGAAGCTGATTCAGTCCGAGTCGAAGCTGTAAGTCACCAGCTGTAAAGCGACCAGTAGAGCGTAGACAATAGATTCTGTTACATGGAACTTCGAACGAACTGGAACTGACTAGAATTGAACTCAACTTACCTGAATTGAACAAAAACTGACTAGGACTGACTATAAACCAACTACTACAATATCAAACCTGACCAAATCACTGGACTCGAAACTCCTTAAACTCTGTCTCTCGTTATAGAGCCGCGCTTTGTGCACACGGCAGTGCACCGGAATGTTCCTGCACAGAACAAAATTCAAGGTTTAAGCAGGTACGTGAAGAGCCCCAGGCCCCACTCGCCAGGAGTACCAATTAGCGGGGGACAACATCGAGTCTGTTACATCTGCTCATCTCACTTCAGAGACAGCCCTCAAGCTCTTCAGACTCAAATATCCGCACCACCGCCGGATCCGCTGTAGACCTGCCAGGGCCGAACGTGGGGCAGGTACCGCCGTGTGAGCCTTCCCCAACCTGATTCTCGAATCATTTATGTCATCTGAGACTCCTCGGAACGCACCACCGCTTGTCCACGATATTGCTACGGTAGAGCCCAGTAGCAGCCGGTGAAGCTGTGAAATTCCAAGGCACCCAACTACACAGTTCATGCGCGCCGGCTCCGGTAGTCGCACCCTCACTTTAGCTCCCTCGACACCAGGCTCGTTTTTCATTGCTACTTATAGCCGCTCTGCTTCGGACTTTACTGCTCAGGCCAGGCCTGTTTTAGACGCCTGAACTCACCAGCACCGACTGTAGGGGCCTCTATGGTGGCCAACCGAGAGCCCAGTCCCCAGCTCCCGCACTCGGACGGCCTGGCAATTCCTGGCACGGGTCCTGTCGACAAGGCTCCTCGTAAACCCGGCTCCAAGGCTAAGGCTGTCCCCCGCGACGCAAAACAAACACTGGCTGCCTTGGAAGCTGACGACGCTGCCGACGCAAATGCTGCCTCTGGCACATCAGCTGATGATGATGCAACGGCAGCAGCCAAGAAAAAGGCCCGCACGCGGACCTCGCGTGCTTGCGATCAGTGCAACCTGTTACGAACGAAATGTGACGGTGCTCAACCGTGTGGCCATTGTGTCGGTAAGTCCAGAACTTCCTTCCTAGCTGAAGCTGGTCTCATCGATTACTGGCTGCCCCGTATCCTTTATCTAACGAAGAACTCAATTTCGAGTGCAAATATCTCCGAGTGCCATTAAAGCGCGGCAAGGCCTCGGAAACCTATCTCAAAGGCATCCGCAGGCGCGCAGCAATGGCAGCAGCGACCACTGCCAGCGGTGTCACACCCATCTCGACTACAAATCCTCCGCCAACTCAGTTCCACCCAACCAACGCCAATCCTCCTCCCCCTCCACCTCCATCCCAACCTCAACCTCCATCAGCCGAGTTTCCCGCCAATGCCAGCAACTCGTCAACCTCGAGTGCTTCTCCAGGAGTATTCCCCATGTCTCACCCCATGGTACATATGTTGGGCAACTCTGATAACGGCTCCCCTCTAGGGATGTCGGCATTGTCGCACTACTCCCCTGGAGCCTTTACTTCGTCCACCGGCATGTATCAGTTCGAGCTGTCACCGATCCAAACTCATGCTTCAACTGCAGCCCCGCAAGACTCGTCACATCGCAAGCAGGACTCTGGAGGGAGTCACCACGAGTCTCAGGACCAACAGCCCCAGGGCCAGACTGCCGAAAACAATGCGGCGACCAACGCTCCAGTGCATGGCTCAAACACAGGCCACCCTCCAAACCCGGCAACTGACACCACCAGTGCTGAATCTGAGAATGCATCCAATGGCAGGCCCAATGGGCAGAACTCGGCCAAAAAGGACTCCTTCATGGTCGGCTCGCCCTTCTCACTCGAAAACGCCTTCAACGGCAACCACGGTGAGATTAGGCGGCCAAGCCTAAGCTCTTTCTCACCCCTACTTGAGCACTCGCCCAACAGTTTGCTGGGGATTCCAAACGCGCCGAGCCCTTGGTTCCAAAGCGCTCCAGTCGACAACCGCAACTTCAACGGAGGGCCTGAGCCTGTCGAACCATCCAACACATCCACTCCACATTCACAAAACTCACACTCTGCAAGTCCTGGTGCTGTTTTCCGTCGCCAACAGCAGCCACTACCAGGACAGAACAACATTGGCAGGCCAAGAGGGCAAAGCGGCCTTCCTGCCCTCTCACCGGGGGGACATACACCCAACTCTGGGCAAGCTTATCTCCCCGCCAATGTCAGTCGCAGTGACTCGGATGGCAGAAGCCCGCAAACCATTTCGGGAATGGTAGATACGGTCTCAAGCACAGACTCGCGGTACAACGGTCGATATCCAATGCTCGATACCATTGCACATCTGCTGGATCCTATTCCAATGTCTCTCGCTGAGGACCTACTTGAGGAGTATTTCTCCCACTCAACGCATGTTTTGGCATATCTTGTACGAAGGTCCTCAGTGCTATCACCCATTCGACCTCGCCGTACTTCATACTCACTCATATTCGCTATGCTTCTTGTGGCCGCCCATCACTCAGATAACCCATTACTGACGGGCACTCCATCATCACGAGCCAACGTTGTGTCCAGGCTAACGAAGCTCACGATTGATCATCTGTCTACTGTGACTGAGCTGACAGCACCCGGCACGCTCGACGACGTTATCACATATGTCCAAATCGCCACTATTGTCTCGGCGTCGGAGTACAAAGGCACTTCGTTGAGGTGGTGGGCAAACGCGTGGGATCTAGCCAAGGAGCTGAAACTCAACCGAGAGATCCCCGGCATGAGCCCTGAGACCCGCGAAGAACAGCGTCGGACCTGGTGGCTCTTGTACATGGTGGACAGACATCTCGGTTTGTGCTACAACCGCCCGCTAGCCATTCTGGACTCTGAGTGCATGGAAATCTACCGACCTTGTGACGAGCAGCTGTGGGAATCCGACATTGAGATCACTGCCCCCGAGATGGATCCGAGCCGGATCAAGGGTGTCTGCCACATTGTCACAGGTCAAGGCATCTATGGATATTTCCTACCTCTCATGTCGATTCTCGGCACTCTTGTTGAGATCCATCACCTCGAGCAGAATCCGCTCTTGCAGCTCAGCGACATTGGCCGGCAGATGCGCTCCTCTGTGCGGAGCTTCTTGGACCAATACACAGCAAGCGTTAAGAACTGGAATCCGGTTCCATGTCAACATGCGTACCAGAACGCGTGGCGAGACTATGCATTCCAGCTCATTCATGTGTTCCACATTTTGTATTCGGTTCCGTGGGACCCAATCGAGATGCTCGAGTTCTCTGAGTCGTTGATGCTTAATCCCGAGTTTGGCAAGGTCACAAACCACGCCATTGCAGCTGTAAAGAGCATTCGCCGCATCCTAACCATTGATCCCGACCTCATGCTGATGCCATTCTTCTTCGGCATTTACTTACTCCAAGGAAGTTTTGTGTTCTTGGCCATTGTCGACCGGGTCGAATCAGAGGCATCTCAGGAAGTTGTCAGCGCGTGTGAAACGATTGTACACGCTCACGAAGTCTGCATTGTCACTCTTAACACTGAGTACCAACGCAATTTCCGTCGCATCATGCGCACCACCATGGGCCTGTTGCAGAGCGACGCATCTAACCCCACTCTCTCGTCGGACCTGTCCAAGGAGGAGGCGCGTCGCAAGCAACATGATGTTCTTGGCTTATACCGCTGGGTCCGAGGCGGCCGCGGACTGGCTGTGCAGTGATTGCGCTTTATGTAATTTACGAACCTTCACTACTTCACTTCCCTCACCGATTTGATGCTTGTAATCTAACGACATTCTATATCTTGATGTATTACGTTGTGCTAAACACGACGACTTAGGCTTATGCAAATCCACCTAATCCTCATCTTCGTCCGACTCCTCTTCATCAGCCTTTATTCTCGCGGCAAACTCCTCGTCCGAGTCCTCCAACTTCAGCTCATCCAGCTGGACAGTTGGATAGTCGTCATCTTGCTCTTCGTCTTCCACTTCCTCGTCTTGCTCGGCCTGCTCTTCTTCTTCTTTCTTCTTGGCGTTCTCAGCATCCAACTTCGCGCGGTAGAGATTGATCTCGTCACGAATTTCGGGATCTTCCTCGACTTCGCGAAGAAACTCCTCGTATTCACGTTGAGAACGAGCAAATGCATCAGCAGCTTTGCCCTTTCCACGGGATGCAGCATTGTCGGCGTCTTCATTGTACTCTTTGGCCATTCGCTTCAGTTTCCAGTTACGGTTTTTCGTTCGTGTTTTGTCGGGGTACGATTTTTTAACAAGGATGATATCTGGTACCCGGTCCATGTCGAGTTCATCCCATAGCTCATGGTTCAAGTTGGTGTTGCTAAGATGGTAGCCGAGGGCAGTGTCACCAGGGTGTAGAATTCCACCGAGATGGGTGCGCACATAGTAAGTCTGGTCGTTGGAGCCCAGATCCACCGACCGGGCAATCGTGACATCAGCAAGAGCATAGCGGCTAGTAGCGTGGCCACCAACGGGCTCAATATCAAGAATCACGTACTCGGTGAGCTTTTGACTGGTCAAAACAGGGCGGAAAGGATGCTTCCAATAGTTGACAGATGTCAGCTCAGCGGTTTGCAAGGTGACAGGGTCAATGAGATGCACAGTACTGCTGATCTTGGAGCACAGCGTTAGAGGATTAATGTTACCCAATGATCGGGCGAGCTTCTTCGGCAAAACGACCAGATCCTCCTTGCAAATGGGAACAATCTCGACCGAGTAACTGAACTTGTAGCTCGACACACTGGTGTGGATATTCTTAGAGATGAGCTCAGAGCTCTTTGACATTCGCACCGGCACAGCACTAGTCAGGAACTCGAGCATTTTCTCCGCATGATTCCGTTGATTGTAAAAAAAGTCAAGACCCTCTTTACTCTCCTGAATAGATACAGTGTAGCGGTGAGCGCGGTGCTTGAGAATCAGCTGTTCCAGGTAGAAAAAAGTACGCTTGTTGTCGACCTTTTGGCGAACTTGGATATTGGCACGCCAGGTATTGGCAGTATACGACTTGGCACAGTCGGGGCACTGTGCTGTTGTCTCGACAAACTCAATGACGGCGTCTTGTTGCACAATCACATTCTGGAACTGCTTAGCCTCGCCCTCAACGGTGATTTGGATCTTTGTCCGACGCGAGTGTGGTTCGGTCCACAGGTACTTTGCATCGACAAGTCTCACCTTGTTGAGCCCGCGGAGGCGCTTGAGACAGGCCCCTAGCAACTCTCTGCTCTCGCGCTGAGCCGGGATCCACTGTGATGGGTAGCAGTGAAGGCGCTCGCAGTTTTTGCAAAACACAAGCTCGCCTTCCTTCTGTACATCCTCTGTAATGTCTACAGACAGGCTGACACATTCGTTGCACATGTTGAGGCCAGTATCTGACTTCATGGGCTTGCCACAGTTGCAGCATGAGATAGTTGGTGCGGTATGGACCGGGACAAAAGTCCTGATTCGCGGATCTAGGCTTTGCAAATCCATGGTGTATGCTTAATCAATAAATAGTGGCGATGCGTGAAAATGTAAATATCGAAAGCTCCAGGCAAATAGGTATGCAATCCAGGAGAGATCAAGTGGAGGAGGAGTATTTCAGCAAGTTTCCAGAGCTTTGTAATGATATCCCATGGCGCGGCTGAGACCCGTTTCCCAAACTGGTTCGAGGGTCAGTCAGCACTGCATTTAGGCTCTTGTAATACCTGAGTAATCATCTGACGTAGACCATTTTGTGCGGTAGAGCGTGACTACCAATGTTATAAATGACACATTGAGCCAATTTGGGCTGTTAGATCATCCTACGGCTGTGCCCGCCTATTTATACTTGACTCAGTTGGGGTTGAGGGTCTTCGCATCAGGCAATGCTACCGGGCCGGCATCTCCTAACTGATGCTGCCGCTGTACTGCCATGCAGTCGAGCGTGGGGGTGTACCTTAGTGGGAGAGTCACGGCTAAAGTGCAAGTGATTTGCCGTGCTCCAAGCCGGACGTGGACTCCGGCAGTGACCCGTGGGTGAATTGCGGCTAATTCAATTGGCCGGCTAGTTGGGTCATGTACCCCACATCTTAACGTGCATTACCCCAATGTTGTATAAATGCGGGGCCCGCCGGCCGGACGACATTGGCAAACACGCAGTTTAAGTGTTTATTGGATCCCAAGGCCTTGATTTAACGCAATTGAGGTAAACTCGACTCAAAGTACCACCTTAACTACCGACCATGCCGTCAAAGTTCTTACAGTTCACGGAGACCGAGGGAACCATCAAGCGCTACTCACACACCGTGACGGCGTCTCGACAGTTCCCCGGCGCCGAGGCCATGCTGTACGCATGTGGTATCAAGGACGAGCATGAGATGTACACCAAGCCCCAGGTCGGAATCTCGTCCGTGTGGTGGGAAGGCAACCCGTGCAACCAGCATTTGCTCGAACTGGCCAAGGTCGTGAAGCAGGGCGTCGAGAAGGAGGAGATGATTGGCTGGCAGTTCAACACCATTGGTGTCAGCGACGCCATTACCATGGGTAACCAGGGTATGCGCTTCTCACTGCAGTCGCGCGAGATCATAGCCGACTCAGTCGAGACGGTGACGTGCGCTCAATGGCATGATGGTAACATTTCGATTCCGGGATGTGACAAGAACATGCCGGGTGTGCTGATGGCTATGGCCCGGTTCAACCGCCCGTCAATCATGATCTACGGTGGCACTATCAAGCCTGGACACACCAAAACCGGCGAAAGCCTGAACATTTCCGACTGCTTTGAGCTGCCCGCGAAGCTGCAAGAGGGCAAGATTGATGAGGCGACTATGCAAGAGGTCATTCGCCATGCGTGCCCTGGTTCTGGTGCCTGTGGAGGACAGTACACTGCCAATACGATGTCGACAGCAGCAGAGGCAATGGGCATGAGTCTGCCTGGATCGTCGTCGACGCCAGCAGAGTCGCCGGCCAAGATGCGCGAGTGCCTCGGCGCTGCGAAGTACCTCAAGGTCCTTCTCGAGAAGAACATTCGCCCGCGGGACATTATGACTCGTGCGGCCTTTGAGAATGCCATTGTCATGCTCATGGCTCTGGGCGGTTCGACAAACGCCTGTCTGCACCTGCTCGCCATTGCCCATTCGGCCGATGTGCCGTTGAGTCTTGACGACATCCATGCCGTGAGCGAGCGAGTTCCATACATTGCCGATCTGAAGCCTAGCGGCAAGTTCGTCATGGAGGATCTGTTCAACGTCGGTGGCACCCCTGCTGTGATGAAACTGCTGCATGCCGCCGGTTTCCTCGACGGAACCATTATGACAGTAACGGGCAAGACGCTTGCTGAAAACTTGAAGAGCGCGCCATCCCTGGCTCAGGACCAACTGGTCATCCGCCCGCTGAACAACCCCATCAAGGCAACTGGTCACATCCGTATTCTCAAGGGTAACATTGCCCCGTTGGGTGCTGCTGCCAAGATCACCGGCAAGGAGGGCGACAAGTTCGTCGGCAAAGCTCGCGTCTTTGACGACGAGATTGTAGCTCTCGAGTGTCTCAAGAGCGGTGAGATCAAGCCCGGCAGCAACACCGTTGTTGTCGTCCGCTACGAAGGTCCCCGCGGCGGTCCTGGCATGCCTGAGATGCTCAAGATCTCGGGCTACTTGGCGGGCTCCGAGTTGGCACACTACACAGCTCTCATCACTGATGGCCGTTACTCTGGTGCGTCTCGTGGCTTCATTGTAGGACACATCACTCCCGAAGCACAGAACGGAGGCCCCATTGCCGTCATCCAAGACGGCGATGAGATCACCATTGATGCCGTCAACAACACCATTGACATGGCAGTCTCGGACGCCGAAATCAAAGCCCGCCTCGACTCCTGGACGGCACCTCCACTCAAGGTCACCCGCGGCACGCTCGCCAAGTACGCAGCGCTCGTCAGCGACGCTGCGCACGGCTGTGTTCTCGATCTGTTTTAGGTTGGCACAGCCGCGCTGGCCTGCGTTTCCCCGGCTGATCTCTAAACGGCTGCAGGGTCGTCAAAAAGCAAACGCAGGCCCTTTCGCACGACATTGGTAATGTTGCGGCAGTCGCCAGCATACTATATAAGCAGACCTTGCCCGTTGTTTAGCAACTCATTAGATTGAACTATCCCTGCAATTGACTTTGTAGTTGACCAACCGTCACCATGTCTGCCATCAAGTGGCTCCTCAACTTCCCGCTGTCTCAGTATGCCAAAAGCTTCGCGGAAGACTTTGCAATCAACGTGCTGCGCACAGGCCCCATTCCGCATCACGTTGCCTTTGTTCTCGACGGTAACCGTCGCTTTGCCAAGAACAACGACATTGAGCTCGGCGAGGGCCACTTTGCTGGTTTCCAGACCGTTGTCCGCGTAGGTACTGCCCTGCGCAACTGACGATGCTAACAAAGGTCGTGGAGCACTGTGCACGTCTTGGCGTCCAGGCCGTAAGCGTCTATGCATTCTCCATTGAGAACTTCAACCGTCCGCAGCATGAGGTAGACATCCTCTTCAACATGCTGCGCTCGCGCGTCGTCACCTTCCTCACCGACAGCAGCTTCACGAGCGAGTTCGGCATCAAGGTGCGCGTCCTTGGCAACCGTGACCTACTCTCGCGCGATATTCTTGAGAAGATGGAGGAGGTCGAGGCCGAGACGGCCGGCTACACCCAGTGAGTTGCAGACCGCCAATTTCCAGTGCTAATGCAGAATGATCTTCAACATCTGCTGCCCCTACACGTCGCGCGATGACATCACCCATGCCATCCGTGACTTGGTGACCATGGCAGATGCCCACGAGATTGGAGCCAACGATATCACCGAGGAGATGATCCAGCAGCACCTCTACCTCAAGGAGACGCCGCCTCTCGACATCTTGGTGCGAACCAGTGGTGCGACCCGCTTCTCCGACTTCATGCTGTGGGAGGGCCACATGGGATGCCATATCGAGTTTGTCACTACGTTGTGGCCCGACTTCACGGTCTGGGAGCTGTACCGAATCTTCCTGCGCTGGAGCTACCGCAAAGCCAAGGAACTAGCGTATGTATTATAAAGTCTACAGGCGCGAATTAACACAGCGTGGTTGACACCCGTCAGCTCTCGCTGATCAATGCTCCTCCTGCCGTCTCCGTCACTGAGACCGGCAAGTAAGCCAAGCGCGATGATCTTCATAGCTGAAATTATCTCAGTTTAATAAATACCCAGTCGTGAGACTGCTACTTGCGCTTTCGTACAGACTGAGGCTCCTCAACTGACTTGGAGCCAACAACCGTGGGGACTGGCACTTCTGCCGGTTCGTCGTCACTCTGTGCAGACCCTCCATATTCAAAGTGACTCACAACCGAGCGCTTCTCTTTTACGCGTATCTCCGTCTCACGGGCCTCATCGATTCGGATCTTGTACCGCAAGTAGATGAAGACCTCTGCTATAAGCACGACAAGGCCACCGAAGATGCTGACGAGCGTGCGCGTAGAGAGAGACCAGCCTGGCGCCGATGTGCGAGTCCAGTACCAGAGAGCAGTAGCCATTGAAGCTACAGAGATGAGGACATTCACAATGGCCGAGATCTGTTCGCGCAGCTGCTTCGTCTCGGCTCCAAACGAGATGGGAGCTTCATTCGAGTCAGCACGCTCGGGGCCTCGGATGAGTTGCTGGTATTCGAGTTCTTCCTGTCTCAGTCGAAGTCGTTCCATCTGCGCCAGGAATTCCGGCGACTTTGGCGGCGGTGGAGGCTTCTTCGTTATGTAAGCTCCACTCCCCCGCAGTAGCTGGCCTAGACTGTACGCACTACCTTTGAGAGGAGCCAGCTTCTTGGAGACTTCAATGAGGGTGGAATGGGGAATCCATTCAAGCGGTTCGGGCAGGTCATTTTCAATCTCACAGATGCCTTCCTCTTTACACAGCTGAACCGCCTCTTTGATTCTGTCCGTTGCTATCAACCTCATTGGCGTTACTGGTAAATACCCGGGATCTCGTTCAGCCTTCAAATCAACCAGGGTAGGGGCAGCCCTGTCGACATCCAGGCGACATTTAGAGTTCGCAGCTTCATGTCGATCACTCCCGTTCCACTACGCTGGATCTGACTCCCGGGCCGCTCTATTGTAAGCAGCGCGTTTCCGGTAAGGCGTCCCGCACGGAATACTTCTGGGGAATACGTCCATGCATCGTGCGCATACGCCGATCCCGCTCTGACGGTGCCTACCAAAGATGCGGTGCTCACAATACACAGGCCAGTCCGCTGTCTTAATCTCCGGTTTTGCCCTTTGATATCATGATCAATCCAGCAGTAATTTGTGTAGGATCTCCCGTAAAACTACTGGACGCTTTTCACAAGGTCAATGGGGTGTACCATATGTTTGATTCGCAGTTGGCTGCGCCGTCTCGGCGGCCGCTCCGCTGTTGTCCCCGTGTCGGCGTACGAACGCGGCACTAATACCCGATTTGCTCTGGCAGGGGCTGATAATATCAGATGCAAAAGTACGTAAACTATTCCTACTATCTTCGGGGCGCCGTTACCGGACCGGAGGCGGCGGGCGGCGACTCTGGGCGTTGTGCTTACGAGGCGGTTGAGTGTTGACATTCAGCTTAGAACCGTTTGTTGATACGAGAACTGCTACAAGCTTTGCAAATATGTTCCAACGGCTGGATTGACCTCGGCTCGACTGGCTGGGTTTATTTGATCGACCTTGTTGTTCAAGATTAAGCTCGATACCCGTAATTGAAGATTACGGCTGTGGTTCCCATCATATGATTGCATAGCCGAGTTCGCCCATGAGCTGTTGCAGTCATTGATCCGCCTGGATAATGTTTCTGCCGTTAATACTAGCGGTGCTACAAACTCAATCGAACTTATCGGGACTCTGCAGGGGGTGGAGGTGGTCCGGTTGGTATCTGTACTGATATCTCGTGGTTCGAGTGTGCCATCTGCCCCCAAAGCGCCTGATTACTGGCCTGTTGCATCTGTCAACTGCGGAGATTTGAGCTGCAGAATATTGCTTTTAGGTACAGAACCTACAAACCTTCCTACAAGCCTCCCGCTTAGTGCTGCGGGAGATGTATTGCGGCTATGCACTCCGGGACACTTGACAATAATGGCTGGCCGTGAAGTAACTCTAACACAATACCAGGGTCTTACGAGCAAGATAATATTCGGTGCCTTAACTTGCTCGGAATAAAGACGTGTGTTGAAGCCACAAGGTCGTCGATACCTCGCCGGATGCGTACTGGATCAAGCTTTAACCCTGATAATCTCGAAAATAAGCCCGACGATTCTGTTTTATTCATTCAAACTGTGTCATTTTCCTTCTAGGTGTCGCCTAGTCGTTATTCTCAATTCGGCGTCTGATCAGTTAGTGTCGCGCCAAACCTTCCTCCGCAGGTATAGAGATGCATTCAGAGTGGGTCGCCGATTTATGTTGAGCCCATCCATTTGCGCCCGCCCTCGAGTCCAATTCAGTCACACGCCTGAGGCACACGCTTCTAAAGAAGGGCCTGAGAAAAACAGCGGGCACTTCGCAGGCTAATATCCCTGAAGAGTCTTGGGAATGATCCGCTCCACAAGGTCTATAGGCATCTTGGTATACGAGCGTCTGGAATTCCCCACAGTCTTGGACAACGCAGCTCTGACGACACTCGTGCAGCTATCAGTGTATTTGCGCATTTGCTACCCAGTATTAGGTTCTTGTACGACATAGACGTCACAGTGGAGAGTCATAGCTTCTGCGCGGTGTACCTCAGGAATGTGCTTTAATCGGGGTGCCGTGGTGAAGCTGGCGATCACAAGCCAGCCAGAATTCTGTCAAATACAAAATGAAGTGTTCTGTAGACCGTCAAGCCAACTACAGCAGCACGGCGATTGTCAGAGTTCGACTGCGGTTTCGGCAAGTACCAGCGTTCCACTACACTTGAGCCAATCAACTGGTTAAGGAGCCAGTACCCCTTTTCGCCCTGCGTAGATCTTGGTAGTATATCGCTTAGATACTTGATACTTGCGGAACAGCAGAAAGTACCTGGCAGGGTTGAATGACGTCTATAGGCAAGGCTGTCACCATAGCGCAGCAGATTGAAACCTCTATAGCTGTGCACCGTGCTGCATGACAGGACAAATGGCACCTGCTGGAGGTCTCACGCTCAGCGCGCCGACGTTACATCTAGCGGCTAGCGGGGGAATTAAGCTCTCGGTCACAGCAGATGGACACGGGCTTTTCGACGGCTAAGTTGAATACACGACTTTTGCAATTACGATGGTCAACCTTATTGTGAGGAAAAAGAAATCGCGCAATGGGGTCGAATATTATCTGCGCAGCGCATTGCAGCGAGGGAGAACCATTGATTATGGGGGTGCAGGGAGCAGGTGCAACCGAGCACCCAAGGCAGCCAGGTCAACACGCCGCCCGGCACAGTATAAACGATTGGAATAATAGAAACAGGCATAGGAGGCGGTAACAAATTACAAATGTTAGAACGCTGTTTAGTCGACAAGATTAGCCGCTGGGCCGTAACTACCGCGGTTGCATGCGCACGCGCAGCGGGCCGTCGTACGATTTTGGCTCAAAGGTAAGGGCCAGCCGGGCTCCCTCGTCATTGTAATGCACAGTACATTCGGTGCAGCTGTCTGGTTCCCTTGGCGGGGCCCGAACAGCGCCCCCGTCTCGAACGAGCCGGCAAGGGAATGCACTCGAGAGACAGCTGGTTGATGGCCGCAGGTTCCATAAACAGGGTTCATGCATGAAAAAGCAACGCCCTATGCACGCGGGCCCAGTCAAGGGCATCCCTGGGAGGGGGGCCTTGCCTTCTGGCCACTTCGACAGCCCCAGCTCCTGTGCTCATAACCTCCCGTGTGGCTCTGTGCGACTGCTCCATTCAAACCTTTTGTGGTTGCTTTTTCGTTCCGGAAAAAATCGCTAGTTAGCATAAACTCACGTTCGAAGCCCAAAAGAAAACTATGCTGGCGAGGTCCAGAGATATATATTAGTGTCGGGTCCACTCCAGCGGGGGCCAGCATCCTCCATCTCCTTGCCACACCTCCTTCTCTGCCTTTTTTCTCTGCTTTCTGATCACGCCCGCACTCTGCTGGTTCTCTGTATCACTCCTCCCACTCATTACCCCACCATTTACTCCACGCGTTTGTCTCTCTCATCATGGACCTCAAGTCGATTCTCAACCACAAGGACGAGTACGGCTCTGATCAGTTTCGAGCCTACTCGTCGGCCACATCCTCGCCCTGCTCATCTCGATCACCCGAGCATTCTCATGCCCGGTCAAATGGTATGCTGTCGCTGCCAACCTCGCCAGGCGAACACACTGTCGACTCCAGCGGTTCGAGCCCCGAAACCCAGTCTACAGAGCCTCGGTCTCCTCCAGATAACTGCGCCATTCCTTCCATAAGATTCCAGGCGCCAACCCAAGGTCGGATGGCGACTCCAGGATATCCTCGGCCGCTGATCAAACCTAGAACGGATACGTTTGGGCAGTATCAGTATGTGCCTGTGAACGACGCTCCCTCGGCAGCTACTGTGTTTCCGCCTCCTCCACCTCCACAGTATGCTCTCAACCATTTTATTACCACGACCCCGAACAACTACTATGGAACAGTCCACGACTACAACAGTCGGCCCCGCGTTCCCCCCACCATTTCCTACGTCGATCTCGGCCAGGCCCCCATGGCCGACAACGATTACAACAACTACCTTGCACCCAAGGTCCAATCCGGGGCGCCCAAGGACAGTGGGCATGCCGCCAAGCAGTTTGAGTGCGCGACGTGCTCAAAGGGGTTTGCCCGCAAGAGTGACCTTGTTCGGCACGGTAAGTTTGAGTCATATTGGCTAGGCTATGTCTAACACAGAACGCATTCATTCTGGAGTTCGGCCCAATGTGTGTAGCCTTTGCGGCAAGCGCTTTATTCAGCGGTCTGCGCTGACGGTGCACATGCGAGTTCATACTGGTGAGAAGCCCCACAAGTGCGACATTTGCGTCAAGGCGTTCAGTGACTCGAGCAGTCTTGCTCGTCACCGGCGCGTGCACACTGGCAAGCGTCCATATGCCTGTGAGCACCCTGGATGTAATAAGACATTCACGCGTCGCACAACGCTGACGCGGCACTTGAGCTCGCATGGCAGTGCCATGCAGCGGACCAAGATTGTCAGTGGCCCTGAACATCAGAATGCAGCTACGGCGCGCGTCGACGGATATGGCCCAATTCACTCGTCTTACGTGCCTCTTGCTGGCACACCAGTTGCGAGACCGCCTAATGCGGACTGGCGGTACCAGTCTCAGACGGGCTACTGGGATGGAATGGAGGCTTCGCAGTACCCGGCGTTGATGAACGGGCCTCCCAGCTCTGTACAACCCACTGGCTTTACAGCAGTTTGCACAGTCGATCGTGCGCCGAGCTAGCTGTGAGAAGTGGTTTAGAAGGAAAATAGACCTGTAACTGAACGGTACAATAAATGAGCCCATGTGTATTTTAGACGAAGTTTGTATTTGAACGAAGTTTGTGCTGAAGGGGATGAGTGGGACAGGCAGACTGGCGGCACCAGCCAATGCTACAGGATTGCCCGCCTGCCAGCTGGCTGTTTCGCTTTAACGCTGCCTCGCTTCAAGACGGCCACGTCCGTTTATAACTCTGTTGACCAAATACACGAATGACTGCGTCGCCAAGTGAGCAGCAGCGTCGAGGTGAGACTGGCGCACGCACCCCTGCGTGCGCGGCTCAACGGCTCGCAACTTGCATACCACTGTTAGTTTCGGAACTGATGTGCAACGCTAGCGCAGCCAATGCTTGGTGTGCAGCAAGTGTAATATATGGGCACCCCACACCGTCGCCAGTTGGACGGGTTTTGAAGGTTGGATTAGGCAAGTGTGTTCGTTGCCGACGCACCGTCTGAGCATCGTGCACCCGCCCCAGCAGCAATACGGGCCGGGCAGAGTGGTGGCGTTTGTCGTCTAAATGGCCCATCTCATCGCTAGTGCTTTTCACAGCAATCATGGTCACGAAAGGAGTCACGGAGCGAGTTGCCGAGCCAGCCACGTAAACAACACCGACTTATGTC
The DNA here is from genome assembly GCA_030570555.1 of Sugiyamaella valdiviana. Classification (NCBI taxonomy): domain Eukaryota; kingdom Fungi; phylum Ascomycota; class Dipodascomycetes; order Dipodascales; family Trichomonascaceae; genus Sugiyamaella; species Sugiyamaella valdiviana. The sequence goes on from JAJLWF010000001.1 coordinate 1,498,334, forward strand.
ACGATCGGTGACTGAACGCCCGCACTAACCCCACAGAGGGTAAAGTGGGGTGACATCATTGCCAATTTGATTGCCGATCTGCTAGAGGTGCATCAACTCCCAACCATGGCTGTGAGGACGGCGCAAACTTCAAAATAGTATTTTGTCATCTTGCCCTCCAGTCCCCTTTGCTACTTCTGCCTCAGCGTCTGGCCTGCATAGTGACCTTGCCATGTCGGACGACGAGGCGCCAGACCTGGTGTCCATTGATAACGCGCTGCAGGGCTCTGACGGCACCCCGCTCGTCAAAGTGCCCATTACGATTGTTACCGGCTATCTAGGTAGCGGCAAGTCGTGAGTACGCTGTTACAGATATCGTACTTTGCTAACTAGAACGCTGCTCAACTATGTTGCCAAGCAGAAGGAGAAGAAGATCGCCATGATCATGAACGGTGAGTGCAGTGTTTAAGTGAACCTGTTTTGTGGCTAACCTTAGAGTTTGGATCCTGTAAGTGATATCCATGTGAGACGGCAGGGGGCAGAGACACCTTCAAGACATTGCTAACGCAGCGGCCGATATTGAAAAGTCGCTCACCGTCACCGAGGGCGCCGCCATCTATGAGGAGTGGCTCGAGCTTGACAATGGCTGCCTTTGCTGCACCGTCAAGGATAACGGTGTGGCCGCCATTGAGAACCTCATGGAGCGCAAGGGCAAATTCGACTATATTCTGCTCGAGACTACTGGTGTTGCGGACCCAGGCCCCATTGCGTCCATGTTCTGGCTCGATGAGGCCCTGTCCTCGTCCATCTATCTGGACGGAGTTGTGACTGTCATGGATGCCTGCAACATCGTGCGTAGTCTCGATGACATACCGAGCTCGACACACGGAACAGCTGAGAGTGCGGAGCTCGACTCGTCACTCCAGGAGCCATCAGTTGGACCGCCCATCTCCACTGCCAATATCCAGATTGCTCATGCAGATGTGCTCGTGCTCAACAAGTGCGATACAGTCAAGAGCCCCGAAGAACTCGACAACATCAGGCAGCGGATCCGGGGGATCAACGCTGCTGCGCCATTGATCGAGAGCAACTATGGCAAAATCGACCTCGACAAGCTGCTCGATCTGCGCGCTTACGATGGCCGTATTGACGCTGTCAGCCTGAATGCCAGCGCTCCGGTGCCTCACGACCAACACATCACAACTGTGGCTATCGAGTTTGACGAGACAACCGAGGAGACCGATCGGTATATCGAGTCGTGGTTGCAGCACGTATTGTGGGAGTACGATATGGAGGGCACACCGGTGGAGATTCACCGAACCAAGGGCCGCCTCGTGCGCACGGGCTCAAAAGAGGTCCAGATCATCCAGGGCGTGCGAGAGACGTACGAGATTGTGCCCATTGAGGCCAAGTTCGAAGACGCAGGCCAGCCCGGCAAGATTGTGCTTATTGGTAAGAACCTGACGGATGCTGCCGTCGTGGCTAGCTTCTCTCGACACTCCATGATCCCGGCACAGGTGGTGGGCCCGAAAGCGCCTGACCACGACCACAGCCATCATCATTGATGCTGATTGGCGCATCCACCCATTTTTGTTACATCTCCCTCCACAGCTTTGCATTGCGTGCATGGGTCGCTCTATTCATTCCATGTCATAATATTCATAGATGCTGTACATGCCAGTCATGTCTACAGTACATAAATAAGCTAAAGCCGGATCCAAAAGATCCATGAGCTTTTTTGACTGCCATTCATCCTTCACTCCATGACAATATCCTCCTCTTCCTCGTCGGCGGGGACGTACTCGGTGAGCACCTCATCGGGTTCCTCGTCAAACTCCCACTCTTTAGATGTGAGGCAGTACTTCTCCGGAGGAAGTCGCAGGCCGTAAGTCTGGGGTACTGACGGTAGCGGCTTTTTGTTACGTTCCTGTGCCAGATCGAGCAGCAGTTCTTTAGGGGGTGCTGGCTTGAACTGGTAGTTGACTCGCGCTGCCACGGCCAGACGGATATCGTCGACAGTCAGTGGGCTGTTAGAAGCGCTGACACCCGCCGGCTGGTGAGCTGTGCTCGAATGTGCGTGGTCGCTGTACTGAAGAGCGTCCTGGAGAATGCCGTGGGTGTATCTGAACGCCAAATCCATGAGTTGCAGCGGCACTCGGTCCTGGTACGACGCGACGCCCATTGACGCGAGGATCAGATGCAGCAGGCGCACATCTCGGGGCGTTGTCGTCGGAAGGTCCTCGCCCAGTGCACCGTCGCCCTCGCCTCTCTCCTGGGTGGACATAGCGGTGTTGTTTGGTCGGGTCAAAGAGTGCAAACGCAACGAAGTGATGACTTCGCGAAATTCCAGCCGTCCCTCGTTTACCCGCCCCCAGCCTTGTTAGCAACGGCGCTTCGACACGCTGGTATTATTGCCTCGCAACTTCAACCTTCGTACCGCCACAATGAAATTGCTGTGGACTGTTTTTGCTGTGCTGTTCGGCTTCGTGCTGTTTGCTACCAATGTGTTTGGCAGCGGCTCGACCGTCGAGCAGAACCCCACCATTACGCATAAAGTGTACTTCGATCTCAAGCAGGGCGACACCGAGCTTGGGCGCGTCGTGTTTGGCCTCTACGGCCAGGTCGTGCCCAAGACGGTCGAGAACTTCCGCGCTCTGACGACTGGTGAGAACGGTTTTGGATACAAGGGCTCGCGATTCCACCGTGTCATCAAGCAGTTCATGATCCAGGGCGGTGACTTCACCAACCACGACGGCACTGGCGGCAAGTCCATCTACGGCAATCGCTTTGAGGACGAGAACTTTGAGCTCAAGCACGTGCGACCCGGTCTGCTGTCCATGGCCAATTCTGGTCGCGACACCAACGGTTCGCAGTTCTTCATCACGACTGTTGTCACGTCGTGGCTCGACGGCAAGCACGTTGTGTTTGGCGAGGTGCTCGAGGGCATGGACATTGTCAAGAAGGTCGAGCAGACCAAGACTTCGTGGGGTGACAAGCCTGCTGTCCCCGTTGAGATTGTCGACTCGGGCGAGATTGCCTCGATCCCGGCCGGAGAGGTCCCTCGTGACATCCATGACGATTTGTAAATGCTGAAGGCTGTTTGCTGACTGACCTTTACTCGACTGTCTGTCTGTGTAGAACAATTGTTGGTAATGGCTTTGACCAGCTAGTAACCGCTATAGCCGTCACTAAAATACATACTACTCTCATATTGCGCATTGCTATAGAGTACAGCAGCGAGCACTCGTTTGCACGAGTACCACCATTGCAAGTTTCAAACATACAAAACAGAATCGAGTAACAGATGGATTGACCACATCAATGGGATGACAGGTTAATGGGTTGGACCCAATAAACTCGTAAAGCCACTCATGGGACCCATTACTCGTTAGCCACCCTCATTACTGACCCATTCGCATATATTGAATTAACAGTTTCAATGCATCTGGACCCATTTCAGTACACCCAGCGGCCCGCCTCCACGCCATTGTTAGTTAAGCGAGAGACCCTTCATTTGCCGTTAGTCAATATCAATGTGATCAAACAAACATGTATCACACGTCGCACACGAGGTTCACAGCGGATGGTCTGTCTAGTCGATGGGTTGGCACGCGTGGCCCATTCGCTTATATTAGGCATGTATACTCATGCGTATACCGAACGGCTCACCTCCACAACCTTGCCGCCCCACTCGCATATATAGCGACCGCATATACTTTTGGACTTAATTGAACGGACACCGAACGGCGCACTCTCTCATCCACGCAACCACTCTCATATTGAACAAAACAATATCTGAATATCAAATTCAGTAGCGACTGGTACTCTCAGTTAATAGGTAGAATCAATTCGTTGAAAATGCTCCATTCGGAGAGCCACTTGGGTGACGACCCATTTGCCTATATAAAAGGTGATAATTCTGACTTAGCATGGGTTGGGGGACTTGGGGACCACTCAGTAGTACAACACAGGTGAACCTACTTCGTACTTCTAGTAGATTGCACAGTACTCGGCAGTGTATTACACGAGTAATTGACATCAGAACCCATACATGTCATCATACCCTCACCGTCGGGTCGCGCCTCTACTGTGTAGCCGTTGCCTACTGCCGCTCTTGTCCCGGCTCGGCACAGTGGGCACTCGTCGCGTGACTCGCCGGGGGCTCCCGGTGTACCCCAACCTGCAGAGCTTAATCGCGCGGTTACTGTCAGTCGGCCGAGCACCAGGACGGCCAGACAGGCAAACCAATCCAGCTTATAAACCTATTGGCGCCCTTGTCAAGCCCAGTATTCTGCTCTCTGACCCTCACTACAGGCTGCGTCGGCTATGGACGAGAATCTGCCGGACGCACAAATTTCACGTTTGTTTTTCCACGAACTGATTGTCAGGTCCCTTATCGATAAATAACCTTTGACCCCCACTGGTCTTTTTGTTTGCTACTCCAACGGGTGGGAACTTTGGCACTTACATTTCTGAGTACCGGGTTCCAATCTAGGGAGGACCTGGCAGCTGACGACAGCTCAGTGCCTGGATCGCACCACCCGTTGCCGGAATGCTGATTACCCCCTACACTCCGAGCGATATCGCTCAATCACCCCAATGTGGTGCAATTGCGCCAGTTCTCACGGATCAGAGCCCCCAACGGCTAAGATCGCAAGACCTTGACGCCATCCAGGCATTCACAGTGAGTACAATGACAGATCAGGCGTCGTCGGCTCTTGTCAAGCAGCCGAGGCTTCTGTCCTACTTCCCCGCATTCTGCCTTACTAACGCAGTCGCAACTGCTCAACGTCTTCTACGGTCCCGGCTTCTTCATGCAGTTCATCCTCACCAAGGACTATGTTTGTCTACTCGTACGACAGCCCGGTGAGTCTGGACGAGGCGCCATTGTTGCGACGGCCTCTGGCAAACTGGTCAATCGAGCCGACGGTACGGCCGAGGGACATCTGTACACGCTTGCCGTGGCGACGGAACATCGCCGACGCGGGCTCGGGTCCAAGATGGTTGTCGACTTTGAGGAGGAAATGCGCCGAGCTGCTCGTGGCCACGGGAACGGCCTGTCGGCTCTCTATCTTGAGACGAAGCTCAGTAACCATGAGGCTATATCATTCTACGAAGCTCTCGGGTTCGCGCGCGATGATGTGAAACAGGGCTATTACGATGGCCAAGATGGCGTACGCATGGTTCGTCTGTGCCCTCAGGACTGCTTTTAACCTATCCGTTAGTCCGGCTTTTAACCCGGACTGCTGTTAACTTTTGTGCTGTATCCTCCGTGGATATCAGCGGTGAATCTAGTGGTGGATTTGGGGTGCATTGCGCGCTTGGCTATGCTGCATTGCTTACCTTCTGACTCCGCCTCAACGACGCGACGATAACGACTTTATGATAACGACCTATTTACTCTGATGTACTGAAATAACTCCTTTCAACTAGTCCATGAGCACCCATCACACCCCACACCCATTGACTTCAGCCGCGTGACGTTGTACTTAGGTTCTCGAAGACGACTAACTCGGTGCGTCTCGCCATGCGGTTAACCTTGATAGACTACGTACTGCTGTACTCGATATGTGCGTTTGCGCTGCTGGCCCCGTACACAAAGGTTGAGGAATCGTTCAATGTTCAGGCCATCCACGACATTCTTTTCCATGGCCGCGATCTCGCCAGCTATGATCACTTTGAGTTCCCCAGCGCTGTGCCGCGCACGTTCGTGGGCGCGCTGGCAGTAGCGGGTCTCACGCGACCGTTTTTGTGGTTCTTCTCGTTTGGATACAAGGCCGAGATCCAGGCTGTGGCCCGCGCCATCATTGGCTCGCTCAATGCGTTTGCCCTCATCAGTCTACGCCATGCCATTGCCGAGGTCTTCAATGCCGCCGTCTCGCGCTGGTTCGTGCTGTTTTCGCTGGGCCAGTTCCATCTCATGTTCTACGCATCGCGTCCACTGCCCAACATGCTGGCCATGCCGCTCGTCGTTTTCGCCATTGCTGAGGTCCTCAAGAGACGCCCTACGCCAGCAGTTGTCATTCTGTCCTTTGCCAGCATCGTCTTCCGCCTCGAGCTGGCTCTGCTCACGGCCCTTCTGTGTCTTGGGGTGTGGTTGTCTGGCCATGCCACATTCACACGCACGTTTGTATCTGGGCTCAGTGGCCTTGCGCTCGGTGCTGCCACGTCTCTTGCCGTTGACTCGTACTTCTCCCAGGAGTTCCCCATGCTCCCCGAAATCCACAGCTTCATCTTCAACGTCGTCGACGGCCAGTCTGCGCTGTGGGGTACTGAACCATACTCGGCCTACTTTCTGAAGCACCTGCCCAACATCGTGACGAATCCTCTGTTGATTGTTCTGGCGCCGTTTGGCTTCTTGCGATTCAACCGTGAGCCTGCCTCGGGAACATCTTCTCTCCGTGTCTTGCTTCTGTCGGCAATCTCCTATGTGGCCATCTACTCAATCCAACCCCACAAGGAGTGGAGATTTGTTATTTACATTGTGCCCATTCTAACTATGGCTGCTTCTGTCGTCACCACCTACCTATACCAGGGACGGTCGCGTCTGCTCTTGTGGATCCCACTCGGTGTATTTGGCTCTACTTGCTGTGCATTGCTCATCTCCTTTGCCAAACTGTCGGCATCGAGTGTCAACTATCCCGGTGGAGTGGCCCTCAAGGCGTTCCACGGCATTGTTGCCAACCACACAAGCGGCTACTACCGCGAGAACGTCACGGTGCACATGGACGTGTTTGTGTGCATGACTGGAGCATCTCGGTTTGGCCAGTTGTATGATGAGGCAGCTCATAGCGTGTTTGCAGGCTCGGCTCGTGAACTGAGCGCGCCATATGTCGTGTATGACAAGACAGAAGACGACGGGCTAGCTGACTTGTGGAGCACTTTTGATTACATTATCACTGAGATCTCTCCGTCGGATCTGGCTGAGGCTCTTCCTTGGCAGCCACTTGTGAAATGGCAGCCCATGGCTATCATTGAGGGTTTGGACGGTTTCAACACGCAGTTGCTTTTGGGCCTGGCTCTGTCGCTCAAGGAGTACCTTGTTGAGATCGGTCTTCAGCTCAAGGGAGCTGTCAAGGCTGATGGATACAAGGGTGCATGGCAAGTAGTGCGACAACGTAAGTTTGAGCCAGCCGAAACCGAATCTTCGGCTGTTGGTCACCAGCTCATTCGTACGCTTGGCGAGGAACTAAGGACATACGGACTAAGGGGCCATTTATCCCAGATATACAATCTCGTTTCCGAGTTGGTGGTCGTGAAGCCATCGGTTTGGATCTACCGAAGGACCAGTATAGTGGAGAGTGTGCTCTCATATGCCTGACATGATCTATTTAACTAGAGAGTCCAGAGAGACTCACGCTAAAATAAAAAAACTAATATTAGAAGAATTAAAAATATAAGAATTAAACAGTAGCAGATTGTAATCCCTCTCAATAGCTGGTGCATCATGCCTGTCATCTCGGCATCTCACTGCACCCCATACCCCATTTACCCGGTGTGAAAAAATCCTAGACCTTTGGTGAACCTGTCCAGAATCAACTAGCTACGAGCCAAGTTTTTGATCCATACTTAAGCAATGGCAAGTGGAAATAACGGCGGTAATCCTCCCTACGGGCAGGACCATCTGGCACGGGATTTTGAAGCTCAGGCCAATCTCGGTGCGGATCAGACCCAGCAGTCTGGTCAGCCTGGTCAGCCTCAGGGCCAGCGATTCCAGTTCCAGCCCCAGGCAAGCTTCACGCCCGGCCAGTACGGCCAGTATGGTCAGTACGGACAGGGTCAGTACGGACAGGGTCAGTACGGCCAGTACGACCAGAGCCAGTATGCCCAGTACGGTGGTGAGCAACAGCAATACGGTCAGCAGCAGCAGTATGGCCAGTATGGCGGCTACAACCAGGGCTACAACCCACGAGGAGGCTACCAGGGTGGTCGCGGTGGATACCGTGGCGGCCGTGGAGGCTACACCAACAACTACAACAACAACTACAACAACCGGTATAACGACAACTACAACAACAACAGCTACGAAGATGCCCCCGAGGAGAAGACCATGACTCTGGAGGAGTACCAGGCTTCGCAGAAGAGCGCTAGTCTCGGCCCGCCCCCTGCGCGTGTCGTCCCTGCTGCTGCTCCTGCTGCTGCTGCTCCGGCCGCTGCTGCCCCTGCTGCGTCATCTTCGTTCATCTCTGGCAGCAACAAGCCTAAGGAGAAGCCTGTCGTTATTAAGATTGGCGGAGAGACCAAGGAGGTCAAGACTGAAAAGCCTGAAGTCAAGGCTGAGGCCAAGGCTGTACCTAAGGTTGAAGCCAAGGAGGAGAAGAAGCCCGAGCCCAAGGCTGAGCCCAAGGCCCAGAAGGAACGCTCGGAGACTCCCAAGCTCGAGGCCAAGGCCAAGGCTGGCTCTGCCGCTGCATCAGGCACTGCTACCCCCGTGGATATAACCAAGGAGCAGGAGCAGCTGCTTGACAAGGAGGTCATTGCCGATTTGTTTGGTGATGCGGGAGTGAAGGACCACATGTCCATCATCTTCATGGGCCACGTCGATGCCGGTAAGTCGACCATGGGTGGTAACCTGCTATACCTGACAGGCTCGGTGGACAAGCGAACTATTGAGAAGTATGAGCGCGAGGCCAAGGACGCGGGACGCCAGGGCTGGTATCTGTCATGGGTCATGGACACAAACAAGGAGGAGCGTGACGAGGGTAAGACTGTCGAGGTTGGTCGTGCGTACTTTGAGACCGAGAAGCGCCGTTACACCATTCTCGACGCACCTGGTCACAAGATGTACGTCTCATCGATGATTGGTGGTGCCTCGCAGGCCGATGTCGGTATTCTCGTCATCAGTGCTCGTAAGGGTGAGTACGAGACTGGTTTCGAGCGTGGTGGTCAGACCCGTGAGCACGCCCTTTTGGCCAAGACTCAGGGTATCAACAAGCTCATTGTCGTTGTCAACAAGATGGACGACACGACCGTCCAGTGGTCTGAGGAGCGTTACAACGAGTGCATCACGAAGCTATCTCAGTTCCTCAAGGCTAACTCGTACAACCTCAAGACTGACGTGGTGTTCATGCCTGTGTCGGGTTACACTGGTGCTGGTCTTAAGGACCGTGTTCCTCAGGATAAGTGCCCATGGTACAAGGGACCTTCGCTGCTCGAGTACCTCGACGCGCTGGCTACTGAAGACCGCAAGATCCACGCTCCTTTCATGATGCCTGTGTCGAGCAAGAGCAAAGACCTGGGTACCATGGTTGAGGGCAAGATTGGCAGTGGAAACGTACGCAAAGGCGAGTCGCTGCTACTGATGCCTAACCGCGTGCCGGTCGAGGTTGTCACTATTTACAACGAGACTGAGTCCGAGGTGACGGGTGCTCTGTCAGGAGAGCAGGTTCGTCTCAAGCTCAAGGGTGTCGAGGAGGAGGATGTTCAGACTGGTTACGTGCTGACGTCGTCCAAGGCGCCCGTTCGTACTGCCACCAAGTTCCACGCGCAGATCGCCATTGTCGAGCTCAAGTCGATTCTGACCGCCGGTTACTCGTGTGTTATGCACGTCCACACTGCCATTGAGGAGGTGCAGTTCAAGGCACTGCTGCACACGCTGCAGAAGGGCACGAACCGCCGTTCGAAGAAGCCGCCGGCATTTGTCAAGAAGGGCGTACAGTTCATTGCTGAGATTGAGACGACACAGCCCGTTTGCATTGAGCGTTTCCAGGACTACCCGCAGCTGGGTCGGTTCACGCTGCGTGACCAGGGTGTCACTATTGCTATTGGAAAGGTCATCAAGATCGTAGAGTAAGCTATAGCTAGCAACCAATGAACTAGTACGAGTTAAAGACAGGAGCAGTAGAATAAGTAGCGATTCGGAAACATCCGTTAATTGTGCTTAGACGCTGACAGGCCACGATAACAGCTACGATCAACAGCTACTAACAGCCCATACAGCTTGTTGTTTTGGGCATTGGGCAAAGTGCGGGTGAAAGCTTACACAGCTACTGGAAGACGTGAATGAGCACTATTGGAATCACTAAGGACTGCTACAACATGAACGATAATAACTATAACCGGGCGTCAGGATGATAGGACATGGCAATCAACATATAAAGACATCAGCGTCGCGAGACTTACAAGACAATGCACTTCTTCTTGTGGTGGGTCTTGTCCTTGACCATGAGAGCAGCGCGCGTCGCGTGCTCAAACACCTCGCGGACACCCTGCTGGGTCTTGGCGGAGCACTCGAGGTACTTGATGGCGCCAATCTTGTCAGCAACGGCCTGGCCCTCCTCGGTGGAGACGGGGCGCTGCGAAGTGCGACGAAGGTCCTCAATGGTGGCGGGGTCCTGGCGAAGGTCGGCCTTGCAGCCAACCAGGATTATGGGGATGCCCTGGCAGAAGTGAAGGACCTCAGAGATCCACTTCTCCTGGACGTTATCGAGCGAGTCGGGCGAATCGACCGAGAAGCAGATAAGAATAACATTCGAGTCGGGGTACGAGAGGGGGCGCAGACGGTCATAGTCCTCCTGGCCGGCGGTATCCCACAGGGCGAGCTCGACGCGACGGCCGTCGACCTCGACGTCGGACACGTAGTTTTCAAACACAGTCGGCACGTAGACTTCAGGGAAGGTGCCCTTTGAAAACACAATCAACAGACAGGTTTTGCCACAGGCACCGTCGCCGACAATGACCAGTTTTCGGCGTAATTCAGCGGGAGGGCCCATTTTGTGCAAACAAGACTAGTAGAGAGGGGGCTATTGGGGAGAAAATAGTCACGTCACGCCAACGAGTGTTTGGAACCAGAGTGGACACGGACTAATAAACAAAATGCCTGATAAAAACTGCCAGAAAAACTCCCAACCATCAAAGCCACACGAGGTTAAGGGGGAGTTAAGGGGGTACCAGAAAGCAGGGGGAGCAGCCAAAGCAGGGACTAAATAAATAGGGACTAAACAAACAGCAGATTAAATAGCAGTAGATAGAGCACACGTAATACTGGGGGATCAAATGAGCAAACCACAAAATCACGACTAGAGCTCACCAACAACTGTGACGACACGTATAAATAGACCCCCCCCTGCCCCTCTATCACTGCCCCGCTGCTTCGCGTCGCGGCGCCGAGTTATCTGCTCCCGACCCCTGGCACCCCTAGCCCTCTCAGACGCCTACTGAGACGCCTACCGGTAGGCCCCGCACCAGCCCGCCGGCACGCAATGGGCCCTGACCGACTCGGCTCGCGGCGACTGCGCCGAAGCTGCGTCCTTGCGCCTGCAAACAGTCAGTGGGCCGGAACGCCCGATTCCGTGCTGTGATTGGCGCCGTGCCGCCTGATAGTAATCAACCGCCCACCGGGCTGTACAGCTGAGCTACGCTAGCCTGCTAGCCTGCTAGCCTTGCATTTCCAAACAGCGTAGCCATCACAACAGCCTGTCCCATTCACATAATCTGCCTATACCCCATAACCCCGTTTCTACTCTCCCTCTTCTTATACTACCTCCTCTCATATGACTCCAGTATCAGCTCCACTGCCGCAAGCACCCCTGCCCCGAGCAAACGCCTGATAGCAGTTGTTGCTGGATTGGGCTGCGAGGGGTTGCTGCTGCCAGGGACCCGTGCCCATGGCGCGGCTGCACCAGCTTTCAGCCGCGCCGAAAAAATATATCGAGATGCTGCAGCACTACCAAATTACCTACTGATCTGACCCCCTCTGTCTACCTTAACCATGGGAATAGGCTCACTGGTACTCGACGCAGGTCCCCTGCTGACGCAGACCTACTCGGACCTGCACTCACGTGCCGACAAGTTCCTCACAACCCCGTCCGTGTACAACGAGATCAAGGACGAGCGGGCCCGCCAGAACCTCGAACTATGGGGCACCAACCTCGTGGTCCGCCAGCCCACAGCACGCTCAGTGCATATTGTGAGCGAGTTCGCCAAGAAAACTGGTGATTATGCTGTGCTCTCATCCACAGATTTGCAGATCATCGCCCTCACCTACGAGCTCGAGGTCGAGCTCAACGGCGACTGGCGTCTGCGCAAGTACCCGGGCGAGATCAAGAAGAGGCCGGGTGCAGAAGTCGCTGAGCCTCCTAAGGGTGCCGATGCTGAGGTCGATGCTAAAGTCGATGCTAAGGTCGATGCTGAGATCGACGCTAAGGTCGCTGATACTCAAGTCGCTGACTCTGAGGCCGCTGATGTCACTGAGACCGCTGAGTCGGTCGATGCAGACGACGGATGGGAGGTCGTTACGACAAAATCAAAGAACAATCGCAAGTCAAAAGGAAAGAAGAAGGCTCCTCGTGCCGAGATCCCTGAGCCGGTCCCTGAGCCGGTCCCTGAACCAGTAGCTGAGCCTGTCGAGGAGCGTACCGAAGCTGAGCCTCTGTCTGCTGAAACTGCTGAACCAGCTGAGCCCGCTGAGCCAGCTGAGCCAGTAGACATTGAGGTGTATGAACGTGCCGAGGGTGAGGAGAACAACGACGACGACGAAGACGACGACGAAGACGACGACGACTGGATCACGACGGAGAACCTGCAGGAGACGATTGGAAAGAACGGCGGAGACAAGCTCGAGAAGCCCGATGCCGTGTTTATGAAGTGTGCCATGTCGACAGGCGATTTTGCTATGCAGAACGTGGCGCTGCAAATGGGCCTCAACCTGGTCAACCCAACCAATGGTCTGCACATCAAGCGGGTCAAGAACTACATGCTGCGATGCCACGCCTGCTTCAACATGGTGGCATTCCCCAAGAACGGAGCTCCCCTACAGTTCTGCCCCCGCTGCGGAGGAAACACGCTACTGCGCTGCACAGTGCAGGTGTCGGAGTCGGGCAAGGTCCAGGTGTTCCTCAAGAAGAACATGCAGTGGTCAAGCCGGGGCGACCGGTACAGTCTGCCGTCACCGCAGAGCCGTAAGGCCCGTCAGACCCGCCATGATCCGGACCCCATCCTTCTGCGTGAGGACCAGAAGGAGTACGAGCGAGCAGTCAAGCATGCCATGTGGACCAAACGACACAATGAGAAGCTCCTCGACGAATGGATTGGCACCGGCAGCGCTGACTCGGTCGGCACACCCTTCGCCATTTCCGGCTACAAGCGTGATGCCACACGACACACTGGAGTCCGCATCGGTCGTGGTCGCTACGTCAACGCGGCCAAGAAGAAGCGCTAGTCCTCTAGCTATATTTATGCATGATCCCCACGATCACCGAACTTCTGTAGGCTTCAGTCCGTGCCTGCACCAAGCACACACGCATACAAGTAATCATTACCATTTAGACTAGAATGCTTTAACTAGAATGCATTAACCATTTCAACACACTCAATTACCATATTTTTTCCAGTATTTATTTCCATATTCATTGTCATTCATTTCTAGTGATGTCATCTCTTAGATCATCGGACATGCATGGCTATGCAGTAAAGCACCCTTCCTCCGTCTCTTCCGGCTTGCCCTCCACCATTTAGGCGCAATGTCTGCTCTTCAGGCTGTCAGCGGTCAAATCGAATCCATCCCGGGTTATGGCGTGGCCATGGATGCTTGGGGTGACTTTGCGGGCGAGCATTTGGACACAAAGGGTGAGTACCGCAATCTTGTGATCCGAAGTCAGCTTCATGTCGACAGTGCGATGTATGTGAGCTTCTTACTAACGAAGACCCCTACTATGTCAAAAAGCCCAATGGTGGCCAGACCCGTCGCAAACCGCCAGAGGGACTGAGCGACCACGACCGCGAGCTGTGGAAGCAGATCATCAAAAAGGCCTGGACGCACGACCGGTGTTTCTTCGGATGGTTCTGGATGGACATTGGCGTCGGCACGGCACCGCTGGCTGCTCTCATCCCCGTCATAGGACCTGTCTGCATGTACGCTGTCCATGGGCGTATCATCTCCATTGCTGACGACCTACGGGTGCCTGTCGATCTACACGCAAAGATGGCCGGTAACATCCTGTTCGACTTCATCATCTCTCTGTGCCCAATCCTCGGCAGCATCTTCTGCTGGCTCAACGCGTGCTCGACGCGCAACGCTGCGCTGATTGACACGTTTTTGCGAAAGCGCAGCCGTCAAGAGGCCGAGCAGCGTGGGCCCTTTGAACTCGTCGACAATCGTCAGTACACGCAGCACGAACGACAATTGGCGGCGCAACGGCAGCAAGCAGCTCCTGCAGCTCAGGGCCAGCGGCCGGGACAGCCTGCACAGGCCATATCCCAGCCCGCACCTGTGAGAACTCAGGCCGGACGACCCCAAGTCCAGGCGGTGCCGCCAACTGTCCAACACCAAAACGCGCGACAAGACTACAGCCGTCAGAAGCCACCCCGCTCCGGTCAGACTGGGCAGATGGAGTCGGGTGTCATGTAGTTGTACCTGCGTCAGCGCATCTTATTTAACGGTTCAAGCTCAAGACTATTCAACCTAGCAATATCGTTCTGATTCTTCATGTCTGCACTACTCCTGTCTGGACTAGTATATCTGGACTAGTATATCTGGACTATTAGTGTCTGTACTATTTGTTTTGATTACTGTGTCTTATTTTCAGATAGAGTCACCTCAGATTGTCCTAACCTATAAATATGTCTGAGATCACAGCTGGGGGCCAGCAGCAATCACCTCAGGAATGGCACCTGCCTTGTAGCCCTCAAAGTTGGCCTGGAACAGCTCGCCGAGCTTCTTGACCTCAGCAATGAAGTCCTCGCGGCCATTGTTCCATGACTTGGCCGGGTTGAGGATCTCAGAGGGCACACCAGGAACAGTCTTGGGGATCTGGAATCCAAAAACGTCAAAAGTCTCATAGTCAACCTTAGCCAGCTCGCCCGAGTGGATCGAGTCGAGGATAGCACGGGTGTACTTGAGAGGGCATCGCTTGCCGCCAGTCGTGACAGAGGCACCAGTCCAGCCAGTGTTGAGCAGCCACGCGTTGGCCTTGTGCTTGGTGATCTTGTCCGACAGCATCTTGGCGTACTGCATGGGGTGCAGCACCAGGAAGGGCTGTCCAAAGCAGGCCGAGAAAGTGGCCTCGGGCTCAGTGACACCCTCCTCGGTACCGGCCATCTTCGAGGTGTAACCAGAGATAAAGTGGTACATAACCTGCTCATTGGTAAGCTTCGAAATAGGAGGAATGACACCACGGGCATCGCAGGTCAGAAGGATGATGTTGGTGGGGTGGTTATCGGTCACGCAGGGCAGCTTGGCATTGGGAATGTACTCAATGGGGTACGAGCAGCGAGTGTTCTCGGTGAGCGTGGTGTCGTTGTAGTCAACAACACGCGACTCGGGATCAAACACAACGTTCTCGAGCACGGCACCAAACTTGATCGAGTTGAAAATATCGGGCTCCTTCTCCTGAGTGAGACCAACGCACTTGGCGTAGCAGCCTCCCTCAATGTTGAAGACACCAGTGTCGGACCAGCAGTGCTCGTCGTCACCAATCAGTAGACGGTTGGGGTCGGCAGACAGAGTAGTCTTTCCAGTTCCAGACAGACCGAAAAAGACAGTCACGTCACCGTCAGTACCCTCGTTGGCCGAAGAGTGCAGAGTCAGCACATTGTGGCGGACGGGCATGAGGTAGAACATGACGGTGAAGATACCCTTCTTCATCTCACCAGCGTACTCGGTACCGAGGATGAGCATCTCCATCTCGTGGAAGTTGATGGCAACCGAGGTGTTGGACGTCATACCCGAGGTGTAACGGTTGGCGGGGAAGGCACCGGCATTGTAAATGGTGAAGTCGGGCTTGCCAAAGTCGGCCAGCTCCTGCTCAGTAGGGCGGATGAGCATATTGCGCATAAACAGGGCATGGTATGCACGAGCGCACACGACACGTACCTTAATGCGGTATTTGGGGTCCCAGCCTGCATAGGCGTCGACAACGTAGATGCGCGAACGGGTGTTGAGGTAGTCAATGGCACGCTCGCGGTTAATGAGCCACGAGTTCTCAGACAACTTCTTGTTGACGGGTCCCCACCAGATGTGGTCGACCGACGAGGGCTCCTCGACAATTCGCTTGTCCTTGGGCGAGCGGCCAGTCTTTGATCCCGACGAGGCGACGAGGGCTCCGGTGGAGCTGAGGGCCGAACCGCTCTCGTAGACGAGGGCGTCCTCGTACAACGAGGCGACCGAGGGGTTGTGCTGAATGTGCACCTTATTGTAGTCAATGTGGGCAACTTCGTGCAGCTCCTCCTCGAGCTCGGTGTGATGCACAGGCTCGACACCGTGGGGGTGGAGCTTGGTGATGTTGACGGCGGGAGCCATGGTGAGATTGACCAAAAAAGCGTAAGAGTGGTAAAGTGGTTACAGTTGACAGGGCATCAACGATGTATGCAGAACGGGTCAAGACAGATCACAGCGAAGGGTCAAGAACGGCAGTTCAAAAAAAGAGGCAAAGGAAAACTTAAGAGGTGGCTCAAAAGTAGACGAATTGGATTGTGAACAATAGTCAAAGAGCCAACAGGACGGTGGTCGTCCTTTATATAGGCTTTGACACTACGAGACATTTTGCGGGGTCGACGATAATAATTCGGGGCCTCGGAACCGATATATCGTAGGGCTAGGGGTCATCCCCACAAGTTGCTTGTTCCGATATGCGGTCTGCGTGACAAACCCAGGGCGCTAATTGCTCGGACCCGACATTTTCGGCCCATTACCGACATTCGGCTGGCTCCGACCCAGCCACGAAGCCGAGGGGTCGTTCCGGGGCTGGTGCAGAAACCACTCACGGGGTCTTTGACACATCTGGTCAGCTGGATGCACCCGTCGCCCATTTGTACCCGCCCGCACTTCCCTTGCGGTGGATCGCTGTCGGAATGGGCATTTACATGTGCTGCCAAAACCCTACCGAGGAGAGATCGGACGCACGGCGGGTGCCGAGGCCTTACCGGAACAAGCAGGAAGGGCTACCAGTAACAAACCGCGATTGCCCGCTTATCGAGGCAGCACCCCCGATAACCCCACGTTCAAGGGTCGTGGGCCGAGTCGGCCGGTTGCGCCCCATGGGCCCCATGGGCCCACGATCCGTCGATGCCGGTGTTGTACCGGACATTCCGCCGGTGGTGCGGATGCCAGTTGTCGTCGCAGTCAACGGATGGTGAATGGAGCTGTGCTGTCTGTCGCCCTTGCTCGTTACATTTGTGTACATTTGACGCGCGGGCGGCTAACGTGGGGCTCTGCAGCGATGCCCCCGCAATTGGGTTTGCACGGCGGATGACCTGCCATTCCAGGACGCTGGCGGGACGCTGGCGGGTCAGTGCAAGCACGGCCTCCTGATCGACCCGGTTGTTGAGCAGCTGGGCGCGTTTGTGGCTATTTGTCCGGCAGCCATGCCGCATTCGGCTGTTGAGCGCGCGTAGACGGCGTTTCGGTGTTGTTCCGAAAACCCCTGTAGCCGCTCGTTCTGACCCGGGCCTAATGACTGATCCGCCGCGAATCCACGCATGAAGAGCCGACCATCGGAGTTCTACATAGTCCGAAGCAGAGTCGTAGGATAGGAGTCTTACATTGTAGTCCTAAAGTATACAGCTCTTAAGTAGAGTGTCGAGTTTAGGAGTCGTACGCTATTGTCTGCACAAGCTATTTAGTCTCATGCTCTATTTCACAGGCACTGACTTGAACGTCACTTCTATTCAGTAGCCAGCCGTATACCTCGTCGCGTAGCTGGCTGGCGTCGATCCTGCAGCATTACATCAGTCTTCTGCTCCTAGAACATTGCTGACAGGATAAAAACATTACGTCCTATTGCAGCATTTCTGCACTGTCAAGAATACTAGCCACTTATGCCCAATAAGCTTGTGTCTGGTATTCGGGTGACAAGCTGTACCTAGTGGTGTAATATCAAGCCAGGCTATGAGAGCCATAGACAGGAGTCATCTACGACTCAGAAAGTAGGTTTTCTCGGAGGTGTTGAAAACATTGCCTTGAACCGCCTTCTAACTGCTGTTAAATGTAACGCTCGGAAACACTGTATGTATTCAGGCAGTGAATGTGCTCTCGTTGAGCAGTCTCTACTTGATGGGAAACGCGCACTCGGGCTGCGTACTCTGTTCAACACTACGGCCACTGTCTGCTTGATTCGTCTGCTTGATTTCGCTGGCCAGCTTGTCGCGCTCGTAGAAGTCACTGAAAGGCAATTGCAGGATACGCAGGGTCCTGCCATGTCATTAGCTTAAGCATCGAGGTTAGTCGGGGTAACAGCAGTTTGGCAAGTCACGGATACAAACTTACGATTCCTAAACCGAAGGCATGGCTAATCAGTCCATTCGACTACCGCAGTGGGTCCGTCGACGGCCTACAGCTGAAGCAACCTCTCAAGCTCAATGGGTGGTTGAGTAGTCATGCCAGGCTAATAAAGTCAGACTACTAATGTAAGGCTACGCCAAATCTAATGATGCCAGGCCAATGTGGGAAACAAGAGTCAATTCATAATACAAGTCTAATTCGTGTCATGCGTCAAGCAATGTTGACAAAGTTGTTGGAGGATGCAGTGCTCGACAGCCAACCACTAACGGTCGACTCGTCCAGGCTCGAGGGGAAAACGGTGGAATCGTCGAGCTGAACAATCGAAATGGTCTGGGCAGCACCGTCAAAGATAACGGCAGCCTTCATGGTACCCGAGGTGGGACGGGGGAAGTAGTCGGCAGAGCCACCACCGCCCTGGGCACCGCCGCCGCCCTGGCCGCTGTGCAGGTGGTTGGTGAGCTTGTCGTTGCCGGCGTTGAGCACCTCAAAAATGTCAAACTCTCCGCATCCGGTAGTCCAGCATGAGCACTCGGCGTTGCCGTACTCGAGGGTGCGTGGGATCTGAGCATTGAGCAGCCAGATGGCGGGCATGTCAAAGTTGAAGCCACCACCGCCTCCAGCGCTGGGCATGCCAAACTCAAAGGCAAAGATCTTGGTTGCTCCGCCGAATCCCTCAAAGGCAGGGATTCCCGGGCGGAAGAATCCACACGAGTCACCGCTGCACTGGGTGTCGGAGAAGATGATGACCTCCTTGTTGGAGGGCAGAGTCTGGTCACTGAGGACCTGGGGCGACGATGCGCACGACACTCCGTCCGAGCCAGCGTAGGAGATGGAGTTTCCAAACTGCATGTCAAACACGCCCGAGCCGCCGCCGCCCAAGTTGTTCATGAAAACGAGGCCATTGGCAGAGCCGGCCTGCGAGTTGTAGTATGCGGCCTGAGACCAGCCCGAGCCGGAGCTGGCGGGGGCTGATGATGACGCGGGGGCTGCCGAGCTCGACGTCGAGGTCGAGACTGACGATGAGGATGACACCGGAGCAGGGAGAGGCTCGGTGGAGCTGGGAGGAGGAGGGGCAGCAGCCTCGCTCGAAGAAGAAGGTGCGGGAGGAGGGGGAGGAGGAGGGCTCGAAGAGCTGGGGGCCGGCGCGGGAGCCGGAGGAGCAGCGGCCGAGGACACAAGGGTCGTGGCGGGCACAGAGGACTCGACGGGCTCGGGGCTCGGCTGGTCGCCAGCAAAAACCGTCTTGGTGACGTGCACAAACTCAAACTCGGTGACGAGCGGGTCGCGTTTGTGGACGTGATGTTCGTGACGGCGGTGCACAGCAGGCTCGGCGTCGCGTTTTTGGCTGCCAGAGGACGGGTAGTAGACGGCAAACTGCTTGAGGTCGACGGGACCACGGAAGTGCACCGACAGGTCCTCGTCAAGAGGCGCTATACTGCCCGAGAAGCCAAAAGGCTGTGAACTACATGAGCCGTCGGTGTTGAAGGCCGAGACCTTGTTGTAGGAGCCCGAGTAGCCAACGTTTTGGTAGACAATCTGCTCTACCTGGTTGCAGTAGAAGTTGCCGGCGATTTCCTGGCAACCCTGGGCCGACACGGCAGCGGCCAGCACGGCCGTCGAAGCAAAAGTCGAAACCACTTTCATTTGTCCTGGACCAGCGGGAGAAAGCTGTGAGTAAAAGTCAATCGGAGGAGGCCGACCTTTTTAAACGAGTGAGTCGCGGGAGAGTGGGTCTGCAGGAGCTAAGAATTGTGCGTCTTAGGTCGCTTGTAAGTTTACACGCCTATGTGTATGCCCGAAGTGGGGAGGTGAGGAATGAACAGACGGAACAGCAATTAAATTAAAGTCGCCGTCCCAAGACGGGGGCTCAGGCCCGCATATATACACGTCGGGCTCATTTCTGATCGGCGCAGGTGCAGCCTCAAAAGCAATCCCATCTAGCCCCCTGTGTTTTTTTGGGGCCCTGCTGCTGTCTAGCCACCACTAGACGACATGCATCACGACGAAACGGGGACCTAAGCGATCAGACAGGGGCTGAAAAAGCAGTGTGAAACGTGAACTCTGTCAATACAGTTTAATAGCCACGGGCTATCTGTAAACCTATCTCGACCGTCACTCGACCATCAACCTACCTCGACGTGTCAATCGACTCATCGACCTTGCTATCCCTCGACTCATCGACTTGGCAGTTGGATTCTTGGGCGCGACGGCCCCTGGTTTGGATCGCCGGCGGATCGCCTGATACGGGTGTGGTTGCCGAGCAACGTGGCCGGTCGCTGAAAAAAAGCAACTGTGAATCGAAGAGCAGTCGTCAACAGTCAAGCCACCGCTCAACGCAGCATGGGCAAACGAGCTAGTGGCTGGGCGGCTGATAGGCTTGTCTAGGCTCACTCGCTCACTCGCTCACTCGCTCACTCTGGGCAATGGTCACGGGCGGCTCGTACCTCTCGGCATACCACAGCACTGCCTCGCTAGGGGGTGTAACATTGAGGAGCGACATGACGAGTGACGAGTGACATCATCTTCAAACGAGAAAGGGGCTAGGAGGCAGTCTAACAGTTGAGGAGCTACAGCCTCCTATCCGTGTCCATCTGTGCTGTTCTGTTTGGCTGTTTCAACCTCACCGCTACATATTCTGCGACACCAATAGTGGGTCAGTGGGGGGGCATGATAATATTGTAACCTGCGCCGTGGCCCGTGCCTATCGTGGCGGGTGCTCTCGTGCTGCTCTCATGCTGTCCTCGTGCTCGGGCGCCGCCAATTGGCCCAATGCTCATTTCCACCGGGCACCTCGTCTGACAGGCCTTGTGTGCTGCTCTCATGGCAGCGATAACCTGGCTACCGCGCGACCGTTTACGGCCTGGCGCGGCTGTTTTAGGAAATAGTAGTTCCCGTTTGGGGCGCGCATTGCAGTAGCGTATCCCACTTGGGCCGTACTCTCATGCACATTCTCCCCAATTGGGCACAGCCTGCCTCGTTTGGGCAGGCAGTGTCGTTTTAGCGGGTTCTCCAGCGCCTGCGTAAACCGCATCTACTGCGTCAAATACCAACAATTCCAGCCAAGATCCAAACACTGGCGATGGAATCAACTGTTCAGATCACAGGCACAACATCTAAACAATGCTGCATCTCTAACTCGGTGTCTAACCCGGTGGGATGGTACCTTTGTACGCGTTTCTGCTCTGCTACCCCTTTCTAGTCCGTTCGGGCCATGTGCATCTCTCTAAC
The DNA here is from genome assembly GCA_030570555.1 of Sugiyamaella valdiviana. NCBI lineage: Eukaryota > Fungi > Ascomycota > Dipodascomycetes > Dipodascales > Trichomonascaceae > Sugiyamaella > Sugiyamaella valdiviana. The sequence continues at coordinate 1,519,758 of JAJLWF010000001.1, forward strand.
CAGTACGCAGTTTATCCGGTAATCTGACAGGTGTCGATCATCTGTCACGGTAGGTAGAATAGTCGGGGAGCATTATTCCGGATGTGCCCTTCAGGGAACCGCTGATCACCGTTGGGGGCTGCTACGACTGCTATACTAGGCAGTATTGACGCTGGTTAGCTCTGGTCTACTACCTGTCCATCGCCAGGCGTATATCCGCTCGTCTGTGGTCTACTCTTAGTATACAGATTATTAACCAACGTACTGCTACACTACACTCCTATTTTGATATCATACTAGGCTTACCCCAGACTGTTTACTAATAACCCTACATGTTTTATATACCATACATATGCATGGAACACATCTATGGTCGGTGTCGTTCGCTAACTGGGAGCGTCTAGAGCTGACCATATCTCACCAAAACCAATAGAGTACGTCAGGCCAGGAATATTCTAAACTACTTTCTTGTTCATTAGCGACGATTCCCATAGACTCAAGCACTGCTACGATGACCCCAGAGTTACCCGCCTTGACGAGGAGTACAGCCGCGCGGCTAGCCGCGATCGGAGTGAAATACGTGGAGGTGAATGTGCTTCGTGTCAACTTGCATTTGATCGCTGCATCTTTGGACCTTGCCTTTACCTTGCACACTCACCATCCTAATCTCACAATGGCTCCTCAGACTCCCCAACAGCGCCGTGCAAACCTCAAATTTGCCAAGCAGCAGGAGGCTAAGATGGGCAAGCCCCGCCCCGCAAAGAAGGAAGAGCCCATGCCTCTGTCGAAGACAGTCATCGGTGAGTAGTTCACGAGACATACAGTCACATCTAACACAGCCGTTCTTCTTTTCGTCGTCATGGGAGGCGGTGTCCTCCAGATTCTTCGACTCATGGGTCTGTTTTAGACTCCCTAGTGTAGACTATAATGTACAAAATGCGAGTGGTTTGATATCACCTCTACAGGCCTCCCAACCCCGCTCGGCCTTGAGATCCGAACTTGAGCTTAAGGCCCTGCTCATACTGCCGCTGCAGATCCTCAGACCGGCTCTGGTGTTTGTCGGTCGACCCAGTCACCACGTTGGCCCCGGTCTTTTTGGCACCCATCAGTCGCAGGAACTTGGACTGCTGGCTCTCCTCAATACCGGCAACAGATACAACGGGCTTCGCAGCATCCACACTGCTGCCAGACGCCACCTTTTCCTTCTTCTCCTTGATGCTCTTCCCTGACTTTTCATCCTTGCTCAGCTTCGGCTTGCTTTCCTTTGATTTGCTCTTCGTCTTCTCCTTCGTTTCCTCCGATTCATGCTTGTCCTTCTTTTCCTTCTTGTCCTTCCCTTCCTTCTCGTCGCTCTTTTCCTTCTTCCTCTTGTCCTTCTTGTCCTTCTTCTCCTTCCTGTCGTCCTTTTTCTCCTTCGTCTCCTCGGTCGTTTCCGGTTTCTCCTTTTCTTTCCGTTCCTTCTTCTCGGTCTTCTCCCTTTTCTCAGTGTTCTCCTTCTTCTGCTTTTTCTCCTTCTTCTCCTTTTTCTCCTTCTTCAGCTCCGCCTCGCTCTTGTCGACCCTTGTAGATTCATGGTCCTTAGCCTTCTTGTCCTTACGCTTCTCCACACTGTGCTCGGACTTGGACTTCTTAGACGTGCTGACGTCAGCCTCACGGGACTTGCGCTTTTCTCCCATCCCAGGCCTATCTGAATTGCAATGCAGAGATGTCTAGTCGAATATTGTAGACAGTAAACGAAACATAGACTGTCAGATCGATTGTATGCTAAATTCCCAGATGTGAACCCTGAACCTGATCTGTACCGGCGATGGATCTGCACCAATCTCCACACTCGATTATTGGTGCTATCATGCCCAGGAGTACAGGGCATAAGACTCATTCATGAAGTCAGGTGCCAAGGGTTAAGGCCCTACACTTTCCGGGGTCTAGACCACCTCCAACTTGGTGTAACCACCACCGTGGCCAGCTTCCAGTACCAGGCTTCACAGAAGATGTCCGATATAAGACTATTTCTATAAATGACATGAACGGTCACGGGCTAGGGTACGCGCTGGCCAATCCCCGCGAGCCTTTTTTTTCAATATTCAGCCTAGCGATCCATAGGACAGTTGTTAGTGCCGAATAGACGTTGCCATTGTCTTCCGCCAGACACTCTCACAACCACGATGCTGTCGTCTGCACTCCGAAATGCGCGACAGCCCGCTCTGACTGCGAGAGGTGCGTCAAATGTATTGCTAAAATTGACCTCGCTAACCTCAGCTCATGTGCGTTCAATGCAGACGTTCGAGAACCTCGACTCACAGATTAACATCACCCGTGCTGGCAAGACACTGATTGCCTCGGGTACAGGAGGTCGTTCAAGTCGCACGGGTTACACGGCCACTGTATTCGGTGGTCCTGGCCTACTTGGCTCGGCTCTCATTGCTAAGCTGGCCAAACACGGCACCATCACAGTCGTGCCTTTCCGAGAAGAAATCCACAAGCGTCATCTCAAGGTCACTGGTGATCTCGGTGTTGTCAACTTTCTCGAGTTTGACCTGCGTAACATCAAGTCGATTGAGGAGTCGGTCAAGCACTCTGACATTGTATACAACCTGGTTGGACGCAACTACGAAACCAAGAACTTCAGCTTTCACGACGTCAACGTCGAGGGCGCTAGGCGCATTGCCGATGCTGTTGCCAAGTACAACGTGCCGCGATTTGTGCACGTTTCCTCGCACAGTGTCGACGTCGACTCGCCGTCTGAGTTCTACCGCACCAAGGCAGAGGGTGAGGCCCTTGTTCGCGACATTGTTCCCCACGCGACAATTGTGCGTCCCGGTCCTCTGTATGGAAACGGTGACAAGTTTCTCAACCGTATTGCCCAGGCCCGATTTGTGTTCACCCCGAACCAAGGCCAGGAGAAGCTGCGACCCGTCTACGTGAACGACGTGGCGGCTGCCCTAGAGCAGATTGGCTTCGACGACACCACTACTGGTCTCACCTACGAGCTGAATGGTCCCACTGAGTACACATACTCGGAGATTCTCGAAAAGGTGCGCGACGCCGTCAAGAAGGATATCCCCGAGGTCAACATCTCCAAGAGCGCCTACACTGCCCTCTCGAAGGCCACACAGTACCTGTTCTGGGCTACCACGTCGCCAGATGAGATTGAGCGCAAGTTCATTGACCAGGTCGTGTCGTCGGATGCAGCTGGCTTCCAGAACCTCGGCATCACGCCTCAGAAGCTTGAGGACCGCATCCTGCACCTGCTGCGCTTCCACCGTAGCAACGTGTTCCTCCACGAGACCCAGGAGGCCGAGTCTCGCCGCAAGGCCAGCGAGGAGCGTTTTGTCAAGTTCACCAACAACCTGTAGACATCTGCCCTCTAATGAACTTTTCGCATTGATACGTAGCCCACTGGAGCATGGATACACATTAGCCGCCAGTGCCCCGTAAACGAGCCTGTAGCCCAATTCTAGACCATGTAATACTACCCCTCGCTTGTTTCGCAAGTCGATTGCTGTAATCGCAGCAGTCACAGCCTCTAATACTATTGTGCTTGCTCCGGGCTTTCAGCCATGTAATCCCATGATTCATGTTTCTATGACTATAAATAACGCACACCACTCGTGTGCTCACTCCCCTGTCTTCTTCGAGTTGCAGGCCACAATCTTGATTCGTTCGGCCATCACTTCCTCTCCATTTTCAAACTTGAACTTGATATCCTTGACAATGAAGGTCCACACATCGTCACAGCATCGGTATGTGTGGAGGTGACCCTTCAGAGTAAGTCTGCTTTTGACAGAATCCCGTAGTTGATCCGTCATCACCTTGTCAAACTCGCCATTAGCTAAGTTCTGTTAGGCACTTTGGTACTTACATGACTGAGAATCTTCATGGCCAACTGAGGCTGAATACGTGAATCACTATCCGTTAGCTATGGGCCACTAGTAACCCATGAAACTTACGAAATTAGTTGGTCTAGAGCATCTGTCAAGGCCACGCCGATGCTTCAGTTAGTGAGTGTTCATGACCGTAGTGGTTGGCGAGCATTCTGGCCGCCTGCTACGAGGAGCAGAACGCCCAGGAGCAAGGAGCTCAGAAACATGCTCTTAGGAAGGATGCACACACCTGCTCCTCCGATAAAGCTCATAATATGGCGTAGCGCTCATTTTACACCGTCCTGATCTTTGCGGGCCAAATGCCTTTTATACTAGATAGTGTTAGGAGGGAGGAAGTGCGCCACAAGGTAATTCACGGAATACATCCGGGTAACCCAGATTCTTTCTACTGTCGAAGGCAAACGACTGAGTCAGCTTTTGAAACAGCACTGTGCTACATTAGTAAACGAAACCTCCAATAGGTGGCGCTATAAGAGGACACTTCCACCGAGTTCTACTTCTGTTTAGTCGGTTTTAGCTCCACAAGCAGTTGCAACCAAGACTATCGCATTACCCGGATGCAGCACTATATAGTGAGATATATCGATGTATTCATTTCACTCACGCGTGTGTCTTTCGGTGGAACGAATTGGATTGTAGATAGTTTTCAGAAGGAAGCGCTCTCTGGCTACGACGTGTGAGTCTTTGTACATTTCTCTGAGTTTTTGATATCTGTTGATTGGCTTGGTTCCGAGCCTACAAACCTGTCTAATACTACATAGTAGTTACCAGATCGTTGCATTACAAAGATGTCCTCTGTGGTCTATTACAAGTTCAAGTCACAGAAAGAGCCGTCTAGACTGACATTCGATGGTACGGGAATCTCGGTCTTTGACCTCAAGCGCGAGATCCTCTTGGCAAACAAGCTGGCCACCACTGCGGATGGCTTTGATCTGATCATCTCCAACCCCGACACCAAAGAAGGTGAGTAAGAGCTTTTAGGAATCGTAGTATCCGAAACTAACTAAGAATACACCGATGACACCGAGGTAATCCCGCGATCAATGTCGGTAATTGCTCGGCGAATGCCCTGTGCCCGGCCAGGCAAGGATAGCGCTGCAAAGTACGTCAGTGGCTCGATGCCCACGGGAGGAGGCAAGAACATGGGACGCCGCGAAGACGCCAAGAAGGCTGCAGAGGTCCCAGTTGCTGCAGGACCGGCGCCGACTGCCGGATATTCAGCTACTCCTGGCGCAAGTGAGGAGGATATGATCTCGGCCATGTTCCAGGCGCAGGGAGAGCAGTGGAAGCAGACGCAAGAGCAGATGTCACAGAAAGCTCCCATCTACTATTCGTCCAACTCAAAGGGTGGATTTCAAGCTCCAGTCCCGGACTACCCACCACCGCCCGGCTATCTTTGCTACAGATGTGGCCAGAAGGGCCACTGGATTCAGGCATGCCCCACCAATAACGACCCCAACTGGGAAGGAAAGCGCGTACGTCGTACTACTGGTATTCCCAGAAGCATGCTGAGAACTGTGGCTAAGCCTCAAGACGATGAATCTGGAACGTTCATGATCAACGACGACGGTGAATACGTAGTGGCTGTCGCGGACGACAAGTCGTGGAAGAACTTTCAGGATAAAGTAAACGCTGAACGTAAGGCCAACAAGCCGTCTGACCCTGAGTTGGAGGATCCCTTGACTCACATGCTATTCGTGAAGCCGGTTAAAACACCATGCTGCAAGACTACTTACTCTGATGCGGCCATCCAGCAGGCACTTCTCGACAGTGACTTTGTGTGTCCCAAGTGCAAGACTGAGGAAGTACTGCTGGATCAGCTCACTCCTGATGAAGAAATGGAAGAACGCGTGAACAAATACAAGGTGGAACATGGTCTTGCTGGTGACGAGGAAGACAAGGAAGAGGAGAAGGAAGTAGAGGTCAGTGTTTCAACTGAAGTGAAGGAGGAACCGGAACCTGAGGGAAGTGCCGAAGAACCGGCCGCGGATGTTGCCAACACGTGGCCGATGATGCCTGGTTTGCCAGGAATGCCGCCAATGATGATGCCTCCGTTCATGATGCCACCAATGCCTGGTATGCCGCCGATGATGATGCCACCAATGCCTGGCATGCCTCCGATGATGATGCCTCCTCTGCTTAACCCCAAAAATGGCTCGAGCGCAAACTTGAACTACGACAGAGACAGCGGCCGAGATCGTCCTGAGAAACGTCGTCGCACGGATAACTAAGTATTTATTGGCCCAGCGCCCTGTACACAGAATGAGTGTTACTGTATTTATAGCGACTGCGACAACCCCAAAATTCGGACTATTCCCCTAATAGACGTCAGTTCTAGCACCAGATCTAAATGTAGGCAATCTAATTCACTTATATACACAAATCAAAGTATAGCAACTGATTAATAGGAAGTGCCATTGCAGGACTAAGCTTCGCCATCAGAGAACTGGATGACAGCGTACTTTCCTGAGTAGGCCCACTCACGGGGGTTCTCATGTCCGAGAGCTACCCATTCGGCGTCGAGTTGAGCTTCACGACCTTCAGGGAGACCCACAGCAACGTCAGCTTTGACTGTTCGCAGAGTCAGGACTCGGATTCCGGATGACGCAAGTCCACGGATAGCAGTGGTGAAGGGTGTTGTGCGGGGCCACATGACATCGCCGACGAGCTTTCGGTAGTTTAAGTCTCCCTTGAAGATGACGAGCTTCGAGTCTTTGAGGTCGTCACGGACGGAAGCCGCTCCTACCTTGGAGCCATCTGCAATGTCCCAGAACGGAGCATAAGAGGTCCAGAAGGGAGAGCTGCGAATGACCAGTTGGCCCTCGCTGTGGTAGTGAATGAGCTTCTCAAGCAGGTATGCAGCATCCTCCTCGTGGCCAGGCAGTAGACCAGGCTGTTGAAGCATGTTGAAGAGACCGAGAATGTCAGTGGGAAGCACATCACTGACAAACCACGGCAGTGACTTGGGGTGCAGCACAATGGTATCGGCGAGACCAGAGTCTAGCAGGAACAGAGCGAAAACAAGGTCCGTGTAGAGCTCGAAGCCTGCATTATCGAGTACAAAGTCGACACGACCGCCGTCCTCAGCATCAACAATTTCCCAAGCATCCTCGAGCTGGTTGGCCAGGACGTTTTTGGCGTTCTGCTTGCGGGACTCGGCGCCCTGAAGCTTTTGGATGTCCTCAAGACTGACCGTCACGAGAAGCGAGAGATCCGTGGCATTGCCCCACAGAGAGATGTCTGAGAACTCAGAAAAGAGCAGCTTTAGCAGTGCGCGTGCTTTAGGGCTCTGTTTGTCTCCAAGGGTCTCGAGCTGCTCGGCCAAAGCCTTGTACCGCACGGCGAGCTCGGCCACTGCTGCTGATGACTTGACGAATGTCTCATCCTTCTGGCGACTGAACACGTCGTAGTTCTTCCAGTGCTCCGAAGACTCGAACAATGTGTGGATGCGTCTGTAGAGGTAGCATTCCGAGTACAGCCAGGGCGCAGAATGCCATTTGAGAGGCTCGCTGCTCGAAAGCTCTGCAAGCTCTTCGTTGTACGCAGCAATGTCCCCGGCATCGCCCTTGAGAGGCTCCAAAACGTGGTCGTGCTGCAAAGAGTACTTGATCTTCACAATCTGCTCGACGATGGACTTGCCCTCGGTGGCCTTTGCGCCCGAAGCGTCGTCCAGCTCGCCAATGGCCCGGTGCACGTCGTCAATGGCACCCGTGATGATGGCCGGCCAGCGGACAGCTGCCGAGGTTGACGCAAACGACTTTGCGTCATTGTTCATGTAGGGGCCTGGAACAGACTCGTGAGTGGACATTGCAATTGCAAATTTGGATGGACGTAGAGAAGAGAAAGACAGCTAGTGACTGAGGGAACCTCGACCCTGAATATTCAGGGGGATATGCATGTGCTGACTTTCTGCTCTCGCCGCAACAGACTTATCCACTGACTAAACCCAGCCATTCTTGTACAATGGGGGACTCAGTGAAAGGGCTCTACGAAGAAGGCCTCAGGCTTCAGGCCAGGTTAGAGAAGGTGAACCCAATGTCGTCTGAATTTGCCGACCTTCATCACAAAGCGACTCAAACATGGACTCGATGCCAAGCGGCCATGGACAGAGCTGGATTCTTTAGCAGCAACGAAGACTCAGAAGATCTGGCCACTGGAGACATTCAATTCATGAGCATCGACTACCGATTGGCAACCCTGGCTGAGAAAACCCGCACAACAGACATCACAGAGCGCCGGAAACTTGTCGTGCACACAGCAAACCTACTCACGCGGTACCTGCTACTGCTAGAGTCGTACAAGATCCTACCCAAGTCTTTCTCGTCAAGTCTACGGGATGCCATTGGTGACAGGACACTGGCTGGCCTACCGGCCACATATGTCCCCGACTTCTCTAGACTCCAGCCTACAGATCCCGTGGCACGACGTGAACAAAAGATCTCGCTGTTCAAGCTCGAAAAGTCCTTGGCAGCAAAAATCGATGCAGTAAACAAGCGGATAAATCCCGGGGAGGACGCAGCCGACTCGGCAGATGACGAGACTCTGCGATCCGCGCGATTTGCCCAGTTGGGTGTATTCGCTATACGAGCCGTGAGCTCTTTACAAACGCTAGGTATGGAGATAGAGCTGCTTAGCAATATGCCAGACTCGCTGCCACAACCTCAACCGACTGAAACGAGTGATTCGCGCACTGCTGCCTCAGCGAGCACTCCGTTCGGTACCTCGACTCGTCTCGAGACGCTTCCCTCCCAGCAACCGTTGCTGACCAAAAGTGGCAATGTCAGCAAGGTAAACCGACCGTTCACGATTGTGTCATCCAAGCGTGAAAAGCTGCTTCGCTCAGTCCAAGGTACGGGCCAGTATATGCCTACCATGTCTGTGGAAGAGTATCTCGAGGAGGAGATCAAGCAAGGAGGTATCATCGAGGGCGGCGGAGAGGCATCCAAGCAGACTGAGAGCTCGGACGAGGATGATGAGGAGAAACAGGACGAGAAGACGTACAAGGCACGCGCTTGGGACGAGTTTACCGAGGCCAATCCCCGTGGTTCAGGCAATACGATCAACAGGGGTTAGGCTTGTTCACGATAAGAACCTGCTAAAATGTAGATATATTTAATTCTGTGAGAGGTATATGACTTAATGTTGACTCGCCTGCCGGGCTCCAAAAGAAGATTTGTGACACTATTGCTATAGTTGGCTGCCAAGTTGAATTAGATCAGCTCTCATGAACTGTTCATGCCTACTAGCTCAGCTGGCTCCCCCTGAATATCCGCTTAGTGGCTAGGATTAGGATTTTTCTACACCTGTTGATGCCTCTACTACAGCTTCCTCAGGCCAAGTGCGCACCCGTTATGTCGCTGCTCGTAACGACCAAGGAGACGCTTCTGCCTCGAGTGGCCGAGGAGCTGGAGGCAGATGCGCTATACCTACAATTGCCGCTTCCAGATGTGGATGCGGCACGTCTAAAAGTACCGGCATCGGACACCAAAACGAGCAAGGGTAACGGCGAATCAGATGGTGAACTGCGCTTTTACAATTCAACATTGTCGTCAGCGGCATCTGTGTTTGTTCGACGACGAAACACCTCGAAGGATCTACGCGGTCAGGCTGTTGAGTGGCGTGTTTCACGCGACAACCGCTCAATTCAACTCCAGGCGCTTGATATCGGTGAGGCCAAGAGCAGCAATGCATTTCCGGCGCGTAAGATTGTCATCGCGTCACAGCTGCCTCTGTTTAGACACTGTGTGACGCTGTGCGAGGATGCAAAAAACGATTGTCTTGTTGTCGACGTCATTGTTCAGCCTGGCTTCTTGTACACGCTGGCAATTCCCTTCGACCAGTTCTACTTGGGACTGTCACGAATGGCGCTCTCGGACGCCAATGCTTCTGCATGGCGAAGCATCAAGTTCCCTTACAACTTTGATCTTCGCAGACCGCATATGCTACATGCTGTCTCGCCTCATATGCTCGTTGTCTCGATTGTTGACGGATCGCTGATCCAGTTTGTACGCAATTCTTCTCTCGAGGACATCTCCTGGAAACCCTTTCAGGATCAGCACAAGGGCCTATCACTCTCAAGCTTGCTACCGTGGTCGTCGGGTGACCAAGTACCAGGCCACCCCAACATCTCTGCCAACACTGTTATTTCCATGGACTCCATTATTCCGCCTACTTCGCGCAACGACAACGCCCCGTCAGTCGTCACAGTTTCGATTAACCGCTCTGTGAAGGTATGGTGCCTCAACTCGCTCACTGTACTTTCGGAGCATAAGTTAGAGGAGGACTCCTCTCCTCCCTCGGCTGAAGACAAGACAATCTTACTTGATCCTACTCCGACTCGACTTGTGGCCTTCACGAAGCACCAAAAGGACGTGAACAAGGCGTCTCTTCCGCATACTCTACTTGCCACTTATTGTCCGCTAACTGATGGTCGGTTTAAGATTTGGCAGTTCAACTATTCGCGTGATTCCGGAGTGACTATGGTCGACCTAGGAGCCTACTTTGAGGTTCCACCTGCCCCTCCAGGTGACTCAACTTCAATTTGGTTTGTGGCAGACTTTACGTTGATCACGTTTCCTTCCTATTTAAAGCTCCTTGTGGCATGGAAGAGCGACACGAGCCTTAAGGTTCACTCGGTTTCCATTCCTACAAAGCAGTCATCCAAAAAACATCAATGGACTGCTGCAAACCTTGGCCGTGGAACATCGACGGCCTACAGCAGTGACTACGACCTACTGGGTAACATTTCCATTAAGGGTGATGAGTCCGAGGACTTCCTCAACAGGATCCTTGGTCCTGAGGGGTACTCGAAGGCCACTGTGGAAGCAGCGCTCCCAATCTATTCACAGCACTATGGCGTAGATGACGCTGAGACGTACATCAATAAGCGAGAGGAATCGCTGGCAACAGTTTCTCTGAGGGAAGTCATTTGCCAAACGGTTGGATCTGCTGTCTCGTTGTCGTTCTCAAGTTCTTCTCCCGACTCTGGAGAGGATTTTACTTCTTACCGCCGCGACCTTCATCTACAATGGGTCCGGTTCGATCGCCTATGCGCTGAGCTCGAGAAGCAGGGTCATGAATTCCTGTCGCTGGCATATGACGAGCACCAGGACTATCTCTGGGTATCGAAGGCTTCACTGGTCTCGCTTGTTCATACCGTGACGCCCATAGAACTGCTCTACTTCAACAGGTCTCCGGCTCCGTCTGATAGCCACGTGTCTACACTGACATCGATGATTGGCAACAAAAACGTACCTGAAGTCATGGTTAAGCGATCGCTGCTTCTTCTCGAAGCCCTTTACAGCTTTCGCCGAGTTCTACCGACTCACGTTCGCAGCGACATGTTGGCAGCCCTCCAGCAACAGTTTACGCAAAGAGAGCTGTTTCTAACGTCGGACAGAATTGGCTACATGTTTGATACAATAGTCGATGCACGAATTTCTGAGGCGTCAGCCTTAACACTTCTGAACTCTCTGGCGGAAGTAGAGGATCTTGATTCTGTTGTGTCGACCCTCTACCTACTTTCCCAGGAGCAAGGTGCTCAAGAGACCGGTAAGAATCTCAGCTTCACAAAGGTCGGAGCAACCATGGTGCATTCGCTGCTCTCAGGGTTTGCGTCGACTTATCGGGCTGTCTACTTTGACATAATATTCTTGCTGGTGCTGTCAACTTCTGAGAACCTAGTTGGAGAGTTCATTGCGAATTACTCAAAGTTTTTCCAGTTGTTTAAGACGTCGTCAGCGGAGCTTGATCTCATCGGCAGCTTCATCAAGGAGAATAGGTCGACAGGAGATGAATCTTTTCTTGCAAGTGTCCAGCGTCTGTCTGTCACAGATAGTAGACTCGCAACAGGCTCGGATCCGTTTGAGCGTAGATTTGTGCCAGAGTACGTTCGGGCACATCACCGAGTTTCTACATCTCTGATTTCATCACTCATCAATGTCCACCAACACTTTGATACTGGTAATGATTTGTACCTGGCAGCTGCGGTAGTGGACTTCCACTTGAGGGAGCGGTCACTTACCGGGTCAACCACCAAAGTCCTCGAGTTTGTTCGTGACTACGCGCCTGACAACTACTTCTTCACATTTATCCGTGGAAATTTGTTGTTGACGAGCAAAGTACCGGCTGACGGACAGAAGGCACTCATACTGCTGCGCAGTGCAGCGATGGGACTTGCCACAACCAAGGTATCTGGACCTGAGGTTGCAACATTGATTCGCCTCAGTCCAAGCTACCAAAACACTCTTGGCCAAGGGCTTGCCAAGTACTACTACGCTGTCGCCAAAGCTGCCAGCGAACGCGACAACATGGGTCTAGCGTTGAGTCTTGGTGAGAATGCTGTTGATTTTCTCTCAGGTGATGAGGACTGGGCCAGCGAGATGTACTGGGACCTTCTCACCTATAGCGTTGGCGCGCATGACTTTGCTAGTGCGTACCAGGCTCTTATCGAATTGAACCTTTGCGGCATTGGCAAGGCTCGAATCGCTAGTGGCATTGAGAAGCTGATTGTGGCCATGACTGCCAGTGGGAAGGGTCTAGAGTTTTGTAAGCTACCTTTTATTGGACTCACTGATACCGTGTCAGACCTTCTGGAGCGCCTGGCCAAGGATCCAAAGAGAGTTGCCGATACTAGGGTCCCGTTTTACAAACTGCTATACTCGTGGAAGCTTGGGCGCGGCGACTACCAGGGGGCCGCGTCAGCACTTTACTCCCAGCTGGAGCTGCTTAAATCGTCAGCAATTGAGCGCCCTGGTGTTCCCCATCCAGAGCATGTCACGATAATGGACCTGTACACGACGACCCTCAATGTCCTGCAGTGCATTGTGAATGAATCGGATCGATGGATTATCGCGCAAAAGGTTGTCAGTGATCTGCCAGCAGATGGTGATGTGCCCAAGCGGGCCAAGCTGGAGATGGGCACTGCGTCTTCAAAAGGATTCTACACGCGTCGCGTGGCACTGTCTTTCGCGGAGATCGAACAGGAGCACAAGGACATGCTGAACCAAATGGAGCGATATCTGCAGGAGTTGTAACACCATGTATAATTTATTTGACTCCGCCGTAGAGTGTTTAAGACATAAGTGCGGCAATAGAGTTTAGTATACGCGTGTAGTTGATGAGATAGGCAGTTGGCTGCTCACAGTTGAACAACAGCATTGCCTTTCTCGACGGCGCTCCAGTTAAAAAAGAGCCGGATCTGCGTTTGATTGAAGCAGCTTTCTGCAGTTTTCCCAGGAGAGGTTTGGCGCGCGACTTTTGGAGCGCGACACGCATCCAGGTAATAATAGAGAGACACTGTACCCATGATCGTTTCGACAGCGCCGCCTGGAACACCAGCTCTGCGGCAGTTGTAGGAGCAGCAAGTAGCAAACTGCTTTTATAAGTTGGGTTCAGCATTGCAAGAAAAGCCGCCATCAGTAGGCATGGTTCGACAAGCGGATTCGACTTAGTCGCTAGCTGTCGGCGGCATGCAGCAACGTGTTTACGAGCGGATGAGTCGTTAGAGAGAACGAATGCTGTGTAAGTAAAGAACCTTCAGAGGAGATATGCGACTCGACATACCTGTAGTGGGATCGGCATGCTGGTGAAGTACGGAAAATGTGACGAGAAGATTCAGACGTGGTGCGTCGTCACAAGGCAGGTTGAGCATCGCATCGGTGATGGTCTGGAGAGTGGGAACCATGGGAACCTGGTCAACTGGAACAATTGCAGCCAGATTGGCAATGGCACAAGCGAGATGTGCCTGTTCATATTTAACGGCCTCGAATTGAACTGCTCGAGAGAACATAGAGCAAGATAGCGAGAGAGCGGATGAGCCGAGGCTGCTGTCAGGTGGAGGACCGAGCGCAGAGAGAAGATCAAGCAGCGCGGCCGCGTGAGTAAGTCTAAGTCGAGGTGTGAGATCTCGGGCATTCCAATTGCTGGCACATTTCTTGAGAGTTCCGAGTGCACGCCCCCAGCAAACGATTAGAGGAATATCGTCGGTCTCGAGACGACAGTTGACGATCACTGCGGCACTGCGAAGAGCGTAGACGAGTTCCCAGGACATCTTACGCCGAAGGAGTAGAGAGACCCCTAGATGTTAGAATTTGATACTGAATCCAACGCATCACTCACAATGGGCTACATTGTCAGGTACAAAGAGGCGACAAATGACTGACGACGGGAGCTGCAGAAGCAGATGCAAGAAGAAATGGTGCTCATGCAGCGAAGTAAGGTTGACGACAAAGCTGTGAAGACCCCAAGAGGCATCAATCACTTTACTCGCGTGATTTCTGACAGCAACATTAAGGACGGCCAGAAAGTACATGGTGAGACTTTTGTCGTCGTTGGGGAGGCGTTTCTCAATATATGCCGATCTTAGAAGCTGCGGTAGGAGCGAGTTCTCCATAATGTGGCGCGCAAAGACATTGAAGCATTCACTGGAGAGGAGATTAATGTAATTCACAGATCTGCACGGATCCAGTAGCTCCCAATTGATTGCTATTGAGTCAAACTCGGACGATGCGATAGTCACACTCGTATCGTGGTGGCCAGGAGGGCTTGACGGAGCCAGTGGTGATGCGGACATTCCGGCAGCGCAGGGCCTGTTGTTAGTCGACATAGACACCGGCACAGCCCCAATTGAAGATACAAATTATAGAGATCAGGTGTTGAGTTGGCTGTTACCACAACGGCGGCGGTGTTGTGAGAGACGGTTGAAGTTGATGAGCATCAATTAAGGTTGCATACGCCGCACATTGATAAGATAGCGGCTAGTGCTAAGGGAGATGTAGTATGAGGTCTGATGGTTGGAGAATACAACAAAACTACTGGCATGACTGGTGTGGCAACGTTTGGATGTAGTTCAAAGACTATAAGAGATAGTCGGATTTTGATAGTTGGTGAAAATGTCATATTTTGAGACGTCAATGAGTGGGTAGAGAATTACATGTGAAGGGGGGAAGAGGGAGAAGGAGGGCCTTCAGCAGCGGGTGGCCGAGACGGGGAGAAGGACCTTTTGTTGTACGACTGGCCAATGGCACCGCCAGGGTGGAAGCGGCCAAAACTACGCCGGCGCTCGGCCTCGTCAGCCGTCAGCATCTCGGCTAGTGTTATGCAAATGGCGTCACCAACAGCCAGACAGGCCGTTGTTGTGATGGTGGGGGCAGCTAGGCCGTACACGCTCATCTCGGACAGCGAGTCCGGGACGAGGGCCGACAAAACGCCAGCTGACTGTGCGGCCAGCGGCGAATCGGGCGAGCAGGTCAGGCACAGCACACACAGACCTGGCGGCACGTGTCGAAGCAATGTCGAGAGTTCTGGCGTTTTGCCCGAGCTGGTGATCATAATCATCACGTCGGCGGGCTTGATGACGCCGAGGTCGCCGTGCAAAGCATCTGAGGGGTGCAGAGCCACGGCGTGGATGCCGAGCGAGTTCATGGTCGCCACAAGCTTGTCGGCGATTTTATAGCTCTTGCCCATACCGGTGATGACGAGTTTGCCGCTGGACAGGATCGAGTTGTGCATGTACTGCAGACAGGCGAAAAACGAGTCCTGCGTTTTCTGGTCGCCGTCGTACATGTCCGCCATGTACAGGAGCGCGTTTGCCTGCGCTCGCAGAAATGTCTGGGCTGTGGCCAGCACAGATGGCGACGACTCGACCGGGGGCGTGATTGTGAACATGGTTCTTTTAGCACACGGTCAGCCAGGACCGCTGGTTTAGTAGTGCCCAATCGGTGGGCCAATCAATGGGGTTCTGGGCCGCGGGCGCGCTCGCCTCCAAACAGGTCTCGCTTAGTAACCTAATCGGCGAGATAAGTTTAAGTGGTACTCGTTCCGGCAACTGGAGCCAGTCCCGATGCAAACGACGAAGATGAGGTGGATGAACCACGATCCAACCAAACGACCAAACGGAGTGGATGAAGGATCAAGCTTAACCCCGAGGTTCGGGTCAAAAATATCCGGCAGGTAATTGCGTCAGCGCCCTGCCCGATGCACGCCGTTATCGCGGTAAGGAACGGCGCAGATGGAGGTGGCGCGGACAACAAGTGTGCCTCAGGAACAGTATAAAGGAGAAGAGTACAAGCCAGCCGAGGATCGAGAGGCGTGTATATATGCCGTCTGAACGCACCTGTTAAATACGCCATTACTCCCGTTTTGGACTGCGCCCGGCCAGTGCTGTGGCACCGCTTGTAGTGCCGTGGCTGCATGCGGGCGATTACGCGTGGACGCCAGGCACCCGCAAGGTAGGCAAAGACACGGCCGTTTTGGTTAAAGCGAAGAAATGGGCGAACTTAATGGGCTTGTTTCCTGGGTTGTTGTCTATAGTGCTCATCAATGGGTGTGTTATTCCAGACTACTTTCTGCTTGGCTTCATCTCGGTTGTTGGCCGTAACTGTGCCACTTGACGGGGTGAGCTCACTATGTGCCACGAATGGGTTAAGCTTATTATGGGGCCTTTGCCGTATCAATCACTCGTAGACCAACTGAATGAATGCAGGTATACCAGCCCAATTGATGCACTAAATCCTCTTAGTCAGAGAATAGGCTGTGAAAACGAACACTTAGATTCTATAATAAATACTAGCAGATGCTGATGTTCATGTGACAACGTCTGTGACAATGTCCTGCTAACCCCAGATTTGGTCAATCAGATAGCAGCCAAAGCCGCCCTGCGTCACCAGACGCAGAATTGTCTGCAGCCATTCCGGCTTGATGCCATCGAGGGCCCGCGCACATTCGCCGCCCTCGGCCTCGATGCCCTCTCCCATCAGTAGCTGGTGTCGTACTCGGCACGACTGCGACCGATTCCACCACTTCGATTCCTGGCACGGGTCTCGGCGCGCCAGATTCTTGGTCAGAGGACCCGTGGGTCCGTCAATCATGCGCCATTCAAATGGGTGGTATCGCTGGCGAGGATCCTCTGGAGGCAGCTTCCTGTCTCCCCAGTGGCCAAGATACTCGAGCCAGGGGCCGTAATCAACCTCACGCCCAGGTACCGTGCCGTTGGCAAGCCCTAGCACATCGCCATCAAACGTATAGGCAAGATAGTTCTGAGTCGGGTCCCACAGAGGTCCGCGGTCGGTGAAATCAGAAAGCATATGGTAGGGAAGATCATGCGAGTGCTGGCCAACCGTGGCATAATTTGCATGTGTCCCTCGTGCCGAGAACAGTACGGGGCGGTTATTCTTGCTCGGCATCTTCTCAAGCGCTGCGTAGGTGTAGGCCGAGCCACCGCCATGTGCAGACATCCACAGGAGCACAGGCTTGCCATCTTTGAATCGCACTAGCGAGTGCTCCCAGTCGCCGAGATGGTTACCATAGGGGCCTCCTCCCATGACAAAGGGGCCGAGGTTGAACGAGTAGAAGTAGAACCAAAATGCGTCCACGACGCCATCGCCCTTGTCCACGGCAATAACAACTGCTGGCGCGCTGGCGATACGGCCAGACTCGATTTCAGGCACGTTATCGCGGCCCGTGAGCCATTCCGGGTCGACCGAGAAGTCGTCGAAGCTGTGGCTCGTCAAAAACAGGTCGTATGGGTCGGTGGACTCCTGCGCCACGACGCTCACATTGGCTAGATGGGCCAGCGACACGAGGTTCTTCTGGATCATCCGCGGAGCCCCGCTGTCGACAAGCGAGAAATGCTTCACGTATTCGTTGATGTCGTACGGCAGGTACTTCTCCTCAGAGTAGAGGTGGATGAGCGGTGCGTAGTCGACAATGTAGTTGGGCAGCTCCGTCACCGGTCCATATCTCTCGTTACCGCCGGCTTGTCTCGCTGCAACGCCGGCCACCCAAGGAAGCAGCACCGTGGGGCCTGCAACCAATAGTGCATTCCTAAATCGCATTCTTCAAGCCCATACAGAGGTCCTTTGCAACGTCAGTAAATAGTTGGAGATTATGGGGATCCATCGGGTTCATAATGGCCGCAGCTGCGGTTAAGGGTAGGAACGGGTGATGGTCGGCAACCGTTGAGAGAGAGGATGAGTGAAGGGATTAGTTGAGAGGAGTATAGAGAGTATAGTAAAAAGAGTATACCATGGTGGATAGCCATAATCTAGTGGGCAAAATTGAATAAGCTGATGGAGACAAGAATGGGTATACTTAGGCAGTGGTATGACGTCAGGTGGGTGGTCTGTTCATTTAGTGCATCAAAAGCCGTTACGAGTTCTAAAGTGGCCCACGACGTACCTGCTAAGTGGCCCAGCATTCTATTATTCGTGCAGACGTTCTCACTCGTGACGAGCAACTTGCAACGGTCACAAGATCCAGATATCTTGGCATAATACCCCGGATCCCCAGTACTGGTTTCGGACTATCCGGGAGGCCCCAGCCCAGATACGCCCGTTTTGGGCGGCGAAGCCCCAACTTTATCTGATGCACATGCACCGTCTATCATGTGCATTGGCTCGAGATCAATCTCAGTAACGGCGGCGAGATTGCACAACAGATGAGATATCAACGGCTGGACGTAGTTGGCAAACAGTAGTACTTGCAGAGCCCTGCGCAACACCGTCTGTTTGCTCCTTGTATTGCCCGCCCAGCTTCTCGCCGCCCGCCGTATTGCCGCGCACTGCCATTTATGGACTCGGCTGTGCTGGCGCGAATACGAGTCGAACCCCACGGCAATCTCACCGTCGCAAGGACTCCGAACCTGCACTCACCGATCGACAGCCAGGCCCTTATTAAATGCTCTAGCCCTCACTGTGCCACAATCCCCACTCTATACGAACTGGCTGCTGCTTGGCCTCGACAAAACGGTTTAGGTTTGGGCCCGTGGCACTGCCTGACTCGACATCTGCCAAGCGCCGGCTAGACCGCTAGCCACTATTTATATAGACTGCATACTGCCAGTAGGCCCTCAATTGCGGAACCTAGCGCTTCCCACTTGTATACCCCTGCATTGTTGTGTGGATCCGTTTGGATTCTCAAATTCTTGACCTCATCTGTTCATCTCCCCGTCTGTTCATCTCCCGCTGCAGATCATCTGCGTTTCATCTCGGTGAGGCCACTGTGGGCCACTTTCTGTTTGGTATATCTTTGCTGGCCTGGCCACACATCTTAGCTACCGCCAGATCCCTCGCCACATTCATCTGTACCTCGACCATAATCCGCACTGTGCGCCTGCTCTCGGGTTCTGTCCGGCTAACATCTACACAGTAGTTTTTCCGAAAAGTATGGCTACGGGCTCGTCCAGCGCATATCCGAATCTCATGGAACGATCTCCACGGCCCCGCTGGCTGCTGCTGTCACTGCTCACCGTCCTCGCATCGGTGCTGCTCAACCCAGTGCATGCCTCATCGCTGGCACAGCTGCGACCGCTGTCCCATATCTCGCCAGTGTCCAACATTCGCATCGACACTGCCGACAATCGCATTGATCATAATTCCCAGTTCTCACTAACTGTCGAAATACCCGCGGCAAGTCATCTCCACCATCTGCGCCGCCGCTGGTGGGCCATCTCCGACCCAAACGCTCTACCAAAGGCCAACGTGCTGCCGGGCCTGCAGTCGGAAAACCTCTACTCGTACCTCACCCGCAACGACACAATTGAGGTCCCGGAGGATGTCATCCAGTTCAAGCTGGTGCTGGAACCAAATGATGTGTTCACGGAACACCCTCTCAAGATCACCACGACAGATGCCGACGGAAACAAGGTCGACCATCCCGACTTCATCAGTCAGCACGATGGTGACCATCATCACCGCTCAAACGTATTCCGTGGCACAGCCTATAGGCGTATGACTGTGACATCGCCAGCAACTGGTGATGTTGCCTACCAATACAGGCCTGTCGGCTGGGCCCGCATTGTTGTCCACCGCGACGGCTCAGACCCTAGTATTGAGGGTGCGTGGAAAGTGGATGACGAACAGGGACTCGGTGTGCCCAGTTCTATCTACCACATCAACAAGGTCTCCACCGTACACTCCACACTGGGTAAGCACTTTCCGGAAGAGCGTAACCTCCTGTCGTCGATCAAGACGCCGCTGGTTGTCTGGCGTGACTTTGACATGCGTCACACTTCCACGTTTACGAGCGCCGTGGCAGATCTCGCCGATACGGACTTTAGCTTCCTACTAGGTGATCGCAACATTGGCTCAGGTCTTTCTTCGGCTGCTCAGGCCGAGTATGTCAACGGCCTCGGCGCCGTCTCCGACCTAGTGCGACGCGCAATGGCAGCCCAGGACTCTACGACGTCCAACGATTCATCATCGAGCGACACAGGCAACTCGGGTTTCTCCAGCGGCAGTAACTTGGCTACAACTGTTGGTAACACTACAGGCTGCTCAACTGTTCGTGAGATCTCTCTAATCGGCATCGCTGCTGACTGCAACTTCATGAAAAACTTCAACTCAACCCAAGACGCTACAAGCTACATCATCAGCATTGTCAACACTGCATCCCAGGCGTACGAGGTCGCTTTCAACGTCACACTTGGTTTGAGCGAGGTATTCCTTGTCAACCAGACCGAGGGCTGTCCGTCTGAGCAAGATGCTCTCAACAATGCAGACACGTGGAGCTATAACTGCTCTGCTGGTGACGACTCCATCACGACACGTTTGTCACGTTTCTCCCAATGGCGTGGAAATCGAAGCGACGACGGCCTGGCGACCTGGAGCATGCTTACTGACTGTTCCCAGCAATCTGTTGTGGGCCTTTCATGGCTTGGAATGCTCTGCAGAGGCGAGACAAGCGATAACGGCAACGACACTTTTGTTGCTGGCACAAATGTCATTTCGCACACGTCGCTTGACTGGCGTGTGCTGGCACATGAGATTGGCCATTCTTTTGGAGCTGTGCACGACTGTGAGTCTGATACGTGTGCTCAAGACCTTGAGGCATCATCGGGGTGCTGCCCTCTTTCGCAGAACACATGTAACGCCAATGGCCAGTTCATCATGAATCCTGTGTCGACTGAGAGCCAGGATTCATTCAGCCAGTGTACAGTTGGAAACATTTGTGGTGCAATGGGCCGTAACTCGGTCAATAGCACCTGCCTGACGCACAACTCTGGCGTCAAGCTGGTAACCACCAACCAGTGCGGTAACGGAATTGTTGAAGACGGCGAAGAGTGCGACTGCGGAGGCCCAGAAGGTTGCGGAAGTAACAGCTGCTGCGATCCGCTTACTTGCAAGTTCACTGCTGGTTCACAGTGCGATTCAGCAAACGAGATGTGCTGTGTTGGCTGCCAATTTGCATCTTCAAATACAGTGTGCCGGGCATCGCAGGGTCCATGCGACCCTGCTGAGTTTTGCCCCGGTAACTCGTCGGCGTGCCCCCCTGACGCATTGACGCCCAACGGCGAAACCTGCAAAGTTCCTGGACTCAGTGGACAAACATGCATTTCTGGACATTGCACCTCGCGCGACGAGCAGTGTGTCACTTTGCTGGGTAATGCTTCGGTCACTGCTGACGGCACGCTCCTTAATGTGACAAAGGCCTGCAACGACGACTCGTCGTGTCAGTTGTCGTGTGAGGACCCGCGCTTTGGCTCGACGTGCTTCACAACCAGCCAAAACTTTCTTGATGGCACACCTTGCCAGAGTTCGGGCACGTGTCAGCGGGGTGTGTGTATCGGAGGCATTCAAAACAATGGAGGCGGCTCTGGCAGCGGTAGCTCTGGTGGAGGTGGTTCTGGCGGAGGTAGTTCTCCATCCCCGCCTCAGTTCACAACGCCGTTTGGCGAAGGCTGGCTTCAGACCCACCAGACTGTTATCATTGGCATTGCTGCCGGCGTAGCGGGTGCTATTCTGATTGCAATTGTATGGAGCATGTTGAGACGGATGCGGTACCGCAACCGTCTGCGAAACGCCGGGGTCAACTTCCAAGCACCACCTGCAGCGCCTGCACCGCGGACTCGGCGACCACCACCTCCCCCGCCCCCTGCGCCTGTTTACGCGCCCACCTACTATGGAAACTCGCAACCCGTATACGTTGACAAGCCGCCGGAGTACCTCTACAGTTATTACAATGGCCGATCGGGAGCACCGCCGGTGCCGCCCCGGCCACAAAACGCATACACGTGAACCAACGCCATTTATACAGCATTTACATAGACCTTATTTATCATACATTCACTAAGTTTCTTTGCGACTTTCAAGCGTACCGGCTGGTTGGGTATATTCTGGCGGGTGCTGCTCAACCATGCATAGAGGGGCCTGCATGCAAGCCTCAAAGTTAAGCATATGCACACAGCCGTCCCCATGCTGCGCAGCGAGATTGTTTATAGTTGGCATTTTGAGCTGGTTGGTCTTCAGAACATTGCGAGTAAAAACGACCAATCGAAAGCGAATCGTAGCGCGGTTAAAGAAAGCCAAAAAACAAGAAAATGGTAGAAGCCAGTTTTTGGCCAGGAGCGAAGGAGTCGCGCCGTCTCACAAAGTATATGCATGTTCTTGCATAAACTGCCGAACCAAGCCTAATCAGTGAGGATCAGCAGCCGTTTCGATGTAATAGTCCTCCATCTTCACCGGAAATTCTGGTCGCGGATTGGCTCAAAAATGAAGCCCGCAGATGGCTAGGCCGAATGTGGAGCAGTCAAAAGGGGGTCGTATGGGTCCAGAAATATAAATACTGTCGGCATCCGGAGTAAGCATTCGCAATCCATCCTGGCTCTTCTTAACAAAACATGGCTCGCTTTCACCTGCTATCAGTAATTGCCCTCGCTTTAACGGCGCTTGCAAACGCCGACGAGGCCGCTCAAATGGCTGCATTTGACCTGGAGTTCTACGACGACTTCGTTGCCAACACGCTCACCTACTACGGTGAGTACTATGAGTTCCTCATCGGTCACAATTTCAATGTACCCAGCCAGTATGGCAATGCGTTGAGTGAGATCTTTGAGGGAGCTGACTTCACGTCCATGCTCAGTGCGGACCCTGGTCTCGTCACGGTGCTGTACAATATTGTGACTGAGTTCCCGTGGTACAGCAGTTTCGATGCCACCGCTACCATTAAGCGAATTGGCGACTTTGCTGCCACTACAGCTGCACCCGGAGCCGTTGCAACGTCTGATGTTGTCAGCGCTGATGCCGGCCAGGTCAACTCTGTCCCAGTCACCTCTGCTCCAGCTGTCAATTCAGCCGCCTCTGCAACATCCTCGGCCTCGTCGTCAACGGGTAGCTCTGCTGTTCCTACTACCTCTTCACCGGCTATCGCACCGTCGTCCTCTACTTCTAGCAGCGCTACCGCCTCAGTCTCTGGAAGCGGGGCCACCACGACTGGACCGTTCGTGGCTGGCGTCGCCGTTTTAGCCATGGGCTGCATCCTTTTGCTTTAATGCGTTCTTTTCTTCAATATACCATACAATGCGTACCTTCACACTTCATCAATTCAATTGTTAAACTACTTGACGTCACCGAATGGGCGACTCACACTAGACCACTTACGAGGCATTGGTGGTGGCCTCCTGGAAGTAATCGGCCATCTCGGCGTCGAGCTCCTCAACAGTCTTCTTAGGACGGCGCTCGCGCTTCTTCTTGTCACCAGCCGGCTTCTTGGTAGTGGCGGCAGGTCCAGTAGGGGCCGCGCCGTTGGTGGACTTTGCACCGCCGTTTGCCGCAGCGGGCTTCTTGGCCCGGGCGCGACGAGACTTCTTAGCAGCGCTTTCAGGAGCAGCAGCACCCTTCTTGGGAGCACTCGCGTTAGTAGGTTTTCCGAGCCAGTCTTGATATACTCACTCGACTCGTAGGGCAAGAGGCTGCTTGGTGGGGTCGATGATAAGCTCAACCTGTTGTTAGAGAAGCCGTGAAGGCAACTAGAAAACAAACCTTCATGATCTTGGCACCTCCGTCAATCGAAACACCGTTGTACGCCTTGACGGCCTTGGCGGCGTTACCAGCGTGGCGGAAGGTAACGTTAAACGAACCGGTCGAGAGTCCCTGGCGGTTGTAGGAGCCCTGAACACGGCTAATAGGGCCAATGTTCTTGGCAAAGTAGGCCTAACTGTTAATTGGGTCCAGCCCAGTTATTCCATCGTCGAGAGTTCGATAGGGTTTAGATTAGAACCAACCCAAGTATGGAGTAGAGGTCCGGCGAGCCAACAGGCAGATCAGGGGACAAGCACCATAAGGTCCTGTGTCCAGATCAAGAGGCACTAGGCAGCAAATAGCAGTTAGGAGCTTTTGAAGGATCAACCACCTATCAGGACTCGACAGATCACAACGATCTGGCGACCTTGATGAGGGATCCCGCTCTCCAGTGGTAATCACACCACCGATACTAGAGAACCAGAGGACGTGGGCAACTAACCTCGAGGAACTAACCTCGATGTCAGTCTGTTCCTGCGATAGGGCCAAACTTGCAGCGTTTCCACGTCCACGAACCCTTGACAATTGTCAAGGGTATCCGATTCAGAGCACTCAACACCCGTCGTACTTGCCATGCCAGACACAACTTTGTGCCGACACGTCGTTCCGAGTCGTGCTCTTCTGCTTGACTGCCTGACTGCCACGGATTAAACCGGGAAGTACAAGTGCCTGTTACCGCATGCGTAGCATGGGTATGCCTAGCTGTCATCTGCCAAAGGCAGATTTCCGCCGGCCACTCAAATCCATACGTCGGGTCTGTAGGAACCAGACACCGTACCAAACCTCATGTGATGGAGTGTGCATCACTTGCAAACATACCTTGACAGATTCTTCAGTGACATCCGTTGGCTGTTGCGAGGTTGGTTAGTCAAAGATCTTTCTAGTAAAAAGACGTGGGTCGAGACGTTGCCGTTGCCAGTGTGCTGCCATATGCTTTATGGGGGAAGATGTGGCGTAGCAGGGTTGGCATTCGGGAGCCGTCTCGAGTCGTCGACCTGGCTCAACATACCAAGTTGGAGAGCAGAACGCGGCGGGCCTGGTCAGTGGCCTCCTTGAAGATATCAAGGCCCGGGTTCTTGGAGCTGAGCGCGGCAGCAGCAGCGGCGACGCGCTGGTTGGCAGCGGCCTGCGAAGTGGACTTCTTGCTGGCAGCAGAGGCCTTGGCCTTGGGGTTCGTCGTGGCCTTACGGACACGGCTCTTGCGAGCGGACTTGGGGCGCGAGGCAATGATGTCGTCCAGCGACTTGTCGAGATTGGTAGCCATTTTTGGGGAGTTGGTTATAATACAGAGTTGAGGGAGAGAAAGGTGTGCACGAGGACATAAAAGGTGACTGAGCTGTTCAGATCTGTCGGCCGGGTAAGCGACTCGCGGCTAGCGACGCCTCGCGGCTGGCATTTTGCCCGGATAGGGCGAAGGGGGCAGGTCTGAAACGGCGGCAGAGTCTCAAGCGTGAGAGGCAGTGGAGATGGGGCCTGAAGTATAGCCCGGAGACAGCAACGGGGAGTAAAGTAGTGGGGAAAAAAGTACCGGACAAAAGATACGCCAGCCAAATCTGTCATGTAACTCTGACCACACGACCATTGGGCCGCGTTGGGCGTTCCGGTACCAGGGGTCGTCAGGGTTCAAAGGCTAGGCTGGCAGATATGCATAGAGAGGTAGGGTGCATGGAGAAATGAAGGAATGGCGGTGAAGCTACGGAGCAAAGTGCCAAGAAAAGGTTTGGTGGTGAGTGCTCCGATGAGCTCGCGGAGCAGCTTTACCTCGGTACCGCCAGGCCCTCGTCTTGGCCTCGGACCCTCGAGCCAGCCTCCCCAGGGGTCGAGGTGCTAACGCAAAGGATCAGCAGGAGCATGCATGCAATTTGGCCCAATTGGGCAATGGGCCAGTTCGCACCAACGCGATGTTCTCCTGCCCAGCCAGGCCATATTCCATCTCAGATTTTGGTTGCTCGTTCAACAGATCAGGATTGCGTCGTGGTCGAGGACGTTTGTGGCAGCACAGCCAATTTGTCCCCCCGAGTCCTTTTTGGTGTGCAAAGCACGCTATGACCGTTTGACCGACTCTTGAATCACACCAGCAAAACTGACCGCTCCAACCTACCCCCTGGCCGCCGTCACGATGGACCGGCACGTCGAGTACGTGCTGACGGCCGAGTTCGACATCGATGCCGGGCCAACCGTCGTATTCCAATACCCCGAGCCCATGAAGGGCAACAAGAGCATCATTGCAGAGCTCATGGTGCCCGACAAGAGCCACGACCGTACCGAGGACTGGACCGTCTTCTTCCTGTACCGCCGGCCCGGCTCGGACCAGTTTGAGTACAACATCGCCGACGAGCAGGACAAGGAGGCCGCTGACAAGTTCTACGTCATCAATCTCGTCAACACCAAGTTCGACACGGCCGCCAAACGCGGTGCTATCGTCAAGTCGGTGTGCATCATTACGCGGCACCCGTTCTTCCAGGTGTTCAAGCCGTTGCTGCTGCTGATGCTCGACGAGTACTTCAACGACACGGACATTGCGCACCTCAAGCGTCTCTACGACGTACTCAACAGCATGGACATGTCGCAGTTCCCGCGTCTGTCACAGTCGGAGCGCCTGTTGCTCTCCAACTCCGAGTACACGCAGCTGTTCCTCGAGAAGTTCGAGGCCCCAGCGTCTACACCAGTCGACATCCGTGCTAGCACGAGCACCACAGCGAGCACAAATGTCAGTACAACGACAGCCAACACGACGATCGTCCCACAGACGAGCACGACGACAACTCCGCTGTCACCAGCAGCTCAGCGCCGCAGCAATAGCAGCGCCGTCAGCCACGATATCGTGACTGGCATGAGTTCCGTGGCTATCACTTCTCCTACTGACAGCACTGACCTCAGTGCTAAGCGCACCAGTGGCACTCAGCAGCCAGCCTTCTACATTGACCTCAAGAATCAGGGCCAGAGAATGTCGAGTCTATTGGCCCGTGCACCGACCAGGGATACGCACTTTTTTGAAACGAGCGTGCCTTATAAGAACATGAACATCCCCATCAAGATCCCCACAGACTACTCGGCCGAATCAGCCGGTGACTTCTCCCTCATCCGGCTCATTGTCATGGTCACGTCCATGACAAATGTGCGCTTCACGACCCTGCACCCACAACTAACCATTTACGGCCCCAACACCCCGCCCATTCTGGTACTCATTTTGGCGCTGCTGACGCAGAAACGCATCTTCTTTGTGGGTCCCTCGACACCCTGTCAGGAGATTGCCGACCACGTCCTCGCTTGCTGCTCGCTGGCATCGGGCGGTGGAACTCTGCGCTCCTTCATCACCCACGCGTTCCCCTACACAGATATCAGCAAAGCTGATGACCTCCAGACGTCGAGTGGCTTCATTGCCGGTGTCAAGAACCCTACATTTGAGTACCACAAAGACTGGTGGGATGTCATTGTCGACATTGAGAACAAGACGATGAAGATATCCCCCAATGTCGGCACCTCGCCCATCTCGCCAACGTCGACGCTGCAGCGGGCCTCAACGTCGAATCTATCGCTGTCGACAACAAACGGCTCGACAGTCTCGGTTGCGACGGTCACTAAAGAGAGGGACGGAAGTATAGCCCTTAATGAGGAGGATGCAAGGTTCGTCAAGGAGATCCGCAAGATGGTGTCAAATCACTACGGCGAGACGTCGGTCCGCAATCGATGCCAGCAGTACATTCGAAGATTTGTCCGCATTGCCACAAACTACGAGGAGTACAAGTACGGGGCCACGAACCTGTGGCCGTCGGTGCACGACCCCAACTACGAGATTGTGCCTGGTTATGGATACACGTGGCCGAGTGAACAGCGGAGGATGGCCGACTTCAGCTTGTATGCCGCAGCCATTGAGGGATGGCGAGCATCACGGAGCTACAAGTTCTACATTGAGGACCAACGGCTTGGCTGGTCACGGCCGCCAAAGCACGTCGTTGACTTTGAGTACCACATGGATCGTTTGCGTGTTCAGCACCTATCCTATGAGGACTCTGACACGGTATTTACTGCTATTTGCAGCAATGCCCAGGACTATGATGACATCAATCGGCTGTTGTCGGCGACGGCGTCAAGTAACCTGTTCTATCTATGCATGGGACTGTTCCACCCTGAGCCGGCTGTACGGATCATGACAGCCGGTCTTCTCCAGCGTATCAAGGACCATGCCGCCGGAAAGCTCTATTTCCAGACCATCTCGCGGTTCCAACTTCGTGCTCTTGAGCGCTCGCTCGACGAGATCAACATCGAGCCCCCACCCCGCCCGTCGTTCATCCCTGAAGACGGCGTGCCCTTTTGACAAAACAAGAGGGACATGATGATAACGAGTAATCTAATCTATGTACACTAGTAATATGAGTAATGTGACAGTCAGCCTGCGAAGCCAAGAAGTGCTCAGGGGTAAATGCGGTTAGGGCACATATTCGTCGGATTCTTCACGACCTTCGACCTGACAGTAAACAGTAACAGCGTGCTGGGAGAGTTCGCGGAGTTCGCAAGGTGGCGCGTTCTAATTGTACAGAATAGATCGGGGAAGCCGTCTGCTTACAATTGGAGAGTCTATCTGTGCCTAATGGCAGTCACGAGACGCCAGAAAGCGGCGCTCGATGCAGCGCGTGCTACATCTGAGGAGCCCGACCGGCCAACGGGGAACTCCAAGGAGGCTCGTTCCGACACTCGTGCGCTTTCGGGAAGATGGAGTTTCGACACGCGAGCCGTGATGTTCGTAGCCATTGTTGAGCGGGTCGTCATCTTCATGTGGGGGCTGTACCAGGATGCGACGCTCGAGCCGCGGTTCACCGACATTGACTACTATGTGTTTACGGACGCGTCGCGATTCGTAGCAAACGGAGCTTCGCCATACGACCGTGCCACCTACCGGTATACGCCTCTGTTGGCGTGGTTGCTACTGCCTACCGAATGGTGGTTCTTCTCCTTTGGCAAGGTGCTGTTCGCTGTTGGCGACTTGATTGCTGGATATCTGATTCTGCGCATCTTTCGCATCAAGCGCGTACCCGAGTCAAAAGCAGTCCTCTACAGCACGGTGTGGCTGCTGAACCCGATGGTCTCGGCCATCAGCACTCGCGGGTCTTCCGAGGGCCTTCTCGGCGCCATGGTGATCTCGTTTGTGTGGGCTGTGTACGCCAAAAAGTACGTGTGGGGAGGCTTTCTTGCCGGCCTTGCAGTACACTTCAAACTATACCCCATTATATATATCCCTACAGTCATCTGGGCGCTTGACGGTCCCAAGAACTTCTTGAGCTACCGTTTTTATACGCGCGACAGACTGCTGTTTGCACTGAGCAGTGCCATCTCCTTTGCCGTTCTTACCTACGGCATGTACACCATTTATGGGTACCCCTTCTTACACCATGCATTCCTGCATCATTTGTCGCGCATCGACCACCGGCACAATTTCTCGCCATACTCGACGCTACTATATATGTCGTCGAGTCCAGCAGTATCTGGCGCATCCCATACCTTGACGCTACCAGGAGGGCTTCCATCCATTACAATTCCTCCCCCCGAAGCTTGGGCTTTTGTACCTCAGCTCGTTCTTTCTGGCATCGTGCTGCCACTTGCGTTTGCCAAGCGCGACATCATTCGCACCATGTTTGTGCAGACCGTCACGTTTGTGACCTTCAACAAGGTGTGCACGTCGCAGTACTTCATGTGGTACATGGTGCTGCTGCCATTTTGCTTACCTGCACTACTGTCGTCAGGGCGAATGTGCACGAAGCTGACGGTTGGCGTACTGTGGATTGGCGCTCAGGCAGCGTGGATTAGACAGGGATACCTGCTCGAGTTTCTCGGCGAGTCAACTTTCTTCCCTGGTCTGTTTGCGTCGACGCTCGTCTTTTTCGTTGTCAACATCTGGACTCTGAGTTTATTCATTGACGATCTGTGAGACTCCACGATGCATGGACATATAACGCTTAACAAAAGACTAATGATAGAGACACCTGATAAGGGACATTTAGTTTATATTGCGTAGATTTCTTAGACCTTGACAGAGCGGAGGAGCGACAGGGCAACAAGGGCCATGGCGAAGAGCTGCTCCTTGAAGAAGAAGAGGAAGGCCGAGGTGAGGGCCGACTGGATGACCTTGGTGTTGAGGCCCTTGTAGAGACCTGAGACACCGTCACGGGCAATGATGTCCTTGATTCCCTGGATAAGGCTCGAGGACTCGGCATTGTCCTTGCGGCGCAGCTGCAAGCGCGACTTGAGGGTGATGTACGGGTACGTCACCGAGGTGGCGATGATCTTGCCAAAGGCGCCAATGAAGAAGGCGTCAATGGGGGTCATCTTACGACGCTTCTCGACGGCATTGCGGATCTGCTCAAAGATGGTGTACTGCAGAATGGGGTTGATTACGAGAATCAGGGCGGGAGCAATGCCCGAGAAGAAGGCACCGACACCGTCCTTGTGGATGATGTCAGTCACCGTCTTGAAGGTCGAGGGGTTCTCGCCGTCGACGTCCTTGACGGTCATACGTGTGTTAACGACCCAGATGGGGTTCGTCAGGATACACGTGGCCGATCCGGCAATGGCACCAGCAACCATGCTCTGGCCCGTGGTGAGGATAGGCGACTTCTTCTGGTAGGCGGCCTTGGTGGCCTCGTAGAAGTAGTAGTAGATGAAGTTGGTCACCGAGATGCCGAACAGAGCCGAGTCAAGACCAGAGTACAGACCAGCCACGCCCTCGCGGGCAATGATCTGCTTAGCAGCCTCGATGGCACTGACCTTCTGCTTTCCCTCGAGAGTCTGGGTCTTGGATCGGGCCGACTCGGTCTGAGCACGGGTCGACAGCGTGATCAGAGGGTAGGTGACGACCATGGCCAGGGCACCGCCGCCGGCTCCGGACAAGGCGTGGGCAACGTTATCGTTCGACATGGTTTATTTGTGGTGGAGTTTGAGTGACACGGTTAGGACGATGGGCGGATCGAGGGAAACGGCTAGGTTTTATACTGGCGCGTGTGTAGTTGCCGAGAGGGCTGCTGGGCGCACAGATTGGGCCTTTTTAGAGTGATGCCCCGCTTGGTGCAAGGTGATACGGGCTAGGGTATCCCCGGATTGCGGGATCTGGCCAGTCGCAAGCAAGAGCTGTGCCGAGGGTAGAGGGCCAAAACGCGGCAGATGATTGGCGGGAGAGTAGGTGAGGTTGATTGCGTGAAAGTACAGGGATTTCGAGCTACTGCTTAGGCATTAGCCGCCGTCTTGGCCGGGGGACTGTTTGATATGGGGTACGTGCCCCTAGCCCTGTAACTGCGACCTCGGCAGTCGCAGCGAGCCGAAGAGGGCAAGGGCGGCATCGCCCGAGGAGAGTGCCGAAGCTGGTTGTAGCGACGGAATAGCAGTCAGCCAGTCAGATAACAGTTATTGTAAGATCAGGTACGCGCGCAATGACCGTGGCCGGTCCGATGTCGCTTCGGTTTGTCCGCGGGAAACGTGCCTAGCCGAGCAGTGGACGCGCTCCGCGTCAGCATGTGATCCGGCACATTGTCGTGCCTCGGAACAACCCGGGGTAAGTCCGAGTCGGCTTCAGCCGTTTCGCAGCCAGCGATGACACGGGGCGGCGTGGGAGCTGAGCGCTGGCGGATAGGAGGGTAGAGGAGAGGTGGTGTGTTACTACCCAGTTACTAGTGTAAGATGGTTTGGTGGTTGTTCGCAGCGACTTGAGCCGAGGTTTCTAGCGCAAGGCTGAACGAATGACGGCGTGTGCAGTGCACGGTGGGTAGGTGGCCAGCACAAGACGGGTCCTAACTCATTTGAGCCCAGGTGCATCTGCCCGCGATATCTGCGAGCAATACCACAGCCTAGGCGTCTCGAATTGGACTCCGAAAGCCGCTGTCAGATTGACAGCTCTCCAGATCCGTGGGCCCTGCATATGCAGGGCTAGGCGATTCCCGCCGTGCGGTGCTCAAGACCGCAACAATCGGCGGCTAAGTAGGCGCAAAGCCTTTAATATTGGATGGTACTTCGGATGGAGTACCGGTAAGGCACCTTGTCAGTGGTAGCAGTGGGAGAGCCAACGCTGGTAGGGCTGATCAAGCTGATCACGCGGCTGGCGCCAACATTGACCTCGGCTATTGTCTACACTTCACACCCAGCACTACTCGTCCATTCTACCCTCTCAAGTCCAGGTTACTCACCCCACCCGCCTACTAATAGAAAATTTCAGCCTACCCAACACGCTACCCAACACGAGACCCAACAAAGACCCCGAAGGGGTGTCGTGCGGTCCCACCAGCATTAGTGCCAGACGCCCTCATCTGGCAAGCATGAATATGGCCGGAATAGGACAGCCAGGGGAAAACCTCCCGTGTACAACCCCGCGGGCCGATACCCGTGCCATGAGCCACATCCGAGCAACTCAGCAAGCCTGGTGTCACTTTGCAACTAGCCACATCGAGTCCGCTAGTCTAGCCGTTATACCTCCCCCCCTGGATATGAGACATCCCCACCCCCGGTCTGCCCCCTTGGTCCCCCCCCACAACTGCCGACAGACGCACTAGGGTAGGCGTTGCGACCGAAAGGGTGCAGTACAAGGCACAGTGTGCGTCGCGGGCTAGGGGGCATGCCTCGATTGGGCACTAGCGTGGATCAAATATATCCGAGGTTCAACTTTAGATGCGCCTGGCTGCCTACACCACTGGGCTCCCCCCCAGCAAGCAGCCTGACACGAGCCACGATACGCTCTTGGGCACAAAGTGGCCAGACAAACTCAACGGCTGCACCTGTAACCCTGCGCAGCCCCAGGATTTTTTTTCTCGCCTTGTTCACCTCGCCATTCAACCTCATCTATTTCCCCCCCCCAAAAGTCTACCCTGGGTGGTATGCAGTTTGAATCTAGAGTTTTCCCTCCCTCCTCTCGACTTGCATCCACCATGGCGGAGGCTCCTCGCTCCGAGGAAAGCCTGTTCCACACCGTGGACGACTTCCCGTTCCACATCTACGCCGAGTTCAAGCAGGGCCTCGACGCGCTGCTAGCATCGAGTCAAGACGCCGATCTCGATGCCACCACCGACCGCGCAAAGGCCTTTTTCTACAACCGCACCACCGACTCGTCCGTCGACGTGGCCGCCTACGTCGAGTGGGCGCGCCAGCGGAGAGCCGCCGAAAAGGCCCAGGCCACTGCATCGCTGTCGGCAGCCACTGAACTGCCAAATCCCAACACCCACAGCCCTTCCGAAGTGCTATCGGACCCATCTGCTCCCCCAGTGCCGCTATCTTACCAACAAATCGTCGACCTCATCGTCGCCGGCGAGCCGGTACCCGGAGTCCGCCAGATCCCTGACACCGTCCTCGGTCTCGATGCCTCGTCGAAACCGTCCATGGAACCGCGGCGCAAGCCCTGGGAGACGGGGCCCTCTTCGTGAGCTGCTGTGACACAGCTATTTTGCATTTTGGCGCCTGCGCCTTGACTCGACTAAGGTTCATGCCTCTATCCATATGAGTCGTACTGCATCTCATTAATCATAGTGTACATATAGAAGCTAGGCAGCCTGTCGACAGTGCCGTCCACTGCCAGTACCGTATTCATGATCCCAAACTGTCTAAACCGACACCTCTACTGGCTCCATACTGGCCCTATACCGGCTCTATAACTGGCTCTATAACTGCCTCAGCGGTCCTCTATACTAGCTCTATAACTGCCTCTATAGCGGTCCTATAACTGGTATACGACCTGTCCACCCTCCTGCTTGGCTCAGTGGAGATATCTCATGACCGCCTCAAAGGACGCCAGGGCGGCTGCATTTGTGGGGAAGGAGCGCACAAGACTCGGCATAAAACCGCGAAAGTACCCGCGCCAGCCGGCTCGCGCGTACACACTGCGAGCCGCGTCGACCCAGGTGTGATACTTGGGGTTCTTGATGTTGTCCGTCATGATCTGCTGCTTGACAACATCCGACGGGTACGCCGTGATCCAAAACACCGTTGCTCCGAGCCCTCCGGCCCAGAAGTTGATGGATGGCATCGACATGCTCGTATTGGCCTTGAAGTAGTTCGTAAGCACATCGTATGAGCCCCACCAGAATATGAAGTTGGTTCGGAACAGCATCGTAGCAAATAGCCCGCGGTACAGTCCTCCAGCTACACCCCCGTCGGCAATGAGCTTGCGCGCACAGTCAATGGGTCCCGTGTACAGCTTCGTTTTGGCGTCGTACTGCACCTGGAGCCGGGCCTTGACGTGTTCTATTGGCGCTGCAACAAAGCTGACGGTCCAGCCGGCCAGCATTCCGCTGAGACATATACCAGACAAAGGCAGCTTGTCGTGCGTGGTGTACAGGTTGTCCTTCAACAGTCGCTTGTAGTTGTGCAGCGAGCCAAGCATGCTGAGTTAGTCCCGGTTGATCCGACTCGAACAAGACCTTACACGCTGTCCATGACCATCCAGCCGACAAGAGGTGGTGTGGCGCCTTTGTAAAATGCAAAAATTCCCTCACTGCGAACCGTTTTGACGATACAGTCGATGGCGCCTTTGAATTGGCTTTTTGGTGCAGTCTGCAGTCGTACTTTGACTGTGTCAAACGGGTGGCCCACCGCCAGCTTCGTCACTCCCGAGAACACACCCGCGATGAACCCATGGTACCTGGGGGGTGGGCCCTTGTCGCCTACAGCATTGGCTTCTGACGCCATGGATCAATGGCTAGATCGTGGGTAGTTGCCGAACTGCCTATGACACATTTAAGTACCGGCAGGGCTAGGCGCGGGGTGCAGACTCAGGGGATGCAGCGTAAACGACGATCTTACGAAGAGTAATAAGACGACGAAGGCTAAAGTAAGAAAATGAAACAGAAAAGGACTGAAATGGCTTTAGGAAGAGACAGTCACAGCGCTGTGACAATCAGCATAGCGACAATCACTTTATCGCGGTCGTGTGCAGTAGATCCAGTCTGATGCAAGCGTACGTGTACTACCTTTCATATCTGCCATAATAGATTTCACAACTCTCAGACATTTCAATCCCCTTGGAACCAGCTAGCCAGTTCACTCTACTGGATTTTGACAACTTCCTAACTTCTTCGTCACTTCCTCGCCAGAAACCTCTGAACTATCGCTTCCCCACTGTATCGGGTAAGGGTGTACTTCGTGCTTGATCCATTCAATCACGGCTTGCAACTACCTTGCACTCAATGGTCATGGTCGGTACCGGCTTGGGGGATCTGCCCCCCGAGGTGCTGGGCATGGTCATAGGAATACTTGGGTTCAAGGATGCCGTGGAGTGCTCGCTGGCGTGCAAGTTTCTGCGCGAGCTGGTGAGTCGATGAAGTGACGAGCGAACAGTTCTAATCTAGGCACTGCCATACACCATGAGCAGCATTGCAATCAGGTGGGAAGACTTAAAGGGCGGACGTATAGACACGGTTGGCCATCTTACCCAATACACACATAGTCTCAGCATCATCGAGGCGTCACGGCGCGACCAGTATGAACACGCCAGGCTACTCGAGCAGTTTCTCAACGAACATCCGCGCGTGTCGTCCTTGCACGTCACAACCATTGGATCGACGAGCTGGCTGAAGGAACTGGGCACATGCCCGCACGTCACGTCGTTTCAGGCCACCACTACCACCACCACCAACGTCCCCAGGCATCGTCAACGAACTCGGTTCTACAGTGACGACTTGCGATGCTTTCCGAACCTCGCGCGGTTGGCGCTGTCGAAGTGCGACATTGTGTGGAAGTATATCGAGCACGACTCGTCCGAATCGCCACGACCAACCGTACTCGTGTCAGACGGGCCGTACATTTCATCTCTGGCCGTTTCCGACTGCATGTGGGAATACCCATTCACTCCACGCGACCTACCTCTCAAAGAGCTACGAGTTGAGATATCACACGAAACACTCCCATTCACATGTAAGTATATCGCTTTCATTGCTGTGCCAGTTCTAACAAGTCTCGGAACGCCTATCCGACCTGCTGCAATGGCCGCCGCCAGGGCTTGAACGTCTCACAGTGCAAGTCGACGCCGGCGATCGTAACATCCGGTGGATTCTCATGGATGTGCACAACTGTCCCAATCTGAAACACCTGTCGGTAATGGGTCTCGGGTTACCGACCAGGGCGTTTATAGACGAAAAGCTGCCTCGAGAACTCGACCAGTTTGAGCTCCATGTCAGCATATCTAGTGATAAGATGGCAGACGTCACGCGGTTCCTCGAACACTGCGGAGACCGCATCAAGCCGCTCGTTCACATCCACGGCCCGTCCACTGACCTAGACTAGCCCGTAATAGCATTCTAGCATTCTAACCTAATAGAGCTGATAATAGAGCTTCATAAGAGTCCTGATAGTAGAGCTCATTAGAGCTTGATAATAGAGCATAATAGCCTGTTTTGGAGACTCGCTTAAGAAACTCGCTTAGTGTGCATATATATCTGCAAAAAGCAAACTTGCTGCAGCCCTGCCAGTAATGACGCAATGTCTCGTGGAGATGAACGCTAGTACCAACGAACTGCGGGTCTTGATTTCCGGTTACTCATCTTTACTCATCTTTCGAATGTCGTTTGATTCGCTACCTGTCATCGACCTCCGGCTGGCAGACGACCCGGCCACGCGGCCCAAGCTCTTCGAGAGCATCAAGTACGCCATGTTCCAGGTGGGCTTCCTGTACCTCGTGCACCACGGCGTCGAGGAGAAGGCAGAGAAGCTCATGGCGCTGGCTCCCAAGGCCTTTGAAGCGCCCATAGAGGAGAAGCTCAAGGTGGCCATGACTACGAGCCCCCATTTTGTAGGCTACACGCACCTCGGCGCTGAGACGACGGCCAAGAAGACCGATATCCGCGAGCAGTTTGACTTTGGCTCGGCCACTGAAGGCCAGCCCGACTCACTACCCCATTGGCGGCGCATCAAGGGCCCCAGCCCATACCTACCGGACGATGTGCTGCCTGGGTTCAAGGACACCGTCACGTCGTACATTTCGGCTATGCAGAAGCTGGCGTCGGGCCTGCTCGAGCTCATTGCTGAGAGCCTCAACCTACCGGCTGAAACATTCAAGCAATTCGAGGGCGAGATGAATCGTCTCAAGCTCGTCAAATATCCGCCTGTCAGTGCCGACTCGGACTCGAAGCAGGGCGTAGGCCCTCACAAGGACTCGTCCGGTATGCTCACGTTTGTGCTGCAAGACTCGGTGGGTGGCCTTGAGGTGCTCAACGGCGACGGTGCGTGGATCGCTGCCAAGCCTATGCCAGGATCTTTCGTCGTCAACATCGCCCAGGGCTTCGAGGCTCTCACGGGCGGACGCTGTGGAGCCACGACACACCGGGTCATCTCGCCCACAACAGGCGTCACGCGCTACTCGATTCCCTACTTCCACGCCGTAAGACTGACGCTCACGCTGCAGGACATCAACGAGCAGCTAGAGGCTATCCGAGGACACATTCCTGAGCCGGCAGATGCTAAGAAGCGACTTGTCGATGTTCCCAGCGAGTTTCTTGATCCGAAGTATTCCTGTGTATGTTATCCAGCCCTTCCCTCTTCATTCCTTCCGTTCTCATCTCTAACGCAGTTCGGCGAGGCACACCTCCGCAACCGCATTCTCAGTCATCGCGACGTCGCCAACATTTGGTATGCCGACATCCAGGACAAGTACATTAACGCATAACCATACTGCATAGTTTAATACAATCGCTCCCATTACATGCTCATGTTACATGCTTTAAATACAATTGCTGCCCGGATCAATCGTCTCAGGGGGGATCCAGGGTACGGGCACTACCATGAAGTTCCGGCGCTTCCATGCATTCACTTCTTCATCTATACATCATTCACAATGGCGATGTTCGGTTTCCCAGAAACGATGGCGGAGTACGGAACGAAGGAGTACCTCCGTCTCTTCGTCATCATCGCTGCATACGTCATCATGCGCCCTCACATTTCACGGATGTTTGAGAAGCTGCAGGGCACGCCTCCGGTGGTGAAGGAAGAGGAGGAACCCGAGACCGTGCCTGTTCCTAAAAAAGACGAGGGCAAGTCATCCTCGGCCAGCTGGTCGTGGGGATCGAAAGCCGAATCGCGCAGTAAGAAGGAACGCACTAAGAAGGTCGTCGTGGACGAGATGAACAGCGACGAGGATGTGTCTGACCTTCTTGATTGAGATCAAGCATCAAAACAACACAACTACTCACCGTGATGGCAATACATCACAGCTAACGACCGCACGTTGTATCCCAAGTTTGCGCTTAACTGCTCCTGCGTCTATTGTTGACTGTAAATATTCAAAACTGGTTGTCAATTAATTATTTGTACTAAACGGTCTCGATGAAGCCAGACATCCCATTGACCGACTGGCGGTGCCGCTCCTGGTACTTCTCCTCTAGCGCCTGTTGGCTCTGCTGCTGGTGCTCCTGGTGCTGTAGCACTAGATCATACCATCTGCGCGTCTTGCCGGAGCAGTGCGCCAGCGCCATGCCCAGTTGCTTGATCCACTCATCGCGGCTCTCAATCGTCTCAGCGTAGAACTGAAGCGTCTCTCCATCCTGGAACTCCACGTGGAACTCCTGCTCATCACAGAGTCCATCTGAGCTGGCTGCGTTCTCACCCGCCGACTGCACAACGCTGACAGCGTTGGTAAGGTTCACGACGTTTCGTACCTGATGAGACTCCTCGTGATGTCCCACCAGGCGAGCGCCATCCAGTGTGAACCAGCGACGTCGCCAGTATTTGCAGTCACCGCCCTGCTGCGACATATATCCTGACATGTGCACCTGTCGACGCTCGCTGGCCTGCTTGAGCTCCTTCATACAGGATTTCATACTTGTGGGGAGGTCCTCACTTCGGTAGAACCGCGGAATATACATCATCTTCACCTGGAGGCCGCAGATTCGGTATGGATCACGATCCTTGGCCCATTCGTTAAAGCAGGATAAAATAAACGTCTGGGGCCGGCCGTATATCTCATTCTCAAACTGAGACTCAATGAGATATGCGCGACCGAATTCTCCTCGTCGGCCGACCTTCCCTGTCCACACGTCCTCCACAGAGCTTTGCTCTGTCTTGGCAGCTGCCTTTCGCTCGGAAGCCTTTCGCTCAGCAGCCTTGGATCTCTGCTTCTCCAGCGCTTCTTCGCGCTCTCGCTGCTGTTCTAGCTGCTGTTGCTGTTCCAGTTGTTTCTGGGCAAATTCAGTCTCGATGCGGTCAACCTCCTGCTTGAACTGTTTGCGAGGGCTCTTGAAGAGACCAAACATCTTTTTCTTGGGACTCGAAGGAGGTGTCGACACCGATTTAGCTCTCGAGTGGCCCAAAATCTGCTTGACCGGCGACTGACTGCGCTTGACGGGCGAGCTACTACGAGCTCTTTCAGGCTGTGGCGGAGGTGGTGGTAGTGGATCCATAGTACCTGACAGTGTAAGGATGAGCTGGAGTTCCTCAGTACCGACGACAAGCTCAAACTCGTGGTCAATAGGCACCAAAACCTCGTCATACTCACCCCTGGCTGTCATATCCAGCGGATG
Source organism: Sugiyamaella valdiviana (assembly GCA_030570555.1). Taxonomy (NCBI): domain Eukaryota; kingdom Fungi; phylum Ascomycota; class Dipodascomycetes; order Dipodascales; family Trichomonascaceae; genus Sugiyamaella; species Sugiyamaella valdiviana. The sequence continues at coordinate 1,558,896 of JAJLWF010000001.1, forward strand.
TGTCGTGACTGTCTGTAGACCATTGTCAAGGGTGAGTGTGAAATGAGGGTGTCTGCTAGCAACCAACGGTAGGTTGAGACCCTTGAGTCCCGATATCTTGAGGAACAATCGACCTCGGTCAGCCGAGTCGATAGGATCGAGGTCTCCCAGGGTCGGTGACGACAGCATTACCGGAGATGCCGGTTCGCTCTCGGCTGTATCCTCAGAGTCGTCATAAAGCGACTCAACCTCAGCTTCTGGCTTCTCGTCCACCTGCTTCTCTGCCGGCAGAGCTACTTCGTGCTCGATCTTGACCGAGACATGACGAGAGTGGAACTTGGCTGCCTGCTCGGTAGGAGGCGTGGACATGGCCTTCAGCTGCTCCACAATGTGGTCATCATGAAGGTGGTGTTGCACGCCAGCATCCTTCGCGGAACCCTCATCGAGTCGTAGTCTGGCACTGCGCAGGCGCTGTAGTGCGCTGGTGTCCGTGCTTGGTGCGCTAGTAGTGTCTTTGTGGTTCGAGGATGTGATTGTGTTTTTGCGTCCCAGGGATGCTGCCTGTGCGGGAGGTTTCGGTGGCAGAGGCTCGTGCTTTCCGGTTGCAGCTGTGACATCAAGAAGGTTTTCCAGCGACCTGGACAGAGTGGGTCCGTGGTGGAACTTGCCAAGTTCGAGCAGCTGGGGCGAGGTGTCGAGGATAGACAAATCAATGATGTCGGGGAGCACGGGAACTGCGCCTAAGAAGGACGACTCAATGGTGGTCTTACTTGCTTCCGAGGGCTCGACAGCAACTGGCTCTGACATTTTCGAGCCAGGATTTGATGGCGATGGCTTTGCGAGGACAAGATCCGAGCCGTCGTCGTGCCGGATGTTGAGCGGGTTTTTGCGGATGTTATACGTGCTGTCTTGCGAGGCGGTGCGTTTTGCTTGGACAAGATCCCTCCGATAGCTCATAGCTTGACCCAAGAGGTACAAAGCAGGGGTTGGTGGGTCTTGACTGGCAAACGACAATCAACAAGTTAAGGAGAAGGTTAAGCGAGCACGAGTCTTTCACGTGTGGGCATTGAACAGTGGGCCTCTGGACGCATTATGTCTTGGGATGTTTAGGACCGGTGGTGGTGGCTTTTGTTTGGGTATTACTGAATTGGGAAATTTTAATAGAAAGAATGCAGCCAGCCAAGATCCGGGGGTGGATAATGCAGATCCATGCATATTCACCCCGGCGCGGTGGGGACTGACAACGTCGATGGAGTCGTTCTAGCAGATAATCGGAGGAGACGATTGAAGGGATCGATCGGTATATCTGATTATCAGCTGTTGTACGAGGCTCATGGAAGGGAATGAATTTCCATAGACATCTATCTTTATATGCCGGATCCCGGTGGGGTCTCAGTTTCGGCTGCTGTCCGCTCGGTCTGTCGCGCCGCCTGCTACTAGCGTCAAATTCGGTGCAGCCAATAGATAGGGTGGATGCATTTGAACAGCAGTCCCGAGCTGCAGCCATTGTACCCGTTTTCCCGTGTCTCAGTATGCGGCAGCTGGAAAGCCGCTGAGCTGCCGCTGTAGAGCTACCGCTATAGAGCTACCACTTGTGTGGTGACATTAAGGGCTCAACAAAGTAGCATCGAATGATATTAACAGAGGCCAAGTCATGCCACAGGACTTGCCAATTTCTGCGGAAAGGTTGCTTCCTCCATTCGGCTGTTTATAGTGCGGCGCCAGATCTCCAGGGGTGTTGTCCTAGCAACAGATAAAACGCCCTTAACCTGATTTGACCTCGAGTTGTTATCCCTAACATTGTTGTCTAAGCCTCGTGGCTGTGCCATTTTATATTGTAGAGACCAGGCTGTCAGCTCTCCATCATGGAACCTAGCTTGTTTGGAACGCTGGTCGTTATCTTCATCAAGGCTGTATGTTTATTGTCGTTTTATATATATCTACTAACCACTAGCGAAACCTGCCCAACCGCCGAACACTTGGCAAACAGAACCCATACTGCATCGCGCGAATTGGCCAGGATGCGAAGAGATCCCCTAGCGATGTTCGTGGAGGCCAAGTTCCCAGCTGGTGAGTGGACAATTGTCTTGTCTGCTCAGTCTAACTCAGGGATCACGAGGTGCGCTTTGAGGTGATGGACGTCACTGAGCAGCGGACCATGAAGCTCAGTGTTCTCGACGAAAATGACTCAAAGCCCGAGCTCATTGGCGACACAATGGTTGTGCTAGACGATGCACTGAGTAGCCACCCTAGTAAAGGATACGACAGATGGCACGAACTGCAGTTCAAGGGCAAGTACGCCGGTGAGGTGTACCTTGAGATGACTTTCTATGCAGCCCGTCCTGCGCTACCCCCGAAGAAGCGCATCTCAATGTCATCCAAAAATCGCAGTTCGGTCCACAGCTCCATGAGCAACAGCGGTAGTCGAAGCTCCATGGCACACCCCAGCCAGCTACTGCCTATGCACCTGCCTGACGAGAGCATGCCTAGTTCTCCTCGACCTTTGCCTGGCCTTCCCTATCCTGTCGAGAATGATAGCCCTGCCAGAGCCTCCACGATGCAGATGCCAGCAGGTCCTGCTCCGCCTCTTCACCGGGCCTCTTCGTCGTTTGACATTGGAAGGCCGATACACAGCTCAATGGGTAAAGAACCACCACGCCCGAGCTCCTCTGCTGGTTATCACCGACCAAGTTGGCCAAACTCTCCTGGATTCGTAGACTCTGGCATGGGTCGTCCAATGAGCGCGGCAGGCGGTCCTCCCGCACCACCAGCTCATGGCTCACCCGGTAGAATGCCAGCTGCGCAGTATGGAGCAGGTAGTCCGCGTGCAGACTTCAACTCTCCGCTGCCCAAGAGGAAGCCAGTTGGTATGAGCTCAGCGCCAGGCACGCCAGATGCATCGAGATCTCCAGCTCGACGAAAGCCTGTCCCAGGCTACGGCGGCTCACCTAATGTGGCACACCGATTCGAAGATGCCAACAAGAGCCTTGGACCCATGCCGTTCTCTCCAGACAGCTATGAGAGCAGCTGGCAGCAGGAGAACCGATTTGAACCGGAAGGATTCAAGGGCCCCCAAAACGGCGACCAGCTCGATTTTGCGACCTATGCGCCTGAACCGGTGCTCAAGCCTAAGCGACTGCCTGCAGTACCGGGTTCTGTGGATCCCGGCCTCGGTGGATACAATGGTGAAGGCCAGTGGGACATTTCCAAGCAGATTAACGAAGGCTATGGTGATTCCATCTTCAACAAGGTCACGTCTAACCCCAAGCTACCGCCTAAGATCCCGCTTGGTATGACGCGTGCAGAGTTTGCAGCTATTGAGCCCAAGGAGGAGGAGGACCCCTATTACTACCGGGATTACCATTAGATATTTTCCTACACAATAATCACATTTGCATTCTGACCCCTTTTCATAGGTACATGAACCTAGACATGTGAACTTAGACATCAGTGTCGAGGCGCAATGTGACGTCATTGTGCATAACGATGAATTTGATATGAGCTTATTTTGTGGAGCTAACAACGGGTGATGGCGCAACACCGCGCGGTTGCTGTTTTTGCGGCAGCTGACCTACAGCCGATGCACGTATCCTAGCAAGGCCTAGCTGGATATCTGTCCGAGATCATCCATTAATGTGGGGAGATCAGCGCGCAGCCTTACAGTCAGTAGCCGCAGGCTCCGTACGCTCCGCAGCGGCCCGGACATTCGTGTTATATCGGGGTAGGCAGTGCGTGTAGGGCGTCCCCGCGGAGCGAAACTGCAGCGAGGCCGCAGTCGCCCTAGGGGGATGATGCTGTGTGGCGCGGATGCGGTCGAATTAGAGCAAGTGAAACGAACGGCTAGCGGCAAGGCTGGGGAATGTGCATGCATGCGATGAGCTGTTATGCTCACGAAGGTTGCTACCAGGGTCTGAGTTTGCCCTCCCCTATTTAAGGCTCGTGATCCCCCCTGTTGACGGAACTAATTGAAATTACATTACCATTGATAAAATGTCATCGCAATCAGGAAAGACGGACGCTCTTCAGTCCGAGATCCCGGACCCTACCACTGTTCTCTTGAGTCGCCTCGAGAACTGGACACATGTGGTGGGGCTGCTCCAGGATTACATTGAGATGTACCTGTCGGCGCAGAAGTCGACGACAAACAGCCTAGAAAAGGCCAAAAAGGTCATTTCCGAAGCACCGCGATTCGATTTTGCCGATGCGCCTGTTCAATCTAGCCCAGCACCCGTGGCTGGAGCTGTTTCGGCCGCTCGTGTAGCGTCTGGAGCGTCGGCCCAATCGGCCCCTTCGCAGCCGAGTACCACTGAGACGCAGTCGTCTGGAGAAGGAGCCAGCGGCATTGCCGAGGCATTCGACGAGCTTCGTAACCGTACCGATCTAATTCTTAACAAGTCGGCTGAAGCTGAGCAGCAGTTGAGAACAGTTGTTTTGCCGCACCTCGAGACTCTCAGGGGCGACATTAACAAGCACTACAAGGGATTCAAGGGACCCGGCCTCAAAGACAAGAAGGAGGTCGAGAAGGCCAAATTGGTTACGCAGAAGCACATTGAGCTGCTGGGCCAGCATGTCAGCACGTTTGGTGTTTTGCCTGGAAAGTCGAAGCCAGACTACAAGACTGATCCCTATGTCCAACACCGCTTGGCTCTAGGTGCCCTTAGCGAGCAAATTATTCGTGAGAACAACCAGGCCGATGCGATTGTTTCGGGACAGAAGAACTTCCAGACTCTAGAGCGACACATCTTGCAGGTTATTCAGCAGGCCATTACGGCGTTTGACAATGTCCAAAAGGGCTACTCTGCTGTTGAAACGGAATCTTTCCAGGGCATTGCCGAGAAGTTCAACCGCATTTCTGTCGATCACGAATGGAACCAGTTTGTGCAGCGACGCGGCGATGTACTTATTGCCGACGATGCCCCCCGACGCAGCCTCGACACCGTTGCATTTGTTAACCAGGACCACCAAACAACCGTGCCGGTGATTGATGGTTTCCTGCAGCTCAAGAGTGGCAAGCTCGTAAAGTCGTATTCGTCAGGTTATTACGTGCTTACGGCGTCTAACTTCCTCCACCAGTTCAAGTCGCAGGATTACACCCAGGACCCGTCGCCTGAATTCAGTCTCTACCTCCCAGACTGCATTGTTGGCCATGCCGCCGAGCCATCTACTGCAAAGTTTAAATTCGAGGTCCAGGGAAAAGACATCACCAAGACTATTACGACGAAGCACACCTTTGCGTTTAAGACCAACACGTACGACGAGATGATCGCATGGCACGACGCTCTAACGCGGGCTAGCGGCGGCAAAGAGGGCGCCATCCTGTCGGACGACCCCGGCAGCCCGGTCGAGACTTCGGCTTTTGCCGCCCCAGCTGGTGCCGTAGCGGCTTCGGATCCCGCAGCACTCGGCTCCGCCCACAGTGGACCTGTGGTAGGGCCTGGCCCCGAGGTGGGAGACATATCGTCCGGAACCGGGTCGGCTCTCGGCGGTGCAGTGTTTCCTGCTGGGGCTGATGTCACTCAGCAGCAGCAGCAGCAGCACCAACAGCCGCCGCCGCAGCACCAGCAGCAGTACCAGCAGCACCTTACTGGTGCTCCTGTGGAACCTGCTGCATTTTCCCAGCCAGCTGAGGCCCATCCTGTTGAGGCCCATCCAATTCAGGAGCCCGTATTGCTGGGCTCTGTGCAGCCTGCTCTCAGTGTGCCGACTGGCCACACGAGCACTGCTTCGCTTGCGAGCGAGTCACTTGTAGACCAGCAGCTGGCACCTGGTACGGAGCGTATTCACATTGGATGATGCTGTCTAATTAATTTAAAGCCTTTCAGTACTAATATGGATTTATTTGTTCTCTCAATAGACGTTGGGAGCCAGCAAGAGCAGTTGCCTAATACTGCTAGCTCTCCTATAACGAAAGGAATGCGATCGGCAATGGATTTTTTTTCTCACATGTACGACGTAGAGGAAACGTTGAAAGTTGCATAAATCACCGTTAAAGACGAGACAATTGTCGTACTGTCCAGTAGCGCAAGGCGCTTCTGCTGCGCAGCGGAGACCCCGAGATCGTCGCTCTGCATAGGGCTTATGCAGGCCGACAGCCGTAACCACTAAGGTCGGGGGCCGGGACTCGTTCCCCCTACTAACCATATGGGATTGAAATAAAGTAATCGAGTCTTTGGATAGGCGTTGAATGCAAGATGGCGATTACAGATGGCATATCAGAGTGACAAGAGAGTTGCTGGGACATGAGAGGATGGAGGTTACAGGATGATAAGCGTTAGTCCCAGCCTTGGTATGCATCTTCCCGAACCTGCCTCCTCCACTCATCTCAACTCTGCAACCCCTATCTGAGGGCACAATTTTTTTTCAAATAAAGCAAAGCTATGACCGACCCACCAGCCATTTTCGGACACGCACCGCTTTCCGAGCCTTCTGTTGCTTGAGGGCGATCTGCATGTAACGGACCGTATGCGACAGGGCCGTGGAAGCCACCTTGACGGTTGCGGATGACCACAAAGGTGCATGTGCTGCAGCAGGGGGAAAAAAAATAGGGAGCCATCGACGGGGTTTCCGAGCGATGGCTGTTATATAAAGCAAGGCACCCGCTACAGATCTCGTCAGACAAAATATAGATTATCATGTCGGTTCCTGCTTGGATGCTCCTGGACCCTAACAATGTCACCGTTGGTGACCCCAATGTGGACGACTCGTGGAAGGTTTGCGTCATTGACGGTGTTTACTTTGGTGGTAACGACTACAGTGGAGAGCTCGGTGCTCGTATCTCCTCCATCTTCGTCATTCTCATCGTCTCCACAGGTTTCACGCTCTTCCCTGTCGTTGTCAAGCACTTCAAGCGCTTCAAGGTCAAGGATGACGTTTATCTCTTCGCCAAGAACTTCGGTACCGGTGTTATCATTACCACCGCTTTTGTGCATCTTCTCGACCCTGCCTATGGTGAGATCGGCCCAAACACATGTGTTGGTATGACCGGCAACTGGGCTGTCTACTCTTGGGTCCCTGCCATTGCCCTCATGGCCGTGTTTGTTATCTTTATTATTGATGTTGCCAGTGAGGTCTATGTCGAGCACCGTTTTGGAATCTCCCACTCTGGCGCTGATATTATCCAGCAGGCCATTACCACTGCCGGCGAAACTGATGAGCACGAGGGTATCCACGCCCATGTGCACGTCCACGACCCCGAGCACAACCCCATCGACGTGAACAGCGCCAAGGTTGCCGAGAAGACTTCTGATGTCTACAGCACTGATGCCTCGTCGACCATTGCCCAGAAGGATTTCGAGAGTCAGTTTGCTGCTTTCCTTATCCTCGAGTTCGGTGTTATCTTCCACTCGGTCATGATTGGAATCAACCTTGGTGCTGCTGGCAGCGAGTTCAAGACTCTTTACCCCGTTCTCATTTTCCACCAGAGCTTTGAGGGTCTCGGTATCGGTGCTCGTCTGTCTGCTATCAACTTCCCCGAGGACAAGCGCTGGTGGAAGTACGTCCTCTGTCTCATGTACGGACTGACCACTCCCATCTGTATCGCCATTGGACTTGGTTTCAAGAGCACTTACGACGGAAACTCGTTCAACTCCAACATTATCCAGGGTGTCCTTGACTCCATCTCTGCCGGTATTCTTGTCTACACTGGTCTCGTTGAGCTGCTTGCCCGCGACTACATTTTCAACGAGCACCGCACCAAGAGCATCAAGAAGCTCATTTTCGGCATCTTCACTATTCTGCTGGGTGCCGGCCTCATGGCCCTCCTCGGAAAGTGGGCTTAATTTTAAAACTGTCCTGCAGATTATCGGTCATTTATAGAAGGTATGATTACTCATTTGAATTCATTATTGCACTACACATTCTTTCGGTTCCATCTATGTTTCTATGAATACTGCACTGTATAACTGGCTTGGCTCCATCTAACAGTATGTTTCTATTTGTTGTCATGGTCCAAGCTCGCGCAGTTGCTTGCTGCGCCATAAATCAATGCCCTGGTGATAGAGGTCCCACGTCACACCCTCTGTTACTAGTACGAAGGTAACGCCGAGGCGCTCCTCGACGTCTCTGTTGCGCGACTCATCGTCAAAAAATACCATATCCTTGTAATCAACACCTGTGTGGTCGCGAATCTTCTTGAAGTGATGAACCTTGCTGCCGACCCCCCACACCTTGTGGACAAAGTAGCTGTCACTTGGTCGGCCGTCAACATGCAGCAGCTTCAGCATCTTCTCGGCAATTCGGGGAGCAGATGTTCTTGACGCCGAAACTGACTCAACCCCGTCTTTGGCCTCAATGTGAGCTAGGATCTCGGGGACATCGGGATAAAAGGACAACCTCTCCCCGTATGAGTCGACGATGCTCTGGTTCTTTGGGCCAGCCTTGATAGGTGGAGATACGTGTGTGTCACACCAGCACTGTGTTAATTGACGTAGGAGAATTAACCAGCAAGATACATACAGCTTCTGTTAGTTGGAGCTTAAAGTAGACACCAGTGCCACTCACGCCAGAGGGTGTAATCGAGATCGAACACCACCAGCCTTGGATGTGCGTCGTCCGTGGCACTATCCATCTTTAACGACCTCCAATAACCTCACTGGTAGCGGTGTGCTATGAAGATTCGATTTTGTGTAACACTGGACAACAATCGCGTAGAGAAGCTCGCTTGGAAGTGACGTACCCCGTACCTCACCCCTGGATCGGGCTGGGGTTCAGCCGTAGGCGTTCCGAGGCACAGGGATTAATGTCAGGGCACGTTTCTGATCCAAATTATAAGAGCCAAGGATCATATTTGAGAACCATCACGTTAGATTCGCGCTGACAGCCTATCTACGTGTTAATATTTCGACACAATGACCAAAGCTGACTCGGAAGCGACCCTCCGCGAAGACCGTCTGTGGATTGACGGGTGCTTTGACTTCACCCATCACGGTGAGTAGTATGACCTCAAGCGCGTCAGCTGGAGCTGTGAACGCGCAGAGCTGTCGCTGAGGGTGCTCAATGAGAAATGCGTCTAACTTCAGGACATGCGGGCGCCATGAGACAGGCTCGAGAGTTGGGCAATGAGCTGTATGTGGGAGTTCACACCGACGAGGAGATCTACGTCAACAAGGGTCCAGTAGTGATGAAGCTAGCTGAGCGAGTCATGGCCGTGGAGGCTTGCAAGTGGTGTACAAAGTCAATTCCAGGTGCGCCTTATGTCACGGACCCCAAAGTCATGGACGAGTATGAGTGCAAGTACGTGGTTCACGGCGACGACATCACCACCGATGCTAATGGAAATGATTGCTATCAGGTCGTAAAGGACGTGGGTCGGTTCGTGGTTGTCAAGCGTACGCCCAACATATCTACGACGGATCTCGTCGACCGGATGCTCAGCTCGCGCACGAACCACCACATTGCGTCGATTACAGCTGCCAACTCAACAACCCACGAGTTTTTCACGGACGTGTCGGCACTGACGCGTTTCGCTGACTATGCCACCGCTACCGACGCCAAGTCTGCGCATTCAGGTGTCTACGTATGGATTGAAGATGCCAGCGGTCCGCAGATCAAGGAGCTCGTTAAGCCGGCTCCACAGATAGCCAGCGCACTTAAGTCGAACGTTTTCTACGTTGATGGAGGTTTCGATTTATTTTTCATGGGCCATATCGAGTTCCTGCGTCTTGTCAAGGAGCAGGCCGATAAGCACAATGCCAAGGTTGTCGTGGGCCTTCATGACGATGCCACAGTCAACGAGTCCAAGGGTCTCAACTATCCCATCATGAACCAGTTTGAGCGCGCTCTATGTGTACTACAGTGCAAGTACGTTGACTCTGTCATTTTGGGAGCACCCTTTACTCCTGACGCTGCGTTCATTAACGGCATTGAGGAGTACATTGGTGTCGAAAAGGTTCTACATGGACCCACTGCCATAGTCACCGACCACGGCACCAAGACAGTCGACCCCTACGAGTACTGCAAGAGCCACGGCCTCTTCCTGGAGATTGGATCGCACTCATACGACGATGTGTCTTCTACACAGATTGTGGAGCGCGTTCTGCGGTACCGAGAACAGTTCGAGGAGCGACAGCGTAAGAAGGGCATGAAATCTACCAACGAAAAGAACCTGGAGAAAGAGGAGAAGGCCAGAGCGGCATAGATAACCTCTTAAGAGCGTGTATTATGGAATTGTAGTTATTCTTTTACAGATAGTGGCAGTAGCTACGGTGGTTTGCGTTGGTGCAGTCCCAGCCCTACCCTGTGGATATATTTTCCAGATCAGCTCTCCAGCAACGGATCCAACATCTATCATGGCATCGGTCGTAACAACTTCGGTGCTTTACTGTGGGGTGTGTGGATTTCCCCCAGAGTACTGTGAATTTGGAGGTGTTTTCAAGCGATGCAAAGAGTGGCTTGAGAAGAACCACGCTGATGTGTTCAGCCAGCTTTACGGTGTTGACTCTCTAGAGGTCGCAACGTCGAGCTTATCTCTGGAGAAGCAAGAAGAGATTGATCGCAAAATTCAAAAGGAGCTGGCCAAGGAGGAAGCCAAGGCTGAACGCGAGCTACAGAAGAAGCTGGCGTCCAAGGTGTTCATTAAGCGCATTGAGCGATCGAAACGCAAGCATGTTGTAGCCATTTCTGGGCTCGAGGTGTTTGGCATTGATTTGAAGAAACTGGCCAAGACTTTTGCATCCAAGTTCGCCACTGGTGCAAGCGTCACGAAGAATCCCGAAGGAAAGGACGAGATTGTCATTCAGGGAGATGTGGCCGACGAGGTCGAGGAATACGTCAACGAGCTGCTGGAGGTGAAGGGCCTCGACGAGGTCAAGGTTGAGCAGGTGGAGGACAAGCCCAAGAAGAAGAAGGCACCCGTTGTCGCTTAAATTTGTGGCTTAACAGAACAATGCATGTATGAAATGACTACTAATAATTAAATGAGCATCAAATGAGCTCGTTGGCAGCCTTTGTAAGGTTCTCGTAGACGAGAAAGATAATGGCACTCGATGGAGCGGACCTGGCAATGGTAACACCACAGCCTCTATAGAGAGCCCGGACTCCGCCGTTCTTGTAAATCGACTTCAGCGTCGACCAAAAGCCTTGGCCCTGGCTTCCGTCTAGAAGAACTGCCTCGGTCTGCATCCGACTCTTGACGGTATCGGCTGGGAATAGCGACAGGTTGTATGAGACTCCAGCAGCAGCACCAGCCAACATAGACTGAGCAGCGGTAGGAGGGGCCTCGGGGTTGCCAGACTGCTGGCGAAGAACCTTACTGACATATTCGTAGGCTCCAAACCAAGCTGCTGAACCTCCCGATTCTCTGATGAGTGTTCCTGTCTGGCCCCTCCAGAACCCCAGGAATCCACTCGTACGATAGATATCAACAACGGTACGAAGTGCTCCGACGCGACGCGAAGAGTCAATTGTCAGCTGACGGCCGTCAGACTGTAACGAGGCCTGCTGCATCAACTGGACCTGGATACGGCACTTGACGAGTTCAATTGGCGTTAGCACAAACGACGCAAAGGCCCCACTTCCCGCACCACAGAGCAACGACATTTGATTTGTTCCAAGTATCTCCATCGTTTTGAGTGGCTTTAGCAGGTCCTGAAGCTTGTTGTAGGCGAAGAATAAGCACGCGTTTTCGGCAGCAGCGCCCACCATCGGTGAGGCCATGCCCCTGTAAAGTCCACGCATGCCCTCGGACTTGATACTCTTAACAAAGCAGTCCAAAGGACCGTTGAACATGAGCTTGCCAAGGTTGGGCTGCGACTGTAACCGCACTTTGATGGTGTCAAACGGGTACTCGATGATCTTGCCCGTGGCGCCGGCCATCGAACCGCACACAATGTCGATGGCAGGAGACGATTTCTTCGTCATCTCGTCAACAGCAACGGGCTCCGTAACGGGTATTGAGCTGAGCGTGTAATCGATATTTTCCATTTCGCAGTTACTGGCGAATTCAGCAACGAATGAGCCCCTTATAACTCAAGTGACGTGAGCGATTTTCGAGCTGGGTTCCTGGTTGGCGAACCGTGCGCAGTGTTATTGGCCAGACATTGGGTCTTATACGAACCAACAGATATAAACCACAAATAAAAACCGCTTGCACTCAAAAAACGAAGAGTCAAATGAAAAATCAGTCACCGTCGAATCAAAAAAAATATAGCGATCGGCAATCCTAACGGCTTCGGCCGGTACGGCTGCAGCTTGGTCGTTACCGTTGAGGTTGATGCTCATTGAAGCTTCACTGTAGCTTAGAATACAAATATCACATATTTATTGTTCTGTTTAGGAGTCGTTGTCAAATTGTACGAAGGTGAAGTCATTCAGCCACCGTGGTGGCTAATTTTGATAGATAAATAAGTTCTATAGTGCTAGATCAAGGAGAGTATGCAGGTAACACGGGAGGGATGCTGGAGGGCTTGGAACGCTCGCGAACGCTTTCGCTGAAGCGCTTCTTCTCAAGAGCAAGCATACCCCACAGTCCAAGTGACAACCAGTAGAAGCAAAATATAAGGATGAGCAGTGCTGAGGCACCGAAGTAGTTGACGAACCAGCCAACAACTACAGGGAAGATGGCAGATCCACATCCAGATAGGGCAGCAGCAGTCGAAATGCCTACAACGTGTAATCTCTTGGGTAGCACCGAAGTTGCCATGACCATAGCCGATGGGTATACGGGGCCAATAAAGATACCAATGAGAGCAACATTGAGCATAGACAAGCCTAATGGGACTTTGCCTTCAGCCCAAAATAGACAATGAAACCCGATAGCCACGAACATGTAGGTGAGAACGACTCTGCTGAGGCTCTTAAATCGTCCAGTGACAAAACCAAGACACAGGCGTCCAGTTGTCAGGCCTGTCCAAAAGCAAGTCGAGATAAGACCAATCGTCTTGGGGTCGGCATTCCGTTCTCGAATCATATACGTAACCAACCAACCGGAATACCCCAGCTCAATACCGTTGTAGGCACACAGAAACGCTGCCAGCGTCCACACTGCTTGTGTGCGAAAGATTTCAGTGTGGTCAACTGGAGTTACGTCGTGGACGGACTCTGCTTCGCGGACCTCGCCGTCGATATCCTCATCCAGCTCTTCATCCAGATCGTCGTCGTGCGAGATCTGTGTTTCATAGTAGTACGATTGCGATGTATCATGCCGGAATGCTATAGCTACGGCAACGAGCACACCCATCGCCAGAACAGTCATCATGCGATAGTACGAGTACCACTGCATGTTGAGAGTGAGTAGCAGGGCAACCACCGACGGTCCCAGCATGCCACCTAGCGCATAGGCACCATGAAGTACTCCCAGTACACTGTGTGCATGGTCAAAGGCACCTATCCAAGCATTCCACGAACCATTGATGAGCCCCGAGCCGAGACCTGCTAAAATGAATCCCAGCAGCATGATGTGGTAGGAAGGGGCCATCATGGTGATAGCATAGCAGGCCGACTGAAATGCTAGACCAAGCACGCCTACTCCTCGTCGTCCAACTTTGATGTGAGCCCAGCCGCTGATACCAGCGGAAACGAGGGAGCCAACGACAGGGACCAGAAACAGCGTCGATACCTGGAAATCGTTGAGCTGATAGTGTTCTTCAATAGAAGGAAGCAATGCACCAATCGCCGAATCTGTCAGGCCCATGATTGCAAAGCAGAATAGTGCAATGGTCACCTTGATGCGATTGGCCGGTGGGTGATTCCACGCCTGTTTGCCTCTGAAGTAGTGCACGCCGTTGGGGGCCGAGTGATACCCATCTAGTAGGGCTGACACTGATGCCACTTCGCTGATGAGAGGAGTAATATTGCTGGAGAATGGGATATCGTGTAATGCATCTTCCTGACTCTCAACGCTGCTGATGTGGGCTCCTTCGTCTGTATCGGCCCGGTCGGTCATTGTGACATCAAACGGAGAGAACTTGTACCAAAGTGCTCAAAATATTGCCAATTAGGGTCCTGAGAGTCAGTGCGAGTGTCGTCTCTCTTGTGGGCGAAATACTGGAAACGAGGTTGAGAAGTTGCAGCTGCCGACTTGTCGCCGGACCGATAGACCAGATCTCCGGATGGGGAAAGGCCGAGCTAGTCAAATGGAGCAGTACACCGATGCAGCATACAGGAGACTTGCGTTCAGAACAAGTCTTCACCAGCTAGATTTTCCACTTGCCCTAGTAAGCCAGGTTGAAAGGATGGTTGGTATGAAATCGGGGTGTTGGATGCTAGACGAGTAGATAAAACGAGGGCCGCTAGATGGAGCATGCACACTATGCGGGGTATCAGCCGGTCACAGAAAATGGGCACATTCGGCCACTCACCAGGTCGACAATTGAATAGACCGAATTATATTAATGTCGTCTCTCGCTCTATGATTCAATGATATCAAAAGATGATAGATAATAGCTCGACAGGATGTACCATTCAACGGGTACCTGCCGCCAGGCTTAATCCTCTTAGGCCGGTGGTCTCACCATTCGCTTAACAGCACTTCCGTTGTATGCATTTCGTGACGCGGTCATCCTCTATATGCTTATACGCCCTGGCGTGTAGAGCATCAAATAGCACACACGTCAAGTAACAAACAGACTTCAATCACCAAGCTGCTCATTGTGAACTTTTTGTTACTCAATTATCCCCACATAGCAGTTGTATTGATCAAGTCTTGAAGCCTGGGCTCGGTTCTGCCACAATGAACCACTTGCCGTCTCTGCATGCGCCGAAGCTGGTGTCAAGGCACCGTAACAGCGGGTCCACCGGCTCGGGATCCCAGGTTCCTTCTGGTTCTCCGGCGTCGGGTGCATCTGGTCCTGCTGTGACCTCTAATCAGGGAGGGCCAGATTCGCCTGCGGGACTGTCCCTCAAGGATCAGTATGACCGTGACAAGAAGGGCATCATCGCGTCCTGCTTCGCCAAGATGGACGAGCAGGGCGTCCTACTCGAAAGCTACATCACACATGTCCGCATCATCGAAGACCAGCACTACCCATCCTCGCCTCCTCCTCCGACGTCGCCCGACTCGGCGAAGAAGCACCGTGTCGTGATCCTCTCAGTGCGCAAGTCGGGTCGAGTCCGAGTGCACAAGGCGCGTGAGAATACTAATGGTTCGTTTCAGATTGGCAAGACATGGAACCTTGACGACCTTACACGACTCGATAACGACATGGCTAATCAGACTGGCTTCTCGATCACTCTTGGAAAGGTGTACTACTGGCAAACCCATACCAGCCGCGAGAAGGAAACCGTGGTGAACAGCATTCTCAAAATCTACAAAAAGTATACCAATGGCCGGATACCTGAACTGAATGGGTTTGACTCAATTGTGGATCCTTCTCTGAGAACTTCATCATTGCAGCCTGCACCGTCGGGACCACCCTCCAGCACCTCAGCAGGACGTGGCGGCCCTAGCGCAGCTCCAGTTCCTTCAGACGAACTGAGCACTCCGCCTCTCAAAACAGGGGGATTTCCTGGATCGTCTCCGATCTCTCAGATTTCAACGTCAAGAACATCGGTTGCCTCGCCTGTCACTCCTGCTCCGCGTTCCTCCGTCTCATCGGCCTCTGGCGCCGGACCCACCCCTGCCTCCCGCACACCGCGCCAGTCCGTTTCCAGTCCTGGAGCTGCAGTGCCAGCTACTTCGGGTGCTGTTGCCGCAGCTGTTGGAGTAATTGCCGCCAAGTCACAGTCACAGAATGCGCCTCCTCAAATCAGGCGCCCATCGCAGGGCTTGCCAGCGCAATCTGCTGCATCTCGTTATGCAGCGGCAGAAACATCTAAAGTGCCACCCTCTCAACCTCTGAGTCATGTCAAGCAGATGCAGGCTAACCTGCTCAAGCAAGCACAAACTGGAAGCCAGTCGTCGCTGACCTTAGACACCAAAACGCGCTCCTCCGTTTCCACAGCTGCTACTGCTTCACCGGTTTCTGCAAAGTCTACAATCTCAATTGTGCCTACTAAACAGTCGTCGGATTCCCGTCGTCCATCGCAGACTCCTTCCCAAGCACCCTCTAAGGCTCCATCTGAGCGCAGCGTTGAAGTGCCTGTGCCTCCTCTATCTGAGGTCCCTGGTGACAGACGACCCTCCGCTGTGACGGATCGCAGATCCTCCACAACTCCTTCGAGTTCAGTGCAACCAACTATATCGAGTACAGATCTTTCTGAGCCAATCGAGAAAGTGGCCACAGGCGTCAGCATTGAGTCTGCGGTCAGCTCCGTGCATTTGCAGGCTCCATCAACAGACGATGTAATTGGCGATGGTTCATTAGGGCATCGTCGAAATCACTCGTCGCTTCATGATATCAAGGTGTTCGCCCATACCTCGGCTGAGAAAGAAGGCGAGAATCCTGATTCAGCCATCATTATAGATGACGGACACTCAGCAGATGAAGCAGAACAGAACGATGTGGTCCCTAATACTATCAGGCGTCACCGGCCCATGGGCTCTACTTCAAGCAGCGGCCGGAAGGTGCGCAGGGGTTCGGGCTCTTCTACCCGTTCTCGTGCGTCTACTCGACGCCGCCTATCAACCATTTCCAATGCCTCTGCTATCGAGGACACTCTTGCCGAATTTAATTGGAATGGCCGTGACGATGCCAGAACCCTTGAACAGCTCATTTCCAAGGAGATGGCAACTGTGGAGTCGGCGAATCTCCACAACGTTGTGGACCTAGATGACCGACTTGACGATCTTGACAAATCGTTGGAGATCGCCGTCGGCGAGTGCGAGAAGCTTGACACAATGCTAGCGTTTTTCTCTGTACAGCTGAGCAGCTTCGGGGACGACATCTCTCACATCGAAGGACAGGGTCAAGGTCTGCAGGTTCAGACGACGAACCAAAAGGTCCTTTGGAATGAGCTCAATAACCTGTTGCAGACTGTTTCCCTTCCCGAGGACCGTCTTCAGATTCTTAGAGACGGTCGATTCGATACCACGAACGACTTGGTTTCGACAGAGTCTGCCGTTCTGGGACTTTTCCGTGCTATCAATGCAGTTCGTGTCTCACACGGGCAGGAGACATCAAAAGCTGGATCGGGAAACAAGACAGATTTATCCAACATCCGTGCAATGCGGGAGAAAAGGCACATCTACGAACAAGCAACGAGTGAGTTTGTTTCCCGCTTCAAGACGTACTTTGATTCGCAGCTGAATTTGGTCATCCGTGAAGCCGAGAAGCATGCACCAAGCAGTAATACCGGAGAAGATCCTAAGGTTGAACGCATTGACCCCTTCGTCATGCGTTCTCTGTATCCGTTAGCTGGCCTGATTCTCTTTGTGAAGGAAGTCGATCGGGTGAACTATGAATCACTACTTCGAACTTACCAGGCGCAGTTACGTCAGTACTATAGTGCTGTTCTTGCCAGTGTATTGAATAAGTGGAAGCAGCAGCTGGCAGGCATGGCAGACAAATCAGGTGGTTTCTCATTTGCTTCTCCTGTCAGCATCAATGAGGGCTCTTATAGTACTGGAAGTTCAGCAGGATCAACAGTGCAGGGAGTCCCATCGAAGTCGAAGTCTCTGAAGAGAACTGGAACGCTGGCTCGATTCAAGACTCAGGACAGCACGACTGGCAGCTTGAAGAGCATAGGGTCCGGTGCATCAGGATCCACGACATCTCTAGCGCTTGCCAGCTCTGCTAGTGACGAGTCTCGCAGTAGCACGATTACTACTGGCGCACTCGATCTGGCGTCGAGAAAGCGAATGCAGAAGATCCTAAAGAAGACGATGGAAAATCTGACCTCAATTGTCATCGCAGAACAAGAGGTTTTCACCAAGCTGTTTCACCTTTCTTCATTTGGTTACAATGACTTCGCTGATTTTGTCTCATTGATCCCAGCAACGAAGCGCGTTAAGCCAGAGTCCGAGTTTGCGAAGCTTCAAATCAGAGAGGTCGATCCGGATTATGCCTTGGCTCAGGAAATGGCGACGCATATGGCTGCTCGCTTCGAGTCATGGCAAGACCAGGTTAACGGGTTCTATGACTCGTATCTCAAACTGTTCCGAGTTGGAGCCCCCTCGTTTATTGGGGTTATTGATGTCTATGTCAACCAGTTGCATTCCACGAACCAAGACTTTCTTATTCAGGCTCTCGGCAGACTCCGAGATAAGGCAACAGCAAACTGGCAAGACTTTGTTGGTCAGCAGATTGCAACTATCAGCAGCACCGTTGTCTCTGCAAAGAAGCGGACGGGTGTTGTTCGTTTTGTAACAATGTTCCCCGTGTTCTGCCAGATGCTCGAGGACGACTTACAGGGCATCTCCACTGATGACTTGTCAGTACAACAGCTGCCTGTGCGGGCTCCAGTTGACTCCAGTTATGAGAAAATTGGCAAGACCATGTTTCACACACTGCAGCGCATTGCAAAGGGCTCGGGTCCGTCAGGATCCAACACACAAATCAACACAACTGGATCGACAGACTACGAGGACAAGGAGATTCTTAATTACCATGTCATGATGATTGAGAACATGCACGTTTTGATGGAGAGTCTCAGTGACGAGTTTTTGGATAATGGGGCATTGCAATCGATCAAGCTGAACGCGCAGAGTATGTATCGCCAGGAGATGGATCTCTACATCTTGGCTGTACTTCACCGACCGCTAGGCAAAATTATCGAACTTGTACAGGGTATCGAAGCCATCGTTACGAAAAACCCGTCCGAGAATCCTGCCAAGCGCCATGGCTACTCTAAGTCGTCTTTCCGCAAGACTGTTGCGGCGTTCGATTCCAAGGAAGTTCGCAAGGGCGTCGACACGCTGCGTAAGCGGGTTGAGAAACATTTCGGTGATGCCGAGGGGTCCAACCAAAAGCTCTTGGACAAAGTCTGGTCAGCCATCCAGGCACAGTACTCGCTACTCTACTCGAACCTGGTGAGGTTAGAGAACAGCTACTACCTAGATACTGGCGATCAGTCTCACATTGAGTTCACCAAGGCAGATATCACTGCTGCCTTCGCTAGGAGGTAGTGATGTAAACATGGATGCAACATAGTAATCTGTTCATTTTTCTACTCGAGTACAACTCTGTAATCAACCGATAAAATAATCATCTTCAACTATGCTCATTCAAAATGCGCTATATAGTAGAACCAATATAAATAAGTATACGCTCGATCCGCCTAGTCCAAAAACTTTACACTCTGGGTAGATCTTCCAACGATATGCGGCCGTCAGAAATCCACGCTGGGTCAATGAGCTTATCTCGCGATTCATGTAAAAACCTGTAGCTTGTCTTGATTGTGCCGTCAGAGACTCCAGTTTGGTCTGCAATAACAGATCCGCTAACACCCTCCTTGAACAAGCCCGCAGCCATGTAGATGGCTGCCGCAGCAATTGAAATGGGCGAACGGCCTGCCAGCGTTCCCTCATCTTTGGCTCTACGGGCAATGTACTCCGCGGCTTTGGCAACGGTTGTCGATAGACCCAGGCGCGAGCAGAAGCGCACCACGAGGTCTTCAGCACGAGTCTGAGTGGTCTGGTACTCTTCGTTGGTTGTGTGCGACAGTTTGATTCCAGCAGACTGCAGCAGCTTCTCCATGACCTTGAACGTTCTGCCGATATCCTTCTTAGGCACACTAGTCAGGGCCCAGATCTCCTTGAATGTGCGGCCGACACCAGCATGACGGCATGCAATGAAGATAGCCGCTGCCATGATGCTCTCCTGGCTCTTTCCCTTGAGCTTCTGGTCTTCATACACAAGTTTGTAAGCCTCCTTCGCAGCATCAGCTACAATCTTAGGTAGCTGAGACGCATCGCACATCTGTGAGATCTTACCAAATGCACTCTGTAGCGCTGAGTCCTTCTTGTCATGAGCACTCTTGCTCTGGAGGCGATTCAAATCGCGGCCAAGGAATGTTCCTGGTGCACCCATCGAGATCATAGTATCCAGCTGATTTCCATCCAGTAAAGGATTGCCCGCATCTCCGACTCGCGACGGATCGTCGTTGCCCTGGTCATCGTTAGAGAACGTTCGCCATTCCGACCTCGTATCAACGATCCGGTCACCCAATACAAGGCCGCAGTTGCCACAAACCATGTCTCCCTCGCTGAATCGCTCCACGATGTCTGGGGGTACGATACGGCATTCCGGGCAGATCAGCTGCACGTTGAGGTTCACATGGTACGCGTCATCTTCGTCTTTACTGGGCGCCATGCTGTCTGAAGGACTGGCCTAGGCTTTTAAGGTCCAACAAGCCTAAAAATGTCTAGACAAGTTGTTCAATTATAAATCTGACTCTACTGGTGAATAAGTACTTAGTTGCTCGAGAGCTCTAGGTAGGGTAACTTCTAGCACTTTGCTGACCGATGCCCTAAGACTTATTTGTGCCACTTAAAGCTGTGCCGCTCAATGACAAATCACTGCTGCCGATGACCGCTTAAGGTCTAGCTCTATATTAATGTCCGTATGCGTCTATAAGTTCTGATTAGTCTATTCTTACATGGCAAACACCATAGTTATTGATCTCCTCACGTGACATACCATAGGCAAGTTGAGATAGGCGTCTAAGCAGTCTATAGGTAATCCATGAATTTCATACATGTGTTCTTATAGGCTTATTGGTAGAATGAACTGTGTATACCACCTTCACGCTATCCTCTCGGCGTCTAGGCCCGGCATCAAGTCTCGTTAGGTCGTAGGTGAAACGGCTTATCAATAAGCCGTGCCAGCGATAAAATGCACCCTGCCCTGAAATAAATTTCCAGGCTGCAGAACTAAAATCTTTCCTCAATAAAGCATACAATGAGAGTCAAGAGTGAGTAGAACACTTTCACACTGAGTTTCCGTGGCGCATACTAATAAAGAACCCCAAAGCAAGCGGAAAAGCACCCGGCTACAACAGGGAATCAAGAAAAAGGTGGCTGCTCATCATCGTAAACAGAATAAGCTTTCCAAGAAGGATGTGACCTGGAAGTCCAAGTCCAAGAAGGATCCGGGCATTCCCAACTCATTCCCCTACAAAGCTCAGATTCTTGAGAAGATCGAAGAGAACCGCATCAAAGAAGCTGAGGAGAAGGAGCGACGCCGCGAGGCCCAACGTGCTTCTGCTCGTGCTGCCGGTGAGCCTGAGCCCATTTTTGCGGATGCCGACGAAGAGATGAACGAGGGTTCGTCCAACGGAGACAGACTAGCTGCTCTAGTGGCCTCTGCCGAGGCTGCTGCTAAGATTTACAATGGTGAGGTGTCTGACGACGATGAAGACATGGAGCTAGACGACAGCGAGGACGACGAAGAAGAGGTCGAAGAGGCCTTTGGTGAAGACATAGTAGAGTCCCACGAGGGTTCTCGCAAGGCATTCGACAAGATATTCAAACAGGTTGTCGACTCCTCTGACGTTATATTGTACGTTCTCGACGCTCGTAACCCCGAAGGCACTCGCTCCCGCCAGGTCGAGCACACCGTGCTTGCAAACCCGTCCAAGCGTCTTCTCTTTGTGCTCAACAAGATTGATCTTGTTCCTAGCGAAGTTCTCAAGAAGTGGGTCAAGCATCTTGAGCTTTTCTTCCCTGTCATTCCTCTTGCTGCATCCTCGCCTGCTCCTAATGCCACGAGTTTCGAGCACAAGGGCATGACCCAGGTCACAACTGCCACAGCGCTCCTCCAGGCACTCAAGAAGTACGCCAGCACATCTCAGCTTAAGCGTTCCGTGACTGTTGGTGTTATTGGATACCCCAACGTCGGAAAGTCTTCGGTTATCAACTCGTTGACTTCCCGTCACGGCGCTAACAAGAAGGCTTGCCCCGTAGGTGCCCAAGCAGGTGTTACAACCAACATCCGCAAGGTCAAGGTCGACAACAAGCTGAGCATTCTTGACTCCCCGGGAATTGTCTTCCCGTCGACTGAGAACTCCAAAAAGAAGGTCCTGAGCCCTGTCGAAGAAAAGGCGCGACTTATTCTTCTCAATGCTGTGCCCCCTAAGCAGATTGATGACGCCCGTCCTGCTGTATCACTGCTTCTTAAGCGTCTGCAAAAGAACACTGAGCAGCTGGAGCGCCTCAAGGTCTACTACGATCTGCCGCCTCTTGTGTCGACTCCCCATGACGCTTTTGTCACGGCCTTTTTGGTCGAAGTTGCCCGTAAGCGTGGCCGTCTCGGCCGAGGAGGAATCCCTGATATGGCCAGTGCCGCGATGACAGTTATCACTGACTGGCGTGATGGCCGTGTTGCTGGCTGGGCCCTTCCCCCGGTGCTCAAGGCCAACTCCTCCTCGGAGTCATCGTCCAAGACTGCCGCCGCTCCGGTCGAGGAGAAGACCATGATTGTTGCCGAGTGGGCCCAGGAGTTCAGTCTCGATGGCCTGTGGGATGGTGCATTTGATGAAGAGTAGTTCTCCTGTAATCATTATCTATAGATATATCTCATACGTTGACCCCTGTTTATTTGGCTCATGTGCTCCTATCTCCGCGACTGCATAGGAGCGGCTGTAAATTTTTATATATCAGGCGCGAGACTACCACTTGCTCAGTAACATGGGGTTTATCTCTTCGAATAAACCCCGATTAAAACGAACGAGGAAGTCGCTGCCGAGTCCGTTATCGGAAGTTGTTCATACTAAACGTGTCAAAGTTGTGGAACCGCCAAGGCCCCGATCGCTGATAGATCTGCCGGTGGAGATCCTTCATCACATCTTCATCTATAATGGCGAACCGTCGTTGCCAGAGTGCTCCAAGGTCTTCTATCATATCTTCGGTGGCACTGCATTTTTATACAGGGAAGTCCTAAGGCATCAAATCGCTATTGTGTCAAAGCAGCCCGCTCTTCCTGTCAGCATTTGTAGCAGGAGGTTTGTCACTGCCAAGCTTCTCAAGGCATTCGACATTCAGTACTTTTTCGACGGCGATGTTCCGAAAACACCGTCCAAAGTATTTCTACCGCACGCACTTGAAACTGGCGACTTAAGCGGTGATCGCTTCAACGTATTGCTCTATCTGCTAGAGCATAACTGTGTACCGGTTTCGCCCAGCACACTGATGTTGGCCGTGGTCAAGCTCGCTGATCCCGCAAAAGTCAAAGCACTCGTGAATGTTGGGGTGTCTTTTGACTACCAGTCTGTTGTGGCTGCTTCCGAGAGCGGCGTTCCAGAGGTTCTCGCGACACTCCTTGACCAAGAAGAAGTGGATTTCGACGACCCTGAGCTCTGGAAGCATATCCATCAGACAAACAACGCGTCTCTATTCGATGAGCTCATGGAGCGTGGTGCTATGCCCTCGCTGATCTCAGGCTCGGCCTGAATGAAGTTGCTTCATCAGACAGCTTCATACATTATTTATTTATGCATTTCTCTACTGACCTGTACTAACGTCCGGCACGACATGTCTATGACTGTCCAGTTCAATTCACTAATACAAAGATCAAGTCATTATGAGCCAAACACTGCTCGAACTGTGAACACTAAGATATCTACGCGTCTGCATCAAAGTCGGCAGACGTCCATCACATTCCCGGTTCAGCCATGGTCACAGCGCCGCCCATGTTGTACTCTGAGAACCAGTGGTGTTGAAGAGCCTGGCGAGCGGTGATACGGTTCTCCGGTTTCATCTGCAGCAGCAGCAACAGCAGATCAAGCGCCAATGGGTCAATGTGCGGGATAATAGTTCGCAAGTCCTGAGTGGGGTAGATCTGGAAGGTAGTACGGTAGTTGGGAAGAGTCGAGACGCCGGGCCACGTTGCCTCGGTGGGCGTACCCATCAGTTTAAAGATCTTCTGTAGCTGGTCGTCATTCGACGTACCGGGAAACAAAGGACGACCAGTGAACATCTCGGCAAGGATACATCCGGCCGACCAGATGTCGATGGAGGTCGAATAAGTGCGGGAGCCAAGCAACACATCAGGGGCTCGGTACCATAGGGTCACAACCTCGTTGGAGAACGTGTTGACCGGAATACCAAAGGCACGCGCAAGACCAAAATCTGCCAGCTTCAGCTGACCCTTGCTGTTGATGAGCAGGTTCTGCGGTTTGAGGTCTCGGTGCAGCACGCGATTATCATGGCAGAACATAATACCCTTGAGTAGCTGGAACATGAACGCCTTGACCTGTTTCGGCTCCAGCGCTCCTTTGTTTCCATGATGGTCCATGAACTTCTTGAGATCTTTGTCCATGTACTCAAACACCAGGTTGAGCTTGTTCTCCGTGTGGATGACATCATACAGGGTCACGACGTTCTCATGTTTGAGCTCTTTCATCAACGAGATCTCTCGAATAGCCGTTGACGGTGTGCCCTCCTCACTGTCCAGGTTGATCTCTTTTAAAGCCACCAATTGCCCGGTAGCACGGTTCCGGCCCTTGTACACTGTTGCATAGGTTCCTTCACCCAGCTTCTCCAGTCTGTATTAGCATCATCCAACGAGCAGGGAAATGGGGTCACTGACTGTTGGAATCTATGTTAGTACGTCTCAGTATTTACCTGTTGATGCTACTCACTGAGAGGACGAGGTCATGGCGTCCCGTTAAGCCTGAGGGTCGACAGCTCTTCAATGTTTGGAGCTTGTCACGGCAGGCATAGGCATAACCACGTCGGGCTAGGGTTGTGAGTTGCTGCCGATGGCCTATAGTGGAGTGTTCAAGTAATTAAGGTCGTCCCCAGAGTGAGCGACCGAATACAATCACAAATAGGCAAACTGGCAAGGTAGAAACTAGTATCAAGATATTACTGATCAAAATGCGAGATCCCTGACAGCCGTAGTCATGGTTGTTGGGCATCGAAGCCAAGCTGTCGCATGCTATTTGTAGGTTAGGGTCTTTCGGCGTGCAAAGCGAGCAATCAGCGAGCTGGCTAGAATAATATGCCCCTGAAGTTCCCCTGAAAGTTTAGTCGTCTGCATCATGGTCACTTTTGATCCGGAGGATATCCGGCCCCAACAGAGTCCGTTGGGGCCATCCTGGATCCCTATTTACAGCATAAATGCTGACTTTGGTCTTGACCACTTTGAGATGGCCATGCTCAATATCATCCAGCATCCAAACGTCAATTCGACAGTAATCATGAGAGCCGACATTCTCCGGGACGAGGACGAGGCCGGAGTCAACACAGTGGCACAGTCTGACATACCAGAGTTGGATCTGTCGGCAATGCCACTCATGCGGGATCTACAGGACATGGACTCTCGAAACCCCCCGATATCTTCGTCCTATTCCCGGCACCGAGCGATCATTCGTCGCATTATTCCTCGGAATCCTCTTCGCGACTATGTCATCAACCAGTCGTGCCTTATTTACAAAGGCGAAGGCTCCATGCTGGTGGTCTATGTTCCGCATCTCAAGGATTCTGACGAGTGTCCTTATTATCTGCCCCCAGCAAAGGCTGTAGCACTTCTCTGTGAAGCCGGCAAGCTCTCAGTTCACTACTTGCTTTTCGACTCTGACGAAACGCATCCTTCGCGGGAAGAGTTCGTTAATGGATCGGCCGACGGTCGCCTAATCCGGATTGCTCTACACTTGCTACAAACCTCACACAAGCACTCGAATGGGGTCATGAATGGCTACAAGAAGCGTGTTAACCATGACGTGGTTGTGGACAAAGTGGCCTTTCAAGACCGTTACATTGAGCTGAAGCAGAAGCATGCCAAGCAGATAGTGTCTGATTGGGTTGAACAGACTGACCCTAAGAAGCATGTCTTTGAAGACTTGGCTATTGCAGCGTTCCTCATTGAACTTTGGAACCAAATGTACAAATCCAAAGAGGACTTCTACTTCTGTGACCTTGGTTGTGGAAACGGCCTTCTGGTTCACATTTTGACCCTTGAGGGCTATCAGGGCAAAGGAATTGATGCTCGCGCACGCAAGTCCTGGAAGACGTATCCTGAGCATGTTGTTTCGGAACTCCACCAGCAAGTCATAGTACCTGCCCCTTTACTCACCTCCGCAGAATCATCGGAACCCGACGTGTCGAAGACATTCAAGTTCCCCAACCAACAGACGGTTTCCTGTGCTGATGTTCTGGCAGACCCCTCCATCAACACCGTGGATCTGCCTAAAAACGCATTTATCATTGGTAATCATTCAGACGAGTTGACGGTATGGATTCCTCTCCTTGGGTATCCTTTTGTGGTTATTCCGTGCTGTTCTCACGCTCTGTCCGGTGCCAGGTACCGCTTCCCTCCTAAGAGCCCTGAAAATAAGTCCACCTACGCGTCACTCGTCGATCACGTTGTGGATGTAGCGACACAAGTTGGCTGGAAGGTAGAAAAGGAAATTCTTCGTATCCCAAGCACTCGCAATGCTGCCATCATAGGCCGTGAGAGGATACCAAATCCACAGAAGTCCGTTCACGAGATTATTCAAGAGGACGGAGGCGCTGAAGGCTGGATCGAGAGGACCATGAACCTCCAAGGAAAGTCCCCGAGAGATCATTGAGATCGCCGAATCTGCCACAACTAGGTTTCACATAGCATAAGTACCATCGGTTACGAAAAGTGAGACAATGCATTAATATTCTTATACTACAATCACTTTCTGTGAGCCTTCTGCTTTCGCTTACGGCTAATGATGTGTGACATGTTCTTCTCCGGTTCCGGTGCCTTCTCAGGAACTGGCTCAGGCTCAACTACGGCCTCGGCGATTTTCTGGCGCTTCTCCTGCTGCGCAACATCTTTGTAGTGCTGGTCACGGCGACGCTTCACGACTTGGGCATTCTCCACGGCAAACTCCACGACAAGGCGACGCTTGGTATCCGACACATCTACTTTTTCGCGCTTGTCCTCGTCAATGCCTTCATAAACCTCTTCCTTGGTGACTAAGTGGGCGTTAAGCCATCGCAGACCCATAAGTGCAGCTTTGTGGTTTCTGTACTCGACGAAGCCGTAACTCCTGCTGCGACCAGCGTTCGATTCTTTGTTCTCCATGATAACCTTCGACTGGTGCACAACACCATGCTTTGATTTTATGCCCACCTGGTCCTGGAACTTGACTGATCGAATCACCTCTTCCTTCGTCAGTGGCTGGCGCTTTCCCTCCTTGACCTCCGTTGCAAACTCAACGACAGCCTTACGGGCGAGGGCCTTCAGAGCCTTGTCATTCATGGCACGTGGCAGGTTACGAACTGCAAGACGGGTCAAACTCAGATGAAGAGATGGGTTCTTTGAAAGCTGTTCCTTACGCAAGTCAAACGAATTTTGTCGAATCTCCATGTCTTTCGTCGATACCTTCTCAGCCAGCTTAGAACCCGGAACGATTCGGCCTTCGTTCATCAGGAACATGTTACGTCTGTCCTTGCCGGACATATCTCTGCCTAGTACCTTCTGACGCTCGCGGGCACTGGCACTGGCAAGCTTATCTGCCGTTTCACGCTCCACACTGCGACTGACCGACAAAATACGGCCCTCAAAGACGTAACGGGGGTCGACATCGTCGGCAATCAGAACGGAAGAGTTAACACCGGAAGGAGCGGACTTGACACACTCGTTCAAGTGGTCCTCATTGTAAAACGCTACGAAGGCAGTTCCTTTTGGTTGGTTGAGAACCTTATCCATAACGGGCAAGGCATATCTCACGGGGCCAAACTTCGAGAAGTGTTCGGCCAATGTCTCCTTTGTGGCATCGTAGGGAATGTTTCGAACAAATATAGTGGCAGAGTTAGGAGCCGGTCGCTGCTTATATGCTGGTGCGGCCACCTCTTCCTCATCCTCGTCATCCTCCTCGTCATCGTCCTCCATGTCTACGTCCTCATCTTCTTCGCCATCTTTGGCATCGTTGTCATCATCCACTTCACTCTCCTCGTCCTCATCTTCCTCACTCTCCTCATCGCTTTCAACGTCGCCCTTCTCTTTTCCTCCATCCAGCCACTTCTCCTTCTGCACGGCAAAATCAACCGTCACGGCTCTGTTGTCGATCTTGAGATCCTTTGATTCTTCAACTGCCTTGACAGCAGAGATTTTGCGGCGCATTGTCACGAAGCCAAAGCCGGACATCTTACCACCAGGCTGGCGAGGGATGAAGGCATCGTCAACCTTGCCAAACTTCGAGAAGATTTTAACAAGGACGCTCTTGTCACGTACAGACCATGGTAGATTTCGCACAATTAGTCGGGGTCGACGTCGCTCAACTTTGGTGTCTTCCTTGGGCTCCTCCTTCTCCTCTCCACGTCGAGTACGTGGCTTTGCAAACTCGATAGACAGGGCTTTTCCTAGAAACTTGCGCTTCTTGGTCTGCTCGAGAGCATTCTGTGCATCATCGGCTTCAGCAAAGCTGACGAAACCGAATCCCTTCGACATGCCCGTCGCAGTGTCGGTGACAACCACAGCATGCTTGACAGGTGCGATTTCAGCAAAGAAGTCGGTCAGCTGCTCCGAAGTCGCTTCGTAGGGGATCGCCCTCACGAACAGGTCGGTTTTGGCTTTAGTTGACGAAGGGTCTGCCATGATTTATGTGAACTGTAGAGAGAAACGAAGATCAAATCTGCTGCAGCGAACAAGAAATAAATTTTAACGGTACTTTTTCTGGCATAGCTGTAGGGATAGGGTAGGCTCTGTACGCATGTAAACATCCCCTGAATCCGCGACCTCACCACGAACGCGAATTCGGCCGCGATTCAGGACAGCTATTCGACACCGGTATGAGTCTTCCTAGTTGAACTTGAAACCCGCGATGTCTTCTTTGGCGCTACCGCATACTCACATACATCCGTTGATGTCGGACAAAGCGTTGCAACTGCTCAAACGCTTCACCAAAGATCAGATATTTGAGTTTGTCTACAAGTGGCTTGAATCTCCCTATACAAGGCCCCCTCTCACAGTTGAAAGGGAATACGGTCCCGATGAAGAAGAAGATGACGAGGAAGCAAAAGCTGTGTATATGGTACAGCTCGTCAAGGAGGAACTGAAGTCGGAGGAGCTCCAGAGCATGACGAAGCTAGGACTGCTGCAAAAGATACGATACGACTACTGGTTTGATGGTTTCAATCTGCTCCAGGCAGCGCAAATTGAGATGAAACGTGAGTTACTCAACGAGTTGTACAGTATTGGTAGATTAACGCAGACGTCATTGAATCAAAAGAGCGGCACACCTGGACGTTCTCAACAATATGCCACAAGGACGAAGAGTTCGTCCCGAACATTGATCCCGACTCATTCCTGCAAACACTGCAAAAGGCGCTTTATCCCCTGATTCTTGGCGTAAGTGTTCTATTTTTCTGTGGTTTTGCGCTAACGCCAGCACATGTACGTGGCCGACCGTGAAGACTTGGATATGGCCGTCGTGAGGATCCAGTTATTCGAGCCAAAAGCACCATCAGATCTCATCGAACCAGGAACCACAGGCAGCAACACTGCTCTAAAAGCTATATATGTGGCATTCCCTTACTCGACTCCCTATGTGGTCCATACTGCTGGCGGTGCCAACGTTAGCTCTGTGTTGTATTCCCTATCCTTGACACTCTCCAAACCAGGACGACCCATAACGCTCAAGCAGACGGACGACCTTCCAGTAAAAAGCATTGCCGCATTCTCAATATTGAAAGGAGCTTCGCGACATGCGTCGGCGCTAGGACCATGGACGATCTATGCCGACGGCATCGTGGATAAGTCACCGCTCAACCCTTTCGTAGGGCAGTCACCACACCGACTCAAACGAAAGCAGAGCACGCTCGCTGACGAACCTGGAGAATCAGATATGAGTCGACAGAAACGCATCAAGACTAATCTGCTATTCACGGGTCTACCTGATAACCCTCCGGAGCGGTACCGCACCAGAGCCCAGCTGCCTATGGCCGAGATCGTTCTCAAGGAGCCATGGCGAACTGGAAAGGGCTCCTCCTTTACGCCCCGCGTGATTATGCGTTTGGAGGGTGACGATGTATTTGCTGGCGTCTACCAGCTGGCAAGGAGTGGCGTCGTTGATATTGACCGCATGCCAAGTTGGTTATCCGGTGATACCAGTGCGACGACCCTAAAGATTTCAGGGGGACGGGCCATATAAACTAATACAACGTAAATTGCATTGCCTTATTATCTAGATACCTGGTTGGAGGTCATCGCCCTCCCAGACTGGTTAATGATGCTTCGATCTCCGCAGCTACTGCTGGCGTTGCGAGCTCCTTTAGTCTCTGAAGAGCAGACACGTCCTTTGCTTTCGTCGCTTCAATGGTGGCACCTTGGATGTCATCGACCTGAATATACATGTCAATGCGTTGCTGGGGTGTCACCGTCGTACACATGGGAATGTACTCAGCAGCGCTACGCGCGCTACCGGCCTTGAGGCATTCTGAGAAAAAGGGCTCATAGCCAATGGGAGATTTTTTGGACGCTGCAAATTGCTGGAGCCCGGCCCAGTCACGTCGGGTGACGAACACCTGTAAGCGGATCCACCAGAACCGCTTGTCTGGCACTCTGAACTCGTCTTTGAGTTTCGCCGCTCGAGAAGCCTGTGCAATGCGACACAGCGTTGCAATCGACTCGGTCACGCTGAGACCCACAAAAGGTTGGTCATACTTGGTTTCCAACTGCTGTTGAATGCCAAGCAACTTCGCTTGTTCTTCAATCGCGCGAACTTCGAACGTACGGTCCTTCATGTCCTGATAAAATGCCTTGGACTCGGCTAAGCCCTCGACGTAGTCGTTGAAGTTGAATTGAGTTGTAGTCGATTTTTTCATGGGGTTGACGGCGTTTTCGACATAAGTCTTCTGTGCATTATCAAGTCGTCGGTCGTCTTGGTAGTAGAAGCTTGATAACAGTTGAGAATCGCCGGTGATGTGACACCATTCCTGAAAGCACGCGCACACCAGAGGTTTATCGTTTATGAGTCGGAAAAAAGATGCGAGGGGTAGCTTGCGACGTAGAACAAGCATGACAAAAAAAACAAGGGATGGATCTCCACTTTTAACAGCCTCTGAGAGTGCCAGCTCATCCTGCTGCATTGTGAGTAATAACGAGACCTGTTTGTCAGGTTGTGGCTCCTTTTCGATTAGCACAATGGCGAGATCCTTTCGGCCCTCTTCAAATGCAGTGCGAGCAATTCGTTCGTATGCAATGCCCTGCTTGTCGTTGAGACGAGAGAGTAGGTCTTTACACAGTGTGTGGTCGTCGAGCTCAGGAGACGCTCGGATCTTTGCACAAGCCCAGTGGACGTATATCTTTTCCGTAGGTAGATGCAGGAACTCTGCGCATTTGAACGCCAAAAGGTGCATGCGACGCATCAGTAGGCGCTCCAACAACCGAACAGGGCCGAGGTATAGTAGCTGAGTATAGCTCATAAGAAGCCCGACGTCAAATTGGCGCACATTGTTGAGAACACGAAGGTACTCACCGGCCAAAACATACCTATCCGAGTTGTATGCGTTTTCAATTGCCGCCTTGCCAAAGGCAGCTGCTCGCAGCAACTTCTTTTGCCATGAGGGCTCAAACTCGAGGCTCGCAGCTTCTATACAGCTGTCTACAGCTTCGGCCAGTCGATTGCTGATGATGAGAAGGTTCTCATCCGCCTTTGGGCTCTGGCGATCGAGCTGGTCTATGCAGTCTCGCAGAATGGCCGCTGGCGACGTCGACCCCAACTTGAATACATCAACAATCTGCTCGGGTACCTTTGTGAAAAAGTCGTGCGATTCTGACGTGAGGGTGCGTAATCCGTCGATCTCGGTGAAGACGTGAACAGGAGATGAGTTGAAGTAGAGCGACAGGGATCCACCATAGGGGCCAACGAGCGTGATCTCGTCGTCCCAAACCAGTGCTACTGCATCGCTACCACACCATGCCATCTGACGAGGCGTGCCTGCTATATCGCTCTTGTACTCGCAGAGCTTGGTCTGGAAGTCGGCGGAGACGACGGACACAAGACCCTGCGGTGTCAAGTAGGCAACGAACTCAGCTGATGGGGATACTGCTAGCTTCGATGCAGAAGTGTCCTCGAGTGAGCGAGGCGGAGCTTCAAGTCCTATGCTTATAATGGCTGAATCCGTCGAAACGAGGACAGAGATTGATCTGCCAGTGGGGATATCTGGCGGTACGACAGTCCAGGACTTAACAGAGGGAGTCTCGCCTTCAGCAGCTGGCAGTCCTCCCAATGGCACGACTTGGATCTGCAAGGCGTCCGTGGGAAGTACCGACGAGTCTGACCACAAGTGGTCGATGCTGTCGCCTGGCGTGTTGGGCCCAATGTGCACGAGGACGAACTGCTGAGAGCTGAATCTTGCGACAAAACCTGAGCCAAAGAATCGACAGTCAACAATATGATCCGTTTCGGCTATTCTTCCAAGAGTCGTCTGCTGGAAGCTGCCCTCAAAGTCCGTGTACACACGGGTGGCTCCCGAGCTGGCGACAACCACTAGTTGCTCGTGCTCCGTCCAGCCCACAGCACAGATGGGACCCACATCCCACGGTATGGACTTCAAGAGCCGGCCCGAACCACTGTATATAAGAACTGAAGTGCCACGAGACGACAGTTGGGGGGTCAATTCGTGGATCTGTGTCGGGTCGAGCACCAACGCCAGCGCGCCGCCAAAAGGAGCAGAGGCCACAATGTACTGCTCAAGCTTGATATCCCATTGCATTGGATACCCCTCAAAGTTTCGGTAGAACTTGTCTTGTAGTCGCTCCCATGATAGAGTCGGATTCGACGTCATCTTATCGGGAGAGACTTAGTAACTTGACGGTGTAGTTTGTGGTGAAGCTAAGTATGGGGTGTGCGGCTGTGTGTTCTTAGCCCTGGTATCGTCGCGTAGACCCGTCTCAGAATCTGGCTACAACTTCTAGCTACAACTTCTAGCAACAATTAACTGTGTCCCAATAGTTCATCCAGGGGGGTACTACTCATATCTTCCAAAAAACATCGATACA
Source organism: Sugiyamaella valdiviana (assembly GCA_030570555.1). NCBI lineage: Eukaryota > Fungi > Ascomycota > Dipodascomycetes > Dipodascales > Trichomonascaceae > Sugiyamaella > Sugiyamaella valdiviana. The sequence goes on from JAJLWF010000001.1 coordinate 1,591,607, forward strand.
CTACAAACATAACAAAACAAACTCAACATGCAAGCACTTTTGATGCACCCCATAGTTAGTACTGCGATGGGTGTCGCGGCTGGGGCTGCGCCGCAGAACCAAACATAGAGGGCGGCGGTCCGCGCTGAGCGTAGGGGTCCTGCTCAGGACGCGCAGGAGGTCTGCTTCCAGGCTGTCCCGGCGCCTGTCGGGGACCAGACTGGGCATATGCTTGAGGGGGGTATGGACCCTGGCCAGAAGCAGGGGCATAGCGGGCAGCCTGTCCTCCCTGGGGAGGCTGCGAGTAGGCCTGGGCCTGGGCCTGAGGACCAGAGTAGTTCTGGAAGCCCTGGGCAGGATATTGGCCCTGAGCACTATGGGCCGGTCGGCCTCGCTGCTGCTGTTGCTGTGCCTGCTGCTGGGGGGGTCTCTGCTGGTATACAACGGGAGGTGCTCGGCGCACATCTGTGTGTTGAACAGGCTGTGCCTGCTGAGGACCAGGGGAATAAGAGCGCGCGGGGACGCTGTGAGGAGGAGCCTGGGGAGGCTGCATGCCCTGGGCAACCTTGGGAGAACGCGAACGCGACCCAGGCGAATGGTTGCGGTGGGCAGGCGGGTACTGTGGTGAAGGAAGAGGGCTCTGGACAACGGGCGAGCGGGTACGGTGTGGCACCAGCTGCTCGAAGCTGCCATTGGTCGGCGTGAGATTAGCGGTCGGGTCAAACATGTCGACGTTTCCACGCGACGAGCCACCAGTACTCTGAGCGGCGAGGTAGCCACCGCTCTCCTGGGAGCCGTGGCTTCGCACCGGTGCTAGAGGGGCAATGGGGGCCGGTGGGCGGATCTCAGAGGAGACGGGTCGACGAGTAATCTTTTGACGAGATGGCGAAGCTGGGCTTCGCGGCTGCTGCTGCTGCTCAAAGCCACTGATAGCAGGGTTGTTCCGGGCACCAACAGAGTTAATCAAGTCAACAGGCTCACTGGAGCCGAAGATGCTCTCGCGAATTCCAACCCGTGAGTTCGAACGCGCACCAGAGTCTTCATCAGCCGTCACAAACGCCAAAGACTCAGACGACGTCGACGGCTGCCCCGGGAAACGACCAGACTGGTCGGCAAAAAGAGGCGAAAGCGGCTGTGTCTGGGGGCCAACAGCGGACATCAGGTTATTGGGATCCTGGCCTTCGGAAGCTGAACGCTCGTGTCCACGAGCATAGCGAGCACCGGGTGGTACCAGGGGTGAAACCGCCTCACCGTAGACAGCGCCGTGCTGGGGAACCTGCGGAGGCTGCGGGGCAGCACGCTGCTGTTGCTGTCTCTGGCGGTACTCCTGCTGTTGGCGCTCGTACTGCTGCTGTTGTTGTTGCTGCTGTCGCTGCTGCTGTTGCTGCTGCTGCTGTTGCTGACGTTCCATCTCTTGGCGTCGTTCTGCCTGGCGCTCTTCGGCCACGCGCAGATCTGCCAGTCGCTGTCTCTCGCGTTCCTGTGCCATTTCCTGTTGCTCGCGGTCAAACTCAGCAAGCTTTCGCTCCTGCAATTGTCGCTGGTTGACTCCGAGGAGCTCAGGTGGGTTGGGATTCGACACTGCACGGTCCTTGCGGATCGACGAGTTATCGCTGCTCGAGTCGCTCGAGAGCGCTGAGCGCAGATTACCGGCGCCTTTGTAGCCCGTGGCGATCTTGCGTGCCAGTAGCTCTTTTATGTTCTGAGTCCACTGGTGGGCCGACCATTTGTCGCTGCCCGATAAGCTAACAAGCATAGTGACGTCGACGAGGTCGAGGTACTGGCAGCGGGGTAAGCTGGGCATACCAAACAGCAACGAGCGCATGTCTGACTTGTCAGCATTAAGGCGCTTGGGACGGCCATAAAGCTGGAAGGCGTCGAGGACAGGGATCAGGAAACGGATGAGGGTCTCGAATCCCTGCACGGCAGCGTGCTGCTCGGGCATGAGGAAGATGGATGTGTCCTTCTCTCCGCCTTCCATGTCTGCAAACTGCACCTTTCCCTCGATCTTGATGAGGGTGGAGCCGTTGACGAGCACGGAGCGCTCAGGGTAGACAGCGTAGGCAGCGTAGCCGCCAGTGGCCGTGGCCAGCGGCGCCTTCTTGATCTTTTTGGGGTCTTCGTAGAAAGTGAGGGTTCCTGGCGGGGGCATGTGCTTCTTCTTTTTGATATCGACGGGGGTGATGACGGTCCAGCAGCGGCGCCAGGGCATTCCAGCGCCAAAGCGCACGCGAACCCACTCCTCGTGGCGGAACTTTGTCTCCGAAAGAAGGGTGCGGATTCCGTTGAGTTTGGATCCCTTTACTGACAGTAGCGCACCCGTGTATGCTTCTTGGAGGCATGTGTACTCAAATCCGCACAGTCGCATCGCGGCAGTCCACTCATGAAAGTGCTTGGGGGCCGCAAACTGCATGAGGAAGCGGTTCTTCATGGTGGTTGAGAGGACGATGATGTTTGACAGGTCGCCGGATGGCGAGGGCAGCGATGGAATCGACTTGAATGTGGCATCGGTGATGTTGATGTAGGTCGGGGTGGGCTCGCGGCCGTCGCGTGCGCCATCGTTGAGGGAGCTTGCGTCCCAGATGGACATGACGCTGCCCGTGAGCTTTCCATAGACCTCGACCCACTTGCGGTCTGCCACGGGCTTACCGTCGGCGGACAGGTCGTGGAGGAGCATGAAGTAGCCCGAGAAGTACTCGCGGGTCTGTTGCGCGCCAAGTAGCGTCAGCACAGGGATCATTTCCGGCGGGGTGTCCTTGGCCAGTTCGGGCATGACTGGGGACTGGGTGTGCACGGTAAGAGGCGGCGCGCCAGGGGCGGCCACAGCGGCGGACATTTTGCGGTGATCAGTAGGCGCCGGTCCAATATTTGCAAACCGGGCCGTGTCCATAGTCGCAGGAGAAGCAAAAGGAGTGGGATCTGGGCTGGGTGAGGAGGAGTGTGCAGACGAGACCGACAGTCGGCGCAAGCGGCTGGCCAGCCCCAGAGAGGCATGGTGAGAATGTGGTCCGGTAGACGCCGCAGGCGGGGCCAAGTGGTTGTTTGGCATGGCGGGGTGGACGAGGGGTCGCGTGGGGTCGATTGGCAGGTGGAGGCTTCCGGGGTAGCGACAGTCCAAGGTGGTCAAAGTGTTACCAGGGGTGGTTCGGGCCCGCGGTGCAGTAAGGAGCGACGGCCGTTTCTAGGGGGTGCTGGTCGTTTTAGGAAAGTAGTGGGCCGGATTCGGTGGGTGCGGCGGTGACGGGCAGTGGGGCCAACTCCTCTTTAGTTAGGCAGGGCAACGGGGTAGGCCGTAGCAGGCAATCGGCCGGCAGGAGGTGCGACGGTGGGGCCGGATAAAGCAGACAGCACTTTGGCACGAGGCAGATTAAAGGCGGCTTGAAATGGAACTGTTGGCGCGGGGGCTGGCCCAGAAGGTTCACCACACGGCTGCTGGCAGCCAAGCCGCTGCCAAGAGACGGCAATCGCTGCAAGAGATTGCAATGACAACAGAGCGGCAACCAGCAGGAAGCAGCAGCAGAGGCAGGCCAATAGAGCTGCTGTGTACACTTGTGTGTACACTGGTGAGAAGCGAGTAAGAGGAAGGAATAAGGAAGTAGAGTAGAATGAGTGGTGAAAGTATGGTGGGGCAGGATAAGATTAGAGGGATGCGGAGGAAGCGGAGAAACAACAAGAAGAGGAAAAGGAGGAGATGACGAAGAGAAGGCAAGGAGAGGAAGAAAGAATATGAAGAGCAGGGAGGAGCTGAGGAAGAGTAAACCAGAGTAGAGTAGCGTAATGGAGAACTGGAGCTCACAGCAAGCTGTTATCACCAAATATAGCAATCGGCATCGATATCGACGGGCGCTGCGGCCAGCTGAGCTGGTGATACTACCAATACTCCAGACTCTTGACACTCCACCTCGTACCTCATTCATGTGTCAAAGTTCCATTTTACCTGCTGTGTCGCTTTGTATCTGCCAGATCCAGATCAGTTCATTTGCCGGCTCTGTGCCGTGGTTCAAGCCAACTCATGGTGCCAACTCATGGTGCCAACGGGTGCTGCCTGCGGGTTCTGCCAACTTGTGCTACGGAAAAGGACCCAGTGCTACTTACGTCGTCGGCGGAGACTCGTTGTGGTGATGTGAAAGAAAAAGAGTCCGGACTCCCCGGCGGCCAAATAGTCTCGTTGCAGCTGGAAGCACGAGCAACAAAACAAACTCTGAGCCGCAGTCGCTCAGGCAGCAGGCGCAGGCTCGCAGGGTCGGCACGGCAGCGCAGATAACCCGGGAAGCCAGCCAAGTGACAGACGGGGGGTGGAGCAGGTAAACAGCAGCAGACAGAATAAACATTGCAAATTGACATGTTCTTCGTGCCTTGGTAACAACCCGTTGTTGTTCTCGGATGTCAGCAGTAGGCAGCCGCTCGTCCCTGTGCCCTGCGCCGGCGTTGACGGGCAACCCGGCTATTATTAGCTTGTCCCATTCGCTAGCAAGCGTCATGATGCAACCTCACAGCGCCAGTGTGGATCTCGTGGATCTCCAGAGGCGGGGCAGTAGGTACTTGCCCTGACAGCCCTTCCGTCGCTCCTCGCTGTTTCCAGCTCCTTGACTACCCTTTACTTTGCCCGTTGTTTGACCCAGCAGTCCAGGCGACCATTGGCCCAATCCAGTAAACCGCCATTCCCGTTTTGCTGTTTTCAGTATCCCACCATGGCCCAAACGGGCCGGGCCCCACGGCGCTCCCTGTGCCCACCCAGCGTAACTGTGCGTCTGCGCGTGCCCAACCCGGCACCTGCTGCCGGTTATCACCTGCAGATTCCATTCATTACTGATAATGGAACTTGGCTGGCAGTTGAGCGCAGCTGGGGACATCTTTGGCGATGGAGGATCTGCTGTCGCCGGTACCGGGGCAACAGCTGCCAGTCCATCAACACCAACAACGGTTGGCGGGGTCAGGGAAGCAAGCAACCGCCTGTCCCCGCGCCAACCCAAGCCCCTCGTACCTGGTCCCTGCCCTACTGATGTCATATCCACCCACCTTCGTATCACTGCCGTCAGCTCGCAGCAAACCCGCCATTCACCATTGTAGCTCATTGCTGCACCGCCCCTGATGCAGTGGCCCTGACAGCACTGTCCATTGGATGTTATAGCCGCCGAGCTAGTCCGGCTAATCACTATTCCAACTAATCCAACTAATTCAACTAGTTCCCGGCTAATTGCCTACCCGGATAACCCGTCTTCAACGCTCGCTAACTAGCATGTGTACCTATGCATGCACAACAGCACTTCCACTTCCACTACAATATTCACCAGTCAGTAAGTCAGGCAATTGCTGAATGGCTTGACAATTGAATAGCCTGATAATTGGAGAGCCTGAGAATTGAAGGGCCTGAGAATTGAACAGCTTGACTTATTATTCTTGGTGATACTTTTATGGCTTGATGATGACTTATTGATGATGACTTAATTATGATTCATTACTCGTGCTATGGCTAGGGGCTTCCGGGCTCGGGGCTTCCAGCTCGGCTCAATCGTTGTAGTTGCCGCCCTTGGAACCGTCGTGGTTCGTGGATGCTAGCCCAACGGCCTTTTCAATCTCGGCCTGCTGGCTCTTGCCATCGGCGTCGTAGTAAGGTGTCTCTCCGTGCGTCGTCACGCGCACAGCATGGCGGCGGTTCGGGTAGAAACCATAAGTGGCACTGTGCACCGTCACACGGTTGTCCCACAGAGCCAGGTCGTGCTTGCCCCACTTGAAGCGAACACTGAACTCCTGCGCAGTGGCAATGAGACTGAAAACGTACTGCAGAATGGCGTCAGACTCGGCCTTGGGCACACCCACAATCGAGCGGGTGAATCCAGGGTTCACGTACAGCGACTTGTAGCCAGTGACGGGGTGCACACGCACAAGAGGGTGCTCCGTCAGCACAGGCTCACGGCGAACAGGCTTGCCGTTGCGGCGAGCATCGTTGGCCTGCTCGTGGGCAGAGTGCAGAGCACTGTGCTTCTCAACGTACTCCTTGAGGCTCGGCGACAGAGCGTCGTACAGAGCGTAGCCGCTCACCCAAAGGGTGTCACCACCCTCAGTGGGTCCGTCCAGAACCTTGAGTGTGGTGTAGGCAGGAGGCTGCACCTCGTACGACACATCCGAGTGCCACAGGTACGTCTGCGAAAACGCAAATGAAGGGGGACGGTTCTCGTCCGACCACACAACGTGCACCTCGTCAAGACCCTTGTCCCAGTCCTTGGGCAGACCGGTCGTGGCATGACGGTGCAGACGACCCCAGTGTCGGCCGAGGTCAAGCTGCTTGTGAATGTCAAGGTTCTCCTGGTTACGGAAGAACACAACTCCGCGGTAGGCAGTCAGCAGAGCCAGCTCGTCCTTCTGCTGCGCATTGAGCGTGCTGAGGTCAACACCCTCGAGCACAGTACCAATCTTGGGGGTGAGGTGGGTGACCGTCTTCACGGCCTTGAACAGCTCACGGTACTGAGGGTCGGCGCCCAGCGCCTTGTCAGTGTAGGGCTCCTCCTTGAGAGCGTCCCACTTGAGCTCGGGGAATGCGGGGGTCAGACCCTCAAACTCATAGGGCTCGTTCTGGCGGATCTTGAGCTTCTCGAAGCTGAGGTTCGAGATGTCCAGTGCTCCGCGCACAATGGGGCCCTTCTTGACCTGAGGCAGCGGCGCCTCGGCAACAGTCTTCTCAGCCGTTGGTGACATTGCAGTTGGATTGAGTAGTTTTAGTGGATGGCCAGCTAACAATTGTAACTTGTCAGACAAACTATACTGCAGAAAATGGAGATTCCGGCCCCATTATATAGTTGCGCCAAGTTTAAGCCCGTTAGTCAGTCAGTAGCTCATTGCAACTTCGGACCTCATCCCGTCGTCATATGGTAACACATCACGTGCCGGAGCACCATCGTTGATGCGACCCCTTGCGGGTAAGCCGTCGCCGAGTGGGCCGTCGCCACAGACAGCCCCAAGTTGCCACGAATGTACAGCTCCGCCCAGTGCACTGCCGTAAGAGAGGGTGCTGCAACTTTCTCAGCCCGCTACAATCGTGTCGTCCGAACAGTCGAGGCCAAACAACTGCCAAACAGCCTCGTAATCTTCGCTGCATCTGGCGTGCGCACGGCTATCGGAGTTACACAACCGGCGTTTACCATGTGTACGGCTGGGCGGTTCTCGGAGTTACAGCCAGCAGCTGCGGGGCCCCCACGAATGGCGTAATCGCAACGCTGCGTGGCGCTGCATGTGGCGTGTCGGGCTGCGCTTACCAAGCACGATAAAGTGCAGGAACCTACCGGACATTGAGCACGTCAGCGAGCGGATGGGCAGCGCTGATTCGTCGTTTACGGCCCACCGCCCAGAACCAGTCCCTGAGTTCGGAGGCCGAAACCGGCAGGCAGAAGTGCAGTGTTCAGTTTTGACGACCAGACCTCACCAGATCTTGGCGGGTCAGGTGGAATATGGAAATTCTCGGCAAAGCCAGGCCAAACCAGGCCAAGCCAAGGTGTGGCATTCTTGTGATGCGACACGTATTGTATACTCCGTAATAGTCATGGTGACTACGGCACGAGTCAATTTGGCTGGTGGATTGGCCGAGCTATTAATGTTCGACGCTGCTACCCGTAATCGTGAAGATTTCACCCAACCAGAATCCCGCGGGATTCACCGCCCCAGTACGAGCTCCACTCTCACAAGCACCTTAAAACTCACTCCATAGCTACCTGTGTCCCACCAACGGCCCAATAGAGTAACTGTTAGACTCAAAGAAGCACTGACATCTGCACAGATAAGATTGACAGGCCCTAGCCCCGACAGCCGTTCGTGACCCCGCGCATGTTGATTGTTAGCATTGTACTCTCTCTACTCTCTTTAACCCCGCTATCGCCATGGCTGACGAGGCTGGCGACAGTTCTACTGCCGATGCGCCCGTCAATGCGACTGTAGCGCCTCCCCAGGACACCCCTGCGCAGGAACCCGCTTCCTCGGACGAGCCAGCGCCTCAGCTAAGCACCTCGGGCTTCAAGCGCTTTGTAGGCTCGACCTTTGGCTTCAATCGACTGCCGTTCAGCCTGTTGTTCGTGGCCGTCTATGTCTCGTTCTTTCTCATCATCGGCAACATCCAGGCTACAACGCAACCCGACGTGCCCCAAGTATACCCGACACAGTACCTGCTCGATGCGTGGCAGGATCTCCAAGCCATCTCCAAGGGCTATCACTCGTACGGCACCCACGCCAACGACGATGTGCACGACTACATCCTGGCCCGTGTCAAGCAGGCTGTCGGCAACCGGTCTGATATTATTGTGGATGCCGATGTTCAGAGAGTCATGTTTGTCAAGGGCGACGTCTTCGACAAGTCTGCTCCAAACGGCAAACTGACCTACTATGAGAGCAACAACATCCTTGTGCGTATCCCAGGCCTCGATCCCAGCCTCGATGCCATTATGTTCAGTGCCCACTTTGACTCGGTCCCGACTGGTCACGGCACGACTGACGACGGCGGTGGTATTGCCAGTATGCTCACTGCTGTGCGTCACTTTGCCGGCTACTACAACCACTCTACCGAGTCACTTGCTACTACGAAGCGCCCTATAATCTTCAACTTCAACAACAACGAGGAGTTCGGTCTGCTTGGTGCCGAGGCGTTTGTGCGTCATCCCTGGAGCAAGGAGGTGGGCGCGTTTGTCAATCTCGAGGGTGCAGGTGCTGGCGGCCGCCCAATCCTGTTCCGCGCAACGGACTACGGCGTTGCAAAGCACTACGGTGCTGCCAGTGCCCCCCATGCAAGCTCTCTTTTCCAGGAAAGCTTTGATCACGGCTATGTACACAGTGAGACGGACTACAGTGTTTACAAACGGAATGGTCTGCGAGGCCTGGACATTTCGTTTTACAAGCCACGGGCCCTGTACCACACCACTAGGGACAATATCAAGCACATGAGCCATGAGTCGCTGGCTCACATGCTGACAAACGCCATTGATGTGTCGACATCGCTGGCACAGCAGTCGGAGCCGTTTGGCGACGATGGCACTGATAAGGAGCCGGCTGTGTTTTTCGACATTCTCGGCAAGTACTTTGTTGTTCTGCCTCTGGGCCTCGTCTTCGTTCTCAACGTTGTTGGTCTTGTGGCAGGTCCTATCATTGTCATCCTACTGTGGACTGCCGTTGCAAAGAGGCACTCCTATTCTGTGCAGGCGGGATGGTACCGAGGCATTATTTCCATCGTCGCGTCTCTCGCCGTCAGTGTAGCAGCTGCCAACTACTTCAAACAGACGAATGCTGCAGCGCTGGTCTCTCAGATCTACTCGCCTCTGCTGGGACTTTTTGCGCTTTTCACGCTCACCAGTTATACCATTTTGGGACTGGCTGACTACATTTGGCCTGTGCATGACCAGAAGCTTGTCATTTTCATCGAGCTGCTGCTCGTGTGGTGGGCATATCTTGTCTACGCCACTGTTGATGTGGCACGTGGCGGCAGTGGCCAGTATCTTCCTACAATCATCTACTACCTGGAGCTGACTGCCGTTGTCTTGGGCTTTATTGGACATTTGATAATTCCCGACTCGCTGACGCCTAAGAAAGGATCTGACGAGGAAGAGCCGACCGAGACGACGTCACTGCTCTCACATGACGATGACGAGGCACCCTCAAAGCACCAGGCCCACAGTCTCAGCTTTGATTGGAGTCTGCAGTTCATTGCCGTTGTGCCCATTGGTCTCTACGTTGTGTACGCACTGGCCATTTTGGTTTTGGATGCTCTGCACCAGACGCTGGGTGACAGTCTCGAGACGCTCCAGAGCACACTGCTTATTATCGTGGCATTCAGCTTCGCACTCGGCGCACTCGTACTGCCGTTTATCCACCGCCTCCACTTCTTTGTTGCGGTTATTCTGGCGGTCGTTGTAGCGGCGGCCGGATTCAACTTGCTGCAAGATTTCCCGTTTACGCACGAGAACCCCTACAAGGTACGCTTCCGTGAAAGCATCAACCTCAACAGCGAGGTGGTGGTGCCGACAGCGTCCGTGTATGGAGTGGGCCCGTACGTGGAGGAGATTCTTGCGGACCTGCCATCGGTGAGGGAGACGGGCGGGTTGGAATGCAGTCTGAGTAACGCGACCGGAGCAACGACATGCACGTACCCGGCCCTGCCGCCCCATATTCTGCCGTCGCTCGACTACCACGAGTGGCTGACGGTTGAGGTGGTGCGCAACCAGTCGGACGAGGACCACCGCGGGCCGAACAAAGGAGAGGTGTACATTAATGCTACGCAGGTGCGACGCTGCGAGTTGACGTTCAACACTAATAGTTACGACTCGCGCAAGCCTGGGCGCATGTCGCCCGTGCGCAAGGTGGTTGTGTTTCACGACGAGGCGAAACACGGGGCAGTACGCGCGACCGAGTGGGTGAGCACTGATGGCGAGGACGCGTTCAAGTACGGAGACGGCATTGATGATGTCACGGTACACAAGCTCAACTGGAATGCACCGGGCTTTCACATTGGCTTTGAGTGGATTCCGCAGTGGGTTGATGAGAAGGGCTACGACAATGATCTCGGCATCCAGGTGAGCTGCCAGTGGGCCGAGTACGACGAGGAGATCCGAGATGAGGATGGTGAGCTGCACCGCAAGATCCCTGCGCTCGACGAGCTTCTCGAGTATTCGCCCGACTGGGCTTCAGTCGTCAACTGGGGGCCCGGACTAGTGGAGGTTACCAAGCATGTGGTGCTGTAAAGGGGTAGATGGCGCGGCCGATTAGAGTTTTGGCTAGCTGGTACCTGCGTGCCAAAACCAAGTGTATATTAATCAATTAGGTTTTAGAGTCGGTTGTGCTCCGAGCGGTGCAGGCCCGTTTTGTTGAGGCCCCCGCCATCCGAGCCGTAGCGGGCGCCTCGAAACAACAGCTGCGCACTGCACGCCGCCTGGGGGAGATTGATGCATGGACGTATAGGGATGGCTGCTTGATGTTTGTGCTATGCCAGATCTACGGTGGGTCGGTGGGTCCATAGTGCGTGGAGGCAGGTCCCGGCAGGGAGGGGCGGCCCGGGGTGGCCGGAACCCGACGCGGGGTGCCCCTCCAGTGCCGCCCGCGTATAGCAGGATTATCCGCTGAACAGCAGTACAGGCAGGTATAGGAGGGGTGATGGGATAAATTGCCCCAATCAAGGCTTTAGGAGGTTTCATATCATGCAGGGGCTTGCGTGTTTACCCGGCACACGCCCTAGATCGATCGAACAGCTTTTGAATGGGTGCTGCACAGCAGCCGATCGGTGCAGCGGTGCTGCAGCAGATGGTGCTGCGTTTAAGGTGTGAAACGGGGGGTCACAGACGGGGTGATTTTGGCTGTTGCACCTGTGCAGCGCGTCGAAGCGAGTGCCAGACGACCGCACAGGAGCTGTCGTTTAGGCGCAGACCGAAACGTCGCACCCCGGTTGCAAAACACCACTCAAGCTGCACCGCATGACATGCCCTCGAGACGCGCGATCGAGACGCTTGACGACACGAGGGGCCACCTGCAGGCCCACGCAAGTCCTTCCACCCCCCTTGCCGGCGATCTCCCGCAAGTCTGTTTGGGACCGGGCCCTCTGAGCCGGACCTGTGAGCAGCACGCGCGCATTTTCTCCTATTCCTAATGCATGTACCCCCGATAGCAGGCCACAGGTTACAATAATATTGCAAACGGGGCTGCATCAGGCTGAATCGAGGTGTGGATCTGAACCGACGATCAGGGGGCCCCTTTATAAGTGGACGAATCGCCCCGTTGCAAACTTGTCTGCTCTGCCAACGACGATGACTCTGTTCCAGCGCCGGTCCTCACAAACACCGGCTCCACCTGCTTCGTCGGCTGCCTCGACCAAGTCGGGCGACTCGGGCTCGAGTCTGTCGCGCACCTCGACCTCGAGTTCTCAAACGACCCGCTCCTCGACCCGCTCGTCCTTCTCACAGAAACTGCGCCGGCCCCTGTCGATTGTGACCATTAGCGATGCCGACCGCGCTTTCAACAAAGACTTGTACGCCGACTCCAAGACGCAGCTGAGACCTCATCAGCCCACGGGCCGCGGACTCAAGATCCTGCTCGTCGACCCGCCCGCTGCCAGCCGTCGCCAGACAATGGTCGCTGCGTCGCCCATGTCGCCAATCATGTTCAATTACGGCAACGGAGTCCCGTCTTCGATGCGCTCGCAAGGCACACTGCCGTCCAAAAATAAAGACAAATCGCGCCGGTCCTCCATGGCCGAGTTCCCTGCTCGCTCGAGCGTCTCGACAGTCCGCCGGCGGTCCGCGATGCCGGCCATCAGCGACGACAGCGACCTGCGCTCGACAACGCCGCCGCCTGTTCCAAAGAAAGACGTGCACACCAAATCACCCTCATCACGACGCTCCCACAAGTCGTCTGCTTCTGAGGAAATTGCAGTTGTGGACAAACTCGTCCTCATTAAGCAGCACGACGAGTCTCGTGATGAATCTCGCAATCATCACCTCCAGCCCATCGCTCCCCTCGACCCCATCGAGGCTCCGTCTGAGGACTTTAAGCCTCCTCTACCGGAGAAATCACCCATTCATGCCAAAGCGCCGGCCAAATCTCTGCATAGCCCAGCACCATCGCTTGAGACGTGCGAGTCGACCGATGGTGCCGAGCCGGTTCAAAAGCAGCCGCCGACGCCCGTGTCGCCAGCATTCAGCGAGGACTTGTCGGTGGACTACTCACCGCTCACGTTGACCCCACAGTCGTCGCACACCGACACCGAGCATACGAAGACGGCGCTGGCCGTGGCCCTCGATGTGCATGTTTTCAAGACGCCTGGCGTTGTGTGGATTGGTCACGACAAGCGCGACGACTCAGGTTTCCAGGACGACTCATTCAATCCGTTTGACGACGAGGATGAGCCGCCAAGTAGCCGCCGGGCCGTGCGGTCGCAGATCTGGCTCTAGCATTCCCTTCTCTTCATTTAGCATACTCTTCTTACGATTCATGATGGTTTACTTGGTATTCACTATGCAATAAATAGTGCACATGCACGATAAATAGAGACGGATCGAGAAATCAGGACTCGAGAAATCACAGATCCAGATCCACGGGCGTCATGGGCTCGCCGGGACTGCCAATAGGGCCGAGAGTCGGCGACTTGGGCTCGACGAGCAGCGTCGCTGGCAGCGGGCGTGTTTTGGGCGCACTACCGACGACCGAAGTAGGCACAATAGGGCTCTGGTTGAGCATGAAGGTCGTGGGAGATGAGCCCAGCGACATGGGCGCCAGCGTCGGCGAGTCAGGCACTGACGGCATGGAGGTATCGGCGTCCTCGTAGATGGTAGATTCGGCACCAGGCAGAGCAGGCGTGACAAACTCACTGGCATCCGACGACGATGATGGCCGGCGCGGCGACGCCGTTGAGCCCGAAGCGTGGCGCTGTCGCGGATATAGCATGCGGTTGCGCTGCGGGATCATGTATCGCTGCGAGTTTGCCAGCGACGGGTACGGCATAGCCTGCGAGAACAGAGGCGACACCGAGCGAGAAGGTGAGCCTGCCAGCGCAGAGTTTGAGCCAGGCGACCGGCTGGCCTGTTCGCCATCTTCTGACTCACCCATCGATGCACCGGCAAACGACAGCGACAACAGTGAAATAGCAGACGTACTCGGCAGCAGACGGCTAGCCATCGACGGCGAAGTAGGAACCGACCGCTCTATGCCTCGTGGCGAAGTCGGCACTCCTTCAGTCCGGTGGAACGACCGCGCGTGGAAGTCCCGTGGTGAGTGAGCCAACAGCATAGGCGACGGCACCGACGACGGCACCATAACAGGCGATATCGGCGAGGTCATCGGAGGATGCAGATAGAAATATGGCAAGACAGAGGTAGAAAGGTGGAAAGAGAGGTAGAAAGGTATCGGATGGGTCAGAAGACGTCGTTGGTAATGAGGTTATCGAGATTTGACGCTAGATGAGCTAAATCTCAGATTCAGAAGGAGCACAAATGCTGGTCAGACGGTTGGGCGAGAAGGACAAAACGTGCCACGTCAACACCACACAAGTCTAATACCACAGAGCTCGCAGCAGCACAGCCTCGACTTATAACCAGTGGGTCGCGTGTGTATTACAGGTTGTGTAGGCAGGATCGTAAGCAGATGCGCGATGACCGATACCCTAGAGCTTGGGGTACTTGCCGCATGCAGGAAAATACTTTGAGAGGAAATTTTCGGCCCGTACCTCGATGGTTGGGAGGTTTGCTTTTAGTGCCGGAAATAGCAGCAGATTAGGGCCCTTGCCGCTTTGGTTCTAGCGGGCGTTAAGCTACTGTACCTTTAATTTAGTGCAATACTGTTCTTAGATGTTGATCAAAGAAGATCAAGATCCAAGATCCAAAGCAGATGCTACTAGATTCTACAAACACCAACAAATACATTACGAATACAAAAGGGCCAAACGGCTAAAAGGACACTACAGAGGTGATGTTGAGCTGCTGCTCGCAGGATACAGCCTGAGGGACAGTGCCACTGGTGAAGTAGCAGTACATGCTGTTCAAGCACGCCTCCGTCTCGCATGTCTTGACATAAGGCGAGTGACGGACCTCGTTGGTCAAGAAAGTGTTACGCGTCGTCTTGTTGTTCACAATGTCGTTGGCAATCGTGTGCCAGAACGTGGCATTGAGAGGAGCGTTGGCAGGCCATGTACCATTGTAGTTGTACGTCTCACGAGCAGAGTAACCAAACTGCCACTCGGGAGCAGCCTGCGGGTCGTCAAACGTCTCGTTTAGTGGCATGTAGTAGTTGACCGAGTCCATGATCGAAAACGTCTTGCTGTCGACCTCGTAGTATCTCCAACCAGGGTTGTACTCCGACTGCGGTGTCACCGACTGCGCAATGAAAGCCACCTGCAGAGCATTGTCAATAGTGCGCTCAGTACCGTTGCCAGCGTAGAAGAGCTGGAACTGGTCCTCGTGAGTGTGACCAAAGAACAGAGCAGCAATGGTAACGGGCGAGAAGCGCTCGACAATCTGGCCCAGAACATCCGCAGGTCCAGGCATGGCATTGCCAGTGTTACCACCAGTGGGCACATGCGAGATGATCCACGCACGCTGGCCCGTCTTCTCACACTCGGTGAGCTCGTCAATGAGGAACTTGAACATTCCAGACGTGTCGGGCTGCGTGGTGTTCCAGAAGTTGTAGTAGTTGGACAAGTACCAGAAGTTGGAGTTGAGGGAGATGACTCGCAGGCCGCGCTTCGTCGTGACAGCATACATGGCATAGTTGCTACGAATGTTGTCACCAGTCGCCTCATCGACCCAGTCAAATCGGTCAGCCCACAGATCACCAGCCATGTCAGCATTGAACTCAAACTTGTTGGCAAAACCAGACGAGTTCTGTGCAATCTGACTGTAGGGGAAGGCATCGTGGTTACCCAGAGTAGGAAAGACGGGGATTCCCTGCAGATTCTCCTTCAAAGCGTAGTATACATCCATCTCGGACTCCATCGTGTAGGCCACGGACAGGTACTGGGTGAGGTCGTGGTCTACGGCGTCACCAGTGAAAATGGCAAACTCAAACGTGTAGTTGCTCGACAGGTTGTTAATCGTCTGCAGCGTGTTATCGAGCAGCACGGGAGGAACATCGCAGAAGTAGCCACCCCACTGGGTGGCCGGCTCGAGAATGGTGCCATTGGGGGCATTGACGTTGAAGCTGTGGTCGTTGCAGCACATGGACTGGGAGCAGTTGGACTCGGAGCCGACAACATATGACGGGTCAATGTGCAAATCCGAGACATGAATGACCTTGAAAGTCTCGTTTGACGGAGAAGGCAGAGTCAAGTTAGCGGGCTTGGGAGGCAAGAGTGACGAGATGTTGAGGTCAGGTACACCAGGCAGCGGGCAGAACGAGTTGAGCTGGTAGTGGCAGAAGAGCTGACCGTCGAGACCAGCGGGATCCATGATCTGCAGCACATTGGCGATATCGGAACCGGCGGAGCCCTCAGTAGCGGAGAAGCCGCCAAAGGATACTTCACAGGTGGTTGAAAACTTGTACTTATTGCACAAAGTCACCAGCACATCGGGGATAATGTCGGGACGAGTGAGAGCAATGAACTTGCCGGCCTCGAGACTAGCAAGACACTTTGAGCAGTTGGACTCAAAAACAGGGCTTTCAATGATGCTCGAAACCTGCAGGACAGCCTGGTTGATAAGGTCATCGCGCGAGGGTGGTAGTCCGTTGCTGGGCCAGACAGCAGCAGGCGTTTCAGCGGGAGTGCCAGCCTGTTGAGCCGAGACAAGGCCAATGGCCGAAGCAGCTGCCAGTGCCAAGTACTTGAACTGCATTCTTGTCGGAAGTGGTTGCTGAGTCCGACATTGAGGAAGAGTGTGGTATAAGTAGTGTTACGTTACTCCACGGCAGTTCCGTGGAAGAAGAGCCGTTAGCAACGGTAGTGCCCAGGGAATACGCGGCAACACCGGAGATATGATCCAATCATGGCTGATGCGGGAGCCACGGGCAGAGTGTGCTGAGAAAGATGCTGCCTGGCCGGCGGCCGGCTGCAGAAAAGCATCCCGCCATGCCACGAAACGGCTCCAGGGTCGGATGCATGCAGCAGTGCGCCTGAACCAAGAGCCGACTTTGAGGTGCCCGGAAAAGCTCGAGCAGGGCAACAGATAGTGCAGATGATGATGGAAGCAGGTATTCACCAGAAAATGTGTTGCTGAAGGGGCCAATTTATAGTTGTGCACCGTAACGGTGGTGTGCTGGGAGATTTTAGCAGCCAATTTGACAAGACATAATGCAGGCACGCTGGCTAGTGCCATACGCCCAAGCGGGCAGTTACAGCGGCGATCTGCATGAGGCGCAACGTGCGCTGCATCACGAACGTTTCCTCCGCATCGTCATTGGTTCTGGGGCAGCAGCCAGGCCTGATAGAGCCTTGTTCATTTCTTTTGACAGAAACCTTGTGCGGAGTAGATTTTTTAGTGTTTCTGGCGTGGCTTGGCAATGGTTGTTGTTCCCGACCAAGTCCTGCGCAGCATTGTCAAGGACGGCCAGCCTGACTCGAGGCATGGCATCAGTTTGACAGCGCGGCCGCCTGCCAACGTCCAGCTAGCTCTCGAGAACATTCAGCAGACATTGTACGATTGCGTGGACACTCCAATCGCTGACACCTCCCTCTGGCGGACTCCGCGCGATCAGCTACATGCAACTATTGCCGAAGTGAGCCACTCGCAGACGGCGTTAGAGACTCAACGGCTCGTGGACCAATTGAGCAACGACCGCCGATTAAGGCAGATGCTAGATCTGTGTCATACCACTGAATGCCCCGTCACTGTTGACTCAATTGAGGTGACAGGCACTGCCATTGTGGCCCACCTCATCCCGGACAACGAAGCCACGTTGCTCGAGTTGCGACATAAGCTTCGGGCGCTATGTCCGGCCTCGGCCAACCGCTATCCTCTTCGGGCCACAGCCCATGTCACACTTGTAAGGTTCGTCGACAACGTGTCTGAGTCAGCGCTAGCCCGTTTGCAGACTGTCGTGGCCACGATGCGACCTGGCGTGCAGTGGAATCTAAGCGAGAAAACCGAGATGCGCCACGGCCTGACATGGTACGGGGGTGGAGCCATTGCCGAGTGAGCGCAATGCAGCACCAGCCATCGTGCGTCTAACACAATCGCATGGATACGTGCTACATGCCTAACTCCGCTAGTCAATGCCGCCGATCTGACAGCCGGAATAATCTACACGATACGACAATAGCATTGCCACGTCGGTAAATAATATTGGCACAGGTAGCCCGTATTGAAAATGCATTAACGTAATACTGTCTGATGCTCAGTGACCGAGCTTGGCATCAACGGCCTTGTTAACGAGCTTCTCAATGATACCCGACAACGACGATTCAGTCTGCTTGGAGATGAGCGCTGACACTTGCTTCTCCACAAGCTTTCCCATGAGATCGACCTCGATGTTGATGAGATCGCCCTCGCTCTTGTCGGCAATGACGACCTTGGACTGTGTGTAGGCAATGAGCATTACCGAGAAGGTGCCAGCGGCGTCGTCGACAGCCGTGATTGTTAGCGACGTTCCGTCGAGCGCAATGAATCCCTTTTCAACAATGTACTTGAGGTAGTCCTTGTCGCGAGGTGCAATTGTCACGGCCAGCGAGTTTTCGTCCTTGACGAGCTTGACAATAGCACCAACAGTGTCGACATGGCCCTGCACAAAGTGACCACCGAACCGCACATGACCCGACACGGCCCGCTCAAGGTTGACTCGGTCGCCCTTCTTGAGATCACCCAGGTTTGAGCGGCGCAGCGTCTCAGGGGCAATGCCGACCTTGAACTGCGAGTCGGTAAACTCCGTCACCGTCAGGCACACTCCATTGACGGCAATCGAGTCGCCCATATTACAATCCGCCAGCACCGTTGAGGCGTTGGCAATCGTAAGCGACACACCGTTACCACCAGACTCGCTAGTGTCGAGCTGGTTCAGCTCGGCAATGTCTCCAATAGTCTCGACGATTCCCGTGAACATGGCGAACAATGTAGACTGTTTAGTCGTCAGTTACAAGACACCAATACTGCAGAGATCAAGCTGCTTATAAACTGCCGTTAATTAAAACCGGATGTGCGTCTGATCTGGCTATGCTTCTTAGCACTCATTTACTAAGCTTTGGTCATGCAGCCGCGCCGCTGTCCCGGGGAAGCCATAGCCAGCATTAGAGCGAGGCAGACAAAATTAGAAGAGTAAATTGAAATACAGATGCGATGTGCTTTGTATAGATGATTTCGACTGTCATTTGACTGGAAATGGCGGCGTTACTATAGCTCTTCAAAACTACTATATCTCTCCACTGCTCCAGCCAAATGACTCCACTGCTGCAGCCGTGGCCTCGGCTGCATTTAGGCTGAAAATATACCGTGATACGTACCACAGCAATGACCCAGTTCGCCCCGCTTAAAAACGACCTGCTCCTACGGGCTGCCAGAGGTAGGCAAATACATCATTGAATCTGTCCATGTGTACTAATGCTAGGTGAAAAGGTTGAGCGACCTCCAGTATGGATCATGGTGAGTGCCGTCTACTATCACCTTGCCAGTTCTAACCCCAGCGCCAGGCTGGCCGCTACCTGCCCGAGTACCACGAGGTGAAGGGCAAGTCGGACTTCTTTGAGGTCTGTCGCGATGCCGAAAAGGCATCTACGATCACCATCCAGCCTGTCGAGCACTTTGAGGGACTCATTGATGCGGCCATCATTTTCAGCGACATCTTGGTGATCCCACAGGCCATGGGCATGCACGTTGAGATCAAAGAAAAGATTGGCCCGTACTTTCCTGACCCGCTACGTGAGCCCGAGGAGATGTCTCACAAGCTGCTGGCTAAGCCCAATGTCAAGGAGTCGCTGCAGTGGGCTCTTGACGCCATTTCCATGACCCGCCGCAAGCTCGACGGCCGCGTGCCGCTGCTCGGTTTCTGCGGCGCTCCCTGGACCCTCATGGTGTACATGATTGAAGGTGGATCTTCCAAGATGTACCGATTCGTGCGTGAGTGGATCTACAAGTACCCGAAGGAGTCAAAAGAGCTGCTCCAGCGCATCACCGACGTTGCCGTCGAGTTCCTGGCACTGCAAGTCCAGGCCGGTGCTCAGATGCTCCAGGTGTTTGAGTCGTGGGCTGGAGAGCTTGGCCCCACCGAGTTTGCCGAGTTCTCGCTGCCTTACCTCCAGCAGATTGCTGAAAAGGTACCCAAGCGCCTGAAGGAGCTGGGTGTTGAGCCTGTGCCTATGACAGTGTTCGCAAAGGGTGCCTGGTACGCTCTTGAGAAGCTGGCAGACTCACCCTACGACGTTGTGTCCCTTGACTGGCTCTATGAGCCCAAGGATGCCGTTGCCGTGGCCAAGGGCCGTGTCAGCCTCCAGGGAAACCTCGACCCCGGTGTCATCTACGGCACGCGCGAGACAATTACCCGCAAGGTCGAGGAAATGATCCGTGGATTTGGCACCCAAAAGTACATCATCAACTTTGGCCATGGTACTCAGCCTTTCATGGATCCTGAGAATGTCCGTTGGTTCCTGCAGGAGTGCCACCGCGTCGGTCTCGAGGAAGCCAAGAAGGAGGCATAGATATACAGTACAGTTTATTGATGCTTCGAAAATGCTATTACTTCGACTTTCAATTCGTATGATCATGTTAAGTACCGGGCCCTGTATGCTCTGCTACGGATCACAATGTCGGTAGATCAGGGGGAGTGGAGTTACCCGGCAAGACACCCAAATTTGATGCCCTGAAATTTACGATCTGAACCAACGACTCACACAAACATGTTTTACAGAATACGGGCCATCCGCTCGACGATTGGCATGCCCAAGACGATCAGGGAGACGTGCATGGCACTGGGTCTGAAGAAGCGTGGCAACGTCGTTTACAGACCGGTGAACCCTGGTGTGGCCGGTCAGATTCTTCGCATCAAGGAACTCGTCAATGTCCAAATTGTCGACGAGAAAGTTACCCGTGAGGGTGAGCGCCTCATCCGTCGTGGCCCTCGAGGCTTCACTGTTGAGAGCAGCTCATAGTCTGTGATTCGCATCCACGGAGAGCCTCCTCAAGTGTTCACCATATCACTGATGCGATGGACATATGCTAGTCGTCTAGTACTGATGTCGGCAACGGGAACTCTACACTTTGCGACACTGATAGGAAGAGCTTGGGCTCATCCACTTGTATATATTAGGGTGTAGATTCATTGCATGCTTTACGAATTCGTTAATACGTAGATCACCTTCTACCCTCATCAAATCGTCTGTACTCGCGGTTCGGATACGAATCCCGTGGGTCTCTCTGGCCTTGGTATCTGGTGTCGTGAGTCTCGCGGTTGTCACGGTACGGGTCGCGGTAGTCACCACGGCGATACGACGGACGCTCCTCAAAGTATCTAGGGTCAACAGGTTCACGATCGCGGGGATCTCGCTCCCGACGGTACTCGCGGGGTGGAGCACCAGGCTGGTCGCGGTACCTGTCATACCCTCCACTATATCCTCCCTCATAGTCAGGATAATGTGCTGGCGCCCGCGTACTGGGCATATAAGGATCACTCGGCTCTTCCCTGTAGTCCCGGTACCCAGAGCCGTAACTCGAAGGATAATCTCGAGGCGGTGGGCTGTACCTGTCACGATGATTTGCAGGAGCGTCTGGCCTGTATCCATACACACGCGAGTCACGCGAGCCATCACGTGAAGGTCTTCGAACGGGCGTTCTGCTAGGATAGGTGGAACCGCCGTAGGAATCGTAAGTGGGCTGGGTCTGTGCTCCATATCGGACGCTGTGGCTGATTGGCAGTGGGTCTCGTTGACTCGGTTTCTCGGGTGTGTCTACCAAAGACGAGTCCACCATACGCAGTACGTTCTCGGGCTTAACGGTGTTGTCGTTGACATCGGGCTCATCTTCGCCATCAAACTTGATGCCAATGATTTTGCGCTGCTTTTTGACCTCACGCGTGCTGCCTCCCTCCTCTGTCTCACTGACACTGCTTTCGCGTTCGCGCTTGACTTGGAGACGCTCCATATACTTGCGCTTCTTGGCCTCGAGACTCGATTCTGTCAGCTCGACGCCTCCTAGAGTGAGCACCGCACGCCGGGAACTGCGGTTGGCCTCGATAATAACCGAGATGGGATCAGCCTGGCCATCAGACCCATCTCGTCTCAACAACGGCCTCCTAGGCATGTTAGAGATATCGAGTCCCGGCCGCTGAATCTCCGTGTCAACGAACGTCGCACCGAGCGGGCGGATCAATTTGACGGGGTGACGCTTCGCGTACACGGGAAGAGGAGTCTCGTTGGGGAAGTCTTCCGGCTTGATGCGTCGACAACGAGGGATCGTGATTGTGTATCCTAGAGGAGCATAGGCCTTGGGAGACTCCTGATCAAACAGATCGCTAGTCTTGAGCTGGATGTGTTGAACTGTCTTACTATTGTTAGATGGGACATGGGGCATTGCGGACAAAACACGCACCTTCCGCCACCTGCACCAGCGTGCCGTCTTGTTCGATCAAAGGTAGGCCTAGGGCCCCGGGCAACCATATGTGCCATTGTGATGTTGCGATAGACTGTAGAGAGTCAGGTTTGCAGCTGTTGACATCAACAGGCATCTAGCCTAGGGTAGGGGTACTATGCAGATCGGCCCAGTAGGTACGGCTTCAATCTACACCAACTGACGTGAACCAAGCCACAAACGTCATGGAAGAGATACTTCAGCGGGTAGGCAAAAATGTCGAGCATCAAATGTAAAAGGCATTCTAACACAGGCAGGAACTCACGCCGTGACTTTTGCTCTCCGGTCTGGGTTGTCTCTTGCCAGCGGCTATGCCGTCAGAAACTTCACCAAGTTTCTGGAGAAGCTGCCTGAGAAAGAGAAGGGATCGCTCGAGCGCACACGGAAGCGCCTCCAGACAAAGATTCTTATCATAACTCCAGCAATTGACCTCATTGAACTTATGTGAGTGCTTGAAGGTTGTTTTTGATGAAATTTGACTAACCTAGATCTGCCCGTGGCAACACCTCACTTGAAAGCACACGACAGCTCACCAACGAGCTGAAGAAGGATATAGCGGACTTTGAGCAGCAAATAGAAGACATCGAAGAGCTTCTACAAGTGCAGGGATCATATTCTAACGAAATTGTTGCTCAGGCTGAAGCATCAATTAGCGAGCTGTTGAATCGGATTGAAGATGCTATTCCCCTGATTTCTCTCGCTCTCACGACTTCTGGTGCCAACCTGTCTGCGAGCATGCCCAACTACGTGTCACCAGGACGGTTACTTCAGGCTGCAAATTATCTTACAATTGGAGATTCTCAGTACGAGCAGCAGCAGGTGGCTGCCAAAGCCAAAGTCAGCGTTAAGGGACGGCGAGGTAAGGCGCGCCTGTCTACCACTCCACAGCCGGAGATTCGAATCCAAATCGGCCCTACGTTTGAACTGAAGCTTTACTCAATTTTTACGGCCGCAGAGTCTCATGTTACTTGGAAGGAGGAACAGGCAAAGTGCCGTGTTGCTCTGTGGAGAGTGGGGTCGCCAGGCAAACCGGCTTACAGCTACGAGATGACCATTGATGAAGATTTCGACGATGGTAGATATCACGATAATGATGAGGCAAAGCACCGTACCATTGATATTTCCATCATTACTCGGCTGTTTTTCTCTGCTTCGGGTAAACTGCTTGAGATTGAGGATGCGAAAAGTCCGGTGCTCGTTCTGAGACTCAACAATTTCTTCCGCGACGTCGCTAAAGTGACGGATGATGACCAGGATAATATCCTACTCGATGCGAATGTTGAATGGCTTGCATTGGAGCTGTATGAGGAAAAAGTTGAGGAAGTCGAGAGCTCGGTCGAGAGCTCGGTTGAAGATGACGAAGAAGATGAGGACGAGGAAGAGGTGCGAGAGGAGGAAGAGGAAGAGGGAGAGGACGACTATAATAGCGACAGCGACTCAGATAGTGTCGCAAACGAGGAGAGTGAGTCGGAACAAGACCATGCCCTTCAGGATGTGACAGAGTATGTCACGAGTGGTATCAAAAATTTGTCGTTGGAGTCGCCATTTGGTATTGGTGCCCTGCACGGTGCGCCCTCGCTGTCGTTACTTGAGTATCTCACACGACTCACTGCGCTGCAGCAGAATGACCAGGAGTCCGTGTATAATATACACGACGAGCGCATTTCTCTCTACTTACGGGATGAATCTGGCCACCACGGCGGTGACTTGGCCGCTGGTGTGGGCGGCGATGGTCTACGCACAAGCCCTACTTCGTCTCCTATTGGCTCGCCGGCTACGCAGCGACAAAAACGCGCAACTTCGCACTCACCCTTGTCGCGCCTCCAAATACTCCGGACGTCGCCACAGGTAAAGGGAACCCCTCAGCGTACAGGTACGCGACCTGGTTCTCCCCCCACGTCGGTGATTACGACGCCATGGGAACGTGATCGCTTTCTGCTGAACCCACGTCTGCAGCGATTTGCCAACGACGTCATGGACAGTCCTCTTAAGAACGTGCAGAGGGCGCCTTTTTCCAGTCGTCAGCGACAACGACGCTCTCCAAGTGCAGAACCACCTGCCGCGGTCCCTGAGAAGTCTGGAGGTGTCGAAGGCTCAAAGTAAGCAGACTCACGATGGCTGGTATCGCGAACTCTATCCGGGAACTCACCTGCTTTATTCGAGAACTGCCGACTCGACGGGGGAACAGCTCAAACGGCATTTATTAGGTTGGAAGACGACGGAACTTGAGGTTGGTCAACCTACAAAGGCGCCGATGACACATCATCGGGCCTTTGCGGGATTTATGGTGGTATTTATTTCAGTCGGGCTAGCGCCCAGTTTGCATCATCAATCATACTGCCTGACCAGCAGGCAGATTATTTATTCTAGAGGTTAAAAATACACAGCCCGAGGGCTCTACTGCCGTGGAGATGACAAGTTGATACTACCTGCTATGAAGCATACGTTGGCCAGGGCCGAATGCCGACAACGGATCTCGTTACGTCGCCCCTAGACAAAAGTGTCGTCCCACTCCAGATTGGGATCCGAGACAGCTCTAGGAGGGTAGGCAGATTCCGACACGGCCCGAAAGTAAGGGTCGGTTGAGGCCGAGCTCAGGTTGGGCAACTCATTGGGGAGCGAGTGTAGTGCGCCATCAGATTCAGGCTCCGAAGCCGACGCATCAAGGCCCGATTCAAGGAACATGTCCGCCAGCAGAGCGTGGTCCCGATGAAGCAGGTGAGGCGCCGATGGATCCTGCGATCTTGAGGAAGCGATGACGGGCTCACTGAGGTTATGAGCCATTGAATACAGCGAATTATCGCTTTCCAAGACAGAATCGCTGCCAAAGGGACCAACAGTGTCGAGATCGAGTCCCGACAAATCATCCATGCTTTCAGGCATCGTGGCACTTAGCATGCTGACGAGATCGTCAGGCAAGCTAAAGTCAGGAGCCTTAGACGAGTCGTTGTTATCGTCCTGCGGCACGTACTGGTCGGCGCCGGTCGCTGACGTCAGAAAAGGCGGCGACGCGGAGCGAGTCGACGCAGCGGTGGCAGGAGGAGCATGGTCCGACATTTGAGTTGCTGTTGTGCTTGAACCGACGTCTGACAGGTCGTAGCTCAGCTGCTGATAGCCTATGGGGCTGTTATCTGAGACGCTGAACAGATCGTACGAGGTCGAGGACAAGTCGGGCGAGTCGCTTTGGCGGCGGTCAAACAAGTCGTTTGGACCGCCGAGACCCGCTGAATGATGACCGCCATTCGACACGGAGCTGAAAGAGGTCGTGAGCAGGGGCAGGCGCGAATCAGCGACGCCGTTTGGGCTACTCAGAATGGGCTCATGGCCAAACTGCACAATGGGAGGAGAGGCTCGCGATGAGAGCGTGTTGCGACGGGAGCTTGCAGCCGATGAGGCACGTTTCTTGGTACAAGTGCATTTTGACGCGTCGACGTAGCACGGACATTGGTGAGCATGCTGCACCTGGCGCGACACACCAGTAAGCGTTGAAGAAGGGTTGCAGGCAGCGGTTGAGAGTCCAGCAGCAATGTTAGCAGAGGACGCTCCGCACTGGCACCTTGTGTGCAGCAGGCGAGATCGACGAGCCTCGCGACAGTGCGTGCACTGGGTGGCCGGACGACCTTTGGGCTTGATCATCGTCAAGGGTTGGTCCGAGTGCTTGCATGTTGACACTCTGTGGCCACGGATGCACCGTTCACAGGCGTATTTGACGCCGTCAATGTAGACCATGGGTTTGTAAAGACTGGACTTGGTTCGATCCAATCAGTTTCAGCAACAAAATAAGGGACCTTTGATCCA
Source organism: Sugiyamaella valdiviana (assembly GCA_030570555.1). Classification (NCBI taxonomy): domain Eukaryota; kingdom Fungi; phylum Ascomycota; class Dipodascomycetes; order Dipodascales; family Trichomonascaceae; genus Sugiyamaella; species Sugiyamaella valdiviana. The sequence continues at coordinate 1,617,382 of JAJLWF010000001.1, forward strand.
CGAGAGTCGAGTTGGGCGCTTCCAACAAATCCAGATCGAACAAGCTATAAAGGCAACACAAACACACACACAACACACTCTTGGGCCAACAGGCACGACACCACGGGGAGACCGCCAACACCGATAAATTAAACGAGATTTTTTTGTTCGATGTGGCCCCGCAACGGGAAATGGCCTCTAAACGCGCCTGACCAGCACCAACACTCGGCGGGCGCTGACGCGGTTGCCGGTAGCGATAAAATCACTGAATACTTATCAAAAATCCCCACTAGGTAGCTGGTAAGTATTTAGAAGGAAGCCAAGCCGCCGGACGTCTGCCTGGTATTTATTGCAGGGCTTAGGCTTTCTCCCAATGATGTACGGCCAATGCATGCCGGGCAGGTCCAGGGCTTATTTGAGCCCTCACGAGCGCTACTGGCAGTGGACGGGAGATCCTGGTTTGTTTTTCTGCACAGCGACGAGCCCGCGGCGGTTGCGCCCTTGCACCGGAGGGGGAACAGGAGGGGGTTACATCTGGATGAAATGGAGTGGGGGCTTTTTCGAGTGTGTACATTTTGTACATTTCGCCGTGGTGTCACCGGGTGGTGTTCGGCTAATTAGGTTGGTAGAGAGGGGGGAGGCCCTGGCTAGCAGGCAGTGCCGCGGGTGTCATTTAACTTTACGGCCAACGCCGTGCTCGTAGCAAAAATGCAATGACATCACCCTGAACTGCCCAACTAAGCAGCTGGCGGCGATGGCGCTGCTGGCCAAGACCGGACGCAGGCCCAAACGAGGCTTGAGTTTCGGAGCGCCGCGGTAATCGCAGCAGGGGGGGGGGCAGGCGCCTGCCGGGCGCCCACCTGTCCTTGTCAAAGACTCCCCCTTTGATGCCAGGGCGGCCGGTTTGGCAGTTGCCCGTGGTGCATTTTACTATGCGGCATTTTTGCATGCGGTACCGCCCGTTTCGCATGATGCAGTGGAATATGTAGTTGGGGCCTAGGATTCGCTAGAGCCCAATGGGGCTACTGCCCTGGTGGGAGGGACTGCTGTTTTAGGGTGCAGCACCGGCGATTTCACCAGCTGCTAGCAATGAAGCTGGCACCACACAAGCAGCCAAAACAAGCCAAAACAGGCCAAAACAAGCGGCCAACGCAGCCAAAACCGGCTTGAGCCGGCTATTCAACAATAGGAATCCAATGTATTTACTTGTCATGCCCAGTAATTAAATGCTGCGATGTCCGGCTATGGCCAGCGGTGCTGTGTGGGGCAGGCGCGCAACAGGGCCGTACTCCATGGGAACCGCCCAGCTCCACCCGCCGTAAATCACACACAACTACCAAAACAGCGCATCCGAGCCGGCGGGCCTATGACGCGCTTGTCGTGCCGTTTAACCGCTGGTTGATCTTACGGGCGTGTGGCCCGTGTACGGTGCCATGCATATCTGTCGTGCGACCTCGGCTTTGCTCTAGATAGTCCCCTATCGCTAGTCACAACATCCTAGGTTCACCAATACGCGACGGAAAATGTCGATATTGGAAAGTTATAATCAATATATGTTCACTTCGAGGACCTTTCTTTAAGGCGGTCTCTAGCTCTCCGTCTCATATATCCCGCAATGCTCCAAAAATCTCGCAATCCAAACTAATTCCCGCACTCTGCGTCGACAGTTACGTGCCTAGTCAAAAATCCCGCCCCACACGCTGCCGCTTCATTTATATCAAATTCCCCCCTGCTAGCTCTAATAGTATTAAAAGAGTATCTTGTAATCTTTCCGTAATTTTGCTTCTATTTTCCTCCTATTTTCCTGCATCAGCTAGCGACCAAAAGACTACCCCTTCACCTCGATCAATGCCCGATGTCCACCAGTATGACAGTGGGATCGCACGTATTGCACGCAGTTAACGGAATACCTGGCATGTCCCTTGCACAGACTGCTACGAAGATCACTCTGGCTCTACTCGATTGAGATGTTGCGTTGTTTTGCACGCTTAAAGATTCCCCAAATATCTAACTCAGTCGGTCGCGCGTATGCTATACCACATCGTGCTACCATCGGCTCGTCAACGCTTTACCTGGACTCAACACAACAGGTAAAATCCTCAACCTCAGGAGCCAGTCGATCCAGCAGACACTCCCCAGCAAATCCTCTGCCATGCCAATAGTTGCACCGAATGAGCCAAATACTAATCGTGTCACCGAACCGCTATCAACAACTCCTTTATTTCCACAAATCTTTGATTTGTGTCTGCTTGACCAGAACTCGCCAGAGAAAACTAACACCAGAGATCGGTTGTATCCAGTCGTATTCAAATGACGGCGATTCTCCTACTTCTCCATCGAATGAGCCGACAAGTTCCACTTGCGTGCTACATGGCCTGATGTCTCTACTCTTTGACTACAAGTATCGGAACACCGCTGCCAACCATGATACCTGGAATACTGTTCACTGTATTCTGTATATCTGCGACTGATTCATACCCAACGCTCTATTTATCCGTGCCAGCGTGCTCAAACAGCCACCGTCTACCCACTGTATTCCACCCCAATGCAAAATTATTTGTAAACTGCCTCTTCCAACGTGCCTGCCAAGAGCTCGTCATGATTTACGCGGCAAAACTCTCGAACAAACTCGCCCTCCTTGGTGTACAGGAGGATCATATCGTCGCTGTATAGGACAAGTTGCGAGTTGTCGAATCGAGCATTGATGTAATTATCCGACGCATTCTGAGTCAGAGCATGCACAGGCCGAAGCCCCCTATCCGTCAGGAACAGCGGCAACTCAACAGACGACTCGTCCATTGGCTTTGTAAGGTCCTCCACAACAAATGCCAGCTCACCTGCCGGAACCCGCTGATTTCCCGTCAGCTTGATGGCCTCCAACCGGCTGGGGGTGTGCTGGTATAGTAGCAGGAATTCCCCGGTTCCACCGTCCTGTGACACCCACAGTCCCTGCCACGGAGCGGGGAAACCGCAAAGCGAAACACGCCTGAGCAGATTTGGCGGCACTCGGCTGAAAATCTCCACGGAATCGCCCATAGCAAATTGCGCGCCCGCAGTACTGGAGTTTATAAACTTACGCAATTTGAATAAATCGCTGCTTGGCTCCGATACCTTGGATTGCCAACGGTCAGGGCTCGGTACGGGCGTGAGCTTCGCTGCCATTGGTCCTGGGAGCGAACTTGTGCGTACATCGGCAATTGCCCGCTCTATGGCAGGGACAAGAGGCGGTGGCCAGGTATTGAGGCTATTGCGGGATCGCGACTTTGAAGCGGCGGCAACTCGTATGACCTCGCTCGAGACATCGCTATCCTCGAGAATCTCGCTCTCTGAGAGGGTTGCCAACCGTACGTAGAAGAACTGGAAAGTACGTCCAGCGCTAGTAACACGACCATGTCTATGGTTCCGCTGCGCATCGTGGGTACTCTCGTGCGGCACTACTTGGTGAAGCTCGAGGCAACCTGACTCGGCGCTGTACTTTGCAACAGCCATTGTGCCGAACATTGACTTGCTTCCGTGCCATAGAGAGACTCCCATCCATCGGTATGCAAATAGCGCTTTGTAGAGCTCGCGATAACTGGCATATGGTGCCGGGGAGACAAAGGGGCCAAGATCCCTCGCACAGAACTGCTGCCAAATGTGGTCATTGTGGGTGATTTCGTTGTGGAGGGACTTGCAAGTGGCTCCAAGAGCAACAACAGACTCTCCTGGAAGGTACTGAAGTATGTGTACGATGAGCTCGGGTGGCAGCCGATATAAGCCTGCCCCAGCAAAGTCGGTTGATCCAGCTTCACGGGGCGGGGACATCGAGGTTGTCGTGTGAGGAATCGAGGCGAGTCACACGGCCAGAAACACTACAGAGGGGGACTCCGGTGAACGCGGATGTGCTCTACACACTTCTTCTTGAGGAACAATGGGTGAAGGCATGGAGTTGGTACGGGCTTAGCTTATGGCAAGATCCCCACAGTTTTTTCAGCCTTGCCATGAGGATCTGAGAGAGTTCGAACCAGCACCCACAACGCGTAGCGGAACATCTAAATCTCTCCAGTGAACGACTAGGCAATTGGTGACAAAACGGTTTTAATTAATTCTCGCAGTTTCGCAATTGAACCCCTCGATACAACACCCGGTCGGCGTCGAGTGTGCGGCTACTTCTGTGCCGTAATTTCGTCGTTTCACCTTTCTGCTTCGTCCTACTAGCTATGGTAGAGACAGCTGCGCCGACCGATGCATTACGCGTACTCTCGCTCAACTGCTGGTGAGTATCACTGGTTGTTCGTGTGACCTGTATCACTCTGTCTAACACAGGGGCCTCAAGTGGGTGTCCAAGGTTCGCGCCCAACGAATCCAAGGCATCGCCAGAATCCTAGCTGATCGTGGCAACAACTACGACATCGTTGCATTGCAGGAGATCTGGGTCGAGGATGACTTCAAACTCATTGAGGACGCGTTGCTTAGACACTTGCCATACAACAAGATGTACTACTCGGGAATCTTATCGGGCCCCGGACTGGCCGTGTTCTCCCGTTGGCCTATTGAATCGGCGTCGGTGTTCCCATATACCCTCAACGGACGGCCCTCAGCCTTCTTCCGTGGTGACTGGTATGTGGGAAAGTCGGTTGCCAGTGCTGTCATTGCCCATCCATCGCAAAAGATCGAAGTGCTGAGCTCCCATATGCACGCCCCCTACGGTCCAGGGGATGCCGCTTACACATGCCATCGCACGGCCCAGGCCTGGGACCTTGCCCGTCACGCCAGGAGATCTGTCGCTTGTGGGTATCTGACCATTGTCGTTGGCGACCTCAACTCAATCCCTGGTAGTGCCACTTACAGCCTACTGGAGCTCATTGGCGGGCTTTCCGATAGCTGGGCTGCCAAATACGGCCACTTTGACGGGGATATCGAGTCTCTATCGCTGGAAGAGCAGGTTAAGACTGCCGGAATCACCTGTGACAGCCTGCTTAATACGTGGCGCAAGGACCGCGCTCCTCATGAAGCCAAGAGACTCGACTACATCTTCTTTGACCCCACGCGAGCTACTGTGGCTGACTGCCGTGTCTCATTTATTGAAGAGCTTCCCGGAGTAGGCAGCTGCTCTGATCACTTTGCTATTGAGGCGGACCTCGTTCTTGGCACGAATCCGATAGCTGCTAAGGGCGTGGGCGTAGACAAGGCTGCATCGACGCAGTCCTGCGCTCGGCTCTACGAGGAAATACTGGATCTGATTGACGAGTACTGGCCAACGAGCCGCTGGCAGAAACGTATCCGACTGCAGCACTTTTGGTTGTCTATTGTGGTGCTTGTAGGACTTATGGTAGGTGTGTTTTGGGGTGCTGCACACAACCGAGCATACGTTGGATTCATATTTATTGTTGTGGCTACGGTTGTTTCGGTGACAGGAGTCATTGACGGGCTTATTGGATTTCTGTTTGGCCGCCACGAGGAGCGAGCGCTGCGCGAGTTTGAGTCCGAGATCAGAATGGCCCTCAAACTGCTAAAAGACAACGACGGTCTAACCCCGGTTTAGGAACAAGAGCATTGACGAAATAACATCCGCAACGGAAACTATAAAGCATCCAGAAGAACTTAAAGACTAATAGTGGAGGATATTGAGTGTAACGTTAAGGTACATAGATCTCAACATTTGTTTTTCTCAACGCTCTGCAAGCCCCTGCATGAAGACGATCCTGTGGAGTCTCCAACGGCCAGCTCGGTGTTCTATTGTCAGTGATTGCCAGTAGATGTGCCGTTGGGTACTCTATTGACTGCAATTCAATAGCGCTGCCAACGGACAAGTTGCTCTAGGATCAGTTGGAGCAGAGAGCAGGGAGTGTACAGAGTGTTGTACACCATTGTTCCAGAGAAAACTTCAGAGGTGCAGCACTGAGTAACACATATATAGGCATAGTAGAGGCATAATGAACTTGTTTCTCTTCGTCAGACGCTGGAACTATTGTTTTGGGTGCTTCGCAAATGGCTTCGGTATGTACTGTTCAATCTCAGGCAGAAGCCATCACTTACCCGGCTATACGTATAGCATCGCCGCATGTCGGTGTTTGCCTGACACACTCTACCACCATGGGAGGTGTGCTTGTTGTCGTCGGTAGCAATGTCCCTGTGGGATACACGGTACCGCAGTTTCCGTCGCTACATTTCCCAATAGGCTCTACGGAATACGAGCTGTCGTTTCTCTACTTCACGTACGACATATGGCGGTTCACAGTGTTTTGGACACTGATCTTGTTTGAAGCATTCCACCTAGCATCGGCCGCGGTGGCTGCAGTTGTGCATGGAAAGGTCATCGGCGGACTGTGGATCATCCTGGTGTACGGTATCATAGCCGGCGTGGAAGCGTTTGTCAGTGGGTCGGTGACAGGGCTCATGCTAGCAGCCATCTACCGGGCCGGCATCTTTGGCATGACTACATGGATGCCCTTTATTTGGGGCATCATCCAGGTGCTTTACATGGTCATCTCTTCATATTCGAACATGTCGGCCATATTATAGTTGTGGCTAGTCGTGACTTACAGTTGCGACTTGTTATGACTGCGACGCATCAGCTGCACGGAGATGGAGAAGTCAGCAAACTAGCAGAAGTCGGCATGTTGTTTTGCCCATGGAGAGATGTCCAGACTGGACATGCTTTATTAAGCTGGAGAGGCATACGATGCTGTAATGTGACTGGCGCAAGTTGGTCGGCAGAGTAGAGCTCGACATATTTATTTATGGGGCCATAGAGCCCATTAAACATTAATGACTAGGAATCAGAACAGGAATAAATACCAGGGAACCACGCGTCTACGAGATGAAGGTGGCTTCGCTGAAAGCGTGGCCCGCCTCCTCGACCGTAGTTCCGTCAGGGAGCTGCAGCTTGATGGTGAGGGGGTTGCTGTACTGGTAGATATAGGGGCGAGCGCCAGACACGCCAGACACGACACGCTTGACAAATGCAGGAATCTCAGCCATGACGTCGACTCGGTCGACAAGGTGTTTGAGAGAGCCTTCGATAGTGGCCTTGACAGGGGTAGCAGTGGCGACAGCTTCGTCGGCAGTGTCAATGGTAGGGCCCGAAAGGCGGAACTCAATGGCCGAGGGTGCCGGCCAACCGACATCGTCCTCGTGAGGATCCTTGTGCTCGACTTCAACACCAACGGCCGTCGCAATGAGCTTGCCATCCTTGACAATGGCGCCAATGGACGACGTCTGCGAGCCATACGACGGTGGCGTCGTGAACTGCATCACAACAGCCGACGTCGTAGGACCCTGGAAGTTGAGGAAGTTCCATCGCGAGGCGGTGTGGTGGGGCTTCATGCCCTGCAGGGCCATGACATACATGGCCTCGCCAGAAATGTTGATCTCAGTCTCTTTAGCAATGATCTTGCCGTACGCGCGGGCACGAGGCCAGAAAACGTGGCGCATCGAACCCCAGGGCTGGTTGAGGTCCTCACCATACAGACTGGTACCGTCAGCGCCAATCTTGAAGCCCTCAATGTCACCACGTGAGATCTTGACCTCGACGAGGGTGTCCTCGTTGACAACAGACGTGATGGTGTACTCCTTGGCATCGGCATCAAGCACAATGGACATGTCATCGGCAATGAAGTCAGTGCCCTTGGCAACGTGGTTTTCAAGACGCGTCGACGTCCACACCTTGAACTCAGGCGTGCCAGCAGCTTCATCGGCGTCCTTGACCACAAGGCATGTAAATTGGGCCGTGAAGTGGAGACCAATGGGGTTGGAATGGATCACCTGCACAAAACCATAGTAGCCAGAGTCGGCGTGGAAGTAGAACGTCTGGGTCTCGACGTTGGACGAGTAGGGCGTGCGCCACTCGAGGTCCTCGCGGGTCACGACACCATATGGATTCTTGCCCTCGACCGTTGTGTCAACGGCGCGGAACGCTTCAGGCCCGTACTCGGGCTCGGCTGCTCCCGTAATGGCCGAGACGCTGAATTAGACATGACACGAGAATGCTGGGGAATTGCAACACGATGGACATACCTTCCCTGGACCCACTTTAGCATGGTAGCAGTTCAAACAGTCGAAAAACAATACAATGGCACAGATCACGCAACGAGTCTGCTCAACAAGGTTGAAAATTGGTTCGCCTCTTCGGTTTTGACGGTTGCCCGTCGTCGCCCCAACCCTACACCCGATCGGGTGCCTGCCGGGTGAGGAGGTCCCGGGATCAGACCACGCGCAACAGACAGGCTGTTGTGTTCATAATAAATTGGCTAGAAATTAGGAACGGCAGACCTCATAGAGCAGTATTCGTTTTATGTCTCCTACACAGGCCGTCTGCCGTCGTCTCACGTGTTGTGTTGGACCAATCCCATACAGCCTTGCAGGGAGGCGGGAAGTTAGCCTTGGCGGGGCAGAAAGCAATGGCCCGAAGTGGAGCTACAGTGTGCAGAGCTGAGTGGCTCTAGTGGCCTATAGTTTAGCCCATAATGCTTGTAGGTGAGTGTTTGGTGTGGGGTGCAGAAATAGATGGGTACTGGAGATTAATGGATACTGAACATCAATGAATACTAGAGATTACTGGTTACAGATGTATGACTGGAGATCAATGGCCAGATCAACGAATTGAGTAGCAGAGTTCCAGGAACTTTGTTATATCCTACATGGCCTGAAGAGATTGAAACTTACCTCAACAGAGACTGACTATATCTACATGTAGCATTCATTAGAGGCACGTCGTTGTGACAATGCGGTACTCTAGTTAGGGAGCATTACTCCTCCTCCTTCTGGCCAAGACCCGTTGACTTGAGCAGCGCGTCAATGTCAGCGGGCTTCCAGATCTTGTGCACAACAGCACCAGTGCGCTCGTCCTTGCCGACAGTCGAGAACTCGAGCTTCTCCGAGGTCAGCGTGGCAGAGTCCATGGTCTTCGAAAGAACCTTCATGGCCAGCTCGCATGCACCTTGGAGATCGAGCTCATCCTTGTACTCCTGCTTGAGGATCGTCTGGGCTGAAGCGCCATTGGCACCGACGGATGTGGCTTTCCATCCTCCATAATTGCCCGACGGGTTCGATGTGTATAGCTGAAATCCGTGAAGGTCGTCGTGGCCAGCAAACACAAAGCTGACACCAAATGGACGCAGACCTCCGTACTGGGTGTATCCCTGCTTGATGTCGCACAGGCGCTTGACAAGAATCTCACACGGGATCGGCTCAGAGTACGTCTCGAGGTACGACTGGGCAAACAGGCGCGCGCGGTTGACGAGAATGCTGGCGTCAGAGTCAATGCCAGCTACGGCGCACACAATGTGGTCGTCAAGAGTGTACATCTTCTCTGCCGAGATGTCCTGTTCCAGGAGCTTGGACGTCACCTTCTTCTCTGCTGCCAGCACAATGCCGTCGGTGGCCAAAATGCCAATTGCAGTGCCGGCATGTGAAATGGCCTCGAGGGCGTACTCGACCTGGGTTAGACGGGATGGGCGGTAACAATGCTGTACGCACCTGATGTAATCTGCCCTCGGGCGAGAAGATAGTCGTGCGACTGTCGTATCTTCTGCTACTCATTGTGACAGACGGTAAGTGGTAGTTTAAGGCGAGCGTTGTATGTGTAAGGAAAAGTGGCGCATAATGGGGTATGCCGGCGTTTTAGTGCATAGATCTGACGCGCAGTGGCCGCTGCACCCCCAAACTCTATCAACACAGCATTCGGGAACGGTGAAACGAGGGTGCATTCACGAGGGCGGGGTAGAGATAGCAGATTGTCGGATCCCGGAGCAAAGGGAGAAAAACTGAAGTAAATCGCCGAAGCACGAGTGCAATGCTGTGCAAGGAGGCTATTCACGACAAACATCACGCCAGTGTACCCCACTAGAAGTAAACAGCCTCGTAATCCTGCATACCTCATGGTACAGCAGTTATCGACCCCCAACGACCGCACGTTTGCTAATATTCTGTTTCCTAATATTCCGGTCCCAACACCAAATCAGTAAGCCGCCTTATATTTTAATCCCATTTCTCTATATCACCACGCCATTTATCTGCTTTGGACACGTCCCTTCTCTCTCGGCTACACGCCCTCTTCGCCCCCTAACCGCCATCCCAAAACAGCAACGGAAAGGCCCAAGTAACCAGTGACCCCTGCGTCACACGTAAATCAATTCTCACATTTGTCCCCTCCTCCAGGTCGCGGTGTCTTGGGTTCCTTTTTTCCCCGTTTCGTTTGCGCTTGTGTGTTCCCCGGAGCTCACCACCGTTGGCCCATGCTGCTCTGCTAAGCTGTCTCTGAGCCCGGCCCTACTCTCCTCTCCCACGTCTCCGACACGTCTCTCTCTCTTATCTCCACCTGGCACTTGTCGTCATTCTTTTCGGCCCGCCAAGCCGTCGTCACGAACCTCGTCTCAACTCACCGGTCAAACTCGCTTCCGACCCGACATCTTTCATCCCTTCGCTTCGTTCTCTGTATCGTCAACGCGTACAACGTCACCACAACGACCCCAATCTACCCCTCGCATCTGTCTGTAACCTACAGCCATGGCAAGCGACGCACTGCTTGACGACGGCTCTTACGACCAGCTCTCGTCGTCCCCGTCGATTCACGAGGAGGAAATTAACTTTGAGTATGTCTACGCGCTGCGCACGTTTGTGGCTACCGAGCATGGCCAGGCAAACGCCGTCAAGGGCGACACCATGATTCTCCTCAACGACACAAACTCATACTGGTGGCTGGTCCGCCTCGTCAAGGACTCGTCGGTAGGTTTCCTGCCGGCCGAGCACATTGAAACACCGCTCGAGCGCCTGGCTCGCCTCAACAAGCACCGCAATGCCGACTTTTGTGTCTCCACAAACAAGGATACCACCACCGAGTCGGGCTCCACATCCTCGTTTGCTCGCATGTTCAACAAGAGAAAGACGAGTAACTCATCGCATACTAAGCCGACAGCGGCCAGCCTAAAAGCCGTCGCGTTCAAGGACCACACCGTCTATGTGAGCGCGTCGGAATACGAATACTCGGACGATGAGGGCGACGCGCTCGATTTCGACGACGAAGATTCGGACCAGGCACCTGTAGAGTCGGAAGACTCTAGACCATCACAGAATACGTCTGGACCTGCTAATTCGGCGGAGCCGATGTCAAACTACAAAACGGAGGCTCTTCGAGAACCCAGAGAATCTGATGAGTATCGCGAGCCCCTGCGTTCGCCTCCCATCGCTGCGAGCTTCGACGATATCCTCGATGACCAGTCTCTTCGTCAGCCCTTGCTTGTTCCGAGAATGCGCCAGGAGGAGCCTGAGCAAACCACCGATCGCTCGGACCGTCCTGGCCTGCGCACATTCATGAAAAACGTTCGCGCCGTCTCCAACACGAGCATTGCCGGCGAGGACCTGGGTGCTGCCATCTTGGCAGAGTCATCTGGTGCCACACCCGCGCCTGAGGCCTCGTCGATGCCCTTTGACCCCCCAGATTCACCACCCTCGTCGGTCAAGCGACGCTCACTTTTACTGGCCAAGTCGTCGATCGAGCAGTTCTCCCTCCGCAAGAAGCCCCAGGCTGTCAAGAAAGACAATGCCTCAATCTCATCCGCCTCCACATCATCATCTATTCCCATTACCCCCGTATCTCCTTCTTCAACATCCGGAATTGGCAAGTTCTTCAAGAAGCGATCGTCTAAAAAGAAGGCTCAGAAGTCTGTGCAGTCAATCACCGAAGGTCGCGTGTTGACACCTGTGTCGAGCAACAACTCAGCCTTGAGCGACCACCACCGATATATGGCAGGCAGTGCCGCTAGCCAGGTTAGCTATGAGTCGTCTATCACTTCGGGTGAGTTTGTCGAAGATCAGGCTGGCGGTTCAGCACCATCCTTGGCGTCTGACGTTCCAAATGCTGCCTCATCGTCAACATCGCTGTATTCTATGCCGACCTCAGCGTCTATGTCGAATGCATCGCTTGGTCAGGCTGAGGCTGTTCAGTTGAGCCTTGACAACCGCGCTCTTCCTCTGCACCAGATGCGGTATAACGTTGCCCCTGCTCCCCTGGCCATGCCTCGTTCGAGTCATATTTACCCTCGACCGCAACTGCGCAATGTGTCAAATGCGTCGGCAGTTTCTGTCTCTTCAATCCAATCGGAAACGGCCTTCCACGCCGACCCTGTCACTAAAGAGCTACCAGCTGTTCCCTCAGAGCGACTCAATCGTTGGTCACCAACCGAGAATACGCCTAAGCTTGTCAGCTTGAAACGCTCCAGTCAAATGCTAGGTTCAGCATCAGGCAGCAGCGAGACGATCCACAACGCCGAAGAAGTGGAGGGAGACGACACGATTGTTGCCACAGTGCCAGTGTCTCCGCCACGCTCACTGAGTCCGAAGCCCCAGATACCAGCACCTGCCAAGCATCTGGAAACGGTTGCTGCAGATGGGCGATCCAAGCTCTCCCCTGACGTGCCACGCATCTTCCTTAAGCCCAACGCCAGAAAATTCGAGTCCCATGAGCCGCCATCGCCCCCTCATGAACCCCATGAGGGTCCTGTGCCAATATCAGCCAAATATTTGGAGCACCCTGTTGGATACCTTCACCCTGAAATCGTGCCTATATTTGAGGAGTCGTCGATGCGACTTGGTCAACTTGGAAGGGTATGCATTTCCCTACTTTTCATTCTCTGCTAACTCAAGAAACTGGACGCGCTGTTGAGCAACCTGTCCGCCGCTTAATTGCCGTTACTTCTCACGATTTTTCGCATTATAGTCATACATAGCCCTAATGAAACAATGCCCCGCTAGTGAGGCATGCTAGAGCCTGGAGTGTCAAATAGCACCACCAAGGGCGATTGAAGCACAACTGCGAGCTTAACGACGCTTCGACTTTCCCTTCTTGCTAGGGCGAGCGTTCTTCTCACGTCGCTGGTCCTTGACCTCACGCTGCTTGCGAACCTGATCCACAGTTTTGAGGCCATTCGTAATCTTTCCACGAACACCCTTGGCAGGCAGGCCCTTTGCAGTGGCTTCCTGGACGCGCTTCTTGCGTACATGATAGTCATCACGACCCTTGTCGGCAGCCTTGGGTGCAGAGATGTTCTTGTGGCGAAAACGGTGGGAATCCCCACCTGGACCCGGACGGGTCGCAGGTGCCTCCATACTGCCGACCTTCACGTCACCAGTCTTGTGAGCAGCCTTCCAGTTGTCGAAACGACCAGAGCGGAATGAAGCCGGGATACGCTGGCCATTCTCACCCTTGATATACTTGATGTTGCTGTCGCTACCAACATTGATGTACTTGCCTCGTCGTTTGTCCCATCGCATACCTGTCTTCTGCTGGAAATCTTTGCCTTCACCAGATAGATCAAATGTCGCGCATCGGGCGGCATCAGCGAATGTGCCGTTACCTCCAGAAAGGCTGTAACCACGCTCCTGTACAGAGTCAAGCGAAGCGTAATGAGACATGTAGTAGTTCGGGTCACGGAAAGACTTTGGCTTCTTTTTGTTTTGCGGTCCCTGGTCAAACGCACTCAGATCAGCTTCGGAGGCAGCCGACATGTCTACAGCATCGCTGCTGGCAACTTCATCATCATCACCGTCGCGTCTGCGCTTGAGTCCAAGCACCTCATTCTCAACACCATGGTCAAGCCCAGCTGCCTTCTCTTGTTCCTGGATTCGTTTCTTCTCAGCAGCACGGCGTTGAATAGGGGCCAATTGCTCACGACGGCGTGCCATCAGCTCGGCGGCCGTAACTGACGACGCGGTCTTCTTGAACTCGAAAACCGTTTCTTTGACTTTACGGTTTGCCAGGCGATTCAGCAGACTCTGTCTATCATCCTCTACTGAAGGGCCGACCAGCAAATGTCGGTGGTCCCAGCCATCCGCCATAACACCCTTGGCTCGCTTAAAGCTCTCAAGCGAAGCAGATTCTCTCGACTTCACGTAGAGTTTCTCACCACGTGTGGCAACCGTCCGAAGCAAGGCTAGATCGTAGTCTCGGCTAAGCATGGCATCAACTTCTTCCTGCTGGAACTCAATGTTATCGCGAGGGAGCGAACCCAAAACGAGGTTCTCACTGTAGTTGATAGGATGTCCATGACGCTGGGGCAGCGATAGCACTAGCCGGCGGCCAAGAAAAATCTCAAGGTCGAGCAGATACGGGACCTCAGACTCCTTAACGAGAGAGTAGGCCCAGCCACGACGTCCTGCACGAGCTGTACGACCCACTCGGTGGACAAACACCTTCGGACTGGACGGCAACGTATAATTGATAACGTTGGCGAGGACTGGGATATCAATACCTCGGGCAGCAACATCTGTCACAACCAGTAAACTCGTCTTGCCGGCTCTGAACCTGTGAAGCTGTTCTTTTCGCGCAGTCTGGTCTAGAGTTCCGTAAATGTACGATACCGCATATCCTAGCGATATTAGTAGGTTCGAAACGTATTCGACGTGGTGCTTGGTAGGAACAAACACAATCGTCGACTCTGGAGTTGGAAGCTCCATTGCCGACGGGAGCCTTTCACGCACAAACTTCTTCTTCTTTCTATCCCTTTGCTTCGACTCATTTTCGTCCTCGTCCTCGTCGTCAGTGTTATGTCTCTCGCGTGCGAGAAACTTCTTCTGCTCTTCAGTGGCAGGAGGCATGTGAATGATAGTGTCGAGGACGCACAACAATGCCGCGTCCTTTTCACCGTCCTTCACCGAGAAAAAGCCCATTTCGAGCTCATTGGAGATTTTGGTATCCGCATCAAGACGCACAAGGACAGGGTCATGAAGGCCAGCCTTGGCAAACTCAACAAGCGTCTTGGGTAGAGTTGCGGAGAAAAGAAGACTTTGTCTGGAAGAAGAAAGCGATGCAATAATTTCGTTGAGCTGTTCCGCAAAACCCATCTCAAACAGGCTGTCAGCTTCGTCAAACACAATGTATTCAACCGACTTTAAGTCGAGCTGCATTTCAACCTTTAGATGCATAAATCGACCAGGAGTAGCGATGATACTGGGTTAGTGTGTTCCAAATTTTGATTCGGGAAGGACTCACATATCGGGGTTGCTCATAATGTACCCGAACTGCTCCTCGAGACCGTCTCCTCCAACAAGCAGTACTGAGCGAAGGTCAGTGCCACGACTGAAATCCTTCACGACCTTCAGAGTCTGAAGAGCCAACTCTCGGTTCGGCGATAGAATGAGACCGCGGGCACCTACCTTGGCCGAGTGTACCTTGAGTCTTTCAATCATAGGGAGCACAAAAGCTGCCGTCTTACCGCTTCCCGTTCGTGCCATACCAACGACATCACGACCGTCGAGAATCAGAGGAATAGTTTTTCTCTGAATAGGTGTGGGAAGCTTAAAGCCCTTTTTGGAGACGTTGTTCACGACTCTTTTTGACAGGCCAAGACCAGCAAAAGTTCCCGAGTTTAGCTTCTTGGTCGGGGCGGGTGCAAAGTACTCGTCAAGATCCTCTTCTCTTCGTTTGGGCCTCTGTGTAGTAGATTGATCATTCTCATCGTCGCTGTCAAGCTCAAGGGTGGGGAATTTATTGTCTGCTGGCTTAGCAGGCTTGACATCTTCTTCGTCAGACGAAACGATCTCATCCTGGAGCTCGTAATCAGAGGCATCGGAGTCCGAGTCGCTTGAATCAGAGGCGACGATCCCTGAGCCCTGGGCCACTGAATTTGTGATGTCAAAGTCGTCCTCAAAGTCCGACATTGTTAATGCTTTAGCGGATCAATGATAGAGCTGAGGATACTATATATTTTTTTTTATTCGGGCATATCTCGCTGCATAAACCCTTGACCGGTGTTCGTGCGGCTGATTTCTCAGCCGTGCGTTTATTGATCTATACATTCTATCTAACCCTCGATTCCACACCGGTTTATAATCCATAGCGCTGGCGCAGAGTAGCAGCCAACCCGGGGTCAAACTTAGACATGACAACCTGGTCCCAATTTGGGATGTAACTTTTGTAGCCCTGGAGAACCTTGGCCAGTAGCACGGCCAGCTCGTGACTAGGCTGGCTGTAGAGGGACACAGCTTCGACGAAACTGAGCAGGTTAGATTCATCGAGACCTGACGGGTTCGCCGCAATGATCTGGCACATGCCCTGGAATGCCGTGTCTTTCTCATCAGTCTCCTCAACGAGCTTGATGTTCAGACACCACGCCTGCATAAAAATGTGCAGATGCGGGCCGATCGTGTCGGCTGATGTCTTGCCGAGTCGACCAATTGCAATTGCCGTGTTCTCCAGCACCGTTGACTGGTTACTCGATTGGAGTACGTGTACAAGGCGCTCAAGAAGAGGCTGGACAAATGGGGCAATGGTCTCACGAGAAGAACGCAGGGCCATCTCGCCGGCGGACCAAATAGCATTGTTGCACACACCAGTGGCTACAGCTAGGCGGTTGATGCCATTCGCAGTGACGCGCGTCGTAACATCAATCTGAGGGAGCACTTCATGCATGATAGCCGAAAAATAAGGCATCAACAGCTCAGGTGTGTGAATTGCCATGTCGCCGAGCAGAGCAAACGCGGATTGCTTAACATCATCGCCGTCCTTGAAACAGAGAATCATCATTTCAACGAGAGGGGGCTTCGTCTCAGCCACCAGAGGTGCTGTCTGCGTACCAAGGGCAATAATAACACCATCGATAAGGTCGAGGGCTGTAATGATGAAGTCCTTTTCAGGACCGTCAAAATCTGCGGAACTGAACTGCAAGGTAGGATCGTTCTTATAGAACTGCATCAGCTCAATGTAGCCCTCAAGAATATGGGTGGCCCGCTTGAAGACGGTCGGAGCGTAAGGCGCAAATGACTCACCGACAGATGCAACGACCTGAGCAAGGCACTCAAACAGGGGGCACAATGCTTGGTCACCATCTGGAATCTGATCCCACTTGTTCAGTAAAGGTGGAAGGAGAAGATTGAGGATATTGGGGTCCGAAATGCCATCAGGTACGCAGTTGACTATAGTTTGTACTGCATCATACAAGATCAGCATGTTTTTGGCCTTGTACTTGGTGAAGCATGTGCTTAGCTGCGTAAGAATGACCTCGAGGTACGGTGCAAGGTATTCGGAGGTCGATTCAGCAAGCATCGACAGTGCCGAACAACCAGCCTCCTGAACCTTTTTGTTCTTGTCGAGACAGCATTTTAGAAGACCGTCAAGCGCGGGCAGGAAGTACTGCTGGGATTGGCCCTCGCGGCAAGTCAGGGCCATCCATGGCGCATAGCGACCCAGAGTCCAGCATGAGATCTGGCGCACGGGTGCTTCTGACTCACCAAGTCGCTGTACAAGGAACGGAATAAGCGAGGGAAGGTGCTGGTCGATCTTGCCATTGCAGCCCTCAGCGATAGCACCAAAGGCAAGAATTGCAGCCTCGCGAACGTGCCACTCGGGAGAAACGATGCTGTTTTTGAGAACTGGAATAGCGGTTGCCAGTACCACGTCAGGGTAGCTACCAGCAAACACATCCAGAGCAGCAGCAGAGCACTTTCGCAAGCTCCATTCATCGTAGAGTAGATCCCCATCGTCATCTTCATCCTCTTCATCGTCGTCTTCCTCAACATTCTGCTCGTCTTCATTGTAGTGAAGACTTTGAGGGTCTTTGGAGGAGAGCTTTGCTTCGGACTCCTTCTTTTCGACAGTGTGAGAGCTTTTGCTCTTGACATTCATCGGGCGGATATCCTCAGCCTTATCATCGACTTCTTCGTCGTCGTCATCAGCGCTCTCAAGCATCGAGCGCTCCATCTCAGTGTACTGCATGGTTGTGAGGATGACGGAGATGATGAGGGGTACGTGAGGTAGAATGTTGGCTTCGTCGATTGGTGCCTCGGCCAGGCTCAGCACGAACTCGCAACCCTCGAGAGCCAGCTGTTCATCCTCGTCTTTGATGCAATGAAGGCTGTAGTTGATAACACCTTCGAGGTGGGGAAGTAGCTTGTCGGGGCGAACTTCGAGGAGCAGCAGAAACGCAGTGCAGATGTGTCTGCGCGTCTCTGGGTCCGCGTCTGATGCGAGACCAAATAGTACAGACAAGAACGGGTCAATGTGAGCGAGGAAGGCCTGCGATTGCTGCAACAGAAACTGGACTAGACAGAATATACTTCCCGAGCGCACTTTGGATGACTGCGAGCTGGTGAAATGCAGAAACTTGGGCACCATGTAGCTGGCCGGTGTTGAACCGTTGTAGTCAGCGTCAAGCATTTGGGCAGAGTCTTCACAGATCTTTTGCAAAGCGCCAATCGCTCCCTCTTGGGCGCGCACATTGTCCGTATTCTCGGCCATATCCATGAGGTTGGGCAGCACCTGGGGCCATCCCTGAAGGCCAGCCTGGGAAATAATAGTCGTAATCACGTTACCAGTGATTCTGCGCACAAGCGCTGCAGAGTCGACAAGACCATGGAGGATCTGGCTCTGGATGTAGTGCTGCGTGTCAGGTGAGAAGCTCTTGTATCGCAGTCGCACGTTGTTCTTGAGTAGAATACCAGCAGTAGCTCGGAGGTTTTGGCCAACAGAGTCGCTGGCCGTGACGAGGATGTACGTGAGGTACTTGTCGAGATCGGGCTGCGACTGGGCGTCATCTAGAGCCTTGAGGGCTGCTGTTCGCTCGTTATTATTGGACGATGTCGATTGAGCGAGCACTTGGGCCAATTGGCCAACACCCTCGGGCTGAGGGGTCCACGACATTCTGGCGAAGTCTCACGCGTCGACGCGGTACGTCACTTTGGCAATTTGTGCTGGTAGGAGCGGCCTAGCGACTGTTTGCAGCTAATTTGAAGCCTGATGTCGGTCGTGGTGTGTGAAATGCCCCGCCGCGTAAGTGAGATTCGGCAAATGCACTGTAGCCAGAGGGGGCCGATCCGATATCTGGGTAGCCGGTTTCGAGTTTTTGGTCGATGGAATGCGTACAAGCCTGTTGACTGGTATATTCCACACAAGTATCAACACGGCAGGGAATGCGTACGCTGGTGGTTGTGGAGCGTAACGGCTGGTGCCTAACAAAAAAATTATACGCTGTACAGCCATTTGTGAGGTGACTGCCGGACGCAGGGTAAAGTGGGGTAGGGGTCTAGAACCACGCAGGCAGGAGATAGCAGGTGAAGCAGTGGTGGATGTAGTAGGAATAGCAGCTTCAAGAAACCCGAGTCAATAATATGAGTAAACTGTGCGAGCGTGCTCGATCATTCGGGTGTGACGTCAGATGGACTAGAATGAGACCCGGGTGCTGCCGTCCAGTGTGATGCCCTAGCTTCTCTGGCGTATATAATAAATTATTAATCTAGTGTACACTCGTCGTATCAGGCCCCGCGGAGGGCAGTGTCGATCTTGCTAAGCGTCGTTGAAGAAGTCTCCTCCTTGAGTAGAAAGCTTTCGAGGCGCTCAAGAGGCTCCACATGCTCACGGGAGAGAAGTGGCTGGTGTACCGCGTAGCGAATCAGTTGCTGGCAGTACTCGAGAGCTTCGCCCGTCGTAGGTACCTCACCCAACAACATAGATTTGGCTGCACTGGCTGTGCTCTCACCAGGACCCTCATTCACGCTACCATCATCACCAGCAATCATGCCAAGCCGTCGTTCAACAATCGCGTCGAGCACAGCATTCTCGGACTGATCACCAATGTCAGCCTCCTCAAAGTGCAGGTTGATGAAATGATCAAGCGGCAACAATTCCGCTCCGGGATTGACAGCCTTGACCTCCTCATAGATACTCATCAGGTCCGGCTCCATATCGGGCTCTGGCAGGGGTGTGATGTGGTTGGTCACCAGAGCACTGCCTCGGAAACCATTGAGGATCGTAATATCAGACACATCATGCTGCCATGCACGAGCGGCCCATCGGATGGCTTGGTAAACATTGACACTATCCGAGGGATTGACACCGTTGGAGAAACTGTCAGCCATGAATCGCATCCACTGAGCATGATAAAACGCCTTCCACTGTCTAACAACACCCTGC
Organism: Sugiyamaella valdiviana; assembly: GCA_030570555.1. Classification (NCBI taxonomy): domain Eukaryota; kingdom Fungi; phylum Ascomycota; class Dipodascomycetes; order Dipodascales; family Trichomonascaceae; genus Sugiyamaella; species Sugiyamaella valdiviana. The sequence continues at coordinate 1,637,243 of JAJLWF010000001.1, forward strand.
TCCAGAGGCATTCCGCCAAACTCACGACCGTGCGAATGAGGCAGGAACTCGGCTCGAATGTTGCCAGGAGGAGGCGCCAACTTGAGCGCCTCGGTGTAAATTGGTATGTCTTCAAGGACCAACAGCGCTCGGTGACTGCCAACGTGCAGGTAGAACTCAGCGAGCCAGTGACGCATAGTCAACAGATCAATGGACGGATCCTTTCGCTCAACCCACTTGGCACCAAGAGAGTTGAGATTAACGCCATCAATCGATGGTGGATGGCCAGAACCAACAAACCACAGCGGTAGGCGGTCGGCACCAGTTGAGCTTGTACACAAGATGACCGAGAACTTGGAGTTGTAGGCATCGATGTGCTGTGCAGCAAGCAAAGCGGAGCGGGCGACGTCCTGTGCTGCGATATCCGTGTCTATTCGGCCAGCAGCCGAGGCAACAGGGACAGAGTTGGGGTTGACGAGCTCACGCTTCCAGTACAATCCAGTGGCACCAAGCGAGTATACCAAACCGTCCGAGTACTCTTGATAGAGAGTCTGAAGCACACGGATCTGCTCGAGAGGCGAGAGAGCAGCTGTAGCCAGGGCTTCATCGTCTTCCTCCTCGATAGCAGGGTGAACGGCAAACAGCGCCGGGTCAGTGGCCAGTACGGCTGCGTCGGCGGCCGAAGTGGCAGCGGCAGCAACAGCAGCAGCCGTCTCAGCGGTGACGCTCGAAGTGTCAATGAGTCCATTGGACTTGAACCTCTTCATTCTCGGCTCAGCACTGTACATGATATTGTGACGGCGCTTGAACCGGTCCAGCCAGCGGTAGTTGAGGTCGGGTGCTTTGCCGCGGTATTCGGGGATCCGGTGCCAAAAGTACTCTGCTTTCTTCATAAGAATAGACGCAGTGATGATACCTCCCGAGCGGATTTGTATCTGCTGCCAGTCGGACAGGATATCCTCTAGGATTGGGTACTTGCCGTAGCGGTTGCGAATCAATTGTCCATTGAGGGTGCTGAGGTCGAGGTGTTTGTTTTTCTCACTCAGGCATCGGGAAACACCAGACTGAGAGATACGACGGTGGAACCGCTGGTAAAACCAGTCAATGCACTCTCGCTGTGTCGGCTTGTGAGGTTGCGACTGCACCCACTCACGCAGGGCTCGCTTCTCACCGTTGGTGAAGCCGGCGCGACGCGTTGAGTTCAAGTCGTCGTCGCCATGATCGCCATTGTCGCCATGGTCGCCATGGTCGCCGCCACGAGGGGGGGCGTAGTCACCATCGTCATAGTCATCCTCCACGCCACCATGATGCAGCGATGGCTCGATGACAGCCACGTCCGTGTCGTCGTGACGCGTCGTTTTCCTACCTCTAGGCATTTGGCGGATACAGGGATGTTTGGTCAGGGGAGCTGATGTGGTGAACGAAGCAGGCTACTGAGATATGAACGTAAAGGATACCAAGGGGGACGGATGGATACTGGAATATTCACCGTTCACCGGGTAATTCTGTGGAATGCACAAAACCCCTGCCCTGTGTCTGAGACAGCCCAGTTTCTCCTGGTATTTTTGCGTTTCGGCTGGGCTGCAGAAGCCTAGGGCCACAGTACATGCAGCAGTAGGGTAACAAGACGGCAACAAACTCAAATGCTGCGTGGCCGCGAGAAATAGACCCGATATGCATATTTCCGCCTCCGCACGGACGGGTGTTTAGGGCAACTTTAAGTCGAAGTGAACGTAGTGACGGGATGAACAGCGGGCATGGATTCTGATAATATGTATATTTGAAGTAGTGTAGTATGAATTCTTCGAGGCAAGTGTGCTAGGAAACGTCATGCTCTTGTAGGCGAGGTTCCCATTCGCCTTGGGGATGTCTGCTTTCGAGGCCCTGAGCCAAATCTCGCCTTGATCTGGCATGAGCCCTGGCCCTGCCCCGCATATGCCTGATGCTGCGTTCAATCACGGGCTTTTAAATATAAGCATTGTGCCAAGACCAGTAACGACTTTAACTTTCTATTAGTTACGAGGAACCATGTTATCAGATCATGTGCACAAGGCTCGCGGCCTGGCTCAGTACCTGATCGCCGGAGAGTCTCCCGCGCTGACGGTCGTGTTTGCCCTCGCAGCTTTGTATGTCCTCCTTCTCGCCAACGAGTCTGTCCGGGAATTTCGATACGCCCGGTCTGCTCGGGCCCATGGCTGTACACCGCCCCATATGACACTAGACAGGCCCTATTTCGGCGTGCGGTCAATGATTCGCATTGCTCGCGCTGCTCGTCACCACCAGCTTCTCAAGGTCATTGCAGGCCGATTTGAACAGCACGGACAAACCACAGTCCGCCAGCAAATGATGTTCAATGTCAACATTGTCACCATTGAGCCTGAAAACATCAAATCCATTCTTGCCACAAATTTCAAGGACTACTCGATTGGCCTGCGTAAACCGCAGCTCGCTCCCCTCCTTGGCAACGGCATTTTCGCGGCGGACGAAGCAGTCTGGCGCCACTCTCGGTCGCTGCTCCGTCCACACTTTACGCGAGATAAACTGTCGCACTTGGAAATGACGTCAAGACACACTGATGCGTTTTTAGCTGTCATCAAACAGCACGGCACCTCTGGGGAGTACGTCGATGTGCAAGACCTCTTCCACAAGCTGACAATTGACTCGGCCAGCGAGTTTCTGTTTGGCCAGAGTGTCGAGACTCTGGCGCCAACTGACAAGATTCTTGTAACCAAGCGTATGTCGATTAAATCGTCTGCCTTTGCCAATGCCATTGAGGAAACACTTGTCAATGTGGCTGCTCGCGCTCGGGTGGGGCCGCTGTATTGGCTTCTGGACTCTTTTGCGTTCCGCCGACGCATTCACGTCTGTCACAGCTTTGTTGATGCCATTGTTGCCGATGTTCTGGACAAGTATCCTGCTGAGAAACCGATTGAGGCGCCGTCAAACTTTCTAGAAGCCCTGACCAGCGAGTCGCGCAACCCTGTGTTTCTGCGTGATCAAGCATTTAGTGTGCTTCTGGCTGGTCGTGATACCACCTCGTCGCTGCTCTCATTCACACTATACTACCTGGTGCGTCATCCCGAAGTCTGGAATAAGCTCCGTGAGACTGTTCTTGACACATTTGGAGAAACAACTGAACATATCAACTTTGAGACGCTAAAGCGCTGCACATATCTGACGTATGTCCTCAACGAGGTGTTGCGCTTAAGTCCCGCCGTCCCTCTCAACTTCCGCACTGCCACTGTCGACAGCGTATTGCCCTGTGGTGCTGGGCCTGACGGATCAGAACCTGTCTTCGTACCCAAGGGTACTCAAGTCATCTTCCCGATCTTCCTTGTCCATCGACAAAAGAAGTACTTCGGTGAGGATGCCGATAAGTTCCGGCCCGAGAGATGGGGAGAGCAGGGTACCAATTACCACACTTGGGACTACTTGCCATTCAACGCAGGGCCACGTATTTGCCTCGGTCAGCAATTCGCACTCCAGGAAGCAGGCTTCATTCTTGTACGTATGCTTCAAACATACGAGAAGGTCTCCACGCGTGCCGAGGACCTTGATAAAGAGCTCCGCCAGCGTACACATCTCACTATGAACGTCGCTGGCGGCGTGTGGGCTACTTTTGAGTAGCGTGTGCAGCTCCGGGCTCTGGCACATCACATAAACACATCAGTGGACTAATATTTACACGTCCTATGTACTGAGTAGGCTCATGAGACTATGTCACCATTCAAGGCGTACAGACCTAAATGATACAGTGAAGCTCTGCTTTATTTATTGTGTGCGTGAAAGCTTCTTCTCCATTCCGATGCTTAGCGCAATTCTACTATTGCACATTTCTGCGATGCTAGCTGTCCATAGCTCTTGCAATGTATTCTGAAATTTGCGGTCTCCAGTGGGTTTACGTCCATCGTTGAACAACAACTGCACCCACGACACCGGCCTCCTTGAGAGTCTGCTTACGATTAGCCAGCTCTCGGTTGGGGAATGTAGTCTGAAGAACATAGGCCCGCGAGCTCGAGCTCGTCGAATCGACGTAATCATAGAGGACCTGGACGGCATCTGCCGCATTAAATCTAGTGCGCAGAGCCTGACCTGATGCCAGACGGATCTGGACTAATGAATCACCTGTGCCAGCAACTGAAGCCTGGGCCTGAGAGGAAGGTGCAGTAGTGGAAACGGGAGCGGGGGATGGAGACGGCGCAGATGAGACATCGCCGGGAACAGGTGATCCCAGTCGAACGCCCTCGCCAGAGAAGCCCCCAAGAGGACGTTTCGGTGACACGAAGTCCTCGTCAAGCTTGCGTATGATTATAAGACTGATGTCCTGACCACTCTCAACGTCGAGCAGCGAGAGCGGCGCTCGGCCTGAGTGGATTGCTTGAAGGTGCGCGACATTTGCTGGGTCGTCGTAACGGAAGAGAGGGCCTTCCTCAACGGAAAATCCATCTCTCCAGAACGTGAGACGGCGCACAGCACGCCGGGGTGCACCATTCGAGCTCGATTCATCACTCTCGTCGGCAACCGTCTGCGAGGGCACTTCGTCTGACCCAAGGGTAAAGCCAGTACCTGCAAAGACTCGATTCTGTCGGCCCGAATCTGAGTTGTTCATTTGGTCGATGACCTCCTGTTCTTCTTCGTTAGGACCACCAGCGTTACGCTGAGCCTGACGCACGATATCATTGATGAGCCGACCACTACCATCCTGGTGGTTTCCAGGGCCATCAGGATTCTGTACTGCTAGTCCAGACTTCTCGCCACCAGTGAAAAAGTTGTCAGGCATGTCATCATCAGATGGAACCGGCGAAGCTTCTTTAGATGCATTACGTGACAGGTCACTGAAAGTGGCGAACCGCTTCTTCGGCTGCGATCGCGGAGGCGCTCGCCAGCTCGACGAAGGCTGGGGTGTGGGGGCAGAAGAATCGCCTTCTTTATCCAAATATCTGGCATAGGCTTCGTTTAGGTCCCATCCTGACGATCGAAGAAGCCCAGTGGCCTCGCTCTCGGAAATCTTGTAATCCAACAACACCAACAACTCCTGCACGGCCGACTTCTCGGCGTCGTTGAGGCTCATAGTGTTTAATTGACACGTATACGGCAAAGAGTAAGGTCAATGGCGTAAGGGGTTCACTTAACGAAAAGAAGAAGAGTGCTTGTATACCAAAGGAGACGTTGTGAATATCAAAAGTAGAATTAAACAACCTCTAAGTAAGCACGTCAGTAGCAGATCCAGGGGTCGAACTCGCGGCCAGAACGCATTACGAGATATTCCAGTCCGGGTAATCATACATAATTCCGCCCGCGAAATCATCATCGGTTCCATGACGTTCCTATTTCATTTGATTTTACTTTGAACTAGCTTTCATTCAAGTTATAATGCATTCCGTTGAGGATTATAGCATACACACATACCAATCGTAAATAAATAGTTGTTGAAACATTAATCATGGAAAGAAAAAAAGATTGTTGAAATCCCAGATTTCCGGAACAGGTCTTTTTCCTTCATGTGCCGTTGTTGAATCGGCTTTTGGTGCCTAGCGCTAAATAACGCTTAGGCGGTGGTGTACTTGGAACGGTACACCTTGGCGGCGTTCACCATGTTGCTGAGCTGGCGCTTGGTCTCGTCCCACTTACGGGTCTTCAGACCACAGTCAGGGTTAACCCACAGGTTCTGGCGGGGGTAGACACCGACAATAGCCTGAATACGGGACTCAAACTCGTCCTGAGGAGGAACACGGGGCGAGTGGATGTCAAACAGACCCAGACCAATGTGGTTGGGGTAGTTGGAGAACTCACGAATGTAGTTCGAGTCATCCTTCTTAGAGAACTCAATCGACACGACATCGGCATCCAGAGCCTTGATGTGGGCAGGGTCAAGGTCAGAGTAGCAGAAGTGCGAGTGGATCTGAGTACCGTCCTCAACACCGGAAGTGGCAAGACGGAACGACTCAGGAGCCCACTGGACGTAGGCGTCACGCTCAGCACCAGCACGCAGAGGCAGACCCTCACGGATGGCAGGCTCGTCGACCTGGATCACGTAAATACCAGCCTTCTCAAGGTCGTTGACCTCGTCACGCAGAGCCAGAGCAAGCTGCTCGCACTGCGACTGCAGCGACAGATCGTCACGGGGGAACGACCAACGCAGAATGGTAACGGGACCAGTCAGCATTCCCTTCATGGGCTTCTTGGTGATCGACTGGGCGTACTTGGACTCCTTGACAGTCATAGCCTCAGGACGCGAGACGTCACCAACAATGATAGGAGGACGCACGTAACGCGAACCGTACGACTGAACCCAACCGTTGGAGGTGAAGGCAAAGCCCTTCAGCTGCTCACCGAAGTACTGAACCATATCGTTACGCTCGGGCTCACCGTGAACCAGGACGTCGAGGCCAACCTCCTCCTGGAACTTGACAACCTCCTGGATCTCCTTCTCAATGAACTTCTCGTACTCCTCGGCGGTGATCTCACCCTTAGTGAACTTGTTACGGTTGACACGGATCTCCTTGGTCTGAGGGAACGAACCAATGGTGGTCGTGGGGAACAAAGGCAGGTTCAGAGTCTTCTGCTGAGCAGAGAGACGAGTAGCGAAGGTCGACTTACGCTTCTTGTCGGCCTCGGTAACCTTTGACAAACGCTCACGCACAGAGGGGTCAGTGGTGATGCTGGACGACGAGCGGGCAGAGATGCTCTTCTTGTTAGCCTCGAGCTCCTCGGCAACGACCGAGGGGCCGCTGGAGACAGCCTTGGCAATGACAACAACCTCAGACAGCTTCTGGGTGGCAAAAGAGAACCAGTCCTTGATCTGAGCGTCAAGCTTCTTCTCGTTGGCAAGGTCAACGGGAGTGTGTAGGAGAGACGAGGAAGTGGCAACAATGACACTGTTCTCACCAGCAGCCTTCTGAGCCTTGTGGACAAGCTCAACGGCCTTGGTCAGGTCAGTCTTCCAGACGTTACGGCCGTCAACGACACCAGCCGAGAGGGCCTGACCCTTGGTAAGGGCGGCAGCAACCTCCTCGAGCTGCTCAGGAACACGGACAAGGTCAATGTGGATGGCTGAGACGGGCAGACCCTTGATGGCAGACAGGTTAGGACGAATGTCACCGAAGTAGGTGGCCAGGACAATGTCGAGACCGGGAACCTCCTTGGCGATGTACTCGAATGCCTCCTTGTAGAGCTTCTGGACCGACTCAGAAAGGTCGAGAACCAGGACGGGCTCGTCAATCTGAACCGACTTGGCACCGGCAGCAGCAAGCTTCTTCAGCAGCTCGGCGTAGACGGGCAGCAGCTTGGGCAGGAGCGAGACGGGCTCGAGGTCGAGCGAGTCCTTGTCAGCCTTTCCGAGGACAAGGTACGAGACGGGACCAACGAGAACGGGGCGAGTCTCAATACCGAGCTCCTTGGCCTCAAGGTACTCGTCAACGGGCTTGGAGCCGTTGAGCTTGAAGGCAGTCGAGTGCGAGAAGGTGGGTCGCACGTAGTGGTAGTTGGAGTCAAACCACTTGACCATCTCAAGAGCGGGCACGTCGACAGCAGACGACGAGTCAGTAGCAGGGCGCTGCAGACCACGACCCATGGCAAACAGAGTGTCAATGGCGGGAAGCTGGTACTTGGTGTAACGCTCGGGGACAGCGTTCAGCACAAGCGACAGATCAAGGACATGGTCGTAAAACGAGAAGTCGTTCGAGGCAATGATGTCAACACCAGCCTCCTTCTGGAGCTTCCAGTTGTGGGCACGGAGCTCCTTGCCGACCTTGAGAAGGTCCTCGGCAGAGGTCTTGCCGCCCCAGTAGGCCTCAGTAGCCTTCTTGAGCTCACGGTTGGCACCGATACGGGGGAAACCTAGGACAGACGAAAGAACCATCTTTGAATTGGACAAGCGGGAAATTGAAGCTTGGAAACCTCTAACAAAGCAATCACCAGGATTGTTTAAGTGTAGAAGGGGTGAAGAAAGCAAGATGGAGCGGGGGCAGCGGGGCTTTTATACTTTTTTTTCACGAGCTATGACACAACGAATTATCATGCAGCCCCAATCCCACGTTCCCTAATGTGCGCTCGCCGAGGACGGCAAGGACGGGGGGGCCGGGGTAGGGGGGCCGCGCGCTAAGCGAGATATACGGCGCCAAGGCACGATAGGCCGATTGCGTGCCCTGCACACCGGTGGCAGTGGCCTTTGATTGGCCCATGTTTGCGAGCCCCTGGAAGCCCGAGGACGCCTTTGCAGCCGTGTGCACGGGGAGAATTTTTCAGGGTCACGTGGCTCATCCTACGAAGCGGGCTCGTAAACAGGACACTATAAGTGTTGCGGAGCAATCATCAATGGCATATGTACATCAGTACATCAGTACTAATGAGATATACACACTAGATCTGGCCTTCCTGGCGTCGTATATCACTTTTTGTTGACCTCTGCCCCGTGTAGCTCTCCTGCATTTACATGAATCTACATGGGGGACGCTGCAGCATGTGAAGACTGCGTCTCGAGCCCCAACGGCGCACCCGACCCAGCAGACGATTATAATGGAGCGGTAGCTAATAGCCGATGCCGACATGTGGCATCGCGACAGTCGAGCGTAGTGTGTTTATGTCGACTCATCAGTGCTTTCGAGCTGTGATTTCGAATTGTATGTGATTTCGTTCCGTTTGCAGCTCTCAAGGTGAAGTTGTAGGCACATGAGTTGCAGCCAACTCACTGTGAACTCAACTCAACATCCCGCTACCGAAATACTAGGTAGGCGCTACATTGTACCTCGCTACATCGTACGTCGCAACACTGTACGTCTTTTAGGTAAAGTTATTGCGCGTCTGTTCCACTATAATGTACCATGACTAGAGCTCCTACACTACACTCTACCATTGCGCTCGCCGTTCCTCGATTCAACAGCTTGTGTTCGGCAGATCTGCCGTGCCTCTACGATACGCTTTTGTGTGTAACCGTGTCCACCTCGAGCCTTTCTGCCCGCGTATATTCCTGTAGCTTACTCGGAAACCTTCAGCTGCACCGGAGCCCGACCCATAGCTCTGCTACGTCACAGCCATGCGCCCTTACCCAGATAGTGATTCTCCACGTCTCCAACCTGCTTAACCCACTCTACTCTACCGCGTCATCATTGTGAGGCCTTTTATTCGATAGCACCGTCCTGAGTTGGCGCTTGTACAACCCTCCCGCTGTCAATTGTTGCCCCTTGACCTTTCCACTCACCAGTTTGCCGTCTAATTGGCTGACATGGCATCGCGTAGCTTAACTTCTCGGCCATCGGAACGCTTGGCCGATGACCCTTCTGACTCTGGCGATCCGCCCGAGACGTCTACAGAAGGTATAAAAAGCGCGGACTCCATCACTGAATCTCACGACACTGGTGTGTCGTCCGGAGATGAGAGTGCGCCAACTGAGCCGGAAAATGCCCCAAATGGAGAATCAGACCCTGTTGAGAAGGGCCTCGGAGAACCGACTGTGCCTGAACCGACAGAGCAAAAACCAACTGAACCGGTTGCTGCACCCGCAGAATCTGCTCCAGTGACTGAAGACCCTGAAGTAAACGAGTCGGAGACTGCCAATGGTAGCTCTTCGGGGAAACCAGCGATCGATGAATCGTCTAAATCGCCCGAGGCTCAGCCTGATGCAGAGCCTAAAACGCCAAAGCCCGAGTCTTCTGGGTCCACCGAATCACACGACTCGAAGCTGAAATCGGCCGATGCATCTGAACCCACCTCTGCCGCTGAATCAACTGCGGGGTCCCCCACTCACTCGCGCAAGGCTTCGCTCGCGTCAAGTCGCGTCGTATCCTCTGCCTCGATTCGACAGAAACGTCGCTCACCTTCGCTTCTGTCAACGATGTCTACTTCGAGTGGTCACTCCAATCAGTCGGCAGTAATCTTCATCAAAAAGGCGCTTGATTCCATCAAGGCGAGTAAGGATGCTCGCAAACTGACTGCGCTCGAACCGGCCGTCTCCAAGGCACTTAAACAGCTCGGGGAGTCGCCAGAGTCAACGTCGCCTACTGTCGTTTTTGAGCCATTTCGCATCATTTGTACGCAGAACGCCTCGATTGAGCTGAAGATCACAGCACTCGACTGTATTGCCAAGCTCTTCACCTTCTCTTACTTTGAGGATGTCGACACTGGTCCTTCTGTTGATCCTGAGACAGGAATCACGCCTCCGCCGTCAGTTCCTATGATAGATCGCGTTGTCAGCACCATCTGTGATAACTTCAGTGCTGAGGATGTGGATCCTCGTGTCGAGCTCCAGATTATAAAGGCCCTGTTGGCTGCCGTCCTGAACGAGGACCTTATCCTCCACGGGAAAACCTTGCTCAACGCCATTCGACGAACTTACTTTATTTCGGTGCGCTCGCTTTCGACGCCTAATCAGGCTGTTGCTCAGGTCACCCTGACACAAATGGTCAATACTGTCTTCGAACGCGTTAAAAACATTGTCGCGCTAGGAGGTATGAACGCGTCGGGTTCATCGGGTGTTGTAAACAAGCTGTCGAGTGTTGATACAACGAAGTCTGAGGACACCAAAACTGAGGATCCCGAAGCATCCGAAACAGCTCCATCTGAGACTAGTAATCATCTAACTCTCAGCGGTATGACTGCCCCACTCAGCGCTGACGATTATGGTGACGACACGTCTCTTCAATCTGCTGATACGGAACAACCCGCTCTCGAAGAAAGCGATCTTTTTATAAAGGATGCCTTTTTGGCCTTTCGTACAATGTGTTTGCTGACCGAAAAGCCCTTGGAAGGTGATGGAACTAACATCAAACTTCCTGGAGTCCGAACAAAGTTGCTGACACTGCACCTGGTTCATACAATTCTCAAAACACACATGAGCGTCTTTGCGTCGGATCGCGTTTACATCAAATCGTCGCGCGGCAAGGAGAAGTTTGTTTCCGCAATCAAAGATTACGTTTGTTCGATGCTTGCACGTAACGCTGCCAGCATCTCAATCCCTGTGTTTGAGATCTCGGCAGAGATTTTCTGGCTCATTGTCAGTAACCTTCGGTCCCAGTTCAAGCGTGAAATTCAGGTATTCCTGGCTGAAATCTACTTCCCCATTGCAGAGATGAAGACATCAAGTCTGCACCAGAAGCAGTACTTCCTGTCTATAATTCAACGTCTGTGCAACGACCCTCGAGCCCTTGTCGAGATCTATCTGAACTACGATTGCGATCGTCGTGCTCCTGTCAACATCTACGAGCACATTATTGATGTTCTCGTCCGCATGATTGTAACCCCGGTGCACATGACTCAGCTCCAATTGCAAAGCTACCACCAAGACAAAGCCAAATCATTGCATCACCGGCTGGCCACTTATGACCTTTCCCAGCCTCCAGCTGTCGCCATAGCGAATGTGCCTTCGCAGAATAATGTCGAAACTGCAGGATATCCGCTAGAGTACGCCCTGAAGATAGCGGCACTGGAGTCCCTTGTTGCAGTTCTACGCTCCCTATTGACGTGGTCACAGCGCGGCATTGCCGCTGTCTCTGCCACGTTTTCTGGAGTTGCTGCACCTTCCACGCCTGCTCTAGCATCCACTGAGTTCGGTGCTGATGTTGTCGGTGAACCTGACGGCGGTAGTGCAACTATATTTGAGCAAGATTCTACGGCGGCATCTTCTGGCACGTCAACTCCCGCCAACGGCGGTCTTTCATCAGTGGATGACCCTTCGCAGTTTGCGTCATTGAAACACCGAAAGGTTGCATTGTCTGGCGCTCTCCGAGAGTTCAACTTCAAACCCAAACGTGGTCTGGAGCGCCTAATTCGCGAGGGCTTTGTGTCTTCTCGCGATCCCATTGATGTTGCCCGTTTTCTTCTCACAAGTGAAGGGCTTGATAAGGCCGCCATTGGAGACTTCCTTGGTGAGGACGATACCTACAATGTGTCAATTATGCACGAGTTCGTCAACCTGATGGATTTCAAGGGACTGTCATTTGTTGATGCGGTGCGTATCTTTCTCCAAGCTTTCCGATTGCCGGGAGAATCCCAGAAAATTGATCGATACATGCTTAAGTTTGCGCACCGCTACATGTCGGACAATCCTGGAGTGTTTTCGAATGCAGATACCCCCTACGTTCTTGCGTACTCGATCATTATGCTGAATACAGATCAGCACAGTCCTGAAGTGAAGAAGCGTATGACGCCAGAGGAGTTCATCCGGAACAACAGAGGTATTAATGATCATGCTGACCTTCCTGCTGAGTTCCTGCTCAATATCTTCAGCGAGATTCAAAATAACGAAATCAAGCTGCTCAGTGAGCAACATGCTGCCTTGCTCTCGTCTACTGGAACCCAGCGACCCGGTGGCTTTGCAGCCAACTTTGGTCTAGCATTGGCTACTATTGGCCGCGATGTTCAGCGCGAGGCATACATGCAGGCCTCACAAGAGATGTCCAACAAAACAGAGCAGCTCTTTAAACGCCTCATTTCTCAACATCAGACTGAGTCCACCCCAGAGTCCGACACGGCTAATGGTGGTTCCGCTGATAGCATCTTTTACATTGCATCACACATTGAGCATGTCAAGCCTATGTTTGAGTTTGCTTGGATGTCCGTCCTGGCTGGTCTGAGTGGTCCATTCCAGGAGAGTGACGAGCCGGACGTGGTCAAACTTTGCATGGAGGGTATCCGCCTGTCTATTCGCATCGCATGCCTATTTGACATCGAGCTGGCTCGCATATCCTTTGTTTCGGCCCTGGCCAAATTCACCAACCTGCAAAACCTCAACGAGATGAAGTTGAAAAATATTGAAGCTGTCACTACTCTACTCCGAGTGGCACTTACTGAGGGCAACATGCTGAAGTCGTCCTGGAAAGACATTCTAACTTGCATAAGTCAGTTGGAAAGATTCCATCTCATTGCTGGTGGAATTGAGGCCGGTTCCATTCCTGACGTGACCAATGCCCGACTTGCTGTGCCTCGAGCTTCGACCGACCGTCCTCGTAACTCGACAAGCGGTGGCTTTTTCTCCAGTTTCTCTGGATATGCACCTGGACCCCATAGCCCTCTTACAGCTATCTCACCAGATGTGATTCGCGAGCTCCAGGCTAGCAATGTCGAGGTTGACATGGATAAGATTTTCACTCAAAGCTCTCAGCTCTCTGGTGAGGCCATTGTCAGTTTTGTAAAGGCCCTGACAGAGGTGTCGTGGGAGGAAGTGCAATCCTCTGGTGATAGTGAGCACCCTCGCATGTTTTCTCTTCAAAAGATGGTGGACGTTTCGTACTACAACATGGATCGAATCAGACTCGAATGGTCGCAGTTGTGGTCCATCATGGGTGAGCAATTCAATCAGATGGGGTGCCACTCGAACGCCAATGTGGTGTCGTTCGCCTTGGACTCGCTTAGACAATTGTCACTGCGTTTCTTTGACCTAGAGGAGCTACCGCACTTCAGGTTTCAGAAAGACTTCCTGAAGCCATTTGAGTATACAATGGAGCACAATAAGGATATCGCTGCTAAGGACCTGGTACTTGCTTGTCTTCAGCAGATGATTTTGGCCAAAGCTGACCGCATTCGATCGGGCTGGGCAGCTTTGTTTGCGGTTTTTGGCACTGCTGCTCGTGTGCAGAACACATCAATCGTCAACTCTGCGTTCGCTTTGACGAAGACAACGTACGACCAGTTCCTACCGCAGATCATTGCACAGGATAGCTTTGGCGCGTTGATGCAATGTCTGGCCAGCATTGCCAAGAACCCTCGATACCAGAAAACGAGTCTGCATGCCGTGGAGCTTATTCACGGCACCGTGTCACGCATTAGCGAGCTGAAGGGCAACCCCGATGCTTCCGTAAAAGACGAGCACCAGGACTTATGGTTCCCTATATTGTTTTCCTTGCATGAGGTGATCATGAACGGAGAAGATCTAGAGGTTCGGTCACGAGCACTCAACTACCTGTTCGACACGCTCGTTGAGTTTGGTGGACAATTTCAACCCGAATTTTGGGACTCTATATGCCGTCGACTTTTGTTCCCCATTTTTGTCGTACTGAAGTCGCGCACATCTAAGACACCCGATGAGCTCTCTGTGTGGTTGTCGACTACGATGATTCAGGCCCTACGAAACATGATTGCCCTTCTTACACACTACTTCGATACCCTCGAGCGTATGTTGGACGGTTTCCTAGAGCTGCTGGTTACATGTATTGACCAGGAGAACGATACTGTCTCGCGCATCGGCAGTTCGTGCCTCCAGCAGCTTGTGGTGCAGAACGTCTCTAAGCTGCAGCCGCAGCATTGGACGTTGATCGTGGACAAGATCGAGCATCTGTTCAAAGGCACAACGGCGAACGAGCTTCTGGATAACAGTCTCGTGTCGGAGAATGGGTCTTCAAATGGCGCGTCCATCCCGGAGCTCTCAGAGACTTCATCTCGAGCTGGCAGCGATGAGGAGTTGGCTGTGCCTCAGTCTGGCAGTCGTCATAACCGTACGTTGAGCCAGTCTTCATCTGATGGTCTTCACCGTGAGCTAACATCTGTTACTCCATCGAAAACCACTGTCGATAAGATTGGGCACCACCGCTCCCTGTCACGAAGCAGCAATACGAGTGGTGCTAGTCGATCAAAGAAGCCGACTAGATTCCGCGCTACTATCATCAAGAGCATTCTGCAGCTTCTTATGATTGATACAGCCGAGGAGCTACTTCGTGAGAAGGTAGTGTTTGACAATATGCCGACGGATGAGATTCTGCGAATTGCAAAATGCCTGTGCGCAAGCTATCTGTTTGCTCGAAAGTTCAACGGTGATCGTGAACGCAGACTGCAGTTGTGGCGTCAGGGTTTTATGAAACAGATGCCAAATCTGCTTAAACAGGAGTCGACTTCAGCATTGACATATGTGACGGTCATGATGAAGCTGTACAAGGACGACGCCAAGCTTGCCGACGGTGACCGTCGTCACGATGTTGGTATTGAATTGGTACCTCTATGTGTCGAAATCATCAAGGGGTATAATCGCCTCGAGCACACTGACCACCGTTATGTGAATACTCTGGGCCCTGTGGTGTCATGCATTCTTGACGAGTACTACGGATTCCAGGAATCCGACTTCGATGCTCATGTGGTAGAGCTGTACCCTGAGATTGTTGGTCTGCTCAGCAAGGACCTCTCACCCGAGCTGCGTGTGTCCATCCAGGCCGTACTAATTCGCATCGGAGAGATTCGTTTGTAAGGCTAGTGTAGTTACTAATCGCTATTAAAAATGCACAATTTTTGCTATGACAGAACCTCGGTGAAGTGTGACGACTGTAGTTACGTTCAGATCTCACACGGCTAAGTTCAGGGGTAATGTGCAAGTCCAGCGCTATTACCATTTCCATTTCGACTTAATCCACTACCATGCGCGATGGAGCCCAACGGTGAAGGGCAGACTTCCAGTGACCAGCTTATTTCGGAAGTGCACGAATTTGACGCGCTGTGGACGTCAAACTTGACTCAGAAGCTGAAGAAGTGGAATGACGGAGTACTGAGGTTTCACGCCTTCAACCGCCGTGCCATGCTCTATGATTCAGCGTCTGGCGCGTTGGTTGACAACGTATTTTTGTCGAAACCATTAGTTCAGGAAGGTGAGGAGATCCGCATGGATCACGTCCTTGTGACCGTTGAGTCAAAGCGCCAGATTGTCCTTCGCGACATTGCCCCCATCTACGAGAAGTCGGCTGGTCCGCGCGACTATGTGAGTAGTGTCTTGATGCTGTCGCCTGGATACTAACAAAGACCCATCAGATACGCAGTAGTACGGATATAATTACTGCTCGAACCTCTACCAGCAATGTTGGCGATTCCAGATCTACAGCCACTCCATTGATGATCCCGTCTGGTACGCAACTTCGCAAGGGCCCCTCGCTGGGTCCCAAGCGCCGTCGTATTGTTCCTCCTACAAGCGCTCTACCGGTGCATCCAACTCCACGAGAGGTGCCTGTTTCATGGGAGACGCTTGTATGGCTAGATGGCTCGAATCGTCCGACTGATGACAAGCATAGCGTTCGGCGCGACCCTCCCAATGACATGGCACGCAGTCTCGAAACTATGGTCAAGGTTGAGCCAATTGACCTTGCAAGGATCCATGATTCGCTCCCTCCGGTTCCAGCGGCTCCTCTCCCTGCTTCCGAATGCATTGCTCCAATTACGACATTTCCTCGACAGGTTCCGCGCCCCGTCATCGGATCGCGAATTGCGCTATCCGCTTCGGATTCTCCTACGTTGGGAAGGCCCCTACCTCGAGGTCTAGTGTCGATACAACATCCGGTTCCTCGCCAGCAGGAGTTTGACTCTACTGAAGACTTGGAGTTACTGCTCTCTCAGACTCTTGACAACCTTCAAGAGTATGTCACCATTGACAGTAGCGGTGAGGACAGTGATGGATGCCCAGCAGGTGACGCCTTGTCTCCACGCTCTCCCCTACTGGCTATCAAACCGGAGCCAGTGGAAACTACGACTGTCAGAGATGCCAGTCCCGCAGTTGCAGCAGTTGAAGGGCGCCCACTTGTCACCATCCAGCCGGCTGGTCCTTGGACTCAGGACGCACTGGAGCTGTTTTCATTCCGCCCTCCTGGTCTTTGAATGCTATGCGGTATTAATCCTCTTCAGCTCGATTAGTTATTTATTCATGCTATTTATTCATCATTACATGCAGTACATGGACATCAAGTTCTGCTAAGTCGACTTGACGATCGCGAGGTCGACCCAGATCCAGGCCTCTGTTGGATGGACGGCGGTGTGCGAAACGAAGACGTGCTTGACTGTCGCATCGACGACCGGGACATGGCCCGAGACTGGTTCATTTCAGGAGCCATACTGCGGCGGATGGATAGAACCCGTGCCGTCGAGGCACGCGACGCTGCCTGATCACGAGCAACGCGCGAAGCTTCGGCACCAACGTCAAGGGGATCCTCTTCATCATCAAACTGCAGCCCTTCAACGGACCGCTTTAGCAGGAAGCGGATAGAGTTGAACCAGATATTGTGACGGAGACGACTCGGGCACGTCAACTTGACAACGCGATCCGTCGTGTGGATGACAATGCTCTTGTGGTATAAGCCGGGCGGCAGTGGGTTTAGATCTTCAACAGAGTCAACTGAGACGATAGCAGCAGACTTCGTCTTCGTAGTCTTATTGGTCTCGATAGCGGGGTTCTCTTTACTCCAGTAGAGAGTCAGGGTGTAGGGGTGAATCCAGAAGAAGCGCTCGTGTCGGTTGTCGGAGATACCAGTCAGAGCAACGCGTCGCGTATACTTAAACAAGAATTCACCAATCACCACCTGCGTGATATAGGGGATCATATTGCGCTCGTTCATCGATGTGTGACTCATGATAGTAGCCTGACTGATGCTGAGGGCATGTGTGGAGGTGAATGAGCCCGATGGGGGGAGCCCATGTGGAGGCGCCGGAACACCTGGCACATTGGTACCACCCCGTTTCAGAACAGCTGCAGACGGAAGAGTCGATTCAGCATCGGCATCTGTCGTGTAATTGTCGGACGGTTGCGAAATATCTTTGTTTTTGCCCGTTTCGTAGTCAAACGACAGCAACGATCCATCCTCCGAAACGGCAGGAAGAGTAAGCTGAGGAGGACGAGTAGAGACCACTGTATGGTGTGTGCTAGGGCCCGCTTCATCCTGGGCATCCTTATAGTGGTGCTCAGATGAGGTGTCTGAAGCAACATCTTCAACAACAGCTGAGTGCATAGTGACGTGCGAATCTCGATTGTCAACAACGCGCACAGGAGAACCGAGCGAGTCACGTAGAGTCGGCTCATGGAACTGCAGCAGCGAACGCAGCTGCTCGAGCTCCGACTTCGGCAACACAGCCAAGCCGAATCGCGACGCATGGTCCTTGACCTCAGTCTCGGATGGCTGCTGGCGTGAAGGCGCAGTTGCTTGACGAAGCTCACGAAGCTCGCCAACCGGGATGGTAGTCAGGCCAATATTGGCACAGTACTGGGCAACATCATCATCAGAGATTTCACGCGCCTTCTGTTCAGGTTTGTCGCGCAGCGACAACAGCTGATTGTATTCGACAGAATCCACGGCAACTTGCCCATCCTTAAGAGCACGTTGTTGAGCCAGCTCCGCCCGTTCCGCCAAATCATTGAATTGCTTTTGAGGAATGGCTTTGAGGCCGTAAGACGCAGCCTGTGCCGTGAAGTCCTCCGGCGCAGACGGCCGGTTTCGCAATTCCTCAAGCTCAGTCATGGAAATAGTTGCAAGGCCAAGCTCCTTAGCTTGACTCTGCACATCACTCGCTGTGAGAGGACGTGCAGGAGAAGAAGCAGCAGCCGCAGCCGCCGGCTGTGCCTTCACTTCCTTGGTCTGACGCAGGTGCAATAACTCAGCAGCTGAAATCGTAGCAAGTCCAAGTTCGGCAGCTCGGGTAGTCAACTGCTCGTGCGAAAGAGGAGAGGCTACAATAGGTGCAGCTATAATGGAAGACGGGCGCGATTGGTTTGCCTGAGTAGCCTTTAGGCGCAAAGCGTCCAACTCAGACTGTGGGATAACGGTGACTCCAAAATCCGCCGCTTTTGCCTTGACGTCGTCGAGGGAAACGATCGGCGATACGTGCACAGGCGTGACCGGCGCTGGTTTGGTTTCCGATACGAGTTCAAGGCCGTGCTTGTGAGCAAGGCCTAGAACGTCTTCCTTGGTGGGGTTTTCCGCAATCTGGCGAAGGGAGGCCAGATAATCAGCGGGGACCGCCTTCATCTCTATGCCAGGAGAACTTGGCACAATATCGCGACTCGAATCAAATGTAGAAGCGAACGATGTTCGCACAGGAGTCGACGGCGACCCAGGAGCAACACTCGATCCACTAACACTGGTAGGTGAACCGAGAGCCAAGTCGTAGGACGAGCTTGAAGCCCGGTTGTGCCCCTTCGATTGAAGGTATCGCTGGTACTCTTCTATAGCGACAGTAGCGAGTCCGAATGACTTGGCAGCGCGCATGATCTCGCCCTTAGTAGGCTCATATACCTGTTGACGGGCTTCCAGTTGCTTGTATTCTTCACTGGGCACGGCAACATAGCCAAGTGATTTCATCGACTCCATCACCTTCGCGCGTTGCTGGTCTTTCGCCGACTGCTTGATGATGTCCTCGAAATGATCGCGTTTGGCAGCCACGGAGCTGAGGTCCCTAGACCGAGGCGATCCTTGTAGTGACTGACCATCAATACCCGTTCCAGTACCATTGCCGAAACTTTCAATGCGGTCCGCCATCGTCTGATAATCTTCTCGGGGAACCGTCACAAGGTTGTGCTTTTTGGCCCATACTTCCACGTCAGTCTTCGACGGATGGTTAGCACGATCACGTAGTTGTGTGAGTTCCTCCGCAGGGAGGACTGCAAGACCTAGGCGGCTACCAAATTTGTTCAAAGTCGCCTCGTCGGGGTTCATGGCAATGTTCTCAAGCTCTTCGTAAACATCCTTCGGCACAACTGACATTCCCTTGGCTTGGCCTGATGCGACAAGCTCATCGACTGTCGGCTCCTCCACTTTTCGGCGCAACTCTATAAGCTCATCTGAAGGCAGTAGATCATGACCATAACCGGTCACAGCCGCAGAGCGCAGCTCGTCAAACGTTGGTTGATGTGCCTTACGCATGAGCTCCTCGGCCTCAGTAGCTGGGAGTGCACGCAGTCCAAGTTTAGAGCTAGCTTCGTGGACATCACTCTCGCTCGGAGACTGGATACGGCTTTCCATGCTGTCAAATACCGCACGCGGTACGGGAACAAGGCCGAGGCGGGTGGCAACAGTAGTCAGCTCAGCCTTCGAGGGATCGTATGCTTTGCGTTCCAAATCCTTGAGCTCACTGCGAGGCAGAAGGGCTAAGTCGAGAGCGTTCGCCGACTCGAGTATGACTTCCTTAGATGGGCGTTCAGCCTTGTCATTGAGATCAGCCAATGCCTTGTCATCGATCACAGAAACTCCAAGATCCTTTCGGGAATTTGCCAGCTTACGCAGCTCATCAGCAGTAGGTTCTTGAAGCTTTCGTGTGAGCTGGGTGTATTCAGCAGCAGGTAGAGCAATCATGCCCATCTTCATCGACAGAGCATGCAGCTGCTCAGTTGTCGGCTGCTGAACCGCCTGTTGCAGAGAGTCGAAGTGCTTCGAATCTACGGCGCGGAGACCGTGGTTCTCAAGGACTGCTACCGCCTCCTCGCGCGTTGGTGCAGGGACAGTTTTCGGGCGCCCTGAGAGCTCAGCATATGCTTCCTTAGGGACAGCCACGGCACCGAATGCTGCGAGCTTAGTCTCAATATCAGTGCGAGACGGTGTCTTGAGAGCCTCGTACTCAGCCGACGGCAACATAACAGAGCCAGCATTCTTGACCCTGGTCTCTAACTCCGCCTGCGTAGGTGGTCGAGTTAGCTCTTGGTGGGCCTCGGGAGTCAGCACCACCATATGACCTGACTGGCTACCGTTCGATGTATCAAACTCAGAACCGGACGCAGTCTTGAGAAGCCCAGATGGCACCAATTTATATCCACGCGACTGCGATAGCTCTCGAAGCTTGTCGTGCGATGGGCTTTCTAGTTTTTTGAGGGCCTCGGCACCAATTGCCACTAGGCCTAAGCCAGCAGCAGACTTCACCACGAAATCTTTGTCCACAGGCCTACTGGCGGCATCATGCATGTTCTGGTATTGGTCTTTTGGCACAGCAACGAGTCCGTGCTCCTCGACCAATGCAAGTGTCTCGGCCTTTGTCGGCTTGGGAGGGTTCAGAAGTCTCTGGTGCTCGTCAGTTGGGAGGGCCACAAGTCCGAGCTCACCAGCCCGCGAAGCAAATTCTGTCGGTGACGGGCCAGCGAGGCGTAAAAGCTCCGCATGCTCCGTCTTGGAGATGGCAACGTGGCCGTGGCTCTGAGCATTTGCGTACAGTTCTTCGAGAGATGGCTCCTCGGCCCTGCGCAAGAGCTCATCATGGTCGGCCTTATCGATGACAACACTACCGTGTGCAGCGGCAAATGCAGATACTTCAGCTGTAGTTGGTGAAGCACTCTTACGCAAGAGATCGGTATGAACATCAGCGGGAATAACGCTCAAATTCTGGCGTTTCGCCTGTTCTTCGATCTCAGCACTGGTAGGGGCGTGCGCGCGCCTGATCAGATCTTCGTGGTCGGCCGACGATAGGGCAACCAGACCGCTGGCAGTAGCAATATTGAGAACATGTCCGATGGGTGGGCTATGGGCAAGCTGTTTCAGCTCGTCATACTCTTCGGTGGGAATAACAGAGTGACCCATATCCCGGGCCTTGGATACTAGGTGCTCCTTATCCGGCTGCTGAGCCTGAGATAAAAGCTTAGAGTGCTCATGACCATCGAGCACTACAAGGCCCTGCTTTTGAGACACTGAGTCAAGATGCGCCTTGGATGGGGTGTGCGCCAGAGTAAGAAGCGAATTGTACTCTCCTTTGTCGATAACAACAAGATGTGCAGCTTCAGCCTTCTTTTCGAGTTCCTCCTTGGTTGGCGACTCGACTGACCGCGTGAGATCACGGTACTCAGCATCTTCAAGAACAGCCAGGCCGAGTGGTTTGGCCCAGTTCTCAAGGTCCTCACGAGCCGGATTAGACGTCAGAGATGTAAGCCGGTGGAACTCGTTCTCCGGAATTGCCTTTAGTCCAAGACGTGAAGCATGAGACTCGACATCCGAGGTGCTCGGATTCTGTAGACAATTGAGCTCATCCTCTGAGAGGGTCTTCAATCCATGTCTTGAAGCGAACTTGCCAACTTCATCGACTGTTGGGTTCTGCATACGCTTGAGGTCGTCCTCTGTGAAGGTTTTGAGCCCATGACGCTGAGCGTGCGTTTCCACCTCCTGGATACTAGGATTCTGAAGATGGTTGAGCTCATCGTCAGATAGAGTCTTCAATCCGTGGCGCTCGGCGTGCGCTGTCACAGCGTCAATAGATGGGCTCACCAGGGCATCGTAACTGCTCTGAGGAACAAGCTTAAGGCTCTTCGATGCAGCATGCACATGGAGAGCATCATCGGACGGTGACAAAAGGTTCTGGTGCTCGTCGATAGGGATTGCAACAAACCCAAAAGAGGCAGCTTGGCTTTGAAAGTACTGTGGAGACTTCCAATTATCAAGATGGGCTTTGGATTCGTCAAACAGACCTAGTCTTTGAGCTGCTCGCTGTACTACCGTCGGATCATCCCATGCAGCCGAGTTTTGGCTGATCTTCGAATGTAGCTCCTCGTATTCTTCAACAGGTATAGATTTTAGACCATGCGACTCGGCATGTCGCTCGATATCATCAACAGACATAAACTCCGCCGCAAGACTGTGTTGACCGCCCTTGATTGGGGTACTCTGGGAGTCGTCAAAGACGCCACTGTTGTCGGAAGCAGCAGCAGACGAAACATACGGGCTGGAGCGCAAAGTGTTCACAGAGCGCTTGTTCTTGAACGAGCGGCGACGGAACGACCGGTGGCCAGATACAGTGTCGTTAAAGCTGGATTGACCATCGTCCTCGTCATCACTGGCAGTCAAGTCGTTCGCACCGAAATATTGCACATCGCTTGAGGCGCCTTCAGTCTCCGTGTTTTCGCCAGAGGAGCCTTCGTCCATTGTCTCCTGACCCGTCTGAAATGAATCGTCTTCGGTGCCCTCTTGGGCAGTCTCGAATGCAGACTGAAAAACATCACTCTCGCTCATCTCTGAGTTTCTGTCGACGTTCTCCCAGCCCTCCTCCTGGCCGAGTTCTTGGTCAGTGTCATCGTCTATGATGGAAGTTCGCACTCGGCCCTGGGCACCAAGCGCGGCACCAGTACCGGCAGCCAAAGCACGGCCATTTTGCTGGCCCTTAGAGCCGAGAAGCTTAGACCGCTTGTTGCGAGTACCAGACGAGTTTGAGGAGCCCTTGAGCTCATTGAGCTGGGCCAAAGCTTCTGACAGTTGCTTTTTGAGCTCAAACTTTTCAGTCTTCTCCTTGGAGAAGGCTTTCTGCCAGTTGTTGGCAATGCGATGGGCGTGCGTCAGAGAAGCCTTGGCCGTCTCGGTCTCAAGAGCAGACATGCGTGAGGGCGTGGCCTTGACTGGAGACAAAGGTGGAGAATTTTCGGGGGTCTCAAAGCCGCCCTCGGCGAGTATGTCCGCCTCATCACCGATATCTCTGTCATCCTCCTCGGGGATACTCGAGGCAGCAGACTTTCCTCGTGATCGATTCTTCAATTCGGCTGACAATTCGGCAAACTTGCGCTGCAACGCAGAGTGATCCTTCTCGAGCTCATTGTGCTCACGGCGGCGAGAACTGGCATCAGACTCGTAGCGCGATTTTGTCGACTCGAGAGATTCGCTGAGTTCGCCAATGCGCTGTTTGAGGATATCAATTTCTTCGAGTTGCGAAGTCCGCGAGCTGCGCAGCTTGCCCGTCTCGGAGGACATCTTGTTGACGGTCAGTGACGACTTTGAAACAACGTCCTCCAGCTCGCGAACACGCACCTCCAAGTTCCAGTTGTCTTCTCTTACGGTACTTTCAGACTCGGAAACAGCGTGGAGCTTCGATTCTAGCGTAGACGCGCGATTCCTCTGCTCGTCGGCCTCATCCTCGAGCTCCTTGAGGCGGCGCTCCTTGTCGGATAGTGCTAACTGCAGTTTACGGCACTCTGCCAGCAGGTTTTCGGAGATTTCGGACGCGAATTTCACGTCGGCTGGCTTGCTTCCGCCCGAAGAGCCCACGATGGAGTTGCGCACGCTCTTGCGAGATCGCTTCGTGGGCGACAGGAAGCCAAGGCCAGTAGCCAGAGAAGAGGTCGAGGGAGGGGGGGAAGAGGGGGGAGGCATTTCAATGGAAGATGCCGGGGCATCAGTAGGCAGTTTTGCCGTTAGGGAGTCGGACTCACGCAGAGCAACGTCGTGCTGTCGGATGAGGTCTTGAAGCTTGCCGCGGAGCTCAGCGCCAGCAGGGTCGTTCTCACTGCCGCTCTGGAGGAACTGGCTCAGTTCAGCCTCGACAGACTGTAGCTGGCCATGGATTGACTCGGTTTTCTTCATGTTATCACGGATCCGCCCGAGATGCTGGTGGAGACCATCCCGCGAGTCAGGGGTACTCGACATTGTGGGCAGTGCGGGGATGATGGGGTTGTATGGAGGTCGAGACCAGGCGACGACAGAGGCTTGGGGATTGGCCTTGTCAAGAGCTTTTGGGTATTAAACGAGATCCTATATCGATGACAAGGATGAAATCGGCAGTGTTCAATACTTGGCGTGCAGAGTGAAAAATCAGTGAGTCCACCCGTTGGTATAGGCAACAAACACAGATGCAAATACAGGCAAAACACGCACAGCGGTAGGGGCACCAACTGTCAGCAGACAATCAGAGGGAGATTAATGACCACTGTACCGTTCGCTGGGAGACTGTTCCCGCACAATTGGCTGAGGAGAGAAGGTTGGCTGTTCAAACCTACCACAAAACATCCAAACGCGTAGTCGTGCATGCACCCTAGCCCCGGTGATCAGTCGCTGTTTGAGTCCTCGGTGCCTGGTAAAAGGCGTTTAGGAGGCAGATTACTGTGTACAATTGGTTTGGAGGCAGCATTGCGTAGAGCCTTGTGTTTCATTTGCACACATGGCAACTTGAGGCTTGGATATGAAGGCTCACGATTGCAGGCGACAAGCTTAGTGGGTCCCACGCAATTGGACAACTTTTATGTGGTCTAAGCGCAGGCGGCACAGGCGGGCAGCAGCCAAACACAAGACACAACTAGCAAGCTAATCAGCAAATAGGAATAATGTAGTCTATTAAATGTCCAGAACAGTCCAGATTTTCTTTACAATCTCGTCGCAGTAGCGAGGTCATGTCGGTCACAGCTTACAGCTTGGCCTTGGACTGCAGTTCAGTAGAGAACACTGCAGCCAGATCATCGGCGGCCTCCTCCAAGTAGTGGCGCAGACGGTCCGATCCAAGGCGCTTCGACACAATGTTGACCTGGATCGAGTTCTTGTTGATCATGTACGCAAGACCGAATCCCTGGTCAATCACCTGCGACCATCCATATCCGTTGAAGTACTCAGACGACAACTGCGAGGTCGACAGGTACCACGACGACGAGTAAGCGAACATGGGGTCCTTGTAAATCTCAGGCACCGTCTCGCCAGACTCGAGCAGACGCTTGAGTCCAAACAGGTGACGGTCGACACCCTTACCGACCGACGCATCGGCGATGTACTTGACGTGGGCATCCATAGCGCGACGGGCCAGCACAGCCTTGTCCTGAAGAGACACAGAAGCATCCTCCATGGCCTTGACAAACGCAACACTGTCAACAGACACTGAACGGCACGTCTCGGTACGACCCTGCTGGAACTGGCGTGTAGTAGCCGACTCGTATGTGGGTCGCGACACACCCTGGAACTTGTAGTAGGCAAGCTGCAGCAGCATCTGTACGTAGGCATCGGGCGAAACCTTGAACTTCTTAATCAGGTCCTTGCCGTAGCCCTTGTAGGCAAACACAGCCAGCTCATGCTTGTTGATCTCAGCATTGAAGTCCTCAACAGCAGTGGCCACGGCCTTCTCAGAAGCAGAGTCCAAAGTGAAGGTAACCTCCTCGGGAGTTGCAGTGTTTTTGTGGCGAATGGCGTTAGAAAACTCAATCTTGTTGTTGACAATAACATCGTTCACGTAGTCGTTAATGCGGTGAGTCTGGGTACCGTCCATCATCGAGTGCTCGCCCATAAAACCGGCAGCACCACTGTCGCAGACAATGAACTGCAGAGGCTTGTCGTAGAAACGGTTCTTACCGTCTCCGTGCCAGTACTGGTTAGCACGCTCCTCACGAGTGACGGGAGCGCCCTCATCAAGGCAGACAAGGAAAGCAGCAGCCTCAATGTCCTCCAGGGCCTTCTTGTTGCCAGGAGCAGCATCGAGCAGCTGCTTGCGGAAATCCACCCACTTGTCACGGTTCTCCGAAGACAGAGCGCCAATGGCAGGGCCGGCGCCCTGGCTGTCAGCAGCGTCGTAGATCTTTAGGTACTCGAGCTCAAGCTCAGAGGTCGAGAGCTGCTCGCCATTGACCTTGTAGGGGACCTTGAAAAAGCGGTTCTTGCGCATGACAATAATGTGCTCGTTGCCCTGGGTCGGGTGGATGACGCAGTCGTCAGCACGGTCAACAGGGATACGGCATGCGTGGAACATGAACTTGTAGAGCTCCATGCAAATGGGCTCCTTGCGCATGTACTCGGGCTCGAGGTTCTTGCTGTCGTAGTCGGCCTTGAACGACAGGGCCGCGGTGGTGATGGCAGCAGCACGCGTGGCCGGGTTCTTGCGGAGACGGTCGTCATTGTACGAGTAGAAGTAGCTCACGTAGGGCACGACGGGGTCACGGTATGCCATGTAAGCGGCCTCGTTCCACCAGTCGTAGATCCAGTTCTTGATCTTGGGGTCGGCGGCGCGGGCCTTCAGCCTCGACTGTAGCTTCTCACCGGCACCGCCAGGCTTGATGAAGTCCTTGACGGCACGCTCAGTCTTGGCGTACTCATCGGGGGAGGCGACGGCTTTGACCGACTTGAGGTACTTGACGGCCGTCTCCTCGAGCGTGGGCACAGGGAGCTTGGGCAGCGAGTCCTGGAACCGGTAGGTCTTGCCCTTGGAGAGGTCCTCCTTGAAGACCGGGGCAGCGGTCGAGTTGGCGCGCAGAAGGGATTTGGCGACAGGCATCATCACGGAACGTCTACTGCTGGTGACAATGGAACGAGCCGAGTCACGGAGTAGCATCTGGTACCGTGTAGGTTATTTGATGTATAGGGAGAACAACGGGATCCAAGACCTGGGGAAACCGTGGTCATTATATATTGTCTCGAGCTATGCGCCTAACCCTGAAAATCTGGGGTCGGCCAAGCGTCGGCGTTTCGGTCGGGCGGAGGACCGTGGCGGCGATGGTAGTGGGCGAATCCGATAATTTAGCGGCCAAATCGGCTAGTGTCCTTTCGTGTCAGGTCACACTAACAAAGTCTATATCTTTTTTATTTTCATTTAATTTGTAACTACTGACAGAGTCTTCATGGTCGATAAACAGCCCGACAGCCGTGGCTGCAAAAGTACCTCGGCTCTGGACGCGAGTTACCGAGTAAGGTCCGAGCGGATATGCGACGCACAACCGCGTGAATGCTAGCGCGTGGGTGGTGGGGACACACCGGAGCAAGGCCGGACCTCGGGCGTGGGTGGGCAGCTTGTGACCTGATTATTTTGTGTTTTCCTGACGTCAGTGTGGGGTGTGTTGTGGTGTCGTGGTGGTGTCGTTGTCGTTGTCAGTTTGATTGTGGCTGTGGCTGTAGATTCATGCTAGAGCAGACAGCCGAGCATTTGGCTGTAGATTTGCCTCTACATTTGCCTCTACATTCGTCTACTTACATTTGTCTACTTACATTCTGGTTATTTTCGTCGGCCCGATCCACCCGTTTTGCCCCTATTCACTTTTTTTACTGAGCCCACTACCTGATGGACCAGCGGCGTTAGTTAATCCGACCCCTCGGCTACTAGGCTGCATATGCAGTGCTGCCGTTGCACTAATCACAGCCCTCCCAGTCACGCGGCAGCGGAGTAACCAGCACCATTCCGCAGCTCAGTCATGGACTTTGCTTGTATTAAGGGCTCCTCGCGCTGTGGCATCCACTGTTTCGGCATCGCACAAGCTTAGCGCAATTCACTGTGGAGAAGAGTTACGAAGGGTACTCATCTCATCTACTAATCGTCCACTCATCTCCTCACTTGAATCACCCGAATACCCCCATCAAAATCTATCCACGAATGTAACCTCATCTCCAGTCTTATTTATCTTCAATTTGTCTAATTCGTCGGTCCTCTACTTACTGTATGGCTCTCCGTCCGAGGCTACCTACGTCACTACCCCACCCGTTGCCATGGCACACAGCCGCGCCCGGCTAGTGAAAATGTGAAATTTCAGATTCAGAAAACTATTCATCCCTGACTTGCCGGCAGCAGTGGTTTCTAAGACAATCCGTGTATCCACCACCTTGCTCCGCGTCGCTCATCATGTCTGCTTGGAGTAGCCTCAGCAGCTTTGTGTCGCGCAACAAGACCGCCGTCATTGTGACTGCCACGGTTCTTGCTGCAGGAACCGGTGCGACTGTCTACTATGCTTTGAACGCTGAGGCGCCGGCTCCGGTGTCTAAGAAGGCCCCGGCCGACGAAAAGCCCAAGTCCAAGTCGTCTTCTTCCGAAAAGAAGTCCAAGAAGAAGTCGAAGAACGCTTCGGCGGCGGCCTCCACCGATGCCACCCGCACCGTTGCTGGCTACTCGCTTAAGAGCGACTCACCAAAGTCGCCCCAGTACCCCATCATTGACGACTTTGAGGCGGTGGCAAAACTGTCTGCTTCACAACGCCAGGAACTGGGTAACCTGTTCAAGGATGCCGGTAACGCTGCCTACGGTAGCAAGGACTATAAGCGTGCGCTCGAGCTCTACGCCGACGCCGTCAAGTGCTACGATAAGGACGCTGTCTACCACTCGAACCGTGCCGCCTGCTACATGGCTCTCCAGGACTACGAGAAGGTCGTTGACGAGACGAGCATCGCCCTCAAAATCCAGCCTTACTACACAAAGTGCCTGTCGCGTCGTGCCGTTGCCCACGAGAAGCTGAAGAACTACTCGGCTGCCACCATGGACTTTACGGCTGTGGCCCTGCTCACCAACTTCCAGGACAAGGCTGCCAACCAGGCTGTTGACCGCATTCTTAAGGCCCATGCTGAGGAGCTGGCCCGCTCAGACAAGTACGTCAATGCCGAGAAGACTCTGCCCTCTGCGTCGTTTGTGACCGCGTACCTGCAGTCGTTTACTGACCGTGAGCTGCCTGCTGCCATTGCCACTGAGCAGCCCGACGAGGGATCTGCTGCCTATGATATGAAGCTTGCCATGGACGCCATTTCGCGCCAGACCCGTGAGAGCTACCAGCAGGCCTACGACCTGATCAAGACCGCCGCGACTAAGTTTGACGGCGAGGAGAACCCCGACAAGGCCGTCCATGCTCTGGCCCTCGAGTACCTTGCTACATTCAAGTTCCTGATTGGTGACGCCGACTCTGCTGTTGCCGACATCAACAGGAGTCTCGAGCTTCACCCTACCGTCCCCGCTTACATTAAGCGTTCGTCACTCTACGTCGAGAATGGCAACCGGGTTGCTGCTGAGCAGGACTTTGAGAGCGCTCTCAAGCTGAACCCTCAGTCTGCCGACGTGTACTACCACCGTGCCCAGCTCGGCCTCCTGTCGGGTGAGTTTGACACCGCTCTCAAGGACTATGCTCGTAGCAACGAGCTCGACTCGTCGTTTGTGTACGGCCACATCCAGATGGCTGTGTCGCAGTACCGCACTGGCTCGTCTGCGACGGCCAAGTCTGAGTTCAAAAAGCTGCTCGAGCGCTTCCCCAACAACCCCGACGTCCACACATACTATGGTGAGATAATCCTTGACGGCGGTGATGTTCAGGGTGCTATTGACGAGTTCGACGTTGCTCTTGCTCTTGAGCGCAAGAAGCCCGCCGGCACTTTCAACGTTCTGCCCCTCATCAACAAGGCGCTTGCCCTGTTCCAGCTTGACCCGGGCAACAACGTCGAGCAGGCCGCCGAGCTGTGCAAGAAGGCCGTCACGCTCGACCCTCTCAACGAGACTGCCATTGCCACGCTCGCTCAGTGCTACCTGCAGATGAACAAGACCCAGGAGGCCCTTGATCTGTTCTACCGCAACGCCGAGCTTGTGCGATCCGAGGCCGAGCGTGTCCAGTCGATCCAGTTTGCTCTCGCTGCCGAGACCCAGCTGGTGATTGCCCGCGACCACCCCACTCTGCGTGCCAAGCTCAGCGAGGCTGCTGCTGCTGCCGCTGCGTCGCACGGCCAGTAATCAAGCCCGTTCCTGTACATAAGCAGTTGAGTAATGCAAAAGTCAATTCATTCTTTCAATTATTTGTCCTTTCCTTTCATTCTCTTTCTCTCATTCCCTTCCTCTCATTTCCTCCCTCTTTGGTTTGTTTTATTATTCCCCTCACACTTCCCTTCGTTCATGTCACTCTGCACTGCAGTGCCGGCCCAGCTCCGGCCCTATGCAGCCGTGCCTTCTGCCCCGCATTGTACCGACTGTAGCCGTTACATACGACTCTTACTCATCTTCTCCCTCGTCATCCTGGTACTCTTCCAAAACCTGAGCTTCTGCTTCGCACTCGTGAACAGTTCATCCTAGTCATATGAGCATGTTTGCTGCCCGTATCCGAGCTACGTTTTCGCTTGCATCTGGCCGCGTTGTACCTGTCCAGATCCCCTCGAGCATTGCCCGTCTCGCCATGTCCTACTCCACTGGAGGCTCGTACGAGCACATTATCGTGTCGAAGCCCGCTGTGGGCGTGCGTCTCGTGCAATTGAACCGTCCCAAGTCGCTCAATGCCCTGTCGACGGCCATTATCAACGAACTCAACCATGCGCTGTTTGATGCTGACAAGGACCCCGAGATTGGAGCCATCGTCATCACCGGCAGCGAGCGTGCCTTTGCCGCGGGCGCCGACATCAAGGAGATGAAGGACAAGACGGTGGCTGAGGCCTACGGCAAGGACTTTATTGAGTCGTGGAGCGACCAGCTGCGCGTCAAGAAGCCCATCATCGCCGCCGTCAACGGCTACGCCCTCGGCGGCGGCTGCGAGCTGGCCATGATGGCCGACATCATCTATGCTGGCTCCAAGGCCACGTTTGGTCAGCCCGAGATCAAGCTCGGAATCATCCCCGGTGCTGGCGGCACGCAGCGACTGGCTCGCTACGTTGGCAAGGCCCGGGCCACTGAGCTTATCCTCACTGGCCGTAACTTCTCGGCTCAGGAGGCCCTTGAATGGGGACTCGCTGCCAAGGTTTTCCCCCCCGAGAAGCTCGTTGAGGAGGCCGTCAAGACTGCTTCTGAGATCGCCGAGTACTCTCCACTCGCTGTCAAGGCCGCCAAGGAGGCCATTTTCGAGGGCTACAACCTCGGACTCGACCAGGGCCTCAAGCACGAGCGTCGCCTGTTCCACGCTCTCTTCGGCACCGAGGACCAGAAGGAGGGCATGTCTGCCTTTGTCGAGAAGCGCAAGGCCACCTTCACCGGTAAGTAAGCCATACGTCAGTAGTCAGTATATCTTATATATTACCAGCGGAACACAACCGCTGTAATTGAAGTTCAACAATTGCAATTGAGTATCTCTCTTTGATCTTTTAAGTCGAGTTCAATTATTTGATCTAATATTCCTACGTAAACAATTGTAGTATTAGTTCCTGGCCTTGATATCCGATCTCATATGCACGTCATTTTACCTTCACATTCTGCAGACGAATTAGCTGTTTCACGGATATGAGGAGAATTCGACTCAGCAGGGATGGACACGTCGTATGGTGGCCTCTTGACAAGCGTACACGCCATGGGTCAATAGCAGACTTCATTAACGAGGTCGCTCCAGCATCAGGCTACCAGGCCTACCTCCATGGCACACTGCTGGAGCAGAGTCATACCGTCGGCAGCCTGATTCGGGACGGTGACTTCATAGAGTGAGTTGGAATCCATTGCCTTTGGCCTTTCTAACCCAGGATATCAGAACACCCACCCGTTGGCAAGCAGAAAACTCGGGCTCGGAATGAACGTCGTAAGCGCTCGCGTCAGATGAGGAACGGAGCACACGACGGCACAGCGCAGGCGGAGAGCCATAACGAAAACGGGACGAACAAAAGCACCAATATAGAAGCAGGCGACTCGAATGACTCCAGTGACTCCGAGTCGAGCGACTCCGACAGTGGTTCTGACAGTAGTTCCTCCAGTGATTCCGCGAGTGATTCGTCGAGTGATTCAGACTCTAGCGACTCAGACTCCGAGAGTTCAGATTCAGATTCAGAGCAGGAATCGCCGGCTGCTCCTCGGGATAAGTTGATTCTGTCTGCTGTGGAGTGTCTTGATAAGCACTACGAGGTTGGTATACCACCTTATCCATACCAGCACCTGCCTATCAAGCGCACAGATACAGATGGCCCGTTCCCACTTGGAGTGTTCGATTCGCTGGAACCGATGCCCACCATCGACGTCGCTCCTGAAGACATCGTCTGCATTCAACTTATGTTGTGCGAGCCTCCTCAGTTCCTCCCTCAGCAAAAGTCATTGGTGTGTCGTGTGGTGAAGCTGAGCACTGACTCAACGGGTCTTACACTTCAATGCCGTCGCTTTGATGAGCGTCAATTACATGCCGACTCAGAACCCGAGGACCTAGAAGGAGGCAGGATCGATGGCCGTGGAATTATCGAACTTTCTAGCATGGATCCAGGTGTTGTAAAGGTGCTTCCACCCTATCTTTTCGACGAATATCGCAACTTACTCGACTTTGCCGATACCGATTAACTGCCATGCTAATACCCACTGTACATTACTGATTGCATTTATTCATTCATAGAGTTATTCCTGCACTAACGGGATTCTTCACGACAACTACGCAACAAGCGAGTTGCCTAGACCGTGCTCCTTCATGTACTCAGAGCCCATCTCGAGATATTCAGCACGAGTGACTGCCGCCTTTCCGTAGAGGTCGCTGAGAGACCATCGCGCCATGCCGCGCCATGCGTCATTGGCCGGGTCCTTTGCTCGACGAACCGACAGCCGGGTATCGACAGGCAGGAGGCTGCGTAGCTCAGATTGCAGACGGGTGTCGAAGTTCGGGTAGCGCGAATGTCCACCATACAACAACACATTGGATGCAAGAGGGTGTGCGCGGTTGCGCAGAAGCATATCACCTGCTAACTCCACAATGCCGGCCTGGTCAACGCCAGCAATGGATGGCTGGAACATCACCTCAGGCACGCGGATGCGCTCGATATTGAGGTTGAGTTGGTTAGCCTGTGACTTTGACTCGGGATCAAACTCGTGTGGTCCACGCAAAAACATATGAATTGTGCTCTTGCGCCAATCAAGCTGAGCATCTTTGGTGTCTTCGACAGTGAAGTCGGGATCATGCTCGAGCAGTTCATCCTGCAACGACTTGATGCGCTTTTGCTCTTCTTCATCTTCCTCACTGTCGCTGGCGTTGGCAATACGTCGGTACACGGCCCAGTCATCGTCGTTGGCACCAAATGTGTCGTCCTGATCATAGTCAACGTTGCCTCCCGGAGGTCGTCGTCGACCCTTGGTACTGTCAGACGCAAGCGCAGCTATAGATTTCATACGCATCTGCGATGCGAGAGACTTACGGTCAGACAGCTCCTCCCGTAGACGCTTCTTCTCACGCTGACTCGTGACGAGAGCATCGAGCTTTTCCCGTCGGTCCTTTACCCATCCGGCAAGATCAGTTTGGCGCCACTCCGCGTCCTTGCGAGCCGCTTCGGCTGCACGCTGCTCCTCGGCAAGTTTCTCTTCCTTGGCTTTGATGCGAGCGTCGTAGCTGGCCTTGAGTAGCCGCTGTTTTCTCTTCTCTTTGATGCCTTCTTCGTCAAGGTCTTCATCGGGGATACCCACAAGAGGGAATGTCGGCTCCTCGACGGGTGTTTCATCTCCTGGCCCACCAATATCCTGCTTCTTGCTGCGCTTGATGGCACGGCCAAGCTCATATATAGCTCTGTTCAAGGCAGCCTCGTCTTTGAGTCCGTCGCGCTCAAGAACCCGTTTGACTTCTCGCTTATTGGGAATCTCGGCTATCCGGTCCTTGAGGTCGTTATAGTATTGGACCTGCTGCTCACGCTCGACGAGCTTTTCGAGCCGCTTCTTGGCGGCCTGTTCCTGTAGTCGGCGACCGCTTTCGCGGCGCTGCTCAGCAAGGCGCTCTTTGTCGGCCTCAGACTTTTCTTGCACGACAGCTTCGGAGAAGGGAGCCTGGATGATACGTTCTTGTTTGGCCAATGTATCGTAGTTGAGCACTGTCAGTCCCTCCTCGACGTACGATGGAGAAACATAGCAGTAGTCGTGCATAAGACACGACGCCTGTGACAGACTCAGTTTAGAGGGGAACCCCGGGTATTTGAGACTTAGCAACGATTGGAGGTATGTCGCTGACTGCCTACCACCCCAGTTGATGCGTTTGCTCTGTGACAGGATACCACGGCCTTCGACAACGGGTACAACGTGAGTTGACTCGTGCCCGCACGAGATCACTAGACCTGTGCCATTAGATTGAGGCTGCTCATTATAATGGAAGGCGAAAAGCGAGTCAATACCGTAAGCCGCGGCAGGAACATTATAGCCTTCGAATAGCAACTCGTTGAAGAGCTTGCGTTGCGGCAGTGGAGCTGCCAGCGTCTCAGAGACGACAATGGGGTTCTCGACGCTGCCTGACGAGCCGACAGCAAGACGAGAGAACGAGTAGTCGAGAATTGTCTCGACGACCTCCCAGTTAGACAGAAGACGACCATCGTAGGCAAACTTTGCCTGCTGGCGAGCGGATTGATCGAGCAAGACGTCGTTGCCGACAAGCGTATAGAGACGGTTGGCTCTACGGTCACGGTACTTCGACATCTGGCTATAGAATGAGTGCGCAGGACCATTGTCGAGCGAATCGGAAGCGTAGCCAACACGAGTCTGGTACGCGCCGAGGTCAATCGCGATAGGAAGCCCTCGTTGCCATCCTCCAGACACGGGCTCCGGTCCGTCGTGGGCTTCAATGTCCCGAAGCGGGTAGAGTTTAGCCTCGGGATCCGTCGAGTCCGGTTTTTCCCCCGTCATAGCAGTGCGAGATTGTGAATACTGCGTGAGGCGAATGTGAAGAGTGAAATGGATCGAGGAGGATGAGTGGAGTCGTCTTCGTTGGAGCGGATATTTCAAACCCGCACAGCCGCTTCCTCAGGGGAACCCACCATGGAGTTCACAGTATGGGCAAACGCAGAGCAAAATAGAAAGGAACTTGACACTAGCGAATAGGGATATTGCAATCAACTAATGAGGTCTTGCTGAAATGTTAATTGCGTTGATGTCGTTCATGTCGTTGATAGCTGCGGGCCTACTGTTCTAACGTCTAGTGTGGAGGTGCATAACTCGTCAGTCATTAATATCATACAGGGTTGGTAGCGTCACTTGCGGCGACTACTGCGTCGTACAGGGGGGCCTGACGACCTTGAGGGTGTTGCCTTTTTCTTGTGCGACCGCTTGGCAGGAGTCGATGCCGCATCGTCGTGCTCGTCGTCTGGAGCTTCCGAATCGTCCTGCTTGTCGGGCTCCGTGCCATTCTGGTCCGCCGGCTCCTCGTCAGCCTCGTCCTTGACGCCCGCCGACGAGTGTCGCTTCGCTTCTTGGCGGGCCTCGCTCTCTTCCAGCACCTCGGCCTCAGCTGCTCCGCGCTTTACCGACCGGCTCTGGCCACGCGTCTTGCGGCGCCCCGATGCCGGTGGAGTCAGTGTGCCATCTCCGTCCGAATCAGCCACGGCTCCAGCTGGTGACGATGGCGGGTCAGCAGTCGAAGTGGTCGTCACAGCTTCGGCGTGCGATAGCACCAGCTCGCCATAGTCGTCCCACGGTAGCACAAACTCAGACACAGCCAAAGGATCAATTGGTTCGTATTTTTCGACATAGTCAAAGTTGTCATCGGGGGTGAGACCGCTGGCGCGCTTGCTCTGGTAGTACGAAGACGAAAGGCCCGAGACCGTCGATCCAGTGAACACTGGGCTCTGCGCCGAACCCGCGTCAGACTCAGGTCCCGAGTCGCTGCCGTCGCTTCCAGTGTTGTCCTCGAGACTATCGAGTCCTGGAAGGTTGTAGAGCTCGCCCAGCTTGTCCCAGATCTGCGATATTGACAGTTTGGGGCCCGCGCCTGAGCCGTTGACGAACTTGTGGATGCTCAGCATGCGGAAGTGTTTGTGGACTCCTGCCGGCTTGAACCGACAGATGGCCCGGAAGAGCGTCGTCTCCTGCTCTATCGTCCAGGTCATCTTCCAAGTAATGTATATTAGAGAGCGAGTAAGAGAGAAGGAGTAAAATAGAGAGAGGATGCGGGTGTGTCTGTGTGCTGGATGAAGGGTTGACATACACATCGCCAGCCAAACTCAGCCGTGCGCACCATATGCTGAAAAATTTCAGATCACCGTACCGAAATTACACACCCGACAGCAACCAGCATGACGCGGAGGAACAAGGTGCTGTTTTCGCTGACGCGGAAGCGCATCCGACCGTCGTACAACAAGTACAATGTGTTCAATGCCATGACCTGGCGCAAAAACGTCCGCCGAGGCACGCTGTACCAGCAGGTGTTCACCGCCAAGCAGGAGACCCGTGGATACCATGGAGAGCACCTCACCGAGACGCAGTTCCGCAATGTGTTCAAGAGCGAGCTCAACTCGGTGAATCCGCTCCAGTCGGCCAAGGAGGCTGCTTCGTCGGCCCAGCAGGAGATTCCGTGGGCGCTGCAGACGTTTGTTGCCCTTGAGCGTCGTCTCGACATGGCCGTGTTCCGGGCAATGCTCGCGGCGAGTGTGCGCCAGGCCGCGCAGTTCATTGTGCGCGGTAACGTCAAGGTTAACGGTGTCAAAATCAAGCAGCCCGGTTACGTTTTGCGTCCCGGCGACATGTTTTCAGTGGAACCCGAGCGAGTGCTCGAGGCACTCGGTCGCAAGAAGCCCTCGGTCAAGGAGGCAGTGAAGCTCGTCAACAACCAGATCTCCCGCTTCAATAAATACCTCGAGAGATGCCGTGCTGACCCCAAGAACATGTGGCGCCAGCGCATCAAGAACCTGCATCGACACAAGGCCTACGCCGCCAAGCAAGCCAAAAAGCAGGCCGCTCGCAACGCGTCCTGGAACGAGTCTGTCCGTAAGAACATGAACGACCAGATCAACCAGGTTACGCCAGTGTCGGTTCTTGAGGCCATTCTCCGTAACGACGCCTACTACCACAGCCACGGCCAGGCCCCGTCCGACGACAAGACCAAGGAGTTCTTTTCAAAGTGCCTTTCTATATATGGACTCGTCGGACAGCCGGCTACAAAGACTGCAGAGGCGACTGTAGTTGCTGATTCTACCAAGGACACTGAGTCGGCCGCCGTAGAGCCATCAGAGCCTGTGGAGGTTGCAGATGCCACTGAGTCGGCCGCTGAATCGACTGAGTCGGTACAGGCTGCCGAGCCTACCGCCGCTACTGCATCTCCCGAGGTTACCACAATCATTGAGCAGTACTTTCCTGCTTCGGATGCCAAGGAAGCTTCGTCTCCTCGCAACAAATCAGATGTCAAGAAGCTGCTACACGATGTAGTGAAGATTCGCCAGGAACAGATCCGCGTCGAACAGACGAGCAAGCTGCGCGATGCTAACGCTGCTCTCGATGCCAATAAGGCCAGCGAAACCTACGACCCGAGCTGGGTCGAGCGCTTGCCTGAAGCTCTCCCTCTTGTTGACGAGGCTGCTGCTGAGCAAGA
The DNA here is from genome assembly GCA_030570555.1 of Sugiyamaella valdiviana. Taxonomy (NCBI): domain Eukaryota; kingdom Fungi; phylum Ascomycota; class Dipodascomycetes; order Dipodascales; family Trichomonascaceae; genus Sugiyamaella; species Sugiyamaella valdiviana. The sequence goes on from JAJLWF010000001.1 coordinate 1,674,552, forward strand.
TATCAATTCGGTGCTTCCCATCCGGTTGCCGTACGGTCACGGAAAGGTGTATGGATTGGCCCAGCCTGAGAAGGGCTACTTTACCCCCTGGACTCCTCGTCAGTTTCTGGCCCCATTTGCCATTCTTCCCCACCACATTGAGATTTCGTTTTCGACGTGCCACGCCATCTACCTGCGTGACCCAGTTGCGCGCCCTGGCCACTCGGAACTCATCTCGCCTTTCCCGCTCGATATGCACGAGCGAGCCCACATGTACTACTTTGCTCGGCGCAGAAAGTATCTGTCATGATGTACATATGTAAATAGCACCAAATGTAGTGAAACTACACGCAATGACCTCTACACATAGCAGCCTTCACCAGGATATCGAAACGTTCTATTCACTGACCGTGGAGAATCCACCGATGGTATGCTTCATACCATTATTGCTTAAACTCACTATGCATTGGTAATGTACATGCTGTAATACTACAGACCTGTCAAGGAGCTTGCATCGTCCTCCTTGACGAACTCGTTGCCAATCAGCTCCATGACAAGCTGGCGACCCGCAAATAGTGGATGCGCCATCACAACTTGGATCTGACCCTCTTTGGTGTCTACAACCCGTAGGTCCTTACCCGTAATGACCTGCTTGAGCTGACCTCCCCGATCAAGCCGACGAACCTCCAGCATCTCATCGCCGACGATGACGAGATACGGCAACTGCAACGCAACAGCCTTTGCGTGGCACACGTATGCAATTGTTACAGGGCCCGTCATGCTGCCATAATTGTCACAGAACAGAGCAAACTCGTCGTAGCACAAAATCAACGATTGCATGGATATCCGAAACATGCCCAGAGGTTTGGCTCCATCGACCTTCTTCTTGAACGCATCCGCTGTGAGCGACGATAAAGCGTTAGAATGAGCCTTTAAAATAGGTGTCGCTGCAGCGACCGAGGCAGCTGTCGGAATTGGCTGCGGACTCTTGAAGTCAAGCGACATATGCTGGAAGCCCTTACTCGTGTGTAGCGCAAATGTCGACTTAAACATAGATATACCCGCAGCATCGTTTGGCACTGAGAACTTATCGGTCTCGCGGAAGAACTCAGTCGAAGAGATTGAGGCGTCCTGAGTGAGCGTCATCTTGGATCGACGCCTTTGAGAGCCCTTTTCGCGGATCGGCTCTAGTACCTTGAAAGCAGACGAAAGACCATCACTGCGCTTGTAAAACACAACTGTACGTGACTTGATATGTCCAACGGTGAAGAAACCTACTCGCCGGTGTTGGGAAAGCCGATGGCCAACAGCGGTAAGTTGAGAGCCCGATGCTGATCGAGCTGAACTCGTGGAAGCACGCCGTCCTAAGTCCGAATTGACGCCCTGGTTGATGACAGCGTCGAGATCATAGTACAAGAGCGCCTTATCTGCAACAATGATGAGCAAGTTGAGGCTCTCGACAACATCAATCTGGGTCACTCGGATAACATCGAGACACTTCCTCCAAATAGAGCTGCGTGCCCTGTCCTGAAGGTACATTCCTGCATCAAGACCTAGCAGGCTGTATTCATTGCCGTCAGCAAATGTGAATGTGACTCCACAATTGATCTTCGAATTAACAAGCGGCCTCGGTGGATCTTTGGCAGATTTGGCTTCAGCGAGAGCTCGGTCAATAGTCGACGCTGGAGCAAACACCGGTAATTTCGGTGTACTCGATCCCTCGTATCCAAACGCTGTCTCACTAACAACACGCAAACGGAATGGTTCCGTATTTTGCGCGTACAGTATAGAGCTGTTCTCGCGCTTGGCGGTAATTATGGCGTCGCGCCACCGATCACGATCAATGGCCGATGAAGTGTAGAGAACATACGTTCCGCCAGCAATGCCCAAATGCGTGATCTTAAACGGGAACATGACCTCTTTGTCTGAGTCAGGGATAAGAGTAGTCACCGAGCTACCTGTCGACGGTGTCGTTGGCGATGGACCAGATCCTTCGTTGATCGACTTTGTCGGTGAACTCGGCAAAAACTGCTTGCTGAGCCTCTTCGCAGCTGTCTCGCCAGCCACAGGAACATGGCTCGTGAAAGTACCAACGCCAAACTTGTTCGATGATTTTGCAACAGGTGCTTCGTCGACGGACTCAAGCACCAGGAGATCCAATGGAATAGGCTGTGTTAGAAGGATCCAATAGCACTTTAGCGTGCGGTACTCACCCTTTTCGTTACGTAAAGCTTCGTGCCGTTGTTACCCTTACGAGTCTTGGAGAGGATGAGGTAGTTGTTGAGGAGAATCAGGTGTGAATCAACCCATTCAAGACGGTAATCCCCGCGACGCTGTACGTCACCCCGACGAATCAAGCGACGCTTGGGATCCCCCAGGCGCAGGTCAACCGTCTCTTCCGAGCTCTTGAATTGGATCTGACTGGTAAGGTTAACAATCTCCATCGACTTGCCGATCTTGTCGAGGCATTTGTTGCACTCGTTTGTGAGAGCATCGCACTCGGTGACGCAGCGGTTTAGCAGCTCCCACTCCGGCAGCGATTCTAGAGTAGCCTTACGAATAGTGCTCAGAAGCAAACTATAGCGAGCCAGCCGCGGAATTGCACGATGGAAGTAGAACGAGTATGGAGCACCGTGGGCACGGGGATCACGAGCAGCCCTCTCGAGCCATGCTGCAAACGCAGGATTCGTGTCACGCTCCTTCCTTAGTTCATGATCAGCCTTCAAGTAGCACTCGGCGTATGCGATATACGAGTTCTTAGCGTCCTTGACCCACTGCAAGATGACTTCAGCTATCTGACTCACGAAGGGGCCCTGCTCTCGCTGCTTGGCCTTGAGGTCATGCAGAAGTTTGCTGTTATACTTTATCAGCGGTTTGAGCGGCTCAAACGCATTGCGCCAGAACGATTCCTGGTTGCGCATGACTCCTGGGATAGTCTTGGCCAGGGAGTCGCCAAACACAGCCATGAGGATGTTGAGATCACTGACATACGACTCTTCGCCCATTATGAGTTCATGGATCGCATACTGTCGGTTGACTTCGCGCTTGTCGAGCTCGGCCAACCGTGAAGGGTCAATCTTGAAGAAAACTGCCCAGTCCTTGCTGGCAGCTTCGTCGGTTCGCTTTGTCTCGATGCGCAGCACCGGCGGGTGTACAGGAAGGGTACGTGAACATCGCGGCGAGTAGCATCGGTAATGGGAAACTGCCGACGTCGACGAGGTTGACGAGTCGGACAAAGCCTTGAGGGACATCGAAACATCGTCCTCTACATGCACAAGAGGTCCGTAGCAGCCTCCACGAGTCAGCATGGGGAAAACCCCAGATATCTCATCAAGATTTGACGCGTCTAGAGTTATCATTTGGGGGTCATCCTGTCGTAGTGAGATGAATCCCGATTGGAGTCGCAAGTCACGAAGAGCAGCCTCAGAAATCTGCTCGGCTTGGACCCAGTTGAGCGTAGGAATCTGGTGGGTAAAAAGGCCCACAAGAGCGCGCGAGACTTCGGCTAGAGGCACGTCGAGGGGTTTTACCAGCCCTCGTGAACTCTGCTGTACCAGGTCTAGAATCCAGCCCGCGAGGGCATTCAGAGACCAGATTTCTGAGCATTTTGAGTAGTCCTTGCTTGCAAGACGTGTGGCATCGAGTTTGGGTACGCTATCAGGAATCGACGGGAGTCCCAGACGAACCATAAGACTATCGTCTGCTGATTTCAGTGAGCTGCGCAACGAGACATCGAAGCTCGTCTGTGTTGTTGCTGTGAACCGTGATAGATCTGAGGACGAGCGCGGCATATCCACGGTCGCAGAGTCATCTGCTGGACGAGAGTCTATAAATGTGGGGGCCATATGTCCAGCGTTGGGCATGCTGTAGCGCTTATGGGTTGGAGGGTGAAGGCTGGCGACAGGCTCGAGAGCCGAGTAACGGCTGTTTGCCCGCTTAGCTTCGTAGGCTCCTGAGTACGCATTCTCGATGTCGTCGAGCTCATATACAGTGGGTGACTGTGGAACATACTTGCTTGGTGATCGCGAGGCGGTACGAGCCACATAGGGGGAGGTAGTTTCGGAACCGGTACCCCGTAGATAGTCAGGCACGGAGATATCGTCATCGTCATCGCTGTATGGATAGGGTACATTGCGTGAGGGAGACATCTGAGGTATGTCCACAGGGTTGTCAGGATATAAATAAGCGTCATCAGGCTGCACAGGCGTGCTGTAGGAGAAGGGATCTTGAAGGGCACCAGGGGGCGGTATGTTGTCATGTACCGAGTGCCAGTCATGAGGCGGATTGGAGGGGGCATTAGGGGTGAAGTTGGCCAAAACTGCATGGTAGTTGTTTTGCTCAGGGGCATTAGGCCGATATGGCGCGGTGTGTTCAGCCTGGTAGTAGTTAGGCTGATTTGACATGTGATTGACTGGCGGAGTCCAGTCCGGCTGGGGCCCCATATCATAGTCCATCAGGTTCGGCGCCGGCTGGGATTGATAGGACTGGCCCTGGTATGCAGGCATGGAGGGTCCCGGGTATGAGGGCGCCAAGGACGGCACCTGGTAAGCGATCTCGGGAGGTGGTTGAGGGGCTGGGGCCTGGTAGCTCACTGGATCGGGGGAGTACGCTGGAAAGCCTTCAGGGCGACGAGGACCCATAGGATGGAACGTCGGTCTGCGGTCGTGGAGCTCAGATACGTGTTCGGGCCCAGCTCTTCCACGGCCGCGATCCGAGCTGTTGATGCGGAACTCGGCCACGGCGTCGGTGACAGAGTGGACGTAGTCTGCTGGTGGCTTTGGTGGTAGAGGAGGCGCATCGCCCGAGTATGGGTCTCCCCAATGCGTGACATGTGAGGGTGCGTAGCGATCGTGAGAATTGGGTCGCTGTGATGGCGCATAGCCCGAATCGTCCTCGTACCCGTCGTTATAGAGGTCGTAGGAGTCGCGGCGCTCAGCTGTGACGAACCGCGGCCGGCGGTTCATGGGCTGACCATCTGAGAAGACGCCGTAACCCTCGCGGGGCATTCTTGACAGTGGTGAGCTTGAATGTAGCCGAAACGACTTTCAGGAACGAAGTCAATATAAGCTCAGGTTTGTTTTGGGTATGGTCCAAAGCGAGTAGCCAAGCGGTGGCCTGCAGCGAGGGAGTATATTTCCACCCTAGTGACTCTGTGAGCAGGATATAACTTAATCAAACACCGCTAGTGTGGTGGAACGACAGCACCGTACAAACGTCAGGTCGTGCTCTGTGATTGTGTACGACTTCGCGTACTGGAGCGGTCGCGCATATGTGGATTAGGGTGGGGCTGTGAGACGGTTGTGCTGACAAGCGGCCTGTAGCGAAAGGATTGAGACTGACATAGGGGGGGTGAAGGGAGTAAATAGAAAGATAGCACAGTTGTATCGGTGTAGTGGATTCAAAAAGTGATTGACAGGGATAGAAGGATAAATATAGCACGACAAACAGCTGTTAGCGTAATGTGGGGTATATGTGATGTATACGAGCAATGGAGTACACAGCCCAATGACATACAGCCAATTGGCATGTAGCAAATTGCCTTCCTTACTAATCAAAGTAGCAGGTTACATTGATGTATCTAGCAACTTTACTGAGTCACCGGATTTAGCAGCGACTTTATGACTACAGCATTGAGGACTGTGCCCAATGCGCACCATGACAGATACCCCTGCCAGTGAGACCCTGACCCTGGTCTAGACCGGACCTGAGTGTCAACTAACCTTAAACCAACAACGAGCTGATAGAGGCATGATGTCCTGCTGGTCGGTCACGCGCACGTATGTCGCAGCTAGGGTACAGCCAGATTGCTGGAGTTAGCGGAGCAACAAAACTGCCCGCTGCCGGGCGATTGCTCACTGGTGCTTGTGTCCTCGCCATCGTTTAACCGAGCCCTAGCCCCCGGGTGCAGGGCATGGCACAAATGTGAAGCAACTCGGCACGCAAGGTGTTGGAGGCGTGCACAGTATCCAACTGATGCCCATTGTACCGTGACTCGCTGCTTCGACTTACAACTTTACGCCATCTCTCTTTTGCCCTCTTCTCATACGTCATCTGCCGTCTTTGTGGGGCATCTCCCGCTAGAGAGTGGGGTGCCGGGCAAGGGCAGCAAGCTAAAAGAAACGCACAGCACGGATGCTGATAAATAGGCCTGCTCGCTCCCCGGTTGGCCTTGCATCCTTCTTCAAATCTACAACCGATAAATTTAACAATGGTCAAGGCTGGTGAGTGTGCCCCCATCCATACCCGCACCCGTGGATCAATTGGCCTTGTAGCTGACTGACACCACGGACCAATTGAAGTGTCTAACCCAGTCGCTGTTCTGCGTGGAGACTCAAACGTCAAGGGTACTGTGTACTTTGAGCAGGCCGCTGAGGCCGATTACACTCGTGTCACATGGGAAATCACTGGCAACGACGCCAATGCTCTGCGTGGATTCCACATCCACCAGTTTGGTGACAACACCAACGGCTGCACCTCTGCCGGCCCCCACTTCAACCCCTACAAGAAGACGCACGGAGCTCCCGAGGATGACGACCGCCACGCGGGAGACCTCGGCAACATCACCTCGGACTCGACTGGTCTGTCCAAGGGCTCCAAGCAGGATCTGCTCATCAAGCTCATTGGCGAGGACTCGATCATTGGCCGCACCGTTGTCGTGCACGCCGGTGTCGATGACCTTGGCAAGGGCGGCCACGCTGACTCGCTGGCCACTGGTAACGCTGGCGGCCGCAACGCCTGTGGTGTCATTGGCTTCACCACCGACTGACTACAAGGCCGGCTGTGAATATAGTCATACTGGGTTATCTCATGTTAGTATCTAGCAATAAAGGCGGATTCGTCTACTTATATACCATGCACCTTTGTGGCCTTGACCACGCGCAATTTTGAGCAAGTTACCCACTAAGGTTGGCACCTGCACCAAGCACCCAGGAGCCCATTGCGCAGATCCATGTAACGCTATGAACACTTGGCTCATTTATCTGGCCGTGGTTGTCAGTGGAGTCAGCGGAATAGCGGGGTGGAGTCAGTGCATCAGTGGAGTCAGTGCAGCAGTGGAGTCAGTGCAGCAACAGCTGTGAACATAGGAAGCAGCCCTATTGCACAGTAGCTACAACGTCAATTGCAGTGGCGACCAGTTACGACCAGAAATATTCTGGGGTATTACGGGTATTAGGTATTACACTAAGTTAATGCCGTTAGTCAATATATTTGGTCCGGTGCAGTGGTATGGTTCATTCAGGTACATCGCATGGAACCCAATAGGCAGTTGGTACCGCCGATATTGTGATCACGACATAAACATGAATTCAGGTTTGGCTTGTAAGATTTGACTTGTAATGGCTCGTAGTATACTGACCACTGCTCTACTATGTTATACTGAACCCATTGATGCTATTACATCTTGATACGGTGGTCCCGGTTCATTATCGTAGCTAGCTGTTGCTTGGCGACGAACAGCCACTGTATATCACTGTACCTGCCATTCAGCTGAAGCAGCCAAATCAACACTCAATTACCCAGCTAGTATCACGAACCAGTCACTCCCTGTTGTTATCCCTGACACTACTATCACTACTCCTGACATCCATCTGATAGAGTAGGCGGAACCCTGAAGGGCGGGGTACAGGTTCGACCCCGCACACGAAGCCGTTACCCGGGAACCGCCCGAGCTGGTGGAACAGACTTTGAGTACACAACTTCTACCATCTACTCTGCAAATTTGCCAGCAACATACTCGCCAGACCCATCCCAGTGCCCATTGACGTGGTCCGGCTCGGTGAGTGTCGTTGCAGTCGTTCCCAATCGGGCAGGACAACAATCCCCGCCCAAACCCTAATCCGCGACAACTGACCAGGCGGTGGAGCTGAGACAACCTTCACCATCAGACCGAGCCTCGGTTGCACTGGAGGAGTATGCAAATCCTACAGTCGCGTCTGTGGCGGTCAGGCCGCAAGCGCCTGTCCGGGTCGAAGAAGCGCAAGGCGAAACCTGAGCCAACTCTGGCCTCATCTCCAAGCTTGAGCACCGTTAAGGACTTCACCGAGATCTTTCCAGGCGATGCCGAGGTCGGCACCAAACAGAAGCTGCGCAAGTCAAAGAGCCACCACTCGTCGCGGCACACGTCGGAACGGCCATCCATCATCGTCATTAATGCATCGCCACTCGAGCAGCAGAGCGTACTGAGCGGCGCGCTGTCGGGCTCGCTGCCTGTCCAGTGGTTCCAAACACGGCCCGAGCTCATGGCCGAGAAGTCGAAATTGCACAGCAAGCAGTCGCTACTCAACTCGGAGTCGTCAGGCTGGCACGACGTGACGCTCGTTGGCGAGCGGCCAGCGTATATTCACCCAAACGACAGTGCCAGTCTCGTGTCGAGGCCGTCAATACGAAGCCAGGACGACGGATTATCACCATGGGGTCTTCCTGTTGTTCTGATGGACGCTGAGTACCTGCCACCACGGCAGGTGCACCCATTTGAAGACAGTGCACACCGGTTCGAACAGGAAGAGACGGACGAAGACGAGTACGAGGATGCAGTAGACAACTCGACTGTTGTGCGGTCGGCCACGGTAGCTAGCCACCTCACGATCTTCAGAGGCGCGCACACGTATGCGCCGTCGACGATTCCTGCGGTTGAGGAAGAGACAGCTGATGAGGTGGACGACGTGCTGAGCGAACTTCCCGTCGCCAAGCTCAGGCTCGACGATGGCTACGACGAGTGCATCACGCTTTTGGCCGCGCCTTCGCGGCAGCAGATCTCGTCTGTCGTGGCTCGTGCCAACCGGTACAAGCTTGTGATTGTTGTCATTTACATGGCGGTTCTTGTTTCCAAGTCGTCGAACTCACAGTCGCGCTTGGCGCTGGCTGCACTATACGCTCGTCCCCGCGCTCACCGGCGGCGCATCTCACACTCGAGCACGCGCAACGTGTCGCTACCCCAATACTCGATGCCATTACGGCGAGTCACAGGGTTTCCCGACTGGGGGTTCTAGCCAGCCTTTCTAGGTCGTTAGGCCTTTGGTATTTATTGCATGGTGCATCTAATGGCATTATTTATATTCAGTACACCAGTAGGGAGTAACACCGGTAGTAACACCTGTAGGTGGCCCATCGAATGCAGCTAGATCGTCTCTGTTCATTCATGTTCATTACAGCGATAATTGTTTAATGCCATCATTTTTACTGTAATTTATTCATCGCTATTCACTTTCATCCAGCTCTTCTCGTTCACGCAAATTCCCACATTATCCGACTATCTGCATGGCCTTGCATACGCACCTATTAGAGCTTGCATGTGCGGCGCCGTTTGCCACAAGGCCAATTTTTGGCGCGCACTCCGACGCTCCTATATATTTCTCAATCATGGCCTCGGGTTGCTTCATCATGTTCGATCTTTTCCTGGTCCTCCTTTCCATCTTCCTGCCGCCCGTCCCTGTGTGGATCAAGGCTGGCTTCTGCAGCGCCGACTGTAAGTTTTACCTTTGTTCCTTCCCGCTCCTGCTAATCCAGCTCTCATCAATATCGCTCTTTGCTGCCTAGGATACATCCCTGGCGTCATCCACGCGTGGTACATCATCGCCAAGTACCCCGAGGTGATTGAAATCGACATTGAGCGCCAGTCGCAGCCTTCTGGCTATGTCGTTCACCACGTCTACTCGCCCGTCCCCGCTGAGGCCGAGTCGTCGTCACAGCCCAACTACGGCGCTGTGCCCCAGAGCAACCCGCCAGAGTACTCTGAGACAAGCAAGAAGTAGACGAGTCTTTATGATATGACTTCTTACGGGCTTACGGACTTGAGGTGTCGTATACGGCCAACTCCCTGTAAGCTCGACGGGAGTATCGAGTGATGGCATGGACTTAATGGCATGAGCCCACAAAGCTCTTAGACGGTGTACTATTTTATAGGTGTAATATCTAATGCCATGTTGTAGCTGGCTGTCCCCTATAGTACGCCTGTCGAGACAGATACGGACCAACTAGTTTGACCTAACGATTTCGAACTAAAACTTTCGGATCAACGGTTTAAGCCTGTATACTAGTTTATCCAACTGATAAGCATACCCCCGTTGTACTTCGTAGCCATATACGACTGACCTCTAACATGTCATGCATCTGAGTAGTATGCCGTGGCCATCAGACAATCTCTTTCCGTCTCACCACCAACCTCTTGACCTGCGAAGGTCAAACCTCACACGGGTACTGATACGGCTGGAGCATTATGTGCTCTCAATATTGGCTTTTGTCATCCTTTGGCCAGCATACAAGGAAGCCATGGCTGATAGCCGTTGTTAATCCAGTATTGGATTGTGTTGTACGCTATTACATGATGTCCCAGAGTTCCATGCAACCCACCACAGTAGCACGTATCTAGTTTGGCACTCCACAAGCCTTGGTTTACTGAAATTTATTATCACAGTCTAATTAGTTGGTTCAGAAGAGCGGTGGCTCTTAGAGTAGAGTCGCTTAATACATGGGTTAGGGCGACCAAACAAATTCACCCGTCAATCTCAAACTTCACCCTCACTCACCATGCCGCCTAGATTCCCGGGCCTGAAGTCCATCCCCCTACCGGGAGGTGACAAGGCCACGTCACGTATGATTCGTGACAACTTCCGCCGCTACAAGGTGGCTGAGGAGGAGGTTAATCGGACTGCCCTCCGCTACATTGCGCGCAACACATCTCTGCCCATGCGTGTCCGACTTGAGGCCCAGCTCCAGCTGTCATCGATGCCCAAGTACACCTGCGAGACCATCGTGAAGAACCGATGCATCGAGAGTGGATACGGCCGCTCCGTCATCCCTGACTTCAACCTTTGCCGAGTAAGCATTTTCAGAACCCGACCCCTGGTCAACCTAACTCAGATGAAATTCCGCGAGTTTGCCCTCAAGGGAAAGCTGCCTGGCGTCACCAAGGCCAGCTGGTAATGTAAATATGAATTTATTGGTGTCATTGTTATGTGTAAATATTTGTTGAGCGGATACTAGAGGCTCGTTCTGCATTAAAAGGCTAGCTCTCCATTCGAACATGGGATATCTAAATATACGGATTATAGAGCGGAAAGAGGCGCAGCCTCTCTTGCCCATTTGAAGCGTATATATCGGTACAATCTAAGGATTAGCTGTATGCTCGCTGGTACGATTGATATTTACATAGGTAGTCACCTCGTCTAATAGTTTATAGCCGGGTTCGAGTCAACGATATTCTGCGAGTCACTCAGACGCTGGTATTTCTTGCTCTCTTCTTCGTCACCCAGAATGCGGTACATCTTGGCAGCATTGCCCGACGCCATTTTGGCGCAAAGGCTACACTCAACTGTCGCATGACTGCGCGGCCAAGCATTGATATAGGCATCAGCCGCCCACAACGGAGCCTCGGCACGATCACCGAGAGTCCACACCAGTTCACTGATATAGGCCATTGTAACAGCTTCGTAGCACTTCTCGTCAAATTTGACGTCGCCCGTGTTCTGCACCTTGTCCTTTCGATTGCGGTATCCGCGAAGCGCTGACAGGTACAGTGCCAGGGCCGCCTGGTGAAGATGCCGCTTCACATAGACGCGCCCTAGCTGTATTAAAGGTTCCATGTGGTCTTCTGATAGTACAGCTGAGTCGACAATAGCAAGGGGCTTTTTAGCTGTGATGTCGCTTGATAGCGTCTCGAGAAGGCGGTCCGAAGAAACCAGCTTCAGACCTTCGATGAAATACGTCTCGGCGTCGTCCAATTGGTTTTCGGCCAGAGAGTATTTGCCCAAAAGCACAGCCGCCTGTGATCGCAGTCGCTTCTCGCCAATGCCCAGTTGGATGCCAGTCTCAAGAGCGCTGCGAGCCTCGGCTGGTCGAGAGATCATGTCCTGGGCCAATCCGAGCCGAATAAGGAGGTCGGCATAACCGGATAACCATTGAGTCGATTTTCCCGAGATGTCAATGAACTCAGAGTCGGCGTTTGTAGGGTCTACACGGATGAGCTCGTTGATGGCGTCCTGATAATGTTTGACGGCCATGGCGTAGTCGTGGCTGAGATCAAAGTTAACTCCCGACAATGCCTTGATCTTGGTAGAGAAGGCCCATTCCGATGGAATTGGCTGTACGCTCTCCAGTCGACCGGATACATAGAACTGGTAGGCCACGAATGCCGCGCCAGAGATAGTCACTCCGCCGAGAATTCCAGTGACAATGGCCTTGGTAGCTGATGTTAGCATGGCGCGGCATGGATCTGTAAGTCACATACATCTATAGGTAGCGCTCTTCAATGACACAGTTGCGTAGCTGCGGGGAATAGGTTGCACGAGCCGGGAACTGGCCCGGCCCACTGGGTATCGTAGGCTGCGCCTGAGCATCCTCGCTTGATGGCAGCAGAAACCCAGGGCTGGCGTTTTTTAAACTGCTGCTAGGGTACGGTCCAGCTTCGCGACCTGCAGCTGCAAAAGCAAACTGGCCTAAGGCGGAAGCACGTCGACAAGACCGGATACCAAAAAGCGGGCGGCGAACGGAGAAGAAATATAAAAGAGTAGAGTGGACAGCAGAAGAGTATAGTGGGAACTAAACGTAAGTTCGCGGTATGGCAGTGCTATTGCCGGTGAAGTGCTTGAGTGGAGTACACTAAGGCTCAGACACAGCTGCTGATCAGAATATGATAAGAGCCGAAGAGTTTAGAAGGCGCCGAGGATGCCGAGGAGTACTTCAACTTGTCGGCACAAACAGAAATACTGGAATATGCTGTGTGAATATGTGATTGGCCGTGAACCTGTTAACGTGGGCACTTTTGCGAAGTCGATAATGGAAATGACAATAACGAAGGACAGTTCTGGATCGAGGTGGATCCAGAGGAAATGACAACATTTTGGAGACAGCCATAAAAGGTACAACGCACGAGTAACCTGACCATTAGCGAGTGTTGGAATAGACGGAGCTAGCCAACTGACGAGCTGCGAATTAGCGAGCTTGCGAATTGGCAAACTGTCGAATTGGATCGGCGGATTTTCGGAAATGGCGGCATTTGATATCCTGCCTAGGTCATTTAATTGTGCGTCTTTATTCAGCTCCAGGCACGCGGGGATGGCTGTTCCGGCCCAATAGATCTACGCCCGAAACATGTATACTCAACGGCTTCAAAGCCAAACTCAGTCTCCGCTCCTCTTTTGCCCTCCCGTTCCTCCCCTCAAACGATGATCTCAAACACAAGCCCGGGGTGAAATATGCACTGTTCCCTACTTGTGCATACAGGCCCCAATCGGTTGCAGACGCCGCCCCAACCTTCCGGAGAAGTGCTGCCGAATCACACTTTGCACTATACAACCACGGCCCCTGGCCAGCGTTCTAATCTCGCATCGATGATTCACCCGTGGTCATGGGAGGGGTTTGCTCCGCGTGGCTGCTGCATGGTAGAAACCTTAAGAGCGATCTGTACTCGCTTGCATTTGGCCGCACTCTGGGCCGCGCGCGGCGTGGTAAATATCCAAACCGACCCCTCGAACTGCTGGAACCCGCAGACCAACCACCGGCTTCTCGTTCGCAGCGGCCCTGTTGTACACAATGGACGCTTGACAGTGCATCGAAACCCGCTCAGTGTGTTCCTCCGTCAACCTCGACATGAAGCCGCGGTCGCCACGCTCGGCTACCCAGTGGTTTGTGTTCCGAGGATCAAAGGGCCCCTACTCTGCGACCGTCACGCGCAACTACCAGACGTCGCGTGATCCGTTTATATTTCTGTTCGGCGGGCGATGGTTTCTGTTTGACGGAGTTCCCGTTATAGCTGTCGTGTTTGCGGGCATGGTCATACCACTCGGGCTCTTTTGCGGATTTACGTAAGTGCTGCATGCCGAGCAGAGTCAGCATAAACAATCGGCTGCTGCCTTAACAAAAAAACCACGGCCACTAACTTCAAGTGCACCATGGCTCTGGCACCATGTTTCGCCCGCAGTGCCCATTGTTTTTGCCTACCTCGCTTTAACGTGCCTGTCGTCCTTCGTTATGGCTGCATTCACCGATCCAGGGGTAAGTTGATATGATCCGATACTGGACGTACCTAACACGCAGGTGCTTCCTCGCGCTATCCACCTTTGCCAGGATAACGTTGTAATGCCCAAGGAATATAGTGCTGGCGTGGGCGTTCCTGGATCCAAGGATGGATCTGCTGTTTACTTGAAATACTGCCCCACGTGCCGAATTTGGCGACCACCACGAGCGAGCCATTGCTCGAAATGCGACCGCTGCGTGGAACTGTTTGATCACCACTGTTTGTATCTCAACACCTGCATTGGACGCCGCAACTATCGGTGAGTGATGCCCCTTGATACCCAACTCCAAGACTAACGCAGATATTTCCGAACGCTGGTCTTCACCGGACTCTTGTCGTTGTACTATGTCGCAGCATTTTCCTTTTATCATGTCATTAAAAATTGGCAGCTCAGTGGACTCTCATTTTCCGCGAGCCTCCGGCATACCCCTGTCAGCTTTCTCCTGGCAATTTACAGTTCACTGGCCTCGGTGCCAGTATTGGTCCTCGTGTCCTACCACCTCATGCTCACAGGCCGGGGTCTGACGACTCGTGAATTTGTAAGACTCAAAAACTGGTCATAGTACGCCTCTAACGCAAGCGCATCGGTCTGTCAAAAGAAGGCCGATTTTCAGCAGACTCGGTACTGTCGAATTTTCTCGAGTGCCTGTGCCGGCCAGCGGGTGTTGAGTGAGTAGCTCTGAGATCACCTGGACACTACTAACTTGCAGCCTGTTTTCTGCTCGTGGCAGCTATGTTCCTGGCGATACCCGGTTTCAAAAGATGGAGCGTATGGTGGAGACGGAGCAGTGACGCGGAATCACATGTAGAGTACGCACAATGGCAGATACTGCGTGTGCTCCGACGTTCTACGTATCATATTACATTGCATTAATACGGGCAGGTATTTACAAGATGAATTGCGAGTTTCTGTCTGATGGTATGCGATCTTACGGGCAGATGAAAACAGTGAGATTGTTCGAATAACGGTGACCACGGGATTGACGGCACTAAAGGCTCACCTTCGGATCAGATCTGCAATGCTCCAGTGTCCAATGAACCAAAAGTTGGAGTTTGCAGTGGCATCCATGGTGGAAGAGCTGACCCGACCCCTGCAGACAATGACCGCGAATAGCGGAGGGCGCTACCATATGTGTCCCTAACGACGATAGTAGTGACTGTCAATTATTTATATTGTATATACGTTAACAGCATGTATTACGGAGTCGATTTGCCGGTGGATCATTAGGGCGGAGACGGAGATCCACCTACGCGCGACATGGCAGGAAGGAGAAGCGATATACCGGGGTCACTCAGAGCAAGAGGACACACCGCAGCAGGCCCGTGAATTACAGTCTGATATCTGGGCGAATTACACTCGGATCAAACGGAAGGTGCAGACCTAAACTCGAGATTTCGCGGCAGCGAGTTTGCCATGTGTGGAGAAGTTGATTGGGAGTAGGCCTATCCGTTTTAGGGGCACGCAGCAGGAGAAGGAGCATGCATTGCATCGGTCAATATAAAAAGGACCTTGGAAAAAAAAAGCTTAATCCAAATAATTTGGCGTCGCGGGTACACACAATGGCAGCAGTCAAGCGGGGCACCGTCTAGGTTTATCTCGCATTCGGCTATGAAAAGTGCCCGTGATTTCGTAAAACCAACCCAGCAGCGCAGAGATCACCGCACTTTGCTTCTTCAGTGCCCATGAGGGCACGGGTAATGTCCCAGATAAGTGCCCAAACCTTGCTAGCAGTACGGAAGACGACCCACATATGCAGCGCAGCACAATTGAAAGGGAGATTTCCGGGCCTGGGTTGACCCGACCGCAGGAGATTCTTGCTTTTTGTGTGCATTCTGCTGAGGCCGATACTCGCGCTACCGTTTGTTTTTGCCACTCGTTGTAAGCCTTGATTCGGCAGTTGCGCCTGGGTTGCAGTGGGGCAGAGGATCAAACTTGGTGATTTTGTTGTTGGCTCACCACCGGTTCTGCGTCAGAAAATGACCCTTGTGTCCGCGTAACCACCCAGTTCTGCCTGTTCGCACGTCTCGTCTATCGCGACCGTCCCGTTGAACGAGATTCCATTTTTTGCCGCCCCTTTA
Source organism: Sugiyamaella valdiviana (assembly GCA_030570555.1). Taxonomy (NCBI): domain Eukaryota; kingdom Fungi; phylum Ascomycota; class Dipodascomycetes; order Dipodascales; family Trichomonascaceae; genus Sugiyamaella; species Sugiyamaella valdiviana. The sequence goes on from JAJLWF010000001.1 coordinate 1,690,624, forward strand.
TCGGCCCTATCTCCACTGCGCACTCCCAGCATTTTGCAGTTCACGACTTTTTTCGTCATCCGTTGTGGCTGCTTCTTGACACACTGAAGTCGCGCCCGGTGCTCGGAAGTCATTTGTGCTCCCAACGCGTGACGACCCTCACCACTTCGCCCTTCTAGTGGTTACTCCCACGCCTCCCGTGATATCCAGCGCCTATAACGCGCTCAACTACCCGCCAGGCCTCATAACGCAGCCGACGTGACACGACCTCCCCTGACCGAGAGAAAAATCCGCCATTCTCGCAAACGGCCATGGCATCGCCAATTGCGCCTGCCAAGCGCAGAGGCCGCCCGGCGCGCTCGTCTCTGACCCCTGTCGACCACATCGCCAGCTTCTTCACCCGATCCCCCGTGCCACGCTGGACCGACACCACCCTCGACGGCATTGTCAAGCGTATCGCCGGCCCTGGCGCCAACGGCATTCCGTCGGCAGCGGCATGGGTTGAGGCTGGTCCACGAGCCGGCCAAATTTATGTTGGTCCCCCCACGAGCAGTGACGAGGAGGACGCGGACAAGTCGTCGGATGACGATGACAGTCTCAAAAACGACAGCGCTAAAAGCGACAGCTCTGTTCGTGATCCCCCACCTATTCGTCCTCTCAAGGGCATGCCGAAGGCACGACGCGGCCGTCCTCGTCGCATTGTGGTGCCGGACTCGCCAATGAGTTCCGACAACTCGGTGGCATCTGACGATTCAACGACCCCGTCGGCCTCTGAATCTCCGCCTCCGCCCCAGAAAAAGCTCTACGTTTCAAAGGGGCTTAATCATGGAATTAAGCGCCGTGGTCGCAGAATCAAGACCGACATCGACCACGACGCATTCCCATTTCCCATTCTGTCGGGTCTCAGAGCGCTGCAGACCCAGACGGATTTTAGACTGCCATACGACATCTACTGCCCGACTCCCGGCATCCAGAAAGTGCCCAACTGGCGCAATTTGAAGAGAAGTATGTTCCCCACAAATCTGGCTGGCAACTACAAATTTCTCGCTGTGGGATCAATCTACTTTTGCTAACATAGACGTGTGGATCGACGTCACTCCGCCGCCGTCCAAGGATAACCAAAGGCTGCAATGCAATTGCACCGAATCATGCGGTGAAGTGTGTCTCAACAGGTATGCATCCCTCTGTCTCGTTATTAGGATGTGTCTAACAAACAGATTATTGCAGTATGAGTGTGATCCCATGTCATGCCCATTTGGTGCCAAGGACTGCGGTAACCGCGCAATTCAAGTTCTTGCCAAGCTAGTTGCATCAGGAAGTCGCTATGCCCGCGGATATGAAGTTGTCAAGGTGTGTATTCGCCATTCGCCGCAATTGAGCAGACGCTAACACAGACTGGAAACAGAGGCTACGGGCTTCGGGCAACACGTGCATACGCTCCCGGAGAATTAATTATTGAGTACACGGGAGACGTAATATCGCAGGTGGAGATGCAACGCCGACTCCACGAAGAGTATCAAGGCATTGAGGTACGTATGCTGTCGCGCTTCCAACTGTTCTAACTCAGAATTACTATGCCCTCAGTTTAGAAAAAGGATGGATCATCGACAGCGGTCTGCGTGGATCTGCTGCACGTTTTGTGAATCACTCGTGTGACCCCAACTGTGAAATGCAAAAGTGGTATGTGCAGGACGTACCACGCATCGGCCTTTATGCCGGGGCAGATCACATTGCCGCGGGCACCGAGCTCACGTACGACTACAACTTTGACTGGTTCAAGGGTACAGTTGCTCAGACGTGTAACTGCGCATCCGTTAACTGCCGTGGCGTCATTGGCAAAAAATCATCTGCTTCCGTGTCCCGTAGTAGCGATGATTCGGGCTCCAACTCACCTACTGAGTCTACTGGATCCAAAAAGCGCAAGCCTGGCCGTCCGCGAGGTCGTGGAGGTCGACCCGTTGGTCGACCGAGATCGACACCCAAGGCTGTTGTCGACGAGCTGTCCAGTGGGGAAGAAGCAGACAGCGAGTCAGAGCAGAGTACAGGAATCCGACGCCGGCACCCTGCAGCGCCTCCTGCCAAAAGAGGACGACCTCCTCGCAAGGAAATTGCCGCTCGCACTCCAAAGGGCGCACCCGCCGTTCACCGAGTTTCAAAGGCAACTGGACGTCCTCGTGGCCGACCGCCCAAGCATAAAAAGGCAGATGTGGTGCCACCCGCGGAACGCTCCCAGCATGGAAGACTTCCCCGCATTCTTATCAAACTCAAGCCTCCACGTAAGGCCGCAGAGAGGTCACCGTCCTCTGACTGGATCGAGATACCCAGTGCTTCGGCTACATCCTCGCCCGATCCTACACCTGATGGACTACCCGTCAAACGTAAGGTTGGTCGTCCACGAAAACATCCTCGACCTGAAGATATTGTCGCAGCTCCTCCAGCGATCACCAAAGCGCCTATTCTGAAAAAGCGACTTGGTTGGGGTAAAAAGCACCGCCATGGAACTGTTGTCAAGGCTCCTACTTCTACTTCAGCTGTTACACGAAAGAAGCGTGAGCGACGTGTATTTCCATCTAATCCTGGCCGAGTGACTCGATCTGTCCAGGACGGCGTTCTTGTTGCGCTGTCGATAGATGAGCGAGTCCCTCGGAGCCTGATGCGCACGGATAAGGTCGCTGATGGTAGTCTTATCAAGGTCGTTCAGAGTAAGAGCACAAGCATTGACGAGCAGCAGCTGAATCCTAGCAAGCGGTCCAGGACAACCAGGCAAGTCAAGCATGCCAAGTTGCCCATTGAGCAGCGAGTGATTGAGCGGTCACTCCCTGTCAAACGCCGTGGCCGTCCTCCGCTATCCCCGGAAGAAAAGGCAGCGAGGGCGTTGAGACGACAGGAGGAGAAGGAGGCCAGCTTGCGTCCTGTTATCAATCTCAATGACCCAACCTCGTTGCTACCAATTGCCAATCGCCCGCGACCTCCGCGCTCCGCTCGCAGACCAAGACGGGAGGAGCTCGAATCCAACCCAACCCCACGAGTTCAGCGAGTGGTACGCAAAGTGAGGACTCCGCGTACCGTGGCTGTTGCGGAAAGTGAGGAGGCAGGCGGATCCCGAGGAGATATTGGTTCTAGGCCCCAGAGAGGTACCGACAAGCCCTCCCGTGACAGCGCAGACTCTGGACCGAAGGCTACAGAAGGACCTGCGTCGACTACACCGGAGCGAAGACGTCTCGGTAAGCGAGCACGACAAGTTGCCAGTGAGTCCCCCGCCGTTGTCTCTGTCAGCGAGAGTGGAACCCCTGCGGTTGACAGCAGCGAATCGGGACTTAGCATGCTAGCGCGCGCCATTGAGGCGTCAAACACCCAGAGTGGCATTCAGCGGCAAAGCGCCGTTGCGCGAAGCGCCCGTCTTTTGCGGGATGATAGCTCCGTGGCAACAAGTGACAGTGAGCTAGACTCCGATTACAGCGCCTTTCTCCATTCGCGACGTCGCAAGCAGCAACCACAGCCATCTACGCTGGTTCAGCATAGGCGTCAAACTGTTGTGAGTTCCGATGAGAGCGATAAAACTCAGGGTCAGAACCAATCTTCGCCCAGATCCCATGGACAGGTTCTTCCGAATTCCACCATTGGCAGGCAAGATGCGACGCCGCAGCCTCACTCGGGACGCACACCATCAGCGAGCTACCTGCTGGAAGCTGCCAATTCCCTATTGTCCCAGCCGACCCCACCCGCTACTGCCAACAGAACTGTTGCGCCTCCTGTGCAGCCCCACCAACGCCCTCCACAGCGGGGTGACTATGTGCCAACCTCTCCCTACGCTCATACACCCTATCCACCGACCCCGCCAGGACTGCCCGTTAGCTATATTGTTTCGGGCTCGGGCCAGCCGGTTCCGTCGCCTGCACAAATGGGAGTGCCTGGAGGGCCAGTGGGCTTTCAACCTGGCCCATTGTTGGTATACCCAGGCCATGGTGTGGGCGCTGCTCCTGGCATGGACCCGCGCGATAGTCCCGCTCATGGAGGTGTAGGTCAACATCAAACGGTACCACATACTCCTGACCACCACCGTCAACAAGGGGTCAGAGAGTACGGATGGGAACTGCCCCGGAACTACATCCACCAACTGCCAATTGTGCTCGAGCTTCCCCCTCACATGACTCCCGGTAGTCAGCCTGTCCAGAACAGTGGCCAACCTCAGTCTGCTGGGCCCAGCCCAGCAGCAAGACCGAAGGAGAGCCCTGTTGGTAACGTGGGCACAATCAGGAGAGGGAGTTCCCAGTCGACGCCAGTACCCCCTGATGGAACATATTCTGGTGGGCCCGGCTGGGGTACGGCCCCTGGAGCACCGCCACGTTACATGATGGGGGTACAGTACTTGAACGATCCCGGGATGACCATGTACCCTCCTTTTGACCGCTGGTTAGTTTCGACGCAGGCGCCAGACGGCGGTGAAGCGGGGAAGCGAAAGGCTCAACATGTAGCTGGGCAGAGAAAGCGGCGTCGCGCGAACCAACGCGACCCAGTGGATGTGGGACCAGCAGCTCCACAGAACCTACACTATGGTGTGCCGCCTCCGGGCTCGTTGGTCTATCCTGGTCCGATGCCTTTTGCTGGTGGTGTGCCTGTGATAGCACAGATGGGTCCTCCTCCTATGCCCCAACAGCCACACCAAGCAATGCCTGTTCCAATGACTGGCTCTGCACCAGCTGTAGCGCCTCCTTCATTAGCTTCAGCGATTCCCCCAGCTTTATCAACTCCTCAGGGATCGACGCCTACATCTCACTTTGCGGCAGCTCCGAGGTCAACGCCAGCATCAACACCTGGACAGGCGTTTCCTCCCCGTGGCTTCACTGCTATCAACCAGAGCTCAGCGCCCGGCTCTCCAAAGAGCACTCCCAGTATCTCGGGTTCCGTCAGGACGCCTAGTACTAATGGCAGTGAGGTTACACCCTCAAGGCAGGATGAGCGGGCCCCACACCCAAACAACAACTCGCCGTTGCCATTGTCTTACAACGAGCAGAATCATAGCTGGAATAGCAGTAAACCAATGCTCCCGGCACGCAACTCGTTCTATTCTATCTCTGGAGGACCACGCGTACTACCCGCACCTGTGACATCAACGCGACGAAACTCATGGCGTGACAGTGTTGCATCTGATACTAGTCAACGATCGTTGTCGATAAGTTCGTCGACAGCGCCAGCTCCGCATGATAACGGTGCGCACATCTCTCCACCACCGGAAGGTGGTGTTAGTCCGCGTAACACCTCTCCGCTGCTACACAATCGAGCTCTGCAGGGAGTGAAGCTGCCGTCTCTGAGTGCTGTTACGGGAATGTCTGATCCCAGGAGTACCGATGGAGCGGGAAATGGCCCGTGGATGTTTCCAGGGTCGACCACTGTGCCGCAAACTTATCCTGAGATGCCCCGGCAAACCAACCCGGTACTTCCAGCGAGAGAGTGATTGGCATCGATATAAAGCAGTCATCGGTTCTATGTCGACTTAGATTATTTATTCATGGTAATGCAAATGGAGACGACCCACCTAGTATTTGTAAGTGAACAGGTCGACTAGACGAGACCAAATCCCTGAGAGTGCTCAATGGCTTGGAGGAGTCGTTGCTGCAGGGTATCGCGGGACGAGTATTCGGGGAGCAGAAGTCGCGAGAAACATACAGCCGACGATGGCATGCGTGAGTCGTCAATGCCATTCCGCAGTATGACAAAGTTAAGCTTGTCAAGACCACCAATGGGCACGCGACATGAGCCCGTAACAAACTCGAGCAAAAGTTCCTTGTGATGTTGATCGAACTGGGCAACAACCGACCAAAACCATTGTATAGTTTTACTTGTTACAGTGAACCGCTCGTAAGACGCAGACGCCTTGAGCTCGTCGATGTTAATTTCCGATGAGCCCTCTATCATATCACGTAACCGTGATGTTGCCATAATGGCGACGAGATCCTTATTGACCACGAACAATACGCCTTCGCGAAATGCATCGAGCTGGGCCTGAACTGATCCGTACAGGGCGCAATTGATGTACTCTCGCACGTAAGTACTCAAGCACTCTGCTGTAACGGTATTGTTGAACTTTTTCTGCGACGGCAGCTCCATACTGAGTCGAACACCCGTATCTGAGTCGTAAGGGTAGACGAACTCAAGGGAAAGGTCATCCCAATTGCCCTGGTGCGACAGAAGCTGAGCAAGCGATCTGGCGGCAGTAGGAAATAATTCAGCGAAATCGTCCATGGACAGGGAGTCTAGCCATTTGTCAATAGGGAGTCGGAAGAATCGATAGAGGCACAAAGGAAAGCGAATGTCAACCATACAACCATTGTACATTGCAAGGCCAAAAAGCATTCCAAGATACTGATAGTGCTTCGTATTGCCAGAAAAACCAGGGTTAAAATATGCCAGGCGCGAGTCAAGATCCACTGTGAAGTAGCCATGACCTGAAAACACAAGCTGATTCCCGAACTGATGAAAGAACTCAGTCTGAACTCCACCTATATCCACGCCAATTTCGCAAGGAAAAAAGCGAACCTTGAGAGGCCGACGAATGTGGTTCTCTGCGTGAAGTGCACCCACAAGGCTGTTAACAGCAGACTGGAGGATATTATCACGATGCACCTCGAGTAAGAAAAATGTGTTGGGGTTCATTGAGGATGGATAACTGGCGTACGACGTACCTAGGCGTCTTAGGCGACGATCATAATTGAACGGCAAGAGAGTTGTAATAAAATCATTGGCAGCTCTCACGCGCTGGGTGACTTTCAACATTTGCGCAAGACATTTGCAACGGAATAAATATATGTCGCTCCCATTGGTGCTGGCAATGATGCGAAACATGTCGGTGTTGTGGAGGTATTCAGCCTGAGGTAGAGACAAGCGCTGAAAGTAGTTATCGCTTGCCTCGGGGAGGGCGCCTGAGAATGCAGTTATTGGAAAGTCAAGCGACTTGAAGTCTGGAATCTCATCACCCAAGGCGTTAGAGTATGCTACCGGTGACTGAGATGCTCCTTGCTGCCATGCTTGCTGTGACTGTGGGAGCATCCAGAGGTTCATCAATTGTGCCGACGCAGTGACACTGTGGCGCAAAATCGTGTCAAGCTCGAATATAAAGGGAGCTCGAAAGCCACGGTTGGCAATCAGAGAGGGTAGCAAGGTCGTGGAAAGCTTCGAAAACAGTGTACTATGACCAGAGAATCTGCCGAGGGAGTGAAGTAACGCCGTGAGTAGACCAGAGGGAAGGCCAGTCACAATATACTGCGAGAGTTCGTTTACAGCTGTAAGTAGACGGGGAAGTGATTCTTTGGACAGCTTTAAGCACAAAAGTATCTCTAGAGTGTAGTAAAGCCCTGGTGAGGTCAGATTGGCGAGGCGATTAACGACTGACCACTCAGAGAACATCGACGAGGACATGATGTGGGCCGCCAGTCCACGCTTTGTTGGGGTACTCACAGAGACCTCTGGTGGATTCCGAGTCTGTTGACCAGAGGGACGACGTGTGAGACCATTAAGCCAATTCCAGGGTGCAGGCTCATGCTGTAGGGATTGAGCTGGATCTGGCTCGACAGTTGAGTTGCTGATAGCGCCAGTGCTAAAGGCATCACTGTTCACTCCAGGAGGATGCAGACATTGAGATTTCATGGGAAACTGCTCATTTATCTGGCGTCCGATCTCGTCAGGGAGCGTGTCGGCCTGGAGTACGGCACACAATGCTGTTGCTCCCTTGAGACTCGCCAACTGGCAAGCCAGCGCTGGGGCAGCTGACAAGGCGATCCGACGACCCTGGAACGACCTCTGTGCCTTCTGAGCACAAAAGAGTGCTGCACATTCAGGATCGGTGCATCCAACCACCACCTGGTAGATGTACCGGGCGGTAAGTCGGGCAGAATCCATGGACTGACATGTGGAGAAGCGAGGGCGTATTTTAATGATTATATGGACGCAGGGTCCAAGATCGGCGGGGTGCGTAAAGATTGAAAGGGCAGCACTGGTAAACTAAAACACAAATAACAAACTAAATGGCCAATAAATTACCTATGTAGCATCCGTACGAACGTACTATATTTGACGGCGCTGGGTCGGCGTGGCACCAGTGTCAGCGCCAGTGGCGGCAGCACCGTCGTTGTTCCACGACAGGTACGAGTGGTCTCCGAGCTTGCGAGGCTTGACGAGGTGCTTGACGAGGAAGAGGAAACCGAGAACGGCACACAGACCGGCAACCACGAGGTAGGCAATGCCGAGGAACGGGTTGCGGCCTCCAATGACGGTGCGCGTAGTAAGTACCATGGACTTGGATCCATTGTACTCCAAAACAGGAAAGTTGAGACCAATGGTCACCTGGTAGGTGCCCGACGCAAGCGGCGTCGTGTCGTTGCGGAGGGCCAGCTTCGAGAAGGTGGGCAGACCAGCAGTGCGCATCCAGTTCTGCAGGGCCTCCCACTCGGAGATGTCGGGGATCGGGTTCTCGTCAGTGTAACCGTGCGGGTACTTCTTGGCCCAGTTGGGCGGCGGAACAACGTCCGAGTTCTTGTACTGCGTCTTCTTGAACCGGTTGCGGTCCGTGGCCCACGCAATGCCCTTGTCGGTCATCTCGTACGTGACATTGTCCGACGACGATTGAGGGTTCACCAGCAGGGGCGAGCTAAACGTGTCATTGAAGATCGAGTTGGCAATGAGGCCGCACGGGTAGTAGGGCTTGCCGCTGGGGTCGAGAGTCAGGGGCTTGCAGTCATCAGGCGACTTGAGCGACGAGTTGGTGACGGGCTTGCCGTTGAGCTGGTCCTCGTTAAACGACTGCACGTAACGACGATGGTTTTGGAAGAAGTTGGTGAGACGGTAAAACATGTAAATAGGGCTGCCCATCTCCGTGGGCACCTCAAACTGCAACACACAGCTCTGGGTGCTGTTGGACGAGTCCTGGGTCAGCTTCCATTGGGGCTGGTTGCCGGGCTTGGCGCCGCCCTTGAACACCTGCGACGTCACGTACTTCGACGGGATTGTCGAAAACGAGCTTGTCTTCGCAACATCCGAGCAGTGGCTGTAGTCAATGACGAGTTCCTGCACCTGATTGCTGGCGAACAGCAACAGACCGCCAATGGGCGCGAAGATGACGGCGATGCAGAAGAACAGAGGCAGCACCGTCTTCGGGGTCAAAATGGGCTGCCATGCTTTGAGGCGCTGTTGGCGGAACGCAGTGTTGGGAGGGCGGCGCGATTTCTGCTTGGGCTCCGTGGGCCGCAGCGACGAGTCGTTGTCGCTGTCCATGATGTCGAGGAGACGGGTCGGAAAAACTGCCGGAGCTAGCGGAACTGAAACGAGCTCGATATGTACGCGTCTGGGAGCTAGTCACACGAAGAGGACTGTCTTAAGGACCCAGGATGAGGGGGCAAAGCAAAATAAGGGACAGCAGAACAGCGGACAGCAGAACGGCGTGGAGCAGAACAGGCCGGTTGTGTTGTTCGTTTACAAATACCGTTCCGAACCGGTATTTAAAGCTGCTGCGGTTAATCGAATACGCGGCTGCACTTTTTATGGCTGAGCATATGCTTAGCCGATGAGATGCCATACGAGGAGTGGTGGCACGAATGTAATGGCTAAATAGCAAAAGCTTGAGCTTGTAGTTGTGAATGCCACGTTGAAGTGGTGATAAGTGGTGATAAGTGGTGATAAGTGGATTGGGCCATGATATTTCTTCCCTCCGATGACGATTTTCTAGGAACCGACGGGGTGTGGTTCGACGGGTGCCGTGACTGTACCGGCCCTACTTGGCGAACATCTGGATGTAAATATGCCAGGTACAGCGCGTGATGGAGACTACCCACTGGCGATATAACGGTGGTGTGGGCTCGAGATTTCGGCAGTCGTGAACTGCAGTGTATATATCACGCGGCTGCCGTAAGAAGGACCCTCACACCTCCACCTAACAATGTCGGGACAAGCGCCACCAGCTATCCAGGAATGGCTAGACAAATATCCCGAAGGTAAACACACGGATCTTGTGTATGTGGACAAAGCACAGCTACTGACTGGCCTCGAGGCTGACAAGTCTGACTTCCTCATCCTTGACCTGCGCCGTGAGGATTTCAAGGGAGGCAAAATCCGGGGTGCTCTCAACATCCCCGCCCAGAGCATCTACAGCTCGGTGTCCGACCTCTACGATATCGCCGAGGCCAGCGGAAAGAAGACTGTGTATATCCATTGCCGGTCCTCGCGCCACCGTGCCGAGCGCACCTGGACATGGTTTGAGGACATAGCTGCTGCCAAGCACTACAGCGTCAAGCCCGTCATCCTGCGTGGAGGAATCCTCGACTGGGTTGCCGGTGGGTCCGAATACACCAAGCACATGGACGAGTACGATGCATCTGCTTTTTAGGTGTCAATTGGCTTACAAGGGGTATCAGATGTAAAGAGAAAGTAAGAGAAAGTAAAGAGAAAGTAAAGAGAAATGCTATCACCATTCATGCTATGTGCTTAGTCCAAGGACTGTAGGAATTGACCAGTGGGAGGGGTCTGAGGAGTGGGAGTGTGGTAGAGACCTGTAGCAGTTACAGTAGGAGTTAGTAGGAGTTCAGTAATCAGTAGTTCCAGTATCCAGTTCCAATACGAGATCCTGTGGAGCTCGCCTCAATTAGATGCATTGGGCACCAGACCACCAGGCTACCAGGAAAACTCAGATACATGTGAGCCTGACTCGAAGGGAAGCCAGTCACTGCGCGTGTTGGGTAGCAGGCCCATTTGGCCGAGCTTCCATACTCCAGCGCCAATGGCAGCAAAGTGGCACAGCACGTACACAGTCATTGTCAGCAGCATGTCGGTGTGGTTGGACTCTGTCTCGAGGTGACGGAACTGCTGGCGCACGCCCATGATCTGCTTCATGGGCGTGATGAAAAACATCATGACGGTCATGGTGATGGGCACAATCTGCAGCGAGTTGCCCGACATGTAGCTCATAAACAGGTTCATGGGCAGCGACTTTGCTGGTGCGAGCGCGACTTCCCAAGCCTTCTTCACCTTGAGGACTTCCTGGTCGACGGATTTAGGCCGTGGCTTGGCCGGGGCCTAAGTTAGCAGTGGCTAGCGACATGCGGAGAAGAGCCCACCTTGTCTTTTTTCGACTTCACCTCCAGGACGGCAAACGTTGGTGGGGTTGGAAATCCACTGGGAGCGACATTACGCGTGCTGATGTTAGCTGGGACAAACTATACAACCAGGCTTCTTACTGTGCAGTTGGATCTACCAGGTCCTTGTACCAGGATGGCGACGTCATGGCTGCTGATAGTCCGATTCGTGTGCCCCGTATGCCTAGCACCTAAGCGGCCAAACCGCCAGTCGCCGGGTAACGGTAGAAACGGTTAGAACCTAAGCGTGCAGGAATAATGCGTGCAGGAATAAAGGCCGGCCCTGCAACCGCCCATGCGCGGGCCTTAAGGCCGACGCCCTGCTTGGGGGAGTTTGATCTCCGGCGATGCCTCCGTCGGCCCGCAGCAGGAGTATCTCCGCGGCACATCACTAAGCAGCATTGCGTTTTTTGCCCTGACATGTAGAGCCGCTCAAGTATATATATAACGTGTTCTAGAACCTCAATTGAGCAACTCATCTACACAGCAATTACAATGACCTACCCCGAGACTCACAAAGCTTACGTTATTAAGGGCAACAAGGCCGAAGTGACCACCATCCCGGTGCCCAAGCTCCAGGCTGGCGAGATCCTCATCAAGAACGAGGCCGTTGCTATCAACCCCACTGACTGGAAGCACATCGCCTACGGTCTTGGTGTCGACGGCGCTGTTGTTGGCTGCGACTTTGCTGGAAAGGTCGTTGCCGTTGCTGACGACGTCACTACCTACAAGGTTGACGATGATGTTGCCGGAATCGTTGGTGGAGCTTCTGCCATTGACCCCGAGAACGGTGCTTTCGCCGAGTACACTGTCTCCCCCGCCATTGGCGTGTACAAGCCTGCTGCCAAGCTGACCCACGCCAAGTCCGTCGAGATCCCCTCGGGACCCATTGAGACCTACGAGGCTGCTGCCTCAATTGGTGTTGGTCTGTCCACCACGCTCATTGGCTTTGGATACTACTCCAAGATCCCCGTCAAGGCCAACCCCGCCTACAAGGACCAGGTGCTGCTCGTGTGGGGTGGTGCCTCGTCGCTGGGCCAGTTTGTCATCCAGATTGGTCGCATCGTTGGCTTCAAGATCATTGCTACCGCCTCTAAGCACAACTTTGAGCAGCTCAAGGCCCTCGGTGCCGACGAGGTTGTCGACTACCACGACGCCGACGTTCTCGACCAGATCAAGGCCTACGCTGGCGACAAGATCACCCTCGCCTACGACACCATCACTGCCGGCCCCACCACCGAGAGCGTCTACAGCGTCATGTCCAAGTCGCAGGACTCTGTGCTGCTGACCTCGCTGACCTGGGACGACAAGACCGCCAAGGAGCACAACCCCAAGGTCGCTGTCCGCTTCCCTCTGGCCTACCTCGCCCTCAAGCCGGTCAAGAAGTTTGGTGCTGCTGGTGCCGAGATCCACTCGCCTCCTGGTCTCATCGACGAGTCGATCAAGCTCATTGCTGGTGCTAACGAGCTGTTCGCCAAGAACGACAAGGCGCTTGTCAACATGCCCGTGCGCGTTAGCGGCCACGGCCTCGAGTCGCTCGACGATGCTCTGGAGATCGTCAAGACTGGCAAGAACTCGGGTGTCAAGATTGTCGTCCGTCTCGACTAGGAAGTGCCTGGAGCTCGCGCTAGACTGTAGCCCGTTGACGAGCAGAACAGGAAAGAAAATTGTCACATAAAACCTCAATATACTGGAACAGTCGATTCAGCCTAGAGGTTTGCCCTTTCTCAGTAGATGGAGTAGTGCCACTGTCATAAGACGAGTTAAGGGCTGCCACTCTTATAAGAGAAATTAAGAGTTCGCTCCCAATATACGTCTTTAGATCCTGTTACAGCCTAATCAGTTGCATGACAGAACCCATTGAGCACTTCTCTGCTGACAGCCATAGTTTGGTCGTCGAGATTACAGGGTTTGGATCCTGCATCACCACTGAATCTGGAAGGGAGCCCTTTGGGTGGAGTTTCCGTGCGAATGAATGTAAACAATTCACCTATATTTAGTTGAGTAGAGGATATGCGTAATATACATAAGGCGCCGATAATTTTGGCCAAAGTCTCGTAGCCTCCTTCCTCCATATGCGACTCCTCAGAGCGGCTCTCAATATGTAGGGTTTGCACTTCCCACAAACCTTCGCTCACTGTCTACTATCGATTCATACCATGGTGGATGATGCGCCGAATGCCACTAAATTAATAAAGCATCCTCCGCCACGACTACGGTCCGATATTGGCCAGGGCCTCATCTACGTGTCGTCATCGACGCCGTATGTTTCGGTTGTGAAGCGTGTCAAGAAGCAGCTGGCCACTACCAAATCTTCGAAGCCTGTGACTGTCTACGCTCTCGGCAAGGCCATTGACCAGGCCGTCAACGTTGGATTCGAGTTTCAGAACCTCCATCATCGTGTTGAGATAACAACTGATACAGTCGCCGTTCTCGACGAGGAGATTCCAGATCCTAACGCCATTTCACTGACTCCTGCCCCCATTGCACCGGACACGCTGACGACTCGACGGAGAAACGTAAGCAAGATCCAGATACACATCTTCCCTAGGCAGGAGTGACAGGCGTGTAGTCGCCGAGCTGGCTTGGCTGATCTCAAGCTACTCTATGCTTACCGTTTTGACTAGTTTATCTTTGCATTAATAAATACGGTTGGCTACTGGATGTCAGTACGGGCCAACAACCTGGAGAGACATGCCTCACGGACTGCATCAAGCTCCTGTAGCTCTTTGGGGCCAAAAGTCCCCCATGCCTTGGCCGCATCGACAATCTTGAGCGCCCAGTCATACTCGCGTAGGTAGTAAGCCCGCTCAGCTGCGTTCTTAAGCGCTGCTCGGTCGATCTTCGAGTTAACGTTATCTGATGGACTCAGGTCGAGTTTCTTAAACCACTGCGTTAGCTCTAAGAAGCAGTTGCCCTCTATTCACCAGTCACTCACGTCAAAGTCCTGCACTGGCGGTCCTTCGCGGTACTGCTCCTTCTGAAGAGCAAAGTCTTCCTCGGTCTGAAGCCGGCGTCTGGAGGCCTCCATTTTGCGTGTATCGGGTTCGACGTCGAGTCGACCTGGCCTGTCTCCGTCATCTAGCTCCGGAGACTGTGGTTCGGCCATTGTGTAACGACTGTAGAAGCAGGTGTTGAAAAATTCCCCTGAGGATCCAGGGTTCGCATGCACCACATAAGAATACCCCACACTCTCCGTCAAATGGCGCTACGAAGGCTCGACTACTTTAAAGTAGCTCTATACAAATGCTTAGCTAATCTATTGAGGTGTCAGCTATTTCATTAAAGTCGCGCCTTGGGGCCCTCGGTAGCGAACTCGACCTCGAGACCTTCGAGATAAGTCTCCTGGCAGTCGTCGTTGGCAATACCATTTTCATGGACGAGCACCGCAAAATCAACCGTTTCGTTGAGTGCCACCATCGGTGCATGCCAGGTTCCTGCGTTAGTAGTAAAGAGGAGTGATGTATGTATGTGTCTCACCCGCAGCGTAGGTCACCGATTGGTCTCCAGTGACTAGAAAAGCCTCGATCTGATCAGTATCTGGAAGTCCATCTGAGTTAGAGCGAAATCACAAAGGCAGATATCTCCCTACCAGGACGGGTTTTAGCGACAACCACCATGTATGCAACTTCACGTCTGTCGCGGCCCATTGGCATGAATGTCTGGCTCGAGTACGGGTGTCGCTCGACAACCTTGCAACTGTATACGCCTTTATTGCTGCCAGCATCGAACTTTATGAGGTGCAGCGGAGGACTAGATCGAAACAAGTTGAGATTTGTCGACACAGTAGCAGGTCGTGAGCTCTGAGCGTAGTTATTCACGACAGGACACACCTGGAACAGCTTCACGGCAGTGCCGTAGTTGGCCGAGATCGTTTTGCGATCTGCCAGCTGATGCCGAGTCGAAATGACGCTGCCGTAAGCGCTGAACGACTGAGGCGTCAGCTCCTTAGCCGTGATTCGCCGCCTTGCAGTCACAGTTGGTACAGATGTGGCCATTCCGAAGATAAAAGGAACTCGATAGGTCAAGTTTGGGATCGGTCAATAGTCATAACCCTCGGGCTTCTCCGAGGACTCCTTCAGGACCTGGGCCTTACCCTATATTCTACCCCGACCTCAGCCGTGCCTGAGACGGCCTTCGTGCATGTGACGAAATAGGGTGGCCCAACTTTAAACAGTTCTCACCCCAGATCCAATGGCATCTCTTGTCTAACGAGTTGTTCCTGGAGGCCCAATCGCTTGCGATGGTATCTGGACTTCTGTCACTTCCCGATGAAATACTTCTCGTCATATACGAGTTAGTTGACTACGAGAATCTGGTTGGAGGGCTCAGTCAAACATGTTCGCGCCTCCACCAGCTCAGCAAGGTCAACAGTCTATGGACATCCATCTGCGAGCCAACATACGTGAACATGCGTATGAAACGAGAGCACTGGAAAGATATAGGTAACCCCCGGGATTTTCATTATGATCAACTGAAAACGCGTAAGGCCATTTATGCACTTTTGGACGACATTGTGGTGGGCCGGAGTGGATCACCAACACCCACTGACGACACATATACCGCCCATAGGTACTCACTGGTACGAAAGATATGCGACTACAAGGAGAGTGCTTTCCCTTCGCTGTACGCCGTGGCTAATAGTAACCCAGTGGAATCACAGTTCAGCCTGTGTCATCAGTTCTATGCCAACTCGATTATCGCAGTAATAGTTAAACAGAGGGCTCTCGAGGTTTTAGAAAACCACGGCAGATTCACTGGTTATTGCTTACTTGACTTCGTTATGGCAGTGCGTGACGTGTGCAGCGATTCGGTGAACTATGAGCTGCTGCAATCTACGGACCACAACACATTAGACTACATCTTGGAGAAGGTTTGTGACCACCTCGACGTGCCCACCTCACAAATCTCTACCACATCGCCATTGATGATAGCTGAAGCGCTCAACTCCTTCTTGCGTAGCGTTCACTACGATAAAATTTTCACGAACGACTTTGCGGACCGTTATGGTCCCTTATTCGCACTGACAGGAGTTGCGGCATTCTACACTCATTTCGCCCAGCATCTGGGACTCAATGCCTGCACACTTGTCTTCGAATCCTGGACTTGTGTACTGATCACTGAAGAGTCGGGAGCTGTCTTTATTATAGACGTCGAGCGGGATTGCCGGGTTCGATCGACGTCGGAGGTTCCATTTGTGAGGACGCTTGACCGGGCCAAATTAGACAGCGTCATAGCCACTGGAGCTGAGACCATTTTCAGGAATCTCGGTGTCGATGTTTGGAGTGTACCTCCACGGCGCGGTTTAGAGAAGGCACTCGTTGGATTGTATATGCTATACGGAGTGTTTGAAGACGCATCAAGGTTGCAGGTACCTGACGCATTCGCTGAGATTCCGCTCCAGGTGCTAGTACTGGAGACGGTGTTTGAAAATCCTCCAGAGGACGTCAAGAAGGTCATGGAGAAAGTTTTGAACGCACCAGGGATGGCAGTCAGATCGCGAACCGACCTTGTCAAGGAAGTTACCTACAGGATTGGTGATCTATGCTCAACAGTGTCGGGTGGACGTCTAGGTGTTATCGTGGGCTGGGATCTGCAACACCCGCGCTACCCTCAACTACCAGAGGTTTATTACCATTGGTTGTCGCGGAATGAAGAATTATATGTTCCTCAGTCGGACTTAACACTATCTACCATGCCCATCTCTGAGCAGCTGTGTACAGCAGAGCATGTCGCCGACTACGACAAACTTGGTGAGTATTTCATGCGCTTTGATGAATCGTGTGTACAGCCCACTCGCGAGCTTCGCTATGCTTATCCAGATGATCGCCAATGAGCCCCTCAGGGAATACTCCTCGCCTATAAATATCCAGACCGCTGCCGTATTCGAGACGGGCATAACTTATGGGCATGTGACAAGCCAGGAAGCAGCGGTGGCGTTTATACCCCGGATCCAATGGCTCTCTTGTCCTCTAACGACTGCTAATGGAGGCTCGATCGCTTGTGATGATGTCTGGACTTCTTTCCCTACCTGATGAAATACTTCTCGTTATATACGAGCTCCTTGACGAAGAGCATCTGTTCGGTGGGCTCAGTCTAACATGTTGGCGCCTCCACCAGCTCAGCAAGTTGAATAGCATATGGCCATCCAAGTGCGAGTCAACATGTGTGCAAATGGGTATGAAACGAGAGTTCTGGAAAAGTATAGGTGACCCACGGGCTTTTCATTGTGATCAAATGAAGACGCGCAAGATCATCTATGCTCTTTTGGACGACATTGTGGTGGGCTGGAGTAGATCACCAACACCCGCAGACAGCACATACATCGCATATAAGTACTCGCTGATACGTAAGATATGCGACTACAAGGAAAAGGCATTACCGTCTCTGTACATCGCGAGCCAGCCCGACCTAGTGATGCCACGATTCAGCCTGTGCCACCAGTTCTATGCCAACTCGATTATCGCAGTTGTCGTTAAACAGAGAGCTCTCGAGGTGCTCAAAAACCACAAAAGATTCACTGGCTATTGCTTACTTGAATTTGTTATGGCAGTAGGTGACTTGTGCGGTAATTCGCTTAACTATGATCTTCTGCAATTCATGGACAACACCACATTAGACTACATCTTGGTGAGGATTTGTGGCTACCTGGACGTGCCCACGACGCAAATCTCTACGAAATCGCCATTGATGATAGCCAAAGCGCTCAACTACTTCATGTGTAATGCCAACTACGATAAGATCTTCGCGGAAGACCTTTCGAGACGTTTAGGTAACCGGTTTGCACTGACAGGAGTTTCGGCGTTATACACTCATTTCGCTCAGCGTCTAGGACTCAATGCCTGCACGCTTGTCTTTGAATCGGGGACTTTTGTACTTATCACCGGAGAATCGGGAACTGGCTTTATTGTAGACGTCGATCAAGGCTTCAGGGTTCGATGGGCGTCGGAGGTTCCACTTGTACGGACACTTGACTGGGCCAAATTAGGCAGCGTCATTGCCACTGGAGCTAAGACCATAGCTATCAACTGTGCTGTACAGCTTGCGACTGCGGCTATAGGAAGCTGTTGGCCAGAAGCATTCCTCGCATTGTATGTGCTACGCGACCTTTTCGGACGAACTTCAAACTTGGAGGTAGTTGATGTGTTCACCAAGATACCCCTTCACGTGCTAGTACTGGAGAAGATACACGAAAACCCTCCTGAGGGCATCAAGAGGTTCCTGAAAAAAACGTTCAACGAATTTGGCCAGACTGTCAGGTTGCGGAGAGATCTTCAGGCGACTGTTAAGTTCAAGATTGGGCAACTATGCAGGAATAGAAGCACTGGGAACCATGGCATTGTTGTGGGTTGGGCTCTTGATAGACGAGTTTGTCGTCACAAAGAGGAGCGAATAAGTGTTTCTTACTGGTGGTTGTCGCGAAATGAAGTGTCTCACGCTTGCCAATCGGACTTAGTAGCGTCAGCTACTCGTATCTCTGATAGAATGTGTAGGGCGGAAAGTGTGGCCGACTACGCCATGCTCGGCGAGTATTTCATGCGTTTCGACAGATGGTGTGTACAACCCACTCGCGAGCTTCGCTATGCTTATCCAGATGATTTCCGATGAGCCCTTCAGGAAATAATTAGCTATAATTATCCCGACCTTATGTTCGAGACAGGCATAACTTATGGGCATAAGACGAACAGGAAGCAGGAGTTTATTCCGGATCCATCGCGGTGTTGTCCTCTAACAAAGAGATACTCGAGACTAAATCGCTTGCGATGGTATCTGGACTTCTGTCACTACCTGATGAGATACTTCTCTCTATATACGAGTTCGTTGATGAAGAGCACCACCTGTTCGGTGGGCTCAGTCTAACGTGCTGGCGGTTCCGCCAGCTCAGCATGTTGAACAGCATCTGGGCAATTAAGTGCCAGTCAACATGCGAGGCTATGGGCATGAATCCAGAGTTCTACAAATACATAGGTGACCCGCGGGCGTTTCATTATGATCAAATGAAAGCGCGCAAGACCATCTATGCACTCTTGGACGAGATAGTACTCGGGGGGAGTGGATCACCAACACCTGCCGACTGCGCATACACCGCATATGAGTACTCACTGATACGCAAGATATGTGAATACAAGGAAAAGGCTTTGCCGTCCCTGCAACTCGTGAGCGCGACCCAAGTGGAGGGGTCACGGTTCAACTTGTGCCATCAGTTCTATGCCAAGTCGATTATCGCAGTCATTGTTAAACAGAGGGCTCTCGAGGTTGTCAAAAGTCACAGCAGATTCTCTGGCTATTGCTTACTTGATTTCGTTATGGCAGTGCGTGATATGTGCAGTGATTCGTTGAACTATGAGCTCTTGCTATTCAGAAACTACACGACTCTAAACACCATCTTAGTGAAGGTATGTGACTACCTGGACGTGCCAACATCACGAATCTCTAAGATCTCGCCATTGATGGTAGTCGAAGCGCTCAACTCCTTCATGCGCAGTGACCGCTACGTTAAGCTCATCAAGGATGACTTTCGGCGCCGTTTGGGTCGTATGTTCGCAGTGACAGGAATTTCGGCGTTCTATACTCATATCGCTCAGCATCTGGGACTAAATGCCTGCATGCTTGTCTTCGAATCCTGGACTTGTGTACTTATCACTGAAGAATCAGGGGCTGCCTTTTTTGTAGACGTCGCGCTAGATTACCGGGCTCGACCGACGACGCACACTCCGTTTTTCAGGACACTGGACAAGGCCATATTGGACAGCGCCATTGCCACTGGAGCTAAGACCATTGTCAAAAATCTCGATTTGGAGCGTCGGACGGGCATTTCGGGGCGAACAGTCCTCGAATTGAATGTGCTACGCGACCTGTTCGGAGAAGCATCGATGTCTTATGCGGTTAGGATGCTCATCGGTATACCGCTGTACGTGCTGGTACTGGAGAAGGTGTATGAAAACCTTCCTGCTAGCATCAAGAGGTTCCTGGATCAAACTTTGAACGCAAGAGGCAAACGTCCAAAACCGCGGAGGAACCTTCCGGCCCAAGTTGAGTTCAAAATTGGTCAGCTATGCAAGCTCAAGTTAACTGGGGCCCTTGGCGTTATCGTGGGCTGGGATCTTGAAATCCTAGTTTCTCGAGGCAAACCGAAGCTACAAGAGGTTAGATACCAGTGGCTGTCGAGAAATAAGGAGTTTTACGTTTTTCAGTCGGGCTTAGCAGCATCACCTGAGCGTATCACTAAGCTGCTGCAAACGGCAAAGCAAGTTGCCGACTACGCCAAGCTTGGCGAGTATTTCATGCGTTTCGATGAATGGGGTGTAGAACCCAATCGCCGCCTTCGCTGTCTTTATCCGGATGATTAGCTTAGCTGAATAACGGAATATGCTATCATTTGATTCATGAGGAAACTAATCAAGTTAGTATATGCGGTGTGTCACGACGCGGACGACAATAAATTAATTGCTGGAGTGCAGTTCCTGCCGGACCATACCAAGATTCCACCGGCTGTAAACCTTGACAGCTCGCATTGATCCTGCGGCTACAATGGAGCAAAAACTGGGGATTTTTGCGGCGAGCGCTTCAATTGCTCCCTCAGCCTCTGAACTGCTCAGCTTGGCATTCAGGCTATCAGAAAGCTTCGTGGTGATGTGAGTCAGCGGGTAGCTCTGGAATGACGATGATCCACGGCAGTTTTCCGTTATCATGTTGAGCAAAACGGCAGAGACGTGTTCCAGCTGACCAGCAATGTATTTCTGGCGCGCCTGCTCGGCTGAGTCCGGCGGGTTGATTTTGTTTGCTGCCTCTTTTGCGCGAATACGGTCCAGGAGTGATCCACTTTTGAGGGAAATGGAGGTTTCGACTTTTGGCTTTTTGCGCATTAGCTCTGTGCGCGCCGAGCTGGAACGCTTCAGGATATTCTGGTTGGCGGATATCTCTACAAGAGGGGCCCGTGGCAGCGCTTTGCGTTGATGACAGAGGCGCACAAACGTGTCCTGGCGCGTCTTGATAAGATTGGCCATGACCATTGGGCCCTTGAGTACATGACCAAGGGCATTGGCGGGATCTGGTTCGATTCGGTACGCCTCGGGGAAGATGGCGGCGATCCTGAGCAGATCCTCAAGGCGGAGCGTCAGTCTCGAGTACTGAGCAACGCGCCTTACAAGTTCTTTGACACTGATGAAGTCGAGTGAGCTCGTTGCATAGTAGAACATCAGACAGCCATCAATAGCGCGAAACAAGCGCACCAGTCGCATGGTATCTTCGGGAAGACCTCCCTCAGTCATGGGATTGGATGCAGTTGTCTGCTTGAGGGTCGTTTGCTCGAGGACCGTTTGCTCGAGGGCCGTTTGCTTGAAGACCATCCGGGGAACACAATTCCGCAGCACTACGGTACCTGCTGGCATCTCGTAGTGGATCTGAGCCGATGCGTCGTTAAGGGTGACCAAAATTGTACCAGGGATCGCCTTGAGGACGTTGCCGTTGGGCAGGCGGATAGACTGTCGAGGAGCCAATAAGTAGTAGGAGAGAATGCAAGTTCCGTCTTTCGGGGCCACAGACCCGTTGTTCTTCTCGAGCCCTAACCAAAATGAGCTGACCGGCTTGTTGAACAGAGCCGAGGTCAATTGTGATGCCAAAACGCGGGCGTCTGTACAGAGCTGTTGGAACTGGCCCTTGAAGCCTCGAGGGAGACGTGATACACCAGAAGCTGGGATCTCCAGCGAATAAATACCCTCGTCTGCAATAGTGAGAGCCTCACAACTGCCTTGGATCGATTTGCGGTAGTCCGAGGGCAGGTTGAAGTATGAATTGGACAGACTGAGAAGTAGGCTCGGATCAACCTTCCAGTCTGCGGGCGTCTTGAGATAGACGGCCCTCGAGCCAAGGAGACAGTCGCGCACCTGTGTTATTTGAACAGGTGCTGTGCACGCATTCAAGTCGAACACGGTGTGATCAGACGACATAGCAGTCAGTGCGGGGTTCAATTGCCAAAGTCGAGGATGGAGAGAAGGAAGGAATGGCAGGTCGGGACGCGTTTTTCAATTTAGCGACGCACCCAATCGGGCCGTATGCAGCACAGCGCGTCGTACGGCTTGTCGCGACGATGGGAAGAAACGCGGGGCGTAGACCGTACAATAGACGAATATCAGAAAGAGACGTTTCCTAGAGATGTCACGTCACAGAGTAGGTCTCAATTCAAATGTAGAGCTGTTTGCGATCATTTGCACGAAACGGCGCCAAACGCGAACATTTGCAGGGTAGAGTACATATGAGACCCGCGTCCCAGGGGGTGGTTCAACACCAGTTCACTCTCACTTCGACTCTATCTGATGAAGCATTTGCGACGAGAGCCACTAATGGAGTCAGCTCTTGTCAGTTCAGTAATTTTCCCGTTGTTCCGATCACTCGAATGCTGCTTTTGGCCGTGATGTCGAGCCACTCTATACGGTCATCACCCCAGCCGTGCCATATGAATACGCAGTATCTCCTGGTAACGCTCCCCTCTTAGGAGGGTAGGCTAACAGGTAACGCCCATGTCACCAGCTATGTACTTACTGAATAACCCAAGCTACTCTTACGGTTGATTAGGTAGAATTAAATGAATTGAGACATGTCCTCCTCGTTATAGGAACAGCCGTCGCCTTGGCAACCGGCACTGCACTTCGACAACGGTCGGCTCTCACGGGTCCATCTTCGGCCGAGCATTCAACTGCAGGGCCCATGCGAGACTCGCCAGCACTCCAGTTGAGGAGCGCAAAATACGGCATAAGCAATCGTCAATTACAATTACCCTTTGCAGCGATACAGAGATCTCTAAATTGCAAGTGCACCGGCCTTTGAGTCTGCTATGAGTGCTTGGTTGGAGTCGCTTCGGAAGCGTCCGGTCGTCACACATCACGTGATGCCCAAAAGGTTCTTCATTTTTCTTTTGACCGTCTCGTCGGCGGCTGGGTGGCGCGGCTGCGGGGCAACGTCGTGAAAATTATAAAACCCCCAAGAATCGCAGCCCTGTGAAATTTTTCCCCTCCTAACCAGCTTAATTCTTGGTAGTGAGCACCCGCACACTATAAATTAACCAGCAAACCACATCAAAAAAAAGATGCTGTCGGCTGCTCGTCTCGCCCGCGGCTCGGGCATGGCTGCCCGCCGTATGCCGAGCCCATTGCTCAAGCGTTTCAACGGAACAAAGGTCCAGGGCTCTGTCATTGGTATCGATCTCGGAACCACCAACTCGGCTGTCGCCATCATGGAGGGCAAGATCCCCAAGGTCATTGAGAACAGCGAGGGTGCCCGTACCACTCCGTCGGTCGTTGCCTTCACCAAGGAGGGCGAGCGTCTCGTTGGTGTCCCTGCCAAGCGCCAGGCCGTTGTGAACCCCGAGAACACCCTGTTCGCCACCAAGCGTCTTATCGGACGTCGTTTCGAGGACAAGGAGGTCCAGAAGGATCTCGACCAGGTGCCCTACAAGATTGTCAAGCACACCAACGGTGATGCTTGGCTCGAGGCCCGTGGCGAGAAGTACTCGCCCGCCCAGATTGGAGGATTCGTGCTCAACAAGATGAAGGAGACTGCCGAGGCCTACCTGGGCAAGCCCGCCAAGAACGCCGTCGTCACCGTCCCCGCCTACTTCAACGACTCGCAGCGTCAGGCTACCAAGGACGCTGGTCAGATTGTTGGCCTCAACGTCCTGCGTGTCGTCAACGAGCCCACCGCCGCTGCCCTCGCCTACGGTCTCGACAAGACCGAGGACAAGGTCGTCGCTGTCTTTGACCTGGGTGGTGGTACTTTCGATATCTCCATTCTCGAGATCCAGAAGGGTGTCTTTGAGGTCAAGTCGACCAACGGTGACACCCACCTGGGTGGTGAGGACTTTGACATTGCCATTGTCCGTGACCTTGTTGAGAAGTTCAAGAAGGACACTGGCATTGACCTGTCGGGTGACCGCATGGCCATTCAGCGTATCCGTGAGGCTTCTGAGAAGGCCAAGGTTGAGCTGTCGTCGACCATCTCCACCGACATCAACCTTCCCTTCATCACCGCCGATGCTTCGGGCCCCAAGCACATCAACTCGACTTTGACTCGTGCCCAGTTCGAGGGACTTGTCGACGGCCTGGTCAAGAAGACCATTGACCCCGTCAAGAAGGCCCTCAAGGACGCCGACATCAGCTCCAACTCTGTCAACGAGGTCATCCTTGTTGGTGGTATGTCGCGTATGCCCAAGGTCATTGACACCGTCAAGTCTCTGTTCGGCCGTGAGCCTAACAAGTCGGTCAACCCCGATGAGGCTGTTGCCATTGGTGCTGCTATCCAGGGTGCCGTTCTTGCCGGTGAGGTCCAGGACGTTCTGCTGCTCGACGTTACCCCCCTGTCTCTCGGTATCGAGACCCTGGGTGGTGTCTTCACTCGTCTGATCAACCGTAACACCACCATCCCCACCCGCAAGGGACAAATTTTCTCGACTGCCGCCACTGGTCAGACTTCGGTCGAGATCCGTGTTTACCAGGGTGAGCGTGAGCTCGTCCGCGACAACAAGCTGATTGGCAACTTCACTCTGTCGGGTATTCCTCCTGCTGCCAAGGGTGTTCCTCAGATCGAGGTCACCTTCGACATTGACGCCGATGGAATCATCAACGTCTCTGCCCGTGACAAGGGTACCAACAAGGACGCCAGCATCACTGTTGCTGGCTCGTCTGGTCTTTCTGACAGTGAGATTGAGAAGATGGTTAACGATGCTGAGAAGTACAAGGAGCAGGACATTGCTCGTCGTGAGAGCGTCGAGACTGCCAACCGTGCTGACTCCATCTGCAACGAGACCGAGAACTCGATCAACCAGTACAAGGACCAGCTCGACAAGGAGGAGGTTGAGAAGCTGCAGGTTAAGATTGCCGAGCTCCGTGAGCTTGTTGCCAAGGCCCAGTCTGGTGCCGAGGCTGTTGCCGTTGAGGACCTCAAGACCAAGACCGACGAGGTCCAGAACCAGTCTCTTGATGTTTTCAAGAAGATCTACGAGGACAAGGCCCGCAACACCTCGTCTGAGTCTGAGTCCAAGGAGGAGCCTAAGGACGAGTCCAAGTAAAATTCCCCCATGCGGACTCGCCAATGGCTTGTATATAGGTCAAGTCCATGAGGCTTTGTAAATAGATGATAACTTTACGATTATTCGCTGCTGTGTTGGCGCTTCAACTACAACTGGAACCTCTACCGGTCCGAAGGTTTTAGATTTTCCATTGTCATGCAACAGCTCTTACGACTCTTCAAAGATCTGTGTTCTTATTCTTATGCTTTAGATACTTCTAATTCAAGCCAATCGGTTACCTTGGGTTGTGACCGCGTGACACTGCGGGGAACGGCAGTATGCTAGTCCCAAAGTACGAAACTCAGTGCTTAGGGTAGCCGTGGAAAAATCCGTTTTATATAGGGGCCTTGCTGATCAGCCTTTGGAGTTCGTACTTTACGGGGACTGGCCTTGTAAAGTCGAAATTCCGGTTTTCACGGCTCCCTACAGGTACTTGCATTTCGTTATCATGTCGGCTACAGAGCAGGTCAACCGGATCATTGCATCTCTGGAGTCTCGTTTGTCAGGACTCCAGCGAACATACTCTGAGATCCTCGAGGTTCGGCAAACGACCCAGAATTCACCCAGTACTCTAGCCAAGATTTCTGAGAATGGCGAAATTTGCATTTCCATCTGCCTGGGAGATGGATGGTTCGTTGATATGAGCCCACCCGACGCTGTTGCATTCATGGATCGGAAGCTTTCCCGGCTCGAGACCGACCTCAAACACATTCTCGACAACCTCTTGGCTGCTCGCAGAGCCGTCCAACACAATCCGGACGTGTTTCTCGAGAAAGTGAGATCCAAGTATGGCTTGCCAGCGAGTATTCCGGTCGTCGTTCCGAACAATCCTGCTCCTGAAGCCGACCTACCCCCTATTCAAACTGTTGCCCCAGGTCTTCCTTCTCCGCAGACTTCGCGAGTGATGGAGGCCGTCCAGCCTTTCGAGTCAGATCGTGAGATTGTCGCTGTTACAGAGCTTGATGATGCCCTACCTATCATGGACATCCGCGAGGAGCTGGACGAGGATGGGAATGTCATCTCGACTTCTATTCAAGAACGAGATGATGACAACCGCAGCCTGCAGCCTCTATTGGAGAACCTGACACGAATTATCCAGGAACGAGAAAAAGATATATCTCGTCTGGAAGGATCAGACTCTGTTCAGCCTAAAAAAAATAGTAGTGCGGTGGTACCGTCGAACCTGACACCTGGTAGCAGTTCGTTGGATTCGTCCACCAGCCGCTTGTCAAGAGCTTCGCTTCCGCCTTCATCGCTGAAGCTATCTTCAGCTTCTTCGTCAAATGTTAAAGGACGACACGTTCAGTTTGATGAGCCCGTTACTACATCTGACGACCTCAGTTCCGCTGAGGCCTCAAGCTCAAGATTGGTTGATACCGAGTCCACCTCACCTGATCGCGAGCTGGAAGATTCAATTACGCCGGGAACGGAAGGATGGAGCATTAACCCTAACGACCTGCTTACACTCGAGGTCATCGCAGATGAGATTGGCGCAGAAGAAGAAGATGACATCGAGCCGATCGAGGATCTTGACGAATGGGAGGAGGACGAGGATGGATACGACGAAGACGAAGACGAGTACGGCCGTACATCTATATTTCCCAACGGTATTCCCAAGCCAGAGACACCCAACCTCGATGCAAGCTTGGGCTCTTCAAAACGCCAGGTCACTTTCTCACCCAACCTTGACATCAAGACATTCTCTGCCGAAGACCAGATCATACCGTCAACTGAACAGGATAACTATTCTGATACGCCAGAAGAACCCCAGGCTGACCGAAAGATGTCTCGCTTCAAGTCAGAGCGACTGCTCTCCAGGCCATCTGAAAGTAAATCAAGCAAGAAAGCAGTACCTTCTAAGGCCGTGTCGTCTACAGCAGGTTCGGTAAAGGAACAGCCAGTAGCTGATGTGTTTGAGCGACCAGTTGGTGATATTATGGAACGCTCTAATCCTTCGGCAAACACGGAAGAAGTCTTAGTGGGTACCGCGAAGCACAGTCATTCTGAAGAAAAGAGTTCTTCTAACTCAGCCACAGGATCTGAAGTGACGAAGACGATGACCCGAAACATATTTAAAAAGGGTCGCCAAGCAATTAGCACGCGAGTGCCAGTTGCCCTTGATCCGTCCAAGGAGCACAAAGAGTGGTTGCAAACTCGAGAGCCGGGAACTGATCTAGAAGAGTCTACTGCTTCAGGAACTTCGGTCATCTCTGATGATATTTATGAGCTGGCAACTGAGAACTTCAATAGCGCCATTGTTACAGTGGACCAGTTTTTGGAAGCCCATGATACCGAAGACGCTGAAGCTGATGATAATGACGACTTGGAAGAGGCTGGCACCCGGCCAATTCTATCTGATAGTGTTCTTGAACGTGAAGGAGAATATGGAGATGATAATGAGCTAAGTGACGACGACTACGACCAGCATGTTACAAGAAACGAGATCGCGGAAGAGTATCAGCGCTTACGTCAGAAACTGATCAACGGTGCGGGAGGGTTCAAGAAAACGCAGGACGAACTTGCTTATGAGCCCATCGACGAGAATGGCAGCGAAATCAAAGTCAGCAGATTCAAGGCTGCCCGGCTTGCCAACAGGCCTCCGGCATCTTAAAGTGTATTACAGTGTACTGCGCAATTCATATGATTATCTCGTACATCGGATACAGGTGTGGTTACTTGATCTTTCATATCAAACTGACCTTCCTGGAGGCATCACTGCCGATTCCGAAGAGTAAACAGCTCAGTTTCTAACAGGATGGTGGATCTACACTCCATTGTGTTCGTTTCCTGAGGGATATCGATCTTCATTTCTACTGTATAGTCCTTAATAATTTATACTCATTGAGGGTCCTGAGCTTTCTTGATCGTTAATAGAGGTACTGTGGGACGATAGTGGGCTTACCACTGTACATCGAGCTGAACCTTTCGTCGTCGGCGTCTGCCAATGATACGCTGCAGCGGCATCCAGCTGTGGACTGTACGCGTCATTGAAAGAAGATTTGCTACCTGGTGAACTTGTCTTCGAGGTACATTAGCCAAGATCATGGCTCCGCTTGAAGCGTATCTCATACCTTCGTGTCCAAGCGAGTTGGTGTCGGGTGCAAACCAGCCAGAGTACCACGGCCGGTTAAGAGCGTCCGGATTCGGCTCAGCTCTCGTACGGAAGAGGCGCATGATGCGACGACGCCAACTTTTCCGCACCACTGGTGGATAGTATCGTTTCAACATGGAGAATAAGGACAGAGAGAGGAATAGAAAAATAATCATTGTTGCCTTACATATAATTTAGAACCGCATAACTATAGTTGAAAACAGATCTTACAATCCGGAGGTCGAGTTCGGAACACCACCGCCGGCAGGCAGATCCTCAAGGGTTGATGTCGTAAAGTCATTCGTAGGCTTTGCAAAGCTGATGGTCTTGTTTTCGGGGTCTAGAACTGCGTACACATTCTTGAAAAACGCGTCACCCAAAATGTAGCCACTGGAGTCCGGGGTCAAGGCAACAATGACATCATCCTCAGAAATGCCACTGACTGACTGGGTTCCAAAAACATACGAATATGGAACAAGCAAGTCACCGAGGGGGATTTCCGCAGTGAACTTACCGATGTTCACAGTGATACTAGTTCCGGACCCAGTCGTGCCCTTGGGAGCGTACCAGATACCATTCTGGCTGTTGTACTTGAACTGCGAAGGCAAGTGTCCCTTAAGGCCACTTACAAGAGCAGAAGGCACGACACTCACCGGGGATCCAGAGTCAAAAATAGGCTGGAACTTGCCTTCAACCTGCGTTCCGCTCACCTCAACAGAGTCAACTTCAAGTGAGTAAAATACGTAATCACCGCCGTCCTGAAGCTGGTTGGTTGACAGAATGTCATAGGTATAGAAAGCTCCCGTGAACTTGGTCGTGTCTGAGTTAGAAATGTTCATTCCGGCGGGGTGTACTTACCCAATCCGCCAAAAATGATGCCTCCGCCAGTACCACCGCTCTGGAGAAATAGAGAGAAAGCGGGAGAGGTTGTCACCTTCTGCTGGTAGAGAGCGATGGGCAAAGTCAAGTACGAAGAGGCAGTCTTATCTTTTGTTTCCACGCCAGGACTTAGACCGACAATTCCACCAACACCGGCACCAGGGGAAAGCTGGTCGGCAGAGACAACGCCCAATGGGAACTTTGAGGCAGAAGAACCGTCAACGGTAACGGTATCTTCAGACCATTCTCCAGTGACAGATCCCGCTCCATAACCAGCGTCGAACGCCTGGTTCTCGTCCTGGTAAGTGGACGACTTGGACGGGTCAAACTGCGGGGCATTGTTCTTGGTGTCCTGAGGGCCCCACACCCAGAGGTAGAACGATCCCGTGTCGACAGCGACGTCAACTTCCTGGCCGGGAGTGCCGACATCAATAGTCGTCGAATAGAACAAGTATTGGTTTGTCAACGAGATGCCTTCCGAGGGGTCAGCGGCCGTGAGAGAGAGGTTTTTGGTGTTGCGTCCTGTACCAACTCGTGTTCCTTGGGTCTTCTTGTGGAATCCCAGGGAGACAGCTTTGGTAGACTTCTTTCGGTTTGCAGCAGACATTATGAGTTTACTGATAGGTTGTCGTGAGGATCTTGCGAATGTAGTAGATGTTCTCCACATGGCTGCTGTTTTATATCTCACTCTGAGCAGGGGGCCCCATATTATTTAGACTTCGCTCCTTTGCTCAGATGATCTCGTCATAGATGTCGTCACTCGCCTCTACTCCGCCATTCGAGGCGGGCGTGGAGCAACTCTTGCTCTGGACGCATGCAATGGCAAAATATTGGTAGCTCATCGCTCGCAGATAGCAATGGCTGACACCCTGCATGAACCCCTGAATATAGTATCGGGATCTGCACGACAAAGCAAGTAGGAACACCGGCATAACGTTCCGCCCTTGGCATGCGCCGAAGCCGTCAGCAGCCTAGGCAGTACTGACCGGAAGTGATGTCGACAATGACACGATGCATAGATCCTTGAACTCGTCGCGACTCACCTGGAGGAACCTGGCTTCTCAAGTAATATGCATCTCGGAATGCCTTAGTGGATAAGGTTCGTCGTGGTGCCGTTTGTGCCGCGCCTCGATCCGAAACAAGTTCAACGCGAATGCGGTTGTTCGGTGGGACGGAGGCGTTTGGCGGAATTAGAGACAATTGGTTGCAATTGCTAAATAAATACGTTATGGGTCTAGACACAACCGCCAGTTGCGATTGCGATTCTCAGTCAATGGCTTCCACGCTCCAGATACTCTTGCCAGCTTTCCAGCGCTTGCAGGTAGACGAGCTGTCTGCGCTTGCTGTCTATCGTCTTCAACTTAATTGAGAACACTGCAGACACGGGGCGGTGGTCAGACGCCTTCACCTCATTGATGCTAGTATAGCTTAGGGACTTGACGCGGTCTCCCCCACGGTAGAATATGCGGTCGCACCAAGCAGGCACGCGCTGCTTTGGGCCGGAATCGTACTGATCGCTGTTAACGTCAAACTTGTAGGTTGGGAAGAATGTAATGGGTGGTTCCTGGAATGCCCGTAGCCGAAGAGCAGGGTTCCGTTTGAGTTGTACTGTAAGTTGGTCGGATTCCAGCAGCCCCTCGAGGTCTCCATCCTGAATCGCCTTCATCGCAATCTGGCGGTGCTTGTTGACGCGATAGTTCATGTCACCAGAAATGAAGCATAACTCGTGATCAAGAATCTTGGTACCGTCTCCCCGGTTCACGAAAATGCCCTTGTCATCCAAAGCAACGTTATCCTCTTCGTGCGTGCAATCCGTTTCGAGGATTGTGTTGACGTCAGAGTTGCGCTGCAGCACGCTTGACTGACCCGCAGCCAAGTGGCAGTTGACAAAGCATAAGGAGCTGTCGTCAACAATCAGTCGCACAGCCAGGCCGCCCTTATTGCCATGCAGACCACCCAATCCGGTTTTGATCTCCGATGACTTGACATTCGAGACCCGCCTCTGCATTGAGCTTTTGACAAAGAGACAGGTGAAGAGGCCAACCATGTTGTCAGAGTGCAGCAGCACATAGCGCTCGGAGTTCACCTCACCAAGCAAGCTATCAAGACGGTCCTGCCACATCTTGTACTGATGCGAAATATTACCGCTCACAGCAACACTCTCCTGCCTGTTCTTCTTCTTGGATTGAAACATGGTTTCTAGGTTAGAGGAGTTAGTAGAAAGGCTGGAAACTTACTCGCAGTGAGGGACTTGTTGTCGAGATCGACGAGCTCCTGGAAGCCGAATACAATGATATCGGCAGGATTGTTATCGTCGTTAAGAGCAGACACTAGTCCATTCACAGCGCTGGGACCCAGACTAGCCGTCTTAGCAGCTCCCACATTCCATGTGATTATCTGGACCTTCGCGTCGTTAAACACACTAAATTCTTCATCATGCTGTGATAGTTGCATATCTGTGTTAGGTGGGCCTCAATACCGCAAAATCACTCACCAATCCAGTCGTGCTTGAGAAGCCCATCCCATAACTTGACTACCGTTTCGGTGGCTCCACAGCTTATTACGGGAGCTGAGTCTGTAGTCTGCTCTTCCGCGCGGTACTGAATACGCGTCACCGCACCTTCGTGAGCCTTCCACTCCTTGCGTACCTTCCATGGATATTGGTTGACATCGCATACGAGAATTGTTCCATTATTGAGACCAATCCACAACAGGCCCTCAACACCACAGAGCGCCGTTATCTTGTACATAGACACGTTAATGTCTTCCACGACGGCCATTGCTGCCTTGGAGTATACGGTAATGTAACCATCGTCGTGTCCAAAGAAAACCATGTCGGGATGGGTACTCAGATGGGTCGCACAGGTGAATTCACCCACGAGTTTTCCAGGCTGTGAAATAGCGGCAGTAATTGGGCGTGACGTGAGCAGAAACGAGCTACTTGTTGCGGAGGGATTGTAGACATGCAATTGGCGAGTACGCCCAATCCAAAGCGTTGAGCCTGCAATGCACCAAGCTTTAAAATTAGGCGTCACGCGGTGAACCACCGGGGTATCGGTGAGTCCACCCTTGGCAGCACCTACTCCGTCCGTCAGCAGCCAGGTGCAAATCTTACCGTCCTCACTCAAAGACCAGATGCCTTCTTTGCCAAGGAATATACTGACCACTGCGTTCATGTGGATGTTTGCGCGTTTCCGGACAATGACACCCGAACTGGCAACGACTTCCCACAGCTCGCCATCTCGTGTACCTAGCCAGAGTTGGTCATGGCCTACTTTGGAAATGGCTGTGACGCGCGTTTCCTGGTGACTGATAGACCACAGAGTAGCCCCGGTCTCCGGATTGTACGCAATTGTAGTGCCTGCAGACGAGACGACGCACATGTCACCCACGACGAGCGTTGATCTAATATCACCCTTAGTAGCGAGCTCATGGATAGCACCCTCGTATAGGGGCCTTCTATGACTTGCCTGCGAGGAGTCGGGAGATGCAGAGATGTGGCTCTCGGTTGAACTCGACGTTGTCTGGCGCAATGGT
The DNA here is from genome assembly GCA_030570555.1 of Sugiyamaella valdiviana. Lineage (NCBI taxonomy): Eukaryota > Fungi > Ascomycota > Dipodascomycetes > Dipodascales > Trichomonascaceae > Sugiyamaella > Sugiyamaella valdiviana. The sequence goes on from JAJLWF010000001.1 coordinate 1,723,292, forward strand.
GGCCGGATGCTTGTGTCATCCGAATCCGAGTTCCCGTGTACGCTGACCGTACTAGAGATAGTCGCTGAGCTGGCTGTAGACGAAAACGACGGACGAGGAGGAAGTGCGGGTGGGGGAGGAGGGAAGTAGCCATATGTTGGGGGTGTAGGGGGCTGTGGAGTCATCTGTGGGACAGAAACAGCGGACAGGTGTCTGGGAGGCTCCAAAGGACGAGGCGGCAGCTCTTGTGGCCGAGGTGGGAGCATAGGTGGAGCAGCAGAAGGCGCGACCAAAGGATGAGCTAGCTGAGAAGCTGCTGGCGGGGCAGGCGGTAGCAGAGTCGTCGAAAGGTCCAGTTCGGGGAGCTCCTCACTTGGAGTTCGCGCTCCACGAGTGAATTCCGGGGTGCTACCTAGCTGGCGCGACCGTGGAGGCGGAGGAGCGGGTGATCTTGTTCTCGAGTCTGCCGTAGCCGGTGATCGAGCCGGTGATCGAGGGGTATCGAGTGCGCGAGAAGGGTCGGCTGGAGTGCGAGCCCGTGGAGGTGGCGGAGCAGGAGACCTCAATCGAGTATCACCATTCTGCTGGACTGAATTGTCAACTGGTGTGACTGATCTGGGAGGTGGAGGTATAGGAGATCGAGCGAGTCGTTCTTTTGTCGACTCAGCGGTGAGAGCTCGAGATGGCGAGCGTGATCTGGGAGGAGGAGGGGGCATCGGCCCCAGCGATGGTGAGCCCAAAGGGGTCGAACTCTCGGTGATGCGCGGGGATGAGTGGATAATAGCAGGAGATTGTAGCGACGACTGGCGTGTCGAGTCTTGCGAGTCTGCCTCGGGATTCTCGCTTAGGCGAGCCGAAGCCAGGCGGATCCCGAGACTCGACGCCGACAAATTAGACGATGCCGAATCATTACGGGGCGTACCAGTGCCCGAGCCGTTGGTGGAGCTCAGATGCGAGGGCTTTGGCGGTGCTTTTGGCGGCGGTTTTGGCGGGCGCTTCGGCTGCGGATGACTGATGGCGATGGTCTCCGGCTGAGCAGGGGCTGAGTGAGTGGTTGTTGAGCTATTGTCGAAGGTGTGAGACGGAGTGCTCGAAGCGACGGGGGCATCAGCAGACGTCAGCTGTTCCCAGCGAGCCTTGGTGTCGCCAACTGACGGTAGCGAGCTGTTGTCCGTCGACATGTTGAGCAATGAGTGATCTTTGGAGGTGGCTTCAGCAGGACATGCTCAATGGGCGATAGCGCTTGCAAGGTCCGGTGCGCGCAAGAGAGCCCTCGGAGAACGTACAGCAGAGACGATTCAGGGCGCAGCAAGACTGCGTTGGTAGACCATAAATAGCAGCCAAGGATTGATTTGGGTAGCCGTTTCTGCGGCTGACGATGCCAGGGGTTATGATGTCAAGATGCTAAGATCGGCGCTGGTAGGGATTACCGGTGGGCGGAGTCGAGTGTCAGGTCGTGTAGCGGGCAGCGTAGTGGTACGATGTGGCTGTGGGATGTTGGGCTTGTAGTTTTAAGCTGTGCTTGTGGTTGTGACAGTAATGTACGTCGAATGTAGGACGAATGTAGGAGCAGTAGATCTCAAAACTATGCCCACAGATGAGATGCAATTGCAAATAATCTCAACAGAGTATGAATAATCCTAGGAGTTGTATTCAATGTGGTATGTAACAGTCACCAACAGAACAGTTATGCACGTTGATGGCTGTTTAAGCAGCAGCGCATAAGTTGGTTCACATCGGCAGACACGAGGTGTACTGTTCATAAACAATGCGCTGTGGCTACTGCAAACACAAATCAGCTCACACAATAAATTAAATCATCAGCTATCTAGGAGACTGATACTTATGGCTCGTACGGGCACTTCGTCAACTTCACACGGCTGTGTGCGCTTCATGACGTCACGCATGTTAGACGAGAAACGGTGAAGAACATTCCGTGAAGAACATTCCGTGAGTACAGTTACATTCTACGGCTCGTCGTTCGGGAACGCTCAGTAGCCCGCGCGTGGTCAATGAGGCGTCGGCACCGGGCCATGCGCCGCTCAAGCGTTTCCATGTCGTTCTCGTGAGCCTGGATGTCTTCGTCTGTAACAGCGCGCTCGTCTCCCTCTGGTATTAGACTGGTTGGTGGATCTGGATCTGGATTGCTTACCTTGGTGACGGCGCCGTAACGACAAGCCCTCAGCAGCGTTCATGGCGTGGCGGTACTGCCATTCGAGGAATTGCAGGTGGTCTACTAGTTGTTTCGTCGTCAGAGTCATTGGGATGAAGAGTTAGGGAAGCCTCAAAATTAACCTCATTAGCGGTCCGCCGTAGCGCGTCTGGTGGCTAAATATATATCCTCATTTTCGGATGTCGGCGTGTCCGGTGACCTGAAGTGACTCGTCGTTTGAGTAAGCAGCGGATGCGGCCCGTAGCGGCTGCCGACCGGAAGAGAAGCCGGTGAGCTTATCCAGGAATACAACATCAGGAGACCGGATAAAAAGCCGGATAAACAGGAATAATCACGGAATAAAGGCGCTGGCTATAGGATACACAGGTAGTTGTAATCAGCTAGTTGTTATCAGCTAGTTAATAATCACGTTTATAATCACGTTATATGCGTATCTATACATGCAGGGACTTTTCTATCAGGATAGCAACGAAAACAAATGCCAGTCATAACTCATCAGGGCGCCCAAAGCGCGTGTAACTCGAGTCGGGCTCTAGTCAGGCTCTAATGCTCAGTCTAGGCCACAGTTGCGACTCGATTAGGCCTCGTGGAAGACACCGTCCTGCACCTTCATGGTGACTTGGGCGAGAACCGACTCAAAGCCGGCCTTGCCAAGAGCAGCGTTCTGGCCGAAACGATCAACAGACCAGTCCTCGAGCTTCGAACACAGGCGGCGGAACGAGGCGTAAGCAGTGATCTGGGCCTCTTGCGAGAACTTGGTGCTGTGTAGCGGGTCCTCTGGGTCGGGGGTATACTTGACGATCTCGTAGACCGACAGAATGTGGTTCATGGTGAGGTTGACCGAGCGCAGCGTCAGGTCGCGTGTTTTGGGGTCGACTTCCGACACCTCGCGCACATAAGACACGCTCTGGCCGCCCACAAGCGTCAGCAGCCAGCCGGGGATGGCCTGCTTGCAGGTGATAAGGCGCTCGGTGCGCAACACGCCAGAGGTGGCATCGACTTCGCGACGCAGCACATCGACGGCGACAACGTGTGTGGACATCTCATTGGGGTACTTCTTCCAGTTGGCGGACGAGACCTGTTCCCAGGGGTACGAGAACGAGTGTTCGCTGGAGAAGATCTTCATGGTTGTGATGAGGGAGAGAGGGAGAAGGTTTGTGGAGAAAGGTTATGCGGCGAAAGGGCAGTCACAAGTATACAAGTCTAAGCACAGTCGAAGAGATCGAGGCTGTGATGCAGGTTATCAATGGCAGATGATGGAGTAATGCAAAGTGTGGAGTGTGACTGACGGCGGCCGGGACAGTTATATATAAGGGGCGCAGAAAAAAGTTGCAGGAAGAAGCAAAAGCTATCTTATGCATGGGCAGGAAATAAAGAAAAATGCCTCTGGGGGTCGGAATTAGCTGGGAAGACGGGGGAAAAACAGGGTCGGACAACCAAGGTCGACTATGCTACAAGTCTATATATGAAGTAGTACAGCTGAATAACAGCTATGGCTTTCCTGGTTATTCGTGGCGTTGATGGCGGAGCAATGGCAGCTGATGGCGGGCTCGGGACTGCACGGCCGATTTGTCCCGTCCCCCCACGGCTGCGCATACCAGGGCTAACCGATAAGACCGGTCACCCTCGCACTTGCTGTTTTGGGCGCAACCACCTGCGCGGCCCGCGCGGCCGGGCTCTGCTAACGCGGGCCTGGGGTCATCGGCGCGCTAGCTTGGGGCCTAGGGCCCGCTAGTGCGAACCAGTGGTGTCCATTCAGCAGTAGTTGGTTTCAGTCGGCTTATTAGGTGCCGATGTGGTAATGGGCGACCTGAAACTCCCAAGGTGCCTGACCGGTCTTTCCGATGTATGTATAATTACCAGTAGCACCAGGATACCATACCTGTGTATTGTGATAATCGACACAACCGTGCGCCTGAACCGCGCTTTACCTATAGAACCCCACGAGCCACAGCCCTGGATATGGGGCCGAATACGGGGCTTACTGCTGCTGCTGCTGCTGCTGCTGCGCGCGCGATGTCGGTCCCTGGCAGCCGGCCTCGGTCTCGCACGGCTGGTTTCAAGCCGACTCGGCCGACCTCTGCCAGCCCGAGGTCCGGTAATTAGCGAGGTCTGCCGCGTGGTCTCTGCCGTACAGGGGTCGGCGTGCACCCGGCATCTGACACGACCCAACTACACCACGAAGTCACGGGCAATTCCAGCATCTACTCTTCCTTGATCTACGTCTTCTAAACTCTCTCTCTCCTCTAGTCCCGTCCACAGTACAACCCTCATCTGACAGGTTCACCCCTATAGTTCCCTGTCGTATTCTCTACTACCGCCCAAAAAGGTTCCGAGGTATGCCCGAACCCCACATTGCCCCGCCAATGCGTGCCCCGCTATAAACCCGAATCGGTATATAAGGGCGCTCTGCCGACTTTTTTCACCAGCCTGGCTACTTGACTGGTTTCCTATTCAACCGGCAATTCCTCCTTGTACTTTGATCGCCGAGGTGAGTATCTCGTCCAAGCCAATTGGCTGGTAGTGCTGTCGAAGGCCTCGTTGCATCTGTCTGGTAGCAGTGAAAATTTGATCCATGAGCCGCGGTTCGCGATGTCTTATTGATTGTTTGCTGTAAACTGCCATGAGAAGGCCTAATTGGCCGAGCGATACCAGCTCTAGCTATATTCGGAGCAATGGCTCGTCTCGGCAATGTTTGGATCCAAGGCTCGTCTTCGCGAATCGTGCTCGGCAACTGGCAGCTCAACAAAGAACAGCCAACAGCCGAGTATAGCCGTGATCTGCTGGGGACATTAAGTTGATCTGCCCTGCTGCTCTGCTACATCTATTCTGCTGCCTCTATTCTGCTACCTCTATTCTATTGCTCTTGGCTATAGTTCTAACTCAGATGACCTTGGCTCGAACTGTGCTTGCCCGCGCTTCTGTCACCCGTGCTCCCTTCCACAGACTCGTCACCCGTCCCCAGCTCAGCTCCCTCGCTGCTCGCGCCCTGCCTACTGCCCCCAAGTTCCAGCGCGCCATGTCTGCTGCCATCATCACCGACAACGTGCGTCCCCAGCCCGACAAGGTCCTCCAGGACATTGCCGACTACGTGCACAACTACAAGATCGACTCGGACCTTGCGTTTGAGACGGCCCGTCTGTGTCTGCTCGACACTCTTGGATGTGGTCTCGAGGGCCTCAAGTACGAGCAGTGCTCGCGCCTCATTGGCCCCGTTGTGCCCGGCACCGTCGTGCCCAACGGAACCAAGGTCCCTGGTACTAGCCACCAGCTCGACCCCATCCGTGGCGCCTTTGCCATTGGCACCATCATCCGCTGGCTCGACTACAACGACTGCTGGCTGGCCGCTGAGTGGGGCCACCCCTCGGACAACCTCGGTGGTATCCTCGCCGTCGCCGACTGGCAGACGCGTACCGCCAAGGCCACCAACGGCAAGGAGGGCAAGGTGTTCAAGATCAACGATGTCCTCGAGGCTATGATCAAGGCCCACGAGATCCAGGGTGTCCTGGCGCTTGAGAACTCGTTCAACCGTGTCGGTCTCGACCACGTTGTGCTCGTCAAGGTCGCTACCACCGCCGTTGTCTCGAAGCTGCTCGGCCTCACCCGTGACCAGACCGTTGACGCTGTGTCGCAGGCCTTTGCCGACGGCCAGTCGCTGCGTACCTACCGCCACGCCCCCAACACCATGTCGCGTAAGTCGTGGGCTGCCGGTGACGCCGTGTCGCGCGCTGTCAACCTCGCTCTCCACGTGAAGAACGGTGAGGGCGGCATGCCCTCTGTGCTCACTGCCCCCACTTGGGGATTCTACGACGTGCTCTTCAAGGGCCAGCCGTTCAAGTTCCAGCGTGAGTTTGGCTCGTACGTCATGGAGAACGTCCTGTTCAAGATCTCCTTCCCCGCCGAGTTCCACGCCCAGACCGCCGCTGAGGCCGCCATGACTCTGCACCAGAAGCTCAAGGACCTCGGAAAGACCACTGACGACATCAAGCACATCCGCATCCGCACCCAGGAGGCTGCCATGCGTATCATTGACAAGAAGGGACCTCTTTACAACTATGCCGACCGTGACCACTGCATTCAGTACATGGTTGCCATTCCCCTCATCCACGGCCGTCTCACTGCTGATGACTACTCGGATGCCATTGCTGCTGACAAGCGCGTTGACGAGCTGCGTAGCAGGATGGAGTGTGTCGAGGACAAGCGCTTCAGCACTGAGTACCACGCCCCCGACAAGCGCTACATTGGTAACGCCATCCAGATCACCCTCAACGACGGAACTGTTCTCGACGACGTCGAGGTTAACTACCCTATTGGCCACCGCAAACGCCGTGAGGAGGGCACTCCTGTCCTGCTTGCCAAGTTTGAGCGTCACCTCAAGGGCCGTCTCGGTGAGCAGCAGGCTAGCAAGATTCTGGCTGAGAACGAGAAGGTTGCCGACTTTGACGTTGACAACTACGTTGATCTTTACGTCAAGAACTAAATGGCCGACAAAATACCTGTGTCTTCTGCTTTGAGGCACTAGGAATAAACACTGTTTAGCTAACAAAATGCTTAAAAGACGTTGAACTGACATGCTAGAATTTAAGACATTAAACTTCATGACATGCTAGACTATATGCAATATTACAAGTAGGACCGGCCACTCGGGATCCAGTGGCAGTCAATCATATATACAAATATCAAGTTCGACCGTCGAATGCTTCGTTGACAGTCGTCACCTTTTTTGGGGCTGAGTGGCGTGCATAGCTCTCACCACTTCTCCTCGGGGTTCTTCTTGTATGCCTCGTAGGCCTCGCGGTTGAACACCGACAGTTCCGTCTCGTTCTCGACTCCGCACTGCTCGAGCGTCTTGTCGCTAGCCGAATCGAGGATCCAGTCCTCGTCGTGCTCCATGTTGATGACGAGGTTCATGCTCTTGGACCCATGGGCCTGTGTGTAGATCTTGACGGTGTCGAAACTGACCGTACGGTATGCCTTGAAGCCCGACTGACTCTTAATCGTCTGCTTGACCATCTCGAGGAGCTCGGCTACCGTCGTCTTGGTCAGATCAATATCCGTGTAAACATGATTCTTAATGGTTCGATACTCGAAAGATTTGATCACGCGCACAGTGATGATGGCGCGATTTTCTAGGTTAGTCACTGCGTACACAACATGGGAATGAATCCCCAGGCTACTCACTAGGTCTCACAGTCGATGTGAGCGGCTCGTAGTCACTCATTGTTGATGGCGGAGAAAACGAAAAATTAAAATCACCGCTCAAAAATAAATTAGCTGTGCAGATCGTCTGATTCTGCATCATGCGGCTCGAACAGACGAATGACTTGGACGCGAAGATAGCTGGACCGAACAATGACAGCCACAAAACAAAAAGACTATGTCGCATTAGGACTTCGTCACAGGGGTCTTCTTCATAAGGAGACTAGCCGAAGCCGAGTTTCGTCCGGGTTGAAGATTCACGATTCGAGGCACTAGCCGGCATGTGAACCTGGCTCTCCATGGCTCTCCTCAGCTAGGAACAGTCGCCCGCCAGGTCCTATACTGGCACTGGTGAGGTTTACCCGTGCCAGCTCCTTGAGGATGTCAGCCAACCCAGTGGCTCCGTCGTGCGGATCACTGTACTTCCAGGGCTTCTCAATGTGGCTCACAGCCGCTACGAGGCCTGATGAGCCTCCGAGAAGCGGGCCGGACAGACCAACGGCCACAATTTGTGCCTCGGAGCTATCAACAGACATCGCCGCCTTGACCGTAGATATACCGACGTTGCTAGGTTGCAAAGTCAGAAGGTACCGGGGACTCGACATGCTAGACATATCAACGCCTGACAAAGCAGATGGCAGTCTAGACAGCAGAGATTCTGCGTGGCTAGGATTCAAATCCTCATACTCGTCCTGTTGGACATCGGTCAGTAACCTCCAAAACTCAAATACGTCGATTGGGCGTTCCGATTCGGCCGCGTCAGCACTGGGCTTTTGTCCGGCTTCTCCCTGTGCCCAGATGCAAGCCAGCAGTTCCTGTCCTGCCAGTTCTCTTATGACAACGTCTTGTGGTAGCTGTGACTCGAGTTTTTTCGCAACAAATGGGGCGTATTCGTCGACAGCCACTTGGTAGACGATCATCAAATCCGCCGACCGCACTTGCTGCTCCGTCTCTGTCAGCATCCGGCCCCGAGTAGATCCATATGGATACGGAAGTTTCCAATAGTCGCCTGGTCTGCCGTGATCGAGCACTACTCTGCCGTTTTTAACAACAGGTCGAGAGTGGAGACGGGCAAACCCTTCAGCTACAGCTCGAGAAGCACGGGTATTCTCTATCCGTAGTCTTGAGCTCATCGGCCCGAATATGTTCGAAAGAGCCATCTGGCTAACTTTGCTGATGCCAGTGGTTTCGGAGGATGTCGGTAGGTAGACCTCCTGTATCGTATTGAATGGCGGCATCCAAGAAGCACCGCCGGCGGCTTTTATAGCCTCGGGCTTGTGAGGCCTCCGTGCTCGCAGCACCCGGCCTATTCGCATCTCTGCTATAACTGGAGAAACTGCAAAGGCAGGGGTGCGACCTGAGTATAAATTATTGGCTGGCCCGTGGCTGTAGAAAACGAGATCAACTGGCTTCCGGTGCTGGATCAAGAGCTTTTTGACATAGTTGTGACCTGCATAACAATCGTACCCTCACCCGAATATGGGCTGAGTGTCGTATGCCCAACCTAAGTTCTTACTGCAGTGAGGGCGGAGGAGCAGATAGTTGCCAAGAACCGTTTTTGCGTTACAGCAGCCGCGTTGTCGATAGCTATACTGACGTCTAGTCTTTGAGTCATTCCTGTGATTCAACGTCTTTTGTGACCCGTGTTAACTCGCTGTCAGCTGCTGATTATTGCGCGTCATCTGCTTACTATTGTGCCACTTGAAGTGCTCCACATCGGCACCAGAACTCGCCAAGCCTGCTCGACTCCCTGCTACATTTCACAAACCCATAAACCTCTCATTCATCATGTCTCGAGTTCGACGCATTATCAAAGAGCTCGAAGACGTACGGGGCGATCCTGAAGCCAAGATCCGAGTCGAGCCTGTCACCGAACAGGACGTCTCACACCTCAAGGGCTACTTCCAAGGTCCTCCAGGAACACCATACGAAGGTGGTGAGTTTGTTGTCGATATCAAGGTTCCAGTAAGTTTCGTCTTGTAGCCCCGGCATTGTACTAACATCAGAATGAGTGTATGTTGAAGCTCACAGTTCGTATAGGGCACAAACTAACTCAGACCCGTTCAAACCCCCCATCATGAAGTTCGACACGCGCGTGTACCACCCAAATATCTCGTCACAAACGGGTGCAATCTGTCTGGATATGTAAGGCATTTCGGCAACGTCTCGGTCCAAACTAACGCAGCCTGAAAAACGCATGGAGCCCTGTTCTGACGCTCAAGTCATCGCTTATCTCTTTGCAGTCATTGCTCCAGAGCCCCGAGCCTACGGATCCCCAGGATGCCGAGGTCGCATCGGTATACCTTAACAACCAAAGGGCCTTTGTCGACACAGCCCGCCTGTGGACGAAGACGTATGCACTAGCAGATGGAAGTAGGTGATTCTCGATCCTCTGATCGAATTGGCTAACTCAGCGCCGTCGGATAACCTTCATGGCATCGATCCCAAGTTTGTCAAGTCGTTTGTTGACATGGGATTTCCCCAGGACCGCGTAGTACAGATCCTTCTCCAATTGGGGATTAAGGAAGCAGGCGACGGATCCAGCACTAACCGTGTTCTTGAGGAGCTTCTTAAGTAGCTGTTAGCTCGTCGAACTGGACCCAGCCAAGAATACATTTTGAGCAAGTAGCACCGTGTGCTCTATATAAACTGCTTCGGCTCAGCCAATTAAATATCCACTGGATCAATTGTTTGAATTAATCCAACCAATATACTCTCTGCCAAACAGCTCTACTGCTGGTGCGGTGCTGCTGAGAGGTCCGGGGTCAGGTTAGGGCATTTGTCAAGTGGCCAAGTTCGCGCGATACCCGAAAAGTTGACTTTGTTTGACTACATCATACCGACTTCCCTCACTGTGGTGGCGCGGTTTTGTTGATAGTTGAGATACACAGACCTCTACACGGTCCTTAGTAACCAAGTACAGAGCAATGGTGCGTAATCAGTGTTATTTCCCTGTGCGAATGGCGATTAACTCAAGGGTCAAGGAGCATCAGGGCTTGGTGGACCGCCCCAAGATGAGGATGGCAAGGACAAGAAGAAGGACGGAAGTGAGTATTCACGCTCGTGAGCTAAAGTAATCTTCTCTAACAACAGAGCCCAAGTACGAGCCCCCTGTACAGGCGCGAACGGGCTTCTCCAAGAAGCGCAAGGGCCCCGACAGCGCACAGAAACTGCCGGCCGTCTACCCAACGACGCGATGCAAACTGAAGCTGCTCAAGATGGAGCGTATCAAGGATCACCTACTGCTGGAGGAGGAGTTTGTTCAGATCCAGGAACAGCTCAAGCCTCTGGACGACAAGATTGCCGAGGAGCGTAGCAAGGTGGACGAGATGCGTGGCTCGCCAATGGGCGTAGGATCGCTGGAGGAGCTCATCGACGACGACCACGCCATTGTTTCATCGGCCTCGGGTCCTGAGTATTACGTGTCAATTCGTTCGTTTGTCGACAAGGACCTGCTCAAGCCCGGCTGCTCAGTGCTGATGCACCACAAATCCGTCAGCATTGTGGGAGTTCTTCAGGACGACGCCGACCCAATGGTCTCTGTAATGAAGCTTGATAAGGCCCCCACGGAGTCTTACGCAGACATTGGTGGTCTCGAGAACCAGATCCAGGAGATCAAGGAGTCTGTCGAGCTGCCACTGACGCACCCCGAGCTCTACGAGGAAATGGGTATCAAACCGCCCAAGGGTGTCATTCTCTACGGTGCGCCCGGAACCGGAAAGACGCTACTTGCCAAGGCTGTGGCCAACCAGACTAGCGCGTCTTTCCTCCGCATTGTCGGTTCGGAGCTTATTCAGAAGTACCTTGGAGACGGACCTCGACTCGTCCGACAGATTTTCCAGATTGCTGCCGAGAACGCGCCATCGATTGTGTTCATTGACGAGATTGATGCCATTGGTACGAAACGTTATGAATCCACATCTGGAGGTGAGCGTGAAATTCAGCGAACAATGCTGGAGCTGCTGAACCAGCTCGATGGTTTCGACGACCGTGGTGACGTGAAGGTCATTATGGCCACCAACAAGATTGAGTCTCTGGACCCGGCACTCATTCGCCCTGGTCGTATTGACCGTAAGATTCTGTTTGAGAACCCGGATCCCTCTACGAAGCGCAAGATTCTGCAGATTCACACGAGCAAGATGAGTCTCAACGATGATGTCGATCTCGACGAGTTTGTGTCGTCCAAGGATGACTTGTCCGGAGCAGACATCAAGGCCATTTGCACTGAAGCGGGTCTGTTGGCGTTGCGCGAGCGACGCATGAAGGTTACTGCTGAAGACTTCCGCAGCGCGCGCGAGCGTGTCATGAAGAACAAGGTCGAGGAGAACCTTGAAGGTCTGTACCTGTAGTTGACGATCTGTAGCGAAGCCAATGCATTCATAGACTAGTGTGGGTGGGGGAAACGTTTGAGAATGATCTCATTTAGTATATTACAGGTTTTACTAGTTTACGCCATGGCGCTGTGTTGGCGTGCTAGTTGTGCAATTTTGAAGGCCCTAGTTGACCTCATTCAACCACTTGTAGATGACAGACATGTCCTTGCGACCGAGACCTTCAGCAGCCATAATCTCGTAGACCTGTGCTGCATTGTCACCAAGAAGTAGCTTGAGTTTTGCGAGGTCAGCTGCGCCTAGAGCCAGCAACAGATCCTTCTTCATGAGGTTGATGGCGAAGCCGTTGTCGTAGTCTCGTGAAGACGGGGTTGTCTCACTAACGCCGGGAACGGGGTTATTCACCTCAGTGGACCATGAGCGTCCACTTGACGTGTTGACGACCTCTGAGAACAGCTTCATGTCAAGACCCAGCTTCGATGCAAGAGCAAAGCCCTCTGCAGTAGCCACGTTTGTGACGGCCAAAATGTAGTTGTTGGCGAGCTTTGCAGCGAGTCCTCCACCGGGACCACCACACGCAAACGCCTTTTTGCCCATCATGGCCAGTGTCGGCTCAATGGCGCCAAGCTTGTCGGTGCCGACCATGAAGGTGAGGGTGCCGTTGGCAGCGCCAACAACCCCTCCAGACACCGGAGCGTCGACAAACTTGCCGAGATTCTTCGACCTCAGCATCTCGGAGACGCCCAGCGAGCATTCCACGTCGACAGTGGACGAGTCAATGTACAGTTTGGACGGATGGTCCGCGCCCAAGGCCTCTGCGACCTCTGCGTACACCTGCTTCACATGCTTACCTTCGGGGAGCATGGTGATGATAGTGTCTGCGGAGCGGGCGATGTCGGAAATTGAGCTGGCGACAGACACTGAGGGGCCCGTCACAGACTTTGCTGCTTCGGTGTTGATGTCGTAGACGAGCAGGGAGTCCGTGGGGGCTATTTTGGCAGCGAGGTTCTTCGCCATTCCTAGACCCTGGGGTTAGCGAGGACTGGGCTAAGACAACTGTGGACTCACCATGGCACCGAGGCCAATGAATCCATAGGAGACGCGCGGGACTGCTGTCGACAGCAGGCGTGCGTGGATCATCGTGGATGGTTAGACGACTGAGTGTGGGGCACTGACTTTTTTATATTCCCCGCAAGATGCCCGGGCGCTCAGCGGCTATGCGCGGCGCATGTACAATGTGGGGTATCCGGGGTGGACGTCGGTAGCCGAAAGGCTCCACGGAGGTGAATATAAGAGGTGAAATGAGATGTGAAAGTGAACGGGAAAGCGCCGCGGTATACTGAGGAGGAGTAACTTGTACGTTTGAATAGTTGGAATGTCAAATTTATATCGTATATTACGGCTCCTATACCCAGTCTACAGTGTGAATAAACTTACGAATGCATGGCCATTCGCCAGTACGACAGTACCAAGACGGCAGCAATGAACACCGAAAAGTACTCCGTCCGGGGAAATACGACGCTTCCGACAATACCGCGGTAGCCCGTTTTGAACGCTCCCTTGGGCCGATGGGCTGAGCCGGAGGATGGGATGGTGCGTGCGCTAATGTCCCCTGACCACCGGTCCCGATATACCGATATGCCGAGCAGGACTAAATATACCGCGACGCAACGCCCCGTGTTCCGTCTGCACCACCGTTTAGGGAAGACTCAATCTAATCGCGAGCCGAGCCGACTAAGATACATAAGGAATTGACTGGCCTGTTTTTCCCGGACACCTGCTGTTGCGAACATCTGCTCCGAACTTGTGCTGTTGAACCTCTGGTACTGCTCAAAGTGCTAGGTTACGCCAAGTCCTGCCAACCCAACCCGTCACGCATAAAGACTCCTTGGCCACTCTTTGGCTAACCAAGTGTCACTTCCAGTTTATCTGTAATCACTTCGGAGCTTTCATACAGCAGTTGGCGCTACATTCGACATCATTGCTCGTGAAACTGTTGCTAATCTTTTAGCAACACTTCTCCCTGGTATCCTATACACCCTTGTGGGCTTGTCGTGCTCGGTCCACTAGCACCCGGCTTTGTCTGCAATGGCCTCTACGGATTCACACCACATATTCAAGTACTTCTCGCGCAAGAAGAAGAGCTCGACGTCCTCGTCCTCTTCAACCTCATCGGTCATGAACAAGGCGTCGGGGGCTCCATGCTCCTTCGTGGTCGGCGTTGCCGAGGAGAAAAACAAAAAATGTCGACGAACCATGGAGGACGCTCACACCTACATTCACAGCTTTGCCAATGTCCCCGATAGCGGCTACTTTGCTGTGTTTGACGGTCACGCAGGCCATGCCTGTGCCGACTACTGCTCCAAGACAATGCACGGGGCCGTCGAGTCGTGGATACGCACCATGGACGCTTCGAAGCAGATCCCAAAGCCTACCGTCTCGCATGCACTTAATGAGGCCTTCCAGGAGATTGATGCGCAGGTCGGGAAGATGACCATCCAGAACAGTGGCACCACCGCTGCTGTGGCCGTCGTGCGGTGGGAACAGTCTGACTCGAAGCTGCTCTCGCCAGTGGCCAAGAATGCCGAAAAGCCATCTTCTGCAGTCTCGGACTTGCCGAGCCCGTCGTCGTCGACTGCATCCCTGGCGACTTCGGCCTCGAAACGTGGTCGGCGCATGTTGTACGTTGCCAATGTCGGCGATACCCGGGTCGTGCTGTGCCGGCGCGGCAAGGCCATTCGCCTGACGTACGACCACAAGGGCTCAGACGCCCACGAGTCCAAGCGTATCGTCAACAGCGGCGGGATAATGATGAATAATCGAGTCAATGGCGTTCTGGCCGTCACTCGCGCTCTCGGTGACACATTCATGAAGGAGTTTGTGTGCTCTGCCCCCTACACGACCGAGGTGGAGCTCGAGCATAAAGACGAGTTCCTCATCATCGCTTGCGATGGTCTGTGGGATGTTTGCAACGATTCCAAGGCAGTCGAGCTCGTCCGCAACATCAGGGACCCCAAGGAGGCAAGTGAGGCACTCGTCGCCTACGCCCTGGAGAACTTCTCTACCGATAACCTCACCGTAATGGTTGTGCGGTTTGATCAGGATGCTATCCCGCAGAGCGCAGAAAGTGTCGATGTCAGCACCATTCCCTCACCGGTTGATGCCCCTGACAGCAGCATCATTCCAGTGGCTTCGTCTCCTCGCGATCCTGAAATCGCCGACGTGTTCCAGAAGCTTGTGATGCAGGAGAATGCGAGGTGAGTCGCCGACACGATAGTCCCACCCAAATAACGTTGAAATGTCCACTGGCGAGGTGCATCCGGTCAGAACCGAGTGTGCAGTATGCCGGCATATAGTCTTACGATCATGAATACACGAAGTACCCAATATGAGATGCAACAAAAACTAGGAACGCAACAAAAACTAGAAGAAGTCAATTAATAAATAAATAGAGATGCATCAGCAAAGTGAGCAACGCAAAGCGCTGGTGCTGATGCAGCTGAAAGTGGTCAAGTACGAGAGGGCCTGAAATCACAGTATTGACGTGAGAACTCGTCAGCCAGTTGGTATCATGAAGTCAAAATCGTCACCGAACAACCCACCCATCTCGTCCTCCCCGCCGTCACCAGTGCCCTGAGCATTGCCTCCGCCGTTGTTGCCGAGCAAGTCATCAAATCCAGACATGCCGTCGAAACCGCCTATATCAAAGTTATCGAGCGTCCCTCCATTGTCATCCCCTGGTTCTTTGATATCGCCAGAGTCGTATGCATCCTTGTCAGCGTCAGGCATATCGTAGCCAAAGGATCCCATGTCAATGCCGCTATCGCCAAACAGGTCGTTTGCATTTTCGTTGACATTGTCCACCATAAGGTCATCGTCTTCGAACTGGTCAGCTATATTCTGGACCTCTGGCTCTTGGGAAGCCTCCTTTATCTCCTTCTCCTTCTCCTTCTCCTTTGCCTTTGCCTTGGACTTGAGGGCCGCTTCGGCCTTGGCTTTTGATTCCGCCTCCAAGCGTGCTTCCGCCTTGGCACGCTCCTCAATCATCATGTGGATTTTCTTCTGACTCAGCTGAATCTCGACATCCAGCTGATCAAGCAGCGCCTGGTACAAGCGCACATTACGATCTATCGACTGATGCATCGCGGCAGGCGGATTTGGCACCACTTTGTCTGACGTGGCCGACGACAGATATCCTAGAAGGGACCCCGACGAAACGAGAACCGCCTGTGTTAGTAAGAGCAGTAGCTATTTGACAATCCATTAACGCGGCAACTCACCTTCATCGTCTGCCGTAGTCGCTCCTCTACCTCGACCGACATTGCAACTGTGGGGTTAAGCCGACAGCGGTGGATGTCGGGATATCATATATGCTACTAGGCCGACCCCCTGTCGTGCCCAGATATATGCTACTATACGGCGCTTAGAGACACACCGTCGTCGCAGTCAGCTGAAGACGTCATAGCCTGAAATTAAACAGACCCCACATGGGATCCATTGGTTGTTGAGAGTTTCTATATTGTTGGACAGTTCCCTTGCAATTGACGTTCTTAGCCGCGACTCCCCGATGCCTGATCCCTTACTACCTCAGCGCCTATAAGCGATGAGCTCCCTATAAGCATAGACTCAGCCAATCACCGGCGCCGTTGGCCCTACCCATGCCCCGGTTCAGGACATTTCTGTCAAATCTCGAGAGCGGTGAAAATATCGTTACCAAGAGCCGATTTCCTGGACAATCAATTACTCACAATGTCGTTTGTTGCTCGCTCTGTTGCCCGCTCGATGCGACCGGCCGCTCGTATCGTTGCCCGTCGTGGTTACGCCGAGGTCGCCTCCGACAAGATCAAGCTCTCGCTGGCTCTGCCCCGTGCTGTAAGTGGTCAACATTACGGGCCTTAGAACGTGCTAACTCCAGATTATCTACGAGAACTCGGAAGCGTGAGTAGTACCGACGATATATGAAGCAATTGCATGGACTCTGCGACTGCTGACGGAACTGCAATGGCTTGATATGTTTGACTCGACTGAAGTATGACTTGGCGGAACTCGACCCCGTGAACCAGAAGCTTGCGAACTGGAAGCCTTTAATGTGTATGTGCTCGACCGCCAGTGCATCAGACACTACACGACAAAATACGGGGCCCGTACGGGCCCGCGTAGCTTGAATTCGCTCCTACGTTTATACACCACGAACCTGTCCAGTCTACTGTCTACTTCATGCCGCGTCAAACTTGCTTGTTCATTCCATGTCTCTCCCTTTCATGTAATCCTGCTCTTCAGAACTAACCCAGCACCCAGGTGAACATTCCCACCTCTGCCGGTGACATCGGTGTCCTGGCTGACCACGTTCCCACCATTCAGGAGCTGCGACCTGGTGTCGTTGAGGTCATCGAGGGTTCAGGCACCACCAAGCAGTTCTTCGTCTCGGCTGGTTTTGCTACCGTCAGTGAAGGCTCGTCGCTAGCCATCAACGCTGTCGAGGCCTATCCCCTTGAGGACTTCTCCCCTGAGGCCGTTAAGTCGCTGCTGGCCGAGGCCCAGAAGAACGCCTCTTCGTCTGATGAGACCGTTGCCACTGAGGCCAAGATCGAAATCGAGGTCCTTGAGGCTCTCGCTGCCGTCGCTAAATAGATAGCCTGATACAGGACAAAAGCATACTGATCACTGTACTGGACTGCCATAAGGCAATGCAACTTTTGAGCTTTGAACCGGACTTGACAAGGTCCCAGCTCCACGTAGAAAACAAACGAGCCTTCTTGCACGTCCAAGTTAAACAGCAGGCACTGTGGTCTCATTCCTCTAGCGGAATTTTAGGTGTGGTCTGACCAGCTGGACTGTGAAGGAAGGTGCTAAAACCATCCATATGAACGATGATGTGAAGTACAAAAGCGGCCTGCCTTCTGTAATGCTTTATGCTTTCGAAGGTCCATGAAAGCACAAGATTCAAGAAATCTTATGTGTTTGATTCGCCAGTTTCACATAGGTGCTGGTATGGGCGCTCGAGTAATCGATGGTCAATGAGACTCCTTTCACCTACCATCCAACACCATTAGCTCGGTCCTAGTATTTTGTTATTCACATTTATTCATTTCTATCAATTTCCATCCTGAGGTTCGGCCATCCATCTGCGTGCACTGTGGGCCCTGACAGAGAGTATCAGGGTCTTGCTGAGTGGGTCTTCATGTAAGTGCCTGTAGATGCCTGTAGGTGCCTGTAGGTCCCAGACAAGCCGAACTGCAACACCATCCGAGTTCTCTGCGAGACACGTCTCGTAGCTTAACCCACAAATTGTATTTCTTCCGGAATTGAAAGGTCCTAATGGTCAATGCGCTGTCAATAGCTTGGTAGTATAGAAATTCAGGGGTAGCGCGTGGCCTAATTAGGCAGAGATCTGCGATCAGTTTCCCCAATATTAGATGTACGAAAACGCCGTTGCTCATCGTGAGCAGTAAATCACTCAGACACGGTCGAAAAAGCGCGGGAGAATACCCAGTTCCTTCACTGGCATCTGCTTCTAGAGTTGAGAGGCTATTCGCTGCTTTATATTCGCATTTACACAGACAGGTACTCTTCGGGAGATGAATAATAGGAGGTATGTCTTCGCGCGAGTATGAAGACGAGGCGGCCGCGTTGCTGCCGCGGTTCCGCCCGTCTCCGCTTGACAACATCCCCATATACTCGACAGTGCTGTCAACTTATGATCTCGTGAGCAGTCGCGTCGATACAAGCCTAAAATATGATCAGTTGCGCTCGCCGCAAGTTCAGTCCTTCCTCATCAAACCCCTCGTTGTGATTCTGCGCCAGGATTTGTCACTTGGTACTCTCTACGCGCTCATGGCCAACATGATCCAGTTCTCCAAGGAGAGCACCACCAACATAGCCATGACAGGTGTTATGTCTACGCGTGCCATGATCTGTGAGATCCTTGCTATCAAACTTCTCAAGGAGTATGATGCCGACGATTTGATGGATTCGCTCACCTACGATTTCTACCCTCTGGCAATAGGCAGCAACGAAGATGAAGGATCACAGGAGCTCATCCCACGGTGGCAGCGAGTATCGGCTCTTGAGCTTGCCATCAAGGCCGAGGCGAAACGCTTACTGGCCCATCCTGTCGTGACACAAGTGCTCGAAGAAATCTGGAACGGCTCCATCATGTTCCAGAGCAGTATGCACAAGCTTCACAGAGTACAGTACGCAAATGAAGCCGAAGTTGTTGCTTCTGGCTATGGAAGACGAGGACCCGGCGTTCGATACAAGTATGAGGAAGCGAGTATGCTGAAATTGTCGCGGTTACGCGTGCCAAGGTATAGGCACCTGCTCAGCTTGTTCTCGTTTTGCGTCCTCCTGACGCTATACCTTCTCGTGCTTTCCAAGCACTCAATGACATTCTCAACGACCGAACTTATCTTTGGTCTGTGGAGTCTGGGGTTCATTTTGGACGAGATTATCGGCTTCACTGACGTTGGATTCACACTATACGTTCTATCGCTATGGAATCTCTTTGACCTCATCATTCTGCTGTTGCTATTGTCCTACTTTGCATGTCGCTTCGTGGCCATCCGTGTTGCACTGAGCGATCCCGAGAATGGTCGCTACATTTTGAACCTAGCCTACGATATTCTCGCCACGATTGCCATCTTCCTGTTCCCGCGTCTCTTTAGTATCTTTGACAACTATGAGAGCTTCTCACGCATGGTCATTGCAGTGCGCAAGATGTCCATCGACCTTGCTGTGTCGTGGCTTGTCATTGTCATGCTCTCGTGTGGATTCTGGGTTGCATTTACCATGGCGTTTGCACGCGATGTATTTTCTGCCAACCGCGTCGCCTTTGATCTGCTCAAGATTCTTTTCGGCTTTACGCCGACGGTCTGGGAGAACTGGAAGTACTACTCGCCCATTGGACGGTTCATTCTGCTCTTCTACCTCTTCATAACTCACTTTGTCATTTTGACTATTCTAATTGCCGTTCTGTCTAACAGTTTCTCGGCCATCACGGAGAACTCACACGAGGAGCATCAGTTTTTGTTTGCCGTCAACACAATTTCTATGATCAAGTCCGAGTCGTCGAGCCTATTCTCGTACTCACCGCCGCTGAACCTCGTCGAGTGGGCAGTGCGTCCTCTTTACTATGTTATGCCGCTGCGCAACTTCCTCGTGCTCAACCGAACTATTGTCAAAGTCACACATTTCCCGGTACTGTACATTATCTTTGTGTATGAGCGCCTTTATCTGCGGTTCGTGCAAGTGAGGGAGAGGCTCGAATCCGATGCTGAGCGCGAGCGCCGCCGGCAGTATGCCGAGCGAGTGCAGGCGATTTTGGGAGACATGGATAGGAATGGGTCGAGGCCATCGGGGACAACCACGCCCAACAAGAAGACTCGCAGACGACCAGGGGGTGGGGAGCATACACCCAAGCGCCGCTTGGCTACAGCCAAATCCAAGGTGTCGCAGTACGACCTGCTTGATGAGGTATTCAAGAGGCCATACCATGGTACCATCAAAGTTAAGTCGCACCCGATGCCGAAGTCTATCCTGCGACCACAGCCCAGTACGCTGTCGCGGCGAGGGGCCGGCTCGGAAGCACTGTCAGATCCAGAGAACACCGTGAGGTGGTACTACGACTCGCAGGCGGAGCAAGCTGATTCGGAGCCCATGGATATGCTGGACGATGAAGACGGGATGTCGGTGAGTGCATATGGAGCTGGGCCGGGAATGGGCTTCAACAGAGCTGGGTCTGGATCCGGACGGCCGCAATTTTTGGGGCCACCGCCATTCCACCGATCAAATTCAGGGGCCAGCAGAGGAGCTGGTAGCTCGACAGGTGGAAATGCGGCAGGAAACGCTAGTGGGTCCAAGGTGCCTGGTTATGGAACATTAAGGGCTAGAAGAACTTATAGTGGGTCGCGATCAGCGTTGCCCACAGTGCCATCTGAGGTGGTGCTTGATGTCGATCATCGAGCAATGGCCAATGCGTTGCGGATCAGCGAGGGCACGAGTCGCGGCAGACCAGTGTCTCGGGTGCGTCATTTCTCGACCACGTCTTCGATTCTACGGGCCGACGCGGACCCAGCTGCTTTGCTGGGATTATCACCCACGCGATCCACGTCTTCGATATTGGGTGGGCGGTTCGGGACGCTGGCACGAAGGTTTCAACCGTGGTTGGCGCCGGCTAATGCCTCACCCGACACGGAGACAGAGGAGGAAGCGGATGTGGAGGATGAAGATCTCGAAGACGATCGCGAGCTGGGATTCCAAAACGATGAGCTGGATCTGTGGGACATGCAGCGGCAAATGATTGCCCGCATGGACGGCCTTGAGGTGTCGTTCAAGAAGATTGAGGAGATGCTAGGACGCCTTAGCCGGTGAACCTAAATCTTAATGCCAGATATACCGGGATTGTCCTACTTGGGCATGTTGTAGTTAGAAGTAATACCAGTTTAATTGCTGGATGTCAAACATCTGGCGTCACACATTTGTATACGGTCGCTAATGCATTTTACTTCTCGAGAGCTGCATGCAGAATGGGATGCGGGATGCCCAACTTAAGCTTTTGTGATGAATTATGAATAGAGAGACATGCATTTCGGCAAGTTTTGCTGACGGGAGCGTGTCTTTTACGGTTATAGTTTGTAGGAGTGCAGGTAGGTTTGCCAGCGAGTCGGCTTTCAGGGGTCGTTAAGTCGCTGAGGTGCAGGTGAAGTGTGTACTACGGGGGACCAGTTATATGGCAGTCTGTACTGGGGGACCCGCTACTACCTGTCTGTACTGCGGGGACCAGTTCTATGGCAGTGTACCTCAAGCGGGGAGCTCGGAATGGCGCTAGCCTGGAATTTACGAGCTGAGGGCATGTCTCCATCTGTTTCGTCACTCCGCATAGGAAATAGGCTACGCCATAAAGTGCGTCTACTGCACAGAATCGGCGCAGCGAGACGCCTGCTGCGCCTGAGGTCTGCTGGCCCGAGTCAGATTAACCGAAATCAGATTAACCGGCTCATAGGTCGTATACGGCGGTGCACAACTGTCAATCCAGTGCCAAGCAGAGTGTGGCAGCTCCAGTGTAGGCGGCTGCATGGACCCACTGCAAAATAGAACAAGAGCCAGTCACCCAACAAAGTCGATCTTGCCAATCGCGACCTGCACGCAGGTACGCAGCCAGCGCTGGTACTGGCAGGCAGCCCCAGCCACCATGAACCCATGATAACGCGGTCCGCGAACGCCTACCGGCCTAAAGTCCCACCGGCGTGGTTAGCGCGGTTAGCAGCGTGATCTTATCTGTCGCTGGTCCCATTGAGATCTGGCCTAACCCGCTAACTCTAACGGCAGCTAGCCGGAGATATCATTACGTTGGTTGAAAAGAAAATGCAGCCCCATGTAACCGACATGAGGCCCTGCTGTCATATTCTACCCGAGGACACTACCCACTGCTGCTATAGGCTCCAGCAAATACAGCCCTGTGTCCTTTCTGCCCCTTTTTGCCAAGCCCGAGGGTTGCATCGACGCGGCCCCTGCCCTACCAGGACCGTTGGCCTAACCGCCGATCGTCGACGCGTTTTGCCCAGTTGGGCCAAACTCCTACAGACGACGCTAAACCCGTACAGCAAAAGTGCTATTTCCCCCGCACCACCAACTGGCGGATACCGATCCGCAGTAAATTTTACTCTGTTTCACCCACGCCCGGTGACTGTGGCACAAGTGCTTTATCTGACCTCCCTTTTTGTCTTCCTTTACTCCTTCCTCCATTTTGTTTGTGCATTTCGGGGAACGTTTTCCTCCTATCTCCACCCCCTTTGCCTTGCCTAGTTACCTGTAAACATGTCGTCTGTGAAACCAGGAATCAGCGAACTCGTTATCGCCGAGACAAGCTTGTCGAACGACGAGAGCGCCGGCTCAAGAGCCATCGGTGTTTCCGACGAGCCCCAGTACAAGGTGTACAAGCGCCGATGGATTGGCATTCTGAGTCTCGTGCTCATGAACATTTGCACGTCGTGGGGTTGGTTGACCTTTGCTGCTATCTCGTCCGACTCAGCAGAGTACTTTGGCATGGCCACGCAGACCTCGATCAACTGGCTCTCGACCGTCATTTTGTTTTCTTTCCTCGTTGCTTCGCCAGCCGTCTGGTACACTCTTGTCCACCGCAACATCAAATGGGCCCTCATCGCCAGCTCAGTGCTGGCCGTCGTGGGTAACTGGCTGCGATACGCCGGTACTACCAAGAAGCTGTTTGGCCTCGTCATGTTTGGCCAGATCCTCATTGGTTTCGCCCAGCCGTTTGCGCTCAGTTCCCCAGCCTACTACACGGACATCTGGTTCACGTCGTCGTCGCGCGTCTCTGCAAACGCCCTCGCTTCGCTGGCGAACCCGCTCGGCGGCGCCATCGCCCAGCTTGTCGGGCCAGCCATTGTCACAAAGCCGTCGCAGCTGCCGACGTTTGTGCTCGTCACGGCGATCGTCACATCGGCCTGCTCCGTCGTCTCGTTCTTTGTGCCCACCCATCCTCCCTTGCCGCCTTGCCCCTCGTCGAGCATTCCAAAGCTGAGCCTCAAGGAGACCTTCTCCAAGCTCTTCAAGAGCCTCGAGTTTTTCTGCGTCTGGGCCATGTTTTCCATTTACGTTGGCTTCTTCAATTCCTTCAGCACCTACACAAACCAGATAATGGTGCCATATGGCTACACCACCGACCAGGCTGGTATTGCTGGCGCTGTGCTCATTGTGAGTGGCATTGTGTTTGCAGCAGTCGTGTCTCCGATTATTGACCGCACTCACAAGTTCCACATTGTCATCATGATCCAGGTACCGCTGATTGCCGCGGCGTACGTTGCAGCCATTTTCATGTCTACAACTTCAAAGCAGCTCGTTGGACCCTACCTTGTTTCGGCCGTTCTAGGTGCCACCTCCTTCTCGCTGCTGCCCATCTTTCTCGAGTGGATCCAGGAGCAGACCTCGCCCGCTGACCCAGCAGTCTCGTCTTCTCTGCTGTGGGCTGGCGGCGAGTTCTTTGGCGGTATCTTCATCATCGTCATGAACGCGCTCAAGTACCCTGCCGACGAGGGCAACCCGCCTGGCAACATGCGCCGTGCTCTCATCTTTGAGGCCGTCGTTGCCTGTGTCGGTGTCCTGCCCCTCTGGATCGTGCGCCGTCCCCTCGTCAACGCCCGTATCCACATGGACTCTGGCCGCTGACCCGCTTTGTTTTGTAATGACCACATATTTTAATGACACTCGGACATATCGCTAGCAGTTCAACCTACCACCCCTTGCAATCCCTAGCATTTATTACCGCTCATTAGACTCCGTTACTCGTTATGGCCCCATCCGACCGTTCTCGCAATAGGCAACAGCGGCGTGATACCGTACCGCAACATACTTTGGCGCGCATGGTCGTCGTCATCTGAAGCTAGAGTTCCACTCGACTGCTGAGTCGACAACGACATATGCTGGTCTTCGCGTATGTTTAGCGACCCGTTGGAGTCGGCGCGGGGCAGCGATCCGTGCGATTCATCACGGCTCATTCTGCTCAATTGGCTCTTGTAGAAATTTACCTCGAGATCCTTTGCATTCTTGAGCTTCGTCAACGCAACCCGCAGCTCCTCCCGCTGGGCTTCAATTGAACGTATCCGAGCCTTGGGATCGTCAAGCTTTGACTGATCCGCCTGAAGCTCAAGGATGCGACGCTCGAGATTGCGATTTTTGGTCCGCTCCTCGTCGAGCATGCGTTGCAGGTCGAGAACCTCTAGACGACGTCGGTCGTCTGCTTCTTTAAGCTGGCTCACGCGCAATTGCAGCGTGCGGATCTCCTCGTCGCCGGCTGAGAAGACGCTCTTGATGGACATGGTTGTGTCAAACTCGCTCGGCATCGACGGGGCCATCGAGTACGGCCGGGGTGGAGGCGGTGGGCTCTCCCCGTAATCAAAGGCTGGATTGCGGTCTTGGAACGGCAGAAGCTTTGACGATTCATACGATGAAATGGTAGGAAATGCAGGCGACGTCTGGGGCACAGGCGAGTTGTGCTGGTGTATCAGAGACGCCCGGTGCCGTTGTTGGTTAACAGATGAAACACCAACATTGCGGAGGTCTCGTGCCGTAGCGACGAGTTCCGACGTTGAGGATTGCAGCACAGGCTCCGATATGCTGAGACGCTGGCGGGGTGCCGAGTTGCCAATTGTGCTTGACCGCTTGAGCCACGAGCCAATCCGGCTCGTCCGTTTGACGGCGATTTCGGGATCGCGGCGCCTCGGTTCCGGGCGCGCTGTCTGGACGGGAAGCTGTGAGTTGCGTCGAATGGGGATGTTCTCCTTGGCCTCATAGGGCAGGTCGCTGAAGCGGTTGGTGCCCTTTGGCAGTGGCGGCGATTCGTTTGCCTTTACGCCGGCTAGTCCTTGAGGCACCGGTCTGTTGATCGCGTCATGGTTCCGGGTCTGAAGCGGCATGTCGATGTGTTTGTTTCGTGGTTCAACGACAGTAGCAGCCGACGAGCTTGAGGACCAAGAGCCTGGCAGGACGGAGGACATGGAGGGAGTTTCAAAAGGTCAGACAAGCAGAAGTCAGACTAGAAAAAGTCAGACAAGCGGTCCAACGCGTGTGGCGCTTTCACAATGCAATGGCTGGACACAGAATGGCAAGACCAGCGAGTCGAAAGGGGCTCGACCAAGGCCGAACAGACGATGGGAGGAAGAGAAGGTTGAGGATGCCAGGTGGGCGGCGGAAAGAAGGTGAATATTATGGCAAGTGCCGGAATCAAAACAAGAAAACACAAAAGTTCCGGAGATGATTATCTCGGCAATGGTTTTGTGACGAGGGCTGTTTCAAGTGCTCGCGGGCCGGTCGTAAAACTCAAACACAGAGGTGGGTGTAACAGTGGGATGGTTTCAGGCTCAGCACCGTAGCACTGGAGCAGATAAACAACCCGTGGAGCCGGGAAAACAACAAGCAGTGGTGAAAAAGATGTGCAGTTGACCCCAGACTAGAAGAACAACAGCATTCGGCAGGAAGCATGATGCCCGGGCCTCATTTTGGAGCTCGATACCGCTGGGTTGGGACGTGCAGGGTGTTTTACCCGTTAGAGCAATGGGCCCTGCAGCTGTGCAGCTCGGTGCTAGATCTCGGCCAGATCTTGCCTCGCTAAGACAATGTGCTGCTGCGTGTGCGGCGCCAATTTTCAGGGGTAAAATGGCCCAATCCGGCAAGCCATGAACGGACGTTATCAATTGATCAGCCCAATTCCACGCAGCGTCGGGCCCAAACCGTCGCCTGGTATCTGCACGTCCCCGTTTCAAGCACAACCGTCCACGACACCGAGGCGCCCTTCATTATGCCCGGCCGGGCCTGCTTGCTTGTGTGCTGTGCACCCTTCTCTCCTTTCCCCCATCCTGACCCACCGGTGATTGTTGCATTTGCATCTCACCCTCACACCCGCATCATGCACTTCGTTCTCACCAGAGTTGCCTACAGATCTTTCCTGCTGTGGCCACAACAAGGACGACAAGCGGCAGGTAAGGCGTCAAGCAGTAAAGCCACAAGCGCAAGGCGACAAGGCGATAGGCTCTAGCTTCATGCATGCACACTGGAATGGCCTGTTCTTGAAGAGCCCCTCGACCCCGTCGGGATGGCCCGTCGGGTGCCGTCCGATAGCTGTCCGTGCTGTTACCTCTGCGTTTTCTTCTACTAGTGCAGTTCCCGCTCTTACGTACACACCGTGCACGTCCCGCGTATGCCCAGTTAATGCGGGTCTGTAAGCCATACGACTTACGTCGTATACATCGTTAGAAGCACTCGACGGCATAATCAGCGAGAAATAAGCTACGGAGGAACCTCTGTTACGGAGGAACTTCTGTCCAGCTGATTACAGAAATGCGCTAAACCGTGGTTACCAGAGGCTCAGATCATGCCTTCATCACCATAGGCATCTCACTGCCAATCGGCGCCGCAGACGCGGCTGGATTTTTTTAAAAAGCGACTATCACCAGATGACTTCCCGCCAGTCAATCATGCGCAATATGCTGATTCTCGGAGGCAACTCCCACCCGGAGCTTGTCGAGAACATCTGCCGTTCACAGGGCGTTGAACAGAGCCCAGTGTCGGCCAGGAAGTTTAGGTGAGTGCCTTTGAACGGGGCAACGTCCTGGAGTACAATGTGAGGGAGTCCTCAAAGTGGCACAGTTTGCACCGTTTCCTATGTCGCCGCTGCTGGCGACCGCTGCTTACGAGCGATCCACCTAAGTCTTGTGCTTTCTGGACTGGACCTCTAATGTATATTCACTGCTTGCTCGGATCGGACTAACCTAGCAATGGAGAGACCTCCGTCACGATTCGCGATTCCGTGCGCGAGAAGGACGTGTACGTCGTTCAGTCTGGTGAGTACCGTACTCTTGGATTCAAGACTTTCCGCTAACTCAGGATGCGGAGATGTCAATGACAACTTCATGGAACTGCTGATTATGATCTCGGCATGCAAGATCGCATCGGCGCGACGAGTGACGGCGGTGATGCCGCTGTTCCCCTACTCGCGACAGCCCGATGTGCCGTACGCAAAGGCTGGAGCCCCTCTTCTGTCGACGAGCCGTAGTCCTCACCCCTACACCTTTGAAAGTATCCCTGGAACACCCGTTGGCGGAAAGGACCACGGACTGTCGCACGCTGGCTCCGATACGTCGTTGTCGGCTCAGATTCGCACCAAGCTCGAGCCAGAGTTCTCTCACGACCAGCCCGAGAACAACTCGGGATACCGTCAGTGGGCTGCTCAGCCCGGCACACTCATTGCGTCGCTGCTTACGTGTGCTGGCGCAGACCATATCATCACCATGGACTTGCACGATCCACAGTTCCAGGGTTTCTTTGATATTCCTGTCGACAACTTGTATGGCAAGCCGCTACTACAGCACTACATCACGTCGTCGATCCCAGACTACCAGGAGGGCGTGATTGTGTCACCCGATGCTGGAGGTGCCAAGCGTGCCACTTCAATTGCCGACTCGCTCGGCATGCGCTTCGCTCTCATCCATAAGGAGCGCAGACCCGTCAAGCTCTCGGCTGATCCCCGCCACAACGCAACGACGATGCTTGTTGGAGACGTACAAGGCCGTGTGGCCATCCTTGTCGACGATATGCTCGATACTGCCAACACCGTCACTAGAGCCGCCAAGCTCATCAAGGATCAGGGAGCCGTAAAGGTCTACGCTATAATCACGCATGCCACGTTCTCTGGAGATGCCATTGCCCGCATCCGTGCTTCGGCTATTGACAAGATCGTCACGACCAACTCAACACCCCAAGACGAACATCAGAAGCAGCTTGGATCCCAACTCGAGGTGCTCGACGTGTCGCGTATCTTTGGCGAGGCCATTCGTCGCATCCACAACGGTGAGTCCGTTTCGATGCTGTTTGACCACGTCGGGTTTTAGTCCTCGCTGTGTATATTTATCGGAAACAGATCAATGGTCTGTTATGGTTCTTGACCGTCTGACGCCTCTATAGATTCCAGTGACGAGCCACTAGCTAGAACCACTTGGTATAATGACATGCTATTGATCCATATGAAAATATCCGAACCGCTATTGCTACTTTACAACCACCTTCCCAACTAACCGGATCGGCCGGTCAACTGCTCTGCCAGCAGCACACACATTCGCACAAGATCATAAATAAGGTACTCATATGTGCTACTTCTTGTACGCCTCAAGATGCGCTTCTTCGGGAGCGACAAGAGTGTGTTCATGGTCGGTGGACTTTATGAGTTCGCCAGTGCGAGAAATGGTGCAACACGGCAAAGACTGAATCCACTTGTCGTTCCAAACATCTTCCATGGTTGCACGCTTTTTGGGATCAATCTTCAGCATGTGACCAATGACATCGCGCGCATCCTGGCTGAGCAAACGCAGAAGGCGCCAAGGACCCTTAATGATGTGGGGAAGAGGAGGACCCTCCAGGGCAGACTGTGACGGCGGGATAGAGGGACCACGAAGGGCAGAACCAGCCGACGGCGTTGCAGTCGCCGGTGTGCTGGTGCTGGTTTGGCTCACGTTAGTGTCGCTACGATCTGCCTTCGATTCGACGTCGCTCTTATCACTCTTGGAGCCGTCGGTCTTGGCTTCATTTTTGGTGGTTCCATTGAGCACGCTCATAATGTCATTGGCCGTATTGTCTCCTCCGGGAGGACTGTTGCTAGACATTCCGGTGTGACGGCGTCGCAACGTTTTCTCCGAGTCAGGAGTCGAAGCGAAGAGGCGGAACGAGTTGTCATTGTTATGAGGCGCCTTCCATGGGAATCGGCGCAAGCTCATGCAGCAGTATATGATGGCAACGGACCAGATATCAGTTGCACGCGGGTCGTATTCCTTTTTAGACAGAACCTCGGGAGCCAAGTAAGGGTCCGAACCAACAACACCACGAGCCATGACTATATCCGCCTCAAAAGGGTATCTGAAAACGCTTGAGCTTCCGAAATCAATAAGCTTGACAATTCCCTGGTCGGTCACGACGCAGTTATCGAGCTTGAGATCACGGTGAGCAAGACCCATCTCGTGTAAATACTGCACACCACTGAGAATCTGCTTGAAGCAGCATCCAATCTCGGGGGCGGACATTTTTCCAGACATGACAACGGCAAAGAAGTCATAGGGGCAGTACTCCATGACCTCATAGTATCTGCCCTCATCCTGAATGATGTCGAGCGTTTCAATGACGTTTGGATGGTGCAGCGTCGAGCCAATACAGAACTCAGCTGTCACCTTCTTACCGTACTCACGTTCCGACTCATTGGCGTGACGGGCCCGGAATTCCTTGACAGCGAATACGGTACCGTCAGTTGAGCGTTTCATCAGTCTCACAGAGCCACCAGCGCCGGAGCCAAGCACTCGGCCGAGCTTTCCATACTTTTTGAAGCCCTCTTCCATAAAGGGCATCTTGTTGAGGTCTGCAGACGATTCGGACTTGGCCAGTGGTGAGGCAGCGTGCACGGCAGCGTGGGGCTGTTTGTTTTGCTTCCTGCTGGGCTTGAAGAACCGCTTCAGCTCGCTCATCGAGCCATGGGACTTATGCAAGCCGCCTGAGCTGCTGCTGACACTGCTGTTGCTGCTGTGGCTATCGGCGTCGTGATTGCCGCCAAGAACGAGCTTTAGGCTTGGAGATGACTTCTCCTTGCGTGAGCTAGAGGACGATGTTCCGAGGGACTTGAGGCTCGCCGTAGAGCGCAAACCTCGCTTCTTCGAGAAGACGAACCGCGGGGCAATTTCATTGGGGTTGATTGTTTGCGGGGCCCGCAGCTTGCGGGCGTACGGGTCATCACGGTCAGCCGACGGGAAGGCGCTGATGGTCGGGGAGTCAAGGTACGACGACGATTCGTGCGAGATGGTCGGCGTCGCATTACCAGACGAAGAACCGAGCTCGAACCGAGCGTTTGGTCCCGAGGGGCTACCAACATAGGTCATCTCTGGGGAGCTTGAAGGAGCGCTCGACGCACCTGTCGGCTCGGCGGGGCCACTCGAGTCGCTGCGCGACTGTAGCAGCCTTGTCTCAGGGTCGGCTGCTGCCGCGAGGTAGCTCGCACTTGGGCGGCCAGCTGCATTCGTGTCCAGTGGAGGCAGATCCTCTGTGCCGGTGCGCTTGAGTGGTGCTGCCACAGGCGACGACGAGCCCGAGTAAGTAGTAGGAGCTTGAGCGGGCGAGTCGGTGAAGGGTGTTTCAGGGCTCTCATGTGAGGCAACGCGCGAGGCGGGGAGGGAGTAGCGCTCATAGAAGCCCTCAGAGAGCAGTCTATTCTTTTTGAGCGTGAGGTCGCCAAGTTTGGTGCTCACTTCAGCCACAAGGGTCGCGGGTCCGCTGAGCACGTCTTTGAAGACAATCGTGTCTGCAGACGATGCGGGAATATCACACGGGGCAGGCGCAATGTCGTGAGGCCCGTTGCTGGGCCCATTGCTGGGCGCTTGGGACGCCTCGTGGGGATCCAGCGAAGCCATTCCGGGCAGGTCGCGATGTTCAAATCAATATGCCGGGAAAGCTGTCAAGCCCAAACTGGTGGTCTGACAGGTCGAGATGCAAAACTTGGCACAGCTAAGTCGGCACAAAGTCGGTCAGAGTAGTACAACTGACGAGTTGACAAGATTGCCGAGAGTGACGAGCGATGTAGACCACAACTGTCAGCGCAGATTATTCAAACGGTCAAGTTGGATCTTGATCAAGATCCAATGCTGGAGGGCATAAAAGCAGCTATGACAAGGGCGAACCAGGCAATGCGAGCTGGGAGAACGAGACAAAACAGTAGGTGCAGTCACACAGCAACGGCAGCCAACTGGCAGCGACGAGTGCAGAGCAGAGACAGGCTTGCGCACAAACTGCAAGCACACAGCCAGATGTCACAATGGGACAGGGACGACGGGCCGGCTCTGGGTCCGGCGGGACGGGCGGGTAATGGCGGGGCACGGTTGGCGATGCCGGCAGATGCACGGGGCAGCCTGCGTAGGGTGGGGGTGCACTAAACGGGCTGTTGTAGCAGTTCCAAGTGGCTGTTGTAGTGGCTGCGGGGTTGTATAGCCGCAATCCGGTACGCTGGTAGTGATTTGTGTTGTGCGAAGCTGAGTGTTTGGATGTTGGTCGCGGAATTGTCAGCAGCTTTTTGTTCTCGGGACCAGCGGCACGCGGGGTGCGGCCCTACGAATCTGCAGCGTTAAATCTGCCAGATCTAGCAACCCAACGGTGCGGAAAAAGTGGTGGCAGGAAACGAGCTCGGCAAGGCGTGCCGAAATGACTAACGGGCTGAATGGCTAGATGACTAACTGACTGCGGGGCCACTTCACACGGCTATGGAGTGTCCGGGGTATGTCTGGGGTATCTCATCCACGACTGGCGGACGGTGCACCTATAGCTGCTGCAGCAAGTCACCTGAGCCAAACAGTGCAATATACCCGCGGAGCCCACCTGAGCTGCACACATCAACTCTACCGCCGTACTTTCCCCATCAAACTTCGCCTACCCCGCAGCTTCTCTATGCAGCGGTTGAATCCGCTGTTCCGGCTTTGCGCTGAGGGGGGCTGCCCAGAGCGGCATCTACACGCCGATCTGCTGCAGGGTCCACGCTAGGGCATGCCAGGAAGCCAGGTCACCTGCTTCCAGGATTAAAGACGTAAACTAAGGACTGAACCGAGGACGTAACGAAAGGAGCAACTGGATGAGCTGAAGGATTAGACTAACCAAACGTCCACTGCCGGATTGCAGACGTAAGCAGGCTAGAGATCAAATCGCATCTTAGCATTCTATCCGCTCGTACACGTTTAGCCGCCTCCAGGTTCACCATAACAGCCCGCTCTATAGCCCGGTCCTAAATCACCTTCAATGACACTTACCTAAACCATGCCTCTGACAATCTAATCACCTAATCACTTTCAGACTTCATTATCACTTCAATGACTTCATCTATCACTCAATGACATTCATTCTACATGGTAAGCTCCGGCAGAGAAAGGCAGGGTGGGCAACTGTAACTGTTGTAACTGTGCCAGTGAACTGGGTCATGGTCTTGAAGTCAGCCTTGAGTCTTCAACGCTAGATTTCGTCTCAAAGATCTCCCTCCACATGCCTCATCCCATTCCGTCCCACCCCTACGCTTACTCCTCCATCTCGTCGCCGCCGGTCAGCTCGTCAATGGCGTACTGCTTAGCCTCAGCTAGCAGCGCCTCAGGAACAAACTCGTGGCGACCCTTGGTCTCGGAAAGAGAGATCCACGTCATCTCGAGCTCAAACTCCTTGTCCTTGGAGTCCTCATGCGCTAGGTAGATGATCTTGGCAGCCTCCTTGACGGCAGTGTGCGCATCCAGGTTAGGCAGATCAAGCTTCTCGAGCTCGGACTTGGCCACCTGTCGGCCCTTGCCTGTGGCAGCACCCAAGTATCCCCACGAAGTTCCACTGGGCTCAATCATGTACAGATGGGGGCCATTGTCGTCAACACCAGCCATAATCGTGGTGATGCCAAAGGGACGCACCGACGAGTACAGCGTGTAGGCCTGCGTGTAGCTGCTTAACCGGTCCACGAGCGACGTAACGGGAATCGGCACCGAGTAGATGTTGCGCCACGACGCTGCCTCGTCTCGTGCCCGCTTGACAATGTGTCGGCCGTCGGGGATGAGTCCCGAGTACGCCACGCCCACATGGCGGTCGACCGTCTGGATGCGCTTGTTGGCATTGGGCACAAGCAGCTTCGACGTGATGATCTTCTCCACGGCCAGCACTACACCGTCCTTGAATTTAATGCCAATCGACGTGCCGCCGTTCTCGACGGCCTTTCCCGCGTATTCGACTTGGAAGTTGCGTCCATCTATGTTAGTCCATCAGCACTACACGACGCATCGACAGGAGTAAAGTGACTTCACTGCCGAGCTCCTGTTACGAGCTACCTACCAGGACTGAAGACACTGTTTGACAGGTCGTAGCCGGTTCCGATCGAAGTCTGTGGCGTTAGCATGTTTCGTACAACTGAGGCAAGAACCGACGGCGAAACCCCGCCGTCTTATTGATCCTGCCACGTCAATGCCAACACTTACCATGGCCTATCTGTTTCTATCACCTAGCACCAATTGACGTCGACAATGCCTGCGTTCTCTAGGTGAGGAGTAGAATACACCGCGAACGAAGCCAACTACTAAGCTTACCCGGGTGTGGCTACTCTTCAGGGCTAAATACCAGCCGCGCGTAGACCTCATCTACCACGCATCACAGCACCACCAGCACCGCGACAGTGCCCGTGTTAATTCCACACAACTGGCAGTAATGCTGTCGTAGGCATACTTGAAGTTGTTCTTTGAGTTATCTCAAATTGTCACCCCTTTTTCTGCTGTCTAGCTGGCTTACTCACTGCACGCGTCAGCCTGGCCATCTTACCCCTGAAACCTCATTTAGCGTTACTTCCCGCTGACCCATCTGATCTCCACTTCAATCAATTGAGTCCAGTCCTTTCTGCTATTTCCTGTTGCTTCTGTTCCATTACCTCCCCTTCTGTCTTTTCTTCTCTTCTTATCATCTTTCCTTCTCTCTCTGTACTCGCACTGGTGCGAGTGTGCAGATGATGGAGACCAATGATTCCGATGCTCACGAGATTCCCTCTGTGTCACTCGACACCTATCTCAACTCGACACAGCTCAAGGCCGTTCAACTACCTATAGACTCACATGTCCAGATAGTGGCTGGCCCTGGTACTGGCAAGACCATCACGCTGGTGAATCGCCTCATGTACCTGCTGAGCCAAGGAGTGCCACCAGAACAGATCCTCGTCCTGACGTTCACAAATCGATCTGTAAGTATCTTCCGTGAGAAGCTAGCGGAGCGTCTGCCACCGGAGCTCGCAGAACGGATCATTGTCCACACCTACCACTCGTGCTGCCAGTTCCTCATTGGCGAGCACGCTGCGAGCCTCGGTCTGCGACCTGGATGGGCGTTGTGTGACGATCTTGATCAGGACTACCTCCTGCGCCAGTCGTATGGCAGTCTTGTTGCAGCGGGTAAAATATCGCGGTTCTCCTCTCCGCAGCAAGTGAAGGGAGTGTTCGACGAGGCAAAGGCTATCCAGCGGAGCCTTGTCACTGGCGACACACCAGGCACGACTTCGAAAGAAGCAGAACTTTTATGTGCTACGTACAGCGATAACCTCATTTCCAACAATCTCGTTGATTATGATGGTCTGCTATTATTAGGCTCGCGTGCTGCTCGTGAACATCTCGACGAGCTGCCAAAGCTGCAAACCATCCTCGTGGACGAGTTCCAGGACTCGAATCTGTTCCAGTGGGAGTTCATCAAGACGCTTGCTCACAAAAACGCGCACGTTAATGTTGTCGGAGATCCTGACCAGTCTATTTTCTCGTTTCAGGGTGCTTGTGATGAGCTCTTCTCCATCATGCGTGACGACCTGGACGACGTGCAAAAGGTGGTCCTGACAACAAACTACCGTAGCAGCAACGAGATTGTGTCAGCAGCAACTGAGTTCCTAAGACAGGGTGCGCATTCGCTTGGCGATAGTGAGCTGCCAGTCGGGACCTTCTCTGGCCCTCAGCCATCACTACACGCATTTCTGGGGCCCAAGGACGAAGAGGACTGGATAGCAAATGAGATCAACCGGCTACTGACTTCGGGCTCATTACGACCGAGCGACATTGCTATCCTGACGCGAACAAACGCGCGCAAAGATTCAATCGTCTCGTCATTGCAGTCGCATGGTATTGACGTATCCGTATACGGCCCGCTCTCCATTCTCAAGCATCTTCAGATTCGCCCTCTCTACACTTTGATGAAGTTTGTCGACAACTTCGACAAAGATATTTATTTGGCATATTTATTGAGCTCGATGACCCGTGTCTTGCCTGTAAAGCGACTTGACGAGGCCCGAAAGTTCGCTGATGAACGTCAGCTGTCGCTCTGGGGGGCCCTTGGTCAAAGCGGGCTGTGGCTGTCCAACGCGACACAGCAGAGTAGGCTTGCGAGCTTCGTTTCTGCCGTTAGTCAAGCTGCTGATGGCATTCACTCGCGGCCTTTTGACCCCGAGGCTCTCGTCAACAGCCTGGAGGAATTTGCTAACGCTGTGAATTCCGTGCCGCCACGACTTGTACAGCAGGCTAAAGAACGGCGCCAGGCACTCTACAATACTATACACGATCTTGCTCCGCGCCTCGTTGCTTCGAACCCGGATCGCACGCTCGCTTCGTCCGTTGTGCGTCACACGCGTCTCCAGGACATTTTGGCCCGCGATAACGTAAGTATGCTTCCGCGCATATCGGCAATTCTAACCTCAGGAAGTGGTTGTGTCGACTGTTCACAATTCAAAGGGACTCGAGTGGAGTGTAGTGTTTGTTGCCGATGCCACCCACCGCAGCTTCCCTCATTTCATGTCCAAGTCTGAAGACGAAGAGCGCCGGGTCCTTTACGTGGGGTTGACTCGGGCTAAAGGTGAGTCGAACTTCTTTGAGAGAGTACAGTTGCTAACTAGACCGGCTTTATGTCACCTACCCGAAGCGCGGTATGTGGGTTGATACCACGTTCCGACCGTCGCCTTTTTTCACGCGTGAAGTTCAGGCCCACTTCAACGGAGGATCAAACATCTCCACCTCCGCCAGTAACCAAATGACGGCCCGGTTTGCATCTTGTAAGTGACGTGCCCTCCGCTGTGTCGATAGCTAACTCAGTCAACCAAGTGCGTGAGAAGTACGCTCGTGTGTTTGAGTATCCTGCCAATGCTCAGCAGATCCGCCCATACACGACTGGAAGGGCTGGTTGGGCTCCAATGAAGCGAGCAGTCTCAATTGTTCCGCTGGCCGGCCTAGCGCAAGCTTCTTCCGCACTCAGAGTTCTACGGAGCATTGCAAAGTAATCAATTAGCTCATTGAGCTAGTACTAATTATATGAGTAGTAGACTTGCTAGGCTCAGAAAGGGTACTCCTTGCCGTCAAAGTGGATGAACTTGCCGTTGTCGGCTTCAGTGAGACCGTCCATGATCGCCAACAGGTCTGTGCAGCTCTGTTCGGTGGTCGGGGCCGTATCCCAGTGACCGCTAGAGAACTCGGGGCTGATGCGCTTCATGGCCTCGCGAGAGAAGACACCCATGTCGGTGAGGACAGGACCGGGGTTTAGCGAGATGACGGTGAAATTCTCGGGCTTGTGCTCGATACTGATCTCTTTCATGCTGTAGTTGAGTGCAGCTTTGGACTGGCCGTAGCCTGAGAAGCTCATGTTCTTGAGTGCAGTGATACTGCCTGCATCACTGGAGATGAAGACGACCTGGCGAGTGGGGCGCTTGATGAGCAGCGGGTGGAATGCCTTAAATAGCATCACGGGCGCCAGCGCATTGACGAGGTAGTGGTTGAGGAAGTTGTCCTCGGGAGCTTCGAGCACTGTCCAGTGAGCATCCGACACGCCGGCATTGGCGATGAGTAGATCGACACCGCCAGCAATCTTCTCGGTCTCCTTGGCAGCTGCAAATGCGTCTTCGGATTTCTTGGCGTCGTATTTAACGGCATGAACGTTTGGGTGATCTGCTATCCACGCATTGAGTTCGTCAGCTTTGCCAGCGTCGCGGTACGTCGTGATGACGGTTGTGTGGGGGCGGACACTGAGGAGCTTCACGAACCCAAGACCGAGGCCACGATTGCCGCCGGAAATAAACACGACTTTGTCCTGGTTGGCCATGTTAGCTCAATTGCCACGATAACAGGTCTTGTAGATACGGAGTTAACTGGCAGTTATCTCCGGCAAGGATGCGGGCGATTGTGGCTCGTTATATACCCCACACTACGGATGAATAGAGGCCCGCCAAATACCCGCCAAAAGTTCACGAGCCAAAATATCCCGCGTGTCACAACAACCAAAACCCCACTAGGAAATATACCCTGTGTGGCATGGCCCGCAAACGTCGCTCTAACCGCGCCTATCGGCCCGGCGTTGCTGCTGGACTGCGTGGGTCGGGATTGCCCGTTTAGGGGTGCTCTACAGTTGGCTCCAACTGGCTGTACGGCGCTACGTTTACGATGGCATACGACGGTACCGTCAAGGTCGGGCCCAGCAGGTGCTAGCTCATAATAGAGTATATATAAGTAACAGCAGTATCATGTAAGCTAGATGTCAATTTGACTATGTCATCGTTCAAAGGCAATGGCTAACTAACATGTCTGTTTTGGCCTGGGGTATACCACCCCTGACGCGGCTGCATGTTGGCTGTCAGTTGCTGCGTAGCTCTTGTCCTCATGATCTCTCGTCTGAGTCGACTTCAATTGCAGCTTGCACCAACTCACAGTCGCAAAATGACTATCTCCGCTACATCGGGCTACGCCTTTAACCACACGATGCTGCGCATCCGTGATCCAGCGGTGTCACTGCCCTTCTACAAGAAGCACTTTGGCATGGAGGTTGTCAGCGAGCTTCCTGTGGCCGATCTCGGGTTCACCAACTACTTCTTGGCGTACAAGGGAGAGGGTGCTCGCGATGGCAACAAGCCTTGGTATGAGCGTGAAGGAGTGCTCGAGCTGTGTCACAACCATGGCGCGGAGAAGCCCGATTCTGGGTTCAAGGCCAACAACGGCAACGCCGAGCCCCATCGTGGCTTTGGCCATGTGTGCGTGACGGTGGAGCATCTGCAGTACACGTGCCAGTCACTCGAGGATGCGGGTGTCAAGTTCCAGAAGCGCCTCGTCGACGGCCGCCAAAAGGACATTGCGTTTGCGCTTGATCCCGACGGATACTGGATCGAGATCGTCGGCAACAAGACCATTGCGCCCGAGTCCCGTCTTGCCGAGGGCGATCTGTCGCGGACCCGCTTCAACCACACCATGATCCGTGTCAAGGACCCCAACAAGTCTCTTGACTTTTACGAGAACGTGCTGGGAATGACGTTGCTGCGAACTTCTGATGTCCCCGCCGCTAAGTTCTGTCTCTACTTCCTCGGCTACCTACGTCCCGGTGAGGACGCAAGCTCGCGCAACGACATCCCCACGTCAGACCGCGAGGGTATTCTTGAGCTGACGTGGAACTACGGCACCGAGTCGGACCCCGACTTCAAGTACCACAATGGCAACGACGCTCCGCAGGGCTTCGGTCACATTGGCATCACCGTCCCGGACGTCGACACTGCCATGGCGCACTTCGAGAGCAACAATGTCACCATCAAGAAGCGCAAAACCGATGGAAAGCTCAAGTTTATTGGTTTTGTCGCCGACCCCGACGGCTATTCAGTCGAGATCCTGCCTCGTGCTGACTTCCCCAAGGATCTTTTTGCCTAGTCAATACAGGAACGCATGTACTGAAAGGATAACTGCCTAGCATTTTTGGCTACCTCTATTGATGTTACTTGATAGCCACAGTAAATTAACAGCCTAATAGTCATTGGTACATTTACATGCAGTAGGCCACTTGTCTAGAGCGAACAGGCTTACGTGGCCGGGGCATCCACCTCTATGGGTTCGACGTCGGCCGTCTTCTCCGTGATAGAGCCCTTGTTCTGGATCTTGTTCTCAATGAGGTTGTGGAACGCAATGATGGAACGCACAAGTGAGCTCAGGTATACAACCATCAGCTCGTCGTTGGTCTTGACGGTGAAGGCTTTGGCGAGAGCAGGGGTCTCAGCAACCTCTGCCTTGGCCAGCCCGTGGATCGACGACGAAGCAGCAGTCACCTCTGCCGGCGTTGACAAGTTCGGGAGTAGGTTGAAGACGTCCTGGAGCTTACCGAGGATGTCATGGTTGACAGGCAGCTCGCCTTCGAGCACCTTGCCAATGTACGTCGAGATCTCCTTGAGGTGGCCGTGCAGGCCCTGCAGTGACGTGAGCTGGGTAGTGATGCGCGTCGAGAGGGTACCAGCGCCGGCATCGCGGATGTCGCGCAGCAGATGCTCGACGGCAATCTCTTCGGCTTCCTCGGCTTCGATCAGCGAAGGCACATGCAAAAACGTTTTCGACGACGTCGTGCCGTCGTCCTTGATCTCCTCCACAGCGAGGTACGCATCAGTGGGGATGCCAACCTTCTTGGGGTGCACGTCAACAATCAACAGCAATGGGTCCGGGGTGTATCGCTTGAAAAGCTCGTTGATTTGCAAATCGGCCGCGCGAAGCTTCGATCCGCTGTGGTACCAGCCTATCAGCTTCTCCTTGGCATTGACCTTGCGGAACATGTCACGCATACCCTCAATGTAGTTGTGGTCGAGAAACCAGACACTGGCATTGTTGTCGTCCTCCTCGAATGGCACCGCAAAGCTGTTGGTGACTCGTATCGTGTTGTTGGAGGTTTTGTCACCAAGAAGCACACCAACGACCCGTCGCGTCGTGTCCTTGGCGGTACGGTTGTAGTGGTCAACCACTGACAAAAGCACCAGTGGAGCGA
Source organism: Sugiyamaella valdiviana (assembly GCA_030570555.1). NCBI lineage: Eukaryota > Fungi > Ascomycota > Dipodascomycetes > Dipodascales > Trichomonascaceae > Sugiyamaella > Sugiyamaella valdiviana. The sequence goes on from JAJLWF010000001.1 coordinate 1,762,814, forward strand.
CAGTCACGGTTGGAGGGTTCGCCAGAACCGACGAGGCGGTCGAATTGCTCGATGCAGGAGCTGTCATGATGGATATACGCGAGTATAGGAGCCGAGGGATTGGGGGCAGCTCACTGGAGTGTTGGACTCTGGCTGGAGTTGCTGACGGAGGATGGCAAATGCCCGAAGTAGCCAATATATAGCGGATATGCTCGTAAAGGAGCGAGTCTGTGGAAGCTCTGGCTCTACGAGACAGCTCCGTGACTTCCAATAGCTTCTATAATTGAGCGACAGTTATTCCTGGAGTGAATCTGGCAAGCTCCAGTCTACCTCTCTGTAGATATGTGTTTCTACCTGGGTACAGGTAGGATGCAAAAGTGGGAATTAAGCTCAACTAATCTGATCACGTGACGTGCAGGTTTATTAACGGATCTGCTCTTCACTGCTCACGTCAGCTGTCTCTTTGCACTGAATCTGTACTATTAGCATCTCATGCCGTTTGGACAGCTCGTCATCGGTCCTCCCGGATCCGGCAAGTCGACATACTGTCATGGAATGTACCAGTTCCTGTCAGCTATTGGCCGCAGACCTGCGGTGGTGAATCTTGATCCGGCTAACGACAAGACCCCGTATCCATGTGCCTTTGATGTCCGCGACTTCACTCGCGTTGAGGACGTGGTACAGGAAGATGGACTGGGTCCTAACGGTGGTCTTATGGCAGCCATGGAAGAGATTGAGCAGGAGTGGTTGCCAAAGCTGATCGAGCGCATCCGAGCCCTGGGTCCATCGCAGTACGTTTTGTTCGACTGTCCAGGTCAGGTCGAGCTTTACACCCACCATGAGGCCATTCACAGGATCTTCAAGAAACTGGAGAAGGAGCTAGACTTCCGTCTTGCTGTTGTGCATCTAGTTGACTCGTACTACATCACCTCGCCGAGCCAGTATGTCAGCATAATCCTGCTGGCTCTACGTAGCATGCTTCACCTTGATCTGCCGCACATTAATGTTCTCAGCAAAATCGACCTCATCAGTAACTATGGAGAGTTACCATTCAAGCTCGATTACTATACCGACGTACAGGATCTGTCATATCTGACGCCGTTAGTCGAGCAGGAGTCTCCATCGCTGCTTGGTGCCAAGTTTGCCAAGCTCACGACTGCTATTGCAGAGGTTGTGGAGGATTTCGGGCTCGTACAGTTCGAGGTACTTGCTGTCGAAGACAAGAAGTCAATGATTGCATTGCTGTCTGTGATAGACAGAGCCACTGGATACCTATTTGGCACTACAGAAGTGGGTGGTGATACCGTCTGGGTGGAGGCTACACGGCAGGGTGGTTACTTGGAGGGAGCAGCTGATATCCAGGAGCGCTGGATTGATTTCAAGGAAGAGCATGATGCTGCTGAGCGCGAGGAACAGTCCAACGCCACTGCCGAAACCGAGGAAGACGAGTGGCAGCAGGCGATGGGTGAGTTTGAACGTTCGACGGGAGGTAAAGCTACCAAGACTTGACGTGAGCGAGACTTGGATTCAAGGACACTGAGCTGAGGGATACATCCTCTCTACGCGCCCTGTTCCGTCTGCAGGACGACGCTTGTGGACTCAAATCATATTTATTTGGCTGTAGTAAATCTCCGGTATAGACATAATACACAGGAAGCTAGGTCGTTTACGACTCTTATATAGAGCCATCTCAGTATTGGTTAGTGTGACTGTAGTTGGAGTTGGCGGTGGCTGTTCTAGAACCAGTGTAGAGGCTCTATCGACATCTGAAACTCTAGCCATTGTAATATCAGTTTATTATCGATATGATAAGTTAACTGTATCGCCTCGTATACAACGTCCTTATGAGGAGACGAACTTCTCGGCCTCAGTCACCTTGGCCTTGGCTTCGGTCGTGTCCTCGTCTTCAGCGGTTTGCTGATGTTAGATCCATACTTTGCAGCACTCACATACTCACCAGCGTCTTCTTCAGAGCACTGAGCGCGTTCTGGATGTGTGTGCGGAGCTGTGGCAGCATCTGCTCGGTGTCGCGTAGCACCTCGGCTGCCTTTTTGATCTCGTACTCGTCCGCACCGTTGGCCTTCTTGGCCTCTACGACGGCACGCTGCTCATCAGCCTCCTTGCGGTACAGTCCCTCTTCCTTGAGAAGACGCGCAACTGCGTTGGTCTTGATCTGCAATTGACTCGGTGCCATGGTGTGTGAGTGTGCAGTGGGAAGGTTGTGTAATCAGTTTACCCCTGAAGAACGCGACAGACGCGGCTGTGAATTCAGGGCTATAGGGTGGAACAGGATAGAGAGCTGGACCCATTCTAACAGAGCTGATTTGCACTTTATTGACCTAGATGTAATATTATTTACTCTCGGGACTTTTCTGTGCTACGGCATTGACAAAACCCGATTATCTTGATTACTCTTCAGATCAAGTCCTTGCTGTCATGCTGTTACAGGAGTCGTACTAGTACACTCCTCAAACTACAAGCATACAATTCAACCGTCATAGTAACGATTTAGCCACAATAAGGAGCATAGCCTAGCATTATGTCACTGCAGGCAATTATGACTACGAGTCGTAATTTAAGCATCATTTTTCCTTTTTTTTTGTTCCGTTCACGGGATAGGATATCCGAAGCTGGTACGAGCCTACATGACTGTGAAATTGGTACGAGCATACATGACTGGATACGATGTTCAGCTGTGGACTTCAGTTTCTCGGTAAGACAGAAGCGCAATGCACACTGGTAATCCATTGGTAGTCATTGTACGCCCGCCCCACTGGTAGCCCACCATTAGCGGTAGTTTTAACTGCGTTTTGCCAGCATGAATGGCAGGCCCTGTAGCTAGAGTCAGCCTCTGCGGCAACGCAAAAGCAACAGGCGATTGCGCCAAATGCAGTCCACTAGCCACGTCCAGCCACGGATGACGCCATTTCGGATCAAACGGCGTGCACTAGCCACTGCATGAGGCCTGCCTAAGGCACAGATTGTAGGGGCTTTCCACCAAGGCTGGCGGGGCCAACAGGCTCTTAAATAGCGAATATTGATTACAGAGGGTACTTTCACGTCTGCGTGCTTGTTAAAACGGTTTCAGCAGCGCTTCTACTGCTCCGTAGCTCTCCCGACGCAAACGAGCATGATTCGTTTGTCAAAGTCACGTGCCACTTCATCATCCACCCCGCATGATGAGCACCCATGTGCGCCACACCTTAGCCACGCAAAATGGCCCTGTACGCAAGCCAGAAACTAAAAGAAGCCTGAGCGGTGCTCCCCCGGTGGGGAAAAAGAAACCTGGCGTCATGTATATAAGCTCGCTGTCCAGCCCGCAACCATTGATTCCGTATCGTCGATCCCAGTCCCTTCAAAATGTCCTCCACCACTACTGCTCCCCTCCGTCTCGGCTCCAAGGCCCCCAACTTCAAGGCCGAGACCTCCAACGGCCCCATTGACTTCCACGAGTTCCTTGGTGACTCGTGGGGTATCCTGTTCTCGCACCCCGATGACTTCACCCCCGTGTGCACCACGGAGCTGGGTGCGTTTGCTAAGCTCGAGCCCGAGTTTGCCAAGCGCGATGTCAAGCTTATTGGTCTGTCGGCCAACACGCCCGACTCGCACAAGGCGTGGATCAAGGACATCGACGAGATCACCGGCTCGACCCTGACCTTCCCCATCATTGCTGACCCCGAGCGCAAGGTCTCGCACCTCTACGACATGGTTGACTACCAGGACACCACCAATGTCGATGCCAAGGGAATTGCCTTCACCATCCGCTCTGTGTTCATCATTGACCCCAAGAAGACGATCCGTCTCATTCTGTCGTACCCGGCTTCCACCGGTCGCAACACCGCCGAGGTCCTGCGTGTCATTGACTCGCTGCAGACCGGTGACAAGCACCGCGTCACCACCCCCATCAACTGGACCCCTGGTGACGATGTCATTGTCCACCCCTCGGTCTCCAACGACGAGGCCAAGACCCTCTTCCCCAAGTTCAAGACTGTCAAGCCTTACCTGCGTCTGACTCCCCTCAACTAGTTTAGAGTAGGATGAATAAATGAGCTACGAGATTATGCCAGGTGAAAGTTAAGCTATAAGTGGAGGATATAGGCTCCCTGGTAGCAGTTAAGCACTGTGTGGAGTGGGTTTGTAATGCCTACCAGGATCCCAGCCTAATATAAACCTACCACTATCCACCAAAACCCACTTAGTAACCAATTGATCAATGAACAGCATACATCGCCAACAGTATTTTGTACTTGTGCAATTTGTGTGGAGTAAGCAATTGGACTTGTCTACAGCGCATTCTGAGCTATACACAGCGCTACACGATTCTTGTAAACTTTATTCCTCTTCACTTGAGCCAAGCCTTGAACCGACTTCAAGACTTTGTACAAGACCACGTACCACGAATGTCAGCTCGTATGATCGTCATTGCGAGCTCCTCGCGACCATCGCTGGCTGAGGCTAGGTTAAGGGAGCGGAGCTGACAATCCGTGAAGCTGCAGTGGGGTTGTGTGCACGGCTGAAAATTCCAAGCCAGAATATTTCACTTCCTATTTGGGAAATACAGTCACGTACCCAACTGCACTGAGGCGTACTTGTGGGCACGACGAAAGTTTCACCTCTGGCAAAGCCGACAGCAGCTCCATCTGCTTCATCAACGACATCAGTAACTCACGTCTATACAACAAAAATGTCTGAAGCTCAGTCTCGTGGAGGATTTGGCCGCGGCGGTGCCGCCGGTGGCCGTGGTGGCCGTGGCGGTGCTCGTGGCCGCGGTGGCCCCCGTCGTGGAGGTCGCAAGGACGAGGAGAAGGGATGGTTGCCCGTCACCAAGCTCGGCCGTCTTGTCAAGGCCGGCAAGGTCAAGTCTATCGAGGAGATCTACCTGCACTCTCTGCCCGTCAAGGAGTACCAGATCATTGACCAGTTCCTGCCTGGTCTTAAGGACGAGGTCATGAAGATCAAGCCCGTCCAGAAGCAGACCCGTGCTGGTCAGCGTACCCGTTTCAAGGCTGTCGTCGTCATTGGTGACTCCAACGGTCACGTTGGTCTCGGAATCAAGACCGCCAAGGAGGTTGCCACCGCCATCCGTGCTGCCATCATCATTGCCAAGCTCGCCGTCATCCCCGTCCGTCGTGGTTACTGGGGTACCTCGCTTGGACAGCCCCACTCGCTCTCCTCGAAGGTCACTGGTAAGTGCGGTTCCGTCACGGTCCGTCTTATCCCTGCTCCCCGTGGTACCGGTGTCGTTGCCTCACCTGCCGTCAAGAAGCTGCTGCAGCTCGGTGGTATCGAGGACGCTTACACCTCGGCCTCTGGTAAGACCCGCACCATTGAGAACACTCTCAAGGCTACTTTCGCCGCTATTGGCAACACATACGGTTTCCTGACCCCCAACCTGTGGAAGGAGACTGGTCTCGAGCCCTCGCCCCTCGACGTCTACCACGACGTTGCCTCTGCTGGCAAGGCCCGCTACTAAGCTTGTAACGATAATAAAAGTCAGCCCTTTTCGCTTGTAAAGGTCGTGTCAAAACACTAGTAGTTTACAATCCATGCGATTTGTTCATTCGATATCTAGTCATAATAGTCATAGAAGAGCCGGTAGAAGGAATAACGAAGACTACTCAGAAATCACAGTATAGCAGGCAAGACTATCTGGAAAACGATACGGTCACTCAACAGTCATGTCAGTTGGTTTGGTGTATTAATACGTCTATTATTGGCCCCTTGGATCCGGGGTTATACTGGCGTGTCATTGGCATCTACCAATTCACTTGCTTCATCCATCTTCGTGATTCGAAGCTTGGGATGATTCAGGACAACGCCAGACTTGGACAGGCCTTTCCACACCCATGGAACTGTGTTCTTGGGAACTGAGATCTCGGCACTGAAGGACTCAACGAAGTTCTCGTCGGCAGAGTCGAGCTCGCAGTATCGGAGAAACTCATCAGCTATAGCCGCCAACGACCAGAAGCTGAGCTTGCGAAGACAGGCGACAGCGAGACATGTCACCTGCGAGCCATTCATGCAGTGGATGTACAACGGTGCCATATCGCTATCGATCATGAGCTCAATGGCACGATGGGCAACTTCCGGTTGAAGCGGAACTCCACGCTTCTTTTTCGACTTGGACTTGGTGGCTCCGCATTCTAGGTGGATGAGTGTTATGCCGTTCTCTGACGCAAATGCCGTGATATCTGGCGAGGAGAGCGGCTCGGGTGTCAGCGACACAATCGTCTTGAGATTGAGACGCCTCAGAAACCGCACGCTGTGGGGTTGTGGGTAGCTACCACGGTACAAGTTTGGTTGTACCTGGCCGAATCTGAGTGGCGGAATCAAGGGAGGAACTTGTACTACCGTTGGCCGCGTGTCCGTCATTGCATGACGTCGTCGGGCTTGAGGAAGTGAGGCATACAGGTTACTCCATCCCATTTGGCCAATTCAATATTGGGTCACGTGTTGTTATCACGTGACGATGGGTAGATATTTCACGCTTCCCGGCGCTTTCGACATGTCTTGCTAAGCATGTCTCGCCATCATACTGACAACGTCGTTTGTCTCAAGCAACCGGGAATCCACGTTGGCCGACTGTGTGAGCGTTGCGATGGCAAGTGCCCCGTGTGTGATTCGCTAGTCAGAGCCACTGCACAGGTGCGCATTTGCGACGAATGTGCGTTTGGCAGCGAGGCCGGCAAGTGTATCTTGTGCGGTAACGTCGGTGTTTCGGACGCTTTTTACTGCTACGAGTGCACTCGTCTAGAGAAAGACCGTGATGGATGCCCCAAGATTGTCAATGTCGGGTCACATCGCCGTGATATGTGGTTTGAGCTGAAGAAGCATCGCGATTGAATGAGTAGGCATGCGGTGAAGTGGCGCAAAAGTGGAGTATACTGCTTATCCCTCAGTAAGCTTGTGAATATCTCAGTGATGTCGCGTCATCTTCATGACCTGGAGCACTGGATCATTGGATTACTGGAGCACTGAATCATTGGAGCACTGAATCATTGGATCATTGGGTCACTGAATCATTGGATCACTGGATCACTGGATCACCTTGGCCCACTGGAGCCTCCAGGGACCTGATTCGAGGTTCTAGAGGAGAACAGGAAGACAGAGTCACAATGGTTATGTCATCGCTGTTGTCTATGGCTGAAATGTGGACCTCAAAACGGTCGTTCTGACTGGCCTCAACTACTTGGATCGCTTGGAAGTAGAGCTGACATGGCTCTACAACAGACTGGCTGCAAACTCGACAGTAGTGATCTCGAATTACTGTCTACTGGCTGCTTATTATCAGTCGACTGTCCTTTGACTCTCTGGTCGAACACCACCTCTCTGTTGCCCTAGATAGTTGTCACCTAGTTTATTACGGCCCCTGCATATAGCGTAACGAGTGTAATTGCATAGTATTCTCAAATGTCGCCCAATCCGGGGCCACGTATAGGTGTAGATCCTTGCGGCAGCGGAGACAGCGCCGAGGACGCGGAGTGCCGATGTGTGATTGGCGACCCGTTGATAAAGCACGCCAGCGGGCCAATCGGCGAAGCGAGCTCCTCGGCTCAGAACTTTGTTTACCAACTCTACCGCCAACAACCAGCGCCTAAACCGCCTGCCCGTCAGCCGTGGCCCCACGTTTATTAGGTCTCCCCGCTCTGGCAACCCAGCAAAGCTGAGCCGTGCACGCCAAATGGCATGTGAAGTGTTACCCCAATTTTTTTGCGAGCCAACATTGTTGGCCACGGACAATCACCTCTAAAAACCACTGGAGAGAACGTTGGGTATATAGGCGCAAAGCTCGCGATTAATTGCCCCCATTTGTCCCCTCGACATGGCCAAGTCTAGCAGTCCAAAAAAGGCCCCGGCCCCGGCGGAGCCCGAGCGCTCCAAGCCCGAGCCGGTGAGCCCCCCAAAGTCCGAACTCGTAAGTGGCCCCCCACAGTCATTGTCCATAAGCTAACTCGAGTCGGAACGTGAACAGAAGAAACAGAACTTCATTGTCCGCACAATATGGACGCTCGTCATGATAGTTGGCTTCTTTGTCATTCTCGGCGCCGGTCACATTTGGGTCATTGCTCTCATTGGCATCCTCCAAATCCTCGCCTTCAAGGAGGTCATCAACCTCGCCAACGAGCCGGCTCGGGAAAAAAAGCTGCCATGGGGCCGCAACCTCAACTGGTACTTCCTCGCCACCACCATTTACTTTCTAGAGGGCGAGAACCTCATCTACTACTTCAAGAATGTCGTGCTTGTCGACAGCTCCGTCGTCGACACACTGCTGCTGCCACTGGCAATCCACCACCGATTCCTCTCCTACTGCCTCTACATCCTCGGCTTTGTGTACTTTGTCTACTCGCTTGAGAAGGGCCACTACCGCTTCCAGTTCACACAGTTCTGCGTCACCCACATGACGCTCTTCCTTGTCGTCATCCAGGCCCACTTCATCGTCAACAACATCTTTTCTGGCCTGTTCTGGTTCGTTGTGCCTGCAGCCCTCGTCATCTCCAATGACATCTTTGCCTACCTGTGCGGCATCACCTTTGGCCGCACCCAGCTCATCAAGATCTCGCCCAAGAAGACGGTCGAGGGTTTCCTGGGCGCCTGGATTTGCACCATTGTCATGGGCGTCATTATGAGCCATGTGCTGATCCGCTACAACTACTTCATCTGCCCCATGGCTGACCTGGGCCAGACGGTACTGGCCGACATCCAGTGCACGCCAAATGCCGTCTTCCTGCCCCACGTTTACCACCTGTCACCGTTCCTACAGAAGCTATTCAGGACTGATACACTTTTGTTGGCTCCCGTGCATCTCCACGTTATGGCCCTCGCCACGTTTGCATCGCTTATTGCGCCGTTCGGTGGCTTCTTCGCCTCGGGCCTCAAGCGTACCTTCCAGGTCAAGGACTTTGGCACCACAATCCCGGGCCACGGCGGTATCACCGATCGAATGGACTGCCAGTTCTTGATGGGATTCTTCTCGTACCTATACTACGAGTCGTTTATCTCTTCACACCACGTCACTGTTAACTCTATTGTGCAGTCGGCGATTGTGACCCTCAGTGTCGACGAGCAGATCCAGCTCGTTCAAGCCCTGACCAAGTACCTCCAGGGCCATGGTATCTCCATTGACATAAAGGCTGCCGCATGAGGAATAACCTCGTGTTAACTGTAAACTATGTGCATTTTGGATATATTGATTGACTCTGGGTGATGTTAGCCTCGGCATGGTGTAGCGCCTGTTTATAGCTGGTGTATTGTGTAGTGCCTCTGTAGCAGTTTGCTACCAGTGTCAGACGCGATCTGTAGACTGAGACAATTCGTTCCAGAGCTCGTTACACGCGCATTTGCCCACTGTGCCCGGACCGTGCGCTCGTGTTCGTCCGAGTTGGCTCGACCTTGAGCTCCTTACTTCTGCGGACGACATCGGCGGGCATTTAGATAGTTTGGAGCCATCTTGATGGTGGTCAATATCGTCAACATGTATTACTAGGGGTCATCCCCTAAGATTTGCGTGGCCGTAAGCGAAACGTTATCGCTAAGCCCGATATCCACCGCGCAGAGCAATCCAATAAGTTAAGCGTTGGAACTAACCTGTTTGCTAAGAGTAAGGTAGTTAATGTGTACACGGTGCGTTTTTCGGATATCATCCCGGATCAGGATGCACTCGTAAATGATTCTTTCTCACATCGTTTCTTGCGAATGTGCTGCCACATACTGGGCATACGTAAGGCTTCAGACCGGAGTGAGCAGAGCGGTAGTGCCGATTTAGCTCGCTAATTCGTAAAAATGTAAACCAGTTGGAGTTCGGCTTATGCTCTGAATCGCACATGTACCCCTTAGCGCCGAGGTCAAACACAACACGACGGTGAGGATAATGGCAATTTGGATCTGGCTCTATGTCAGGAATTTGGAAACGCCTGCCTTGCTGGTCAATATAACTTGCAGAAGATATCTGATGGAACACTGCAGTTTGCGGTCCTTCATCGTATTCCTCGACTTTCTTGTTTTCCTCTTCCTTCGCCTCCATCACCACCACCTTCTTTCCCTTCCCCTCCTCCTCCTTCTCCCCCTCTTGTGCTCCTTCGTCAGCACCGGGCAGAAGGACTGAACTAGTTGCGATAGCTGGTCCAGCCCAAAAAAGTCTCTCATCAGCCATTGCAGAGACCCCATCAGGAGTATCTGGTTGTCGAGAGCTCTCACTCTCGCTGATAGTGCTCTCATAGTCGTGTTCGCGCCTGCGTGCTATTTCTGCCCAGTCTACTTCAGATCTTGGGAGATAAGATCTTTCAGAGGTGTATCCCCAGGATCCTGGCGAGAAGTGGCTCAGCGATGCTGAGAAATCTGTCGACGGGCTCAAGTTGGGAGATAGCTCCGACGGTTCCAGTGTTCCTTGGGGATGACTTTGCAACTCGTGGACATCATCTGGCTGCTTCTGGAGCTCAGGGCTCGACTTTCGCACTGCGACGCTCACGTCGATGTCAACTGGCATGTAGACGCCAGGATAGCGCAGCTCCTTGGAATAAACCTCCTCATCGGAGCCCATTGCAGTAAACCTTCTGTGAGTGTGCGGGAGGTTGTGTATCGAGGTCACGCACGTCCCTTTTTATACCTAAAGCGCTAGGGGTTTAGTGGCACCGGGGTAAGGCTGGGCCTAAACCTTGTTAATTAGTTAAAATGTAGTGTCTGCGCCTGCATCTGCGCCTGCGCCTCTGTTCTTTCCTTTTTTCTGCAAAGTGCACTTCAGGTGACTTGGAATACCGTTCCACTTCCCCTCTGGTGACATAGCCCCTCTACTAGAGACCTAACGTGCTGGTAATTGAAACCTGCCAATCAGTACTAAGCTCGGTACACTCATCGCTGTGTTACGCAGCGCCCAAATATTACTCAGCTACCGTCTAAGCGAGAAAGAGATCTGGCGAAACGACAGGGGTACGGGCTCGGACGGGACGCATTGACTGCCCCGCCAGACATACCCAACCACAGCATGAGATGCAGGCATTTGGTTTAGGACCGCAGGTTGCCGACAAAAGTCGCTGCTTTAGCGCGCAACACCTGACACAACCGATAAGTAGCGCTCGGTCGGAACTTGCCCAGTATAGAAGGTGGTCGGGGTCATTGGACCTGTTAGTGGCCTTCAGCAGGAACCAACGGGCCCCTCTTGATCTAGTGTGGTTGCGGGGCTATGCTTACACACGGAAAAGCAACGGGCTCGTTGTGGCTTCTGCTCTTTACGGCCAGAAGGGTAAACAGTCCGTCTACTAACGAGGCCCAATGGCTAGGTGGGAAACGTAAAGCGTGGCTACGTTGCCTACCCTGCCCACTGGAGGCCCGTCCATCCCTGACTTGCTCTGCCTTGACATCCTTCCGACGTCCGAAAGGGATACTTCAGTATGGGGTGTGCCGAATGGCTGAATATGCCTAACCCCTGGTCTCAGCCGCGTGGTGGTTCTGTGCATTTTGAGATCGTCCGATCCGCATGTGATGCATGGCACTGCAGCCGTTGCGTGGCTGCAAGCGAAATACGTTATCGCTAAGCCCGTTATCCATCGCACAGCAGCTATTCAAGAGCTTAAGCGTTAAAAAATAACTTGTTGTCTAAGAATGATGTAGTTTGCAGTGTCAATGTTCCGTCAGCACCCAGTGTGTAAACGCTGAGTCCAGCCAATGAACTGATCCGGATACTGTGAGGTCGTCAGGAGGCCCGGCGGCTTAGGAGGCCCGGCGGCCCCGTTGCTTGGGGCATTTCGCTAGTTTCATATGATTCGAGAGCATATACTTTCTTGCCAACCCTCTACCACATGTTGAGCATACGAAGGGCCGCCTCAGATCTGGCTCTGCGTGGTTAGAGCGGCAGTGTCGATTTAGCCCGCCAACTTGGTTATACGTAATCCAGTTGGAGTTTGGCTTGTGCTCCGAGTCGCAGACGTACCCCATACTACCGTCGGTAAACATAACACGACGGTGAGGATACTTGCACTTGTCATGAGGTTTCATGTCTGTAAATTGGAAACACCTGCCATCCTGGTTAATATAACCCGCAGAGGATACCTGATGGAGCACTGCAGTTTGCGGTCCTTCATCGTATTCGTCGAGTTCCTCGTTGTCGTCTTTCCTCGCCTCCACCACCACCGCCTTCTCTCCCTCCTCCTCGCCCTCCTCCTCGCCCTCCTCCTCGAAGCACGGCTCGTAGGGAATGCTGTCGAAATTATCACTTAGAAGAGCACCTCCTGCCCAAACAAAGTTCTCGTCATCTGGGGTCATAGGCTCTTTGGAGCATTGGCCCTTGCTTAAGGTGCTGTGCTTATCGCCTTTATCTCCGCTTGCCGTTGCCTCCTGGGTCAGTGTGGAGTTTGAGAATTCCCAGACTCCGCCAATCTCTGTAGTAATGCAGCTCAGCATCGGGTTGCCAGGTATATCAGCATGCAAAATCCTGAGTCCTTCCGTCTGCTCATTTAGCTGCTTCTGGACCTCGAGGCTCGGCATTGACACTGCGCTGCTCTTGTCAATGTTCTCTGACAAAACGGGGTCAAGCACGTTGAAGAAGTTATTATACGAGTCCATTGCCACAAGCTGTGTGCGAGGTGCTGAGTCGTAAGGAACATGTACGCATTTTATAGTCTACCAGTGTGCAAAGCCCGGTAGTGCTCGAATGCCACTGGCCGATCCTTGCCCTGCTTGTTTTTAGTGTACCTACAAATGGCGTACGAATAGACGCAAGCATTTGCCCTATTTTGGTAAAGGGCAAGGCAGTATAGACGACATGACAGTAGCAGCATTCCCCCTTTCGCCCCTTGATTCACCTTCAAGTATGATCCCCGCTAGATACTAAGCATGCTCTTATATGAAACCTGCCAGTCAATACTCCTGTGGTCGCCATACTGCGCTCGGTACTCGTCGCAGTGCAAGGCGCCGTAGACCTCCATCTGGCCGGAGATGGGGACTGACCGAGGTAGTGCTGCTGAACCCTGTAAACCGGACGCATTCGGGTATTCGGGTAACCCCAGACGCATTCGGCCTGACGCTCCGACGCCGCGACAGGCGCCCCGGGCACACCTACCCCCTCTTGTGTCTGCTCGGGGATGCAGGCATTCGTTTCATCACTGCAGCTGATGCGCGAGCACCCACTACTTGGGACACCTGGCACAACCGAGAAGTGGCGCGCGTTTTCGGCCTGGTCACAAGTTGTTCAGGGATCACTGGGTCGACTGGCAGGCTGGCCAAGGAGCCAACGATATTCAAAAAGAAACTTGGCCCCGCTAAAACCTTAAATGCGCGGGGTCGAAACCGTATCGCTCAAAAGAGAACACTGGGCTCCTTCGGTGGGGCTCTGTTCTCCGCTACTACAGGATGAGCGACAGTCGATCGACCAAAGAGCTAAATTGCTAAACTGACAGAGCATCAGGAGTGCATATACTAACTAGAATGCACACAGGGGACCGGTCCTTGCTTGTCTGTGGCTCAGCCGAGTCATGCAGGCTAATCAGAATGTGCATACATGCATGATCGTGCATTGGGCAGGTTGCAGCACCCATGTGAACAGGGTCTCGAACCCTAGCGAGCGGCCTGGCGAGCGGCCTGGCGAGCGGTGCCAAAGGGCGTGGCATGTAATTTGTGCATCCGTTGGGTTCAACAACGTTGAGTCACCGTTCATTGCAGCAGCAATGTATATTTTCAGCGCAGGGCCGATATAGCCGAGGCGTTCAGTATAAGGCGCCACGCATTCCATAGGTTTTCATTCCAGAGCTCGTAAAAACTCGATACACTCAAATGCTTGTCCACGAAGGCCCGGACTGAACGTTCATGTTCGTCTGTGTTGGCGCAACGCTAACTCCTTTACAGTCACACACTACATCGGCCGTACTTAGACAGTGCCGGCTATCTTTATTGGCCAGTATCTTTAATATGCACTAATAAGGTGTCATCCAGTGCTTCCACGATTGTTCATCCCTAAGATTCGACAAAGAGCTAGATACAGGACCCTGTTCCGCCTTCAGGATATCATGCCAGATGAGCATGCTGCTTGATCTTATGTTTCTTGCATTTATCGCCTCTTGCGAACCGCTTGCCACATATTGAGCATCTGAAACGCTTCTCGTGGAGGTGGTTATCGCGATAGTGGCGATTGAATGTTGAGAAGGACTTGAATGTAGGCAACTGGGAGTTCGGCTTATGTTGAGTTCCATCGCAAAGATACCCAATAGAACCGTCGGCCAACAGGAGGACACGAAGGTGAGGGTACTTACTCTTTGAATGAGGCTCCATGGAAGTGATTTGGAATTGCTCGCCCTTCTGATTGAAATAAATCTCATCAAATATATGGTAAGTCAATGAAGTTTGCGGTCCTTCGTTGTATTCGTTGTCGAGTGCCTCGTTCTCGTCTTCGTTCACCTCCGTCACCACCGCCTCCTCCTCCTTCTCCTCCTCCTCCTCCTCCTCCGCCTCCTCCTCCTCCTTCTCCTTCTCCTTCTCCTTCTCCTCCTCCTCCGCCTCCTCCTCCTTCTCCTCCTCCTTCTCCTTCTCCTTCTCCTCCTCCTCCTCATCGAAGTGTTGTTCGCGCTGAATGCTGCAGAAAGCACGTACTGGCCAAAAATTGTTCTCGTAATCTGGCGTTAAAGGCTCTTCGGCGCATTGGCCCGTGCTTAAGGGGCTCTGCTTATCGCCTTCATCTCCGCTTGCCGTTGCCTCCTGGTTCAGTGTAGAGATTGAGATATCCCAGGGTACGACGCACTGCGGCGAAATGAAACTCAGCATCGGGTTGCCAGGATTAGCACCATTAAAACTCCAGCGTACTTCAGTGGGCTCATTTGACTGCTTCTGGAGCTCGAGCCTCGACATTTGCATTGCGCCGCTCTCGTCAATGTTGACTGACGAAAAGGGGTCGGGCACGGTGATGAAGTTCCCATACGAGTCCATTGCAAACAAGCACAGGCATTGGGGGGTCAAGAACTCACGCATTATATAGCTACGACGATTGGCGGAACCCTCGGCCTAGTGGTACTGCTTTGCATAGGTGGCACCATTCACCGCTGCTTTGGGATGGCGAATATAATATTTTTTTCCTTCTTCCAAACTAGTGGTACGGAGATTACGAAGCACTTTGTGGGCTCTTTCCCCGCTCTCCCTTCATTTTCCCTTTAAGTATGATGTCCGCTCGTAAATGAGACTTGCCAACCGGTACCCAAGTGGCCGCGCGCCTTCGCTCGGTATACTCATCGCAGTGTAAAGCGGCGCTGAGGTATTAGCGACTGTCCACGACCAAGCTCTGGCTGGGCGCAAGAAATCGGCGTAGCCGCATCGTCTGCATCTACACTGATTGGGCTTCCGACCACCTGAAATTGCTGCCCGAGGCTGCCGGCACTCGTTACTTATTGCAGCAGCTGCGCGCTTTGAACCGAGAGGTGATTTTCCTTTGGCACTCGCCCATATCACAAGACGTTCAAGTTTACTGGGTTTGCTAGCAGGGCGCGGCCGTGCCGAACAGTATCCTCATCCTTCCTGTGGCCGCATCAACCTTGAATGAACGGGGCGCGCACAGAACTGGGCTCTCGTTGTTGCCCCTGCTCTGCAGTGGGGCACGGAACACAACTGATATTTCTGCCTCCACTGAAAGAGATACATCGATATCAACCCAGCAGTTAAACCGCTGATGGTCGCCGTAGCGACATCTCTTAGACGTCCGACAGGGTTAAGTACCAGACGACGCAGAATCGCCGGTTGTTGGTGTCTAGGCCCTAGCCCTGTCGCGCATTGACTCGTTCTTATCGATCGTCCTATCACATGATACATAGGGCTGCAGCCGTTAGATCGCTACGACGGCGTATATTACATCCCGGAAATTTAAGCATAGAAATATAACTGTTAATAAAAAGTGTAGCCTGCTGTGTATAAGTTCGGTAGAATCAAAGTGTAAATGCCGCTGAGTCCAAAAGCCAGCCAATGAGCTGCCTAGGTAAAGCAAGGAAGACGGCTTAGCGGCCCCGGCGGCGCAGGGCCCGGCGGACGACGCGATTGGGATTATAGGAGATGTTCCCAGAAGAGCAAATTGGTCTTCCCATGTGACTCTTGAGTTGATCATTTCTTGAGAACATGCTGCCACAGTTAGAGCAAACGTAGGGCCTCTTCTCTAGATGACGGAGATCGAAATGTCTGTTAAACCCCCCTGCAAGCGCAAATGTTTTGAACCCTGGCTTCAGATGCTCGCCGTAGCAGAGGTATCTGAAGCTACCGTTGCTCAGCTTCACCCGTCGGTGAGGGTGAATAGTCCTCTCATTTATGTCGATGCAAATAACATAGAGTAGCTTGTTATTCTTATCGTAATATTCCTGAGATAGCACGTAGACCCATGCTGCATTCGTTATTGCCTCCTCCTCGCTCTGTTCCCCGCCCTCCTCCTCGACCGGTTGTTCTCCATCCTCTTCATAAGCACCCCACAGGTTGCCATGGATGGCGCAATCTGCGGTAGCACCACCGGCTAGAGAAACCGTCTGCTCAGTCCATGCAGAGGTCTCAGTTGGAGTCTCTGGTTCTCGAAAGCTTTCAGCCTCGCTAATGGTGCTCTCATGACCCTGGCCATCTCCGCCTGCTGCCGCCGCCCAGTCCATAAGGTCTTCTGTAGCTTGACTTAAGCTCGCAAATGACTCCGGCTGTTCTGATGTTTCTTCGATAGAACTTAGTGACTGGTAGACAGCATCTAGCTGCCAAAGGTCTGTGCTCGACATTGGTGCTGTGCAGCTCTCGTCAATGTCATCTGGCAAGCAGGCGGCAGGCACATTTATATGCCTAGTAACCAGGATGGCGCCAAGTGGTACCTGCGGCTCAACCTTGTCGTCATAGGGTTTTGCTTTGTTTTTTTTCACTTTGCTTGTTCTGGAACCGCGGCAGGCAGTACTCTTTGAACAAGCAACACCATTCCACTTCCCCCTCACGCTCCTCGCCCTCCTCATTCCCCCTCTGGTGACATGGCCCCTCTCCTCCTAGACCCCGAATACGCTGGTAATTATGACCTGCCAATCAATACTCAAGAGGCCGCTCGCCTAAGCTCGGTGTTCTAGTCCGTGTAATGCGGCGCCCAGGTGCGCAACACCTAGCACAACCGGAAGTAGCGCTCGTTCGGAACTTGCCCAATTCAGAAGTTGATACGGGCCATTGGGCCTGTTGGTGGCCTACAGCAGGAACCAGCGGACTTCTAACTAGGTTGGTTGCGGGGCTATTCACAGCAAAAGCAATGGGCGTCGGGGGGCAAAGCTCTTTCCGGCAGCCCGCTCTTTCCGGCGATGGGGCAGGGGAAATTCGGTCTAATAAAGGGGCCTAATGACTAGGTGGAAAACTTAAATCGTGGCTAGGTGGGAAACGAAATCATGGCTACGTTGCTATCCTGCCCACAGGAGGCCAGTCCGTCCTTGGCTCGCTCTTCTCTGGCATGCAGGTGGTATATCAACGAGCGCGTTCATGCATTCAGCTATACACAGTTAAGACGCATAAGCAGTCCACCTTGCATATGAACAAAGAAGCCAACCCCAGCAAGGGGCCTCGCCTCGGCATGTACATTGAAATTGGTGTGTGCGTTTGGTACAAACATTGGGTTGCCAAGTAATGCAGGGATCGACTTATTATTATAGCGTCTCTGAGTATCAGGTATTGTGCGGTGCCCCTGTAACAGTTCGCTATCAGTGTCAAACGCGATCTATAGGCTCGGCCAATACATTCTACATCTCTTGAACTCGACATGCGTGTCTGCCCACGAAGCCCGGGCGGTGTGCTCATTCTCTTCCGTGTTGGATCGACGTTGATTCCTTTACTTGTGTAGTTCTTCAAAACAATGAGTCAAATTCTGGATAAGTTTAGACCCTAGCCCAGTCGCGTTTTAGTGATGTGCACCGAGATAGTCCGATCCGCACGTGATGATGCAAGACCCTGCAGCCGTTACGAGGCCGGAAGCGCGGCTGGAAGCGCGGCCTTACCTGGGCTCGGTATGCATCTCAAAACAGCTATCGAAGAGGTTAAGCGTTGAAAAATATAAGCGTTGAAAAAAAACTTGCTTGCTAAGAATGAGGTAGTTACCATGTATACGTTCCGCCTTTCGGATATCAACGCGGACGAAGATGCACTTGTTCCAGATGATGCATTCGTACATCGTTTCTTGAGAATGTGTTGCCACATACTGGGCATACGTAAGGCTTCAGACCGGAGTGGGCAGAGCGGTAGTGCCGATTTAGCTCGCTAACTCGTAAAAATGTAAACCGTTTGGAGTTCGGCTTATGCTCTGAATCGCACACGTACCCCATCTTACCGTCGGTAAACAGAACACGACTGTGAGGATACTTGCACTTTGAGTGTGGCTCCATGTTAGTAATTTGGAAACGCTTGCCTTTCTGATTAACATAACTCGCAGCAGAAGATATCTGATGGAGCACTGCTGTTTGTGGTCCTTCATCGTACTCGTCGAGTTCTTCGTTGTCATCTTTCCTCGCCTCCACCACGAGTGCCTCCTCCTCCTCCTCCTCCTCCTCCTCCTCCTCCTCCTCCTCCTCCTCTCCTTCTTCCTCCTCCTCCTCTCCTTCTTCCTCCTCCTCCTCCTCATCGAAGTGCTGTTCGTGCTGAATGCTGCAGAAAGCACCTAATGCGAAAAAAGATGTCTGGTCAGTCGTTGGAAAGTCATCTGGGGTCTTCGGTTCTTTGGAGCATGCGCCCTTGCTTAAGGTGCTCTGCTTATCGTCTTCAACTCCGCTTGCCATTGCCTCCTGGTACAGGGCGGAGTTTGAGAGATCCCAGGTTACGACGCTCTGCGGCGAAATGAAGCTCAGCATCGGGTTGCCAGGGGTAGCAGCATCAAAAATCTTGAGTCCCTCATTTCGCTGCTTCTGAAGCTCGGGGCTCGACATTGGCACTGCGCCGCTCTCGTCAATGTTGACTGACGAAATGGGGTCAGGCATGGTGACGAAGTTCCCATACGAGTCCATTGCAAACAAGCCGGGTGCGGGTGTTGAGGCGACAAGAACGAACACTGCAATATATATATATACTCTTAAGTGCACGCTAGCCCTTGAGGACTCGAGTGGTTCTGTGGATGGCACTGTCTCGCATGAGGGGTTAGGCCAATAATTAGTCCTATTCTGTCGACTGGTCGACTGGGTAAGGCCTATGCATCCTGCCCCATTCTCCACTGCCCCCCACATTCCCTACCGTGCCATGGTCCTTTCCTCTCTAGATACCCAACGTCTTCGTACGTGAAACCCGCCAATTGGCACTCCAGTAGTCGCCCAAGCGGCCGGCGCCGTCGTTCGGTATACTCATCGCAGCGTAAGGTGTTGCTGAGGTATTAGCACCTGTCCACGACCAAGATCTGGATGAATGCCGAGGCATCGGTAAAACCTTCGTAGACGCACAGATCTTCGTGCTGCATCTGCTACACCAACGGGCCAACCGACACCTCGAAAATGGCTGCCTCGGGAGCTGCGGGCACTCGTTGCATAATTGCACCAGCTACGCGAGAAGCCATGTTGACCTGGCACAACGGAGAGGTGATGCTCGTTTGCACTCGCCCATATTGCCAATCGTCCGTTTCACTGGGTCTGCTGGCAGGGTGCGGCCGTAACGAACGGTTATCCTCGTCTAACCGGTGACAGCGGACCAACCTGAATGATGCGGCGGGGTAAACCTACTTACAGTCAGGGGAAAGCAGAAAAATGGGCTTGTTGTTTACCCCTCTTCAGGGCTGCGAATCGACCAAAGGGGCTAAATTATAATAGGCGACATTGTGTGGCTGCTTAAGCTGTCTCAGCCGTGTCATGCAAAGCCCTTATATCACAAAGGGCGATCCCTGCACAAGCACAAGGCAGGCTTGCGACGCAGCAGGTAAACAAAGGCCCCGAACAACCCTTGTCAGGGCGAGGCCTGGCATGTGAAAGTTGCTGGGTGCGTTGGGGGTTGACAAACAGGGGGTGGACATGCATACAACAGCAAACGTACTTTTCAGCACGCGGCCTATGCCCGAGGTGTGTACGTGTCATGCGACACGCTTTGGTACAGGGGCATGCGCAGTGCCAGTTGTGCAGATCTCGCTTAAGTTGTAACTAGTTCGATTGCAGAGCTTCGAGTCGAACGGGCGAGTCGAAAGCGGCTATGAGTCATAGTTGATCTGGTAGCAGTGTCAATTGGGGTGCGAGGTGGTAGACTCATCGACGAGTGTAAAATATGACTGACATTCTAACTAGTCAATGTTCTTACTTCAATGTAAACAGACCCCTGTAATTGACAGGCGTAAACAAACAGATAAATTTGGACAAAAGTAGCTAGATCCAAACACCAGACAATGTAAACAAGCAACTCGTTAATTACAGAAAATTACAGAAGACAATGCAGATGGAATGCAAATAAATAGTGGAACGCGAGAACAAGGACAGTTAAACTTTGTCATCTGCCTTGCCGGGGTTGACAATACTGTCTTCGGGCGAGGTCTCCATCTCAACCTGGTGGAACACAAGGTCGTGGAAAACGGCGCCCAAGCAGGTATAATAGATGCACGCAAGGGCTAGCAGCAGCTCAACGACTCCAAAGATGCAGCCGACGACCTTGAACGTGAGGAAGCCAGTGTTCTCTCCCAGCTTATACCACGCAATGACAAAGGTTCCGAGAGGGAAAGTGAGTCCCCACCAGCCGAGGTTGAACACTTTGGGCTTCGAATGGATGACACCCATGGTCGCAATGAAGACCCAGAACGAGGCAGTACCGAGCATTACAATCGCAATGGCAATACCAGCGTAATGCACGAGTATGGCTCGCGAAGCAGGCATACCGTTGGCGACCAGCAGCTCAGCAACATCAGTGGCAATGTTCTGGATGCCAAAGGCGCCTTGTCCGAGAGGGCCGAGCGGCAGGAACGTGGAGATGGCAATGGCGGCCGGAGGAAGGTTGTGCAGCAACAGGCGGTGGACGTAGATGGTTGTGCAAATGAAGCCAATAAGCTCACCATTACCCCACAACATGGCACTGATGACAGTAGTGTGGATTCGGAGGTGTTCGGGCAGCAGAGGCACGATGATGGAGCCAGTACTTGAAGCAACGACGAGGGCCACGACAGGCAGAAGGATCGTGGAGAAGATGGTCTCGCTGGTGCGTGACTGCGCCGAGTACATGACGAACACAACGTACCAAGCAGCGAAGAGAGAGGCCACGACGTCAATCCACCACATGACGTAGACAGCACGCCAGGCACGGGCGCCGAAAACGTCGGCAGTCATGTTGATGATGGTTGCAAAGCCCATAGGGTAGCAGCCGAGGAACACGCTTTGGCCCGGGTGGTGGAGCATCTTGGAGAACTGGTCTGGGAAAAGAACGAATCGGAGCACCAGAAAGACGTTGGCTAGCGCGAAAACGCCCATGTTGAATCCCCACATTATCACTCCTAGTACCTTCAGCCACTCAGCGCTGAACGGGAAGGTGTAGAGGATGACGGACGAGATGCCCAGGCCCATGGTGACGGCGAACCATCTGTTGTCAGAAAAGTAGACGATGGTCAGTAACAAACTTACGCTGGGGAGAAGTTTTTGATGCGGTAGAGGAAGTAGGATTTGCAGCAAGTCATGGCGGGAGATATGTGGCGGTGCGGAAGGTGGGTCCCAATGCTTGCTTAAATAGTTTTGGGGGGAGCGCGGCAGCGCCACAAATTTTAGCCACATTCCGGCATGAGTCAGTGCCGATGCCGTGCCGGTGCCGTGCCGGGCGCCACACCTACGAGTGGGAAACGAAATAAAAAGTAAATACAAAAGTAAATACACACTAATGCAAAGTGGCTGTGCACAGCCACAGGATAGTAGGCTGCTCGTACCCAGAGTCGAGAGCCGGCGGAAAGGGGGTGAGTGCCCCTCACAAAGAAAATTACGTCTCACTTGGCGGCCGGCTTCTTCCAGTAGTACTGTTGGTTAGCGGTTGGTTGTTTGGGATACGAGCTGCATGGGCTCTTACCTGTTTGTGTTGGCGTCGGCACGATCGGAGGCCTCCGTGGCCGCGCGACTGCTCGAGCAAGAGTTTGCGGTGCTCGTCGTCATCATGCTCGGGGACGTAGTAGTACTCCTCTTCGAGGGGTTTGCCTGCGGCGTCCTTGCCGGACCGTTCAATGATACCAACACACGGCGTTGATGCCAAGACGGCGCGCAGCTGGTCCCGTGACACCTTGGACAGCGGGTTGACGGACTTTTGCAGCGTTGATAGCGGGGTCTGCGATAAGCGGGAGAAGGCGAGGTGGTTGGCGACAATATGTCGGATCTCTCGAACCTCGCTGGCCAGCAAAGTTATCTCCGGGTAGACCGGTTCGTCGGTGTGCTCCTCCTGCTTAATGCGTTTAGTCTTCTTGTCGGGCTCTTCGGAGCCTGCGCGGCGCTTCGCTGAATTGGGAGTGGCTGACTTGGGAGTGGCTGACTTGGGGGTTGCGGCCTTAGGGGTTGCTGTCTTGTGCGGGGCTGCCTTGTGCGGGGCTACGGGCGTAGCAACTGCTGGGGAGGGTGACATGGGTTGAGGGGTTTGGCGCTGTGCTTCATGCACGGCCTCGCGCTGATCCTCATTCCGGGCCAGTTGCTGTACAGGCTTGGCAGCTGTCGGCTCTGATTGGGTCGGCTGTGATTGGGTCGGTGAGCTAGCAGGCACACTGGGGGACCGAGCCGGCAACTCTGTAGGCCCTGTAGACAACTCTCGAGGCGTCTCCACCTCGTGAATTGATGCTGTAGGTGGCTTTGGAACGAGCACTGTCGGCTGTTGGGGCTGTGACTTCGCGGTGAGCTTTTCAACTAGCTCTACTCGCTCCTCTGGCTCTTCTGGCGCTTCGACGGACTCGTCGACAACAGTAGTGGGCGCCCCGTGTACAGCCCTAACTGGGCTGCCGGGAGCCGAGCCCGCGTGGGGAAGAGCCGCGTCGAGGCTAAGTGCCGGGGTGCCGGGTTCAGCCGCGTGGTGTGGCTGGGACTGTGGCTGGCGCACGGCTTGCAGCAGCTCGTCCTCAGTGTCGTCATTGCTGTTTGCATCGACAAGCTCTAGCAGCGCGCGATCACCACGGATGTCAATGGTGATGCCCGGGACGTAGGCGACTGTGATTCCCTGGTCCTTGAACACCTCGTATTCGTGCTGGCCGTCAGCGGGCGGGTAGCCTCCTCGCGCGGCCTGCGCCTGCAGAGCAGCCTTGTCGGTTGTAGCGTACGAGGGCACGACGACGACAAGGCCGTTCCAGCCGAGACACGTGACGACGACGGAGCTGGTATGTGCGTCGTAGCTGACACGGGCGTGCACGCGCGACACAAGCTTGTTTTTGCGCGACACCGCCACGTCACACGACTGCGACGAGCGGCCAATTGTGAGGGCGCGACCCGAGGTCGGCAGCCGCACCAGAGCCACAGTCGACAGCGGCGAGCGGATGGTGAAGGCGCGGTTCTGGGCTGCTGAGGGGGCAAATGTCGGGTGGAAGGACATCTTGCGCGGGCCCGTGTAGTTAGCACGGGTCGGTGACGACGGCGCCGTGTGCGCGATGCCGAGCGACGACGACGGGTCGGGTGTCGGCATCGTGGGCATCGCTGGGGACGAGGGCGCTACATCCTCGTGGATGCGGATAGGCTCGCCCTTGCGACGCGGTGTCAGGGCTACGTCGTCGCTGGGCATGAACGCCGGCAAAAGCCCGGGCTTGCGACGAAGGCCCGCGTCGGGCGGGCTTGACGGCGGGAACTGCGCGTCCATTGATGCTAACAGAGGGTGGACGAGTGGACAGGTGAACAGGAGAACAAAAGAGAACAGGAAGAGGTCAAACGGTCAGGCTGGTCACTGGTCACTGGTCAAACGAGTGAGAGACACGGAAACAAGACTACTCGATCAGACAACTCGACCAGACGCGCGATGCGGACGCCTAATACCTGTCTTTAATGGGTCTACCAAACGAATGGATGTAGAACCGACAGTCCTGGATGAGGGTGGCTGGAAAAAGCGAATGGACAGGCAGAAACGCCAAGATGAAAACTGCGAAACGAGTGCAAAGAGTGACAAGTAAAAGAAGTTGGCGTTGTGTCCGTGTAACCGCGGCATGCATTGAATCTGCAAAGCGCGCTACGTGCCTAAGCCGTGCAGTGCGTGCCCGAAGGAATGTGCGGTGGGGGAGTGGAGAGGGACTGAGGAAAGGCGTAAATGAAGGTTAAAAGCGTCGCGATTGACAGAGCTCGGCTTGAGATACAATGTGTACGAGTGTTGCTGTTTCTGCGGACTCCGGGGACTTACTCGGGGAGCTGGAGACCGCGAAGGCTGCATTCCGCTCGTGTGGTGAGGCGCGGCTGACGAGCGCGAGGAACCGCGCCCTTTGCGCGCATGTCACGTGAGTATACTCATCTGCCTATTCGGGAAGGTTGGGAGTTTTCACAGTCACGGCGGGTGCTCACAATTCCAGTCCCAAATATACGCCCAATCCGTCGCCCACTCCACTAATTGTCACTTCGACAAATCTTGGATCTCCTCTTCACTGTACGACGAATAACCAACAATGACCAGTATGTTGCCCGAACAAACAGCACCAGTGCGACAGTGCGAGTTGATGAGAGTGAACATGCGTTGAACTGAGCGTTTACCTGAGCGTTGAGCCCATTCAGAAGTCCCAGAGCCGACACAGAGACCCGTCATCCGTGGTGTAAGGAAGCGTAGTCGAAGTTCGCCAGTAGGCGTGTTCCAGGTGTGACCATCCAGTTTATGTTGGGTGTGTCGTCCTGTGGCGTATACTGAACGGATGTATTACCTGGCTTCCACGCTGATTAGTATCTCTGTTAGACTCTTCGTTCTGTTTGACTCGCTCTGTTTGACTCGCTCTGTTTGACTGTTCACTCATCTCCCACTTGACTCACTGCCACTGATTGCATCACTACCACACAATACTAACAAACAGAGGGTACTTCGAGTTTCGGTAAGCGCCACAACAAGTCGCACACTCTGTGCAACCGCTGCGGACGCCGTTCGTTCCACATCCAGAAGAAGACCTGCTCCAGCTGCGGCTACCCTTCGGCCAAGATCCGCTCCCACAACTGGGCCCAGAAGGCCAAGAGACGACACACCACTGGTACCGGCCGTGAGCGACACCTCAAGCACGTCTCGCGACGATTCAAGAACGGCTTCCAGTCGTCTGTCTAAAATGTACATTTTCATCTAATGTCATAAATATAATGTGATTGCACAGAACCTCGCAGCCACTTGACATCATGGCTACGTGCTATGTTGTCCAGGTACTATGTTGCCTTATACATACGTCTTGAATAGTGACTGAATGTAGCTTCGTGAATAGATATGTTCTCATGACCACCCTCATGTATCTAGTAATACCTTGGCATGTCCGATTCCTCAGTGGGATACATGGCCCTGTGAATGTCCTCGGCTTCGTAGTACGTGACTGTTTGCTCGAGAATCTCCTTCGCTCGTCCGACGATGTCGGCGTCAAACCCGGTGGGGCCCAGTGGTCGCTCACCTCCGTCGTCACTGAGGGCTATTTGAGCAATGGCGACGACATTGTCGTGAACAGATCCAAATAGCGTCTGGGCCATGGTTTGCGCGTTCGGGTACAAGTTCCAGGTGGCGTGGATAAGACGGATGCTGCTGCCAATGAAGCGCACTGAGCCGGTGTGATCACCCTGATTCCAGTATACCTCGTCGAGTTCTCGAGCCACAACCTGGACAAGAGTCGGCAAAAACTGGCACTGCTCTACAATGACACTTGCGCCGCGACGAAGAGCGATGCCCGTGAAGAAGCGTACAATCAGCGAGCTGCTGGCTAGGTGCAACGCATCGCTGAGTAGCCCCATGTTGAAGTCAAACGCTTCGTCGTGCTTGTAGCCGAGGTCGAGCTCGTTGCCGGTCGCTTCATTGACATGCGAGGGTGTGAACCGCTTAAGGGCAGAACAGTCGACATCGCCCTTGATTCCCACAAACAGGTGGTAAATACAAGTCTTTGCCTTTCCCGATATCGCCCGCGTCAGCGTGTCCATGATCTGCATCTCCTGCTCCTTCTGCTGTCGAACACCCTGACCTCCCTCGATCTGCGACTCTGTCCAGTTTGCCTGAGCGTTAATGTGGCCAAACGAGGTGTCGCTGATTGAGCAGGTGACAATGCGTATGGCGCGCATAGTGACGTTGACGGGCAGCTTGCTCGACAGTAGGTTGAGGATGAAGTCGTGGCTCATCGTCGTCCACAGCCGGCGCTGGAGCGACGCGTCAGTAGCACAGTAGCTTGAAAGCGTCTCAAGGACGTCGAGACTGTACAACACGATGCACATGCGTCGTGCTTGCGCCTTTGGGATGCGAATACTGCGGAACTTCGGGTACGGATGGCTCGTCTCTTCAGTGAGAAACGGCAGGTTGGAGCCTATCAGATGAATGAGCATCTGCGCGCAGATCTCGATAACCTCGCCAATCGTCTCACGTGGATCGTAGGAGAACGCTAGCTCGAGCAGTGCCAGCAAAACACAGCACGGCTCGAGGGGCTCTTTGGACGCCGATGCGGTGATGCTCTGGGTCAAGATGACGATACACTCAGATGCAAAATCAGCCACTGGTGACGTCTGTTCCTCTGGACGCTGCATGAGGTGTTTCTGCAGACATGTCGATATCTTGACACTTGGGTCGCGAAAGTCTGCATGCCGACCGAGCAGCTCCATGCTGTTCTGGTCTGTACATGGCATGACATGGTTAGTCACGAGCTGGTAGAAATAAATATTGCCTTTGGCCTTGATGTACACCGGCGCCAGTGGGTTGGTGGTGGCAGCTGTCTCAGCTTCGGGATGCAAGTAGTCTCCAGACGAATCGTTTGGACGCGGTGCTCGGTACGGAGAGTGCCGAGATGTGGGCTGGTGATTGCCCTGAGGGCTTGCTGGAGGCTGGGGTCGCGATACCTGGACTCTCTGGGCTCTTTTTGCTGGGAACGATGCTCCCAGTGTGTCGAACCCATCGCGGAAGCTCGCTTCCAGGTCTATGCGAGCTCGTTTACGCGACGCAGCTGTCTTGGATGGACTCGCTTCTGGCGACGCGTGAGACGCCCTGCTCGGCGATCTCGGCGGTCCACTCGGCGATTGTGACGAGTGGGCTTGCTTATGTGGAGATCCACGTCTAGCGAGCTGGCTCCGCAGCATCGCGGCGTCTTGTACTTCATTGGCCAGGAACTTACGTTCCGTCTTCAGCTGTTCAACCTGCTTCTGTAGTCTCTGCATGGCTGCAGCCTGGCTCTCCTTGAGCTGAGCCTGAGTGCTCAAAAGCCGGTCGATTTCGCGCTGATGAGACTCGTCCTTGCGCGCTAGGTTCGACCGCAGAATCGCGTTCTCGCCATTCAGGTACTGGACGCGCCCATTGACCTCGGCCAGCTGCTGGGCGCCATCGGGCGTCACCGAGCGCGCAGTGCGCTGGGCCGACTGACCCGTCTGCAGCCGGTCAATCTCGTCGAGATCAAGCTCGATGTCGTCACTGAAGTCGAATTCACCGAGCATGGCATCGTGCTCTGTGGCAACAGAGAGAGCTGGTGGTGAAGTTACAGTTCAATGAGTGAGATGTAGGCGCGGCTGGTACTACCCCTGAGCGGGGGCTACTTTGCGTGTATATCACTTTATGAGGGTGAAATATCTCTGTATCGGGGGATCTTGGGGAATATATTTTTTTCCACTGGGCTAGCTCGTCCTCATCAGCCTGTCCAGTTATCCCTGTGAACCGTGCACAGTTTGATCGGATTTGCTATTTGGGTTTGCCTACTTGACACTTGACTGCCGACCAGTTTGTCCCATACACGTGCTTTCCGGCGATTCTACGATGTCTACCACTCAAGACTCAACAGAGCCCTCGCTCGTTCCCCAGGCACCCAAGGCGCTCAACTCAAGGGACAAGAGCTCAAAACGTCTCATTGTCGTGCTGTCGAATGCATGCCTTGAGACCCACAAGATCTCGTCGAGCGGTGGCGACCGCTACGCACTGCTCAACTGCGACGACCACCAGGGTCTGCTCAAGAAGATGAACAGAGATATTGCTGACACTCGACCCGACATCACACACCAGTGCCTGCTGACGCTGCTTGACTCGCCCATCAACAAGGCCGGCAAGCTCCAGGTTTACATTCAGACTGCCCGCGGCGTGCTCATCGAGGTCAACCCCAGTGTGCGTATCCCGCGAACATTCAAGCGATTCTCGGGTCTCATGGTCCAGCTGCTGCATAGACTGTCGATTCGCTCGGTCAACTCCGAGGAGAAGCTGCTCAAGGTCATCAAGAACCCCATTTCCGACCATTTGCCGACCAAGTGCCGCAAGATCACGCTCAGTTTTGATGCGCCCGTGCAGCGGGTCCAGGACTTTGTCGATAAGCTCGACGAGGACGAGAGTATATGTGTGTTTGTGGGAGCCATGGCCAAGGGCAAAGACACATTTGCCGACGAGTTTGTCGATGAGAAGATTGGTGTTTCCAACTACCCGCTCAGTGCGTCTGTTGCGTGCTCCAAGTTCTGTCATGGCTGTGAGGACTCCTGGGGGATCATGTAAGCAGTTCCCTCGTCTGCTTCTCGAGAGAGATGTATCCTCTGGTGTCAGTGGATGTCAGTAGATACCTTTGGTGTCAGTATATGCCTTCGGTGTATCTTTTGTCCATGTCCTGTTTATGCCCTCGTCGCCATGTCTGTCCGTCGATTCGGCGAGAGGCCCTGGTGGCCCTTCATACCGCCCAATGACTCAACGCTATTGTCTCGATTCATAGTTGTCTTTCAACTCAGCATGTAAATATGACTTTCGTCTGTATCTGTGGCAGTACAGTGATCTGTACAGCTAGTAATGAGTGCAGCCAGGTAGTATAGGCTGTATCTTGCACTCTGCCATCTATTGTACCTCTTGATTGCTTTCTCGTTCCTCTTTGTATGGTTTGTCTCTGTGGGTGTTCCACTCCTCTATCTAGTTTAATTTCGAGTCATATTATAATGCTCACTGCCTAGTCAACTTGCTCTCTGCTACACTATGCGTACACCACGTATTTACATCCCATACACCAAGCTACTCAACCTAACTCCAACCAGCTGTCTAGCTGAAACTCGGCCCGCCCCCGTACTGTCCATCGCGAGAATAGAATAATTGCTCTGCCTATCTAAACATACCGAGCAATAACACATTTGAGGCTCATGAGCTCATTTATTCTATCGGTGCACCGGTGTTCTATGCAACTGCCTGTTCCGTCACGGTATTTCCATGCATGCCCAGAAGGCCTATCGGCCCCGGGCCCTGGTCTCAAGTCGGGCCGGCACAAAAGCCGACTCCCAAATTTAGGCTGCATGAGGGGGGCCCCTTGTGCCGGGAGGCCCTGCAGCAAGCAAACGGACGATCTTATCATCGAGCAACGTCGACACAAACTTCTCTACGACTTGGACCAGCGAGGGAAAAGAGAAGCAACCGGTACACCATCTTGCCCGTACACCCACCAACCCCGTTTTGCACCTCGACGCCACCTCATTTAATCACCTCTCCATGGGACCCCCTTAGAGCCCCCCTTGTGGGCAGGGTTACATCATACCCCTGCCCTACCAATCCGGGCACTTTTCTTAAAGGCGCAGCACCCCACCCTATATCATCCGCCCTCCTCCTCTTTGCTCCCAAGGTTCCCTCCTCCTGTTATATTCCTGCCTGACAACGGCATAACAACCGTCTCGCCCCTCCCTGGCAACAGCACTTGTTTTCGGGTTGGCTGGTCATTTGCAGGCAAAACTTGCAAATATCCACCGCGAAAACACTTGGAAATCTTCACGGCAGTCTGTAGAGACTTGTTTGTGGGCTTTCGGTGACATTTTTCCGCGTCGTTGACCTGGTTCTTTGTCGGCTGGTTGTGGTCTTTGTTCCCTGGTTGGACCGAAAATTTGCCACTCCTGCCCCATCGAACCGTTTGGAAGCGTTTAGAAGCCTTTGTCCCAACGTGTATTAGGGTACAGAGTGCAGCGGATACAAGAATTTCTTGCTCTCGTCAAGACTTTCTTTGTGAATATTCACTGATAAATTTCAGCCCTCGTCACCCCAACAACCATACTTCTAATGGTGAGTGTCGAGGCAACGCCGTCTGGTGGTGTCCAGGCGGCTCAGACGCACAAGCGGGTCCTGTGCAAGGCCGTTGTGCCGTCGGTGCGCAAGCAGCGCCGTCTCACGCCGGCAAACTCGATGTCGGACAACGACGACGATGATGATGACGAGTTCTTCGGCATCATGAAGGCACCGGCCAAGCAGCTGATGCCCCTGTCGCCGCCGCATGTCGCGTACCTCAGCTCGGATGCTGATGACTCGGACAACGAGCAGCTGAGGCGCGTTCGCAAACCTGTGGCCCGCCGTCGTTCGACGTTCGGTCAAGCAAACGACCGTCTGTCGAGCAGCGGAACTCGCCGCAAGTCCTTCCTCGGTGGTGTCGATGCTCTATCTGCGCCGTCCCACCACCGCCGTCGTCGCAGCGTGACGGTGCCCGAGAGCGATCTCACGTCGCGCCAGCGGTGTTTTGACTACCTTGTGTCTGCCATCGACGCTGTCTGGGCTCAGTACTGCGACTGCACGTCGTATGCCGAGTCGGAGATGTACAGCGAGTACCCGCAGCGACACGAGATGCCATTCTCCCCCGTTAGCCTCTGCGACGAAGAAGGCGCAGAGTCAAACTCCGAGGGCGGCGAAGGGACCCCCAATGGTCCTGCGTCGCAGCAACCACTCAGCGTGCGCCTGATGAACCTCAAAAAGCGCCTATTGGCAGCAAAGTACTTCTTTGTCGATCTCCTTGACAGCCTGGACATGGACAAGTCTGCCCAGTTCTGGCACAGATGGGACCTTGTCAAGTACGCGACCATCGAGCTTGTCGAGGAGGCCGACGACGATGATGTGATTGAAGAAGTCACACTGGACCTCGAAGAGGGCCGATACCACGGGACCAACTGCTGAAAGCACCCCCTAAAAGTGATGAAAATGATGAAAAGAAACGACAAAAATACGTCTGGACCCGGAGTCCTGGCGACGAAGATTTGATTTACGTAAAATTTGACGGGATGTCAACTGTAATATATATTATTTATTTGCACCTATCTAGGCTCGTACCGATTTGTAACGATATGGACTGCTGTGCATACCATGATCTCAATGCCGAAGCGGACAATAGCCAGTATAGAGCACAGCGATACATATCAAACGAAATCATCTAAACATAAGACTGCATAATGTGACACCCAGACACACATAACCAACATTCATTAAACTAGACCATACAGTAACGTCGAACAAGCATGCTTGTCGCTTAAATAGGTTCATAAGCCGAGGGTACGCCGAGGGTACGCCTGAAGCGGGTTCCATCAGAATTGACCAACGGTAGCCAACAGAGGGAGTATCAAGCCGACTACAAAGGCTCGTAGCGGCCGTGCTCGAGCTCGGCAATCTTATCTCTGATTTGCTCCGCGGATAGCTCGGGCTCGGCTTCTCTGATAGCATCCTCCTTGGCCTTGTCCCAGTACTCCCAGAACATGTGGGACTTCTTGTACCCAAAACTGCCCTCGGAGCTCTCCACAAGGTGTACGATGCGCTCGATGACGCGGATCTGGTTCTTGAGGTACGTGTGCGCGTCGTTTCCAGTTGGTGTGCCCGGGTCGGCCTCCGTCGCGGGCGTCTCATCGAGGCGCTTCTTCATGGTCGTGAGTGCCGTCTCGAGGTACTCGTAGCAGCGCTTCTGGGAAGCGACATCCTGGGGCGGCACGAACCCGGCCTTGTACCCGAGATCTTTGATAAACTCCATGTTAATGTCGTCACGGCAGTGCTGGAAGATCGCCGTCATTTATATATGGTCGTGTGGCTGGCTTACCGCATATATAAGGGTACGGGCCCGGATAAACTGGCGCAGGCAGTGGCAGGTACTGGCGGGGTATGTACTGGTAGTTTTAGGAAGGATGCCCGTATAGAGCTGTGCATAGACAATGACGGCGGGTTGGTACAGGAAAACTGCTGACCCGACCACTCGCTTGAGCTCGTGGTGGGTCTCAGCATTCACGTACAGTTAAGCTAAGCTTAGGTAGGTGGGTACGGTGATATGGAGACGACGTATGGGAGTGAACCGGGTAGACTGGGGGGATAGAACCTGTATAACTGATACTTGATTACTCACTTCAGTGCCGAAACTATGTTATTCCGAAAACCAGCTGCCAACAATCTACCTTCTACAGTACCTGTTCCAGCTGTTCCAGTACTGGGCCGAGTCAACCATAAATTCACCCAGCTGTCCAATAACATATACTCTCACCCATCACTGCATCTGATTAACTCCAACTATTTACTCCAACCATTTCTCCATCATTTACTCTAATTTACTCAAGCCTCTTCACTGTCACTTCCTTCACTGACGTGCCTCATTTAGCGTTTGGGCTAGCCATATCTGGCCGCACCTGCATGGCTGTTACGTCACAATCAAACCAACACGCATGCAGCTGGCCGCGCGTATTAGTCCCATTATAGATATTGGCCATCTGATAATACGTACCCCGTGTTCTGCCTCTAGCCCACCACTCAGGTTCTAGTGGTGTCTTCTCTAATCCAGCTGGATCCATATCCTCCTCCAGTGGACTCGGCTATCTGCCTGTACTCCGCTTGATCAGGGTGTCGCGATGCCGACGTCGCGCCCTCGCCTGGTGCGCGCCAACACCGACTCACAGCTGTCTGATCCGGGCGATTCCGACTCTGACTCGTCCTCTGCTGGCGTCAGCCACCTGCGAAGTCAGTCATCTGCATACGCATCCGGTTCTCCTGTCGCCCATCGATCGCGGTCACTGCATCGCAAGGTGTCTGGCCTAGGAGAAATCCTGGTCCGCGCCACGGAGTCAACCACTGAATACCTCGCTACTTCACCACAAGCATCAACCTACAACCTGCGAAATGCTAGGCCGTCTCTCCAGGAGGTCAACTCCATGACTGCCACGCCGCGACACAGCCACTCGCGCAGCCATGTCTCGCTGTCGGGCTACGGCACCATGGATCAGGACCCGCCCGACACCCGCGCATTCTACGACGACTTCACCACCATTGACTGGGTCCACCACACGGTCGTCGAGTCGTCACGCCGCAAATACCTGCTGTCTCTTCCCGGCCTCCGCGGGCGCGTCGCTCGGCTATACGACGGCATCCAGGGCTGGCTGCTCATCACAATTGTAGCGTTTGTGTTCACGCTCATTGCCTACGCCATCGACGCGTGCGAGAGCGTTCTGTCTGATCTGCGCCACGGTTACTGCTCCACGCGCTGGTTCAGTCGGGCGAGCCTTTGTTGCCCCAATGTCGAGAAGCTCGGCGACTGTCCCGCTTGGATCTCGTGGTCCCAGCTCGAGGGGCTCCCTCTCCAGCGCGCCATCGCCTTTGATTTCGTCGCATACCTTGCATTCACCGTCATTTTCGCATACATCTCCGTCACACTCACACTCACTACTAAAAACGGTGTTCCGGCCGCGGCCGTGGGGCCCTCATCTCCCCGCTTTGAGAAGACAAACTCCCCACCTTCCGCATCGTCGAACCCAGAGAGCAGTCGACCCAGGAATGTCGAGACTCAGACCGACCCCTTAATACGCCGCGAGACTCCTGTACAGCCAACCGCGGAGAGCAAGCATGTAATATACTGTGGAACGGGCAGCGGCGTGGCCGAGGTCAAAACAATCCTGTCTGGATTCATCATTCGTCGTTTCCTCGGCACCCACACGCTTATTACCAAATCCGTGGCTCTCGTATTTTCTATCTCATCGGGCCTCAGTGTCGGAAAAGAAGGCCCGTTCGTACATCTGGCAACCTGTGTCGGTAACATCTCGTGCCGTCTGTTCCGCAAGTACAGCGAAAACGACGTCAAGCGTCGTCAAGTACTATCAGCAGCGGCAAGTGCCGGTGTAGCCCTCGCATTTGGCAGTCCCCTGGGAGGAGTTCTCTTCAGTCTCGAAGAGGTCAGCTATTACTTTCTCCCGCACCATCTTTTCCGCATCTTCTTCTGCGCCATGATGTCGGCGCTGTTCTTGAAGTTCATGGATCCTTATAAAACTGGCAAGATCGTCCTCTTCGAGGTCGTCTACTCCAAGGACTGGCAGTTTTGGGTGAGTTGACCCCACACACTACAAAATGCCCCGCTAACACAGGAATTACCGAACTTCATTTTCATTGGCGTCTGCGGTGGCCTCTTTGGCGCTGCACTGTGCCGCTTCGTGCTGTTTTGGTCTTCGACGTTCCGCACCTGGAAGATAATTCGCAGAAGCCCCACGTTCGAGGTCGTTGCGATTGCATTGATCACAGGAGTAGTGACTTTCTTCAACCCCCACACGTCGAAGTCGGTTACTGAGCTGCTGCTGGATCTCGCCAGCCCTTGCGACGAGACGGCGCCGAGTCTAGCACTTTGCCCCAAAGACCCCTCGCATATCCCGGGTATCCTCGCTTCTCTCGGCTATGCTCTTCTCATTAAAGTCGTGCTGACGGCTGTGACTTTTGGCGTCAAGGTACCTGCCGGAATCTACGTCCCTTCAATGGTCATTGGTGCGCTATTTGGCAGGATGGTTGGCCTCTCTATCCAGTACGTCGACAATATCCAGCCCGAACTACTTCGCACCTACGGTATGGGAAGTGCCATCGTGTCGGGAACCTATGCCATGGCAGGGGCTGGCGCTTTTCTGGCAGGAGTGACGCGAATGAATGTGACACTGGCAACTATTCTCTTTGAAGTAACGGGCTCTCTCGACCACGTCATTCCGTTCTCAATTGCCATCCTTGTGGCCAACTGGGTGGCAAACGCTATAGAGCCAGAGAGTCTCTACGAGCTGCTATTGGAGCGCAACAACTTTCCGTACCTCGACAATCGGCGAGTGAGATCATTTGACTCGTCTCTTGTAGATGTTGTCAGCCGAGTTCCTCGAAACGAGCTTATAGATCTAAGCATGTCGGATCTCGTCAGTTCTGATCGTCTACGAAGCCTGACTGGTCTTCTCCAATCACGAGGAGAGTTTGATGGATGCATCCCTATCGTTAAGGGCCGCATTCTTCAAGGCATTATTTCGGTTCCCGAGCTCGAATTCTCACTTGATAAACTTCAAGCTTCGTGCATTCGCGCCGGTGTCGAGCCTCATGTTGTGAACTGCAGGATATCGGTCAAAGATACCGATGTTAGCAGATACCACCACTACTACAGCAGTACCCAGGACACGCAAGGATTGGAGACCAACGATGACTATTTTTCAAGCTTTAT
Organism: Sugiyamaella valdiviana; assembly: GCA_030570555.1. Classification (NCBI taxonomy): domain Eukaryota; kingdom Fungi; phylum Ascomycota; class Dipodascomycetes; order Dipodascales; family Trichomonascaceae; genus Sugiyamaella; species Sugiyamaella valdiviana. Next base: position 1,798,020 of record JAJLWF010000001.1, read on the forward strand.
GGGATACCGTGTATCGCCCGCATCGATGACTGCCATGAGACCCGCCGAAGATGATGACGATATATTGTCCGGCGACGCAATGACTGAAGACATTCTACGGGATAGCGACCTCACAAGGTACATCGACCGAGCCCCAATCACCATGGACATCCATTCTCCACTAGCTCTGGTGGATATGATGTTTGTTAAGCTTGGAGTGCGACAGCTGTGTGTTTTGCATGACGGCAAGTTTGCAGGTATCCTGCATCGCAAGAAGTACATCGACTTCTGCCACCTTCACAGAGACTGATACTATTGGTTTGGCTAGTGCATGTAATCTTACGATTAGTTCATAGACTATTTACGAATAGGCACCCTAATAGGCGCTTTATGATTCAGACTCCACTGCTAATAAATGTCTGCATATGAAGGAGCAGAATCGGCTTAAGCCTTGCAAGTCCAACCAGACGACTCCTGGTCAAGCATAGGCAGGGATGAACCGAGACACCAGCCGAGCTCGTTGCCCTTGATTTTCTTGGCGATCTTGACCTCCCGGTGGCCCGGGATGTCGTAGCCAATGTGCAGGAGGGTCGAAATGAAGTTGAGCTCTTGGCACCACTGGGGGTTGGCCTCGAGGGCCTTGACAGCACCATTGGTGGCAGCAAATGAGTCGTAAGCAGTGGGACCATGGCAAACCTTTGCCGTCAGATCGGCCAACTCACCCAGCGAGAACGACGATGGCATACCAAGGGGATAGGTACGGTCGTAGAAGAACGAGAAAACGTACAAATCACTGTTCTCTTGGAATGAGTCTACAAGCGACGGCTGGTGTACACCGTTGAACGAGCAAGGGTCAAGGTTACAGGTAGTGTCCTTGTTAAGAATCGACTCGGCGATGCCACGGCACTGCAGCTCAGAGTGCTCCTTGGGTCCAATCATATCAACGGTATAAGGAGTTTTCGAGCCATCGACACCAACAACAGTGACCTTGTGGCCCGGCAGCCCAGCTCCAGGGGGCAGACAAGGGTTGATGATCTGCAAGTTGCCAGTGGCAGCGGCCTTTGCAGTTGCGAGCTGGTTGGCCACAATGAGACCGTCCATGCGCTTGCGAGCCTCATTCAGGCCGTAGTTGAGATGCGAATACTGGTAGAGAGAGAACTCACGGCCTCCAAAAGACAAGTCGTACTTGTGGTCGCCAGGAGCCATCTGGGATCCGGGAATAGCGAATTCAGGCTCAAAGACAATCTGGGTAGAGCCTCCACCGAGGTCAAAGACAGCAGCGGTCGGCGTCTTCTCGGCCGAGCCAATGTTGCCGAGCAGGTAGTTGGCAGTGATCCACGCGTACACGCCCTCGTCGCGACCCTCCATGATCTCGACACCGTTGGCGATGAGCGGGAAGGGGTACTTGGTCTCGATGAGGTTCTTGACAGCAGCCAGGATGCGCGTGGCCTTCTCCTCGCTCTTGAGACGCAGACCAGCAGTGGCCTTGACAGCAATGGGCGTGCACTTCTGCAGCTCCAACGGGACAGCCTCTAGAGCCGTCTTAAGAAGAGGCTCAAGCGAAGCAGCAGCGCCAGCCGAATCATCGTCAAACGACGACAGACCAGGCTCGAGCATCTCAAACGTCTCGTTGAGCAGGCGAGGGGTGGCCTGGCAGTTGTTGAACTTGTAGACGTGCACACGAGAGCCCGACGAGCCGGCATCAATGACAACGGCGTACTGGATCACGGGCTTCTTGCCATCAAACGACTTTGTGCATTCGAGCGGGTTCGTGTCGTCGACCTTGGAGTCAGCAAGCTTGGAGTCGGTAACAGGCTTGACGTCAGTAGCAGGCACGGAGCCAGCAGTGGGAATAGAGCCAGCAGCAGGGATGTCGGCGACAGGAGCAGAACCAGTAGAACCAGCCGTGGGAAGCACGGTGACGCTCGAGCTCGAGTATGAGGAAAAGAGAATAAAACTAAACAGGAACACAGCTGCTACGGCAGCTACGACCCGAGTTTGACGGGTGGCCATGATGCCTTGCATGGTACGACGGAGCCGGTTGACGAGTGGATAGCGTGCGAATCGGTCGTGTTTTTCAAATGGGTCGTCGGACAGGAACGGAGCGGACGAGGGGCGGGGGTCGCGAGAACCAAAGAGATAGCTGCGTCGGGAGGCCGGTCTGTCTGCAAACGAGGGCATCAACGGCTCTGTAGCAGAAGGACAGAAAGATCCGCCTTGGACAGTTTTTTATCACTGACGCGCTACTAGCCGCGCGTGTGATAATCTCCACGTAACCCGTAGCTGCAGGGGTAAAGTGGAAGTGGGCCCTGCAATGGGAGTTGGCGTTGAGAAGTGAGGACAACAAAGCTACAATAATCGAGGTCGGAATCTATAAAGGAGAAAATAATAGCAAGTACTGATCTTAGGTGGTTCGGTTCAATAAACGAATTCTAGTTTGCCCATGGCTAGCGTCTGTTAGCCCTTAGTCCAGGTCATCCTCACGCAGATGTTCGGGCCTATTTAGCCAGATCCACAGCTGCTTCTCCTGGAGTATCCTCATTAAAAAGCAGTCATTCCGAGTAACGACATCATTCCGTGACGTAAGATGGTCGGTTTCAGTCAGACGGCAACTCGATCCGCCTGATGCTAAACGTAATCGACGAGCCAGGAGCGGACGCGAACGAGGGCCTCAAGCTCCTTGATGAACTCACGCAAAATAAAAACATTGCCAAACAACTGAAGAGTGGGTACGACAGTGCCTTGTGATGGCGAAAACAGCGACACATGCGAAGGGACCTGCTGAAGTGGGGTCACCGACTCCTCTTCCTCGGGAGCACTTTGCTGAGCAGGAGCACGCGAAAACAGACGCATCGACGCCTCACGGAATCGCGTGCTGCGCTTGGTGTGGACGCGTCGTGGCGTTGTACCGAGTTCGTCGGTAACGACAGGCGACGATCTGTTGTCGCGGTGGGACCGTCGTCTCGGAGACAATAGAAGGTCATACGTAGCCTCATCCTCACTGCCACTATCATTAGCCTCCTGCCGCACGGAATCATACCGTGCACCAGTACTGAGCTGATTCGGGATCATGTCATCTCCTCCCGTGACAATGGCATCACCAAGATCTTCGCTCACTTGCACATTCCCCTCGAACTCCTTAATGCCATCGTCAAAGTTCTCTATCGTGACACTGTAGTGCTGGTACTGGTTACACAGTTCCTGTAGCAGTCGAATGACGGGAGACAGCTCGGTTATCTCCTTGTCACTAATTGACTGGCGCTTCTCCATGTCGCCAGGCACATTGTTGACATCCGCGAGTAGCCATCCCTGAAGGGACAGTGCCCCCGTTGCTCCAAGATCAACTAGGAGGCCTGTTAATGCAAGATTCACCTCTACAGAGTTGGCGTAAAAGCGTTCAAGAAGTCCATATAACCCTTTGAGAAGTAAATCTGAAGAACAGGCGGCGTTAGGCTCAACGCTGACTTTCGCGTTGCTGAGCAGCGCCTTATCCACCTTCCGCCTCTCAATTTCTTCAGGAAGAAGATATTGTTTTGTATCAGGAAGTGAAAACGGGAATGCCAGAACTCGAGCTTCCATGTCGACTTCATAAAAGGATGTGGCAAGGTCGCTGCACCGCAGATCAACAGAGATGTTTCTCAAAACTTTGAGCTGCTGAGTGACGAGCCCGTGAGCAAGTCGGTTATTGTACAGGCCTCGGCTGGTACGTGTCGTTATGAGTCGGCCGACCAGGTAAGGATAGTGCTTTCGCACAAGAGTAGATGTGAGCTGGAGGGAAACAACAAGTGTGTCTGGGTTCTTTGATTCGAGGCACTGGATAAGGATGTCCGTAAGCGTCAAAAGGGGCGTTCCGCTCAATGTGCTACTGAGGAATTGCACCGACGTGTCAACGGCTGAATCTCGCTCTCCCTCAGTTCTGTGCAGGTACTCAGATGTATCTGGTAATGTGATGCCAAGAAAGTAGCACACAATAGTCTGGCTCAGCTCGTTGTGATCAAACTGTTCCAGAACGAGACGCAGCAGCGCCAGGTGAGATACTGAATAGCTCCCCTGGTTATCTGTGCTCTGTGCAATCGATGGGTACAACACCTGGCGTACAAAAAGATAGTCGAAATGCGCAAGCAGCGCGCGCTTCAGTTTCTCCGACTGGCAGTAACGGATCATATCATCCCAAAACAGGAGATAGAGCACAAAGTTTGATAAATTTGAGCGTAGGAACCTGCCATCTGTTACTGACCCCTGGCGGGATCTAGTGGGTGAAGCTTCCCGCGAGGGAACAACGGACCACACGTCGTTTTTTATGAGGGCCACCAAGGAAGGCTCCTGAGGCCTGATAGCTGACAGTCGGGAGAAGCTTCGGGTCAACTGGCTGTAAAAGGCACCAAGACCAGATGTCAGCAGTGTACAAAGGTCACTACCGAGCACCCAGGTCTCAATCTCAGAGTTAACCGAGACGGCGTCAATTAGGTATAGGATGCCCGTTCGCACGTACTCTCCAACGGCACCGTCGTGGAACACATAGTCCAACAGCAGGAAGAATAGGGGGAATTGATCTTGGTAGAATGTGCTTGGCCGTCCCGTCTCGAACCAGAGGCCCAGCATATCTGGTGATGCCTTTAGTTTAGATGAGATAATGAAGAGGAGCTGACCGAACTGTTCCTCCAACTGCCGGTCGAATGTTCGTTTGTAGGCTAGCATTCCCTGGAGGAATTGGGTCATTCCAGTCGCCAACAGCTTGCTCACCGACGAAAGTGAGTCATGGTCAAGTAGCGACCCAATAAGTGTGAATATTTGCGTCAGTATATGATTCGGATATGACCTGATGTCTTCGCAGAGAGCTGGCAGGCACAGTTGATGGAGGAAGAATGACACACACACGGGATTGTCAGCCGATCCCGATCTGTTTTCTGTGACAAATACGGCATTCAGGTCTTTGAGGTCCTTTGCAAGTACTGCGTAGTCGTGGTTTGACGCATGGACGTCCTGAAGTTAGTGAGAGCCCGCGTCAGAAAGGAGGCATGACCAACCAAAATCGTAGCACACGCTCGTTTTGTAGCCTCGAAGCGAGCTTTAGGGTCATCGAATGGATTAACCACAATCTCAGGCTCGCCGGGAGCGACCTTTGACTGCTTGAATCGATCCCACAACGGTGGCATGGCCAGTAGAGCCGGATGATGTGAAACTACAGCTCGCATTAAGAAGTGGCAGGGCTGTCCAGGATGTAGGGGTTTCTGATAAGATAAGCTTCACGACGCGGGCTTGACGAGGAGGAACAGGAAGGGAAGCACTGGATAGCGGAACAAACACTTTATTCAAGCTGTTATTGGAGTACATAGTGGTGATGATACCGCATATATCAAGGGTGGGCGGTTCGTGAATAACTATAACACACGTGACCGCACAGCTGTTCCATATATAGCACAACACTACCAATGAGGTGCCTTTAACACAGGTCAGTAGTGCATTTCACGCATAGAAACCGCTTGCAAGTATGAAGAGCCCACAAGTGGCTCTGAATGAGTTTCCCAACAACTGGCTGACCACCACAAACACGACTGCTCTCCCCCTGCGTCATTGCTGCGGGTCGAGTTGACTGGTCAACTTGAAAACGCGTATTAGTCTGCTTTTCACCCACACGGCAGCACATGCAATTGTCTACAAAAATACTATAAGAGCATCCCTTGTGCCCCCTTGTCTACTTGTGACACACTCTTGTCGTTGTACAACGAGCCGTTTCACAACCACTTGTCATCGCATTGGAGAAGACACTGGTCTCTCATACATCGGATTGTTTGAACAATGAACTCGCCTGAGAGTCCTGGCGACATCAAGTCGCGCTCGGGCACGCGTTCGGGTCGGTCGTCTCTTGGCAGAATGAGCGAGAACCACTCGTTCAGCACCACGTCGAGCCCCAACATGTCGCGGGGCTCCATGCACAGTGACACGAGCAATGGAACGCGTGGAGGAACCGATGATGCAAGTATTGGAGACTCGGGTGACAACTTTGGCAATGACTACAGCAACAATTACATCCACACTGGCACGCTGCCGCAGGAGCACATCACCAACATCGACGACCCGCTTGTGGGCTACCCCAAGCTTCAGAGACTGCACGAGCTCAAGAAGATCCACACGCTGAAGTACGCGTGCAAGCCATTTGGATGCCGAGTTGCCCCCAACGCCATGCAGGCACAGCTCGAGCAGTGGGCTACTGCTGGTCTCAGTTTTGACATTGTCATGATCAATGGTTGTGGAGACACTCCTGCTTCGTACGACATCCTTGCCAATCTGCCCATCCAGCGCATCACGCCTCGCCCGAGCCTTTCTTTCTTGTGGGTCCCCAGCAGCCAGCTCGAGAAGGGCCGTGAGGTGTTGGAGAAGTGGGGCTTCCGACGCAGCGAGGACATTGTCTACTTCACCACCAGTCCCAAATCGCGTCACTTTCCTCGTGGGCTCGCTGTGTCCCCCGACGAGTACCTCGTCAAGTCGACGTGGCACTGTCTCATGGGCCTCAAGGGCTCGCTGCGTCGATCCGAGGACTATGATCTCATCAATTGCAACGTCGACACCGATGTCATCCTCGAGACAACCGCTGACCGTCCAAACATTGTACCAGAGCAGATTTACTCGCTTGTTGAGAACTTTGCGCTAATGACACGCCGTCTCCACATCATCCCCAGCTACTCGAGCCTCGACCTGCCTGTGCGCACGCGCCCTGGATGGGTCATTATGAGCCCTGACGTGCTTCTCGATAACTTTGACCCGCGTCGCTACTTGGAAAGCAGCAGAGTCAAGGACTTCCGTGCCCCCGTGGACCGTGAAATCGACAATCTCCGTCCCAAGACACCTACCCGTATGAAGAAGTAGGTTGGACGCATGGTTTCCGATGCTTGCTCGTCCTGAGTAGCATCATTCCACACAGCAGTTAAAACCAGAGTATCAGAATAAGAGCGTGAATAGAGTCGCGAGCCAGCATCAGAATAAGAGCGTGACTATGTCAAAGTTTCGAGTGTTTAGTGACGAGTTCACATACCGCCAGCGCAACACCATACGACAACTCGTAGCCCATTCCACCGGCTCCGTACGCGTGGACCACCAGACTGCTGCCGATTTGATCCTTTTCCAGGCGGAACCCGCCGTCTCGCATAGGACGGAAGCCCACGTTAATCCCACGGATGTCCAAGCTTCCGTTGATGAGGAGGTCAGGAAAGAGGACTTTGGCCCTGGAGACAACAGCTTCAGTGTCAGATGGGCGGATATCGGAGTCCTCATCGTTGTCCTGTTTTGTGCCGCCAACGATGAAGCCTCCATCGAGGGGCCGTGGAATGAGAAATGTCCACTCGCCATTGCGCGCCTGATGCGTGATTGTCTGATTGGAGTAGGTGTTGCTCGGAGGTCCATGGACGAGCAGCGTTTGACCACGCCTCGTGAAGGAGGTTGGGTCGTAGCCACCATCTGCTTGGAGGCCTCTTCCCGTAGCATTGACAATGGTACAGCCAGGGTAGAGAGCGGTCAATTCGGCCAATGAGGACAACCTTTTGCGATGTAGCTCCACGCCGTAACGAAACTGGAGTCGTCGGGCGAGGAAGTCGAGGTAGACCAATGGATCAAGGACCCAGGTCGAATAGATACAACCGAACGTTGTTCCTTTCGGTAATTCGTCAGGACTTAGGACACGGAGATGAGAAATCCCCTCGTAGCCTTCCAATCGCTGGTACTCTGGTGTTGGATCCTCAATGTAGTCGATTCCCTCGACAAACCGGACCGACGATTCGGGGTGCTGCTGTGCAAACTGCTCAAACACACGCAGAGTGTCCCGCGTTAGTTTCTTCGTCGTCTCATCTGTAGGGAACGGCCTGAAGTGCGCACCGGCCCAGGGCGACGCTGTGATGGCTCGTCGTGGATCTCGAGGGAACCAGTCCGCCACGACGACGACAGAATGGCCTGCCTCGGCCAAGGCATGGGCGCAACTGAGTCCCACGACGCCAGCTCCTACCACGACGACCTTCCTCGGCATGACTTGTTTGATATCAACCGACAATGGCAGAGTGTGGAGTGGTCATGTGAGTCATGAGAGTGTAAATGCGAATCGGCTCAATGGCATTGCGCGGCGCATGCAGGGACAGATTAGATCTGATCTATTCATACTAGGCTACATTTTAGGTATCAGCACAAGCGGAGTCGGATACTCGTCATCTACTTGTCTACTCCTACTCCTCGTGCAGCCACTTGTTTCCCGAGCGAGGCTGGGGAACCTCGAGGCCAAACTGGCGCGGAACATCCTCAATACGGTTGTAGGCGTTGATGTTCTTGCGCAGCACAATCTGGAAGCAGGTGGCAGAGCCCTGGCGCGACACAATCGTCGACGAGGCGAGGAAGAACTCCCAGATGCGGAACCACTTCTTGCCGTACTTGGCCACGACCTTGTCCTTGTTGCCCATCCAGTTACGGTACCATCTCCACAACGTAGCAGAGTAGTGCACACCGACATTGTCAACGCTGACAACCTCGAAACCAGAGCCCTCGAGGCTGTCGACAACAAAGCCAAGCGGCGTCGAGGCATCAGCACCAGGGAAAATGTACTTGTTCATAAACAGACCCCAGATGAGATCCTCGTACTGCCAGCACTTGCGAAGACCAGCAATCTGCAGGAAGAACACACCGTCGTCCTCAAGCATGTCGTAGACCTGGTGCAGGAACGAGCTGAACTTGCGGACACCAACGTGCTCAGCCATCTCGAGACAGGTGATCTTGTCGTACTTGCCCGAGGCGGGAAGAGGCGTGTCACGGTAGTCGAGGCACAGGATCTTGCTCTGCTGCTCCGAGATGCCGTCCTTGGCCAGGTTCGTGTTACCCCAAGCGGTCTGGTTGCGGCCAAGAGTGATACCGGTGACGTGGGCGCCGTACTGCGTTGAGGCGTAGCGAGCCAGCGTACCCCATCCGCAGCCAAGATCAAGGTGACGGTCACCCTGCTTGAGTCCAATCTTCTCACACACAATGCGCAGCTTGTTGTCCTGCAGCTCCTCCAGGGTCTCCTCTCGGTTGATATCGGAAATGACACCAGAGGTGTAGATCATGCGAGGGCCAAGGAACCACGAGTAGAAGTCGTCACCGCGGTCGTAGTGGTCACGCACCTGCTCCTCATCCTGGGAGCGCGAGTGCATGATAACCTCGGGGATCATACCAGTGAGGAAGAACTTGAACAGCGAGTAGGTGAAGCGGAAGCTGGCCCAGTCGTGACGCAGCTCGATGATGTCGAGAGCGTCGCCCTTGAACGAGACCTTGCCATCAAAGTAGAGCTCGTGGAAAGTCTCGTAGGGGATCTTGTTGTTGCCCTTGTACTTGGCAGCGAGGGCCGGCTCGTGGAACTCGAGGTAGTACTCGACGCCGCGGTTGGGCAGCTTGACCTTTTCGTTCAGGCGCGGCGACACCGACGAGGCAAAGTACCAGTATCCAACGAGGATGGGCAGCGACGTCAGCAGGAAGAAGAAGAGGTAGGAAAAGAAGCCACCGCCAATCTTCCACGCTGCGTAGGCGGGCACACCGAAGATGCTTCCAAACAGAATTCGGTTCGAAAAGTGCTTGGAGCTGGGGCCCTCGGCCAGCAGGCTTCCATTTTTAATTGCGGGGTACTGCGTTAGCGAAGTAGGGAGATGCATGGAGCATGAGACGGTGGAGATATGTGTAGATGGGCATGTAGATGGCACTGGCAATTCGATCTGAGCTGCATCAGCTGGCCAAGGCAGAAGATTCAGGGTACAACCAACAGATCAAGCAGATCAAGTAGATCAAGAATAAAGTACATCAAGAAGATCAAGTAGATCACCCAATGGCTCGCCTGGTGGCTCGTATGGCTGAGAAGGTGTATCGCTGGCTCTTCTAACCACCGCGAATGGTACTTAGATGTCTTGATCCAGGGACTAACAGAGGGCTTTTTCAACTCAATCGCCTGATAATTGCCTGCCCATTGCTCCAATTACCTGATTATAGCCAATTCCACAAACCGCAGTCTGGGAAACCATGACAGCCGGCAATTGTCGCAATGCCTTGTACGGCCCGTCTTGGCCGTAGATTCCCTTACTACTCTACTCCTCCGCCTTCACGCCATTCCACTGGTTCTACTTACGGCAGTCGTTCGGACGCCCGACTCGGTCGAGGCCGCAGGTTGGGGCGGTGCCTCGGGGGTCTTGATGAAGCTAATAGACATGACAATAGTCGCGAACTAGCAGGGCTGGCGTAGACAGCTTTGTACAGGTGTCGCGGAGACATTTTGCGCCGGCTTACCCGGCATGGGCACGGCCTGGTAACCAGGGGTCATTTACACGCGTCGAGCCGGGTTGGCCGTACGAGGGCCCAAGTGCCCAGGTAAAATGATTGGCCCGGTTACCGGCGTGGGTTTGAGGCCAGCCCCGTTGCGGCCTAGTGCCCGTTATCGCCTCAAGGGTACGGGCCGTCGGAGGCTGAGGCTTGTGGTGTGACAATTGACAGGCCAGCCATTGACAGCAGTGGTTGCGTCGTTATTGCTACGTGGTCAACCGCGCTGGTGTCGTCGTCAGCATGCAGCAGACCCCTGTAGCGCTGGGCCGCTTCCTTGCTGTGAGCCGACCAATGGGGCAGGAGATTATAGGTCCAGCCCCTGCCCTTGTCGTTATCTCGGCTCGGCGTGGGCAGGTACCCCAGCCCTGGGAAAAATTTTCGGCGCGGCAGGGCCACCGCGCCAAATCGCCACATGCTACATAAAAGGGAACCTGATCAGGGCACAATCTTATTAAGCTCATCTTCTTTTTTTATAAAAGGGATACTTAACCAACACTCCAAACTTCTTTACACTTCTTTTCGGTCTCTCCTTTATTGTGGTGATTAGAAAACAAGTCCCTTTAAAACCAAAATGGCTGATATCACTTCCAGCATGCAGACGCTCAGCGTCAAGGACAACGCCCCGACACCCGCCGCCAACGGCAATGGATCCGGTGCCCCAACTCGTAAGCTCTACGTGCCTCCTCATCGCACCGGTGGCCGAGGCCCTGCTCCTTCGTCAGACTCGCGTTCGTTTGACCGCGGTGACCGTGGCGACCGTGGCTTTGGTGGCGGCTTTGGCGGTAGCCGTGGTGGCTACAACAACCGCGACAGCGGCTTTGGCCGTGATCGCAACGACCGTGGCGGCTCCTATGGCGGCGACCGTGGTGCCTATGGCGGCGCCTCGACCCGCAACCGCGGTGGCCGTGGCCAGTTTGTTGACGGCAAGCACGTTCCTGCTCCCCGCAACGAGCGTCTTGAGCTCGAGCTTTTTGGTACTGTCGAGGACACCACGTTCCAGTCGACTGGTATCAACTTCGACAACTACGACGACATCCCCGTCGAGGCCACTGGTAACGACGTCCCCGAGCCCATCACCTCGTTCGAGACGCCTCCTCTCGAGGCTCTCCTCGTGGAGAACATTGGCCTTGCTCGCTACACCAAGCCTACGCCCGTCCAGAAGTACTCTGTGCCTATTGTCGCCACCAAGCGTGACCTGATGGCCTGTGCTCAGACCGGTTCGGGTAAGACAGGCGGGTTCCTGTTCCCCATTCTTTCCCAGTCCTTCCTCAGCGGCCCCTCGCCGCTGCCGGAGCGTGCTGGCTCTGGCCACTTCCGCAAGGCCTACCCCACATCGCTGATTCTGGCCCCCACACGTGAGCTTGTGTCGCAAATTTACGACGAGGCTCGCAAGTTTGCCTACCGTTCGTGGGTCCGCCCCTGCGTTGTGTACGGAGGTGCCGACATTGGCACCCAGCTGAAGCAGGTTGACCAGGGCTGCGACCTTTTGGTTGCCACCCCCGGTCGTCTTGTCGATTTGCTCGAGCGAGGCCGCATCTCGCTCGCCAACATCAAGTACCTTGTTCTTGACGAGGCTGACCGTATGCTTGATATGGGTTTCGAGCCCCAAATCCGCCGTATTGTTGACGGTGACGACATGCCCGGTGTCCAGGACCGTCAGACGCTCATGTTTTCCGCCACCTTCCCCCGCGAGATCCAGATGCTGGCTCGCGACTTCCTTAAGGACTACATTTTCCTGTCGGTTGGTCGTGTTGGTGCCACGTCGGAGAACATTACTCAGCACATTGAGTACGTTGAGGACGCTGACAAGCGCTCGGTTCTGCTCGACATTCTTTCGTCGGGTGACCAGGGCCTGGTGCTCATTTTCGTTGAGACGAAGCGCATGGCTGATTACCTGTGTGACTTCCTCATTGCCGAGAACTTTGCTGCCACGTCCATTCACGGTGACCGTACGCAGCGCGAGCGTGAGCGTGCCCTCGATATGTTCCGCAAGGGAAGCTGCCCCGTCATGGTGGCCACTGCCGTGGCTGCCCGTGGTCTTGATATCCCTAACGTCAAGCACGTTATCAACTACGATCTGCCCTCTGACATTGACGACTATGTGCACCGTATCGGTCGTACTGGTCGTGCTGGTAACGTTGGAGTTGCTACTGCTTTCTTCAACCGCGGCAACCGCGGTGTTGCCAGCATGCTTGTTGACATTCTCAAGGAGGCCAACCAGGAGGTTCCTGCTTTCCTCGAGACTGTGTCGCGCGAGGGCAGCTTTGGCGGCGGCCGTGGTGGCCGTGGTGGCCGTGGCGGTGCTTCGCGCACTACTGCCACTCGTGACTTCCGTCGCCAGGGCGGCGGCGGTGGTCAGGACAACTATGGCGGTGGCCGCAGCGGCGGCTACTCCAACGGTGGAGGGTACGGCAACGGTGGTGGTGGCTACGGCAACCAGGACTCGTACCAGAACAGCTGGTGGTAAGCGTGCCCTGCGGGGCACGCTTTCAGGGCTGCTGGCGATGGATGCTAGCGGCTTCTGTACAAGGATTCACCGGATTTCCCTAACAGAGATGGGGAGCCCACTTTTTACGACAGATGCATTTTGAAACGAAACTTAAGAGAGGAGGAGATGGATTATGGTCGAACCAAAGTCATAGACGGGGTTTTATTTGGTTGATTGTTTTTATGTGGCATGACCTGCAAGTTTATGACGGTTTGATAGAGTGTTTTACAAGGTTTGTTTCACGATGCATACAGCTACCAAGAGTTGTCATGATATTTATTTATGCTCGACAGCAGCCGAGGGTAGTTCGGGGCAAGAGCCCGAAAAAGTTGGCATTGAGGGATATAGCGATGGATTTTTGTAATATGGAATAGATGTTACTCAGATAGAGACGAGAGAAGAGTAGACAAAACCCGAGTAGGCATTGAGCTGAAGCTGTAGAGGCTGTAGAGACTGACCAGAATAGGCCCGGAATAGGCCCATTAGGCTGAAGCCAGATGAGTCAATTGGGCTAGCCATTGACGTAAACGGGCATTTTAATCCGGCATTTTAAGCCGACGCTAGCCATTGTGCTAAGCCATTTTGCTTGTGTTGATTTGCTCGAGTACATTGGGCTTCAGGGCTCGGCAATTGGCGCTCCGAGTCATTAAGCGCTCAGTGCATGAGCGTATGAGTGGGCGAGTGCGTTAGGCGTGCGTTAGTGGGCGTATAGCCATGCGGATGAGCCCGAGTCTAGAATGGGCTCTATCTAGAATGGGCTCTATCTAGAATGGGCTGTATCTAGAATGGGCGTAGTCTGAGTCTGAATGGGTGTAATGAGTTCGAACTGTGAGTCTAGTGTATGAGTTAATGAGAGCTAGTCTGTCAATTGGTATGAAAGGGGTATTAGTATGGTATGAGTGTACCGGGTGTGGGTGTGGGTGAGTCTGTATGATCTGTGGTGGGAGTGTGACCAGATGGGTTTATACGCCCGCTCTCCGCTGTGGAGCGGACGGATTAATGATCGATCGGATCGCGATGCGGAATGGACGTTGACAACGTGCTCTCACGGCCGGATTACGGCCATTGCAGCCAGTTAAGGTTGCCATCGGCGGTGCCGAATGAGCGCCAGGGGGTGACAGATGGCGCGGCAGGTGCTCATTCCGGGCGATCTCTAGGCCTAACAAGCACCTCCTGGATCAGCGCTTGGCCAAGACACGGGACGCGAAACGGGCGGATAGCGGGTAGAGATTAGCGGATAGACATTTGCGGATAGACATTTGCGGATTGGCAGATTGGCGGAGGGCGGATTGAGCGCGGAATGGGCGGGCACACCATGGATCCACGGAACAAGCTGTGATTGGTGAATTGCCATTGGCAAGGATGTGGTGCGTGATTGGGTATCGCGTGCAGCGACACAAATGTCAGGGAACGCAAGGTTTGCATGTCGCGTGCGCTAGGGGCCGCGTCAGCAGGAAAGGCCGGCAGCACGAGGCAGCACGAGGTAGCAGGCAGGCAGTAGCAGGCAGTAGTAGGCAGGCAGGCAGGCAAAGCAGGCAGGACAACGGCCCGGCGGGCTGCACTAGGGAATGTGCCACAGGCAGCTATCCAGCCCCTGGGGCCCGTTCAGGCCTCAACGCGCCGGAGCCACGAGGGCCTGAGGCAGGGGGCATTGGGCATTGGGCGGGCTGAGGCGTCGAGTTGCAACCTAATCGCGGATATTCAGGGGTCGCGGCGAGGGGGTCCAGGCTTGGAATTAGCGAGCGCATGGTGCAGGCCAATTGCCGCAGATAATGCCGTCTTCAGGGTGCAGGGAGAAATTTTTTCCCTGGATGCTTTACTGCATTGGGAAGGGCATCTGCAGCAAGCGCCCGCTTTGGGGGCGCCCAAAGGGCCTAACGTTGCAGGGGTCCGGCGAGAAGGCGCCGGTTTGGGCGACGCGCTGCCAGCAGCAGGCAATGGGCGGCCGCGCTGACGCACACCGTCGATACAGGGGCTGAGGTTGCTCAAGGCGTAGGGCAAAGAGCGGCAGCACAAGAGGCAGGAAGCAAGAGGCAGAAAGCAAGAGGCAGAAAGCAAGAGGCAGAAAGCAAGAGGCAGAAAACAAGCAAGGAGAACAAAATGGAGGAACAAGAAAGGAACGGCACAACGCGCAGAAGCAAGCAAGCACCGCTGGTTTGGGGACCCCCACGAGCCCCTGCCTATACCCGTCTCGATAGGTCGACAGCGCGTGTACCCAAACAGGCAGGTAGCAAGTGGGGGGGAAGGGTGTAGGGGAGTGTAGGGAGTGCAGGGGAGAGCAGGGAGGGGTCAAGGAATTAACACCAGTAGGCAGAATAAGGAGTAGCCGGATAAAGGAGTAGGCGAAGGCGGAATAAGGGGTGTGGCTTGGGCTCAAGGGAGAGGGGCAGGGGCGTATCGGGGAGTAGGCGGGAGGTAGGACGTGGGAGGTCGAGCCCCCCCTTTAAGCCCTCCCCTTTAAGCCCTCCCCTCTAAGCCCTCTCTTCTAAGTCCTCTCCTTTGAGAAGCCGCTTTCAGCTCTCAGCATCGCGTCTAGCCCGTACAGCCGCCCTTGACATGCCGTTTCTGGCCCATTCCCGTTTCTGGCTCATGGTGGCGCGGTTTGCGCCCAATTAAGCGTGCTCGAAGACGTGGTGTCGGGCAGGCCCAGCTGCCTAAAGTTGCGCGGCGCCGGCCACTGTTCCTGGGCGGGTCCGCCAAAAGCAAACGCGCGCAAAAAAGTCTGTTTGAGATTAGTACCTTAACAGTGCTAATTATAGCCACCGGTGCAATCTGCTGGCAGATAGGGTAGCACCCAGACCGCAATCGCCCTGCCCTTCTGCCGGCCAATCACGCCGGTCCGGCTAATCAGGCGCCAGCCACGAGTGAAGGGCCGCCCGTGCAGCCGGGAATTCGAGCGGTAAATATGCCTGCCATTTTTGCGTGCTGCTTTTGCTGCTGCTTGGGATGATGTTGCCTGTTGACGTTTCTTACCCCCTCCCCACCCCTGCTACTGTGACTCTTGACTGCTCTAACCCAGCGTGTCAGTGTTGCGTGGCCCTAGGGTTCAGCAGAGCCTCCATGATTTGTTTTGGCACGGTTGGGAGGCAGGCCAGCCCTAATTGGGTAATGGTTGCTTTTGCGGCGGCGAATTTTTTTTTTGCCAGGAGGTTCCGGCCGTTTCTTTTTGGCTCCGGCCACTGACTCGGACCACAATTTTTTTTAGTTATAAAAGGAGCCATTGTCCTCCGGGTTGTTGCTCTTTCTTCACAGAAGTCCTTTTCTCTCACTTTACAACCACCCACACTCTTCACAAAAATGCAGTTCTCTACCGTCGCCGCTTTCGCTGTCCTGGCCGCTGTTGCCACCGCCTCGAACTCCACTGCTGCTGCCTCTAACGGCACTGCTGTTGGTGCTTCCAACGGTACCGCCGCCGGTGGCTCCAACGCCACCACCTCTGGCTCGCCCTCCGGCTCTTCTGAGTCCAACGGTGCCGTCAACAACCTTGTCAACGCCGGTGTTTTCGGCGCTGTCGTTGCCGGTGGTATGGCTCTTATTCTGTAAATGCCCTCATCCTTGACTGTCCTTGCTTGGCATGATTGAGCTTGGTTTGAGCTCTTGGTATTTGCATTTACTCATGAAGAAAAGTTGCCCGCAGGAGACGCGCTGGCCTACGCCCGCGTCTTACTAATTGTTGCTGCTCAGCAGCAAGAGGTCTTTAATTCTTGGCCTTGCCATACTTCTGTTTGACCTTATTTTTATTAGTTAATTGTAGAATGGATTTTTCTGATACACCATACTTGTATACCGCAGTTCCTCGCTAGATGCCAGTTCTTTGAAGTCCACTATTACCCCTTGCCTGCTCCCTATCTTCTCCCTATCTGCTCCCTATCTACTCACTCGATGAGCCCTGCTATTACCAGCTCTGCTTCTGATTGTCTGACCTCCTTTGCTGCCTCATAGCCGCCTCATTGCCACTTCACAGTATTAATTCCCTTACGCCCGCCTTGCCTAGTTGACCAACCGGCTTTTGCCGCTGCGTTTCCGCCGCCGCCGTTGCTACGTTGCTTCCTTCTCTTATCACAAAACTCATGCACCTTCCCAGTTAGGCGAACCCACCACTTAATCCGGATGCTGCGGCTCTGCTCCGATTTGCGGAAAAATCCCACCGTGGTTAGATAGCCGCAGCTGGGCTAGCCGCTGGGCATCGCTGCGCCCGGCCCCCTGCCAGTCACCGCAGCAGATGCTCGGACCCAGCGGCACGTGGCAAGTGCCCGAGCGGGCATATTCACGCAATCTGGCTTCAGGATGCCATCAAGGGGGCCATCGAAAGGGGGGCAGGACCTAGGTCCCGGGCGGGCGATGGCAAGGCTGCATGTGAAGGCCGGATCGGCATGTGGACGGGTGATAGGCGGTTGGGCGCTCTGCGGCCATGACGTTTGGCACACGCCCGTTTGGGTGATTACCCGAAACAGGGCGGCCGGCAAGCCGTGGCATCTCATGCCGAATCGCATGACTCGTTGATGCCGAATCTCATGACCGAGCTTCTTCCCGCTCATCCCGAAGCTCATCCTAATGCTCCGTGATTAATACCCTGTCTCCGTAATTGATACCCGGTCTGTTTATGTTGGCTTGGCTCTCGGCACTGCCGGGCGGAGCTGCCGTCTCGTCCGCGACCTAAACATAGCTCTAGGCGCAGCAACTGGATTTATTCCCTGCTTGCTTGAGCCCCGTGTTAGTGCTAGTATTATTTCCCGATCAGCAGGGCCGCTCTGCCGCTCCTCTACGCACTGCCACAAGCGCTAGTGCCACTAGCCACCGCGCTTTCCCATCATGGCAATACAATAATATTCCCTGGACTGCATCTCACTAGCTTCACCGTACGAGTTCGCATTGGTCCCTCGTACCTGGCAGCTGCGTCATTGTGGAACATCACTGGGCGATCAGCACACTACATCTCCGCTAGCTATACGTGCCAGCCGGGGCCCCTAATCCAGCAACCCATGAATTGCTAACTGCTGAATTGCTAACTGCTGCATTGCTAACTGCTAAATTGCTAACTGCTAAATTGCTAACTGCTCAATCACTAACTGCTAAACTGCTAAATAAATATGTTGTTCACGCTACTCCCGTATCTACTGAATGCCACGAACCTCCTGAGCCATGCCCACTGCAGTCATCTCTAGTCATCTGGGCTGCATGCCAGCCGCGACCCTGCGACTGACATCCGGTGACCATATCTCCGACTTTTATCTGTAGATTTATTATATTCCCCCACTTTATATCCATCTCGCTCGATACCACTATTTTATAACTACTAATCTGCTAACTACTAATCTGCAACTACTTCGTTTTCCACTTCACCTCACCACCACCCTTACTTATTCTCTTCACTTCACTCTACCCACTTATCCAGACAATCTCCCACGCGCGGCTGGTATGTTTTCATCGCCTCGTCATCTCGCAGTTACCCTTGAACCTCTAGTGCACCAGCCTCGGATCCTTGGATCTCTCCTGGATCCTGCAGAGCCTCTAATCTCGACTCTCATCTCACCTTTCTCCTTCTATTGTCCTCCTCTTTCATCCTCTCCGTAATATCCTTTGTACCCTCCATTCACCCCCACATGCTGGGATCTTAGCAACTCCACCTCCGGCATCGTGACTTCTCCGCATCGTGACTTCTCCCATCCTCGACACGCGCCCGCTCTGTCATGGGCCAGATCTCGTCGACCTCACTGCTCCACGACGCTCCACAGGCCGGTCCGCGCCTTGTCCCGGCCGTCTACCTGCGCTCGCCCAACCGCTTCTTCATCTCGTCAATTCAGATCTCCTCGGACGATGACCTGCTGCTGACAGTCCTGTGCGACCGCAAGTCCGCGGCCCTAGTCGCAAAGCCAGAAACAGACCGCATCGTCGAGTTCGTCCTGGTCAGTACCCGTCTCTTGCTTGTATTGTTGCCCCGCTAACTCAGGATACAGAATCGGCCACTCCAGGCCTTCTTCTCAAGCTGCAATCGAGCCCCGTGCGACGTCTCAAGCTCAAGTTCAACCTCGTCATCAACGTCACCGCGTCCCAGCCGATTCACAATCTGACGTTTGTTACGGGCCGCTCCGCAGCAGACCTCAACAGCTTCATCTCCAATGAGCTGTTCCACAATCCCAACATCCAAAACGAAGAAAACGTCAGCCTGCTCGGCGACTTCGTGCCCCCGCCACCGCTGTCCTCGGCACGAGTCGCCCCGGGTCAGGAGCAGCCACACCTGTCAACAGTCGAGTTTGAATGGGACTGGTCTCCGCCTCCTGGGTCTCCGCCAACTGCTGGCGGCATCCGCACATGCGCCTCGTTCGCAGAGTACGTCAAGCGTGATCACTCATTACAGCAGCTGGCAAACTTCTCTTTCTATGTCGAAACGCTGTCTCCACAGCCTATCTCCGTCTCGTCTCCAATGCCGTTTACTCCATTAACAGCAACTGCACCCACAGACTGGGCCAGCGAGATTCCGCCGTTGCCTCCGCTAGCTACCTCGCTCGCATCCACATCGACCATCGACCCGCTTGGCACTCCCATCGATGCTCCCTTCTCTCCCATTATGTCCCCAGACAGGCACGCAGCCCTAAAGCCATCCCCCATTTCAGCATCCCCCATCCGTGTGCCCATCCCACGGACGGCCTCGTCGTCAAAACACGCCCCAGCTCCGTTGCCAGCGTTATCAGTGTCGAGTGGGAGTGTCCCTGGATCAGCTCCGCCCGGTTCATTTGAATCGCGTGATGCTGCCAGCTCGGACCCTGCCTCGGCCGAGTCCATTGGCAAAGTGCTCCAAAAGGAGAAGGTATCTGTCTCGATTCCACGGCCGGGCGACGGGTCTCAGCCTGAAGACGGCCCGTTGTTTCGAGCCACAATTGCCAGTCTCGAAAAGAAGACGGGAAACCTCAAGTACAAGATCAAGAAGATCCTCAAACGCTCGGCAATGTTGTACGAACGGTTACAGGGAGTCGTCGAAGCTCAGCGACTCTTTTCACAAGCTCTGACCGACGCTGCCGACACCGAGGTCCCGGCATTCCGGGCTCTCGCCCACAGCTACTTCGACAAGCGTCGCTATGGACGTTTGGGAGTGATTGATTTCAACAAGCAGTCAGCCATGGACCTAAACACGCATGTCATCGAGCCGCTGCGCCGACTCTACGACCTGGAGATCAAGACATTTGATCTGCGAAAGAAGGAGTTTGACGATGAGTCAAGTCAGTACTACTCATGGCTGGCACGTTACCTGTCCATGAAACAGGAGGCGAAGGGCCGCAAGAAAGAGGAGAGCGATTCCAAGTACCTGGAGAAGCGAAAGGCTTTCGAACTGTCGCGGTTCGACTATTACTCGTACATGCAGGACCTGCATGGAGGTCGCAAACAGCAGGAGGTTACGTACCAGCTTGCTCTCTACGCTGAACTCGAAGCGACACGGTACATTGTTGGTGCAGAAAAGATGAAATCTTCAGTCAAGGTGGAGCTCGACTCAATTGTCGACGAAATCAAAAAGGTTAATAAGGACTGGTCGCGACAGCGGACCGAGCGTGAGGATCGTCGGCGCGCGCTAGAGCGATCCATCATGTCTCCCGTCGAATCGGTCTCGCCAATTGCGGAGCCGTCAATTGATGCAGTTGCTACCGAGTCACCGCAACCAAAACAGCGGCCTCCTAATCTACGACTGCTGACTGGCGACGGCAACCCCGCAGCTATTCCAGAAGACGACCGACTTTCTAATGACGATGACAGTGACGCCAATAATGACTATGCTGATGATTACAACGACAATGAACATACCCCCAACCAAAACAGTGACTCGCCGACCTATGTCGACGAAGTCAACCAAAGCAACACCAGTGTTCTCACCGATTCGACTGCTACAGATGCGGAGAGTCGCAAGGAGGGTCTGTTGTGGGCCATGTCACGGCCTGGAGGCCTATCCGACCCACTGCCGAACCTCAACAAACAGGGATGGCACAAGTTCTGGGTGGTGCTGGCCGGTGGCAAGTTGTGCGAATACACAAACTGGAAGCAGGGCGTTGATCTCCACAATGATCCGATTGATTTGAAGGTCGCATGTGTCCGCGAGGCACGCAATGCCGAGCGACGATTCTGCTTTGAGGTCGTGACGCTCACCTACAAGCGCGTTTACCAGGCGACAAGCGATGAGGACATGATGTCTTGGATTCGCTCCATCAACAGTGGCATCACCTCGTCGCTCGAGAGCAGCACGGTCAATAGTAAACCCAAAAAACCCGGCAAGCGAGTCCCGTCGCACGAAATGGACCACTCGGGGGCCTACGCGGCAGCGGTGCGGAATGACCGAGTCGACGATGGCAGGAGGACTGAATCGCGGTCCGTGTCCGGTCAGTCTCAGTCGGATCATCCGGCTCTGTTGCCAGTCGTGCAGGCCGTTGACGCGAGTAATCTGCAGTGCGCAGATTGTGGGTCGACAGTCAAGGTAGAGTGGATCTCAATCAATCTGCTTGTTATTCTGTGTATTGATTGCTCGGGAGTGCACCGGTCGCTGGGGTCACACATATCCAAGATCCGGTCGCTGACGCTGGACACGGTGTCGTTCACGCCCGAGCTCGTGGCGCTGATCCGAGCCGTCAACAACGGTCAGGTCAACAGCATCTGGGAGCGCAAGCTCGACAGCAAGCCGGTCATTAACGACAAGACGCGCCGGCAATTCATCACGGAGAAGTACGTGGAGAAGAAGTTTGTCGAGGAGGTGGAGCGGCCCAATGCACTGCTGCGGCAGGCGGTTGCGGACCAGAATGTGAGCGGAGTGATCCGGGCGTTGGCGTCGCGGGCGAACCCCAATTCGTCTGTGCCCGTTGAAGGCGGGGCGGCCGAGAGCAGCGAGTCTGTGCTGTTGTATGCGTTGCGCCAGGCGGGCCAGTCAGCTACATTTCCAGTTGCCGAGCTGCTGCTGCTCAATTCGGCCAATCTTCCAGCGTCTGCTGCCGGAGGCTTTTCTGGGTTGTCTGCTGCAGCAGCAAGCTATTTGACGGCCAAGATGAGCCGAGCCGACTTTACTGCAAAGGCTGTTCCTGCGTCGCCCAAGTCGCCGGGGCCAGGTCCATATGGCCACGAGCGGGCCAAGACCAATGTTGGCACCAAGCTGCAAAAGCGTCTCAGCGGTCTTGGGTCCAAGTCTACTCAGGGCTAATTGGGGCCTAATCTACCTTGCCTAATCTACGGGTCCAGCAATCTGGTCTAATCTAGCTGAGAAATCTGGGGCGCCAGCGTGGTGTCTGCGCAGCAAGGCTGCTGAGCACCGCAATCCTTTTGAGCGCACGTCAGCGTTGACGTGTTTGAGCGCCCGCAGTGAGGCCGCAAGCAGGCGCAGTAGAGGCCAGATTAGGTACATTGAGCATGTCAATAGAGTTTGTGCAAGGTGGTTCGAGACGTGAGTTGGGAGATACACTTGGGGGACCTGCGCCAACGGAGCCGAGTCATGGGCACATGTCAAAAGCTGGTCCGGGGTGATATTACATTGTTTACAGACTAGAGTTTAGGTTGAGGAGTTTAAAGGTACGGGAGGTTAAAAAGTACGGGAGGTTAATAGCTTATTGAGTCGAGCGTTGTAGAGCCAAGAGTTTGCGCAATTAAGGTTGTAGCATGAGGCCAAACGAGACGGCAGGTATATTAGTTTGGGGAATGCGCAGAGGCTCTATGGGACGAAACCTTAAGTGGTAGCGGGGCAGGGGCGGGTATCAGGAGAGGGCCATTCGCGGAACAAACAGGGCGATAAGTGCAAGCGGGTATGCAAAGGAACGGGTGAGGCGGCGGTCTACGGCAGGGGGGAATGGAAGGGGAATGGAAAGGGAATGGTTGATCGGTGGTGGGGGTACATCGACAACATGGTGGCATGCGCGATAGACGCCAGGTTCCCGAGCCACTGCGGCAATGGCACTGTGCCGTTGGCATAGGCGAGGCCAAAAGGCGACCCATCTATGCACAAAGTTGCTTTTGGCAGCGGGAGGGGCTGCCTTGACCTAGCTGCATTAGTCCGAAACAAGGATGTCCAACAGCTAAAGGTTTACGTGCGGGCCCGGCCTTCTGCGCGGGGCATGCAGCTGGCCGGCAGGAGTATAGCCGACGCGGTAGAATGGGGGCCGAGCCCACGATGCCGACGTGAAATGCCAACGTCCCATCGGCACTAATGATTAAGCGCGTATCGACGTGAAGGGCAGGTTACATCACCCTCACAGGCAGATTGCAGGCCGCCAAAAAAAGCTTGTTCGGTATCCGCAGCTGCAAAGATCTAAGACACCCAGACGGCTACGAGGCATGCGACCCACCTAAGGCTCGATCGTCGCCAGGCGGCAGAGCAGAGTAGGCCAGGCAGTTGGCAAGACCACAGAGCAGAGATATCTGGTTGGATGCTGAGAGTTGGCTGAGTTGGCTCAGTTGGCTGCCTGCGCGCGTATAGCATTACCGCCGGACTGGTAAAGTTACTCGGCCCAATGCGTCAGCTATACGGCCATCTGTCACAAGCTAGTTTCAAGGCTGTCTGGATGAGGTCCCCCCTGGCGTTTACTTTTTTGGCCCCGACAGTTGCAACGAGCGTCGCATCGGCAGCCAGCCAAACAAAATCGCTCGTTACCGTCCAATCTATCTCCGGCACAGCGGCGCCGGCCAATGGGCGGTCGCGCGCGGGGGTAAAGTTGCAGTTGGCATTATGGCTGCCGCTTTCTTTTCGCGCCATGCGCCCAATGCGGAAATTGTCTAGGACTGAGACTTGAGGAGAAGAGAAGGGAGATGGATACCGGGTACTAGGGGGGGGCCTTGTTTGCAGGGCCCTATTTGCAGTGTACCCCCACCACGCTCGTCTCCGTCCCCCCTGGTCCTAGCCTCGAGATCGTGCGTCCCCTGCCGGGTGCCGCTGTCGATGCCGCCATCCAAGGACGGGTGCTTGCAGGGATCGCCGCCAGTTACGGGAGAGGGCTATTATTATCTAGGCCAATCTCGGCTAGACGTGGTCACGGTGCTTTTTGCTAGGCGCACCTCTTGCAATGCGGCCAACCTCTTTTAACCTCTTTGACGCTGTACTTCGACGCATAGAATCCTCAAGCCGCATCGGTTCATGTCCCACAGACCCATGGGACGAGGTGGTGGCCAGCTCGGAGCTGGCGAGGTGCGCGGGACCCGCCAGACAGCCCGCTGCTGGGCTGCAGCCCACAACGGTCGCCCATTAAGCTGTACAGTAAGCTTACAGTAAGCTGTACAGTGATGCCAGTACCAGTTTACCAGTACCCTGCGACGGTAGCTCCATTACTAGCTCGCTGTTTTCTGCCTGCACCCCCACCCCGCTACCCCCGCTGGCCTCTAGTGTCGCAGGTGCACTTGAAACATCCAGTCAAACGGCTGCACCCAACCTGACACCAAGTTATGGAACATGCCGCCCCAGACTGCGCCATGTTTCCTTTTGCCAGATGCCTCCCGCGCACCGTTCCTTTCCCCAGCAGTGCTTTTTTCCTAATCTCGGCGTCGACAAGCAGTAGCCAGGCAAATGTCATCACCTGGATATCAAACATTAGCTGAGACCTGCACCATGCATGGCACATGCTACTTTTAACGCGCCCCAGTATATATACCACAACCGGTCCTCACCTCGCGGCTGTTCTCCACATCTAAGACCGCCTGTCTCTGAGCGACGCGCTCACAACTCATCCCATTCATCCGCTCGTCCTCTCATCCCTCGTCCCTCTCCTCAACCTCATTCTTAACCTCTTCTTTCTCACCCCACATCTCTCCATTACAGCTCCGCTTTCTCCGCGTCTTCCCCTGCGCCCTCGTCTCAAGTCTCCACCGTCTCCCGTGCTCTAGACTCTAGACTCCTTTCTACCAAAACCTCCTCCACACCACCCACCCACCCCCTCCTCGCCCGGTCAATGTATAGATTCAAACTGTACGTCTAAATCGTGTCTCGCCCAGAGCCCCAGCGGGTCCCGTCAACACTGTCTCACCGTGCCGTTCGCGTGGCTGCACCAAAGACGCCTCGGCCAGCAAAAATAATTGCATTTTGGCGACCGCTTCTTGGTCCGGCTCACCACGCGCGCGTCAGTTCGTGTGTCAGCTACCTACCCCCCAGTGCTTCCCACTAACTCTAGGCTGTATGTCTCTTAGGCCCTCGCTCTGTCCTCCGCCTTGGCCTGTCTGCTTCTCGGTAGTACCTGATCCCTCCCGCCCATCTCGTGCATCCTTCCGCCGCCTCGTTTCCCGCGCAGGCACCGCCCCTGCTCAATGGCAACTCCGTCCCAGGCGACATCGCAAGATCGAGGCCCCCTGGTGTCGGATTATGTCACGGTGCTGAACCACTCGCCGAGCTCGGGCCCTGAGCGCTCTATCTTTGCCGTCTACCTCACGGCGGCCGTTCCGTCGGTCGCCGTCAATCAGCTGCGCTTCTGCTTTGCGTTTGGGTCCCAGTCCTCGCCTGTTATAGAACCCCAGGTCTTCGAGCTCTGTACCCCGCCAAAGTTCTCCATCTCGACAGCTGTGCCTCCTCGCGCGTCTCAATCCACAGACCCTGTCGTGCCCGTGCATCTCGTACTCCTTAGTCCCAAGAGCCTCAGCAGACTCGCTTCACAGTACCTGTGCAACTTTGTGTACACTGCCGACGCGTCTGGCCCTGAGCCCGACACGAAACCACCGGTTCCTGCTCCCCAGGAGCCTCTCCAGGAGCAGCACGAACAGCAGCAGCACGAACAGCAGCAGCACGAACAACAGCAGGCACTTCAGAACCAGCACGAACAACAACAACATCAACATCAACAACATCAACAACAACAGCAGCATCAGGCACTTCAACAGCCACCTCAGCAGCTGCATTCGCGAAGACACTTCCCTCTAGGACAACGGCTACCGCCGCCTCCGTTGCATGATACAAGCTACGGCGGGTACCAACAGCCAGAACAACCTGGTCAACAGCCTGGTCAATACTCAATGCCCCACTCCCAGTCCCAGGCAGCGCCAGCACCGTCACATGGCTTTCTGCCGCTGCCTCTGTCGGGAAACCGCTCCGCTCCTGGACGGATCATGACGACCGAGATCACCTCGCCGCTGACCCCAGTATCAACAGGTTCTGCAGGCTCTGACGAGTCCCGACAACCTCAGATTCTCCAAGGATTGCCAGCGTCGGCCCCGTCATATACACGGCCCCCGCTCTCGGCGGGGTCTCCACATATGCCGTACCACCAGCAACAGCAGCATCAGTACCCATCGGGAACTCTGCCCCTTCCACCTCCACCACCCCCTCCTCCACCTCCATCTGGCCAGCAGCTACAGCCTCCGTCTTCGGTGTACCTGTACAACCAGCCTTCTCCGACGGGGCTGCCTCCGACGGGATTGCCTCCACCCCCTGCAACCCCCGTCCACTATGGGCCATACGTCGGCGACGAACACGCACCCTTTATGGACTCACATAACAGCGCACAAGCTGAATGGGTACCCCGGTCGACACCGACCCCGTCAACGTGGAATCCGCCCTACCAGGGCTACTCGTCGAGCTATCCACTCATGAGTTCGGAAATTGGCGGCGTGCTTTCGCCGATCACCGGTTTGTCGCAGCCCCGTGGCGGCCGCAACTTCTCTGGCGGCCAGAACGCAGGCTCAGTGGGCATGGGCAGCCATCCGATGGTGAATGGATCAGCATCTCTCGGCTCCGTGAGCGGGTTTGCCTCTGGCTACTCGCCTCTGGGCCAGCGGCCCGTTGCCACTGGTTCTGCGTATTCACGCGGGTTCAATATCGACAGCGGCACGACACCGCAGCTCGTGCGAACAACAGCCTTGTCGCAAGCCGCGTCGAGTCTGGGGAGCGTGTCTGTTGGCAGTGAGGTCCATCTCGAGCCCGGCTCACCGTACCGTGCTTCTCTCGAGGTTGTGGGCAACGTCACCGAAATGACGCTTAATTGGACACCCAAAGAGTGGAAGGCCCAGCGCAGGCTCGTGCAGTTTCGCCGACAGCAGCGCGGGCCCACCATCACGGTCGAGTTCCTGCCCCTGGACGCCGAAAACTTCAGCGATCTGACACCATGCATCAGCTGTATATACTGGGCAGAGCACCGAGACTTCTATGTGACCAGTGTCGACTGCATTTATTTATTGGAGCAGCTTGTCAATGCCAGGTTCAAGGTTGAGGAGAAGAACCGCATCCGCCGCAACCTTGAGGCATGTCATCCGCTGACCGTGTCGAAGAGCAGGCCCGACAGTGACGAGTTCTTCAAGCTCATTATGTCGTATGAAGCACCTAAACCGCGTAATATCGAAAAGGACGTAAAGGTCTTTGCCTGGAGCATTCTAGAGGACGCCCTCAAGAAAATCATTGGCAAGTACTCGGCTGATTACTCCAACACCGTTCCGTCTCGCATCTCTCGCTGACCCTGTCCGCGGTCCCTGACGTCAAGTATTGGCGACTTGACGTTGTATTTTTTTTATCCTCTTTTTGTAGTAATATTAGTGATGACTTATGCTCTGGTTGAGCTCGGGTGAGTAGAAGGTATGAAGAGAAGGAGCTGACGTGCATTTGTTGGGTGCTCCTATGTAGGTACCCGCGACGTCCGAGGAATCCAACCACGCGACGATAGCGTCGCACCGTCACTCCAGACACGCGCAACGGTATTACCTGGTATAGATATCAACATAGCTCGAGGGTATCAGACAGGGGTTTCAAGTCGATGCGTTATTGGCGAAGTGCTCGTGAAGAGTGATGATGGTAACTCGGAGCTTCTTAAACGAGTGTTCGGCCCAAAGAAGGCAGATCACCGTCGGCTGGGACATCGAGTAAAGAGAGCAAGACATTCTCGATGCTTTACTACGCGAACTCTCGATGTCTCTCAACGATAACGCGCGCTCGAGGAGTTTGGTAGTCCAGACTAGCCTCTAGATACAAACATGGCACCCTGTGATACAAACATGGGTGAACATGGCAATACTTCAGGGCCAAGCTTCTAGATCGGGAATTGGGCCACTATATATCGGCGTCTGAATCGACAGAAGTAGTCGCGACGCTCCAGAGTCATGTCTACTCATATCAGAGACATATGAGAGACGAGACTCGCAGGGTATTAAGTGCTTTCCAGTACACACAGAGCCGAGGACGCCGTTTTCGATCGAGGGACAACAGACATGACGGGAGGGGACATCATGTTACGGGAAAGATGCTGTTGGGAAAGATGCTGTTGGGAAAGCAAGGCATGTCAAGGGGTGTGAGTGAGAGAAGTGCAAAAGTACGAGGCAGAAAGAAACAAGATCGATTGGGAATCACACCCTAGCGGACGTCCGCCTGTACGTAGATAGAGCGGGACGTAGCCAGACGCGCATTAAAGTTGGCGCATCAGGACACAGAGGGACATTCCAAAGCAGCTGTGGTGCCGTACAGATGCCCAGGGTGGACACTAAGTATTTGTGCCCATACGGGGACAGATATATCGAGCTGAATGGCTATAGATAGCCTTCGACAGTGGCATGTAGTGGCCCAAGTTTTCAACGCACGCACCTGCATCTTCCCGCGTAGGCATGGCAGTGACCAAAGCGGAAGTCCCAGTCGAGAACCGGAGTCAGCGCCGCAGACAGTCGAACGAAGTATCGCACGAGTCCAACCTCGAGGGGAAGACTTTTATTAGTAGTGGAGGAGTGTAGTGTAGGCCTGTGACGATTGTAAAGGCAATATAATGGACCACGACGAACTAGCCGCGTAGCTCCATGCGGTCGGTATTAGTCCTATTTCGGAATACATTTATTTAAAAGACGTTAAATGGTGATCGAGAAGTGAGACATGTACAAGAGGCAGTGTGCAAACGGGCATTCGGCGCTACTTGGTCGATTGGTGTCGGAAAAAAGCGGCATTGCTCCACGGCGACCCTTTCTTTGAGACCGTACACTGAGCAGCAACCACACTGCACCAGTCGGCGCCTCGAGATCCCGCCGGAGCAGGAGCTGGCGATCCTAACCCGCATAGTCATCTGTATATCTGAGACATCTGCCGCAGCACCGTGCACCGACTGGGCCCTGACGGATCGCCCTTCGGGCATATACCCTGACAGGGATATGAAATAGGAAGAGTGCGGGGGAAGCTTGGCCAGCTCAAAGTGGAAATGCGCGGATGAACCTTTCGTGCGATTCGGCCACTAGCCGGATCCGTGTGTCAAGACTCAAGCGAGGAGTCATCAGTCACGCGAGGCTAACCTACGGATGATCGGAGTTTCGGATACTGAGTCACGAGAACTCTATGTCGACAGGCTCGCTTTACTTCGAATTACATTACCACCAGTTTGTGCTGTTCCTAAACGTTAGTACGCTTGTACTGGCTCTCCTGCCTGCATCCCTATACACAACTCTTATGCTTGTATCGGTAGCCGTGGCCTACAGACGCCCTCAGCGTAACCACAGTAACGGTGCAACCTGGTATGCGGGCCAAATGCCATGTGTAGCCCACAGGGTAGGACACCAGGCGTTACGTCACAGCTCGCACTAGTGCGCACCGTAAGAGGAGGGGCCAATCACCGAATCCAAAGAGCCGGTACTGAGCGGAATCCGAAGCATTGAGTCTCCAGACCTCGCCGACCCCAAGGACACGAGACACCGGACAGACCTCGGTGCGGGGACGGCTGCAGCGGTAAATTTTTTTCCCCCAGGCCGAGGAAAGGCCGAAGGGGCCATTCGGCCGAGAACCGGATTTGGATTTACCTAGCCATAACTAATTGGCGGGCGCTGATTGGCCAGGACTAGGGTACCACATGCCAGGGCTGAAAATCGGGGGACAAAACTGTGCAGGTATAAAACTAACCAGCAGCGACTTAAATTGCAGCCCGACGGCTTTTTCTGTTTCGTTATATTTGGCTTTCTTCGCGGTTCGTGGAGAGACTGATATAAGTTCAATTCAAAAAACGCCTCTGTAAATCCACAATGCTGTCGCGATTGTCGGTTGTCAAGTCGGTAAGTAGTGTTATTTCGGTCCGGTTTTCCGTGGTTGAGTGCTTTGTTTGGCCGACCGAGAGCGCGGGATGTTGAACCTCACTCGCAACTCGCAAGCAGCAAGGCCGCTTGGTCCGGCGATTGGACAATTGCCCGCTGCGGAGGTCGCGGAACGTCAATTGAGGCTTCCGCGACACTTTTATTCCCCAGCCAATCGCAAGCCAGTCATTGGTTGCCTTATCTGGGGGCAGTTGGGCAGCAATCGCACCAAGCCGTGAAGCCGGTCACACACTCGTCCCAACGACCAATTGCTAACTATAGGGAGCCCGCCGGCTCACCCGCGCGTTTTCCTCTGATGGACTGTCCCGGGACTCCAAGGTCCTGATGAACGTCTGGGAGAAGGACAACTTTGTCAACTACAAGAAGCACACTGAGAACGTCAAGATCGTCAAGGAGCGTCTTGGTCGCCCTCTCACCTACGCTGAGAAGATCCTGTACGGACACTTGGACAAGCCCCACGAGCAGGAGATTGAGCGTGGTGTTTCGTACCTGAAGCTGCGTCCTGACCGTGTCGCTTGCCAGGATGCCACTGCCCAGATGGCCATTCTGCAGTTCATGTCGGCCGGTCTTCCCCAGGTCGCTACCCCCACCACTGTGCACTGTGACCATTTGATCCAGGCCCAGGTTGGTGGACCCAAGGATCTGGCCCGTGCCATTGACATTAACAAGGAGGTCTACGACTTCCTACAGACTGCCACTGCCAAGTACAACATTGGTTTCTGGGGCCCTGGCTCTGGAATTATCCACCAGATTGTCCTTGAGAACTACGCCTTCCCCGGTGCTCTGATGATTGGTACTGACTCGCACACCCCCAACGCCGGTGGTCTCGGTATGCTGGCCATTGGTGTCGGCGGTGCTGACGCTGTCGATGTCATGGCTGACCTGCCCTGGGAGCTCAAGGCCCCCAAGATCATTGGTGTCAAGCTGACTGGTAAGCTCAACGGCTGGACCTCGCCCAAGGATGTTATCCTTAAGGTCGCTGGTATCCTCACCGTCAAGGGTGGTACCGGTGCCATTGTCGAGTACTTTGGTGAGGGTGTCGAGGCTCTTTCTTGCACTGGTATGGGTACCATCTGCAACATGGGTGCCGAGATTGGTGCTACCACCTCGGTCTTCCCCTTCAACGAGCGCATGGTTGACTACCTTGATGCCACCTCGCGTGCCAAGATTGGTCAGTTTGCCAAGCTCTACCCCGACTTCCTGTCGGCCGACGAGGGTGCTGAGTATGACGAGCTTGTTGAGATTGACCTCAACACTCTGGAGCCCCACGTCAACGGACCCTTCACTCCTGACCTTGCTACCCCCATTTCCAAGCTCAAGGATGTTGCCGTTGAGAACAACTGGCCCACTGAGGTCAAGGTTGGTCTGATTGGTTCGTGCACCAACTCGTCGTACGAGGATTTGACCCGTTCGGCCAACATTGCCCGTGACGCCATGGCTCACGGTCTTAAGTCGAAGTCTATCTTCACTGTCACTCCCGGTTCCGAGCAGATCCGCGCCACCATTGAGCGTGACGGTCAGCTGCAGACCTTCCTCGACTTTGGCGGTCTGGTTCTTGCCAACGCCTGCGGACCCTGCATTGGTCAGTGGGACCGTCGTGACATCAAGAAGGGAGACAAGAACACCATTGTCTCGTCTTACAACCGTAACTTCACTGGACGTAACGACTCTAACCCCGCCACTCACGCCTTTGTGACCTCGCCCGATCTCGTCACAGCCTTTGCCATTGCTGGTGACCTGCGCTTCAACCCCATTACCGACTCTCTTAAGGACAAGGACGGTAACGAGTTCAAGCTCCAGGAGCCCCACGGTGAGGCTCTGCCTGCTGACGGCTACGACGCTGGAAAGGACACTTACCAGGCTCCTCCTGAGGACCGCTCCAAGGTTTCCGTGGCTGTCAGCCCTACCTCGGACCGTCTCCAGCTGCTCAAGCCCTTCAAGCCTTGGGACGGTAAGGACGGAAAGGACCTGCCCATCCTGATCAAGTCGCTGGGTAAGACCACCACTGACCACATTTCTCAGGCCGGCCCATGGCTCAAGTACCGTGGTCACCTGCAGAACATCTCCAACAACTACATGATTGGTGCTATCAACGCTGAGAACGGTGAGGCCAACAATGTCAAGAACGTTTACACTGGCGAGTACTCTGGTGTTCCCGAGACTGCCATTGCCTACCGTGACCAGGGCATCAAGTGGGTTGTCATTGGAGGTGACAACTTCGGTGAGGGTTCGTCGCGAGAGCACGCTGCCCTGGAGCCCCGTTTCCTCGGTGGATTTGCCATCATCACCAGATCGTTTGCCCGTATCCACGAGACCAACCTGAAGAAGCAGGGTCTCCTGCCTCTCAACTTTGTTGACGGTGCCGCTTACGACAAGATCAACCCTGACGACAAGGTTGACATTGTCGGCCTGACTGAGCTTGCCCCTGGCAAGAACGTCAAGCTTGTTGTCCACCCCAAGAGCGGTGAGTCGTGGTCGACTGAGCTGTCGCACACCTACAACAAGGAGCAGATTGAGTGGTTCAAGTACGGAAGCGCTCTCAACAAGATGGCCTCTACCTAAGCTATAACATTCGTTTATAGTAATCACATTATGTATTTTGTTGCTAAAAGTTTGCAAGTAGGCATTGAACATTGAGCGAACCGTAGACCCTTAAGAGGATTGTGTCTAATATATATCGTTCTATAATACAGTGTATCTGGCAACTGTCGACGACATTAGAATGCGTCAAAGTTCTTGACGCTCGAAAAGGAGACCTTGCCATTCTGGACTGTTGCCGTTTTGAAATGGTCTTCCGGCTTACCAGGCATGCCCGACGTGACAGTTACTGATGCTCGGCGCGTCGACTCAGCTACAGCATCTGCTGCAATGAGCTGTACTTCGCGCTCAAGGGAGCTTTTATTGGGGTCCTTTTGCGACTGCGAGATCTGGTTGACAACATGGCCTAATGACTCGACGGAGCCAACGACAGCCGACTGGATCAGCAGAGTCGTGGGTCCGTTGAGCTCAAGGTAGCGGCCAGGATCAGACCGAATGGAACGCACAGTCCAGCTGCCCAGTTTCCTCGCAGCGGAAGCCACCGATGAAAGGAACACGGTGACGTATCCGAGAGCTGAGCGCTGAGGAGCAACGACGGCCGACTCGGACGAGCTGGTGATGGGCTGATGCAACGTGTAGGGGAGGCGGTGTGGGACGGGACTCGACGCGTTGGCGTTGTTTGAGTCCTGCGAATACGCCACAAGACTTGATTTTTCGGCCAAGAAACTCTCACCGGCACCAAGCGTGATCTGGTAGAGCTGGCCCGTCGAAGCTAGAGCAACGGTTCCTCTACCGGACACAAACGAGTGCGAGAAACGAGGGAAGTTTGGTCGTCGGGCCAGGCGGCCCAGTGTCCACCATCCGCGGCGCGGAGTAATGCTAAGAAGCTCGCCCGAGTAGGTGTGCAGAGCCGAGGAATTGGTGACGATCCAGTCGACTGTACCATCGAGGGCCAACACAGCAAACGACGAGTTTGGCCGCGATGCGCACGAGATGAGCGTCGATACAGGACTTGTGGCCTCAATTTTCTGGTAGCACCATGGCATGCCCGTCAAGATGCGGGTGAATGGTTTGCGAGCGACATGAAGGGTGGATACAATGGAGGAGAAGCTACCGAGGGTTGCGACGAGGGAGTTTCGACGCGAGTACAGCGGCGTCGAGGGGGGCAGCGAGACTTTCAGGAGCGACGCTGGTGAGCCCAGGACCTCGAAGAAGACTGCGTTAGCTCGATTGAAGGTGTATATAGAAGCGTCGTGCTCATCTTCAGCATGGCAGACCTACCTGAGCTTGAATTTGCAGGTGAGTTGATCTCTAGGGCATTGTGAACGTGATCCGATGCTGGGGCATGGGCCAGAGTGCCAGATGACGGCGCCCGCAGGATATGCAGTGCTCGGCGGCCGAGACGCAGTGGAGGTGGAGTCATGCCGTCGACACGGAGCAACGCAGACCCGTGAACCAATGGATCTTAGAATTTGGCACTGTCAGCCGTGCGTATGTATAATAGCCGACGCTCGGCCGATGGTTGAAGGCAGTTGAAAAGGCAGTTGAAAAGGCAGTTCGCTTCAGGCCAGCTAGTCAATGCGAAAGATATCTGTCGTCCATGCTATTACAATGACTTTTACCAGTCAGTCACTACTTTCACTAGCCGTGACCGCACTGTCGTCATGCCTAGTACTGCCCTGCACTCCTATATCACGCGGTCTAACGGTGGAGCCATTGTACTGGCACGAAATGGGGCCATAGGCCCGCAGATCCAGTAGCAGCGCTGTACTAGCGCATAACCAGTGGAGCCACACTAAGTGAGCAGATCACAGTAGGCAGCCAATTGATCAGGTCACAGGCACCATGCTTGCAACGACAACTGCTAGTCATACTGTTGTAGAACACCAGGTTTGTTGGCAGACACACCCCATGGTACTGCCACTGCTTGCCGACATCACATATTACGCTGAATATCAACTCCATGGCATGTCGAAGATTAGACGATGCAGCCAGACTGCCCGGAAAAACCCCGGCTGGAAACCCCGGCCTGCTCACACCACTTTATGCGTAGCCTGCAGATAGCTCTACAGACGGGCAAGTACGTGTGTATGTGATATCCAGTCAGGTAAACGCTACTACCAGCTCCCCGCAAAGCGCACCAATCAACAAACGAGCCAACTGAGACATCACTGCCCAATTGTGCCGTCACCAACTAGGCACATGGCTCCGTGTGGTGCTTGACACAGTCGTGTCTGGCTTAGCGGTGTTCTTTGTCTGCAGCAGCAGGCCGTGGCAAAAAAAGTAACCGCCATGCACGCCAGGCCCTCACCCAACAGCAACGGCCGCAACTTATAAAAGGACCCGATATCAGCTACTGCCCAGAACACCCAACTCTGTCCATTCACTCAATTGACTTGCAATGGGTTCCAACGATATTTCCCTCGGTGACTACCTGTTCACCCGCCTGAAGCAGCTTTCGGTCGACACGGTGAGTATTAGTTAGGGAACGCAGGGCAGCAGCGGGCCTACTGACAGACACGTGCAGTTGATGAAATGCCATTGAATGAAATGTAATGGGTACGCAATTGATGGAAATGAGCATTGATTGTAATGGGCATTGGCTCATTGCGTGCTGAAGTTGACTTTGATTACAATGGCTTTGTCAATTGCCTGTGTTGGCAACGACGGGCGGAGCAGCGGCTTCTCTGAGAATGGCATGCCTCACGACCAATTGGCTGGAGCGACAGACTAAAACATCTCACCAGTGCACCTGTTATGCGTTCCTCCGTTTCCCGTCGCCCGTCGTGCCCTCTGGCTTTACGCCTTCCTGTCTTGTCTGTGGTGTGATTCTTGTCTTGCATGCCCAGCTGTGGCTAGGGCACGCTGCGACGCACACCCTGCATGCGTCCGCATCAATCTTGCCTGCTAACTCCAGATCTTTGGCGTCCCCGGTGACTTCAACCTCGCGCTGCTCGACCACATCTACAATGTCAAGGGCCTGCGCTGGGCCGGAAACACCAATGAGCTCAACGCCGGCTATTCGGCCGATGGCTACTCGCGCCTCAAGCGTCTCGGCTGCCTCGTTACCACTTTTGGTGTCGGCGAGCTGTCTGCACTCGCTGCGGTCGCCGGCTCGTACGCAGAGCACGTTGGCATCCTACACGTCGTAGGCGTGCCATCCATCACAGCTCAAAACAAGCAGCTGCTTCTCCACCACACCCTCGGAAATGGTGACTTCACTGTCTTCAAGTCCATGTCGCAGCGCATCTCCGAGCACACCGTCGTCATCACCGAGCTCAACTCGGCCACACAGGAGATCGACAAGGCCATTCGCATCGCTTACATCTACCAGCGTCCTGTGTACGTTGCCATCCCCGCAAACTTTGCCGACAGTCTTGTTGATGCCTCACGCCTCGAGACTCCCATCAGCCTCGAGCTCGACCCGAACCCGGAGGATGCAGAGGCAGACGTCATTGAGGCCGTAGTCGAGATGGTCCTCAAAGCAGCGAAGCCGGTAATTCTGGTCGATGCATGCGCATCCCGCCACGGAGTGCTCAAGGAGACGAAGCAGCTTGCCAAGATCACCAACTTCCCTGTCTTTGTGACGCCAATGGGCAAAGGCAACTTTGATGAGCACGACCCGCGCTACGGCGGTGTCTATGTGGGGTCCTTGACAAACCCCAAGGTGGCTGAGATCGTCGAGAATGCTGATCTTGTCCTGTCTGTCGGAGCCATGCTGTCTGACTTCAACACCGGCTCCTTCACGTACCACTATTCGACCAAAAACATCGTCGAGTTCCACTCTGACTACACCAAGATCCGAAACGCCTCGTACCCCAACGTCAAGATGCAGCTACTCCTTTCCAAGCTGACCAAGCACCTCGAGTCTATCCCAGCGAAGGACGTCACCCCCGTCCCTGTGCTCCACAGCTCGCCGGAGGTCCTGCCTAAAGACACAGCTCTCAAACAGCAGTACCTATGGGCCAAACTGTCCGACTGGCTCCAGCCAGGTGACATTGTTGTCACTGAGACTGGTACGTCGTCATTTGGTATCACACAGACGAGATTCCCCAAAGACACTGTTGGAATCTCCCAGGTGCTGTGGGGTTCCATTGGCTACTCTGTGGGTGCCGCGTTTGGTGCTGCCATTGCTGCCGCTGAGCTTGACCCCAAGCGTCGTGTCATTCTGTTTGTAGGAGACGGCTCGCTGCAACTTACCGTGACAGAGATCTCGTCCATGGTGCGATGGGGTCTTAAGCCCTACCTCTTCATTCTCAACAACGACGGCTACACAATTGAGCGTCTTATCCGTGGAGAGAAGGCTGGATACAATGATGTGCACATGTGGAAGTACAGCCGTCTTTTGGACGTGTTCAACGCCAAGGACCACGAGGCTCTGACTGTGTCCACGTCGGGCGAGCTCGACAGCCTGTTTTCAGACTCGAAGTTTGCCGAGCCGTCACGGATCCGGTCCATTGAGCTGTTCCTGCCACAGATGGATGCTCCTGCCACTCTCATTAAGCAGGCCCAGATCACGGCCCAGACGAACTCCGCCTAGACTGACCTAAACAGCACTAGCACTACTATAAATTCTAGATAATCGAGAGTCGTTTACAGTCGCTCCTCAAATATATTGCATGTTCCGACGTGATGCTGGCGTAATGCTGTTACGCTGTCGGATCTAGATCTAGATCTGCCAGGGATCTGGCTTGCAGCTACGGCTGCCCACAGCCACCCCGCATTTAGCGGTCGGATGAAGCTCAGCAACAGCTCGGAAACAGCTACGCGAACGTTGCATCTCACTAAACAAGTATCGAGACGAAGGTTGGTTCCAACCTCTGGGAAAGCCTCCGTGCCCTGGCAGATCTCGTACATCACTTGCCTGCCTGCGCCACTTTCTCTCACCAGCTCCAACCTTGGTGCAAAACCGCACTTCAGACAACCGGCCATTCATACGTAGTCCACTATCTGGTACGCATAGACTACTGTACTATAGATAATACAGACTTTATATCCTTCTGGCGTACCCCCAGCTTAACCCTTCGTGCCTGGTGCGTGCGCTCTAGGCTCACTGCAGCCACTACACGGCTGCATCGGCTACATCCCCACACGTCACTCGGGTTGCTCTGCTACTGCACACCACCATGAATCTCGGCCATCATTCGGCGCAAACGGCCATTGATCTGTCGCTGCAGACAAAGCGGCCACTACTGGTGCTCGTACGGGCTGCTGCCGGTACGTGTGTAGACCCCCCCACGAAACACAGAGACTAACGAAGAAACCGACTCATGGGCTGACGATTTCCTTCAGTTGCCACAGGTGAGTGCAAACAGATTCGCATCAGCACGCCTCGAAAGCTAACATGTCAGATGCAAGAGCTACTCCGCGCTGGCTGGGTACCGCTCCAGGTCGTAGAGGGAACTCAGGACTTTGTCTTCTTCACTCAGATCTTCCCCGTTAGCGAGATTCCATGTATCGTTCTGATCCACGGATCTACGGCTACTCAGCATAATGTATCTGAAGTAGACGAAGAGAGCTTCTTCTCGCGCATCTCGGGTGCTGTGGGTGGCTCTGCATCTGGCCAAGAAGCGTCGAACCACGAGGAGCCGACCGCCACAGAGACTACCCCTGCTCCCGACACTACAAACAGCGATGAAGGCGTACAATCGCCTGCTACCTCTGCGCCGACCCCAGCTGCTACTTCACAGCCCGTATCGTCGAGTCAGACGCCCCGGCAAGCATCTGTACCTACGCACTCTAGCCCGCCACGGCAGCCAGCTGCTCAGCCAGCTTCTCAGCCAGCTTCTCAGCCAGCTGCGTCTACTTCCGCACCCCGGACTCAGCATGGGACGACACCTCAGCGTTCTTCGTCCTCAACACCCACAGACAATGAAAAACACCAACAAAGGCTGCGCAAACAACGCCAGGCCGAAGCGGAAGAACGAAAGCGAATCCTCCGCCTTCTCGAAACGGATAAAGAGGAGAGACGTGCACGAGCACAGCGGAATCACACACCCATAGAACATCCAGCACCTACCACGTCAGCCAAGCCTCGGGCAGGCTCAAGCCGTGGTGACTGCGCGCTTGTAGTACGCCTTTTCAATGGTTCTACGATCAAGAACACTTTCAAAGGTACAGACTCACTTGTGACTGTACGCCAGTGGGTCGACGAGGCCCGTACAGACTCTGACCAACCTTACTGCTTCTTTCAAAATTTCCCCAAGCACACATTTGGTGATGCAGAGGAATCGTCCCGGCTCATGGACCTTAGTTTGTGCCCGTCGGCCGCGCTTATCTTGAAGCCGGCCAAAAACGTCTCCACTGCCTACACGGCCTCACCGTACTCTCCTACAGCGCTGCTGGGTTCTGGTACTCGCATGGTCACTGATGCTGTTTACACGTTTCTGGGCATTGGATACAAGCCCGAGGTCCCCATCCCTGAATCGCCTTCTTCGCGAGCATCCTCTGAAGTTCCTGGACTTCGAGATCAGCTTGCGTGCATTGCAGATGAGCGTCGTCTGGACTCCACCAGCCGAACAGTTTCGGAGACAAACATCCGCACCCTCCAGGATGGTGCTGATAATGAAGATCGTGTGACCTATAACGGCAACCATCTCGATCTCGAGGACGACAAGCGCGATGACTCCAAAAAGTAGTCAGTTACTGATATCTGCTGACGTTGACATCACTGACGACGGCATTTACTTTCTAAATGCTCCTAGCTACTCACTACAGTCATCTCTAATTATTGCGTCGTAACTGCTGATTTCGGTCATGATAAAAATGCATTCGTTGTTCATCAACTAGCCAAAGTAGGCTCTTTAGCAATGTGAACGTGGTCCATCTGGTCGGACAAGTCATTGAGCTCGTCCTCGCGAACCTTGGGAAGTGGCGTTTGAGGCACAGGCTCAAGCTTGTCGAGGGCTGATTTCTGTTCTGCCTCGAGCATCTCGTCCAGCTCGCGATCGAGCTCTCCCTCGTCGACTGCAGAGCTCGTCAAGCTGCTGATCTCACGAGCAACTTCGTCCGTGTCTTGGACCTGCTCCCGGATTTGGTCCATTAGGTCGCCAACCTTCTCAGCACCGCCGATCGTGGCATTCAATTGACCGAGGATCTCGGCACCTGAGCTCAGCGCATTCACAATCTCAATCTGATCAGAGGCCTCGTCAATTTTGCTGAGCACATGCTGTAGGTTCTCAAGCATCCCAAGTGCTGTTTCCTGACTGGTCTGGGCCATCCGGCGCGACTTGAGAGCGTATTTGGCGACGGCATTGTGCTTCAAGTCAACTGCTCGCTTAGCCTTGGACGTATGAGCTGTGATTTGGTCAGAGAGGGCGTCCACTCGCTCGCTAACTTGATGGATGGTCGACTTGAGACTAGCAACAGCTATGTCCTTTTGGGTGATTGTGTCATCAGAGTTATGGCGAATCTTGTACACACTCCCGTCTGTCACAAATTTTTGATGGTCCCTACTTAGAAATATAAGCAGGCAATCAATGTCTGTCGAAGACAGTGCAACAGGAGACTGGGAGCGAGGAAGTTTGATCCGCAGAGAAGTGATCGCATCAACTAAGAGATCGCGCGTGAACACACCCTGCGAGTAGCTCACTGACAACTGAAGCTTCGATTCGAGAGCTTCCCACACTGAGTCGGCGATGGATTCAAGGCGCTTCACGTTGACGTAGCTCTCATTGCGAAGTGTACCTGCAGTTCCAGTCCACGATCTCCATGACATGTCCCAAAGTCCTGAGCGGGTGAGAGACCACGAAAGGACCCCTCGAATGCTTGGATGCCTCCAATTGGCATCGTAGATGCTATGTGAGAACTGCGTGTATTGGCTCAGAGGGATGGCTGTCCTGTTTGCGACCATCTCGTCAAGGACGACATCAAGTGAAAGTGGACGTCCCGTGCTCGGGTCAAACAGATCATCGAGCAGCTTCTTACCGGTTGGAATAACCACAGAGTGCTCGAAGGACTGCTTCTCTAGAGCTTCAAGGAGTAGTGTACTCCAAGCCACGACGTTTGCCTCATATCCGTCAATGTTGGCGACTTTTAGTTTGCGGAAGTCCGAGTAGAGCGAGATGCGCCGGTTGCCTTGGAACTGCGGATTTTGCCGCACAAGCTCAATGAGCGTCATGTTTTGGATATGTAGATGGAATGGGATGGCAGCGTTGACCTACAGGATGCAGGTATGAGACGAGAGCCCTACTGATGCGTGGCCACCGAGTTTAACCGACAGGGGCCCAAGAGCTGTCGAATACTTTCACGACTCACCGCCAGAGTCAAATCCATCAACTCAGTAACGGAGAGATGCAGTAGCAGAATCAGTCGAGCTGTCAGAATCTGCTAGTGTAGAAATACCTGGGTTTGTAGTTCGTCCCCCTGGATTTGTTTATCTAAGTGTAACTAACGATCTGCTGGATGCGGCGGAACTTCTTAATACCTGCAGGCATATTTATCCTACTTTGACTTGATCTCACCACGACATGGAGTACGACGAGGATTTGAACTACTCGCGCGATCGGGACAAAAACCCAAGGGACCGCGATAGGCGCGACAGATCGTACGGAGACTCTAGACGACGGGACTATCCCAGAAGCGATCGAGACGACGGTGACAGTCGAGATGATCGCGGACGCCCCAACTATCGCGGTGAAAGACGATCAGACTACGACAGCTACGATAGACCGCGACGGCCACGCAGATCTCCCGATTACAGGAGTAGAAGCCGAGGCAGGGCTACAGGCAGTCCGAGCCACAATGGTCGATCTCGCAGCAGGAGTGCTGGGCGACGCTACAGGCCAGTAACGGAACCAGAGGGACCCAAAGCGGAGAGTAAAGAAGTCGCAAAGGAGAAAAAAGAAGTGGTGAGCTCGGAAAGCAATGATAGGCCCTCGAAAGACTCTAAAGAAGACACTCCTACGGAAGAGAATGGTGATGCAGACGATCTAATGATGAAGATGATGGGCTTCTCAGGATTCGATACTACCAAGGGCAAGAAGGTGTCTGGAGCCAATGCCAGTGGAATTTCCAAGAAGAAGGAAGCCAAATTCCGCCAGTACATGTGAGTATTAATTGTGGTTACTATACAATTCTAACGCAGGAACCGCACCGGTGGCTTCAACCGCGATCTGTCGCCTCCCCCCGAGTAACAACATATTTATTGACAGGCGAGACTCCATAGATATCAGCTCGTGTCTGTCCTGAGACCTTGTATTCTGGTAACTCTACTAATATTAACTACTTTGACCTCGAGATGCCTCCTGAGCTGACTGCGCATGACTGGTATGCGAATCAGTACCCGGTACGGTACCTACCAAGCTGCGATGAGCTCACGGTCATACTGCGATGAGCTCACGGTCATTAGCAGACATTCTGGCTGCAATTCAAAAGATTTAAAACCGACGAGGTCATGCACTCCAGTACGTTATTTTGCCACTACCTACAAGATTAGCTCTTACATACGTCATGAATCGATGAGTAGGGTAGGCACTTCTCCACATGCAATATCCAGCCGCGTGCTTCGTCACCTTAACCATCTCACCCCACAGGCCAAATGACGGCACCGCCCCTCAACTCCACTGTTCAAGCAGTTGTATCGCATCTACAGCGGGTTGTACACGGAGAAGAAGAGCTCAATGGTGTCATTATCGAACAGGCGAACGCTAGACTGAGCCTCGACCCGTCGCTCCTGGGATCCAACGACGAGACTATAGTGGCGCTCCTGCCATTGCTGATCCAGGTGCTGCGTACAGCAGCCATTGATGGAGATTATTCATCCGTCGTAACTATACTGGAAACAATACTTGCTCAGAAATCGTTTGAAGATGTTGTCCACTTCATCTCTCTGGAAAATCTGCTGGATGGTCTCCGATCCGGGATTCCGCCGCTTCAGGTGGCTGTCATCACCCAAGTCGTAAAGACAGAAGATCCTGAACGACTTGCAGATACGGAGATAGTGTACGAACTTTTGTCACTTTTGTCAGACGAAACGTCCTCGTATAGTGTGTCTGGCCGTATCCTCAAAGCGCTCGATATTCTTCAGGCCGCGTCTCCGGAGTTCAGAGTGGCTCTGTTCTCTGGCCACTGCCTTGAGCTAATCACCAAGCTTCGCACTGGTGGTTCGCTTGAGCAGGGTCGCCTCATGAGCCTGCTCACCGACGTACTGCCTTGTGATGTTGCTTCCCGAGCTGTTGATGAGCACTTGCTCATCTTCGCTATGAGCCTTGCGGATGTGGAGCACGATGTGCTTCTGGCAGTGAACAAAGTCCAATTCTATCGCGACATCTTCACTAATCCACATTATCCAAATTTGGTGTCTATTGTTAGACGCCCTGTCGCTGAAATTGCTGAACTCTACGCAAACCGTCATCGCAGCTCCACTGTCGATAGCTTTCTGCTCAACGACATCTACGCATTTTTCGGCGCCCTGTCATCTCAACATCCTAATGAATTCAGAGAACTTGACTTGAGGTTTGAGGTACTCAGCGCACAAGAGCTTGAAAACTACTCAAGCCCGAAATCCATCATGTTTCTATCGTTACTCAGTCCGCATTACGTTTATCAACACTTTCCTGATGCCATTCGCAATCTACCCATACAGCCACATTGTGTGCGGGCATTGCGCAACTTTGTGAAAGATCAACACGCCTACTCCCTGTGCTCTTTCACCGCAGGAAACTTGATTGAATTGCCATATTTGGAGCTCATGGCACTGCTGGCCCCGCTGTCGGCTACGCCATGGGGAGTGCAGGACCTAGTCACCTGGAACAAGGTCATGGAGTCCTTGCTGGGGAATGAACATGTCAGGG
This sequence comes from Sugiyamaella valdiviana, assembly GCA_030570555.1. Lineage (NCBI taxonomy): Eukaryota > Fungi > Ascomycota > Dipodascomycetes > Dipodascales > Trichomonascaceae > Sugiyamaella > Sugiyamaella valdiviana. The sequence continues at coordinate 1,841,115 of JAJLWF010000001.1, forward strand.
AACGAGAAACATCCTCTTACCGTCGTGAAGTGTTTGAGAACCTGGTGTTGAGCCCCCCAAACGCTCTGTCTGTTTGGAATGAACCGGTACGCCGGGTCTACCGTGAACTGATTCAAGGCAGCGCTCAAACCGAGCCACGAGCTGCTGTTGCAGATGAGTCTGCCTCCTAAAACCTGAGAAATATAACGTGCTAGTGCCTGTTGATATGGTGTAGAGTCATGTATCAATATATTTTACAGGGTTGTGAAAGCCAGTCATACCAGATTCACGACCTCATTTCAAGGTTTTCTTAACGTAAAGTGTCCAAAGATCTTCATGGGCGCTCTGCAGCTTGCAGTAGTTCGTGTAGAGATCCTTCAGCTGGTTGTCCTGATCCTGGACTCGTGCCTGGAGACCGCTCGATGACTCCTGATCAAGAATCTGCGCGGCGTGCATACGTGCCTGTTCGATACCTTCTGGGTCCTCAAGAAGGACTGAATCAAGAGTTGTAGGAGTTGCCTTTGACGGGATTCTAATAGTAATCTCATGCTTTTGCTGATCAGCTGGCTCCAGGACTCGCTTCAGCTGGGGAATGGGGTCGTACGAAGCAACAGCACGTCCGCCAGAGGTGCCACGAACCTTTGACTGAGAGGGAATAGCAGACACCTCAGATTTGGGGCGAGAAACAGTGTGAATAAAACTGATGGAGCCTCTGTGTGGCTTCAGCTTTCGCATCACCTGCTTGCCGAGAATGTCCCACGAGTAGACTTGGCCATTCACGTCACCAGAAAGGAGGATGGTTCCGTCAAAAGAGAGGCAGAGGTACGATATCTCGCATTCATGCTGATTAAGAACAATGAAGTTCGAGTTCGGCCGCGTGGGGTCGACAGTTATGATACGCTGGGCGCCTCCAACGGCTTCCAAGTAACCTGTGCCGGGATTAACATCGTACAACGGCACAACGATAATCTGACCGTCGCTGAGCCCAGCGTAGAATGCTCTCTCTGATGCGTCGACGACGAGACTTGTGACTTTACTTGGGAATGCAAAAGTAGTAAGCAGCTCGTGCGTCAGGATGTTGAAACAACGAACGGTGCTATCCAACGAGCTGGTAAACACATACGCTTCATTCCAAGGACCGCATCCAACGCAAACAGACGTGACGGGCAGGGAGTGATCTGACCACGTAATCACAGGCTGGATGTCACTGCCACCCATGGAGAAATCGTCTCCAGTCGTGCTTACAAGATCCATCACCTGCCAACCAAGTACGCGAGAGTCCTTGGAAGCTGTGAACAGGAATGTACTGTCTTTTGTGAACTCGATGCAAGTGATCTCCTGATAATGGGTATCACGAGCAAACATAAGCTGTCCAGAGCTGAGCTCCCACAACAATAGGCGACCTGTCAGGCCTCCTGCTGCCAGCCAGGTCCCACAGGGGGAGACCTTAATGCATGCCAAACGTTCAGGAACCACAATCTTCTGATCAATGCCCTCTTTGAGGAACGAATAAATATGGAGCAGCGACTTTTGCGACTGGGCTGCTATTATATGTGATTCAGTCAGGGAAATTCCGTTGCGAGGAGTCGAAGACTGCTTGAAGGACGCAATATGAGATCCAGTGTGCACGTTGGCCGTGGTTATCACCAGGTCCATAACACCCGTACCGGAGCCGGTAGATAGGTTTTTGGAAGACAGGCCTTCGGGCTGCTCCGAGCCATAAATGACTATTTCTTCCATGGCGAGGTGCGTGTAGAGGACGGTGTCTAGTCAGAAAGTTCACATCGACATAAAACCAGTCAAAATCTGGCGCACGGCTGAGAATTTTTCGGCTGACACACTTTAGAGACATTCTGACTAAGTCGACGCGCCTCAATTTATGTCGGCGTCCCCCCTGGAAGTTTGGCTATACTCACTTCTCCATAACCCCTACGTACCAATGCCTATCAACTTCCTAGGCACTGTCTTCAGTGAAGGAACGAGTGCCATACCATATTATAATGGTATACGCTCATATGGCCCTTATGTTGTAGGCGGTCTGCTGGTGAAGAAATATTTTACCGGTGCTTCGAATACGTGGGACCGGGATCTTCACGGCCGAGTCGTCCTCATCACCGGAGGCACGTCGGGCGTTGGAGCTGCTGTCACGCGGTACTTGGCCGGAAAGGGAGCTCAGGTTATCTTGCTTGTCAGAACGTTGCGAGACCAATGGCTGATAGATTACATCAATGACCTACGTGAAGCCACCGGCAACCACCTCATCTACGCCGAGGAGGCGAATCTGGCTGATTTCTTCTCCATTCGCAAGTTCGCCACTTCTTGGATCAACAACTCTCCTCCTCGACGTATCGACATGATAATCTGCTGCGCGGCCGTGGCGCTGCCTCCTGGTTCAGCTCGCTCTTCAACGTCGGATGGCGTTGAGTCGCACCTGCAGGTGAACTACCTGGGTCACTACCACCTTCTGACTCTACTGTCTCCAGCAATCCGAGCACAACCCCCTGATAGAGATGTCCGCGTTATTCTTACCTCTTGCGTTTCGAGTGTGTTGGGAGATTTTGATATGGCGGATCTGGAGTTTGAAGCTCGCGGGTATCCTTCATATACTCCATGGCGGGCCATTGGCGCTTCTAAACTGGCGCTTTGCATGTTTGGATATGAGTTCCAGCGCAGACTGGCAGCTTACGAGCGTCCCGATAAAGCACCTGTCAACACACATCTGACCATCGTGGACCCAGGAATGATGCGATCTCCTTCCTTCAAGCGGTTTGCCTCCATGGGTTCAATTGTGGGCCTTATCGTCTACATCTTACTTTGGCCCATATGGTGGATATTCCTCAAGACGAGCCTCAACGGCAGCGAGTCGCTACTTCACGCTATCTGCAACCCCGAACTTAAAGACACACTAGAGGTCTGCTATGTTTCCGATAGCCGTATTCGAAATCGCCCACCGCGAAAGGAGTTGAAAGATGTGGAGCTTCAGAAAAAGCTTTTCGACTACACGGAGAAGATTATTCTTGAAGCTGAGAAGAACTCTGTCATCTCTCGAAAGCGCAACGAGGCCGAAAAGGGCACGGAATCCCCATCTGACCCAAAGGAACCGACTTTGAATCCTACTGCGAATGGGGAGTCCGATGCTAATGGGAAGGCGAAAACCGTGAGACGATCAAAGGCGAAGTCGAAAAGGGTGTGAGGAGATTACGGAGTGTACGTCATAAAAGTAGACTACTATCGTAGTCGATTTCACGAAACAAGCAGTGTGAGAGATTATGCATTCATACATTAAATAAAATGACTATCAGTCAAATGTCTACAAGTATAGAGAGGCAGCAGATACCAGATCTCTCTTGATCAACTCCAAGGCCTTCTCCATCTTCTGCTCAAGGGCATCGTTACCAATGGTCTTAGCAGCCATGATCATTTGACGCATCAGCTCTTCGAGACGACGGAACATGCGGATCAGACTGCCCTCGTATACATCAGTCATCTTGCAAATCTCTGCAAATGTGACTCCCTTGGCCCACTGGAAAACAACCTCCATAAGCTCAGGCTTGAATTTTTGGACGTAATCGTCTTCGATAATGTCGAGCTTGCTCTCCTTAGACACTTTGGCAATTTGTTTTGCCATAGTCTGCAGAGTCTGCAACGGCTCTTTGAGTTCTTGTCGCAACGAGGGAGCCTCGTTCGTCTTCTCATCGAAGACGAAGCAACTCAACAAACCAGCACACTGCTCCGGTGTGAGATCGCTGAAAGTACCATTGAAGATTAGCTCGGTAAGGAGAAGCTCATCTCCAGTGCTGATCTCACAGGCCACACGACCCTTAAGCTCGACAACATCGGACATTGAGGTAAACCCAAGTCGTCGCAGAACTCTCTTACGACATCTCAGCTCGTCAAGTTGTATAATGGCTCGAGCCTCCGTCAGTTTGTCCCCTAGCTTCTGGATGTTGGACTCGAGTGCTACCTTCTCGGCGTACTTGTTGTACAGATCTTCAAGACGTGGCGAGCCGTAAAGCGGGTTGGTTGCTAGTTTCGATTCGAGGACTTCCACCTTTTTGACGATCTTGATAAACGCGTCATCAGTTATTTTCATGTTCTCAATGGGATCCAGCAGAGGAATTCCGTCAGGGAATCGGCGCTGAATCTCCTGGACACTCTTCCACACAATGTTGCGCTGCTGAACGGAAGTGATGTCCTTAGGAAGGAATGCTCGGAGATTTGCGAACTCGAAGATTGAGTCCAGGGTTATAGGAATGATTTCAGCACGGGCGGGTTCGTCACCAACCGCGGGTCGAATGCCCTCGACAAGACGAGGGTCACCTTTTCGCACAAGGTGAATAGGTGACGAAGCAGCAACCCACACAAGAACATCAACAATGTAGGATTCATGGTCAGTGAACTTGACACTTTTCTGATTGGGCGGTATTTTACGCTTGTTAAAGTTAACAACCGTGCCCCAACCAAACTCAAGACTGGGCTTCGCTTTGTCAGAGCTCTTAACCTTCACTTTGATAAGTCGACCAGGCTGCAGGAATGCTAGACAGTGAGAGGGATACGTGATCACGTGGCGCATGTCTTCATTGTAGGAAGCCAGCTGCTTACGAAGATCGTAGTACTCCTTAATAGATTCTTCATCATCGACGCTGATTTCGGATAGCTGGTCTTGCATCGCTCTGCGCTCGGCCTCGAGGGCAGGAACTTGAGCTCCGTTCTGAAACTGATAAAAGCAGCGTTCCAGCATGAACTCAGGAGAGACACCCTCCACTCGGAGAAGGTTGAGAATCATGTTGTAACTAAGGTGGAAAGCCGAGTCAAGTCTGTCAGCCTCTCCTTTCACCATGCCCTTCGCAACAGCAGGTTCCATTTGTTCGTCAATCATTAGGATGACGATACCTCTGTCATCAAGACCACGACGTCCGGCACGTCCACTCATCTGGATATACTCGCCTCCCGAGACCCAACGGAACTCGCGACCATCCCACTTTCGTACGTTTGTAAACACCACAGTCTTGGCAGGCATGTTCAGACCGATGGAGAATGTCTCTGTAGCGAAAAGAACCTTGATGAGTCCCTCTTGGAAGAGAATCTCAATCACTTCCTTCAAGATCGGTAAAAGTCCCGAATGATGGATACCAATACCGCGTCTCAGCAGAGGAAGCAAGTGCTTGATCTGGGGGAGTTCCTGATCAGCAGCAGATAGCTGACCAATGGCATTGTTGAAAACTTTGCCAATCATTTCATGCTCATCATCGGTGTTGAAGTCGAGCTTGCTCATCTTCTTCGCCAGGCCCTCACATTCACGCTTGCTGAAACTAAACACAATAACAGGGTTGTAGTTCTTCAGCATGATAACCTTAATGATCTTATAAATATCAGGTAGATCCTTCTTTCCACCCTTGAAAGTCTGGCCCTTCTTGCCCTTGCTAGTAAGAGACGCAGGGTCATCTCCCATTTTGTCACCAAGCGAACCCATAGCCTTTTGAAAGTTCTCTTCACGAAACTGTCCCTTCTCGTCCACTACTAGGTGAATACCCGAGCCACCAGCCGGGAATAGGTAGTGCTGCAGAGGAGTAGGCCGGAAGTTTGTGTATACAACGTGACAGGGCTGCTCGTGGGTCTTACAAATCCACTCTGCAAACTGCATGGCGTTGGGAATGGTGGCAGACAAGAAAACATAGCGCACCTTGTCGGGAAGCATGATGATGGTTTCTTCCCAAACGACACCTCGCTCTTTATCACGCATGTAGTGGATCTCATCGAAAATTACCCATGCTACCTCTCGCATGACCTCTGAACCTCGATACAACATGGATCTGAGAATCTCGGTTGTCATAACAAGACAACTGGCATCAGGGTTGATGGTTACATCACCAGTCATCAGGCCCACATCGCCAAATTCGGCCAGGAGCTCTCGGTACTTTTGGTTACTCAGAGCCTTGATCGGTGATGTATAAATGACACGCTGCTTTTCGCGCAGACTCTGAGCAATGGCGTACTCGGCAACGACAGTCTTACCAGCCGAAGTGTGCGCAGAGACCAGGACAGACTCTCCTCGCTCAATGGATGCAATGGAAACCGCTTGGAAAGGATCCAGTGTGAAAGGGTAAGTGCGGGCTGGGTTTTCAGACTTGTGCTGAGAGATGGGTACATAGTCGTAGTTCGGTGGCAGAGCAACCTGGTGGCGAACCTGATGTGACAGAACCACCTGGCCCTCTTCAGCGACCTGCTGCTGAAGACCTGCAGAAGCAGTGATCTCGCGCTGAGCTTCCGTCTCAAACGAATCTGTCACCACGGGCTTAACAATATCCGACTCCACGACTTGCTGTTTGCTCTTTCTCTTGGCCGGAGTTGAGATGCTAGCGCCATTGGATTCCTTCGCTTTTCCGTTATCCTCATCGTCTCTCACCCGCTTTGGGGTCGTACTTTTGCCATTCTTGGTTGGTACTTTTTTCTTGTCTTCTGAAGAAGAAGGAGTCTCCTTCGATGGAGCTGCTTCCGCCGGCTCCGTGAAGACTCCGAATAAATCGTCTTCCATTTCAGCGATGGTGGTGCTGAAGTCTAGTTCACGGCCTCGACAACTTTTTTTGTACATGAAATAATTTGGCGGGTCTAGGGTACATAGCCGCACCATCGAGCAGCCGTGTCAGGGGAACCAGTGCGCTTATACCAAAATCTCTGTTAAAAAGTCATTAAATATTTACAGGTATCATATATCATTACTTCGTTGGTGCACACCTCAATTGAAGTTGCTCAATCGCTCGCGGTCGTACTGACTGATGCCTCCTGCTTCAACAGACGAAGCGCCGACTGTAGGTAGGATGAAGGAATCTTGGAGCTCAGGGTCAGAATAGGACCAGACCATATCGGTATGGCCGGCGTAAGTAGTAGCTCTAGGGACGTATTTACGCACGGCTTTAGGCTCGCGGGCAAACCCAGCACTATTTATGCGGTGGTTGTACGTCGTAGCGTATGTGCTGGCAGTAAGTCTCGAGGTTGCCGAGTTGCCAGAGACGGTTCTGCCCTGGCCAGAGCTTGTATCGAGATGGTTCATTGTCCACTCAAGTCGTTCTTTGGCACCGAGGCTTGTAACTTCCCAATCAAATCCATTGTTGGAGTCGGGAGCATCGTTTTTGGGAATGTAGAGGCCAAGCACATTATTGTCTGCGCTGTTCCCCCAGTGGGTCGAGGAGCTTGGGCCGTGTGAGGGGTTGGTGGTGCTACTGTGGCGGAAAATAGTAGAATGGCGCACCGAGTTGAGCCTGCCAAGGAAGCTGTCGCTCTTGTGATGTGCCTTGATCAATGGTTTCGGGATCGTAGCGTTTGTTTCCGAAGGGGCACCCAAAAAGGACAGGAAGCTGTGAGTTGACTTGTGTTTTTTGACAGTTGTTTGGAGGGGGAGAGCAAAGGCTGCAGTGTTGACTGGAATGGGTGGTAATGCCGACAAGTCTGGAGACATGCTTTCCTCGACGAAGCGACCTTGTGATGGTGTTGACGAGGAGCGAGTCAGCACTTCAAATTGGTCAGAATGCGATGACGGGACATAGCTGACCTGCTTTGATTTGGAACTGATGACAGTATCTTGCGAAGATTTGGCGCTGATGGCCGATTGGGGCGGCGAGAGGTGGGTGCCATCAAGCTCGTCTGCCAGGGGCTGACGGAGGGCCAGCAGAGTGTCGGTCAGTGCTGTTGTCAAGAACACAGAAGAGACAACGAGAGATGCTGTCCATAGCACTAGTGCTGGAATCTCCAGGACCCGCTGGTCTCTGTCGGCGAGATCGAGGATGAAAGCTCGCAGGGAGATCCACACACAGCCCGAGGCCACGACACCGCACAGGGAGATGAGGTTGAGGGTGATAATGAGGGGTCGATTCGGGATGAGTCCATAGAGTCCGAGGCTCGCAGAGTGGAGAATGAGGAAGCCGGCGAGGATGGCGGCCGTGATCTTGAGGGTATCGACGTAGTGGCAGATGCACAGCACCAGCAGCACAGCTGAGGGAGCGAGAGGGACGAACAGGCAGGCAAAGGCTGCCAGAGAGAGGGTGGGGATTTGGAGCTCGATACTGATCATTGTGGTTATACGAACATGGCGAGGACGACGAGAGGAGTAGGATGGGGAGAGTAGCACCCGGGGTGAGCAGGGGGAAGCGCCAGTAGGAAGGAGAGCAGGTAGAGCGAGTTGAGCTGTTTCAAACGGGTTGAAGCGGATTCGAAGCGGATTCGAGCAATGGACGAAGGCAAAGGAGGTAGAAGGTTGCGTGCAGTAAACTAGGAGAATTTGAAGGACGATATGGGGGTGTGCAGCGAGGATTACTGTTGGCATCAGCCCTTGCATATGTGAAGGGAACGAGTTGATTGTTTAAGTCTTGCCCAACGCGGCACTGATCTGCAGCGCCATGCGCGGCTGGTGTTTACGTAGGCCCCAGATGGGACCAATACGGCAGCAGCAGCAGAGCGGCAGCGAGCAAGACAGCGAATAAGGCGGCGAGCAGGACGGGTGGAGCAAAGACAGGCGGGGTACTGCGGCACCGCGTCAGCGAGCATAAGCGAGATCTGGTTGGAGGGGTGCTAGCGCAGATCTCCACATGTGCAAGGAAGCTGGCATGAGGCTGGAGCAAAGGCAGGGGTCTGTAAGCAGGGCTGACGACGGGTCCTAATGGGGAACGTCAGAGCCATCCAAGGGGTACGCCGATAGCGGTACCAGGGGCGGCACAGGCACAGCAGGACAGCGGAAGAAGTCGCCGTGCATTGAACAAGGACGCGTTTGAGACAATGTGATAAAGAAATGACGGGTGGGTCTCAGATTTGACTGAGTCAGTTGCAGGGCATAGTGCGCCAGGGCTGTAGTACGGGCTATAGTTTGGGCTGTAGTGCGGGCATAGTGCTCCAGGTCTATAGAGCGGTGGGCCCACCGTGGGGGCGGAATAGGGCGTTGAGATGATCTGGTCCCACTGTTGGGTGATATGAAAAGGTTAACTTAACTTTGTTGACTGTTAGGGTAGTAGCCGCCGGGCAGAAGCGTCCCGCTAAATAGGACAGCACTAGTATAGATAGTGGAGTACTGACGATGATAAATGATAGTGGAGCAATGACAATGGTAAATGCCGATGATAAATGCTGACCTGGCCACGCGGCACTGGTAGCAACGCTCAGGCCCGTTGCGCCCTGCAGAATCGCGGAACAAGGTGCTATCAATGCAGGCCGCTCAAAAGCATGTCCCAAAGCCAAGATTGTTAGCCGCCTATCAGCCAATGGAATCGTGGGCCCCACATAGTGATGCCCGCAGGGAACAAGAAAATTGTTCCGCGCGTGAACCCCGGAGTGCCTGTACCCAACAGTCCGTGCACCGAAGTCGCTCCGCACGGCCCGAGCGGACGAGGCTGGGACCCAACATCGCTGGGGCGCAATGTCGCTCTTAGTAATGGATCCCACTACGTCGCGGAGCGGCGTGACCTTTGTGCCGTTCGGCTCTAGGTGCATCCGCTTTTGTCATGGCGCATGCCGGCACCCAGTAATTCCGTCTCCAACCCAAATCTCTGCCCGGATGCAAAAGGGCTTCTGTGCCGCTCCACTTTTTCCATATCTTGGATCCGTTTATAACCGCGTTTTCCACCACCCCACTCAGATCTTCCTTTTGTGCTCCATTTTGTTTATATATACCCCCCACAGCAACCCCGCAACTGACATTCCCGCTATACGACTAAATCCCATCCTGCCCTCAGCCCTTGGTACCTGCCGACCTAAAAGCCGACTTCCCGCAACTCAACCAACCTTGTTTGCGCCAACACCTACATGGCCCGAGCGGTCTTGTTCATTGCACAAAGACCTTGTAACCTGCCTCTGACCCGTCCTTGTCTGCCCCCCGACTGCTGGCCTACCCGTCGGTCCATGCTGACATGATCGCCCAACACCAGCCCGAGGCCCCGGCGGCAACGCCGTCATACGAGAAGGTCTCGGTCCCACGACCACCCTCGTCAACATCCACGCTCTCGCGACTGCTGGGCACCAACTCGCGCCAATCAAGCTTGTCGAGCGACCTCTCCGACAGGCTCAAGGCCCTGTCTGTAGACGATGGATCCGACCCATCTTTAGACTCGTCGAGCTCGTCTAGCACCGAAGCGACCCCCGCGCCAGTCAAACCCCGCACTCAGAGTAAACTCACAAAGTCGCTAGCGGCCGCGAAGTTCCAAATCGGCACTCCCGGTAGTGGCTCGTCTCCGCATCTGTCGCAGGCATCGTCCAAGGATGCCCTGTCACAAGCATCCTCCAAGGACATCATTTCCGAGGCCTCGTCGAAGCTGATGCTCGCCAGCCCCGGCTCCATCACCGCGTCCAACGGATCCGACCCGGTGCTTGTTGGAGCAGGCACCCCGTCGCCGCCGCTCGCGTTTGGTAACACGCCAGCTGGCGTGGCCGTCATTGGTAGCATACCCGTCGCAAACATCCCGGGCTCACCATCCGCCAATCTACGCCGCAACGCCTCGACAAGGTCGGTGCAGTCCGAGGTCGAACCCAGATTCATCGTCAACATCCAGGGCGCAAACTCTGTGTCAAGGTCTCCGTCGTCATTAAGCCTCTTTTCGCGCTCGCGACCGCGCAATGATTCGGTCAGCTCGAGCCACAGCTCAATGACCGACCTTAAACGTTTCTTCCAGAAGCCCTGGAAGAACGTGGCTGCAAGCCCTACTACCTCGCTCTACGTCACGGACTCATACAACAAGCATCAATTTGACTCAACATCTCCCACCGACACTTTTGGCACCTCTGTCGGATCATACAAGAGCGCAAAGTCCGTATCAAGGTCCTTCCGCTCCTCCTCAAGCCTCAAATCCTACAATGGCCTCTACGGTGCTAGTCTCGACTCGCGGAAAACCTCCCTGGCGAAGACCTACGGGAAACCAGGCAAGTCTCTCGGCGAGGGTGCTGGCGGCAGCGTCAAGCTCTTGACGCGTCTAGCTGACGGCCGCGTGTTCGCCGTCAAGGAGTTCCGCCAGAAACAGTCGCACGAGACCCACCGCGAGTACTCGAAAAAGGTCACGGCAGAGTACTGCATTGGTCAGACGCTGAAGCATCCCAACATCGTCGAAACCATCGACATCATCCACGAGTCGGACCGCGTCTACCAGATCATGGAGTACTGTGAATTTGACCTGTTTGCCATTGTCATGTCGGGCAAGATGAGCAGGCACGAGATCTACTGCGATTTCAAACAGCTCATGTCTGGTGTCAAGTACATGCACGAAATCGGGCTGTCGCACCGTGACCTGAAGCTCGATAACTGTGTTATCAACAAGCAGGGAGTCGTCAAGATCATCGATTTTGGCAGCGCTGCTGTCTTCAAATACCCCGGAGAGAGCGACAAGATCTACCATGCTTCGGGTGTCGTGGGATCGGACCCCTACCTGGCGCCCGAGGTCGTCACCTCCTCGCGTTACGACCCTCGACCAACCGACATCTGGTCTGCTGCCATTGTGTTCTGCTGCATGCTGATGCGCAAGTTCCCATGGAAAGCTCCAAAGATGTCTGACAGCTCGTTCAAGTTGTTCAGCACTCCGCTATCTGCCGAAGAACTTAGCAAGGAAGACGGCACTGTATCGATTAGTGACCCTGAAAAGGCTGTTAAGCTATCTGGAGCCCAGAGACTCATGAAGAACTTGCCTGAAGAGGTCCGGCCCATGATGCTGCGCATGCTGGCGATAGACCCCGCCAAGCGTGCCGATATTTTTGAATGCTGGGATGACGAATGGTTCCAGACTGTCAACAACTGTGTTACGGCCGATTGCGATCAGCCAGTTACAGTTATCGACGACCACACACACTCGATAGTCGCTTCTGATGAAGCACATATTGCATCGCTGGAAAAGAAGAACAAAAAGCGCAAGGCTAGCGAGAAGATGTGGTAGTTTTGAATGTATATGACTTTTAGAAGTGGTAGTAATCTACTTTATGAGCTTAGCGTAAAAACCTTCCCATGCCGTGAGTACCTAGTGATTCTAGCTTAGCTTCTGCCAATGAACATCCAGGCGTCAAATGAATAAATATTTGATATGTACAATTAGGCAAGAACCTCAATGCCGGCAGAGCGGGCGACGCTGATCACCGACTTAGCGATTGCCTCGAGTTCTAAGTTGGCATGTCTTGAGTCCTGAGTTAGATTTGGACGGATTCTCGAGCAGTAAAACCCACCGTCTTCTTGATCTTTGCAATCTCGTAGATGTGTTTGAGCGACACTCGGCCGACTGTCGTCTTGCCTGCAGTCGGTGAGCCTTTGTCGACGCCGGCAGCTTTCATCAGCAGCCACGCGGTGGGTGGACTCTTGATCTCAAACTGGAAGCTGCGATCAGGACGGACCGTGACGAGCGCGGGAATGGGTGTGCCCGGGGCGAGGTGAGCAGTTCGAGCGTTGAAGTCTTTGCAAAAGTCAATGGCCTTGACACCCTTGGATCCGAGAGCCGGACCCACAGGTGGCTGAGGAGACGCCTGACCAGCGCCCACAATGAGCTTGACGAGGATGTTCTTAGCCGCCGCTTTGGACATGCTGGTGCTGATGTTCGAGAAGCTGAACGGTGAAGCAAGTGGAAAACGATACTCGTGAAAAATGTCGGGCACGTGACCTCCGCTGCTGCATTAGGCAGTTCAGGGGACTTCACCTGGAGCTGAAGTCAACGGAAGGTAATGATAGATTGGAGGTTATTGTCATCACTGTATTACGGAGAGCTCCTGTATTATTGTTAAACTGCAGTTTGCGCTTATGTCGGCTGAATGGCGCCGATGCCTCTCAACCGACTCGGTTGGGTGGGCCAGCTTACTGGGTGACATGGGTAACGGTCGAGACCCGGGTTGGCACGGAACCAAAGTAATTCGGCTCCGAAGCAAGCGACAAGCTCTCTCGCCGACTTGAGCATTATGTCTGCTGCTTGATGAGCTGTTTATTGAAAGCACTGGCCTCCCCTTCTGGAATAGCACGGGATGCGTACACGGGTCCATTGACTCGGGCCACATCGACACCACACTGGCGGGCCCACCCCAGATGAGTGCAACTTACCCCAGAAAGGACACCAAGACGCCCTCTTCGGCTTCCTTTTGCTTTCTTTTCACCCTCTACCGTCTATACCGACAGACCCGAGTCAGCTAGCAGTCTAGGCTAGGCATCTGTCCTTGCCCTGATCCTCTTTATACCAGGCTGCTATAAAATCAGTCATACTTCACCACCTACTAACTCGCCATGATGATGATCCGTTCCACCATGAGGCTCTCTCGTCTATCTACGGTAAGTCAATTCTATCTAACACACTCATTTCTAATGTCAGAGACACGCCTCAACCTCTGCCCGTGCACTTCTCGGACAATCCGTTGAAAAGGTCGATCCCGAGGTTGCTGCCATTCTGGCCCGTGAGCGACGTCGCCAGAAGGAATCAATCACTCTAATCCCGTCGGAGAACTTCACATCAAAGGCTGTCATGGATATCCTTGGCTCTGAGATGCAGAACAAGTACTCGGAAGGTTACCCCGGTGCCCGTTACTATGGAGGTAACGAGTTCATTGACCAGGGTGAGAGCTTGTGCCAGAAGCGAGCACTTGAGGCATTTGGCCTCAGCCCCGAGGAGTGGGGAGTCAATGTCCAGGCTCTTTCTGGAGCCCCCGCCAACCTGTACGCTTACTCTGCTGTTCTTGAAGTTGGCGACCGCATCATGGGCCTCGACCTTCCTCACGGAGGACATCTCAGCCACGGTTACCAGACGGCTACCAAGAAGATTTCCATGATCTCCAAGTACTTCCAGACTATGCCGTACCGTCTCGATGAGTCGACTGGTCTGATTGACTACGACACTCTGGAGAAGACGGCCGCTCTGTTCCGACCCAAGATCATTGTCGCCGGAGCTTCTGCCTATAGCCGTACGATTGACTATGCGCGGTTCCGCCAGATTGCCGACTCAGTTGGTGCTTACCTGCTTGCTGACATGGCCCATACCTCTGGACTCGTTGCTGCAGGTGTTGCTGCATCCCCGTTCCCATATGCTGACATTGTCACGACCACGTCACACAAGTCACTGCGTGGACCTCGCGGTTCTCTCATTTTCTTCCGAAAGGGCGTCCGCAGCACCGACAAGAAGGGCAAGCAGACACTCTACGACCTCGAGGACAAGATCAACTTCTCCGTTTTCCCTGGCCACCAGGGTGGCCCTCATAACCACACCATCACTGCGCTTGCAGTGGCTCTGGGACAGACCATGACCCCTGAGTTCAAGGAATACCAGCAGGCCGTTGTTGACAATGCCAAGGTCTTCTCTGACAGCCTCCAGGAACTCGGGTACTCCGTTGTGTCTGGTGGCACTGACAACCACCTCATCCTTGTCGACCTCAAGCCCAACAAGGTCGACGGTGCCCGTGTTGAGGCTGTCCTTGAGCTCATTAACATTGCTGCCAACAAAAACACTGTTCCCGGTGACAAGTCTGCCCTGGTACCGGGAGGTATCCGTGTCGGTACTCCTGCCATGACGACTCGTGGCTTCACTGGCGATGACTTCAGGAAGGTTGCTAGTTACATCGACAAGGCCGTTAAGCTTGCTGTCGAGATCAAAAAAGAGGCTGCTGCTCAGGGTATCAAGCAGAAGGTGGCTGATTTCCGTGTCGCAGCTGAGGCGCATCCGGAGATCGCCAAGCTCAAGGAGGATGTCAGCGAGTGGTCGTCTACGTTCCCAGTTCCAGGTGAGCTGTAGGTATCTGGAGCCACATTTCCCAAGGACTAGTCAGCTACAGATGTAATTGTATTTTCGATACACCGAACCTCAACTAGATATGCTTTTATTCGTTGGCCATTGCATTCGTCCGTAGCTACACTCATCAGAAGCTGCATTAGCCCTATTACCCCTGAATTTAGCCGCGCAGGCAAAAATCTTGAAATTTCAGTCTGTACCCGACACAGTGACCACATCAATGTCGACCTCGGAGACGACCGTAAAGGCGGCACCGCCAAAGCCCAAAGGATTCTCCAACCCTGCGCTGCAGGCTATGGGTATCCCGCGGATCCGCATTCCGTCTCGGAATTGGCTTATTTTCTGGGCCGTCACTGGTAGCATTGCCAGCATATGGATCTATGACCGCCGGGAGCGCAAGCGTGTGCGTCAACAATGGAAGGACCGTGTCTCGTTTCTGTCCAAGCAGACCATGAGCCCGATGGATCTACCCCGCAAAGTCACAGTCTATGTCGCTCCTCCGCCTGCCGACTACCTTGACCTTGGATTCCAACACTTTCGCCAGTACATCAAGCCTATTCTCGTTGCTGGAGCTGTCGACTACGAGGTGCGCTCCGAGAATCGCCAGGGAGAGATCCGCAGCATGGTTGCTGAGGAAATGCGCAACAAGCGTCGCAAGGAACTAGGACTGCCGACCACGGAGCCTGAGCAGGACGAGCTCGACCAGATCATCCGCAGCCATGTTAAAGAGAACCCTTCAGCTGGTGTGATCTGCGTTGGTCGTGGTGCTTACAAGGAGTACATGAACGGACTTCACGAGGGCCTTCTGGGACCGCTTGAAGCTCCTAAGATTGAGCAAATCGACGAAGAGACACAAGAAGGCTCTACTACTCCTGACCTCGTTCAGAAGATTGAGCAGCCTGCCGAGACCGAGGTGAACAGCCTCGACAACGTGGCTGAGACGACTGGTTCTGTCGACCCTGCTGCCACCCTGTTCCCGGACAAGGAAGATGATGCCAAGGATGTGCGCGGCGAGTTGACCAAGGAAGAAAAGGATAAGAAGGAGAAGGCCAAGAAGCCTGTCCCGAAACCGTACTTGCTAACCTCTGATTACGCGACCACGCAAGCTCCCTTTGAGTTTGACCGCGTGGCTCAACTCGAGACGGTGGCACCTATTGCTTTCCCTCATCTACTGGGAATTCTCAACACGCCTATTCGCATCTACCGCTTCTTCACCAAGCGCCGCCTTGCCGACCAGATGGGCCAGGCTACTGCCGCGGTGGTGCTCGAGATGTCGCGCGCGTATGACCATCAGACGGATCCCAACGCACTCAAGGAGGAAGAGAACGACTGGCCCAATCAGTGGAAGAAAAAGAGCCTTGCAAACAACTCTGAATGGATGTGGGAGTTCGAGGTCGACGAACGGATCGCGTCGAGGCTGACTACTTTCGAGTATGCTGAGCGTGGAGAGAGTGGAGAGAGCTCTGAGTTTGCTCCAGAGTCATCCAACTAATACTACTAGATAATGGTGACAATACATGCATGCAATACAGAAATCATCAAGTAACAGGCCAGAAGCATTAGAAGACGCGGTTCTTCTTACGAGACGCAAAGATCTTGTCAATGTCCTCGCTGATAGCTTGTCGCTTCTTGCTGTCCTGGCCCGGTGACTGGCTAAGCGCCTTGACGTTTATGCTCGCTGGCGACTTCTTCATCTTAGGAGCCGCCGACGTGGTAGAGGGCTTAGGCGTTAGTCGTGAATAAATAAGAATGTAGGCCGAATTCTGACGTAAGACGGCCTTTTCGTTGATCCGGCGCACAAAGTCGTCGTCGTACTCGGCCCACGTGTTGTTGGGCTGTCGGCAGATTGCCACGTAGTGACCACTCGAAACAGTGCGGCCCTCGTGGACAATCACTGTCGATAGTTTGTAGCGAATTGGTTGACCGTCCACTGAGTACTTGGTCAGGTCCAGTTCCATGGGGTACTTCATCGTCTGCTTGAGCTTTTGTGATGACGAACCCTGGAACTTGAACCGCTTGATGTGCACTGGTAGGTACTCGGGAGCGTCCTCGATCTGACTCACTTTGACTGCCAATGTAAGGTTCTTGCACTTCTCGCATTGGTATCCCGACTTTGCTGCAGCATCAGGCTTGATAAGTTCGGGCGAGAAGAAGTCCTTGATAGAACCCTCGAGAGTGAACTTTGTTGGCACAACTGGAGTGTTGCCGCTGGGTTTATTCTCGGATGCAGCAGCTTCGCGGGCTTCTCGAGCAACCTTGGCCTCCCGAGTTGAGAAAGAGACAGGCAGGTCGTAGAAGTCTTGGTGTGTCGTTGAAACATGACCACATGTCTTGCAAGTAACTTGCTGCGTTAAGCTGCCACCAAAAATATCGTGGATGATCGAGGTATTGAGTTTCTGACCCTTGGGGGTGCTGTCCTCCTGCAGCCTTGACATGAGTGACATGAAGTACTCGTGCGAGTCTTCTTGCTGCCACTCAGACATAGTACAGTTGATATCGTCGAGTCGTCTAATGATGCGAATCGGGTAGACGCTCTTTCTCTTGCCGGGCTCGTACAGTCGGCGCAGTAGACTGGCCAGCTCCCATGTCACACTGCTGTTGGGGATCTTGCCTCGGAAGCTGCCATTGTACACGTCGTTTAGGTAATGGGCCATGGCGGGGAGGTGGAACATGGCTTGAATGGCCGCATTCATATAACAGGTGACACCCTGGTTCTCGAGGCCAATGGGGACGGTTGACAGCTGATTCCAAGACTTGACGATCCTCGATTTTGGCTTCTTCTTGCCCGTTGCGCTAACGGGGATCGCTTCGTGCACATCATAAAACTGTACCTCGGTAGACTCCTCCGCAGCCTCCTCGGGACTCGACGCTGGAGTGAGTTCCTCAGAGGCATCCTCGTTATCTGACTCGGACCCAGACGACTCGGACGAGGTTGGCTGCGAAGGTCGTGCCTTGTCGGGGCGGATCACCGTATAACTGGCAGGGCGCACTGTAGTTGCCTCAGGCAGGCGTGCCGGCACGAAATCAAGTCGGTTCTTGAGAATCTGCTCGGTGACCATCTTTGACCTGAGCAGCGATGCTGCCACCTGGTCCGTCATGGTGTGGTGTGTCGGAGCCCGGAGAAATATATATAAACCTTCGAACTACTTGGTCACGCGAAAGTCCCAGATAGCGATTAGTCAAGGGAAACGGGAATAAAAATCCGGATTTGCCAAACTACGCCCTCTAAAATGAGACAACACAGCAAAGCACACTATTGGGATCCCTGCAAGTATAACTGGGCCCTCGTGTGATCGCAGTGCGAAAAGGCAGATTAAATGTGGCTTCTCGTAACTTTTTTTTTCCAAGTCGCCTGCAGCCGAAGCTGGCATTATTTTCCCTTTCGGCCCTGCGGTTAACCGCATCGTATTCAGGGGGTGCTCACAGGGGGTAATCCGCAGCACGGGTGTACCGAACAGCTAGTAACTCGGGCAATTATCTATAGTTATAGTTAAGGAATATTCCTCGTCCACTATATACCTGCTTCCTGGTATTGTGTTGATCTAAGTTGAAATGCGTGCTTTACTACAATTTGTGGATTGCCCAACTAATGTACGTAATACAACTTGACCATTCATTACATGCTAATGCTTCTTTTTCTTGAGAGACTTCTGGATGCGGTTGAGCGCACGCTGCTCCTTCTTCATAGTACCGTCAACCATCTTGTACCTTCCCTTGACACCTCCAGGGCGACCCTGCAGACGACGGTTAGCGCCCTTGGCAACGATGACCGTCACCTTGGGCTTCTCCTTCTTCTTGCTGGTCATCTTGCGCATCAGCTTGGCAATGTCCTCTGACTTCTCACGCTCAGACTTGGAACCGTCCTCGTTGATCATGTCAGACTTCTTTCGCAGCTTCTCAAGCTTCTGCTGAGTTTTGTACTGCTTGCGAGCCTTCGCCTCGGCAACCTTCTTGATGGGTCGGGCATTGAGCGTCTTGAGCTTTTCCTTGATAGCCTCAGCAGCCTCCTTGGTGATTGGCTTGAGCAGCTTGCTATGTCTGTTCTCGTCATCGAGGAACCAGTCAGGTAGGCCGTCACGATCCCGGAATGCATATTTGTTGAAACCCTCGTCAGTGAGGGCCTGCTTCGTCTTCTGGCCAAGAGCGAGCTGGTGTGCCAAGGTCATGGCCTGCGCAGTGACGATATCAACGTATGAGCCCTTCTTATCGGTATCCACGTCCCACTCGTCCTCTGAGTTTCCGCCGTCGCGAGGAACGACCTCAAAGTCATCCTCACTCTCATCTTGTGAGTCGCTGGTATCGGTAACCAGGGAGGGAGTCTTGGAGCTATCGCGTCCATTTGCTTTAGAGTCGGACTTGGCGATAGGGGTGGGGGCGCCGCTGATCTTGAGAGCAGAGTCGGACTTTCCAACAGTGTTGAAGATGGGGTTGTCAAAGAACAGTGCCGCCTTCATCGTGAGGTCGCCTGAGCGGTCAGGACGGAGAGTCGAAACAAGCTTTCCAATTTCTTCATCATCGCTGTCGTCGTCACTTGACTCGGCATCGTTGGCATATGTCTCGTTGTCCGAATCCTGCTTTTCAGCGAAGCCGTCCCAGTTATCGTCGTTCGACTCGCGGGCCATCTTGGCCAAGTACTTTGCGTCGCGTTCCGCCCTGCGCTGCTTGAAGTCTTCGTACATGTTGTCGAGCTGGTCGTCGAGCTCTTCAGCGATAGCGTCACTATCGTAGTCCTCATCACGCACTTCGTCTTCCTGACCACCAAGGTTGACCTCGGTCTCATCGCCACCGGCCAACACCATGCTCTTCTTTCCCTTGATGAGAGCATTGATCTTTCCAGTACGCTCAGCCTGCTTGAGGTTGAACAGCGACTGACCCTGAGAGCCGGCGTCGATACCAACATCCTGGGGCGCTATCATGTTCATCTGCTGTCGGACAATCTCCTTTTGTTTCTGCTCGTTCTTGCGACGCTTGTCGCGCTTCTTGCGCAACCGCTCGTTATCCTGGAGCTCCTGGAGCTCCTTCTCTATTTGCTCTTCCTCGGTAAGAGGCTCGGCGTTCTCGGGCTCGGCCTCCTTCTCGTCGAGTTTGAGGTATTCTCTTGAGGCGAGTCGCCACTTGAGAATAGTTCTGAAGTCCTTCTTTCCGAGGACCTTCAGGTCCTTGAAGCACTCTAGCAGCTCTGGTGTTGTCTGGGGCAGGTTCTTGAGACTCTTGAGCTCTGGCTCGGCATGGTGGTCGTAGATGAACTCTGACATGGATCCGAGACACTGAATGGGGTCTTCATGCTTGACGAACTCGAGGGCCGACATTGTGTGGAACTGGAGGTAGTCACCGTCCTCGTAACCTTCACGCTTACGACGCTTCACCTCGGGGTTGAAAACCTTTGCCTGGTAGTTTGGAGTCGTTCCCTGGAGCTCCTCAAAGACATGCTTTGAGTCGAGCAGGCGAGGGTCGACCTTCTTGGGGGCCTTGAAGCCGCGGCACACAACGAAGATCTCGGCCGAGACGTTACGTGAAGCAGGAGGCTTGGTGGCCTCGACCTTGTCAAAGAACTGCTGGAAAACCCACATGAGGTTGTTGTAATCCTTGGAACGGAAGACCTTGGTGACAAAGGTACCGCCGGGGGCCAGGAACTCGACAGCCAACTTCAACGACTGCAGAACGAGCTCGGACTGGGTAAAGGCATCCTGAGCCCAGGCCATACCGACATTGGGAGCACCATCGTGCATGACGGTGTCGGCCTTCCATGTCTTCATGTGGCCACGCAGCTGACTGCGGCAGTGCTCGGTGGTGATGTCGCTCTGAAAAGCAATGACATTGGGCAGAGGCTTGATGGGCGCCAAGTCGACACCGATAATGAGGGAGTTGACGGGGCAGAGGTTGGAGGCAACCTGACACCAGGATCCAGGAGCGGCACACAAATCGATGACGACCTTTGATTTCTCGAGGAAGTGGCCAAACTTCTCGTTGATTTGGATGATTTTGAACGAGGAACGGGCTCTGTATCCCTGAGTTAGATGAGCTTGAGGAGGAGGGTTTCAGCAGTGGAGGTGGAGGGGGGAGAGAGACTTACCTTCTCCTTGGCCAGTCGGTAGTAGTGGTCTAGACGACCTTTTCCATGTTTCTTCTCAGATTTACCCATGGCGGAGGATGATGCAGAGAGGAATTATCTGCAGCGATAAATTTCAAGAAAAAAATATCAGCCGCATTTCAGCCGTGCGCCAGACATCTAGCTTCATATCCAGGCATAGGCACCGCCAGAGAGTCTAAAGAGAATGATGTTTAGTGGATTTTTTTGGCAATAACCTCGTCTGAAGTTGGCATAGATGTAAATTCAAGTGAGTAAGCTGACTGGGTGAAACATTTGAGGTAACTTGAAATTTTGGAGCTTCAGCTTCACAGCCAAGCTGGACTAATGGAAGTACATCTACAAGTAAAATGTCCGGCTTCGAAGGGGACGCCTGGTGAAGGTGCGTGAGCAGCCAGGGAGCCGCAGTGCCGGCAACCGCTGAATGACTCAGCTGAAGACGAGGCACAACGAAGGCAGCAGGCAAGCCAGCCCAGCCGTGGGCCGGGAGCCCCGGGCAAAACGCCCCGGGCTAGCTCAGGGTAGCCTGGGCTGGCGTTGCAACATGCTTATCTGGGCGCGGAGACACATCGATAACCCATGGAGTACAGGGGCTATCGACTTAAAGTCGCGCATGGGAGGAGACGATGGCAGACGGGAAATTTTTAGGTCGCGGGCGACGCGCGGCTGTGCAGGCGAGCCTAGGTGGGAACGCAGCAGCGACGAATGGAGCAGGGGAGTTTCGGATCCGGCACCAGCAGCTGCGAGCGCGTTTAGCATGGATGCAAGAGCACACTGCGTTAGCGGGACAAGCGTTGCTTTTGGGGGGGGAGGCCGTCAGGGGGGCCCCGGGCGAGTGACAGGCGGCAGATTAGGCTGGTGGTTGGCTGGAAGGGGCTTATCAGTGTATAACCTTAGTCGTATCATGCGCAGCTAGTGGCAGTGATTGGCTAGCGTGGTGCCGTGACGCGCATGGTCAGATAACAATGCGATGCGATTGTTGTGCACGGATGGCACGTAACAGTGGTGCACGAAGGTGGATGGGCTGGTGGGCTGGGCAGGTAGTGACATAGTGACACAGCGACATAGTGACACAGCGGTAATCTACAGAGGTGACAGATAGCACTGGCCAGGCCCCACAGTGCGTAGCCGTAAGCGGATATCTGAAGCGGATAATTCACGCGGGCAGCTCAAGTGGGTAGGCGCGGCAGGTTGCAATGACAGCCGTGCGGGCGGGGAACGGTGTAGCGAGGCCGTCGGCAGCCGTTGACGGGCCGGGGGGAAGGAAAGGTCGGGCACGAAACGGTGGGCTCGACGATGTACGAGCCGGTGATGCGCCAATGACGCGGTGTGCCCAGGGCCAAAGCGACGTTTTGGTGGGGATGGTCTGGAGACCCCTCACGGTGATGTTGCACTGCTGGGTTAAGGCAATGCAACCTGGCCCGAAGCGGCAATACACCCCGACCCATTGTAGTAGTGGGGCACTTGATAAGCGCAGCTAGGGCAGGGCGCCCCGTTGGAGGCAAGGGCAGGAAGTAGAGTGCAGTGGAGTAGTGGAGTAAAGCCAAGAGCCAAGATGGCTAAGAGGCCAAGCACCAGCCAACCGAAGGCTTATTCCAGAGAAGCGAGATTGTAGTAATCTAGTAATCTAATCTATAATAATTATCCAGGGTGCCCAGTACCCACTGCAGTAGTCTAACTCGGTAGACAGCGTTTAGTAGTACTACTACTACCACTACTACCACTACTACTACTACTACTACTGCTACTACTGCTACAGCCCTAACCGAGTAATGGCGCGCGTGCATCTGCCGATAGCTGCCTCTACGGTGGGATCTGACCATCCGTTAGACCTAGGGCCGGTGGAAAAGCAATGCGGGGACTGTCATTGGGGCTCGGATGCAGCTCAGTGGCTGGAGATGGCAAGAGTCGTTGAGCCCGGGGCTGCAGCAGCGGCACAGTCGCGCGGAGTCGCATCGCTGCGATTCGCGCCCCGGGTCGGACCCCGTCGTGCCTGGCCAGACAAGGTTTGTCCGGGTCCCTATCCCGCCAGCTGTGGCTTGATAGCCAGGCTAGTAGCCGGGGCTGGACCGGCTGGTAACTGGGCCCATAACTGCGGGCCCCCACACTCGGCTATCTGTGGGTAACATTCGCAGGTCCCGCGACGTTTATCGCTATCCCCCGCGACAAATACCACCCAGACAGCATCCCGTCACAATCACAGGGTTGTAATCGGGCCAGAGTGCAAAAAGCACTACCACCCAGACAGCGTCAAAAAAGGGGCGACACCCGCCTGCCAAAAGCAACGCGGTGTTTCTATCAGCCCGCAAAAGCAACCCCGCCAGCAGGCAAGAGGGGGAAAGCATGGAGAAAAATGGGGTGTGTAACGCTACTACGCTGCAAGACGCCGTGCATCTTCGATCTACACACTCATCTGGCAAATCAAACCTTGCAACACTTTTTTCTATATATACCGGCTCTCCGCCCGAGTAGAAGCCAAGTCTCTCAGACACCACTTTCAAAAGGTGAGTACAGCAGTGGCAGTGGTAGTAGCACCAACTACTTTGCACAAGATAGTTCCCAAAAAGTTTCTCCGGCTAATTCAAGATGTCGACTCACAGTATCGAGGACGAAGAAAAGACCATGCCTCTGGCCGAGGTCTCCTCGGAGACCCGCCAGATCGCCAACGAGTCTCCCCGCTGGTACAACCAGGGCCTCAAGATTGGAGGTCGCCAGCTGCCTGCCTACAACTCGTCCATTGTCCAGCTCATCATGGTGTCATTTGTGTGCTTCATGTGCCCGGGAATGTTCAACGCCCTCAACGGTCTTGGTGGTGGTGGTCTGCCCGCTCAGTTTATCTCTGTTGCTGACCACGCCAACGTCTCCCTCTACTGCACCTTTGCTACCATTGGTTTCTTCTCTGGTACCATCATCAACCGTGTCGGTGTCAAGTGGGCCATTGCCTTTGGTGGTATCGGCTACTCTTTCTACTCTGCCGCCTTCTTCTGCTTCAACTTCACTGAGAACAAGGGCTTTGTCGTTGCATCTGGTGCCGTTCTCGGTATGTGCGCCTCGCTCCTGTGGGGTGCCCAGGGTGTCGTCATCATGTCGTACCCCACCGAGGCTGAGAAGGGATTCTACGTTGCCATTTTCTGGGCCATTTTCAACCTTGGTGCCGTTATTGGTGCCCTTGTGCCCCTGATCCAGACCGCCGGTAACGAGCAGGCCTCGGCCGTGTCCAACGCCACTTACGCTGGTTTCCTGGCTCTGATGGTTGTCGGTGCCGTTTTGGCTCTGCTCCTCATGCCCACCGACAAGGTCGTCATGAGCGACGGAACTCGTCCCCTCATTAAGGAGAACCCCACCTGGAAGTCCGAGTTCTTCGGTCTCTTTGAGCTGCTCAAGATCGACCCCCACGTCATTCTTCTGTTCCCCCTCTTCTTCACTGCCAACTGGTTCTACACTTACCAGTTCAACGCCGTCAACGCTGCTCGCTTCACCGTCCGTACCCGTTCGCTCAACAACTTGCTCTACTGGGCCGCCCAGATTGTCGGTGCTCTGACCTGGGGTCTTGCTCTCGACATCAAGAAGTACCGCCGAAGCATCCGTGCCCGCTACTACCATGGTATCCTGTTTGTGCTGACCATGGCCATCTGGGGTGGTGGTTACGCCTTCGAGAAGACCTACACCCGTGAGACTGCCCCCCTTATGCCTCTTATTGACTGGACCGACTCATCTTACGGTGGCCCCTGCGTTCTGTACATCTTCTACGGAATGTACGATGCCATTTGGCAGACTTATGCCTACTGGCTCATGGGTGCGCTGTCGAACTCTTCGCGTAAGCTGGCTCTGTACGCTGGTTTCTACAAGGGTCTTCAGTCTGCTGGTGCCGTTATTATGTGGGCTGTCGACTCCAAGGCTCTGTCGTACAAGGCCGAGTTCTGGTCAACTTGGGGTCTGCTCATTGCCTCGCTTGTGTGTGCCCTTCCCGTCATTCTGTTTAAGGTCAAGGACCACACTGACCTGGCTGCTGACGCCCAGTTCACTGACAACCTCAATGTTGATGAGGCCGAGGCTAAATTTGGCGCTCACAAGCACTACTCTGAGGAGGAGTAGACGATTGTCTGTTTTGATTAGGTAGTTTGTTTGAAATTAATTTCGTTCATATACGTCTGGTATGTCATGCCGAGGAAGTAGCTCATCAGTCATAAAACTAGTTGTCCAGTAACTGTAGTAGCTCTTCAATCAGATCTATTAGTCCTCATCTATTTGTCCTCATCTATTCGTCCTCATCTATTCGTCCTCAGTCACTTACTAATCCAATCCAGATTGTCTCCAGCCACTAACTCCAATCCAGCTCATCACCAGTTATGTCCTAGCTCCCCGCTGATCACCGGCTCATCACATCACCTGTACACCCCCACGGCTATAGTTGCCGCCGGCGCTCGGGCTGCTACTGCCGGCGGCCCTACCCTAATGCTACTCGGTGCCTGGTCGCCAACCCGGGGCAGGGCGGACTGCCGCGGCGTTGCTGCCGGGGCGTCCCGGTAGGAGTGACATTGGGCTTACTGTCATTGGCCAATGCGGCAGATTGGTCCCAAACATAAATAGGGATTTTTTTCCAAATTGTGGGTTTGCCAGCTTTTGTCCATCTCAATCTCCAAAAAAATGCCTTACTCTGCTGGTAAGTACCTCGAGTCAATCCATTGCCCGAGAACCATCTAACTGTTCAGGAAACGCCGCCAAGGGTGCTACTCTTTTCAAGACCCGCTGTCTTCAGTGCCACACCACCGAGAAGGGCGGCCCTCACAAGGTCGGACCCAACCTCCACGGACTTTTCGGCCGTACCTCTGGTACCACCGAGGGATTCACCTACACTGAGGCCAACAAGAAGAAGGGTGTCCAGTGGGAGGAGAACACTCTGTTTGACTACCTTGAGAACCCCAAGAAGTACATTCCTGGTACCAAGATGGCCTTTGGTGGTCTCAAGAAGGAGAAGGACCGCAACGACCTTATTGCTCACCTCAAGGTCGCCACTGCCTAAGTTCTCTCTCTGTACATATACACTACCTCTGTAGACATTAAACTTTATTCTCCTTCTGGTTGGCTCCATGGAGCATTTAGTAGAACAAGTGCAGTAGATAAAGAGCGCCTTAGCGCCACATTGGTTGATTGCGGTCAATGGGTTCAATCGTGCTGTAACACTGGGGTAATTCCTCGGTAATCTTCGCATCGAGTACCTACTCGCTATACCCGGTCCATTGCTGCTTCTCGTGACTATCGGAGCTAAGCTCGCGCTATGGCCTGCTTCCCTCTATGGCCCCCTGCTTCACCATAGTAAGGCTGATCGTTGCATTTATCCGGCACCAGCCACGCAGGGCGCCCAGATAGCTAGATAGCCAATGTGAGCTGCTCCAGATGTGGCAGTGCACAGAGACGGTTGATTGCATTCGAGACACCGAGAGTCACACCGAGAGTCGAGAGTAGCACGTCACAGCACTGCTCCCTTAACCACAGAGCTGCTAGTCAGCTAGCGACGGCAACAGGTGATGGGTTTCTACTCCTCTGCGGTCACTGGTACTTCTACTAGTTCTACTAATTCACCCGAGCCACTACCGCCCAAATCTCCTTTTCGTCCCGTGTCATTCTCCGGCTGTATTGGTGGCTTGCAACTCCTGCTCGCTTATCTGCTGACTGCCTAGAGCCCGCCCTAACATCCCCCGATTATGCAGCCCCTCAAATGTGAAATCGGCTGCACCGTCGTATTTCGCAATTTCTGGGCTGAGCTGCCATTTGAAATTATCGCCTTTTCACTTCAGTTTGCTACTGCCCCTGTTATTTCAACACCGCTATTTCTCAACCACCATACCTCCGTGACCGCCCTCTGACTCTCTTCTTCATCTACCCGTCATCTCAGTTCGCCTTACTCAGCCCGTAAGCCCCATGACACGGACCCATGGATCTCGGCGAAGCCCATGAACTCAAGACCGTCGACACGGCCGTGTCGATAGGCTCTTCGGAGCAGGCTGGCGCAGGTGTGCTCCAGCCCTCCCAGACGGCCAATAGTTCGGTTATAGAAGACCACAACTCCATTTCACCGCTGTTTCCGCGCATGCAGTTCTCAGCATCTCGTGATGACCGGGGCTCCTGGTCCTCGAACCAACCGCGCGCAAACGTCGACGACTTCTCTCGCTGGCTTAACGACGAACATGCCAGAGACAACGCCCGCAAGCTGTCCAAAACTTCCAGCTCCGGAACCGCTGTGACTGGCCCTTTTGGAAGCAGCGACGGCATGCTCAACGAAACCTCGGGCAAAGACGTATTCCATGTCGTCGACGACGCCGCCAGCAGTATCTGTATCGACGATAACGATGACGGCACCGACATGCGCCGAGCCATCATAGACGCCCTACGGGGCACGACCAACCCGCTATCAGGCGAAGGAAGCGAGTTTGAGCAGTATACCCACCGCATCGCCCGCGAAATGATTGTCAAGGAAAAATCCGACCGTCGGTTGCGACGAACAAAAGACAGCCGAATGTACGGAAACTACTTTTCAGCGCCATCTGCTCCCGAGGAAGCAACAACTAAAATTACTCCGTCTCACCATTTCGACAGCTTCAACGGACGTCGACAAAATAGCACCTACAACCATCAACTCAACCAACTCAACACCCCTTATACATACGAGGAGCGTGAACGCCGCCATGAGCGTATGCAGCTCAACATGATACCCGAAAACCTCATTGAAGACATGCCTGACGAGCTATCGCTTGTGACTATGGACATCGACGACTTGGAGAGCGATACATTCTCGCTTTCAAGCGAGGGAAGCAAGTCTAATAAGCCTCGATTAAAACGTAAGCTGCTCTCGAGGCATTTGCAAATTCTTGCCCTCGGAGGGTCGCTTGGTGTTGGTAACTTCCTCCACACGGGCCAGTCGCTATTCCGCTCGGGTCCCCTTGGCGCGTTCCTTGGTTGTGTACTAGCGGGGCTTATCGTTCTGGCAGCAATGGTTAGTCTCGGTGAGATGGTATCGCTGCTACCGAGCGACCGTGGTATTGCTTCGTTTGCATCTCGTTTCGTCGATAAGTCGCTGGGCTTTGCTCTCGGCGTCTGCTACTGGTTCTCGTGTGCAATGGCGCTCCCATCCGAGGTTACCGGTGCTTCCATCATGATATCCAACTATCCAATGCTCGATAATGGCGATAAGAGCATTGTCGTATGGGTAACATTCTTTTTAATGATTATTGTCTTGGTCAACCTCTTTGATGTTGGCGTGTTCGGGGAGCTCCAGAGCCTAGCGACTTCGGCTATCCTTTGCTGTCTCGTTCTCCTCATAATATTTCTGTGCGCTGCAAATGCTGGCTCCGTTGCTCCGTATCGTGAACACGTTGGGTTCAGGTACTGGGATATTTCAAAGTCAAACGTGACTAGTCACCAACTTTACGGTCCCTTCCGACCTAGCTACGCACTCAAGCTGCACACGGAGACAGAAGGCGAGATCCAGGTACTGAAGGGTATTGGTGGCTCGCTGGGAAACTTCATCCAACTATGGACCGCCATCTGCGACGCATCCTTCTCATTTATTGGCACCGAGCTTGTGTTCACAATGGCTGGCGAGGTTCGTAACCCACGACGCGCCATTCCATCTGCCACCAAAAAGATATTCTGGCGAGTGGGTCTCTGGTATTGCCTCAGCATTCTGGTGGTGGGTATTAATGTTTACGCTGGAGACCCGCGTCTTATCATTGGGTCTGGTAATGTCGATGACATTGATGGGTTCCTTAACAGGAGGTCATCCCCTACTTATGTCACTTCGACACCCCCTGAGCAGCTAGGCCGTTGCGAGTCGACATTTTGGTCGTCGAAGAACTTTCTTGGCGCTACAGGCACGCCGTGGACGATTGCTCTGCAGAGCGCAGGCCAGTGCTCCACGGCCTCGGCAGCCAATGCCGTATTTATTATTTCATCGGTTCTGTCGGGCGTATCACACCTGTATGCGGCCAGTCGCACCTTATATGGTCTATCCATCCAGGGCCAGTTGTGGAAAGGCTTTGCACGCTGTTCCAATGCCGGTGTCCCCTATGTGGCAGTGCTGTTTTCGTTTATGTTCTCGCTGATTGCGTACCTGACTAGTAATAGTCGGAGTGCGTTGGTTTTGGACTGGTTTATGGCACTGTCTACATCTGCTGGCCTGGTTGTGTGGGCTGGCTGCTGTTTCTCTTTCCTGCGCTTCTTCCGTGGTCTCAAGTTACGTCCAGATGTGATTGACCGCAATGATGAGACCTATCCTTTCAAGTCGCCGTTTCAACCGTACCTGGCGTACTTTGGCCTCGTGATGAGTATACTGGTGGCACTTTTTATGGGTTTGCCGGTGTTTCTGTCCGACCAGTGGGTGACGGGTGAGTTTTTTGCAACCTATACGGCAGAGTTTGTGTTTGTCTTGTGCTTTTGCGGGCACAAGGCCATCTACCGGACGCGACTCATTCCGCTCAACCGTGTGGACCTTGATTCAGGCCGCAAGGAAGTTGAGAATGCAGTGTGGGACGAGGACCGTGTCTATTCGTACGGTCTCTTGCAGCGTGGCTGGGATGCCTACTACAAAGTCAAGCACTGGCTGGTGAGGATACGATGAAATTATGTACATATTAATGCATTACGAGTCATGATTATCGTGAATAAATAGGAGTGTATCACTCGAGGTAGAGCTGCTCGAGGCGCTGTTTGCGGCGGTCAACGAGGTACTGCTCGACCTCTTGGACGGAGGGCGCAGCGACGTCCATGAGGAGCTCGTCAGACGTGGGGTCAAGAGGCTCGTCTTGCTCAGCTTTGGCCGTACGCGACCACTGCGATGAATATTCGAGTTCCTCTTCTAGCATGGCTGGATCCTCGTCGCCAAAGCCATAGTACGAAGCAGGCAAGTCGCGGGGAGCATGCGACTTGGGTATTTGCGGTGCACGTTGGCGAGCAGCCTCTGCTTCAAACAGCTCCTTGACATCGGGCAGTTCTCGGGCTCGGCCGAAATACTGGTATCCCTTGATGGAAGGAAGTGGTTTGCCGTCCTCGTCGACAGGGCGGATGTTGCCAAACCGCAGGTAGTTGGGTCCACCGAGATCCTTGATGCGGATCTCCCAGGCGTACTTTTCGCGCATCATTTTGTTGATCTCGTCGTTGGTGTCACGGATCTGGTCCTCTGACAGCGACGGCTCGTTGATGCGTGTGATCTTCCTGCTGATGTCGCGGGCGACCTGGCCACGCCATTTCTCGCACTCCTGGACGGTCGAGGCGAGCGATACGTTGCGGGGCCGGCGTGTGCGTCCCAGGTCGACAATGCCCATCTCTGCCGCCTGCTGTTCCCGGAACCGGAACAGCATCGACTGGGCCTTTTCGCTGTTTCTCGACATGGTGATTCGAGCCTGGAGATACAGTTGAGATGCTGGATCCACGATTTTACATAGAGGGTTTAGGGCACAGCTCAGGGGTAACCCCGAACCACTGCCTAGAAAGAGGCAGTAGCAGAGGCAGTAGCAGAGCGAGTAGCAGATAGCTTGTAGGTAAGCTGGCCTATGAAGTCAGTAACAGGCCTGTAGCAAGTCCCACAAGTCATGACCGTGCCAAGCCAATCATGACAGCTCCAACTGAAGTATCGTAAACACCATTATCCAGGTCTTGACGTCATTCTAGCCTGGAGTCCATATCACCACTGTGCTCACCACTGTGCGTTCTGCCCTACCACTCAGTGCGTACTGACCATCTACGGTCCCAATCGATCCTTGTATCGCTCCTTGTACGAGCTTAATTTAGCAACAGTCGTCTCGCGCTAGACTGCCTCGGTTGGCAGGTTCCGATCCGTTCGGTGCCCAGCCACGGCTGCATACCGGCACTGGAATGTACGGGGCTGGACTCAGCCTAAGGACAGGCGGGCGTCACTGGTTTTGCGGCCGATTGCTATGGCACTACCTGGTCAAACATGGCTCATGCTATTCGCATGAGTCGAGGGTCATAATATGCCCTTTGGTTTATGCTGGGTCCGTGATCTGTCACCCCCGCGTGTGACGCTGAGTGTGCCAGTTGTGATGTAACCCTGCGCCCCCTCGCGGCTACGGTCCCTACCCTACCTGGGCACGGGTACACCTTACCCTCCTGTGCCACTGATTGGGCAGCGGCTGTTCGCCACCTCTACTTCGCGAGCATTTTTCGATATTCCTTCCTTCCTCCTTTCCCTCACCCTTCTTTATACCCTGGACCTTTCCCTGATCCTTACCTCTGGGATCCCTAAGGCCAGTGTCGATAAAACAACGCCAGCTGCTTCCACTCCGTCTGCCACTGTGCATTGCTCTCGCTCCTTTGTGTCGTTGCTTACCGTCGATTCCGCCGGCAAAAACAACACGTGTTGCTGCCAGCCCCTCTGTCACCCCCCCCGCCAAAAAACGTTGACCCGCTCCAGGTTGCCGTGTCCTCCTACCCTTCAGTAGTTGTGTTTGGGTTTTCCTTCACGACCTCTCCCCCGCCCACAACCCTTGTGCCCTGTCATAGCCTAGAGGCCTCGATATCATGGTCGCTACGCGCCGAAGAAAGGGGCCTGATTCCAAGAAGGTCAAGGACGAGTCGCAGTCCGTGGATGCGACCGCTGTCGATGACGACAAGTCGCTCTACCTCGACTCGGTCGCCGGCATTGACCCGGCCATTGTTGGCGAAGAACGCGTCGGTGACTCGCAGCGCCCGCGTGGAGGCCAGGCTGGTTCGGCCTCGGCCCAGGACTTTGCTGGTGTGCTCCAGCAGGGTGTCGACCGCGTCGTGAGCGACGGTAATGTCTCTGCCTCGGCCCATGGCTCGGCCGCTGGTGCTGACCCCGACAACCAGTTCTCCCAGGCTGGCTTTGCTAGCGCTGGAGCTGGCGACGACGCAGCCGCCCTCGCAGCCCGCTACCAGGCCGCCCACCAGTACTCGCAGTTCCCGTCGGGCACCGGTGCTTCGGGCGCCAATGGCGGTGCTGGCGACCAGGCTGTCACTGCTGCTGCCTACATGCAGCTGGCCAACGCTGCCTCCCAGCAGCAGTCGCCGCACGATGCCCAGGAGCCGAAGCCCTACAATGGTCAGCATAATATGGTGTTCATGTCGACGGAGCGCATGCCCTCGTCGTCGTCGTCGGGCGCCGTTGGTAAGCGCCGTGTACGTCTTGCATGGACCAAAGAAGAGACAGACTGCCTCATGGAGGGCTGCAAGATCCACGGTGTCGGCAACTGGAAGAAGATTTTGACTGATCCCCGCTTCCAGTTCAACTGCCGCACTGCCGTCGATCTCAAGGATCGCTTCCGCACCTCGTTCCCCGAGGAGTACTCGCGATTATACCCCAATGCCAAGACGCACAAGGTCAAGCGCCGCTTGTCCGTTGCTGATGGCCACGATGATCTCGGCAACGAGCTCAACTCGGGTGGTCTCGTCAAGATCAACCGTAAGGAGCGCCGTTCCTTTACACCTGAGGAGGACGCCCGTCTTCTCGAGGGCTTTCTGCGCCACGGCCCCGCCTGGTCCAAGATCCAGCGCGACCCGAGCCTGCAGT
Source organism: Sugiyamaella valdiviana (assembly GCA_030570555.1). Lineage (NCBI taxonomy): Eukaryota > Fungi > Ascomycota > Dipodascomycetes > Dipodascales > Trichomonascaceae > Sugiyamaella > Sugiyamaella valdiviana. Next base: position 1,873,441 of record JAJLWF010000001.1, read on the forward strand.
TTTTTGAGCGCCGCTCGACCGACCTCCGCGACCGTTTCCGCAATGCGTTCCCTGACAAGTATACGCAGGCCGGCTACAAGGGACGCACTGGCTCGCGCAAGTCGGCGTCGGGTCCCTCTGATGGCCCCAATGGCGTCCAGGGACTCCTCCACGATGACAGCGGTGCCGACCAGCAGCCTCTGCTGAGCCAGCAGCGCTTCAACCTCCAGCAGCAGCCCATGATTCTGCAGCAGCAGCAGGGCCAGCACCCTGCCGGCCAGGCTCAGTCCATGTCCAACTACCAGTTCCAGGCGCCCATGTACTACGCGGCCCAGACCTCGATCCCGGCCATGTACCGCCCTGGCACTGGTGGCCAGTCGCAGGGCAACTGATGCGAAAAACGCCAATTGCAACGATTCGTTGCTTGATTGGGTACGACTTGATGTGCTTACGGGGTCCCGACAGCCGGCGGACCTGTCTCCCCGCCTTGTGTGTTTATACTTTGGTCTAAGTGAGTTTAAATAATATGTTTTTGTTAGTTATTGGTCTTAGCCTGTGATTCTAAGGGCACTATCGTCGTCAGCGTCTCTGGTGTCTTCGTGAGTGCCTTCTCCCGCATGGCTGGCTTGGACTGCAGGGACTGCCTGGCATGGACCCTACTATGGACCCTGCTCTTGACAGGACCCTTTACCAGGTACGCTCGCTCAGGCACGACGCTCCGTCGTTTGTGGCTCGATCGTATAATCCGGAGTGGCCGGTCGTGACCGGTTGCGTCCGGCCGTGTCCGGTCATACCCAGAGTTTGTGTCCACTGCGCCGAGTTATATTGACCAGCCACCCCTCGTCCCAACGGTTCCGCGTGACCACATCCGCAAACAATGATGTGGGGACCCGCTGCACATTAGGACGTTGCTTCGGTTGCCCACCATCCCATTGATAGGTATTAAACAATTATTTCGACTCTGACAGCAGATGTAATTTGCCCATTTCAAGCAGTAGAAGCATACAAGACGATTTCGAATATACGTTGCATCTACCGTTGAATCTAGGGCTAAATCTACCGTCGCATCTATGTTACAGTCGCCAATCTATGAAGATCTGGTGCTCAACAAACTGAACCGCCCGACGAACTTGCTCAGCCCTTGTGGCTGGCAACTTCACCGGTTGTAGCATCCACCTTCTCGACTTCCCGGAAAAACACCAGCCATGACCCCATTCCGAGCCCATTGTACTCGCCACCGGATGTACAAAGGCGAGCTGCACTGCATTAGCGAGCCATTCGGCTCGGGTTGCGCCTCAAACCTCATTCAGGGCTGCCAGCCACCTCGTGTCGCACAGCATGGCAGTCCCAATTATATGTCTGCCGGCTGCATGCTGTCACTATTTCACTGCCCAATGCGGACAGGTGGCTGGTCCCTTGCAGCTTTCCACTGCAGATCGTTGCCAGATTGTCCTCAGCCGTGCCGGTAGGCGCTCAATCCACCATGGCCCGCGACCGCGAATGGATGAATCAGGCACCGGACAGTAACTAGCGCAACGGCCCTCGTGGTGCCCGGCTCGGTACCTCCGCAATGACGTTGAGAGAGGCTGGCTCTCGTGCCGAACCGACTGCAGTCTGCCAGATCGGTCTAAATGTGGCACGAACCACCTCTGAATTATAAATACTGGCGAATCTTCCTTGCTCAAAGCCCCAACTTCTCGTCACTCGTTGTCCCGCATCACTTCGTGTCTGCTTCGTCAGTTCCTCGTCGCTCTTTAGCTTCACACACTCTTTACTTGGGTTCTCAACCCGTCCGCTCACTTGCACCAGTCAATCGTTTGAACTTCTCTTCTACTCAGCCTACCTTTGGCTTCATCTCTCTTTTGCACTTTGAAATTATTATTTTTGTGGAACTATCACTCTTTTGAAAATGAAGCAGACTCAGCTGAAGAGCCTAGCCTTGGCCCTGCTCTCGCTGAATGTTGTGGTTGCTGCTCCCGTCTACGAGTTCGTGACTATTCAGGCCGCTCCTGTCTACGTCACTGAGCAGCCCGCCGCTACGCAGAATATCGTCTGGGTCACCGAGACTCCTGGTCACACCTATTTGACTACTCTGTGGCCCTCCTCTACGGCCGCGCCTGCCCCTGCTCCGCCTGCCGCACAGACACCTGCTCCCCAGCCAGCACCTCCTCCTGCGGACTCTCCTTCACCGGCACCACCAGCTCCGGCTCCTGAGACGTCGTCTCCTCCTCCTGCTCCAGCTCCGGCTCCACCCGCTGAGACGTCCTCTCCTCCTCCGGCTCCGGCTCCGGCTCCACCCGCTGAGACGTCCTCTCCTGCTCCGGCTCCGGCTCCACCTGTGGAGACTTCGTCGCCAGCACCTGCAGCTCCTGCCCCCGAGACGACTACCAGCTCTCCACCAGCTGCTCCGTCCCCTCAGGCGCCTACATCTGCACCTGCTCCCCCGCCTGCTCCCTCTCCCGAGACCACGACAGCCCAGGCCCCTCCTCCTCCTGCCACTACGGCTCCTCCTCCTCCCCCTCCTCCTACCACTCAGGCTCCTCCTGCTCCAGCTCCTGAGACTTCGACCCCGCCGCCTCCTCCCCCTCCTGCGCCATCTCCTGTTTCTGGACCTGTGCCTGGAGAGAGTGGAATCCCCCCTATCAGCAACCCTGTGTCTCCTATTCTGCCCGAGACCATTGTGTACAGTCCGTACAACCCAGATATGTCGTGCAAAGACGCTGCTACTGTGCAGTCGGATCTGGAGCTGATTGCGTCACGCAAGATTCCCAGCATCCGTGTCTACGCTACCGACTGCAACTCGGTTGAGACTGTTCAACCTGTCGCTGCCAGGCTCGGACTTACCATCAACCAGGGATTCTGGATTGACAACACTGGTGTTGACTCAATTGATTCTCAGGTCGCAACAATCTTGCAGTACGGACAGCAGAACGGTTGGGGAATTTTCAAGATGATTACCGTTGGAAACGAGGCTGTTCTAGACAATTTCTGCACCGGCGAGGAACTATTCCAAAAGATTTTGTCTGTTCGCAGTCAGCTGCGTGCTGCTGGCTACACCGGACCCATCACCACTGCTGATGTCCCCGACACCTACCAGGCCAACCCTCAGATGTGCAGTCCCGAGGCTGTTGACGTTGTCAGTCTTAACTCGCACTCGTACTTTGACCCCAGCAGCGCTGCTGCCGATGCCGGAAGCTTTGTGCAAGGTCAGCAGCAGCTTACCGAGTCATTCTGCCCAGGTCAGACGGTTGTTATTTCAGAAACGGGCTACCCCAGTGCTGGTGACGTGAATGGTCTCAACGTTCCGTCCGCCGACAACCAGCGGGCAGCTATCGACAGCTTGCTCAACGCCTTCAACGGCCAGATTACCATTCTCACCACTTTCAACGATCTATGGAAGGCCCCTGGACCATTCAACATCGAACAGCACTTTGGTGCTATTCAACTGTTTAATTGATTCATAGGCATCGCTGATTGTTTTTGTTTTAACTTTTTGCACTATTTATTGTGAATTTATGAGATTGTCACTTAGAACACTGCGTCAAAGCTTCGAAGACGTGGCCTCGTCGCTTTCTTCGACTTCTTGGACGGCAAGAGCCGACAGCGGAATATAAGCTTTAGCAATCTTGGTAGCATTGGCACTTGAGGCCTGGCCACGTATTAGGCGCGCCGCAATTCCGTGAATGATGACACATAGACGGAGATGTGCGTACACGACAGCAAATGGCCAGTACGGAGCCGGATCCCAGCCTGCAAAGGACTTATAAGTGGCAAGCTGCTCCTCGACGAGGGGCAATCCTTTAGGCAGGTCCTCCCCAGGAGTGCCGTATTTGAATCCGCTGAGACCCTGGGAGCCAACAGGGATCATGTAGGGATGGAGGAGGTTGCCGAGGTCAGCAAGAGGATGACCAATTGTGCATAGCTCCCAGTCGAGGATAGCTACAACACGGTTCTCTGTAGGGTGGAAGATCTGGTTAGCCAATGCACCGGTTGCGAAGAAGATGAACTCACCAAGTTGTCGATTTTGTAGTCGCCGTGAACAATAGACACTCTTGTAGGAGGGATGTTGGTCTGCATGAACTTGACCAGCTTGTCAAAATCGGGGATTGGGCCCAGCTGCTTGCCAGTCTTGGGATCAGTGACGGCGGCTTGGGCCTCGGCTACCTTGCTGAGGGTCACCACTTGACGGGGGTAATGACTCGACATGCTCTTGGTGAACGACCGGGGAAGACCGATGTTTCCGGGGTTGATCTTGTGGAGCTCGGCGAGTGTTTCGATGGCAGATCTCCAGCACTCGAGTCGGTCGTGCTCGGACAGTGAGGGGAATCCGGGATCGTGGAAGATACGGCCCTGGATGAACGTCATAATGTAGAAGTCTGTTCCAATGACACTCTTGTCCTCGCACAGAACATGCACTTCAGGAACGGGGATCTTGCCGGTGGCATAGAGACATTTGATCATGTAGTACTCGCGGTCCACCCGATGGGCCGACTTGGACACAAGAGCTCCTGGAGGCTGTTTGCGCAGTACGTACTTGCGTCCCTTTGCATCAGTGATCTGGTACGACGGGTTACTCTGGCCGAATCCGAACTGTTTAAGCACAAAGGGCGCCTCGAACTTGGTACTATCGAGGCTCGTAAGGTAAGCCGACAGCTTGTCGAGCTCGACAGCGTGTCTCGTTAGCAAGTCGTTTTACTTGTCCGAATAGGAGCTCACCTAATAGTTCCGAGGTCTGCCTCGGTATCTACACGGTCCTGCTTTTTATCCATTTTTAAATGTATGATAATAAGTTTAAACGGTGAACGCTAAACGAGTGCCCCTCTCGGCATTTCCCCAGACGCACGGCTTACATGCCGCGGAGAAGGCCTAGCCCTGCACCTGTCGAGTAACTGGACTAGGCTGAAGTCGCGTGCCAAGAGCCGAGGTAGTACTAGCTGTCATGTCAAAGAATAAAATGAATAAACAATGTATAAAACGCCATGCTTAAAACTCAACAACCTTGGTTGGGAAGAACTCGTTGATGAGGTCAATGTAGTAGGGCTTGAGCTTGTCCTGGTCGACGACCTCGTCCGACTTGGAGTAGAGGTCGTACGGGTTGAAGGCCTTGACGGCCTCAAGCATCTTCTCGTCGTGCTTGTTCATGAGCTTGGTGTATGCGCCCTCGCGGTGCCATGGGTAGAACGAGTGGTAGCGAATCATGGCCAGGGCCTCGTCAGGCAGCGTCGACTGGCGCTTGGCAACATGGTACATGTACTCGTCGTGGCCCCACGACAGCATCACCTTGTCAAAGCCACAGCCCTCGCTGTAGATGCCAAATTCGCTCGAATAAATAGGGTGCTTTGAATCGGGGTTCTTGTCAAACGTGTCTGGGTAGATGATCCGGCGGTCAAAGCCGCAGCCGACAGGGAAGGTGTCTCCAACAACGTCCCACTGGCCCTGAGCATCAAAGAAGTATAGCAGCTTGCCGAGATCGTGGATGAGACCCGTCAGCTGCATCCAGCGAGGCTTGCCGTCGCGGCGAATGGCCTCAGCAGTCTGCAGGGCATGCTCAATCTGCGACAGCTCCGTGTCGGGGTCACTCTCATCAATAAGAGTGTTGAGACGCTCAAGAGCCTCCCAGATGGTCATGCGAGCACGGCACTTGGTCTTAAAGTTGACCCGCGCCTGGAGGTTATATGCCACCGTCTGCTTCTCATGCTGCTCGGCGTAAAATGCCTTGACACGGTCGCATGCCTCTTCGTACTGACGGAACTTGGTCTTGTCTTTCTCCTCGTCAAACTGCGACGGCGCCATCCAGTCCTCCTTCATTGTGTTGACGGCCAGGATGGCATCGTCCGTCTGCTCCAGCAGGTGGCCGGTAGCGACATTCTGTAGTCCAACAGCAGCCATGGTGGGTATGTGTTTTTGCAAGGTCGTTTCAGGCTCTTGTGTCTGTTGGCGGTTTGGCCGTTTGACAACCTCGGGCGTATCTTCGTCGTGGAGTCGTTTGCTGCTGGGTGCAACTGCCGTCTTCAAAGATTCGGATGTGCTGTGAAGTTTGGATTTGCCACACGTCTTTATACTGGTCGTGACCGTAGAGTCGAGCTTTGTAGCAGTGTCTGTGGCCGTCATATTGATGGACTCTTTGCGTTTTATATGTGCTCCCCCACGCCTGGCGAAGATGTCCGACCGGCGACCGTTCGCCGGGGGTATATTACTGAATGTAGAAATACAAACAGCAAAGAAAATGTCGGTTAATGACGCGGGTGCATATGTGGCGGTTTGTTACGGCCAGCCGTTGCGAGGTTGGTAGGTAGTTTCCATTGCCAGCGCCCGTATAAGCTGCTAAGAATATTTTGGTGCACAAAGTAGGAAATCTGCTCGGACATGGGGTCCGATTTCCTAATTGGGAAGGGTCTCATTGCCAGCTGACAGGAACATCGGTCCGATACACGCATGACAATGCAACGCCTCGTACAGGCTCACAGGAGGGGCTTGAGCAAGTCCTAATGGGTCGGTCTCTGCTCCTGTCTTGGCCGTCCGCGGTGGCGTGGCCCCATTTATCGAGTCCTGGACCTCATCTCCGAAGTTACTGCTCATTTGGTTGGTTGAACTCCTCGTCCCTACCGTTAGAGTGGTTTGATCCCAGACCTACTCTCGGTAACAACCCTTTGATCCACCGGACTAGTGTGCCGTTAGCTCCAAATGCTTGGGCACACGGCGTGCAATACCCGTGCCGCTCTTCCCCAGCTTCGCGGAATCACCTAGTCCTCTTGGCGGGGTCCCCGCTGAGTATACGGCTTGCTGCACAGCCGCATTCCCCTGATCGGCGATGCTGCTGACCTAGCCGGTGCCCCTGCCCCGCAGGTTATGCCATAACGGGCCAGTCACTTACCCCTGAATCAGCTCCCGTCTCTGCCTTCTGATCCTCTACACCACACGTATAAATACAGCTGGTTTTCTCGTCTACTCTCTTGACTTCCTCAACCGCCATATTACTCTGGCACTCATTATATCGGGCGCTTCTCTGCACATTCTCTCCCTCTTCTACTATTCATCATGGAGGCAACAATCATTGCTGGTCTGAACCATATGTTCACCGCACTGTCGCTGATTACCACCCACATCAGACTTCATCCTGCTCTGATGGACCGTAACAGTGCTGCGGCAACTCAAACACCGTTCACGGACACCCCCTCTGTTCTCTACGTTCGCCGTAACCGCAAGGATCGCAACCGCAAGATCAATGTGTTTGATGGCAATGGCAACCTTGTCTACACCATCGAGCGAACCTCGCAGTTCATCCCCATGTGGAGCATTTTCACTGCGCCGGGCCGAAAGGAGATTGCCACCGTTCACACGGGCCTGATGGACCGCTCTGTTGACTTCCATAACAAGTCCGACATCCAGCACCGCGAGCTCGTGGCTGTCAACAGCCTCTACGGTCGTGTCCGTCGCTTTCACCTTACCGACGGCGCTCCCTATGAGTGGTCACGACTCTCGCATTTCCTCGAGCGCGTTGTTAACCCGGGCGGTGGTGCTGAAGAGGTCCGCGAGCGCGTCGCCCGAGCACGCCTCATGCGTCAGTTCCGATTCGACTACGAGCTGCTAATTGACACACAAAAGATTGACCGTGAGGTTGTGCTCGCCACTGCGTTCATCAACATGGTCACCGTGTGGGGTCTCGGTCACAAGACACGCACGGTTGGACCATCGTATGTGCCCAAATCCATTGCTCCTGGTGCCAATTTGCCTCTCGACCTTATTCCCGACCATCTGCGCGACCATCTGCGCAATGCAGCGGACGGAAACGACGTGGTGGAGTCTACTAAGTCTCACGATGAGTATCCTAGCCTCACCACCTACTCGGGGGAGCCCACTTCGATTGAAAATCGTGTTGTTCTCATTCTCGATCCCTCCGGTAAGTTGTCCCTCAGACTTGAATAGTTCTAACAAAGACAACGACGCAATGCCGACCGCTTCTAACCGGGCTCTTCCTGCTCCTACTGCTGGTCCCTCGCGAGCCATCCGCCAAGCCGTGCGGGCTCTTCCGACGCTATCGGGGGGCCATTAAGCTCCTCTGAGCAAATTCTTTGAAGCCCTGTATTATCAGGGTCTGTCGTTAGTATTTTTTCCACACCCCAGACGAGTTGAGTCATCACTTCCTCGCGCTATAGCGGTGTTAATGTTAAGGTTAATAGATATCTGGTTGTACCCGTCTGGTTGTTCGGGCACGTGACCGCGGCTCATTTGAGATCACTAATACACGGGCGAAATTTCGCGGCCGTGCTTATACGATTCTCTTGGTTAGATAGCAGCTGAATTGCGAGTTTCTCGTTATAAATAACCCTTGCTTCGGATCATTCGGCTTTGTAGCTATGTCTGTCATAGGCCTCATGTCGCGAGAGCTGGGGACGGCTCGCAGCCTGATCCGAGTCTCGGCCGAACTATCAAGGAGGCATATGTCGACCACAGGCTCATCCTTCGCTCGATCCTCTCTGTTCAAGCTCTCCGGGGTTAAATATCAGCCATTGTACGCAAACAAGTGGCAGTATGTGCGTCTGTTCAGTCAAAGCCGCCTCGACCTCTCTCCACAGGATCCCAAGACGAAGGCTCCAACGACCTCCACCCCACCTGTCCCGCCGACTTCGCCAACGAGCTCGACTACTTCGGCAACTAATGCGTCCACCCCTGGTACAGGATCTTCAAAGCCAGCGGAAGAATCAAAGACCAAGGCCTCGGAGATCCTCAATGAAAAAGGTAGTGGCGAGGAATCGGTCTTCCACAAGACAATCCTACGCCATCTGGTGAAGTACTTGTGGCCCAAAGACAATTGGGCAGCTAAAACTCGTGTCATCATTGCCTTGGCACTTCTAGTTGGATCCAAGGTACTCAACGTACAGGTCCCTTTCTACTTCAAAGACATTATTGACAACATGAACGTAGATTGGACCGGAGAGCTCGGCACTATTGGCGCCGTTGTGGGAGCTCTTGTCGTTGGTTACGGTCTGGCACGTTTCGGATCTGTGCTTCTTGGTGAGCTTCGCAATGCCATCTTTGCTAGCGTCGCCCAGAAGGCCATCCGACAAGTCGCTACCAACACATTTGACCATCTGCTTCGACTTGATCTTGGTTTCCATCTATCAAGGCAAACAGGTGCTATGACTCGGGCCATTGAGCGTGGTACAAAGGGTATCAGTTATGTTCTTACGTCAATGGTCTTCCACATTCTGCCTCTGACACTCGAAATCGGCATAGTCAGTGGTATATTGACTTGGAACTACGGATTCCAGTTCGCCGCCATGGCCGTCGGAACAATGGTCGCCTATTCCGTATTCACAATCAAGACAACGTCATGGCGTTCCCAGTTCCGCCGAGATGCTAACCGAGCAGACAACGTTGCTGCCAACGTTGCTCTGGACAGTCTGATCAACTACGAGTCGGTCAAGTACTTTAACAACGAAAAGTTCCAGGTATCCAAGTATGATCTTGCGCTACAAGACTATGAGAAGTCGTCTATTCGCATTGCGACTTCCCTGGCTTACTTGAACTCAGGTCAGAATCTCATCTTCTCATCAGCCCTGACAGCCATTATGTACATGGCTTGCTCCGGTGTAGCGGAAGGAACATTAACGGTTGGTGATTTGGTCCTCGTCAATCAGCTCGTCTTTCAGCTTTCTGTTCCCCTCAACTTTCTGGGATCTGTTTACCGTGATCTCAAGCAGGCCCTGTGGGATATGGAAGCTCTCTTCAAGCTGCAGGATGTGAACGTCACCGTCAAGGAGGTGCCCAATGCAAAGGACTACAAGTTTGGAGGTGGCGAGATCCGCTTTGAGAATGTGACCTTTGGCTATCATCCCGGCCGTCCTATTTTGAAGAATGCCTCGTTTGTCATTCCTCCTGGCAATCGCGTTGCCCTAGTAGGTCCCAGCGGGTCCGGAAAGTCGACAATTCTTCGTTTACTCTTCCGTTTCTACGACGTAGACGAGGGTCGTATTCTCATTGATGGCCAGGATGTCAAGAGCTTGTCGCTCGAGTCAATTCGCCAGTCTATTGGGGTTGTGCCACAAGACACCCCTCTGTTCAATGATACCATTCGCAACAACATTCACTACGGACGACTGACGGCATCCCCAGAGGAGGTGGAGCTTGTTGCTGAGAAAGCCGAGCTCGGGAGACTCATCAGCCAGCTACCCGATGGTTTTGAGACGCAAGTTGGTGAGCGTGGCCTCATGATTTCTGGAGGTGAGAAGCAGCGCTTGGCCATTTCGCGAGTCCTGCTGAAGAAGTCGCCCATCATCTTCTTTGATGAGGCGACGTCGGCCCTTGACACGGAAACAGAGAGGTCGCTCCTGCACACGATCAACGCAAACCTCACAGAGATGAGCGCGACAGCTGTGTTTATTGCGCACCGCCTCAAGACCATTGCCGATGCTGATAAGATTATTGTGCTACGCGATGGCGCTGTAGCCGAGGAGGGCACACACCACGGTCTGCTGCAAGACCCGTCGTCCCTGTACTTCAACATGTGGAAGGCACAGGAACACCACGACCACACGGGCCCCAAAGAGGCAGTGCAGGAAAAGGTCAATGAAACCGCTTAAGCGTCGGTTATCTTCAGTCAGTAGGGGATGCGGTAATGATGCACAGATCTGAAACGGCATTGCCCTTGCATACATGCAGGGGCGCTCATGCATGCATGCTAGCCCCAAACTTGCGAAACGCTGAGCCTTGGTATTTTTGAGGCTAACTGACGTATGAAACAACATAGAATCTCACCTCGTCTGTTCTTGGCACTCTTCATCTTACAGGTAGAACTCGCTGAACATGAGCTTTTACCAGCAGATGCACATTGGCGCCTACGCCGAGGAGGCCTACCGTCGAGTTACGACGGTCGGCGAACCCACGCCATACCTCGAGCTGCGTGCTCGGCTCTCCCAGGTAGTTGTCAATAGGTACACGCTTTTTGTTCTGATCCTACTCGTCAAAGTCATCTTGTTCAAAAACAGCCTCGAGTGGTCGCTGGATATGATCAATACATCAGCCTTAACTGGGTGTCGCCTGGCTCAGTCAGTCTCCGACTCGGTCACGTCGCTACCGCGTACGCTGTCCTTGATGGGAAACTCGCTTTTGGTAACAGGAGTGGAATGCATGATCCAGGCCCTTGTGGCTCTGCTTCTCATGATCATTACTGGCGTGGAGAACCTCATACTCTTTGCTGTCGATCTTTGGGTAGGCACTTACGCATGCCTCGCTGTTGGTCTCATTGACGGAGCTGTTTCTGCGACAGCTAATGCGACTGAGGCTCTAATTGTTTTGGCTGATAAGGAAGTCTCGTCACTAGCCAGTGGTCTCGAAAGTGGCCTCCAGACTCTGTCGAAGGCCTTTGACGACGTCGAGGCTTTTGTCTCGGATATCGACTCGTTCTTCACAGGCGAGCAGAATGGTTTTAAAGCTGTCAACCTCACGATTCAATCTATGCGGAACTTGCAGCTCCCGTCAAGTATCGATGCCAAACTGGAATCTCTCAAGAACAGTACCCCCACATATGACACAGTGAAGTCGGCGGTGGAGTCCAGCATCCGTGATCCTTTCAATACGATAAAGAGCGACCTGCAGAAGGCTCTTGGTGGATCACTGACCTTCAACAAGAACTTTCTAACTGTACCATCGAAGTCGGTCACCAACGTGTGCTCTACCTCCTCCATTAACGTGGTGTTTAGCGAGATATCTGCTGACATCTCTCTATTCATGCGCTGTGTTATTACTGTGCTTGCCGTCCTCAGTATTCTGGCAGTACTTCCAATTGTGTACAAGGAGGTCTGTAGCTGGAAGTGGACGGTGAAATGTGCTGAGAATCCGGAGCTCGCTCATCTTAAGCAGGACCGTATCTTCGCCATTGTCAGTTCGCAGAGCCATCTGAAGGCGCGCATTCAGAGCATTGTCGTTCCCATCACCGGTAATCAGCTCTATCAGGCACTCATTCGCTGGCTTGTCGATTATTTGCTGTACGATCCTATCTTTGCTTGTCTTCTTCTTGGGTTTTGTGGACTAATTGCCTTCGGCTTGCAGTACACCATGCTCGACCTCATAAAAAGAAGAATGCCGGAGCTTGAAAGACAAGCCATCGGCATCGCTGAGCTGCCAGTTGAGATGGTCTACAGTGATGTAGCCTTGTGGACGAAGTCTACAAACAACGCCCTCAATGACACGGAGTTTTCCATCAACAGTAACCTGTTTGGATGGGTCGAAAGCGCAACGTCGAGTGTCAACGATAGTCTCACCATCTTCATGGACAGTATGAGCAAAGAACTAAACGACACATTCTCTGGAACTGTTTTCCTTGGTCCCGTGTCGAGTGTTGTGCAGTGTGTGATTGGCAGTAAGATTGAAGCGGTCATCAAAGGTCTCACTTGGGTTCACAATGCTGCTCATGTGAGCTTGCCGCGACTCAATAGCTCTTGGATCATGCACACATCAGGAGTAAACAACACTAACTCGACGATTTTACCAACCAATGCGAGTCTCTTGCAGACGCAAAGAGACGCAAGTGACTTCAGCTCGTTAGTCGGCATGTCCATCTCTGCGTTCGCGCGGTCGCTGCGGATTGAGCTGTACTTTTCTTCGGGGTTAATTGCAATATGGCTCATATACGGTATTTGTGGTCTTGTCTATTGTGCTAGGGCGTTTCAGGATATTAACCAGAAGGATTTGCCGACAGTCACTGAAGAAACAGAAAAAACACCCGAGCGTGACCCCGGACCTCCCACGTACCGTGTCGAAGTCGATGAAACTACAATCAACGCATATCGAGCTCCGTCATTTCCGCGCTTCGCTCCTTCTGTCTCTACTGAAAGTGTGTATGGAGAGATGCCCGTGACAGCGACTTCAGCATGTGCATCTCCTGTCGAAGTCAAGCAGACGAACTTCATTCCAGTCGTCAAGCACTCAGTCACACGGAAGAGTCACTATGCAAGTACGTTCTATACCTGATCATCATCATTTAATCATTAATTACGTTTGCTCGTTGTCATGCCTCGTTGTCATGCCAAGAAATAGACCAGCCAGAGTGTTCCGGCTATGACTCAGGCAAAAAATAAAAGATACTGCCGCTACCTAGAATCGAACCAGGGTTTCTTCTGCCACAAAGAAGTGTACTAACCACTATACTATAACGGCTTCTTGTGATCCTGGATAGACCAGTAACTTCAAAAGACCGTGCTTCAGGTATACTTCCATCTCAGATGACTCTAATCTTACTCAAAGATTGGTTTAGCTATGTCACCTACACGGAATCAAAAACGCGCTAGCCACTGCGCAGCGTGACACCGGCCCTCTTATCTCCGGCTGACTCATATAGTGTCTTCACGTGACACTCGGCCCGTCGATCCGTCGGGGGTAAGGACTCCGCTTGCTGCGTCGTATATGCTAAACGGAGTAGTGTCGTCCACTATAAAACGGCGTGCCATCCAACAAAGAACACTATCACACATTGACATTGACCATTATAATGACACAAATCGGATTCGTAAGTGAAAGCAAGCAGGGTAGACCGTTGTACACGACAGTTCATATGATCCAGAGCCGTTGTACCCCACAATGCCTTTGAGTACCTGCGTTTCTAACTCAAGGTTGGCCTTGGCGCCATGGGCCTTGGAATGGCCGTTAACTTGCAAAAACACCTTGCCAAGAACTCTCAGCCGGCATTAGTTTACCATAACCGAACCATTGAGAAGGGCAAGCCTGTCGAGGAAGAGGGCGGCAAGCCTCTCGGATCTGCAAGCGAAGTCGTCGAGAAGTCGGACATTGTGTTTGTGATGCTGGCCAATGATGCCTCTACGCGTGAAATGATCATGGAAAGCGTTGTTGGGCTTGATACCGTGAGCGTCAAGGGCAAGATCATCGTCAACTGCTCGACGATCCTTCCTGACACTGCTCAACAGCTGTTCGACGAGGTGGACGCGGTTGGCGCCTTTTTCGTGTCGAGTCCTGTGTTTGGGTCTGCTCCTGTAGCCACTGCCGGCCAGCTAGTGTTCACTCCGGGCGGGGACAAGGCGCAGATTGCAAAGGTGGAGCCTTACATGCTGGCAATGGGCAAGTCCGTCATGTATGTTGGACCTGACGTGCGCAAGACGCTGATGTTCAAGCTTGCAGGCAACTCGTTCATTGTCGGGCTCATGGAGCTTGCTGGTGAGTCACAGGTGTTTGCCGAGAAGCTGGGGATTGAGCCCGAGCTCATGACGGAGTGGGCGCGCGAGCTGGCGGGCCCGTTTGTGGGGCTGTACTTCCACAAGAACAGCGATGGAGTCTACGACCCCGGTGCCAATGGCTCTCCGTACTTCACCGTTGACAATGGTATCAAGGATGCTAGCTATGGGTTGAAGCTTGCAAAGGAAGCGGGTACTGAGCTGCCGACTCTGGCCAATGCGCGGGCTAACATGGAGGAGGCCAAGCGCCTCAAGGGAGCCAAGAGCAATCTCGACGCTTCTTCCGTGTACGGTGTGCTGCGGACCCGGGCGGGTCTTGACTTTGAGAACGCCGCGGTGAAGAAGCGCGAGGCGTCGTCCTAGGTACCGTCCTGGGCCCTGCCCTCATCTTCTTGCCCCGCCCAAACGGCGCATCGCCTCAGGGACGATCCATGTGATCTACAAGGGGCAGGGTCGGATGGGGTAGATTGGCGAGCACGGCAGCACGGCAGCAGTGCAGGCGAAGCTTGGCGACGCTGGCGGCGAAACATATGGCCGAGGGCCGTGGAGCCGTTGCTCGCGTGTTAGGGGCTTATAGCTGCAAATGCACATGACAGACGATAATTGAGTTGAATTGCGGCAACGAAGTAGCGATCATCTGCGGGGATGGAAATAATATCGTCAGCAAATGACCGGCACAGGTGCCCGGCGCGCCGACATGCCCATTGCTGCCCATTGGGCGATGCAGGCCGGGAATAGCATTACCCGATGTCTAGGCATCCACTGGCCTTGCGCCGACAACGCCATCTCATGTCACCCGCCATCTCTGTTAAGGTTCTTGCTTGACGCCCAACGGCAGCCCGACATCTGCACGATACAGCCATTTCAAGGGCGCCCGCCGCTGGAACGCTAATCGTGCAGTGCACCAGGGGTCGAGGGTAACCTTAAATCGCATGTACCCCTGAGCACGGCTCCAACTGCATGGGCCGTTTAGCACCGCAACGGCACGCCATAGGCTACGAAGGACGATCAACAGAGTCGAAATAGGTTTGGGGCGCCGTCCGGGCGGCTGCCAGCGGCGGGATCGCTCTTATACGTGCACACGCAGGTCAGATTAAGCTTCTCTGGCGAACTCAGATGTCACGATCCGCGACAGATCTGCCACCACACGGAATGTGTTTGAGGTTCCAGGAGCCAAGGTAGAGTGGTATTTGGGCCCTAAAAATGGCCCATTTATACATTCTACGATACGGTAATTGAGTGGGGTGAGGGGTAGTATGGGGTTACCGCGCGAGCAACGAACCTGATACACGCCCCCCCACTCCTTCCGGACTGACAATCCCGGTCATGTCACGATGTACTGCCGATCCATCTATCGGTCCGCGATAATCGCGCGTATTCCGGGCGCCCTGGCAGTTACCGTATGCACGGCACCAGTTGGTGCCGTCCAGCAATCATCGGCGTATCCCGTTGCGCCATCAGAGTCTATATCAGAGTCTATAAGAGAGGCCCCGTTTCACCTGTTTTACGATATCCTTCCTCTACTTGACACCCTCTCCTCGGAACATCACTATGCTCTTCAACTTCCTGTCTGCCGTTGCAGCTGGCTCTGCAGTAGCCTCTGCTGCCTCCATCAAACGCTCTGTTCCTGATGGAGTCGTTGCCATTGACTTTGACAAGGTCGCCGTTCCGATTGACCACTCGGCGCTCAGCAGTGCCGAGCGCCTGCGAGCGATCCGCGGCGGCTCTAATGCCAAGCGCGCAAACACCGAGACCCTCTCGTTGGCCAACCAGGTCTATGCCTACTATGCCAGCCTTACTGTGGGTACCCCCGGGCAGCCGCTGTCGCTGCAGATTGATACGGGATCAAGCGATCTGTGGGGAATCTACGCCAAGGACACTGAGTGTGCCACGACGCAGGATGAGATCAGCGAGGGCTGGCCCGACTGCTCGTCCAACGTGTTTGACTATGCTTTGTCGTCGACATGGGAGTTCACCAATGAAAACTTTGACATCCAGTACCTTGACTGGACGTCGGCGAAGGGCAAGTGGGGCACTGATGTTGTTGATCTCGGCGGGTCCATCAGCCTCCAGGGCGCTTGGTTTGGCCTCGGCGAGGTTGCCAATGCGTCAAGCGGAGTGTTTGGCGTTGGATTCCAGACTCAGGAGTCGACGTACCCGTATGAGTACCCCAACATTCCTGTGCAGCTGAAGCAGGACGGGCTCATTGGGGTCAATGCCTACTCGCTGTACCTCAACGAGGAGAGCACTGCCAGTGGCTCGCTGCTGTTTGGCGGAGTTGACTCTGACAAGTACACTGGTTCGTTGTACACGGTGCCCATTGTTAGTGATGATGCGTTTTTCGTCGACCTTAACTCGATTGCGTTCACGCCCGGCAGCGGCAAGGCCAAGACGTTGAGCACGTCGACGCAACAGGCGGTACTTGACTCTGGAACCACTATCTCGTTCATTCCGTCGAGCGCCGCGTCGGCCATCATCAGTGGCGTCGGAGCCAAGTACAATTCAGACGTCGAGGGCTACATCGTGCCGTGCTCGAACAATGCCGGCAGCATTCAGTACACGTTCAGCGGAGCCACGATCAATGTGCCAATCAAGGAAGTGCTTATTCCAGTGTATTTGACTAACGGAGAAGTCTACACTCAGAATGGGCAGGAAATTTGCCAGGTGGGTATTGCCAGCACTGACGACTCGGATGGCATTGTCATTCTGGGAGACACCTTCCTGCGAGCCGCCTACGTTGTGTACGATCTGGACAATGCGGAGATTTCGCTGGCTCAGGTCAAGTACAGCTCGAGCAGCAACATCAAGGCCATTACGTCTGCGGGTGTTCCCGGAGCCGTCAATGCCCCTGATTACTAGCGGACGAGTACTAGATAGTAAAAGGCCAAGCCCGTCAGTCAGATAAACCACTGTACGGTGAGACCAACTGTAAACTAGTAACAATAAACGTATGAAACGAACAAAACAACTATCTGTTACAGTGGCCGTAATAAAAATATAACGAATATTGGCGTCACAGCAGACTGGGTGATACTGGCAGGTGAAACGAGTTCCAGGGGTCAAACGACTGCTAGGGTGAAACGCAGCCAGGGGTAACCGAACGGCGTGAACATGTCATGTCATAGGGCAGATTCAGAGATCTGTAGCAGTGTAGTACTGATGGGCAGATGAGTCAGAGGCATAACGAGGAGCAATCACGAGCGATCGGAAGCCAGGAGGAGCCAAGAGATGCCACCCGATTAGGGCTGTCTCTTACACCGTATAGCGTTGTCTTCCGACCTGAACCCGGAGTCGTCTACTACGATTGGAAGGAGCAGTGTCGAGCGGTTGGACAAAGGGGTCGGGCGGACCAGCGCAGCGGGACAGGTGAGGACCCGCCCGCAGCATGCTGTGGCCCGCTGATGGGGCTTTTGCGCTTTTGCGCTTTTGGGCTTTGGGGTGGGGCCATGGTCGGGGGCCGCAACCCGGAGACCGCCAAAACCGTTGAACATGCTGCATGAACGGCGCCGCCTCCTGTGCCCAAGAGTCAGGGCGGCAAATGTGGGTGCCAGCGATACGGCACTGATAAGTGCCGTTGGGTGTCGCAGCTGGGCCCAGCAAGCTGCAGCGGTGGGCCAAACTTGAAAAAGTGGGGTTGAGCAAGGAGTCAGCAACCACCCTCATTTGTCCTCGCGTGCTACCGAGGTTTAGCTCGAGGCTGACGAGCCCCGAGGCCCCCTTGCGCTCGAGCAGTTTTCCTGTCAGCTAGACCGTTTAGCGTAGGAGCCGCCGAGGATCTTGCCGGACTGGGCCATGGCTCGACAAGGATTGCCAATGGCCATGCGACCTAGCCCAGGAGGGGGTGCCGCTACATGACAGGGTAGATGACAGCACGGGCAAGTGGGGGAGCATGGGCAGGGGAGAAGAGGGAAAGGACAGGGAAAGGAAAGGGAAGGGAGGGCCCGGTGGGTTTAGTAGGTTAGTGGGTTAGTGGGTTAGTGGGTTAGTGGGGTGGGTTGGCCCGCCGAGGCGGCAGTGGTACGTGGCAATAGTACGTGTCATTCACAAGTGTATTTTGCCTGGTCTACCCCTCGCTGGACCCCTCGTTGGGACCCCTCGGTGCACCCCCTGGTGCTTGCTGTGCCCTGTGCCCTGTGCCCTCTGCTGTGGTGCTGTGCACTTACGCCGTCTGCTGCTGCTCCTGCCTGGCAACCCCCTGCACAGTAACTACCAGTCCGCTAGGGTTCCAGTGCATGCCCTAGCCCTGCCCATTCGAAGCGGCCGGAAGAAAGTCGTTGGCTGAAAAACAAAACTGCCGGCAAAAAAAAATTGCCGTCGGTAATTCCGGCCAGCCAGATGTCGCAATTGAGTTGCCACGGACCTGTAGACAACACAGATCCGTTCCCGGCCACTGCCTCTGCCACCCCCTCTCCCTTCCCCCGTGTTTACATGCCTCCCCACTCTTATCTGCCCGTGCTCATTCCAGGTGGGTCCACGGCACGGCCCGCTAGGATCGCTCCCTTGTGCAGTGGTGCTGCTGCTACAGCAGGGTTAGCAGTAATACCTGCACCCAGAGCCCTGGCCCTGCGCCTAGCCCTGCCCTCGCCCCTCCCCAGGCTATCTGGACGCACTGTAGAAGCACCTCCCAATGGGGCAGCCTCAAGCATAGGCAGCAGAAAAACTTGGCCGCGTCCGTGGTGAATATTATATAACCAGCAGTGGCCCACTTGAGGCGCACCCGCACGTCCTCTGACACCCCTGCTTGAGGCCCCTTCGGCACTGTTGTAGCACCTTTTGGTTTTTGCCCCCTCGCCTACCAGGTATATAATTTTGTCGCTTGGCCCTGTCGGCTCCCCCTCCCCCTCAGAGCTCAAACTCTATCCACCAGCGGCTTCTCGACCGCATTCTGCTGCATCTGCATATATAGCGGGGCCTACCTCTGAACCTCAGCTCATAATCGACCAGCAGACTGTACACCGTGAAAACCTTGAACCTGACCTCTGTCATTCACCACTTTCTGGTTGGCCTCATCACCTTCTGGTTACCTTGTGGTTACCTTCTGGTTGACCTCATCACCTCCTGGTAGACCTCTGGTTGACCTCGACAACAACCTCTTAGGACCTGTGTATTTGACGACCCATGGCCCTGACACGAACTTTGACTCGCAAGCTGCAGAAGCTTAACCGGTCGGTGCGTAGCCGGGCAAGCTCTATCGACCGCGACGACCCGCTCAGCAAGACGGACGGTTTCTACTCCATTTCCTTTGAGCAGACCGCCGCCATGCCCGACCCGCACTCCGAATCCGACAACTCGTCAATATCCTCGGCTGCCGACGTGCTGTCGCCACGGGTCTCGCGCAACGGCTCGTCGTCGACTGCTGCGACCATGTCGACAGTGACCTCGTCCGCGTCCGCGTCGCAGGATTCGCCTGGTCTGTCGTCCGCTGCCACCTCCGCGGCCACGACCCCTGCAGGCATCGCGACCCCTGGCAAGCCCACCCTCACCACGGGATTTTCGCGCGACCTGCTGCCGCTGCTCAACCAGTCGGCCACAGTCTCGCCGACCTCGACGGACGCTGCTGCGCTGCGCTCGGCCTCGTCCAGCTGCTACTCGTCGCCAGTCTTGGTGCAGCACCCCCAGATCCCCGTCCATGTCCTGCCCAGCGATACGTTCTTCGTTGTTGACACGATCCAGTCCGACGGGTACGTGGTCGCTGCTGACGACAAGACGCACTCGATCCGCCAGGCTCTGGCCCGCGACAAGATCCGCGAGGCCGACCAGGACGCCAAAGCCGACGCTATGGCCATGTCCATTCTGGAGAAGGTCACTGCCAACGACTATGTGCAGGAGCTCGACCCTGGCTCGTGGAAAATCTAGGCCTCTGGCCCGCCGCTATGGCCCTTTAACTTATTGCGCTGCTTGACAGCTGCTACGACTGGTTGGACCCGTCCGACCTTGCTATGACTTGATGATTGACTGCTGGCAGTCCCTTGGTGGTCCCTAGGACTAGCTATAGTGTAACGCTATTGTAGACTAACACGTTCTTTGAACTGAGTAAGTGGCGGTGTGAGTAGAGCCAGTGAGTAGAGCTGGTAAGTAGAGCTGGGGAGTAGAGATGGTGGATGAGTAGCCTGCCAGAGCTATAGAGCAGCTGTGGAGCAGCTGTAAGCCGCTGTAGAGCCTGTGGAGCAGCTGTAGAGCCAGCAGTGAGCCATGCCAGGGTGTATACTATACCATGGAGCAGTAAGTAGCTCTACTTAGCTCAACTTTTTGCTCCATGCTATGTCTCAGAGGCTTGGCTACAGTGATCTGTTCTGTGCCATTGCTTCCAGTGACGATTCAGTGACTATTCAGTGACTATTCAGTGCTTCTCACCTCGGCCAGTCGGCTGCTACTTCGGCTCCGTTTCAGTTGCTATAGCTCAATTGGTATATACCTGTCTTTCGCTACCTGTCTTTTACCTGTCTTTGGCTACGTGCCGGTGCCGTGGCTGCCATTGCTATCGTATCATTGCTGGCCAGACGAGCGCGCAAGTCTGGCCTCTGAGCCCGACATGAAGCCGAGCCGACTGCTGCGTACCTGCCCGTTTGGGCACGACGACTAGTCGCATTCGGTCTTGCCTGTTTGGTAGGGTTGCTAACCCAACTGGGCCCCTGCCCAACCGGGCACTAGCATTGACGTCCTCGATCTCCAGATCCAGGGGCAGGTCCCAGGCACGCCCTACCGTGGCATCGATCGCACGAGGCGGGCGGTAGCAACCGAGCGGCCCACACTCGTCCGCGCGCGCTTACCTCGGTCAATTGCCTCGTCAGTCCGCGGGTCATCCTCAACATCGAAACAAAGCTTCCTCCGTGGGGCTTCTCCGTGGGGCATTGGAGTCGTGGGTGCGCCATGTCGGCCGCCCAGTTAGGCATCCGCCAAAGGCTAACGCACCTACTCAACAACCTGCTGGGCCAACCTGCTGGGCCCAGGGTAGCAAAAAGCCTAAGTGCGCACCTCCACACTGCACATCTAGCGTCGTTGGCTGCACCCCCCCCAGGCAATTATGAGACAGTCGGAAAAGCCCGAGCCAACCACACAGCCTCAACACGTATTGCATCTCGACAAAAAAGGCCGAAATGCATCCCGTCCGGGACAGCAATCGCCGGACAAAGACAAGGGCCCGGAGCCCCCACCAACGCAGCCCGCCCGTACAGTACGTGCATCACGGCTTATCGTCGGCAGATTCCCGCGCTGTAGATCTAGCCCGTGCAGGGCACACGGTAATTTGGGCCCCACCGACGTGGAACCGGCCACATCCATCTCCGACCCACCACACCGGTACAGCCATGGTGCCATGGCCCCGCACGGGCCAAACCTTCCAGAACAACGCCGACAGCCCAATTGGGGCAGACGTGCCTGGCTGGTCCTGGATACCTGCAAAGCGGCCTCGTGGCACTGCGTCGCAATCCGCGTGTTCACTCATGTCCCCCCACTCGAGGCTATAGCTGCATGGACGGCCTCCACTATAGCTGCATGGACTCCTGCACAGAACAGCCAAACCACAAATCACACCACCCACAAGGTTGATCCAGGTATATGGAGCCAATACCATGGACCCAGCATTGTGTTCCACAATATCGGACCTCGTAATCCCTGGCTTTACCTAGGCACTTTTCTTGGCTCGCCTGCCTAGGCTTTGCCTTGGCTCGCCTGCCCTGTTAGCCTTGCCTAGCCACGGCTGGCATTTTGGCATTTCGACGTTCCGGGTTTGGGTGGTGAAATTTGATCTTGCCAAAGTTTGACTGTGTGATGCTCGACTACGCTGGCAAGCTGGCGCTGGCGCCTATGGTGCGCGCAGGCGAGTTGCCCACTCGTCTACTGGCCCTCAAGTACGGTGCCGACCTCGTGTGGGGTCCCGAGATCGTTGACAAAAAGCTGATCCACTGCAAACGGGTCTCTAACGGTGAGTCCACCATATATACACTGTTTCCATGCTAACGCAGAAAAAATAGACTGTATCGACTTCCTCGACCCGACGGGCAGGGTCGTGTTCCGCACCCATCGCGCCACCGAGAAATCAAAGCTCGTGTTCCAGCTCGGCACCGCCAACGCTGACCTCGCCGTGCAGGCAGCCAGCATCGTTGCTGCAGACGTTGATGCCATTGACGTCAACTCGGGCTGTCCAAAACACTTCTCGCTGCACTCTGGCATGGGTGCCGCGCTGCTGCGCACACCAGATACCCTCGAGGCCATTCTGCGCGCACTCGTGTCAAAGGTCGGTGAACCCCACCAGATCCCCATCAGCGTCAAGATCCGCATCCTCGAGACCCCCGACGAGACTTATACGCTGGTGCGTCGTCTCGTCCAGACAGGCATCAAGCTCCTCACTGTCCACTGCCGTACAACGCCCATGCGCCCGCGTCACCCCGTCATCCGCGATGCGCTTGCTGGTGTGGCCCGCATCTGCCACGACGCTGGCGTCGCTTGCTTCGTCAACGGCGACGTCGAGGGCCGCTACGAGCTGGACCAGATAATGCACGAGTACGGTGTTGACGGTGCCATGATTGCCCGGGCTGCTGAAATCAACGCCAGCTGCTTTGCAGCCACATCGAAAACGGATCTCAAGTCCTGGCCAGAGATGGCCAGCGAGTTCGCCGAGATTGCCTACAAGTTCGACAACCACTACTCCAACACAAAGTACTGCCTTGGCCGTATCGTCTCAGGCAAAGACCCCATCTACCGCACTGTTGTCCAGGCCAAGTCGGGCTCGCAGCTAGTGCAGATTCTGGCACAGTACCTGGCCGACGCCAAGACTAGGGATCTGTCTTCGAAGATAGACACGCCAGGCTCCTCCCTCGCTGACCTCTCTGCATCCGATTCCGTCAAAGACGCTTCAAAAAGGGACCGTGACGAGGTACAGCCTCCGTTTGAGCCCGAGCACAAGCGTCTGCTCGACCGATCGGCCGTCAGCGCCATGTGACCATATTTATTCCACCCCTCAACTGTAATACATCCGAGTTGAACTAACGAGTTGACTAATGAGCTCTTCTTAGTACAACTAATGAGATCCTCCAATCTAGGTCCCACGTCTACTGACCTACGCTAGCACAATACGCAACAGATCATACCTCATGTAATAACACTATGTACAGATGGGTTCAAAGGGAGGTCCGGATGATAGCAAGAGCCCGAGGGGCATAAGGGGGGAGGGTCGTAAGGCAGGGATGAGTCGGCAAGCAGTCTTAAGACAGCTTAAACATAGGCAGCTGGGAGATAGGAGCTTCTAAAAGATGCGCTCCTAAAAGATGGACTGCTTGACAACGGTCCATAGACCGGCAGCACCAGCGACGATTCCCGAAGTAAAGGCCATGGCGCGGGGACCCTTGGTGATGCGGAAAAGACCACCGGCCAGCGCACCAGCGGTTATTGAGTTCATCCAGTCGTGCTCACCACGAACATAACCAATGCTGCTGTTGATGAGGTTGTATATAAGAGCCACGACACCGGCCGAGTTACCGAGGAAGGGACCGCGGCGGGTCACGGCGTTGAGCACTCCGTTGAGACGTAGACGTGCTGACGGCGAGTCGGCCGTCTTTCGCAGACCCTCGGCAAAACCGTATGCGCCTCCTAGTCCCAGACCGCTGAGGTACACGGCTCCGGTACCGTAACAAAGGTCGTCAGTCCAGTCCTTGATGGGGATAAGTCCAGTGGCGACTGGTGGAGCCTCTTCCTCCAGATTGAGGTACTCAAGGCCCTGGTTTAGACCAGCGAGGGGATGCAATCTGCTGACATCGAGATTGGGCGTCAGAATCGACGAAACGTCCTGGGCCTCGAACCCGTCGAGTGAGAACTCCTGCGTAGGAGGCTCCTCCTTCTTCGTGCTTCCGAACCACGACATGCTGGAGATCAGGTGGCTTGCAAAGCGAGATGTTGCTAATCAATGCTGGCTGGCATCATTTTTCACGGGTCATTTTTTTCAATTCACCGGTGGCGCGGCTGCACCGGAGCACGGCTGGCAAATCTCAGCCCTTCCATCTCCGTCGCTTCCCGTGAGCCATTCAACCTTGCTGGTTCGTATTCACAGTCCGCGGACTCTTCGTACCTGACAAAATATTTATATAGTCCTACCAGGAAGATCGTTTCTACTCTTTTCCTTGTCCTTTTACTCTAGTTATTTGCTCTCTAATACCCATCAGCGCGTCCTCGCTTACGCCAGTAGTCGCTGACAGCATGGATCGTGCCCGATTCGGCGTTGCGGTAGAGTCCATTCATCGTCGTCACGGGGCCCATGTACGACACCTGGTGGCCAATATCCACAAGCGCTCCGAGGATTGATAGAGGCACACCCGGTTCGACATAGGCGATTTCAGGCAGCAACTGGTGGTGAATGCGCGGGGCACTGATCGAGTACAACAGCGGCTTCTCGTAGTTGTACACGCGAGCAATGCCCTGGAACACGGCAGTGACGATGTGCGACCCTCCCGAGGCGCCAATCACCAGCTCCGGGATTCCATTGTACGACACAATAGTGGGAGTTGTCGACGAAAGCGGTCGTTTGAACGGTGACACGTAGTTGTAGATACTGGGACGAAGCAGATACGCGTTGTCTCTATTCGGCAGCGAGAAGTCATCCATTTCGCTGTTGAGCACGATACCCGTGACAGGATCGGCAATAAGCGCGCCAAACTGCAGGTTGACCGTCGTCGTCATAGACACGGCCATGCCGTGCTCGTCCAAGATGGAAAAGTGCGATGTTCCATGAGGGTCATTGGGTTCATACGACGGCTCGTACTCTTGCCATGGCAATGTGCTATTGTCCGAGATCTTGGAAAATACCCTCTCCGCCCACTCGTCACTCATGATCTCCTCTGCACGAGCATTGTAGACATCGAAAGGATCACCCAGCTCAGTACGTCCGGCAGCCATCCACTTCATGATCTCAATCAATCGCTGCGTCTCGACCTCGCCAAACTCAGTTCCCTTGGGGAACTTTCCAAGAACGTTGAGACCCAGCAGCAACACAGGACCTGATGACGGGTTTGGTGTTGTCAGGACTTCGCGACCCATGAAGTTTCCGCGCACAGGCTCGCTGATGATGACCTTGTAGCCGGCAAAGTCCTCGGGCTCCAAGATACCGCCATGCTTATTGGCTGTGTGGACGAGCTCCTTTACAAACGGCCCCTCGGGGTCATAGAAGATAGCAGCACTGCCATTGGATGCAATTTGCTCCAGTGTCTTGGCCAGAGCCGGTCGGCGCACAGTTTCGCCCAGCGTCAGCATTCGATGGTGCCCCGTGTCATCTTTGGTCATATACTGGGGCCATTCGTCGGGCTGTTTCATCATCTTTGGGCCAGCACTGAGAAGCGCGGCGGCAAGTGGCTCGGCAATTGGAAAGCCCTCGCGGTTAAGGTCGATGACCGGCTTAATGAGCTCGGACCACGTCAGCTTGCCGCTGGAATACCGACTGTAGGCTTCGTAGAGACCGGCTAATTCTCCTGGAACACCAACAGCAAGTCCTCCTACTTGTGCCTTTACCGGATCCTCATCGTACATGTTCTTGTGGGACTTGCGCGGGGCCGTCTCGCGGAAGTTGAATGCTAGAGCTGTTCCGTTTTCGTGTCTGACAGTCATAAACCCTCCTCCACCGAGGCCAGAGGAGTATGCGTTGACAGTGCCGATACATAGTGCTGTAGTTATGGCAGCGTCGATAGCCGAGCCTCCACGCTTGAGGATCTCGGTAGCCATTGTCGAGCACAGCGGCACATCGCAGGCCACCGCGGCATGCTGGGCTACAACGAGGTGCTTCGGGTCTGGTGCGATCTCACCGAAGCCCGAGATAGTAGCATGGTCCCGAGATCCCTCGCTGATGTGGCTCGTTATGATGGGGTTCGTTTTCCATTCTGTAGAAGAGTGAATGTCATGGTGAGCGCACCGAGTAAAGCTCAAGTTCGGCACGCCGTTGACTGCGATAGCGAAGCCAGACACGACGATAGCAGCGACCAGTAGTTTGATCCATTTGCTGGCGCTGTTGGCGGTCTTGTTTTCACTGTCGGGAGCGTTAGATACCGGCAAATACCCGTCTTGCTTCATCGTGGAGGTGCCGTGTATTGGTAACAGTTCACGATGCCTAATCTCAGCGCCCATATGCACTGGGTAGGGGTCCGTTATCTGAGATAAGCAGCGAGGTACGAGCGGAGTAGTTCTGTACGGGGCTAGAAGCGTTGATACAATGAGTCAATGACTCATACGTCCACATCGTCTGATAATTTGATTCCTCACTAGAGCCCTTAGCATTGTGTTTCATCTCCGCTCGCTAGAACGGGTCGCCGATACCGCACGGCACTGACGCCGATCTGTCGATTACACGAGACTTAAAGCCGAGGCCGGTAACCGGTAGGACGTAAGGGTACAAGGCACACTAATGGAGTTCGGTGTTGCTGAAAAGCTCAGCAGTCTGTGTGGCGTGTTTTATCCTTGACTGTATCATTGGTTGCATTGTTTGACGGTATTTTGTTTATATTGGCCAATACTGTATTCTAGACTGCTATACGTAGGGTATATAGGTCACGCGCTTACTTCAGTACAATGGACAGACTTAACTATGTCATCAAAATCAAATAATCCCATTACACGAAGTATCCAGGTGAGCAATTATTGACCACAGGGATAACACGAATCGTATAATCCTCAACAGTCTAGACCAGCACCACCAAACGAGTTAGCTTTTGTTAGTGCTAGCAGACTGAGGAGTGGTACGGAGAAAGGGTTAGGGTACTGGCACTGGCTCGACGGCCGGTTGGGAGAAGCGCGGCTGAAACATCCCAACCTACGCACCGCTACGCACTACACTGGCCGCACCGAAAACCTACCCCCTAAAGTAGGCGCGATTTTGGGTGTTGGTCCCAACCGCCGGTCACTCCAGTCTCAACCCCGCTAGTAAAATATCACCTGCCGGACCGGTGATATCACTAGACCGCCCCAGCCTGGAATGTACAAGCCAAAACGGCAACAACGAACATCAAAGCACGGCCACAGGGGGGCAAACTGGCCAACCACAAGCGAGCTTGGCCAGAGGGCGCAAACACGCGCCATTCCCCCCAAAATCTCTTATAAATAAGTGCAGTGCCACCTTTTGCGCTCGTGAAGTAGAGTTTTTACTGTCTACACACTTCAACACATAGTAAAATGTCTGGCCGCGGAAAAGGAGGAAAGGGACTCGGAAAGGGAGGCGCCAAGCGTCACCGCAAGATTCTTCGCGACAACATCCAGGGAATCACCAAGCCTGCCATTCGTCGTCTTGCCCGTCGTGGCGGTGTCAAGCGTATCTCTGCTCTCATCTACGAGGAGACGCGCGGAGTCCTCAAGACATTCCTTGAGTCGGTCATCCGTGACGCCGTCACCTACACTGAGCACGCCAAGAGAAAGACTGTCACTTCGCTGGACGTTGTGTACGCTCTCAAGCGACAGGGCCGTACTCTGTACGGTTTCGGTGGTTAAACAACTGCCTCTATGTTATGGTTTATTGTTATGTTAAATGAATGCTGGTTGGGTTACGTGAAGTTGCTCTAGGAATGTGTAGTTTGTGCCTAATACCGCTCTATTACTTATCTATTATTTGTTCATGTCATCCTGTTTACCGGCTGGCTTGCTTGTTGTTTTGCTGTTGTTTTGCTGTTGTTTTGCTGGCTGTCATTCCAGAGAAGCGCGACTTCGCCGAATTTTGCCCCACAGCTCTCGTATTGGGAGACCGCCTGCGTGCCTTGTTAACCTCTGTTGCTCGCCCAAAAATGACACCATAACAAGGCGGTTAGGGGTCAGGAAAGTGAGGTGTAAAGCCGACTTCATTGTCGGAGTGCCACGGCTTAGATGGCTATCGGCGGCATTAAGGCACCTCCCACCGCCGCTCCGACGGCCGACTACCATTCGAGTTCATCTCCGCCGAGTGACACATCACTGTTAGTAAGCCGGCCAATCAGATGTAGGCTGAGCCACTGTAAACGAAGCTGAGCTCGTTTCGTACGAGTGTGATACGCCGGATGAACGGTCCGAGTGTTGCCGACGCAGACTGCAAGGTCCCTGCATAAAAAGCAAGTGAGCATACGGAAATGAATGATTAAGCCAGAGGTCAACTGAAGGCATTAGAGACGTAGAACAAGACTATGCTGGAGGGGTTAAAGCAGAAGAAGTTCAAGAGAAGGAGATAAAGTAGGATCAAAACGGGCGAGGCAGGAAGCAATTACACTTAGTGGCTAGTTCCTACACCTGCTTCAATTGTGTAGAACCTAGAGCTGTTACACGGCGCACAGTGACGCCCACTCACTAAGCAGGGGACAACCTCAGCAATATCCCTTGTCCCCTCTTCCATATTACCAATTCGCACAATCACATTCCCTCGGTAGACCACGCACAGCACAGCTTGTGACGTGGGCGATCGTGTCAGGTCATGCACGGTCGTGCATTACATGTAGGGCCAGACCCTAGACAGCAGCACGGCTGCGGTTGTCAGCTGTGAGGGCCCCGATGCTCGGAGTATCTTAAAAGGCCACCATCCCCACCCATGTGCAGCACACATACACAATGGTAAAGCGAGTAATCATATTTGGTGCACACGGCCGGGTCGGACAGCTGCTTTTGGCGCGTCTCGCTAAACTGCCGAACGAATTCCACGCCATTGCCGTGCATCGCAAGCCTGAACAGAAGGCCACCTTTGACAAGCTCAAGGTGGAGTCGAAGCTGCTGAGCCTCGAGGATGCAGACGTCGAGACCCTGACCAAGGCAGTGACGGGGATCGATGTAATTGTCTTCACTGCCGGTGCTGGCGAGGATGGTGGGCTCGACAGAACAATTGCCGTTGACCTCGACGGAGCCGTTAAGACCATGGAGGCAGCAGAGCAGGCCAATGTCAAGCAGTACATCATGGTCAGCGGATACGGAGCCGACGACCGAGCTTCGTGGCACCACATGGATATCCGACCGTACTTCACGACCAAGCACTACGCGGACCGCGAGCTGCGACACACTTCCCTCAACTACACCATTCTGCAGCCGGCCATACTGATCGATGGCGCGGGCTTGGGCAAGATTTTCGATCCAGAAAAGGCATATGATGGCCCCACCGTAGCTGGACCCCCTACTATCCACCGCGATGATGTAGCTCGGTTCATTGTCGAGAACATGCGCGATACCAAGGGCACCAGCCGCAGAACGACCGTTCCTCTTGTCACCGGCACGATTAACAATGACCCTTATGTCACTGCCACGATTGATATCGACGGATTCTATAGCTAGACAGGGATTATAGGCAATTGATAAAAGCAGGTAGAAGCGAATAGCACCGCGCGACAGTACATTCGATGCAGGGGTAACTGGCGAGATGATAGCGAGATGGCAGCGAGACGGCTACCGAGATTATTGGTAAGAGCAGCCAGAATTCGGCCAGGTTGTTGGCTATATAGAAGCCAAGATTCTATCTATCGCGCTACTAACAGCAGATGAAATGTCCAGGAAGATTGAGACGATAAGGTTATAAAAAGATCTAAACCGAGGCGACTAAAGCCATTTTAGAGGTAGGAAGAGCTGAGAATGGCGAGTAAAAATAGGACGAGATGTGAATGACAACAGAGGATGGTACCTTGTGCTGTTTGCCTCTACCTGACTTCAGCCTAGGTCCTAGCACTGTTGAACGCGATATTGCCTCGACACCCAACTGCTACGCAAGTGATTGTCCACCGATTTGCTTCTCTTACTTTCCTTACAATACAGCCCGTGACATGTTATACGCCTCGGTAAACCATCTGTACCGTGGCTCTGACAAACAATGCGTCGGCCCAGGCGGGGTCGTGCATCATCTGTAGGGTCTGACCCTAGGCAGGAGCACGGCTGCGTTTGTCAGCATACAGGCTCTGGATGCTCGGAGCAACTTCATCTCCGCTTTGTACAACACACCTACACCATGGTACAGCGCGTAATCATCTTCGGAGCACACGGTAAGATCGGACAGCTGCTGACAGCGCGACTCGCCAAACTGCCCAACGAGTTCCACGCCATTGCAGTGCACCGTAAGCCTGAACAAAAGGCTACCTTTGACAAGCTCAATGTGGAGTCCAAGCTACTCAGCCTCGAGGATGCAGACCTTGAGACCGTGACGAAGGCGGTGACGGGAATCGACACCGTTGTATTCACTGCCGGTGCGGGTGGTGCTGGGCTTGACAAGACGTTTGCCATTGACCTCGACGGCGCCGCTAAGACCATGGAGGCTGCGGTGCAGGCTAAGGTCAAGCACTACATCATGGTCAGCGCTTACGGAGCCGACGACCGAGCTTCGTGGTACAGCAGTTCCATCCGACCGTACTTCACGGCCAAGCACTACGCGGACCGCGTGCTGCGTGAGACCCCGCTCAACTACACCATTCTACAGCCAGCCATGCTGCTCGATGGCGAAGGAGTGGGCAAGATCGTGGACCCTGCCAAAGCGTACGATGCCTCCATCACCAGTGGACGCCCTTCTATCCACCGCGACGACGTTGCCCGGTTCATTGTTGAGAACCTGCGCGATACTAAGGGCACCAGTAAGAGAGCCACCGTCCCTCTTGTTACGGGCACGATTGATATCGATGGATTCTACAGCTCCTAGCGAGTCTATTGACAGTACGTAAAAGAAAATGAATTAGCACCACGCGTATGATACAGTCGATGCAGGGATGATTAGCGAGATGATGAGTAAGACAGCCGAGAACCGGCGAGTGGTGGGAGTGGCATAAGCCGCGATTCTATCTATCGCGCTTTCAGACCGTAAATGAAATGTCCAGGAAGAGTAGTTGTACAAGGATACTCTCAGCCAGAAAGTGGTTGTACTCAGACGGAGATTGAGATGGAGACTCAAATAGAGATTCAATCAGAGCCACGAAGATACTCGCGACGCGTCTGCCGGTTGTAATAGTAGAAGTCGTCGTGTTCGTTGCCGCCATCGCTGACACTAGCGAGTGAATCGTCGTCGTCGTCGAACTCCTCGTAGCTATTCGACGGCGACATGATGCCGACAAGCACGAGTCCCAAAATAATAAACAGTCCCAGTACCCACGACATTGTAGCGAGACCCCACGACGAGCCCAGACGCCAGTGAGTATGGAAGAACCACTGCGATGTCTCCAGTAATGCCTCCACAATTAGCGTCGTCGCAAGTTGAAACGCAACCGCGATTCCCAGCAAGCCACCCACCACCTTGTAGCCCGCGTGTACCGTCAGACGTGACCCAGCAAGAATGAAGATGAGGGTGAAGATGACGACGGCCTGGAAAAGCAGCGAGATCCACATGGCGAACGTGGAAGTTCTCCAGGCCGCGCAGTCGAGCTCACCACCATCGATGCTGTCGCAGTCCGCCTGGGTGGGAAAAGGCCTACACAGGTCACCATACAAGCACAGCTCAACGAGCCCCAGATACGAGTAACGCGTCGGGGGCTCAGGGAGCACTTTAGAGCGCAGCCATGCCGGTCTGATGAGCGCCATCACCGTCAGTACCAAAGCCACTGTCTCAGCAATGAGGGCCACCAGGTACGACCTCCAGAGAGCTCTCGTGGGCGACTCAGGCGACCACTGAGAGCCCTCATTCATAACTGAGTTATTTGAAGCGAGACCGGCGCCAACCCGTCCACTGTTTCGCCACGAGTGGTAATCTAACAGCAACTATCGCGGGTCGCGGTAGGACGTCAACTCTATCTAAGCCGCGCGTGACGTCACCGGGCATCGCGACCTGCGGATGCCTGCAGCCTGGCCTATTGAGCTTGGACCAGGAACCGAGTAAATATAGATGGATATCGCTTAGAAGTGGCAAATGCAAAAGTAGTAGATATAACAGCTGAACATCAAGAGTTATCTGGGAAGCTAGAGTACAAGAATAATGGGGGAAGTCCAGAGGTAGAGACTTCGTAAATAGACAGTTGAAAATGAGCACTGATACAGACTAACTAAACCTTCAATCTTCTCACACTACTTATTACTGGCTCTCGGAAAAGTCAAAGTCTTCGAGAGGAATATCTCCTGGAACGGAACCAGGAATACTGCGATGGTGAATGGGCTCCGAGTCAGTCTGAGATTTCGACGTGGATCCGGCAGTCTCAGTGTGATGGGGTACCTCCAGGGCCTGGCGAAGGCGCTCCTTGGTAATTTCAAACGTCTTGCCACCAACAACATTGATAATGCTGAGAATAGGACCCCACAGATCCAATGAGTATGAGATATACGCGCCACCAGCTGCCAGAATGGCAAACAGTAGCAGGACTTTGTTAGTAAGAAATGACCACATTCGAGGGAGCACTTACATGGGTTTCGTAGAACCGCCATGAACTCGTTCCAGCCGAGAACGACAACAAGCACAATCATGTAGAAAGGAACATGTGCCGAAGAAGCATTAATCGATCGCTTCGCGTCTGTGTAGATAGTGTCGGTTTTGAGACGGAACTTCGCGAGTATGTCTTTTTGGCGGTGATCAGGGATGCGCACCGCAAAATTATCGATGTCTGCACCGGACACGTCTGGCTCGACGAGTTCACCATTGTCATCCTTGACAGTAGCGAGAATTGGCAGCAGTTCACCGGCAGTCTCGCGAGCCTTCAGGTATTGGCCTTCGATGTCGTCAGACGGCTTCCAGATGATGGGCACTTCATTCTTGTCATAGCGGAAAGCTTTCTCAAAAGCTTCGACCAAAATGGCTATAACTTCCTTGTCGCTAGTCACGTCCTTGAGGCGGGAGTCAAGTGACTGCCACGCTGAGCGGCGAATGGCCGGGATTTCCGACTTAATCTCGGGTGAACCAACCAGGAATGGCCGCAGGTTCGACTCTACAGTAGATTCAAAAAAAGCCAGCACGTCTGACCACATACCCTCAGACGGAGTTGAGAAGAACGAGCCGAGCTTGTCGCCGAGCTCGCGTGAGATCTTACGGTTCAGATACGACACCATAAGCTCGCTGGAGCTGGCATCAAGTTCGCTCTTGAACGTTGCTAGATGCTCATCGTAGCTGAAGGCCGACTCGTCCACCGTAGCACTCTTCGCTCCCTCCACAAATACTGCCAGGGATGTCTTCTTCGCCTCGGCAACTGTACCGGCAAATGAACTGCCAGCATTGGCCGGCGCCTGGGCAACTAGCGAACGGAAGCCAGCAAGAGCAGTACGGTGCAGTGCTGTCAACTGCGCAATGTACAGCTTGTCAATACGAGCATCAACCTGCGACTGCAGCGTTTTGCGATGATCCGAGTAAGCCGTGGCATGGTAGCGCGAGGCCGTCGAGTCATAGTGGTCAAGAGCAGCAGAGCGGGCAGCACCAATGACAGTTCCAAATGAGCTGACTACAGTATTACTACCGAGCGAAGCGCCCTCCGGAGACTCCTTGAACTCGGCGAGCTGAGCTTCAAACTTGTTAGTAGCTTCCGTAGCCAGCTCCTGGCATCGGAATCGCGCAACAAGAAGCTGCTGAGTGGGGAGATCGAGATCTTTGTTGAGCTCAATCTGATCCCAAATCTGCTTGGCATAAATGGGCCAACCGTCAATAGGCACCTTGCGGTGGTACTCGGGGCGGAACACATACTGTGAGTTGGCCTCGTTGTTAAACCGCGTTGCCAACCTAGCCACCTCCGAGGTGAACAAATCAGCTTGCAAAATCTTATGGGGTAGCGGGAAGAACTGGATATCAAAAAAGTCGTGGATAGTCGAGTCTTGGAACTTTTCGGGCTTCGAGATTGACTTCCAGTGATTGTCCAGGTCGGCCAGGACGGTCTGAGTCAGGTTTGCAAGGGGAGTCGTGCCAAGGTGGTCACGGATGACAAACAGGATGAGCGAGCGTGGAGCCTGACCCGAGGACTGGAACAGAGTCAGGTTCACCTCGAAGACCGTTTTGAGGAGACCCATGTTGGCACCCTGGTAGAGACCAACCTGGCTCTCCCACATATTGATGAGGAGAACCTCCGAGGTGGCGAGAGCAAACAGAGCCGAGCGACGCTCGAAATCCTGGTCCTCACCACGTTCGCGGCCATCGGTTCCCTCGACATCGAGTACCAAAATGGCAGGTGGCACCGAGGAGGAGGTCAAGACCGGGGCCGGGCTCGGCTGGCGTGGAGCCAGATCGACAAACTCGTCGGACGAAGCCGAGCCGCTGGAAAGGACTTCATCAGAAGCGTTCTCGTCGGTGATGGCGCGACCCATCCAAATGCCCTTGGTGGTCTGGCTGCGCTGGGCCTCTGACATGACCTGAAACTTGGTACCAAACAGCGCGTTCAGCAGAGTCGACTTTCCTGTAGACTGAGATCCGAAGACAGACACAATATGGTAGTTGAGTCCATCGTTGGTTGCGTCCACGGCTTCTAGGCTAGGGCCCAGGTCGCCGTTGAAGTGTTTATGCTCGTCAATGATCTGAACAGTCATGATCTTGAACTCAACAGGCGAATAAAGGAGGTCAAAAGCAGGGGTTAGCAAAGGAACAAGCCAACGTTAGCCAGCTAGTTAATCGTAAAGTCCGTATCTTGAAGCAACTTGAAAGGTTACCAGCCGGTAGATCCAGGTACGACGAATCGGCGGTCCCAACAGAGTGTACTCTGTCAGGTTCAGTAATAGCACAAGGTCTTGAGACAAAACCCACAAATATAGTGCCTCTGCTCCTTATTCCTACTCAGCACTAATGGACTCGCGTGTTATCGCCAAAAGGCTGTTTGTTATGAGTGGGCGTTCTGTGCTGGGGTATTTGATCCCCACAAAAGCATCCCCTAACATCGCTACAGCCGAGGAACTTCATCACCCCAGTAACTACCTGCTTGTGATAGACCAAATTACGGACATGGCCAGAAATTATACTCTCGGCTTGTAGGCAAAATTTAAAGTGTATAAGGTTGCAAATATGTGATACAGCTGATATCCCCAGAATTACAGTAGCGGAGCACCACAATAAGCTGTCTTGCTCAAAGATACGTGACAGGGGAGGAAGCACCACGAATGGAGACGTGCTCTTCAATGGGTGAGCCAGGGCCCGAGTCTGGGCTCAAAACAGCCGGATTGAGAGTGGCAGACTCGACTGAGGAGCGTCTGCTGCTCTTCATACAAGGACTAAGGTCCTCCTCCATTTCGTCAATCGGCGGCGGGCTAGATAGGGGAATCTCCATAGCTTGCGATGCCGGGTTCGAGGGCGCCAGGTCTTGGGCGAGTCTGTAGAGCTCGCTCGAGTCGCTGACATCGATCTCGTCATCGTCTTCAACCTCACTGTCTGATAGCGCAGCTTTGGCCTTTGGCCGGCGACGGCGGACAGTAGGCTTTGTCTCGTCATTGTGACGAAGAGCCATGTGCCGGCGGTACGAATCAAAGCGAGCAAACGGGCGTCCGCACACCTCGCACCCTAGGACGGTGGAGTCGTTGTGCTGGATGTTGGTGTGGCGGCGGCACTCGCCGCGCTGAGGAAACCCAACAACACTCCAGACACAGGTCTCATAATCGCAGAGATAGAGACGCTTGACCTGGTAGCGATCAATGTGCACGGCCATTTCCATGAGGGTCGTGAACTTTGTCTTGCAGTGATGGCAGCCATACAGACCCTTCTTTCTACTCGAGGCAAGCAACATTAGCTCGCGGTTAGCCTCGAGTTTAGCCACGACTGAGACCTGCTCATGCTCGTTGGCCTTGCGTGGCTGATGTGTGGTAATTGGTTCGATGGTG
This sequence comes from Sugiyamaella valdiviana, assembly GCA_030570555.1. Classification (NCBI taxonomy): domain Eukaryota; kingdom Fungi; phylum Ascomycota; class Dipodascomycetes; order Dipodascales; family Trichomonascaceae; genus Sugiyamaella; species Sugiyamaella valdiviana. The sequence goes on from JAJLWF010000001.1 coordinate 1,909,260, forward strand.
TGGTGGATAATCACGGGGTTGTCGCATTCGACGACAGAATCCTCTTCCATCCCAGAGTCAGAGCACATGCTGAGGTCCACAAACGGAGTGATGAGGTCGGGGTGCTCCTCGAAATCGGGCGACGACATGGCCGAGTCACCGCCAGATCCGGGTGCCGGCGGGGGCACCAGAGGAGGACATGGCATTACCAAAGGCACATGGTTTGAAGGAAAGCTGCGCAGAGGAGAAAACGGTACCGGTACACCAGTGTGCAGTGTCTGCATGGGGTTGATGAGCAGTCCAGTGCCGGGAGGGCCGTAGTTATGGGGTCCGGCTGGTGCAAGGAGCGTCTCGGCGGAGGAGTAGTAGCGAGGCATATCTGGCGATGGTTCCAAGGCACGCAGGGGAGGCGGGTACATCCGGTCCATGTGCTGCTGGTAGACCGGTTCAAGGTACGCGCCGGGGCTCAGCATTGTGAGCTTGGGCACGAGGCGCTGTGCTGCAATGCGTCTCCAGTTGTCATGGGCAGATTCGCCAGGGAACTGTTGTTGGTTAGCCATGTTCAGATAGGAAAAGTCCGGAGACGAGGCCATCTGAGCCGGATTGGGGCATGGAGGGAGCAACCGAAACGAGTGCAGCCCTGGAAGCCTCTCGAGTCCGAACGTGGCCACGACGGGCGTGAAGATGCCTGGTCTATCAGAGTTTGTGTCGACCTCTGGCTGCGGAGAGGCAGGAGCACTTGTGTTGAGCGGGCTTGTGTTCAACGGGCTTGTGCTAGGCAGGCTTGTGCTTGGCGGGCTCGATTCAACGAGACACTCCTTGACTGGACTCTCAATGACTGACTCCTCGGCGATGGGACTCGAACATGCCGGGCTTGAGTTGGGCAGCGGAGCAAACCTCTGCTGCCACGACGTTTGTTCGTCGTGGTCTTCTGTCGAGACAAGCGGGTGCACGATGAAGCCAGGAGCAATAGTGGGACCAATGCCAGGAGTTGGCAGAGTGTCGTGAGTATCATGATCGTGTGTATCGTGAGCATCGAGGGAAGGAGATCCAGGCGGTGTATCAGCAGATTCATCGAACTTGACCTTTCTAAAAGGCGTCACGACAACAGTACAGGCGACACCAGAGTCAGGACCAGGAACAAGCACCGTACAGGAGTCATTGTCCTCGGGAGAGAGCGATGCAGGCGGACGGGCCGTGAGGGGAGCAGCATTGGCGACGATATCTGCCGAGCCCAACGACGTAGGCGGATAGCGGTCACCCCAAATGGCGCGTGACGGTGTTGTGACCGTCAAGGGAGTGAGGTGTGGCAGTTTGGGGTTCGCGTCCGGCGCATCTGCTTGGTTGATAAGAACGCTGAGCGGTTTCTTTGGCCGGCCAAAGTTGCCTGCGCTCTTGAGCAGTGCTGGAGGAGGAAGGTCGGGCTTCATTGCAGGCGAATGGGGCCAAGCAAAGTGACAGGTCAAGAAAAACGATACGTCAGATGGGCACTAGACGGGTACCAAGCAGCACAGTCGAATGACCCGGTAATTTGAGGCTTGCAATAATGAGACTTGCAATAATGAGGCTTGCAATGATTTGAGGCTTTGCAATGATTTGAGGCTTGGGCGGGGATTTCGCAGCTCTTATCAATGCGAGCCCGCGCAACTTCTCGACACAGTACTTTTTATCTGCTCAACCACCCCGTGAGTCTGGATCGTCTGGTGCACTAGGCACCGGAGCCACGACGGGGCGGGTGTGGTGCACGGTTGAGCGCTCCACGGGGAGGCTGCAGCTGGTGGTGCTTAGACTCGCATGACTGCAGGTGGCCCAATGCGGCGATGCGTGCAGGAGAGTACAGAAGCGATTTTTCGGTGGGGAGGCACGCGCGACGCTGCTCGAGCCGAGACAGCGCGGTGTGGTGTTGGTGTGGTGTATGGGGTGGCTGGAGCAAGTGCCATTTATTGGCGCTTCTCGCTGCCAGCCCAGCGACTTCGCGGAGTTGCCCCTGGTGAACTTCGCGCAAGGGGCAGCCAGGAACGGGCCCGGTAATACGCCGTACAACGGTGCTTTTTTTAGAACGGGTCTAACTGCAAACAGCCACATGCACGTAGTCTATTCCAGAGATCAACTGCACGAAGCGTGCCAGGGCCGGCCGCTATATCAACCGGCCGCACGGCCGTGTTTCACTCCAACAGAAAAGCAGTTAGCTAAACATTTAGAGCACATGCAGCTACTGCTGCTGTCCCCACTAGCCCGATCCCCCCCAACGCCCCCGCGCGGGAAGCAATCCCCCCTTTAGCTGCAAGTTTATGACATGATTCAGATTTAGCCTACCACCAAGCCTATTTGGGCTTTAAACGTCACAGACTAGCAGTTATGCACTGGGCGTATTATTTCGAGCGCGCAGGCTGCACCAGCGGGTAGTAGGTTTAGCAGCGTTAGCATGTCAGGACCCGTTATGGCTGGGTCGCATGCTCGCTTTCGTTGCTTTATCGCCGGATCAGCTCAACAGCGCGCAGCACCAACGCAGCACCCACGCAGCACAGGCCCGCGTGCAGGCACAGACTGGGCGCTCCACAGTCATGGGACGTGTTGTCATTCGGAAAAAAACCGAGCATGGCTATACGCTGTAACCAGAGGTCTAGAAGCGACTGGAACTGGGGACAACTAAAACACATCAAGGGTCAGCGTCTGCGAGATGTCGGTGCCCTCGACGAGGTTCTTGAACTCTTCAAATGAGATCTTGTTATCGCCGTCCTTGTCGGCATCGAGGATTGTCTTATCCACGAGCTGCTGCAGCTGATCGTCACGCAGATTATTGGCAACCATCATTTTCATCACAATGAACAGCTCGCCGTTGCTGAGGTAGCCGTCCCGGTCAATGTCGTAGAGCTTGAATGCAAATCGCAGCTTCTCCTCGCGGGCGCCCTTGGACGAGAATGCCGAGAGTGCGCTGATGAACTCCTCAAAGTCAATGTGTCCATCACCGTCCTGGTCAAAGATGTCAATGAGACGCAGGGCCAGTGGGTTACTGCGGATAGCCGGAATGCTGAGGAACTCGTCGCGCTCGAGCGTGCCCGAGTTGTCCTTGTCCAGCTTCATGAACCGCTTGAGGATGCGCGACACCTCGTCATGGTCAACTAGCGTTAGCGAGGGGCAATTGAGGGGCGGGCGGGGCCGTAGCTACCACGTACAGTTGGTGCCGCCAACGATGGAATCAGCAATTTCAGATGCACCAGCCCCCATGGTGAGTTGGAGTCGAACAGGATGCCAAAAAATAAAATATCTACGAAGAGACCAAGGGGTGATAATTGTAAATGGGGTTACGGGGTCCAAAACTCCGCCCGGGTAAGCAGGTCAGATTTCCGGCAGGGCAAGGGGTTGAGAGGGGGCCGTACGGGGTTAACGCAGGCAGGTAGATAAGTTTAGATGCAACAATGATATTGTACGATTGTGCTATTGACGCCGTTCTGTGGGCAACGCAGGGATGCTGTCTCGGGAGATCAGAGACGTGCAGAAGTCAGCAGCGCGTCTGTTTGTGAGCCCGGCTGGCAGCCTTGGCTGGGGCGGGATTCACCACTCCACAGCATCCCCGCAAGCTGCTAAAGCTTCCCCACGAGCTAGCCCCTAATCAGTGTTGTCTCGTGGCTGCTGGATCTAGCAGGCACCTGTCTGCAGGTGTTGCTCTAGCCGCTAACGGACGGGTTTCAAGTGCAACTGAGACACCGCACAGCAGCAGTGCCGAGTTGGGCTGGCCGCACCTGCACATGTGAAACAGCCTAGTCGCCACGGCGTAGCAGCACGTTTACCGATAATCACTGGAGCATGTACGTCCCGTCGGAACAGTGCTTGTCACTGGGCGTATTCGAGCCCAGGCATTGGTTGAGCTGTTGGCAGGAATTGTTGGAACACCAGGGGCCATGCAGATAAAAATAGACGCAGAATCTGGGGAGAGCGGCATTCATAAGCTTAAAATGTGGCCTAAACGGCTGGCCCACCCAAGTGAAATGCCCAAGATAAAACGGCCGAACACAAAACGGCCCAACGGCCCAACGGCCTCACCTGCCACCCCCGTATCAGAGACAACCTGATCGAAAGTGGCTTATCGATCGCTGCTCACTCAGACTTGTGCTAGCCTGTGCCCCTCATCTGCCCCTGGCTGACGTTTTACCCGTTACAGGCAGCCGTAGTGGGGTTCCCTTTTTACCATCGTATTGTCCCTCTGCAGGTGGGCCGACTGTTGTTTTAGGCAATATGCGACAGCGCTAATCTTGCACAATCAGCCCGTGCGCCAACCGCGGGAAAAAGCAACCGGTTCGTCACAAGCCTACCACGTAAATAGACAAAACATGCAAAAGATCTCCGTTCTCCGTGAAAAGCGCGCACATGTATGTATGCATGCGTCACTCGTCGTCCTCGTCTGGATCAAACAGGTCCAGATCCAGCACTGCATTGGGCCGTGCCGCCGGATCCACCACCGGGCGTTCTCCGTACGACACAATAGAGCTGCGCCTACGTGCCATCATGGGCAAATCATTCTCTGCCAGGATCGACGGTTGCACCGGGGCCGCTCCGGTGCCAGCGTCGGATCCGTTGGTAGCAGCTGATACGGCGCTGTCGGACCCCGCCATGGCTGCCTCCTGTTGTGAGGCCTCCATTCCAGTTATGGCCAGCATTCCCCTGCGTAAGTCATCCTCTGTGGGCCACGGAAGGCTGACGTGCTCGTTGGGCACCGCCCGGTTGTACCCCGGTGGAGCATGAGTGAACTTTGTGATCTTAGTTGCATAACTCAGCAGCTCCTGGTATGACACCTTGCCAGCTCCGTCCTCACTGGAAGGGCTCTCGAGCCGGTCGCTTGACTGCAGCTCGCGCCGGCACTCTGAAAGTCCCAGCAGCACCGTGTTGATCTGCTTGTCTAACTCGCCCGACACCGTCTGCAGCTCGCGAATGACCTTGGCAGCCTCCTGGTGCTCCAACAGCTCCTGAAGAGCATCTGACAGCTCGAAATCAGCCTCAATTATATCCTGGCACAGCTGCATCGACGGATTGAACTTGGTCAGCCCGTCGACGAGCGCTCCGAGGCATGTCTCGAGCTTCGTGAGAGTCGAGCCAATGCGCAGCGTCTTGCCACTGGCTGATTGCGGGCGTGCTTCACCATTTGAGAAGCGGCGCTTCCTCACAATAGGTGAGACCTGAGCCTTGAACTGCCCATCGTACGGTTGCGGCACAGGCGTTGATGCTTTTGAATATGGTAGTGCCATTTGATAGTTTCGTTGGCAACTTGATCGGTTCGATTTCGCCGTGATCCGATCAACCAGTCAACCAATCAATGTATCAACAGCTATGCAATCGTTTCGTAGATACTGCTCGATACGTGTCCAATACCACTCCAGTCGCTGGCAAACGTGAAACTTGGTCGGTGCCGTCGAAGACGATGCCGACTTTATCCAACGTGGATCCAACCCGTACCCACACATCCAGGAGGAGATGCGCACGCTCTAAAGTTTCGATGCCTGCTAAACGTGCCATTGTGCTTGCCAATTACCTTCAATGGGCTACTTTCTGCCGTCCTCGGCCCTTCCCGGGCTCAAGAAGTACAAGTAAGAACCGGAAAAGGTCTCTAGAGCCCCGCTAACGCAGGTACTCCTCTGTGGACCACTCACTTATCTCGAAGTACATCCTCAAGCCGTTCTATGCTGGTTTCATCCTGCTGTTTCCGAAGTGGGTCGCGTAAGTCCTTCCACAGCACCCATTGATGACATTCTAACAACAGGCCCAATCTCGTACGTGCTGTCAATTCGGCTCTGCATTGCTAACCCAGGTGACTCTAAGCGGCCTCGGCTTCGTCATTGTCAATTTGGCATGTGCTCTCTATTACAACCCGACCTTTGATCAGGAATGCCCGTCGTGGGTCTACCTATCGTATGCTGCTGGACTGTTTCTGTACCAGACGTTTGATGCGTGCGACGGCCTCCAAGCGTGAGTACTAGATCCAGATCAGTGCTAGCTGCTAACATAGACGTCGAACGGGACAAAGCGGTCCGCTGGGCGAGCTGTTTGACCACTGCGTTGACGCCCTCAACACGACGCTCGAGCTGCTTGTGTTTGCCTCTGCGGTGAACCTCGGCTACGGTTGGGAGTTTGTGTTGTCGCAGTTTGCGACGCTGGCAAACTTCTACCTCAGCACCTGGGAAGAGTACCACACCGAGACTCTGTACCTGTCAGTTTTCTCGGGCCCAGTTGAGGGAATCCTCATGGTAGTCACTATGTATATTGTGACTGCTATCAAGGGCCCACAGTTCTGGCATGAGAACATTCTGGAGCAGGTCACTGTTCCCGAAGTGCTGGCCGAATACGCCCCGAAGTCCGTTACCGCGATTGATCTCTACTTTTTGTTTGCTGCCATCGGACTGGCATTCAACATCTTTGCTGCTTCGCGCAATGTACTGGAGGCGCGTCTCCAGAAGAAGCAGCCATTGCTTCCGGCTCTCTTCCAGCTTGTACCGCTTGGATTCTTCTTTGTGACTCTTGCCGGCTGGATCCACCTGTCCCCCGAGATCCTGTACAAGCATCTGCTGCCGCTCAGCATTGCCACGGGAATTGCGTCTGCGTTTACTGTTGGCCGTATCATTACTGCGCACGTCACGAAGCAGGAGTTCCCCATGTGGAACCCGCTGCTGCTGCTGCCGGCCGTTGGCATCACTGCCCATCTGACAGGAAGCTGGATGGGCTACGACCCCATCATCACGGGTGTTGCGACTGTGTGGGCTGGACTGGGATTGAGTCTTGGAATCTACGGTTCGTTCATTGCCGAGATCATCTACGAGATCACCACGTACTTAGATATTGGCTGTCTCTACATCAAGCACCCCATTGATGCCAAGAAGGCCAAGTGAATAGACCAGGCTACAGACTACAAACTTGAAGCTGTTCAAGGCCAGCTTAAACTACTCATTGTACTAATAAATGCAAGCTGCCAAACTGCCGTAGAGTTTTCGTGGCGCTCTCATGGAGCTCTCGTGCTGGATCCTCCTGATCCCATGATATCCCTGACGATTTATGGCCTGAAGCGTGACAGGTCATATGCATATGCAGGTGTCGTGACCTGCACGCGCGTATGCAAGATCCAGCGCACGGGCTACTTACATAACCGTAACACAACAATGACCGCAACATGGGCGCTGTGGTGTTCGTCACCCCTCGGTGTTTTTGTCCCTCACTTTTGGCATGGGCGCAATTCTCCAGCGGCTGGCTGCGCTGCATCGCATCCCGTTTGACGACCAGGGCCAGAAACTCGACCTCGCCTATGTGACGCCCAACATCATTGTCACATCAATGCCTACCACCGACTACTTGCGGTCCTGGTACCGTACGTCGGCGCAAAGCCTCAAGCAGTTTCTCATTCACCGCCATGCCAACAACTGGCAGCTGTGGAACTTCCGTGCCGAGGTCTCGGGCGATTACCATGACCGCGTGTTTGACCACCAGGTTGTACGAATGCCGTTTCCAGACCACCAATCGCCCCCGTTTGACCTTATTGTCAACGCGGTGCAGTCAATTGACCGTTTCCTCAAGCTTGACCCGCACAATGTGGCGGTGCTCCACTGCGAGGCGGGCCAGGGCCGCTCTGGCACCATTGCATGCGCCTACCTCATGATCCACCAGGGCTACACCCTGGACAAGGCCATTGCGCACTTTACGTGCTGTCGCATGCGCTGGTGGTATGGCAAGGGCGTCACCATCAAGAGCCAGCTGCGGTACCTCGGCTACATCGAGCGGTGGATCAACGAGGGCAAAGTAGACCGGCCCGCGAAGCAGTCGCCCAGCATCCAGCTGCTGCGAGTGCGGTTGTGGAACCCGACCCGCGACGACATTCGCATTGAATGCCGCGATCTGCCTCTACACGGTACCTACGGTAACGCACGACCTGTCTACCATCTGATGCCCCGCGACGTCACCGATGCCTGGATGGTCGATTCGACGCGAGTCGTCGAGTATCGTCCCAGCGCGACCCGTGCTGTGGTGCTATACGCTGATTTTGGCCTTGTGTTTGACACGCCGCTGTCTAAGCAGACGCATCTACTGCGCAGTCGAAGCTCCCTCTGGATCAATGCCAATTTTGAGATGACTCCAGGCTCGTCTGTCGGCACGTTTGTCGCCAACTGGTCTGAGCTTGACGGGCTCTACGGCACAGCAGCTCGTGGCTTCCGCAGCTTCAACAAGATGGAAGTCATGTGGAGAAACCTGGGTGATTCGAGTAATCTGGATGAATAACTGGCGGAGTTATCTGGAGTTATATGGCTAGCGTTGAAGTTCAGGCTAGCTAATGAAATTTAGGTATTTTATCAGCAATGCGCAGAGCCTGCGAGTCTAAGGTTCTCACAGCAGTCGAGCACATCGCTACACATAGATGAGCTAGATGACGGACAGCGTCTTGGCGTCTCAACCCCCCTTGACCTCGGCCTCAAACCGCTCGTGAGCTCCAGACACAATGCGCTTGACGTGCTGTAGAGACTTGGAGTCACTGCTAGCGACGCAAGATTCCGCGAGGTAGGGCGGGTTGATATATACCTCGTTGAGGACGACAATCGACTTGTCTTTCCAATGACAGGGGAGTCTGGGTTAGATGTTGGCAGCCAATCCACATTCAACTCACGTCTTGTAGATTGTGTCAAAGATGTGCTGGGCTAGAGGCGACACGCCGGCGCCTGCCCGGTTGCGCTGATCCTGGACACGTTTTGTGCCGGCAAGCTCACGTTTGCGCAGCGCGTGGACGTCAACAGGACCTGTCGGGGCGTCGGCGCCCGTGAAGCCGTCGGATTTGGCACCCTTTTTCGGCTTCTCCACCACCACGAGGTCCTTGACAAACGACGTCTTGAGGATGCGGTAGTTTACACCGGCCCCAGCGACGGGCTTGGAGCCATTGGCCTCGGTAGATGCGTCCTCGGCGAGGGTGATTGTGTTTGACACCGGGCACAGTGCATACACCTTCCCCGTCACCGTTGTGTCCAGCACCGTGGTGATCTTGACCCTGAGTTAGCACATCCAGACCAGGAGCTGTGTAGTACAGTTTTAACTGCTTCAGAACAATCCACTTACCTCACGCCGAGAACGGACTCCAGTGAAGCCATGGTAGTGTAGGTTGTCAAGCGCAACTGCGTCGAAGATATGATTTGCACGGCTGCAGATACCGCCATATCAGGCTGTCGCGCTTGGCTTTCACTCTGTAATGAACGAGGACGTCCAGGACAACGTCGTGGATATTGGCGTGCCGTTTGGTGACGACCACGGAGGCACAGCACCTGAAGCGGTCGGTGCTGGCGGCTTCCGTGGCGACCTCGTGGACGAATTTGCTGTGGACGAGGCGTCAGGAGCCCCTGAAGACACCTCGTTTGTCGAGCGCATCCACCAAACAGCCCAGGAGCAAGAGGCATTCAATTCGGTACGAGTCGTGATTGTACAACCCCGTCAAGGCTATTCTGACACAGCTCCCCAAGTTCGACTACAAGTTTTCGAGCACCGACGCGACCGAGCATGAGATCGAGCAATGGTTCGATCTCAACGACATCTACCAGCTCGACAACTCGAAGCGCGAGTACCTGCGCCGGCACGATGGTGAGACAGCGAGGTAGCAATTGTATCCATCTAACAAAGATTGGTTCGGAATCGACGACCACACGCGCAGATCAATAGTAAAAGGGCTCATCCACGAGGTCTCAGTACGGCAGCATGCTGGCGCAGACGGCGAGCTCAACGCGCACTTTCACTCGTCGGCCTCGTCGTCGTCCCTGTCGTCAGACTCGTCAGGCTCGTCGGCGTCATTCATCTCAGATGCCACGTACCCGGCAGCACAATGCCTCGCGTACATCGCCGAGGGCGCCTTTGGCGAATCAACCGACCTCAAGTTCCACATCGCAGCAATCAAAAAGAACTGCGAGTTGCTATGGAAGTGTGGAGCGTTTCCCGTTATACTGCATCAGACGAAGACGATAATAGAGCTGAAGCTGCCTACAAACCTGTCGACGCCGCGGCCCGACCTCCAGGCCGAATGGCATCTCGACCAGCAGCTCGCGTTGATGCTCACATGCCTATACCTAATGCTCGAGACGCTCCGCAACAACGACGAGTTTGTCAATGACGTCGCCGCAGGTGACGTGCCCATTGTCATATACTTTGTCGATGTCATCGCCCGTTCGCGCTGGCTTAGCGACCATCACCTGCCATTCCGGAAACTGGTGCTCATCCTATGGAAGGCGCTGTTATGCCAGTTTGGCGACGAGCAGAAGCTGGCCCATGTTAAAAAGTACGTGCGCAGAAAGTACAACCTTTCCGCAGAGTCGGACCCGGACATAATCACTGTTTCGCCGCTTGATTACCATGCATTCCGTGCCGACGTCGTGTCGCGGTACCCATCATACGTGCCGCCGCCCTCGGTGCTACCCGACAGGCTTGACAACACGCATAGCATTTCGCATTTCATTCAGGTGCCGCGACCGTCGCATGCGCAGGCTTCAAATGCTGCGCTACCTGTGCCCACAATGCACATCGCGACGCCTGCGCCGTCTCCTCCATTGTCACCGGCGCTCTCGTCGGGCCAAAAGCTGCGCAAATCTCTGTTCATGACGAACCAGAGTTTCCCCTTCCTATATCCGTCGGACCAGGAGATCCCCCAGAGTATCGTTGAGGCTGGCGAGCTGTTTGCGTCTCGTATCCGCACAACCCCTGCTTCTATCCAGCTGTGGGACGAGCGTGACAAGTTTATGCAGCACGAGCGCGGTTGGCAGGAAGATGGTCCAAAGAGCGCTGGTCAGGAAGAGACCAATGGAGCCCAGAATGGAAAAGCTGCTCGCTGTCCCGAGGAGGATATTCTACAGCGGGTGGACGACGTGTACAGCGACTCGATGCTCACGATGAGCTCGTTCATCAATGTGCTGTTGCGCCAGTTCCTCCAGGCGATCTCCTTCCAGCCGTCGGACGACGGGGCATCAGCAAAGAGCATTGATAGCCTGCGGTGCCGGGAAATCACCCTTAAGGCCATTGTGGCTATCTTTGATAACATCCTGTGCTGGTACAAGGTGAACCATGTGCTCAAGTTTGAGTACCTAGCGGCATTGCTGTTTGATGCCCGCTACTATTTATTTGTGTACAAGTTTCTCTACTCGACTGAGGTGCTTAATCGCGCGCTCTACCGCGTGACACTGCGAGATCTCAACTTCTTCTCGCGTTGCCAGGACCTTTCCGAAGCAGCCAAGCCCGCTGCTACCTACGGCCACATTCTTGACGATATGGGCGCACCAATGTCGGTCGACGAGGCGCGGTACTGTTCAAACATCACCAGCTACTCACGGCGCTATCTGTCGACGCTCGTCATGATGGTGCGCGTGCTGCGGCGAGTTGTGAGACACAAGACGCAGCGGATAGTCATTGTGTCGGAGCTGCCGTTTGAGACGCTCAAAAAGGCGCTGACCATCTACCAGAGCGATCTGTGGCGCGAGGTGCTCGATCTGTTCAAGGAGCAGGTGCCGTTCAACGGCAAAAAGTGGAAGTACAACAACATGGACCTTATCTCAGCTATCTACCTCAACTGCAAGCCGCGGCTGCGAGACGACTGGCTGTCGGGTCTTGACGTCAACTCGGAGATTGACGATGCGTACCCACAGGAGGTGGGGCTGCGGTCGCTGGTCAAGTTCTACAACTGCCAGCATTACGGGCTCGAGGACGACGGTGGTTCGGCCGACTTCTTTGCCCGCGAGCTCGACAGCCTCTCGCTTAACGCCGGGTCGGCGCTGCAGCCCACCTGAGCACCTGACTGCATGAAGCGATGGGAGCCCATGCACCTACCCCAGAACTGCACCTGCCACGTCCGTATGATTTGACCGCAGATGCCCATTGTTATCGGTTCAAGTTGAGTTTGGGGGGACCCCTTGGGTGGTTTGGGGCGCCTCGTGTGTCTTTGGGGACTTGCCTGTACACCCCAGCTCACGCAAAGTGGCCCTCCGTATCACCTGCACTTCGTACCCCGACCCCCCCACGCCGAACGGCACCGTTGACAACGCCCGGCACCGCTGCCGGATCCGGCCAAGGACCGAACGGCTGCAACGGCACGGCCGGAAGCGGCAGGGGGGCGGCCGCTCAAAAAGCAACCCTGCATAGAATGTCCGCGCGGCTGACTTTAGGTCGGCCCGCTTAGATTAAGCGCTAAATTGATTTTCATGTCCGCCCCGACTTATCCTCGATTTGTTTAAATGTCTTGATCTCCGCCTCATTTTACTCTCGTCCTCCCTCTATAGAGCCCCCTAATTACACCCTCTGATTCGCCATGACGGACCGCGACTGGGAAAAGTGTCCCTATCAGAAGTTCTTTGACGAGCACGCCAAAAGACGGCGCGACAAGATCCACGACAAGACGGAATGGGAATCCACCTCCAGTCAACACTCGTCACCCCAACGGTCACCACAGACCAGCGACACGGCAGCATCGGCCTCATCGCCCGCCTTTGTCTACATGCACGACTCTATGGTCAACTCGGCCCTGTCGCTCTCTTCTCCACCCTCGTCGATTGCTGGCACTGATAGCCCACGGAGCAAGCCACCGATTCGCCTCGACTTGCCGAGCCCGTCTCAAGGCCCACTACTCATCTCGAAAGACTTCGCAACAGACTTGGAGAGTCCGCTGATTGGCGGATTCTGCGAGGAGCCCGAGGAGCTCGACGTGGCTCTCGACGCGCGCGGTCGACCCAAACTGAGTGTCATGACGACATTCCGCGGCGGCTTTTAGCCTTAAATCTACCGCTCGCATCCGAGTGCTCTCGACGACATAACTCCACGATTAATGAAATGCATTTATATATTCATGATACAGGCAGCGGCCAGTCGCGGGGCGTAGGTTCTGTAGAATGCTCTATGCTAGGACTCGTTTCCCCTGTAGTCTGTGTGTTCAGCCCACTACCAGAGTCGTCATCGACTGTACCGGGATTCTCCGGATCTACCCTCGGCTGGCTCGTAGAATTGGCCATAGGCCCATTAGTCTCATCCTTAGTAGCCGCCAAAATAACAGTCTCAGACACAATCGGAGCTGCGGTTTCACCAGCTGGCTCGGCTGACTCGGTGATCATCGAACCACCTGCTTCGTGACCGATTAAACCGTTTGACTCCGACGACTCTGGAGTAACTTCGTCAGGTACTTCAACCTCGGAATAGCCCACCTCCATGCCCACTGGCTCAGCCTGAAAGCGCGGCGACGTTCGTCCCCGTCTAGGAGCTTCTTGCTCGACCTCTGAATAGTCAACAGCCCCGCGAATTCGAGCAGACCGACGCGTCCCTCGCGTCCCATCCGAGTACCCATCGTCATAGTCGCTGTCCTCGCCGACCTCTGCGTACTGATCCATGCTGTAGTCGACTCGCCGGCCACGCGTGCGTCCCGTGTACTTGCCTTCACCACTACGGGCCATAGCGATCTGGCGGAGCTGATTCTGGCGTCTGACGTCACGACGCACCGACTGAAGCGCTCGCTCCTCACAGGCTCGAATCTCGTCGACAAGCCCGATTAGCTTTGTTCGCAGCTTCGCAGCCTGACGTGAACTGTCGCTGCCAAGAGGTCCCGAAGCAAACGCAACGAGCTCGTCAGCGGTGCTAGCCACTGGACTCCAGTTGACATAGCGCAGCCGCGGATTCGTCTGCCTGTATACTCGGAACGGCGAGTCTCCGTTACCACGAATAAGGTAGTATCTGAAATTTGAAGCGTCGTGGCCGAGCGGTTCAACGCGGACACCAACGAATTCGTCCTCTGCACCTGGCTGTTTCGGCGCCACGTCAGCGAGAATCTGCCGTATACTATCCGAATTGCTGAGTGCCCATAGACCAAGCATATGTAGGAATCCGAGACGGTCTTGCCATGACTCAAGCTCGCCTATGGGGTCACGGCTCTTGAGGTTCATCTCCATGGGCCAAGACGGATATCGACCCAGCACCGGCAGCTTCGTGTGGATCTCTTCGAGAGCGCTGCGATACTTTCCAGTCTCGACGGGCTTCTTGCGATTTAAAACCAGGGTGAGCAGACGGCACATAAACTGCTCAACGTGCCCCGTGAAGGGCCCAGAGCCCATAACGGCCTCCTCGATTGTCTGAGGACCGACGGGCTGGGTACCCGTGAATAATGGGTAGAAGCGCGCCTGGAGCATGACAAGGAATGCCACCTCTGGCATATGTTCGACAGCATCCGGACCTGCCTCGGGCTGGACGTTAGCGAGCTCGTCATCGGGCGTCCATGGTAGGTCTTCGGGCTCGCTGGGCTCTCGCGGCAGAGTCTGTTGGTTTTTGGCCGCTTTCTTCTTCTTTGGCACACTCTTCTTGACTGAAGCCTTTGTCGTTTTGGCGACTGGAGCCTCGGGCTGTGGTGACTTGAGCCGGATCTTGAGTGAAACTTTGTAGGATTGGTCCGTGACGGGCCGCTGTGGTTTGGTCTTGAACGAGTCGAACGTGAGCTGAATTTTCGGTTTGCGTTTCTCAGGTTCTTCGTGAGGTGTCTCCTCGGTCTCTACTGGGTCGCTCTTTATGTCAATGTCCATGGACGTGTCCTGCTCGCGTGGCGATGACAAGCCCGAGTCCAACGGAGATGATGACCCCGCGACGGGTGACGACGTGTCAGACATATCCGCCCCAACCAACAAAGCTGTCAACTAAACGTCAAAAGGCGATCAAAATCAACAGCGAGCAAGCGAATTGAGCTGTAGCTATCTAGTTTGTAGCAGGTAGAAGTCAAACTACTACACGGAGGATCGATCCAGGGGGATCGCGAAAGTCAGCCGCACGACACATTAATTACTCTATGACAAAACTCTACTAGCGCGGGCTTAAATACTCAGAGGCGTCGACGGGTTGGTGGCCGAGGGAGCACCAAACTGCTGGACGTTCTTGGGGCGCTTGCCAATCAGAGCAAGAGGCACAATGCCTGACACGTGCATGTCGGGTCCGTAGATCTCCATGGGCAAGTCAAGCTCCTCACCAGCGTTCTTGATGAGACGCAGACCCTCCTGCCAGTTGGGACCACCACGGCGAATGTAGATCTTCACCTTGTGGCTTTGCAGGGCGTTGCGGTAGTCACGGAAGGCGCGGATAATTCCCTTGAAGGTCGAGCCGACCTGGGTGAAGTTGGCAATACCACCTCCAATGAACAGCACCTTGCCCGTCTCACGGGGCTCGTCGCGCGTCATCAGATCAAGTACAGTCTTGGCGTACTCGTAGGTCTGGATCTCGTTGGGAGCACCAGAGTACTCACCGTAGTTAGCCAGCTCGTCGGCAAAGCCAGCAGAGGCAATGGCATCGGCGTACACAACAGAGGCACCACCTCCGGCCACGAGGGTCCAGATGCTGCCCTTGGGGTTGAGAATCGTCAGCTTGAGAGAAGCACCGGTCTTGGAGTCCAGCTCAGCAATGTAGGCCTCCTCCTTGGACAGCTCACGACCAAACGGAGCAGGGAACACCATGGCGGGGCCAGCGTCAATGCTGACCTTGCCGTCAGAGGCAGTCAGAGCCTGGCCGAGAGCAGCGGGGGAGCGGGCAACGGCCCACTTGGGACCGCACTCGAACTCAGCAGTCTGGTCGAGCTTGCCGGCGAGATCGAGGTAGTGAACCTCGACACCAGCGGCAGTGGGGACCACGACGAGAGGGTTGATCTCGAGGTATGTGAACTGGAGCTCGACGTACACAGCATACAGGCGGTTGACAAAGTCAACGAGGGTCTGGTGCTGCGACTCGGGGCACTTGGAGAACAGCTCCTTGATGAGCGTCTCGTTGGACGGGTACTCGTTCTCAATGTCGACGGGGATGAGGATCTTCGAGGCCTTGGAGTCGACATCACCGACATCGACACCACCCTCGTGGTAGAACAGAATCCAGTCACCCTCACGCACAGAGTGGATGTTGATGTAGTACTCGTGCTCCTGCTCGTGGGGCACAAACGGCTCGACGAGGAAGGTTCGCAGGACACCATCGATGCCCTCGACGTTGACGGTGCGAGCAGCGCGCTCGGAGACCCACGCCTTGGCCTCGGCCCACGTCTTGTTGAGAGCCAGCAGACCCGACTTACCGCGTCGCTTGATGAGCTGATCCGGCTTGGCGACAAACTTGGCGCCGGGGGTCAACAGCCACGGGTAGGTCTTCTCGGCAACGACGAAGACCTCGTCAATGGTGGCAACCGACGGGAAGGTGAGACTGGCCAGCTTGGGGGTGCCGCTCTGGAACGACGTCTTGGGCTCCGAGGATGCGTACACGGGAGACTTGGGCAGGAAGTACGACAGCAGGGCCTTGCCGTCGGCTTCGTGGATGGATTTGGCCGACATGGTGAATTTGTAGCTAACAACAACGATGCAATCGGGCGCGCAGAGATCAATGGGGTCGGCAGGCCGTGGCTACAACAACTAAAGGGGGCTGTTGGTACTTTATAGGAGGAGTAGGGCCAAATTTCACTACCGCCAATGCCCCACTCTTGGGAGGGTTACCCGGCCAGGCTCGATGTTGAACGGGGTTGGGGCTGTGTAGGAAGGGGGGTGACAACCTCGGCGAAACAGCCACCAGACGCGGAAATAGCAGATGAAAACAACTCGTGACTATTAGGACAACTAGATGGATATCAATTGACGTCTTATTCAACACCTCCTCCTCTACAGTCGCCCTCTACGACGAACCCCAACGGGCACTCCTAGCACGGCTGAGCTCAACACGCAGCCGCGTCTTCCCCAACCAGAATCCAGGGGGTCCTATCGGTATCGATGCGATGGTGGGCGGCAGGCAGTCGATACAACCGCTCTTAAATCAGCAAGCAAAAGAATTATTAGCAATAGATAACGCGATGACTATTTGCGCGCCAAAGTATTATTTAATCGCTATTACTCCAGCAATTTTGTTGCTAGTCCTAGAATACGCGGCACGCGACTGTTCGAGAATGCATTTCCGAAAGCAGTATCCCAACGTTTGCCGCGTCCAGGCGCAGCCAGTGAGCCAGCCAGCACCGCGGTGGCTGCTGGGATTCTGCCGAGATATAACAATTTACTTGTGATTGATAAGTATTCGAATTTATATTGAGAAATACTCGAACTATCGAGCTTGCAGATTGAGCCGAGGTAGCTCCGATGGACGATAAGGCGCAATTTTTTGTACAAGCCCACTGGAATCTGATGACTGTCCTTAATTAAATATATAACATTGACTATGTTGGTATCTATAGAAACATCAACAATATTCCATGACCCACTCGTCACTTTATACTCGCTTTATAGCCACTGCTGTACTGCTGTACTGCTACTGCCAGTTACCTGCGTAACGGCCGTACGGCTGGGCACGCGTCACTTCGCGTAATTCAATCTCACTTGTCGTCTCGACAGCAGCAATGGTTGAAACCGAGTCGTCCGAGCAGGCTCGGCCGCTGAGCATCGTAAAGGTTCGTAATGTACTGGAATGACTGTCCACTTGCTGTACTAACGCAGCTCACGATCCAGGGCTTTGCGACATACAAGAACCAGACCGTTGTGGGCCCATTTGATCCGCACCACAACATCGTCAGTAGGTTCCAGGCCCTTGCACTCCTTCAATTCTAACCAAGTCGGCCGAAATGGATCCGGAAAGTCAAACTTCTTTAAGGGTGAGTCCTCTTTCTCCCTCCCCTCTTCTGCCTGCTAACCCAGCGATCCGCTTTGTGCTTGGCGACGTTGATCTCTCGCACCGAGATACCCGTGAAGAACTGCTGTACCGCGGTGCTGGTAGCACCGTCATGAGTGCGTTTGTCGAAATTGTTTTTGACAATCGTGGTGGTCGATTCGCTACGCCAAACAGTGAGGTCGTCATCCGTCGAACAGTGGGACGCAAGAAGGACGAGTTCTCCGTCGACAAGAAGAACGTCAGCCGCCAGGAAGCAATGAAACTACTCGAAAACGCTGGGTTTTCCGAAGCCAACCCCTACTATATTGTGCCCCAGGGCCGTATCTCGCACCTGACGGCTGTCAGCGATGAAGACCGCCTCAAGATCCTTAAGGATGTGGCAGGTACTGGTGTCTATGAGAAGCGCCGGACCGAATCTCAGAACATCGTCGACGAGACCCAGCGCAACCGTGAAAAGATCTCTGAGACCTTGGACTACTTCGACAAGAGACTGGATGAGCTTGAAGATGAGAAGCGCGAACTGCGCGAGTTCCAACAACTGGAGGACCGCAAGCGTGCCCTTGACTACACCATCTACTACCGTGAACTGGCACAGCTGAGCCGCCAGCAGGAGACTCTTGCTGTCGACCTCTCCGACCACCAGCACAATATGTCGGCCCTAATGGACGCGTTCAATGTGCTCGATGAGCAGATTGCCACGGAGGAGGCCCAGCAGACAGCGGCCAAGGAGCAGCTGGAGTTGCTTGAGCTCGAGCGAAACAATCTCAACCAGGATTACGAAGAACTTGTTGCGTCACAGGCTCAGGCAGACGTCCGCTACACAGAGTTGGTGGAGAACAAATCGCAGGCTGCCAACAACCAGAAGCTGTACCAGGAGGAGCATGACCGGCTCCTTGCTCTGATTGCGCAAAAGGAGGAAGAACTCAAAGCACTTGAGCCCCAGTTTGAACGCATTCAGGCTAGAGAGACTGCCCTCCTATCTCAGGTCACCGACGCCGAGAACCTACAGTCACGGCTGCAAAGCAAGCAAGGCCGTGGTGCACGCTTCTCGTCAAAAGCCGAGCGTGATAAGTGGCTACGTGCTGAGATCAGTGATATCCAACGAGCCATCACGGAAAAAGCCAAGTACATCGGCCTTTCCCAGTCTGAGGTTGACGAGCTACGCAGGAAAATTGAGACCACTTCAGCGTCGATTGCTACTAAACGCCAGGAGCTTGAGTCTGCTTCTGAAGATTATCACAAAGCTAAGCGTGACGAGGCGGCTGCAGAGGCCAAGCGTTCACAGCTCAGCGATGAGCAGAAAACCTTACGTCGCGATGAGCACCGCCTGGAAATGGCAGCAAAGAGTGCGCAGGAAGCAGTTCGCAAGGCCGAGTCGTCTCTTTCAGAGAGCACGAGCCGTGACGTCTTCCTCGGCCTTGCAGCCATTGAGCGTTTCGTGGCTGCCAACGGTATCGAGGGCGTTTACGGACCGCTTTATGATATCTTCTCCGTCAGTGACAAGTACAAGTTAGCCACGGAAGTGACCGCCGGCACAAGTTTATTCCATGTTGTCGTCGAGAATGACGACGTTGCGTCGTTGCTGCTAGCTGAGCTACGGCGACAAAACGCTGGTCGGGCCACGTTTATGCCTTTGAACCGTCTCAAAGTCATCGATCGTAACTACCCACGCGACGAGCCCGAGTGTGTGCCTCTGGTTGACCAGCTTCAGTTTGATGCCAAGTTCGCACCCGCTGTCCACCAAGTCTTTGGTAATATGCTCGTGTGTGCGCAGCTCAAAGACGCAGAACGGTTGGCACACTCACACAAACTCGATGCTATTACACTCAAGGGTGATCGTGTTGACTCCAAGGGTGTCATGACCGGTGGATACCACGATACACGCAAGTCTCGTCTAACGGCTGTTGGGGTTGCCAAGGCAGCACGGACCACTCTTGACGAACTTCGTCAGGAGCACACCAAGGTCAAGTTCAACCTGTCACTTGTGGATCAGCACATGACGGCAGCACTCAACGATATCAGCAGAATAACAGACGCCCACCGCTCATCAGGTGGTAAGCTTCGAGCGATTGAGACCGCCATTCGTAGCCTCACAGCCGAGGAGGCCGAGCTCAAGGGCCTGCTGTCGACAAAGTCGAAGACCCTTGCCAGCTTACAGGCTGGCATAAAGTCACTTACAGATGAGAAGAACGCGCATCAATCCGACGTGTCGACACCGTTCGATGTCAATCTCACTGATTCAGAAGCTCGTGAGCTTGAGGCTGTCACCACGAGCCTGCCAGACCTACGCGCGAGACTACAGCAGTATATCAGTGAGCGGTCAAGCGTCGAACAGGCCATTGCGACTCTGCAGATTGAGCTAGAGCAAGACCTGTACGTTAGCCGTGACGAGCTAGTCTCGAAGGAAGTGGAGGTTTCGGATGCTGGTAACGAGGCAGTTATAGCTGCTGCTGAGAAGCAGGTGGAGGACCTTTCAAATCGCGTACAACAGATTCTTGAGCAAATCTCAGCCCTCGAGGCAGATGCCGACAAGGCCAGCCGCGGTCTCCAAGAACGTCAAAAAGAGGTTGGCCATTTGAAGGAGCAGCAGCTTGATTGTGCGCAAGAATTGGAGAGGCGGCGAAAGGCAACGGAGAAGACCGCTGCCAAGAGGTCGTTGCTGCAAGCACGTCAGGATGAGCTCAATGTCAAGGTGCGAGGTCTCGGCGCACTTCCAGATCAGCTGGAAGAGTACGAGAACCTACACTCCTCGAAAGTTCTCGAGACCCAGAAGTCGACTGCCGAAGAGCTCAAAAAGTATAGCCACATCAACCGGCGAGCTGCAGAGCAGTTTGCGAACTTCACTCGAGACCGCGAGAGTCTGCTCGCGCGACAAGAGGAGCTCAACAAGTCGTACGACTCCATCCTCACACTGATCGAGACGCTTGATCAGCAGAAAGACGAGGCCATTGATCGAACTATCAAGCAGGTGTCAGTCGAGTTCTCCAAGATCTTTGAGAAACTTGTGCCGACTGGATCGGCCAGGCTTGTGGTGCAGCGGAATCCAGCACTGAGCCAGGGATCTCTCACCGATAGTTACGTTGGTATTGGTATTAGCGTATCGTTCAACAGCAAACACGATGATCAGCAACGTGTACAGCAGCTGTCGGGTGGACAGAAGACCTTGTGTGCGCTGACACTCATTTTTGCCATCCAGAAAAGCGATCCAGCTCCATTCTACCTGTTTGATGAGATTGACGCCAATCTTGATCCTCAATACCGGACATCGGTGTCGGCCGTGATGAAGGAACTGTCGCAGGATGCTCAGTTCATCTGCACCACGTTCCATCCGGAGATGCTGGATGTCGCCAACAAGTTCTTTGGTGTAATCTACCAGGACAAGATGTCAACGGTGCGACCCGTCACTCATGAGGACGCCATTGGGTTCGTCGAGGGTGCTGCTGCAGAAGGAGCACGCTGAAGTCTGTAGAAACGGATTAGTTACGAAAATAATAAGTTACGAAAATAAGTTATTGAAGCTGAGTTATAGAAGAGAAAGAGAAATATACCTGATTTATGTCAAAGGGGGTTTAGAGGCTGCTTAGGCCGGTGACGCCATTGGAGAGTTATCACCATCATAGGCGACACCAAAGAGGTTGAGGAGGTTCTTGGCCGACACCTCACCCGTTCCAAAAGCACCGTGGACACAGCCATTGCCGATTTTCGAGCAATGCTCACCGGCAAATTGCACGCGAGACGACTCCGTGTCGGTGAGGAAGTCGAACCAAAGGTCGGGGTCGTCGCCGGTCTGCAAGGCCGAGTACGTACCGTAACCGGCGTACTTGTCCTTGGTCCACTGGGTCACTTCCATGGTCACGAGAGGCGGGAGATCGCGCCACTGCTCGACCTGGATAACGGTGAACAGGGGCTTGAAGAACGCGTAAACCTCTTCGTGGGTCATGGCCTCAAGTTCGCGGGTGAGCGGGTCCGATGTCTGGATGCACAATTCCTTGATACCACCAGCAACCACGTAGAGGTTGTTGATGATGAAGGCATTGTTCAGAACCGGGTGCTCTTTGGACAGCTTGTCGGGGGGCAGAGGATAGTAGACAATAAAGTCATTGTCCTTGGGCCAAAAGACCTCTTCAAACTCAAAGAACAGCTTACCGAGTGCAGCAAACGAGTACTTGTCCAGCGCCTTGTAGTACTGCGGGGGCATGTCGGGCGTGAAGTTGATCAGCTTACGCTTGAGCACACCCAGGGGTGCAGTCATGATGACGGCGTCAGCCTCGTAGGTTGTCTCGACACCGTTGACATTGGCGTCGACCTTGACCTTGGCGGGGTCCGAGTGGTCAATGTTGGTGACCTCGACACCCATCTGGATGTTGCCGTCACGCAGCAAAGGTTTGGCATAGTAGTTGGTGACAGTGTCATAACCACCAGTGACGTAGAGGTTTCTCTCCTCAATGTAATAGCTCAGATGCTTGGACGAGGCGAGATCAGTGTTGAGGGCGATCCACATCTCGACCTCACGCAGGGCCTGCGGGGCCCAGATCTTCTCGTCCTTGGTCAGCAAGGGGTGGTTCGAGACATAGTCGCGAATCGACTCCTGAGCAGGGCGGTCGGGCGCGTCGGGGTTCTCGGTGTAGAACCACTGGACGTGATCCGCCCACTCGTCCGAGACCTTCTTGGCCTTGAACTGGGAGGTGGCAGGGCCCCACGGCGT
Organism: Sugiyamaella valdiviana; assembly: GCA_030570555.1. NCBI lineage: Eukaryota > Fungi > Ascomycota > Dipodascomycetes > Dipodascales > Trichomonascaceae > Sugiyamaella > Sugiyamaella valdiviana. The sequence continues at coordinate 1,931,581 of JAJLWF010000001.1, forward strand.
ATAGTACAGCGGGGTACCGTCGTCGTAGTAGTAGGTGATGCCGAGCTTGGAGATGAGGGGCACGAGCTTGTTGTGGGCCGTTTCGTGCATCCAGGCAGCACCGAGCTCGCGCGGGGGTTTCCCGGGCTTCCGGCTCGTGAGCATCCGTCCGCCGATCCTGTCATGCCTGGCTTCGAGTAGCACCACCTGTACGCCATGGCGCTTGAGGATGGACGCTGCACGCAAGCCAGAAATGCCAGCACCAACGACGATGACGCGAACAGGAGCGTGTGGCGCGGCCGCCACGACGGGGGTTAAATCCGAGTACGACGTAGCTGCAGTGCTGCAGCTGACGCCGAGCGGGGTGAGCGTTTCATTCGAGCTCGAGGTGGGAACAGCAGCTACCGGTGCGCGCGAGATGGCTACCGGCGCTGCTTTACGATTGTCCTGATCACCGTTGTCACTGCTCTCGCCAGCTGCGTCCGAGTCGTCGCCCACGGGGGTGTCGGCAGGTGCCGGGCTCGCGGCGCCGGACCAGGACGAGAGGAACTGGGAGAATGACGGAATGTTGGGCGGGATAATAAGCCAAAAGAGTTGAAATAGTGTTTCCTAGTATGATATAATCATATATATATATCAACCCCACTGGTCAAGTAGAAATTATATATATACACAAGTATACACGGCTGTGACTTGGTAGTACTAAAGGCGCGAGGCCCTGGAAGGGGGACAGGGACCTAATATAACCCGAGGGCTAGGGCTGTGAAGGGCTGGGGCGTGCGCCCGTGCCCTAGCAGCCACCCCAGCCTTGCAGGCAGTAGATAGCGGGCTCGACCGTTTGGGGCGTCCATTCCTGATGACGGTAGGCCGGCGGCTCATCACCCAAAACACGCCTGTGCCCGTACCCGTAGATCGGGGGCAGGGGGTGCCCAGGTGACCTATGGGCGGTGGAGTTTTGAGGTGGAGTAGGCGCGGCGGCTAAAACCCCTTACGAAGCACACGCGACGACAGATGATGGCCTTCCTGTTCAGGCCTTTCCTTTACAGGCCCCGGCCCGATAGGTGCAGATAAGCTGGGCAGGGAAAAGGGGAGCCAATGATCCACCGAGCACCGATCAGCGAGGTTTCAGTAGCGGGTTTGCAAACGGCACCACGGCCTATTTGTGACGAGAGTTTTGCATCTCAGATTATCGCACCGGGCGAGCGAACGGGACTTGTTTTATGGTTCGGATCTGGCCCCCAGCAAGCGGGGTAGGGGCCAAGCTTGGGGTCCGTCGTTTAGCTATCGGTGTCCGGCTCCCGATAGCCCGTTTGGGCACGGCACATTTAGTGAACGAGCAGTAGCTGCATATGCAGCCTGACGAAGAACGTCTGGTGGGTACGGCCTCTCCGTCGGCTGGCCGAAATGGCCCCCCGAAATGGCCCTCGAAATGGCCCCGCACCTTGACTCATCGTGACCCCTCGCCGTTGCGCGCCAGCGGCTGTTATTGGTCACTCAGCAACTTGTCCGCATTGCCGCTCATGCAAATCGGTACAGCATGGGGCTAGACCCCGCTCTGTCGCGCCGAGCTCGGTGCTGATAAGCGGGGCTCGTGAGGCGGGGTCGCCAGTGGGCCAGCGAGCCTAGTCGACAAATAGCCGCCCTCGCTTAGCCACGTCTCGAAGCGCCTGTGCAGCCACCACAATCTTGCTCGGCCGCCGTTATCTCATGCGAGATATGCCGGAGGGGCAGGGCAGGGCGCCAGCTGCCTATATTAAGAGGGCATCGCACGCATATTGATTTCGGTTTAACTCCAGTTTCGTTCGAGCTCTCATTCAGTTTTGTTCAGATTTCTTCCAGCTTTCCTCTATATTCTAGGTCTCGTCCAAGTCTGTTCAAGGTTGTCGAAGTCTAGACTTACTACCTCGCTTACTACCGCTACACCTCGTTTACCCGGACTAGCAGTGCAGTAGCTCGGGCGTCCATCGGAACTGCAGCAAGAGCCGAAAAAAAATATATAGGCCCATCGGATCCTCCTTTTCTGACTTTGCGTTGTGTCTTGCTCTTGACACTCCAAAGTCGATCTACTTCACCAGCTCGTCCCGACGATCCTGCTGTGGAAATACTCGCGCCGTTTGGGAATGCTGACACTTGACTAGCCCGCCGAAAGGTTCTACTGTCTCAAGGTTACTGTCCACCACTCCGCTTGTAATCCTGCTGTCAAGCTCGCCAAGCTTTGCTAGTAGCCGATTCAAAACCTTTTCGGGTCCCAATCTGTGGAATCTCCCGATAACGGTCACACGACCCCGAACTGGAAACCCAAGCACAATCCTAACCCCCTCGAGATGACCACCCGTCCATCTTCCCACGAGTATCTGCCCGGCACGGAGTACCTCTATGTCGACGAAGAGAATGTCGTACCCAATCTCGACGGCTCGCGGCCCAAAACTAAGGGCGACAAAGTCCTGCTGCCGCAGCCCACCGAATCGCCCAATGATCCGTTGACTTGGGGCCTCAAGCGAAAGCTGTGGCATATGTTCCTCGTGTGTCTGGTCACTGGTTTCACCGCTGCCACTTCTAATGACGCGGGAGCCACCCAGGACGACCTCAACGCCAATCTCGGCATCAGCTTTGACTCGTTCAACACCGGCGCTGGTGTCCTGTTCATTGGCATCGGATACTTCACCCTCTTGATCTCGCCAACCGCGTTTCTGTACGGTCGTCGCATCGCCTACCTTGTGTGTATTCTAGTTGGTCTCGGTGGTGCCATTTGGTTCGCCAACGTCAGGAAGACCTCTGACGCCATTTGGAGCCAGCTGTTTGTCGGTGCTTCCGAGTCCGTCGCTGAGGCCCAGGTCCAGCTGTCGCTGTCGGATATCTTCTACCAGCACCAGCTGCCTGGCGCCCTGGGTCTGTATATCTTGGCCACCTCCATTGGTACCTACCTTGGACCTCTCATTGCTGGTTACATTGCTGACAATGTTGGATCCGAGTGGGTCGGATGGAGTGCCGCCATTATCTCGGGCTTCCTGCTCGTTGTGCTCTACTTCGGTCTCGAGGAGACGTACTTTGACCGTACTGCCTACCAGACCCGTCTCATTGAAGCTGGCTCTGTCCCCAATGGCGCGATCCCCGAGACTAAGGCCGGTGAGCGCATGAATGGTAAGTCGTCAGATGCGTCGTCAGTCGCCGGCTCTGGCGGCGAGAAGCATGCGACTGGCATCGTCCAGCGCGATGCTAACATGGATATCCCCAAGACGTACTGGCAGCGCATTCGTCTCATCACGCCCGCTGACAACATTAACGGCTGGGGTTTCAAGCAGTACTTCAAGCGTATGTGGTTGACTCTCCGTGTGTTCAGCTTCCCGGCTGTCATCTACTCGGGTCTACAGTGGGGATTCCAGGACGCCTGGCTAACCTTCTACCTGACCACTGAAGATGATGACTGGTCTTCTCCCCCCTACAACTACGGTGACCCCGGTGTTGCGATCATGAATGTACCCACTCTTATCGGCGCCATGATCGGCTGTTTCTACGGTGGTTTCCTTTCCGACTACTTTGTCACCTGGATGGCCAAGCGTAACAATGGCGTCCAGGAGGCTGAGCACCGTCTGTGGCTCATGTTCCTCACTGCCATCATCAGTCCTCTCGGTATGTTCCTGTTTGGTATTGGCACAGCTGAGACCTGGGCCTGGCCTGCCCCCTATATTGGTCTTGCCTTCATTGGTTTCGGCTGGGGTTGCGCTGGTGATATTAGCATGTCGTACCTGGCCGAGGCTTATCCAGGAATGGTGCTCGAGGGCATGGTGGGTGTGTCTGTCATCAACAATACTATTGGTATGATCTTCTCGTTCTCGTGCGACCCCTGGATCACCAACCTCGGTGATAAGCGCAGCTACATCGCCGTTGGTGTTATTGACTGTATCATCATGCTTTTCACCATCCCCATGATCTACTATGGCAAGAGGTGTCGTCAGCTTACCAAAAACATGTACTTCCGGTTCATCGATGAGCGTGATAGTATTGCTTAAATGTACATTATTTATTGGTTAATGGATATTTTGTGTTTCACTGGCTGATTGTAGTTGTGACTCGAGAAATAGCATTAGGATTCTCGTAGATTTGTGCTGTGTTTTCTTGATTTTCGCCGTGTACATTTATTGTTCCTAGCCATTTTTCCTGCAGCTCGAAGCTGTCGTTGCCTAGTCGCAAAGGCATTGCTATCACGTGAGGCGGAGTGTCCGAGTGGTTAAGGAGTTTGACTTGAATTTTCTGTTCAGGCATCAAATACGTTCACGTGCGCAGGTTCGAATCCTGTCTCCGTCGCCATTTTTTTTTGAATATTTCATAAGCTTGACCCAGCGACATATTTTTGTTTGCTTCATTGTACAACATGACTATGGATCCAGAACTGAAAAGCCGGCTGGGACGCGGACGAGTTGTCCTTGCATCTAAATCTCCGCGTCGCAAGCAGATTCTCGAGGAGCAACTCGGGTTTAAGGACGTTTCCGTGTTCCCATCAGGATTCGCCGAGGATCTCGACAAGGATCTGTTGGCTCCTTTCGAGGTGGGTTGATTGCTTTGTACCAAACCGTGACTAACGCAGTACGTCGTGGAGACAGCGCATCACAAGGCACTTGACGTGTATCGAGCTGAAGTTGACTCGGACGACCCTCCAGCACTGGTGATTGCAGCAGACACAGTAGTTGTCGATGACGGCGACATCCTTGAGAAACCACGGGGCGTAGACCACCATGTAGCGATGCTCAAGTCACTACGCGATTCTTTCGGCCCCCACAAAGTGTTCACTGCCGTGGTGTGCGTTGTGCCACTCGAAAAGCCGGTGTTTCCCGGTTACGCCCTCGAGACGTACCTTGAGGAGACAAGCGTGTACTTTAAACGCGACGTGACGGACGACCAAATCATCCAGTATGTTGCCACTGGTGAGGGTCGTGATGCTGCTGGCGGCTACAAGATCCAGGAGACTGCGGGCAAGCTGCTGGTGGATCGCATTGAGGGTGACTACCACAATGTTGTGGGTCTGCCCGTTGAGGGAACTGTACAGCTCATCAAGAAGACACTAGACTCTGCGAGATCTGTCTCTGATGACGAGAGCGACAGTGACTTTTAGTTGCGGAGGTTGTCTACAGCCTAGTGTTACATCGGGCAGTGCCAGATGGAAAAGTAGCATAGAATATCTCATTTGATTGTCAGCACCAGTTGATCAGCTGACCGTGACGTAGAAATGATAGGAAACCATGCACGACAGGAAATTGGGGTGCGCCATTGAAATGACCCTTTTACGGTGACAGCAAACTGTATAGATTTCAGGCCCCGTGATGCTTGAGGTATATAATGCTACATCAATGAAGGCGATTTATCGAAGGGAAAAACGAAACGACCATAAATGAAACGACAAAAGTTGAAATACACGTTGTGTTGAGCTATCGTGACATACCAAAATGGGTGTCTATTGAACCTCCACTCACCGGCCAATCGTACCGTGCTTCAACGGTCGTGAACGGTTCCTGGACGGCTGTAGATGCACGAGCTCCGAAATTAACCGGCAGTTTCGAAAACGCACCGGCATTCGGTGGCTGCACGCTTACCCTACCCCTGACCAGCAGGTTGCACTCGGATATATATATATTTTCAAATTCCATTTTTTCCCGCTTCTTGTTCTCCAGGACGAAATAGTTCTTTACTGCCCATTCTCTCTGCTCAATTGCAGTTATCATAGGCGTGTCTAATTCTTAACTCTCCATCACAATGGTGTTCTTCCCCTCCCCCTCGACCATCCGGTCGTCTTTTGACCCCAACGGTGTCCACGCCGCTTCGTCCAAGTACTGGATCAACTCGTCGCTCGACGATGCCAAGAACAAGGCCTCGAACCTGACCAAGTCTGCTGAGGCCGAGCTGGCCAAGGCTGCTCAGGCCATTAAGCCCGCCAAGAAGATTGAGCTCTTCTCGGCCGAGTACTACTACACCTGCACCCTGGGTGGTATCCTTGGTAAGTTTGATTGATGATAACAAGTTCCGCACGCCGGTTCTGCACGCGGTTGGACCTGCAGTTGTGCTGGATGTGCTGGTTGTGGTTGTGGCGATTGATGTCGTCGGGTCAAATGCAGTGCCGAATAGCCGATGGGCCTGTTGACAACCTGGCAAAACCAGGCAAACTGATTGCGGGTCCGGCCGAACCTTGATTGGGATGGTTCTGTATCGCAGCAATCAGGAGCTTGCCGGCCACTGCCGACATCATTGACATGCACTGTATGGATCGGAAACACCGACCGTCCTGATGCCCCTTGCTTTGGCCATCGGCCTTTTGTGGTTCCGCCAGTTCAGCCCTTCGCGATGCGATAACGGAACATGCGGACCCTCCAGCAAGAGAGCCAATCAGCGGCGAGCCGGCGTTTTCGTGTCTTTGCGCAAGGAGTGCATGACCCTAGCCCACATCCAGGCGTCTCACGCGGCTGTGCTTCCGGTATTGCGGTTTGCTTTTTCTTGACATTTCAACTAACCTCTAGCCTGCGGTCCTACTCACGCCGCCGTGACCCCCCTTGACCTGGTCAAGTGCCGTCGCCAGGTCAACCCCTCGCTCTACTCTGGTAACATCCAGGCCTGGAAGAGCATTGTCGCCACTGAGGGATTCGGTGGTATCTTCACTGGTTTCGGTGCCACTCTGATTGGTTACTCGTTCCAGGGTGCCGGAAAGTACGGTCTGTACGAGCTGTTCAAGAAGCAGTACTCTGACCTGGTTGGTGATGAGATCGCCACCAACTACAAGACCGGTGTCTTCCTTGCCGCCTCTGCTTCGGCCGAGTTCTTTGCCGACATGCTGCTGTGCCCCTGGGAGGCCATTAAGGTCAAGACCCAGACCACCCTGCCTCCTTACGCTTCCTCTGCTCTTGACGGATTCCGCAAGTCCGTTGCCGCTGACGGTTTCGGTTCTCTGTACAAGGGTCTGACTCCTCTGTGGGCTCGCCAGATTCCTTACACCATGGTCAAGTTTGCTTCGTTTGAGAACACTGTGCTCGCTATCTACTCTGCTCTGCCCCACGAGAAGGAGGATTACTCTGTCCTTGCCCAGACTGGTGTTTCGTTCCTTGGTGGTTACATTGCTGGTATCTTCTGTGCTGTTGTCTCTCACCCTGCTGATGTTATGGTTTCTAAGATCAACGCTGAGCGCAAGGCTGGTGAGTCTATGGGTACTGCTATGGGCCGTATCTACGCTAAGATTGGTTTCGGTGGTCTGTGGAACGGTCTCCCCGTCCGTATCGTCATGGTCGGTACCCTGACTGGTCTGCAGTGGCTGTTGTACGACTCGTTCAAGGCCTACGTTGGACTGCCCACCACTGGTGCCAAGAAATAAGTGCTTGGTCAACTATAGTGACTGTATATAGAGTTGCCTTAACAATCCGATCCCTGTATAGCCGACTATATTCTGGTAAAGTCCGTCTCTAACCTAACCCTATGCATATTAGTTTGCTTAACGGCTCTTACTAAGATTTAAACTCCATGTCTGCGATTTTTGGCACTCTCTCATCTTTCATCTCCTCGTTTTTTACTCCAACAATGGTCAGCGAAGAAGTTAAGACTAAGGTCAACGGCTGGATCGCCGATAACCACGTTTTCGTGGCCTCCAAGAGGTAAGCTCCCCTTGTGTTTAGATTGTCATAACCCCGCTAACTCCAGCTGGTGCCCGTAAGTTCAAAACAACGCTGGTTGATACCTGGATCAAGATGGCTAACACAGACACTGCAAGGCGACCATTCAGCTTCTTAAGCAGCTTAAGCAGGATGCCCACATTGAGCAGCTCGATCAAAGTGAGTACATCCAGTCCAACGCCATTGCCACAGCTGACTAACGCAGTTCCTGACGGTGCTGAAATCCAGGAGTACCTGGGTACTCTGACTGGCCAAACAACCGTTCCCAGTGTCTTCATCAAGGGCCAGCACATTGGCGGAAATTCGGACCTCCAGGCCCTCCACAAGTCCGGCAAGCTCTCTGCTCTGCTCTGATCGGTACCCCACCGCGCTGAAGCACTTCGCCTCTGACGATACATACAGCTTCGCATACATCTATATACTACCAGCAATATACTATCATTAAATCTACTACCAGTAGCTAGCCCGTGCCAAGGATCAGAGACTTCTTGATGCGGCTCCAGGGGTAGGCTAATGAGAATTGGGGAGCTAATGCAGGCTGATTCGGCTTCTTTCGTAATGGGGACTGCCATTGTTCTCTATAGAGCGCTGGACCGTGGCTCAATTCAAATGCAACAATAAGCTGGAATTCGATCTGTTGCCCATATTTGTACAACTGATCTGTGTAAAAGCCAATTGGAGCTTATTTCAGACCATGCAAGATTGGCCCTCTCAACGTAGAGTAACCTGTCGCAACCGAACTGTCTCGTTTTTAAAGTATTGTATATACAACGATACATGTCAATAGTGTGAGTTACGCTCAGTCACCAAATAATCAAATGTGAATCTGTGACTTGACAGAACACTTAAACCTATCTCGTGCGGTGAGGTCGTGAACGACGGGTGCATACAACGGGTACGGCGTGGGCCGCATATCACCCCAACCCTGGAAATTATTTCAGGGGATTTTTTTGATATCTATACTCTTCAACGATGGCCAAGTCAGTGAAGAAAGGTGAGTATTTTGGACACTTCAGAGTTCGTAACTAACCGAAGCTGCTACTGCAGTCCCCAAAGTGAAGGCCCAAGTGGCAGATGCCAAAGTCAGCAAGTCCAAGGCTGCTCCTAAGGCCGAGCCCAAGGAGCTGACCGAAGACTTCGAAGCATTCCCTTCATCGGACGAGGAGGACGAGGAGGAGGCTGAGGATGCTGAGTTTGGTGGATTCGAGAGCACCGATGATGAGGGTGATGATGCCAAGCCTGTGCCTGCCCAGACGAACAAGAAGAACAAGATCTCAGAAGAGCAGATCAAGGAAAAGATCACGGCATCACTAGCCACTAAGCCCAAGGGCTCAAAAGAGAAGCCCGGTGTGCTGTATATCGGACGTATTCCCCATGGTTTTTACGAAGATGAGATGCGAAAATATTTCAGCCAATTTGGCAGCATTACACGTTTGCGCCTGTCGCGAAACAAGAAAACTGGTCAGCCCAAGCATTTCGCTTTCATTGAGTTCGAGTCGTCCGAAGTCGCTCGCATCGTCAGCGAGACTATGGACAACTACCTGCTTTTCGGTCACATTCTGAAGGTGAAGCTTCTCAACCCGGCTGACGTTCATGAGAAGCTCTTTATCGGAGCCAACAAGAAGTTCAAGGCCATCCCGTGGACTCGCATCGCTAAGCATCACAACGACAAGAAGAAGTCGTCAGACAAATGGGAGCAGCTTCAGTCGCAGGAGAACTCTCGTCGTCAGAAGAAGACTAAGACCCTGGCTGACCTCGGTATTGACTACAACTACAATGACGTCGAGGAGGCCAAGCCGGCTCCCAAGAAGACAGCCAAGCCTAAGCGCAAGTCGGCAGGCCGCAAGTAATTTCATGCGTTTTTTGTCTAACTACATTATTAAACATAGCCTCATCTAGGGGCTAATGTAACAAAATCAATGCCACATGTCGAAGTATAGTTCCACGGAACTTACAATCCAAGCGTTGGGTTGTTGCGATTCTGCTAGTAGATTTCTCTTAGTCGCTCAGTTCCAAACGTTTCGGAACAGGTCGTCGTCGGCGCCCGATTTAGGCTTGGCCGGTGCTGGTGCTGATGCAAACGAGGCCCACTCGTCGTTGCTGGGCTTGCGGGCGTGAGCAGTAGGCGTGGACGCCCACGTCGAAGCGCCTCCGTCAGAGATGAGACTGCCAAACATGTCAGGCTTAGTAGGTGCCTGAGAAGCCACCGGGTTTCCGAGGTTAAGGCCAGAAGTCTGTGTCGTTAGCGAGTCAAACGTAGACCCACCCATAGGGGCCATAATCGGCTGATTGTAGCTCTGAACGGGCTGAGGCGGTGCCGCCGCGTAAAGAGACAGAATCGACTTCTTCAGATCAGGGCGTGATCCAACCGTTGCTCCTGCTGATGCAGTCGGTGCCACAGTTGTACGGGGTGCGTTGGTCGCAGCGGCTCCAAAGTCGAGTCCCAGGAGCGAATCCGTCTTGGGAGCGGGCCTGTGTGTCGCGGGCTTTACGTCATTCTTGGCCGGAACTGCTGGCGGTGTCTCAGTCGCTTGGTGAGCGACTGTTGGAGACGACCTCGTCACGTCGGCATCAAGGCCAAGTAGGTCTGGGATAAGGCTCGAGGCAGGTGCCGACTTAGCCGCCGGTCTAGCCGGAGGCAGCGGTTTCGACGCGGACGCGGACGTCGACGAGTCGAGACGTTTACGTACTTCAGCGAGAGGCGTCGAGTCGTTCTGTGCCGGCTCGGGCACGCCGAGAGAGGCCGGGTCAGGCACGGGCCCATCCATTACCCAACGCTTGAGGTCGTATTTCGTGCGAATGAAGTTGGCGATCTTGCTATCATCTGGTACATAGTTGTCAGGAAGCTTGTGTTCCCAGTAGCTGTGTGTTAGGAAGCGTCAGACAGTCGGAATGAGATGGACTTACAGATTGGAACGCTTGTTACCCCACTTGACCATGTTTTCAATCTGCTCGTCGGACCACGAGTCAAGATCGATAGACCGCACTTTACTGATATGAGTACCCATGCTACGGTGAATACCCGAGCATCGGATACACAGAAACACTCCTATGCTCCAGCTGGCCCAGCGTGGGTGGCCAGTTGTCTTGCAGTCTCCACAGAACTTGTTTCCGGGATCATTGAGTAGTGTTCGCAGCACCTGCTGGTTGCGTTCCGCGGAAGAGCGCTTCTGGGCAGCTGCTGCGCTGTTGGCAGACGACGCCGACGCACGCGAGCCCGTGGACCCGCGCGAGTATGACGACAGGTACGACGACGAGGGCATGTCTGTCGAGATTCGCTACAAACAGCACGAAGTAAACAGGAGGCAGCCGTGGCCGTTTTATGACGCAGCTGTGACCCGTGCCCTGGGTTCCTCGAGCTGGCCTGCTGGTCTACGCGACAGCCTAATACACGACAAGTAGGAGGAAGGGAGGTGTCAACAACGTCCTAACGGGACTATTGAATGTTAGCTTAAGTACACAGATACATTAAGGTACTTTCATTGTCATTATGCGGGTTCATGGCCATGTCTGGCGGGTTTTGCTTGGTCTATAAAATGCGATGCTCTGTCGGGGTTACACTTCTGTAGATTCCACAGCAGGTTCTGACGGTGCTGTGGTAGACTCCTCTGCCACAGGGACCATTTCATAGGAACCTCCGGTTGTGGATCCACCTTGTGCTATGCTCGACAAATCAAAGAATGTTGCGCGTAGTTCGCGCCATTGCGATGTCCACGTTCCAAGACCGACCATCAGCACCGTCGACACGGCCTGTACACCCCACCACAGAATACTAGTCGGGAACTTGCCCGACACAAGCCAAGCAATGACGACATTGATACCGTGCATCGTCAGCGTGAAGTCGAGAGCCAATTTACTGCGGCCCACAATGTAAGTGAGCGCCAGCACGCAGAAAAACGTGTCAAGCAGCCACAGCATAGCCAGCGTCCACCCCCAGGTGGTGTCTATGCGTACCATTTCCCATGAAAAGACGGCCGTCAGCGTAAAGGGCTCGCCACCAACGATAAATGTGAATGCAATGAGGATAATCGCCATAAAGTAGTACACGACCTGAAGCAGCACAATCTGCTTCAGCAAGCGCACCGGCGCCGTCGATTCACCAGCAGACATCCGTTATGATGTGTTTATCACGACAATGGTTGTTCTGTCACGTTGAAAACTACGGTCAATTCGAGAACCTGGCCATGTTTAGACGAGAAGAGCCTACTGTCTGCATGTCATCTTTAATGCGACGGCTACGGCTGTTGCGGTTAGGTCCAGCTCGTTGCTTTTTCAGCTACTTCACAAAAAAAATATCTGGGATCTTTGACTGTAGCAGCTACTAATTGACAATGGCCAAAGTCAAGAAGCAAGCAGCCAAGGACGGCTCCAAGCCGGCCACTGAACGCAAGAGACCTACCAACGACTTTGTACTCACAATCGACGACGATGACGAGCCCGTTCCCGACATGGACACTGACGAAGAAGAAGTGCAGGGCCAAACTCGACCCGAAACCGTTGATGACGTCAAGCCCAAAAAGAAGTCCAAGAAAGCCCAGGTTGAGGCTCAGAAGCAAGAGGAAGAGCAGGTCATTGATCCTGACTTCCAGTTTTCAGTTGACGGGTTGTCGGGTGAAGGCACGTTCCAAGGCTGGGACTTTGAAACTGAAAAGTCGGTTGATTTGGGCCGCCGCGAAGTTGATCTAGATGCTATCATCAAACGCAAGGGTGGCCTTGTAGAGGAGGTCGAAGCAGATGAGTCTGCAAACGAAAAGGAAGACGAGGAGGATGATTTGGCCTTGGACGGGTTTGGCATGGGAGCTCACGAGGATGAAGACGAAGAGGAGGACGAAGAGGAGGATGAGGAAGATGACGATGAAGAAGGTGTCGAGGATGAAGATGACGATGAGGAGGACAAAGCGGTATATGGTGAGGATGCCAGTGAAGGTGAAGAGGAAGGAGAAAAGGACACTGCTGAGGACATGGCTCAGTTCTATGCTCCTGCCCTGGAGACCGAACAGGCAAAAGGCTCGGTCCATCAGACTTTCCAGACGCTATCTCTATCACGACCTGTGATGAGAGGAATTGGCGCTCTTGGCTACTCGAAGCCAAGCCCTGTCCAGGGTTCAACAATCCCCATCGCCTTGCTTGGAAAGGATGTTGTGGCTGGTGCCGTCACTGGTTCCGGTAAGACGGCCGCCTACCTTATCCCCATCCTCGAGCGACTCATCTACCGTCCCAAAACCGCCTGTACACGTGTAGTAGTTTTGACTCCCACACGTGAGCTGGCAATCCAGGTCTGTGATGTTGGTCGCAAGCTGGGTCAGTTCATTTCCGGTTTGCGTTTTGGTATGGCCGTAGGTGGTTTGAACCTCCGCGTACAGGAGCAGGAGCTGAGAACACGACCTGATGTCGTTGTTGCCACACCTGGTCGTTTCATTGATCACGTTCGTAACTCTCCCAGCTTCCAGGTTGACGGCGTGGAGATTCTGGTCGTCGATGAAGCTGATCGAATGCTCGAAGAGGGATTCGAGAAAGAGCTCAATGAGATTCTATCTCTCATCCCTGCGAAGCGCCAGACGCTGCTTTTTTCGGCTACTATGAACAACAGCATTAAGGACCTGATCAAGCTCTCGCTACACAAGCCTGTGAGAATTATGATTGATCCGCCGAAGCAGACCGCCGGTGGACTGGTCCAGGAATTTGTGCGTATCCGAAAGCGCGAAGCTATGCGACCCGCTGTTCTGGTATCTCTACTCCAGCAATCTGACCGAAATCAGCGAATCATTGTCTTCGTGTCTCGTAAGGAGACTGCTCATCGCCTCCGCATTATCCTTGGTCTGCTCGGCATCAAAATTGGTGAACTCCACGGATCTTTGTCCCAAGAGCAACGACTCAAGTCCATCACAGCATTCCGAAACCTTGATGTTCCGGTACTTATCTGCACAGATCTGGCTTCGCGTGGTCTCGATATTCCTAAGATCGAGCTGGTTATCAACTATGACATGCCCAAGACGTACGAGGTATACTTGCACCGTGTTGGTCGAACCGCTCGTGCAGGCCGCAAGGGAAAGAGTGTATCATTTGTTGGAGAAGCCGCTATTGAGCGAGCAATTGTCAAGCAAGCGATCAAGAGCAGTGCTGCCGACCCTACCGCTAAGAACAAGATCATGGGACGCAATGTGGACTGGAATCAGATTGAGTCGATTAACTCCAACATTGAGTCCAAGGAAGAAGTAATTGCTGAGGTCCTTGACGAGGAGAAATCTGAGAAGCTAATGGCTCAGGCCGAGCGTGACATCAAAAGGGGCGAGAATCTCATCAAGTATCACGATGAAATCCACTCGCGGCCGAAGCGTACCTGGTTTGAAGCTGAGAAGGATAAGAAATCTGAATCTCAGATGATGAAAGAAGCCAACGGGTTGAAGAAGAAGCGCAAGCTTGATGGTGATAAGCCTGTGTATAAGAAGACGCAGAAGGATCGTGTCGATGACCAAAAGACGCATGGCAAGAAGAATAACAAGGAAAAGTCGAAAAAGCACGACAAGAAGTTCGCTGAAAAGATCAAGCGGGCAAAGAAGTACAGAGCATAAATCGCATTGAGTGTCTAGCTGTAATAATAGTTGTTTGATATTACTTCTGTAGTTGCCAACTCCTCCTCCTCCTGAATCTCGAACTCATAGTCGTCGGCTGCCAACGACATTAGTTGTAGTTTGAGCTTTATCGCAGCCAACTTTTGGGCGTTTTCTTTCACGTAGTCTGATTGGTATTGGCTGTTACTGGCGAGCCGAATACCGTCAGACCACATAGTTGCTTTCTCGGCGGTCTCTGAATACAGTGTTAGCGACACCGTTTCCAAGTTCCTTTTCTGTTCAATCTCAATTCGCCGGTAGCTGATCCGGCTATTAAAGTGTATTTTTCGGGGGTAGTTCAACTGTGATACGCCGGAGATTTCATGCACGGTGACCGACGTAATCGAAGAAAGTTCAATAACGTGCGGGTATTTCAAGTTTGATCGTGCTATGCTTGTCGTTTCGTTTGCGTCTGCCAGCCTGTACTGTATGAACTTCCTTGTAGGCGATAAGACGACAAAGTATCTGTCAGGAGCAACCGCCTTCTGGGATTTCTTCAAATTCGACAGGCTCTGTGGCGAGTTCAACGGTACGGATGTTGATGTGGGGTCGTGAATCAGAAAGTAGTCTCCTTTCAACAATAACCTTAAGAGAACTTCCTTGAGTAGACCCCGATATTCGACCACAAACCGACTGCTCATTGAATCCAGTTCTCTGGTCCATCTGTGTTGTACCCGTGTCTCAAAATCTGCTACCTGAAGATCACGAACTTCCTCATAGCTCATTCTACTCATCTGGAAAAGTAACCGGTCAGGTTTTACCGATCCAGGGTCGAGTACATGACGTAATAGTGTCTCAAACGCAATTGCCAGGTTTTCAAAATCTCCTGTAAGCGCCTGTGATTCCGTCCACAATCTCATGAAACTGTTGAGGCTCGCAGCTTGCAACTGGAACCTTTGAAAAAACAATTGGTTATACGTTTGATGTGGTAGAGGTGGTAATGGCAGAAGATCCCTTTCTTTGGATTCTTTTTTCTTCGGGGAACTCTTAGAAGGAATATAAGTCGGCGGGGCTAAACTTCTCGAGGAACCATCCTTCAAATCATCAGCAAGCACAGAGTTCTCAATCTTTAGGTGTTTAGGAAGGAGTCGTAGTATAGTAAGAATACCTCGGAATAGAGGAAGCTTGTGGTCAGTGGAGGTCTCTTCTTGTTGATGTACCCACTTCCTGTAAGAAACAAGAAGCTCGTTGATATCCAAGAGCCCCAACAGGCCAGTGTTACCATCGGAGGTAGATATCAGATCTCTGAGGGAACTTTCGATTGACAAATCAAACGATCCGTCCAGGTGTTCAGAAAGCTCACCGATCTTCTGTTCTAGGTTCCTGTAGGTATACTTGTGGCTGGCCACGGAGTCGAGTAGAATCGGCACCTGTGACAGCTTACTCAAGGACGCGTATAGGAGACTCTGCAAGTCTGAGAGCTGGCCGCGACATGCTTCACAGACCTGCTTTTGCTCCATAAGCTTTCCAAGTGCTCTCCACAGTCCGGCGGCATGAAGCATCGTATATACGGCATCGTTCCGGTACTGCGGTATAACGAAGCCAGCGAGAGTCGAGTTGATGAACTGAAGACTGACAAATGCCAACTTTACGCTCAAGTCAATTTTTGACAGTCTGCCAATTATCTGCTCTGTAGCACCAGATGACCGTGATAATGCGTCGAAGAGAGTCTTTCCTGGCACGAATGTAACGTCATACCTAAGCGACTCTAAGGCGATGAGTCCTAACACCGATAGCGAAGGACCTACAATGTCCTCGGTCACTTCGAACTGGTCTGAGTAGCCATTTGCAAGTGAAATGATCCCTGTTAGACTGCTTTGTCAGGTCCCAGACTAAAACTTACCTGGTCGATGAGCTCCTTGTCGACTGTCGTCCAGGCTTGCTTATCCTTCGGTAGCTGTGAGCATAGCTGCTTGAGACTGTACTCCACGATGATGCCATTCGAAGATTCAACGATACCTCTCCATACTAAGCTATAGTCAGTGCCGCTTTCCATGATAACGAAGTGAGACTGGTCGAAAGCGTTTGAGTGCACTTTTGGTTGGCAGCTCCTCCCTGCATCTAATGAGGACCCTGATCGGCGGAGACCCGGCTGAGCTGGGCTTTCCTAAACGGGATCGATCACCAAAGATTTGGCTTGTCGTTCTACCACTCACTGATGTCAGCAGGCGACACGCCAGCCGGCGAGCAACCCGACCCGTATGCGCCACTTGCGGCCCTTACCAAAGAGCTGAACAGTTCTGTGAAGACACTCATGACTACGCACGACAATTTCCGAGAGATGGAGGCACACGCCTACGTTTTGGGACGTGGTGTCCACGAATTCACAGTGAAGCTCCAACGCGCTAGACGCGACGAGCGCTTCGAAAAGGCTCGCGACTGACTTGTGTGCGTTATTTATTGAAGAATAAGACTCAGCTATATACATGCACAAATGCAGGAGTCATTTTTTGTCTGGTGAGCCGACTCGACGACTTCCTCAGCCTTGCTCACTCGAGTCGCGTCAGGTCAACGTTGTTTCGTCACACATCTTGCCATTACCGGGTTTTTCTTTGAGCTTTGCGGGAGTTTCGGTTTTTTCTTCCGCCCTTCTTCTCCCCTTTAGGCTTCACCTTGGACTCTTCACTAGTCTCTTCGTTGAGTTCGTTGGCTACTACTTTGGACTCATCAAGTGAATCTCCCTCCAACTGTCCTTGGGTCTCGACATTAGGCCCCTCCTTCGGACTCACATCGGCCTCCTCTGTGAGCTCCTTAGGTTCGTCCTTGGGAACCCCAGCAGGTTGGCCCCCAGGCTTTTCCTGGGATACTTCAGATTCAATCTTCTCAGGAATATCCTCAGAAGCAGTCTCTATTGACTCCCCGTTGGGTTCTTCACTGGGCTCCTCAGCTTCCTTCTGCGCTTCCTCCTTGGATCCGTCAGATTCAGACTTCTCAGGAATATCCTCAGAAGCAGCCTCAGCTGGCTCCTCCTTAAGTTCTTCCCTGTGCTCCTCAGCTTCCTTCTCACCCTCCTCCTTGGATCCGTCAGATTCAGACTTCTCAGGAATATCCTCAGAAGCAGCCTCAGCTGGCTCCTCCTTAAGTTCTTCCCTGTGCTCCTCAGCTTCCTTCTCACCCTCCTCCTTGGATCCGTCAGATTCAGACTTCTCAGGAATATCGTCAGAAGTAATCTCACTTGGCTCCTCCTCCTTGGGTTCTTCCAGGAGCTGCTTAGGTCCTTCAGATTCGTTCTTCTCAATAGTATCGTCAGAAGCAGCCGCAGGCAATTCCTCCTTGGCTTCTTCCTTAGCTTCAAGAGATTCATCCTGATCTTGTTCTTTAGATATGTGGGCTTCAGTCTGATCAGGGGTGGCATCTGGAAAAGTCTCGGGGGAGGCTCCTAGACTGCTGCCATTTGCCATAGGCTTCTCTAACTGAACACCATCAGCGCGATAAGATTGAGTCCCGTTAGCGGACGGTAGCTCATTAGTACTCCCGTCTGAAGGCTCGCTAGCCAGGCTAGCAGAGCCGTCAGCGTTTGCTGTCGGTGACTCTCCGTTGTCCGTAGTTTCGTCAGTCTTCCTTGATTCAAGGTCCTTAGTTTCGTCATTGTCAGTAGAGTCGTTTGTGCCAGTGTCAACTACCTTCTCTGCCGATGGCCGCGGTGGCTTGGCTGGGGCAATATCTAAGCTGACTTTAGGTTCCGGTACTGGAATAGCGTTAATGTTCTCTTTGACCACTTCCGCCGCGTTCCCTGAACCTTCTATGTCACTGACATTTTCGCGGAAGTACTCGACATCTTTGAGGATATTTCTCTTCATCTCGGGAGTCTTGATGTCTATCCTCATGTATGACTCAAGTAGTCGTCGCTTGTAGTTATCGAAAATTTGGGACACGATCAGCTGGGGTTAGTTAATTTCAATCGCTCACAAAACTGGACTCACCAGGTAGGACTGCTTCGGCAGAATCTTCGCCAGGATCTTAACAAGAGTCGTCGTTTCCTTCACCAGGTCGCGGATGTATTTATTGGCTGGATCCTCAGTCGTTGACCAATCAAGCTTCTCAATCTGGATGCAGTGTGCTGTCATCTTATCATTCATAAGCGACAAGAACTTCTGATGGATCTCTTGTCGGTGTCCCTCGAGTTCATTGCCGACAGTTTCAAAATCCTCTAGGAGCACCTGTGACTTTACATGGCGCCCAACACACCTTTTTATGAATGGCAATAGTGCCATCATGATGTGGACAGATTCCGAAGAGAGCGACAAATGCTTAACAGTGATATGCTTGAGACCGGCAGATCGTGTTGCGCCCGCACGTAGGATCAGCTGTGCCGCTTTGGAGTTGAATGTTCTGATGAGCTCAAGCATCTTTCCTGTAATCTCACCAGCGACGTGGGGAATCAACACGAGTAGCTTCATATAGTCCTCGATTCGCTTGACCAGTTCGATTGCTCCATTAGATATGATGAAGCTTTCGTTTTCAACGAAGACATTTTTAGGCAGCTTACGGCCATCCGGACCTGTGGCTTCAATGGTAGCTGGCGGTCGGATAGCTACCCTCAATGCAGTCATCCATGCTTCCGGATCTGTTTCGGCGCTCGCTACAATCGTGTCAACAAGAGCCTGGAATTCTCGCGAAATCTCTTCTTCCCTCCATAAATCCCTCTCCATGAGAGCCACCAGACTTCTCTCACTGTTCCTGTGAAAGCTCTCCATAAATTGGCGGATAAACTGATTGAGGAGAGTGCGCAAGTCGCTGGAGGTGTCACCACATACGGCCTCACACTCGGCTAGGTAGATTCCGTTGAGAGTGTAAAAGCTGATGAAGCTTTGCACGTCCAAATTGACAACCTGCTCCCGGCGCACTTTGAGGACTTTGAACATGCGATTCTCTGAGTTGCTTACTACGCTCAGTAGCAGATCGCTGAGATCCACAGCTGATACGGCTTTAGAACCGGAAGGAACTTCAAGGGAAGATGTGAGATCAAGAAGAAGCTTCTGCTGAGTGGATATTCGACGAAATAGCTCCGACAGATCGGCGTAAATATCGGCAACCATGTCCTCCGCTTCTGACTTCGTCATGTTCCGGAGAGATGTGGCCAAGGAAGCTCCCTTATCGGCAATCGACCTACCCGTAGCAGAAGATGAGATAGAGCCAGTATCACTGTTAGAAGGTAGGTGAACGCGTACCACATTTTTAGCCATCTTGGTGACAGCTTCTTTGTAATGCTGAAATGCCGACGCGAGGTTGTCAGCACGCGCAAGTCCGTAGAGTTGCGTTGTCAGGGACTCTCTAAGGACTTGGTCGACTGTTAGGTAAGACATGTTGAACGTCTGTCCACTTGACGATGAGGAACCTCGGTCCAGAACACGGCCCAGACGAGCGAGTGTGTCGTACTTTTCCACGCCGTCAGCATGGTTGCGGAGGTCTTGTAGTAGAATCTCGAGAAACGCAGCCGAATACGAATCGCCAGCACGACTTCGCAGTGTGCAAAGGTTATCTCGCAGGTCAGCTAGACCTGGAACTGACCGTAGATCACAAATAGGATGTAGCCAGTTGGCAGTCCAAGCCTTGACCTCTGGATCAGAACTGTCACCAGCCAATAGCGCCTCTGTCGAATCTATCGTGTCAAGACACTTTGAGATGTCCGAATTAGTCTCTAGGTATGACTCGGCCTCAACTGCCTTCTTAAATAGAGTTGACACCTGCTCGAGTGACTGAGAAAGGATATCGACGTTCTTTTGGCGTTGGCGCAATTTGACCTGCTGGATACCCTGTATAGCAATTGTATCATCTGCAGTCAGCAATTGCTGTTTAAGGCTGCCAATTGTGTCGATAGATTTTGAGGCCTGCTGACGGATCGTCTTTAGGTCATTGAGGGTCGAGAAGAAAGACTGCGACGCGTTGGAGATTTCGTTAATGAGATGGAGTTCGACGGTGTCGATATACCAAGAAAGCTTTTCCTGTAGAATGGGGTTGCTGGCAAATTTAGATGCAGATTCGATGTCCTCGGTATCCTCGTTGGCTTGTCCGCCGACATGACGTGACTTCTCGCTTACTATGCCGAATATTTTGGGGTTATCGAGTTGGAACTTCTCCTGGAAGAAGACATCTGGAATTGTCGACAGCGACGTCAGATCCGGGATTGCGCCAGGAAGCTGGGTGAACTGCGAAGTAGCAGCGTCCGATTCGTCCTCGGTCAAAGGTTGCGACAGAGTTGAGACAGCAGCTGACAACACAGACACAGCGTCCTCGTTTGATTGGTAGCTGTTCTTACGCATGAGTCGTGTTGCATGGAACGTCTCGTATTCTGCCGCCACGTTAGACAAGTGCTCATTGAGCTCTTCACGCTTGACTCGCGGCGTGGGTGCTAGAGTAACGGGCGGGATATCTTTCGTCGTTGGTGGTTTGAAAGGTTGTAGAGACGAGACAGCCGGCGGGTGGTGAAGTTGATGGCTCTGTCGCTGGCGTCCCATTGGTGCTGGTGAGGATACTGGTGAGCCGAGGGGGTCATCAGAGCGAGAATTGGGTGCGCCGTTGATGAGGTCGGCAATTGAGTTGTGACCTAGGCGATTCTGTGAAGCTGCGAGCACTTTGAGGCCGGCTGGGCCCGGCGAAATGGACACAAGGCCCTGTCCGTGGAATCCAGATAAGCTACTGACCCCGCTCATGATGCTACTGGCCCTTCGGCTACGCATCCCAGCGGCTGTAGGCGCGCCATCGGTGGCATACGGAGCGAACACTGGAGTGGACGGAACTGAGGAGCCGGCCATACCGGCAAAGGGCGAGGTTGGCCTTGACGAGTCGTGGGAAGGGCGTGCGCCCTGCCGATCAGGGGTCTCGGCGGGAGTCTGCATGGCACCTCCGCAGTCGTAGCCCGTTCGTCAGCCTTCGTGATGCATCTACCGTGATCGGAGTCCTCCACTGGCTGTAGAGTCAACGTATTTGCACGGCTGTTTTGGGGCAAGGGCTTCCACTCGAGGTAGCGGCAGTGGTACGCAGTGGTACGAACTGGCACATAAATTTAGCCAATATCACTGCTACAATGCGAAAAACTCTGCGGTAGCTGTGAGTACATCACATCGTCTTGTGACATTTACTCTGTAGGAGATTGATGACTGTTCATGGGTGTTGTCGCTTGTAATTTGCTATCGACGTACAGCAGCTATATACCCTGTTAACTTACTTGTCCAGCTGCTTAACAATCAAATTACACAAGCTGTACAAACGTGATTCACAGCCACGGTGGTTATCCAGGCATATTGAGCTAGAGAAGCCCTTTAAGCTCACCAGCTAGCTGCTTACCTACCAGGTTCTCGAGCGCATCATATCCGGGCATGAAGTTGTGATCTTCATACTCAAACCCGGGCACCACGACCTCACTAATGAGGAGCCCGTCAGGGTCACTAGTGAAACTGCTCTTGTACACTCCACCCTCGACAACCCATTGCATCTTCTGACCAGGATTGTGTCCAACCTCAAACGACTCGACTCGCCCTTCGGGGTGAGCGAGTACGTATGTGCCCGAGCCTTTCTGCAGTATGTGGATGATTCGCGAGCGGTTCCGATGCCACTTGCCAATTGGCGACGTGGGACTCAAGTAGTAGAAGATGAGAGTGGAAGAATTGCGGGTGGGCTTAGTATGCTCTGTCTGATACGGATTGGCCATGAGAATGGGACTGCGGTCCGTCTCATTGAAGTACCCGCCCTCTGGGTGCTTGATGAGCCTAAGTTCGCGGATGAGCTGCGCACAGTGTTCGGGCTCCGTCCTCTTGATCTCAGGAAGCGAAATCATATTGTACAGAATATTGAACGAACCGAGAGGTGGATCTGTGGATCTGACGAGCGAGGGAAGAAATGGGGTCTCGACAACTGATAAGAACTGTAACACCGATCGACACGGCTGCTATCTCATCATGATCATCCGCTTTAACTACTATTTTGGTGCGCTGATACAATGGACTATTACTCTGAGGTCAAGAATACGCTTCCCGTCGGAAAATATATATTGAATAAATAACCAGGAGAATCCTGGATAATGCTGTACCTATATGGCAGACTTATTTGGTCCAGTGACCGTTCCACAGCGAATGGGCCAAGCCCTTGGCACTGCTGACGGCGCTGTTAATGCGGTTCAAATGCGTTTCACCTTTATCGGCTGAGTTCTCGTCAGATGTAGACGGGATCTGTGGCGAAATAACAGAGGCCACAGGTGCAGCCGACACAACTGCAGGGTTGGCGGTGTCCTCTACAAACTCAGACGACGCCAGCTCAGGATCACTCCATCGTTTGGTCGTAAAGGTACCATCGAGAGAAGACGTACTGCCACCAGAGGACGGAGAACCGCCTGGAAGACTGCGCTCGAGTAGCACCGAGCTCGCCACAGGGTAGCTGTTGAGAAGCTCGCCCCCGGCACTTGCCGTAGTCGTTTGAGGTTGAACAGACGACGGAGCAGCCGACGTGGGTGGAGATGGACGGATACTGCCAGAGCTGACATTAACGATACTCATCGACTCACGCGGAGAGTGACTCGGCGAGGGGTCCGGTGACACGTAAACACTGTTGTAGTCGTACGTAGTGTAGCCATGGCGTTGATTCGAGCTATTGTGACTCATCGCGTATGCAACCGAGTCGGCCGTCTGTCGCTCACGCGCATCACGCTCCGATTCCTCGAGACGGTACTTCAGCGTCGTGGCAGGCAGAGGTGCAATAGAACGGAAAGCACTCTTGTGTAATGAAGTGCTCGAGGCTGAACGTACCATCAGAAACAGACCCGGTTCGTCTTCACCATTATCCGACTCATCGTACTCACGGTCGTCGTCGTTCTCAGCGTCGTCATCAGACTCTTCGTCAGAGTCACCGCCCGTGAAAAACGATGACTTGCCACTACTGTGTGAACTAGCGCGCGGACGGCCGCGACTCGAAGGCTCCTCCTCAACTTCGTTGTCACTCCACGTATCAAGGGAAATGCACTGCTCAACACGGTCGTTGAAGTGAATATGTCGCTCAGCAGTCACATTGGGCGAAGCCACAGGGGAGGCAGCCGGCAGCGATGCAGTTTCAGGTCCGGTTGCAGTAGACGACCGGTGTAAAACGGCGCGCTCGTCATCAACTGGCTTAGCCTCGTTCGCACGGTAGTATTGCTGGTTGATGGCGTTGGAGATATTCTCGCTGCTTTGACCTGCCCGTGGCCGGTGTCTGTAGTTGTGGTGCCTCAGATATGTCGAGACTCCCTCACCGTGGACACCAACTTCGTCGGGTGAGTGGACATTTTGACGATATGCATGATGCTGGGGACAAGTGCACGTAGCTCCACCAGTGCAGCTGGTATTGGAGAGCAGGGGCGGGCGCGACATCATCATTTGAGACACGCTGCGCTTCTTCAAAATGGGCTTCTTGCAATCCTGCGATGCCTTCTTTCGGGATTTGGTAGAAGCGGTTGATAATGGCTTCATCTTAGGCGACGGAGTTGTCTTGAGATCAGGCGAAATAGAAAACGTGTGTTGGGGCTCGTCGTATAGCGGACCATATAGCCAAGTGACGTCGTAATCCTTGAGCCAGTTGACACTCTCGGGCGCCACCGTCTTCAAGTTGTACTTGGCCTTCGTCCACGTGCGCCACGATGCGTTTTCGAGACGCGCGCTATTGGCCATGTCCTTGCGACGCAGCACAATATACCGCCATGAAGATGAAATGTCCGACTCTTTCCAGTCATGAGAAAGGTAATCCACTTGGCGAGACGGTTCGTACTGGATGACGCTGTCATCGAGCGTCGGGGCAACAAGGTCAGGGGTGCCAGGAGGCGATGGAGTTGCCGAGTTGCTGCGCATTTCCTCATCGGCTGATGAGCTTGTACGAGTCGAGGATGCAGTAGAGAGAGCGGGTGCTGGTGCTGGTACCACTCGTTCTACAGAGGCGGCTACTTGCTCGGATGGTTGAGGGACTTCTGTAGCAGCGGGGGGTGTTGGTTGCGAGGGCTCCGGGCATTCAGCCTTCTGGAGATGGGGGTAGTCTTCCATGGAGCCGACGAGATCGGCACTCATACTTGGGCGCATCGATGTGTCAAACAGACCCATGGAGACCGTACGCTTGAGTGCAAATGTCGAGCGATGAAAATCCGTGTCGCTGTCAGCAGTCACGGCATGTGAGATCTCGGCGAGGTTCGTGTTACGCACTGGTGGTTTGACAGCACAGTCATCGGCATCAGCTTGAGACTCGCCCATAGTAGATGGATTTGGAACTGCCTCTGAGACGTGGCCAGCTGAAGCCACAGGCGCTGGTGTCGAGAGAAGTTTTGGATTACTGGCGGGGATATTGGATGGTGGGTTGGGGCTCTTACTCGAAGAAGAGTCCGGGTAAAAACGGGCCGGACGCGCACTGGCCGGCGACGACGAGACCGACGGCTCGTCGAGGCCCAGTGATAGCACGGGTGCCACTGGTGCGTGGTGTCCGGTCGCTATGTGTGACGAGGACACGACCTGTGGATGAGGCATGGTGGGAAATGCTGGGGTTCAATCCTGGCGAGTACTAGGGGTAAAAGGGCAGGAAAGGTCTCCAGGCAAGGGGAGGGAGGCGTAGCTGACAGAGACGGGGCAGACAGGACAGAGAGCAGTAGTGGGAAGGAAGAGGAAAGAGCGGAGGAGAGGTGGGTCGAAGCAGGAGCCTCGGTTAGGAACACAGGTTCAGCAGGGGGCCGCAATTGGCAACAATGGCAGCACGAGGAAGCGAGCAGACAGAGGACGCAAGCACTTTGACAGCCCTAGGCTCGATGTGTAGAGGAGTAGGCCGTGTGGATCGAGTGTTTGGGCACTTTGAGATACTAGTGCCAACACAACTTAGAGTTAGTTACAGAACGCGGGGAACCCACAAGGCAGGAATGGCAACAAGGGCAGAAGAGAAGAAAGGTAGCGGCGACCAGATTATAGACGACTGGTACTGTTTGACACAAGCCACGACAGCAACAGCTCCGTACCCCACAACATTAGGATTACAGTACTGTGGTTCCAGTGGTGTGAGCATAATTAAAGGGGTGCCACGGGACGACGGTCGCGGCAAGCTTGGGCTCTGAACACACGGTCACACAGACGGCTCGCACGAGATGACGATACGCTGGTGGGGTGGTCACACGTCGTTTATCAGGATTAACCGCGCGAGATAAGCTTCACCAGTTGACAGGTGACTGGAGCTGGAGCTGGTCGAGGTAGTGCCATGGACAGAGAATGGACGGGAACACTTACAAAGGTCACACAGGGGCCTACAAGCCGGTGGAGTAGGAGCCGGCGGGTTGCAACGAGAAACGCCGAGAGTGGGGAGCGTGCAACAGGTAGATTGCCAGAAGGTAGAGATTATCAGGAAGGCAAAGTTAGTTTGGACGGCACTATGGCTTTGTCGGATGAATTCGTATCCAACAACAGGGGGCCTCTTACCCTGAGGATGCTTGTAGCGGGGTGACGCCCTGCCAACGGAGCAGTCGGTCCGTTGCGTTATCACTGCACACGGGAGGGGAACCGATTTTACCCGACGGTTTCCCCGCTAAATTTATTGGCTGCCGTTGCTTTTTGGCCCGCGCTTCCGATCCATCAAGGGCCAGGGCTTCTCATCGTGTGGGGTAGCCCCAGTACCCCAAAACGTATGGCGCAGTCAGCCACCGCGCGAAGGGGGACGAACCAGGCAATGCGGGGTGAGGTGGCATTGTTACAACCTGCCGATAGTCCCCTTGACTGTGCCTCGTGATGCGCCTGCTGGCAGTGAAACTGTGGGCTCGCCACGAATGGGGCAGCGGCATTATTCGCGAGAGGGCGGGGAAATCACGGATTTGGGGTCTATTCATGAATCCCGGACAACAGTCGTCCATTACGCCTACCACAGTATACAACGACCGGGAATTGCCAATAATTATCGGCAATTCCTGGCAACTACTAGAATGCCTGGAACTGCTGATCAGGTCTCGAGATCGGGATCGCATTTTCCACAACGGGCTACTAGATCCCGCCAGGCGATCGCCAAGCTGACGACGCGTCGGTTCGTCGTCTCGCTTCATGGCATTCCGACGCGAGTAATGATATTGAGTTGCGATGCCGTGACACTCAAATGCTAATCTGTTGCTAGTCTGCTAATTTACTCTGTCCCCACAGTTTGGCTTCCCTGATGTGACCGCACACCCAGCGGGACCTAGCGGGACCCTACCCTACTCCGCCCGGATACACGCGGCTATGGACACTTACCAAAATGTCATATCCTACGCACCAGTCCTACAATGGTGCTGCAATTCATCATCATCCAGAACCGCCAGGGCAAGACGCGTCTGGCCAAATGGTACTCACCGTACTCGGTATGTTGCACATGCACGCGTTGTCCCTACTTGCCTAACTAGAGAACCAGGAGAAGATCCGAATCAAGGGCGAGGTGCACAGATTAATAGCAGCGCGCGATCAAAAGTTCCAGAGCAATTTCGTCGAGTTCCGCAACTACAAGCTCGTCTACAGGCGGTACGCGGGCCTCTTCTTCTGCGCATGCATCGACGAGAGCGATAACGAGTTGTACTATCTTGAGGCCCTGCACCTGTTTGTCGAGATTCTCGATACCTACTTTGGCAACGTGTGCGAGCTCGACATAGTATTCAACTTCTACAAGGTCTATGCTGTATTAGACGAGGTGTTCCTCGCTGGTGAGGTGGAGGAGACCTCAAAGGCTGTCGTGCTCCATCGTCTCGACGAGTTTGATAAGCTGTCATAACCATTGAAGCGAATCAACACAACGACACGTACACACGTACTTGCTGCTGGCAGCAGGTGCATGTTATCAAGCGCATGATTTTATATAGCATGTTGCACGTTCATGCTCTCGTATTGGTATCAAGTCTCTTGCCGTTGGATGAGTGTGATGCACGATTCACGATTGCGTTCAACATTGCATCCCAACACGACTGAGACCACCAGATCTCTGGCACTATCGTGTAGAACAGACCCCGCTCGGCCAGCTCTTCTGCTGAAAGTTCCAGTACCAATGGCAAATCAGGCTGTTCGTGGCTATCATTGGATTCGCGTGACATTTGGCTCGCATGACATTGGACTCGCGTGATTTAAAACTTGACACAATGCATTTCGGTTATAGACACAACCCGTAGAGAATCATCTTTCTAGAAATTGTCTTTCTAGCGTTCTTATTCACTGTCACTAAATATACACTCCATACTCGACTGCTCATAGCACGCTACATACTGTCGCCAGACACGCCGGGTAACTCGCGTTATATTGAATCACGGCGAATCCAGACTTCTCTCTCCAACCATGAGTACCACGCAATTCGACAATATATACTTGAACCAGTCGCGTTACCCCGGGCGGGTGCGTATGGCCGAGTCAGGTCTTGGCTGGAAAGCCACAGAAAAGGCTGGCGGAAGTAGCAATGCCAAAGTTTCCGAGCCTTTCCTCCTACCTTCTGAAGAAGTCCAGAATGCTCACTGGAGTCGTGGCTCGCGTGGCTACGAGGTCCGTGTTCAAACAAAGAACCAGGGCGTACTTCAGCTCGATGGTTTCGATGTTGACGATCTCAATGCCGTTAAATCAGCCATCAAACAAAACTTCGACGTAACCCTCGAGCAGCGTGAACACTCGCTACGAGGCTGGAACTGGGGCAAAGCCGACTTCGAGCGATCCGAGATGGTCTTCAATGTGGCGAATCGACCCGCCTTTGAGCTGCCATACAGCAGCATTAGCAACTCGAATGTGGTCGGCAAAGCTGATGTTGCCGTCGAATTCAACCTGCAGGCATCGGGAGAGCGAGTCACGGCCGGCGACGAGCTCGTCGAGATGCACTTTTACGTGCCTGGTGTTGTGTCGTCCAAGAACGAGGATGGCGAAGAGAATGGGGTTAAGAAGGAGGAGAAAACGACGGGAGAAGAGGACGAGGACGAGGAAGATGAAGACGAAGAAGAGCAGAACGCTGCTCAGCTCTTCTACGATTCTCTGAAGGAGAAGGCAGACATTGGACAGGTCGCAGGCGAGGCCATCGTGTCTTTCAAGGACATTCTCTTCCTCACGCCGCGTGGACGTTACGACATCGACATGTATCCGACGACGTTCCGACTCCGTGGAAAGACTTATGACTACAAGCTTCCTTTCAAAAACATCCAGCGCATCTTCTTGCTGCCCAAGCCTGATGAAACTCACAACATTATTGTCATCCAGCTGGATCCGCCACTTCGCCAGGGTCAGACTAGGTACCCATTCCTGGTCATCCAGTTCCTCAAAGAGGAGGACATGGAGGTCGAGCTTAACGTTGACGAGAAGGAGTTCGCCGAGAAGTATGCGGACAAGCTCAAGAAGAAGTACGATGAGGCAGCCCACCAGGTTGTTTGCCAGCTGTTCAAGGGCCTTAGTGGCCGTAAGGTTGTGTTCCCTGGATCGTACATGAGCTCTCACAACCAGGCTGCCGTCAGCTGCTCTCTCAAGGCTAGCGAGGGTAGCCTCTATGCACTCGAGAAGTGCTTCCTTTTCGTTCCCAAGCCTACGGTTTATATTCCCATCTCTGAGATATCATACATAACGTTCTCACGAGTCAGTGGGTCTGTGTCATCGTCGCGCACATTCGACCTTGCAATCACGCTACGCAACAATGGCGGCGAGCACCAATTCTCGAACATTGACCGCGAGGAGCAAAAGGGCCTTGAGGCATACATCAAGTCAAAGTCCATCAAGATCAAGAATGATATCGCTGCCGAGCAGGCCATAATGGCAACTGCGCTCAACGTTTCAGACGATTCGGACGTTGACATGGCTGTTGACCGTGGTTCGGCCGACGAAGACGAGGAAAGCGTTGACGAGGATTTCCACGATGATGGCGAAAGTGATGTTGCTGAGGAGTTTGACTCCAATGCCGAGTCTTCGAGCGGTGAGTCTGGCAGCGAGGATGGTGACGAGGAAGAGGAAGACGTGGATGATGACGAGGACTCGGGAGCTGAGAGTGCTCCGGCGCCCAAGAAGCCAAAGAACTAGTCTGCAGGGCTGTATAATGCTGGTACTGGCAGTACCGTTTGGTGTTTTGTACATGTATAGAACCTTCAGCAATGTGAATAGATTTTTATTACTATTTTGTCGTGGTAAGTTGGTACCACAGATGTGAGTGAGTCTCGCAACTGAGGTTCGTGTATTATACACCGGATATAGCCTGGTAATGTGAGAGTTTGGATCCTCTGGACATTTGTTAGGTAGCGAGTTCGTGAGGGTGGGCTGTCGCGCGCAAGTCTCGTATGCGACGTTGTACGCTTCATGAGAATTTAGGGCAACCGTCGGCCGAGTGTCGTTGTTCACGCATGGACCGGCAGTCGATAAGTGCAGGGTATGAGTGGTCGGAACCCTGGGTGATGCCACATCAGGCAGAGTGTAGGTTGATCACAGGCGTAGTACCATGAGACTGGGGTAAGCCTAATGGCTTGTTAGTCGGTCAATCACCAATTGGCGGTTCGAGGACCTGTGGGGCTCCTGGCGTTTCAAATGGTATACATTGGAAGAAGTGAGGATGTCAGTGATGTTAGACGTTTTTGGACATGCCCTAAACTGTAACAAGCTCCGTTGGCTCAGTTGGTAGAGCGTGAGTCTCATAAGTGTCTTCGGGCAATTGTGTTATCTCAAGATCGAGAGTTCGATCCTCCCACGGAGCAGTTTACAAGGCATTATGGCCGAGTGGTTAAGGCGAAAGACTCGAATCAAACAGATCCGGGCATCTTTTGGGATTTCCCGCGCAGGTTCAAATCCTGCTGATGTCGTCATTTTTTTGTCTATAAGGTAGATCTGTGTCAGACTGTACTGTTTTTTCAACTGGTTCGCCATGCTCGCATTAGAGTTGTAGGAGAATGAAGAATGCTGCAGGAGTACCCTGCACCATCAGGAACATGTCACATAACATCATTATATTGTACACTGCCATAAACTGTCAAAATTACTGGTTGGCCAAAAGTCTACTTAGGGAATCTGCACCGTTGGAGGCTACTGGGAATGGCTTGAGCACCTCATCGACGTTACCCCACCATGAATCTCCATGTTTAAGATACCAGTCGCGAGTAATAGTGATTCCTTCAGCAAAGGACACTCGTGGTTTCCAGCCGAGACTGTGGAGACGACGGCTATCGACCGCGTAGCGCGAATCGTTGAAAGGACGGTCCCTGGTGAATGTGACGTGCGCATCAAACGTGCGTTCGTCGGTTGGATCGAGGCCGAACTCGACCATTAATGTCTTGAGCACGTCAAGGTTCGACAGCTCGTCGTCCGAGCCTGCATTGTAGATGTTCCCGACAACGCCCCGATGTAACACCGTGTCTATGGCACTGACGGCGTCGGCGGCATACAAGTACCGGCGTGTGTTGGAGCCGTCTCCGTGAAGAAAGCACTTCTGACCGCGACGCAGCAGGCAGATGAACTTGGGGATGATTTTCTCTGGGAACTGGAACGGCCCATAGACGTTATTACAGCGTATGATTACCGCTGGCAGGTTGAAGCTCTTGAGGTAAGCGCTGATGAGCATGTCACTGGCGGCTTTGGATGCAGCGTACGGATTTGTTGGCACGAGGATAGACGACTCGAGCAGATCACGGTCCGTCTTGCCCACCTCACCATACACTTCGTCGGTGGACATGTGCACGAGTTTTCGCACACCGAACTTCTTGGCCATCTCAAGGATGACCTGTGTGCCGAGAGCGTTGGTGAATGTGAATTTGTACGGGTTGCCAAACGAATGGTCGACATGGCTTTCGGCAGCGAGATGCAGAATCGTGTCGATTTGGTAGTCGCGAAACGCTGCCTCGACCTCGTCTGGCCTGGTGATGTCCCCCTTGACAAACACGTAGTTGGAACACGACTCGAGCATGGCCACATTGTCGACAGTCGAGCAGTATCCAAGGTTGTCGAAGCAAACGATGCGATACTCGGGATATTTCGTAGTCAAGTGACGCACGAGCCACGATCCACTGTGTTAGCCAGCCAACGGCACGCAACGCAATACCCTACATGAAACCACTGCCTCCAGTGACGAGGACATTTTTGATGACCGGGTCTGGCGGAAACTGCGTCCAGCCCGTGAACTCAGCACCGGTCATTCTGCTAGAATCAGCAGATACGTGTGTATGCAGGGTCAAAGAGTTTAAGATTTGCTAAGCCGTCGAGCGGCTTTGGAGGATCTGCATTTGACCCACTGTTTTGATGTTGTATTGACTCCACTGAAGATGAAGAGACGAGCGTGAACATGGTCCGCAAAACAAAACAGACTACGCTGTCGCTGTCACCGACGAAGCGTGACCCTGGCAAGACCAATGGGCAGCGCAGCGGCGCCAATAGCGCCAAGAAGGCGGCTAGCGCTAGCAGCAATGAAGCCAGCGATCTGGCCGACTTGCTGTCGAGCGATTCCGAGGACAATAGTCCTACCAAGGCACCAAAACGACCACGAGAGAGTCCCAAACGCTCACCGACACAGAACAAGAAGATCGCTTTCAAAACGACCAGTGTGCCTGCTGTACGGTTCGCGCTGCCTCCGTCAATGGCTCGGCCAACTGACTGCGCTGAGCCCTTGCCAAACGACCCGTGGATTGTAAAATACGCCCCCAAAACAAGCTCCGATGTAGCTATTCACAAAAAGAAGGCTGACGAGGTGCGCAAGGCATTGAGGGACATGACGAGCGGAGCTATCCCCATTGGTTTTCGTCCCCGCATCCTCATTGTCAGTGGGCCCACTGCCAGCTCAAAGACGTCAATAGTGCTCGCCATTGCACGAGAGCTCGGCTACGAACTCAACAATGAAACCCCCGGTGCGCCAACTATTCTCGACTGGCAGAATCATGACCACATTGAGGGCGGGTCCCACATGTCCGAGTCATTCGAGGACTTCCTCAGCGGCATCGTCTTCCAATCTGGAGGCTCGGCCATGAAGCGGATGGTGCTTGTGGAAGATTTGCCCAATGTGGGGTATGCAGAGACGAAGCGCAAGTTCAACCAGGCGCTGCTACAGTGGGCACACCAGCCTCTTGAGCTCAACGTTCCTCCGCTGGTGGTCATTGCAACAGAGTACGAAGTCGCCCTTGATGCGAACCAGCGTGGAACGTCATCCAACGACTCTGTTATCATGGAACGTGTCTTGTCAAAGCAGCTGCTTACCCACCCCCGCGTCGTTCGTGTCAAAGTGAGCCCTGTTAACGCAACGCTCATCACCAAGACGCTTAAAAATATCGCGGCCAGAGAGAAGCGCACGTTTGGTCGCATCACCAAGTCGGAAATGGATACCTCTATCCGCTCACTGGCTGCATGCGGAGACATTCGTTCTGCTATCAACAACTTCGAGTTCTGGGCTCGTTGGCGCTCAACACGCACGGCATCCTCGCCTGTTGACCGTGACGGCTCCATTGGACTATTCCATGCTGCTGCCCGCGTTGTGCATGGAAGCCACAAAGACAGTCATGGCCACCCTGTCGTTGCGGACGGCCCCACGATAGATTCGGTTCTGAGAGACTGGGAATACGCCAACAACGACGGCAGTGTATCTGGAGTCGTGTTTGAAAACTACACGAATGCTCATGGCTCGAGATTACCAGTCGAGACACTCGCGGCGTGTTCAGAAGTGTTCAGCGAAACTGACACGCTGATTCGCTTCAACATGCCCGGAACGATGAGTGAGCTGTGTTTCCGCGGTGTTCGGTTGCACCTCAGTCAGGCCAAAGTCACCGACGGTCGGCATATACCGAGGCAAATGGTGTATTCGCGTGATCGCAAGGCCAAGATGAAACAGCTACAGGTTGCCTCGGCCTACGATGACTATGCGCTCCGGTACATGATGCAGCAGGGTACCATGTCGTGCAAGGTCGACCTCGCGCTCAATGAGGGATTCTACGGTCCACGGATCACAAAGACTGGATCTAGGCTCGGCGGGCCTATATCAAATCAGTTGACCGCCGATGCCAATGATCCGGGCGAAGATGCCGAGCCGACTGTTACCATCCCGAGCGTGCTTGACAGCATGCCGAAGAACACTGGGTTGTCATTTTCAGACGATGAGATCGAGGACGAGGATTAAACGGGCTATACTGATGAGGTATGATGACTACACGGTTCGAACGAGAGGATCGACTCTAGGAGTACCAGACTGTTGTCTGTGAGCTAGGTTATTTATTCGCGCTAGACGCTACGAATTGACAGCATTTTCAAAGAACTTGGGATCCTCAGCAATAGACTCCTTGACAA
Source organism: Sugiyamaella valdiviana (assembly GCA_030570555.1). Lineage (NCBI taxonomy): Eukaryota > Fungi > Ascomycota > Dipodascomycetes > Dipodascales > Trichomonascaceae > Sugiyamaella > Sugiyamaella valdiviana. Next base: position 1,965,022 of record JAJLWF010000001.1, read on the forward strand.
TGTCCAGACCTCCCTGGAGCTCGCCGTTGACGTACAGCTGCGGGAAGGTGGGCCAGTCCGAGAAGGTCTTGAGACCCTCACGCACCGAGCTGTCCTTGAGAATGTCGAAGAAACCAAAACGCACCTGGTGCTCGCGTAGAATTGCCACGAGCTGGCGAGAGAAACCGCAGCGCGGCTCGGCAGGGGTACCCTTCATGAAGAGCATCACGGGGGCGGCGTTAATGAGCTTAGTCAGACGCTTGTTGAGCTCCTCCTCGGTTTCTTCGTCGTCTTCAACGGCAGCAGGGGGTGTCGAGGAAGAAGCAGACTTGCTGGGCTTCTCGGCTGCTGGGCCGTTGGAGGCCCCGCTAAGACTCTGGATGCTGCTGGCCAGCTCCTTGGGGTTGGCACCGGAGAGCTCCTTGAGAATGGTGCGGTCCCTTAGGAATACGATGAACGGGACAGCCGAAACGTCGAATGTCTCTGAGATATCTGGGAAGTTGTCAGCGTTGACGCTTATGAATTTATGCTGGGGATAAATCTCGGACAGTGACTTGAAGACGCCATTCATTTGCACACAAGGATCCGCCCATGGGGTGTGAAAGTAGAGCGCAATCAGCGTGGCCGGGTCCACCGACGTGGTGATGTCCGAGAACTGCGCATCGCTCGTTATCTCTGTCACTGCCATGGTTGAAGATGGGCCAGCCCTCCGTCACTCGCGATAGTTTGAGGTTTGGTACGCTTACCAATGACGCAAAGTGCTTATATATCTTTGCCGGCACTGGACGAAAATGACTTACCGGGTTAGGGCCATCAGATAAGTTTATCAGATCTTGAGGCCGCGGAACCGTTCAGCCGTGACGGCTAGCAGCATCCGCACACACGATTGAGGAGGCACAAACATATATGGTCATAAATTCAATACGTAATAAAATAATAACATAATAACGATGCTGAAAAACATCTAGTGAGGCGGGAGCGGTCAAGTGGCAAGAGTTCCCTGGCTGACCTGCTTCTCCCAGCGCTCCGTCTTGATCTGACGCTGGCGCTCGAGTGTAGCTCGTGCCTGCTGGTTGCGCAGGTCGGCAGCGCCGCCTGGAATGCTGACTTCTGTATCAGAGTCATCACCACCCACGTCATACGAGTAGCCGTTGTTCAAGGCGTATGAAGCGTCTTGCACAGTCTCCTTGATGAACGGGTTGTTGGCAATCTGAGTGTGGATGCAGGCACCGTACGCCCACTTGTAGTGCTGGACAAGTAGAAGTTTGGCCCACGAGTCAATTGACAGCGACTTTGATCGCGACAGCTTGAGATGAGTGATGAGCAGATCCTCGGATGTCACGGCCTTGCGTTTCTCGGCGGTACTGAAAGCTTCAATGGTGCTGAGTACATCACGGAACAGAGACTTGCGTTCTCGCTTGTCCTTCTTGCCAATGTGCTTGGACGAGTCGGAAATCAAATCACGCAGCTGTCGCTCAAGTTCGCCGTGGTCGATAAACGGAATACCGTCTACTGCATCCTCGTCATCAGAACCACCCTCCTCATCGTACTGGTAGATCTGATAGTACAGACCAATGACTTTGCCAGCTGCCAACTTGATGTCATGGGCTGCGTTATCGAGGTAGTCGATGAACACCGGCAAATAGTCGTCAATTACGGTGTTGGGGTGAGGGGCCGTAGTAGTCAGTAGACCTGCGCCAAGAATGGCGGCGCTGGCAATGGGAGACTCTTCCGAACTGCACTCGCTCGCAAGCTCCACCAGACTCTCAATGATCTCACCGACCTTGAACCCGCCGCTGCCGTAGTTGACAGTGTACTGTAGAAGCGAGTAGCCGATTGTGAGGTTTGCACGGGCAGACACAGACGTGTCGGTGTTGGACAGTTGTTCAAAGAGCCGTGACAGCACCGAGGTCGTCAGAGGTTCAAAGCACGAGTCAATGTCGACAGCAGCAGCACAGAAGATTGCCTGTACTGATAGCAGCGCCTCGATCTCGGAGCGTGCCGTCATGAACGTCTTCGTCAGCAGCAGACACACCATTTCATCGATCTTCTGGGGCTCGTACTTCATCGAGATGACCGAGAGGATGTCAATGAGAGCCTTCTCGCGGGCCTCCAGCGAGGTGGTGCGACGGTCCGCCGTCAGCATCTCGATTCCCTCAGAGAACTTGTCGCGGTGAGCAGGGGCCTTTGTGTCCTCCTCAGCCTCGTCTGAGCTGCTGCTCAGCAGCAGCTTCTCGAGGTCATCAGCCAGGCTGTCTGGCGCCAGCTTAGGACTCAGAAACGCATTCGACGTGTACTCGTCCTCGCCGTCGCTGTGCAAATGAGATCCCAGTCGAGACCGAGACGGCGACCGCGATGGTTGGTTCGACGACGGGCGCGATGACCGTGGTGAGCCCAATCGCGACGATCGCTTCGACTCTGATAGCAGCACCTTGCGTTCCAGTCCTGACATGTTGCAGTCCTCTTGTAATCTCTTCAGTAAACGTGTGGTTCAGTCAATGTGTAGTCAGTAGAAAACACCTTGATTCTTGATAAAGATAGCTGACCCGGGACAAGCCGCCTTAAATAGCAAAGATTGCGGGGTTGGGCTCAGGTGGGGTCACTAAGCTTTTCTGCCTTTGTAGCTGCAACCCCTAACCGAACCGGATCATGGGATTACCCCAGATTTTGCCTGCAGGGCCCGGATCGAGAGAGCAGGTCTCGAGAAAAGGATGTAGCGGGGAGTGGTAGCAGGCTCTGGAGCGTAGTTGGGAGCTCGAGACATATGAGTGCTCAATTGGCGAAAATACAGTACCGACTGCCCATTTTATCGCTTCTTTGACTCCACTTAGCGCTTAAACCTCTGCTGCAGCTCCTGCAGCAACCCCCGATTGGATGCGCGACTTGTCGCCTAGCCAGTCGTAACTGAAACGAGTAATTGGCCAATGGGAACAGGATACAACTGAAGTTGGGACTACATCGAGTTAACGAAAGTACATTTCTAAATTCCAATACCGCTTGAGCCAATCGGGACTAACGATGGCCAGCGAGGCCCATTTAAACTTACTGCCTAATCGGTATGTAAGTGTAATATCAGCGACAAATGCTGGGCAGGTGATTTTCGTGCTCTAAGTAGTACAAAAAGACTGTCCCTTTCGATATCATATTTCGATATCATATTTACAATTGAAGTACGGTTATATGCTCCGTACTGCAGTTAAGCTAGATCAGAAGCCTGATTTACCACTCGGGGCTTATTCAGCGGGAACCCTCACCGTCTGCAAACTGTGGCAGAGCGTCTTTAAGGTTGACGCTGGCTGATCCACGCTCTAGAGGCTTGGGCTGGTTGGGACTGGGCTTCCATCCAATCATGTAGATGACACGGAACGTTGCAGGAATCGTGCCGTCTTCAGACCCATGCATAGTTTTATAGATGGCGTCCGCAGCCATGAGAACGTCTCGTGGGATATTGGTCGGCCTAGACTTGACTGCGTTGGACTCACCCATTGCTTGGAGATCTTCAAGCAATGCAAACATATCGGGGTATGACACCTCGACGTCGTCCACATCGACCGTGAGGAGATTGAACTTGGCTTGTTGCAGCAGTGCGCCCATGTCGCGCACGTCAGCTAGCGGAGACAGCCGAGGAGTCACTCGGCCATATCGCTCCATCTCGGCCAGCTGAAGTGACGTACGTAGCTCGAACAGACTGTCCCCGCCTAGCATACTGGCCATGAACATTCCATCCGGCACCAGCAGCCGCTGGATCCTCTTCAGAGCCCCCGGAAGATCGTTGATCCAGTGCATGCTCATGTTCGACAGAATAGCGTTGAACGACTCTGGTTTCAGCTGAGAATGGTCCAGAGACTCCTCGTCACCCACAACTCGCTCAATATGCAATTTTTTGTTGAAGTCAAATCTGTCGCCGTCAGCGTCTCGATACAATAGCGCTTCAGAGCTGTCCAGCATAGTGATCTTCTTCAGCCGACTCTGGATGAGCTCCGAATCAGGCGTACTTGGGTCACAGATGACACGTTCGAGATTACCGGCTCCTGATCCGAGGTCGAGAACGTTGTCAAAAGTGCGGGAAATGAACGCCAATCGCTCAGCTGTTCGCAGTGCGATCTCATCCTTGACATATTCTGTGCGCCGACTCATGTCCGCCATGATTCCCGCTCGATCGCGATGCAACCGCTTGATATTCCGGTCAAACACCTCATATACTCCTGTACTGTAATATCGACCCAATGGCCGGGCTATCCTGCCCAGTGCTCCACGCATTGTGGTTGGTAAGTAGTCTTCTAGCTTCAGCACAGATTATGCTTCATTTCGGGGTTAGGCTCATTTCTGCTCGCTAGATTTAGATCAACTTGGAGAACCAATCCAATACAGTCGACAACGCTACAAATCCCATGAGGCCTGGCATAAAAAGTAGGAGGAGGCTAGTCGACTTATTATGTCGTGCACCCGTGACTCCCAACTGCAAGATCCAGGTCCGGGCTGCCTCATCATACCAGGAGCTCCTCAAGTCGGTGCGTATCAAGTCGAAACCACCCAGATCAGCAGGCCGGCGAGATATCTCGAGCTCCGACCCATTGGCCAACTTCAAATTGGCACTTGCATCCAAGTCTCTCGATGACGCCAACAAAGCTGCTGCTATACTGAAAGACATTGACGCCTCAAGTCTGATACCCGTTACAGGACAGGTGCTCAATCTACTAGCTTCCCGACAGACAACCTCGCGGTCCTTTCAGATGCTTGCATCTCCCGTGAGACTTGACATTCTGGAAAATGCATTGAGGTCAAGTGTACCATTGTCAGAGACAGACTATGCGTCCCTGCAGTGGTACCTAAGGTTCATGACAGACCCTTTTGTGCTCTTCGCCTACTCGAGGCTTTTACGCGAGTATGCCACGAGGGTACCGATCCAGCGGGACATGATTGATATCTGCCTTGTTGTGGCATACGTCCATTGCGACAACTTCGAACAGGCCTATGATATACTGCTACGTCTTATTCACGATGACTCTGTGCCTATTGGTGATCTACCAGTAGACTTTGTGCTCCAGCAGCTCATAGTCAAGCAGGGAGCAATCAACGAATGTATCGAGGTGACACGGTTACTTGCTGCCAAAGTCGCACAGCCTCTAAAGCTTGAAACCTGGATTACAATGCTGGATTGTGCTCTAGCATCTGGCTCACTCTCGCCAGTCCGCTTCATTTGGCAGCATTACTTCTCGCAGCAGCCAAACAAGCTCGCCCCATCGCTGCTAGTAAGAATGTTTTCATTGGCTTGTCATAATGGGGATATCGAGCTGGCCGAAAAACTGGCACTGGCAATATCTTCCAACACAGCATTAGATGAGCCAGTCACACCTGATATTGCCGCAGCCTGCCTGATAGGCGTGGCTAGCACCAACAACTTCGATCTAATTCTGTCTGCATTTAACACCATTGAAGAGACTGGTGTCCAGGGCTTATCACACAAAGGCCTACTACCGGTGGGAGAGAGGCTGAGTTCGGTGGAGCCAACTCCGGAGAAGCTCAATATCAGGGTGTTAGATTCCATTGGCAAGCTAGCACCTCGCACGCAGACGCTTATCATGAATATCTTGCTGGACAGATATTTATACGTTTGGGCAGCCAGTGGAGTTTTCAAAACGTATCAAGATTTCACTGCATCTGGCGTCTGCAATGACGCTGACACATACCAAATCCTGCTGAACGCGGCATACAGCTTGGGAAACTCGAAGAAGCTAAGTTACGAGATTTATCAGGAGATTCTTCGCACCGGTGTGACACCGACCGTTGGTATTTTCGAAACAATTATGCGATGCCAAATGGTGGGTCGGAACTTCGACAGCGTGTACTATTTCCTGCGAGAGATGCGACGACTACAGATTCCTCTACGTGCGCATCTTCGGACATCTCTAGAAAGACAGTTTGCCTTTGCTGGCGACGAAAGATGGCGGACCATCTTTCGGGGCGACTTGGACACCATGCTTGAGAAGTATGGTGTGTTTCCCGACGACGAAGCTCTTAAACAGGCGGGGAGCAAGTCAATGACCTCAGGAAAGCGATACAGCAGCATACGAGACATGCTGAATACGTCGAGCTTCCTCAAAGGGTGGCAGCTGAAACATGTTGCACCGTTTACACACAAAGCATCAAGATCGCATTAGACTATAAATTAAGAACGAAGTGCGCGCAAGCGTTCATTGAGACGGTCTTCTACCTGCTCAGCGGGCTCGACCCGCGTAGTTTCGGGGGTCTTGGTCTCGAGATCATGCTGCAGCTCGAGTCCGGCTTCGTCGGCAACCTTCTGGATGAGCAGATCGACCTCCTCCTGGGGAGTTGAAATAGCATTGGAGCTGGAAGCGACGTTTTCGTAATAGGACGCCGTAGCATCAAGGTCCTCGAACTGTGTCTCAAACTTGTCCATGACAAGAGAAATCCTCTCAGGGTTCATAGTTTCCATGGCCTTGTCCATGCCCTTCACAACAGTGGCCATGTTACCTGTGACCTGGCGCATAGTAGCCGCTGTTTGGACTCGGCTTGCCACAGCGTCTATCCGTGATGACAACTGCAATAGACTCAATCGCTCAGACTGCTTGCGAATGGCATTCTGAGCGTATAACTTGGCAATGTCAGTGTTGCCCTGCTGGATAGCCTGTGTTAGTACTGCATAAAGCACACCTGACGTCAGAACCATGAACTCACCTTCTTAACCTTCTTCTTCTCGCCTTCAGACTCCTTGCCGGCCTTGAGCGCCTGCTTCTGGAGCTGCTTCGATGTGAACTATGTTAGATCAGATATACCAGATAAACGCATAGCAGCCAAACAACCGTAAAAGCTAGATCATACATACCTTGAGGTTGAAGAGAGAGTTCTCGAGTCCCGACATAGTGCGATGATGAACAGAGACGGGCTGAGGAGGTTGGCTTGTGGAGGGCTATGTTACTTGGCCACTGGCTGCTTTATCACCGTAATCGATATCCTCTAAACCGACACCCGAGTCTCTTATCAGCCATATTTCTGCGCTGCATGACCCTTGCCCTAGACCGCGACTGTCAACAAATCGCGCCTATATTAGCGGGCGCGAGTTCGCGAATCCTCCCTATCCAAACATTACAGTTTCCAGTCAGCTCCCAGGCTTTATAAGTCCCGGGTTGAGGCCCTGTATAGCTTTGTGATTGCAAGCACAATGGTACTGGACTGCGAGTCACTCTATTCGCTTCTCGCCGACTCACAAGGTGTGTAGAAGTTAGTCGATTCAGGGTCCCCCTATCTAACTATCAGATGTTGACGAGCAGATATCAGCAGTAGCTGCTTTAAAGGCGGAAGTTAAACGCTGCTATGTGGATGTAAGTGCCATTGTTTAAGCCCTTCCCTTCTGCTTCTAACACAGCTCGATTCTGCAACACGATATTTTGGAGCTCTCGCTATTGCTGTCAACGGTGGAGCATCGCCGATGTTGCAATCAGTGGCGTTCTCGTGTATGTGCCATTTGATCAAGCGAGTTATCTTGCAAAATCCCGAAGCACTGTACGACCCCGCACCAATTGTGCTCCCCGTTTTACTCGACAAGATGGCAGACTCTAAGCCATCAGTGCGCTCGACTGCAAAGCGCGTATTCGAGGACTACTACATAGCGTGTCCCTCAGAGACAGAGCTTCTTGTTCGTTCGATCGGATTCACGCACCCATACGAGGGAGTCCGTCTCGACTGTATCCAGATTCTCTCCGACAGAATCCAGATCCAGGAGGGCAAGTTTGCATTCAGACCCTTCACTACAAGCGTCGTAACGCTTCTCACAGACACAAGTGATCAGGTACGCAAGGCAGCCTATGACCTTCTTGTTTCCTTCTTTCGCACAGCCCATGTCAAAGCCAAGCAGGATTTGAGTCGAACATTGACTCAGCAGCACTTGGCACCTTCTCTCACGTCGCGCTTGCTGCGAGATATTGGCCTCGATGAGTCTGCCAGCAATAACTCTTCAGCACCAGTATCCCGCTCAGCTTCAGCAACGGCCCACCGCAGAGTGATGGCTACGCCGATTGCCGCTTCACAGGGCTCAATGGCATCAACCAACAACATCGCTGTTCTCTCTGTGTCCTTCGTTACGGACCAGCCTGGATACCAAGTCGACAAGGTCACTCCCGAAAACGTTCATTCGACTGAAAGCTTTCAGGCTATCATTGAGGCAATGGAACTGGCATTCGAGGGAAAAGAAACAGAATTCAACTGGTCGCAGCGAGAGAAGCATGTATCTCGCCTTCGCGCTTTCCTCCGCGGAAATGTCGCTGCGGAATATCCAGATCTATTTATATGGGCACTGAAATCTCTTTCGGACCGCATCGTTAAGGCGGTTTCATCTTTGAGAACCTCACTGGCGAGTCACGGCATCAACTTGATCAAGGAAACTGCTATCCTCCTCGGTGGCCAGATAGATGCAATCATCGAACCATACCTCACGGCTCTTGTCAAAATAACTACCGGTGCCAAAAAGATGACTGCCCAGATGGCGGCCATGAGCATCAACGCAATGATCATTAACTCGTCTTACAGCATGCGTTACCTCAACCATATCCAGCAGCTGATGAATGACAAGGTTGCAAACGCTAAGATCTTTGCAGCTACGTGGATGCGTCTTATTATGAGCACTCAAAAGAAACAGCACATCGAGAGCTCAGGAGGAGAGCAGGCTCTCAATAAATGCATTACGAAAGGACTTGGCGATGCCAACCCGGGTGTGCGAGAGTCAGTGAGACTGGCATTCTGGGCATACAATACGTTGTGGCCGCGCCAGGCAGAGGCTGTGTTGACGAAGCTTGATGCTTCAAACCGTAAAGCCCTTGAGAGATCGAAGCCGGCAAACATTGAACCGCCTTCCCAAGAACCTCTGCGAGTGACGCGAGCTGTCCCGAAGGCAGGAAGCATTCGGGAGTTTATCGCCAAAACGCGAGAAGAACGAAGATCCAGCATTCACGAGAACACCTCTTCGAGACCTCCCACAGCACCGGTCGTGGCACCAAGCCAACGATTGGAGAGAAAAGTGCCAGAGATGGAAAGTCCGGTGCCCGAATCAAGTCCCGCATTGCAGGATTATGAGCGGGAGTATTTATCTAAGGAGTCGAGCCCGGTACTTGGCCTCGAATCAGATGACTCTACTAGCGTTCCAGCGGAGCCAGAAGATATTCCTGTGAAGCAGATTCCAAGCAAGTCGGTTCTCGAGCTAATTATGAGCCAGGATGTGGACGAGTTTTCTCGTGGCATCCTGGCTCTTGCATATTTGATGAAGGGCGTGGATATACCGGAGAGCATTGAGTGCGCACGTCCTGCTAGTATTCCTCCTCCCAAGGAGGTTGAGTCTGCTATGAAGAAGGTCTTTGGTTCTGCAGAAAAGGGCTCCAACCGGGAGCTTACTCTCATGCTTTGTAAAGCGGACATGATTGGTTCAGTGCTTCAGTTTGTCGGCACGGAGACGCTGCTGCGTGGTGCTATTTACAGTCTGGATGACGCCCAACTGCAGGACAGTGCCGAGTCTGTTCTACCTGTTCTTAACAAGCTAACGGCTTTTACGGTCCTGGTAGATATGAGTCTCGAGCCTGATTCGCGACTGATCCCCGTGCTGAAGTTCATGAGCTCAGTTGTATCAACTTTATCAGTGGAGAGCAATGCGACTTTACCGGCGTCCAAATTTGCTGAGTCTGTGGACCACTTCGAAGACGATGCCCGTCAGTTAGCTGCTCAAATCGTCGTAGACTTGCAAAGCATCGGGGTCCTCCAGAAGCCACTTGTGGAAGAGCTGGAGCCGTCCGAGGCGATGGAGGTCGAGCCAAAGGAGGTGGACCAGACTGAAGCTGACATTGTCGAGGAGGAAACTGATGGAACTGCTGCAGAACAGGTTGTTTATGATACCCCAATCTCTCCAGTTGTAGACATTACCGACCCTGAGACCACGTCTGAGGACATTGTTCAGGAAGCTGAGGTTGTTGTTGAGTCACCGGGCGAACTACTCAACAGAGAAATGGAGAGCAAACTGGCGATTTTTGAGGATCCTGTGCCAAAGGAGAAGACTCCTTCATTAGCTAGACCAATTGTGTCTACTCCCACAAAGCTCAAGGAGAATGTTAACAACAAATCGTCGTGGTTCAACTTTGAGAGCAATAAGGAGGTGTGTCTAACTCCGCTGCCACAGAATACCCGTGATGCGACGGCACTATTTCAATCCTTGATCGACCTTATGAACTCACGTTATATTGATTCGCATGGGCTACGAAAGCTGATTACCATCGTCAAGGGTGCTAGCACTGATAGTATGCTTCCTGCTCATGTTGCATGGCGTAAGGAGAAGTGGCTTCAGCGACTACAAAATAGCCTGTTGCAGTACATGGACTTCCCGGAGCCGAACGAGAAGGAGACGAGCCAGAGCTTGCTACTTGTGTACCAGTTGCTCGAAACGGAACCGTCAAGTTTTCAAGGCAGTGAGGAGATTCTTCTACAGCGTCTGTGCAAGATTGCTGACAGCTCATCTCCGCGAGTTATTGGTCTCGGTGCTCTTGCCGAGACCCGTGGCCTATTTATTGAGCGCTGCCAGCAGCGTGATGCAGCTTCGCTGGTACCTGGAGAGCTTCTGCTCAACCTGATGGATGCACTTGTGCGGATCCATGATCGGCTTACAAGCCTGGGCTCCGTGGCACGTGAGCTGCCGATGTTTGTGCTACTGACTATGGCCGACCTGGTAGCTTTGATGGCGACGAGAGAATCGTGTGCTAACATTACACCTATTCATTTCGACCAAATTGCGACCGTTGTTGTGCGCTATGTTGGCGACAAGGAGCCTGGTGTGCGCAAAGAGACGTACCCGGTGTTAGTCAATCTGAAGCAGCTCTTACAAGTTCGACCTGACGGTAAAGGCGACGAGATTTTCGACAGATCCATACGCGCCCACCTCAGCAGCGGGCAACGTCGTCTTCTGGATTACTACTGCGAACAGGCGTAGGTCAACGCACCCTACATCTTCATACTACTGTTTACGTACTCAATTAATTCATAAAACAGGTCAATTGAAGACGTTTAGAAAATGTTCGACGGAGAGAATCAGAATCAAGATAGCCGAACGAGACGGCTTCCGTAAAGTTAGCATCTGTGTCATTCTAAACAGTCTTAGTACATCCTGCAGTTTACTAGATCTGAAGTAGGGATCATCCATACATCTAACGAAGCGTCAGATCGCGCGAAAGTAACAAGAGTCAGCCAAGATAGACTACTACTCCGCTCTTGCGTGAATCATAAATATGTTTGAGCTATTTGTCGTAAAGGAGCTGGCTATTTCTCGCCAGTAACTTCAGATATAGCCTTGGACTCACGGGCCTTCTTGGCAGCTGCATTCCAGCGAGCGATAGTCTCGTCATCGTAGGCACGAGAAGCATCAATGGTCAGCTTCTCGCCAAGGGCGTAAGTCAGTATCGAGACACCGAGAAGTCCAATGCCAATGTATGTCGTGTTTGCTTTCCAGTTCTTGGGCGTGAAGAACCAGCCTCCCGAGGGAGACCATGCGTGTTGGACGTGATGGTGACCCGCCTGTGTTAGATGTGCTTGGTGTTGTGCTGTGCGAGGAACTCACCATTTCTATATCTCTGTTGAATGCGTAGAGTGAGACTTAATATTGAAATCGACAAATGCTTGACGATGGTTGGACCCTGATTTATTTAGGACTGGAATGTTCGCACATAAACATCCAGGGCTGAGCCGTACGAGGAGATCAAGAAATATTTCACCTGATTCCATCTTCACGGTGAATAAGGAGTTTGGGTGCGGGTTCTAGTCGCTGTTGGCAGGAATTAAGAACACGAAACAATCTCCATTGTATATAATTCAATTCTCGTCTCGGGGATAACACATGCAGGCCGTTCGATTGCTGGCTCGGCGTCTGCCGACGACCAGGCTAGCCAGCCGGACCGCTTTTGGCCCTCTGGCCGTGTTGCGACAACAGAGTACCGTTACTGAAGCCCACACCAAACAACAGCCCCAGGCACCGTTCGACTTTGGTGTTTACGAAAGCCAAGAGACTTCAAATGCCGAGATTCCAGAGGCCCTGTGTCGCCGGGTTGCTTCGCTCAAGGTGCTCCACTCACGACTTAATCTAGGCCCTGATTTTGCCTACTCTACACTGGCTCGCGCCCTCATCTGCCGCTCAGCAAATGTCAAATACGTTGACAACCAAGGAATGGCCAACTTTGGCAAGTCGCTTCTATCTTTTTACGTCTATGAGTACTTTATGGTCAAGTACCCTCGACTACCACCGGCTGTGCTGAAGCACGTTGTTGACCTGTACACATCGCACTCTGCTTTGGCCACTGTGGCTCGAACTTGGGGTGTTGAACCCGATAGTCGAAGCTCGTTTTCCCGGTACTTGGCCGAGCAAACAGACCAGGATGTGCTCGGTCATCTGCTGTTCTCAGAGAATAAGGTCGGATCAGAGCCTGGTGTTGTCCAGGTTCTTGACACGGATAGTGGGTCACATATCGACATCAACAGTGCAATGGGCACCTTTGTGCGTGCTCTTGTGTCTGGTGTTTATGCCCACGGTGGTCTGGAGCAGGCTCAGCAGTTCATCAAAAAGTACATTGTCCAGCCTCGCAAGATCGATCTCGCGTCGGTCATGAGCTTTGATAAGCCCACGCGCGAGCTGGCAATTCTATGCGGTCGTGAAGGTCTGGAGAGCCCTGTGTCGCGTCTACTCGCTGAAACCGGTCGCTACTCTCGAGCTCCCGTCTTCGTTGTGGGCGTCTTCAGCGGAACCAGCAAGCTCGGCGAGGGCCAGGGAGCTAGCCTCAATGAGGCCCGTACTCGTGCCGCTGTCAATGCGCTTAAATCGTGGTACCTCTACTCACCTGTGAACCCTCAGCTTCCCTCGGAGCACAACGGCGAAGGCGACTTCAAGCCCGCGTTTGTCGACTCGGGTGTCGTTATCATCTGAAGCCTCTTCATGGCCCTGGCATGGCCCTTGCATCTTGACTGTGGCCCCTGTATATATTACTCCATAGATGCATCAACTGATGTTGTCACAATATCTAGATGTACTCGCGAATCGTTGCAACCTAGGTATGCTCACTTTCTTCAAGGAAGTTACTATGTGAAATATGCTTGATGCCGGTACGAGCACTCATTACAGATACAGACTCGCGCAGAACACAATGTCGCGCTTGATCTTCTCTTGGGCCAAGGCCATCTTGTCATGGAGGCTGGCATCGCCAATGATGCGGGCCGCTGCCATGACCTCTCGGCAGATCTCATCCATGCGAGTGATGACACGAACAATTGTTCCTTCAGGTACATCTGTTAATTCCGTAATCGCGTGAAAGGTCATGCCGCGCGCCCATTCGTATACAACTTCCATGAGTCCAAACCGTTTGCGCTCGCCGAACTCAGATTCCTCTTGGGTCATAAGTACTTGGTGCTTTTCGAAAACCTGGTTCGTTGTGGCTGCAATATCGAGGATACGAGCACGACCCTGATCGAGTCGAGGAGTCACGGATTCGACCTCGATGTCAGTGTTTCCTTCAAAGACAAAAGCAGACATGAGTGCAACAATCTCCTCGGGTTCGTAGTCACCTAGGAAGTTGTCGAGGATGAGTTCCGTTATGATAAGTTCAAACCCGGTACTGATCTCGCATGCAACACGACCCTTCAGAAGCACGTTCTGCTCCGTATCAACGTAATTAAGATCCTTGAGGACTTCGACACGCTGTTCGTAGTCAGGCAGAAGTTCCATGTTCTGATCCGAAATAAGCCGCTTGAGTGATTCAATCTGTTGTTTCACCAGATACTGTTCGTGAACTTGCAAGTATGTTTTGAGAAAGTCAGGACACTTGATTGACTCGCTTTCTCCGATCTTCGTCAAACACCCGCTACGCTCACGAACTTTATCAGCGGTCTCGGCATCACGAATGCCCTTCCAAGGAACATCCTGGAATCGGCTCCATTTCTGAAACAGGTGCTCAACGTCTTTGCGCACTTTCTTGATGGTCTCATCTTCTCTTCGGATGAGACTTCGGAAGTTGCAGTCAATGATCCTGTCAACCACCATGACGATGCTCTCGAAAGAAACCAACTTCTCGCGGAACGGTACACGAACGAACTTTCCAAGAAGTTTATCTGCCGGAAATTTCGGAACCTGCGGCAGGAACGGGACCTTTGTCTTTTCCTCCTTGAGTTCGCCCAAGCACATTACTGAAAGATTCTTGAAATTGGACCGGATAATGACACCAGTGCAGTAGGCCTCTTTCTCCTCCGACTTGTATACAATCACACGGCCGGGGCCGCACAACCGACGACCGTACAATGTCTTAATCACCATGGCAATGATTTCTGACTGCATTTCGGCCTGCTTGACAATCAAACCATGTACTTCGTCAATATCTTTGTCGCAAGTACTGCATGAATCGCGCTTCAGTTGGGTCAGACTCTCCTCATTCTTCTTGACGTTCTGCTCATGTTCGGGAAGTAGAACCTGAGCTGCGTTTTCACTGAATGAGCGCTTGATCATATCCTCAACTTTCAGAGCCTCTATGCGGAGAAGGTTGAGAATCATATTATAGGTGAGACGGAACTGACTCTGCAACTTTGTCGGCATTCCCAGCATCATAGTTCGCAGGTCTGCCACTGGTGGAACCTCCTGTCCGTTGACCATGAGGATGACGGTACCAGTCGCATCGAGACCTCGACGACCAGCTCGTCCAGCCATCTGCGTGTATTCACCAGGAAGCAACTGGCGGAAGGTCTTTCCATCATGCTTCGAAGTGTTTGCGAACACAACAGTTTTTGTCGGCAGGTTGAGACCCATTGCAAATGTTTCAGTAGCAAATAACACCTTAACAAGGGTCCTAGCAAACAAGATCTCAATAACTTCCTTAATGATGGGCAGCAAACCTCCATGGTGGATACCGATACCACGCGACAAAAGATCGCGCACCATCATAATCTGGGGAAGCTCCCGATCCTCTTTACGGAGACGAGAAACAGCTTTGTCGATAAACATATGAATCTCCGATTTCTCCTTTGCTGAACAATAATCGAGGCTTGACAGCATTGTGGCAAACTCCTCACAACGCTTTTTTGAGAACACAAAAATAACGGCAGGGAGTAACTTATTGCCATGAAGATGTTGACATAACTGGGTCAGTGACGTCTTGCCTGGGTAGTTCATGTTACGACCGGACCTTTGCTGTGGTATACGACTTGCCGCTGCAAAACCACCACCGCGGCCGCGGCCGCGCTGGGCCCCACCACGAGGTGCACCTCCCCGAGACGCACCTCCCCTCGCACCCCCTCGACCACCTCTGTCTGAGCCACCACTTTTATTATCGGCATCATTCCGCGGAGACACAGCATCGCTCGCTGCTTTCCATCCAGACTCGAGGAAGTTCTTCTTCGAATCAACAAGGAGATACTTTTTGTTCTTGGCCCATAGGAAGTTCTCTAGCGGTACAGGTCGCTTCGGTGTCGAGATCACATAAATGTCCTTCTGCTTCGTTCGTCCAACCCAATTGGCAAATTCAAAAGTGTTGGGCACCGTTGCAGAGAGAAGAATGAATTTTACGTGGTCAGGAAGCATGATAATAACTTCTTCCCAAACAACGCCTCGGTCCTGGTCATTGACGTAGTGAACTTCGTCAAAGATAACAAACTCCACGTCTCTGATCAGGTCCGCTCCACGATAGAGCATGCTGCGAAGGATCTCAGTCGTCATGATCAGACAGCTAGCCTCTGGATTGATCTGGACGTCACCAGTGAGAATTCCAACGTCGTCGTAGATCTGCTTGAAATCACGGTACTTCTGATTGCTGAGTGCCTTGATGGGAGATGTGTAGATTGTCTTGGTCATGTTGCGGTTAGCCATTGAGATGGCATACTCTGCAACTACAGTTTTTCCTGCTGAGGTGTGAGCAGCCACGAAAACAGAGTCGCCCTGCTCCAAGTGATAGACAGCCTCTTTCTGGAAGACGTCAAGCTCGAACGGGAAAATACGAGCCGGGTTCGGGACCAGTTCGTCGAAGTTATCAATCGTCTTGTTAACGTCGACTACATGTGCCCATTCCTTGACTTTGGCGGGAGCATTGGCTATGAGGGCCATTGACGTGCGACCAAATGTGATGTCTTGTGGTAGGAGACTATCGATTTCAGACGCCTCCCCATTGGTACTGTCTGAGAACTTGAAAGATCTGATTCCCTCGACCAGCTGTTCCTCCTGTTCATCTTCCTCAGCCGTCGCATCATTGTTATCGGGATCCTCGGTCAGCATTGTCGACTCTTCCGAAGATACATTAACTGAAGACACGTTCATTCCTCTGGAGAAGCCTGGAGGCACGTCGAAGAGACCCTGCTCGTCACGGTGTAGCACAAACGACTTTTCAGGCTGCTCAGACAGTTCGACTCCACCTGGGGCGAAGGGCACAAATCCGGCACGACCACGGACAAAGTCCAGCTTAGAGCCCATTTGACGAGTCAATTTGAACGAGTTCTTTGAATGGATGTCATCTGGCGTCTCGACAAATTCACGGATGCCGGTTATCTGGCCCTCGAGGCCCTTGCGGTCGTACTTGATCCCTGTCCGAGAGGCGAAATCCGGCACCGACATGAGTCGGCGGTACATGGCCGATTTGTCAACATATGACACACTGAGTTAGTATAGTTTCCGTCGTCAAATCTATACGTACTCCTGAAATTGGTCGACCCAGTCTTGTGAGAAGGCAAGTTTGGGTGTGAGGTACTTGTCGACTAGGTACTGCTCAGAGCGATCAATCTGCGGCCGAGTCTTTTGTCCACTCTTGTACGGATCGTGGGTCACATCCGACACCTCGCGAGCATCGTACAGGTCCTTGATGGACCTGACAGTCTGCCCAATGGAGTCCATGGTGCAGAGTATAGGATGTATGAACACGCGATGTGCGCGGCTATGACAAAATGCACGGTTGTAGACATGCCGTGAAGACTGCCAGGGAACCGACTCCAATTAATCGTACTCATTTAATTTCTACATACTGGGAAACACATAACAATCATAGCTCGATCCAATCAATCATAGACACTCAATTGATCTTACAATCAATCAAAGGCCTTTTGGCGCTTGCGCTCGTTCCAGTGGAGCGTGTGGCTGAGGCGTTCAAACCACGATGTGCTGGGCTGGCCGTTGATGACCTTTGGGAACGGGTAGCGCGATGCGCTGATGGTGAGGAAGTCGCCCTGAGACAGTTCAACACGGCCCTTACCATCGAACGAACACCATGCAGAGGATCTGGCGTCGTATGGCACTCCCACGCGGATGATCAGCGAATCGGGCAGCACCAGAGGTCGGAATGACAGGGTATGTGGGCAAATGGGTGAGATGAGAATGGCAGGGATGTCTGGGTGTACCAGAGATCCGCCTGCAGATAGCGAGTAGGCTGTTGAGCCACTGGGTGTTGAGATAACCACTCCGTCGGCCTCCATGGCTGTTAGAAACTTGAAATCTCCGTAGAGCTCCGTCGTAGTAATTGTCGGATTGGGTCCTCGGTCCTGGAGTTAGCTATCAACCAATGTCAAGAATATTAGACTCACCACCACGACGTCGTTAAGAATGCTAAATGTCTCTCCAACTTTATGCGTTTGGAACACTCCGCCGGCACGTCCGGCAAAGATCTCTTTCTGGAGTCGGTCGTAGTCCTTTGATCCAGAATGGTTGAGAGCACGCATCACGGTGCACGAGAAGCGCATACGCAGCGCACACGAGATGCCATTGTCGAGGACGTCACGTATGACTTCCTTTCGTTCGTCGTAGGTGTACTCGCTGCGTTAGTGGAGTTTAAGGAGGGGAGTTTTACGTACGTCATGAACCCAAAGCTGCCGAGTCCAATGCTCAGGACTGGCGGGACAATGTTCTGGAAGAGCCAACTGGTGTAGAGCACAGTTCCATCTCCACCAAGCTGCTGTTAGTTGGATTCAACCAAGGAAGGGTACCACATACGGTAATAACAAAATCGTAGAGATTCGGATTCTTGGCACAGATCTCCTGTGTCCAGAACGTAAGCCGGCGCAGCTCGGGCTTGCCTGAAGCGACAAGGCCCTTGTAATCAAACGCTGGCTGATCCCTGAGAACATCCTGCACGGATCTGAGTTAGACAGAGAGGACGACAAGAAGGAGAAAGTTTCGGTACATACACAGTGAGAGGGCCGTGGACGGTGTCGAGGGTGAGCAGCCACAGCGCCAGCTCCCGTGTGATGGGAGCCAACGTCTCGTCGAGGATTTTGCTGACAATGAGCACATTGCGCATGTTGAGGTTGAGGGACACGTTGCCTGGGTTAGCGGGCTTCACAGAGCACCAAAAGACATACTCAAGTTGTTGCTGAGGTCACGCACATTGACGACCATCTCGGAAATGGCATCTTTGCTCATGAGCTGGACACTCTCGCGCGACGTCAAGGGCGAGAAGTCCGAAGAGTAGCCCGGAGGAGCGCTCTCTGACTCGTGCTCATCGTCGGTGGAGCTGTCGAGGTTGAGGTTGAGCAGGTTGTGCACTTTGCACACGGACTTTCGCCGAGCGTCTCGTTCAATGAGCTGCTCAGGGAGTCCGCGGCGGATGTAGTCGTTGAGCTTGGTGGCCGAGCGAGCGCGGTTACTCCCCGGCACGTCGATGGGTTCGCGGCTCGAGAACGGGTACATGGTGGAGGACTTGGAGGAGCCCGTGCCACCGCAATACAACTGTTACCAAGTGGAAAGCGAGTCACAAGGGAAACCTAGTTTATCTGGCCGCGGAACCTAGTAAGCAAGGCTTAAAGCGGGTGGGGGAGGTAGGGATATGTCCGGCGCGGCTGGCCCCGTTACGTGATATGGCCAAGAAGCCGGCGAATGGTGACTCAACGGGTTGAACACCGGAGGGGACCAGTTTACGACGAGTTTAGTGGCTGTGGCGAGGGAGACGTATACGACGATATGGTCGAGCCAGGAGTGACTAATGAGCCATTGGCGGCGATTACCTGGGCTAACCCCGGTGGGATAACTGTTCCAAAATAAGACTGTCCGAAAACAGAAAATTTCCGGGGTTTAGCCATTATTCATATATTAGCTGTGTAGTAGAAACTGTATAAGTTAAACTGTGTAAAACTTACAAAGCCTATGGGCTATACAGCGTGGTCATGATCTAGACTGAGTGATGAGCGCGATGCGGCTCACATGCAGGGAACAAATTTCAGTTTGACACAAATTAAACTACGATCCAACCATGTCGTCCCGACTGCCTCGCGTAGTGGTCTGGCGCTCTGAGCGCGAGATCTCCGAGCTCAAGGACATGCTGTTCGACTCGTCTGAAGAGACGTGCCTTCGCGCACTCGCCAAGATCAAAGCATACCAGACAAGAGGCCAGCTTCCACATTCTGTAGAAGCAACGGCCCTGTTGATCTCGTCTGCTATGAGCGACACACCCGCCGTCGACTCTCTCGTAGCACGCATGGCATACTCCATGTCCATTATCCGGTTTGTCAACGGTCTGCTGGATCCGTCACAGCAGGCAACCCATGCCATTCCATTGCACGCTCTCGCCAAGCAGCTTGATCTGCCTTCATCATTAGTCGAGCTACGACACGCTGCGACTCACGAATACCTGCCTTCTCTCGAAGTGCTTCGTCTGCTCAACTCAGAGGCCATAGCCTGGCTGCGCCGTCACTACTGGGACGTCAATGCCTTCGAAATTGATGACCGACAGCAGATGTCATTAGACGCCGATGCAGAGGAGAAGAACGCCGTCAAGGAGCTGTTTCGAGAATGGCGACGTCTTCGCCGAGTCGATCCGCTCCGTGTCGTGCAGGTCGGAGATGGAACTCCAGAAGGCGTACAGTTCTGGCGGCTCGTCAAAAAGATTCGCGCCAAGCTGGAACAGGATGACGCTCTCTTCATCGATGTTCTCGTCCACCGTAACGTTCTCATCCCCGCAGGTGCCGAGTAAGTTTTCCATTTGATCTCAAGATTCCTCTAACTCAGTGGACACAAAAAGGTTGCTGGTGCAATCAGGCTGTTTTGGCCGCTGCTCGAGATCCTCAATGGCGACAGCAGTTTATTACAGCGGCTGTGCGGTCTGTTTGTGAATGCCCTCAATAGCCAGGCCACTGTGCTCGACTGGACACCCGAGGGACCTCCGAAAAACGAGCACGAGGCCAGTTTCTACCTCGCAGCAAAGCAGTGGCTGCTGTACCTTCTCAACAGCCCTGGCAAGAACAAAAAGGCATGGATTTCTGAGACAGACGTTGTCGAGGAGATTGCCCAGCTACCCCGTACATGGTGAGTGCTACTATCGTGGTGTGGGCCCCGCTAACAACAGGAACGTCGAACTGCTCCAGCACTATGCTCAACAGCACAATGACGAAAAGATTGCTTCGCTTGCCAATGCCATGCAGGTGCAGGTAGACTCACTGTTTGGCCCAGGCGAGCCAGCCAGCGAGCTGGGAAAGCGTAACATCACCCACGAGGTCAACGAATACTCCAAGCGCCTCAAGCTTGAGCGCGATCTCGACACATTGAAACCCGCCGAGATCTCTGCCTGGACAGTCGTTCCCGACTGGACTCCTCGGCCCATTGGCGTGCTCTAGACATATTTATTATACTCAATTAGTTCAACGACTGTAGCCCACTTTTCTGCCCATCTGCTGGTATGGCACCGCCGTGCCAGTCAATATATGCATCTCACGACATTTGGGTTTTTCGACCCGTTGCACCATGACGACGTTTGAGCACCCCGTCTTCAAGCCCGACGAGGCCGGGGACTCCAGTCTCGCACCGGCAAATGGTGTGAGCAGTCTTGTGTGTGTTCGTGACAATGATGTCATTGTCGCAAGCGGCCGCGTTGTGCGGTACGCACCCGATGTTGGTGGCAACCCGTCACGGCTAGGTAAACACACAACGCTGACGCTGACTACTGTTGAATTCGACATTACCAGCATTCTGCTCAACGATGCAGGCTCAGCACTGGCCATTGTGGGTGACAGGTCTGTAGTTGTGTGTTTTCTGCCATTGGCTGGAACACGTCCTACTAGCAAAACCCGCAACCATCTTATCGGAAGCGAGCTCGATCTCGACGCTAATGTGTCCATTCTCAAGGCGATCTGGAACCCAGTGGCGCGCCACGACTCAAACCTCGTCGTTCTCACAAGCGACAACTATGTGCGCGCTTACGACGTGCTCCGCAATGCGGGCACCCCTGAAAACTCGCTGAGCCTTCAGTCCGACAAGCCTGGTCCTGAATTCTCTGTCTCTTACGACACCATTGAGGATCCCGTCTCCATTGCATTGGGTACTCGCGCTGATCCCACTGGTCTGTTCACACTATTTGTCTTGACCAAGGGTGGTGACATATTTGCATTGTGTCCATGGCTACCGAGCCAGGTGTCTATAACCAAAGCGCATGCAACCGACCTACTCACCTCGTCGGTAGAAGCCTATTTTGAAGCCCGGCAGCAGAAAAACTGCACGAAAGAAATGCGTCGCCACTATCGCGACCAAATGTCCTGGGCTACGGAAATTAGGAACCAGCTTCCCCAAAGTATCGTTGAGACAAGGCTGATGGCCAGTGGTGAGCTGACGGATTTTTACATCGTTCAGCGACCACAGCGCAAACTCTCCCTCTACCCACAAGGCCCACTTCTGTGCCAGCCGTTTCCCGACCAACTGTACGAAGGAGATGCCGTTGACTTGCTGACAGTAGACGCTGGTCCCATGTCGGCTCTAGCTGTTCTCCAGAGCACCCAACGGGTATCCTTCTTTTTACAGTCAAGCAGTATTGACGTGAAGTGGAAGTCTGTTGAGTCTGATGCGTCGTTGGAACCACCAGCGTTGGCGCTCATCGATAGTGTCGAGCTGCCCGGCAGTCGTGGGGCTTCCCTCAGGCTTCTGCGTCCTTCACCTCTGCAGACTGAGCTCACCGTGTATGCGGCTTCTGATCATGCTGTCCACGGCATTGATTTGTCACCCTGGGTCGACGAAATATCTGCAGCAGCTGATGACAACGATTTTGATTTGTCGGCTCTGTCTAGTTTTGCATCAAAAACTTGGCTTACACAACTTCCCGCCAAGTTTCATGGTCTGGGGTCCATTCTGGATAGCGATGGAAACGCCCGGTTGTTTATTGTTACGGCTGACGGCGTATTGGCGAGCGGAGTTGCGGATGAAAAGACTGTGGCCAGCGAACCTGTTGGCAAAGGAGAAGCGCCAGCGTCCGCTAAACTTGAGTCTCTACTGAAGAACCGGTCTTTTGAGGCTGATGTTTTCACCCTGGTCGATGGTGTACGTCTCCAACCGCCGAATCTCAAAGGCTCGCGGGACAACTCAACTATCCAGCCAACCATTGAGTCACTCGAAAAACTCTCCAATATATCCATTTTCTACTCGGAGCAAGCAACACAGGTTTACAAAGCAGGTCTGTTGATGCACAAACGCGTCGGCCTGCAGAAAGCCGAACAGCGACGACAACAAGAGCTTGTAAACTCGCTGGATCGAATGGTTGCCAACTGTCAGGATCAGGATCTGGCAGCGACAATCAAGAATGTGACACAACGGCAGCTAAAGCTTCAGCAGCGAGCATCGGAACTGCAGGAGAAGCTTTCGAAACGCAAGCCTCTTCCAATCAGCGACCAAGAAAAGAAGTGGAGCTCAGAGTTGAAGCGAGTGCACCACCAGGTGTACGACGCCAACGGCCTGGACAGGCGTACCAAGATAGTGAGTATTCGACATCCCTCTAGACCGCTGTACGGAACTAACTATAAAGGCAACTCTGCAGGCAGAATTGATCGCGCAGGAGCTCAAAGTCAGCGGCGACTCACTGTCGACGAGTGTGGCAGGATATGGCCGACCGAGCGAAAAGATGCGGCGACTTCAAGCGCTCATTTCTAAAGAGTATGTTCAAGTGAATACGTCGCTGCATTGCTAACTTCAGATCCGGTCTCATTAGTTCTACGCATCAGAAACTTGAGTTGCTCATGGGCGGGCTCGAGTCTCAGTTTGGGGGGCTCCAACTCGACGACGACTTAGCATAACACAGCATCGTCACTGATGCGTCACTATTCTACTATTGAGAAAATTTTATCAATATCTATTTACAATCCAGTAGCTGTCAGTTTTGTGAGACCTTTAGAACTGGCATTAGAACCGGAACATTAAAACCGACCCATTAGAGCCGCAAGTAAGCTTAAAAGTCGGTGACTCGTCCGTTGAACGAGTAGTCGCCATGCCTCAGCGGGTCCTGTTTAGGTCCACCGACCTCGCCAGTCTCGGGGTTCTTGTCGCCCTCAAAGTCTGCATATGGCTTTCGGAACTGCGGATGCAAGGTATCTGGTGAGTCGGCATCGATCTTGTCAAAGCTGCTCTCTGCTTCACGTTGCAGCCGTTCAAATTCGGCCTGATCTTCCTTCGGAAGACGTGGCG
Organism: Sugiyamaella valdiviana; assembly: GCA_030570555.1. Lineage (NCBI taxonomy): Eukaryota > Fungi > Ascomycota > Dipodascomycetes > Dipodascales > Trichomonascaceae > Sugiyamaella > Sugiyamaella valdiviana. The sequence continues at coordinate 1,988,432 of JAJLWF010000001.1, forward strand.
GGCCTGGTCGAGGTGGCAGAGGTTTAGTGCTGTAGGGACGAATGGCCAAACCGGCCAGCGACCGCGCCCGTATGGATTTAGCCAACATGATGGTATGATTGAAGATATGAGGGCCAACTCGGAGAAGGACCCGTCGGGTTAGGGAGGGGTCGGATACAGATTTAGCGGTCGGAGGTTACCATTTGGTAAGTGTTCAATTACGCTCCGCAGTCTCTCGAGTTAATAGAATATGTCCAGTCATTTGATGTGCTGATATGGTCATCACCGGTATAATCAGTACCTTCTAAGTTCGTTCGCAGACAAGTGCTGAGTAAGAACCTAGAATCCATGTTCTCCCACGTGACTTGATTTGTTCGGCCGAGCCAGTCACAGCACCGGAAACTGCCATTATACGTCTGTAGATTCCACATTACGTCTAGTTATCCTAAGGCTCGAATCTCAGCTCAAGTCAGCTCAAGCCTTGGCTCGTATGCCACCTCTTGCAGGGGCTAGGAAGACGCTCAGGGGTAAACGGCTGGCCAAACCGGCAATTGCGCAATCGCAGGGCTGAATGCTGACCGGCACTTTGCACGAGGATTGGGTGACTATTTAAACTGCTGATAACCACGCCGCGGTGTTGGTCTTGCTGAGTGGATGACTGTACGAGTTGTGTGGCGCCGATTGTTCTTTCCCAAACTTAGACTCCCCGCTAATTCACACCGTCAATTCTCGTCTACAACCATGACGTCGTCTCTACGCCCTCTTCCTGGCCCTTCCATCCATGTGTCAGCACAGGCCAAGGATGTGTGGAGTATCATCAATGAAGCAGCAGCCGCTGCTGAGGCCTCTTCAGGCTCTAAGGTGGTCAATCTAGGCCAGGGCTTCTTCTCGTACTCACCGCCTAAGTTCGCCATTGATGCGGCCAAGCGTGCCCTCGACGTCCCCATGCTCAACCAGTACTCGCCGACCCGCGGCCGTTTGTCGCTGCGCTCGGCGGTGTCATCGGCGTACAGCCCCTATTTTGGTCGCCAGCTCGATCCCGAGACGGAGATTGTCGTGACTGCCGGCGCAAATGAGGGCATGTACTCTGCGTTCACAGGGTTCCTCAACCCCGGCGACGAGGTCATTGTGTTTGAGCCGTTTTTCGACCAGTACATCTCCAACATCCAGCTGCCCGGTGGCAAGGTTGTCTACGTGCCGCTTCATCCTCCCGCCGACGCTGCTGTACGTACGTCGCACGCCTCGGAGTGGAAGATCCACTTTGACGAGCTGCGTGCCGCCGTGACGTCGAAGACGAAGATGATTGTCATCAACTCGCCCCAGAACCCCACTGGAAAGGTGTTTTCTCGCGAGGAATTGGAGCAGATTGGCCAGATTGCCGTTGAACACAACATTATTATTCTTTCTGATGAGGTGTACGACCGCCTCTACTACAACCCATTTGTGCGCATTGCAACTCTGTCACCCGAACTTGCGAGGCTCACGTTGACGGTTGGATCTGCTGGCAAGACGTTCAGTGCCACGGGCTGGCGAGTCGGCTGGCTCATTGGCCACCCAGACCTCATCAAGCATGTCGCTGCCGCCAACACGCGCATTGTCTTCTGCGTCAACAGTCCTCTGCAGGAGGCCTCTGCTCAGGCTCTCCAGGAGGCCGAATCCAACGACTACTATGAGTCGCAAATCGTGAGCTTCCAGCGCAAATTCGACATCTTCAACCGCATCTGGGAAGAGCTAGGACTGCCGTACACAATTCCCGACGGCGGCTATTTTGTCATGGTCAACTTTGCCAAGGTCAAGATCCCTGAGGACTACGTCTTCCCGGCTGAGGTGACCGAAGGCCGCGCCAAGGACTTCCGGACCGCGTACTGGCTTATCCGCGAGCTCGGCGTTGTGGCCATTCCGCCAACTGAGTTCTTCACGAAGCAGAATGCGTATCTGGCCGAGGACTTCCTGCGTTTTGCGGTCTGCAAGGATGACCATGTGCTCGAGGAGGCTGTGGAGAGACTTCGTGGTCTCAAGAAGTACATCAACTGAGGCCTACATAGATAGGTAGACGAACGGTAATACTAGATGGAACCGCAAGCGGTGGGCACTACCAAGGTTCAAGGCCCTACTATGCTAAGTACAACTAAGTACTAGGCACTAGGCATTACTGGTTTTATGCAAATGAATAAATTACTCGACTATGGAAGCTGTCAGTTAGAACTGTCACACAAAAACAACGCTTGCCATGTGCAGGATCAGACATCCTAGGAAGGACTACCACGGTCACCGGTACACGAGAATGGGTTCATTGTGCACTACCGAGGAAACTGCGAATGTTTACTGGAGTTTTCATCATCAAAGCACATGGCGAAGCTCATAATGAGCAGACTCACCTTGAATCGAGCCATCCCAAATAATAGTCATACAAGCGATATCTTACAGTTAGTCACACGTCTTGGCCATCAACACCGTGGCTAGTCAGTTCAAGTCAGGCAGCATAATACTGGCAAGTAAAAGCTGTTGTCCGAGACTCCGAAGAGTGTGGACATAGCAACCTATGCTATCGTCATAGTCGGATAGGAAATGGAAAGAAGTGCGGTATGTCATCATACAAGAACTGACGAGCCAAGTGGATCGAGGGATAATCATCAGTACTCACCATTTGAGATGGATTGTTTGCCGGCGCAAACAATAGAAAACTAAACTGACGGGGGACAGCCGGGCTTTAAATAATTTTTTTTCTCTCGCCAGCTGGCAGCCGCGCAGCTGCAGCAGCGGCGATCAGTTTTTTTTCAGGGGACGATTTGGGGATGCATTTAGGCCCGGGGGCTTCGTCCGTTTGGCTCGAATGCGGGTTTGCAGCTCTGCAATTGCCAGCTGGCACTGCTGCTCTTCAGCAGCGATTATGAGTCGCAGAAATGGCCGGCCCATCTTGCAGATGCGATGCCTTTCAAGCTTCGCGCCGCTTAGGCAGTCAGGCAGAGGGTACAGAGCATGCCTGATCAGAAAGGCGGGTATATCAAGCTGATACCACACAATGGCATCGCCCGTGGAAATGATTGATGGTCCCACTTCAATTGGACTGCTGGCGTGCTTGAGTGTTGCTGGCTGCTGCTCAACTGGGCGGTAGATTCCTGGCCTCCAGTACAGTCGGCTGTCGTCTGCAATAGGCGTGATTAGGGATTCGAGCATGCGCAGATCGCGTGAATCAACGGCGACGAAATGCTCCGTAGACAGCGGTAATGCCGGTTCTGCACAATTGCCGATATCTTCAATGCCACGGACCATCGTGAGACTGTCAAGATGAGCAGCGCGCCGGATCTTTTTGAGTACCTTGTTGTTAGCCGGCAAAAAAAAAGTGGGTGCTTGGGTACGCATACCTGGACGATGGCGCTCTTGCTGTATCCAAGAACTGTAGCAATTGACTCGACACCAAGACAGTCCGTCTCTACTATCGTTGTCGTTGTTCCGGGTGAGTTGGACAAGTGAGATCTGAGAGTTTCCATTCCTGGAGGCAGAGTATACATGTCAGTTACAATATGACGCCTCCTTACACAAGCTAATTGACTCCTGTATAAGAGCAGCCTCGTCGACAATATCTGCTGCCCATCTCCAATGCTTGCCATCAGATCCGCAACCGTACGCAACAAAAGTTGAAAGCACTACAATCTCCTAAGGATACCTTGACAGTACGGGATTATAAAGTCGCGTAGTTCCGTAGCACAATGCCGACAATGTGGTCGGTCGGTGTTATCAAATACCCCTACCACTATCTGTCATCGCGGTGATGTTGTTACAGCCAAGGATACATGAGATCTTGCAGCTATTCAACTATTCATGGTAAAACAGTCACGGTACAGTGGTAACAGTTAGTGACCGTCCATAATATTGACAGGTAGTCGAGGCATATGAAGCTTAAACGGTACCAATGTCCTTCCGTTGCTACACCACACAATGAAGAAGGACGTTGCTTCGAAGCAGAAACCAGTACACAGATCAAAAAGAGTGTTCCATACGGCTGTCGACTACAGCTATGCAGTCTTCCGAGGACTCAAGATTGAGGATGTCATTGACTTGGAGACACAGATGAGTGAGCCGGTGTGGTACGATGGCGCAGCTGTTGGCAAACCTAAGCTCTTCAAGGCGATACCAGTTAAAGAGCTTCAAGTTGACATGCCGGGATCTGCCAGTGGATCCCAGAAGGCAAGTGAATCCAATGGAACGGTGACTCGATATCTTCAAACGAAACAACGTTTGACGTCGCCGCAGTCTCCACAAAAGCTGAGCATTATAATTGATGCGAAAAACGCCGACGCGGACGAGAACTTAACTCTAACGGAGAATATGGGCGGGATTTTAACACCGGCAGATATCTCTAACAACTACATGGCCGTGGTAAAGTGGAACAGTGATTCTGGAAACTTACACATGTTTAGGCGCGCTGAGCCCCAAGTTTATGAAGACCGGGCTCTTATGGCGGGAAACGCTTTGAAGTATATCGTGGGAATAAAGGACATACCCAGCAACGAATTCACTAATCTTGGTCATACTTCCCGAATCCAGATTATTCGACTCGGTACTCGAATCCATGTTGCACCGGGCTCACACGATAAGCAGCCGCCGATGGCCAGGGTTCGAGTGTGGTCCCCAAACAAAAGAGGCGACCGCGAAAAGTGGAACACTCCGACAAGAGGCCGGATGCATGTTCAGGGAGCGCCGAGAATTTATGGAGGTGATAGAGGGGAGTGCATTGTGGCTACTATTCCACAAATGTGTGCGCTGCTCGAACTTTTTGACGTAGACCTGGATAGGCTCTCCACAACGCCCATAGTAGAGCTTCCATCGGCGCTAGTGTACCAACTGCCAAAAGGCACGATTAACATCTACAAGGCAGTGAAGTTGCTACTTGATGGCGAACCATACTACGGCTACTACGATGATCGCAAAGGGGAGCAGAACATTTGCGTGATGTTTGCACCGACTGCGTCATGGGCAAAGGAGCCCCTGCTGTGGTTTTAGCTTAGCTTCTATATGGCTCCAGTTATTAAAGATCGGTACTAAATCTGACTATGCTGTGAAATGGCGCTGTAGTGCCATGTCTTCTCCGACTCCTCGGCCGCATCGGGTAAAAGTGGGCTCCTAAAGGGTTGGTGCAATGAAGCATCACGCTATAAGGCAGCACGGCACCCCTCTTCCTGTGGCTACGAAACAGATCCACCTTCGCTGAACTGCGTTATGCAGTTTACTATGCATTAGATGCCGTCGTTTGGGGCCTATGTGGCTTCAATTGTGGCAGCTCCCAGCGTCCAATGCGTACTACTATAATGGTGCAGATCACTAGCGGGCTCCTACGAACCAGTCTTAGGAGTCAGCTCGGCTTAACGCGCATACACAGCTACACAGCACCAGTTACTCTCAGCTCCAATATATCAAAGGAGTGTCGTCTCCTGCTGCCGTCAGGTCACTGACGACAATAGATGAGGTCGGCGTATGCGATGCCTCATCCTGGAATCTGATCGGCGAGGTGCATATGCAGGCCTCCGCTTATGGTTCAGAAGGGGCTCGTTGATGCAAGGCAGGTTTGAGGCCCTTCTTCTTTAAATCTCGGCGAGATGATATAAATAGGCATCAATGGACGGAGTTCTGTACTCACAAAGTACATCACTTTACCCCCAATTGTAGAAAGTATACTTGATTCAAGCTAACCGAAGTCCCCTTGAACCTTCAACAGTGATGGCTCTCATTGATCGCATGAAGAGCAAGTATCGTGTAGCTCACGGAACGGCACCGTACCCGGCGCGTGTTGCTCCTTATGGTCTCCTAAAGACTGTACGACCAACCAGTACCGCTGCGGAGTCCAAGGCTAAGCCCAAGCCCGAGCCCAAGCCCGAGCCTAAGATTGAGCCCAAGGTCGAGCTGAAAGCTGACTTGAAGGTTGGGCCCCAAGTGGAATCGAAGGTAGAGCATCCTGAGCTCAAAGCATCTTTTCCTACGGAACGAGTCTCCCCTGTCCCTACTCCTGAAACGGGTCGAACGAACGACGCTGGCTCTGTCAAGGTTCTTTCGGAAGCTGAAGTCTCAACAGCTGGTAAGACAGAGAGCCGCCGCCTGATAACGAATCCGTGGGCCTTCACCGCCACTGCATGGCTCCCTGTGGTCATCAGTTGGCTACCTATCCTCGCCAATGGTCTTAAATACTTGCTGCGTCGCATCGTTCCGCTCATTGAGCTTGGTCAGAGTGTCCTCATCCAACTCTCCCTGTTCGTTGAGTCTTTCATTGGGGAGGCTTGGCAGGCTATCAGCAGCAGATCCGAAGCTATCATCACCCATGTTTACTCAAAACTGATCGAGGGCGTGCTACACTGGCCATACGGCCTGTACGATGCCACGGTGTATAGCCTGCAGCAGCTACCATCGCTACTCCACCGGGGTATCCTGCTAATTGGCAATCTTTTGGTCCCGATCAGTAAGCTGATCAAATCAGGTAGCAGATCTTATACACCCTTCAAGAGCCTGTTCACGGTTGGAAGGGTACCGCCTCCTATCGTATCTGCCGCAAGTACGAGCTCGCTGAGTCGCATTGTTGCTCGAGCGATGCAATACTCCCTTCCATCCGAGATTTCAAAGGTTCTACTCGTTGGTGGTGTGATAGCTGTTGTTCTTGGAGGCATTCATATGTGTCGGTACCCAACTCTATACTAATAAGAAATGGATAGTCTATTGTGATATCTATAAAGTTGACCTTTATTGAAACACTAGCAGAATATGTGGTATGAAGTCTTAACTTTCAACCAGCTCAATGCTGCTGTTCCCCTGGTTGTATGCAAGCTTGTTCACTGTATCAGCGTAATTATCCTGGATCTGTCCAGAGTTGCTGCCGATAAGGAAACTAACATCTTCCATAGTATAGGAGCTGTTCAGCGACCAGTAGTACGAGACGAGACCTGCGACGTGGGGAGAGGACATGGAAGTTCCACTCAACACACCGTAATCCGTGTCTGACTCGTTGAGGCTGCTGCGGATGTTCACACCCGGAGCATACACATCTACACACGAACCAAAGTTTGTGAACGTTGCCGGCGAGTCAGTGTAGTTCACTGCTGCGGCAATAAGCTGACCACGACGGTTAGGCCCGAAGTTGGGAGGTCCAAAGTTGCACGCGTCTGTGTTGTTGTTACCAGCAGCACCCACAAAGAAGATTCCAGCATCAATGACTGAAGAGATGGCCTGGTCACGTACGTCAGAAACTTCGCCAACTGCTGAGTAGTTAATAACTGCATGACACTCATCTTCGGATCCAGAGTTCTGCTGGTAGTCGTCAATGATCCATGTGAGTGCCTTCAGAAAGTTGGAGAGACTACCAGTCTGTTCAGAATCGAGAATCTTGACAGCAACAATCTCAGCATATTTTGATACGCCGACCGAAGAACCTGCCGCAATTCCAGCAACGTGAGTCCCATGCCCATTGTCGTCACCCTCAATGTCGTTCACGAAGTTGGTTCCCCATCGAAAGCGTCCGGTAAACTCCACATGAGTTCCTCTGACTCCAGTGTCCAAGATGTATATAGTGGTATTCAAGCCAGCCGGCTGCTTGAACGTGTACTCGCCGTCTTCATCAGAGTTGTCAGACTCGGTAACGTGAGACACGCGGGATAGGCCCCACGGTGCGTTTTGCTGCTGATACACGAAGTCTTGTTGGCCGTACTCAATCGAATCATACTCAACGTATTTAACATCTGGAGATCGTTGAATAAGACCAATCTCATGATCGGTAAACTCCCCGTGGTAGCCTGCGAGCCCACTGCCGACCTGGAAACTGCCCTTGATACCACTGGCCAACGATCTAGCAGAAAGCGAACGGACCCAATTCTGATGAGATTCCTGCTTCACAGTCCCACCAGACTCCTTGTAAACGACTACATAGTCGCGTGCCTGAAGAAGAGTGGTCAATGCGCCATTGGCTGTCGCAGCTAAGGCCACCAAGTACGGCACGGCACACAAGATCTTCATGTCGAGGAACTGCAGAGCAAAGCACACAAGGAGACGTAGGGGGCAGCTGAGTCGACTGAACACAGAAGCCAGGGATCTGTCTCTCTTTATATATATGTTGCTCCCCTTTCAACGATCTAGGAAACGGAGTCTAAAACATGAGGTTAGTATTACAGAAGCTGCAACCGACAGACATCGGTCAAGCGGAGCTCGCATTTGAAAATAATGGTAGTAGATGAGAATCAGCGTACTGCCATGGAAAGAATCCCGCTGGTTTGAAACAGCAGATTTTATCTGCTCGTATTCAGGTCGGAGAGCTGCAACATGCAGTATTTGAGACAAACATGCATGAATGAGAAGTAGCTTACCAGGCCCCGCGAAACAATTGAGATCTCTCTAAAAATAAAAAACCCGAAGTGTATCCGATTCTCTACTGTAAAACATCGAGAAACTCGGCATTTTAGGAACCAGCGTTAGTTGGGGGCAGGGCCAATATGGCCCCCAACGGCCTCTATTGGGTTTCCGGAGCTTACTGAGAAAGCTCGAACAGGCTACCCAGTCTATCAACGTAGAAGTCCGGTGACGCGACGCGATCCTCGGCAAATAAAGATGCTTCATTATCGACACCCGTCAGCACAAATAGGGTGCCCAGTCCGCCCTGGTTGCCAAATTTCATGTCTGTATTAAGGCGGTCACCGACCATGCACGCACGTTTAACATCGAACTGAAATTTAGCCTTGATACAGTCCATCATGGCTGATGAAGGCTTTCCTAAAGCGACCGGCTTGCGACCAGTGCACGTCTCCAGCGTGCCCACAATGGTGCCGGCACCGGGCAGCAGCTTTCCGTTTGACGGGAAGGTCGAGTCGATGTTGGTGGCCAGGAACAAAGTATCGTTTGACTTCAATTGTACCATACCAGCAGCAATCTTGTAATAATTAATGTGCAGGTCGAGGCCACACAGTACAGCACCAATCGAGGCATCAGGAGCCAGCTTATCTAGCGCATCTGCTTCGATGGCATTGTTGAATGCAGGGTCAGTTCCACCAACATACTCAATTCCGGCCTCTTTGAGTTCCTCCTCAATGCCGGACTCGCCAATGACCAGAACCTTCTTGTCCTTGGGAAACTTGACCACCTTGCTGAGGTAGACGGCAGAGGAGTACGACGAACCGAAGATCTCTTCCTTACTCACGGTGAGACCAAACTTGGCAAACTTCTGCGTGTAGGCACTGCGAGACTTTGTTGAGTTGTTCGTGACAAATATAAGGCGTTTGCCAAGAGAACGCAGTAGGTCTAGCGTCTCCACCACGTGAGGAAGCAAGTGAGTTCCCTGCCAGAGTACGCCGTCGCAGTCGAAGAGGAAATCATCGAACTTGGCAAGGAATTCTTCCACTTCCTGCTTTGTCGTTAACTTGTGGGCACTTTGCGTCATTATGGAGTACGAAGCAGTCTATAATATTGCAGAGCTTGTCTAGTCTAAGGAAGGATGACTCTCATCCGATAGCTTCCTGGTGAGGGATGCAAACGGCTGAAATACCTTGATATAGTGATTTATATTGCGGTTGACCAAACACTGGCCAATGATTGGTTCCCTGCCTAACCCTCGGCCGTGCAAGTCAAGTTTCCCAAATCTCCAGACATCTCCAACATCTGGAAAACTTGACAAAATGGCTCAAGACCTGCCTCCCGTTGGCGGTTATGACCCGATCCAGTGGAAGGTGCGTTGCTGACTAACCTTTGATATGCTTGAGAGGAATTACTAACGCCAGCGAAACCTGCCGTCCCGTGGATTTAGACCATCCATTTGGCTCGCTGGAGTCGTGGGCATCTGCACCTACGGCTTTGTCAAGGTCATCCAGGGTGTCCATGAGCGAAACGAGCTGGCCCGTGAGCGCGTGTGGTCGCGAATCTATCTACAACCTGTTCTCGAGGCTGAAGCCGACAGAGACGCGGTGAGACGACACTTTGCTCGTGTCGCTCGCGAGAAGGAGATCATGTCGAATGTCGAGGGATGGGACGCCGAGGCCTCAGTGTACAACGACAAGCGGTTCCGCAACCCGACCTATGTTGCATCGCCTCGCATTGGCTCGTAGCGGGACTGTCGCACTAAGTTTGGGAGTATTACTTGACGACGTGAATTGCATGCAATTGATTACATTAAGTTCATAATATCCTCGGGTCGCCGAGGGCTAGCTGCTGACAATGGTCTGGAATACTGTTCGACTGATCATTGGCACGTTCAGAATTTCACAGGCGCTGTAGATAATTCCCGGATGCATAACTATTGTTTTTGACCTTTTCGACCCTAGTCATATATTGATATCTTTTACATCTTCACACTTGTGCAGTAGCTTACGTTTTCTGCTCAATGCCTTTGAAATGGCAAGCGTTCGGCGCCGCCCTGGTAGTGCGTGCTCTATGTGCTCGCTACTCAATCATCCCCGATTGTGACGAGGTCTTCAACTACTGGGAACCGACCCACTTTCTCACCAACAATTTCGGTCTACAAACATGGGAATACTCGCCTATCTACGCGATCCGCAGCTGGGCATATGTGTCACTTCACGCGATAGTCATCAAAACCTTCCAGTTCCTGGCACCCTCACTGCCAAACTACGCAGGATTCTATGCGCTGAGAGCGTGTTTCGCGCTCGTGTCAGCCTGGGCTGAGGCGCGCCTGTACGACTCCATCGCCCGCAATCTATCGCGACGCGTCGCTACGCTATACCTCGTCTTCTCTCTGCTGTCAGCCGGTATGTTCCATGCATCGGTGTCGTATCTACCGTCGTCATTTGCTATGCACACCTTTACAATGGCCCTGGCCAACTTCATTGATTCCGACCGCCGAACCGTCTCGCTTCCTGGGGCTATAGGCTTAGAAAAGACGGCCCGATCCCTCGTCAATGGACTGGGATGGATAGCTGTTGGAGGCTTGTTGGGTTGGCCCTTCTGTCTGGTGCTCTCGCTGCCATTTGGACTACGTTTTCTCGCCACTTCGCTCGTGCCCGCGACTCGTGAGCGTATTGGGGTCACTTTGCTGTCTATTGCCAGAGTCGTTGTTCGGGTGGGTGCCCTTCTACTGTCCATCGTGTACATTGATGGAGCGTTCTACAAGAAGGTTGAGGTGGTTCCATACAACATTGTTGCTTACAATGTACTAAACCAAACGGAAGATTCAGGACCGAACATCTTTGGAACTGAGCCTTGGTGGTACTACTTTGTAAATCTGGCAATGAACTTCAACGGTGCATTCCTGCTTGCATTATCTGCCATCGTGACACCGCTTTTCGCATCCTTGTCGTGGCGAGGAAAGGTCAAATCTGGCCAGTTGCTGGTGCTCGCGTCACCATTCTACCTCTGGCTTGCCATCTTTTCGGCAACCCCGCACAAGGAAGAGCGTTTCATGTACGTGGTATACCCGAGTCTGTGCCTAAATGCTGCACTTGCGCTGAACGATTTTATCCTGGTGGCTAATAAGCTACTGCGACTAATCGGTATTCGCTGGGCCCTACGTGGAGTAGCGCTTGCTTCGGTGATCGTAGCTGCGATTGGAGCTTTGTCCCTGTCGCGATCTGTCGCGCTGGGCATCTATTACGGTGCACCTGTGGACGTTTTCTTGGGCCTTCCCCAAACCGCTGGCAACGTTTGCATCGGTCGTGAGTGGTACAGATATCCTTCTTCATACTTTCTAGATGATGCACAGCGACTTAAGTTTCTGAAAAGTGGATTCTCGGGACTTTTGCCTGGCGAATTTGCTGAAGAACCGAAGGGCGAGAATAGTCTTTGGTGGGAAAGACGTGGAATCCACTCTATTCCAGAGGGAATGAACGACAAAAATCTTGAGGATCCGAAGAAGTACACACCCCTCGAAGAGTGCAACTTTGTCGTAGATATTGACATGCCTGCGTATGAAGCGGCAGGTGAGCTCTGGTATGCCCAACACCCAGAATGGACAAAAGCATACTGTACACGGTTTCTCGACTCGGGCGAAAGTCGGGGAATTGGACGCGTCTTATGGATCCCTGAGGCTCTTCACAGCGTCACTCGAACACACCTGGTATGGGTCGAGTACTGCGTAATGGCCCGATCTATAGATTACGCCTGAGAAATGAAATAAAACGTACTAGAACACAAATTGAAAATAATCTATTCACTTAGTTTACTGCTTAGAAAGCATCGACTCGCGACCAGGGCCCACACCAACCCACTGGACAGGGACGTCGAGGAACTTCTCAATGTAAGCGACGTACTCCTTAGCCTCCTTGGGCAACGATTCGTACGTTGTGCACTTCGACGTGTCCGACTTCCAGCCAGGGAGAGTAACGTACTCGACCTCGACCTTGTCAAGAACCAGCAAATCGGCAGGGAAGCTCTCTAGAGTCTTACCGTTGTACTTATAAGACACGCCCACCTTGATCTCGGGGAGCTGGTCAAGCACATCAAGCTTAGTGATGTTCAGAGACGTGTAGCCGTTGATCAGAGTCGAGTACTTGAGAACGACAAGATCGAGCCATCCACATCTGCGCTTACGGCCAGTGGTCACACCGAACTCGGCACCAACAGTCTGCAGGTGCTCGCCAGCTTCATTGAGCTGCTCAGTGGGGAAAGGACCAGCACCGACACGGGTAGTGTAGGCCTTGACGACTCCGTAGACGTTACGGATCTTCTGCGGGGGGATTCCAAGACCCGTGCAGACACCTCCAATGGTGGTGTTGCTGGACGTGACGTAGGGGTACGTACCAAAGTCAAGGTCAAGCATCAGGGCATTGGCACCCTCAATCAGAATACGCTTCTTCTCACCCAGAGCCTTGTGGAGGAAAGAGACGGCATCGACCACAAAAGGGCGGAGCTTCTCAGCCCACTCCTTGTATTTCAGAAGATCAGCTTCAACGTCAAACTCAAAGTCGCCGTAACGCTTCTGACGGGAGTCAACCAAACGCTTGTATCGAGCGACAAATTCATCCCACGCACCGGGCTCCTGAGACACAAGATGGTGTACACGCAGACCAGAGCGCGAAGCCTTGGTCGAATAGGTAGGTCCAATTCCCTTACCGGTAGTTCCAATGGCCTTGTTGGAAGAGCTCAGCTCCTTCTCTTTGAGGCCATCAGCAATCTGGTGAAAATCAAATACAAGGTGTGCCCGCGAAGACACAAACAAGCGACCGCGGCAATCGAGACCCTTTTTCTCAATGTTCTCAAGTTCCTGGAACAAAGAGGGCACGTGGATCACTACACCGGAACCAACAAGGTTGTTGCAATTGGGGTTAACCAGGCCCGAAGGCAGCATGTGGAAGTCGTACTTGACACCATTGACCACAATAGTATGACCTGCATTGTTTCCTCCCTGGCAACGGGCGCAGATGTCAATGTTGTCGCACAGAATGTCGACTAGCTTTCCTTTGCCCTCATCTCCCCATTGGGCACCCAAAACGATATCAGCCATTGCTGTTTAGGCGTATCGATTCCGTAAGTAACGAGACGTAATATTAGCAGATACCGCCACAGAGGACAATATTGCTTGACTGGATCACGAGCTTCCAGTAAGACCAAAACTTTTCGGCTTGCTTCAGCCATATATATGTTTTTTGTCCCTAGCCCAATAAGAGTCATTTTTTCAATTTATGATTATGTTATTTGACAGATATTCTTACTAAGCAAGAGTTCCATTTTTGTGCCAAAAATCCCCCCTGAATCAACTACTAATTCAAAATGCCTCCAAAGCGTCCAAAGGCCGAGGGCGTCGACCCAAAGGCAGGGCGCAAACGCGCTCGCTTAGTCGATGCTCGCTCTGTTGTCGTGCAGTCTTCCGAAGCCGCGCTTGTGGATGGCAGGCTCGACGTACCGGCATTTGTTTCTAGCCGGAAGTTCGAAATTGAGCAACTAGAGTCGGCAATCGTCAAGTCAAAGGCAACGGCCAAGCAACGAGCTTTTCAGATGCTTCCTCGGACACTTCGGCGACGAACTGCAAGTCATAATGTTAAGCGAGTACCTCGACGGATTCGCGAAAGAGCTCTGCACGAAATGACCAGCGACAACACTCCTCCGCGTTCAATGTCTGAGCGCGCCCGCAAAATGCGCGGACATGACCGCGTTAAAGCTATAATCCAGTCAGAAAGCTTGGGTAAAGTGAGCGAATCAGAAGAGCTCAATGTGGATCAAACCACAGTTGACGCGCTTTCAGAGCGGCCATTAGGCAAGCCAAAGTATCGATCTCGCCAGAAATCCAAGACGTGGCTTCCTACCCACGTCTGGCACGTGAAACGCGCTCACATGGAGAACCTCTGGGGCTACTCAATTCCTTGCACACCTACCCAGAAGTGCTACAGATCAACACATCGCACATCTTCACACGTTGGATGCATGGCCTGGGACAAGAGCTACTCCCCGACGATAATCCTAGTTGGAAGAGGCGAACAAGTAAAGGGAGTCGTGCACAAGCTCACTCTGTCCAATGCTGCTATCGCAGATTTTTACACGAGCGGAAAAAGAGCGTGGGAGGGGTTCTTTCGTAGCTCGGACACAAATGTCATCGGTCCAGGTTTGATCTACTACCAACCTGACTCTGACGAAACATCAACAACGCTACTCATTCGCATACATCCTGCAATGTTTGAGGCACTCAGCCGTCTCATTGTGAAGTATTGCAAAGAAGCCTCTGTGTCGTTTCACGATTGTCGCTATTCTATTGGGTCGATCCAGCTGCTTGGATCCAAGAGTACAGATGTTCTCCAAAGTGTTCTCCACCCGGTTGATCCAACGTCGCATGCCTCCAAAGCATGGAAGCAACTATCTGGATTGGCAAACGCATCGTCACTACCGCAGGGTGCTGCTATTACACTAGATGTCCACGACCCACGCCTCTTTTATCCTCCAAAGAAGCCGTCCGTGTCAAAGCTGAACAACATTGTTGATATTCCAGCCGAATGGCCGGACTATATGGCAGGGCACAGTGGTTTACTCAGTATCGACGGCAGAAGTAAGTCCTACGAAGGACAATCTTCGCTGAAGAAGATCAACAGGAGACGAACTCTATCCGCACCCGGCATTCACTTGAGTCCTCAGCCCGAGGATCCGTCTATTCCAGTCATACTACTGCGTCACTCATATGGAGATGGGTGGACACTGCTGGCACCTTGGGGCTGGATTCTACCGTTTTGGTTTTCTGTTATGCACTACCCAAGTATAAGTCTCGGTGGGTACATGCAAGAGCACCAGATGATGTTTGAGCGCGGGGCAGCATTCTTCCCGAACGACTTTCCTGGCTCAGTCCCCGGCCATAAACTAGCCTGGAGCTTAGCGAGAGTTATTAAGTCTCAATGGGAGAGGAGACCGCCGGCGAAGCGTATTGCATATCATGCCGTTCAGACGGCCGACGGATCAGGCGAACATGGAGATCCCTTTCGGTGCGACTGGGATTATCTGGTCAAGACCCGTAGTCGCCGAGAAGAGCTTCAAGAGGAAATGGATTATAACTCCGATAATCCAGGGAGTCTTCCTGTACATCACACTGCGGCAGGCGCTCGGCCAGCGATTAAGCAGGTGTCCATCAAGTACGTGCAGCGAGGATCACCCGATGACCTGGCTAGGATCTACGAGATTCCCGATGACGATCTGGCTTCTTGGACTAGATTGAACACGACACTAGAGAGCTCATATCCAGTTTGTCCTTCGTCGAAGTTTCTCATCGGGTATGTTACTACAGGAAACTTCAATCTCTCGGATGGAGCGGGTACGGCAGTTGGTAGCGTACTTGTTACCACTGGCGGGTTTGTTGAACCGTTAAAAGGACGGTTCTACCTCGTTCGAAATGTTGGCACCAGCATTTGTCGTCTCGCACGACTGGATGCCATCTAGCATACATCAATTATACATCACTGCATTTTTATTCATCTTAACTTCAATCCACTTCACACACCATGCAATAGCTCATTTAATATCGAACTTGGGCTTCAAGTTCTTGATGAGAACCCAGTCTTCGCGAATGACATCGTTGCGGAAGGCAGGGTCCTTGAGAATATCAATCGACTTTCGTGAGAGCATAGAGTACAATAGATCCTTCTCATCAACATGTCGTCCCCAAGTGGGCTGCATCGAGCTGCCGGCCTCCAGACGCATGGCAACACCGGCGTTAGTCTGACCCTTGCGGACGCTGTCGACGGTCTTGTGATTAACCTCCAGAGACACAACGCGGCCAAGCGGCAGAACCTCCTTAACGCCACCTTCCTCCTTGACAACGGCAATAGGCGTTCCAACTCGCAGACCTCCCTCAATAACATCAACTCCAATGATCATTGGGTTTCGTTTATTGATGATCTGAAGAGTCTTCAGAACACAAGGCCACACGGCCTCATGCATATGCTCCTTCTTACGCTTCTCCAGTAGCTTCTGCTGATACTCAGTAAAAGCATCGAACAGGTGGTAGATAATGTTGGCGCTGAAGATCTTGACACCCTGCTCCTCAGCGTATTGTTCAGCTTCCTTGTCAATCTTGACATCGAAACACATCATAATAGCCAGCTCGGGAGCCTTCTCAAGCATTGTAGTAGCTCGCATGACATCACGCTTGAAGACAGGTCCAATAGAAATGGCCATGACGGGAATCTTCATAGACTTGAGGAAGTCAAGAAGAGCCTCGAGTGAACCAAGAGTGGATGCCTGAACACACACACCCTTTCCGGACTTATCAACAGAGTCCAGGAGTCCAGTGAGGTCATCCATAACATCATCCATAAGATCATCCTCGTCATCGTCAGGTCCAACCAACAGCAGCCGTGAGCCGGCAACAGCTTTATCGAGGTCGTTAGCAGCAATCTTAACACCGAGAGCCGCTTTAACTTCCTTGTTATGAACGTAGGCCGACTTAATACGCAATTCACGCATTGGCTGAGGAGTCAACAATGCTCGGACGTTCGTTGCGATGGGACCATTCTGACCGCACAGCACAATTCGATCACCCTCCTTAAGAACACCATTCGACAGGATGACATCAATAGTAGTACCGAGACCCTCAATGACTTTGACCTCCAGCACAGTGGCCTCCAGGTGAGATAGATACATGAGCTGCTTGCTCATGCGCGACTGGGTCAATTCCAGCAGTAGGTAGAGCAGGTCGGGAACACCTTCACCGGTAATGGCAGAGGTAGGGACCAGAGACACTGTACGCGCCAGATTCTTGTTCTGGAAGTAGAGCTCCGCATTCAGACCCTGCTCAGCGAAAGCAACCTTCGTCTTCTCCAGACGGTCCTGGAACTCTCGCTGCACAGAGCTCTTCTGCTTGCTGAACGAGTCGCGGAATGAGTTGTTGGGGATAGTCTCCCAATCGTATAGACGGTCGATCTTATTCAAAGCGACAACGAACGGGGTCTTACGGTCGCGCAGAAGACGGATAGACTCCAGAGTCTGTGGCTCAAGACCGTGCATAATATCCACCACCAGAATAGCAATGTTACACAGTGAAGAACCACGCGTACGAAGGTTGGTAAACGACTCGTGACCGGGTGTGTCAATAACGAGCAGACCAGGAACATTGTAGTTGATGTTGACGAACTTGTCCATGACCTTAGTCTTTTGCTGAATTGCATCAATAGGGAAGTAAGTGGCACCAATCTGTTGCGTGATACCACCGGCCTCGCCCTCCTGTACATTGGTCTGTCGAACCTTGTCAAGAAGCTTCGTTTTACCAGTGTCGACGTGGCCCAGAATACAGCAAATGGGGGATCGCAGGTTCTGAGAACTGGCGCTGGCCATTGCCTTGTTCATTCGCTCCTCGCGCTTCTCACTGATCTCTGTCTTCTTCTTACTGACGGTCTGCATAGCCTTCTCGAGAGCAGACTCCTCTTCAGGAACAGCAGCATCAGCAGCAGAATCCTTAGTAGCCACGTCCTTCTCCTTGCCGTGCTTGTTGTCAGAAACAGGTGTGGTCTTGGCAACCTCCTTAGGCTCGGGCTTCGACTCGACTTCTGGCTCAGGTGTAGTTCCAGAATCGGCTTCATCGTCCCAGTTATCCTTGACCTCACCGTCCGAGTCCAGGGCGGCCTCCCAATCGTCAATCAACACTTCCTCCTCTTCGGCAGCTGGGACCTCAGCAACCTTGACAGCCTCAGTAACGGGCTCCGGCTCTGCCACAGTCTCCTTAACCTCCACAGTCTCTACCTTGGCAGGCTCCGGCTCCTCAGACTGCTGCTTCTTAGAAGCCTTCTTCTTGCCGTAGACGGGGCGCTTTGATTTATCGCTAGCCGAGTCACCCATGAGAGCCTCAACCTGAACTCCCGATGCCAGCAGCTGCTGGCGGCGTCGCTCGACCAGGGCCTGCTGCTCCTTTTGCTTTTTAGTGAGTAGCTTTCCCTGGGCACGCAGCTCCTCCTTCTTGAGACGTTCTTTCTCCTTCTTCTTTTGTCGGGCCTCCTCAAGTGCACGCTCCTCCTCAGCAAGGCGGCGCTCTTCCTCCTCAATCTCCCGTTGGGCCTCCTCTTCCTGGGCTCTAGCCGCGTCTTCAGCAGCTTTTCGGGCAGCAATCTGCTTCTGGAGAACGGCGGCAATAGCAGATTTACCAGTTTTCTTTTTGGTGGCAGCAGGCTTAGATGCTGCGCTAGGCTTATCCTCAGGAGCGGGAGAAACCGATGCTGAGCTATCCTTGGTCTTCTTCTCGACCGGAGGAGCGGTCTTCTTACGTTCTGATTCCGCTCGCTTGCGGGCCTTCTCACGCTCCTTCTTTTCCTTCTCCTTCTCCTTCTTGCTCTTGACAACGACAACAGAGTCAGCAGCAGCCTTCTCAGCAGCAGCCGTCTCAGCATCGGCCTTCTCGGTCTTCTTCTTGCGGCTACGCTTCAAAGCAGACATGAGTCCTCCATCAGCAAATTCGTCGGCAACATTGCCAGCTTCAGCTTCCTGGGGTCCACTGGGCTCTGATTCCTCAGGGGCAGGAGATTCAGGAGCAGGGCTTCCGAACTCCTCTGCCTCTTGGGTCTCGTACATGTCGTCATCCTCATAAGAGTTCTTGCTCTTCTTATCTCTGAATGTTAGTCTTTGATCTGCTTCACAGCAATCCTGGCATCAAACGTACTTCTTCGCCATTTTGGCTTCGATCTCTTGCGACTATTGGGAACTTATGTGTAACCAAATTGATAACTAAAAAAATCTGGTTGATCAAAGGACTGTTCCAACAGAATAACCTAATGCAAATCAACTGGTACGGTAGGAAGATACTAGAAAGCTTCCTGACAGTTTAGTTGAGGCGTGTTAAGGTGTGCAGTAATTCAAAAGAGGCCTACGCGAGAGAGTGGGACGCACTTTTTTCACTGAAAAACTAGAGCCGGGTAAGTAGGCAATTTGCTAGCAGCCGACGCAGGTTACCCTAGCCCACATGGATTGATCTTGAAAAATGTCGGCAGCGTCAGATTTTTGACTCTGTAGTAACAAGATCAGTTCAAAATGGCGACTATCGTGGACAAGGTGCGTATAATCATGTTTCCAGCAGTTTAAACTCAAATCTAACTTCAGATCAAAGACGTATGTGGCCTCCTCGACCCAAGCGCGAGCTGGTACTAACTTCAGATTGAAAATGAGATGGCCAAGACCCAGAAGAATAAGGCCACCAGTTTCCATCTGGGTCAGCTGAAGGCTAAGCTGGCTAAGCTGAAGCGAGAGCTTCTTGCAGGACCTTCTGGATCTGGTGGTGGCCCCGGAGGTGTTGGTTTCGATGTGGCCCGTACCGGTGTCGCTTCTGTGGGATTTATTGGATTTCCATCGGTCGGCAAATCGACTCTTTTGAGTAAGCTGACTGGTACACACTCTGAAGCTGCTGCCTATGAGTTCACCACGCTTACGACGGTGCCTGGTGTGATTCAATACCGTGGTGCCAAGATCCAAATGCTCGATTTGCCCGGTATCATTGAAGGTGCAAAGGATGGTAAGGGACGAGGAAAGCAGGTCATTGCAGTTGCGCGAACTTGCAACCTTATTTTTATTGTTCTTGATGTGAACAAGCCTCTTCAGCACAAGCAGGTAATTGAGCGAGAGTTGGAGGGATTTGGTATCCGTGTCAACCAGGAACCACCGAACATTGTGTTCCGCAAGAAGGAGAAGGGTGGTATCAACATCACGAACACAGTCCCGCTCACTAAGCTCGACAACGACGAGGTGCGAGCTGTCATGTCGGAGTACCGCATCACTTCCGCAGACATTGCGTTCCGCTGTGATGCATCTGTCGATGATCTGATTGATATTCTCGAGGCCCAGAACCGGAAGTACATCCCGGTCGTGTACGTGCTGAACAAGATCGATTCGATCTCGATTGAAGAGCTGGATCTTCTCTACCGTATTCCCAACGCAGTGCCCATTTCGTCTGAGAATGGCTGGAACCTGGACGAGCTGCTCGAGGTTATGTGGGACCGACTCAACCTGGTGCGAGTGTACACGAAGCCCAAGGGCCACCCGCCGGACTACGAGCAGCCCATTGTACTGCGGTCGAACCGATGCACAGTTGAGGACTTTTGCAACTCCATTCACAAGAGTCTCGTGGAGGACTTCAAGAATGCCGTTGTGTATGGCCGGAGTGTGAAGCACCAGCCTCAGCATGTGGGACTGTCCCACGTTCTCATGGATGAGGATGTGGTTACGATTCTCAAACGATAGTGGGACGGGCGAGTCAGAATTGCATGGCAGCGTGAAACTGCAAATGAACACGGTTAATGATTAATTTTACTGCGAAGGGCTGCTAAATGTTGCTAGGTGTCAGGATCAAGGGTCCGCTTATGGCTGGATGGCTGCTGGTGGACATGACGCACATCGCACACTGACGATTCGTAGGCTTGTAGAAAGTAGAGGTCATTAGCCGACGGACTAATGCTATATCGCACAGCTTGGATGTTGTTGATGGCTTCGGCTAGCGATAGCCTATGTTTGAACATGAGGTATGCAGCTACTGCATAGGCAGACTTGTCGTTGCCCGACTCGCAGCACACGAGGACGCTGGAGTCAGGGCCCAGTTTGTCGCAGATGAACCCGACGGCGTCTCTGAAGTGCTGTACCTGCAAAGTTCCCCGCCGTGAGGCAAGTGGCTCATTCACATCAAAAGTCGATACGCATAAAACGTCAAACTGGCCTTCGCACCGTCTCTGTATACCGGAAGTGAGTCTAGGATCCGCTAGCAACAGCACCGCGGAGATGCGTGCCGATTGTTGCATGAACTTCAAATCGTTCACGACGGACATGGGACCCAACCACAGTTGGCCAACGATCTCCTGGGCCTGCTGGCGACACTCATAGCGCCAGTCTTTCGGTGGGTGGACCACGGGAATCGCCACGACGGGGAACTCTAGCAAGTCATCATGAGCCATGCCAAGGTCATTATAGGAACGGCTGTTCCCCCAAGGACTTAAGTAGTGATTTGTCACCAAGTGCCCAAGAGGACAAGGCCAATGAGGGGTTCAAATGGGTGTATCTCTACAAAACCAACGACTGCTACTTGACCGCCAGACGGATTATCTGTCACTTCGCAGATCTCTGGCCAATCGGCTTGAATGCCGTACTAACCTTCCTACACTGCACGGCCGCCTAATTTTTTTTCCTCTCAGGGCGTAACCTGCAGATTACAGCGTGGTAACATGCAGTGTCTCCATACGATAGCAAGGAGGGCTCAAGACATCTAACAGACACCCGCAAATTGAGACTAATCACCTACACAGATGTTTACAGTATATGACCATTTTTATATTCCGACACAGAGCGGCACTCGTTTATATGTATCTGGCCAGCAATCGCCACGTTGGCTCTTCCCCGGAGGTCTCCACATCTCCTATCGGAGCATGTGCGGGCTTCATGCCCAGATATACGCACTATGCACTTTGTCCTTTCAGGCCAGTTCAATTGCAAACACCACCGACCCAATACTGCTTACAAAGGTGTTTGAGGCTCCAATTAAGTATAGATGAGTCGATATTAGTCATGCTTCCTTCTAGTGAGCTCTGTACACTTCTCCCGACTTCCAGGGAACTCTCAACAGCCACAGAGCTCGTAACGGGCCATGCATAGTGGGGGCTGTGGTTACCCGGCGTTTCACTGTGCGCCAAAAATTTTCCCCGATGGGAGGGCCTTTTCGTCTTTTCTTCTCCCTATCTCCCTTTCTTTTCTGATTGTGTTTTAACTGTCAGCAGGAGAAGCTTGAATAGTATACTTCTATATTATTCTTCCCCCTTGGTATCTATATATATATCCGTTATATATATACCTGCTTAGAGGACCCTGAGGATCGGTTTAGTTAACCAAAGCCAAAGACAGTTTGAGAGGATCAGTGCTTCGCACTCAAAACATAATTCACAATGGGTATGTATCTACTGTGCTATGAAGGCATTGATCAGTTGGACATCACTAACTCCAGTTAATTTCACTGTTGATGTAAGTTTCTACCGTCTGGCATCCTCGTGTATCGTGAAGCGGGCTCCGTTCGTGCTCAGTTGCCACTGGCAATTGGCATCAAATTTCAGCGTTACGTAAGAGAACCGCCATCGGGAGCTATCCTCCCAACCGCACTACCTTGGAAACAGTGAGCTGGCATCCACTACTGGCTGGTTGGGCCTGCCCTTGTTTCCTATCTGGTGTGGTTGCTATGGAGGTGGCTTGTTTCGCGACAGTACGATACCTGGCATGGATTGGACGAGGTATTGCGATTCGTCGCCTTGCATAGTATACTGAGTCCTTCCGGAAGAATGACCACTGTCGCGGGCTTCTCTTTCATCCGCCTGACTAAACCTGGGGTGTGCTATGGCCTTGGGCATATCTCCCAAGGTACGGGTTTATCGAAAGTAGAAAATTTTTCGGCGACCTGGATCTTGATTGATATGGCAAAGGGCCCATTCGCGAGCACTAATGGCCATTGAATCTAATGAGAACCAATTCTAACAACAGCAAATGCGTGGCCTGATGGACAAGGTCACCAACGTCCGAAACATGTCGGTCATTGCCCACGTCGATCACGGAAAGTCCACCCTTACCGACTCGCTTGTCCAGCGTGCCGGTATTATTTCCGCCGCCAAGGCTGGTGAGGCCCGTTTCACTGACACCCGTAAGGATGAGCAGGAGCGTGGTATCACCATCAAGTCTACCGCCATTTCTCTTTACGCTGAGATGCAGGACGACGATGTCAAGGAGATCCAGCAGAAGACTGAGGGAAAGCAGTTCCTCATCAACCTGATTGACTCGCCTGGTCACGTTGACTTCTCTTCTGAGGTCACTGCCGCTCTGCGTGTCACCGATGGTGCTCTGGTCGTTGTCGACTGTATCGAGGGTGTCTGTGTGCAGACCGAGACTGTGCTTCGTCAGGCTCTTGGTGAGCGTATCAAGCCTGTTGTTGTTATCAACAAGGTTGACCGTGCTCTTCTTGAGCTGCAGACCACCAAGGAGGACCTTTACCAGTCTTTCACCCGTACTGTTGAGTCCGTTAACGTCATCATCGCCACCTACCTCGACAAGGAGCTCGGTGACGTCCAGGTCTACCCTGAGAAGGGTACCGTTGCCTTCGCTTCCGGTCTCCACGGATGGGCTTTCACTGTTCGTCAGTTTGCCACCCGTTACTCCAAGAAGTTTGGTGTTGACCGTGAAAAGATGATGGACCGTCTTTGGGGAGACTCTTACTTCAACCCCAAGACCAAGAAGTGGACTAAGGTTGGCAAGGATGCTGACGGAAAGTCTCTGGAGCGTGCCTTCAACATGTTTGTTCTTGACCCCATCTTCAAGATCTTTGACTCTGTCATGAACTTCAAGAAGGACCAGATCCCCACTCTCCTCGAGAAGCTTGACATCTCGCTCAAGAGCGACGAGAAGGACCTTGAGGGCAAGGCTCTGCTCAAGGTTGTTATGCGCAAGTTCCTGCCTGCCGCTGATGCCCTGATGGAGATGATTGTTATCCACCTTCCTTCTCCCGTGACTGCCCAGGCTTACCGTGCCGTTACTCTGTACGAGGGTCCTTCTGATGACCCTGCCTGCATTGCCATCCGCGACTGTGACCCCAAGGCTGACCTTATGCTCTACGTCTCCAAGATGGTTCCCACCTCCGACAAGGGTCGTTTCTACGCCTTCGGTCGTGTCTTTGCTGGTACCGTCCGCTCTGGTATGAAGGTCCGCATCCAGGGACCTAACTACGTTCCTGGAAAGAAGGATGACCTTTTCATCAAGGCTATCCAGCGTACCGTTCTGATGATGGGACGTTTCATTGAGCCCATTGACGATGTCCCTGCCGGTAACATTGTTGGTCTGGTTGGTGTTGACCAGTTCCTGCTTAAGTCTGGTACTCTGACCACCTTCGAGACTGCTCACAACCTGAAGGTTATGAAGTTCTCTGTCTCCCCCGTTGTGCAGGTCGCTGTCGATGTCAAGAACGCTAACGATCTTCCCAAGCTGGTTGAGGGTCTTAAGCGTCTCTCCAAGTCTGACCCTTGCGTCCTTACTCAGATGTCCCCGTCTGGTGAGCACATTGTTGCCTGCACTGGTGAGCTCCACTTGGAGATTTGCCTGAAGGACCTCGAGGAGGACCACGCTGGTGTTCCCCTGCGTGTTTCGCCTCCTGTTGTCTCGTACCGTGAGACTGTTGAGGGCGAGTCGAGCATGACTGCTCTGTCCAAGTCTCCTAACAAGCACAACCGTATCTACCTGAAGGCTGAGCCCCTTGACGAGGAGCTGTCTCTTGCTATTGAGAGCGGTGAGGTTAACCCCCGTGACGATTTCAAGGTCCGTGCCCGTGTCATGGCTGACAACTACGGTTGGGATGTCACTGATGCCCGTAAGATCTGGTGTTTCGGTCCTGACGGAAGCGGTGCCAACCTGGTCATTGACCAGACCAAGGCCGTCCAGTACCTGCACGAGATCAAGGACTCTGTTGTTGCCGCTTTCCAGTGGGCTACCAAGGAGGGTCCTATCCTCGGTGAGAACATGCGTTCGATTCGTATTAACATCCTCGATGTTACCCTGCACCCCGATGCCATTCACCGTGGTGGTGGTCAGATCATCCCCACCATGCGTCGTGCTACCTACGCTGCTATGCTGCTTGCTGAGCCTCGTATCCAGGAGCCCGTCTTCCTGGTTGAGATTCAGTGCCCTGAGAACGCCATTGGTGGTATCTACTCGGTTCTTAACAAGAAGCGTGGTCAGGTTTTGTCTGAGGAGCAGCGTCCCGGTACTCCTCTGTTCACCGTCAAGGCCCACCTTCCCGTTAACGAGTCGTTCGGTTTCACTGGTGAGCTGCGACAGGCCACCGGTGGTCAGGCTTTCCCCCAGATGGTCTTTGACCACTGGCAGGTTATGCCTGGTTCTCCTCTGGACCCTAACAACAAGCCTGGTCAGATTGTTACCGAGGCCCGTAAGCGTGGTGGTATGAAGGAGGGTGTTCCCAGCTACGAGGAGTACTACGACAAGCTCTAAGCGTGTCGCGGTCTCTTCTTGTTGGAACCTCTATAGTTGCAGTCTTTGTTGAAACCTCTATAGTCCTGGGTTGAAAAATCGTTTCAAAATTAAATCAAATAAATTTGTTACTAAATTAGTTGCTGGTCCTAGGATTTCTGTTCCATGTGAGACACCACGTTGCGGGGAGCATGCACAGATGGAGGTAGATGACAGATGAGCATATGCGGGGCTGATGCCGATTGTTTGCCCCGAATCCAAACCAGATCTCTTGCTATTCACCGTCAACCGCAATTCACTTGCTTGGTACCAAACGTTTCTACTCACCGATAACCTCAACATTGCAATGACGTTCAGATTGTTCATGTCTTCGGGCCGACTTGGCGCTGGGCGCACGCTGTTTGCGTCGCGAGCTGCGGGGCTCGGTCTTGGTCTCACGACCTGGCGCCTCCTCGCTCGACGACCAATTGCCAACGACACGATCGTCGGGGACCCTCTGTACCAGCCTACTCAGCCTGTAGTGCCCAAGGGACGATTCAGTGGTAACCTCAACTATCAGCAACTGTCAATAGGCAGCTTCAGCGGCCTGCTGTTGGGATACATCACCGGAAAGATAAGCAAGTTGCTAGTGTTCCTTACTGTGACGGGTTTGCTGCTCGTTCAGTTTCTGCAGAGTCGAGGCGTTATTGAGCCCGGGTCGTTACCTTTGGTGAAACGCACTTTGAGATGGGGCCAAGAGAATCTCCACATTCAGGAATTTATGCTTGAGAAGCCGTCTTTCAAGATCAGCTTCCTGGCTTCCTTTATCATTGCTGCGTTCCACGCTTAACAAATGTATTAAAATGATAAATGAACATATGCAAAGTTAAATAGCCTTTATGTACATGGGCTCCTGTTGGCCAAATTGACGCAAAACCTCGGGCCCTCTAGACACCTCGAATACACTCGTCCACTCATATTCGCCCCGGGACAGAATCATCACCCCAAGGTCGACATTTACAATCTGTCCGGGTAGAATATTGAACACGGGCCGTTGTAGTAGCCCATTGTAGACCATCCTCATGTTTATATCGTCTGAGTCTGATGCCCCAGGGAAGTACCGCAAGGAGGGTACGATCCGTAGCACGCCACTAAGAGGATGGTCGTAGTTGTTCACAATCTTGGTTCGCACCACAAGATTCTCATTCCCAGATGCAACCTTCCAAACGTTCTCACCATTCCTTCCAACCACAGCACTGTCTTCGCCAGCAGAGGTAACATCCATCGATAGGACTAGTGGCTCTGTTCGAAGAGTGTTCACCATGAGCCGCGATAATCGTATTCCTCTCAGCTCAACCACACCCTGACGCTCCGAGTTGTGAATCCGCCACGTGCCTCGAATGACTCTCAGTATCTCCTCCCGATACCAAAACGACTCCCTCATGAATCTCTTCTGGTCAGTGCTTGATGTGCTCTTGACAAACTGGCGGCCCATGAGACTTGGAACGGGTTTGTTGCAGTCCACAGTAGACATCAGATCCCAGTTGATTGGGAGAATAAATCGCGACGTTCTAGATGGATAGATTAGTTTCGTCACTTCACAAAGAACTGTCTCACCATCGTGATCGTAACTTCGTAGAGAAGTCTCAAGAACTTGGGACCACGCATTTCTCAAATCAACGACTAGCGCGATAAATCGAGTGCCCTGGGGAAGCGGCCCTTTGACTCCCTCGATCCTAAGCAATGGGTGGTCCTCGCTGGCGAATTGCGGCATAGGAATTATGTCTGACCCGGCAAGCTCAACGCTTGGGCTGACGGTCACGCTTATAGGCATTGTGAGTCTCCTAATCCAGGCCGTTTGCCCTTCGCCTTCAGACCTGTTTCCATAGTCCATGTTGATGGCAGCATGTGTCATTCCTCGTTTTCCAGCGAGTTCAAATTCAAACTTCGAAGTAGAGTGACCCGATATCGTCGGAGTTGATAGGACGCGAAGTGCTTGCCTCTTGAGTAGAAAGTACTCGCACTCATAGACTTCGGTGGGCGACAAATCCTTGTCAGCAAGCGCAGCCTGTAGCGGCTCAGCAGTAGAGTCTGTGAAGTTGAACTGCACGATATTACAGCCTGCCTCGTTCGAGTTCTTTACCATTGCAAAGAAACTCTGCTTTTCACCCTCGAGCAACATTACCCAACCTTGGTCCAATGACAGAGACTTGATGTGAAGCATGGGCTGAGGCTGCATCACACGGAACTCCAGTTCCCTTGGTGGCACATTAGCAGTCGTCAGTCCAGGTTTGCCAGAGCTCACGCCATTTTCTTTTGTTTTCAAGTTCAAATGAGGTCCCACATTCTTGAGAAGAGGGAAATTCATGGGAGCGCATCCCAAGACTTGAATACGGCATCCGTTGATTTTGATATCTCCTGGAAGTCTCGGAACACAAGGTACAACGAATTCAAGAACGCTCGATGGCTTGAGATAGATATTGGCCTGAACAGCATCGAGCGGTTTATCGTCGGATAAAAGGACAATCTCTACCACATGAACCTCAAAAAAAAAGGGATTCTGCAGTTTCACCAAGAATTCTGCCCTCTCATTCGCCACGAGTGCATTTTCGTCGACTTGATCTCTCGGTGACTGCTTCGTGTAAGGGTTGTAAAGGAAAATATTGTCGCCAGACTCAGCAGTCTCTGGTAGAGAGGTACCTTCCAACTTTTGCAGAACCGGTAAAGCGGAAAGAGAAGGCAAGAGGCGGATATCCCGAAGTATGTATCTATCCCAGTACTTAGCAAGTACGATACCCTGGTGTGACTTGCGTGACTCTTCAATGCTGCGATAGACGATTCCAAAAAGTCGAAGCTGCTCTTCCTTCGAAAGAATGTCAGGAACCGTTGACAGGAGAATACTGGCGAAATGTACTACTCCTTCATAGTGCTTGATGGATTCGCAAAGCGATAAGCACGTTTTCAGAAAGGACATCTTCAGCTCCACCCAGCCGCAACCAACCCCCATTATACTACCGGCGGAGTATATGAGACTCACTTCGTTCAGGAAAGAAACCACGCTTCCATTTCTGTTAGAGGGCTCATCAAGAGACGCAAGTAGGGCCCCTGCTTTGGTGTCGTTGCTGGAGAGTAGCTCAGTGAGCATTTGACGAAGAATGAATCCTTGCTTGCGATGAAGATCAATAGAACCATAAATGCTTGCTAGCCCAGAATAAACTCTTACTTGGGGTTCCAAGGGAAGGTTGTTCAGGTCTGTCGACAATATCCGATTACACCACTTGGCAATAGACGAAGACGAAGGGCTAGCAATGGTTATGTTCTTAGAGAGCGGAGTACCTCTGACAATAGCTGACAAGCTCGCACCATTCCATCCGCCTCCATATCTGCACATGACCAATAACTTGATGAACCTTAGCAGGCATTCACAGTAAACAATCTGAGGGACACTCTCTTCGTCGTTCGTTCCACTACGAGTATAGAATCGAAGGACTGCCTCCGTCAAATCAGGTAGGAAATCGCTCAAGTTGGGAGCTGCAGAGGATAAGGATACTGAAGAGCGTGAAACGGGGAGCTTTGCGTCGACGGCAGTTGGAGCTGGTGAAGTCGATGGAGGCGTAGCTGACGAGGCCGGTGAGTTCAGAGGAAGGGACGGCAACGAATCCGTATGTGAAACGGAGTTCCTGAGTGTGGCACTTAGCGCGATAGAGGGAATAGCAATGGGGACTTCCAAAAACGCCTGGAGGACAAGGCAGACTCCAATGCTTTCCAAAGCAGATGCATACCAAAGGTGGTCATACGACGATTTCAGAATGCTGGCGGCCTCGGTAAATTCACGCATAGCGTCAGGAATGCGACCAGCCAGCAAGTACATGTTACCCAAGAACTTGAGCATGCGGCCATTTTGTTTCGATTTTGATCGCTCGGACAACCCCAGAGAGATGGAGCCGGTCTTTGACACAGACGAATTAGTGGAAATGCTCGCTGATGCTGGTGATGCCTGGCGAGATGAATGCCCGCGCATAGACGTATTGAAGTTGCCTGGCTCGACTGGCTCACTCTGCGGATCCAATGCCTTCATTCCGGGAGATTTGAACGATCCCATTTGTCGAGAGATCATATACACGGCCAACTCTGCTAAGAAGTCCGAAGTGATGTCGCACATTGCCGTTTCCAAGCTAGTGAAGCTCGACACTTTCGTAGACAAAATGGGCAAGATGTGCTTGGAACCTTGCAACAAATCCTGACCTGGTACGCCGAAAACTAGCACTTTGTGGATGATTGCCAAAGGGTACGCTGATCTAAGCTTCTTCAGACCAATTTCAATCGACTCTTGACAGCCATCGTGGTACTGAGTAATTGCAAATATCGCAAATGTTTGGCGGTAAGGCTCGAGGTCGTAAATTGAGTGGTATCGGTTCTCGATGGGGGCCATTGAAATGTCGTATACCACCTTACCATTCGGATATCCTAGCGAGGTGAACATGGCTACAGTTAGAACGGCAGACAGATTCTTGGCAAGATCTAAACTCACCTCTGTCTGCACGATGGTCCGGCGAGACGTCGACAAGGCGGACCTCGCACGCTCGTGACAATCTGTCCGCATATTGAAGGAACACGGGCTGCTTGATATGTCCTAACGGACAAACCAGTACCTTAACCCGTGAAGGAGCCACGTACGAGTACGGATCAAGGGGCATTATTCAGGATCTGCGATCCAATTGGCTAACCTGCGACCACCCAGAAGACAGCTGGTAGTCAGTTGTTCAAGCCAGTTGTTCAAGCCAACTTCACAGTGAATGTGAGCCCAGTTTATACCATATGCTTATACACGCGCAGCTAACGCGATTATGCTAATATACGCTAATTTTACCCTCCACCCTAACTCCAGCATTATAAGTCAAGGTTACAAATCACTTCGTAGTTTCCAACCAACTATTGGTAACATTCTAGACATGGGCTTGAGCGTCGTCCATCCAGATACATCGGGACTCAAGTTCTCATTCGATCCATTTCTGAAGCGCGAGTTTCGCTTTGGCTTGGACCCTGACAGGCCAATCTGCCGCTACTATGCGGTGGGGCCGTGTCCTCGAGGCAAGGCATGCCCGGACAAGCATGTTCTTCCCTCGTACTCGAACAAGTGGGTGCAGCGGCAGAGATCTCCGACCGTAGCTAACTCCAGAATTGTCTGCAAACATTGGCTGAGAGGTTTGTGCAAAAAGGGCGATGCGTGCGAGTTCCTCCACGAGTATAACTTGCGCAAGATGCCGGAATGCCAGTTCTACACGAAGAACGGTTATTGTACCCAGTCGCCGGACTGTTTATACCTGCACGTTGATCCGATGTCCAAGATACCACCCTGTCCTAATTACGCCAAGGGCTTTTGTAAGCTAGGGCCTGATTGCCCTAAGCGACACACTCGCATGAGTCTCTGCCCGAAGTATCTGACAGGATTTTGCCCCGAGGGACCCGACTGTGGCATGGGTCATCCCAAATTCTTTGGCATAAACGACGGTATGAGAATTGAGGAACCCAAGGCAGTCGTGCCTGAGTCTACCTCTTAGCTCTATTCAGCCTGGGGCCTTATTTATTTAGTTATGAATGCACGTTAGTTTCTCAACTTTTTCACTTTCAAAGTAGTGTAGATCAGAATCCCGACTCTGAAGCGCGGTCAACGCGAATAGCACGAGCCCGAGCTCGCTCCTCATCAGACAATGCCCACTCAATATCTGGTTCCTCCTCGGTCTCGTCGAACCCAATGATCATAACAATCTGTGCAACACGCACAAACTTTTCACGTAGGAAGTATCGCTCATAACTGATGATGCCGATTACTCTGCTGATATCTCTATCCAGTCGAATGGCGCCAAGTTCATTGACACGACCCTCCAACGACCACAGCCACTTCTCGAGCATTCGGGACAGAAGTGCAGCTGCAGAGTCAACAAGAGCGAAGTAGTTCGCCTGGACCATGATCTTCACAAATCCACCCATGAGGTGGCGCCATTCTCGGTCAAACACCACGCTCATATCAGGTCGGTGATCTTCAGTGTCACTTGTTGGTGACAGCATATAGTCCACATCGCGAAGCATGCTGGAGTACGCTGTCTGCAGTCGACCTCTCAACACTGTCGAGAAGACCACCTGGATACCGTCCGTGCTGAGATCGGTGCATCGCGCTTTAAAGCTACTGACAAGAGCAGATATCATCTCATCGACTTCGATATGGTCGCGGTCAAACGGAAGGTTATCCGAGAGGGGCAGTGACTGGAATATGCGCCTCGCGTAGTCAGAAATGACGGCAAGGTCATTGATGTATATCAAAAAGATGACAAGCTTGCGTTCATCACCGGAGTTGAGCCCCGGTAGGAGAGACACCGGCCCTCTACGGGACCCAATTGGAGTGGGACCTCGAGCTGGGGTTCCAGAAAGTTGCTGCTTCGGTGCCTCGTCTCTCAACTTACGCTGGATCATTCCGATCAAGTCTGACTCTAGTATGCGTCGCATTGTGGTCAGCATGTTCTTGATGAGGTCAATCTGACCTGTTGCCACGACCTGCTTGCTCAGAGTATCAAGTACATAGGTGACATCATCCACCACAGATGTCACCAAAGGAATATCCGAGTTTATCTGATTCAAATCGGGCAATTCTTCCAGTTCAAATGCCTTCTCAACCGACCGCCTGAACACAAAGGTGGCCAGCACCTCAAAGCCTGGGTTGACTCTTGTGACGACTTTTCGATACAACATGCTGTCCACAATTGTTTTGGGCATTTTCCATTCTCCAGACTCATTGCGGACGTCTTCTCCAGTGAATGTTGGCCACTTTGAGGCGAGAAACGTGCAGTATAAGTTCCACCGGTTAAGCATTGTAGACATCTCTCCAACGTAGCCTGCCACAAGCTTCAGGTCAACACCCTGGTCTTCACTGCGGCGAGGTGTGCCCGTGTCAGCGGGACTACCTACCCTATTGATCATTCGGGAGGCGGCTGTGAAGCTGCTGACAAGGAAGGAGTAGGGATAAGTTTTAACATCCGAAAGGTAACGGTCAACGCGGCGCTCATCCCAAAATGTGTCGATGATGATGCCTCCTTGACTGTCAGCCTCGGTCTGAATGCGGTCAATAACAAGAGCCATACGTCCTCGGCCGTAATGGGTCTCTACCATGGGGCTATTTTGCGAAATGATGGAAGCAATGTTCTCAAAGAGTCGAGACATGGCAAATCCATAGATCATCGAGCCACTGGCGGGATCCGCGCCGGAAGGAGCTGACGACGCTCGTGATTGCAGAAGTGTGCGATTCATCGACGTGAGGACTCCGCACATGAACTTTGCGTAAATGTCAAGACCGTCTATGTCACGTCCTATTAGCGGGAATAGGCGGAAGTACTTTGTGAGGTTCTCAGTGTCACGGGCCTTTCCAGCCTTGTCGAATTCCCTTATAAATATTGACGCGAGTGCTTCGCAAGTGACGGTGAGGGTCTCCCGAGGGTAATCTGGGATCTCGCTAGTCGGGACCATCTGCTTGGCAAACTGGCCATCGACGAGTTTATCCGGTAGCTCCCGGGCATTAGAAACAAACTTTGCCGCTCGTTCCCAGTCCCGAGAGTCCATTGCATCCCTCATACCGAGAATACTTGTTTTGAGAACCATGACATTCTCCAGATATTCGAGAGCTTCCTTCACCCTTGAGTGTTCGCGCTCAATTGCACGAACTTTTGAGGAGATGCGAGTGGAAACCATGGAGGCTGATTCGAGGTTGGAGCTCAAGCCCCTCGAACCACTCAGCGCTGTTGCCAGCTGAGTGCGAAGGAGATCCAGCAGCTTAAGACTGTGAGCCTGAGCCAATCTGCCGTCCGAGACCATCTTTTCTAGCCGATTAGTGGTGTCATCGCTGGCTTCCTGAATGCTTTCCAGCACTCCTGCTATGTCCTTTGCGGACACAGCCTTGGAGAGCTGCTGCTCCAACGTTAGCATCGGAGATGTCTAGAGTGTAGAATAGGCTTGACGTGGACGAGCTGTACGCGCTGGTTTTTGCGCGGCTGTGTTCATGTACGGCTGTGCACTGCACGACCAAATCTTTTTCGGGCACGAATCTCGAAGTTGCAGGCCCATCACAAACTATGACCCAAAAGACGATTACCGTTCTCATCTCGGGATCGGGCACAAACTTGCAGGCGCTCATAGATGCCAGTGAGAGTGGGGCTTTGAACGGTTCGATCACCAAGGTCATCTCATCCTCGCCAACGGCATATGGGCTCACGCGGGCTGCTAATCACAATATCCCGACGCATGTGCACGATTTGCAGGGCGAATACTACAAGGGAATCCCCAAGGAGGACAAAAAAGGACGTCAGGCTGCTAGAAAGAAGTTTAACCTAGACCTGGCGGCTTACATACAAGGCCAGGAGCCACGACCCGATCTCATTGTATGTGCAGGATGGATGCTCATTCTGTCGCAAGATTTCCTGGTTGAGGTTGAAAAGCTACACATCCCCATCATCAACCTGCATCCGGCTCTTCCTGGTCAATTTGCAGGAATCAACGCCATTGAGCGAGCATGGGCTGCGGGACAGGAGGGAAAGATCACTACTGGAGGAGTCATGGTTCACAAGGTTATCGCTCAGGTCGACGAGGGTGAACCGCTCGTTGTCAAGGAGATCCCGTTTAGTGTTGCCAGCAGTCTGGACGAGTACATACAAAAGGTCCATGAGGTTGAACATGTCGCTATTGTCGAGGGCGCCAAGCGTGTCCTGGGTTGAGTGGAGTCTGGTGTGCTAGGGGACTTATAGGAGGGAGTGGACTCTTATGGCTAGTCTAGCAGCATTCTAAGACCCAGTGAGCTCTAGGTCGTCATTGTATGAATTCTAATGAACTTTTTCATACCATTTACTGTCCAAGCTTAGAATCGAAGTTCTCAGGTTCCATAGAAGATACCTGTTAACGTACTTCTCATGCTTGGGCTTGTAGACTTATAAGTGGTCCTAATATTGCATAGGTAGAGGGTGGGATGGCTACAGGCTCTTAGCTACTGGACAAATACAGGCTTCGGAGGCTTTGTAGTGGTTCTAGGCACAGGCGGATCTAGAGGTTCATTTCTCATATCTACAGGTGGTCAGGCGTCGACCTCCATGGTAGCGGGCTCGACGTCGACGACTTCTACAAGCGAGCGCGTCTTCTCAGCCAGCACGGCGGTGGTTCCACGCGGGAAGCGGTATGACTTCTCCTTGGACGCCCGCTCGTTGGGCTTTCTGTAGTTGCGGTAGAGAACCGAGGGCTTGTCCTGCTCCATGACACACATGTCGACGTTGGAACCTGATCCCAGATCGTTGAAGATACCGGCCTCGATGGCCTCGGCACACAGCTCCATGGCGCCCTGGCGATCAATGTCCTTGTGCCACTTGGACTCGAGCACGGCCATTGCGGCCATTGAGCCCGAGCCGAGCGACAGGTAGAAGCCCACATCCGACGAACCGTGGGCGTGGATGGAGAAGAGCTTGGGGCCCGTGGGGTCGACTCCAGCGACAATGAGGTAGGCGCCAATGTGGCCCTGGTACTTGAAGAGATGGGTCTTGAGATGGGTCAGCGCGGTGACGACACGAGGTTGGCGGCCCGTGTTGAGCGCGTGCAGCTCAATGTTGGACGACTCCATCTGGGTGACCATCTCTGTGTCAGCAGCGGTTCCTGCTCCGGCGCACCAGATGTTAGCCGAGATGCGGTGCAGTTTCTCGCAGTTCTTGTCGGCGACAATGTCTCCGGCGGTGGCGCGGGTGTCGGCCGCAATGACGACGCCGCCATTGAAGCGGCAGCCGACAATGGTGGTACCGGTGGACGTGGCTGTTGGCAGCGGCACGCCGTGGGCGGCCAGGTACTGGTTCCGCTGGTGGTTGTCGAAGCTGAGTCCGGGCATTGTGATGGCGTAGTGTAGAAGCTTAGCTGAGTTGAGTTAAGTCAGGTTCAGGGCAGGGGCTAAGGGTGATGAGCGGCGGTAGCAGGGAGTTTAGCAGAGCATAGCAGGAGTAAGACGTAGTGAAGAAAGTGTAAACGAAAACCGGATAGATAAAGAAGGATAAATTAAATAGATAGAAAGGGAATTAAAAGAGATAAAGGGGCGTTGGCGGAGAGTAGAGGACAAGGGAAAGTACGGCACATCTATATGTTATTTGAGTTTGAGTTGTAATTGATGCTCCTGGCAGGCTAGCACGCTTGATTTATGCTTACACGGGTATGGAAGGGATATATAGAGCGTAAGCCTGCAAGAAGTCCATTGTTTTCCGATTTGAATACAGAGTACTGAGGTCCACTCATTATATCCACTCATTCAACCGTATCCACTCATCCATTTACACATCTCTTTGGATCATCCACTTGGTCTGATACTCCATTGATAGCTAGCTTGGGTTACTAGAGTCAATCTAGGGTCGGGTCTGGGATCAGTTATCTAAGATAACTTATCTACCATCAGTAACCTACAACAGTTATCTACGAAGTTATCTACAGTTATCTACAGTTATCTACATGAGTCAACCTACCGGGATACTCATGCACCGATTAACTTAGTCTGAGCGGCGTACCCCATCCGAATGACTCTTGTGCATCGCTGCACCCTGCACCTGCAGCCACGTAACGGAACCAGATTGGGCCGAGTGCCTTTAGGTTTATGCCTGCTTAGGTTAACCCCCGCTCGTCAGGCTGAGACATGGAATAATAATATGCCCCGGACTGAGTACCCCCCACCCCCGGGCGATTGCAGCCGATTGCAGCA
Organism: Sugiyamaella valdiviana; assembly: GCA_030570555.1. Taxonomy (NCBI): domain Eukaryota; kingdom Fungi; phylum Ascomycota; class Dipodascomycetes; order Dipodascales; family Trichomonascaceae; genus Sugiyamaella; species Sugiyamaella valdiviana. The sequence goes on from JAJLWF010000001.1 coordinate 2,024,520, forward strand.
AGTGGTCGAGTGACTAGCACTTTGTTGGCGGGCCGCCACGCCATGGACCCGCTTTGGCCAGACCCAAAAGCAATGCAGCCGCGAACCAGGGTTTTCCTGCTCGCGGCCAAACTTGCCTTTTACCGTTATCTCCCCCCACATTACGACAATGCGCCCAGTCTGGCTGACCCGGGCGGCGGCCCCCAGGGCCCGATCGGCGGGTGCGTCATTTGCCGGCGGCCTTTTAAACCGCGGCATCCCCTCGCAATCACGATCCTTCTCGCGTCGCTCCTGTCTGCAAATGCCACTCACTCTTGACAAGCTCAACGCCAACGTCGTGGATGCCAAGTACGCCGTGCGTGGCCGTCTCGCGCTGAGGGCCGAGGAGCTTCGTGTCGAGCTCAAAGACAGCTCCGACTCCTCACTGCCGTTTGACGAGGTCATCAACGCCAACATTGGCAACCCGCAGCAGCTCGACCAGCAGCCCATCACCTTTTTCCGCCAGGTCATGGCCCTGCTCCAGTACCCGGCGCTGCTCGACAACCCAGCAGCCAAGGACCTGTTTGCTCCCGATGCCATCGAGCGCGCCAGGAAGCTGCTGGCTGAGATCGGCTCCGTGGGCTCCTACTCGCCCTCAAAGGGTGTCGCCTACATCCGCCAGAGCATCGCCAACTTCATCGAGGCCCGCGACGGCTTCTCCGCTGACCCAGATAGCATCTACCTCACGACGGGCGCATCCGCAGGTGTCACCAACATCCTGCACATTCTCACGAGCTCCAAGAAATCGGCGTTTCTGATCCCCATCCCGCAGTACCCGCTGTATTCGGCGACACTGACGCTCGTTGATTCGACACCCGTCCAGTACTATCTCGACGAATCCGCCGACTGGAACACCAATGCCGACAAGATCAACGACATCATTGGCGAGGCCAAAGCAGAGGATCTCGACGTCAAGGCCCTCGTCATCATCAACCCGGGCAACCCCACCGGCAGCGTCCTCACCGCCGAAAGCATCGCCAAGATCATCCGCGTCGCAGCCGAGCACCACGTTGTGCTCATTGCCGACGAGGTCTACCAAACAAACGTCTTCCAGGGCGAGTTTGTGTCATTCAAGAAGGTGCTGCGTGAACTGCAGCGCGACCACCCGGGTACCTACGACCACGTCGAGCTCGTCTCTCTACACTCGACCTCGAAGGGCATGGTTGGTGAGTGCGGCCAGCGTGGTGGATTCATGGAGCTCGTGGGCTTTGCTCCCGAGATCGAGGAAACAGTGTACAAGCTGGCCAGCATCAGCCTGTGCCCTCCAGTCAGCGGCCAGGCTCTGACTGAGCTCATGGTGAACCCACCGCGCCCCGGTGACGCCAGTTACGAGCAGTACAAGAAGGAGTACGACCACATCTTCTCGACCCTCAAGGAACGCGCCCTCAACCTCTACAATGCCTTCAAGCGCATGGAGGGCGTGTCATGTAACCCACCCCAGGGCGCCATGTACCTGTTCCCGCGCATCACCATTCCCGACAAAGCCGTTATTGCCGCTGCTGCCGAGGGCTTTGACATGGCCGACGAGTTCTACTGCACTCAGCTGCTCGAGAAAACGGGCATCTGTGTCATCCCGGGCTCGGGATTTGGCCAGGAGCCAAACACCTGGCATCTGCGCACGACATTCCTCGCACCGGGCGCCGACTACGCGGCCCGCTTTGAGAAGTTCCACCGCGAGTTCATGGACGAGTTCCGATGAGCGAGAGTTCCGATGTCCATTGTATAGCTGTACTCTAGTTGAGCAATGTAATATTGTTCGTAGTCATGCTCATTGTTCCTGTCATGTTCCTACTTCCTACTCTGATCTACGTCCTAGTTTCCCTCTATCTTACTGTCAGTGTATTTATGCTGTCACTAGACGAATTTAAAGACGGCTGATGACCTGCTCAGTGAAGTGCGAGGTGCTGGCAGTTCCCTTGAGGTCGCGAGTAATGTTCTCCTTGCCCGAGGCAAGAGTGTCGAGAACGGCCTTCTCGATCTTGACGGCCTCGGCTTCGAGACCCATGTGACGCAGCATCATCACCGACGACAGCAGCAGAGCAGTGGGGTTGGCAAGACCCTTGCCAGCAATGTCGGGAGCCGAACCGTGGACGGCCTCGAAGATAGACACCTCGTCACCCATGTTTCCCGAGGGCGTCAGACCAAGACCACCAATGAGACCAGACGACAGGTCCGACATGATGTCTCCATACAGGTTGGGCATGACCATGACGTACTCCTCGTAGGGAGTGGGGTCGGTGACCATGCGCAGGCAGGTGTTGTCAATGAGCTCCGACTCAATCGAGATCTCGGGGAACTCCTTGGCAACGTTGTAGGCCGAGTCGAGGAAAAGACCGTCACCGTACTTCATGACCGAGGCCTTGTGGACAGCAAGAACCTTCTTCTTGCCAATGGAGCGGGCGTACTCAAAGGCGTAGCGCGACACACGCTCCGAAGCAGTACGGGTGATGAGCTTGATGGACTGCACAACACCGGGCACAACAACGTGCTCAATGCCCGAGTACTCACCCTCGGTGTTTTCACGGATCAGCACGGTGTTGACGTTGTCGTAGGGGGTCTTGTAGCCAACAATCGACTTGCAGGGACGCACATTGGCGAACAGGTTGAAGGTACGACGCAGAGTCAGGTTGAGCGAGACGTGACCCTTACCGACGGGGGTGGCAAGGGGACCCTTGAGGGCGACCTTGTTCTTGTTGATTGAATCAATAGCGTACTGGGGGATGGAGGTGCGGCCGTCCACAAACACGGGCGTCACATCAACGGGCTCCCAGTCAATGGGCACCTTAGCAGCCTCGTAGATCTTCTTGACGGCCTCAGAGATCTCGATACCGATACCGTCACCCTCGATCATCGTGACGGTGTAGTTGCCATTAGCCTTCTTCTGGCCGTCGAACTTGGCGACAGTTGAGGCATTGGCGAACTGCGTTAGCTCTCTGCTGCTATGTGTAACGGGAGCCAATAGGAACGGGCCCTGACAGCCGTGCCGACCACTGAAAAATCACTGGTGCCGGAGTCGGCGACAGCGAGCTGGACGGAAGTGCGAAGCAGGCGGGGGTGCGGGAAAGTGACAGGGACGGACTGACAGCGATTTCGGGTCATCCGGTGTGAAACCAGGCCCATTGTACGGCCTGTTCGTTGGACCTGGACGCCCGCATCTCCGGCATTGTCACTTCCAAACAACGACAGCCAGAGCTCCTACAACCGGCTTCACCATCAAGCGAGGCATTCGAAGGTACTCAATTCAGCATGAAATTGTGCCTTGAGCACTCTCTGACTGTTCAGACAGCTCCGTTCCGATTCCTCTGTTCCACTGGCTACAGTGAGCTTATCCGGTACTTACCTGAACGCGCACGACGGGACGGGCGGCAGCACGCACAAACGATCTGGACGACAATCTCAGCATGGCTATAGGATACAATCTAGCTACAGGGTCAACAATGGGTTGAGTAGCAGGACACAAAAGTGGTGAAGAGAGAGAGAGCTGTAGAGCCGGCCGTAAAAAAAAGCCCTTTGGCGCACGCGGGGAAATATTTCCTGCTTATCGCTGTACCGGGAGCCCTGCTCGGCCGAAGCTGCAGCGGAAAAACTGTTGATCCGGCCATTCCCCGGCATCATGGGACATGAAATCGCGGTAAGACCGGGACGAACTATATACAACCGCGGAATTGAACGACCCTTCTAATATCGGTGTTGCGAATTCTGGTCTCACCACCGGGGCTGTCGGCTTCAATGCCTAGCGTCATGCCTGTCGTCTCAACTGAGCCTCCGAGTGACATAGTGCAGACGAAGCTTCAAGTACTACATGTACTACAATACCACTATACAGCTCAATGGTTCGGAACAGTGAACTTCTCACTCTGACTGACTGATTTCTCTTCGATGTCACCGCAAAAAGAGCATACTAATCTCGAGCCTGCAGATCTATCTCCGGCTGGCCACTAGCCGCGCGACCGGTATGCTGATCCAAGGATCACCGTAACAGAAGAAGAATCTTGGAAGACAAAATCGGTATGCCAAGAGCTCCAATATCCAGTGCGAAAGACACGTCTACACCGATTGGTAAGAGTCTATTTGGTTGCCTGTTATTGACTAATGCTTTGTGAACCAATAATTCATTGTGTAAGTCACTTTAGTCTGTCAATATTAATATCAGTTAGCTGCTCAACGGCTAGTTTTACTTTAGTCTTATGGCCCAGAGACGCTTGAGCAGTGCAAGAATAGTTCTCGCGTCAGAGTCTCTGGGTACTGTTCGATTCTCTTGTGTCTGCACTAGACACCTAGTCACTGAGAAAGAGGTTCCAGACTAGACACTGATGAAGAGGTTCCAGACACCCTTGGCGTACTGGACAATCTCGTCACCGCCCAGCTTCGAGTCACCGTAGAGACGGTCAACAAACGAGATGGGGACTTCGCCAATAGTGAAGCCGAGCGAGCGCGCACGTACCATCATCTCCATCTGGAACACATATCCCTTGCTGACAGTGGCAGCAATGATCTTCTCAAGCACGGGCTTCTTGTACAGACGGAAGCTTCCCGTCAGGTCGGACACATGGGGACGCAGCAGAGTGCTGGCCAGGAAGTTGGCACCACGCGACACAAGCTTACGCTTGAGATCCCAGCCGTAGACACCTCCATCACCGCGGTAGCGCGTTCCAGTGACAATGTCAAAGTCCTCAGTCTTCTGCTTAGCAATGAACTCGGGAATGGCCTCCGGGTGGTGCGAGAAGTCGGCGTCCATGATGATCACAAAGTTGCCCGAGACGAACTTGAGTCCGTGAACATAGGCAGTACCGAGACCGAGCTTGCCAGCACGAGGCTTGAGCACAATGCGGTCAGCACCATACACCTTGATCAGCTGCTTCGCGACTTCCTGAGTACCGTCTGGCGAGCCGTCATCGACAATGATAACCTCCCAGTCGAGCGAGCTTTGTTAGCACGAAATGGCCATAGACAATGTGCGACTTACTGCTCAGTAAAGGTCTTGGCCAGTAGCCATGTGATGATAGGCAGATTCTTAGTTAGCAACAGAACAGACTTCACCGTCTTCCGTTATACCCACCTTCCGCTCGTTGTACGTGGGCAGAATAACACTGTACTTGTTGCCAGACATATTGGATCGTAGACGTGTCATGGATCAAGCTTGGGCTTACTTCTTACGTGTCGCGACAGGGCAGGGGCTGCCCCAGCCCTTATATATGAAGCCATGAATTTCACTTGCATCGAGTCAACAGCCCTAATGGCCACAGCACGAGAACAGTGTGCGCGCCAGGCACTTGGAGATGCTGCTTGCAACCGCATCAAGCAGGTGAGCTGTCCTGATGGTTTACACGGCATGTTCTAACAAAGTGTAAGGTTCTTCTCGTCGGTGCAGGCGGCATAGGATGTGAGCTACTCAAGAATCTGGTGCTGATGAATTTCGGCGAGATCCATGTCATTGACCTCGATACCATTGATCTCAGCAACCTCAACCGGCAGTTTCTATTTGGCCGGGAGCACATTAAAAAGCCCAAGGCTCTTGTTGCAAAGGAGACTGCTTCCACATTCAACCCTGACGTCTCCATAATCGCCTACCAGGCCAATATCACGGACGCCCAGTTTAGTGTTGGATGGTTTCGAAGCTTCGACCTCGTGTACAATGCTCTTGACAACGTGGAGGCTCGTCGCCACGTGAACCGCATGTGCCTTCGATCTCAGGTGCCACTCATCGAATCAGGCACCGCCGGGTTCAATGGCCAGGTCCAGGTGATTGTTGGTGGTAAAACTGAGTGCTACGACTGCAACCCGAAGCCCGTCACCAAGTCATTCCCAGTGTGCACGATTCGCAGTACGCCATCACAGCCCATTCATTGCATTGTGTGGGCAAAAAGCTATTTATTCAGCCAGCTATTCGAGGCCGAGGAAGATACTGAGGAAGCCCAGCCGGGCGAAGACGCCGTCGAGCTCGAAAAATTACAAAAGGAAGCCAACGAGCTGAAGAACCTGCAGGAGAGACTGTTTGGCGACAGCGATGACTTTGCCAAGGCTATGTTTGAGAAGGTGTTTAAAGCTGATATCGAGCGCTTGAGATCAATGGACTCCATGTGGAAAACGCGCAAACCTCCAGTGCCGCTTTCTTTCGATGAACTCGTCTCATCCTCAGCTGAAGTATCGGAACAGAACGCAGCAGACGACCAGCAGGTACCGTCTCTCGAGCAGAGCTTCGTACTGCTCAACTCGAGCCTGGCCACGTTACGTACTCGAATCAAAGAGCTTCGCGAAACAGACCCGAAGGCAACAATTTCCTTTGATAAGGACGATCTGGATACACTGCAATTTGTCGCTGCAGCGGCCAACATTCGGTCGCACGTATTTTCGATCCCTGTCAAGAGTATCTTCGATATCAAGCAGATTGCTGGAAACATCATCCCCGCCATTGCTACAACAAATGCTATTATTGCCGGTGTATGCGTGCTGCAGTCGTTGATTGTGCTCGATGACAAGCTGGACGAGGGGCGCAACGTGTTCCTGTCTCGTTTGCCGGAGCGTGTTTTTACAGCGGAGCGCCTTCAGCCGCCGAACCCAGAATGTGTCGTATCTGGTATTGCACGCACGTCCATTAAAACAGATCCTTCCAAACTCACCCTCGGCACGCTCGTTGACTCACTGCTCAAGCTCGACCTTGGCTACACCGAAGAACTCAGTGTTGTCACCGATCAACTCATCTACGACCCGGACTTCCAGGATAATCTGGAGAAGACGCTCGCAGAGCTGCATATTACAGATGGTTCATTTCTTACAGTCATCGACGAAGAAGACGATGGAAAGGTCAATCTGGAGCTGTACGTAGAAGAAGCTGTTCATGACGGCGAATACGTTCTCGAAAGCAAGCCGGATATACCTTTGAAGTTGAAAAAGCCTGAGACAGAACCGGAGCCCGAGCCCACTGAGCAGCCAGCCAAGAAGCGCAAACTCGAAGATGAGGGCGATGGTGAGCAGTCCAATGGCAAAAGAGCCAAGATTGACGGTGCGGAGGACGCTCCCATTGAGATCGATGACGAGGGTGTCATTCTCATTGACGATGATGAAGTCGAGTTAATTGATTAGAAGAGCAAAATGTAAATATGATGAGATGATTAATGGACACTAGGTCAATACATAAGTGATGGCTGTCGGTATATACAGTGATCATGCGTTTTTCTTCTTGTAGAGGTCTTCCGTCATGGCGGGCAATGCAGTGGTACTCGAGACGAGGATCGTAACGAGCCATACTGGGAGCCATATACCCATGAGGATAAGCCATGTCCACAGTCCCAGACCGTGCCATCCCCAGACGAGCGCGTTCAATAGTTCTTCAAAGGACATGTTTTTGCGTACAGCCATCAGAAGCAGGCCCATCCAAGGCGAACTGATAGTATGAAGCACGAGGCGGTTGGGGAGGCTCTGGTTTGGACGAGCCCAAGCAATGGGCAGTGTGATGATACCCAGCACAAATGACATGGAGAAGTTGAGCATAGCAATAACAGTGAGTACGAGTCCGTAGAAGATTAGACTCATGGCGTGCAGCGACAGCAAGGACGCATTCGACAAGAATTCGTCAGGAAGCAGGTATGGCACAACCAAAGGAAGAGTCAGCGTGCCAACAGCAGTAGAGGCTATTACTGGGACGAGCAGATCGAGGGAGATCTGCAGCGAGAACGATGTCAGGAGATGGCATCCAGCGAGCACCGAGCCAAACACAAGCACAGGCCTTGATACGAGGGTGTGGAAGTCATGCTTACCTGCCTTAACAAACGAGTAGACAGCCATCAACGTGAAGCTGTTGGCAATCAGCATGGCAGATGGCAGGTATGTGCCAATACTGACAAACGAGCGGGGTGACATGAGGAAGTAGAAGAAAAACGACTGGTGAAAGTGTTCTAGCAGGTTGTTAACTGAGCGAACAGTTGACTCAATGACGCGACCAAACGTGGTAATATCACCAGGGCCCTGTGTACCTCGTGCCTTGAGAGTAATAGCATCTATGCGCCATCCACTGAAGCTTTCTGCGCCAGCGCCAAGGCCAACACCTGACAATATCTGACGGATGACGCCGCGGAACAGTACCGTGGCCCGCTCGACATAGCTGTCAAAGCCACCGCTCATGCCCTGGACATTGACACGGATGCCCTCGTGCTTGCATACTTCGACTACTGTGTTGATGAGATCAAGGTTCGGCAATTGGCCATTGAGGCCCTCGTAGGCAATTTCAATCTCGTCAAAGTAGTCGTCGGCGCTGGGGTAGTCGAGGATGAGCGCGCCCTCAATGGAGCCCGCTGTGTTATGCAAAGACGTGTGGTATGCCGATACCCACGAGCGCAGAGCGAGGTGGCTGTCAGAAGGAGCAACAAAAATGAGGTTCTTGGACCAAATGGACCACTTTTTGAAGTAGCGTGCTAACGACACTAGTAATGAGATGCCGCCGTCATTGTAATCTCCGTCTTGGTTGAACCACGGCGCAACAATGACAATTGCCTCTGTCTGGGCACCTCGAGGCGAGTGCAAGATGCCGTACACGTTGGTGCCGTTTTGCACGCCGCCAGAGCCCTCAACCGACCAGTCGTGGCGCGAAACCTTGAGTCCCACGTCTTCAAGCCAGCTCGTAAGCGTGGCTGTGCGCGTCTCTATGGACTCCTGCTCGAGCGCGTGAACTTCGCGACGGTACCCGCGTACAATATTCCACTCAGACTCGCGAAAGTAGGTGCGCGCCTGCGCTGGTAGCAGCGCGTTTTCCGAGATATACGTCCGCCTGTACTGGCCATTCATAGGCAGTATCAGCAGCCAGACGACGCCCGCGAGTGCGACAAGAAGTGATAGCACGGGCAAGGTGCCGACCACCTTTCGGCCGAGGCCCAGCCTGGCAACGCGGCGGTTGATGTTCTCGAATATTCCCATGGCGAGAGGGAACTGGACAGCTGTTGTAATGAAGTTGGTGATTCAGATCAGCGGGTTTCAGCCGTGCGATAGCCATGCCACGAAGCGACAGTAGTGTAATCAGGCCTAACTACGGACATCAAAGATTGTTTGTCTACCATTTTATACAGCGAAAAAATTAGCGGGATATGTACTGGAGCGAACTCATAAAGTACAAGTGGGCCAGAAAGTTAAAAGGTAGAGCCAGCAAGGAGGCTGGCAGCGTTGCGGGCGTCGACAATAGTCTCTTCGTCGGCAGGTACCTCTTGAGGATCGTCGTCGAGATCAGCAGAGAGCCGCGATCGAAACTCAGATGCACGAGCCTGACGGTCCCCGCTCCAGCTGTCACCGCGTAGGCTCTGGCTCTGAGCGGTGGTTGCTCGGCGGTTGGCAGGCGTCGCTTCACGACCAAGTCGGCTGAGTCCACCATTGGCATCAGCAGCCCGTACGTCAATGCGAATCGACTCCCATGTCGACAATGTTCGGCGTTCACAGTCAATGATGCGTAGCGTGTAGTCCGCTATGCTCGTCGTGATGTCGTGCTCCATGTTGCCAAGAAGAACCTTCTTCTCAAATAGCATGTTCTCGCTAACACGGCGCACCTTGTTAGTGAGCTGCTCTTCCTGGCGCGTGGCTTCCTCGACAGCAGCAATGGCCTCGTCAACCTTGAGCGGGTTGATGTTGGTCGAGCCCTTGACTCGTGCCATGACCTGATGCCGCGATCGCGTGGTGGTCTGAGCCTTGGTCAGCTCACGCATTAGTAGGTGACGGTTCGTAAGAGCCTCTTTGGCAACATAAGCGTTCGTCGACACAACCGCAATTGTGTCACCAAAAGACACAGCCTCGGAGGTTGCGCGCACCGACTCGTAGTCGCCAACGTTGGTGACGGCCTTGGCAAGCTTACGCCACATGTTCACAACGTTGCCGTTGGTCTCGAGGTTGGCCATGCCCATGACCTTTGTACCAAAGTCATTCATGGCCAAGCCCAGGCTACGGCGGTTCTTGGTGACCTTGTCGAGCTTGACATTCGCCTCGAGGCCCAGCTGGTACACGCGCTTGATCAGCGGGCGCAGCTCGTGCAGCTCGACAATCTCATCATATGGGGGCTGCAGCTGCTTCATGGCCTTACGAGTGAGTCCAGATGCTGGAGGTTGGCCCTTGACAACAGGGGTGTAGCCAAAGTCGGCCTCGATGAAGTAGACAAACTCCTCGTCGCGCGCCAAAATCGGGTTGCTACTGACTCGGTCGAGCCACGTCTGGATGTTGGCCTTGACCCGGCGCTCGTCCTCCTCCGTGCCAGCACCGGCTGAAGTGACAGCAGGGGGAACGGCGGGCACGAAGCACTCGGGGTTGGCTCCATTGAGATGCTCAAAGAACTTGACAAATTCCTGATGAGTGCGACGAATGTCTCGAAATGTGGTTGTTCGGAAACGAGGCAGCGTAGTCTTGTTAGTCGAGCCAAGGGAGAATGAGGAAGGGTGGAATGGGGAAGAGTAAACTTACATAGGCATCGAACTTGATGATGGGGTCCTTCTTGCCCTGGCGCTCAAGGGCCGTCACCTTGAGGCTCAGCTTGTACTTCTTGATAGTTCGTTTCGGCTTGCTGGCAGGCACTGCGGGTGCGTCGCTGGGTGCCACAGAAGCGTCTGTCGGCGTCTCTGATGGTATTTCGTCGTGCGGAGCGTCAGATGGAGGCGCCTCCTCGCTCAATTGAGCTTGCTGTGGCTCCTCCGTGTCAGGCTCAGATGCCGCCTCATGCTCGCCTTCGTCTTGTTGGTCCGTCTCTGCGTCATTCTGCGGGTCTACTACTGCTTGGTCGCCATTGTAGAAGGGCTGCTCGTCGGAAGATTGGCTCGCAAATGGGTTGGCGTGAATGCCCGACCCGTCGTAGAAGTCGGACCCCGAGTTCATGGCGGTGCTAACTCCAAGAAAGCTGGGGAGGTGGGGATGATAAGAGGGTAGGGCTAGGATCTCAACAGTAGAACCTGAGGTGTTAGAACAGCTAAGACTACAGGCCATAGGCAAGCGGGAATTGAAGTAGATAATTGTTTATGAGTAGTATGTACAGTGACTTCTGGATCTCAGTTTGTCAACACCAATCTATATTTTGGGTCTCTGGTTCGCGGAGCATCAATGCGCACGCAATCTGCCCTAACCTCGACATCTGACACCTGCATTAGGCCCTGTTGATTCAATAGTCTACGCCTGTAAGTCTCAGCTACAATAGGACTCAATTGACTTCGCTGGGTCAGTTGCTTGGGTCTTTTCAACCTCTCTCTTTAAAGTGATACCATCTACGTTCCGTTCGCTAGTTGACGCCATGACTACCCGGGCTCTTCTCAATCCGCGAAATGCATCTGATATTGCAATTAAGGCTGTGATATTCGACATGGATGGAACGCTATGTCTTCCTCAGGTAAGTACCTTCTCACGCCAAGTTCCCTCTAACTAAGACCTACATGTTCAGTGAGTCGAAGCTGTGTTGATTGTCGTTGCTAACTAGAACAAATGCGCGACGCCCTAGGCATTGATAAGTCGGTCGACATTCTCGACCACATCCACAGTCTGCCGCCAGACGAAGAGGAAATCGCCCAGGAGAAGCTACGAGTCATTGAGCGCGCTGCTATGCTGGATATGGTTCCTCAGCCAGGATTGGCCCAGCTCATGGACTTTCTCACTGAGCACAATTTGCCGAAGTCGATCTGTACACGAAACTTCCCAGTGAGTCGTCAGTCCCAACTGCTCCGCAATTCAACTAACTGAGATCCCTGTCAACCACCTCCTTAATGCATTTCTATCGAAGTACGAATTTGGCCCAGTAAGTACCACCAGTTCTTGGGTACGACCCGTAATAACAGTTGATCATCACGCGTGAATTCAAGCCGCCAAAGCCTCACCCACATGGCATCCTCCACATCGCAAAGTCGTGGGGTATCCACCCTGAAAACATAGTCATGGTGGGTGACTCAATTGACGACATGCAAGCAGGTTATCGAGCAGGGTGCGCCACGGTGTTGCTGAACACCGACGTTAACCACCACGTTCGTAGCGCTCACGAAACTGACGTTTGGGTCGAGAGGTAGGTCAACAAGTTATACTTTGGACATGCTAACATAGTCTTTCCGAAATTATCGAGTTGCTCAAGACAGGAGTTGAGCTGAAGCCCAAGAAAGTTACCGACATATAGAAGTCCATGCGACGGGAACTTGTTTACCTCGCACAGGAGAAACAATAGAAGGAGATAACAAGAATAGAAATAAATGCAGGATCGCATTGACAAGCGATAGTGATACAGGCCCTCGAAAGGGCAGTACAGGCTGGGCGAACATTTTCATGCGAGGAGCCTTTAGCGCACAACGTACTCGCCGACCTGTGTCGTGTAGCGCACACCTTTAAACGGCTTGACACCGTCACCTTGGCCTCGGTTACTCACAATGCGCAGACTTTGAACTCTCACCCCGCTAGGTACCTGTCCTGTCAGAGTGTACGTCATCGTGATGTGACTGGGGACCATGACGGGCGCATTCTCAGATTCATCGATCTCTCCACTCGTTTGGAGAACGCCGCGCAGGGTTGCACTCCAACCTAGTGGAGTCTTACCAGGAAATACCCATTCGCCAATACCAGACTCGTTCATGTGGAAGTCACCAGCAGTGACTCGCAACCGGTTGACCTTTTTAGCCTTGGGACCACACACGATGTTGAGACTAAGACCCTCAACGGCCTTGGCATCTCGAGTCATTACTGTCCACACGCAAGCCTCAAACTCGTCCTTGTTGACGCCGAGTCCAGTACGCAGTTCCGCCATAACGAGTCCCTGGCCTGTATTATTCAGTGTATAAGATCCCAACAATGTCTTGCCGTCGGGTGGAATGAACGACATGGTGTTAGGACTCTGTTTCCACTTGTTAAGCCGGACACAGGGGTGAAACGAGATGTAATCCATATTTGTGTTGGCTGGGTTGAGCACCAGCTGAATTTCAGGTATACCTGACAACAGCGAGGTTATAAAGATTGCTCCCTCGACTCTCGAAACCAGGATGTGAGCAGCCTGGTTCGACATGCGAGCCGAGCTGTAAAATGCAGAGGATGATGTCACCTGGCGACGGGGTGGGGCCACAACCACGTAGAGGGTCTCGACAAGGTCCACAAACAGCTCATTGTTCGTGTGCCGGACATTGGAGCGACGCCAGGCGATGTCCGATTGACTTGGTGTTGACTTCGCACCTGACAACAGCTTGCTAAGGATTCCTCCGTACGGTACGTAGTCGCGCAAGTTGTCTGGCTCAGTGAGGTATGGATAGCCATCATCAAGCATCTCGTTGAGTAGTAGCGTCACTGTGTCGAGGTTCGTCTCAATCTTAGTAGGGATCACCGGTGCGGTGAAGTATCGCTCCAGAACCTCGGCAAACCGGTTAATGAACTCGAACGGCACCAATGGCGGCATCTCAATAGAACATGGCAATAAGAACACCAGATTACCATGCTTCTGATGATACAACACGCGTGTACTGGATATTTCGACGACAGGTGCCAGCTCTTTGATCCGGCCCTGATTTGGGTCGATGAGCAACGCTGCCAGCGACTCAATCGACGGCGGCGACGACACGATCGGGTAGTCGAGGATCGTCCGACTGCGTTAGCACTGATTTCTCCAGATAGGGGTATGACTCACCCGCTCAGGTCTATTATATACACTGCCTCTATTGATGCCATTAGTAGGAAGCGAAGCGTGTACTTCACGAGTTTATGGGCTCGATGTTAGGTTTGGGCATGCCTACTTGAAGCTGTGAACAGGTAGTACAACAGGAATCCAGGGTTAGAAAGGTCCCTACACATAGCTCAATATGAATATGGATGAGATTAAAATCTATACAATAATTAATAAACAGGGGTGAAGACGTCAAAGGAGCCAGTGCCAACCTTGGACACCTTACCAGTGACAATGCGTGCACTAGGGCTGTCGAGACTGTCGAAACCACCATCAAGAACAGCCTTGGTCAGGAACTGACATGTGGTCTCGAAACTCATCTTCATGAATGGTGACGTACCGGAGTCGACACCCTGGCGGTTGAAAGGCAAGTATGTGCCTTCGCGCGTCATCATGTCGGCAATCAGGTCGAGGTGACGAAGATTAACAGCAATTGCATACGTTTGGAAAACGTTGTTGATTTCACGCACAATCGTGTTACGAGCTGCTTCAACTCCGTAAGTTTTGAGAACTGCCGAGATGTCGTTGGAAAGAATACCGTCGACATTGACAAACGTCTCCTCTTCCCAGACAGCGCCAAAGTTAACACCCTCAGTCACAAGAACGCGGCCGTTCTTGTCGTCTGTAGGGCGAATGCATCGACCAATATTGGGGATCTCGCGAACAACCAGAGTACGACACAGCTGCTCGACAATGTTAACCATCAGCAGCTTCTTGGTCTCAGCCGAGTACTCGAGCTCAAACTCGCACCACTCGCCGTTGACGTCGTCAAAGTTGAACTTTCTCACGTTGTGGTGCTTGCCAATTACATCCTTCTGGCGATCCTGTGCCTCTGAAGACAGCGAGGGGGCCGCCGAAGCGTCTGGCATAGCAACATCCTCATCTTCCTCATCGCTAGAGGAGTCAGAAATGTCAGAGTCCGAATCGTCGTCAGAGGACGACTTCTGGGCCTGCTCCATGGCCTCAAGCTCCTCATCATCAGGACCATCGTACGAAACAGACTGTTTCAGCTTGGACTTGGAGCCCTTGGCATCTGTTTCGTCCATGTTCTCGTCCTCATCGTCCTCATCCTCATCGGCATCCTCCTCGCGCGACTCGGCCCTGTCACTGATACGCTCGGTTTGACCAGCCGGAACGGCCTTGCCCACAGTAGGCAAAGCGTCTGAATCGCCCGCCTTCTTCTGCTTCTTGATCTCCTTGAGAACAATGCGCTCGAGGCTCGACAGGAACTTGTTGGCAACAACAGCCTCAAGTTGATTGTGCGACACATCGTACTCGTTCTCATACTCGTCGCGCGCGTAGAAATGCAGGCGCACCGTGTATGATCGACTGTTGTGGCCCTCAGCATTTACACCAGTACGCTCAGTAACCTCAACCTTGTCAATAAGCTCTGAAAGCACAATACGTGCGACTGCCTTGCAGAACACGTCGGCTTGCTCATCGGAGATGTCAGGGTGGATTGGAAGAATCATCTGAGGAGTCTTGATGTGGGCACTGGCGGTCATGATGATCTCTCGCATACGAGGGATACCGAGTGTCACGTTGGCGGCACCGTGTCCAGCAAAGTGGAAAGTGTTCAGTGTCATCTGAGTGGAGGGCTCACCGATGGACTGCGACGCAATGATGCCGACGGCCTCACCAGGGTTGACAACTGATTGCATGTACTTCAGCTGCATCAAGCTGCGGAACTTCCTCTCGGTAATACCAACATGGCTCTTATCCTTCTTACTAGGGAAGAGCGACTGGTTTTTCTCGATGAAGTTGTCCAGGTCATCTTGGAACTTCTCGGACACACTTCCCAGGTAGCGAGATGGGTTGAACTTGGACAGAGCAGGGTCATACTTGACAACTTCGGCATAGTGCGGCACATCGCCCTGCTTCTTGAGGTACTTACGGACCTTCTTGGAGTACGAAATAGCATCCTCGGTGTTAAGGTGTTCGACCGAGCTGCGAGGCTGGTGCTTCTGAAGAAGTGACTCGTAGTTCTGCGCACAGAATTCAAACTGCTTCAGATGCGACTCCTTGATAACGTCGACGGCATCTCCACCGTATAGGAACTGAATCATGGTTCCGTCACTGTCACGTACGGTGTTGTCATAGTTGGTGTGTACACCCTCCAGTTGCTTAATCAGACATCTCTGCAAGTATCCAGATCGCGATGTCTTAACAGCTGTGTCAATAAGACCCTCACGACCAGCCATGCAGTGGAAGTAGTATTCTTGGGGCTTGATACCCGAAAAGAAACGACCAGAGATATAACCACCAGCGCGAGCCTGTGTATCGAAGGGCTTGAACGACGGTAGAGTTTTTCCGCTGACCATCACAGGTACTCGGCGACCCTCAAGGGCCTGCTGTCCAAGCATGCACATAATCTGCGAGACATTGACGTTAGATCCCTTAGCTCCGGAGAGAGCCATAGACTGCATGTTGTTCTCTGGGAAGCGCTTCTGTGTACCGTCAGGAATACACTTGGACACAACACTCGATGTGACACTGTTAACCTTGGACTGTGTGATGGCATCGAGGATACCGAGCTTCGAGTCATCACGTAGGATCTCCTCCAGACGCTTCTGAAGTTCAGGGTCGTCAGTCTTCGTACCTTCGGGAAGGTTTGTAACTTCGATGGCAGCCTTAGTGCCAACGACTGAAGCACCCTCGAGAATCTCACGTCGAACCTTGTTGCCCTCTGGAGTGAGGTGGAGATCGTCCATACCACAAGTGAAGCCAATGGTCATGATGTACTTCGTGAAGAGACGACCGAGAACACTTAATAGCATTCCAGCACTGTGGCTACCGTAGACCTCGTGTACTGAGTGTACAACTCCGTAGTCGGCAGCTCCGTATTGGGACTTATCGAGAATACCGCAAAGAAGCTCACCGTTCTTGAACAGAACGGTGTTCTCCGTGGAGTGTTCACCCCAGTACTCATTCTTGATCTTGTTCTTCGACTCAAGGTTGAGACCTGGACGGTCAGCAGGCTTAATGTTAAGGAGCACTGTCGTAATGACCTGCTTACCTGTCCACATAGCGACAGGCTTAACAATGGCAGGAGGCACCGTCAGGATTTTGGGACCAGTAGTGTGGCCATCCTCAGGACGAATACTACCATATACGAGCTGGTGGTACTGCTCCCTTGTGAAATAAGTGTCTTTGTTGGTAAGCCAGACACCGGCACTGATATGGTCCTGGATCAGACCACGCAGTGGCTTACCTGAAGTCGGAGTGAGATATTGCGAGTCGGTGTTTGCCAATAGCAGTGCTTCGGCACGCGCATTCTCGTTTTGGGGGAAATGCATGTTCATCTCGTCTCCGTCGAAGTCAGCGTTATAAGCACCAGTGTTGGCGTAGTGAAGACGCAGCGTCTTCTCACCAGGCAACACGCGCACCTTGTGACCCATCATTGAAGCTTTATGCAGAGTTGGTTGACGGTTCATGAGGACCACATCCTGGTTACGAATGTGTCGGTAGACCTTCTTGTTGATGACGGCTGCACCAGCCGATGTCGAGGGCGTCATGAGCTGACTTGCCAGAGCAGTGCGCTGCTCAATGGTCATATTAAGCAGAGACACCATAGATCCGTCCTCATTCTGAATCTGGGTGGCACCAGGCCAGACATTGGGTCCGTTGATAACGGCTTGGCGAAGCTCGTTGAAGTTGAACGCCGTCACCGGCTCGGGGTACGTAAGCTTGACAGCAAAAACGGGAGGCACACCAATTTCGTTGGTCTCCAGATTTGGGTCGGGAGAAATAACGGAACGGGCAGCGTAGTTAACACGCTTTCCCATCATGTTCTTACGGAACAGACCTTCCTTCTTTTCCAGGGCCTGCTTGATACCCGGCAGGGCCACACGACCGGCCGGGGCATTCTGGTTCTTAGTCGAGTCAAGGAAGGCATTCACGTCGTTCTGGATCGTGACAAAACCGTTCATCAGCTGGTTGAAGACAATCTTACGCTCCTCACCGCCTAGCTTCTCCAGACGCATAGTCGAAATCTGGTCGTTAAGGTCGCGGATTCGAAGTGCTGTCGTGAGAACCTTGGCCATCAGATCGTTCTGTGTGTTGGCGTGGATCTCATCACCGAGCTGAGACGGCAGACGGAAACGCGTAGGGGGAACCACAAGGCACTGGATGAAGAACATATCGGCAGAAATCTTGGCCGAAGGATTAGGTCTCATCTGGAAGAGAACGTTACAAACAGCGGCCTCCTTCACGAAAACAGCACGAAGAATGTTGCGAATCTCTGTGGACAAAACGAATCGAGATGAGTCGACCCCACGGGCCTTGGGGATGGGGATGTCGTCGAGGGCCTCGATCTCCTCCGTCTTCTCGCCAGGCTTCAGAGGGCGGCGCTCAAAGACCATCTCTTGGCGGCGGACGCCCTTGACCATGTTGTTCTTGAGCTGCTTGTCGCGCAGAGCTGTCTCAAAGATCTTGGAGAAGCCATCTTTGCGGAATTTGGGTGAGAACATGCCACAGTTGTCGCACTTAGGTCGGCTGAGCAGGCGCTTGTACAGATCGTGGACGGTGCGCTTACGCTCCTCAAGCACTGACGAGGTCTGAACACCGGCTGAGGTGCTGCGACCTTCCGAAATGGCAAGATTGATGGCACGCTCGACATACTTGTTACGAAGGTTGACGAGATCGTCGGTCTGGGCGTCCTCGCTCGGCTTGTGGCTAGTAGTGAAGCCTAGACCGGCCTCGTCTTCCTCTCCTTCCTCAATGTCGTCGGTCTGGCTCTGCGAGGACAGCTGATCAATGTCAATGCTCTCAAGCACAAGACCATGCTGGAGCAGCTTCAGCTTGCACTCGTATAGGTGCGTCTCAAGGTGTCGGAGACGGAATCGGTGGCAGTACAGGCAGGATGAACGCAGCAGAATGTACATCTGAGAGAAGAACAGGGGGTTGTATGCAGGAATGGGGAGCTCAATGTGACCCATGTGACCGGGGCAGAATCGGTCGTTGAGGCCACATGTCGCACACAGGTTGCGGAGAAATGCACCAAGGGCTCTGTCGTAGAGACCCCCTGAGATAGGATGGCCCAGGTTGTCAAAGACCTCAGGGCTGGTGATCTGCTTGACAGACAGGCGTTTGATTTCCTGCGTAGACAGGAAGCCGAACTCCACCGAGGAGATTTCGGTTCCTGTAGGCGCAGCAATATCCATTGTTGCCGGTCAAGGAATGCAGTGCGATTTAGGTGAAGATGAATTTTTGAAAAACGGGGCATATAAAAAAAATATGTGCCCTTGCCCTCCAGCATATGTCAGCCGTGCCAGCCGTTCCAGTTCCCTGATCCAAAGACTGCAGAGCCGAGGAGTAGCTAGATAGGGCAGGGGCCGGAACAGGGGCAGGAGCTACCAGCAGCGGGGGCTCGAGCCAGGGTATCATAAACACGGCACATTGACAAGTCAAGTCAAGTGTATAGGAGGTAGACAAGTAGTTCGCGTAGTACACACGAAGGTCGCGTAGTACCCGTTTTCTCGCCGGATCGTCCAATCAACGTGGCCTCTGTCGACCGCAACCATTTGTGCGTCATAGATCTGCATCGGGTTTCTGGCGTTTCGAGGAACCCCCGCATTTTCGCATTTAACCTTTTTGCACTCACGACTGCGCGGATTGCAACGTCTCGAGCAATATATCCCCTTTTGCTGGCAACAGGCTATATCACAGCGAGGTTCAATTGCGTCTACTGATCAAATTCGTCCTGTTGTTTTCGTGCCATGGCTAAGAAACAGCAGCAGGTCCTGCAGCGCTACGCGCAGAGTGGCTCGGGCTTTTTCCTCGGCTGGTGGCACCCGGGATTTGACACCATCAACAGCGTCAAGGCCGATCCACGACAGTTGTTCAAGCCCATCAGAGAGGATGCCATCTTCCTCGGAGTCCTGGCTCTGGCTGGCTGCTTGTTGCGATTGAGGGGTCTCAGTAGCCCTCCAGTCGTGATCCACGACGAGCTCGAAATCATCTCGCACGTCAACCAGTACATCAAGGGCCAGTTTTTCGTTGGCATGGGACCACAGTTGTCGTCCCTTGTATACTACTTTTTGGCTAAACAGACTGGATACGACGGTAGCTTTGATGCGACGGCGGTCGGACAAGTCTACCAAGCAGCGTTCCCATACGTGCGTCTACGCGCTTTCAGTGCCACGCTGGGGATCCTTTCTGTGCTCCTCACCTATCTGACTCTTCGCAAGTGTGCCGTATCCACCAAGTCTGCTGCGTTTGGTGCCTCTTTGTTGCTGCTCGAGAACTCGTTTGCAACTGACCAGCGATACTTTGTGCCCAACTCGATCTCGCTCTTTTCGCTGATTCTCTCGGTGCATCTGTGGAAGTCGTACTCGGTGCATACTCAGTACTCACTGAAATGGGTTGCCGGTATCTTTTTTCTTTCGCTGAGTCTCGGCGCTACGGCTTCGGCGTCCAACTCTGGCACCTACATAATGGTGTTCACAGCGATTGCAGCCTTTTACCGCCTTTGCTGGGATCTCAGTGACCGCGATCGCACTATAAAGTCGGCAGTTTTCGCTTTTTTTGTCCAGTTCTTCTTTTGCCTCGTCATTCCCGTGTTCGTCTACATCGCCGTGGGTTTGACTCACGTTACCTTGACGCCCAAAGCCCCCGTGCACGACTACAACATCTCGGGTAAGATGCACTTCTCTCTAGAGGGAAACAATCATGATCCTGTTATAGCGCATGTGCCCATTGACAGTTACATCACTATTCGTCACATGTACGCAAACGGCTACCTACAGTCGAAAGAACTGTTCTATCCCGATGGATCTCAGCAACAGCTGGTATCTCTGAACAAGATATACGAAGCCAACAACTATTGGCGTGTTGAACATGCGCGTATTGAAGATATCGACAAGGTCAACCCTCTTCACGACGGTGCTATTATCCGTCTTGCCCACGTGCTAACGGGTCGTCGCCTGCACTCGCACGAAGTCAAGGCTCCCGCCACGGAGAGTGACTGGCAGTTTGAAGTGTCGGCGTATGGTGCAGATGGCTTTCCCGGTGATATCAATGATATGTGGAAGGTCGAGATTGTGAAATCCCGGTCAGCGCCTGGAACGCCACAGCACCAGTGGGAGGTTATTCGCACTGTTTTCCGCCTCCAACACTTCCGCACTGGTTGTTACCTATTTTCTCATCATGTTCGACTGCCGCCATGGGGAGAAAACAAGTACGAAGTGACGTGTGTGAAATCGGGCAAGTTTGATCGTACTTTGTGGTACGCAGAGTCCAATATCAACAATAATCTGGTCAACAACGCCTCCACGGAATTCGTGACGTACAAACCTCTCAACATTGCCGACAAGTACAGCGAGTACATGGATGCCAGTTCTAATCTGGCTACATACCATTTGCACAACGCGGGAAAGCCCAACCTGAATCGCCCAATTCCGCTACTGGCCGAAGGAGTTAAGTATGGTCACTGGAACAAGGCACAGACAATGCTGTTTGGAAACGTAGCAGTGTGGTCCATAGCCGTCATCAGTCTTGCTGCTTACGGCGTTGTGAAGCTCGTTATACTTATCAGCAATCAGCGACAAATGCCTGTTATTGAGACCAGCATGGAAGCCGTTCGGTTTGATCATGAGGCAGGAATCCTTGTTGTTGGCTGGTTCATCCATTTTACCGCTCTTTTCGACTCTAAGCTGGCGAATATGCGCGACTACATGCCTGCATTATACTTCGCTATTCTACAGGCAAGTATTTTGTGGGATTTCTTGTTGAGTAGGAACCGCAAGTTGCAGTGGATAATCTATCTTTTTGCCATTGGCACTGCGTGGAACACATTCTGGGTCTACTCGCCGCTTATTTACGGATCGCAATGGGATGTGCGTAGTTGTGAGCGAGCCAACTTTGGAGACTGGATGTTCCAGTGCAACTCCTATAAAACAGATGACTGGGGTCTGGGAGGCTACTACACGAATGTCAACCACGATGAAGACATAGAGGTGGAGGATCTCCCGACAGTGGAGGACTTTGTGAATCGAAAACTCAACACTTCTGATCCTGACGTGCACCCGCTCCTAATGGAGCGCATCCGCAGCCTTGGCTACGACGATAACTCGGTCATGCAGCAATACTTCCCTGAGCTCAAGGAACCAGCGACGTCAACTATTGAAAGCAAAAATAGCCACCAGCTGGACCTTGAGAGCCGGATCGTGACGCAGTGGTCCCTGGTCACAGCTCCGCCCATTATTAGCAACTCTACTTCTTCCACTGCTGCTCCAGATAATGCGGGCAACAATAACTCGGGCAACGTTAACTCGGGCAATACGTGAAGTTTAGACTAAAAAAGACAGCTTGACGGGTGATTTACTGCAAATGGCTAGATGTAGTTAGGCGAGATGAGTACCCGTGGTCAATAGTCCCGCAAATAGAGCAAGCGAACGGTTAATTGTTGAGTCTACCGTAATATCGTACGCAAGTTAGCAGCCGTGACAAGTTACCAGCTTGCGATTCTAGAACGCCTGTTTAATTGATACCCCGCCTCGCAGCGGGATACCCCACCTTCTGGAAGTGCATACCCGGGCGTAGGCTCGATCGGGTAGGGCGCGCGGCGGAAGCATGCTCGACATGCATATTTGCATTGGTCTTCTGACTCGAGCAGCTGATCTCGGAGCCAACACAACTCGGATCGATACTTTTAACCTGCCGTGTGGCCCTTGCACATAGAGAGGAGTCCACGGTCAAAATGTCGCTTTTAGTGTCCCGCGCCGGCTGGATCCCGCTTGTGTCGGGATGGTCGAACGCGAGCATTCTGTCCAACGCCTACTCGACATCTTCGGCATCCTCGTCTGATCCGCAGCTTGAGGCTCAACAAAACACAAGAAACCAGCCTACCCAACAAAATGGGCCTAATATCTCTGGTACAGTGCGGTCGGGACTCAACACGGCCGTTTCACGCGTGCGCACGACGCTGGCGAAGAACACGAGCTCTGGCTACGACGTGGTGACCGAGGACACGAAGACGGCCTCGGAGTACCGCCCTCCTACTCCTCCGACGGGCGTGCCTCTGTCGAAGCTCTTGTCTAATGTATTCCCGCTCTCCTACACTGAGTCGTATCAGCAGTGGCTGGCCCGAAACGACCTCGCTACAGCTGAGCACGAGGTTCTGTCGACGCTGCCCTTCTACCCCGAGACGGACGGTGTGCGATCCGCTCAGTCGCTCCAGATCCCCATCGATGGTGCCCACAACTACATCAACGAATTCGAGATCAGCCAAAACGATGAGCCCGTTAAGGAGCACCTCGTTGTCCTCCACGGCTACGGAGCAGGTCTCGGATTCTTCTACAAAAACTTCGATGCCATGTCGCGACTAAAGGGTTGGAAGGTACATGCGCTCGACCTGCTCGGATACGGTAGGTCCTCGCGTCCCAAGTTCCGTGTGAACACCAAGGACCCGGTGGAGGGAGTGCTGCAAGCAGAGAAGTTCTTTCTGGACTCGCTCGAGCAGTGGCGCATCAACCGTGGTATCGAGAAGTTCACGCTGGTGGCGCACTCGCTTGGCGCGTACATTGGCACCTCATACGCATGCAAATACCGAGACCGTGTCAAGAAGATGCTGCTCGTATCACCTGCTGGGGTGCCCCGCAGCATGTACTCTATTGATCCCAAACTGCTCAACACCAGGGCCTCGCCAATCCCCTCGACGGGCCACCTGCCCATTCCGGGCTGGTTCAAGTACTTGTGGGAGTGCCGTGTGAGTCCATTTTCACTTGTTCGCAACACGGGTCCCTTGGGTCCTCGGTTTGTGTCGGGCTGGACAAGCCGCCGGTTTGCCAACCTTGATCACCGAGAAGCCTCTGCATTGCACAAGTACGTGTACGGCATCTTCAATGCAAGGGGCTCCGGTGAGTATGCACTCAACTACCTGCTTGCTCCTGGAGCGCACGGTCGCTGGCCGCTGGCAGAACGAGCGCACGACCTGCCTTGCCCGTCGGTGTGGTTGTACGGCACTAAAGATTGGATGGACATCAATGGTGGCCATGAGGCGGTCAGACGTATCAAGGCTAACGGCGGAGAGGCGTCTGTCGTGTCGGTACCCAATGCCGGCCATCATATCTACCTGGACAACCCCCCTGCCTTCAACGCATACGTGACAAAGTTCATGAAAGGCGTGGACGGTTCTTAGTCATATCATTATTTATACGGGATCTCGATCCCTCTAGCCACAGTTGTAATAAACTAGGAATTAGCCAAGACTCACCGGCGTTCAACTACAGTTGCAGAGGCTGACAAATCTAGCTCGACTGGAATAAAGCTTCTGTTAACTACGGAAAACGATTAAATTAAAGAGGGAGAGAAAGCTACCTAGGAGCTCTCGTTGTAGACACGTTCGATCTCGGATTTGTTGGCTTCAAGAATCTTGCGGCGCTGCAGCTTCTGGGCACTCGATAGGAAGCCGTTCTGGGGAGTCCACTCAGTGGGAGCAATGACAACACCAGCAATGAGCTCGAATCCACGGAGACCCTGGTCGTGACCAGTCTGCAGCAGGCTGCGGTGGATGGCCTCAGAAATGCGCTTGTCGTGGGCAACATCCTCGTGGTGGGAGATATTGAGTTTCTCGCAGAGCTCCTTGACGGCACGCTCCATGGGAACAATGATTGCAATGGGCTTGACGCGGTTCTGGTCAGCATACACGCAAATGTTAGCCACGTAAGCGTCATATCGGTAAAGTGACTCGAGTTTCTCCAGAGCAATGTACTCTCCATGCAGCGTTTTGACGAGGTTCTTCTTACGATCAATGAGACGCAGCGAGCCGGTCGGTGTCCACTCGCCAATGTCACCCGTCTTGAACCAGCCGTCCTCAGTGAAGGCGGCATTGGTCTCCTCTTCGTTTTGGAAGTAGCGGGGGCTGATGGGACCACCCTTGAGAAGCACCTCGCCCTGGTTGTTCTTAGCCAGGTAGCCGGCATCAGAGACGTCGACGAGCTTGGCAGTCAATGAGGTGTTGATAGCACCCTGAGTGCCCATTTCGAGGTAGGCCGGGCTCATGAGCGATGCGTTGGCGCAAGTCTCGGTCAGGCCGTAACCAGTAACGAGGGGTGCAACGAGCAGGGTGATGAACTCCTGAGTGTCTTTCGACAGGGGAGCACCTCCGTTGAAGACAAACTTGAGCTGTCCACCAGTGGCTTCTCTGACCTTCTTGAAGATGAGGCTGTCGACAAGTGGCAGGGGAAGCCCGTAGCGGTGCAGGCTCTGCTTGGCGTAAAAGGCTGACCAGAAGATCTTCTGCACAATGGCCGGGTTCTCACGGACCTTGGCTAGGATACCCTTGCGGACGTTCTCCCACACGGCGGGAACACCAATCATAATGGTGGGCTTGAACTCGCGGATGTCGCCGACACAGTTGCGCACCGACAATTCCGTGAGAGTCTTGGGGTCACCATAGCCGAGGGTGGAGCCCCAATTGAGCGAGGCCAGCTCGAGAGTCAGCTCGAGGATATGGGCGAGGGGCAAGAAAGCAAGAATCTTGTCACCGGGGACGATGATGTCGTGGCCAACGACACCCGAGACACCACCGACACCTGCACAGACGTTCGAGTTGAGCAGCACAACACCCTTGGGAGTACCGGTCGAGCCAGAGGTATACATGATGAGCGCGGTGTCCTCAGTACGGGGAGGCGAAGCCGGCACGGG
This sequence comes from Sugiyamaella valdiviana, assembly GCA_030570555.1. NCBI lineage: Eukaryota > Fungi > Ascomycota > Dipodascomycetes > Dipodascales > Trichomonascaceae > Sugiyamaella > Sugiyamaella valdiviana. The sequence continues at coordinate 2,049,823 of JAJLWF010000001.1, forward strand.
GTGGCTACGGCCAAACTTGAGGAGATCCTCAAAGGTGATGACACTGATGTTGTCGCGGACAGCCTTGAGTTCGGCGACCTGGTTCGAGTAGTTGGCGTCAGCAATGTCCTGGATGTAGATGACGGTGCGGATGCTGGTGGCCTTCTTGAGCGGGTTGACGAGGGTGTGCAGGTTGGCGCCGTCGACAAGAACAGCGACGGTCTCGGTCTGGGTCATCGAGTGGATGAGGCCCTCCTCACCGAGGGTGTCGTAGGCAGTAACGACGGGGATACCCTGGGAGGCGGCAGCAAGGAAGGTCTGGAGCCAGATGGCTTGGGTGCGGGCGTAGATGTGGAGGCGGTCCTGATCATTGGGCTTGATGCCGAGGTAGATGAGACCAGAGGCAATCTCCGACACGAGCACGTCGAGCTCCTTGAAGGAAATCGATGAGTACGAGCCAAGCTCGTAGTAGATCCACTTCTTGGGGACCTGTTCCTCCTTGCCGTCGACCTTGCGGGTGATGAGCTTCTCGTCCGTGTGCACCGTCTTGATGGGACGGGTGCTCATGGCGGGGCGGTCGCCCCAGCGCTTGACGCACATCTTGAGGTGCTTGTAGGCGGTGTCGATGCCGGCAATGTTGTCAGCTGTCGTCCAGGGCTTATCCTTGGAGAGGACGTTGCGACGGGGCGCTGTCTCGCCAGGCTTGGCCGGTCCGACCTCGACAGTGAGAGGCTTCTTCTTGAAGAACATGATCAGAATATGAAGGACGACTTTAAAGACTTTGCAAAGGACAGCTTTACGGTGTCAATGACTGTTGGTCGCAGTTGTGTATCAAGACAAGTCGCAATGGAAGGTCGCAAGGTAGAGAGGCAAAAGCACAATTGATAGGGCTGTCAAAAAGTAAAAAAATTAGGCCTTTGCCAATGCGACTTGATATACCGGAGGCCAGACGGCGATCCTGCCCCGTTTGGGAGATGGCGGGGTCGTTACCCAACAAAACGCCGCAGCCCGAGGGCACCGAGAGGCAGGGGGCAGGGGAGTGGGAGTCTCATTGTGGGAACAGGAGAGGGGGGGGCACCTTATGCCTCGGTTCATGATTGTAGGTCACGCTCCGTCCACATGGCTCCCAGCAGCGTTTGTTGAGTGGCGAGGCAGTACGACAGATTTGCAGATTTGCCAACAGAACAGCCCCTTGGTGGGGCGCGCGTGGGTTGCTAGCAGCCGGTGTACTAAACGCGCGCTGCAGGCTGCTACAGGGGGTAAGGGGCCAGCGCCAGGCTGGTTCTAGCAGGTAGACGAGGGCGATAGCTGGGCTGGGGCTGGTGCTGTCAGCTGCGTAGGGCGTGGCTCCAAACGGGCACCAGCATCAAGGCCACGAAGCCGGAGACTAAAGGGGGAGAATAAAGGTGGAGAAGGGGAGATAAGAAAAGGAAGACAAATGGAAGAGGTAGAGGGAATTGCCAGGTGGAATTGGCAAATGGCCCGGAGTAGCCGCAGCTCTATCTACTACTTATGACACCAGAGCTAGCTGGATGCACTGCGATACGGCTCGAGATACGGCTTGAGATACGACGGCAGCCGTGTGCCTACGTAATGCCTCTGGTGCTGCTGGGCGGCCTTTAAGGTTAGAGGTGGAGATCTTGCATTTGTCCCGTTTGAGCAGCCGCGGTTCACTGGGCGTCGACGCCGAGCGCCGAGCCTCGACTCACTGAAGCTGGAACCTGAATTGGGAAGCTGACAGGCAGCCTGAATTGGGAACCTGAACTGGAAACCCGAATCTGGCCAGATGTCACTAAGTGCTTTCACGCTGCAGGTGCGCACATGAGCTCTCGTACAGCTGCTTACTACGACTAACTGCCTCCAAGCCCATCGATCTGTGACGCAGTCCTGTCGTACCTGCGGGCATGTGTGATCCACACAGCCTCGATGCCCTAGTGCTTCATGCTTCGTCCTTCAGACTTCGAATGCTTATTAACTCGTAGTCCTTGACGGCTTCAATCAACAGGTACAAGTTGTAACGGCTACAGTCCCTGTGGCATACATGGACAGACACATACAGCCTCTTACAGGTCTCATGCCTCATACCTCACAATCTACACGTTGGTTGGTTTCCTACTGCCCATCTTCCTCTTCCAGCGCTAGCATGGCTCCTGCGCTAGTGACTCAACGGACATTCCACTGGGCTAGACCACCACGCTAATTTCTCGGGATTCTACGACCCGTTGCTGACTAGATAATGTATCAACCGCTATTGAATTACACAACTACTCAAATCACATGCTGTCAACTTCTCGAATTACCATACCCCTCTCAACTGTATGGCAGATGCATGCCTACTAAGACGAAAGTTCAGCCAGCATCTACTCCACAAAATAGTCTGAAATTCCAACTAGGTCGATCCAGTCAATTTTTGTTTATTCATGTCAATTCACGTCAATTCATGTCAATTCATTTCAATTCAGTCGATTCATGTCGATTTATGCCTGTATATTTACTCGCCCACTCTCTAACCTGCCATACTACTCGCTTCTGGAGATGCTCGCCTGCACCCCTGGCACGGCTGACGCGCTTTACCCTCTTCATAACTTTTCAAGCCTCACAGGCCCAAACACTCGTGCCACTACATTCACCAGTTCCTGGCGTCTGCTCTGCTCTGCTCGTCCGCGACTCCAACGCGCCTCGAACTCCCCGTAGTTTGTCCCTGCTGCTCGAGGTGCCGAGTTACCCTCACGTAGCATTGCCGGCCCCTTCTTCCTGTTGCTCGCGCTCGTGTACTTTCATTGCTCTTGGTCTACTTGATTGATTCCACGACTGGCCGCTCATTCCCTTGATCCCGTCTCGTCAATTGACCCCCATGTCGACGTTTTCGTTTGGAGGTACCGGTGCCAACACCGGTACTGGCTCGACGGGGTTCTCGCTCGGCCAGACGCCAACTCCGTCGCTGGGCCCTCCAGCCCAGTCGCTGCAACGTCGCAACAGCATCGCCTCGACTCCCAGCTTCAACCAGCCGTCGGCGCAACCGCAAAATCTACTCTTTGGAAAGCAGCCCACGACCTCGTCGGGTGGATTTGGCTCGGCTACTCAGACTGCTCCTGCGTTTGGATCAAACCAAAGCTCCACTAGCTCCGGGCTCTTCTCCAACAACACCAATTCGACTCAGTCCACAAACTCCTTTGGGGTCAACACACAGCCCTCGCAACAAACCCAGGCGTCATCAATCTTTGGTGCTCCTACTACGCAGCCCTCTCAAGCATCGCCATTGTTTGGTGGTGCACCTACTACGCAGGCTTCTCAGGCACCCTCAATGTTTGGCGGTGCACAGGCTCCGAAGCCTTCGTTGTTTGGCGGACCTACTAACCAGAATACGTCCATGTTCGGCACAAACACGTCGTCCCCGAGCCCGTTTTCACAGGCTCAGCCGACGCAGCAGAACTCCCTGTTTGGCTCGGCACAGCCACAACAGCAGCAGTCTGGATTCGGCGCACAACAACAGCCTGGATTCGGCGCACAGCAACAGCAGACTGGATGCGGACCGCAACAGCAGCAGTCTGGATTCGGCGCGTCACAAGGAAGCGCTATTTTTGGCGCGTCGTTTGCAAACAACTCTATGCAACCACAGCTCAGGAGCTCTATCAATGAGCCCTCGTTCAGCATGTCTGGGTCTATCAACCCGTCACGCCCCCTGGGAGCTTTGACAACTCCTCGGAAGCGAACTGACTCGCTGCTCGGGTCGACTGCTGTGCTGCCATTGGGCCCGTCGACACCGTCATCCGCTCGTCGCACTAGCTCCTTCAAAAGTTCTCCGTCAGCTCGCCTTCTGCTTTCTGCCAACCGCAGCTCCCCATATACAGTGGCACCATACTCAGCCCGCAAAGATCGTTTTGCCGTTAGCAATTCATCTTTGTCCCGATCGCGCTCAGACTTCAACCTCGGCCAGAACGCTGCCATGGGCCTGCGATCCGAGCGTAGCATCAACGACTTCCGTGCCATCCCGAAACCATCGGTTCCCGCATCGGATCGTTTCAACAGTATCAAGCGCCTCGTGATTTCTCGCTCCTCCCGCACCCTCACTAATATTATTGGCCGCAACTCCGACAGGGAGCAACCGCAGAACGGTTCGAATGGCATCACAAACGGATCTGCAAATACAAACGGCCACAAGCCGTCAAATAGCGTGAGCACCTCAAACGACTTTGCAACCCCGTCCTCACTGCGGCGCTCGGCAACAAGAGCCGAGGTCAACCCGGCTGCTAACACGGCCGGCTACTGGATATACCCGACGTTGGCAGATCTCTACCAAATGCCGAGATCAAAGCTGGCCAGTCTCGATGGCCTTGTTATTGGCCGCCATGGCTATGGCCAAATCGAGTACGCCGAGCCGGTTGATCTCACGCAGACCAACCTGTCGGATATTCTTGGGAACTTGGTCGTTTTTGGCCGCAACACCGTTTGTGTCTATCCTGATGAAGCTACCAAAGCCCCACCAGGCCATGCTCTCAACAAGGCCGCTGTCGTATCGTTAGAGGGTGTATTCGCCATGGATCGCAAGCGCAATGTACCTGTCAAGGATCCCGTTGACCCTCGTCTCATCAAGCACAAGTCACGTCTGCGACAAGCTATTGAGTCGAAGGGTGGTCAGTTCCTCACTTTTGACCTCGACACGGGCCTGTGGGTTTTCCGCGTACCGCACTTCAGCGTCTGGGGACTCCCGGGTGATGAAGACGATGACGATTTTTATGATGAGATTGAGGTCGAGCCAGTGGAGACTGCTGCTCCAGTTCCTCAACCTCCTTTACCGCCAGCTCAGCCGGTTTTTCAGTCGGCCGCTGAGCCGATCCTGGCTGCCCCACCTGCTGTGCAAAGAAACTTAATTGACCACTCCCCAGAGTTGCTTCCGCAAGTCATTCGTCCCACCAAGCTTGAGAGCCCGTTCAAGGACATCTTCGACCCTGAAGGAAAACAGCTGCACACACCACCTCTATTTGCCCAGTTCCGCAAAGACAGTACTTCTGCCAATGAGCCTATCGAAGCCAAGCCGGAGAATGTAGAGGAAGCGACGCAGAACGCAGGGATCTGGGCGCATGAAGAGCCGCAGGGACTGATTGGACTCCCTGAAGACGACGACATGTCCACAGGAGGAACTTTCACTGACAGCGACAACGAAGCTTCTCAGCTGATTGTGCCAGATAACTTGGATAAAACGGAGATGGTCAGCAGCATGTCGTGGATTGACCTGCTGCGTTTCAGCTCGCGGGCCGATTCCCCGCTCGCCAAATCACAGGTTAGACCTGCGTTGGAGCAGATTGAGGCTGAGACCGACGACTCGCCTCTAACAGCCTGGCAGCTGGATCAGACACTGTTCGGTGGCTTGTCATCTCTCAAGACCACTAACGTTGCTCAATACCGCGAAGCTGCTGAGAAGCTACGTCGCCCAGACATGTTTGACCCGATGTCGTTTGCAAAATTCTGCGGTAGTCGACTCCTGGTGAAGTCAACACATTCATTATCTGGCATTGCGCCCCGATCAATTCATACGACAAGCCGGTCGTTACTGTCGGTGTCGGACCTTAAGCCGAAGACCACAATTGTGGCGCGTGCTAACGGTCTCCCTCTGGCTACCCCCTCTGACGAGATGACGTTTGAATTCGTTGCCTCGCGCGCCATAGACAAGAGGGAACGAGAGATGTGGGAGCTCGCTTCGATCTTGTTCGACGATTTGGCTCTACTTGGTCTACGAAGCATTTCGCAGAACCTTCCCCCTCATGTACAGGAGCGTATCAAGGAACAACACAGGCGGGAATGCATCTCACTGTGGCTACAAGAAGTGGTTGTCAAGGGTGTCGAGATCGATTTGGAGAAAGGGAGCGGCCCCTTGGATGCTTTGGTGGCGCACCTTACGGGCCATGCTATTCAGGATGCGTCAATTACTGCTATGATGAGCAACAACTTTCATCTCGCAACGGTCATTCCGCTTCTGGGCTCGGATGACAAAACTATCCAGTCAGACGCCAAAAATCAGCTCGAGGACTGGAAACGGAACAAAGCCATATTTCACATTCCCCTTCAAGTGCGACGTGTGTTCGAACTGTTGTCCGGTAACGTAACCATCTCTGAGGCTACTTCTGCAGCTGGAGAGCATATTCCTGCTCTCTACCTCTGTGAAGGACTGGATTGGAAGCGAGCCTTTGGACTGCACCTTTGGTATGGCTCATCGAAGCGAACTCCCATTTCCGAGGTTGTTGAGAAGTACACACAGGCCTTTGAGGATCCCGGTAGCAAGACTGCCAGTCCCGCCCTTGAGGACGGGTCGTTGGACATTCTCTATCGGCTACTGAAACTCTACGGTAGCATGAGCCCTAGCTTGGCTTCTGTTCTGGAAGCGACTCGTCAGCCGCTCAGCTACCGTCAAGCTTGGCTATTACATACGGTACTAGTCCATGCTCTACGTCAGTTCTCAGACCCAGCTGGCAAGCACGGTGACCAGCTATGTGCGAACTTTGGTCTTGAGCTTGAGTCGAGCGGCAAATGGGTAGAGGCACTTTTTGTGTACTCGCACATGCGCAACGACGACGCCGCTAAGCGTAACATTGAGCGTGTGCTATCGTTGCATGTGCCCGAACTTAGTATTCCCGCCGTGCGCGAACAACTGCGCGATCTAGGAATCCCCGAGTCGAGTATGTTTGAAGCCAAGGCGCTGAAGGCTCTTGCTGACGGCAATTATCTCGAGATGACCGACAACCTGATCCAGGCAAAGCTTTGGGAGGAAGCGCATCGGATTATTGTTTCTCGAGTTGCGCCCAAGGCTGTCATCGAGGAGCGTCACAGTGTCATTGTGGATCTGCTTGCTCGCATCGAAGCCCCTCATGCTATCTTCTCGTGGCATACGGGCGGTCAAATGTACCTCGACTATGCAGAGCTAGTTCGTCTCGTGTCGAGTGGAGAGGGCAGTAAGGAGCAGATCTCAAAAATTGCTCAGCGACTTTCAACCAGTCTTTGCGACGTTCAATTTGGCTCGAATAAGGACGTTAAGGTGGCTGTTGCCCTCATGTCTGCGTTTGTTGGTGCGCACGCTGCTGCAGACTTGGCCGGATCTAAGGTTCTTCAGATGAAGATGGATGAGAATCAGTACGTCGGACAGACACTGACGTTGTCTGTCGATTACTTCAGATCGCGCCTTGAACTCGTGCGCTGAGTCCAAGGATGATTCACCTCTTGTATAATATCGAAACCAACCTGTATCTATAAATGCATTTTTTAACTAGTATCAGATAGAAGGCATCGTTCATTGGTGTTCTACACTTGTCTATACTACGTTGCCATTTCCAGCTATCGTGGGGCTTCTGAATCATTCGTACATATGGTACTTCCATGCAAATCAAGATCATGTACCGATTGGTAATAAATAGTTTCGGTCTCACGCACCGTTCACCTGCAGCTTGATTCTGTCGATTATATCCAGAAGAGCCGTGGACGCTGGAGAGTCGGGGTAGGAATCAAAGAAGCTCTCGCCTAAATCGCACGACTGGCCAATGCGGGGGTCGAGGGGAACCTTACCAAGGAAGGGAATGTTCATTTCCTTGGCCAGCGCTTCACCACCACCGGTTGTGGGAGCGAAAATGAACGACTCGCCCTTGCAGTTCGGGCAAACAAAACCTGACATGTTCTCAACGAGTCCAATAACGTTGATACCAGCCTTGCGGCAGAAATCAATCTCCTTGCGAACGTCCAGCAGTGCAACCTCCTGCGGAGTCGTGACAATAACGGCTCCATCAACTCCACTTTCCTGGAGGTACTGGTTAATGCTAATGTGCTCGTCGCTGGTTCCCGGAGGAGTGTCAACTACCATGTAGTCAACCGTGCCCCAGTCGACATCTTTGAGAAACTGCTTGATGACTCCGTTTTTCTTGGCTCCTCGCCAGATAATGGCATCGTCCTCGTTGGGTAGCAGGAACCCAATACTCATCATACCCAGGTTATCAGCGACATAGATTGGGCTCCAGCCTTCATTCGAGGTGTGGATCTGTTGGCCTCTTGCGCCCATCATGCGTGGCATCGAAGGACCACAGATGTCGAGGTCCATGACGGCAACTTCGGTATCGGCGTCGTGAGCAAACGCCCAGCCCAGCATCGACGTGAACGTCGACTTGCCTACGCCACCCTTGCCGGACAGGACGAGGATCTTGTGGTCGACGTTGGCCATACGCTCGTTGATGAGAGGAATGTCAGGATCCGGTCCCTTCGGTGCAGTCTGACAAATCGACTGATTGGGGCATCCCTCACAGGCATCTGCCAGACCCGCAAGTTCCGACTCGGTACCCGGACAGTGCTCGGGCTCGGGGACCTTCAGGCCTGGAGCAAGGCCAGGTGTTACCGGCTGTTGTTGAACCAAAGCAGGCATTTTAGTTGTGTGTAGAACCAAACGAGTCACCAAAATGCGCATTAATAATCAGTGGGAAGTGCGCCTGTCACGTGACAAACGGAGTCTCAACGGCTGATCGATGATTCGGCTGTTTGCCTAGCACTGGTGATTATTGCTGAGGTGATTATCTGAAAATATAAAATGTGATGGTAAAACTATAGAAGCGATACGGTAGTCCTGTTACCACCTCAGCTCATTGCCGTCGTAGTTGATGAACGTGCCGTTGGAGGCATGCGACAAGCCATCGATGACCTTGACGAGGCTGCCAACACTGACCTCAACAGTGAGTCCTCGTCGGTTCCAGAGGTCGTCAGAAAACGTCTTGTCTACCTTCTCCATAACACCTCTCGAGTAATTGCCCATGTCGGTGAACACGGGTCCTGGGTTGAGACACACTACCGTGAAGTCTTCGTCCTTGAGCTCCACGCTGAGGGCCCTGGCTGAATAGTTAAGGGCTGCCTTTGACTGACCGTAAGCAGAGAAGCTGAATGGTGGAATGTCGGTAATGGAACCTGCTCCGCTGGACATGAACAGGATCTGTCTGACGGTTGACTTGGCTACCAGCGGCAAAAGCGCCCGAACGAGGCGAATAGGCCCCAGAGCATTGACAGTGTAGTGCTCGATCCATCTGTCGTCTGGCAGGTCGAGCACTTTGTAGAAAGCGTCGGCTTTGCCTGCGTTGGCGAGCAGAACGTCGATACGGCTGGTTATGGGCGCAATCTGAGCGAGCAGGGCTTCAGCGTCCTCACGTTTGGCTGCTTCGTACTTGAGAATGTGGACATTTGGGTGCGATTTAGCCCATTCGTGGAGCTCCTTAGCCTTTGAGGGGTCGCGGGCAGTAGCTAGTACCACAGCGTTGGGGCGCTCGCTCCACAACTTCACGAAGCCCAATCCCAGGCCCCTGTTACCTCCAGATACAAAATACACGGTCATTGCGAATTGTATGGTTGCTGTAGAAGGGTCGTTAGAACCTGGGGTCGGCTTTAACTAGCGGTATCTCCGCGCAGGGCGCGCGGCTGATTTTGCGTCGCTACTTCCTAATCGGACAAATTACCCCCTGAGACTCCCCGTTAGTCATGTGCAAGCACTTCCCCGAAGCGCAGGTGTCTGTGCGAACTCAGGTGAGTGAAGTGATGAATGGATCGATTATACTGGATATCGTTCATCGCGACTTGTTTCACGTCAAAGCTAACTCAGTGCTGCAAGAAATGGTACGACTGTCCAGAGTGTAAGTATGTAACGAGATCGAATGATCCAGAACTAACGCAGGCCACGCGGAAAGCGAACCTCACGCGCTGAGGAAGACGCTCGATATTGCTCTCATCTGTAAAAAGTGCCGGAAGGCTTTCCGAAAGGTGAGTGCTTTGCAGCCGTTGAGCGTTGATCGCTAACTCAGGATCTGAGCGACTTTGACGAGACGGACTCGTTCTGTCCTCACTGCGACAACGAGTTTGTCATGCCCACGGGCTCGTCACAGCCCGTAGTGGCTCCCGTCGACTCAGCTCTGTCGAAGCTGTCGCATCTCGACGCGAGGTGAGTGAGTGTGCATTATCGCGTCCGAAACTAACCTAGAATGATCCACGATGGCGATATCAACGACGAGGAAATGGGCTTTGACCGCGACTACTCGGCCAAGCTTGGCTAAGCCATTTACACGCGTCCTTTATCGCGACAGGACTTTTTGACTCTAGGCATCTAGCAAAATTGCATTGTATTTAGTAGCTGATCGCGAGATCCACCCGACTCATAGACGAACCCGGCTCCAAACGCGCGCTCTATTGCTCCACGCCTCCCGACGCGTATTTCTTTCTGTCTCTGCTTCTACCTTTCTTCCTCCTACCAACCACTTGTTTCGCCTCGGTGATTGCTGCTGACTCGGTGTCCACTGGCTCGCCCGCAGCCCCGCGTACGCGTCGTACCTGCCGTGCGTACAAGGCCATTGTCCATTTTTCAATCACTTACCTTCCTGACAACCACGCGGCATCTCGCCACACGAATAGACTTTGAGTGCCTGTGGCCGTTTTAATTGCAATGACTGAAGAGGTTCCTTCGCCCGAGGTGCGTACCGACGGATCGCCCGCCTTGGTGGGTTCCAAAGCCGACTCGCGGATCCATAAGCTAACTCAGGTCAAGAGCGAATCGCAGATTCCCTCGGAATCGGCCTTGGTTTCGGCCCCCGACTCGGCTGCTGGCTCGACAGCTCCTTCGCGGGCTCGAACTCCGCAACCTTCGGCAACTCCTGTCCCCATTGAGCTGACCAAAACGGAGATCAACGCGCAGCGACGACGCTACTTTCTAGAACAGCAGGACAATCTGAACCGCCAGAAGGCATCAGACTCAGCCAAGCGGTTCAAGTACCTCATTGGACTCACCGACTTGTTTCGGCATTTCATCGATGCTCGTGCCAAACTCGACCCCGAGTTCAAGAACATGCTTGCCGAGCTCGATGTCGATGTCACCAAACCAGAGGATGGCAAGAAGCCTATTGATCACCGACACCGAAAAACGGAGAAGGAGGAGGATGCTGAGCTACTTGTGGACGAGGAGAGCGAAGAGACGCAGACAACCATCTTCACCGAGTCACCAGGGTTTATTCACGGTACTATGCGAGAGTACCAGGTGCAGGGTCTCAACTGGATGATCTCGCTCTACGAGAACAACATCTCTGGTATTCTAGCCGACGAGATGGGTCTTGGAAAGACACTACAAACCGTCTCGTTTCTCGGCTACCTGCGATACATTCGCGGCATTGCTGGACCCCATATTGTGATTGTGCCCAAGTCAACTCTGGACAATTGGCAGCGTGAATTTGCCCGGTGGACCCCCGAAGTCAGCACAATGGTGTTCCAGGGTGACAAGGAGTCTCGTGCTAAACTGATTAATGATCGGTTGCTGACATGTGACTTCGATGTGTGTATCACTTCGTACGAGATGGTGCTCAGAGAGAAGAACCACTTCAAGAAGTTTGCGTGGGAGTATATCATTATTGATGAAGCGCATCGTATCAAGAACGAAGAGTCGGCTCTGTCGCAGATTATTCGTCTCTTCAACTCGCGCAATCGACTACTCGTCACTGGAACGCCGCTACAAAATAACCTGCACGAACTTTGGGCTTTGCTCAACTTTATCTTGCCCGATGTTTTCTCCGACTCCAGCGTCTTTGACGAATGGTTCGAGAGCAAGGACAATGACGGCGATTTGGTTGTCAAACAGCTACACAAGGTTCTGGCCCCTTTCCTACTGCGTCGTGTCAAGTCTGACGTCGAGCACTCATTGCTCCCCAAGAAGGAGATCAACCTGTACTTGGGCATGTCGGACATGCAGGTCAAGTGGTATCAGAAGCTTCTTGAAAAGGACATTGACGCTGTAAATGGCGCCGTGGGTAAGCGAGAGAAGACGCGTTTGCTCAACATCGTGATGCAGCTGCGCAAGTGCTGCAACCATCCGTATTTATTCGAGGGTGCTGAGCCGGGCCCTCCATACACGACGGACGAGCATCTTGTCGACAACTGCGGAAAGATGGTGATTCTTGACAAGCTACTTAAGAAAGCCAAGAAGGAGGGCTCTCGTGTGCTCATTTTCTCCCAGATGAGTCGCATGCTCGACATTCTGGAAGATTACTGTCTTTTCCGGGGTCACCAGTACTGTCGAATTGACGGATCCACGGCCCACGAAGACCGAATCGCGGCCATTGACGAGTACAACAAGCCTGATTCTGAGAAGTTTGTGTTCCTGCTCACAACCCGAGCAGGTGGTCTTGGAATCAACTTGACGACAGCCAACATTGTTATTCTGTACGACTCTGACTGGAACCCCCAGGCCGACTTACAGGCCATGGATCGAGCTCACCGTATTGGTCAGACAAAACAGGTATATGTCTACCGATTTGTCACAGAGAATGCTGTTGAAGAAAAGGTTTTGGAGAGAGCAGCTCAGAAGCTCCGACTTGACCAGCTCGTCATTCAGCAGGGCCGATCGCAGTCAAATGCCAGTGGAGCCACGACGCAAAATGACCTTGTAGACATGATCCAGCACGGAGCTGAGGCTATGTTCAACCGCCAACAAGGGGAAAAGATGGTGGATGACCTTGATGCTATTCTGGCGCGAGGTCAGGAGATGACTGCCAAACTCAATTCCAAATTTGAGAGCCTTGGCTTGGACGATGTGCAAAAGTTCAACGCAGACTCAGCCTATGAGTGGAACGGAAAGGACTTTTCTAAGAAGAAGGAGTCATCAATGGCTCCTGGAAAGTTCTGGATCAATCCAGGAAAGCGTGAACGCAAGGAGAACTACTCGATTGATGGTTATTACAAGGGAGTGTTGGCACAAAAGGGCCAGTCGTCCACGCCCGCGGTGAGGGCTGGACCCAAGGCGCCCAAGCAGATTAATATCCAAGATCACCAGTTCTACCCACCGCGCCTCGTGGACATCCAGGACAAGGAGACGTCATATTACCGCAAGCAGATTGGATACAAGGTTCCTCTGGCGCCCGGTACCGACGACGACTTGGAGCAGCGTGAGGAGGAGCAGCAGCTCGAGCAGGCCGAAATCGACAGCGCCGAGCCGCTGACCGCTGCTGAGGAGACAGAAAAGGAGAATCTGTCGGCCAAGGGTTTCAGCAATTGGATGCGTCGTGACTTTCACCACTTTATCCAGCTCAATGCGAAATATGGCCGGGACAACTTCAAGGCCATTGCAGCCGAGTTTGAGGACAAGACTGAGGCCGAGATCCGACGGTATTCAGCAGTTTTCTGGAGACGGTACACCGAGATCGAGGGCTATGACCGATACATTGCACAGATTGAGGCTGGTGAGGAGAAATCGCAGCGGATTGTTCACCAGAAGGAGCTTCTCAAGAAGAAGGTCGAGGCTTACAAGGCACCGCTTCAGCAGCTCGAGTTCAGTGTCACGGTTGGTCATGGCCGTCGCATCTACTCTGAGGACGAGGACCGATTCCTGGCGGTGCAGATGCACCGGTTTGGACTTGAGTCAGAGAACCTGTATGAGCAGATTCGCGACGCCATCCGTGACTCGCCCATGTTCCGGTTTGACTGGTTTTTCCTGTCGCGAACGCCAGTGGAGCTGAGTCGACGAGGTGCTACTATCATTGCGACTATTCAGCGCGAGATCGAGCCCGCAAAGGGCAATGGCAAGCGAAAGGTAGAGGAGTACGAAGATGAAGAGGAGGAGCCAGTTGAGAAGAAGAAGTCCAAGGCCAAGAGCAAGAAGTCAAACGGTCGACGATCTCGTGCCAGCAGTGCAGGAAGGTAATGCCTAGGTGTCTACAGGTAATGCCTAAAGCTGGTGTCTACGAGTTAGTTTGGAGTGTAGCATTAAGAATCCATTAATTAGTGGTTATGCTGAGGCAGGCGGTAGGCCGTGCGATTCAAGCACAAGTTGCAAAGAACGAAGAGCAGAGACGATTAGTTCTCGGCAAGGTACTTCTCAATGGTAGTGCCGAGCGAGGCGGGGGTCGAGGTCGAGGCCCAACGCTGGACAACGTTTCCCTTCTTGTCAACGAGGAACTTCTCGAAGTTCCACTTGATGCCACGGAAGCCGAGCAGGCCAGCCTTCTGGGCCTTGAGATAGTTGTAGACGGGGTCAGCAGTAGCACCGTTAACGTCAATCTTCTGCAGGACAGGGAAGGTGACGCCGTAGTTGACCTGGCAGAAGCTGGAAATCTCCTCCTGGGTGCCGGGCTCCTGGTGGCCAAACTGGTTGCAGGGGAAGCCGAGAATGACCAGGCCCTTGTCGGCGTACTTCTGGTTGAGCTCTTCAAGGCCCTTGTACTGGGGGGTGAAACCGCACTTGGAAGCAACGTTGACAACGAGCACGACCTTTCCCTTGAGGTCAGCAAAGTTGAACTTGTTCGAGTCCTTGTCGAGGGGAGCAAGCTCGTAGAAAGAGGTAGCAGTAGCCATTGTGCGAATTAGTGGGTACGAGGGGGTACAGAGTAAAGGAGTACGGATCAATGAAAGCCTTCTTGATAGCAGCATTCAGGTATGGTGGGGGATATTGGGGTTTATATAGGCCAGCCCTACCGACCCTGAACGGCTGGCTCAATCGGCAAAATGGTCGGATCGGGTTTTAGGTGGGGCCGCTGTTTGGCGAGCTACGCCACTCGAATCATGGGCGTGCAACGCCCACACAAAGCAGTGCTTACTAACTAGCCAGGGGGCCATATGCAGCAAGCAATGGGTCTCGACTCACATCGCGGGCCCGGGTCACGCAGGGCCCGAGTGCCGACACGGTGCTACGCCAAACTTTCGCCCGCAGTTTCCGGAAAGCCCCATGCATCGAACCCGCGCCCCCCTCGTATACGAGGCAGCCGCTTGCAGCTGCTGCAGCGCCGTTGCACACAAAAAACAAACGGTGCGCGACGCTCGGAAAAAAGAGTGGGCCGCCGTTGACTGACGTGTGCTGATGGTCACAATTACACCGCAGCATCGAGTGCTCGGCTCGAGCTTAGCTCCGTCCCCGACAGGGGCGTACCAGCATTGCTGCGTGTGCGGTGGCGACCCATGCTGCGCACGCGAGCGCGGATGCGAAGACCCAGGCGAGTATACCAGCGGGGCCTGCTCTTCGTCGAGATCCGTCGTTTGGCAGCACCAACATATGCCTCGAGCTTGGCACGCTCCGCGGCTGCGGGCTGATACGGCGGAACAGATCTGTTTCGTGACGGGCCTCTCGATGGTCCTGGGTACCGCCCATTGCGAATTGGCAACACAGGGCCTATCAGTGAATCACTGCTGCAGTTGAGGCGTGGATGCAGCGACTTGGCGGATCGGCTGCCGTAGCACAATTCCGATCCGACACGAGTGCTGGGCGCATCGACGCGGTACTGGCGCATGGCAAAGTCACCGGCCCTCATCTCGCGCCGTTTTGCCGACACCTCGTAGGGTGAGACATTGAGATGGCGGCGGGGGCGGTCGAGATGTGTGCTCGACGAGCGCGGGCTCGGCCACGGCAGTGGAGAAGGAGTCCGCGACTGCTCGGCGGAAATCGTCTCGGCAAATCGCGATTGCGCCAAGTGGTACCTGCGTTGTCGTGAACTTGCGCGGGGTTCCGGTGCATCTACTGGCACGCCAGTGCTCACTGACACCACTGATCTACTCGCTGATCTGCTGGCCATAGGCATTTCATGTTCCTCTATGTTGTCTCTGTTGTCTCTGTCTCTCTGGTCTCTCTGGTCTCTCTGGTCTTCTCGCTGACCTTCGCTGTCTTCGTCGGTCGACTGAAATGGCAGTCGGTCGCCAAGAGTGATCTGTATGGCCTCGTCAAGCTGGCCCCCGTCGAGCTCGCCCTTTGAGTGCCTCGCAAAGCCATGGACCTCTGCACCGACACTCGACTCCGATGACATCGACGATGCCTCGGCACTAAAGTAGTAGGCATCGTCACTGACATTGGCAGGCTCAGAGCGCTCCGCAATAGTCGGCAGGCGACGGCTGTGCGAGTTGGAGTGCACCCTGCGCGTCCGCGTGCGTCTGTGCCGCCTGGTGGATCGATAGGCAATGTTGACCATCGAGTCTGCAGATCCGCGCAACGGGCGCATCGCAGGGCTTGGCCGGGGGGCCGCGGGCTTTGCATTGTGTGTCCACCAATGAACAACCATCCATTCAGCAACGACAATTGCCAGCAACAGCCCCACTTCGGGTATGCTCATTCTTGGCATCTGCCCCACCGTGGGGCCGGGCCCGGGCAGAGTGACGTTGAGCGGCAAGGCCTGGTGCAGAGTGGTCATCGTCTGGCCATAATTATCTGTGACCTGGGCCGGGCTATATACTTGCGGTGCGATTCCATAATCCTGGAATGGATCGTGACCAGCCTCGACGCCCGGGTTATGGTAGTGGCTGGCACCGAAGCGCCGAAGTGCTCTGAGGCTCACCAAAGCACACCCGAAACGCAGACCCACCCAACAGATGATGGTACAATTTGGGTGGCATATGCCAGATTGGTGGCACATCTGTGGGAAATTGCCAGTCTACCAGGTCGCCCAACGTCACCCAATATCACCCAAGCCCCATCTGTCCGATTCTGTACGCAGATAGGTAGTTAACGCATCTCATCTGGTTATGAGACAGATAGCTGCCACTGTACATCGCGGACATGTCTATCTACTCACTGACTCATTGCGCACAACAGTGTATAACCATTATATATGATCAATTTATATGACCAGTACATTGTTATCATACTGTCAATATATGTCATTGTATATTGCCATTATATTGCCATTGTCTTGTCATTGCTTGTCATTGTCTTGTGTCTGTGTCTGTGTCTGGATTACCGGATTCTGATTACCCCTGAGACACCGTACCCTGACCCCTGGCCCCTACCCCTGACGGCTGCCCCTGACGGCCCCTGAGCGTAAAACAGCTTCGCACAGGCGTCGGTACCACCGGAGCGGAGCCGGCACTGGCTGCTGCTGGCAGCACCCACTCGCCGGATCCGGCAACCGCGCGCCGAGGCCCACTGGCAGACCCACTCACCCGCCCACAGGCCCATCTGGCGCGCTCTAGCGCTCCTGGTTGGTGCACCGATCCGGTGGGGTGCGCCGCGCCTGCTTGGCGGGGGCCTGCATGCGCGCAACACCACCAAACACACACTCAATTGCGACGGAACCGGGCCTCACCAAGCAGGTATTTTTTGTCCTGCACCGCGCATACAAATTTCTATGCCCGCACGCCTGCACTGCTGCTGACCTGGAACTACGCACCTGGAGTGTTCTCGTCTACCCTCTTCGTTCGTGTCGCTGCTGTTGTGGCTCTTGTACCGCCCGTCTGTTTACATCTCCGATCCGCCATTAGTCACTTCACCGTCAGCTTGTACTAGTGACAAATCCCATTCTGGCTTTTGCTTTACTGTCTCTACTTGCTGCCTGCTCTTCTTCCTGCCTTGCTCTACCTGCCTGCTTATCGCTCCGCGTTATTACCTGCTTATCTACGCTGTTGTACTGGTACTGCACTTGTACTGCCTATCGGCTTCCGCTCATGGCATGTACTCGTCCTACTCAAACCTCTACCAGCAGCCCGTCGTGTATGCTGGCGGGCTGCTGCCTCCAGGATCAGACGTGGCCGCCTTCTCCCACGACGACGACAACCCGCCTCACGACCCCGTGCCCGTAGCGCCCGTCTCTAGCTCCACCGCGCCCGCGCCATCCGCCTATCTGGGCCCAACAGGTCTGCTGGACGAATCGCCCCATCCAGCAGCCTACGAACTCGTGTCGTCCGACCTCAACCACCCGCTACAGCTCAACGCCAGCCACGACTCGCTCCAGCAGCAACAGCTGGAAGGACTCCACCGCGCAAAGTCGCACCAGCGCCGCCAGAGCCATCCTCTGGTTCGCCAGTCAATGCTACCTCACCAGCACCAACAGCAACAACAACACAGTCTCGACGACTCAGAGCACCTCCAGCACCCGCTGCACTCAAATCCCTTGCACTCAAATCCCTTGCAGTCAACTACCTTGTCAAATACCTCGCCATTCAGCTTCACATTCCCCCTGGCGCCATCGCGACAGCCCCATGACTCAGACGTCTCGCCAGTCGAGGCCCAGTACCAAATGATGCGCCCACAGGGCATGTCCATCCACCGGCGCATCCCCACCTCATCAGACGTTAACCTCGAGCCCGCTCAGGTACCACAGACCAGAAAGGCCGTCAGCCCGCATCGCCCACAGGCATCCATCACCACTGCCACGGCAAACCTATCGCTGGGCAACCAGGACTCGCGAATCGACCTCCACCACCCAGCGCCCCATTCAAGACACTCGCGCAAACGTTCCTCCATCTCCGTCACGCGCTCGCCCTCCCTCGACCTGCGCTCCCCCGCCTCGTCCGCTGCCGTGGCTGCCGCTACCTACCGGTCCCATCGCCGAAAGAGGTCCACCCGCTTCAAGAGCATTGACCAGGATAGCACCGTGCTGAGCCTTTACCAACAGGGCAAGTCGTATCTTGAAATCGCCCACGCCGTAGGACTATCGAGCGAAGACGAAGCCCGCCAGCTGTGCGACGCATTATCCAAGAAAGAGATGGAATGGACGAGCGACGACGTCCAATGCCTGTGGGGTCTGCTCGAAGATGCTGAGCGCGCAAAGTGGAAGTTCATCTCAAGCGAGCTGTCCTCAAGTCGCACAAAGCGCATCCCACCCTCAGCCTGCAAGAAGAAGTTCAGAGACATGTTTGGTGTTCCAGAGGCTTCATCACTGCTGGGGTCAAGCTTGTGCTATGTCGTTCATCCAGACGGCTGGTCATGCCTCGACTCGAAGCCCGTTTCGCAGTCCGCTCTGCAGAGCGTTTTTGAGGAGCCACTTGACGCATTGACACCATGAACCTCACATGCCCTCATTCGAGGGTTGCATAGCCGACTTACCGTGAACGCACCTCTTTATGAACGCTGTCATGAACATTGCCCCGCGCCTTTTCAGATGCTCTCAGTTGCGTTCCTACGCAATCTGCTAAGCTCACTCATGAGTGCGGCCATTACCATAAATCTACAACCATGACACTACCTACGGACACTCCCTATTTATGTTGGACAACCCTTGGACACTCGAGCCGGCCAGCTTTACCTGCAACGTACCGATATCACCCCGATCGGGCAGTAGGTGCCCACCCCCTTTGACGACTAGATCGGACTCGGCCTCCACTAGTTGCTCAGTGCTGAGCATAACTGAGACTAGACCGTCGGGGGCTGGCTGCAGCCGAATCAAGAAACTGAGATCCGAATCCAGTGCGATCGTCTAGCGCATCATACAAGCAATTGCCAGTCGACCGGAACATTGCGATATGCTTTGCTTCCACTCCATTACTCGACTTTTTCCGGTCATTTATTCATTGACTTATCTAATTCTATCTGTACTACTGTGATTACCACATAGCATCGTATGAAGTACCTGATGCGCATAGTCAGGTGACGTTGACATCTTTACAAGCAGCGGTATCGCCGCCTCAACTGGAATATCAAAGTACACACCGACATATATATGCTGTATGTTTGTTAATTGTTTCCGCTCTATCCGCTCTGTCCGCTCGTTGTGAGCTCCTATCACAAACAAGACGCGGCTAGTCCTGACTCAGAGCTGACTAATCTGCATCACCACCTTGCATCACATTGTCAAAGAAGTCCTAATCCTGTCATCGGCGATTAATAGATGCTTCAGCTGGGGACATTCACGAGCACCGAGCTCACGCCCGATAACGATGAGTACGTGTGCACGGACTTTGACCCTCTCGGAGAACAAAAGGTGAATGCCGACGGCCATTTACTCGGCGGACGCGAGTATGTTATCAAGACGTTTACACTTCCAGGACGCGGTTACAAGCTGTACATGATGGCCACCGAGTGTGCCAAGGAGCTCAACTATCGCGATTCGTATCTGCTCTACAACAAAAACAAGTCGCTGTATAAACTGATTGCCACGTCCGAGGAGAAAGAGGCACTTATATCGAGTGAACTGCTACCGTATTCGTTCCGCTCGCGACAGATTGCCCTTGTAACGGCCCGATCCATGTTCCGCCAGTTCGGCTCAAGAATCATCAAAGGTGGCAAGCGTGTCCTCGATGACTACTGGGAGGGCCGCGCTCTTAGCCAGGGCTTCAAGGAAGGTGACCCCATTATCCTCGATAAACGCGAGCTCGTGGCACACCAGAACCAAATCCAACAACAGCAACAGCAGCAACACGGCATGCCCGACATTCAACAACCTGGAATGGTGAACAGCCAGGCTCCGGCCCATCATCAGGCCCAGCAGCAGTTCCAGCAACAGCAGGCCATGCAACAGCTTCAACACCAACAGTTGGAGATGCAGAAGCGCGCCCAGCTCCAGAAGCAGGAGCTGCAAAAGCAGGAACTTCAAAAACAACAGCAGCACCAGCAGAGACAATACCAGTTGATGCAACAGCAACAACAGCAACAGCAACAACAGCACCAGCACCAGCACCAGCAGCAACAAATGCTTCAAATGCAGCAGCAACAGATGCAGCAGCAGATGCAGAAACAACAGCAGCACCAACGACAGGCCTCCGATGCGAGCGAGTATGGATCCCCTGCCGGTATGCAGAGGCAGGCTCAGGGACGACAGATGCCGGCCAACGTCCAACAGCAGGGAAAAGGTGTGGGGATGAGACCTGTTGCAGGCTTAAGTCGCCAACCAAACTTGCCTGCAGGTGTTCAGCAGCAACAGATGCCTCCTGTACAGCCACCTGTGCCGATTATTACAGCGGGTCAAGCAATCAACATGTGGAGACAGAACCTGCCTCGACGACAACTTAATGTGCACGAGCAGATTGCCAGTGCCATTCCTTCACTAATTGCACCGCTGGGCCAAACGTCCGCTTCGTTTGTGCCAGGCGCAGACATTACAGGATATATTGACTTCCAGGAACCTGTGGGCGGCCCTGGTGCTGCTGCGGTCTCAGCGGCTATCAGCTCTGCTGCCAAGCAGGCCGTGTCCGGTGCCACCGCAAGCCCTGCGCCGGGATCTCACAAGAGCCGAGAAGCCCCGAAAACTGAGGTGCCCGACGTGTTGCGGGCCCAGAAGATGGCCGCTCAGTTTGGTGCTTACGTCAACAAGCAGCGCATTACTCGCAAGAAAAACTGGCAAGAGTTCTGGCTCAACAAACTGGAGGACAACAACGCTGCTGTAGAGGAAGAGGAAGCTGCTTTGGGTACATCAGGCGGCGGTCAGTTTGATCGAATTCCCATCTCACTTGTTTTCACGGACCGCAAAGGTGGTCTCGAGGAAGAGAAGCCGCCGAGTTTCATTATGCCTGATCCACCAGTGCTTCAGCGTATAAACCAGCAGCAACATATGTCGCATCACATGACACCGCAGCAGATCCAGCAGCTGCAGCTGCAGCGACGGGCAATGCCTCCTGGCAAGCCAGGTCTCGGATTCTCGAGTCCTGCTGGCCAGTTCGCTGCACCGCTCCAGCAGCAGCCTTTTGGAATGCAATCCCGTCGTGACTCTGTCAACTGGAGGGGGCAACCTGGAGCGTGGAACAACTATCACTGAACAGTGCCTGTCAGCTGGATAGTGGAGTACTTCACTTGTATACTAGTTTCGTGGCTGATGATGGCCATGGTTATCACCTTTGAAGTGATGACAATAATGTAACGATAGGACCTAGCGAATGTGATAGATATAACGATTGAGTCATTTGGGCCAACGGGGCACTTGAAAAGCACAAACAAATACGGTGGACAAACAAAGTGCAGTTTACTAAAGCTACTCTACGAGTACTTGAGGTGGTACGATTTGCGTGTCTTGTAGACATTGTAGCCCACAAAGACAGCGCCCAAAACAGCAATGGCGACCACTAGAACGAACCAAATGCTGTATCCTCCGTTCTTGATGGCCATTTCGAGACTCTCGCTAAGCGATGACTGAAGGGTGGTCGTGCGCTCGTGCACAGACAGATCGATTTTGCCGAGCTTGTCGTGGATCTTGTTGATCTCACCCGACAGTTCCTGCTGATGGCTTGAGTAGCGGTCGCGCAGTGACTTGTCGTAATTGTTGAGGACCTCGCGGAAAGCGCGGTCCAGTCCTAAGATGCGGTCGTCGAGCGTCTTGAAGTCCGCGGCGAGCGAGCTGTAGGAGCTGAGAACCGTCAGCAATCGCTCATTGCTGAGAGTGACCTCGCGTAGAATGTCATTTTTAAGGGCTTCGAGATCCTCCTTGCCAACCGAGGGCACAGACGCAGCAGCTTGGGGCTGGGAGGTGGCTTTTGGCTGGGTGGTGGCTTCCTGAACATCAGGGTGGTGGGGCTCGTGTGGGGATTGCGGGTGTTCCTGGGATTTCTCACCTGTGAGAAGACTCTTGGAGCTTGGTAGTAGGTGAGGGTACACTTTGAAGTTGTGAATGACAAAGCTGTCCGATTCCTCGGGAGCCGAGGCAGAGATACCAAAGAAGTACTCAGTGGGCAGCACAATGTTGGGTTGCTCAAAGCACTTTTGGCCGTTGACATCGACAATGAGTCCACTCTCGCCATATCCGACACGCACAACGAACTTGGCGCCGGTGTTGCGGTAGTTGATACGGCACAGGGCGAATGCGTTTGTGCTGTAGTGGTCGAGCTTGTCAAGAGCGACAGATCCATCGTTGAGATGGCCACGCAGCACGCCAGAGTCCTCAGCAGGCGTCTTCTGAGATGCTTCCCAGCCGTAGGAATCAAGTACCAGCGCCAATCCGTCCCAGTTGTCAGCGGATCCGTATACAGGGCCTTCCTGATTCGGCTTCGCAGCGTACCAAAACGCCAGACCACCGCCAGACGCGGGTCCAGGACGGCCCGTCACGCTGACAGTTGCTTCAAGCGTCCATTCGTCAAACGGATTGCTGTACTTAGACCACAGGCTCGACTGCTGCTTGCCGCCGGACAGTGATGTGAGGCCAATTGCACCGTCGCTGAACTGCGGGGTTCCCTTGACGTCCCAGTCGGTAGGCGGCGTCGTTGTAAGCTGCGGGAACGACAGGTACTGGTCGGCTGAGATGCCGCTTGTGCCAGTCTCGGCATGAGCCACTCCCAGTAGGGCCACAGCCAGGCTCAGGGCCTGTCGTGGCAATATCAGCATCTTCGGCAAATGTCAGTGTATGAGAGTGAGTACGTTATTATGGCGCGGCTTTAGCATTGGCAGCAAGTGACTAGTGACAGAAGCAGGCAGGAGAGCCGTCTAATAGAGAAGTCGTAAACTAAAATTAATATAAAAGCTCAGTTGTTAATCTTCAATTGCATTCACACGTTTACTTATAGGTCTCATATTTTCCCCCCTGTGTGGACTGGCGAGGGATCATGGAGTCTCTCTCGACAGACATCCCAGGGCTAGGAGGACTTGAATTTTTCAAATAGCCACTCCTCGCTTCCTCTGAACTCAACCACTCACTCGCCTTAAAATGTCGTTTCTCGGACTAGGAGGTAACCCCGCAGGTAACAGCGGCCCTGTCAACCAGCTCAAGGTCGACGCCGCCGAGGCTGAGCTGGACATGGTCTCGGACATGTTCAACCGCCTCGTGGACTCGTGCCACTCCAAGTGCATCACGGCCAAGAACTACGCCGAGGGCGATCTCAACAAGGGCGAGAGCCTGTGTCTCGACCGCTGCGTGTCCAAGTACTTTGAGGTCAACACCAAGGTTGGCGAGGTAAGTCGAGTGGCTCAGTGGTTGGACGTTGCTAACTCAGTACATGCAGAATGCTGGCAAGAACGGTGGCTTCATGGGCCGATGAAGGCACAGAAGCTTATTGTACATAGGAATAAACGACAGTAATAAACTGCGTGAACGGTGGAACTGATAGTAAGATGTGATGTGGAATGTAATGTGGGGATGTAACGTGGAGATGCCCATGTGGAGGTGCTCATGTGGAGTCATTGGCAAGATCGGGAGTTGAGCCAGGTGGTGGATTGACCGGTGGATTGGATTATATGGATTGGATTATGGAGGCTTGGACATTGGTACAGTAATAAATAGTTAGAAGCCGAGCCAGCGCGTCAGACGCATGCGCACGCCCTCAACGCTGTTGAGCTTAGGCCGGGCATCAAGGTAGAAGCTCGGCATGTCGGGCATCATGGGGTTGGGCTTGCCCGAGTAGAAGTCAATGACGTACTCGACTTGCGTGCCGCAACGGTCGACAACCCAGTCGTGGCGGTCAAACGGCTTTGAACGGCCCCACATCATGTTCCAGCGGGCCGTGGGCGTCAGTTTCGACGAGTCGCCCTGGAATCGTACCAGCTGGGGCCCACCACAGCGGTCGCCTCCCTGGCCGGTTTCCCACTTGAGAATCTCCATCCATGCTCGCTCGTTGACGGCATTGTGAATAGGGATAATGGTTTGCATGTCTTTGGCGTCGGGATCAAAGTTCTTGCGCTTCATGGCGTTGAAGAACTGCTGTTGGGATGGATACACCCAGTTCTGTCTCGACCCGGCACGCGGAATCGACGAGATCTCGCGCTCGACCGACAGGCCCGTGCCTGGGTCGGTTTTGCCATTTTCGCTCAAGTAAGAGTCCATCCGATCCGAAGAACATGCCTTTGCGTTCTTCACAAAGGCATCCCGTGCATTGTGGTCCACGGGACACTCGGCCGGCGTCTCACCACCATTGAGCATTGACACGTCAGCATGACTAGAAGTACGCATGCCAGCCCAGGCCTCGCGGGCTTTATGATCCACGGGACATTTCTCCGCCATGTTGTAACGACAATGTAAATGTGTAAGCCATTAGGCGTGATCTGAGTGGTGAAATTTTACAGCCGCGCCAGGGGAGTCCCAGCCAAAGATGGAATCGTGACTATCTGCCCTTACGTGCCCCCAGCTTGACATGACACAGACTCGACGCTCGGCGTTCTCGGCACCGGGAAAGGCGCTGCTTGCTGGAGGGTATCTCGTGCTTGTTCCAGGCCACATTGCCTGTGTTGTGGCGCTGTCAGCTCGAATCCATGCTGTCGTCAGGGGTGTCCCTGATGAGAGCTCACCAGAGGGCCCTGTCAAGATCCATGTCACAAGCTCGCAGTTCCGCAATGGCACATGGTCGTACTCGGTGGATACTCAGGGCGCTGACGCGTTTGTTCCTCGGCTCACAAGCCAGCACGGGCAGAATCCGTTTGTTGACGCGGCCATTCGCACTGTTCTAGCCTACATCTATTCTGGACCGCTGCGTCCAGCCAGCCCGAGCTCTATTGAGATTGGAATCTTCTCGGACGATGCGTACCACTCGCAGGATGATGCCGTCGAGTCAGCAGTCAGGTTCCACAATCACACGCTCCCCATCTCACAGGTCCCCAAAACTGGCCTGGGCTCATCAGCAGCACTGACCTCGGCGCTGTCAACGGCTCTCCTATCATACTATGACGAGACTCTCGACGTCACCTCCGACGCCCAGCTGAATCGCATTCACAACTTGTGTCAACTGGCGCATTGTGCTGCGCAGAAGAAAATCGGGTCGGGTTTTGATGTTGCATCGGCTGTCTATGGCTCCGTCAAGTACACACGGTTTTCCCCCGACACAATCCCCAGCGAGCTGTTTGCTGCTGAAACGCTGTCGTCAGAAAAGGGCAGACAGACGCTCTGTGCTGTTGTTGATTCCGAATGGGACGCAACTCACGTCCCGTGCTCGCTGCCTCCGGGCCTGACGATCCTCATGGGGGACGTGCACACGGGCTCGGAAACACCCAAAATGGCCGCAATGGTACTGAAATGGCGCGCTGAGAATCCCGAACGGGCTGCTGAAGTTTGGTCAGCACTCAACAACGCCAACGCTACTCTTGTAAACTCCCTCGAGCATCTGTCACGGCTGGCAGAAACAGATGCTGCTGCGTACACCAAGTCTCTATCGAGTCCCCAAACAGGCCATCTTCTTCAGCTCCGCCACAACTTTACTGAGATTCGCAAGTATCTCAAGATCTTAACTGTTGAAACGGGTGCTGCTGTTGAGCCCGACGCCCAGACAAGCCTTCTCGATGCTTGCAACGAGATTCCCGGCGTCATTGGTGGAGTTGTTCCTGGTGCGGGTGGCTTCGATGCCATCAGCCTTTTGGTGGACAGGGATCAGGTAGAGGCCATCAAGCAGCACACTCGCCAATCCAGCAACAAAGTATTCAAAGAAGTGACGTGGCTCGACCTTCATGAAGAGAACACCGGCATCCAACGCGAAGACTTGAGCTTATATGAGTCCCTATAGTGAGCAAACTTTGGCCCTAAACGGAGTACTGGACAATTGGGTTCATCTACGTTACTACAGTCATTTTGGATCTTGGTTAGATCGCGATAAGTCTTGTCATATCTCGCATCTACGTTGTGTTTCGTGTGTACTAATGCATTTACGCTAGCAGCATGTATCAACAGGCTCAGTATCAATGGCGCAACTCATTAGTGCAGCCTTGATTATGAGGTTAGCTGGTGACGTTAGTCTAGTCGCCTTTTCCCCTCCAATCGTCCATGGACCAGAACGGTGCAGTGAATAGGAGACATCGTATCAAGGAGAAAAGTTTTGGTCGCGCCGAAATTTTATAGTGGAGTCAGCCCTTGCCCAGGTAGCACAGCCGTGCCAGGGGTAGCGGACATAGTGATCTCGAGATGAGTTACAGGCAATTTAGTTTCTCTGTACGACTCTAAATGTCTAGTTTACTTTCTACTTTCGCAGCTCAGGAACAAGGTCAATGACGTGGCCCGTCGACAGAGCTGAACGGATGTTGCGCACGACAGTCAGCTCCATCTCTTTGCGCGACTCAACCGTGTGGGTACCAACATGAGGCAGCAGCAGGATGTTCTCGTTAGCCAGCAGCTTGGGGTGGATCTTGGGCTCAAACTCGTAGACGTCGAGGCCGACTGTCGAGACCTTGCCCGACTCAAGGGCGTCCACGAGTGCCTGCTCGTCGACAATGGCGCCGCGAGCGGTGTTGACGATGACAACACCGTCCTTGCACTTGGCGAGAGCCTCAGCATTGATCATGTGCGTGGTGGACGGGTTCAGCGGTATGCTGATCGACAGCACGTCGCTCTGGGCGAGCAGCTCGTCAAACGACACGTACTCGGCCACACCCTCCTCGTCCTTGGGCAGCTGGTGTCGGTTGTGGTAGAGGATCTTGGAGAATCCGAGGGGCACGGCCTTGTCACGGATAAGACTTCCAATACCACCGAGGCCAAGAATTCCTAGAACCTTGTCCTTGGGATCGTGGGCCTCAGGAGTGCCACCGAGCCACTTGCCCTGGCGAAGGCTCGTTGCGAGCTTGTTGAAGTTGCGCAGAGCACCCAAGATAAGGTACAGACCCGTGTCAGCAGTGGCGTTGGCCACGGCGTCAGGCGTGTTGGACAGCTCCACCTTCTTGGGAATGAGCAGCTCGACCTTGATCCGGTCGTAGCCCGCGCCGTTGTGGCAGATGAACTTGAGTGACGGAGGGAAGTTGTCGACAATCTCCTCGTCTACGCCGCCAACGGCCAATTCGCCAGAAAAGGTCGAGTAAATGGCAGTGACTTTGGAGTATTTGCCCTTGAGGCCCTCAATGAACTCTTCACGGGTCGGTACCTTATCGGGGATAATGAGGTCCGCGACATTGGCGAGCTCGTGGAACTCCTTTTTGACGTGCACGATGTTGCCGAGCAGCAGTACCTGGGGCTTGGTCATGGCGAAGTACAATGGATGAAGATGGGGTCAATGAAGATGACTACCAATGGGGTGGAGAAGGAAAGGAATCACGTAAGGAGGTTTTGCGTTTTGGTATAGCAGCCCCCGCGGGGTGTTGGCAGCCGTGTGCAAAATGCCGTGCTGGGGTGTATATGGTCACGTGCGCTCGGAGTTGCGGGCCGGCCCAAGTGGGGGCATCCGCTACCCGATTAGGATGCCGGCGATGAATGAGAGTATGAGGGTATTGAAGACGGAGAAGACAAGAATTCAAACGAAGCGTTTGGTCGAGTGGTCTGAGGGAGATGTAGGCGCAACTGCGTCATTTAGCTGTCACCTGAGAAGGCACATTTGCCCACCGGCAAGTCCAACGGTTGCCCAGGAAGAACCACGAACCTTGCGGCAGCTAAGGTTTTGGTAATTTCAACGGCGGGGTCGAGCCCACACGATTGGTCATTTGGGCGCCGTTGGGAGCGAGACCCCGCAACGGTCGGCCCCGATAGGGCGACTCTAACGTTGTGGTGAAGGCCGGCGTCGGTTTGGCGTGGTTCGCAGACCAGGTACCTTACCCCGGAATCCATATGCAGGGGCTATAACCGTGAGCTGCAGCCAAATGCCTATATTTTCCTTTGGCTGCGTCACTCGGGTAGCAGTTACGACCTTGCTTATAGGCCCATGATTAAGCTTGGAACGTGTTCCTGGACCGTTGAAACTGTATTTACAGGGCAGTGTTCCAGTGAACTCTAAAGCATGTTTGATAACCGTTGAGGGGCCAGGTATATAAGAGACCCGGGTCCGATACACAAGTAGGATACAGTCAGATACAAACCGACTACACGTACATTACAAGTCGATCATCAAGTCGACTAGACAACAAAATGGTCACCATGTCAAACTCTGTGGTGAGGTTGTCTTCTACCAAGAACCATGACGCTGTGTCACCGACGCTGCCGTCGTCGTGCTCGACGGTGCCAACGTTTGAGGCGATAGTAGCAGGAAATACGCAAGGTGCATTCAGCAGAGAGAGGTTCGAAGTTTACTCGCACGAAAGGCACTGTTGTGAGGTTCTCGAGTTCCTCATTGCCTGTCAGGCATACACCCAAAGCTACGATGCAGCGATGCGTGAGGATGTGCCGTCGATAGACTCGATAGTCTCACTGCACAACCAGTGGAACAGCATCATGTCAACGTACGTTGTCGAAGACTCAGAGCGGTGGATAAATACGCCTAGTGACGTGCGAGAAAAGTTCCGCCGTCTGCACTCTGACGGCTACAACCAAGTGCACGACCCGTGCCTTCTTGAGGAAGCCATTTCCGTGAGCTGCGAGATGCTTAAGGAGAATGTATATCGAGGCTTTGTATGTGACGTTTTATCCGGAAGTTTGGCTGCTGCTGACAATGGACCTTCAAGCCTGCCTACTCCGCAGACCCGGCATCTGTCGCTGCCTGTAGCGATGGCGTCTTCACCAGGCCTAGATGCCTTGACCGGTCAAACGGGCAATAGCTGGAACTTTGAAAAGGGCCCTGGCAAAACCTCGGCCTCACATCTGCCTTTCAATCTTTTTCGACGTGTCCGTAGGCGTTCCCCGCGGCCGCGTTCCCTCGTCTCGTTCATGCCGTAGCAATTGTCCACTACGACTTGCCCTTACAGCGCGAGCTATAGGCTTGGGGCGTGTTCTGTTTACACGTTGCTCAGACCGTCGAGCCCATTTCTTGTAGCGCGCCAGTCCTTCAAGGGTCAGCTCCGCTGTGAGTTATCGACTGTCGTCCTGGCCGAAGGATGCAGTCACCTATGTGGAACCACTTCGTATCGTTGGCCGCAAAGCCCCTATTACAAGAGGCACAGATCGACGAATGTGGCAGTAGATGTAATCTGGCTTCTATATAGATTATGTGAGTTGTTCGCTTCTGTTAATTTGAATGGGTGTTTATCCGCTACGATATCCGGTTTCATGGTCTAGGAACTGTAGGAAACCTGTAATAGTTCCACCTATTGAAGTAGCCGAATTACGAATCGATGGGGATTGCAGCGTCCCACGTAGTGTTCCGAGAAGCCGGGTTTTGTGTAAGCGACCTGTGAACTGATTCGACTAAACCAGTCTGTTGACTACCAAAAATATTGATAGGTTCCTATCTTAATTCAAACAATTGAGCACATCTCAGTTGATGAGTTGGCGATCATTGTTTGAATGCAGCGCCATGAACATCTGCAGAACGGGATATTAATCTCGTGGCACAGTCCACATGACCACAGTTCCATCATCCGCGATGGTGACGATTTCCTCATTTTCAGAATCAGTGTGAACGTACATCTTCTTCACTGGTCCCTTATGTGCGGCAAAACACAGTGGATCAAGACCTTTAAGCGACAACCAATGGACGCGGTGTAGGCTGTCTGTAACAGAGACGCGTGAGATATCCCAATTGCACGCAATCTTTGCATTCGAAAAGTTGCCCAGAACCGTGTAGGTCTTCTTGGTGTCGGTATCGTGTAGAGCACCGGTAGTCATGGTCAAGAACGGCTCGCCTTCTCCGCATGCGGTGTGGCTCACAGCGGCGGCGTACCATGTGCGTGTCGGATTCAATGCAAGGCCCTCGAAAACGCAACTGCCGTGTGGTTTGCAATGAGGAATGGAGATATTGGAGTCTTGTTGCATGTGCCCGAACACTTGCAGGTAAAACGACTCAGGAATCACCACAACAACGTGCAGTGTGTTCTCCTTGAGAGTCGTGAGTTCGCCTACGTGTGGGGCGTTATCAAACCTCATCTTCCACTCACCCTTCAGCGTCTTGCCATCGACAGTATAGACTTTCAGAGAGTTTGAGGCATCAATAGCAACGACGTAGCCACACCAAAAGTCCACACTAACAATAGCATTTCCACGTTTAGGACCCTTGCACAGAAGCTTACCGGTCTGCGCATCATAAATGCCGACACTGCCATCCGTTCCGCCAGCTATAATGGAACTAGCGTCTTTCCGGCAGAAGGCGCTCGTTCGAGATTTCGTTTTTAGTTTCCTTACGATATTGTCGCGGTATGCCGTGGCCACTTCAAACTTGTGAAACTTTCCGTCGCGATGTAGCGTGGCACACCATGATTTCTCAGCTTCGGGAAAATAGGCGAAATCGAGAGGGCCGGAGTCCAGTCTAAAAAATCGAGCAGGAGCAGCCACAGGCTTCGCAGTAGCAAGTATGATTTCCCTTGCAAAGAGCTCCATCATTGTTGCTGGTAAGACACCAAGAACATTTAGTTCGAACGGGGGTGGGGAGCTTTAAGTAGTCCGTAGACATAACATCCCTTGCGACGCGCCCGATCTGCACGTGTCCTATGGAAGCGGGTGATTATGCGACAGCTAAGAGTTCGATATAAACTACCATTGAATAGCATGGTTTGAAAGCCAGATCATGGGTGATACGCAGTCTGAAATCGGATCATTGTTCATTAATATACACGTGAGTTTAGAGAGGGGTCTTCCTCTGCTCTTCAGTTGTGCACTGTTGGGAAGCTTTCGCCACCCAAAATGTGCCCCACGAAGTAATTACTCCTTTGCTACGATAATTGCGGGCAGTTACCTGAAGGTGACTCGAAGTTGAGTGCCCGCATGGCAGCGATGAGTCGCGCATGGCAGCGATGAGTCGCGCATGGCAGCGATGAGTCGTGAACCTACGCGGGCGCTAGCTCATGAAACTTGGTCGGCCGGATTTTCACTTACTTCCGGCATACTCCATTTCCATTGGCTATTTTGCTGCTCCTTGCGACCTCCCCACCAGGTAGCTGGCCTCTTATGCATAACGAACTTCAAACTGCACAGCGTCGGGGGCTGGCAACTCCGAGATGCGCCCTTACCCTTTTCAGGGGCATTGCAGCCGTCAATGCATAGATCAGGGCCCCCACAGTAAGCTCCTGGCTTAGTGCATATATTTAGCTGGTTATCTTTCCTACGTCAAGCAGGCTGACACGATGGGGTACCTCTCTAGGTATTAGTTTTTACCCTACTCTCTCATAGTCTATTAGGCTATAAACGCTGGCCCAGTTGTAGCACAATAAATACGGATCCATAGTAATTCTATATAGTTAACCAATAACCTAAGTTATCTAATATGAAATCTATCAATGTAACAGCAGCAAATGGGTTTTGCACCCACATCGTAATATCACATGCAAGTGACATTACATCTCTAACTGAAGGGTTGTTCCCAACCCTAATTCCAACACATAAGTTGTTAGGACAATAACTAATCGCCTTCTCACTATTCGCCTATTCAACATCTGTACGCTCGCTATGTGAATGTCAGGCCCGACGCACGACCAAATTACGAGTTGATAGAGATTGCAGCGTCCCGCGTAGGTATTCCGAGAAGCTGCGTTTTGCGTAAGCGACCTGTGAACTGATTCGACTAAACCCATTTCGTGACTACCTAGAAATATTGATAGCTTCTCTATCTTAATGCAAACAATTCAGCACATCTCAGTTGATGAGTTGGCGATCATTGTTTGAATACAGCGCCATGAACATCTGTAGCACAGAATATTTTAATCTCGTGGCACAGTCCACATGACCACAGTTCCATCATCTGCGATGGTGACGATCTCCTCATTCTCTGAATCAGTGTGCACGTACATCTTCTTAACTGGTCCCTTATGTGCGGCAAAACACAGTGGATCAAGACCTTTAAGCGACAACCAATGGACGCGGTGTAGGCTATCTGTAACAGAGACGCGTGAGATATCCCAATTGCACGCAATCTTTGCGTTCGAAAAGTTGCCCAGAACCGTGTAGGTCTTCTTGGTGTCGGTATCGTGTAACGCACCGGTAGTCATGGTCAAGAACGGCTCGCCTTCTCCGCATGCGGTGTGGCTCACAGCGGCGGCGTACCATGTGCGTGCCGGATTCAATGCAAGGCCCTCGAACACGCAACCGCCATGTGGTTTGCAACGAGGAATGAAGATAGTGGAGTCTAGATACATTTGCCCCATCACTTCCAGGCGAAACGACTCCTGCATCACCCCAACAAGGTGCAGTCTGTTCTCCTTGAGAGTCGTGAGTTTGACTACATGTGGGTCGTTAGTCAACCTCACAATCCACACACACTTCAGCGTCTTGCCATCGAAACCATAGACTTTCAGATAGTTTGAGGCATCAATGGCGAGGACATAGCCACACCAGAAGTCCACACTAACAATAGCATATTCACTTTTAGGACCCTTGCACAGAAGCTTACCGGTCTGCGCATCATAAATGCCGAGACTGCCATCCTCTCCGCCAGCTATAATAGAGCTGGCGTCTTTCCGGCAGAAGGCGCTCGTTCGAGACTTCGTGCCTAGTTTCTTGAAGGTTTTGGCGCGCTTGGCCGTGGCCACTTCAAACTTGTGAAACTTTCCGCCGCGATGTAGTGTTGCACACCATGGTTTCTGCGCCTGGGGAACATAGGCGAAGTCGAGAGGGCCAGAGCCCAGTTTGAGAGTTCGAGCAGGAGCAGCCCCCGGCTTCGCAGTAGCAAGTATGATTTTCTTTGCGGAGAGCTCCACCATTGTTGCTGGTAAGATTCCAGGAACATTTGGTTCGGACGGGTGGGGAGCTTTAAGTAGTCCGTAGGACATAACATCCATTGCGACGCGCCCGATCTGCACGTGTGCTACCGAAAGTGGGGTGGTTATACGATAGCTAAGAGGTTGATATAAACTACCATTGAATAGTACGGTCCTAAAGTCAGATCGTAGCTGATACGGAGCCTGAAATCGGACCATATGTTATCAATTTACACGTGAGTTCATAGACGGGTCTTCCTCTGCTCTTCGGCTGCGCGCTGTTGGGAAGTTGTCGCCACCCAAAATGTACCCCATGAAGTATTTCCCCATTTCGACTGGCTATTATGCTGCTCTTTAAAACCTCCCCACTAGGTAGTTGGCTTCTTATGCATAACGAACCTCAAGCTGCAGCGTCGGCGGCTCACAACTCCGAGATGCGCCCTTACCCTCTTCATCGGCATAGCGGCTGTCAATGCGTAGATCAGAGCCCACAGTAAAGATCTTGGTTTACTGCATATTCAGCGCGTTATCGTGCGTACTTCACGTCGGAAGTAGGGCTCACCGAACCCTAAGTGGTCTCGTTGACTGCGATGCCACCGGTTCTTTACCCGGCTGTAGGGTCCACTTCTGTTGATCCGTGGATTGCCCCGGGGATTTCCCCGGCACTCTTCCCGCTGTCAACTGAGTATGTTTGGATGGAGGTTTCGTGCGCTACGATAGCCGTTATGACGCCATGCCGCAAACCGAATTTAACAGCGAGTGGCGCAAAGAGTAGTTTTCGTTTCAGCCAGACTGGCAGCAGCTCACCACTCACAAAACGAAAACAATTGATCATGTTATCACGACCCACTGAAACAACATAGTCCAGCCATGAATCCACCGATACAACAGCGCCAACGTGCGCTTGCGTAGCAGCTGATACACGCCCCGTACGCACGTTCGACACAACGAGACAGCCTTCGGTGTCACCAGTGACAACGAAAGTGTCATCGACAGAACAGATAACCGAGTGGCGCTCTTTATTACCAAGATTAAGTACGGGCCCGGCCGAGTCTAGTGACTCTGTGTCGTACGCACGAACTGTGTTGTCGGCAACAGCATGGCTACTACGGGAGTTCCCTCGTCAGTACTTCGACACTCAGCACTAGCGACCGGTAATAGGATTTCACCTCGCGTGTACTGAGGTTTGTGCTTGTCAGAGTGAGACCGCTTCGCGGGCTTGAGCGAGGTGCTGAAAGTGACGGGAACCCCCATGTCTTCAGCTCTGAGAAAGCGGAGAACTGTAGAAACGTGAGAGTACTTGTCGACGACAATCAGTTTCAGGTCGACCGGTACATATTATGGACGGTGCATTATGGTGGGAGCGAACACAAGGCTTTGTGTGAAGATGAGATGTCTTATATTCTGTGAGCTTCAAGAACGATCGTCCCCCATGCGGGCCTACGACTCCCGAACCCATATCCAACATAGCTGTCGGTGGCACGGCTGGAATTTATCAGCCAGAATTCTGAGTGATCACCCTCTCAACGCCAGAGAAAGAACGGGTAACCAACCAGTAGCTCGGTCTGAAGTCGGCGTGCTAAGTCGCGGTCACCGAGCGTAAGCGGGAGGATCCATCCGCCAGAGGCTGAAGCGGAGAGGATAACACACAGTCAGATGACAGAACGGCAATCCCGCAAAGCTGACAGGGATGTCCCGCCGAGAATAGGGCTTGCCGGGAACAGACCTTTATAGGAGTACTCCCACTAACGCCCGTGGATCTATGTATGGCATCCGGAATCTGGCATCTGATCTCATATTTTGTATCTGGTCTTGAATTTGGTTTAGTGGGCTAGTGAGTGTAATGGTTTGTAAGTATATCTTAATCAACACGAACCTGTTGTTTGCTAGTTCGGTCGTATGCACATGCTAAACTCCCAGCATATTCACTTAAATCCGCTTTTAATGCGTGTCGGAAAACCCGGTTTTGACTAAGGGCACGAAATTGGTCCAGTTCGCGGCATGAACCGGCGAGAAGAAGCGGGTGGTGCAGCATTACGGTATATCATCTACCGTCTCTTAGTCCATTAGACTCACCGGAATGCCGTCTGCAGTCTTCGGGTCGGTATCGGCGCGCCGGCGCGGTCTCCGACGGTTGCCGCACGGCTGCGGATGCTTAGGAATCAGAGGGCAGACGTTCGTTAAAAAAATGGCCTTGCATATTCATGAGGTAAGCAAGCATAAAATATCAGTTTAGTAATACGAAGTCAGCAGCGGACTTTACCTCCTCACCGGTCCAACTTCAACTTTCTGACCTTGCATTATTTATTCGATACTTGGATGAAGTAGACACCCGACTGTTGCATTTGCTACTGTTTATTACCTGCTGTCATTTTATATTTGAGTGATGGCCAACTCGGTCCAATCTCGCGTGGACATCACCGAGTTTAGTCCGTCCTCCACGGCTCTATGTCCTTGTGGCGGCGTGTCGGCGTCGTGCCCATGTCGGAACTTGAAACAACAACGAACCGTCGTGCCTTCGAATGTGTCGCCCAATGTCAAGGCTGCGGCCGTCAAAATCCAGCGCTTCTACCGCACCTATCGCCTCCGCAAAATGATCAGTCAGCTACAAACAACCGAACCATGGCTCTTCATGTGGGCAAAATCGACCGAGTCAACCGACGCCATGGACGTTGACAGCGACGAAGAAGACGACGCAGGCGACACCGACGACGACGACGACACCTCGGGACCCGGAACAAGCTTTGCTGCCGATGACCAAGCCCTGCCCGACGAACTACGGTTTGCCCGCCTTCAGGCCAAATTCCAAGATAAGAAGTTCTTTGCACAGATGTCTCAGCTACTGGAACTACTCGGCTCGGCCAAATCCGCCTCGAGCTGTCATGCCAAAATGCTCCTCATGGCGTTTATGCTCAATCACCACCGAACTCTACTCAACCGAACCTCCGCGGTCAACATTACGGCCCTCGGCCCGGCGCTGGGACTCAGTCCTGCTTCAACGGTTACCAGCTTGCCACAGCTGGCCACTCATGTGTCGTCCGAGCCGATGTGCTCGGCCCCGAACCTATCGTCAACTCTTGCCGGCACCTCGCCGTCTTTGAAGGACCTGTCGCCCTCGCAGGGCTTGCAGACCCCACCAAACGAGTCGAACCTGCTGCACTCGGTGGCTTCGTCTTCGTCGGAGCAGACCTACGTTGAACCGCTGGCTCTGCCGCCCCCCGAGACACCGTGCGTTAGAATCGACCCGCGATCCATGGCCGAGGAGCTGCAGCGGGCCAAAATCTGTGCCCCGCAATGCAGCCAGCCGCTGATGAGACAGATTTCGAACCTTGGTGTCAAATTTCTCGAAGTATGTGCAGCCCCGCACTGCTGTTACCGTCGAATGGACTTCATGGTGGCTTACTCGCGCTACTCGAAAACATTCTTAGATTGGAAGGCCAAGGACGCCATGCAGCTTATCAAGACGCAGGTCGACATGTTTTCCGAGAGCTTTGACACCTTGTCGCAGATGAATCAGATGATCCGAAGTGGCAAGCTTTCCGAAGACCGCTGCCGAATCTCAGTCGGCAGACTCCGTTGCTTAACTGAGAGCTACTTCATGCATATTTCTCGACTTCTCGGCTCGTCGAAGCGGGCCAAAGAGATTGTCCACAAGGACCTTGTGCGGAAGCGCTTCACGGCCGAGCTCAAGAAACGACTTCAGACGAATCAGCTCATTTACGTCGAGTGGACGGCCAAGTCGACGTCCAAGAACCAGGCCCGCATGGCTTGTATGCAGTCGTTGATTGAACGGGTTGTAACCCTTCCGCGTGTGCGCTCGCGCGAGGCCAAGTTTGATACTCGCTCGATGCAGATGTGGT
Source organism: Sugiyamaella valdiviana (assembly GCA_030570555.1). Lineage (NCBI taxonomy): Eukaryota > Fungi > Ascomycota > Dipodascomycetes > Dipodascales > Trichomonascaceae > Sugiyamaella > Sugiyamaella valdiviana. The sequence continues at coordinate 2,086,720 of JAJLWF010000001.1, forward strand.
ACGGCAAGTACAATCGGCGTCTCGAGAACATCAAACTGGTGTTGAAGAGCAACTATGATGTGCCCGAGGGCCAGGCTGCGTGGTTGCCTCAGCTCATTGCGTACCTCAAGTGGATTCTCACCGATGCTGTCATCCACGACGAGGCTGCGCTCGAAGCGTTTCTGCGTCCACTGGACATGGAGTTTCTTGCTCAGCAGTGCGTATTCAATAATTGCAAACCAAAGGAGTACCTAGAGTACTTTCTGACCACCCTGCGGGCACATGCATCGCCTTTGCGACAGGGGGTCATTGCTCAGCAGCTTCAAGAGCTGCGGGCAACGGAGGAGGTCAAATTGGAGCAGATTCTGCTGATCGTTGACACGTTTGACGATGCACGCGTCGACGTTACCGAGGCCGGTCTGCGCAACTTGACCGCACCGATCCTTCGTCAGGATGTGCGAAAGAACGAAATGTCGGGTTTGGCCCATGACCTTATTTCGAACCGCACCGGGATCGCCAACCTCGAGCGGTGGGTGGATATGGCCGCTATGGACAAAATGGGGTTTGTCAAGGCTGTCATGGAGCAATCGTCGAACGACAAGTGCAGCGCATTGCCGCTTTCACGGCTCGAGTCGCTCATGGTGTACTACTCTTGGATGATTGCGAAGCTTCCGGACACTGTTGAGCTTGATGCGTTGCCCGAGACTTTTACAATGTTGCGACTGCCAATTTTGCATCTGCAGTTGCTCATTCGAGACGTTGTTGTTGGATTTACGGTTGTGCAGCTGACGTCGAGTGTTAGTCGCGATGAGTCGTACCTGTGCCGTCTCAAGACGCGAGTGATGTCAGTGCTGCGCGAGGAGGGGGTGTTGACTGGGCGCGAGATTGCCGCCAAGGTGTGTGCTGCTATTGACGTGGAGCGACCGGCTCTGTCGTCGCGTGAGCGCAGTATTCTGCACGGTCTTGTAAGCAAGCTGCTTGATCCGCATACGCGCAAGGAGCGAGAGCAGGCCATGAGCAGTGTGCCGAAGCTGACGCTCGACCGGATCCGCGTGGCTATCCAGGGTCGACTCGTGCACCCTGGGGAGTCTGTGTCTGGTGGAGAGGTGAAGCTGGCGTTTTTTGAGTGCGAGCTGAAACAGATTGTGCACTTTGCCAGCAATATCTGGAAGCTGAGTCTCGGCACATATAAGCCCGTGTACGAGACAGTGGTGAATTCCAAGATCCTGTGGCAAAGTGGCCAGGCTAGAGGCCGCTCCGGACCAGCATAATTTATTTATGAGGAATGATTAATGAATGGATTGGATGGATTATAACGTAGAGCCTGTTTCATTGTTCGTTTAGTGCTTCATGTAGACTTGTTCGGCAGCCCGTTTAACTAGGCAGCCCGTTTAACTAGCCTGCGTTAGGTCGGCTAACCTTAATCTGCGGGACGCTGCAACCCGACCAAGGCGGCTAAGCGGCAAGGTTTGAAGACGGATGTCCGTAGGAGATAGCAGTGTAGTGTCGTGGTATCGTGGTGTCGTGGTTCGTGTGGTCACTGACTTGCACCATGTGGTCATCGGCACGGCTCGTGTGATCTCCACGCAGATGACTGCAAGGTCTCGTGGATGCTTCAGCCCCGTATTAAGCGGGGTAAATCGGTTCCCATTGAGCTTTCAATTGAGGATCCTTCAATTGAGTGTCGCTTTACTGAAACTATACAAACGCAGATAAAACGGACAATCGCCCCTGAATCCCGTTATCTCCGGCCCCGTGGGGGTTGCTCGGGTTGCTTGCGGGTTGCTGGCGGCAGTGTAACAAGCGCCGCCTCAACAGCCGTGCTGGATAGTCTTTTGCCCACAACAAACCCTTGTAGGCACATACCAACCATCAGTGGTGTCCTTTACAAACAGCGACCATGACGGACTCGGAGGAGAAGAAACAGTTCAGCGAGAAGGTGAGTGACGGTGGTTTGACAGGGTCGTAGAGAGGATGTATGTGGACAAAGCTAACGCCAGGAATTCCTGTATGTTTGAGGAGAGATCAAGAAAATTTGCGTGGAAACTAACAATAGGGAGTCATATCCCCAGATAGCGCCCGACTCCGCCGGCGAGGGCCACCCAGGCCATCTGAATGATATCCAGGCGGCGTACCTCGAGGTGCTGCGTGACCAGCTGTTGCAGCTCGGCTACAAGGAGCGCCTCGACGACGCCTCGTTGCTGCGGTTCCTGCGAGCCCGCAAGTTCGACGTCAACAAGGCCAAGGAGATGTTTGTTGCGTGCGAGAAGTGGCGCGAGGAGTTTGGCACAAACACGATTCTCGAAGACTTCCACTATGACGAGAAGGCGCGCGTTGCCCGCTACTACCCGCAGTACTACCACAAGACGGATAAGGAGGGCCGACCCGTGTACGTTGAGCAGTTGGGCTCGGTCAAGATCAGCGAAATGTACCGCATCACGACACAGGAGCGCATGCTCAAGAACCTGGTGTGGGAGTACGAGGCAATGGTCAAGTATCGACTGCCAGCCACGTCGCGCCAACAGGGCCATCTCGTCGAGACCTCGTGCACGATTATGGATCTCAAGGGCATCTCGCTGACGTCTGCGTCGCAGGTCTACTCGTACGTGCGTGAGGCATCGTACATTGGCCAGAACTATTACCCCGAGCGCATGGGCAAGTTTTACCTCATCAATGCGCCCTTTGGCTTTGCTACCGTGTTCTCCATGATCAAGGGCTACCTGGACCCGGTCACCGTGGAGAAGATCCACATTCTGTCGTCGTCGTACCAGTCGAAGCTTTTGGAGCAGATCCCTGCCGAGAACCTGCCCGTCAAGTTTGGCGGCAAGAGCATTCCTAGCGGCACGCTCGAGCTTTCCGACGACGGTCCTTGGAGACAAGAGCAGTATGTGGGTCCCGAGGGCATGGCTCCTCGCACTGCAGAGATCTTTGATCTCGGCACGCCCGCCTCGAGCCTGGCACTGTCGCGCACGCCGAGCACGTCGTCAAAGGCGTCGACGCGGTCCCGAACCTCCTTTTTCTCGCGCAAGCAGGCCGAGTAGGATGACTGCGGCGAATAGACTTGTAGATGGGCTGCCGAGGCGCACCGCCATCTCGGCTGTCCTCGTGTTAGGATTCGAGTAGATTTAGTACTTGTGTGAAGGCTGGATCTCTAGTCTGTTAATCTGGCCATGCCAGCGAGCTAACCAATTCAACTCTCCCACGAACAAACTTCTCACGAACAAACTTCTCACGAACAAACTTCTCTGAACAACCCCTTAAAGACTAAACGAACACCCCGAGGCCTAATATAGTTAAATTCGTACACGCAGAGAGCTAATGGCTCTCCGCATTAGGCATATGGTCTAGTGGGAGCCCAGTGTCAGCCGTGCCGATTGCCACTTGCAGGGTGGAAAACTCCGTAATGGCACTATCTCCCTTCTCCACACACAACGCACCACAATGTCGACTACGGCACGAAGACGACTGATGCGCGATTTCAAAGTAAGCGGTTTGACAGCTGTGAGGACACAGGCTAACGCAGCGCATGCAGCAGGACCCGCCCGGTGGAGTCTCTGCCTCGCCGGTCTCGGATAATGTCATGACATGGTGAGTACCAAGCACGCTCGCGCGCTTCCAGGAAGCTTGACTGACGCAGGAACGCTGTCATTATCGGCCCAACCGACACACCGTTTGAGGACGGCACGTTTCGTCTCGTGATGCAGTTTGACGAGCAGTACCCCAACAAACCGCCTACGGTGCGGTTCATCTCCGAGATGTTCCATCCCAATGTGTACGCCACTGGGGAGCTATGTCTCGACATTTTGCAAAACCGATGGAGTCCGACCTATGACGTCGCAGCCATTCTCACATCGGTCCAAAGGTAAGGATCAAAGGCTTCCGGTCTTGTCCCTGCTAACAAAGCCTTCTCAATGACCCCAACACGTCAAGCCCGGCCAATGTCGAGGCAGCCAACCTTTACCGCGACCACCGATCGCAGTACTCGAAGCGTGTGCGCCAGACGGTGGAAAACAGCTGGAACGAGTCGTAGTGCATTATTTATAACGGCAGAGGGCTGGCGTGTCGAAAGTGAGGGCGAAGACACAGCAGCGCAGATTCCCATCGGCGCCAATGTGGACAGTTGCATGTTAAATGTGCACGCAAGCTCCGCGTGCTACATCTATAGGGACTGGCATGACAGTATAGCGACAGGTAGCTAGACGAGGTACTGTCGATCAGTAGACAATCAAGTTACTACGATACGCGATCAATAGACAATCAGTCAAGTAAGACTCAACGCTGCGCTGTAAAGCGGTGAATGCTGCTCAACATGCAACGTAATACTCCTTTCTCTCAGATATTGTGGTTCACACTTGTTGAAGTACGAGGACGTCGACTTTGGTCCATTAAACCGATCTGAGGTGCACTATAGAGAACTTTAGTATTGTAATGCCATGATTTATATCATGAATATGCTACCTACAGAGGAAGAGTTGTAGGATCCAACAGAGGTTTGTGCAGAGCGCGGGCCGGCTTCTCAGGGGCTACGAGGTGACCGCGGCCCTCGAGAAGTCGGAATTGGACAGCTCGAAGCAGGTTGTATACAACAGTCAGAATCGGGGTCGCGAGTCCACGCTCACGGGCCATACGCAGAGGATTGCCCAAAATGACCTCGAGCTCGATGGGGTTGCCCTTATCCATGTCCACCTGCATTGATGGCCGATAGTACAGTCCGTCGTCAGACTCGAGCATGATGGTGTCGATGGACTCGGGGAGTTTGCGGCCCATCACCGTCTCAGCAATGAGAATGATCTCCTGCATGGCAGGGAGAATGACTGCCACGTCGAGTCCGCTGAGATAGGCGCGGCCCGTGTCGATGTTGGTCAGGGCACAGATCGTGTTGATGGCTGAATTGTACACGAGCTTTCGCCAGCGCGAGTACACCAGATCCTCCGACAGAACGCAGTACTTGCAGTGGACAGAGTAGATGCCGACAAACTCGGCCGCGAGTGCCTTGAGATGCGAGGCGTCCTTGTCGCCGCTGTCCTCGTAGTAGCCAATCTCGAGCTTGTCATGCTCGATCTGGGCGATTCGGGCGCCGTAGTTGATGGCTCCAATCATAGACACACCTGAGAGCACGGCGTTCCCTGGAAACGCTTCCGCGACAGGGCGCTCAATATCGATGCCGTTCTGCAGTAGCAGAATAGTAGAATGCTTGGGTGTTACCGCCGGTTGGATCAGATCCTCGGTCTTGACGAGCTCTGGCAGGACCTTCGTGCACACGACAATGTAGTCGTACACGACACGGGGCTCGAGCTCGACCGCATTGGACACAGAGCTGGCTATACGCGATGGGCGCCAATTGGTGTGATTTCCATAGTCGACCGACTCTATCGTAAAGCCTTCCTTGACGACCTTTGCGTAGTCGCTGCGGATCACCGAGGTTACAGATGCACGCCCGGACAGCTCCAGAGCCAGCGATGCAACAGTACCGACGGCACCGGAGCCCACAAGCAGAATGTTCTTCTTTGCAGTCATTGGTTTGTCGACAACTGTAGATCTGCAACAGATAAGATGATTGAGACGACTCCATCTGTAGGGTCAGGGTACCGCCGGCGCTTAATGTCCGCTTTCGGCCCTGGGCGGTTATTCGACGGCGGGGGGAGGAATGTACAGCCAAATTGGGTGCACCGTTGTTCTCGCCCCCGCACAAGTGAGAGAACAATGTGACGCAGATACTGCATTCAGTGTCCCCGTTGCGCGGCTCCTTGTGCATCGGACTTTCGCGATCAAAGCCGTCCGGATGAGGAACCTGCCCGGCACCTGGGGGCAAGAGGTGGGCCTATATCGAATCGCCACTCGCTTACACACCCGGCAATTGCCAGGATACCTAGAACTTTGCGTGGATTCGGTACGACTCCCACCGGGCCTTACCCACCGCTTGCAATCTAATGACGACCCCCGCATCGACAGTTTCTGCAAGGGTCCTGATGGGCCCGCACAGCCGCACCTTACCCCTGAGTTATTCGCCTGTGATTATGGCCCAACACACCCACTATCTAGCAACTACACGTTACTTACCCCCATCGTTCTTCAGTCAGTGCTTCCATTTGCCCCTGCTTTGCCAGATGTGCGCGCGGTACTCACCGGAGGTTCGCCCAAACATGGACGCCCAAACGCCTGCCACACGCGCTCAAGCTTCGCCGAAATCGCAACACCGCAAGCCCTCTTCTGCCAAGCGCAAGCCCTCCGCCAAACGCAAGCCCTCAGTCAAACGCAAGCCCTCTGTCAAACGCAAGGCCTCTTTCAAACGCAAGCCTCTGCTTCCCAGTCGCTCCGCGCGACTGGTGAACAAGGGCCAGAAGGCGCTCAGCGGCATTGGCCAGAAATTCCGCACTTGCGCCTTTGCCAGCTATTGGTTTCGTGCGCGCCACGTCAGTCCATGCACCGATGTTGTGGATGCCAGTTCTGACATCGAAGTTGTGGATGCCAGTTCTGACATCTCTACGTCAAAGGGATGGGATATAGAGTGCCCTCAGCCTGAGGACTACTTCGTACCCTGTAAGTACTTTCGCCCAGAAATTCAGGTAGTATTTGTACCTAACTAACCCAGTGCACGACGACAACGGTGACGCAGTGGGACACGAGGCAGGTCAGGCCGACAATATCGCCCCTGTCGCTTCATCACCACTACCTGATACTGCTCTCCACTCGGCGGAGACCTATAATTACAAACCCCCGTCGATTCTGTACCGCCACTTCAGTCCCTTCGTTGTGGGGGAGACGAGCAGCCCGGCTAACGACGGGACTGATGGTCCAGTTGATCAACTTCAGCCCAAGGATCATAACACGGATCACTCGGACCGGGTATCGAAGCTTGAGCCCTCAATGGGGAAGCTCTATGCGGAGCAGTTTGTTCACATGCTTGAGATGCAAGCCGAGCAAGATCGCAGCTGGCACAAGTGGATGGAAGAGCTCTTTCAAGAAGATAAGATTGACGACTTTCTATCTTCACAGGTGACCAACATGACATGTGATACGCCGGCTGAAGAGGAGTCTTCGACTGTCAACAGTCGATCCTTGGCTGCGACACCGTCCCGGTCGCACAAGGAGACCCATGCTGAAACAGACAAGCGTGTTCAAATCAGGGCCTCGGCTAAGGTTCCTGTCACGCCACGAACTACGCAGGTTGCCGGTCTATGCGACAAGTTCCAGCAGCTTTCCACGAGCCAGCCGTTTCCCCCAGAGAAGGCGGGTGATCGGTCATACACTGTCGCCGCTGACATTGCCAAGCGAGGCTCTGCTGCCCCACCTGTCGGAGTCGGCAGCAACGTGTATCCTGAGAGTCTCCGTGCGTCGGACACTGCTACAGCTGATACTGCTGGGGGCAGTTCAACCGGTTCCGTCGTGGGCCCTGGCCGCAACGGCAGAGTTGTTGAGAGTGAGGTCGAACGTCCGCGCTACAGCAGCGCTGAGGTGTCCGACCCGTCGACGCTCAATATCGAGGCGACTCCTAAGCGTACGGATGCTCACAGCAACCACACCACGACGTCGAGCGATAAGAAGTTCGGCAAAAGTAAGCTGGGAGGCCGTACGACTCATTTCAATGATGAGTAAGTGCCGCTGCGGCACACAGCTCCATGCTGTTGCAGGAGGCGCCACGTGGCAATAAGAGCTTTCTCGCGTATGACTCTCCCGGCGGCATGCGTGAGTACAGAAAGGTAGGTCGGATACACTGATGCCAGGGCGAGCAGTTGGCTTTGTGCCATGTGCCTTGATTATCGTAGGTTCAATAAATGTTGTTCAGTAGTAAGCGGCATGGTATCGAGTGGATTCGACATAGGCTGGTGAGGACGTTACGTATTTGAGAGAGGCATAATTGTACAGCCCGATTTGGGCGACCTTTGTCGTCGCTCCGGCATAAGTGAGCAGACGATGCGATGCATCTACTGCATCAAGCCGTCCCAGTTGCGCGGCTCCGTGTGCGTGTGACTTTCGCGGTCGGACTTGTCCGCACGGGATAACTGCCCAGCACGAGGTTATATTGAGTCGAGTAACCTTGGGTACTCGCTTAGAATCCACCAGGTGATAAGGTTCTCGCCATTTTGAGTTCACTGGGTGCAGCTTCTTACCCGCCGCGGTCATACCAATGGAGCCCCTCGCATCACCAACTTCTGCAAGGGTCCTTCCTGATCGACGCACCCTAAGCCTTACCTCCGGAGTTATGGGCTTGTGACTATGGGGCCCAGCATATCTACTATCTAGCAACCAAACGCTACTTCCCTCTCATCGTTCTTCTCAGTCCGCACTTTCATTTGTTCCCGCTTTGACAAATGTGCGACTGCTCCTCAGAGGATTTCCGCCTCAATATGGCCATCGCCGCCAACTACGACATCCTTGATCGTGGCGCCGCCAACTACGATATGCTTGATCGTGACGCCGCCAACTACGGTATCCTTGATCGTGGTGCCGCCAACTACGATATCCTTGATCGTGACGCCGCCCTTTGGCGGACGTATGCGACCTCCTCGACGCTAATGTCTGACCAAGATGGTGTGACAGTGACCTCTGCCGACTTGCTTAACCCCAAGCTGCTGTTTGGCCCTCGCCGAACCAAGCGCGATCAAATCGTGACAAAGCTGAAGCGCCACATGACCTCGCACGTCAAACGCCAGCAGCTGTTTCAGGATCGCTCCACCTCCACGGCCTTCATGAACAAGGGCTATAGGGTGCTCAGCGACATTGGCCACAAGATCAGCCCGCGCGCCTTTGCTAGCTATTGGTCTCGCCAGCCCCATGCCAGTCCAGACAACTTTGTGGATGTCAGTCCTGACAACGACGTTGTGGATGCCAGTCCTGACATCCTTGTGTCTAACCGCCCCACCTCACCTTGTAAGTATCTTCAGCCCAGGAATTCGGGTAGTATTTATACTAACAAACCAGTCGAAGTTACCACATCTGACAGCCCTGGAGCTTACCGCACCGAGGGAGCGGATGGCACCGAGGTCAGCAATGGCCTCCACGATGCCAACGTCCCCAAGGACAGCTGCCTAGAGGCAGAATGCTCCGAGGTTCATGCCACATCGGCACATGGTAAGCATATTCACCCAGTAATTCGGGAGGTACTTGTAACTAACAAATCCAGACACAGACCATGAAGCTGATGCATTGGGACCCGCCGCAGGTCAGGCCAACAGTCCTGCCCCTTTCGCTTCGTCCCCACCGGAGCTCACTTCTGTCAACCCAACGGCCCTCTTTCGTGTTCTCAGAGAGATGGATGCCCCGAACGGCAGTTTCAGCCCAATGACCATCGAACACTGCATCACTGTGGCAGACGACATGTCTGGAGGCCCAAATGTTCCGTATCAGCCCACGGACTCGATTCAGACCCCTCTGGAACCTATTCAAGAGGCGAGTCCTGCGGCCGAGTCAGTCACTTCTCCCATGACGCCTGACAATGCCAGCGAATCTGATCTATCCATGACGGACAACGTGTCTCCTCACACGGTTCACTCGGAGCAGCTGTCGACGTCGGACCTCTCGGACAACTCAACGCGGAAGTTCCATACGGCACGGTCTATGCCGACAATCGAGCAGATGCAGGCCGAACAAGATCGCAACTGGCTCATGCAGATGGATGAGTGCTTTACGATGATTGACAAGATTATCGATATTCCACTTCCACAGGTGACCAACGTGACATACGACACGCTGGCTGAACAGGAGCTTCCCTCTGTCAACAGTCTATTCTCGCTTGCATCGATGTTCACATCGCACAAGAGAACCCCCACTGGAACAAACGAGAGCGACCAGACCAAGGCATCGGCAGTTGCTCCTGTCACGTCACGAACTGCAGAGGTACCACTTCCCAAGTTCCTGGGACTATTCAAGCGAAAGTCAATGAGCCTGCTGGCCCCACCAGCGAAGGTGGATGACCACTCTGACGCCGCTGATATCGCCACGCGAGACCGTGACGCTCCGTCTACCGGAGCCAACACCGAGGGAGCGCCGCTTCCCAAGTTTCTCGAACTGTTCAAGTCCCTGTCCGCGAGCGAGCTGGCCCCGCCCCAAGAGGCGAATGATCGGTCATTCGCTGGCGCCGCCGATATCGCCCAACGAGTCTCTGCCGCTCCACCTGTCGGAGTCAGCAGCAGCGTGTATCTTGACAGTGTCAGCGACTGGGACTATGGTACTACTGGTACTGCTGCGGGGTCGCTCGTGACGTTCGGCAGTTCAACCGGTTCTGTGGTGGGCCCAGGCCGCAAGGGCAAAGTTGACGAGCGTGAAGTTGAAGGTCAACGCTACAGCAGTGCTGAGCTGTCCGAGCCTCCGACGCTCGATATCAAGGCGACACCTAAGCATATGGATGTCCGCCGCAAGCGCACGACGATTCTGCGCATGAAGGAGTCGGTTAAGCGCAAGCTGGGAGGCTTTACAACCCCTGTCAATGACGAGAACACGCCTATGGGAGCTGCATACAAGTCAATGCTGCAGCAGGAGGCGCCTCGTACGGGCAACAGCATCTTTGCGCCGTATGAGTCTGTCAGCGACACGCGTGAGTACCGAAAGGTCGGCTACTGATGCCACGGCGAGCAGTTGGCTCTTGTGCCACGCGGCCCTAATCAGTGTTACATCATAGGTTTAATAAAAGTTGTTCAATAGCAAACGGGGCCTACGTGGCATAGTAGACTTGAAAAAGACTGGTTAGGATGCGGCATAGGTAGTTCCCAGAGATGCAGGGGTATTCGGATCGCCAAGGCTGATGCAGCTGCTGTTGAAAGTAGGTCATAGCCCTACTGTAACACTGAGAGTTGAAACCACATGATAATAGTGCATCAGTAGTAGTTCTCCACCGATGGACAAGCCACACATTGATGGAGGTTGCAGCCTCCTCGAGTACTAGAAACTGTAGATTGTATTACTGACATGAAGACTGATACGACTATACCAATTCATTGACTACCTATAAAGATTGATAGCTTCCCCTACCTTAATTCAAACGATCAGCGCATCTCAGTTGATAAGTTGGCAAGCTTTGTTTGAATGCAGCACCATGAAGGGCTCTACCGCGACATATTCACGAAGAGCTCGCATTCACGTTTTCGCCGCCCACATGGCCACCCTGCGATCAGATCCTACCGTGAAGATGTGTTCAAGACGGGCATCGCCATACACGAGCAGCTTTTTAAGTGCAGTCGTATGATAACAAAGGCGCATCGAAGGATCACCGGTAGTCGACAACCAATGTACGTCTCCTGGGTTGTCTGAGACATAGAAAGCCGACTTCTGCATATTCCACGCAATCTGTGCGTTCGAAAAGTTGCCTTCAACCTTGTAATTCGTCATGCTCATGTGATCGGCTATAACACCAGCGGTGATACGCATGTAAGGCTTGTCGTCTCCAGACCCGGGGTGGTTTACACCGACAGTGTAGGAAGTGCGTGTGGCATCGAGTGAAAAAGCCACCATTGCGCATGGGCAACTTGATCCGTGACGAGGAAGTGGCAAGGACAAGGTCGCGTGCTCTGGCGTCGTGCAGTTCAAGTTGAAATTCACGCTGTCCACAACCATAATCTGCACCACTCCCGGCTTGATAGTCACCAGTTTGACAGCAAATGGAGCGTATTCCAGTTGTATCTGATACAAAGTCGTCAGTTGACCGCGTTCGAGACGATGGATTTTCAAAAGGTGATTTTTGTCCGTAGAAACGACGTGGTCACCCCAGAAGTCTATACCATCAATAGCACAACCATGTTTGCGAGATCGGTTTCGCGACTCACCAGTCTTCACGTCACAAAATGAAATCGCCCCATCCTGTTCGCCAGCTAGAATGGTATTGGCGTCAATGTGACAGTAGGCGGTCGTTGGCTTCCGAGTGCGCAGTTTCTGGGGAGGCGTTTTGTGGCCCAGGTTCTCATCAAATCGAACATACTCTCCATTAGTAAGTACTGCAGAAGTGAACGCGTCACTCGCACCCCGAAAATGGACGAAATCGATAGCGTTAGACTCCAATTCGGCCATCAGAGGCTGAAGAAGAATTGAGGAGTACTTAGCTGCAGTAGTCAGTATGCTATCCTCGTAAGAGTATCGTTGCATTGTTGCTAGGAAGATGCCAAGATAATCTGGTTTGGACGGGGGATGGGGTGCTTTATATAGCCCGTAAGACATAACATCCCTTCGACGCGCCCGATCTGCACGTGTGCTATGGAAGTGGGTGATTATGCGATAGCTAAGAGTTCGGTATACGCTACCATTCAATAGCATGGTTTGAAAGCCAGATCATCGGTGATACGCAGCAGTCTGAAATCGGATCATTTTTCATCAATCTACACGTGAATTTAGAGAGGGGGTCTTCCTCTGCTCGTCCGTTGCGCACTGTTACGAAGTTGTCGCTACCCACCCCACTAGGTAGTTGGCCTCTTATGCATAACGAACCTCAAAACTTCGGCGTCGGCGGCTCACTACTCCGAGATGCGCCCTTACCCTCCTCATGGGCATAGCGGCTGTCAATGCATAGATCAGGGGCCCCACAGTAAGCTCCTGGCTTAGTGCATATTTAGCTGGTTATCTTTCGTACGTCAAGCAGGCTGACACGATGGGGCACGTCACTTAGGTAATGGCCCTTGCCCTACTCTCTTTTAGGATATTATGAACCCTGGCCCTGATCTATAGCCCCAGTCAATAAGTACGGATCCATAGAATTCTATATGACCAGTATCTAGTATAGATTCTTCTACAGAGCTTCCTCAGAGTTTAGGTTCGTCTCTCGATCAGATATAGTGGCCAAATAGGAGCTACGGGACATTACCAGTTACAAGATACATTCTTGATTTACGACCATACCCGGTACCATGCGGGTATCATTATCTAGAGGTCATCGGAATCCGCCAGTGCAAGTGTTGGTCGACTATTAAGTTATACTTCAAGTATCTAACTGTGAAGCAAACTGGCTAAAAAGTAAACTCAATTGTCTATATACCCTTCAAAACTTCGATTTCAACCCGACAATCTAAGTGCTCCGTTGTGTTTACCTGTGATAATAACCTCACGGTCGCCAACATGGCATACCTGCAAACAGCAAACTGCATTCTCGGAGTCGCGGTATACAATTTCTTCAGGGATTCCACCAAAATCCACACTTTTGAAGGTTCCATCGTCGTTTGTGATCCATAGGGCAGAGTAAGTGGCGCTCCAATAGACCTTGGGATTAGTGCCGTAGCAGCTAGTGAGGATGATTTCTTTCTCGCCGCTCAAGATGCTCAAATCCTCAATCATGATCTCCAAGCAGTGTTCGCTGTCTGCACTAGAGGCGGCATGCCACGTACTTTTCTCAACGACAAAAGCTGCAGCGAGCAGCGTACGGGACTTGTTAACGGCGATGTCGCACAGTTCATACCCGGCGAGACAGGTCTCTGCGGGATGATGAAATGTCCCGACAGCAGTCCCACAGTCAACTGGGTAAATTGTGATACGAGGCCAGGTTTTGTACGCTACGAACACCCTCATGATGCCGTACTGGAAACCGAATTTAACAGCGAGTGGCGGGAAATCTAGTTCTCGTTTCATGACTGGCAACAGCTCACCGCCCACAAAACGAAAGCAGTTCATCATGTTATCACGGCCCACTGAAACAACTTGGTCCAGCCATGAATCTACCGATACAACAGCTCCCACGTGCACTTGCGTAGCAGCTGATACTTGCCCCGTTCGCACATTCGACACGATGAGACAGCCTTCAGCGCCACCAGTGACAACAAAACTATCATCGACAGAACAGATGACCGTGTGGGGGTGTTTGACACCAAGATCCAGTAGTGGCCCGACCGATTTAAATGTCGCTACGCGGAACGCACGAATATTGTTCTCAGCAAACAGCACGGCCACTACGGGGTCCGATTCGTCGCTACTTCGACACTCAGTAATAGCGACCGGTAATAAGAATTCACGTGGCGTAGAGAGAGGTGTCGGCTTTTCAGAGTCAGACCGCTGCGCGGGCTTGGACAAGGTGCTGGAAGTGACGGGAACTCCCATGTCTTCAGTTTTGAAGAGGTGTAGGATTATAGGAACGTGAGAGCATGTGTCGACGGCAGTCGGTTTCAGGCTGTACACATTATGGACTGTGCATTATTATGGGAGCAAGCGTGAGGCACTGTGGGAAGGTGGAATCTCCTACCTCCTGTGAGCTTCGAGAACGGTCGTCACATTTAGAGGACCTCGTCTAACGATGTTATGATAGGATTCTCCGCACAGCCTTCCACTCTATTCGCTTAAGCGCCCATCAGGATAGGATTGTTGGGGGTAGGGTTCGGTGAACCCGAAGTCACTGGTAAATGTATCCCGAGAAAGGCTTAGTATGGCATGCTTGATTCAATTATTAAATCTTTAGAATAAAAACCTAACACCGAGATTTACAACCCCGAGGAGCTGCCTGTATTGTTGAGAACTGCAACGGATAAACGGAGTACTCTCAAGATTGATCTGCACTATGCACCTCCATCATGTACTCCGCATAACCAACGCCCCTCGCCAGCTATATACTACTCGTAGTCGTGATCCTCGCACTACTGATAGTGGATGCCTGTCATTCGTGCGGATATGGACAGAACCAATGAGCGCGCCATGCTCGTTGACCCTGAAGAGTTGTTTCGACGAGAGCGACTAGCTCCTCTAATGCGCGGAGAACGGAGCGAGCCGATAGTGTCTAGCTTTGTATGTCCAGATGCTCATGGACAGGAACCACTTATATTCATGCTACACTTTTGCCATTCGACGCTACGAGTCATCGACATTTGAAGGCGTGGTCTCATATCTATCTCGTGAAGTATATGCCTTCTGTGCACTCGATACTGACACCTTCGTCATAGGGACGGCCGCCGGCTCTCTCATGGCGTTGGCGACGATTACAGGCGACACAGTGGCCAGCGCCCGACCACACTACACAGCAGTGGTTAATGTGGACTACTGGAATGGCCACCTTAGCTCGGTGGATCGCGATAAAGTTCTCCACGTTTCTCGTTACACTGATGGCCAGCTGTTACCAGTCTGGATAGGCACGAAGTTGATTGATATTCCTATTGCGGCTAAGCTCGTTTGTATCAACGATGTCATGAGAGTGCTAGTGGCGTATCGAGGCATTTACCGTCTTGAAGTTTACGAAGTTGAGTCACTGAGCTGTGTCGGATCGATTGACCTTCAAAGGCATACCGACTCGCCTGCGCTACACGGGCTCGTAGACTTTGTGCTCGACGAGACCCGCACAAAGTTCGCTGCTGCGTTTGACAACAAGTCGTACCTGCAAGTTTTGACTGGTGTTCTGACCGAGTTCGCGAATGCTAAAATGTTCGTTGTCTCCTCGGGTGGAGGAGATGCCTACTCCAAATCTAAGCTTGCGTGGAGCTCGACCGGCCTCAATATTTGGGTTTTAGACGATAATGGAACTATCAGCAAAGTGAGACTTCCGGATGGCCGCGTGTTTACCAAGGTGGTTGACCCGAAAGATGCAGTCACCTATCTGCAACCTTTTTGTATCAATGGCCGCGAAGGCCTTGTTACAAGAGGTACAGATGGAAGAATGACGCAGTGGATGTAATCTGGCTTCTATATAGATTTTGTGAGTTGTTCGTTTCTGCTAATGTGAATAGGTGTCTATTCGCTACGATGTCCGGTTTCATGGTCTACGACCTATAGGACATCTGTAATAGTTCCACCCATTGAAGGAGCGATGACCAAATTAAAAATTGATGAAGATTGCACCGTTCCCGCATAGGTCTTCCTAGAAGCCGGGTTTTGTGTAACTGCCTGTGACCTGATTTACTAAACCCATTTATTGACGACCTATAAATATTGATAGCTTCCCTATCTTAATTCAAACAATTCAGCACATCTCAGTTGATGAGTTGGCAATCATTGTTTAAATGCAGCGCCATGAAGATCTGGAGCACGAAAAGTTTAATCTCGTGGCACAGTCCACATGATCGCGGTTCCATCATCTGCGATGGTGACGATCTCCTCATTCTCTGAACCAGTGTGCACGTACATCTGCTTAACTGGACCCCTATGTGCGGCAAGACAAAGCGGATCAAGACCTTTAAGCGACAACCAATGGACGCGGTGTAGGCTGTCAGTAACAGCGACACGCGAGCTATCCCAATTGCACGAAATCTTTGCGTTCGAAAAGTCACCCCGAACCTTGTAGGTCTTCTTGGTATCGGTATCGTGTAGATCACCGGCAGTGATGGTCAAGAACGACTCGTGCTCACCACATGCGTTGTGGCTAACAGCGGCGACGTAAAAGGTGCGTGCCGGATTCAATGCGAAGCCTTCGAAAGAGCAACTGCTCTGTGCCTGTGGGATGCAACGAGGAATAGCGATACCGGAGTCTGGTTGCAATTGCGCGAAAAGTTGCAGGTAAAATGACTCACGGTACACCACAACAACATGCAGTATGTTCTCCTTGAGAGTCGTGAGTTCGACTGCAGATGGAGCGCTAGTCATCTTCAACCTCCACGCAGTCCCCAGCGTTTCGCCATCGAATGCGTAGACTTTCACATAGTTTGAGGTATCCGTAACAACGACGTAGCCACACCAGAAGTTCAAGCCAGTAATACTCGTCCCATCGTTTGGACCCTGGCACAGGAGCTTGCCGGTCTCCGCATCATAAACTCCGAAACTGCCATCCTCTCCGGCAGCTAGAAGGGTGGCGTCTTTGCGGCAGATGGCGGTCGTTGAGGACTCCATCGCTAGTTTTTCAAAGATTTCGGCGCGATCCGCCGTAGTCACTTCAAACTTGTTAAACTTTCCGCCACGATGTAGCGTGGCACACCACGATTTCTGTGCTTCCGGAAAAAAGACGAAATTAAGAGGGTCGGAGTCCAGTTTGAGAACTCGGGCAGGAGGACCCCATTCCTTCGGCGCAGTATCAAGTATGATTTCCTTTTCAAAGAGCTCCACCATTGTTGCTGGTAAGATGCTAAGAACTTTTGGGTCAGACGGGGGATGGGGGGCTTTAAGTAGTCCTTAGAACACAACATCCTCAGCGACGCGCCCGATCTGCACGTGTGCTACTGGAAGCAGGGTGGTTATACGCTAACTAAGAGTTTGATATAAACCACCATCGAATAGTACGGTTCGAAAGCCAGATCATAGCCGATACCGAATCTGAAATCGGATCATTTTTTTTCATCAATCTACACGTCGGTTTATTGACTGGTTTCCGCTACACTTTGGTTGCGTGCTGCACACTTGCGCGCTGTTGGGAGGTTGTCTCCACCCAACATGTGCCCCACGAAGTAATTACCCCTTTTCTACGACAATTGCGGGCAGTCATCTGAAGGTGACTCGAGTTTGAGTGCCCACATGACAGCGATGAGTCGTGAACCTACGCAGACGCGACCTAATGAATTATGGTTCGACCGGATTTCGACTTGGTTCCAGTATGAAAGCTTCATTCGACTGGCTATTATGCTGCTCTTTGAAATCTCCCCACTAGGTAGTTGGCCTCTTATGCATAACGAACCTCAAAACTGCAGCGTCGGCGGCTCACTACTCCGAGATGCGCCCTTACCCTCCTCATGGGCATAGCGGCTGTCAATGCATAGATCAGGGGCCCCACAGTAAGCTACTGGCTTAGTGCATAATTAGCTGGTTATCTTTCGTACGTCAAGCAGGCTGACACGATGGGGCACGTCGCTTAGGTAATGGCCCTTGCCCTACTTTCCTTTAGGATATTATGAACCCTGGCCCTGATCTATAGCCCCAGTCAATAAGTACGGATCCATAGAATTCTATATGACCAGAATCTAGTATAGATTCTTCTACAGAGCTCCGTCAGACTTTAGGTCAACACTGGGAGACCCCAAATCCCTACATACTTTGGAATACTGTCATTGTTGGCATCGCAGCTGGCCTCTTCCAGACCCAATCGCTACGCGATAGAACGCCATGATAAGAGGCTCAATCGGCCCATGGATGTATGGAGACTCGTGTTTAGGTTCGTCTCTCGTTTAGGTTCGTCTCTCAATCAGATAATGTTACCAAACACAGGAGCTGACGGGGCTACTACCAGCTGCCAAAATACAGTCTTGATCTACGCCCATATCCGGTACCATACTTGTTGCCCAGCAGCCTGATGTAGGAGGCTTCGGAATCCGCCAGTGGCAAGCGTTGGTCGAGTTATACTAACATAGTTAAGCTTAAAGTTAAGCTTAAAGTATCGAACTGTGAAGCAAGCTGGTTAAAAAGTAAACTTAAATTCTCGGTATACCCCACAATGAAATTTCTCCTCGTTTTGCACCTGCGATGACAAGATCGCTGTCTCCAAAACGGCACACCTGCAAACAGCAAACTGCATTCTCGGAGTCGCGGTATACAATTTCTTCAGGGATTCCACCAAAATCCACACTTTTGAAGGTTCCATCGTCGTTGGTGATCCATAGGGCAGAGTAAGTGGCGCTCCAATAGACCTTGGGATTAGTGCCGTAGCAGCTAGTGAGGATGATTTCTTTCTCGCCGCTCAAGATGCTCAAATCCTCAATCATGATCTCCAAGCAGTGTTCGCTGTCTGCACTAGAGGCGGCATGCCACGTACTTTTCTCAACGACAAAAGCTGCAGCGAGCAGCGTACGGGACTTGTTAACGGCGATGTCGCACAGTTCATACCCGGCGAGACAGGTCTCTGCGGGATGATGAAATGTCCCGACAGCAGTCCCACAGTCAACTGGGTAAATTGTGATACGAGGCCAGGTTTTGTACGCTACGAACACCCTCATGATGCCGTACTGGAAACCGAATTTAACAGCGAGTGGCGGGAAATCTAGTTCTCGTTTCATGACTGGCAACAGCTCACCGCCCACAAAACGAAAGCAGTTCATCATGTTATCACGGCCCACTGAAACAACTTGGTCCAGCCATGAATCTACCGATACAACAGCTCCCACGTGCACTTGCGTAGCAGCTGATACTTGCCCCGTTCGCACATTCGACACGATGAGACAGCCTTCAGCGCCACCAGTGACAACAAAACTATCATCGACAGAACAGATGACCGTGTGGGGGTGTTTGACACCAAGATCCAGTAGTGGCCCGACCGATTTAAGTGTCGCTACGCGGAACGCACGAATTTTATTCTCAGCAAACAGCACGGCCACTACGGGGTCCGATTCGTCGGTATTTCGACACTCAGTAATAGCGACCGGTAAAAAGAATTCACATGGCGTAGAGAGAGGTGTCGGCTTTTCAGAGTCAGACCGCTGCGCGGGCTTGGACAAGGTGCTGAAAGTGACGGGAACTCCCATGTCTTCAGTTTGAAACAGCGTAGGATTATAGGAACGTGAGAGCATGTGTCGACGGCAGTCGGTTTCAGGCCATACACATTATGGACTGTGCACTATTATGGGAGCAAGCGTGAGGCACAGGTGGAATCTCCTACCTCCTGTGTGCTTCGAGAACGGTCGTCACATTTGGAGGACCTCGTCTAACGATAACGGTATGATAGGATTCTCCGCACAGCTTTCCACTCTATTCGCTTAAGCACCCATCAGGATAGGATGCTGGAGGTAGGGTTTGGAATACCCTGCGACACTGGGAGTATTGGAAGGCATACGGGTTAGGAATGCAATGAATTGTCGCATTAGCAGCCAAGACACTTGTACACTTGGCTATGGAAGTATAGTGCTCAGACATGATGAGCAATATAGCCCAGAGCAAATAGCTCAGCTTAAGCTATTTAGCCAGATCCCAGCCTGTCTATATAAGGAGGCCCCTGGACCCTTAGATCAGTGCGCACTCACAGTTTACAGCCTCGCCTAGTAAATTACCTAAGAGACTATTCTGTTATGACTGATACTCAGTCCGATCTCCAGGCCCTAAACCAACTAACACTGCCGTCTTCACTCAAGTTATCGGGTGCCAATGACGCCGATCCTCAATCTCGACAGCAGTGATGAGGACGACAATCCATTTGGCGAGGAGCCAATAAAACCAAGTCCTAAGAAGCAGGTCAAGCTCGACGTCTGGCTACGGCGTGGCCGCAAGCCGGACCCGAAACCGGCCAGCGCGAAACCCGTTAGCGACCGTGACTACCAGAAACTCCTCAAGGACCCGCTCATGACCAGCTACTTTGGTCTGAGGCACGCAGAGGAGGATGCTGAGAAGCTGAACACGGAAGCGTCGGAGAAGGAGCGTGACCGGGAGCGTGCTGAACTCGAGCTCAAGACGCGGCTACAGAGTCAGCTGGGGCGTGACGCGAACGCGCTCGACCTTCTAGCCCGCGACATTATCACCAACCTGGCAGCTCGTGGCAGATCCGAGTACGACACAAGTATAGTTTCCCTTGCATCCAGCCCGAACTCGTTAGGAGATGCTTTGGATATGCTGAGAACCCAGTATCGTGGCCACTGGTACAGCTTCTTTGGCTGTTCGGTAGGGCGTATACTCTTCTTACCGAGTGACCAGGCTCTGACTCTCGCCGAAGAGGAGCACGACTCGGACAGACTTCCGAGCCAGTGCGTAGCGTGGATGCATCAGGAAATCTGCGCGTCTGATAACGCACGACTGATTCGGGGATGTATCCGCATGCTTCGGCTTGTGGAGGTTGATCACGGGGACGCAACGTACTACAACTTCCTCTGCAAGCTTCTTGGCTGCGTGGGCATCTCTGGAGACATTTTGATGTCAACGGATGGTTCTCTACAGCTCTCCAACCATCAGACTGAAGTCATACCAGTTGTAGGACCCCGCAGCCTGGTAGCGCTCAGGGAGATTTCGTCTTTTATCGTGGACACTCATCATTATGCAGCATCAAAGCGATGGAGACTGCGCCTTTTGCTCATCCTCTGCTGCGACTACTACCTCTGGAAGTCACAGTCTGAATGGCTGGTTCAAGATTTGGCCAAGATGCTCAACGAGTTCGTAATTCGTGAAGCTGAGAATCTCATTTTCGCGACCATTTCGAAGCCCAAAGAGAGGCTCCGCGTTCTCAGCTACGTGAGAAGGTGCCACATGCTACTGGTTGGTTCTCTCTCTAAGCTTTGCGGTAACCTGGCAGTTTACTTCCTTCTTGACCGTCACTGCAGCGACGAACTGGATATGTGTCTTGCCCAAGGTCGTGATGCTACTTTGGCTAAGCTCATCATCCCTGCTCTGCAACTGGGAAAGATCCCAGCCACAATACGAGATGTCGACGAGACGGCACAGCTGCGATTCAAAATGGGGTTCCTCTGCTATTGTGAGCTCGAGAAACTTCCGTACCTGGAAGGAGAGCGGAATCGACTGAGTCCCGAGCTGGAAACAAGAAAGCAAATGGCGGAGCTTCTTCGATCGGGCCTCGATGCTCTCCGCAATGGTAATCTCGATGAGGAGACGGTGACACACCTCCGCTGTGACGTTGATTCCTGTCATAACAGTCTGCGGTCTACCTTCAAAGTCTCACAGGTGACCTACTAGTGCTGAAAGTGTCCTATTTATTCTGGTGAATCATGCACCATCTATTGTAATATATAATGAGTCTACCATGACGAGACAAGTCCCTGGAAATGAGAGCCAAGCCTTGGGTGCCTTAGGGAAGAGCCCCAACCGGCCCGCTCGATTCTGAGTTGACAAACACCTCTGGCACGACCTGAGGCAGCTCTAGGATGTCGCGGATGACGTAGTGTCCCGCCTGTGGTGTTGGTAGCGGTTCACTTGGATCCACATACTGAATGGCCGTATGCCAACCATACTTCTTAGCACCGGCGATATTGATGTAGCTATCGTCGACGTAGTAGCACTTTGAGACATCTGTAACGCCAGCCTCTTTCATTGCCTTTTGGAACATAGGCTTCTGGGGTTTGCAGATCATGGGAACCTCTGCGTAGTCGCAGAAGGTGATCCCGTCGAAGAGGTCGTCTATACCGAGCAGCTTGACGACACGAAGCCCGTGGTTGATATAGGCGTTTGTGAAGAGCCACAGCTTCTTGACCTTTGTACGGTCTATGCTCAATAGCATTTGGCGCAGCTCAGGATCCGGCTTGAGGATGGTTTCAAGCGGGAGTGCGTCATCGACCTCGGCATTGTATGCCATAGCGTCGATGTGGTTAAACCTCACGAGACCTTCAATAGCAAGCCCATACTCGCGGTAGTATCGTTGGTGAAGCAGCTCTGCACTCTCGTCGTCCAGCTTCAGATGAGTCACAAAGTAGTTGTGGATCATCTCTTGCATCATCTCGTGTATTCGCGACGACTTCTTGTAAAGGCCTGGGTTAGACAGGACAAGACGACCGAGAGCTACTCACAGTTGTCTATGTCAAAGAAAAATGTGATCCCGTCATCAGGGGCTACGTCGTCCGGAGGAGCCGTCATTGAATTCGTGTGGGGTATGCGAAGTTCAAGGAGAGATCGATGTCTCGACCCGTGCATCCGACTTCCGACATGGCCGTGCGGCTACGCAATGACCGACGGGCTAGTAGCCCCGTGACAACAGCACCAACCGAAGCCTCCGTATAAATCGCTCAGCGACTAATCGGAGTAATCCAGTACGTTTGGACGGACTCCCGACACCGATATTGCCGATACTGTGGCCTGTATTCTGCTAGGAGTGCGATCTCCCTGGAAGAGTGTCCGGTGTAGGACGATGACTATGGAGACAGTTTAGAGAGTTGGAATACAACCCCGAGGAACTTTACACTCACGTCTAGGTTTAAACCTGTGTCAGACTTAGTCCTCTTCTCCCTGTTCCGCTCTGTTGCGTCAGTGGAAGACTCCCTCCAGCCTCGGTATTTCGTACCCCAACCGCTATCTCAGCCCGGGTCAGCTATCGGGACCGAGTTAGCGCCGAGTCACCGTGTATCTTGCACAAGCTCTATTTTTCGGTTTGCCATACTTCTCCATCACACTACCATGCTGCGAATTCCCCGTCAACGAGCTTCAGCGCCCTCACTGGCCCGCTTCATGACGTCGGCCGAGGGTCCTCTGGCCAAGACGGCTCTCTACGATTTCCATCTCGCCAATGGCGGAAAGATGGTGCCGTATGCCGGTTTCGACATGCCTGTGTTGTACAAGGCTCAGTCGCACGTTGAATCGCACAACTGGGTGCGAAACAAGGCCGGTCTCTTTGACGTGTCGCACATGCTCCAGCACAAGTTCTCGGGCCCGCGCGCCACGGAGCTGTTGGAGAAGGTGACGCCCTCTGATCTCCAAGCCCTCAAGCCGTTCACGTCGACGCTCTCGGTGCTCCTCAACGAGCAGGGAGGCATCATTGATGACACCATCATCTCTAAGCACGGAGAAAACGA
The DNA here is from genome assembly GCA_030570555.1 of Sugiyamaella valdiviana. Classification (NCBI taxonomy): domain Eukaryota; kingdom Fungi; phylum Ascomycota; class Dipodascomycetes; order Dipodascales; family Trichomonascaceae; genus Sugiyamaella; species Sugiyamaella valdiviana. Next base: position 2,109,945 of record JAJLWF010000001.1, read on the forward strand.
GTTTTACGTTGTGACGAATGCTGGATGCCGCGATAAGGATCTTGCATTCCTGAACAAGGCCATTGAATCTGTTGGTGATGTCCAGCACGAGATCATCGGCGGTGGACTTCTTGCTCTGCAAGGCCCTGAGGCTGCCAAGACGCTTCAGAAGTTCACAACATCCAACCTCGCTGAGATCAAGTTCGGTGAGAGCGCTTTCGTGGATCTTGAGGGCGGCAAGTACCACGTTGCTCGCGGTGGATACACCGGTGAGGACGGTTTTGAGATCTCCATCACCGACGACAAGGTTGCCCAGGAGTTTGCCTACAAGCTAATTGAGGTCGACGATGGAATCGTGAAGCCCATTGGCCTTGCTGCTCGTGACTCGCTGCGTCTCGAGGCCGGAATGTGCCTGTATGGCCACGAGCTCTCCGAGGAGATCACACCCGTCGCTTCAGGCCTCACTTGGGTCATTGGAAAGCGTCGTCGTGCCGAGGGCGGTTTCAACGGATCTTCTGTTATTCTTGATCAGATTGCTAAGAAGAACACGGACATTCGTGTTGGACTCACTGTCCAAGGCCCTGCTGCTCGTGATGGAGCCGAGATCTTCCTCGAGGGCCAGCACGACAAGCCCATTGGTGTTGTGACCTCTGGAAGTCTATCACCAACTCTCAAGGTCAACATCGCGATGGGCTACGTCCCCCGTGCGCACTCGAAGGCTGGTACTAAGGTCGAGGTGCTAGTGCGTGGCAAGTACCGCGCGGGTGAGATCAAGAAGTTGCCTTTTGTCAAGCCCAACTACTTCCGATGAACGATATGTAACAGTATGGACTTCAAGCTCAGCAATAAGAGCAAAGCTAATGTACAATGTCCGGATTACCAGACTCCATGTTATAGAATTATCTCTGTATTGATATGTACGATTTGGGTCATATATAGTAGACCAATGCAAAATATGGGTAGACTGTACAGCTGTGTAGGTACGGATCCATGAGATTGGATGCTCCATTGTCTTAGAGTCAAGGTACCATTAAGAGTGAAGAGTGTATCATGAGGGATGAGTGACCAGTGAATGCGGAAATCAGTGGAGGGGGTGTTACAAGTGGGTATCAGCTGGATGCCAGTGGCTGGGCTGATGGTGTCGACAAAACACAGATGACGGACTCAGATGATGTATCCTTCGGTGAAGATAGGACATCTGTATCTTGTCCTGAGATTCCTAAAACTGTCTGGACGGTTGACTGGGCAGACTGGTTGGTTGATTGGACAGATGCGCCAGACTCAGAGCCTTGGGTTGAATCTTCCGAGAGTTGTTTGAGGATACTCGGCTTCATATCCTTGGGAAGGTGGTACTCCTCGTCAACAATATGCTTCGACTTGAGGTGTCGTTTCATCCATTCGATCTCATCCTGGAGCGCCTGGATGTCATCGGCGACGGATTCCCGGCGCGCCACCTCCTTCTTATGCGAACGGTAACTCTCGAAAAGAATGAGGCCTCCAGCTACGGAGAAGATAAACGACTCGGCGAGAAAGTTGGCACCACTGTCGATGGCCTTTGCATCATTAAGCGGTCGCACTCGGACGTTGGTTTCGCCCAGTAACTTCATCCGCAGGTTGACGTCGCTGCGGTGGATAAACTGCGCAAATGCGATACATGTAGTGCGAAACTTAGGGTGCTGTTTGGCCTGGCCCTTGATGGCATTCTGAAAGTTAGCTCAAGAACTGAACGGTCTGATTAGACGAACTCACAGCCATGGGTTTTGCTACTGTTCGCACTAACAGCGATGTGATCTTAAGGGCGATGGAGCTCATGGTGAGGTGGCCGAGACCTGACGAGAATTATCACTAGGAAACGGTCAATATGTGCCGATTCAATCGAAGAACTGCCAATTGCGGATTTGCAAGCCAGGATAAATGAATAACCTGCCTGGCCAAGGCTAATGGTAGAACCGGGGAAGGTGCCCCCCGATGATCAGTGGCCACGGCTGCGCCAGTGCACGGCTGGCCCGGAAACGCCCGCGTAACCGCTGGTCCGCATACTTCTCAGCCCTGTCTCCCAGCGTAGAAACTTGTCAAATCGCTATAAACCTCCTTACAATCCAAGAAACCGTGCCGAATTGGAGGTTAGCATTTGGTAGTCATTGTAGCATTGGTTCATTTCCCGACGTTCACGATGTTTGCTCTGCGTTCGATTGCCGGCTCCGCCAGCCGAGCGGCCCCTGCTAGGTAAGTTTGTCGAGCTGTGTGAGATGTGTCCTAGGCCGAATCCGCCTCTCTGATTGGTTGGGAGCAAAGCCGTAGTTGAAGAAGTCGAGTGCAAACCGCTGAAAAGAGTGCAAACGGAACCGGAACATAGGAAAACACGTCGGGCCAAGTCGAGAGCACAACCCATTGGTGTTGTCGTTGTGCTGGTCGCAATTTTTCACCCACGTCTAACATAGATCCTACGCGACCCTGCGAGAGATTGAGACCCGTCTCAAGTCCATCAAGAACATTGAGAAAATCACAAACACCATGATGATTGTCGCCTCGACCCGTCTCGGTAAGGCCCAGAAGGCCATGGCCGTTGCCCGTGTCTACGGTAACACGTCCAAGGAGGTTTACGAAAAGGCCGAGACCGTGGCTCCCGAAGAGCCTGCCAAGAAGCTGGTGGTTGTCATTTCGTCTGACAAGGGTCTGTGCGGTTCCATCCACTCGCAGCTCGCCCGTGCTGCCCGCAACCATCTTGACAAGAACCCCGGTGCCGACGTTGTTGCTGTTGGTGACAAGACCAAGGCCCAGCTGTCGCGAACCCACCCCCAGAACCTGGTGCTGTCTGTTTCGCAGATTGGCAAGGAGGCCCCTACTTTCAACGAGGCTGCTGTCATTGCCGACGAGATCCTGGCTCTTGGCAAGGAGTACGACGATGTTGAGATTATCTACAACCGCTTTGTGTCGAGTGTTTCGTTTGAGCCGACCGTGCTGCCTTCGTTCAGTGCTGCGGCCATTGAGAGCTCACCCAAGTTTGGCACCTACGAGATTGAGGACGAGGTCATTGGAGACCTGTCCCAGTTCTCTCTTGCCAACTACATTCTGTGGGGTCTTGCTGAGGGCCACGCTGCCGAGATCTCGGCCCGTCGTTCTGCCATGGACAATGCTTCCAAGAACGCCAACGAGATGATTGGCAAGTACTCGATTCTGTACAACCGTACCCGACAGGCTGTCATTACCAACGAGCTGGTCGACATTATCACTGGTGCCTCGTCGCTCGAGTAAGCGTCGCATATGGCTAGCAGCACCCCGAGTGCTGCCTCTCGCTCCAGCAAACGTAGAATTGACTCGATTGAAGCCATATAAAATGAATTATTGCTGTATAATGCTTTGATAGAAGACCCGGAGGTCAGTTTAGTAACTCAGCTGAGCCGAATTCGATTCAATTGGCACGACTCATCATATTTCTCTTCGTAGTCACCGTCTCATAGAATACCCGTGTTTGCGGCCTAACCCTGTAGCCAGCCGCGTGCTTATCGATAGTGCAGTCCCCTGCAACATAGTTACCGACTTGACTTCAAGTATCCACGAGAGTAGTTGACGGACCTGGTTGTATCCATTGCGATTAACATTCCACTCGTTACTTTGTGTGTTGTTACCATCTGTTCTACGTGCTCCTGTACACAAGACCATGAGCAACCACAGCGATATTGACGACGAGGATGACCTCATTGTGGAGACAGCAAAGTCTGAAGACCCTGTAGAGGAAGTGGCGGCCAGCGAGACTACCTCGACTCCTAAAGTAACGAGTGAAGAACCCGCTGCTTCCTCTGATGCTGCTGAACCCGTAGATGAGACGCTCGAACCGCCATATAGCGAAGCTGCGCCTGCTGCGCCTGGGCCCAATGAACCCAAGGGCCAGAAGTTCCAGCTCTCTGAAACGGGCACAGAGGTGTATGTGACGCACTCGCCTTCTCGTCATACAGCACGACTCATTATCCTGCTGACAAACTCACTGGGTCTGGCTAGCAAAAACAACCTTCTACTGGCAGACTCGTACGCCGAGAAGCTCAACTGTCCCGTCATTGTGCCCGACCTGTTTGACAAGGACCCCATCCTCGTTCCAGGTGCCGAGGTTCCCGATACTGAGGATGAACAAGGTGTTGATCCCGGCTTTTCGCTCAATAAACTGAAGGCCTTCGCTGTTGGGGCCATTAAGGGGTTCATGGACGAGATGTGGCTTGCTAAACACACGTTTGAGCGCACATACCCGGCTCTTTCCAACACTATCTCGGAAATTGTCCAGGTGTACTCGCCACAGTCCCTCGGCGTGATTGGATACTCGTTTGGTGCTCGCTATGTGCTTCGTTTGCTGGAAGAACAGCGCAATGACGAGTGGACTAGCGACGAGGACCAGATTGCGGTTGGCGCCTGCATCCACCCTTCTCTTGTTGATCAGGCAGACTTTGACAGTGTTTCGAAGCCGCTCATCCTTGTTCACTCGGCACACGATCCTGTTCTATCTGAATCTGTGGTACAGGCTGGCATTGCGTCCCTCCAAGAGCGCGGGGTCACTTTTGACCGCAAGGTGTTTGACTCAACAGATACTGTGCACCCACTACCTCATGGGTTTGCCGTTCCAGGAGACTATCCGGAATCAGAGGTTGGCGACAAGCCTTCGCAAGTTTTAAATTACGTCAGTGACTGGATCCAGGCTCATCTGTGAGTGGTACCACCAGTATCTGACTCAAAACAATATTTATGATAACCTTCACGAGATGTAATGCTTCGATTCAACTATGCTTTAAATATAGGCAATTCTATAAATCCGAGTGGTAATCTGCTTTGGACGGTGACAGGAGAATGCCAAGATGGCGCACGAGTAGGTTGGTAATGATGATGACGTTGAGCGGCACAGTGAACATCTGAAACAGCTCAAAAAGCGAATTGAGCTTCACGGGAACGTCAATAACTGCAGGGCTTTCCTTGGGCGTGACAATCTCAGAGTCCGCCTTAGCTTCGACGGTTGACTTAGGGACAAAACTGCCTGTTGTCTTAAAGTTGTCGAGAAGCGCGTCCTTCTTGCGCCAGAGCTTCAACAGCCACTCGTCGAACTCGGCCTCATCCTGGTAAGGAATGTCCTTGACAGCGATCTTCTGCCAGTACATGCTTACGGTTGACGGCCAATGGCCGTGAAGGTACAGCTTGCGAAGAGTGTAGTAGTCTTCGCCGTAAATGCCGTCAGGGATACCCGAGTAATGAATGGTAGCGTCGTACACGTACTCGATGCTTGGGCTCAGGCGCTCTAGCGAGTACCGGAATCCGCGTGAATGAGGAAGCAATAGGTGCTTGGGGACATCGAGGTTGACCTTTTCGCCATACGCCTTTGACTTTTTCACGCCGTTGCGGCTAAAGGTAGTGCCCTCGGGGAACAGAATCAGCCAGGCGGGCCAATTGCTTTCCGTATTGATGCGGTCGAGGTTCTCGGACAGCACCTTCTCGTCAGTTGCCCATTTGCGGGACAGAAAGATGAACTTGTAGGTCTGCATGCCCCAGCCGATGATGGGGATCCACTTGAGCGATTCCTTGAGGAAGATGTATACACCTCCATGAGCGCGGGCCGTGAACGCGATCCACCACAGATACACCCAATCCGAATAGAGCTGGTGGTTGGAGATGACAATGGCTCTGTCGCCCGTCTTGGTGATGAGCCTGCCGGTGGCCGGGTCTACCGAGAAGACGCCATCAATTGACGCATCGCCCGAGATGTGGACACGGCAGGGCGTGAACGCTTGAGAGACGGACACAAGCAAGAAGCCAAACAGCTGTTTGGTGAAGTCGACCCAGGCATGGGCGAGATCGGGCGCAAAGAACTTGAGCGGGAAGGCAAATAGCTGTGTGAAATAGATGCTCAACGACGAGATTGTGAAGAAGAGAACGACACCGGCGACGCGGAGAGTGCGGTGAACGAGCCCGAAAGCAGGTTCATCAGAAGGAGGGGCCATTGGACTGAATATGGATCCAAGGGTCCAGTAGACAGCAAAGAAGTCGACGAAACAGCTTCTACCGCCACTTGAGTTACAAAGGTGGCATGCCTGGTGAGGTACGGCTGTGTTTTTGCGGGTGTGCGGCCATCGGCTAAGGGCCCCGCACGGCTGGGGCTGGGAACGGGAAGCGAGCCCGTTGAGGCATAGCGCGGAAGCGGAATAAGCTGTGTGGGGGTTGCCGATACCGGCGAACAAGCTCAGGGCCGACGAGTCAGTACTGAATGGCTCTTTAAGTGGTAGCAGCCAAGTTGGACATTAATATGCAGCGCTGTAGTGTCCGGCTCGTCGCGTGCGCGTCACTATGTCGCACACTTGACGTGTTTCGGTGCATACCGGTCTGCACCCATACCACGGAACCTCGGCTGTACGAGGGCCGAATGCGGTAATATTCGCAGTGATGATGGACCATACCGGAGTCCGCATCTCAACTTTACTCTTTCTCCGTTAAATTTCGCATCGTCGTCCAGAGTTGCGCCTCCGTACAACCGACTTATCTGCTGCGTTCCATTTCCTGGACTCGGCTCATGTTCAAAGTACCAGTTCGGCCCTTAGCCTGAACAGCGCCAGTTCGCACGTTGAAGCAACCCCCTGAGGTACAAAATGCCCGACATTGAAAACCAAACCGACACCGGCAACGAGTCGAAAAACTCGCTCCCGTCCGGATCCGATCACGACGAAACACTCTCTATAGAGAGCCCGCACCCGCTCCATGACGACTCGGAGCCCAAACCAGCCACAGGCTTCACCCAAGGCCTAGAGGAAGAACGGCCACCATCGAAACCAGTTCCGCGCATCGAGCGCCGCGGGCTCTTCAGCCAACTGACGCTCGTTGCCGAGCAGGAAACTGCGCTCGGACACTCCAACAAGGAAAAGGTATTTATCGTATTTATTGTGTCGGCCGCGGCCATCATCGCTCCTCTCGGAGCCTCCATTCTATTGCCTGCACTCGGAGACCTCTCCTCGGATCTGCATGTTAGTACCAGCGTCGTTAATGTGTCGTTTGGTCTCTACATTCTGAGTCTCGGCATTTTCCCACTGTGGTGGTCTGCATTTTCAGAGCTCAACGGCCGCCGAACAGTCTACGTGCTGTCCTTCTTTCTCTACACCGTCTTCTCCATTGCCTGCGCTGTCTGCCAGTCGATTGGCGCCCTCATGGTCTGCCGTATTCTGGCCGGTGGTGCCGCTGCCTCTGTGCAGGCCGTAGGTGCCGGTAGTGTCAGTGACATTTACGTCTCGTCGCAACGAGGCAGAGCCATGGGCTACTTCTATCTGGGCCCTCTGTGTGGTCCTCTGCTAGCACCAATAATGGGAGGTGCGCTCACCACCGCCTGGGGATGGCGTGGCACGCAGTGGTTCTGCAGCATTCTCGGTGCCGTCATGACGACGCTCATCATCTTTGGGCTCCCCGAGACGCTCAAGCGACCTACGGCGCCTTTAGCGCTTGAGCCCACCAACTCGCATGCTTCGCATGTCTCCGCCACTGAGGATGTGGCCGATCCCTTGGCACCTGTTCCCTCACGCACCTCGCGCAGGAGCTTTGTCATGGACCCTGAGGATCCTCAGCACCCGCACCACCACGGCTTCAACCTCTTCCATCTCAACAACCCCCTTCACCACGGCAAATCAGAGATTGGGCCTTGGAAAATGGCCCGCACTGTGTTTATGCGCCCATTTGGAACATTCCGCTTCCTCAAGTTCTTCCCTGTGAGTCTGGCCATGGTTTACAGCAGCTATTGCTTCTGTGCCCTGTATTTTTTGAACATCGGCATCGAGTCGCTCTACTCACAAGAGCCCTACAACTTCTCCTCCATCATTCTCGGTCTCCTCTACGTGCCCAACTCTGTTGGTTACATTATCTCAAGTATTGCCAATGGCTACTGGAGTGATTATGTGATTATGCGAAGTTTCAAGCGTCACGGAAAGATGGTGCCCGAAGCTCGCTTATCTGAGAGTGTCATCCTTGCCTCGGTGCTGTTCCCATCGGCCCTGCTCGTGTTTGGCTGGACGGCGCATGCAAAGACGTTTTGGGTGTTTCCCCTCATTGGCACTTTCGTATTCGGTATCGCCTCAATGCTCATTTTCGGCAATGTCATGACGTACCTGCTGGATGCATTGCCTGGCAGAGGATCGTCAGGGGTGGCCCTCAGTAACCTGTTTCGCATGGTGCTAGCTGCGATTGCCACATTTGTGGCCGATCCGCTTGAAAAGGCAATGGGATATGGCTGGTTATACACCATGCTCGCCATTGGCTCGGTGCTGGCATTCTTTAGTATCGTCTCCATCAAAGTGTGGGGTAGCCGGTGGCGCGAGTCTTTCGACGTCACAACTCTTTATTAGCATTTGCACGGTATCATTAACAAAAAGCTGTAATTAATCTGGTTTTGTATCCATCTTTCAAAAAAGCGATCGTCCTGGTGGGGCCCTTGCATATTAAGCGACCCGTGCTGTTTCGCCCACGTTTCATGTAGGTGCTTCGCACGATGGCTAAATGGGTAATTTGAGGCTCCCTAGTATTTTAAAGGTTCACTATACGGATGGCGCACTCAGCTCCATTACTATTTAAACGGGGCCTTACTCGCCATTTACTGCTAAAGTCATACCAATGTTTCTGAAATCGCTGATTGAGAAGGCCCTTCGGCTCTCGTTGCTTAGTCTACTCTTTATCACCGCTGTTCTGCTGGGTACGTACGTGTCCCTACCCAGCTTAGCTAACAAAGTGTTCCTCTTTCTGGGATGCAACAACTCGAACAGCGTGTACTCAGATGTGTACCTCATCCAGTACGAGTACAATCGGACCTCGGATTTCTTCTCTGAAATCCAGCAGTCATTCACTGGTAACTCCACCAATTATTCGAATGTATTGATTCGTGCAGGATTCATGTGTATGTGCTTGTCGCCTCTAGGTCGAAACTAACACAGCCATCTGTTCGGTTTGGAACGGTACCGTTGACTGTGTACCGCGCTCAAATCCCAGCCTCCTTCCATACCAAGATCTGAGCCTCATTAACAGAACCAACAATGCCGTCGTGGGTAGTCTCGATCCCGTTGGGCTAGCCACAACATTCGCAACGGATATTGTGAACCCTTACTTTGTTATCGCTTCGCTCGTGTGCGTCTTGTGTGCGGTGGTTGGTGGTATGGTGAATGTCTTGCCGTTCATTCCTAGCCCGCCGCTACTTGCAAAACTCAACCTCGCCAGCTGTGCACTTGCGTGGATCCTGTGGATCATCGGAGCCATGTGGATTCATGTAGCCACGAATTCGACGGCACGCATGGTCTCTGAGTCGAGCACGTCGATTCTTGCTGCTGTGAAAGGCTCTCGTGCAGCCGCCATGTCATGGACATCAGTAGCTTTTCTCACTATGTCACTGGGTGGGCAGTTTACCACGGCTCTCCGGCACAAGACTGATCTCCCTGAGAAGGTGTGAACTCGGTCTATTGCCAAATCATTGAATAGTTCAGAGTAGCAAATGTGAACCTCAAATATATATATGCAGGGACTAGCCTACTCAACCAAAACGGTTAATCTTATCTACATTCCCCTATCCGCCACTTGCTATGCGTATATGGACTACCATTGCCACGAAACATTATGGAACGTTCTCCACAGATCTTCATCCCATCATTGAACCGCCTCTGGCGATATATGATGACCGAGCCTTCCTAATTTTGATCTGTCAGATTTCACATCCCGTGTGTTAATCTTGAGGATTTCATGAAATCGCACACTCGATTCCTCTTGTACATGGCTGTAAGTGAATTTGTCAGCTAACTACCTCGGATGCTAACTCAACAGGCCAGCTTCGTGCTGGCAGCGGCCGTCGTGATGGCAGCATTTGCTGACCGGCCCAACTTCTACTCCGCCATGGTATCAATCTCGCAAAACAGTGCCAGCATGTTCATTCTCGTCAATATGGTCCTCATCTTCGTTCTGTTGTTTGGCCAGTTCCTCCAACAAGTGTTCTTCGGCGAACTGCGCGCGCTCGAGCTCGAGCATCTCTACGAGCGGACATGGTACGCTGTCATGGAAACATTCCTTGCTATGACCATCTTTCATGACGAATTTACGTTCCAGTTCGCCCTCATGTTCTCCGTTCTCACATTTCTACGTGTATTCCACTGGATCTCGGCCGACCGAGTCAACCTCGTGTTCCAGACGGCGCAGCCACCTACGCTGTTATCAATGGGGCGCCTATGTTTTGCTCTTGGTGCGCTGGGGATTGCTGATATGGGCGTCTTTCTGTACTGCGGTTCAGAGGTCCTCGACCAGGGCCCAGGAGTCATGGTTATGTTTGCATTCGAGTTTGCTGTTCTGGCCAACTCACTCGTCAACTCCGTCGGCAAGTTCATTGTCAACTTCATTGAAAGCCGTTATCTTCTTCTCAACGAAGAAGAGGATACATGGGAGCCAAAGGGCACATACATATTCTTCATTGAGGTCGTTTCGGACACGATTCGACTCAGTGCCTACGTGACCCTATTCATATTCATGCTGGAGCCATATGGTGTGCCGCTGCACATTCTGCGCGATGTGTACATGACTTCGGTGAGCTTGATCTCGCGCCTCCGCGATTTCTCGCGGTTCCGCACTGTGCGCGCGCGTATGGATCAGCAGATTGCCAATGCGTCCCTAGAGGACTTTGAGCAGGATGCTGTATGCATCATCTGTCGCGAGGAAATGACAATAGATCCCAACCAGCCAGCCCGCTATGTGCCTAAAAAGCTGGCATGCGGTCATGTCATCCACCACGGCTGTCTCAAGAGCTGGCTCGAGCGGTCGCAGCGATGCCCTACGTGCCGACGCTCTGTCGTCGAGGAGGGAGGAACCGCCGATGCCGCGGTTGGCCTACCTGGTAACATCCATGTCGGCGTCAACGTGCCCCAGGTGGATGTTCCGCATGCCAATATCCTCGCTGCCGATGCTGCTGTCGTGCCCGATTATTCACAGGATCAGACACGGCTGGTGGTTTCGCATGGAGCAGCCATGCCCCCCGGTTGGTCGGCGTACCTTGTGCGCGAGGTCGACGGCGTTAAGCAAGTGAAACTCGACAATGGCGTATGGGTGGATATGGATTATCCGGCGGGTTCCCCAGTGGCCGCGACGGCTGCTAATGATTAAAATGAGAGTTGTTTCAGACTAAAATGCATACAGTAACCGGCCGGTAGCCACCAGCCCACCAAATATGACTGGTGGTTGCTTGCCTTCGGCCTATGGCAGCTTAACTCGCTTGCGAGGCTTACTTTCCTTGGATCGCCTGAGGCTATCCTTGACCGTCCGCTTAATGGTCTTGGCCTTAGTCTCGGTCGATACCCACCTCAGACGTAGGTTCATCCACGCGGCTACTCCGCTAAAGATGCACTAAGCCCTGAACCTGCTGTGGGGGGTCAGATCCATGCGCTGAAGGCCGATAAGCCAATGAGAAGGGTACGGCTATATCCCTGAGCGGTGGGCCTCTTAGCCGTTGACAAGGGTACGGGCGCGTCTCGGAGTTTTAAGTCGCCGATCCTTCGCAGTTTTCGGTTCGTTATGCGTATGAGACCAACTACCTAGTTGGGAGGCTTCAGGGAGTAGCATAATGCACATTGGCAATGGAGCTTCATTCCAGAAGCAAATCGAAATCCAGTCCAACCAAGTTTCGCGAGTTTGCGCCCGCGTAGGTTCACGACTCGTCGCTGTCATGAGGCCACTGAAACTCGAGTCAACTTCAGATAACTGCCCGCAATTGTCGTAGTAAAGGGGCAATTACTTCGTGGGGAACAGTTTCGGTGGCGACAACTTCCCAACAGTGCGCAACTGAAGAGCAGAGGAAGTCCCCTCTCTAAACCCACGTGTAGATTGATGAAAAATGATCCGATTTCAGACTGCTTATCACCTATGATCTGGCTTTCAAACCATGCTATTGAATGGTAGCTTATATCGAACTCTTAGCTATCGCATAATCACCCACTTCCATAGCACACGTGCAGATCGGGCGCGTCGCAAGGGATGTTATGTCTACGGACTACTTAAAGCTCCCCACCCCCGTCAGAACCAAATGCTCTTGGCATCTCACCAGCAACAATGGTGGAGCTCTTTGAAAAGGAAATCATACTTGCTACTGCCAAGCCGGGGGCTACTCCTGCTCGAATTCTCAAAATGGACTTCGGTCCTCTCGATTTCGCCTATTTTCCAGAAGCGGAGAACTCATGGTGTACCACACTACATCGTGGCGGAAAGTTTGACAAGTTTGAAGTGGCCACGGCCGAGCGCGCCAAAACCTTCAAGAAACTAGGCACGAAGTCTCGAACGAGCGCCTTCTGCCGGAAAGACGCCAGCTCTATTGTAGCTGGCGGAGAGGATGGCAGCCTCGGAATTTATGATGCGAATACCGGTAAGCTTCTGTGCCAGGGTCCCGAAAGCGGAAGAAAGGCTATTGTTAGTGTGGACTTCTGGTGTGGATACGTCATTGCTATGGATATCTCAAACTCTCTGAAAGCCTATATTTTCGATGGCAAGACGCTGGAGGTTCTGTGGGAGATGACAAATAACGTCCCACATGTACTCAAACTCACGACTCTCAAGGAGAACAGACCGTGCGTTGTTTCGCTAGACGTTGAGGAGTTTATCCTGCAAGTGTTCTGGAAAATAAAACCAAACTCTTTTATCTCCATTCCTCGTTGCAAACGACATGGCAGTTGCGTTTTCGAAGGCTTTACATTGAATCTGACACGCAACTTTTACGTCGCCGCTGTGAGCCACACCGCTTGCGGAGAAGGCGAGCCATTCTTGACCCTGACTGCCGGTGCTCTACACGGTACCGGCACCAAGAAGACCTACACGGTTCTGGGAAACTTTTCGAACGCAAAGATTGCGTGCAATCGGGATATCTCACGCGTCTCTGTTACTGACAGCCTACACCGCGTCCATTGGTTGTCGCTTAAAGGTCTTGATCCGCTGTGTTTTGCCGCACATAAGGGTCCAGTTAAGAAGATGTACGTGCACACTGATTCCGAGAACGAGGAGATCGTCACCATGGCAGATGATGGAACTGTAATCATATGGACTGTGCCACGAGATTAAACATTTCGTGCTAAAGATCTTCATGGTGCTGCATTCAAACAAAGATTCCCAACTCATCAACCGAGATGTGCTGAATTGTTTGAACTAAGATAAGGAATCTAACACTATTTCTAGGTAGTCAGCAAATTGGTATAGTCGAATCAGTCTACATGTCACTCCTACAATCTGCGGTTTCTAGTACTCGACGAGGCGGCAATCTCCATCAATTGGTAATTTGGTATTTGGACATCGCTCCTTCAATGGGTGGAAGTATTACAGATGTCCTTTAGTTCGTAGACCATGAAACCGGACATTGTAGCGAACAAACTCCTATTCGTGTTAACAAGCGAACCACTCACACAATCTATATTGAAGCCAGATTATATATATATATATACAGATTATATCCACTGCGTGCTTCTTCCATCTGTGCCTCTTGTAACAAGGCCTTCGCGGTCATCGATACAAAGAGGTTGCAGAGGTGACTACATCCTTCGGGTCAACTACCTTGGTAAACGAGCGGCCATCAGGAAGTCTCACTTTGCTGATAGCTCCATTATCGTCTAAACCCCAAATATCGTGGCCGGTAGAGCTCCACTCAAGCTTAGATTTCGAGTAGGCATCACCACCAGAGCTGACAACGAACATCTTAGCATTCGGGAACTCGGTCAGAAAACCAGTCAAAAGTTGCAGGTACGACTTGTTGTCAAGCGCAGCAGCGGACTTTGTGCGGGTCTCGTCGAGCACAAAGTCTACGAGCCCGTGTCCCGCAGGCGATTCGGTATATCATTGAAGGTCAATTGATACAGCTTAGTGACTCAGCGTCGTAAACTTAAAAACGATAACTGCCTCGATATGCTACTAGCACTCTCGTAACATCATTGATACGAACTAGCTTAGCCGCGATGGAAATATCAATCAGCTTCGCCTCTGACAAGGCTGGTAACAGCTGGCCATCAATGTAACGAGAAACTTTGAGAACTGCCACCCACCGAGATAAGGTGGCCATTCCAGTGGTCCACATTAACCACTGCTGCGTAGTGTGGTCGGGCGCTGGCCACTATGTCGCCTGTCATCGTACTCAACACCATGAGAGAGCCGTCGGCTGTCCCTACGACGACGGTCTCAGTGTTGAGTGCACATATGGCATTTCTAAGGATAGGTATGAGCCCACACCTTGAAGTGCCGTTGCACTTTTCAACAACATAGGCAGCTCCTCGGGCTTGTAAATGTCGGCGTTAAGCATGCCATACTACATAGCGAACGCGCAGGTGGTGAATGTTGAGTTGGAATCCGAAATGGCCCTGAGTCACTGCGAAATATCGTGATAGATGCACATCTAACTTGACCTGTGCCGCTTCGACGGTTTACAGCCGCGCTTGCAGGTTTTATATGAGATTATATCGTGATGACCGATATTTTGTTAAGCTTCCGTACGCATTTTGGCGGCGTTTATTACGATGGAACGTACGGCTGTGCCACTTTAGCTAGGGAGATCTTTATATCTATTGCCTTACATCTTTCCAGCTCGCAGCAAAAAGAATGCTACACTCGGAGGATACCTGGCCGTATCCGTTTGTCATTGCCGGCACGCTCATAGCCGTTGGTATAAGCTGGCTTGACATCGTCAATATCAACGTGCAGATTCTCGCCTGTCTGTCGTTCCTATGGAACATCCATTTCCGGCTCTATCCGTCGTTTCTCGACGAGGACGCGAGCTCCAACCGACCAAATACTGCGCGTCCTCTCGACTATCCTTCGAGGAATCTCTGGACGATTCTCGGTCTGCTAACAGCCGGCGTGCTACTGTTCCAGACCTGGAGCGACATTTCGCAGCTCATTGGTGGCAAGTTCATCGACAGCTTTGTGCAGGTTCTGGTGTCATCCATCGCCTGGCTCGTGGCGCTGTCGTTTGCCGTTGATCTGGCCTTTGGCTTTATGCTGGGACCTCGGTGGAAAAAGTTTACCCGAATTTTTATTTAACAGGTTGGAAATGGCCATCATGCTGATTTGGGAAGAGATCAGTCTGGCTTCAGGCTGCCGTTACGGCAATTGCTATTTGACGGATATGCGATCAAAGTTGTACATATAGTGGTAACTGAACTTACAATTCTACATCGACCGCACCAACAGTGGTATGTGTGGTTTTTGGACTCATCGAGTCTTCGTCACTGGCCTCCGTATAGCTGGGTGTGACGGTCTTGATATCTTCGTGGCTCCTGGATCACCGGCACTCACTCCTCTCGTAATCTCGCCTACTCCTCGTACCACCTCGTATTCGACGAACAAGGCGGGTCTGGTGGCGTTAAGAGATCAGGTCATATGTCCATCCACTATGTCCATAATATTATGTATCTCCTACTTTGTAATCTTCTCAGGGTGAACAACCTAGCAGATCTAGTACCAAAAACATTTTGGCACACACCTTGAAGTATACCCAAAAACCTTCGTCGTCAATAACAGTTCCTTGTGGCCCAATGGCAAGGCGTTCGACTACGATTAGAACGGTCACATCGAGAGATTCCAGGTTCGACCCCTGGCAAGGAAGTTATTTTTTGATGGATGCTCGGGCTCTTTTAATCTACCTTGTTGTGAAGGAAACTCCACAAATGTTAACAAAGATTGCAACAGCGATCGTAGCAAATCGAGATTCTCGTTTAACTAATGTAATCGTCGTGTTCCCCAAAGCGTTTGGCGCCGTTTGGTGCCGTGGTGCATGCCGTGCGGGAAGTCACATACAATCGTCGTATGGCACAATGTCGCCATTTCTGCATTACATATAAGTCGTTCGTACCTCGCATCAACTTTTCCTCCTACACATTCACACAATATGCCTCCCGTAGTTGTTCCTGCCACGCCTCTCCAGCTGGAGAACGCCAAGAAGCTCATTGAGGAGCAGAAGCTTCTCATGATCTCGACCACCTGGTGTCCCGACTGCACCTACGCTAAGAAGGTTTTCGAGGACCTCAAGGTCACTCCGCACGTTGTCGAGGTCGACATCATTGAGGGCGGCAAAGAGGTCCATGCTGCCTTCTACGAGCTCACCGGAAAGACCTATGTCCCCAACATCTACATCAATGGCGAGCACATTGGCACCGACACCGACATAAAGCGTTTGATTGAAGAGGGCGAGCTGAACAAGAAGCTCCAGGCCGCTGGGCTTCTGGCTTAGTGCCAGCACGTTTTTGGGACTTGTAGAGTGAGAGTCTGAGCTCAGATCTTCCGGTACAGTGTCCACTCGTTTACTGGTGTCCACTCGTATCTGTTCGAGGCTGATCGCTCGGTCTATTAATGTAACGGGTGAAGATTCATTGATTAGTTGATACGGTGGTGGTTATTTTGGACTCAGAGGTTGCCACGCGAAGCCTGCTCGCGCTCAATAGCCTCAAAGAGCGATCTGAAATTGCCAGCGCCAAAGCCGTCAAAGTTGTGACGTTGAATGATCTCAATAAATACGGTTGGTCGATCCATCAGCGGCTTAGTGAAGAGCTGCAGTAGATATCCGCCCTCGTCAAAGTCAATGAGGATGTTGAGATCTTGAATCTTGGCAAAGTCCTCGTGGAGCTTGAGACCCGACTTGTTGAGGCGAACCTTGATGTCGTCGTAGTAAGTCGACGGCACTGAGATGAACTCGACACCGCGCGCACGCATGCTGCGCACAGTGTGCAGGATGTCGTTGGTGCGGAGCGCAATGTGCTGCACGCCCGGACCGTCGTAAAAGTCGACAAACTCCTCGATCTGTGATTTCTTCTTGCCCTTTGCAGGCTCGTTGATGGGCATTTTGATCTTTTCGTCGGGCGAAGCCATGACAACTGATTTGAGGGCAGAGAACTCTGTGGAGATGTCCTTGTCGTCGACAGACCAGAACCGGTGGAATCCAAGAGTGCGCTCGTAGTAGTCACATGCCTCGTCCATCTCGTTCCAGTCCTGGTTTCCAACACAGTGGTCAATCGCCTCGAGGCCAATGTTGTCACCAATAAGGCGGTTAATGACGTCTTCATTACTGGCGGCAGCACGGAACCCCGGCAGAAAGACACCCGTATAGTCGATATACTGAATGAGACTGTGTGTCGTATCGCCGTAAGTTTGAATCTTGGCAATCTTGACTGTGCCAAATTCGTCCTTGGAGATACGAGGGTCCTCAACGGCCTTTGCGCCGTTGCTCACAGCAGCAGCATACAGAGCATCGACATCATCAACGGCAAAGGCCACGTCCTTAACACCGTCTCCATGGCGGCTAATGTGCTCGTGTACTTCGGCGAGTTCGGCCTGCTCGTCGGGATTTTCCGAGCGCGCACGCAGTGCCGACTTGAAAGCAAAGCGCACACGGCCGTTCTGCACAACGTGCACCGCGAAGAGCCGGGATCCGGTCTCGAGGCCCTTGTATGCCAGTGGCTTGAAGCCAAACCGCGTCACGAAATGAGACGCGGCCTGTTTGGCGTTGCTGACTAGAAACGTGACATGGTCATAGTCGCGGAAGTTTGCCGGAGTCATGGCGGATGATTGCAGCTGCTGTGTCGCTGTTGGAGGCATGACGTGTGTTTTGAGGCTCAAGTGAGTGGTCCGTGCGGTCGAGGCCAAACCATGATCGAGGCACATCAGCTCATTTTATAGTTTCGTGCCATCGGGACCGTGCCGCGTGTTTAGCTGTGGCGTGGCCCATCGAATGCCGTCATGTGCCAGTAAACGAGCCGTAAGCGGGGTCTAGCCCTCTCTTTGCGGTAACTACGGGGAACTGTTGAAGCTGTTAGTGCATTCTGTGGGTGCTTTTTCTAGACACCCACCGCCGATAGCCGGGTGATTGCGGGGAGCACCCCTGCCATGTGACGCCCATTACCAGGTTCTAGTCGAAACCATCGATAGCCGAGTAGCTGCTCTAGGCAACTTGCATGACAGCCCGCGCCGTACCTGCATAGGCCCGAAATGCCGCCCTCAGCCGACAAATCAGAGCTGCACGGATTATAATTAGAGATGCTTTATTTTTGTACCACTGGATCCACTTTAAACGGCTGTCATACCTCCAGCAAGTCGGTTATGCGCAGCGGGGTGGCGTCCCGAGATAGGGCGTCCCGACGACATGGTGTAACTAACACGGATTGTAAGATCCCCGATCATCTTGCGGTTCATGGTCTGAACAGCCATTTCTGCGACTTTGGCATTAGCAAATGTGACGTATCCGAACAGAGGATTGCCCAGCCGGCGCGGCTGGCGCAGCTGCGTCGATACAACGGAACCAAGCGGCGCAAACAACTTTCGAAGATCGTCCTCGCTGCAGAAAAGCTGCGGGTCAAGGTTGGACACAAATATGCGGCGGTTATCGAAGGTATTCTCAACGGCGTGTCGACCAGGAGAGCCTCCGTAGTTGCGCCCAGTGTCGACAGTACGACGTCTCACCGGGACTGGCGATGCAGTCTGCACCCGGGCTAGGTAGTCTCGTGGAGGTGGGCCGGTAAGCGGTACAAAGGGTGGGTGCGCAGGAATAACACCCGGGTCAGCATATGGGTGCATAGGAATCGGGGCTGGCCAGAGCGCGTACGGTGCCGCCGGCGATGCAAGGGTGCCTGAGTGGACGGCGGTAACCGACGGCAAAGGCATAGGCGGCGCAATTTCCAGCGCTTGTCCGGCAACTGAGCTGCTGATCAAAGCCGCCGAGTCCTCGACAGGGGCCTCGCCGATAGCCAGTGCGTGGCTGATATTGATGAAGTCGGTCGGGTAGATGTGCAACATGGCCTGGTGTACCACCAGTATGCGCACGTTGGTACAAAGGCGGCGTGCAACCTCCTGCCAAGCCATCTGCACGAACGCCTGGCGTCTTCCATCTTCGTCCTTGTCGTTGCAGGTGAATGTAGCGTGAACCATACCGTAGACGCTGAAGATGTTGTAGACCGTCTGCGGTGTCCACGAGGGAGGCACTCCGACGATACGTAGAACCACGCCAGGGAGTTCGTCAATTATGAGAGCCGGATGCAGGTAAGGCACAACAATCTCCGTGAGTGGGTTCTCCGTGGCACGGGGCTGGTCGGCAAGCGTGCTGCTCGATGTGCTCGAGTCGACAGCGTTGGAGTATTCATCAGGGATAATGTCTCCCACAATAACAGGGCGCTTGTACTCGGGCTGCTCCTCAATATACGGCACAGCACTGTCGTCGTCGTCGCCGGCAAAGATGACAATGTCGCTCAGATCCGTGCTCAACTCGGGAGATTGAGGCTCGGGATAACTCGCGGACACGGGTATCGCAGGAGCCGGTTCCGTCTCTTCGTCCTGGCTGACCGACGTGCCCGTGGGGTCGGATGAAGGCGCTTTAGCACCGGCATACAACTTTGCAGAGCCGACGCGCGCAGGCAACGCAGCACAGTTGGCCGGGAGACGTCCCTTTTCTATACGCGGCTTGACAGTTCTGATAGTGGTTAGGATGGTGAGCCTCACGGAGAACGAGCCACAACTTACAGGACCTGGCGGCCGTAGACGAGGGGCTCGTCGCGATGAGCCAGAGCTGCCGCAACAGAGGCGAGTTCGTGAAAGAACACAAACGCGTAGCCACTGTCGATGAACCGGCTGCGTCTGATGCTCGCATAGCTGACGGCGCCTGTGTTAGCGGGGCAAAGTTTGGCGGGTTCTACGTACCAAACTGACTGAAGATACGCTCGAGAGCCTCTTCAGTTGCGTCGTTTGGGACATTTGCAACGAAAACGGATCGTTGGGCAGCGGCCAGCTTCAGAGGCGAGAAGAAAGCAGGCGCCTGTGCCGAGTTGGGCCGCGAGAAGGAGCCTGGCGGCGCGGAATCAAGGCGCCAGCGCGGTCCCGTAGGTAGAGCGTTGTCGTCGCCGTGGCAGGGATTGGCTGGCGTGGAGCCTCCCTTGGGGTCAAGTTCACCCGTTGACGGGTTGGTGGGTTGAAGAAGCTGGCGCGGAGGGCCGTGGTCACGCTTGGCGGGCTTGGCTTTGCCAGCAGCAGTGCCACTGCGTGCCGTATACATGGTGCAATCAACGATACGACTGGAGAGAACAGTGAGTGAAAACACAGGTGTGAGTACAAGGCAGGCCACAACAGAGGTAATGTAGTAAGTTGGGTTCGCGGGGAGCAGATGCAGGGTCACGCTTCTGCCGCGTCGCCTACGCCGTGCTGCGCCGCGTCAGCCCTGATCCAGTCAAGGTATACCTGGAGGGAGCCAGTGGTGGTGTATTGAGGGCCGAGGCGGATGCGAACACCTGGTGATAGGGGCGTGGATTGTGCGGGAGAGATGAGTAGGACTTTAGTTGGCTGGGCGGTTGAAGAGTCGGCGGGTGTCGGCTGTGAGAGGAACTCGTTGTCAGATTCGTCTGTGTCGGTCTCTTCCATTGTGCCACCTTCATAGTCGTCAAGCTCGGCGTATTGGCAGAAACGATTCCAGACATGGACTGACTTGACGGTGTATAGCTGGGGGTGTGGTTTGGAGTAACCGAGGCGTAGCAGCTCGGTGACGTCAGCAGCTGCAGCCTGGACTGTGTCTGAGATGCCGTTTTGGACAAAGAAGGACCGGCGCTTTTTCGGCGACGGTGACCACTTGAGTTTGTGCTTCGCAGCGGCGCGGGTTCGAAACCGCGATACCGGTGGTCCGCTGCGGCTGGGACTGTCGTGGATGTCCTTGATGACAAACTTGTCGAGCGTGTCCCGGGAGGAGGGGGTGGAGGACGGCGTGGCAAGAGCTGGTGATGAGAACCGCGGAGTCATAGGGCCGCCCGTTTTAGCCCGCTTCTGGCCAGGCAGCGCGAATTTCGGTGGATCCGGGCGCGGCGTCTCTGGAGTCGCGGGACTCGTTTGGCCGAGCGTGAACCGCTTGCGTGACTCTCGCGGCGTCCCCCTCGAGCTCGAGCCGACAGTGAACCGTGGACGACGCGACATGCAGGTTGAGAAGACGCTACGTAGACATGACCCAAGAGCTCGAAGAGATCTCGATGCTAGTCGCGTGCGCGTCGCGTGCCGATGCCGGAACTAAATACTCTTCAGGGCGAGGAAGACCCGTTTGGCTTGTGCTGTAGCCAGTCGGGGTGATAGCACGAAGAGTAACAGGACGACAGAAAAGGAAGTTGGCACAGACTTATACGACGAAACCGACGTCTGGCTATCGTATCATGTATCACATGGAGTATGTCTACAGCAGAACCCCTGTAACTCCACTGTAGGCCGACCCGTGTCAAGGGCGGAAAAACTCCAGCGTAGCCGCGCTGGGCGGCTACCGTTTAGGCGCACAAACCACCCATCGGGTCAACTGGACACGCGGCTGGCTGCATACGTCGAGGATAAAAAAAAAATGCGTTATGCAACCTCTGCTTGACTCACCTTCGGTTCCCGAGACCCGTGTACAGACCTGTTCCCGGGCTTGATTGTCGAGCCATATATAGAGACCCCTGCCAATTCGTCTCTGCCCGTTGCACTCCCCGCTCCTCGCCATGCTGAGAAACCTGCGCTCTTCGCGGTCCATCCGGACCCGCAGCGCTGTGAGCCTGCCAGTTGCGCCTACATACAGTGCGCTGGCGTCACGGCGGACCTTCACTATGACCCGCCAGCTGCTCGACGCCGAAATCATTGACGGTACGTCAGTGGCCAAGTAAGTGACTCTGTCTGGCAATTCGTCTACTCTGCTAACTCAGATCCATCCGCGCCAAGCTTCAGGACGAAATCACCAAGGTCAAAAGCGTCAAGCCTCAGTTCAACCCCAACTTGGTCATCATCCAGGTTGGCAGCCGATCTGACTCGTCGGCGTATGTGCGCATGAAGCTGAAAGCTGCTCATGAAGCCAATGTCGCCTGCGAGCTGCGCAAGTTCCCGGAAACCATCACTGAGACTGAGCTGCTCGAAGAGATCGATGATCTCAACGACGACCCAGCCGTTCACGGAATTCTCGTCCAGCTTCCGCTGCCAAAGGAGATCGACGAGAGCAAGATCACCGACGCTGTGACTCTCGACAAGGATGTCGACGGATTTGGAACACTCAACATTGGCGAGCTGTCACGGCGTGGAGGAAACCCCATGTTCGTTCCATGCACCCCTAAAGGAGTCATGGTTCTGCTCAAGGAGCAGGGAGTCAAGCTCCGTGGTAAGCGTGCCGTTGTCATTGGCCGCTCGGACATTGTTGGAAACCCCGTTGCCAGCCTCCTCAAGGCCCAGGATGCCACCGTCACTGTCTGCCACAGATACACTGAGGATCTGCCTGACATTCTTAAGAGCGCAGATGTTGTTGTTGCTGCCGTCGGTGTTCCTGACTTTGTCAAGGGCGAGTGGCTCAAGCCTGGTGCCGTTGTCATTGATGTTGGTATCAACTATGTTCCGGACGCTACCAAAAAGTCGGGCAAGCGCCTGACTGGAGATGTCGACTTCAAGTCTGCTGCCAAGGTCGCTTCCCTCATCACGCCTGTCCCTGGTGGAGTCGGTCCTATGACCGTTGCCATGCTGGTGCAAAATGTCGTGGATGCCGCTAAGGCTCAGTACAAGCACCAGGAGCGTCGTCATGTCACGCCCCTGGCTCTGCGCACTCTGTCCCCTGTCCCCTCAGATATTGAAATCTCACGCTCTCAGCACCCCAAGAAGATCCGTGACCTCGCCAAAGAGGTGGGTATTACGGACCACGAGCTCGTGCAGTTTGGTCACTACAAGGCCAAGATCTCGCTGAGTGTTCTCGACCGACTCAATCACCGCAAGAACGGTAAGTACGTGCTTGTGGCTGGTATCACCCCTACTCCTCTTGGTGAGGGCAAATCGACAACTACTATGGGCCTGGCTCAGGCTCTTGGTGGCCATCTCGGCAAGATGACTTTTGCTAATGTCCGTCAGCCCTCTATGGGCCCTACGTTTGGTGTCAAGGGAGGTGCTGCAGGCGGCGGGTACGCCCAGGTCATTCCTATGGACGAGTTCAATATGCACTTGACGGGCGATATCCACGCCATCTCGGCCGCTAACAACTTGCTGGCCGCTGCCATTGACTCGCGCATGTTCCATGAAAAGTCGCAAAAGGATGCTGCTCTCTACAAGCGCCTTCTTCCCAAGGGCAAGTTCACTCCGTCGATGCTCAAGCGCCTGCAAAAGCTCGGCATTGACAAAACAGACCCCAAGACTCTCACCAAGGAGGAGATCTCCAAGTTTGCTCGCCTTGATATAGATCCAGACACCATTACCTGGAAGCGTGTTGTCGACTGCAATGATCGCCATCTGCGCGCAATCACTGTTGGAGAAGCACCTACTGAAAAGGGCGATACTCGCCAGACTGGTTTCGACATTAGTGTCGCCAGCGAGTGTATGGCTATTCTTGCTCTATCGCGCAACCTTCACGACATGCGCGAGCGTCTTGGCAAGATTGTCGTTGCCAGCGACCGCCAGGGAAACCCCGTGACATGCGATGACATTGGTGCAGGAGGTGCACTGACGGCCCTGCTTAAGGAGGCCATCATGCCTACAATGATGCAAACCCTTGAGGGTACTCCCGTTCTGGTGCATGCTGGTCCGTTTGCCAACATCAGTATTGGCGCGAGCTCTGTGTTGGCTGACAAGATTGCACTTAAGCTTGCTGGCTCCGAGCCGGGTGAGAACCACGAGGAGAAGCTTGGTTACGTGGTTACCGAAGCAGGATTCGACTTCACTATGGGTGGAGAACGTTTCTTCAACATCAAGTGCCGCTCGAGTGGCCTCGTTCCTGACACGGTGGTCATTGTGGCAACTGTCCGTGCTCTCAAGCTCCACGGTGGTGGCCCCGAGGTCAAGCCCGGACAGCGCCTGCCAGATGCTTACCTGAGCGAGAATGTTGAGATGGTTCGTGCTGGTTGTGCGAACCTTAAGAAGCAGATTGAGAATGCCAAGAGCTACGGTGTATCTGTTGTCGTGGCGATTAACCGATTCTCAGCAGATAGCCCTGCTGAGATTGAAGCTATTCGTGAGGAGGCGCTCAAGGCTGGAGCTTATGATGCTGTGCCCTCGAACCACTGGGAAGAGGGTGGCCAAGGAGCCATTGACCTTGCCAAGGCTGTCATTAAGGCCACAGACGCCAGCGACCACTCCAAGTTTAAGCTGCTCTACGATACTACCACTGGTGCTGAGGAGAAGCTGAACATCATTGCCCGCCAGATGTACGGTGCCGAGAAGGTCGAGCTCAGCGAGCTGGCACGACACAAGCTCGAGATGTATACGAAGCAGGGTTTCGGAAACCTTCCCGTGTGCATTGCCAAAACCCAATACTCTCTGTCGCATGATGCTGCTCTTAAGGGTGTTCCCAAGGGCTTCACCATGCCGATTCGTGACATTCGTGCCTCGGTCGGTGCTGGCTACCTGTACGCACTGGCTGCCGAGATCATGACCATTCCTGGTCTCCCCACCTACGCTGGGTTCATGAACGTGGAGGTGGATGACGAAGGTAACATTGACGGACTTTTCTAGACGTGTAATTTAGTACATAATAGAAAGCATCTCACTTATCTCTTAACTTAACTTATCTCTCAACTTGCTCGGCTTTCAGAACTCATCAGCTTTCAGATGCGGTCACGTGCGGCTTCACTCTGGCTGATCTGAAGTTTGCACCAGTCCCTAATTCAATGAAATGTTGACCCGTCGAGCGTGCTGGAAGACGGCTAGAGGACGACTACGGTCGGAATGGAGCGAAAAACCGAGGCTGTATTCGTCCCAGTCATCGGAACCTCAAAAATCCGACCCCGAGCCTACGTCAGAACGTGAAATACCCCCTGAAAAAGCTGGCTCCGAGGCTTGGACCCAGGTACTGAGCCTAGGCCAACCCGAAGCTGAAGGGCTCTACAGCTTGCGAAAATATGTTGAGGACAAGAGTTTAAAAGCGCGTATTGCCAATGAGAGTCGGAGAAAGACCTCTCCATTGTACGCACTGGCTGATTTGGTCAAGACAGGCGGCAAGACTCCAAAGCAACAACCACTTGAAAGGTCTACCGAGGACAAAATAATGGAGATCCAGAAGTGGAGCCAGCTGCATGAAGACCTTGAACTTGAGGTTACTGGAGTTGAGAACCTGAAGCATGGGGATGAACTTGTAATCGTTGGAGGAGGCATCTCGGGCATGTCACTCGCGTGGTTCGTGGCCCATTCGAGACCTGATGTCAAGATCACAATTCTAGAGGCTTCGTCGAGACTTGGAGGCTACATGGAATCAGAGACCATCGGTAATGCTGAGCGAAGTTCAGTCCTCGAGAAGGGGCCACGAACCCTGCTGCCTTCTCACCCTGGAACTGTCATTGCCACGCAGATTCTTCGAGATGTTGGTCTGCTCGACAGCGTAGTGGGAGTTTTGAAATCGTCCCCAACCAATACTAAAGCTCTGGTGTACAATTCCAAGCTCACTGAACTTCCCTCGAACATGGGTGATGCTGTGAAGTTCCTCTTCTCACCGATCATGTCTGGCATCAAAAGAGCACCGCTCCTGGATCTATGGAGGAGGCCGCGCCCAAAACGTGTTCATGACGAAAGCGTCGACTCCTTCATAAGTCGCCGGTTTAACAAACTGTTTTCTGACCGGTTCTTCTCTGCAATCCTGCGTGGGATATACGCAGGTGATGTGACGAAGTTGAGTGCTCGCTCTGTTACACGATTCAACAAGCTTTATCTATCAGAACGCATTAACGGCTCTAGCATCGTTGGAGCGGGGATTTCTGGAGCTGCGTCTTCGCTTGATTCCTATGTTACTACTGCCATGCCACTTCTTGCCCAGGCCATGACTGGCAACACGTACAAGAATCATAACAAGTTGTCCAAGAGCTTCAGCTTAGTTGGACTTCGCAGTGGAATCCAGAGTCTACCTGATGCAATGGAAACGGCTCTAAAGCAGAACTTTGGCAAGCAGATTAACATTGTACGCGACTGTCAAGTGACCGGTATCACTGCCAGCCACAACAACTGCGTTCTGCAGACCTCAAAGGGAGAAGTAAAAGGCAGTGTTGTCGTCAGCACATTGTCAGCAAAACAGGTAGCTCCTTTACTTCAGAGTAAGGATGCTACTCAAGCAGCAGGGCTTGCTAGCAAGGTGGAATTTGCGAGCCTTGCTGTTGTTAATATTCATTTCCCCAACAAACCAGTGCCAAAGGACATGTTTGGGTTCCTGATTCCAAGATCCGAGAACGCGCAAAATACCGAAAACGTTCTGGGAGTGATTTTTGATTCCTCTGTGCAGAATGCAGCGATTCCAGTCGCACCTCATATCACTGGAAAGTCGGGAAGTGTTGCGCCTAAGGGGCAGAGTAGAGCAAAGGAAGTTCGACCCGAGCCCCAAATCGACAAGAAGGCAGGATCAGGAAATCTTTCGCTCGACCGCGTTAGCAGCTTTCTGCGTGATCAGTTCGATGACGGGCCTGTAGCTGACGCTCAGCCAGCTGGCACCGCCCAGTCAAAGCACAGCACGTATACGGTCATGATCGGAGGAGACATGTGGTCAGGAAAGAATCCTCGCGATCTCGTTGGCCGTGAGCAGCAAGTGATTGAAAGTGCCATCAAAGCGCTGCAGAAATACCTCGATCTGGGTCCTGTGTCAAGCTCAGACTACGTCGCTCGCGTCAAATGGCAGATGGACAGCATTCCGCAGTACACAGTCGGCCACAGTGATCGGGTCAGTGACATCCAAGAGACTGTATCTCGCGCCTATTTTAACCGTCTGCTTTTGTCGGGGACCTCGTTTGGACGTGGAGTCGGTGTCGGAGACTGTATTGTTGATTCACTGACAGTCGCAAGTCGGTTCAGCCAACAGCGTAAGCTGCTCTACCCGCAGTTCTATCTCAACCACTTTCGCAGCTTTGTGCGTCCCGGCCGCTACGCCTAATGTAAATAGTAAACTAAGATCCATGTAAATAAATCGCATTTTAGTCGAACTGTGACGATGACTGCCTCACTTGTTCACGATTATACCAAAGTGCGGCGAGTGGAATAAATAACTGTCAGCGGACAAAAAAGATAAACAAGATGCACACGGAGATGAGCGTTGCGAGGATGATGCTGTCACGCTTCTTGCGCGTGTTGACCTTTGAGATGATGGTGTTCAGGCCGGGGATGTGCGATGCTGTCTGGAAGATCCGGCGCTGAATGCTGCCGAGCGAGGCTCTTTGACGAATGAACTCATCACGAGTCTCGTAAGCCTGGGACAGCAGCGAATCTGCCAGGTTGTGAGAATTATCGATGCGTGAACGCTCTTCCAGCATGTAGTCAGCTTCCTGACCTGGTGTGACCGAGCGAGCTCGGTGTGTGGCGATGTCGGAGCGCACAGATGACAGCAGGTTTCGGCGGTTACGTTCCTGGTCGATGGCCGTCTTGATACGTTTGAATTCGGTCTTGTTCTCGCCCAGAACCTCCTTGTGGCGCTGGACCTGGTGCAGCTTCGTCGTCGAAGCAGTTGTGTCCGAATCGACAATTCGAACGAGCGAGTCAACGACTTGCTGGCATTCGTTGAGGGAGCTCTGGATTTCGGCAGTGAGAGCCGCCTCAGACGCACCGGGCGAAGGAGTCACTGCCGCGATTACTGCCGAGTAGTCGGAAAGACCCGAGCTGAGCTTGGACTCGAGGCCCCGCAGCTGGCCTCTCAACTGGGCGAACGTTGCCATTTTGGTGGCTGCAACGACACGCACTGCGCAGTAAATAAACGGTTTTGTGTCACGTGATGCTCGCTCGGCGGAGTCACGTAGCAGCCACTGGAACGGGATTAAACAAGGCAAAACTGTTCGGAAACGCGCAGATGCGTGTCTATTGACTCTTTACTCGATACTAAATGATATCTGTAATCACAGGTGCAGTGCTGTGGTAGACTTGAGTGTGGCTGGTTATGGTCAACTCTGAGTGCTAATTAGGTTGCATAATAGTCTTGTATACACAGAGATTATAAAACACACCAGTCTTTCTGAAAACATTTAAGCTAGACCGACAGACCGGAATAGAATACGAGGTAACAATTATTATAAGTCTGTGATTATTACAACTCCTTGCTGAGGTGGATTCAGCTCGTCAGCTACGGTACTCCAGGAATGTTTTGCCGTACCCGCTTAGACAGCACAGATTTTTGACACTTCTCCATCACACACTACAATGCCTACTAAAGCGACGGGTCCGCCACGGAAAACCCGTAAAGCCGAGACGGATGATGGTGTTAAGACCGTGGAGACCCTGTCTGTTACTGGTAGTCCACAGTCGCCGCCAAATCAAACGCTTTATGTCCAGAACCTCAACGACAAAATCACTAAAGAGGGTGCGTA
Organism: Sugiyamaella valdiviana; assembly: GCA_030570555.1. Lineage (NCBI taxonomy): Eukaryota > Fungi > Ascomycota > Dipodascomycetes > Dipodascales > Trichomonascaceae > Sugiyamaella > Sugiyamaella valdiviana. The sequence continues at coordinate 2,138,198 of JAJLWF010000001.1, forward strand.
TCACAAGGTTGTCGTGAGTACAAAGCTAACAACAGAGCTAAGAAGGTCTTTGTACCTGCTCTTCTCAACGTATGGTCACCTCGTCGACATCGTAGCACTGAAGACCTCGAAGATGCGCGGCCAGGCACACATCGCGTTCGGCGATTTGGGCAGCGCTACACTGGCGCTTAAAAACCTCCAGGGATTCAATTTCTACGGAAAGGATCTTGTAAGTAGTGTGCTCGATTATAAAAGGCATGGCTAACGCAGAAAATCGACTACGCCAAGTCGAAATCAAACGCCATCAGCAAGCTGGACGGCACATACCGCATGCCTCCGCCGCCAGCTCTCAAAGAGTCGACTCTGCCACTGGCACCTTTCGAGCAGCTCGGTGCTAAGCGAGCCCATCCTGATGGGGCCGACTATTAATGACTATTTATGCTATTTATGCTCGACGACAATTCACGCTGTATTTTTGTCCTGTTGCCGCCCGGGCAGGCCTACCATTTGGCCAAATGTGTCGAACCATAGCAGGAGCAGAGACGGATCGTCGGGCTGTTTGCCCCCATCTGTGGCAAGCACAGCAGTAAAACTTGCTGTGTTGCACGGGTGAATGAAAAACGCCGGCAGTCCAAACAGCGGGTGTTCGCCCTGGCTGATGACTCCTGCCATGCTTTCCTTGTAGACCTGTGGCACCAGGAGAGCATGGACCTTAGCCACATCCACTACTGGCACACCATCTCCATCGTAGACTGAGAAGTAGAGAACTGGTACGCTTGGACTTGCTGGCCAGGGTACAATAGTGTAGACGACTCGGTAGTCGGGACCTTCAGTCCTGATCTCCAGGTACTGGGTGCTACTCTTTCGTTAGGTGATCCCAACGATTGAGGGCTAAGCTTACTGGTGCGCATATTTTGAGATTCGACTCAATGGGGAGATTAGCGAGACTAGCAGCCAATGCCCCGAGAGACTTGTGAGTCAAGGACATATAAGCCCTCGCTCGTAGTAACGAATGGTCTGAGGCTACCACCTATTAACATTCGCATAGCCGTCTAGATCCGATACGGCCGAGTCGGTTAGCGGCATACCCCACTGGCAGCGTTTCCCCGGACAGGGCTAGGGCATAGGTCTCTACCCACTGGGCCGCTGGCCAATCAAATGACACCCGATTGCATCCTAGCTGACCTCCCTCTTAACCAGTGAATTTCTTCGTTCAGCACTTGCATTGACTTTGACTTTGCATCTACACTCACGTCCCCCCACAGTGCAATTGTCTGAGCAGTCTCGTGACGACAATTGGGAAGCACCACGGTCCATCCACTGCCGTCACTGAATATTTAATCACATCATGTCGTTTGTGCGGGCTCTTCGTGAAAGCTCACGCCGGGTCCCGGCCGGTGCTCGACTGGCTCGGTGGGCATCTACAGAGGCGGCCGCTAAAGTAGAGGCCACTGCTGCTCCTACTCCCCGACTCAAGACCTTCAAGATCTACCGATGGAACCCCGACACCCCCGAGGCCAAGCCCTACCTCAAGGAGTACCAGGTGGACCTGTCCAAGACCGGTCCCATGGTGCTCGACGCGCTCATCAAGATCAAGAACGAGCAGGACGCGACCCTTACGTTCCGCCGATCGTGCCGAGAGGGCATTTGCGGCTCGTGCGCCATGAACATCAACGGTACCAACACTCTGGCGTGCCTGTGCCGCATTGAGCAGGACACGGCCACCGACTCGAAGATCTACCCGCTGCCCCACATGTACGTGGTGCGTGATCTTGTGCCCGATCTAACGCTGTTTTACAAGCAATACAAGGCCATTGAGCCCTACCTGCAGCGTGATTCAGTGCCAGAGGACGGCCGCGAGAACCTGCAGTCGATTGCCGACCGACGCAAGCTCGACGGTATGTACGAGTGCATTCTGTGCGCGTGCTGCTCGACTTCGTGCCCCTCGTACTGGTGGAACCAGCAGGAGTACCTTGGTCCTGCTGTGCTGATGCAGGCCTACCGCTGGATGGCCGACAGCCGAGACATGGCCACGGATAAGCGTCGTGAGATGCTGCAGAACTCGATGAGTTTATACCGATGCCACACCATCATGAACTGTGCCCGCACCTGCCCCAAGGGCCTCAACCCGGGTCTGGCCATTGCTCGCATCAAGAAGGAGATGTCCTTCACCTAAGGTTATTTATGACTCCATTATGCGCTAGCGTTATAGTTGCAAGAGACTAGTTACTCAAACATCCAAGTTTCCATAATCTGCCTACATTGAAGATCATTCAGATTATGAGGGCTCTATTATCCAATACTAACGACGTATCCGAGTCAGGTACTGACAACACACTCCTTTAGTTCTTGTTACCTGGGAACACTTGCGAGCCCAGCCATGGCCAGCTTGAAGCCGACTCGGCACATCGCCGGTCGCACTGTGCTTCCTCACCGATGTGCTAGGCTTGTATCTGTGGCCTGTGGAGGCTCAATGCTCACAGTTCGGTTGCTGGCCTACGTTATCGAAGCCGGAACGAGCTCCTCACGTATCAGCTCCCTCTCCACCATCGCTCTTGTACGTACAGTGCTCGAAGGCACGCTCGGTCGGGCAGCCAACGACACTCCTGGATCTAGCCAGTGGGCAGAGAAAGCAGTAAGACTCCTTCCCGCTCAGATGAGCACCATCTAACAAAGATGACCTCTGTTGATGATACACTGACTCTGGCGCATTTCACGATATCAGCTCTGTTTCATCTTGTGCATGCCGCGACCTCGACGGCCAGATCAGTGCTGTGCGATGGAATTTACATCGTTGATGGCATATTCGGATCCACTCATACGTCTGCAGCAATTGTGGCAACGACGAAGCACATCCAACGTGAACTGGGTGACGAAGTGGGTCTTTACTCACTCCTCTTTGCTGGTACCGTCTTTTCACTGCTCAAGACATATGCGAGACACAACGACTTGGATTGCGTCGAGTTGGAGCTCATGTGGGACGTTGTAACGATTGACACGGGCAAAACCGGCAATTGCAACATGCCCAGATTTGGTCCATCATGCCGAGCTGCCGACGGCCTTTCGGTGGCACGTACCGAGCGAATGCATGGGCCGCTCGCTTCCTTGAATAAGGTGACGCTTCTATGTGCACTGACTGAGAAACTGTGCAATATAGAACCCACGCCCGAAAGCGCTAGCTCATCTCCTCCCGAGCTCACATACTGCCCCTCACCAGTCAGTAACGCCAGCTCCCCGCTTTCATCCATTGCACCGCCGCTGCCTGGTCTTCCTGCCTCGCCGGTATCAGTGTCTTCTTTTCCAACTCAGCATATTACGCACAGCATGGCCAAGTATGTCAAATATGCTTCGGCATCATATGGCCAATCGTTCATGAAGATATTCGGAATCAGCATTTCAACACCACCGGCATACCCCAAGAGTGAAGATCGGCTCCGCGAGAATCACGCCTTTGCCCAGCACACAAGCCTCCACATGGAAGATATCCTTCTCTCCAGCTACACGGACGACCTCGTCAACTCGAAGAGCGGCATACCACTCATGTACTTTGTCACAGTTGACCACGAAGCCCAAGCCATTGTAATGACCATTCGTGGTACTCTTGGCCTTGAGGATCTTCTGACAGACCTCAAGTGCGAATACGCCGAGTTTCAATGGCAGGGGCAGACCTGGACCGCACACTCAGGCATGCTCAAGTGCGCACAGACTCTGATGCGTCCCACGAGCCCGATGCTCTCAACCGTCAAACTTGCGCTGGACAAGTGGGGTCCAGATTACGGCGTGGTCCTGTGTGGTCATTCTCTTGGTGCTGGAGTTGCTGCAATCCTTGGCATCCTTCTTTCGGACCAACTGGACTGCGGAGAATTCATCACAAGCAGCAAGTCACTGCTACCTCCAGGACGACCCATCCGCTGTTTCTGCTACGGCCCACCAGCGTCCATATCAGCAGATCTTCAGACGCGAACGGAAGATCTCATCGTCTCGGTTGTGTATGGTGAAGACATTATTCCATGCCTCTCCCTAGGACTTTTGCGAGACTTCCGGGGCCTAGCCGTGGGTTTCCGGAATGATCGCAAGACGATGCTCGAGGATATTTTCCGCGCTTTGATGAGACACATGCTAGCATTGCCGGGGGAGGCTCTGGCTGACGATGACGACTTGTACGGGATGCTACTTGTCCTTCGTGAGCTCATGAGCAATGAGAAGCTCATGCCACCTGGAGCTATCTACCATCTTACTTCAGACGTCCTGTTGAGAGCTCACAGTGTTCACACACACCAAGCTGTGAGGGTCGTTGTGAACCGCGTTAAGGACACGCAAAAGTGGTTCAGGGAGCCAAGGTTTGGTCGGGAGATCTTCCACCACAGTCCGTTGTATTACGAGCGAGCACTGGGGCTGCTCAAAGAGGGCACGGCCCAGATGCTGTAGCGCCCAAGTCTACAAAGATGCAACTAATGAGAATACTTGACGCGCTGGCCCTTCTTTTCGAACTTCTCCTGTCGCTTGGACTTGGAGGGCGCGGCCTCAGCTTCGGGGGCAGCCTTGCTACCACCCAGCATGCCCTTGAAGAACATTGTGTACACCTTGTACGTAGCGTAAAGAGGAATCTGTATTAGACCAATTCAAGGCAATGAGGCTGTCTCAACTCACCGAGGCGTAGAGGAACCACACGCGATTGCTGCCCGTGAGAATGGCCAAGATGTCACACACCCAAGTAACGTAGATGACATCATGAAACCACTCGGTCAGCCCAGCCTGGCTCAAGTTTTCGCCAGCATACTCAAGCGATCCACGAGCATCGTACCGCGGACGACCCATGCGCTCAATCTGGTATTGCAGAAAGAAGGCGGGGAGGGAGAAAACAATATAGGCTTTGATTGACCCTGGTCTTCCCAAAACGAAGTAAGACAGCAGAAAGAGAAGGTTAATGGTAAGTCCTACAGTATGAAGTGTTCGTAAGGTCACGGCATTGGCCACGGCCTGTTTCTTTGCAGCGGCATTGGCCATTTTTGTTGAGGTTATAACGGAAGAGTGAAATATACGAAGATGGCACTAAATCTCAGCCCCGCACTCAGGGGAACTCAGGGGGAACTGCCGATCCGCAAATTACAACAAATACAATGGTACATTAAAATCTTCTAAAGAGTGAAAATGCCCACCTGCTGATGCCGGTTATGTGGGCGTTTGGTGCCTCGTTGCAGGTAAACAATCTGAGCTATCTCTTCCTCGAGGGCAGTCAAGCTGGTGAGGAGGAAGAAACATGGCTCCACAATGGGTAGACGTAACGGAGAGAGCGGTGAAAGCCAGAACATGGGCGTATCAATACCGGTCTGGATATGAATGACCTTGAGGATTCGCGACCATTCGTTGTAGCCAAATACCATTTCGGGGTCTTCGGTAAGGGCTCGTGACAGAGTGCGCACATGCTTCGAAAGAATCAGCATTCGCCGCGTGCGAATGTCGGATATTGCTCGGTAATTACTGGCCAGCGTCGTCCCACTCGCTATGGTGGGGTTGTAGCTCCGAGTGTAGCTAGGATACACTGAGCGACTCCCACTCCCTCGTCGAGAGGTTGCTTTCGGGTTCAATACTGCGTCGTCCGTGAACACAACACCTTCACCGCTGTCATCAGCCGCTTCGTCCTCTGCAGTTGGGCCACCAGCAGCAATGTTGTCGTTCTCATCGTCATCATCGTCATCGTCACCGTCATACGCGTCATCTTGGACAGTTTTGTCCGCTGACTGAGGAGTCGGCACAGCGTCTTTCCTTGTTTCGGATCCAGGCTTGCTCAGCTCAGCAAGATGGTCCTCTGCGTCTTTCACTTCTTTAGAGAGCTCTGTGTTCAGCATTTCAGGCGTCAACCCTGCTTTTACGGCGTCCGGGGGCATCGACAGAGCGGGATCGGGGTCAGAATCCCCAGAAAATGTGGTGTCATTCTGGGGTGTATTCTCCCGCTCCGGCTCTGGTTCCGATTCGCTAGGCGGATCGTCTTCTTCGTAATCGGAATCGATGCTGCTCGGCCAGTCGTGGAGCAAAGAGTTGACGATCGACTCGGAGTCCTTGTTTCTAGAGCTGAGGTATAGAGGATGGCCCGGCGCAGGTTCCTCATAGGCTTCATCGGCTTCGGGAATCTGTAGAGGCTCAGCAGCCTTGTGGCCCCTCAAATACTCAGAGAACTCAAACGTCTTGTTAAGAAGCCAAGCGGTGAGGCGATCAGTACGATGTGTGATTGCCTTGAAGATTGTCGAGGACAAACCTGAGATAAGAATGGTCATTAACGGTACCGCGCCAAAGACCCAAATTACAAAGAAGGCTCGGCCTCCAGATGTCTTTGGTACGAAGTCGCCAAACGAGTTGGCAACAAAGATCAGGCCCGTAAAGTAGATTGCCTCGAAGTAGGACCAGCCCTCAATAAGACAAAACACCATGGCTCCAGTCAGCCAGAATACGGCGTAGAGCAAAAGCGAGGTAATCAAGATCTGGTGCGCAGCTTTGCGTCGTTCAGTGATATTGATTTTGCGGATGATATTAAAAGAATCCTCAGGCGACATCTTATCAAAGCCATTGTTTTTGGTTAGCTCCGCGTACTTGACTTCGCGATGGCGCTCGATGCGATGGGCCACGAGAGCCACTCCGTTTGCTTCCTTGACAGCAGCGACAATGGACGCAACACACAGACCAACGAGGAAGACACCAACATAGGAGTAGAGGATGGTAATACATCGGGACAGATGTGATTTTGGTAGAATGTCGCCAGCAGCGACGGTCAAGCAAACACCCATTGAGAAGTAAACGGCGTCTCCATATGTGATGCCATGGATCATTGCTGTGAAGATGCCGCCGCCCATTCCAACCCATGTAGCGAAGATGAGGGCCACGGCCATGAGACGTCGCTGGTTGAGGGTGACCGAGTATGGGACTGAGGAGCGGTGGTTATGACGGCCCGTCTCGTTGACGAGTAAGAGAGTGGCTCCGATGCCATACATGATAGCAGCAATGACGCCGAACCAGAAGCCCTCATAGTGCGAGTAGATGCCGTTACGAAAGTAGACGAATTCCGCAGCAGTGATGATGCCAATGAGAATGAGACTGGCCGCGTACCACCCAGCAATCGAGATCGTCTGCAGAACGCCGTGGTTGAACATACCCGAAAGGTTGAGGAACAGAGCGATGTTGGAGACGCAGCCGAGGAACAGTGATATACCGTTGAGGACGAGAATGTAGGTGAAGTCTGCCGGGTGGACATTGAGGTCGGACAAATCGGCGCGCCAGGTATCAGCAACCGAGGCCGCTGAACAAAGGTTGCCGAGGGGCCCGATAGATGCAGCGACAATCGGAAACGACGACGAGACCATGTACCAGCCAACATTAGCCCAGCCCTCGCTGTCGCCATCGTGGAGATGCTCCAGGTTCATGTCGAGCAACAGCGCTTCGGACAGGTTCTGGATGACGACCTCGACGGGACTGAGGACGACATACTTGAGTTCCGACTCGCCGGGATCCGATTCGGTGGAATCGGTGGATATCGACGAGACCGAGTCTGCTACAGCCGGGGACACGGCATCCTGGGCCTCCTCGGTCGCGACAGCCGGTTTCTCGCGCTCGTCAGCCTGTGTCATTGCGCAGTGGCCATATCTCGCCTGTACTTCAACTTCGGAATAAATGATAAAGTCGACACGCCCCGCCTAATATGTAGACGCACGTTTCGATGGGCAGCGAACATCTGCCCCCCAATTGGGACTGAAGCTGCAGCCTGCCAGGCGGGGTACCCCGATAGAAGCTCGCGATAACGCAGAGAAGAGCAAGGGAGTGGAGCAATGGAGTAAATGTGAAAAGAGCACAGACACAGGCACTACAGGAAGTCTGCAGAGATCACGACTGAGAAGAGCAGGAAGTTACTGGCTATCATGGATCTGCGAGAGAACCCGATGTAGCTGACAGCCGCTAGGCCGTATAGCCACCTGCTAGTGGGGTGAGCAACTAAAGCCAGCTAATAGGATTTATAGGCCACTCCAATATATTCGGGCTATGCTAGATAGTTTAGTTTTAGTTTGGGTATGTCCGGTAGCTGCCGAACCGTTGACCCGGTATGTCATCACCTCATTAGAAACACAGTAAAGTCTTTAAGAACACAATCTGGTCTACAGAATTCCAGAGTCTTTCAACGCGTTCTGCAGAATCGTCTCCTTGACTGCGCCAAACACAAGCGTGATATTAGACGTGTCCGTTGCTTGTGTCAGATGAGGATAGATGTTGAGTCCCGAGCGGTTGGCCTGTGTGAAGCGCCATAGAATATACTTGACGGCCTTGTTGACGTCGTTACCGCCCTCGTAGTCAGGAAAGTAGTTTTCCAGCGGTGAGTAGGGCAACTTCTCGGTGAAGACGTCAATCTTGTTAAGGAATAGCACCACTGACGTGCGCGCAAACCACGGCGAGTTGATGATCGAGTCAAACAGCACCAGGCTCTCAGCCATGCGGTTCTGTCCCTTTTCTTCCAACAGCACCTGATCGTACTCGGACAGGGCTACGCAGAAGATGAGCAGCGTGACATTGTCAAAGCAGTGGATCCACTTGCGTCGCTCCGACCGCTGACCGCCCACGTCGTACATAAGAATATCAAGACCTCCCATATTGAAGCGCGTCTCGTAGATTCCCGTCGTCTTGATTCGGGCTCGTAGAATGTCATTGACGGTGGGGATGTACTCGGGGTCAGCAATGCGCTCGATATTGTTGAACAGGTAAGGTGCCGAGTCCATGAGGTAGAACTCGCTCCGGCGCTGGCTCACGAGCTTCTTGATCTCGGGGCGATGCCACAGACGGTCAATGGCATGGGCTAGGTCCAAGTCAAGGACGGCGTCTGCGTCGGGTGAGACGATCGACCCTCGGATGAGGTCGAGGTCGTTCTGCGTGACGGCATTGGCGTGTGACGTCTCCGAGGAGCTGTCGAAGGTGTCGTGAGCGTCCACCATTTCGTCTTCGGACACGCGGTCCGACTCAATGTTGATGCCGAGCTTGACCATGGCGTCGACAACGGCCTTGGCACAGTCGACCAAGTTCTTGTACACCGTCGTCTTGTACATGAGGCACTCTTCCTGCGAGTAGCCATTCTGGTGGATGATCTTCATTTGCTTGACAATCGTCGACTTGCCGCTCTCGCCAGACCCGAGGAGCAGGATCTTAGTTGGCGGTTTCGTGCCCGAGTTCGTGGTCGACGACCTTGTCAGGCTCGCAGTGTCGGTGATACGCTTGGACTCGAGCCGAGACCCAAAGCCGACCTGGCCTGCGCCCGGGGAAGCTGGCGAAGCAGGGCCTCCTGAGGAGCCGAGCCCGCTGGGGGTGCGTTTTGTTGGCGAAACGGCCGGGTCGGCATTGGCGGGCTGTTGCGAAGCCGGGTTGGATCCCTGGTTGGCGCTCGGTTCGGTCCTCGTGTACGCGGACTCGGACTTGCGAGCCTCTTCGGTCTTATTCGACGACAAACACGACCCCATACTGCCCAAAATCAACGGGCGAACAGGAATTGGCGGGGCGAATGCAGTGGTGAGTCGAGGTTAACAGGGAGTCTCAGACGGCACTGCTACCACGTACACCATGCCAGGTTTAGGGGGGACTTTCAGGGGCTCTGAGGCGGATGTAGAAAAGTGTGCCCCCGCCGGAGCCAACGCCGAAACTCAGTCGTGTTTTAAGTTGACGAATTGCAGGGACAAGGGCTCGATGCAAATGAACTCGCAAATGAACAATAAAATAGTAATAAAAGGGGACGAGGGGTTTGTCACGAGCCCCCCACATTGTGTGCATCTGCAGCTCAGGCTGCATTGGACCGTCCCGACACGAACTGCACGCCCTTTGATGCAGTGGATTTCGAGACAGAGGCCGCTTAGTTAGCAATGAGCAAGTCAATGATTTAATGCCCTAATGGGCTCTACTGAGCCCTACAGGGCTGCATACCTCGTAGTCGATCAATGTAGGCCGTTTCGGGAAGCTCGTACCCGCGCGTGAGTGACGAGTACTGGTCGAAGTCGGAGCCGAGAACGCGGCGCGCGTGGTCGTTGACGAACTGCGGTCGATTGTACGCTGGCATGCTGGCCAGCTTCGTGTTGAGGTCACGAATATGCGCCGGCTCGGAGCTGTGTTTGAGCTCGAGCAATTGAGCAATCCGTGCCTCACTCGCGGCATCTGGCTCGTCAATCGGAGCTGTTTCGTCAACAGCAAGCCGGTCTGGCTGGACAGCTGGCTGGGCCAGAGTGTGGAGCACAAGACGCTCGACCCGTGGATCGACCTCTTGTTGTTGCTGTGCAGGCTCGGTGTCGAGATCAGCCTGAGGTGCTGGTCGCTGAGGCCCCACAGGTCGTTCAGGTCGTTCAGGTCGTACAGGGGGCTGCAATTCATGCGATTCATGAGAGCCAGAATTCGTCACCGCCTCAGACTCCACTCCACCTACTTCCTCCTCGTCACTGCTACCATAATCCCCGACAAGACTCATTTCGGACTACTGCTACAAATACAACTGCTTCGCCCTGCTTCAATAGCCGTTGGGCAAGGTTCGTGTGCATGAGCTACGTAAGCGACATTTGTCGCATCACTCGACTATACATTTGGCATACAACATGAAACTAGCAGTGACTACGCTGGCTGGGCTCGTGGCAGCCGTGGCAGCTGGATTCTACGAAGGAACACCCGTCATCGAGCTCAACCGGGCCACGTTCGATAAGAAAGTTGTCAAATCAGATACAGTGTCTATTGTCGAGTTCTACGCTCCGTGGTGCGGTCATTGCAAGAATCTCCAGCCTGAATACGTCAAAGCAGCCAAGTCACTCAACGGACTGGCCACTGTTGCTGCTATCAACTGCGACGAGCCCCAGAACAAGGGCATTTGCACCGAGCAGCAGATTCAGGGCTTCCCCACTATAAAGGTGTTTCGACCACCAAAGGTCAACCCCAAGGCCAAGAAGGATCTAGATAATGCCCACGTCGACCAGGCGATCCCCGAGGAGTACCGTGGCGCCCGCGATGCCAATGCCATATCTAACTTCGTGCTGAGCCGACTGCGCAACTACGTCACCTCTGTGCGCCAGAACACCGTCGACCGCTTCCTGGCCGAGTCAGAAACGCCAAAGTTCGTCGTGCTCATGCCCAACAGGGGCAAGGTGAGTGGCGTTCCGCCGGTCCTCAAAGCACTGTCGAGCCAGTTCATCCACCGCGTCTCGTTTGGATTCGTCGACCACAACCAGTCTCCAGAGCTGTGGGACAAGATTGGTGTCGAGAACGACAACACCAACAAGGCAGTTCTCATCCCTGTCAACCCCGACGAGGAGCCCATTGTCTTTGACGGTGAGCTTAAGACGAAGCCCATGGCCGAGTTTCTGCGGTCCTACCTCAAGGAGCAGAAGAAGCTCCAAAAACGCCAGGGCGCAAAAGCGAAAGCCGATCTTTGAATATTAGATCAAAGTGTTTGCACAGGCGCCAAGGGCACCTGTCAAGGCACCCGATAATAGCTGGCTCGCATTACCCAAAAGCCACAGTGTTGCAATAAGATATGATGAGCTGCCCGTCGGTAGCAAAAGTCTATAGTTAGACTGCACGTAAACCAATGAACCTCATTAATAGGCATAGGACCGATAAACCTCATGAATGGGTGCCGAATGAACTCACCTGATAAAGATTGGCAATATACTCGTCCAGACCGGGGGCAAAACTCGAGTTGATATAGCAGAACAGCGACTCGTTGGTGCGGAACTTGAGCTGCTTGCGGATGAACCGTACCAGCACAGAGAACTTCTGATCACCGCTGATCTTGTACACCTGTTGCTTGAGAATCGGAGCCGACCCTATGGCTCGAAGGCGAATCGTGACTGTGTTAGCAAGTTCACCAAGATAGAGAAGTACCTACTCTTCGTGGGAGCATAGTGCGAGTACTGCTCGAGCAGTCTAGTTGAGTCTTGAGGGAGTGCAGTCAACACCACCGAAGCCGACTGTGTATACAGCTGCTCAGGGCTTTCTTCGTCGGGAATAGGATCCATTGTGTGGCTGTTAGTTGGAGCCGTTCAAAGTGGCCGAAGGTGGCTACATATAGTGGCTCAATGGCTCATGTGGTCGGCGCTAGAGGTGGCACGCACGGCTGACATTCAGCCCCGTGATCCTCAAATTTCACTGCCAGCTCCATTCACACTGCCATCCACAATGCTGACGCAATACTTCACTCAGGCTGTAGTGCGGTTCAACCCAGCATCGCGCGGAGGTCCGTATAAAGTCCCCTTTGTCCGCACCGCTCTAACCACAGCCAAACTAGCCCGCGTGTTCCTGGCGTCGCTGCCGCCCAGCTCTAGAGGCTCCGTCCAGCTGTCACAAAAGCTGTTGACCAACGAGTCGAACGACCAGTCGGTCATCTCTGTGACTTTCAGTGAGTCAAATTATCCCTTAATGCAGGATATTACAGAACTAACAACAGAGGACGGCCATGTCATCACTGTGGATCCCCTAACTGTCAAGTCGACAGTCGATATGACGAACCAGTTCGACCAGTACTCGAGAAAGCTCAAGATCAAGGACGACATCTCAGACTCGTAGCCGCCTCGAGCTTATATATTGTACATACTAATGAGGTAACGAGAGTTTGGACCACTGTGTGGTAGCATGCCAACGGAACCAACACAATCAGGTGACGCAGGAGCCCCGAGCCAAGCTATCACTATTGAAGCAAGCAAGGAAACCTCAGTCCCAGAGTGCCGCTTGTAAGATGTTTCGGATATAATTCTTAGTGCTCTTTGAGACGAGTTCTAGCATCTCCATTGAGTCAACAGTCGTAGAGGTAGAACTGAGGCACCCTATAGGAAGCAGCAATTGCCACTAGGTCTTCGCAGAAGTTTTCTCCAGCCCATTAAATGTCATTTAGAACTGTTTTAATCCATTTTAAGCTGTTTTTTCTAATCGTGCCCCGAGGGTACAATAACTTAGCATCCAGTTCCTGAAGCCGGCATCAGATAAAGTGCGGCTACAAAAAATATTGGATTTCCATCTTTTTATCTGCACATTCCAAAAAGATGAAGGATCGAAGGGCCAGGTACAAGCCTGTCGACGAGGACGAGGAGAACTTCGAGGATGGAGAGCTTGAGAACGACTCGGACGATGGTAAGTTTTAGGCCCCTGCCAGCTTGGCTGTGACTAACGCAGGAATGTCATCTGTTTCATTTGGAGCGCTGTCGAAAGCCCAGAGAAGCTTGGAGCAGGAGCAGATGGACGATTCAGAAGACGAGGGTATAGACTTGGATGCTGCTTCCGACTCGGATGATGCGCCAGAGGAGGTTTCAGCGACAGCTGCGCCTGGCAAGAAGCGACACAAGCATGCGCCTGGTGAAGCCTCGGCGAAGAAGCCTGTTTCATGGATCCGCGAGATCCCCGGTCTCAAGAAGAAGACAAGCACTCTACACACGGATATCCGATTCGATCCTGCTTACGGAAAGTCTGACCTAGCGGAGACTCGACAAAACTATGCGTTCTTGAATGATTACCGCGAGTCTGAGCTAGCCGACATGAAGAAGCAGCTGACTACGAGCAAAGATGAGCGCGAGCAGAGCAAGCTGAGAGCAGCCATTTTGAAGCAGGAGTCGCGACTAAAGACTTTCAAGAACCGTGACTTTGAGCGCGATGTACTGCGTAAACATGAGCAGGAGGCTCGCAAGAACAACTTCTATCTGAAGAAGTCCGACAAAAAGAAGCTTGTGCTGACGGAGAAGTTCAAGAGTATGAAGAGCAAGGATAGAAGCAAGGCTTTGGAACGCCGCAGAAAGAAGAATGCTGCTAAGGAGCGCAAGCAGATGCCGCTGGAAAGAAGGGGATGATGACTACGCTACCCGACGGGTCATCTTGCATCTTTTGCTTAACCAAGCCCAACGGAGCTTGGACGAGCATCAAGTACATTCCATCAGTATTAGTACCAGTCTATTTAATCCTAATTTATATGTTGTCATAATACGTTTCATGTAGCGTTGGTACAATTAGAGAGGAGGTAGTAGCATGAGAGCAAGATCTAGGTACAGAGTTGAAATGAAGCACACGGTGTCAAATGGAACAAAACTGGAAAGACAGTCTCGATCAGACCTCGGTCTTTCCGTTATTCTTTAGCCAGTCCTCGTAGGATCCGGTATAGTTTGATCGACTGGGTTAGTTAAAGATCATCATGAAAGCAAGATACTCACCACTGGTAGCCGTAGGTAGCTGCAATTCCCTCAGCAGCAGTGCTACGCACACCGCCCAGGCAGTAGAAGACAAGACGCTTGTCGAGTTCGGGCTTTTCAAACCCAAACTGATCCAAGAACTCCTCCCTATCAAGGCCCAGAGCACCAGGGCTCGACTTGTAGGGTATGTTGAGCGAGCCGGGGATGTGGCCGTCCTTGAACTCGTGCGGTTCGCGCACGTCAATAAGAACAACATCCGGGTGGGTGGGCTGGTCGATGATCTTCTTGACATCTTCAAATACGTATAACTTTGCTGGCTTATCAATGCATAGTGGGCTGTAAAAGCGAGCGTGCCAGGCCTGGACAGGAGATGCAAAGCGCGGAACAGCGACGGCGCGACGAGGGACGACAACCGAGGTGGATAGTGCGCGGCGACTTGCCAAACGCAATGCTGTGGCCACGGGGGCCTGCTTCCACATGATGGAGAGTTAGGTTTTTCTAGGTAGATTAGATGAGATATGAATTTTGGCTGCAATATCCTTTCCCGATCACGTGCGGGCCAGCCGTGTGGCGAGTCGAGACAAGATGTAGGCGGTAGATGGACACCAGTTGATTTGGCGAGAATGAAGTCTACGGTGGTGTTAAGGGGTCAATTGGAGCATGGGAGATGAACACATTCTAGGGAAGTGGAGCAAAGTGTACAGTTGGGCTATATTCGTCAACATTCGTCTGAAGTGTCAACGAAGCGGCTCCAGTTCAGAACAAGAGCCCCCAAGTCATCATCTCTGTCAAATCTTAATTCTCTTTCACCTCCAGGTCGAGTCTCCGTGTGAACTAATCGTATAGAAAATATAGAAAACCATATCTGCGTTTCAGGAAAATGCCAGGTGTGCCAGAGTACGGGCCACCTCAACATGGGCCCTTGCACGGCTGCCAGAGGGTAATGCCCCTGAACCCAAGCAGCAAGACCCATTCCCCTTCTCCGATCCACACTAAATCTTGACCTTGTGTTGAGCTAGTAACCAATCGAGAATCATGAGCGATCCCGAGGCCAATGTTGCGTCCAAAGCGGCTGCTGCTGCTATCGGCTCACCCGTAGTAGCCCCCGCCGACTCTGTATCGTCGGAGCCGGCTGTCGATTCACCGTCGGCCGATACGGCGGCTCTTGATGACGACGCAGGAAGCGACACCGAGACCGAGGCGACTCAACAGGCCGCCAAACTCAAGCCATGGGAAATCATCCGCAAGGCAGCTGTAGATGCAGCCGAATACAAGGACTATCTGTCCTACGCAACAGTGCTCGACCAGGTTATGTCCGATCCCCAGCGATACGACGACGAAGAGCGCCTGGAGATCCTCAAGGCCCTGCTTGAGGTACTCGAGAACAATGACGACCTCGTTTACGAGATTGGCTGGGACTTGCCCACGACGCTGCTCCAATATGTCGAGTCGGCGTACGACTTTGGAGATTCCATCCGTTCGAGCCCCCATATACGAACTGTCATGAGCATCTTCGGCGTCCTCAGCGAGAAGGGCAACCCCAAGGAGCTGTTCCTCAAGGGCGTCGAGGCGCTGGCAAACCTCAATCTGACGCCTGATTCTGAGGATGACGAAACGCTTCTCAGCGACGATGTCCAGGAGCGATACGGCGACATGAAGTTCTACCTTGCCTTTGAGCTCACCTTCTTCTCGCTTCGCCGTATCGAGACCAAGTACCCGTCCCGATTCCTCGCCACTGCCATCACAGCGCTTTTGCAATTTGTTGCAGCCAACATGGACCGCCTCGGTTTACTGTCATTGGGTATCATTCTCCGACGACTGTTCACGTTTGCGCGTGATTACGAGACGGTGCCTCTTACACCCCCTGAGGAGTTCACCGATGAGGAGCTCATTCTCCAGCAGCAGCTTCTACAAAGCTACCTTACGTGGGTCGTTGATATTAGCTTCCAGCGGTTCTCGGTGCGATGGTCGCAGCGACTTTACTACGAGCTCAAGGCTGGTCTGGCTATGGAGGATGGCAAGAAGCGATCCGAAGTGTACGAGCTCAACGACTACACGGTTCGTATCACAGAGTGCGTTGAACGCCTCGCCCAGCTCACCTATACGTTTGACATGGATGTGATGCAGTCTCTGCGCGAACTCATCGACAATGCGGATGCCCCTGCCGAGGAGCCCAAGAACCCGGTTGAGGAAGGGAGCTCAAAGTCCCCCTTCTCTATTATGTCTGAAGATGGTTTGTTGATGCTGGCTACACAGATCCGTTTCGACTACCGCTCGTCGACGCAGCAGGACATGACATTTGCTGAGCTGATAAAGCTGAGTCTCAAGTTTTACGCCCGCAATGATGGATCGCAGGCTCCTCTGGGAGTGCAGGACGCACTTGGATTTTGGGGTCTATGGGTCACTCGCGATATCAGTCCCGAAAAGGTGCGGGCAGTTGCCCACGACGACTTCAACCGTTACCTGCAGCACTTGATGGTGCTGTCGGCTACGTCGTCAGATAAGGAATCGCGCTTTATTGCCTACTCACTGACCGCAAAGCTGCTCGGCCTAAACAACCCGGACGTTTCTTTCAATTATATTATGGACACACTCAAGGAATGCCCGTTTGAGAACGTTAAGGATGCGACAGTTCGCATCCTCAAGACCCTGGTGGTACCACCTTCTCAGTCGGCCTCTGTTGATCGTATCACAGACGGAGTCAACTCCCTGGGCTTGTACGATTCGTCCGAGTCCAAGGTTGATGCTGTTATTGACCTCAGTGAGGGCGAGCGTCGAAAGCAGGTGCAGGATCAGATTTCAGCTACTCTTACGGACGTGCTCGAGTCGGGTGGAGTCATGTCCGAGTCACTACCGATTCTGCTTTCGTGGCTCAACTTTGTTACGGTTGTCGAAGTCGATCGCAGCTTCCTGAAGAGCTTCGTCAGCAAGGTATCGAAACTGCAGGAGGCAGCGCCGCCAGCTGGCACAAAGCGTGAGCACAGGGAAGCTCGACGACAGCGCGTTGGACTGCTGACCCTGTCTGTTGAGAGCGTCAAACATCGCTGGCTCGATTGATGTGTATGTAGGATAATAGATTGGAGTGCCTGAGTACATAAGTACATAAGTTTGGAACTTGTTTCAAATAGAGGATGCTTCATTAGGTGTGGTACAACGGTACTTAGGAGGCTCCAGAATATCACACTCATCCCAGGCTATGACAACAGATTTGCTATAGATGCCTTCTGTTGACTCGTCTGAGCTGGAGGTTGTGGTGATGGCGGAGGAGCATCATGCGGCAGTAGGATAGAAACGCCTGAAGGTCCTGTTGGGCCAGCAGCGGCAGCGGGAGATGGCCTCATGGGCGATGGTTGTAAAGCACGGTCAGCGGGAGATGATGTCGCTGGCACTGTTGTTGCTGCTGCTGCTGCTCCTAGGGGCTTGGGTGCGATGAGAGCCTCAATCCGAGGTAGAAGCTTCTGGTCTGGAGCCTCGGTCTTGACTTTGTCGTCCTTGGGGTCCTTCTCCTTTGGTTTTATGGGTTTCTTCTTTTCTGTCTTCTCCTTCTTTTCACCGGGAACACCCTTTGCTCTGGGCTTCTTCTCGCCGGTTGCGGCAGTAGCCTTTGTGGTCCTCGGCTTCTTAGCAGCGGTACCAGCCGCCGATGTACCGGCGTCCTTGCGCTTCGCACGCGCGCCGCCCTTTTGCTTTCCGCCAGCCTGTTGGGTGCTATCGCCCTTGGCACGTTTGATAGTGCCGTCAGCGCGCTCAATTTGTGGCTGCTGGCCCTCCTTGATAAGTGGGCCCGAGTAGACGAAGAACCCATCTTTAGTGGAGGCAGCCTGTTCTTCCCACACGAGCTCACTGTCGTCGATAAACGGGTCGTTGAGATCGTATTTTCCTTCGACACGGCCACGATTTTTGGTCTTTTCTGGAGCCTGTGGCTGTGGCTGCTTCGGAGTCGTTGTACCGGTCGCTGCTCCATCGGCCATCAAGTCAATATCGTCGTCGTCCTCATCCATGTCATTATCATCGGCGTCATTGAGCAGGTCAATGGACGTACGAAGATTCGGGTGTAGCGTTTCAAACCCGTACTTTTCCTCAGACTGTCGCATGAAGTCAATAACAGCGTTGGGGCTTTCCTCACTAGGCGCCATATCGAGTTTGACGTGAAGGCAGATCGAGGGTGCCTCGGGGCGGTCTTCGTCCGGCTTTCGAGGAGTTCCGAGGTTGATTAGACCACTACCAGCTGCAGGTGCGGGAACTGGTGATTTGACCTGGGCCCCAGCAGCCCTAGGAGGCGTCTGTGGCGGCTCCTGGACGCTCATCATGGTTTTTGCGGTGGTAAATCGACTGTGCCTCACGCGTGTACGTCTAAACTAACAGCGGGCGCCTACTGAAAGGCAAAGTCGTGTATCTTCTCACCGACAGCGGGTGAGCGCGTTTCCAAACGTGCAGCTTTCGCAACCAGTGCGTGAGAACCAGATTTCAGGGTCACCAGTTAGGCGGGGCACTTTGCGGCATCTGGTCATTATACCTGGGTAAGGATTCTGGCGATATCACAGGCCCCGAAGGGTAATTCAGGGGTAAATAGCCTTAGCAGGCTAGAAAGTCGCTAGAGACCGATATATTGCGACGTTGCCTAGACTCTGTTCAATCTCGATTGTCTTGAGTCCATGGTGAAGTGAGCCTTTTACCGGTTAGGTCATTACAATCAAAGTACTACGTTCAGTTCACCTCTTGCTACTGCAGATGGTGCATAAACTCAGTTCTGAATAAATCAAGTCCATTAGTATTACAATTAATCACGGTCATTCCACTTTCATAAACAATGGCCAGACTCTTATCGTGCTCCGTAGAGCCGACTCAGCACACCAGCTGGCGAGTCTGCCACGACACTGCTAGCCTGCAGTTCCCTTACATAATAAGCCAGTCCCACTTGCCGGCCTCAGTCGGGCCCGAAGCGCCCTGGTTCGCGCCAACGGCCTGTGGGCGCACATGCACCTGTTCCAGAGAAGCAGCTGTGGTGGTGGTGCGCGCGCCGGGCGTCTTTGCCCATTGGCGGTCGGCGGCGGGGGCCAACGGACGCACCGTCGTGAGGGCTGCTGGTGACGCGGAGATGGAGTTCTGCCGTGATGGCAGCTTGCGGACACCATCAGGGCGCACGCGCTGTGATCGGTACTCGTTCAGCGACTGCGGCTTGAGCTCCGTTACAGACGAAGACGCCAATGGGCGTGGAGGTGCCGGAGCCAGGGCAATTGGCTTCGGGGCAATGGGAACATGCTTCACGGCAGCAGAATTCCCAGACCCGCTGGAAGTATCAAAGCCCACGACACGGGATTCGCTAGCACCGCTAAACGAGGTGCGTGAGTTCTTGCGCGAGACGGGCGCGCTGCTGTTTGGGCTCGACGTTTCACTGCCTGCATAGGGGTGAATGCCTACAAAAGAGCCCTCACGGGAATGGGGCCGTGAAAAGGCGGTTGATCCGCCTGGAGACGAGGCCGAGGCCGGCATGCGGTTACGCTTCTTGATGACGTCGGTCTTGAGCGAGAGTGGTCGCACCTCGCCATGCAGTTTGAGGAAAAGTCCACACGCGTTACACAGAGGCTCGCCCTCGGGGTTGCGCCGCCAGAGAGGTGTCGTTTTGGTATGACAGTTGGTGCACTCTGATGGGGTCTTCTCGGCGAGCGAGGAGGGGGTCGGTGCCGACGATGCTATTGAGCGGGTCTGCTGCGGGGTGGATGAGGCCGGCTTTGGGGCCTGTTTGGATGCAAGGGAGGATGGCTGCTTTTCCTCGAGTTTCACGGCGATAGCAGCTTCACTAGGGGCCCGTTTCACAAGGCTCTGGTGAAGGAGCGAGGATGCATTGGTTTGTGACGGGGTGCGGGCGATTTTGTTCGAGGGAAGTGAGTTGAACATGTTGTCGGACTGGGTTGGCACGGTGAAGCCCATGACGCTGGTCGTTGCAGCGACAGGGGATGAAATGACGGGAGACGATGCTTGTGGCGAGCGACATGGCGTGGCTAGTTGTGAGTGGTCCATGGCCTCGTCGACGTCTTCAAAAAGGTCAAACCCGACGGTTCCTCTACCGGTATATGACATTCGGGATGGGCGAATGTGGCGGGGCCCAGCAACACCGGTGCTGACGCTGGGGCTGACGGAGATGCTCGAGTTGCCTGAGGCCATTGTGCGGGGGAAGTAGAAGCTGTCGCCGGCGGGGGACGAGACAATGTCGACAGCGAAGCGGTCGCCATCAAACGAAAAGGCCGAGGGGGCGTCTGCCGAGTTTGACACAATGGAGCTAGCTATTGAGCCAAAGCGCGAGTCGGGTGTCTGTTGGTCGATGGTGGTGTGGAATGAGTCCTGGTAGGACGAGGCGGCGAAGCCCTCAATGGCGAGCGGGTCGAGGCTAAACTCAAAGCCCTTCTTGTCGAAGCCAAACGACGAGTGGATGGAGTCGGCGGTTGACTTGTGCGAGGCCGAGTTGGGGATTGGCTGGGCTGCCGAGTGGTCGGGTTTGTCGTCGTAGCCGACGCCTGGCGAGCCAGCAGAACCGAGCTCGTCGGGGGACATGAGATTGGCAATGGAGGGCGGAGCCGGTTTGTGTTTGATGACAAAGTCGTCGTAGATGGACGATGCCATGGTTGTCGACTCGCTCGTGAGCGGGGACGGGCCCGAGTTTGACTCTGGCGAGGTGTCTAGCGGAGTGAGCAACGAGGCATGGAGGTTGTAGTCATAGTCCATGTCCATGTAGCCGACGTCGATGGGGCTTTCCTGGTACGAGCCGAGGCCAAAGCCGAGGTCAGAGGCCTGCATTCGCTTGGACAGGTTGTCGAAGCGGTCGGCTGTGGCGAGGTTCTTGCGGGCCTCGGACAGCAGCGCCTGGAGGTCTGCCGAGAATTCAGCCATCCCGACAGAGTGGAAGCAGCGAGGGATGGAGGCAGAGGATACAGGAGCGAGGCGAGGAGGGCAGGAAACAGGGGACGAGGGGGGCAAGAAAGAGGAGACTAGAGACGGGCGCAACAGACAAGACAAGACAAGAGATGGAGTGTCGAGACTAGAAACGAAAAAAGTCGGGAAGGTAGGGTAGATGGAGGAATAAGCATCCAACGGTTGGCTCACCAAAATACCCACCCGCAAAACGGAGCAAAAAGCAGGCCAGCCCAATGTGTCAGACAATAATTATTTCCGGCAGTCCTGGGCAGGGGTTCGAGGTAAAGTGGGGGGGGGAGTAGAGAGGGGAAGTACGGGAGAAATAGGGGGAGGTAAGTGACAGGGGGGGAGTGGAGGTAGATGGAGTAAATGGGTAAACGGGGGAGACAAGTGCAGGAGCAGATGATTAAGGGACAAATGGGAGATTGAGAAGAGCAACAAGCTGTTCATAAGCAGTAGACCATGCTGTACGACTGCATGCGTCACCTCACACGATGGACCTCCGGCATATACTGACCCGGAAGTGAAGCCTTGCAAAAGCAAGCTGGCAGCGGGCAAGTGCCGGTTTCGGCCAGTGTGTCAGCAACCGGCAGAAAAGAAACGCAGCAGAAAGGGGTGCAGCGTTTGCACAGCAGTTTGTACGCTAATGCCTGTAGGTGCATGTCTTTGTTACAGGCAGGGAGCTGGAGCGGGTTAGAGTCAATAGAGGGGGAGGGGTAGGAGAAAGGCCGAGGCGGAGAACAGACAAAGAGCAGATGAATGTATGGAGAGTGTGGAGTGGAGCTGTCTGGGTGGTGTCCTGCTCCTCTTACTCCTCCTGCTCCTGTGCCTAGCTCGGCTCATGGCGTGGTGGATGGTGGATCAAGCCACTTGTCCCCCTTAACGGTAGCCTCCATTCAAGCCGCTATTCAACCTCGCAGCACAAAAACCGTACACGCACGCCAAGACCAGGGCACGGTCTGCCGGTCAAGGTTTGTGGTCCTAACCTCGCGGTGCATGACGCACAAGTCCCAGCACGGCAGTTTTGGCTCGCCCATCCTTGCAGCTTGGGGGGTTGTGTGGGTAAAATGCGCACCCTGGCAAAAGTGCTGTGGGCTAGCAGCGACCTCGTTTTCACTCCCGGGCCATGTGCTAAGTCGGGTGTATGGGGATAGTAGCGTGTGCACTAGTGTTGGTGTGCTATAGCACATGCCATGCCGCCGCAACCCGCAAGCCCCACTAGTCGGCAGCTCGGCAGTCGGCGTGTTGCGCCCGCGGGATGCTAGCTGCCTGGCTGTGGCGGCCGGTGCAGAAAAAATGCGAGATTGCCCTCCTGCCGGTCTGGCCTGCCGGCCCTCAGCCTAATCGATTGCTGAGACGTGCACGTCTCAATGCGGTCACTCCGCCCTCGTGCAGCTGCTTGCTTTTCCACCGCCACTGCTGGTCCTGCCATGCTGCACAAACTTTCCTGCCCTTGCCTCGCTGCTGCACAAGCCTGCCGGCCCAAAAAGCGTCGCCTGCCCTCGCGCCAAGCGCTAGTCCGGCCGCCTAAGCGGGTTCCGTCCCGCCGGGTAGTAGCTCTCAAAAAGCTTTGCCCCGCTGGGCCACCTACTGCTGGTTCCTGCTTTGGTCGCGTCCCGTCTGGCTCCGTGCGGACCCCCTGACAGCGAAACTCTAATCGACGCGTGGTCGGTGAGATGCCGAGCCCCAGCCGAGCGTACAGAATCCACAAACCCGGAATCCACGAACCCGGAATCCATAAACCCAGAATCCACAAACCCAGAATCCACAAACCCCAATGAAATTACCCAACCCATACTTCCCCCCAGATGCCTTGCTTCTGAGCCCAGCTGGACTGCGTCCTGCTTAGCCCAGCACCCCTTGTATCCCCTGTACCACCTATACCCCTTGTACCCTTGTTCCTGTCATTGTTCCATGCCTCACTGCACAGCGTGGTGCACTAGTGGCCACTACCGGCCTAGTCTGTGCTTCTGGCTACTCATTCTCCCGGCGCACCTCAGGATCGGAATGCAATGCACTCGCTAGTGCCAACGCCCGCTGTCGCTGCAGCCACAAGACCAATACGATTATTCATCTGGGGTCAGTTATTTAATCCGGTTATTCATACAGTCAGAAAACCAGTATGCAATCCAGCTATAATCCAGCTATGCAATCCAGAAATACAATCCATACAATCTAGGTCACTGTACCTACTACTATCAAGCATATCGGCATGCTCGCTGAAAGCTTATCCCTGACGATCTCGTCAATCTCCCTATCTCCAATCTCAGTCCACCTAATCTACCTAATCTACCTAATCTGCCACCTAATCTACCACCTAATCTACCCCTCATTCCAACATATCTGTAGCCATCTGCCGATCTGCCAATCTACCACCTCCTACCACTTCTACAACCTCCTACCACTTCCTACCACCTCCTACCACTTCCTACAACCTCCTACCACTTCCTACAACCTCCTGCCACTTCCTACCACCTCCTACCACTTCCTACAACCTCCTACCACTTCCTACAACCTCTTACCACTTCCTACAACCTCCTACCACTTCCTACAACCTCCTACCACTTCCTACCACCTCCTACCCATCCTACCACTTCCTACCACTTCCTATCGTCTCTTACCAGGTACAAACCAACCACTCTCAAGGCACCTGTTACTATACACTCAAGGCACCTGTTACTATACACTCAATGCTATTAATTAATGCTCCACCACTGTTCGTCCATAGTCGTAAATGTCCCATTGCACCTATAGCTGGATAGCGCTGGTGTGCGGGTGCGTGCTACTGTGCGTGCTACCGTGCGGGTGCGGGTGCGGGTGACCGGGTCGGCGGTGATGCTCGCGCCCTTGGTGCAGACCGTGACCATGGCCGTGAACTTGTCCCGTCTCGTGGCCATGTCCACTTGGTCCACCCACTAGACCCAGCTGGAAAGGCTGGTAGCTGCCGACCTGCCGCTGAGAGCCCTCCTTGATGCTGGTGCTGTGAACTTTGTACATGGTATGGGCATGCAGCTGCGAATCGGCGTTGATCACGCCCTCCAGAACCTTGCGGATCCGCTCCACAACCGCCTTGTTCTTCCCGCTGCGGTTCCACACGCTGATGGAGTCGTCGTACCGGCGCACACTCACCACAATTCCAACAATCTCGTCGTCGGGAAGCCCAGTGTCTCCGCCGCCAAGCGTACCTCCCACCAGCGCCAGCACCAGCTTCTCCCACACCTCAGAGGTCCGTACGCGGAATGGGTCGCTGCCCGGCTCCTCGCGCAGCCTGTCCTTGGTTGGCCTGGCCGCCTCTTCGCGTCGCTTCTCTTTCGATGGCCGTGGCATTCGAAACTGCCACTGCCCGCCGTCGACATTGACGGGGTCTTCCCACATGGGCTTGACGCCCTTGGGGAACAGCTGGAACTGGCTCGTGAACGACAGCTTGTCGAGCCGGCGTAGATGGCTGTACACCTGGAAAAACTCTTCGGCGGTGCTGAACTCAGCTACCTTCTCCGTAGCATCGAGATAGTTGGAGATCTTGACGCCGGGCCCACGGTGCAAATACCACACAGTCCATGACCGCTCGAGCGTGTTTGTGCCAACAGTACTGCTACTTTCACTGCCTTTGTCTGTTTTGTCTGTTTTGTCCACCTTGTCCGTCTCCCCCTCAACCGTTTTATGGCCATTCGAGCCCTCTGTCCCGACCCGCACTCCGGCAGCCGCCAGAAAGGATCTCTTCTCCATGGTTCTCCGACTCCAGATGGAGCTCGGCGATTCCGACATGTTGGCAGCTCAATTGCCCCTGTAGATAAATGTGCTGCTGCAATTTACGCTGCCATAAGTGAACAAAACGGCGCTGCCCTCTCAACCCGGGGAAACTTTTCGGGGGGTCAATCACGTGAGACACTGGGCTCTCAGGCGGAAAGTCCCAATTAGCCCATTCAAATTATTTTTACGGCCCCCGAAACGAGCGTCCCATCTCCGATCACGTGGACACACTGTCTTCTGCAGCTCATCGCAGGCTCATATACAGACAGTCCAGCTATCCACCCGATGCCTAGTATAACGACAACCGCCGGTTGATTCTCCCTGCTTGATTCTACCTGCCCTCTAGTCAGCCCTGTTGTCTCTTGTCGTCTGGATTAAGCTGGTTCCTTGGTTCCTGGCAACTACACTTTCTCACCTCCCTGCCCCGCCCTCCCCACAAATCACAACCACCCTATTACTCACCACTTTTGCAATTGCCCTTCATCAACAATCTTGTCTATACGATCTCGGCTCGTGTCATGGGAAGCACAATACGCCGATTGCCTAGTGCCCTGCTTTCTAGCCTCCTTGCCAGACCAGCGCTAAGATCTGCCTCTACAAACGGCCCCATTTACCCTGGAGTTTGGGCCGTGCGCTCGGGTATCGACGTATTTTATCGTACTTCTTCCTCATCTCATCCTGCAACCATGTCCGACGCATCCGTTAAGCAATTGTTCTCAAAGTAAGTCAAGCAACCGCTCGTTGTCGTCCTCTTCGTCACAGCTCTAACTAGAATCGACGAGCTCAAGCCTCAGTTCATCAGCAGACTGTCTGATGCCGTAGCCATCCCCTCGGTCTCGGCTGATGCAGCTCACCGCCCCGAGGTCGTGCGCATGGGTCACTACCTTCGTGACCAGCTCAAGGCTCTCGGTGCCACCGACATCCAGCTCAAGGACCTGGGTGTCCAGGAGCACACCGACGACCTGCACCTGCCCCCAATTGTGCTTGCTCGCTTTGGCACCAATCCGGCCAAGAAGAACATTCTTATCTACGGCCACTACGACGTGCAGCCGGCCCTCAAGTCTGACGGCTGGAACACCGACCCCTTCAAGCTCCACGAGGAGGGCGACTGCCTGTACGGCCGAGGCTCCACTGATGACAAGGGCCCTGTCATTGCCTGGCTCAACATCCTCCAGGCCCACAACGACCTCAAGCTCGAGATCCCCGTCAACCTTGTCTTCTGCTTTGAGGGTATGGAGGAGTCTGGCTCGCTCGGTCTCGACGGCCTCATCATCGCTGAGAAGGACAAGTACTTCAAGGGCGTCGATGCCGTGTGTATCTCGGACAACTACTGGCTCGGTACTACCCACCCCGTCCTCACCTACGGTGTGCGTGGCTGCAGCTACTACTCGGTCACTGTCAACGGCCCTGCTGCTGACCTGCACTCGGGTCTGTTCGGTGGTGTCGTTCACGAGCCCATGATTGACCTCTGCCACGTCTTCTCCAAGCTGACGGACCCGCGTGGAAAGATCCTCATCCCCGGCATCGCCGAGATGGTGGCTCCTCTCACTCCCGAGGAGGACAAGCTCTACGACAACATCAACTTCGACATTGCCGGCTTCGAGCAGAACATTGGCTCCAAGACTGTCCTCCAGGACAATGTCAAGGATGCCCTGCAGGCGCGCTGGCGCTACCCGTCGCTCTCGATCCACGGTGTCGAGGGTGCCTTCTACGACCCCGGTGCCAAGACCGTCATCCCTGCCAAGGTTGTTGGAAAGTTCTCCATCCGTACAGTTCCCAACATTGACCCGCGCAAGCTTGACGAGGTCGTGTTCAAGTACGTCAAGGAGGTTTTCGCTGGCCTTAAGTCGAAGAACACCGTCAACGTGGAGCTCATTCACGACGGTGACTACTGGGTGTCGGATCCCAACAACTGGAGCTTCCGTGCTGCTCGACGCGCCACCAAGGCAGTGTGGGGTGTTGAGCCCGATCTCACCCGTGAGGGTGGATCCATCCCCATCACGCTCAGCTTCCAGAACAACCTCAACACAAGCGTCATTCTGCTGCCCATGGGCCGTGGTGACGACGGTGCCCACTCGACCAACGAGAAGATCAACATCTCCAACTTCATCGAGGGTACCAAGACTCTTGGCTCTTACCTGCACTTCCTCGCCGACGAAGAGAAGGATGCCTAAAGCACTAATTTTGCACGCAAGATAGAGTAGTAATCATATCTCTTTACAGTTGCTCAACTCGAGTCAATGGCTTGAATGGTCATTACTATGCTAGATAAATGTACAGTGTGATGTAGGCGAGTTGCGCTGTACTCGATCAACTAAACCCTGTCCAGCGACAATTGCTCCATCTGAGTACCAAGGCGTGAAATACGTAGGAAAGCATCGCAGCCATAGCCCTCAAGCGAGTGCAGGTCCAGTGCTCCTCCCCAGTATTCCGCGTAAACTCGACTCAGCGGGAGACCCATGCCTAGTTTCACATGTGGAGAACGAGCGGCAAGTGAACTGAGAGAAGAGTGAAACTCTCCTCCGGACTCGACGTACTCAGTTGCTCCAGTCACATCGTTTTGCGGTTGCGAGCGCTCGAAATGCGTCTTGACCTCACTCGAGAGTCCGGCATAGGTGGGTACGCGCTTGAACAGCTCGAGGCGTCCAACCGACCGTGGACCTTTAGCAAACGACCATACGTGCGGTAGAATGTCTTGAGGAATGCCACCACCACGATCCGAGATGCGAATAAATACGTTATCGGCCGTGTTTGAAACGGAGACCGTGACGGGATGTGCCTCACCACCGGCAGCAGTAGCTTTCACTGTCGCCTCAATGCTGTTGCGAAGCAACTCACCAAGAATGTAGTCAAGGTGTGATCGGATATAGGGGAAAGTAGCATCTTCATGCTCACTTCCCCCTTCGATCTCAACTTTAGGCATTTGCGCTTCGGGATATATGTCCTGGATAAGGGCAGACGCCTTGCGAGCACATCGCTCTATCGAATCACGAGCCGAGCACTGCAGGAATACCTCGCCGATGAAGTTCGGGTCTCGAGGTAGATCATTGTTGCCGACTCGGAAGGTACGACTCAAAGACAGGTGTTGCTCGGCGATAACACGCCGACTGATACGCGAGCAAAGCATCGACGACATGAACTGGTCTAGGCGGTCAGATTCGAGGCTCCCTGATAGGTCGCACTCAATAGCACCGATGACGAGGTTGGGGATGATGGATAGATGCTCGTCGAGAAGCTCCGTTAGCGTCTGGCAAAACTCGTCGTTGTCTTCGATGCGTCCTATAGTTGGGAACTTGCGAAAGCGGTCAAACGCCTTAAAATACTGTTCGTACACCTGGGAGATGTGGTGATTCGACACCACTGCAAACGGAAGCTGCTGCATGTCACGGATGCGGTGAGCAAGGCGAACTGCCAGCTCAGTGCGCACAAAGTTGGCCGATGAGACAATCTTGTCGCTGTTGAGCTTATTACCGAAAAATGCCAGTTGCCGTAGAGAGACGGGTCGCGGGGTCTTCTTGACCCAGTCGATGAGTACCGCATTCTGATAAAAGTGTCGTTCGTTGATGACGGGCGAGTTCTTTGGGTATGTGTAGCTGACGCCAGTGTCTGTATTGACCGTGCTGTTGAGCATCGACAAGCGAGCCATATGACTGCTATGACGCCGCTGATAGCCTAATCGTCTCGCTGACCCATTTGCACTAGTGCCTGAGCTCCTTGGCCGGAGACGGGCAATCGTGGCAGACTTCATCGCCTAGTAGTCCAGCAATCTCCTGATAAGTCGAATCGTCCACCAGTAATATGTCGAGACTGGTCGCAGCAACCTTTCAAACTCCCGCGACTATCCCGTACCTATCGTACAAACTACGATCCAGATAGTCCTTGGTCCAAGCAAAAGGATAAGATTGTAAGAGGGAACAGTCACTTAAACGCTAAATTGACTGCAATGACATCAAACTAACTGCGGCGTTTGACTCATATGCACCAGGGTATGTCTTGCAGATCCATGCGGGTGGATACTGATTTGGCAGGAGCAAAATAGTCTTCCGTACTGGCATTTTTCCAGTCTATCAAAGACAATGCCGGGATCATTGGGATAGCCCGGTGCGCTCAACTTAACTTGTTATATATTCGTACTATCTAAGGAAACTACAACCGTTTCGTCACGTTTCGTCTCATCACTCGCGTTCAGCGGCGGTTGAGAGCTGGCGCTAGAATGCTGAAGGCTTCAAACAGCTTAGCATCCTGCAATCGCTCTCCAACGAGCTGAAGGCCCAGAGGGAATCCATCATAGTAGTTGCGGTTACCATCGTTGGGATCTATGTTAGTCATGATTGTGAACCGGACCAATGTACTTACACAGGTGCTGGCTGTTGAGCTCACCCTTGAGCTCGGGAGGAGGAATATCGACCTTGTGCTTGCTGAGGTCGATGTTGGCGGCGGGGAACACGAGTGCAGGATAGTCGAGAACATTCCAGTTCTGAATGAACGGGCTGCTAAGGAATTCACGGACTCTTGGCACAATCGGTGACACCGGCATAAGCAACACGTCAACAGGCTTACCGGTGCGCGTGAGCTTGGAAGTTGCTTGCCAATGGGCGTGCCACATCTTCTGTAGAGCAGTCCGACGATGAGAGTAGTTGAAGAAATCGTGAAGGTCGGCAGTATCGCACGGGTAGAGTCCATTGTCGAGAACTGTGGGTGTCAATGGCTCGCCGGTGCGGGAACAGATGTCCACGAGGAACTTGCCGCCGTCTACCTGGAAGAACTTGTGTGCCAGATCCAAGATTTCCTGGTTGTCGGGCAACT
The DNA here is from genome assembly GCA_030570555.1 of Sugiyamaella valdiviana. Lineage (NCBI taxonomy): Eukaryota > Fungi > Ascomycota > Dipodascomycetes > Dipodascales > Trichomonascaceae > Sugiyamaella > Sugiyamaella valdiviana. The sequence goes on from JAJLWF010000001.1 coordinate 2,167,816, forward strand.
CGACCGACACCAGTTCATGGCCGGCAGCGGTAATCTTGTCGCATGTTTCCTTGAGAATGCTCGAAATGGGCTCGAGAGCAGGACCCGACACGAGTCCAATGGACAGGGGTCTGTTGCCAATCAGCGGACGAGAGTCCCAGGGAGAGTAGTGGCACGTAGGATCATACTCCCAGGGCTTTGTTTCAGCCAGAGATCGAATGACAAGCTCGCAGTCACGCATGGACACGGCGCATGGACCTGCCACGCACAGCACACCCTCATACTCCTCTCCCGGAGGCCAGTACCCCTTGATGTTGTAGTAGGGCACACGACCCGACGACGGCTTGAAGCCGTAAACACCGTTGGCGTAAGCAGGCACGCGAATAGATCCACCGATATCGGTTGCAAATCCAATGAGACATCCACGAAACGCAACAAGTGCACCAGCTCCTCCAGAAGAACCAGCAGTCGTAATGTACTGTGAGTGCGGGTTGCGAGCTCGCCCAAATGTGAAGTTGTCTGTGTCCAACACCATCATCGACTGTGGAACCATGGTTTTGCAGAAGATAATGGCACCGGCACGCTTGAGACCGTCCGTGACCCCTGAATCTTCCTTCTCGGGGCTGAAAGCCAACGACGTGATTCCAATGGACGAATCCACGCCCTTCACGTTCATACTGTCCTTCAGGCTGATGGGAAGTCCATGGAGCGGTCCAAGAACCTTGCCTGTGGATTTGAAATGCTCATCCTGCTTCTCTGCGAGTGCGATGGCATCGTCAAACATAATCTCCGTCACACAGTTGAGGACCTGCTGAGCAATACTGGTTCGCTGCTGTTAGCCGGGTCTGCTTAACACTCAATCTACTCACCTTGCAGAAGGCAATCGTGACCTCTTTGGCAGTGTATTCGCCACCGTGGATCTTCTCCAGCAGCTCCACAGCGTCGTACTTGCCGGTGATCGTGATTTCCCTCTCCGTCAGGATACCACACTTCTCGGCAAAGTCGATCAGGTTGTCGTCCTTGGGATACTGCTTGATGCGCCATTCGGCAGGGATCTTGGCATCGCGCTCTGCCTGCTTTCGCGCAGCAATCTCACCGTAGTCTCCTACCATAGTGAATAGTGGTTAATTGAATTCAGTGTTAATAGTTGTCATTCCCGCTAACGGCTCTGTTTTATTCCCTGACTCAGGGGGTGGGCAGGAACTTTAGCCTTGCATGTGCCCATGCACGATAAACCTAGCCGGTTTCCTATCGCGATAGCCGGCGGAGCTCGGGTATCCCAACTTCCTAATCGGGCGCTCCGCCGGGATTACGCCGAACTCAACGGCCATCTTGATTGTAGCGGATCTCGTCCTTTATCTATCGTTATCGATAAGATAAACTGCTGGGAGCTTCGCAGTGAGGGGTATTGTCACAGTAGATCAAAAGACCCACCACGGCGGTTCTTGCAAGAACCTTATAAGCAGCGTTGTTCCTCTTCTCTCCTCTATAGCCCTGAGACCTTGCAGTTACCTGATCCCATGACAGTCACTTCCACTAGCATCAAGGCTGCCATTCCTGATGCCCGCCCGGGGCCCTTTCAGCTGCCTTCCGGCAGAACTGCGCTACTTATCATTGATATGCAGAGGGACTTTGTCCAAGACGGGGGCTATGGATCGTACCAATGCCCGTCCCGGGAGACCTTTGAAAAGGTTGGAACCACAATTGGGCCAATCAAAAAAGCCCTAGCAGCTTCCAGACAGGCCGGAGTGACAGTAATTCACACACGTGAGGGCCATGTGCCTGATCTGTCAGATTGTGCAGTTACGAAAGTCCATAGGCAGGTCGGTATCAACCCTTCTCAGCATGGATTGACGATTGGAGAACAAGGACCAATGGGTCGACTGCTCGTTAGAAACGAGTACGGTCACGACATTATCGATGATCTCAAGCCCCGGGAGGACGAGCTCATTCTTGACAAACCAGCAAAGGGCTCGTTCTGTAACACCAACTTCTTTGATCTGCTCACAGCATCTGGTATTACACATCTGCTTTTGGCCGGTGTAACCACGGAATGCTGCGTAGCCACCACTTTTCGCGAAGGCAATGACCGTGGGTTTGAATGCTGCGTGCTGAGCGATTGCACAGGAGGGTTTAATGACAATATTGTTAAGTGGTCCATTGAAGGATTTTGTGCATATGATGGCCTCTTCGGCTATGTGTCCAACAGTGAGGCATACATCAAGTCTTTGACACACTACAGAGCATCTAAATCGGACTATTCTGGCGAGCTCTCCTATACGCGTTTGCGCCAACTGTACACGAAGTCCCCTTCTTCAGCATCAGAGATCCTCTCAGATCTTTCTTCAAGAGCATCCACACTACAGGTTGGACGTGCACCAATGCTCAATCTGAGAACGCCTTTATCTGAAGATCTTCCCGTCTTGTACGGTATTCCTTTTACAACAACACTCGAAGTTTCTAGGGAATCAGACCTGGTGGCTGCCATCAGTTCCCTTGGCGCTGTCTGGCTCGGCCAGATCGACCCAAGCGATATTCCGCGTGCTTTGGCCAGTGTATGCTCATTTGTCGTCAGTACCAGCAGCCAGGTATCAGATGACACCATTTTCAAAGAATCTGAGGAGAAGCTCTTCCGGTTTTCAGCTACTCCTGGCTCATTGGAAACGGAAGGGGTTGATGTTCTTTGCCCCGACGACAGCATCACATTCGTTAGTCGTGAAATTGCTCTATGCCGTAAAGTGTGGACGTTTCTCCTCAATATCAGGGGTATCCACATTCCTACTGCCTCCCCGTCGCCTCAAATTTCGGACTATCGAGATGTGCCCAAGCAATCGTGGAAGTTTGGTGTTCTATCGGAGACCGCTCTTCAGGAACTGAGTGAGGAGGAAAGGACTACGTACTTGGCCCTTCTTACTCGGCTCAAGGGATTTGCGTCTGGAAAGTTTGAAGACATCAATGTTAGCTCCTATTCAAAGGCCGCTGCATTATCTAATGTGCTTCGCAATCAGGAGATCCTAGCGACAATGGCTCTTCGTGGCGAACATCTTGAGGCAAGTAAAGCTCTACCTGCCAGCGAGGTTCTGCAAAAAGGTCGCCAGCTCAGAACTCTTTTACGGAAGCTCTCCTCAAACTTTCTAGGTGCTGAGAAGTATATCTTTGTGCTACCATTTGAGAACAGTGCTGCGGTGGATACATTGCGCTCGTTGCTCAACCCTCTCTCTATGTCGTCAATCACGGTGACACCAAATGGAGGTAAAGCCGGAATCACCTTTGCAGTTCCTCAGGCGCACGATTACGAAGCTTTGGATCTTGTTCAGTATCTTATGGCAAATAATTAGTAATGTCTTCATACATGTGGGTACTCGCTCCTTCTATAATTCGCCTACTCCCTGATTGCTGCAATATGATCCTTCAGCTTTGTTGAATAGTGATCGATCCAATAAATTGCATGCTTCATGAATGAGGCTGACTTAGAATGAAGCACGAGGCTCCATCGGAAATCCTCCATGGTACTCAGTATGCCACGTTGCATGCTGACATCGTCAACGGAGAGGAGTAGGACGAACCCAAATGTCGAGATAAGCGACATGTTGGCTTTTGAGAACGAGTACCAGAAGGATTGGAGCTGTTGAGGTTTAAGATTGAGTACCATATCAACAGCAGATGTCCATAAATCATAAGATGCCTGAACAACATAAGACTTGAGAGTAGCGAGATCCGGAGAGTTACACTTCGCGAGCAGCTTAAGCAAGTGACGAAACAACGACAGGTCTGCCGCGTAGAACGAAAGGTGGAGGTTTCCATTTGAGGAGAACTCGCCTTTCTTGAAGCAATTCGATCGCAAGCGCTGGGGAATACCCTGATACCAATAACGTAACTGTAGGTGGTATGCTTTGACAAGCTCAAGGTCGCCAATTATTTTTTTGTGGATACTCTCGGCATCTTGACTGCACGCGAGGTTTTGACCGCTGAAAATGTCACAGAGCATTCCAGATATAATTTTCGAGAGATTGATCATCTCAACGTAGAGAAGAACCCCAGTTGTCGCGTTGACGGCGATTTTGTCTTCATCGGTCGTGTTAAGGTGGAGTAGGTCAGGAAAGTCGTTCTCGATGACAAACTCAGGAATAGTCCAATTAATGTCGTTGATCATAGCCGGTCGTCCTGTTGTCAGAGCTGTCCACTTGTCCTGAATATAAACAGCTCCACCCAACCGTCGACGAAGAAACTTCTCCCAGTGAGGAATGTCCCATTCTGTGGGATCAAGGTGGAGGCCAATCTCATGACTTGCGGCGACAACACGAGAGAGTATGTTCCATGAAAAGCTCGGGTTCGGAACCTCATTGTAGTTAATCTTTTGTTGTAGCAACAGCAGTCCTGCCTGTATCGTGGATATTGTCGGACATGACAGCTCACGGTCAAATGCTTTGGAGCATAAATCTTCGAGGACCTCTGGCGACGGTGGCACCATAGATGCGACTTCCTCATCATAGCTCAGCCAGTTCAGCGAATAGAGATACAGTGCACCGAGTATACTCGGGTTCAGCTCAAAAACCGATCGACTGAACTTGTCGAGCAGCGTCGTCTTATGGATCATAGGATAGCATGGTAGCACGTGGCGGAGAAAAATTCCTAGCAGAGGGCTGCTGAGATTCCCCACCAGTTCCTGAACTCGCTTTGTTTCAGCGAGAGTGTCGGGTGACATTTGAACGTACCCCAATGCAATTGGTACTGAATCAGCGATCGGCATCTCCACGAGCTGAAAGGCTGTACAGTCACCTGGCATGCCATCCTCAACATTTGGCTGAGACTGGACACGACGAATAGTTCTCACGACGCTTTTTTGCGGTACAGCACTTCGACTGAACTCGGTAGAATTGTTGGAGTTGTACTCGTACAGGGACAACAGCATCGAGTCCAGCTCGGCCGTTGGGCCCACGTACGACAGGTACCGGTTGCACTGGAGTCCCAGTGTTTTATGCAATTTGGACTCTTCCAGGCAGTCATAGTCTGGCAGGCATTGAACGTCATCATCATACTTCGTTGCAAGAACCTCGGAGCCGCCCACCGGCGACCCCGCCATCAGTGGGCTCACCGGAAAGGGGTCACTGTTACTGAAGAAGTTAGAGTCCATACAAGATAAATATCACAAGTCAGAGAATACTTACTCAAGGAACCAAAGGTGAAACGGGTCTCCAGGATCGTCAGACGTAGCTGCAGGTGATGACATTGGAATCATTGGCTCGGCAGATGTGAGTGCCGTGGAAGCGGCGGGCGGGTTTAGAAACCGCCGGAGCTCGGTCGATGAGTCTACTTCAGGTGACTCGGAAAACACTAGGACGGCGGAGCCTGGTATTACTTCCTCTATCTTGGTCCTCCGGCGGGGCTTGGACCTGGCATGCTCCCTTTTGGGCTTCGGTGGTAGCTGTGGGAACTGGCATTCGTATCCATAGAAGTCGCACAGTTGGCAAGCGGTTGATTCGACAGTGGCCAGTACACAGCGAGACTTTCGCTTGCGGCAGATGTGGCACGCTCGGCGCGGGCTCACTCCCTCCGAAACCTTCGACTCATTCATATTGCGCAGATTGGTAACTTCAGGTATAGCCGGCGGGAGATTCACTAAATAGGAATGCCAACGGACCTGAAGGACGTTCGCACTGATCTGGGGCTATAATTCAGAACGGCCGCGGGCAATTGAGATCAGAAGTGGCCGATTTTAGTGCAATTGCGATTGATTCACTACAGCTGGACCAACCGTGCAACATGGGCGGTGTGTACTTGACCGGCAATCATCCTCGTTTTCGCCGGTGCGTGGTACCTTATCGGGGCTAGGGCTCGCCGATAAGCCGGAGCCAAGCGCTATCTTCCGCATTAGGAAACCCATGTCGCCAAGCTCCGGCGGCCATCGCGCCTCGGGGCCCGAGGCCATTCGCGGCCAGCACTAGATCCAAATTAATGCGAGTCAATGACACATGTCCACGGCGCAGCCAGTTATCTTTGCCGACAGCATGCCCAGGTGGGGTTAGCCCCGTTTCCAACGGTGTAGATTGAGTCGAGATTGCTGTGTACCTGGGAATCATGCATCTACGGTGTACCCGCGGTTATCGGCCGGCAATCACGCCCACTTCGGCGCCCACGCACCCCGTTATCGCGCGTGATAATCCGCAGTGCATGTAGACTTGTGTGGAGAGCATATAAAGGACCGTCCATGCACCTGACAACTCTATATTCTGCAGCTATTTGTCTCACTCTTAAAGATGGAAGGTCTTCAACATAGATTCTCAAAGGCCGCACAGGATACGAAGAAAAAGGCCACTAGCCGCAAGGCTTGGGTTCTTGAGAAGCAGTCGTCGTCAGTGGCGCCCGAGTCGGTCTGGTCCAACATAGACAGCGATGTGACTCCCATGAATCGCCGGACCTGGACCATGTGGACAGTGCTTGGTTACTGGTTCTCGGACAGTCTCAACATGCAGGGCTGGGAAAGCCCCTCGTCGGTCATCAGCGTTGGTCTCACCTGGAAGCATGCTCTCGCGTGCAATGCTCTTGGAATGTGCATTATTGCGCTTCCTTTGATGTTCAACGGTGCCATTGGTGCGTATCTCCATGTGCCGTTCCCCATTGCCATCCGTGCCAGCTTTGGCTACCGCTTTGGCAAATTCGCCGTTATTGTGCGAATGATCACGGCTCTTTTCTGGCACTCGATTCAGACCTACTCCGGTAGTTTTGCGTTGACCCTGTGTATTGCCGCCATCTGGCCGTCGTACCTCAACATCCCCAATCACATCCCCGCCAGCATTGGCGTCACCACCCAGCAGATGGTGTCGCAGCTGCTGTTCTGGTCCATCCAGCTGCCCATTCTGTGCATCCCCCCTCACAAGATCCGCTGGTTCTTCATCCTCAAGGCCGTCATGGTCACTGGTTGTATCATTGGTGTTGCTGCAGGCATGGTCTCCATTGCTGGCAGCAGCGGTTCAATCTTTCACCAAGAACAGAAGGTTCACGGTTCGGCTGCAGCATGGCTCTTCCTTAGCTGCACCATGTCAAGTGCTGGAGGCTGGGCTACCATGGCCACCAACATCCCTGACTTCACCCGATACATGAAGGATGGCCGAGCCCAGTGGTGGCAAGGAATGTTCCTGCCAGTCATGTCGACGTTCCTGGCAGCCATGGCCATTCTCGCTACCAGTGCCAGTGGCATCCTTTACGGCAGCTACATCTGGGATCCTACACAGCTGGCTCTGCAATGGACTGGCCCTGGTGGCCGCGCTGGCATGTTCTTTGTCGGTATGTCGTGGGTTATTGGTCAGATTGGAACCAACTTGACTGCCAATGTCATCACTGCTTCCAACGATCTCACCAGTCTGTGCCCCAAGTACATCAACATCCGTCGTGGTGCCGTCATCATCACCGTTGTTGCTGGCTGGATCATGCAGCCATGGAAGATTGTGACATCGGCTCAGTCGCTGCTCACATTTATGTCGGGACTTGCCGTGTTCCTCGCACCCGTTGCTGCCATCCAGGCTTGTGATTTCTGGATCGTCCATCGCAAGAACATCGATGTCATCGCTCTGTACGACCCCGATGGAATCTACAAGTACTGGCACGGAATCAACTGGCGTGCTCTTGTCGCTTTCACCCTCGGTCTTGCTCCCAACCTGCCTGGTCTTGCTGCTGCCGTCAACACTGACCTGTCTCTTAACGACGGAGCTCGTCACCTCTACGACATCAACTACATTTACGGTCTCTTCACATCGGGCGCTGTCTATGTTGCGGTCTCATTAATTTGGCCCGCTAAGGAGACGCTCCTTTCCGCGCCTGTTTACGCCGAGGAGGTCCTGTATGCGGAAGAGGAGCACGAGAGTTCGAGTATCGAGCGGGAGTCGTACGTTGTGTCTGGCAAGGGCACTCTCGACAAGGTCGAGTAGATTTGTTTATTGGTTTTAAGGTCCTAATAAAATGGTTCTAACATAACTTGAGTGGTACTGTAGTGTCGACGATTTCTTGTAATTTTGTTTCTGACCTCGAATTATACCATTCTTCGGCAAGTATGCTTCGTACGACCCCCTGAGTAGCCGCGCTCACTGCCCGAACCGCTATCGCGAAGTCGAGATACCGGAGCGGGGATGTCAATAGACGAAATGAGTGGGCAAAGCGGGCAAACCCGCGTTCCCGTAGTACGCAGCACTTTAAGGCGACAAGCAAATTAGAGTGCACCGTTTCAAAACAGACCGCGAAAACGTGCGGAACTGTTTTGGATACCGAAACGCCCGCTGGCCCGAGGCACATCGGACCTTCTACATCTGGCATAACAACATACAACGCTTCCACAATCAGACATCACATAGCATTATCTTGTACAAACTAACAGAACCGTGGCTAAAGAGGTGGGTGGCGAAAAGCGACTGTAGATATTGAGCTTCAGAACCCAGTTCGCGTGCCCACGCAATAAATTACAATACACGCCAGCGACAAACAAATCAACGGTGCTTCTTCTGCTCCACCTTGAGTAGCAGGGCCTTGTTGATGTGAGGGAGGACACCTCCGTAGGCAATCGTGGCCTTGATAAGCGTGTCGAGCTCCTCATCACCGCGGATAGCCAGTTGCAGGTGACGGGGCGTTATTCTCTTGACCTTGAGGTCCTTGGCGGCGTTACCGGCCAGCTCAAGCACCTCAGCAGTGAGATACTCGAGGACAGCGGCAATGTAGATGGCTGCCTTGGCACCAACACGGACCTTGTTCTGGACGCTGCGCTTCAGAAAACGCTTGACACGTCCGACAGGGAACTGCAGACCGGCACGGGCCGAGTGCGAAAGCTGGGCGCGGCCGGCCGCGCTCTTGCCCTTTCCTCCTTTTCCTTTTCCACCAGGCATTTCGTTCAAAATCGAGTAGCTAACAACTAAACTTCAACTCGCGACGGATTCGCGGACCTTATATATAGGAAGGAGGAGAAAAGGGTTGGTTGGGGTGGAAACGGCGGGACCCGCCACTTTTAAACGAATATCGGGTTGTTTACGTGTGCGCGCCCGGGTAACTCTTCTGGAATGTACAGACGCCATGCAACCACAACCCTCGGTGCAAAGGTGCTTGGCGCTTCCCCTGCATTTTGAGATTATTGTAGACATTTATTTTCGAGATGCAATATCAACTAGAACCCATCTACAATGTCATACTCGTCTTTACTCATTTGTTCTATTAGTACAGAGCGCAAGCTCAGTATGTCCATCTAATCACTATTTACATTGGGACGATATATACAATATATGTTTTTGCTGGTCTGTCTTTAGGCTCTAGGCGTGGTAGCCTCTTAGAAGCCCATGCCACCCATGCCTCCCATACCGCCCATGCCGCCCATAGGGGGGGCACCGGCAGCAGGAGCAGGCTCAGGAGCGTCGACAATGGCGCACTCGGTGGTAGCCAGCAGCGAGGCAACACCAGAGGCATCAACGAGACCAGTGCGAACAACCTTGAAGGGATCAATGATACCAGAGGCAATCATGTCGGTGTACTCACCAGTGGCAGCGTCGAAACCCTTGTTGAAGTCCTCACCGAACTCGTCGACAAGCTTTCCAACAATAACAGCACCCTCACCACCAGCATTGTCAACAATGGTCTTGGCGGGACGGGTGATGGCGGTCTTGATGATCTGGATACCCAGCTTCTGGTCGAAGTTGTCGGCCTTGACATCGTCAAGAATGCGCGAAGCCTTGAGCAGAGCAGTACCTCCACCAGGAAGGATACCCTCCTCGACGGCAGCACGGGTAGCATTAAGGGCATCAACGAAGCGGTCCTTCTTCTCACCGACCTCAACCTCAGAGGATCCACCAACCTTGATGACGGCAACACCGCCCGACAGCTTGGCCAGACGCTCCTGCAGCTTCTCCTTCTCATACTCCGAGGTAGTGGCGTCGTTGATGAGGCCGCGGATCTGCTCGCAGCGCTGCATGATGTGGTCCTTGTCACCCTCACCGTTGAGGATAATGGTGTCCTCCTTGGTAATGGTGATGGAACCAGAGGTTCCAAAAAGCTCCTGAGTGGCGTTCTCAGGCTTGATGTCCAACTCCTCAGTGAAGACAGTACCACCAGTCAGGATGGCAATGTCACCAAGGATGCTCTTGCGGTTGTCGCCAAAGCCAGGAGCCTTGACAGCAGCAACCTGGACCTGGCCACGCAGCTTGTTAAGAATGCAGGCAGCGAGAGCCTCACCGTCAATGTCCTCAGCGACAATGACAAGGGGGCGGCGCAGCTTGTTCGACAGCTCGAGCGAGGGGAGGATGTCCTGGATGCTCGAAACCTTCTTCTCAGACAGAAGAATCAGAGGGTTCTCGAACTCGACCTTGGCAGCCTTGGTGTCGGTGACAAAGTAGGGCGAGATGTAACCGCGGTCAAATCGCATACCCTCAGTCACCTCGAGCTCATCCTCAATGGTGCGGCCCTCCTTGACGGTGATGACACCCTCCTTGCCGACCTTCTCCATGGCATTGGCAATCAGCTTACCAATGTGCGAGTCACCGTTAGCCGAGATCGTGGCGACCTGGGCAATCTCCTCCGAGGTGGTGATCTCACGCTTGTGGGCCTGCAGGAACTTAACAACGGCCTCGACGGCAGCCTGCGATCCGCGGCGCAGATCCATGGGGTTGCAGCCAGCAGCGACATTCTTGACCGACTCGGTGAAGATGGAGCGGCCGAGGACGGTGGCACTAGTGGTACCGTCACCAGCGCTCTCGTTGGTCTTTGAGGCGACCTCCTGGAGAAGCTTAGCTCCGAGGTTCTCAAACTTGTCCTGGAGGACAATGCTCTTGGCGACAGTCACACCATCCTTGGTGATCTTGGGAGGACCAAAAGACTGTTCAATGAGCACGTTGCGGCCCTTGGGTCCGAGCGTCACCGAGACAGCCTTGGCCAGAGTGTCGACACCCCTGAGAAGGGCTGCACGACCCTCGACGCCGAACTTGAGCTCCTTGTGGGAGTAATTACGGACCGAGCGGGCAAGCAGCGCCGAAGTAGAAGGACGAGCAGCGACCCTGTGCATTTTTTATTTTGCAATTGACTTGGTATACCTTTCACACAACCGATGATCTTCGGCGGGAACGTCGGCCAATATATAGTTTTTCAGTTTCGGATGCGGGGGATGGAATTTCACGGAACATTTTCGCATTACCCGGGCCCGGGGTGCGATGGTAGGGCTGCGTGGGCACGGCTGCCAAAACGCAGCTATCCGGTGTACTCGGGTCGATGCTGGTACAAGGATCCTAGAAACTCCGTGTACGTCGTCATATAACAAAACGAATATCAATGACACGTTCCAAATTATGGACAACAACCAGGCCGTCGTGAATGGTGCGTGTTCTTCTGCTCTCACTGTCACTTAACTAACCCAGGCTTTAGTCCCATCCTCGCCGTCTTCTACTCGGTCTTTCACCCCACAGAGGGCTCCAAGGTGCTCTGCCAGGTTCCTGCTGGAGCTGTCGTCCCTTCAACGGATCCTAATGACTCGTCAGCTCTCAGCGAGCCCCTGATTCCCTTTTACTGCGTCAAGAACTATGTCATTCCCAAGCCAGCGCTGTGCAATCGCCTAGTGTCGGTTAAAATCAACAACTATCGCATCGTTGGCCACCCCGTACACATCTACGGCAGCGAGTACGAACGAAATTCCTTCATCTTCAACTTTGTCTTCCTGTTCGATGCTCAGGCAGATTACATTGTCTACTCAATGTCCATTCGGCGGCTGGCACGCATGTTTATGGCATTGGAAGAGCAGTCGCACTACCTATCCCAAGCGACTTCGTCCCCTTTGGCCCTCGAGAACATCCAGAATATCATTGAACAGATATACCAGGACCTCAACAATTACTCCGAGTGCCAGATACCAATTGACGAATCGACGAGTGTGAATATGAAGCTGTTTCCACTGATTGAGCCTCCATGCGAGGTGGAGTCGTTCCACGTTCCTATATCAACGGTGCGTCTTGCATCTCTTACTGACGAAACCTGGGACCCCACAATGGAGAAGATCGTGCCTTTCATCAATGGAATCAACTCGATCCGACGCATATCCGACTTAGCGGATGCCGATTACGAGCTCACGAAACAGTGCGTCCAACATTTGCTATACTACCGATGCCTCGTCATTGTCGACATCTTTCAGTTTTCTAATATCTATGCTGTAACCTCGGACATCTCGACCTTTTTGACGGCGCCAGATATGTTTGATGAATTTCAATCTTATGTCTACAGGCCAGGCAGCCAAGTGGGGCGAACGCCACACTCGAGCAGCAGTCATGCCTCGACAAGTGCGCCCTTATCAACACCTGACAGCCGAAAATCCGATGAACTTGCCAACTCGGCGTCATCGACATCAACTCTACAGTCGTCACTGAACCCTGTTTCTAAGCTTCCTTCCCTCATTACCTCGTTCACCCTCTATCGATCGCTCCACCAAGGCGTCACTGTGGCTGAATGGTATGCCGAACACCAACGGCAGCTCCATAATATCGACGTACGCAGGTTCATTTCATTTGGGATCATCAAGGGCCTCATCTATCGTGTCCAGTCATATCCTGTCTACGAAATCTCAGCACGACATGCTCAATATCGGCGGCATGCGTCTCGAAGTCGGGCTAGCAGGCTATCCGACTCGGAGATAGGTTTCCGCCGACCTTCGCTGAGAAAGGGTGCCGACAGCAATCAGCTTGCAGCCGATGAGATTGAGGAGATGGTTGCAGACATTGTTCGTCATCCTAGGCACTTTGATTCCATCTGCACCGATCTCCGTCTTCCCAAAACTCAAGTGGAGAAAATCCTCCAGCAGCGAGGAGACTGGACAATTCTTAGTGCTTAGCACCAAATTGTAACTCTACCTAGTTAATGAAACTATTTTTGCATTGCTGGATCAAGAATATTCACCGACCTGGGGCAATGGAGATAAATAAGTGGTGGTACGTAGACGAACGTCTTTCAACAGTAAGTGTCGTGACTTGACTTTTGGCGCAGGTCCAGAAGAGCCTCGTTGAGTCGACCCTCCTTGAAAGCCGTCTTGAGTGTTTTAATCTCAGCAGGACTGAGGTCGCGGTTTGCTCGTTCTCGCAACTCGGTAGATGAAATGTAGTCTGATGTGTTGATAGCTTCAGCGGCTTCAGTCTCCTCTGTCGCGAATTTAGTCTGAACTCTCAAGGTCCAGGTTTCACGGAATCCGGCATCGTCCGTTATTCTCAGCGTAAAGCCAGTTGCAGACGAGTCGTCACGTTGCAAACCGAGGTACTTTCCCTGTGAGGTGCGAATATGCCAGCCATCCTCTCTGCTCTCGAGCTCAAAGATTTGCGGCTGTCCTATAGAGGCAGCTTTTGCGTGTATAACAGGCTTACCGTCTGACTCCGATGATTCCGCGACAGTCAGGTATTTACCGTCCGAGCTCTTGAAGGCGATTTGGTTGCCCTGGTCGTCGAAATTGGCCTTGGCTGCAACGAACACCTGCTGTACACTTGTCGGCTCTACCCGGTGCGTCACCACTTTGTCCTCTCGGCCTAATATGTCCACATTTGTCGACAGATAGATCTTTCCTTGCATGTCGCTGCTGACGACTACAGGTGTATCTTCATCGGACATCGCTAGCATCACGGGGCCCTTAACGTGGGTGAGTTTGGATGCCGACATCCACAGTGGCGAATCCGCGGCGTCAACCTTCGCTCGCTTCTCTGGATTGCTTACAGCTTTGTGCTTTCGTTTCTTCGGCTTGTCGCCCTTGAATACGAGCTTGGACACCATTTTGTGCAGATCAGATGTGAGAATCCGAAATATCAAAATATCCATTTATGCATGAAGATCACGGGTTCTGTTCACCTCAACTGCTCACACTACGCACAAACGATTGATCTCTATTACATCCAACTACGCAAACCTGCTGGAGTAAAGTTGTGATGTAGTCAGGCACCTGTCGAAATAATCTTGTAGTATACCAACATTTAAGACGAATTCGTCTTCGTTATCGTAGGTTATCATTAATGCTAATGCTATGGTAGGCTAATTAAGTCCGTAGAACCGCTCTCTCTGCTCCACGAACGACTCACGACGTACACGGAACGACGGCTCTACGTGGTGGGACTCTGAGAGAAGCGATGCCGACGGCTGCTGGTCTGGGTCCAAAAGAAGCTCCTGGCGAATGCGGTCGTAGCTCCCTGTGGCTATCAGTTTGACACCCGAGTCGGTGGAGCCTGGTCCCGAGTTGTGCAGGATCGCATCTGCATACTGCCGAGTGGGGAGAATGTAATTGGTCATCTCGGGCCTCAGGTGGTTGAGATATTCGTCGAGAATGGTGCCGAGATGCGACTGATCAGGACCCAGATCGCGGATAATCCGCCGTGACAGTCTCGTGTCGGCATCAACGTCTATGAATACTTTCATAATGGCCCGATCTCTCAGTCTCTTGTCATACAGAGCGTACTCGCCTTCAATGATAGCCACTACAGGGTTCTTGGTGGCTTTCTCTGTGGCGTTATCAGGAGATCCACCTTGAGGTTCACCCTTTTCGTCGCTGTCGCTGCATAGTTGTTTCCAAAATTTGGTAGAGTTGATGTCGGCCCAAATACGGTCGAAATTGAACCTCGAAGGAGTATACGAGTTACTGCCTTCGGTCTCCTCGTACGCAGACATCGCGATCCTGTGCACCGTTATAGGCAGATCCTGCGTCTGGCCGACGGATAACAGGGCTGCTTCGAGGTTCTGCGAAAGACATGTTTTCCCCGCTGCATGGCCACCAGCTACGAGGATAATCCAGTAGTTCTCGCTGAGCCCTGCGACTGCGAGATCGTCTACCATTGTTGCATGGGCTGAAGACGTTTGGACCGGGCCCCAGATATCACAAAATTCACAGCCGCGCCATGACATGCAAAAGCTGCGAAATTTCGAGTTGTACTGCAACCAAAATATGTCGTTTGATCGTGTCGATGACGGTGCGTATTACTGTCGATAGCGGAACCTTCTAACGCCAGACACGCTAGATTTCACCTCGTCGGATGATGTATCTGTGTAAGTGTATTGTGCTGCTGTCGAAGAGCCAACTAACCCAGTCTACCAACCTGTATGTAACTCGAAACTGGAAGGAACCTTTTGGGGAACTCCTCTTAATGGCTCTGCTCATACTAACCCAGTCGAGGCTATGGACCTCAAGCCTGATCTCCTGAGAGGTATCTACGCCTATGGATTCGAAGCCCCAAGTGCCATCCAAAGTCGTGCCATCTCACAGATCATCAGTGGCAGAGATACAATTGCCCAGGCTCAGTCGGGTACAGGAAAGACGGCCACATTTTCCATTTCTATGCTCGAAGTCATAGAGCCACGGTCAAGAGAAACTCAAGGTATGCATGTCGCTTACACCGCTGTGCAGACTAACGCAGCTATTGTGCTGAGCCCGACACGAGAACTGGCCGTCCAGATTCAAAACGTCATTCTAGCCCTGGGCGATTACATGAATGTGCAGTGCCATGCTTGTATTGGTGGAACGAACGTTGGCGACGACATACGAAAGCTCGAAAGAGGTCAGCACATTGTGTCTGGCACTCCCGGCCGAGTCAAGGCCATGATCAAGCGCCAGTATCTCGACACCCGAAATGTAAAGATGATTGTGCTCGACGAAGCCGACACGCTGCTTGAGGAAGGATTTCAGCAGGATATTTATGAGATTTACCGGTACCTTCCGCCGGCAACACAGGTTGTGGTTGTCAGTGCGACGCTGCCTAACGACGTGCTTCAGATGACCAGCAAGTTTATGACCGACCCCGTTCGCATTCTGGTCAAACGAGACGAGCTGACGCTGGAGGGCCTCAAGCAGTACTTTATTGCTGTTGAGAAGGAGGACTGGAAGTTCGACACACTATGTGACCTGTACGATACTCTCACCATCACTCAAGCCGTCATCTTCTGCAACACCAAGCGTAAGGTAGACTGGCTTGCGGACAAAATGAAAGAAGCCAACTTTACCGTCGTATCGATGCACGGAGATATGGACCAAAAAGAGCGTAACTCTGTGATGCAGGAGTTCCGCCAGGGCAACTCGCGCGTGCTCATCTCGACTGATGTGTGGGCCCGTGGAATCGATGTTCAGCAGGTGTCTCTCGTCATCAACTACGACCTTCCCACGAGCAGAGAAAACTATATTCACCGAATTGGACGATCTGGCCGTTTTGGTCGCAAGGGTGTAGCCATCAACTTCGTCACCGAGGACGAGGTCCAGGCTCTGCACGACATTGAGCAGTACTACAGCACGCAGATCGAGGAGATGCCAATGAACATCAACGAGATGGTGTAATCTTAGCGCTTATTATGGTACTACAGCTGATTCGCCGAGTCGGTACGGTTTGCGACAATTGCCTGTACTATTCTGACAATTTTGCGCATCTCGTTACTAAGGTTTCGGTAGTGAGATGTTCAGATAGGGCAGTTGTGCTGATGATCTTGCCTCTAGCCCTGCGAGGCTGTAATTCAGCCGTGCGCCGTTGTCATGGTTACCCCGACAACGGATCAAAACACGATAGACATGTATATTTCTCAATAATCGGCTAATTCATCATTTAGCGAACGAAACCACTTTATCCCGATATCATGCGCAGCTCCATGGCGTCGTCCCGGCAGCCGAGCCGGTCGCGACCGCCAGTCCAGCCGCCAGCTGCGAATACCGAAGGTGGTGGCTCCAATATCCAGGTCGTCGTGAGATGTCGTGGCCGCAACGACCGCGAGGTCAAGGCGAAGAGCCGGGTCGTAGTTGACACGTCAATCTCGTCGACAGAAGTTGGCGTGCGTGTCTCTGGCGCTCAGCCCGAGTCTGCATCGCTCAAGACGTACTCTGTGGATCATGTGTTTGGCCCTGAAGCCGACCAGACAATGCTGTTCGATGAAGTGGTGTCCCCAATTGTAGACGATCTGGTCGAGGGCATGAACTGCACTGTTTTCGCTTACGGGCAGACAGGAACCGGAAAGACCTATACCATGTCTGGCGACGACAGTATAACGGAGTTCGATACGTGCTCACAAGAAGCTGGAATCATTCCCCGCGTTTTGTTCAAGCTGTTCAATGTTATCGCTTCCCGCGGGTACGACCATTCCGTCTCATGCTCCTTCGTCGAGCTATACAATGAAGAACTGAAAGATCTGCTCGACGATGACGACACCAAGAAACTACGTATCTTCGACGATTCGAACAAGCGTGGTGTAGCCCTGAATGGGCTGTCGGAAGCCTACGTGACCTCGGCCACGTCCGGTCTCCAGGTCCTACAGCAGGGTTTAAGGAAACGCAAGGTGGGTGCAACAAAGATGAATGAGCTGTCTAGTCGGTCGCATACGATATTTTCGCTTCAGGTCTCCTTGGACAAGGACGGTTCTGGCGAGTTCATCCACCAGGGCAAAATCAACCTCGTTGACTTGGCTGGCTCCGAAAACATCGGTAAATCTGGTGCTGAGAATAAGCGCGCTCGTGAAGCAGGCATGATCAACCAGAGCCTACTCACCTTGGGCCGAGTCATCAACGCCTTGGTTGACAAATCTGTCCATATCCCTTACCGAGAGTCGAAGTTGACGCGTCTGCTTCAGGATTCACTGGGAGGGCATACAAAGACTTGCATCATTGCTACCATCTCACCAGCCTCGGTGAATATAGAAGAGACGCTCAGCACGCTCGAATATGCCAGCAGGGCCAAAAACATCAAGAACAAACCTCAGCTCAATACCCTATCCAAGCGCAGCCTACTGGCGGACTTTGCGTCAGATATGGAGAAGCTGAGGTTGGATCTGGCAGCAACACGAGCCAAAAATGGCATTTTCCTGGATCCGAAGCACTACGAGGATCTCATGGCAGATCATGAGAGCCAGAAAATGTTACTTAACGACCAACAACGCAAACTCGACACTATGGAACGTCAGCTCACATCTACGCGAGAGCAAGTCGACAGTACCAAGTACGACCTACTTCAAAAGACGAAAGATCTACAATCAGTGTCAAAACAGCTGTCAGATACACTTGCCTCGCTTGCAACTGCTGAAAGCTCATTAAGCTCGACCCGACAGGCCCTCGAACATGAGACGTCCCTTCGAAAGGCGCACGCCAGTACCGAAGGCGAGCTTCAAACGATGAACACCGACCTTCTCAACAATCTCGACGCCACCATCCAGGACATTAATACGATTCACGATAAGCTCGAACGCAACCAGCAGTACCACAGCAATGCCAGACATCTCTTGTCCAGTACCTCTGGTCAGTTGTCAGATCATGTAAATGCTCTGCAAGAACAAATTGAGGGGTACGGAGCACAGCAGTCGGAGTTGGCAGGTACTCTCTACACTAATGTTCTGGAAATGGTGAAACGAGAGTGTGCGCGCCTGACGGATACAGTCAGTTTCTTGGATGATAATATGAGCAATCTAGATATGCTCGACGATGGTGTACGCCGTACCTTCAACAAAAGCGACGGATATCTGGCTGAGCTTCTCGACCAAGCAAACGTCATCAAGTCTGGCGTAGAGTCCGGCCTCCAGATGAGTCTGCAGTCACTCAAATCGTCTATGTCGGAGTTTGGTCAGTCGGTCGGTGGGGAGCTGCAGGCCTTCAAGGTTCAACTTGAGAAGACAGTGGGTGACGTGGGCAGCGAGCTTCGCCAGCACGAGACTCTTTACAGCTCTAACTTGATCGAAAAGCAGAAGGGTCTATCTCAGCTCAGAACTTCAATTGAAGCTTCCATCTCAGCTACGGCTACAGGCTACAAGCAGAGTTTGGCAGAGCTTCAATCGGCATTGGCTCAGGAACAGGACCGTGCCAAGAATGAGCGAGTCAAGCTGATCGAGGGGATCAATGGGCTATTGACAAGCTACAGTTCTGCGAGCGAGAGCCAGTTCCCAGCAGTACTACAAGCGGTGATGGGCCCTGTCACGAGCAACGTACAGGCCTTGTCAAATAACTCTGCTCAGTGGGGTTATGCCATCGAGAGTCTTCAGGGATCTGAATCGCAGTTCAACGACAATATGGCCGCCAAGCGACGTCACATCCAGTCAATGAACGGTATTCTGGCCGATTCCATCTCGACAAAGGGCCAGCAACTCGAAGCAATGGTGGAGGGCTTCAAGGCAAACTCCTCGACAGCTCTAGAAGCTGGTCTTGACTCAGCAGGCTCACAGATCAGTGCTCTCGATACATTTATTGAGGGTATGGACGATAAGAAGCGCGCCAATGCTGCCGACTTCAGCGAGTCACTTGACAAATTGCGTGACAGCGTGCAGCACTCGTTCGGCTACCTCATCAACCATCTCGGCAACCTGCAAGACAGCGTCAAGGCTCTTGGAAATGAGAAGGATGCCGAGGAATGGGCCGCACGTCTTGCTGGAATCTGGCAAGCTGTGCAAGGTCAGACCTCTAGCAACATTGCAGAGATCCGCCGTAGCTTGCAGCTTCTTGAAACGGTGGAACTGGAGGAAGAGCCCTCGGGATCAACTCCTAAACGTCGCAAGCTAGGATTTTCGCGAGACATGCCTCAAACGTCAAGCCGTCCCTCTGAAACGCCACGACAGCCCCTCGAAGAGCTGGGCTCCGACGAGACGAATAGGCTAGCAGCACCAACCACTAGCACTGAAATCATGCCCGCCAAGCGCCCCACACGGGCTTTGAGCAAGCCGAGCTCAATCGCTACAATGGCCCGACCGCGACCACACCGGGTGGTACGCGACCGGACTATTGCGTAATGACAAGTCACGACCCCTGTAACACTATGTAATATTTAATCCACCGGTAATGCCTCAAGCGGGGTCGTTCCTCACAGTAGACTCCATTGCTCTCGTGACCGTTCACTCTGATATGATAACTTCGAGCTGTTCATTTCGGGATTTGAAGTGCGCAACGAGGTGGCGCGTGTCGGCCAGAGCCTCTGTCACGGCATCTGAAAGACCCTGATTACCTGTTGTTGATGATGAGGTCAAGCTGTGTGCCTGGGGCTCAGAGACGCGAACGTCGCTCGATGTGCCGTCGACAACGAGGACAGTCGTGGAGGAGCCGTCCTGGCCAGCCCAATTGGGCACTGACGAAGAAGTCGTAGCGACGTTGAGAACCTGCCATGACGGGGACAGTGACTGGAACCTAACGACTTGGTCGCCCGTAGCGTCGAAGTCAACAATGACCGAGATATCATTCTTGTCCTGCTCCAGTACATCCATCGAAGGAGAGAAGTCGTCGTCTTCAAAAATGTACCGCACCTCGGGATACATGAGTTCTGTATGCGTCGAGTCTGCTGGAGCATCTGACGGTGCCGACTCGCGTAGCACAACGTAGAATGGCAGCTCGGAATCTGCCCATTTGGGCCTTGGAGGCGGATCCATGATGCACTCTGGTTAAGTTGGGCCTGCGAGGGTTATATAGCGATAGAGGTAGGGGCTACAGGCTTCAGAGGAGTGGCAGACGAAAAGCAGAGAAGGGGCCCTGGATATCAATTAAAAGAGAATTTTTACAGGATTGTCTCTAAATAATAGGTTCCTGAAGTCTAGTACAATTCGATGTAGCATCTGAAAGAAAGCAGCATTATCTCGTCTAGTCGAGATGACAACTCCTCCTTCCAGGCCTCGAAACCACTGTGATGGAATGAGTCAGAACGGGCAACCGCTCCAGTCTCCTCCCTGTTCCCATCGCTGCTGTTATTTGAAGCATCCAGCGACGGGCTGCTGGGAAGCAATAGCAGGGTGTCGAGGTTCACCGTAGTCGGAGTTTCCAGATCATCTGGGCCGATGACAGGGCTCAAACCACAGCACAACTAGGTCGCGTGTATATATGCAAGGTAGTACATGGACTCTTGAAAT
Organism: Sugiyamaella valdiviana; assembly: GCA_030570555.1. Taxonomy (NCBI): domain Eukaryota; kingdom Fungi; phylum Ascomycota; class Dipodascomycetes; order Dipodascales; family Trichomonascaceae; genus Sugiyamaella; species Sugiyamaella valdiviana. Next base: position 2,188,615 of record JAJLWF010000001.1, read on the forward strand.
GCTGTGTCGTCTGCAACCATGCCATGAATCTTGCGTGCCACTATAAATCGTCGTCGAGATGTAGTTCGGCTGTGGCTCAAACGGAGTCCAGCTCATCAAGACACTCAACTGCTAGAGCCACATTATCCATGAAGCTGTTAACTCCAACACGGAGAACACGATCACTAACAGCAGCAAAAGCAGCCACCAGAACAGAGCCTTCTGTGGACACTGTGCGTGTTAGCTGATCAGGCTTTAACTCAGGATCGGGGTTCAAAGACTTGAGCGCAATTGTCGCCTGTCGCTCATTTTCAAAAGGAACGTCGACGCGTCTGTGTTAGACAAGGTGTAGAGATCTTGTCTCTCAACATACAATGTGTAGTCTAGGCCTAGGCTCATGGCTGATGCAAAAGATAAATTTCAAGTGGTGAAGTTACATTATCCCTTACCTTGGTATCTGGCTCGGGGGTTAGCTGTACATGAAAGCTGCGTTCTTGTAAAACGAGAGCATAGGGTTCTCGCCGGTGCGCGTGGATGTCGCATCGAGCTCGGCCCAAATCTCGAGGAACTCGCGATGCGATGCCACGTTGATGAGTTTGCCACATACAGATTTGTACAGCATGGCGGCCAAGTCAAAGTCGGTCGGGAACAGGATGTCGAAGAAGCCTTGAAGAACCATGTATGTCGATACTGGCACCATCTGGTTGTCCATGACCGTCTGTACTACTGGAGCATTGTATCCCTGGATGGTTTCGGTAAGGTAGGTGAAATCAGACGTCAGCAGCCTGTGTTCAGGGAAGTAGTTGCGGAGGACATGCAAGAACTCGAGATAACCAGTGGGAATGTACTCGGGATCAGATAGGTTTCCCCGGAATGGAAACACGCTGTTCTTAGCCATCCTCCATGCGGCAGGCTGTGCTAGAGGATGGTAGCCATACTCCCAGGCCGGCACGTAGTCGGAGAATTTCTGGTTCCGCAGTTCCATGAACTTTGAAGCCCATGGGTCGAGTTCGGGGCTGTAGATTTCGCGGAAGTCCCCTTCTCCGTCGACAACAACGTATCCTTGATATGGTTGCAGAGTTTTGTTATCATAGCGGATGATATCGTGGGCGAAGTTATCGAAGACTTCAAGGGCAATGAAGAAGCACGGTTCCGGCACCTCTGTATCCCAGTCAAAGATACTTTTGTTGATGATGTTGACCTTGTCTGCGTGTCCTTCTGTAGCAGCCCGGCGATGCAGATTCGACTTTTGCTTCGACGCCAGATTCGAGCTGATCTCTATTATGTTGTATCGGGTTCGGCTGTAGACGTCGGGTTGGGTATCTCGAATGTAGTTGAGGATGTCGAGCATTAGAGTGCCGTTTCCACCTCCCATTTCGTAGATGACGAGATCGCGATACGGGTAGAGTGACAGCTTATAGTTGACAAGCAGGTATCGGGCCAATGAGTGGCCATAATGAGGATGGAACAGTTCGGTGGGGGTATGCCAGACCTGCTTGGATACCCGTGGCTCTGTGGATGCCGGGGTTTGCTCTGGTTGCTGCTGTTTGCTGTATTTTTTGAACTCACCCGTCCATTTGAGCAGGAAGTCGTCCTCGTTTTTGATATTCTCGTACGAAAACGGCTGCGAGGGCGTGAAAATATCGACTTCTTTGGAGAAGTAGCCGTAGTTTGGGTTGTACAGCGAGTCGTCAATGAAGTCGCGCGTCAGCATGCGTACCTTGCGAGGGCGCTCTGTACGTCGAGCCAGACGTCGGGCAGTCGCCAATGGGAACATATCGAACAGCTCCTTGTTCTGATCGGTTGTGTATGAGTAGGTGTGCGGGGCGACGGTGTAGTCGTGCTGGGGCTTGTATGCGTCTGGTCTCGGCGCCGGCTTCTTTTCAGGAGCCGGTGGTTGTGTGTCCTGTTTGCGTCTCGTGTTCTTGAGTCGCGCCCATGTTGAATTGGCCCGTGAGTTGGCCCGTATGGCCGTCCGCCAGGGCCCCCGCGTGAATTGGATCATGCCGCTATGATGCGAAGGAGTGAGGTTAAATTTCCGCGGGTCAACTCCCCCTGGCAGGGCTGATCCATAGGCCTGTAAGTTGTGAGGGCAACGAACTGGAGAAACTGGAGCACTTGGAGAAACTGGAGAAAACTGAGCACTAACGAGATGAGATTATAGGCCACGCTTAGTTTGTCCTCGTGAGCTCGTTTCGAGTGACGCATTTAATATCTGCAGATCTGGCTCTTACTCGCACTACGACATCATCTCATGTGCCGCTTAGTTAGCATCTGCATGCCAGATCGATGTGAGATCAATAATATTTTGGAACTAAAGCACTGCAATACGTAAGGTAAATGAGTGGTAACGGAGTAAGATGTCTCTATCATAAAGTCCACGGCACTCCCGCATATGACTATGTTGCGCTCACTAACTATAAATGGGTAGCGCTGTATAAGCAGGGACCAATGCGGAGCTAAGGATCTGGAGATATGGCCGCGTACGAGGTTGACACGAGCAAATCACCACTGTTGCACTCACCCGGGTTGCCACTACGGATCCAGCAACACGACCCGTGTTTCGCTTGGCACCCACCCCATTGTGCCGGGGTGCCCCGCTTTCCGATATTAAGTAGCCGCAGTGGGCCTAAACGGGATGCATTACGAGCTGCACGCTTTTAGGACTGCAGTATAATTAGTTTGTCGCTTGCTGATAGTTTCGAGATCCTCGTCACCTACTAGGACATGGTACAGGCTGGCAGAGGGAACCGTTAAAGTCGACAATGAATACCCAGGTTCAACTCTTTGTATGTACCGTACTCTGGAAGCTGTAGTAAGCTCGTACTAATCAAAGGAAACGCCCCTCAGCTTGCTATCTATCCCGCTCAAGGCGTACCCATTCTGCTGCCAGGGCATCATTCGGTTGGTGCTGGGCTCCTGGAAGGATGATATTCGCAAGGCGTATGCTTCCAAGGCTGCTGCGGCCGTCGTGACGTCCATACAGGACAAACGGAGCTCACTGCGTTCAGAGGACAACTCAAACCTATCGAACTTTGACGACGTCAGCTCATTACCACTCGACGTCGAAGAGAAGTGCGAGATGCTCGAGGACTTCATCAACGTTTCGTTTACGCCCCTCGAGTGCTCCGTCATCTGCCCCACCGAGCTCATTGAATACATCTTCGGATACGTAATTCGAGACCTCGACGAGTCCTTTGGCATCCAGGTGCTCAAGGATCAGTACGTCGCCATCAAAATCGACTCGGATGGACAGGACACTGGTTCGAGTGTGCTCAAAATGTCCTTGCCATTGTCGTCTGCATCCATCCCCATTTTCTTCATTGCCACGTACTTTTCGGACTTTGTTCTTGTCCCTCTGCATGAACGACACCGAGTCATCAAGACTCTCGAGTCGCAAAGCTTCGTCTTTTCCGATGTCTCCAACTCGTACATTTCACTGGCTGACTCGACAACGTTTCCAAGATCCCCTCAGCCTCAACCAGACTCTCCGGCCGACGACGAACTGGCGGCGACTCTCGAGCTGCGTGACCAGACCTTGGAGGCCTTCAATGCACACAATGTCGTCCCCCACGTTGATACGTCAGTTAAACTACTCCTGACAGGCGCGCGTGCTGGAGTAGTGGGTGGAAAGGATTCTGACGAAGTCTTTTTGTCAATTGTTAAGATTCTAGTGTCGAAACCCAGCTACTACTCGCTAACCATGAGCGCAGGCTCGGAGATTTCGTTTCTCATTGACCACGACACTGCCGCCTCATTCCCGTCGCATGTCCTACTTGGATCTCCTACGGACTTTGTCACGCCCATTGCGTTTGACCTCCGCCAGTTTCCCCAGGACACCACGGGAATCGTCTCTGGGCTGGCGAGCATTCTCACCGACACCTCGAACCCTGACAATACCATTCACATGCGGTACCTCTCCACTGCACTGGCTGGTGTTGTCCTTGTGAGTGAGGACGATCTCCCGCGTGCCTCGGCGGCACTGCCCAATCAGTAGTACTCACTACTATTTGTATATATTTACGATAAAAGTTACGATATCATGGAATAGAAGTTAGAAGGTTAGATATGCAAGTAGAATCATCATGTTGTCTATACAATAGACCGTAACAGTCGATGACCGTAACAGTAAGCTTACACAGGTGGATATGTAGATGCCAATCTACTGTGCTCTCTGTCGGCGCTTGGAACGCTCGCGTCCCTCAAGAATGAGTGACTGCCACTGCTCGTCAGTGGCCTTGGATGCAACACTCTTCGTGAGAGCGTGGATGAGACCCACAAAGTTCTCACGACGCAGCGAGTTCTCGCGCGCCCATTCGTCACGCTTGGCCTGCTCGCGGGCTAGGCTCTCAGCGTCTCCAAGCTGGCGGAAGTAGTCACGCTTGTCGTTTGTTAGGCCCAGTAAGTTGAAGCGCATTTCGCCCTCTGGAGCTCGTGAGACTCGTCGGGTGAGAACCTCGGACAGCTTGTCAGAGAATTCACCCTCAGCGCACGGTCCATGGCTGATGGGATAAGGATGCAGTCCGTCGAGCTCGTAGAGTAGTCCGTTGATGGGTGCGTAGGCAATGAAATGGTACAGACCGTCATCGTTCTCGTCACGCTCGGGACGCGAGTCGTCCTCGTCAATGAATGGTGATGGACGCGAGAAGGAGTTATGAACAGTTCGAATGACGTCTGAATTCGAGATGGCCTCGCCCTTGAGATCGGGATCAAAGCTCTCGACAAACGCCTTGAACTCGGAGAGGGTGTCGCCCAAAGCCACCTCGGGGCTATTCAGAACCAGCGACAAGACTGCCTGAGTAGCGCAGGCATTCTGGATCTTCTGACACGCAAAGAAAACATTGCCCTCGGTGTCGTACGTGCCGTCTAGCGGTTGTCCAGTCCTTTCAGAGCCACGGTATTTGAACAGGAAGATAGCACCATACAGCGGCTGCACGAGACTCAGCGAGTCAGGGTCAATGCTGAGGAGCTCTTCAAACTCAGCACCCTTTACACCAATGCGCTCAATGAGCTCTGTGAAGACGCCGGCATCGCTTTCTATGGTATTCCACCCCGACATTTCGTGATGTGGAGACGGGGAACATCAGCCCTGCCTCATCCTCATTACATGAAGCGCTCCGATCTGCTCGTGCAGGTGGCCGAGCAGCGGGTCCGCGCGAACCTCGACCGAAAACACACAGACGGGAGCAGTGGGACCTTTGGAGTAGTAGACGAGCTGTTCGCTGCCGTCGAGGCTGTCATTGACCGGTGCACGAATGCCAATGTGAAAGCCGCCAGGAGGCTAGTATGCCAGCTAATGGAGCTCGAATCCAGCGAGTTCAGCGACTTCCTCGTTTACCTACAGGCGCGTTCGCAGCTTATTGATTCGCACCGACGCAAGCGCCTGTATCCGTTATACCTCGTTCATGATTGTCTCTACGGAGGCGCAGATCCAGCTAGCATCAACTTATGTCGACAGTTCGTCCCGCTGTTTGCGTCGGCGTGGCAGTGCCAGTCGAATCAACCGTATTTGAGCAGACTGCTGAATATCTGGATCAAACAACGGTATTTCTCGATTGACAAGAAAGCGTTGTTGTCACTTTTCGACAAGTCTAAGTTGGAGGATCCACATGTGTTTGACACTCGGACGACTTCTCGCAAGACCGCAGTGCCAGACGAGCTGAATCTAGGTGTGACAGGTGATCCATTTTACAAACTACCTGCCTCTACAATGCTTCAAGTGTTGAGTCGTGCTCCAGGGAATTCATTGCTGCCAATTGACCTAGAATCACTGATTTCTTCGACTGTACACATCACACCAGAAGTGCGGCAAGCAGCAGCGCAGTTCTATGAGAACCTCTCAAACCTGGACGAGGTAGAATTCTACGAGAAAGACGAGAAACACCCCGAGAATGCTTATACTTACTCGGGTTGGACAACTGAGTTCTATGAGCAACGCATGGACTCTCTCAAACGCACTCAGAGCCAGAACCCTCCAGCGACACTACTCTCTTCAAGCATGCACCAGCTGACTATCAACAATACGACGTTTAATGCATTTGCTCCTCCTCGGAGCTACGACTGAAGGTGGCGCTGTTACTCGTAATCGTGAAATGACAGTAAGCCGCTGCGTTAGCATGTCTGAGCCTCATACTCAATCTGTACTCACCCTCGGTTCGAATGGCGTGAAAAATAGTCGAAGTCTATGCTCACAGCAGTGCCGAGCATGATTGCTCGCTGGTCGAGCGTCAGCGGTCCTGCCAAATTGGGGTAGATCTCTGCCATTCCCGCGAAGGCAGACGGGTCCATGCGCAAGATGTACACTCCTGTATCTGTGAAGAGTTCCCGACCAAGACCAACCCAATTACGGTCAACTGCACCGAGCACATTGCCCATATCGTCGTGCACAGGGAATGCAAAGGATAGGAACGGCGCATCAACACGGCCAAACTGGTCGTACACATCGTTATCGGCCTGAAGAAACAGGTTGTAGCGACGACGCCATGGGTGCCATTGCTGCTTTGTCTCGCCAATGACAATCTCGTTGGCTGGATTGTTACTAGGGAGTATCGCCTTGATGTGCGAGTTGATAAACGAGAACGGACGGCGAATCGTCAGCACGTGGTTACCTTCCCTGTCCATAACTTTGACGCGGAAAGGACGATGGAGCCGATAGACCTGGCGCATGATGGCTTTGGTGATGCCAAAATCCTCTTCTTCCATATAACCAAGTACGTTGCCGTCTATATCACTAATGGTGTAGTGATTGGCCTGCTCAAAGCCTAGAAACACATTCATCATCTCAAGGCGGCGCTCAATGACAAGGGTCGGGTGCGATAGTAATTCGACGACAGCATCTGACGACTGCAGAATTCCACCCGGGTTCGGAACAGCCTGTGCTCCGTGAAACGGTTCGTTGAACTCTTCGGCCTGGTACTCGTTGTTGGCAAACTGCTCTTCGTAGCTACTGGATCGCTTGGTGTTGCGACCCGGCCGTGGCGGATATGGGACTCTGCTTCGTACAGGGGTATAATGCCGTAGCCCTAGAACCGACGATGCTCGAGAGAGATATGCCAGTTTCTCTGGTAATGGTCTGGAGACTGTGTATCTCGCCATTTGACGGCATGTCGCCGCGACAGGCTGCTTGAAGGCTAGCATGGTGCTGACCGTACGCAATTAGCCAGACGTTGACAAGATGAATAGTCGAATATGCCACAGACTCACTGTACAGCGGCTAAGTAGTTCTGCTGGCTCTTCTATTTGTCGTTTATATTGCCGTCCAATGAATCGTCTGTTTGCCACAGTAGGTAACACAAACACTGGGGTAGACAGCTGCGTGCATCTCGATATCCAGTGTTAGCCCGTACCCTGATTCGTGAAATTTCAAGCACCCAAAACGCTCGTGCAATCAGCTTTACGACTCCATCTAGCCAACAATGTTTGCTCGCATCGTGAGAGGCCGTGGCATACGACAGCTACACACGGTACCTCGACTGAAGAGTCAGGCCAACTTTGATAAGACAGGAGTTCCCGGTCTGTACTCGCCGGCCGCATTCAAAACGGCGTGGACCGACCACCAGGAGCAGCTTCTGGACAAGCTCAACCGCCTGACTGTCGACACGGACAACGAGGCCCGAATTCCTCTTCACATCCTGCTAAACACTGCATCAAAGCCCGACCAGGCCCATGTGTTCAATTACGCCAGCCAGGCCCACAACAACCACCTCTTTTTCCAGGCTTTGACGAGCCCAGAAACCAACAAAACAGCTCCCAATGTCCAGCTACAAAGGCGTATTGACAGGTCATTCGGCAGTCAGGAAGAGCTGCGACGTCAGTTCCTGCTGGCAGCTGACCTCCTGCTTGGCAACGGCTGGGTTTTTCTAGTCGAGAGTCCTGACAAGTCCCTCGGCATCATGGCCTGTTACAATGCCGGCACACCCTACCACATTTCGCGAGCACAGCTCTTTGACCTCAACAGCATTGTGTCGGAAGACGTCACGCAGAGCGTAGCGGCCATTTCACAAGCTGTCAGGGATAAGGAGAAGAACTTCAACATTGCCCTGCTTGCCGTCAATCTATGGGAGCACGCCTATGTGCCAGACTACACCGTTGCAGGCAAGACGCAGTACCTGGAGAAGTGGTGGGATTCTATTGACTGGTCTGTAGTGAGCTCTCGTCTCTACTCGGGTCAGTTGTAAGTTTAGAGTCCTTGCATGTAAATAAAATGTAAATACGACACGAGATGTAGACTCTCAAGACAGCCAAGAGGCCTATGGCCATATACAATGGCTCTCGGTAGTGTCATCAATTCGCTGTTGCGTATGGTGAACCCACTTCAGGGATAATAAATAGAACTAGGCATGGATCAGCTCGTGGAGTCGTCGGGGCCTAGTAGATCAAGCTCCTCGTCAAGATCCTCGTCGAGCTCGCCGCACTCGAGCACAAGCGAAGTGAGCCTCTCGTCTGATGCCCAGTCGAGACCCGTAGCAACAATGATGGACGTAATGAACTCGCGCAGCACCGCGTTTTTGGCTCGACTTTCGGCCAGCGCAGAACGCGTTCGCTTGTACTCTTTCAGTTCACCAGACGAGAACTGATCTCGCTGGTACGCAGCTGTCGACTCATAAGCTTCACATATTTGTCGCACGAGGGCCTGATTGACTGCATGCTGATTGCGATTTCGTGAGTTGAGACTTGCCAGCTGCTCTGCTCTTTCGTTATTATGCTGTCGTTGGCTTAAGAGCTGAGAGGCCAATGTATCACGCAATCGCATCAACGGAAGGAGCTCAGAGTCGCCAGAGTCAGAGCCATTGTAAACTGCTCGTAATGAGGCTATTGACATGAGTGTTGTTTTGACGAGGTCAAAGTCAACTGGTTTACTGCTTCCATTTGTCGCAGCGTATAGCCGCTGGTAGAGCTGCAGGTACTCGAGTTCCTCAGTGCTCAGCACCGTTGTCTCATTGCTCACCTTCGCAACGCCCTGCCGATGTGTGATCAACTGCTGTAGCAGGTCGTCCGATTCGACCAGTATGCTATCCAGCGAGGACATATGTTAAGATACAACGTTGTAGACGCGACTTCCCCTGACTATGACCTAACCTTAGTAGCCAGGACAAATAGAGGTAGGTATCACTGGTACCAAGCCGTAAATGAAGATATAAAAATAGTGCCAATTCTGCAATGTCGTGGCAAGTCATCTGTATTACCTGATGAGTACAACCAGCAAAATTTTCCGTTGAGCATGTGAGCGACGGTTCAGAAGTGCCATGAGCAGGAGCGACTGTGTCCAAAAGCAGAACGTGGGCTAGGTACCTGCTATCGCTCTCCAAGTGCTTGGATTCACCGTGGAATCAGAGGTCTACAGGGACTTACTCCAGGGACCCAATCCGATGGACTTCAAGTTCCCGCCAATCTACGACTTCCCGCCATTCTTCACTCACCAGATCAATGAGCAGACGTGGAAGTCGCAACTCGAATCGTGGGACGCACTAGTTCTCTCTTACTGTAAGCACCATCGCATCTTCAGGCTCGGCAGCGGAGGCACAGCTGTCAAGAACGTCCCAGGAGAGGACTCAACTAGCGACGAGACGACCGATTCCGGAGACCTCTTCGCCAATGGACGCATCCAGCGTGCTCTTAAGCCAGATACCATCCGTGCCATATTCGAGTACATGGTGAAGCAAGGCCATGCCGAGTGGCAGTCAACAGCCAAGGACGGCATCCTCGTCTACTTCAAGCGGCCCGACGAGTGGGCAGCGTTGATCCGGCGATGGGTGGACTCGTCTGGCCAAACCGGCACGGTGCTGACGTTCTACGAGATCACCGATGGTGAGCTGACCGAGTCAGAAGAGTTCCATGGGCTGGACCCAATGGTTCTCCGTAAAGCCATAGACGTGCTCGTTCAGCGCAACCAGGCCGCGGTTGTCAAGACCACGGACGGCCAGGTAATGGGTGTCAAGGTGCTCTAACGAGCTGCCCTGAGCGCCATATCACCACTTCTCGGGCCAGCATAGGCACACATTACGCCACAGTGACCATAAACATTGCTAGCATTCAGTTATCTACGACCTCCATATTGCACTTCGCATCAACTATAATACAGGATATTCAACCTAATCGTTGCTTTTAAGTCAGTGCAGATACATCAAATACCTGACGTAACCAGTTCGATACTTCATCCGAGTTTTACTCTGTTCATTTTGGAACACCCCCAGTAAATAGTTACCGAGACCATGACCCCTGCACGCAGTTCATCAAAGTCAATTTGGCATGACAATTATACAAGATACATAACAACCAGAACCAGTAATGAGTTCGCTTAGAACTGCAGAGCCTGGCCCTTCTGCTTCTTGTCACCACCCAGCTCGAAGTGCTTGCATCGCTTCAGAGGCAGCTGAGCCTTGGTCTTGCAGACGGTGCACTCGAGACGCAGAACCACCTTCTTGGTGGTCTTAGCCTTCTTGTGGAAAACCTGCTTGGTCTGACCTCCGTAACCACGCTGCTTACGATCGTAACGACGCTTTCCCTGGGCGTACAGCGAGGCCTTACCGGCCTTGTACTGGGTCACCTTGTGCTGGGTGTGCTTGCGGCACTCCTTGCCCTTGCAGTAAGTTCGGCGAGTCTTGGGGACGTTAACTGATGTTAGAAGCTGTTTCGTGGGTGTCGAGGTTCACAAGTGTGCATGGGTCGGTTCAATCGTGTATCGAAGGTCTAGGCTCGATTGCAGCGCCATCTACGCCAAATCACTCTCGTTCATCGCTTGAACACTATGCCGACATGCTCGTTGACTCCGTTTACACTCGTTCCCCGTCTCTCGCCAGGCAAACATACCCATTTTTTAGTTGATGCGGGATTAGGTGGTCAACTGAGTCGTGCTGAGTGAAGTTTGAAGGCATGCAGAGCCCGAGTCTACACGGCTGAAGTTTCATGCTATAAAATACATGCAGCGTATTAATGAGTATGATGAATGGGTTTTGTGACTGTGATTCTGTATTAGGAAATGCACGGCTGGTATATGCGTCGCGATGAGTCTAGGCCTGCTTTATATGGGACGATGTGGGGTGTATAAACGTAGGGTGAATAGATAGATACCCGTTGGAGTATATATGAAGCGAGATTAAATTTTGAAGGTAGTTTTAAGTCTGTAATTTCAGATATTTACACTTAGCTCGCACTCTGCTCCCTAAATGATGTTCATCGCGCTTCACAGCGCACTAGAGCACTGTATCTACAGATTGATAGATAACCAATACCATTTCTAATAACAAGCAATAAAAAACCGAGCAATAAAGAACGAGACAAACTAGTCGCTCTTCTCAATAATGTTGACTGAAGACGGCGTCGACAGTTCGGAGCCATCCATCACATCAGCAGTAACAAAAGTGTGGTGCATCTCCTCAGGGTGAGCAGCCTGCCACGCGCGGAGCTTGTACGACTGGCCGGTAAGGTCCCAGTAAATTCCTCGTAGAGTGTGCGCAATGGCGACTCGGCTCTCGTAAAGAGGGTAGATTCCCACGGCAATGAGGCCAAGAAAAGCCCAAAGGATGGAAACGACGACCCAACCAGTAAAGAACTTCTCGCTGAAAATGTACTTGCTGCCATACATGGGCATGGGCCACAAAATAAGGAAGCACAGTACCATTCCAACACACAGGATACGCGCGTACTTGGAGTACTTCTCGAGCAGCTCCTCGTCAGCTTGCTGCTTGGCAACTTCGTAGGCATCGTTGACGGGTGCAATAGCCGACTTCTCACCAGCGTCGTGCTCAATCTGAACCTCGGTCACCTCCTTGACGCTCTTGATGTTCTTGAGCAGTGCAAAATCGTAGTTGTCGGGCTTGAAGATGAGAGTGAAGAGAGGCACGAGAAGCAGCGGCGAGCACAGGGCAACGACATTTCCAGCCAGCATGGGCATGTTGGAGCCACTGGTGTCAACATTGATAGTGCCGTAGAGGCCCTTTGTAGACGCAAGCCAGGTAATAATGGCCATGGCAAATCCAATGGGCGGGGTAAAAGTGACAGCCTGCCAGTTGAGTCCCTTCCACATAAGCGACAGGCAAATGGGCAGCACGGCCGCAGAGATGATGACTCCCATGAGCAGGTACAGGTATCCCATAGACACACCGGCGTAGAAGAGGCCGACGGCAAAACCGGCCATGGCAACGCCAAAGGCGACAACAGAGCAGTGGGTAATGTAAATGAGCTTCTTGCCGCTGGCGTGAGGGTTAATGTAAGTCTTGTAGATATCGAAGGTGAAGATAGACGACACGGCGACAAGCTCAGCAGACGAGGCAGAGGTTACAGCCATGAAGATCATAATCAGCGCAGCACCAGCACCTCCCTTGCCAAGCAGGGCCACAGCAGCGTTAGGAAGGACGAGTCCGGCAGAAACGTCGGCAGCAGACATGGGGTTGGGATAGGTGGGGAAAGCGGGGTTTCCCTGGAGAGCAAGGGCAGCAAGACCCATGGTCGTGGCACAGAGCCAAGGGATGGAGAACCAGGCGAAACCTCCCAGGACGTAACCAGGCAAGGCAGAGGCGGGCGAGGCAGCAATGGCCTTGTTCCAGTATCCGTTGTCAAGGAACACAGTTCCAAAGTTTCCAGCGAGGTTGATGACGAAGAAAACACCACCCGACTGGGAGTGCATCGTGAGATAAGAGCCGTCGGTGTTTCCAGCGAGCGGCTCGGTCTCAGCAAGCTTGGTGAGGGCCTCCCAGACGGCCTTGGGTGAACCAAGAATGTCAGAGGTGCAGTAGGTGGTGAATGCAAACAGCAGGATCAACACGTAAATAACAATTGTGTGCACGTAATCAGTCAAAAAGGTAGCCTTGATACCACCAAACAGGGTGTAAATGACGACACCGAGAGGAAGCAGGAAACAGGCTGCGACAGTGTGCATACCAGTAAGGTCAGAAACGACGGCCGAGCCTCCAGCGAGCAGCATGACGGTGACGAGAACATTTGTTGCGAGACCAAAGCACAGGTAGACGATGTGGGTGACAGTTCCGTAGCGCTCACGAATAATCTCCAAAAACGTGTGGGCACCAGGAGCCTTCTTCTTGAGCTCAATTGCCATGGTAGCAAACAAAATGATCTGGACGGTAGCACCGCTGGCGTACCAGAAGGGACCCGACACACCGTTCTTGTAGGCCTGCGAAGTGGCCTGCAGCAGCGTCGCGGCCCAGGTCCACGAAGATACGACAGCAGAGGCAATCAGACCAGTCTTGACGGTACGACCAGCCGTGGAGAATTCCTCCGAGGTGATGACTTCCTTCTGGTACCTGCGCAGCGATGCGGTGGTGAGGATCATACCAATGGCGAAGACGAAACCAACACCAACGACGACGCCGTAGCCGACGCCCTGAGAAAGAGGAGGGGGGTTCGAGCTCATTGTGATGTTAATAGCTGGAGCTTCTTTTTTGTGGTTTCTAGAGTTCAGGAAATGCAAACTATATATATAGGCTTTCAAATAAGCAAGAACCCCCGCCGTTTTAAGATATCACGCGTGAAGGCCTCGGGCTAATCGTGTCGATCTATCTGGCGATAACTGCCATGCAGCCACGCAATTAGCCCTCGGGAAGAAACAGCTACCGCAAACTTAAAAGGGCGGCGCGCCTGAGCCGCTGCGTCGCATTTGGGTGATGAGACTTTGACGTGTGCATGCATGCTGCATCTGCTTTGCGGCTAGAGGCACGCGCCATTGGCTGGTGGCTACGATAAGCTGCAGGCCAGTAACCCTGGTTCCAGCACGGCTGTGGGGGGTCGCGGGTGATAAGGTCGCAGCTCAGGCGGTGATTGGCCCCCCAGCCCGGCTGTGGGTGCTCGGATGTCGTCCACAAACCCTGCATGGTAGCCGGTGAGGCGGTCAGTGGTAGCGGCTGTTGCTGGGCCGCCCGCGGAAGTCGAGTCCCGAGCTCCCAGCCAAATGCCCGTGGGACTAAAAGGCAGACGACCCCATCACTGATAACGCCGACACACTGCAAAGAAGCTTTTGACACAAACCACAAAAAAAATTTTCACTTCCCCACGGGCACTGATCTTGTGCATCGGCCGGTACGAGGCTGCGATAACCGGCTCGTCAGCCGCAATCCGACGATCCAACCTCAGCTGCGTCGTCATAAGGAAAGTTATCAGACCAATCAGGCTACTAGAGAAAAAAATTGCTACTAGCGAGAAATGTGCAAATAGCATGTGGCAAGTATTAGCCAGTTTGTCGCTATGGTAACTGCTCTCGCTACCCGTCTATACCCTGGCTACGCCATATTACTCAAAGCCACGAAGTGTCCCGTTAAGCTTGCTTCCCGTTCCGGCTGGCAATGACGCGGCGTGAAGTTACCCGGGCACATATATCTACCCTTGAAACTGATTCGCAGCTCATCAGCAGCTCATCAGCAAGTTCTTCGCTTTAAAAGATGGTATGACTCTAGCAACTACGGCTCTCCTGGAATGTAAAGGATATCAGAGCATCGACAATTCATAAGCCTGACAGCTGCTTGCATAGCTCTAATCTCCGCTTCACATCGTGACGCCTCGCATGGCTGAATCCTAGTGGCACCGTGAGATCCCGGTTCTTACCAGATTGAACTGGCAAGAAAAGCTCTCAGTCACCTAGATGCTCTGTATTGTCGACATGCCTCCTGATTGCTCGCCCCAACAATTTCTCCACCTCCTCACAACCACTGAGTCCGTTCTCTCTCAATCCAGCTCCTCACTCTCGCTTACCCGGAAGTACAGGGACGGATTTTTCAGCACTTCCACAAACCCACGAATCTTACATATCACCACGGTGATAAAATACCGTTCACCACAGAAGATCCACGCGCCTCGATATTCGCGCCTTCTACTTCACCGCGTCATACACACACGGTTGAGGGGTGAGAGTTTGTCGTAGTCGTTGGGCGGAAGTTGAGCTGTGCAGGACAGCGTGAAACCAAAAATGGAGGATAAAAAGCGAGCTCTGGACTCGGTCGTGGTGGGCGTCAACGGCGGCGAGCCCCAGCGCAAAAAGCCGCTGGTAGGCCCCACTTCAACACCCGATTCGAAGGAGCCCCTTGGACCTCTGACTCTAGAAGACATCGAGCAGTTTCAGAAGGAGGCCATCTTTCGACAGATGCGCGCCTATCGTCGTGAAAAGGAGCTGCTCGAGGAAGAATCTGAAGATCTGAAGGCGAGATATCAGTCGCTCCAGTCAGCTTTTACCACACTCGATGACTGGTGGGTTCAGCTCATGGATAGCCTATTCCCGGGCTCAGCTCATTCCGGGTTGAGCGATGAGAACGAGCAACTGGTGTCGTGCCTGCTCGTGCGTCTGTCCAAGCCTGACGAAGCTGGTGAGCTGCATCCAGCTCTTAAAACAAAGCACGACATAATACATAAGCGCATCAACAGCTGGCTCACTGCGCACCCATCGGGATCACCGGAGGTGGCCGGTTTGCGTGACTCGCTTGCCAAGCTCTCCCAACAACTCTCCGAGGTCAAGGGCGAAAACAGCAGGTTGCAGACTGCTCGTGACTCGCTGATCTCTCAGGTAGAGGACGTCACTGGCAAGTATCTGACTGCTTCAAAGCGTCTTGACCGTCTCGAGTGCCCATCTGTCGCTCGAGTCATGCCCCCATCCGGCTCGACCGACCAGAATGAGGCTTCGACGGAGGAGAATGGCACCAAAGTGAAGGAAGAAGTGGATAGCGCCCAGCTGAAAGTGCTGACTACTGAGCTCGACAATGCTAAGGCCAGTCTTGCGTCCTCGCAGGCTATCGTCGATGCACAGAAGAAACAGCTAGCAGAGTACGCGACCAAGGTTGCAGCACTCAACCAGCAGATCCAGGACCTTCTTGCTCGTCTTAACAACTTGCCAATTACCGATGTGGAAAGGAGCGATGCATTCAGAAATCTAAAGCTACACAATGATGACCTATCGACAAGGCTGCACAAGCTGACTGCACGAGCCGAGTCCCTGGCACAGGAGAACTCGAAACTCGTTGTTGGCCAGAATGAGTTTGAGTCACGGGTGCGCCGCGAATACGAGGGCCAGCGGCAAGGTCTTGAACAGCAACTGGCCAAGGCCGAACAGGATGTGGCGCGTATCCGAAGTGCTCGGGACGATCTAATTTCGGAACTGAACATCAAAAAGGCCGGTGAGCAGGAACGCAAGCGTGCGTTCAAGGAGCTCAACGATCTTGTGGCTATCCGCGAGTCACGCATTAAAACTCTTGAGACTGAGTTGAAGCGTCTTAAGGAGGAAGAGGAGAAGAGTCGGGAGACCAGTGATGTGAACCTGGACACGACGGCTGTGGATGATTTGCGCGAGATGGTGAAGAAGCTGCAGCGACAAAACAAGTCGCTGTCTGGTGAACTGCCTGGCCTGGAGCAGGCCTTTTCACAGGCACACAGCAAGGCTACGGCCAAGATTTTCGACGCTGTAGAGCAGGAAGCCCTTGTGAACAAGCTCAAGGCCGAGAAGGTGCGAGCTGACGAGAAGTACTTCGCTGCGATGCGCACGAAAGATCAGTTGGGACAGGAGAACAACAAGCTCAAAACTCAACTAGCCAAGAGCTCTGAGATCATTCAGCAGCTGCGGGATGGTGATGTGAGCAAAACGACACAGATCACCGGTCTGCGCAAGCAGGTTGACGAGGTGCGACAGGTGCAGCAAAGTCTTGAGAAGGGTGCACAGGCGGCACGACTCAAGACGGGCGAGCGCGAGCACCAGCTGGATTCGGCGATGCGCATGGTTGAGAAGCTTCGCGACGAGGTGCGAGCCAAGGATGGGTCGGTGCAGAAGGAGGTCGACTCACGGCACGCACTTGAGATTGAGATTGAGAAGCTCAAGCGTCAGGTCGAGGTGAAGCGCATGACGAGCGGGTCAGGCCCCCAGGCTGAGAGCCAGATGGAGGCGCTACGGTCGATTGCCATTTGTTCACTGTGCTCCAAGAACTGGAAGGACACGGCGATCAAGGTGTGTGGCCATGTTTTCTGCAACGACTGCGCAAAGGACCGACTCAATGCTCGGTTGCGCAAGTGTCCCATGTGCAACAAGCAGTACTCGTTCAATGACTTGCTGCCGGTGCACCTGTAAACGTGTCAGCCGTGCCCGCCTCGAGCGCAGCGGTTCATGCTAGTTGCTCCCTTATTTATATTCTAGATCCTTGCCATCTCTGTATAGATAGTTGGAATTCGAAATGATTCCTTTTATATTTGTGTTTGGAGGTAGGTCCCTTGTGAAGTGACGAGGCGAGTGCTGACACAGCCAACGATTTCGGCGGACCCATCGCCGAGTACCAGAACCAGCGATTCTACTGCCCGCACTGCCACAATACGACTGTGGAGGCCCGCAAGGAGCGCAAGTTCTTCACCGTGTGCTGGGTGCCCTTCATCCCGATATCATGGGGTATGAAGCTGCACTGCACGACCTGTCAGTGGTCGCAGTCGACCAACGAAGACGCGCTCAAAAACATGGCCAACAACCAGTCCCATGGCCAAAAGCCCTGAGCCGGGTGTAAGAGCCAGCTGTTAGTAGAGCGCAAGTGACTTTAAGTGGAAACTGTGGTTCGTACTTGTTTCGACTACACCCTTTATATATATATCTATTGGAGTAAATGCCTAATTCGTTTGTGGTAGTTGCATCGAGCGCTCTGGCTGCATTCAGGGGTACCGTACAGGTTGTGAGCCCAAAAGGGACGCACCGAGTTGGGTGGCACGGTTGCCGAGACGCAGGAGCGCAGGTTCTAGGACGTAGGATCCTTGAGTAGCAGAGTAGTAGCCTTTGAGTCATAGAGGTAGAGTTCAGCGCAAGCACCCGCTTTCTGCCTATCTGCCTGTCTGCCTATCTGCCTATCTACCTATCTACCTGCACCGTCTCACTGCAACTGCAACAGGCCCCTGCAACAGGCCCCTGTACAGGCACTGTGCGCCTTGCACACGGCACCGACGGAAGCAGTACTTGCACAGCAGTCCACAGACCTTGGATATCCACGCTTAACAGCTGTATTACTGCCCGAGTTCATGACAACTCAACTCTCCCTTACACCAACCCAACGAGGTTTCTTCCCCACCTTTCCCTTCCCCTTCCCCTCGCCAGCTTCCCGAGAGTTGCGGTTCCTGGGCAACCCAACAGCTCTCCACATAGCCCCACCCGGGCCTTCACATGCCAAAATATGCACGTAAAAAGTGCCTATGCCTCCGTTCGCGTGACTACCTGCCATAGGAGGGTTTGTCCACGCGACCAGCCGGTGGCACCGGGCGTTGTCCCGGGCATGTCCGGAGCTCATGGAGCCGACCAAATTACCAGCCCGCCCTCAGCCCACCGCAAATCAGAGTTTAACTGGCACTGTGCCGCACTTTCCAGCTACCTCCCTACCAGGCGTCCCGGGCACCCTAAACCGCTCGGTCTGCAGCGGCTATCCCCTAGAGTATAAATATGGACGAGTGCCCTGGAGTCCGCAAAAGTGCCGCTTTTGTCGGAGAAAACCAACAGTTCGACCTACGGGCCTGACAAACGTCAACAAAACTCTTTGCACACTATCACCCCCCTCCTGACCTCCCCACCCTCCTTTTGCATCTCCCCAGCATTTCCTCCGAGGTAGCCTCAGCCCTGCTTGGCACTTCGGCTGCATTGATTTCCTCGTCTCTCTAAACCGGACTTAACTACCTCTACTTCCACCCAAATGGACTACGAGCCTGTGGTTATTGGGGCCCGCGATAGGCCAGCTAGCCAGGTCGCTGAAAGCGGCGAGGTCGCTGTCCCCAACTCGCCAGACCGTGCTGGCGTCGACCATAGTCTGCTCGACGCGCATTCCTCGGCCAACTCATGCGCTACGGCCCAGCCTGTCTACGACCCAATGTACGCCATGGAGTACACGCTCGACCTCTCGGGGACCAAGTCGCCCGCCTCGGCCGACCCCTATGCTGCCGTGAAGGAGCTGGTGCTCAAAGTGTTTAGTCGCAACATGACTGGCCCTCACAAGTACACGCTCGAGGTGTCTGAGCTCAAGGGCGGTATCACCAACATGCTGCTTCGCGGCGTGTATGCTGCTACGCCCTCATCGGCGTCTAACCGTGCTCCCGTTGTGGACGAGCGCAGATTCCTCGTGCGCGCCTACGGCAACGGCACCGGTGCCATTATAGATCGTGACCGCGAGTTTGCTACACACCTAAGCCTCTACTCGCTATCACTGGCACCTCCGCTGTACTCACGGTTCGCCAACGGTCTCATTTACGGGTTCATCCCTGGTAGGACCACGCTCTACACAGAGCTGTCACATCCCGAGATCATGCGTGCCGTGTCCAATCGGCTGGCCGAATGGCACTCGAAGCTTGACCACGGCGTCATCGACAACCAGATTGTCGACACGAAACGCCGCGCCGGAGTCAGCGCCCCGAGCTTCCCGCGCGATGTTTGGCAGCTCATGGACAAGTGGATCGAGACAATGCCCTCTGGCGTGCTCGACGTGACCGCCGCCGACCTCAAAAAGGAGCTGACGTGGATCAAGGCAACCATCGGCGAGACGAGCCCTGTTGTGGTGTCACACTGTGACCTGCTCTCCGGCAACATTTTGGTCTCGGAAGACTGGACGCCTTCTCCTGATGCTTCGGTACATAACGTTGCACGTTCATCAGGGCCCTATGTTCCTTCACAGCTCGTGGAGTTCATTGACTACGAGTACGCTATGCCGGCCCCACGTGCATTCGACATTGCCAACCATTTCATGGAATGGCAGGGCTTTGACTGCAAGACGGAGCTCATCCCTACTCCCTCGCCCTCGAACCCAGTGCTGCGATTCTGGGCGTTGCATTACCTCAGCGCGTTCAACCACTTTGAGGGTAAATCCGTGTCGCGTCCATCAGAGCACGACATTGATACCCTCATCCATGAGCTGGTCTCGTGGTGGGGCATGCCCGGGTTCTACTGGGGTATTTGGGCAGCTATCCAGTCTAGCATCAGCGACATTGACTTCGACTATGCCCCGTACGCGCGCTCGCGGATGGCGGAATATTTTGCATGGAAGCGTGACCTGTACTCTAGTCAGCATTAGCTGGATAAAGGTGCTCTTGACACTTTTTCGTTTGTTGGTTGGTTTTCATAAACTGTTCGTAACTGTAGTTCATTCAATTGATACTTTGATTTCTCTCGTGCAATGCTCTCCTGTTTCGTTCTATCGTGATGTCATTACTATACAGCTAAAAAGTTAAATGAAGTTTCCGCGATATTGACTTTCGTGACTCATTGTCTCCATGAGCGTTTCGGCCCGCACAAGTTCAGGCATATCCAAAGAGGCGCGGATTGAATCAACAGACTTGCGTGGGGGTGCCTTTTCCATGCGCAGTGAGCGACGCGTGACATCAAGTGATTGGCGCCACTTGCTCTTAGACGAGGTTCGGCGCGGAAGTCGGCTCGGCTCGAAGACCTCGCCATCAAAGTTGTGCTGCTCTGTCTTGACTTGTTCGTTACCAAAACGAATGAATTCAGGCGACGACACCTGAGGCAGCGGCTCCTCGCTGTTGAAGCTATACGGGCTCTCAGGCATCTTGCTAATGTTCCTAGCCGTGTTTGCCATTCGAGCATTGTCGTAGTCTCCACGAAGCCATTGTTCACGTACAATATCAATGTCCTCGGGGTAGAAGATCTTCTGCAAGCTCATGTAGGCCATATGGGGCAGCAGCGAAGCAACAACTCCCAGTAGCACAAGTGCCCAGTATACTAGAGCACCCAGCATCTCACGAGCAAGACCGTACAGTTCTTGCGAGAAGACAAAGCTAGAGTACACTCCGGTCCAAAAGTATAGTAACAGGATACTGATACCACAAATGAGCACTGACAGCCAGTCCCATCGGTTCTGGTTGCTCATAATGTACAAGTTGCACGAAATGACAGCAATCGAACAGACCGGCAGACCCATCCAGAATCGGTGGTTAAGCGCACGACCATCCGAAGAGTCAAACAGACCAGTCCAGTACATGAAGAACGGGAAGAAGTATGCAATGAATGACTGATACAAACCATCCAGCATATAGATCCAGAACTTCTTCTGGGTCCACTCAAGTCGAAGAATTCCGCGACGATACAGCTGGGGAACAAGGAGGGATATTTCATCGTTCACATCCTGGTCTAACACTCCCATGAAGATTACAGGCAGTGAGGTAAAGGCCAGGTTGAAAAACATGACGTACGTGTACTCAAACAGGTACGAACCGTCGAAACTTGAAGATATTCCGTACCAAAAAAGTGCCATGGTGAAAACAACGTTCTTGTAAAAGAAATTGGGAATCATCTCTGCCAGTCGCTTATACGACCAACGGCCATGGACAAGTAGCAGACGGGTCAAGAAACGGAACTGACCAATAGCATAATCTGAAGACATGACAGCCTGTCGTCCCTCCTCACCAGCAATTCCGACGCCTACATCGGCCTCTTGGATCATTGCCACATCGTTGGCTCCGTCTCCAATCGACAATGTCATAACACCGAGAGTGTTCTTCACAAGCTTTACGACGGCTGCCTTCTGGGCAGGACTGACACGGCAGCAGAGCACTGACCGGCACTGTTTGCACAGCAGAAGGAACTTGACACGCAGCTCGTCACTCAACGCGAGCTTCAGACTGTCTCCATCAATGATCACTGCATACTTGTTTGAAGGCGGACTGTGATCTTCCTTTGCTCTTTCGAGCTCCTCGAAGTCACCACGCATACCAAAGTAGTTGTATAGGTAATCCGAGA
The DNA here is from genome assembly GCA_030570555.1 of Sugiyamaella valdiviana. Classification (NCBI taxonomy): domain Eukaryota; kingdom Fungi; phylum Ascomycota; class Dipodascomycetes; order Dipodascales; family Trichomonascaceae; genus Sugiyamaella; species Sugiyamaella valdiviana. The sequence goes on from JAJLWF010000001.1 coordinate 2,210,285, forward strand.
TCATCTTCGTAGCAGCTGCCATGGAATGATCCTCGATGCGAATCACCAGCAACTCCATCGAGTTGTCCAAAAGGTTGCATGAGAATCCAATGTTGATGGCAGTCTCCACCTTGTCACCAGTAAGGACCCACAGCTTGATTCCAGCATCACCCAAAAGTGCGATTGACTCCGGAACACCATCCTGTAGTCTGTCCTCGATAGCAGTTCCACCCAAAAGCGTCAAATGACGCTCAATGGAGTCGGCAACCTCTTCCATCTTCTCCTCACGGTTGACAATCGCGGACGCAGCCAATTCATGCCTGCGGTTCCAGTCGTGATATTCCTGGGGAGATAGCTCGCGCTCAGCAATGCAAAGAGTACGCAAACCTTCGTTGGCAAATTGCTCCAAGTGCAACGCAGTCTCCTTTCGGAGCTCTTCCTGTTGGCCCTGCTCAAGACGCTCGTAGATAACGCTATCAGCACCTTTGCAGACGAGCAAGATGCGCTCCTTGTCGGATCCATCTTGGCCAGACTTGATCTTGACAATGGCACTCATTCGCTTTCGAGTTGAGTTGAATTCCAGAGTGTTCAGTACCTGATACTCCTCCTTGACACCCTGGACATCAATAATGACGCCCTTCTGCGTACGCTCGATGAAACTGAAACCAAGGTCACGCGCCGTGGCGACCAGTGCTGCCTCGTCTGGCGACTGAGCTTTGAACTCGATGCGGCCCGGGTACTTTTTGCTTTCCTCGGGAAGGACAGAATGGCAAATTGCCAGAGAAAGGATGAAGTGCTTGTTAGCAGCACTCTGTTCAGGTCCATTTGAACCCTGTAGATCCTTGACAAGCTGCGATGAGACAAAGGTTACTTCATCGTCAACCATCTGTGGGTTGTCGTTAATGCTACGCAACAGTCCGATCATGTCTCGTTTGTCTGCAGTAATCTCCCGCTGCATGCGTTCACCTTCCTCTACAACGTCAATGCCGTCACGCTTGCGCATACCAGCCATGGCTTCAGTGTATGCCTTTCCGTAAGCCATACCATTGATTGTACACTTCTTGTACTCCATGACATTCTGCGTCAATGTGCCGGTCTTGTCAGAGAAGATATATTCGATCTGACCCAGGTCATCAGAGATATTCCATGACTTCGGAGTACAAGGGTAGTCAATGGGCTCGTAGTACATATAGCAGTCCGAGTAGATGAAAAACGCTTGGATGGTCTTGACAATCTCAATCGAGATGTACAGCGAGATGGGAACCAGAGACTGGTAGAGAATGACGGCAGCAAAGAAAGTCACAAGACCGTCGACTGGGGCACTACCTCCAATGGAACCGAATTCGAAGAAGTCGATAGAAGTACCGGCCTTTCCAAATTCGATTCCGTTGCACAGACCAGATACAAAGCATAAAATGAACAGCAGAGCGAAGTTGAACATCACACTGATGTTCAGTTCTCGCGAAATGCGACTGCGCTTCGTGGGTGTCACACCTGCATTGAGCATGATCTTGGTATCCTGACCTGTGAAAACGACGACACCAATGACCCATTCAGTGTTGCGTAAAGAGCATCCTCGTAGCAGAAGGTTGTTGATGGTAATGGGTTCTGATCTGACAGCTTCCTCGGGGTCCTCAGAGTAGTCCTCGTCGCCACGTGAGTTCGTCCACTTTGCTACACCGTTGTATGAGTACAAGTTGGGGAGTGGGCGTTCAGACTCAATCCAAAACTTGGCAGCTTCACAGTGCGCAGCGTGACGGATACCCTCACCGCACTTGAGCGCCTGGCGGACCTTCAAGTTCGATTCTCCATCGAGGTTCTTCGTCTCAATGTAGCAGGCGCCATCAGTATCGGATGTGGCCAATACGACGATATCAGCTGGAATTTCGTCGTCATTTCGAACGCGCACAAAGTCACCGACACGAACATTCTTCCAGAAGTCGCGCTTGAACTTGGCAGTACGAGGGCGCGGACTTTGTAAGTCCAAAATGGATGCGTGGCTGGACTTGTGGCCGTCCGAGAACGGGTCATCTCGCTCATCACGCATTGTCAAGTCTGAAAGCGAGACAGAGTCTTCGATTGAGTGGACAGTCGTGGCAGTAGTGAGTTCAGAAGAGAAGGGCGAACCGGTGACCCCCTTTGTCTCAGAGGTGAGGTTGCGCTTCTTGTCCTGGCGATTCTTCTTGGAGTCTTTCATGGAGCTGCCAATGCGCATAAGAAGGCGTGTACTAGCCTTCTTGAATCGGCGCCACGCCGAGACATTGTCCTCCGTGACATTTGAGTTGTGGCTATACGCGAGGATCTCTGTGGGAGTGTTGTTGAGCTCGAGGTCAAGCACCGTTCGTCGGTAATCCTCGATGGCGTCCTTAAAGGCCGTTATGCAAACAATGACGATGATGGGCACGGCAGCCAGGCCGGCACTCTGCACGCCAAAGATGGGGAAAGCTCCCAAAATGACAATGAGCAAAAAGTAGATGTTTGCGATGTTGTGAAACTGGAAAAACAGGTTTTTGGGCACAAACGACAACGGCGTGTACTTTGTTGTGCGGATCTTGTTGCGCGGGTAGATGGTGAGCGGCAGGCCAGTTTCGGGCGCCACCATATCGCTGGGCAACGGCAAGTTGAAGAAGATCTTTCTACTTTCTGGGACGTCAGCTGCTGCGTCGATGCTTTCTGATGAGTCATTGTGCTCGAGGTTGACCGAGCCTGAGCGGGAATGCGATGGTTTGTGGCTTGCCGTCGAGGCGTTACGGCTGCGGAAGATGGACCGAGATCGTTTTGGCGGCGGGCGTCCCTTCTTGTGCAGTTGTGTGCCCCATCGGTGACGCTTCATGACCGAGGGCTGACGCAACATGTCACCCTGCTGTTCAGGGTACGAGGTGTCGAACGATGCAATGGACGAGTTAGCAGCAAGATCAGTGACAAAGATCTCGTCGCCTTCCTTGTCGGGGCGCGGGGTGCGCTCAAACGAATTGGACCGGCGGCGCGCAAACGAGATGTGTCTGCTGGGCCGGCGCACCGACAGCTGAAGCGGGCTTGTGGGCGGTTGCGGGGACCTCATATGGGCAGGCGAAGTGGTACTGGGCGCAGCCGAGATGTCGATGTCGTCGAAATTGACCTCTTCCTCGACAATGGGGAAGGGAGTGCGGTGTTCCGAGGAGCTGGCAGACCGGCTGGCCGCGTCCTCAAACGGGTTCCCGGACACCGGGCGCGGTGGGTGCGGGGGTAACTGCTCGTCGCTAGCCATGGCGGATTGGGCGGGGGGGATGACCGGGCCACTGGCGGGACAGACAAAATGCAAGCTACCGGAGAGACTTGGGTTAGAATGAGGCCGACTGGAATAGGCAGGTAGCAGCGCGGAGATTGGGCGACAGCAGTGGTGACGAAGGGTGGCCGGTGCACGAGCTTGGCAAGTCTAGGGACGAGCAGGCGAAGTTTAATCTGGCTAAACGGCGCGTAATCTTAGCACAGCCCAGAACCAGAGGTCTGAAACGTGGCCGATAAGCTCTGTCTCCAGCTTGACACACAACTGCTAGGCGACGAGGGTAGAAACGAAGAGGTGTAGCACAGCTCCGTAACTCGGTTGCAGGGCAATTCACCGGATCGGCAAGTGCAAGGAAGCTCGAGTTGTACAAGTAGCCACCTTCGTGAAGCTGCTGACGAAGCGGCCGCTACGGGTTCGCACGGGACGCCAGTTTGAGGCAGAACAAGAGATCTATCCAAAGATACTGGTAAAGAACAGTACTTACAATCGGTAAAGCTAGAACCGGTGAGTCCATATAGCCCTGGGACCAAAAAAAATGCCCTTGACAAGTCAATTGTAATAAATTTCCTGCAGCGCTGACCCCAAGGGCGGCTTTGATTTTTGACCCGATACTCCGTTCGTATGCGTGGGCAAGGACTGCTGCAGCGAGAAAAAAACGTTAATTGAAGCGGGGAGCCAGAGCCGGAGAGACTGGCGAGGCACAAAATCGCAAATGACAGTAGAGGAGCAAATTAAGCAAGAGTCTAATCAGTTGGACTCGTAGTATGCGAAGCGTTCACCTCTCTTTAGCCTGGAGAACCACACCCGACGTGTCAACGTGCGTACGCGTGGACCCGCACTAGAGGCATAATTGCCCTAACCAGTGCGCGCCAATCTCGGCAGGGGGCCAGGGGTAGGGCCCGGCTTGGTATCAGACCGGCACGACGCGACGACACGAGGCAGGCCAACGGTGGGCTTAGAGGATTGGAATTTACAGGCGACTTCGCCCGGGCACAGGCAGTGCGCATTGCAGTGCACGTCGACAGGCAGCAGTGCCATGTGGCTGCTTGCAGCGATGGGCGCCGTTAAGGTGACAGATTCTACATTTAAGTATATTACGGTAAGCTTATCCAGTACTCAGATTAATTCCACCAATAGGCAGGTTAGCGAGTAAGCTGGTGAAGGAGTAACTGGTGAACGAGTAACTGGTGACCGAGAAATGATGAACGAGAAATGATGAACGAGTAACTGGTAAACTGCAGCAAGTGGTAAACTGCGGTAATGTGCTACGAGTATACTGCCCCTATCTGCATACCCAAAGCTGAGCGTGCGCTGCACTCAATGCTTAACCATGTGTTCTACATTGATATGGTACAGTTCTCATACCCCCTACCGCTAAGTGGCCTTGCGACCGAGCTTGCCAAAGACGGTGTCAATGATTGTGGGCACCTCGGGGCCGTCAATGACACCGCCATGACACACAAGAATACGCTCGACAGGCCAGTCAATCATCTTGGCCACGCCGTGGAACTCGTCGCGAGGAATGTGTCGGCGCGAGAACTTGACGCTGCGTTCGCCTATCGGGCCGTCCAGACCTAGGCTACTGTTGAGTTTGCCCACAGCCGAGTCCACAATGGCCCACAGCGGGTGGTCCTTGTAGTAGCCTTCGAATGCCTTTGTGTAGGGAAGGTTGAGGAACAGATCAGCTGCAACAAGCGTCTTGGTGGGCTTGTGGAACAGAATGAGATCGTTCTTCCAGCCATTGAGGTAGTACACTGAGTCAAATTCCTTGGTCAGCTCCTCGGGCAGACCAAGACCCTCGGCGTCGCCATCAATGATGTAGCTGAACTTGACCTCGTCCTCGCCGACCTTCTTTTCGGGCAGGTTGTCCATGCCAATGAACTTGGCGTTGGGGAACTGCGTGTACCACGACTTGAGCGCAAAGTGGTGTCTGTTGTTGAGGGCAACCACATACTTGACGTTAGGCTCGCCGGGTCCCGAGTGCACGAGGCTCAGCATCTTCTTTGTCTCGGGGCCCCATGGCGTCGGGTTCGTGACGACGATGCCGTTATCGCCCTGTAGCTTGATGGCAGCACTTGTCGATCCCGACGGCAGAATGCCGAGCACCCACATGGGGCATCCGTGGATGGCAATGCCGTCGCACACAAGCTCGGTGTATCCTCCTGGGGGGTTCGCGAAGCCCATTGTAGTTGGTAAAACGCAAGTAGAGACTAGAACTGAAAAGTACAGATGCAAGGGTGAGTGCGGGGTGTAATCGTGGGCAGTGGGCGGCGATAAAGTTACTGTGGAGCTAGGGTAGCTGGCTGGCTGGCTGGCTGGTTGGCTTGCTTTGGGTTTGACAGGTGGCCAAGCCTTTTAAACCGCGGTTAGCTGGGCTGGTAGTGTAATCTGCCCGAGCACTCGGATCCATCTATACGAGGTGTTGGTCTTGGCTCCACGGCTGACTCGAACAGACGCCTTCACAGCACGAACTTGGCTTGACTGGCCTTGTCATGGTTACACCGTAACGAAACTCATGCGTACCTCTCGCGCTCATTCCTTCACTCATTCCTTCGCTTACTCCTTCACTCACACTCATTCACTCGCATATCACTGTTCTTTAATGGACTTCTCTGCTTCGACCTTGCGCCCGCAGTATACGCCCTAACCCGCATCGGCTTCCTAACAAGGACCGCACGCACGGTTTCCCGTTAGCTCAGGGGAAGGTTCAGGCATGACAGTGAGAGTAGGAAGGCATTGAAGAAGGCATTCGTTCTCAGTACTGCTATATCAGTAGTTGTGGATCACTAATGGCAGAATATCGGCAGCATCCGTACACCAGTACCTCCAGTACCTCCAGTACCTCCAGTACCTCCAGTACCTCCAGTACCTCGGCCAGCCATCGTATCCAGCCGTCCAGCCATCGCAATCACCGCTGTCCACTTGGCACCACTGTCACCACTGTCACCACTTTTTGACCCAAAATACATTACTACACTACACTAGTTGAGGCAGCAGGCCATGCACTCCTCGAGAGCACAGCACATACACAGGCCTCCGAGGCTGAGTTAGAACAGTCGACTGGAAAAACACACCACACTTACAATGCTCCACAGCATCCCGAGCTCTGCTGGCGAGGAGGCTGCTGCTGAACGTACACAGGCTGCTGCTGTCCGTAGCCTCCCTGCTGCTGGTAGCCCTGCTGCGGGTAGCCGCCCTGCTGAGGGTAGCCTCCCTGCTGGTAACCTCCCTGGTAGCCCTGTTGTTGCTGGTAGCCACCGCCATAGCCTTGCTGCTGCTGGGGGTAGTAACCGCGCTCGCCGCCGCCCTCGGCCTGGGCAGGGGCCTGGTTACCCTGGGGTTAGACAGGTCTCGAAACTTCAAAATCCACTCACGTCGTTGTTGTAGTAGTCCTTGGCACTCATTTTTATAATCGGAATGGGGTAAATACAAGTCTAGATGTTGATTGTCAAAAAGACCGGCCTGTAAATAGCCTCCCCTGCCCTGCCGCCTGCAGGCGCATGTCTCGCAGCCGCGCCATGCACATGCACCGCCCGGCAATGAGATCATCAGGCACCTCCGCCAAAGCCGAGCTTCAAACGATGAAGTGACAGTTGTCACGGCGGGCTTCAGTGACGCTACTCACCGTCCGAAGACCAGCTCCAGCAGTAGTGGCATCCTACCAAGCTACTTACCAATTACTACTGCTCCTACCCAGTTACAGTTACATCAACGAATGCATTCAATGCTATCCAGCACTCCCTCTCCTACCATAAGCTCAGCTCTTGAATACATATCCAGAGCTCCACTTATCTCCACTTCTCCCTTCTTACTTCTCCACTTCATTTTCCACTCAATCTTCCCTGTCTCCACACTTGCACACACTCACTCATCGCCTAGATAAACCGGTTCGGCCCAAAGCCGCCCAGCCCGCCGGGCGGTCCTGTCGGGTCCCAGCGCGCACCCGGCGGCCGAGTGAGATCGTCGGGTTGGTCACCGTTCCGGCCTCCGCGCGGGCCCTGGAACAACGGGTGGTCAAGTGTCGGGTACATGCCCTGCGGTCCCGGCGGCATGGGTCCACGACCTGAGCCAGGACCCAGAAACGGCGCCATGGGCGGGTTGCGCCCAATTCCCGGTGGGTACAGGTCATCCTCGCCAATGGACACATACTGGCTGGGGTGGCCAGGAACCGGAATGTCGTGGTGAGAAGTGCGTCGTAATGACCGCTTAATCTCATACTCGTCTTCGAATCCCGGCGGCGTCTCCGTCAGCGGCGGCGCATCGTCTGGGCGCTCGGTGACAGGCACGCTTGGCGGCGGCTCGGGAGTTCCAAGTCCAGAAATGGGTGTTTCGGTACGGCTTGCCACGTTCTCGCGCAGCTGGCTCTCTGGTGTCTCCTCTCGCTCGGCATGTGAGTCGTGTGACTGCTCCCTGAGCGAGGCACGTCGCTCCGAGGTTCTTCGTTCTGAGGTTCTTCGCTCCGAAGTTCTTCTCTCGGAGGCCCGTCTCTCCTCCTGGACACCAGAACCCTCTGCAGCCTTTGACGGTTCGGCGTCTCGGCCATTAACTTTCTGCACAATGCTGTTGTAGAGGTACTCGACGAGCTTCTCCGTCTTAGCCTCAGAGGCATACAGATCCTCAAGGCCCTCGGATCCCTCGGGTCTGGTGAACACCGACTCGTTGACGTAGTCCTTGAGCTCGAGGCGGTGCGAGATGTCGATGCCGCCGTCGCTGAACGCAGACACCCGCACCGATGACGGGCCCATCTTCGTCACCGTCACCTCGACATTGCTCGTTGAGTCGCCTTCAATGCGGTATCTGAACCCAAAGTAGTTGGGTGAACCTGCACTCCACGACTCGCCGAGCTCTGAGCCGGCGCTGGAAACATCGTGGCCATCGGCTAGACCCACAAAGGTGACCTCGGGGCTCTGCAGCAAGGCTGCGTGGATTTCAACGGCAAGCGCATCAAACGGAGACCTGCTCGCTTGCGTGATGGCTGCATCCTCATCTCCCGGTGAGATGCTCGCCACAATTGCCTTATACACATGACACGCTCCCATGGTTGTTGTTTCGTTGGCAATGGCAGCTGAGATGTGAGGGGCAAACTGAGTTGGCTGGGGTGGTGGAGTGGGTAGTGGGGTGAGCCGCGCGCAGGGTTATCTTATCGCGTCGCGACGACGCACCTTTGCGACTCTGCTGCTACCCCACAATATGCTGCCAGTTCCTCACCTGGCGCTGCTGACGGTCTGTGTGGCGGGCCTGCAGTTCACATGGATAAGTATTTGCGCCATCAATCGTCTACTTTGCTAACCTCACGGCGTGGAAATGTCCTATGTCAACGTCTACCTCATGTCGCTGGGCATGTCGAAGACGATGCTGTCCATGGTGTGGATAGCAGGACCGTTGTCGGGCCTTTTGATGCAGCCTGTCATTGGCGTCATTTCCGACAACTCGACTTCGCGGTATGGTCGCCGGAGACCCTACATGGTTGGTGGATCAGTGGCCGTTACGCTGGCATTGCTAGCAATGGCATGGGCACAGGAAATCACCGCCGCAATCCCATTGCTCCCCGAGTCCTGGAAGCATGTCATGACGCTTGTGGTCGCCACAATGACAATCTTCGTCACCGACTTCTCTATCAACGCCGTCCAGGCCTGCTGTCGTGCCCTCATCATCGACGTGCTCCCCCAGGAGCTCCAGGAACTGGGCAACGGCTGGGCAGGCCGTATGATCGCCGTTGGGCATCTCCTCGGCTATTGGTTCGGTGCAATTGATCTCGTTCACTACACGGGTGGCTGGCTCGGAGATACACAGCTCAAGTCCCTCTGTGTCATCTCGGCTGCAGCTCTTCTGCTTAGCGTAGGCATCACCTGCCTATCTGTGCAAGAGGAGGTCTTCAATCCGCCCATGGACGAAGTGTCGAGCAAGTCAAGCCTCGACATGGTCACGCAACAACTCAAGAATATCTACACAACTCTCCGTTCTACCATTCGAACGCTTCCTCCTAGGATATCTCTCATCCTGCGCGTCCAGCTGTTTGCGTGGTACAGCTGGTTCAGCTTTCTGTTCTACTCGTCGACATGGGTCGGTGAGGTCTACTACAAGTACGACTATCCCCGCTCCTCTCATCCTGAACAATCAGCCGATCTCGTCGGCGAAATGGCTCGGAAGGGCTCAATGTCTCTTGTTGCTTTCTCCCTCGTGTCTCTGGTGTCGTCCCTCATTCTTCCGGCTGTCGTCCCAAGCACCTACTCTGGCCGCTCGGGCGCAAGCACACCTCGAACCCTTTCACGTCGCTTGCCAGCGTCGGGCAATACCCTGGTACGAATCCTTTTCCTCATTTGTCACATTGCCTTGGCACCTGTCAGGTTTGTTATCGGCTCATTATCCACAGTTTTCCGGCTGTATAACCTACATCTTACCGACGTTTGGGTCGTGTCACATATAGTATATGCGCTAGCCAACTTCTGCACTGGTTTTGTGACCTCACTGTGGGGAGCCACGATGGTCGTTGCTGCGTGTGGCTTCTCATGGGCCATTACGACTTGGGGGCCGTTTGCTCTGCTTGGCGAAGAAATCCGCTTGCTGGCCGAGCGCCCCAGCGACGAGCCTGATTCTCGCGCTTCAAGTTCAGGAGTTTACATGGGCATTCACAACATGTCCATCACGCTGCCCCAGTTTGTTGCTACAGTAGTCTCATTCGTGGTGTTTTCGTTTTATCCAACACCAGAGACTGAGCCTGGTCAACCTCCTGCCAGCGACGGCGGCATCGCCATTGCACGCATCCTACAGCTTGGAAGCGTGTCTACTCTGATCGCAGCTTATTATGCCCGCAAGCTTAGCAAGGAGTCAGCGCACTCAGGCAGAGACTGACGTGGCTCCCAAAATTCCTTATGAGACCAATTACGAACCTAAAGTACAATAATCTACGTCTAGTCATGTTCAAGTCGTATCTCATTCAATCTAACATCTATTTGATGCCAAAGCCCTGGCTTTCTGTGATGGCGGTCATGATCTTCGACGCCAACTTCTCCTTGCTCGAGTACGCGTAGAGACACAGCTGATTGAAGCAGGTGTGGGAAATGGGGAAACGATTGCTATCGTCTCCAATACGCGAGATGCGGAACGGCATGTTGGCGATACCTGTAGCTGGCAGCCTGTCGGAACCTGTTACAAAGATGAGCAGCTTGCGCTGGTAGACAGGATCCAAGTTCTTGAAGAACTTCCAGAACCACCGAATAACATCAACCTGATCGGCTTCGCGGCCCTTGGAGCCCCAGTGCTGGTAGCGTGTAACGGCTCGCAGAGCATCAACGTCAATGGGTTCGAGGCTGCCGCGGATGAGCAGCTCAATCTCCTCGGGGCGAAACAATGACAGAGCACTGCCACCAACGACCTTGTTGAATCCCTGTTTAAGCGAGTCAAACTGTCGCTTCACCGACGTGTCAAAGTAGTAAGCCATGACCCGGCGCACGTAGTCCTGGCGGTTCGAGCGTGTGACGGGAACGTTTTTGCCATCAGCAATCAACGGCGTTTCAACAATACTGCCGTCCTTGTTGCGAGTGTACACACAGAAGTCGAGGGAGAATACCTCCTCGAGATCATCCTCCTCGTACTCGAGCAGCTTGCGTAAGTTGCGACCGTGCGAAGGCTTGTATTCAGTGAAATCTTCCAATGTGTAGGGGCAACCTAGAAGCTTCTTGAATAGCACCGGCGGGAAGTTAACGTCGAGAATGGTCGAGTTGTACAGGGCGAGGCCAATGGCAACTCCCGTCAGTTTGTAGTACTTGAGAGCATGGTCGGAGCTGGCGTCAAACCAGCAGAAGCGTGACTCTTCCTCCTCCACAAAGAAGTTTTTGTTTGAGTCAAACAGTTCTTTGAACAGAAGGAGGAACCACTCCTTCTTAAGTCCACCGGCATCGACACCAGGCTCGTCGATGAATTCTACGCGCAAGCCCTTTTTTAGGTTATCCTCGTTTTTCTCGATGGCGTCAAACGATTCCGACAAAATGGCGTCACGATGAACACGGATGTAGAGGAAGGGGCTTTCGGGGGTTCTGCTGGCGAGTGAGCCAAAGAAGGCTTCCTGGGCACGCAGCTCCATCTGGCGGCGAGCATCATACTCGAGGATCTCGGTCTTGGAGCCCATGGAGAGCAGAAATGGGTATTGGCAAAATGCAAAGCGGGGTGTTATCTTGAAGGGGGGAATTGCGACGTCGACACGAGGGGCAGAAGTGGATGCAAAAGTTTTCTGCCACTCGTCAAAGTCGGCCGTCACGTCGGTGTAGTCGACCATAGTGTTGTAGAAGGACGAGACGGGGATCTTGTTGCTCGAGACTGTGTTTGCTTTGAAGAAGATGCCGATAACTTTGACAAAGGCATCAATCTTCCAGTCGGTGTTGTATAGGTCCGACTTGATCTGGGCACTGACGCTAGAACGGCGCTTTTTGGGCCGGGATCCGTAGTACACGCCAGCCACCGAGCTAGACGACAGGTTGTACTCGCGCTCTGTGGACGGCGTTGAATTACAGCGGTCTCGAGGCTCAGCGCGCGGCCGCGAGTGATGCGAGCGGTAGTGGTGTGTTAGTCGGTGCGCGACATAGGCATTGAGCAGGTCGACTTTGGGTTCAAACTGCGGCACGGGGACACGCGATAGCCAGTTGAACAGGTAATGATGCAGGTCCTTGTTGCAGTGAGCGAGAATGCCTACGGCGCGCTCGAGGATCTCTAGAGCGAAGGGCGGTGGCTTGGGGCCCTCGGGCGTCGTGGTCGGGGCACGCTTTGCCGAGGACGAGCGCTTCGTGAACAGAGAGGGCATGTACAGCACCGGGTTCTCGAGGATGACAAGCAGGAAGCAAATGTCGGTGGGGGCGTCCAGCGACTTCTTGATACGCTTGAGGAGGGTTGCCTGGGCCGTCAGGACTGTGTTCATGAGGTGTTCCGACTGGACAGGCGAGTCGAGGACGAGGGCATAGAACGAGGCGACGAGGCCATAGTCAATGTTGGGCTTCGAATAGCTCGGGCGCGTCTGGCCCAGGGCGAAGGCCTGGTTGACGTTTGCAACGCTCGAGAACCAGGCTGAGAGCAGGTAGTCAAGCGAGGCGAGGCGCGGGCCGTAGGTGGGCGAGACCTCGCCGGGAGCGTCGCTCTTTGTGCGCGACGCGCGCTCGAGGGCATTGAGCGACTTTTTGAGGGCATCAAACGTGAGCGACTTCGCCGGGCGGATGGCTATGGGACCAACATCGTGGAGCGTGTCGCATATTTTGCCTGAGTTAGCGGGGTACAGAGGGGGGGGGGCAGAGTTGGAGACGGACTCACACTTGAAGGACGGGACCTTTGCCGGGATCTGGAGCTGGGTGCCACAGCAGATGCACAGCTTGACGGCGATCTTGGGGTCGTGAGACGAGGAAGCGTTGGCCTCGGACACGGAGCGCATGATTTCCTCAGTTGAGGACATGGTGGAGACGTTTGGCGGCAGCACGGGTGGAGGCGCGGGCCGGGGCTTTGGGCGCCGAGCCGCCAGAGGCGGGGGGTCGGGCTTTTTCTTGGAGCCAAACGAGATCCATGACGGCATGCCGAGGTCGGGCGACCACGGTGGAGGTCAGTGAAGGGACAGCTACGGCACACACGGGTACCAGGACCAGTTACAGCACAGGCACAGGCACAGGCACAGGCAGTAACGGGGAGCAAGGCAGTAACGGCAGCAAGACAGTAACAGCCAGCTTGACAACAGGCACAGCTCTAGCTTCTGCTGTGGATTCTGCTCAGGACAGTCCGTGGTCTCTTGGACTTAGGCACAGCTTCTCGGACAGCTCTGGCGCAACCTGGACCGGTAAACTAACGGACACTCGCCGGAGGGCGATAAGGCTTAGCAGTGCGGCGGAGGGCCTGTAATCAGATTAGGTTGGCAGGCGAGCGGGCTGGCGAGCAGACTCGATGGCACACGAGGCAAGAATCGGCAAGTTGCACGCGTGAATGTCGACAGTCAAGGACAATTACCCAAACAACCGCCATATAACATATGCCTGGCATGCCGTGCTCCGGGCCTAGGGCATCCAGGCTTGGCGCTGCATAGGAAAGGGGGTGGGGACGCACCAGCCCCGTCAGCCCCGACTAAGGATGGAGACCAGGTATGAGCCAGGTATAAGTAGACAGGTGTACCTAGTCAGGTGTGAGGTTGGTAACGGCGTAGAGCGGCGTGTCAGAAAGATCCGGAGCCCGCTGTCAACGGCTCATCGAACCTGGCAATCTAAGTTTAGTGGTGCAGTGACCTCAACGTTGGTGCATCACGGGGCCAAACTAGGCAGGAGGGCAGGAGAGGGAAAGAGCTCGATTGAAGGGGATATTGAAGGGGACACTGAAGGGGACATTGAAGAGTACAACTCAAGTAAACTAAAGGGGACTGGAGAATACAAGAGCAATTGATAGATTACAGGCCTGGTTCTTGCTTGTTGCTTCTTGTGTTCTCCGTTCTGCCTTGAGCGGATGCCGCGTCCGCTTTAGTGTGGGGCACTGGCCTGCTGCGTCAGTGTGGAGCAGCTGCACCGCAGAACGCACCGCAAAAGGCCGTGACTGCACCACAAAGGGCCGTGACTGCCGCGCTGCCGCGTATGGTGTTTACCCCGCCGTGACTGTAACAGCTGCCATTATTCCCCGGCGGCCCCTCTCAGATCGCTCAAAACAGTGCTGCCGTAGTAAGGCCGCATGCAACGGCTGGTTGCTTGGGATGACGTCACGTTGACAAGCTTAACTGGTGGTTTAATTGCAAACACAATACCCTGTATATAACACTTGCCCTGTATATAGCTGTCCCTCTATTCCCTCCCCCGCCCCCCTCATCTCCCCCTCTACCTACTACTACCTCCCCCACCTGTCATGCGAGTAGGCGGACCCCAAACACCCGCTATGCCCACGTCTACTCCTGCGCACCGCTCCGCCAGCCGCCCTTGCCCTGAACGCTCGCCAAGTCGTCGACTGATAACCAATATTTAGCATCCTGATTTCACCCCCTCTCGTCGCCCCCTGTAGCCTCCCATCTCCACCTTCGGCCATGACCTGTGCCTGAACTAAACGCCACATTGTTTCCTATCCCGGCAGTCAATCCTTGTGCTCGTGCCCAACCACCCCAATGACCACCACTGTCCCCGCAATCTATGCGTTTCCTGAACTGTCGGGAGTCGCTGCCGCGGTAGCCGACCATGTCGTCGCTGCCCAGAACGCTACGCTCACCCCGTCTAAGACATCCAGCTCCACCGCCACCAAGCGCTTCAAGATCGGCCTCTCTGGTGGTTCCCTCATAGCCGTCCTCAAAGAGGGCCTTCTAGCCCGGCCAGACGTACTCTGGGACAGGTGGTATGTATAGTGAATGGCCTGAATAGTGCCTGGTACCTGGTACCTTGTGCCTGACTGGGCTCCCTTCTCCCATTCCCCCCTTTCTTCTCCCCTCTTTCCTAACACAGGGACATTTACTTTGCTGACGAACGTCTAGTCCCCTTTAGCAGCCCCGAGTCCAACTTTGGCCGCTGCCAGCGAGAACTGCTAGACAACATTCCCGAATCAAGGGGCCAGCCCCGTGTGTTACATATCGACGAAGACCTCATTGACGACGCCCAAGAAGCCGCCGACGCCTACGAAAAGACCCTCATCCAGGGCTTCGCCGCCAAAGACTCTGTCAAGCTGCCCATGTTTGACCTATTACTGCTCGGTTGCGCCCCGGACGGCCACACATGCTCGCTCTTCCCGCACCACCCGCTGCTCCGCGAAGACCTCGCGTGGGTCGCTCCCATAGAAGATGCCCCCAAGGCTCCCCCGCGCCGTATCACCCTCACGCTGCCCGTCATCTGCCACTCGCACCGTGTCACGTTTGTCGTCGAGGGCTCCGTCAAGGCCCCCATCATCAAGACCATTATGGAGCGCCCCGAGAAGGGCTCGCCCTGCTCGCTCGTCAACGAGGGCGCCGCTGGCAAGGTCAGCTGGTTCGTCGATGACGACGCTCTCAAGGGTACCTTTGTCACCAAGAAGGTATACAAGACCCAAGTCCCCATGTGAGCCCCCTGCTGTCGGCGTCCCGCGCCCTAATCATGTCTGGCAGCTGCCGTTGTATAGACCATCGGTCATAGAATGCAATACATGCACGTTACGTAAATGCCTACATACCAGCTAGCCCACCTCAAGGTAGCGGCTCTGACGACGACGACAGACGGTTGAGATGCAGGTACACATCTGTGCCGTAGCCCTCCATACTAATGAGCTTCAGATCACCACCAAAGTAGCGCGCGTACAGTCGCGAGATGGGTAGACCGTAGCCAAAGCCGGCCAGCGGCGCCTTGAAGTCCGACTTGGACAGATCGGGGTCCAGTGACGGCGTCGTCTTGGCCGTCGTGTACATATAGGTCCACACATATGGCACTTCGCTGCGCGGAATGCCACCACCCTCGTCAGAGATCTTGATCGTAATGTCCTGCTTGCCCTGGGCGACAATGACCTTGACGGGTGGGTAGCTGTCTGCATCAACGCCATGGCGCTCGACAACTGCTCGCAGCGAGTTCTTGATGATCTCAAACATCATGTGGCTCAGATGGCCTGGCACGTACATAAAGTTGATGTCTGGGCTGCAAAGAATCTCGACCTTGGGCGCCTCAAACAGCCCGTACCAGTCCTCGCAGATGAACCGAGCATTGTCGACAGCGCTCTGCGCAATGTCCATGACGTTGGTGTCGGTGCAGATGATGCCAACATAATCTTTGCGCACGCCGCGGTCCGTGTTGAGGGCAATGTGCTGGCCAATGAGCATACGGATTCCAATTCGCGACATGTAGAACCGATCGAGGAACGACTGGATCGAGTAGTCAACGTCAATGTTGGGCCGCGACTGCTTCCATTCCGTGACACCCTGGGCAACAGTACTTACGACGCCGTCGTGCCGCCGCTTGATCTTCTGCAGTGATGTCGTCACCTCATTGTTGAAGTTTTCGATTTCATTGGACCACTCAGTGATGGATGGATCAACACTGGCAAAGTACTTTCTGTTGCCAAGCGTGGTCTTTCGGTCTGCGTAGAACCCCTCGGCCTTCCAGTCCTCGAGCGTCGGGTTGATGAGATCGCTGCCATTGCGGCCCTTTTCTGGCTTGATGGCAATGTCGTTGCGGCCCAGACCATTGGCAACGCCGTTGACCGGTAATGAGATCTTGGGCTTCTCGCCCGGATTGTTGTACAGCAGCTGCTTCAGCTCGGGGCTCAGCTTTGGCGGTGTGAGGGCAGTCAGTTCCTCAAACGACTGCGTGTACCAGTCACGCACACGCTGAATCGACGGCATCTCGTTGAGTCCATTGGGCAGGTTCTCGAGATCCTCGACGCGATGGGCCAGGCGAATCGGCAGTTCCTCGACAATGAACTGGGCGGCGCGGAACAGCGTGCCAGCACTTGGCGCGCCGCCAAACTGCACCATCTGTCGCAGACTGACTCCCGTAGCCGGGAACCGCGCATAGTGTGCTATCTTTTTGGCCAGCTCGGGTGAGGCCTTCCATCCAGTCGTGCTGCCGGCTCCTCGGCCGAACAGCCTTGGGATCGAGGCTCTCATCGAGGTATAAGGGAGAGACTAGTCGATGTGTCTTTGTCAACAGTTGGTTCGACGCCGTGATATTCCTACGATTGCAAGGTTGGGGCGAGACTACTAAAGCGCTTGCAAACCAGATCAAACAAGTTAAATGCGGGGTGGGTGAATCAGCTGTTTGTCCCGCTGTCGACCCCAGATATTTATGACTCCATCCACCAGGGCAAGGGCGCTGCCCTCGGCCGGTAATACCTCGGCGAGACTTGCTGGGCCTCGGACTGGAGCACTGCCGCCCGGGGAGCTACACAGCTGAAAAACTGAAGTCTGTGTACAGAATTCTATCGCACATATGCTCTACTCCGGCCTGGCCTAGTCCACTCCTCTTATACCCCTCTACCCCTCCTCTATATCCTCTCCACCAACCCCGCTCTCGGTTAGGTCCGCTGCGTGGTGGCCGGAAAATTACCTTGCCGCCCTGCAGTATGCACGTATTGACATGGCGGGGTTAAAATGCAAAGGGCAACTGCTCACATGCAACGGGAGATCGACGCATGGATGAATTCGACGAAGCGAAATGGAACACAGTTGTTCCGCAGTTGTTTCGGCAACTCTGGTAGCTCGGTTCTGGACAGCGATGGACTTCGGCTAGCTCGCCAAGCGATTAGAGTTGCATTTAGACTGCTCCAGGGTTGCATCGCAGCTTCATTACGAAACTTAACAAGAATGCATATTTACAATCCTACTCTAGGCTATTGCTCTAGGCTGTCGGAGTTTGTTACATGAGCGTGGCTCGACCGCCAATGTCCGTGCTGGGAGTGCCAGTGGGCATGTCTCCGCTGCGTCCAGCAACAAACTTATGGTAGATCTCAGCCAGCTTGCGACGCTCCTTGACAGAAATCGACGGCTTAGTGTCAGCAAGTGATTTCTTGACATGGCGTGCCTCGATTACAACGTCAGACGACGACGTCGAATTCGCCTCGTCCTGTGCACCGGCCTCACCCTCCCCGCCAGCTGGCTTCATCATCACCTCTAGCTTCTTGACAAGCTGCGCTCGCTCGGCTGCCGAGGCTCCCAGCTTGCTGTGGGCTCGACCATTGACCTGGTCACTAGCAGCAGTATCCATCTGCACAAACTCGACTCCATCAGAGGAACCAGCATTGCCATTCACCTGCTCCGTCTCCAGGTCCTTGTCGACAACTTCATGGATGGCATCAAGGTATGCATTGTACAGCAGCGCTTGAAGGTCGGCTCCAGATAATCCATCGGTGCGCTGCGCCAAGTCAAGCAGATCGATATCTGCCGCAAGCTTCATTTTCGTCGTCACGGCCCGCAAAATGTCAAGTCTGTCCTCGGTATTCGGCAGGTCGCAGATAAGAGACTTGTCAAGACGTCCAGGTCGCAGCAGAGCAGAGTCAATGAGATCCGGTCTGCTCGTCGCCGCCAAAACATATACGCCGTCCAAGCCCTCCGCACCATCCATCTGCGTCAGCATCTGGTTGACAACACGATCCGTAACACCAGTACTGTCGTGACCACGCTTAGGTGCAATCGAGTCAAACTCATCAAAGAACAGGATGCAAGGCTTGGCCGCCTGCGCTCTGTCAAATAGGTCTCTAACAGACTGCTCACTAGCACCAATGTACTTGTTAAGGATCTCAGGACCCTTGACGGAAATGAAGTTGAGTCCACACTGAGCAGCAACGGCCGAAGCTAGTAGCGTCTTACCACAGCCAGGGTACCCGTACAGAAGTAGTCCAGATCGTAGTCGCAGCGGACAGTTGGCAAATATAGGCGCATACTTCGTCGGCCACTCGAGTGTCTCCAGAATGACAGATTTCGTCTCTTTTAGACCACCAATATCTGCCCACGAGACTGTAGACTTCTCGAGCTTGACTCCTCGCAGACTTGACGGCACAAAGTCTTTCATAGCCGAATCAAAATGAACCTGACCAATCAGATTTGAAATAGGACTGTCAGTCTCGGCCTCAGCATTGGCTAGAATCGTCTCATGGTTGGCCCGCTCAACGAGAGTCCACAAATCTCCCGGCTGGTAACCCTCCGTGTTGCCAGCAATCTCGAGCATATCGAAGTTGGCAGCCTTGACAAGCCCAAGGCTAGCGACAGCATCGTTGAGGATCTCCTCACGCACGTTCTTATCGGGCGACTTCAGATGGCTGATCTCCTCGAAAACATGACTTGTAATGAGGAACGAATGCAGGCTTTCCTTCGACTGAGACGAAGCAAGAATGGAGATTTCGCGCACAGCAGATGTTGAGTCCACAAGCTGCTTGAACACCTCCGCTAGCTGTTGCGTTTTGGACGAATCAGCATGCTCTACTTCAGCAGGAATGAGCTTGTCGAGATCGTCGAAGATGATAGCGCTTGGCGAGTACCACGCCGCCTCAAGAAATAGCTTCCTCAACGTCTCCTTGAGTGCCTGTACAGTCTTTTCTGCATGCACACCGCATGAAAACCAAATAGTGTGGATAAGCTCGTTGCGAAGCTGAGCTTCAGTCTCTTTCAGCACAACAGTTTTTCCTGCCACTCGGGTGCCGTATACCAACGTTCCACCGTTGCCGCTAAGGACAGCGTCGGTAACACCTCCCAAGAAACCGTCAATTCCAACAACATTATGGTACTGCTTAGTTGGGTTGACGATACTCTGGTAGGTGCGAGGCAGCGTAGACTCGGCGCGTAAAACCTCTGAGCCGATGGTGATCTCAGAATTTGAGGGAGAAAGGAGCCACCCTTCGGCATTTGACAGCTCGACGACACATCCAAGGGGCAGTGCAGTACCAAGGGATGGCAGTTGCATGCGATTGGTGACAGGGCCCGTCGTGACACGCTCCTTGACGAGAGCAACAATCTCCGCGGTTTTCTTGTCTGCAGCAGAAGTATCCTTGGAGTTTTTGCTATTACGCAACTTCAGGAGTGAATTAGCCGCTGTTTGTGTAACAACCGGATGCACAATAATTTTGATGGAGAGCTGTCGTGATAATGGCTTCGGAGCCACCTCGAGGCGGATGACAGCACCGACAGTGTTGGTGATACCAAGCGAAGCACTGAGGCCGTAAGATAACCCCACATGGCCGTCGGGACTATATCTGTAATCGACGAGTTTAGCCATGACAGGGGTGGCTGAGGGGATCTCGGTTTCGTCCTTCGAGTCCTTTGATCCGGGGGGGTTTGACCCGGGGCCGGAGCTGGTGAGCGCAGTTGGCTGAACGACGCTGACTGCGACGTAATCAGAACCACGGATTGAATACAGTACATCGTCGAAATTTCCGTAAACTTCGAATTGATGGGCCTTGGCCTCGTTGAGGGCGGCATCCTCAGTCTCTGGCAGCTCGTAGGCGGGGTGAGGCAGTGGCACGCCTCGAAGGAGCAGTGAGGGTGATGAAGACTTTTCAGAGCGTTTACGTGAGCTCGTGGATGGCGCTGATGAGACGCGCGACTTCTCCTGAGGTCTCGGCTTGCGGGTTTTGGGTGCGATGATGATTTCAGAGTTGGTGTTGATTTGAGCAAAACCATTCGTCGGGTCGGGTTCGATCTTGACGACTGACAGTGTCGCCGTAGCTGTTGCAGACGGGAAGACTGTAATTGGTTGGTTCAGTGACACAGCACGCACCTGGCTCAGCATCCACGATTCGAGGTACTGCGCATACGACTCCACAGCCTCCCAATCAGCGACGGTCAGTGGGTCGAGATGCACGGTGTGCGCCTGAGGTGGGTTGGCGTGAATGGATATGGACACCTTCTGGCCAACGACCAGGCCGACAGAGTCTGCAAAGACCGGATCAATCTCTACAGAGGCACCAGATGAGGTGAGACCCGACCAGCCGACATAGACATGATCCAGCTTGCTGCGAAGACCTTTAGAGTACGCAAGTTCCAAGACGACCGACTGCGCAGGCTACAGTTAGTTTCATTACATTCACCTTGTGAATTTTCAGCATAAGGAACTCACAATATTGGCGCTGAAGAGGAAGCCCGAGACGGAGTTCGGCAAATTGACAAGAGCTCCGCGCAGCTGAGCGTAGGCCACAGTTGCCGAGTACGACATGGCTCTTCAAGTTGATGTCAGGAACCGGGGTAGCCAATGATCGGGATAATGAGAGTGTGATCAAAGGACACAACGGCAAGACGACAGAAAAAGCAGACCGGGGTCGGGAATGAAAGGTGGAATCTGGGGAACCGAGGTCGCTTACCCTGGACGGCTGACCCGTGTGGTGACCTAACCCTGGGTCGATGCTGCTCGTGTCGAACTCGCATCTGAGATGTTGGTGAATCGAGCACGAATATCGCGCAGGGCCAATGTCGACGGTTCTGAGTATCGTTTCTGGCCTCGTAGGCTGGAGCTATGTTATATGTTGGGTGAGTAGTTTGACTGAGTTTGGCTGAGTTTGGCTGAGTTTGGCTGTGACCTCCTTTCGGTGGTTGACTACTGATGATTTGAGGCTACGACAGATACAGGGCCTAATACCGGAAGCTACGGAGCAGTCCTGATTTCGGTAGACGCGACACGGCATTTATATGTATTGTCTAACAACAGAGTGTGTCGTTATACCCGCCAGTTGTGCTGAATCACAAGCTACGGTCGGTCGAGGGCGTCTCGCTTGACTTTGTGCTACTCAACGCTGTCGGCTACTTGACGTACTCGTTCAGTCTCAGCATGTTGTACTTTAGTGTTGTGGTGCGAAACGAGTACGCTCAGCGACACACACTGGCTGAAAATGGCCAGCTCAAGTTTCCATTGGTGCGGTTTAACGACATTGCTTACGCGTACCATGGGCTGGCCCTGGTGTCGTACATGGTTTACCAGGTGTACGGAGCTGGGTACACTCGCAGTCCACGACAGCACATTGGCCGCTTTACAAAGGTGCTACTCATTGGAGGAGGTCTCGGTGCTGTGGGACTTGTAGCATATGCGTTGGCAGTGCAGAGCCACAAACTGGGGCCCAGCATGCACCAGCTGCAAATGCTTGACGTCGCCACGATTCTGGGCCATGTCAAGCTCATCATGAGCGTGTCCAAGTATATTCCCCAGGTTCTGTGGAATCACAAGCGCCGCTCGACCAAGGGATGGTCTATAGGAGCAGTTCGCATGGTGAGTGAGCCAATACGACGATTTACAGCAGCTAACTCAGGATATTCTCGGCTCAGTGCTGGCATTGCTTCAGCTCGTACTCGATGGATACATCCGACACGATTTCAAGGGTATCCTCAACAACTCAGTCAAGCTGGCGTTGGCAGGTGTAAGTAATGCATCTGAGTGACACGTCGTGGATCTCTAACACAGGTGACTCTGCTGTTTGATGGCATATTTGTGCTCCAGCACTATGTTCTGTATCGTGAACCTGAAGCTGATCTCGACATGAGGGTGAGTTTTTAAGCTGCCTGTTCACAAGCTGGCCTGTTGATAGGCTGGCCTGTTTCTAGGCCTATAAGCTGGCAAGGCTAACCCAGAATCTGTCTGAACTGTACAAATAACGTGGGAGGAAGAGAAAGAAGGAAAAGAAGGGAAGAAGAAAAGGAGTATCACGCCCCACGCTCATAGAATAATGATACTTTAATTTTGTATATACACCCACATCTGCTAGCAACGCTTAAACCACCTGCTTCACGGCACGTTTCCAATTCGGGTGCATGCCCAACGGCGAGATATGCGGGCTGCGGCTATCGCACCAAACACACACCGTAGGGGCTAGGGTAGTGTCCCCCGCCAACTATGGGCACACCGCACACTCCCGCTTAGGGCGGCTTCACCGAATCCTCTCCGGAACCTTGTCGTTACAATCAGTGTTGCCAAGGGTTTGCCGTAGCACAACCAGGGCAAATCCGAACTGTTATCAGATCCTTGAACGGACACTCGTCAAGCATATCCTCTTTTCACCCTGCCAACTGCTGCCATCGCCCTGTATTACTGTGCTGTCTTGTCCGACAAATCTGTTCTGGTTTACACTTGAAACGACGCTCAGATTCATGTTTACTTCACCCCACCTCTGACCAAACACATTCCATCCTCCTCTGAACCCAGGCTGCGAACCAAGGCTCGCCCCACGCCATGTCTTCCCGCTTCTCCCACTCGTTTGGGCCGCCGGGAGCAGGCTCGGGCCCTGGTCGACCGGGGTCAAGACTCAACATGGGAAACTCTCAGCGCCCGCTAAGGACAGGCCCCCTCCAAGCAGGCCCTGCCCGCTCTGCATCCTCTACGACTAATTCGAGAGACGACCTATCGACACACCGCTACGTTCTGTCCGAACCCGCCGACGTGTACCCGTTTCCTGGCACTGCGACGCCAAAAATCTATCCCGACTTTGACCCTTGGCGAAAGACCCGCGATGAAGACCTCCTCGTCGTTGACTGCCTGCAGCGCGGCCATCACGAACCCCTCCGCGTCTCCAACGAATCCGGCTCCGCCAAATCCTCCATGATCCCCTTGCTCAAGCAGTGGACTAGCCTTCCGGCCCTCTCGTTCTTCCTCGTCAACGCCATGGAAGTCCGCGAACGCACAAGTCGCATCTCGTCAAATTGGACCTTCAAACCACCACCCCGTGTCACCCTCACCGACCAGAAGCGAGAAGCCTGGCTGCGCGATCTCGCATCCCCAGCGGTACCGCTGCGCCGACTCTCGCGAACTATCCCCCACGGAATTCGAAATCGTACATTACTCGACCAGTGCTGCCAAAAGGCCGTCCCCATCTCGCGTGCCGTGTGGTTTGCCCGCTGTGTTGGTGCTAACGAGCTACGTGGTCTCAAACGCAAGGGAACCAGTGGCGCATCGGCCGCTGCTTCTGAGGCGGCTTGGATCCGTGACTGGTCTGAGGAAGTGATGGCATTTGTGGAGCGCCTTGTTGGTGATCTCGATTCCATTTCTCCTGTAACCACTGTTGATTCTGATGATAAGCCGGTCAAGCGCTCGTGGAAGACTCGCATGGAGTACATGACCAGACTCACGGCTTATTTGTACCGTGAGCAGCTTCTGGACAGTGATGTGTGCCTCAAATGGTGTCTGAAGTTTTTGCATGGCTCGCGCCCAGACGAGCTGCCCATGGCACTTGTATTTATTCGCATGTTCTGGAACGAGCTCATCGAGAATAGAGCCTATGCCCAAAGTTTGGCTCTTGCTCTACTGAACCAACACGCTAAGGTGTCGGATATGGTCGCCCAGCTCAACTCTACGCATTCCTTTTCCAGGCTCTTCATGAAACTAACCGACTATATCAAAGAGCTCTTGCTCATATCAAGCGATTCGTTTGTCATCCCTAAAAGCTGGCGAAGCCTGGGCCCTGTCCTCATTGATGTGACCAAGGAAAGTGATCCCGAGTTTAGGCGCCTCTTGGATGCTATCCGCATCCGAAATGAGTCTCTCATCGTCGGAGATGCTCCTCTCGCTCGTGCCGCCCGCAACAGCAGGTGTAACCTGATCAAGCAGCTCGACTCGTTGACCTCTCCCTTCGGTTTTGAAAGCCTCACTACCAGTTTGATTAACATCCGACTTTCGCCTCAGGAGACCATGGACACTCTGTTTCGATGGACTACCACCAGAAGCCGAGTTGGTCAGGACCGTGTGTTCATATGCTTGGCTCTCTGCCTTCATTGGAAACAGAAGCTTGATTGGAACGTACCGGATGCGTTTCTTCAATTCCTCGTCAGCGTCGGCAATCCAGATGAGTTTGATATGTCTAACGTCTACGACCTGGTCGCTGAGTTTGTCGCATATGATCTGGTACCACTGGGAGGCTACTTTCGCAAGCTGATCTCGTCTGGTATACTCTATGTGGAACGCCTACAGACCCGTGCTCAGGGCCAAATCCTCATTCTCAAGAACCTCCCGCAACTCCAGGCTGCAAATGACTTGCGCAATCAGCAGTCTATGCTTCTGCGTGATCTTGACCCGTCTTCGCTCTCGGTGGACCCAACCTTCATTGACGACCGTTTGAAGTTCCTTTTTGACGAGTTCCAGAACGAGGATGAGATCACCAACGATAATCCCGATCTTACACCTGACGAAATCACGTATCTGGGGTCTTTGACTAAGAGTGTACGCATTCAAGTCTGCAGCCATATCATTGAGGTCTACGAGGCTGCTTTGGAACGCGGTTTTGTGCCTACCATATCACAGTTTGGAGTTCTTCAGCGCATCCTGGAGGAGCTCCACGAACTGCGTGCATTATATCACATTATCTGGATAACGGTGTCAAAAGCATTCTCTGGCCGCCTCCTTTACATTCTGGCAACTTCCATCCGAAATTACAGTCGCGAGTTTGCAGCTATCGGGCATTGTGACGAGCTCGTTCAGATGTTTATTGCTCGATATAACGCTATCAAGTCAAAGACCAAGCTTACCATGTCACGCGGTCTCTGGGAGCTCATTCAGTTCGCCATTGGAAACGTCGACAGCAGACCTGAGTTGAGGGCAGAACTCGAGCAACTGCTCAAGCCAGCTGTAAACCAGTCTCCGTTGGAAATCTCAGTGATGTCTCCTGTATCGGAGGCAATGTCGTCAGAGACTCCGCGTCCTACCGAGGGCGAGATACTCCTCAATCGCCTCGGCATTCAGCTCGACGAGAACGTATCTTCTTCCTCAATAAGCAAGTACTTCTCTCTCGTTTCGAACAAGTTTATGGATGCCTGCAAAGTTGAGGGTAACGAGCCTAATATGCGATTAGCTATGATTGCGTTGGTTCATCTACGCGACATTGACCTGCATGTGTTCGATGATCTTTTCACTACGTGGCTACGTGACCAGGTTGAGCCAACGCTAAGCTATGACAGCAAGGCATTTTCCAGAGTGCTCCTTTTCTCCGTCGTCTACGAGTGCGTTTCACTTCAGAAGGTTGCCGACATATTTATGCAGCTGAAGAGCGTCCGTCTGCCAGGTTCTGCTGTTAATTCACGACTCATGATTCTCGTTGCTTCGTGCAAAACCTTGGATCATGTTGTCTTGAAGGCTGGTGAGCGACTTCTGCTTGATGTCCACCGTAACATCTTTCAGACCTGCAATTCTAGAGTCTACTTAAAGTACGTTGTACAGGAAGTACTTGAGTGTGCTGGTACTACCGGTGAAGTTGACTGCTCTTGGTTTGAGTGGGTGTCTGACTTCTTGTTGTGGCTCTCAGCAGTTGATTCCGAGTTGTTTGATACCGGTTTTGTTGAGCCTTTGCTGGAGAAGAAAGACCCTAAGGTTCTGGGCATCCTCCGACAGGTTCTCAATCGTCTGCTACAAATCACCCAGGCCTCGACTCCAATGACGGTTGCTGACCCGAAGAACGATATCTTTGAGTTGATGAAAGTGAGCAATGATATCAACCTCTCACTTTGTCAGGTCCAGTTGCGTGTTGTATTGGAATCACTTCGCCTCGAGCGTGAAGACTTCATGGACTTCTCAGTCGAGACTATATTGGATGTCTGCTCCGAGGCAGCTACGCATGGAGTGCCGAAGTCAGTATTCGGAGACATTTTGCTTCACTTGGAGAAAGACATCAAAGGCGAGCTGCTTTACAAGTGCGAGCTTGCATTTTTAAAGTCTCCACAGTTCCCAAGAGTGGTCTTAAACATGCAACAGAATATGGTTGGCCCGCTGTTGGAGATTGTGGATGCCATCGCCGATTCGAGCACCAAAGATATTGGTGTGTCTCATGTTTTCGATCTTGAGTCCTGCTTAGACAAGCTCATATCGGTTTCCGACAAAGCTAAGGAGACAAAATCTGACGCGCCCGAAACGCCGAACGTGGAGGCTGAAATGGAACCTCAGAGTAAGGATGATATTCATGACGCGGTGATGCTATTCGTCAAGATAGCCATGATCCACTTCCAATCATCTGGCTCGTTGTCTCAGCAGGGTGCAGTGCTGCGGGAAAAGATTGTTCAAGGCTTTTTGATATTGCGCGAAACTGCACTCATCAAGTCGTTGGATGATCTTTCAGGTCTTTTGCTTGATGCCTTGAATTGCATTCGAGAAGAGCAAGGGTCAGCCAAGAGTGCCAATGCTAGCACTGTGGCAGTTAACACTGGAGGTGGCACGCGGAGTACCCCGGCAACGCCTGTACGGGCCGTTGCCAATGTTCCCGCCGCTGTTCACATTCCAGACGATACGTCGGCGGCGCCTTATTATCTTTCTGACCTCATGCTCTACGATCGGTCATCGGAGATCTACACGGATCTGAAGGTTCGCACATTCGATCTCCTGGAAGAGGGAAACGCCAGCATGTCGATCAATGACACGCCCATCAACCTGTCTATGTTTGACAGTGCCATTGATCGCAAAAATGCCCATTAATAATAATTGTAATGAATGATGATGATGCTTCTGATTTAAAGCTTTGATGCTTATTTATCCGCCCTAACCCATACTCAGGGGTGGCTTTAGATCATCTCAAAAAAATCTAATCGATGGAAGCTAACAGTAACTTTGAACATGACTGACGGCGAGTGGAAAAGACCCGAGCGGTATGTCCGTGGACCAGGCATGCCAGCTCTTCCTCCTCAGCTGAACAACTTTGAAGGTGATACGATAGAAGAGGTAGCGGAGAAGCTGACTAAGCTACCGTTCTTCATGACGGAGCTCGACGATGCCGATGACAGCGTCGAAGTCGAGGCTTTAAGGGCTCTAGCGTACGATGGAGAGCCTGATGAGATTGCAACGAACTTCAAGAATCAGGGCAACGAGATGTACAAGGCGAAGAGGTACACTGATGCTATTGGCTATTATACACAGGCCTTAGACGTGAAGTGCGGAGTTGACAGCATCGACACTGCTTCTTTGATCAATCGCGCTGCTTGCAACCTAGAGCTTAAAAACTATCGACGTTGTATTAACGACTGCAAGCTTGCGTTGAAGCTATCACCTACGAACCTGAAGGCTCTATTTCGCTCGGCCAAAGCCTATTTGGCTATCGAGAAGTATGACGAATGCCTTGACTGTGTTGAGTACGCTCTTACTATTGAACCAGAAAATGCGGCAGTCAAGAGCATTCAAATCAATGCTGCTACACGTCGGGATCGTTTAAGAGATCTGGAATTGAGAAGACGTGAAGCTAAGGAGCTCAAAGAGACCAAAGCGCGGAACCTCGAAGCGGCAGTCAAATCAAAGAACATCACATTGATGCGAAGTTCAGCTGTTGATGGTGATTTTGAAAACTCGGAGAATCTGAGAATACAACTTGAGGATGACCTTAACCCGGCTTCAGACCTGTCCATTCCGTTGCTGTTCCTGTACCCCCTGGAACTGGAGAGTGATGTGTTCCAGTCATCACATCAAGACGAATCCCTGGCCACATATATTTATCAGCTGTTTGAATCTGCACCAGCATGGTTTAGCAATTCTGCAGCACACTCAACAGATTACGCTATTGATAATCTACAGATCTATGTGCAGACAAGCTCTGGCGGTCTGGCGAAGATTGGCAAGAAATCGTCGGTTCTCAAGATTCTGTCGATGAAGAGCCCCGTCATCCCCGTCATTGATCAGGTCGCCCGCTTCTATGTGGTACCCAAGAACAGAGCCAATGAATGGCTCTCAACGTGGGACAAAGAGCAAGCCAGTCGACAGCTTCTTCCGCTCGAAAACTGAGCCCACGGGGGACCAAGCATATTGCATAATATGAAGTATTCATTAATTAAATAGATTCACCTCAGGGCTGTCCATTTTTATAGCCCATCTGCGAAGCGTAAGCCTCGACCTCATTTACAGTTAACCTATCCTGGCCGCTCCAATTAGCTGAGGAGCTTCGCGGTCGCATTACCCGAGAACTGCGGAACACCTCATCCATATGTAGAGGAGCAATTGGTCCAAACACCGAGTCTGGATCCACTCGCTGCTGTCTGACAAGCATCTCACGAAGCTGGGGAGAATTGGCCCAGTCCTGAAGAACGTTACCATCGTCGTCATCTTCAGACTCTGACATGATATTGGGCAGGTCTTCCACAGGTTCAGCAACAATTGGTGGACGCCGCTGCTGGCTGGATGGAGTAATGCTAGAATGAGGCTGCTTCAGGATCGATGGAGCCTGGAAAGCGCTTCCATTGCCGGATTGGACAGTCGAGGCCGACGGGGCCATTGGCTTGGTAATTTTGGGTGCAGTATTCGAACTGGTGAACCTGATGCTGTCAGTACTGTATTTGACTCCCTCCACCTGCGGAGTTGGTCGATGAGTTTTAGCCTGGTGAACAAGAGTGTTCTTCATAAGAGAACCTTGGGACTGCTTTGGATTGTACGACGGCTTTTTCAGTTGGCGTCCCTCAGAATCAGTCTTGGCGGCGAGCAGTGGTCGAGTAAGCCCAGAAGCCTCAGTTGGTTTCTCCGAGAAGGCCCGCTCTGAGG
This sequence comes from Sugiyamaella valdiviana, assembly GCA_030570555.1. Lineage (NCBI taxonomy): Eukaryota > Fungi > Ascomycota > Dipodascomycetes > Dipodascales > Trichomonascaceae > Sugiyamaella > Sugiyamaella valdiviana. The sequence continues at coordinate 2,239,385 of JAJLWF010000001.1, forward strand.
ATCTCTTGTTCGTCTCAGGCTTGGGGCTGACTACTTTCGGCTTCGGCTTTAGGACAGGTGCCTTTGCCTTTGTCTCAAAAGCAGGTGTAGGCTTCGCTTTGAGCGTGTGCACTGGACCAGTCTGTGTGATTGGCTTCCTCGTAACTGAGGGGGGTCGAATTCGTTCTTCAGTCGCAGGTTTAACTCCCGACACAACTCGTCCTTTTGTCAACGAGGTCCCAGGTCCGATTGATTTCACTAGAGGAGTGTTCATCTTAGATACCGTTGGCCGTACTGGTGCCTCTGTGGTTGGCTTGATGGCTTCAATCCTTACGGGAAGTGGCTTTTCCTCTTCTCGCTCCGCCATTTCCAATTTGGCCGATCCAAAATTCTCCACCACTTCGCGTGAAACGAGACTCTTGAGTTCTGGCTCTGATGCAACTGGTTTGATCGCTTGAGGGGTTGCGTCTGTACCCTCTGCTTGTGATACGAGCTTTCCGAGAAGATTCGAAGTCCCAACACTCACAACTCGGCTCTGCTTCAGCGACATAGATGATGATGTCAACTTTGAAGCACTTGGAATGCGAGGGACAAGTTGCTGGCGTGTCAGTTTCATATTTGCCTGCTTCGCAACGCGAAAAGCACCCGGCATGACCGCAGGCGTCGGGGTGTCCATAGGCTCAAAGCCCCGCATGGCAGCAGCAATATTCAGGCTACCCTGAGAGGTTGGCAGCTTCCGTATGGAGCTCTGTGGAACTTCCTCCATAACTGGCTGGCTCTTCTCAACAGACTTGTATAAAGGAGCCTCTGTGGGCTTCTCTCCTGTTTGGGCAGATCCACTGTCGTTTGTCACAGCCGGAGCTGACTCAAGTCTGATGCTCTTATCCCCTCCGATATCTTCCCACTTTGTGTGGTTTCGCGCTGCTAGGGGACTCTGTGGCTCGTTGGCTGAAGGAACTCTGCTGGAAGCTGCGTTTTTCCTGGCCGCACTGGCAAACGTCGGGACCATCAATCTTGAAACAGAACGTGAAGAGGTGCTCGGCTCAACCGGTCTCTCGTCAATTTCGCTTCCGTTATCCGGAGCTGATTCAGCGGCTTTCTCATCGTGAATATCAAAGAGCAGTTGTTTGGCGAATCTGAACACACCGGCCGTAGTTCGCAACAGAAGCGAATCAGGCTTAGGAACTTCTGGAAGGCGTGAGGGTGTAGAGGAAGCTTCAGCATTGCTCGGTTGATCGGCGACCTTATCCGATGACGTAGACTTTGTAGAAGTCATCTCAGTAACACTGTCAACGAACTCCTGCGTATAGCCAGTCTCTTGTGTTGCATCCGATAATTTTTCGCTTATTGCACGATCAGGTACACTCTCTATCGGGGCAGTTGTTGATAGTGAGTTTCCGGCGAACGCTGAAATGGGTATATTGTGAACTGGCGGCGGAGAGAGAACAGCGCTCTGTCTCGCAGATGCAAATGCGGATTGATCACTCAAAGAGGAAAGTGCGTCGGAGGCTCTCGGAGATATGACGAGCTTGGATATGGATTTGTTTGTGAGTGGTTCTCGACTGGGAAGCGCGGCAAACCCGAACGTTGATGTGCTCACTGGCGAACTTGATGACGACGAGTCTGAGTCCTCAGCATCATCGTCAGCAGGTAACAAAACAGCAGTGTGCTTTTCAATCTCAGAAGCAGCAGCTTCCTTGATAGTCCTGGACTCAGATGTCAAAGCCACTGGTTCAGGTTCCGGCAGCACGACTCCTGAGCGTTCCAAGTCTACCCCAGCCACATCTACGACAACAGGGGGCGGCTTGCGAATAGATCGGCTTATCGCTACGAACGACGACTCCGACTCGCTCAGTGCATCGTTATCAATGGCTGATGTGGCGGGTATGAACGTGTTCACGTGGACGGCAGACTTGGTCTGGGTAGCCGGTAAAGCTGGCAGGGTGGGACGGGGTGTAGAAGTTGCGGCGGCCTCATGTTGCGACCACTCCTCGCGTACCAATACACTGACCTTGGCATCTGTTGTTGGTGCTGAATGGATGGGGGAGGCCGCCGGAACCTTTGATACCTCGGGGCTGGCGACTTTACGTTCTCTAGTCGGTGAGGGTGAGGCACGAGCAACTTGGTCCAGCCAGTTGACTCGTGATTCCGTACTCTTCCGAGCCATGGTGGCGGCAGAAAGAACGTGTGGAGCCACGTTTTCGTCCTCGACAATCTTCATAGGGAGCCTGTTGATTGCGGGCTCGGAAATACCTAGCTCGCGAATGGTATTCATTGGTCGCTTGTTTGGCGAGAGAACAGGGCGGAACTTTCCTGGTGTTTGCATCAAAGTCGTCAAATCACTGCGGTTAGATGAGTCTACTCTCGTGAGGTACACATACCTTTTTTCAGGAGTCTCAAGGATAGAGGCCATGTGCTCGTTGAGCCATTCCAGCTCTCGGCGAGCACTGTAGGCGAGATCCTCCACGTCGGCATACACGAGATCGTCGGCCACGTGTGCCTCCTTGCGGAGCCATTCCAGTGATCCAACAAGGGTCATGGCGGTAGTATGAAACAAAGAAGCACCAGAGAGCGAGGATTGTGGCTCTGGTGGGCTTCGAGCTTTAGGACTGACAATGCTATGTATCATGTATCTGTTTACATTTTACCGTACCCACAGTTGTGGTTGCCCTGGTGATGAACGTTGCGCTTACAGGGATCAGCCGCTACACTCCTTGGCGTGTACAAGCATATGAGTACGATGGACAGTGTGTTTTAGGGCTTGGAAGTCATATGAAGTGTTAATCATAGCAAAATCATCTCTTAGGCAATTCACTCGGCGACGCTCTAGCAGGGATGTGAAAGCGGGGTATCATGTAGATAGACACAATGATGAGATACTAACGCTACCATTTGATGCCACTAAAGCCTCTCCCCACGACGAGAGTCAGTGAATAACTTGGCTTGGCAAACTTCCGCTCATGTATGAAACTGGATATCTTCACTTTATAAGTGAATGTAGCAAAACAGAATAACATTGGATATCTACACATTAACACCCATCTCCAGATTACTTTGAGTCGTCCTCGCCAATCTTGGGAGCGAAGTAGTAGCGCAGGTAGCCGTTGGCCAGCTTGAACTCAATCAAACTGGGAAGCTCCTCGCACAGCTCCAGGGTCACGGTCGACGACAGAGACGCAGCCTTGCAAATGTTGTTGAAGTACTCAAGGTTGAACGACATAGTGGCGGCCTCGGAGATGTGGATCGACACTGACTTGGACGAGTCCTCGAGGTCAGTGTGGGGCTTGAGGTGGATACTACCGTCACCGAGATCACCCTCGGCCGAGAACTTGACACCGTCCTTGGTGGCCTGGATGGTGATGGAGTCCGAAATGGCCTTGAAATCACGGCAGATACGCTGCAGGTCGGCAGAAGGCATGGTGATGGATGCCGAGTACTCGGACTCGGGAATGGTCAGGTACTCCTGGTCAATGTCCATCAGCTTGAGGTTGAACTCGGAGATACGGTCCTGCTTGGTGTCCTCAAAGGTCAGCGACAGCACATCGGCCTTGTCCTCGGCGCGCAGAGTCAGCACATCATCGTTGGATCCGCACTTGAGAACAGTGGAAAGACTGCCGATGTTGACACCAAGGGTGATGTTGCGGTCACTACGGTACTCGGAGAAACCGTCGCTTCCAATTAGCAGCGACACAAGGGCAATGTGCGAGCTGTCAAGAGCCTGAAGAGCAATTCCCGACTCGGAGCAGTCAAAGTTGCAGTCCGTCACCAGCTCACGAATGGCATCGACAATCTGGTTAGCACAGGTCAGTCAAGTACACCCTCTCTCTATCTTACCTTCTTGAAAAGAGCAGCCTGGTCTAGCTTAGCCTCCAGCATTTTGTTGTGTTTCTATTGTATCTTGATCGACGTAGTGGTAGTCAGGTCTAAAGGCAAAATCGAAACGCGTCGGGATCTCAAGTGTAAATTGATCCCTAGCCCATCGTCGCGCGTATGCGCGCGTGGCAAAAGCAAGACACACTGTACCGATCCACGCGTATACGCACTCGTTAATTAACCGAGGCTCTCGTCTCTGACACTACGGAATTGCGTCCCATAGGAATCGTCAAAAGTTATCAATTACTTTACATTATTACTCTACATTAACTTATTGGCACTCAGTTGGTCTCCTCAGCAGTGTCGGGCTGGGTGTCGTCGGCGGCCTGCGCAGACTCGACGGGATCGGGCTCAGAATCCAGAATGGCGCAGTTGGGGTGAAGTAGGTACGTGACATTGTCAGGGCTGCTAGCTCCGCTGCGGTTGCCAACGAGTCCTTCGCCGCTCACCTGCATGAGAATGCTGTCTCGAACCAGTCGCTTCAGCACCTTGTGGGCAAGAGCCTCCTCCTCGACGAGGGCCTCCTCTGTGTGGATGTTGGGCTCCTCCTGCTCCAAGTACCACTTGACAAGTTCTCCATGAGCGACTCCGTTGCTTCCCAGCGGCTCCAAGTTGATCCGCTGAACAATGAGGTTCATCATGTGTGTGTACTTGTCGTAGGTGATCTTGGTCTTGGGCGCACCAGGCGTAGAACTCGGCACATCAGCCTCGACAGCCATTGTTGTTGAGAGCGACTCAGCATCGACATCAATGTCATCCTTGTCAACGTGGATAATCGACTGACGCAGCAGGTAGAATGCTTCGTTGACGAACGCCGGTGTGATCTCTTCGACACAGTTGGCACGGGCAATGGCCTCGGACAATCTAATAAGACTCTCGAGCTGACGGACCGTGATGCGGTACGAGTTGCGGCCAAATCCTTGGGCGTCATCAGCACGCAGCTCCTTGTATCGAGTCACTAGTACGCGTCGCGCTTCCTTGGTCAGCACGGGCTTGAATGTGCGTGCGTATCGAATGTATCGCTGCAGCTGCTCCGTCGTGAATGGCGTTTGTATGGCTTCGTCCTGCTCCATGTGCAGGTCGACAATGTGGTCGGCCAATTGCATGTCAACCTGCTCGTTACATTCATCGAGCACGACGAAGAACAGGTCAAAACGCGACATGATAGGTGCGCTCATGTTGATGTTGGCCCTGAGACTCGTCTTACGATTGTATCGACCTCCGATTGGGTTGGCAGCTGCAAGAATCGATGTTCGCGCATTAAGCGTGGCATGGATACCCGCCTTGGCGATCGAAATCGTCTGCTGCTCCATCGCCTCGTGAATAGCAACCTGGTCTCCAATGTCCATCTTGTCGAACTCGTCAATGGCACAGATACCATTGTCAGCCAACATCAGAGCTCCAGCCTCAATTGTAAACTCTCCCGTCTCCTCATCTTTCACAACCGCCGCAGTCAGACCAGCCGCTGAGGAGGCTTTACCAGAGGTGTAGACAGCACGAGGAAGGAAACCGCACACGTACTTGAGGAACTGTGATTTTGCTGTAGAGGGATCTCCGACAATGCACACATTGATGTCACCACGCAAATTGATGCCCTCGGGTGTCACCTTGTGCACACCCCCCATCAACTGTAGCAAGACACCCTTCTTGATGATCTCGTGGCCCCACACTGCAGGCGCAATCGAGTCGACTAGTTTGCTGTAGATGTGGTCCGAGTGAACCATATCCTTGAGTTCGTCCACTTCCTGTTGGGTCAACGAGTTGAGGAACTCTTCTTGCTCCTCTTCGCCCTGGTTGCCATCGCCACGGATGTCACCACCAGATGCATCGTTGGCTTCGGACTCCTTCACCATGCAGGCCAGGAAAGCTATCTTATATGTGAGGTCACGGGTTCCAAGAGCTTTGAGACCAGTAACTCCGCCACTAATGCCCTCGCCGCCTCGGCCAGCACTGCGAACATCGCGAATGGCAGTGGGCTTGACACCAGGAAGACCCAGCTGTGTCACGTCGGGAACGACGATCTCAGTTCCTGTAAATACGCACTTGTCACCAGCTTTGGCCCGCTCGACCATCTCGTTTCGAAGAATAACGTCCAGGGTACGAGGCATAGATCCTGTGGGGATCTCGTTGGAGTTCTCCTGGATGCGCACCTTTTGCCAATCAACAAACTGGCTCTTGGCTACATTGAGGGTCCAAGAAGATCTGTTTTGACAGGTCGCGTTGGGACACATGTAGGGCTCAGTGTATCGGAACACCTGTTCGACTCCGTCGACAATGGATCGGCAAACATCGCACGTGAAGGTGGCCTTGTACAGCTCGGGGCGGACCTCGGACGTACGAGTGACTGTTCCCGAGATGCTGATGAGAGCACCGATTTTGTCTGTTCGCAGATCGCGGATACGGTTGATGAGGGGCAGGTTGTGGAACGCAATCTGAAAGAGCTTGTCCGACTCTTCTGCAGAGGTCATGCTCGTTCCTGACTGCGATGCTCCTTGAGAGGGGTCATCGACAGCACTCTTGCGGTACAGCAGGCTTGGCTCGTACTTCTTGATCATATGACGAAGACCCTTCTGCAAGAATGGCAGGAATCGGTAGTACTGGTCGACAACCGCCTGAGCAAGCACGCCTCCCTCAAAACTGCTTAGGTGGTTGTAGTCCACGTAGAGTGTGGAGAATTCGTGGGTGCGGAATTTGGTGATATGGTACAGGTACAGGCGGCCCTTGTCTTCGTCCTCGGGGTCGACAAATGTCTCAAGAAAGTGCTCAAATGATTCTCGTACTTTCTCTCCTGTCGCATCCGTCACCTTAGGGATCGCATTGAAGTTTCCAGCAGCTCGACGAACATCGGCGGGCTGGTCATCAGCATCCAGTGGGCGAGTGCTTGCTCTGTCCTGGTGGTGAGGAAATCCATCACTCTGCTGGAAAGCAGCAGAACTCGATGTGTCCCGATACTGTCGCGAGCTTCCCAGAGCGCTCGAATTGCTGGGGAAGTTGGGCGACGAAGGCACCAGGCCCGGAGAGGACGGCAGTACGCTGCTCGGAGCACGAGCAGTGCTGCTGTTGCCATCCGACATCAACGAATCAATCAAATCCGACATCTCTGGTTTGGTGGTGGGTAAAAAGGGAGATGTGAAATGAACCCTACTTAATTATTCGACGCGACGCGACATGCAATTAGTTAACCCAATTGGGTATGAGGCAAGCCAAAAAGCAATGACGCGTACGAGTCAAGTCGCAGGGTAGCGGATAACGGGCCTGCATCAGTTACCCCGGCTAACGATTAGGGATTCGGCATCACGAGTATTGTCAGCAGTGAGGTGGGGTTTATGAGGCTTATGGAAACATAACTGGCATTATACGAGACGGGCTTGGAGAACTTTATGGTAGTTAATGGTGATTGTAGTGGCGTCTTGAGTCATCAACGCTTCCTCAGATCCATAGGCGCAAGCAAATGGTGCTTACAATTAACCCGGACCGGATAATAGTAAGTAAATAGCTCACGTATGACATTTAGTATACAGATTATATAGACGGACGACAATATAACGCAACAGACGACCAAACCAGTGTAATTGAGAATATCTATTCAACTATCAGCAAAGTCCATATCATACATACAACCGTGCGCGCCTGATACCTCGATTCAACGTAGAGGCCGCGACTTGGACAGTAGCAACAATCAGAGCAGACCCGTAAAGCTCACCACTTAGGCAGGAGCGCCGCCATGCGGAGCGGGGATCTTCTTGATCTGGAAGCTACCCTCTGACCACTGGCGCATCGTCTCCTCGAGCATGTCGCTATCGTGCAGTGCTGCAAAGTCGTCACCACCCCCGCGCGAGATGCCCTTGACGTGCACATTTGGCACCGTGCGACGGCCCGTAACATCGCCAATGTGAGCCTGGAGATCGGGTCCATGGGGGTGAAGATCGAGCTCGACAACTTGGATCTCAGGAACAATGTTGTATGCGGCCAGAATGCGCTTGACTCGCTGAGAATGCGGGCAGTAGCTCTTGGAAAATACGACCACTTTGTTAGCTTGAAAATTTCAGCACACACGAAGTACTAACCTGGTCCCATGCTCAGAATCTCCTTGTACTCGGTCCGGGGGTTGAATGGCTCATCAGGGCTGTTGGTGAGATCCTGGATCGGGGCTACTCCTAAAGTTAGAGACGGTATAAACATACAAGACAGTACTCATAAAGTACATACCATGCGCAGGGTTCTGGGCCTTCTTGTTGGTCTCAGGCTCCAGGAGTGTTTTTTCATCAACTACCTTCGAAAACTTGGCACCTTGCTGTCCGTTCTGAGTCTTGTGGAACCTGAAAAACACTGCACACACAATGAGTGCCCAAATCGTGAGAACTATCACGCGCGACCGGCGCGACTTTATCAGACTGGCCATGATTGACGCCACTGTAATCTAATATATGTCGATGACAAGTATCTTGATTAGCAAATCACCTAAAACTCACGTCTTGACAACGCCTAGTACGAGGTTAGGGTGAGCCGATCTTTGTCTACTACGAGTTAGGGGGGTCAAAAGAAGGGCGTAGCTATAATGCCAATGCACACAAATGTAATCAGAAGCCTATCGAATACAGTGTGAATCAGCACATATCAATTAATTGAAAAAAACACTAGCTATAACAGCAAGCTTACTGCTCCTGCGAGTCAAAGGCAGTGAGCTCTTTGGTGCCAGTCTCCCAGGAGACACCATCAAAGACCAGCGCGCGGAGGGCCTCAAGAACCTGGTCCAACGAGCCACGCACCTGCTTGGTAGAGTCACGCTCACGGATGGTCACACTTCCGTCCTTGACAGACTGGAAGTCAATGGTGATACCAAAGGGCGTTCCGAGCTCGTCGTTACGGGCGTAACGCTTACCAATAGAGGCAGAAGAGTCGTCGACCTTCGAGGGGATTCCAAGACGGCGCAGCTTTGACGTCAAGCTGCGGGAAATGGGAACAAAGTCAGAGTTGTTCGACAGGGGCACAACCAACACCTTAGTGGGAGCAACGATTGGCGGGAACGAGAGGACACCACGCTGGGCATCCTCAGGGCGGCTCCAGAAGCTGTGCTCAATGAGGGAGTAAAGAATACGGCCGATACCAAACGAGGGCTCAATGACGTTGGGGGTGTACTCTCGAATGTGCTCAACACGGGTCTTCTTTTCGATCTGAACAAAGCCTGTGTCGAGTTCTATCTTGCCTTCCATTCCCTCAACCTCGAAAACAATCTTTCCAGTGTCCGCGAGCTCCTTAGCGAGGTCCTCGCGTTCGCACTCAGTGCGTGATTCAAGCCACGACTCGACCTTGGGAGCATCCTTGCGGAACTTGGGGCCAAACTTCTTCTTGTCAACTATAACCTCAAAGCCCTCAACTGTGACGGGCGTGTCAAGTGTCTGGCGAACAACCAGCTTCTCCTTAGTTCGGGCTGCGTGCACAGTCAGATCATAGGCAGAACGGTCAGCGCATCCAACACACTCGATCCAACCATAAGACGACTGCAGCTCGCAGTCCCAGCAGTCAGCGGCGTAATGAGCCATCTCATTGGCCATGTGCTGGCGGAAACGCATGCGCTTGGGGTCGATACCGATCTTCACCATGAACAAGTAGATACGGGCAAGGAAGTATCCCAGAGTCTCGTTGTCAATCAGACCTGACTTAACAGCCTCACCAATAGAGAGATCAGTGAGGTCAGTCTTTCCCTGGGCCTGGACATCCTTAGACCACAGCTTGAGGCGAATATCCTTGACTTCGTCAAATCGCGGGTGCGACTTGTCGGTGGGATCAACAAAGTGCTCGATCTCGGCCATCAGGAACTCACGAACACGGAGCAGACCAGCACGAGGAGAGATCTCATTTCGGAAAGACTTGCCAATAGACGCAGAAGCAAACGGCATTTTGGAGTTGTTGCTCTCCAGAAGCTTGCTGAAGTTGAGGAACTGGCCCTGTGCCGTCTCGGGGCGGAGGTAGCCCTTGAGCTGACCAGAGGGTCCGATAGCAGTCTCAAACATGAGGTTGAACTCACGAGGAGCCTCAAGGGGACCGCCAGTAGCAGGGTTCACAATGTTGTGCTTGACGATGAGCTCGCCAAGCTCGGGGCCAGAGTAACCATCGATCTGGGCCAGAATGTTCTCGTACTCAGCAACAGTAGCATCCTCAAGCTTCACCACCTTGGTCTCCTTGACCTTCTTCTTGCGCTTCTTGTCCTTCTCCTCCTGCTCAGCACTCTTGGCACCAGCATCGACAATGCCACGGGCCTCCTTGTCGCCCTTGAGACGGCTCTCAAGAACCTCCTCGACCAAATGGTCGGCACGGAAGATCTCACCAGTAGCCATATCTCGGCACATCCAGTCAGCGAACTTGTCAACGTGGCCCGAGGTCTTCAGGACCTCGTAAGGAGTCAGAGCTGGGCAGTCCACCTCGAGCATGTCCTCCTCGAGCACAAAGTGCTTTCTCCAGGTGTCGACAATGTTGGCCTGGAGAGCACATCCGGCGGGACCGTAGTCATAGAGACCGGAAACACCTCCGTAAATCTCAAACGAAGGACCGTAGAAGAAGCGGTGACGCAGCAGGCCCTCGAGGACCTCGCGGTTGAAAGACTGACTCATTGTAGGCTTCGAAGAAAATGCGCGCAAATGTCGGGCAGAGCAAAATCCAACAGAACCAGTAGTCAATTTCGTCCTCTGGAGTGACCAAAAGACCTTATTAAACGTAGCGAACCTCGAAAACTGAATCGCGTCCAACAATTGTAGCGTTCTGATCCAAGCTGGAACTAACGATTTGGAATTTTTCGAAGGAAGCCCTTGCCACGTAAGTTCGTACGTCTGTAAACCAGCCTCACGATTGTGGCTGGGCGAGACATGCACTGATGAAGTCAATGCCAACAAGAAGGTAATCATAGTGACTGGAAACTAATATGAAAAGTATCGCTAGGAATAAGAGCAGGGAGAATGTATTAAATAAGTTCATTTAGGTCATTATGCTTTTTGGGCCCATCGAAAGCACTCTAATACTTGTGCTTCGTCGAGTAGTCTAAGTTAGTACTGTGCTGAAGAGAAGAAGACACGGTTAATTCCACTTACCTTTAGGACTGACAACGAGACCTTTGCCCTTTCTCGCGCCTCTGAAAACAGTTTCTATGATATCAATCATCTCCTGCTTGTCTTCCAGAACCCAGTTGATCTTGTTGTTGTTACCAGTACCGAAATCACACAACATGTGTTTGTTCCTATAGAAGAACATTACTGTCACTGGATCATATAACTCGTAGATCTGATTGAATGCCGGAACCTCATCAATATCGCACACATAAACGACTGCAAAGTTGCGCACCTTGTCAGCTATGCTGTAGAGAATTTCATCCATGCGCATGCAGTCTGGATCGTGGTCGCGACCAAATCTGATTACAACTAGTCGGTCCTCCTCTGACAGAATGGCCTGGTCGACATGCCAGCCAGTTCTCAGATGTGGCAAAAAGATGCTTCCCATTGCTGCCTAAACGAAGAAACTGGAAGAAACATAACGCATCGCGGCTTGATTTATATCAGGGTTAGGCATATCCATCCACACTCCGGGGGTATACTTCGCTGGACAACGATCATAAACGAAATTTATAAATAAGTTAAAAGAAACCCAATCTAGGCTCATGAACAACATAAACCTCATCTTCTGACAGAACTTTCAGACTATGATTGTTCCATTTGAGATTCCGGGGCACACCTTGAAAGGTGTGAGCGTCAAGATCATTGCCAGTGATGTCAGATCCAGACCACACATCATACAGTTTCACTTTGCCATTTCCATCAGCCACTGCGAATGAATCCACAGACCCTGACGACTCGAGCACAGACATGCCATGGTTCAGTGTGGCAAGATTGGAGTAGCCAGGATATGCGATGACAGGGCGCGTTAAGCTCTTCCAGTTGGGCTTCTGTCGATAACTCGGGAACGGCAGTTTGTAGGAAGCTCCAGCCGGCTTCAAAAACCGCCGATCGTACAGTGCAAGGACATCCTCCAACCCACTCGCCAGAATATACCGGTCATCTTCGACAACCTCAATATTTGTGACAGAACTTGGCGCCCATATTAATTGGTCTGGTGTATCAACTCTGGCGTAATCGGCAAACGCAATCATGCCGTTTCTGCATCCAGCGGCAACAGTTCGTCTCTGCTGAAGCAGCTTGATCGAGAGGATTGTTGATTTAGCCGGTAGAGCGACATGGTGGGGCGTAGAATCCTTTTCGTCTAGTATCACAACCACTATTCTGCCACAACCACCGGAAGCATTCCACACGTATTGCTCCGTCGACTCAGTGTGAACAATCCACGGACTGGCCGATCCAGGGAGATTTTCGATAAATAGCCGAGTAGTGTCGTCTACATCGTCGATATGAGTTTCCACTTTCCAGGACTTGCCATCTGTGCTCACCACTGAGACCACGTTCTCAGCACAAGACACAGACACGACCTCCCCATTAATCTCCTCTGACTCGAAGAGATCCTCAAAAGAGTCGAGGGGCCCCATAAATAGAGATCTACCATTTCCATATACAATTTCATCACCGTCAGATGAGCTTCTCCAATCAGCATAGATGGGCATCGAGCCGTCATCACGAGGTAGCTTGCAAGGCATCATTACTCGTCGCTTGAGCCCCCCAGCTGATGCAGAACCCTGGCGGGCCAGAGGTTGCCTCAAGACCGTCTCTGTTGGTTTTGACAACACATGTCCAGATGCGCGCGCGCGCCAATGACGCCTAGGCGCGAGCTCGGGCTCCCCAGTCGGCTGGACCCGCTCCGTTATCTTCTGGTGGTCGATGCGAATCTTCTGCCGCTGCGACTCATTGATTGCAGCTACACTGTAATTTGAAGAACCCTCATTTGTTGCCAGGCCCGTCTGCACTACTTTAAAGTATCGCCCGCGTTCTTCGTCAAAGTAAAAGCCCGGAAGTTCTGCCCTAGGCATGATCCTTCAAAGTGGCAAGTGGGATGCATGCATTCTATAGATAGACTCCTAGCCCAAGTATGAGCAGTATATGCAAAAAAAACTACATCACCTTCACGTTCGCGCATGGTCTCCCACTGCACTACTGGGTAAGGCTCTCTGGTGCTTAAATATGACTGATCGGACGGGAAGTCTTGTTTTCACCAGGATATGGACGTAGCTGTCAGGTTCATTTTTTAGACCCTCTTAGACAAGCCAGGACAGGAGTTGTGGTGCGGGACAAAGTTCGCCAACGGATTAAAACCGAAGTCACAGGCTAGTAAACTGCTTATTGAATTGTGGAGAATCACTCAGCGGATGTCTGTCTCGACACTGGCACATCTAGGGTAAGATCTTCGACTTCCCGATTCCGCATGGTGGATCTCGACATGGCGTCGAGCTCTTCAGATTAACCTGAGGCATGCATTCATAACTATTTACAATACTGCTATGTTCATTTCTTCTTGCGACGGACGGCAGATGACAGCTTACCTCCGGCCTGAACGGAAGTCGAGTTCTCCGACAAGAGATCCAAGAAGTCGTCAGCAGCCGAGTCGTCAGCAGTGGTGGACTTGTCCTCAGACGACTTTGACGCACTAGTTGCCAACGAATCCAGCTCGCCGAACTTCTTCTTGAACTTGGCCATACGACCGGTCGCATCGGCCTCAATGGCCTTGATGTTGGCCTTGGAGGGGTTCCAGGCAGCATTGTTGCGCTGGTCTGCAATATATCTCCATTCCACTTTGGGGAACTGTGATCGTCTGGTAACTGTGGACCCATCAGAAAGCTCCACAACGCAGTCGAACTTGTGATAAATGTGTGGTCGCATTTTACCGGGAATAAGCTTACGCGAGGCGGCTCGCTTGGGCAAAAGAGACTTGCCTCCCGGCGGAACGTAGACGTTTCTCACCAGTGTAGGTTGAACAAGACTTGCGACAGCGCCGGGCCGCTTCAAGGCGCTTGTCAATGCTGGCACAGTCATAATGGTAGTACCTAACGAAGTTAGGCTTGAATGGTGAAGCTACGAGTGAAATTTGTATCAGGGTAAGGGCAAGCCAGAATCCTATATGTAGGCCCAGCTGAACGTCATGCTAAAAGCGCGCTTCGTGGTCAATCGCGCACAGATTTAATGAATCAATCGCAGGTTTTCAGGGAAGGTGTTGCTTCAGTCGTCATGAGCCCTATCTATAGCGTCAATTCCGATTATGCCGCATATCAAAGGATCTGATGCAAAGTCTCAATGTGTGATATACGAATGAAAGTTTATAAACTACCCTCAAACTACGGTTATGGGGCTCCTAGACACTTATGAGCGACTTACGACGTGCTGATCCTGCCCTGCCTCTGTTCTTGCGACTGCCCTCGTAGTTTGCACTATGGATGAGCTCAACATGAGTCAAACCCGTGCCCATGACTCAACATTTCCTTATTAGGAGGAACTTGAGTCACATTGAGACTCATAGTCACCAACGATGTCGTCTGTAGGCTCAGTGCTGTGGAACTCACTGAAAGTATTTCAAATCTATGGTGCGAACACAAATGTCGGAAAAACAATTGTGTCGTCTGCCCTGTGCCATGTTTTGACGCGCAAACAAGATCCTGTTCATTACGTCAAACCCGTGTCTACTGGGGACCTTGCTGATGCTGACGTTGCGTAAGTTGTCCACTAGTCAGGAACCAGATTCTAACTGAACAGACACGTTTCTGAATTTTCATCTGCTACTATTGATTGCTTGTACCAGTTTAGAGATCCTGTTAGTCCTCATATTGCTGCCGGAACTGCTCACCAGGGCGGCCCTACGGATTCTGAAATTCTCAGCAAGCTAAGAGCGAAGTTATCGGACTACGCAAAGTCTTCGTCCGAATCTTGGGCATTTGTCGAGACAGCCGGAGGAGTACTGTCTCCAGCTCCTTCAAAATCCCTGCAAGCCGACCTGTACCGCCCACTTCGCCTTCCCGTCGTTCTCGTCGCGGACTCAACCTTGGGTGGTATTTCTACAACCCTGTCTTCTTACGAGGCACTTAAGATTCGCGGCTACGATGTGGAGGCCGTTGTTACTTTCAGAGATGACTACTACCAGAACCATACTTTTTTCGAGGAATATTTCGCTGATAAAGTCCGGAACGTGACCGTTCTGAGCGCCCCGCCAAAAGTCTGTGAGAATCGCTCCGAGGACCACGCCAGCCTGAAGCAGTACTATGAGTCTGTCAGATCCTCATCTCAATTGGATATGTTGGTCGAAAGTCTACAACGCTCTCACTATGAGCGAATGTCCTCTTTGAACTCCATGGCTGAAAGGGGGGAGCAGGACATCTGGTTTCCTTTTTCGCAGCATTCTACTATTTCAAAGCGGACTATCACTGCGATAGACTCGGCCTATGGTGATTTCTTCCAAACGGTAAACGGAGAAAGAAGTCTTGAGAATAAATCAATTCTCGCCCCGTCTTTCGATGGATCTGCTTCTTGGTGGACGCAGGGCCTTGGGCATGGCAACCCCCAGCTCGCTCTAGCGGCCGCATACGCCGCTGGTCGTTACGGCCATGTGATTTTAGCAGGCTCTGTGCACGAGCCGGCATTGGCACTTGCTGACGAGTTGAAACGTTCTGTAGGCAATTATCGTATACAGCGCGTTTTCTACTCTGACAACGGCAGTACTGCCATTGAGGTTTCCATCAAGATGGCCATGAAGGCAACATGCGATCGATATGGATGGGATGTTGGCGACAAGAATCTCAAATGTCTTGGGTTGAAGAGAAGCTACCATGGAGATACAATTGGATCCATGGATTGCAGCGAGCCTTCGATTTATAACGACAAGATATCCTGGTACCGTGGCAATGGATTCTGGTTTGAGTACCCGACCGTGATACTAAGGCAAGGAAAGTGGGTGGTTGAGGTGCCAGAGCCTCTTCAGGCCCACCTTGGGAAAGGATCAGAGCATGACGATCTTTGTGAAGTGTTCGACTTGGGATCCCGGGATGCTACAAAGTATGAACGCTATATTCTTGATACGATTTCCTCTCTTGTTCAGCAAGGAGACAAATTCGGCGCCGTTATCATGGAGCCGATTCTATTGGGAGCCGGAGGAATGGTCGCTATGTAAGTACTACGGCAACTGGCATGCCATCTCTAACTCAAGTGACCCGCTGTTTCAAAAGGCTTTGATTGATGTTGTCCGTGACAATAGTGACCTGTTTTGTGCGAACAACTACAAGTCGCAATATGAGAATGACTGGACAGGGTTACCGATCATTTTTGATGAGGTGTTTACAGGATTGTACCGTCTTGGATGTGCGAGTCCCGCTCACTTGCTGGATACAATGCCAGATATATCCGTCCATGCAAAGCTGCTTACAGGAGGCTTAGTGCCGCTCAGCGCTACTTTGGCCAGCGAGCCTATTTTCAAGACCTTCCTCAGCGAAAGCAAGGCAGATGCTTTACTTCATGGTCATAGCTATACAGCACACCCTGTTGGCTGTAATGTTGCCCGAGAGTCTATCAAAGAGCTTACGAAGATGGATCACAACGGTTCCTGGGATGGGTTTAAGAAGGAGTGGAACATGGAGGCGGCTCCAGTATGGAGCATGTGGACCCCGCAGTTCCTCCATGACATATCTTATCTTCCTCAGGTTGACGGAGTGTTTGCAATGGGATCGGTATTGGCCATAACTTTGAAAGACGACACAGGCTCAGGTAAGTGTAAGCTCATTCCTGGTCACTTCTAACGGCAGGATACGCATCTAATGCCACAGTGATGCTGCAGTCTCAGTTCACTGAACATCAGTTGAATAAGCATGGTGTGGAGTGGAATATTCACTCTAGAGGTCTAGGAAATGTCCTCTATTTCATGGCTGGACAAAAGACACCCTCTGAGGTGATTGCGTCCCTCCAGGATAGAGTCATGGGTCATTTGAGGAACATGTAATCACAGCTTCGCCATTTTACTCTTCGCTCCGACTTGCGATTTGGACTGTATCCATAGGTCAATTGCGTCAGCCATTTGGTCGAGTTGCACATTGGTGTTGAATGCGTGAATACAGATACGTAGTCTTTCTTTGCCCACGGGCACAGTTGGTGAAACAATTGGGCGTACCGTGATGCCAAGTTTCTGGCATTGACGAGCCAACTGGCGGGGGTACTGGCACTGTAGTGATAGGATACAAGACTGAGGACGTCCCTCATCAATATGCACCAGGCTGGAGCCTGACGCAATGGAGGCGAGGCGCTCATGGAAATAATGTACAAGAGACCAAAGCCGGTCGCGAAGCTACAGTTAGACACCATATGAGGCAGCACGGATATAGGTACCTTTTCAGCGGGGGGAGACTGGATGAAATCATACGAAACCCTGATAGCAGCAAGAGAAGAAAAGCTCATCGCTGTGGAATAGATCAGTGGCCGTGCGTAGTTGATTAAGTAGGTCCGGAGGAGCACTGAACACAGTACAATTGCTGATGTTAGGACGTTCAAACCAGCGGGAAACACATACCTCCACTGCAACCCATTGCTTTGCCAAACGTGTGAACTCTGATCAGTGCCTTGGATTCAAGACAGAATTGGCTCACCATTCCTCTCCCTTGTGGTCCGCAAACACCTGTTGCATGAGCCTCGTCGACAATCAGATAGCCGCAGTCATTAGGAAGGGTCGATTCCATGCATTCCAAAAGTTGCGTGAGTGGCGCCACATCTCCATCCATACTGTACACACTTTCCACGGCCACGAACACATTAGCGGGCTGTTTGGCCACAATGACAGCCACGGATTCAAGAACCAATCGCAAGTCCTTCACTGAGTTGTGCTTAAAGGAAATCTTACTAGATGCCCTCGAAAGCTTTAAACCATCGTGGACGCTGGCATGGATGTACTCGTCGTAAACCACGATGTCACCCGGCTGAGGAACGCACGAGAATACAGAAACGTTGGCGTCGAATCCAGAATTGAATAGTAATCCCGACTCAGCTCTGTGAAAATTAGCAATATGCCTTTCTAGGTCCTCCGAGTACTGAGAGTTGCCGTCAAGGAGCCGGGAGCCACGGCTCCCTTGAAGTTGATCACCGCGTGCTACCTCTGCCATGAACTGCTGTTTGACTTCGGGATTACCGGCCAGTCCCAGGTAATCATTGCTTGAGAGATCAACATTCAACGAAGGAACGAGCGTCAGGCGGCGTAGAGTGGAGCTGTCCAGACGCCTGTCGAGGCAGCGCTGGAGCTGGTCGGTGAGCATAGTGGATGCGGGCAAGTTTTACGGACCGCATATACGAGTCATAACATGACTCAAGACTCATGCCCGATTAGGAAATATGACTAGACACATGCGGCTGAACTCATGCCTCGTCTGAGTCCCCATCTTCCTCGTCATCGTCGTCGCCCTCCATCAAGCTATAGTCATCCAGATCATCTCCCGCATCGGCATTATCCTTCTGCTGAATGTAGCCAAATAGATCCTTCAGTTTCTCGCTTCCTCCTGCGACTTCGGCGTTGATCCGCTGCATAACACTGTCCTGTAGATCTCCAGGTTTATCATTAGGTGCAGAGGTACCGCTTTCCCCATCGAGTCCAGGCACTCCTCTGTTATCGGGGCGACTGGGAGCATTCTTGGAGTCGGAAAGGATACCCTCAATGACTGATGCATCGACCGTTGCACCTGTCTTGCACGCTAACAACTTAGATCGCATGATACGCCGAATGGCATGTATATCCTCTGCGCAGTACCAGCCGTCGACGACGTCAACAGATTCACGAAATCTCGCTTTTTCTAGAAGGTCAACAATGAGTGGATCCACGACGTCTGCCAGTTGAAGCGACTTGGCAGAAGGCAATTGAGTACCATCGAACATGTAGACAGAGGTAGGAGGCGGCAGCTCGTTGTCACCTGAAGTGAGCCCGACCCGACCAGCGGGCGCCTCGCTACCCATTGCCGTCTCTTCTTCTTTGGAGAACAGACGAAAGTACTCGACCTGGTATTTGGCGTACTCTGTAGACGACGCTGGGTCCTTACCGTATGCGCCGTACGAACCACGCCAGGGGCCACTCTTGAAGAAGTAGGCGACATATGGCAGAGCATAGCGCAAGGAAGAATGAAGCTCACTTGATACTTGATACTTGATTGCTTTGCGTGTCCAGAATGGTCGATCTTTAAAGATCTTTTGCAGTTGATCGATACAGCGCTGAACAGGGCCCTCGCCTGGGTCAACAAGGTTGGAGCTGGGAGCGGCAGGTATTGAATTTCCCCATACAACCATGACCGACTCAAGTTTCTGACTCGCTGCAGTGTTGACGAGTTTAGAACCGCCAGATCCATCGTCGATAAGAGAAATAGCAGGATTTTGGCGGTACGCGTAGTGGAAGGGATATACCATTTGTGAGAATCGAGGAGGAGGGACACAATCGATCTGGTCCGAGCTGAGGGGTTGCACACCCTCGATATCCAGCTGCCTGATCTTTGAAACTGAGTTAGTCGGAGGCCACAATGTGAGCGGAGACACCTACGATTGCCTGCAAACAGCGAGGGCCGCATCTTCTGCACGAACGGCGAGCTGACGGTTGTGTACTGAAAGTCACTCATTTCTGTGTGTTAGAGGTTGCTGTTTAAAAGATTGGCACACTCACCTCTGAATCGAAAATTAGACTCGGCAATGTATGCTGGGACGGCCTCGTAGTCTCCCTTGGCGAGCTCAAGTGCCTTGCGCACATTACCGTTCGCCGCGTCAAGATGTTTCTTCGAAAGCTTAATCTTCAGCACGATGTTGTGGTATTTGGAGGTTCGTGACGAGACAGGGTGTTCGAATGGATCGCCGGGGCGTAGACGCAGTTCAAGGGGTTCTGATCTATCCTCGACGCTCTGCTGGTTAGTATGATGTCAGTGTCACGCGCAGATTGGCATTACCCTAGCAATGGCCTGTGGACCGCCGACCATATCAATGGCTTTGACTGGATTGACGACATTAGCAGGATACTCGATGGATACGACGCGTGGCACTTTTAGCGAATAGATGGGAGCCAGCTCGGGCATGATTGAGAGGCCGTTTTGGTGTCCAGAAGCAGCTGCCATCGTGAGATGCGTGAACTTAGGCCAGCCGCGTATAAAGTCACGTGATCAAACTCTGAGGCAAGCGCCATTAGAGTTGGACTCGAATGATGGGCTACGGCGCCCCCACTAACTCAGAAGCAACCATAAAGAGGTGCAGCTGTAGGGAATAGGCTCTGGCAAGGACTGCGCGTTGCAATAACAGCGGAGAGTCCAGTGTGTAGGACAAGGCTAGGGTGCTCTAAAACGGGCACCAGAATACCTCTGAGGACCATTTGGTTAACAACTCGGTGCTGTTAACGAACCATCGAAGCTCGTAGACGGTTTGTCGACTGTCGACTTTTCATGTAAAGCAAGCCAGTTGTTGGTGGCATTGCGCTGCAGCAGACCGCAGGCCACCGAGTGTTCTGGAACCTTACCCCGTTCACAAGCCAATTTCACCCCGGGTTGAGGTAGGCCAGAGTCAGAGATAAACAGGGGAATTGGGCCGCTATTAGTGTTGTAGACGACCTCAAAGTACAACAGTACATGTACAGCACTATATGTCGTGCTGTATAGTTAACGCTTTGTCTGGACCTTGCTCGTAGCTCTTCTTGAGCAGACCCTGCGTGAAGAGGTCAGCCCTGCTGTGATGCTTGCGGCTTAAAAGGTTGATCCATGTGGCCGGCAATATTAATATCACTCGACGTCCCCCACTAGCCAACTAGATATCCGTGTGGCGATACAATGGTTCAAGGCAATGTCATCACGGTTTCAAACCGACTTCCAGTGACCATTAAGCGTAAGAGCGATGGCTCCTACCAGTACAACATGTCTTCTGGTGGCCTGGTGACGGCGCTATCTGGTCTTAAGAAATCCACAAACTTCAAGTGGTTTGGCTGGACGGGTGGGTATTATGCTGGCGTCAACGCGACTTTCTAACCCAGGACTCGAAATCCCCGAGGAAGACCAGGCTCAGGTGGCCAAAGACCTCGAGGAGAAGTTCAGTTGCATCCCCGTCTTTCTCAGTGATGATCTGGCTGATCTGCATTACAATGGCTTCAGCAACAGCATTCTGTGGCCCCTCTTCCACTACCACCCAGGCGAGATGAACTTTGACGAGGTCGCCTGGGAAGCATACATGGAAGCAAACCGCAAATTCGCAAAGGCCGTGGCTGCCGTCGTCCACGAGGGCGATAAGGTGTGGGTGCACGACTACCACCTCATGTTGCTACCTCAGATGTTGCGCCAGGAGGTTGGCAAGGAGAAGCGCCTCGATATCGGCTTTTTCCTACACACTCCGTTCCCATCTTCAGAGATCTACCGTGTGCTACCTGTGCGACGTGAAGTACTCGAGGGTGTTCTTCAGTGTGATCTCATTGGCTTCCACACATATGACTATGCTCGACACTTCTTGTCGTCGGTGTCGCGCATCCTCAGAATAAGCCCGTCACACAATGGAGTAGAGTTTGAGGGCCGCCAGGTCGCAGTGGGTGCGTTCCCCATTGGCATCGACACCGAGTCTTTTGTTGATGGTCTCAAGAAGCCCGAGGTGGTGGAGCGCATCAGCCAGCTCGAGAAGAAGTTTGAAGGCACCAAGATCATTGTTGGTGTTGACCGCCTCGACTATATCAAGGGAGTTCCTCAGAAGTTCCATGCTTTTGAAATCTTCCTTGACGAGCACCCGGAGTGGATTGGCAAGGTCGTGCTCGTCCAGGTCGCAGTACCCTCACGCCAGGACGTTGAGGAGTACCAAAACTTGCGTACAGTCGTGAATGAGCTGGTTGGCCGTATTAATGGTAAGTACGGCAACGTTGAGTTCACGCCAATTCATTTTCTGCATAAGAGCATCGACTTCGACGAGCTTATTTCGCTCTATGCTATCAGCGACGTGTGTCTCGTCAGTAGCACGCGCGACGGCATGAATCTCGTGTCGTACGAGTACGTTGCTTGCCAGCAGCAGAGACACGGAGCCCTCATTCTGTCAGAATTTGCCGGCGCAGCTCAGTCGCTTAATGGCTCGCTCATTGTCAACCCGTGGAACACGGATGAGATGGCCACGGCTATCGCCGACGCGCTGACGATGTCTGACGAGAAGCGTCAGGCCAACCAGCAGAAGCTGTTCAAGTACGTGTCCAAGTACACGGCAGCTTTCTGGGGTGATAACTTTGTTGCAGAACTTGACAAGATCTCTCGCGAAAAGGAGCGCAACAGCCGGGCATGACGGATTCGTTTTGGCAGGCTGCACATAAGGATCTGGTGACCTGGTCATACTATAAAACTACTGCCAATTCAGCGCATGTTCTCATTCTAATATCTATTTCGGTTAATTAACTAGAACGAGTCTTTTCAGCCCAGATCTTCTCGGCATCCTCGAGGCACTGCTTGTTTGCCTTCATTTTGTTGACGGTCTCAATGTACTCGTCGTACGAGTCCGAGTCGTGGACAATGCCACCGCCGGCCTGCAGGTATGTGATACCGTCTTTGACAACCATGGTACGTAGTGCAATGCAAGTGTCCATGCTCTTTGTGTCGTAGCCCCAGTGACCTACGGCACCGGCATACACGCCGCGGCGCTCCTTCTCGAGCTCACCAATGAGCTCCATCGCACGGACCTTTGGTGCACCCGAGACAGTTCCAGCAGGGAAAATGGAACGGAACGCATCGAATCGAGTTTTGTCAGGACGCAGCACACCGGAGACCTGGGATACCAGGTGCGTCACGTGCGAGAAGCGCTCGACAGTAAGGAGACGGTCGACCGAGGAGGAGACAGGATCGCAAACTCTGTTGACGTCGTTACGGGCAAGATCCACCAGCATAATGTGCTCAGCACGATCCTTGGTTGACGACAACAGGGATGCAGCCAGGGCGTCGTCTTCCTCAATCGTCTTGCCTCGCTTCACAGTTCCAGCAATAGGGTGGGTAATGATGCGTCCATTGTCGTACTTGACGAGCAGTTCAGGAGACGCACCGACAATCTGGAAGTCGAGGAAATCAATGTAGAAAAGGTACGGAGATGGGTTGACAGTTCGAAGGTGTCGGTAAATGTTAAATGGGTGCAGATCCGTGGGGTGGGCAACGCGCTGCGAAGGGACGGCCTGGATGATGTCACCCTTAAGGATATGAGACTTGAGCGTACGGACATGGTTCTCATAACCTTCCTGGCCAATGTTCGATTTGTAAATGTCGTTCACCTTAACAGGGGGCTGCGGGGGAGAGTAGACGTCCTTTGAGCGAATGCGAGCAATGGCATCGGCAATGCAGGTCTCAGCATTGGCGTAGGCTGCATCAAGATCAAACTGGTCCCGTGGCACTGAGTCGGGAATGTGAATATTGTGGATGACCTGAATGCGTTGAAACACATTGTCGAAAGCCACTATAGTGTCAAACAGCATGAGAGCAGCCTCTGGAAGCCCCAGAGGGTCAGCAAGGTCTCGGGCAGTGCGGGGCTCGAAGTACTTGACACAGTCGTACGATACATAGCCAATAGCACCACCAGATAGATTTGGCAGCACCGAGGTCTTGGTGGCCTGGCGGTATGAGGCGAGCTCGTCCTCGAGGATGTTGAGCGGATCAACGTCAGGGCCATGGCCATTACCGGTGCGAATGACCTTGCGAGGGTTGGCTCCAATAAAAGAGTAGCGATCAAGCTTCTCTCCGCCAATGGCGCTTTCAAACAGGAAAGAAGGAGTTGGTTTGCCCGAAGAGTCACCGGGCCGGGCCAGGTTGAGGTATACAACATGGGGAGTCAGGGATTCGGCCAGAATGGACGCAAACACAGGGAAAGTGTTGGCAGAGTTTTTGTCGGCAGCCGGCAGAGCCGCCAGCTGTTCTTTCAAGTCCGGCAATGCGGGCTGCAACTGGATCCGGGACATTTTGTGACGAAAAGCAGATGGACAGGATCAGCGCATCTAGATTTTGACTGACAATTACAGGGCTAGGGCAACATAGCCGTGCGCCAGCGGAGTTGTGCCTCAAAACGAGCCGAGCCCCTGGGCACTATACGAGAGTCTGGCTGTTAAGAGGCAGAGGCGATTGCAGTGCAGTGGAGGGCCTGATTTGCGTTATCGCGGGTTTCGGATCTCGCGTCTAAATGAGTGAGAAGGGTGGTTGGTTTGGTTTAGTGTCATTGACTGGGACATGGACATGACATGTCGTTATATCTACAAGGGATGTAATTATATACCACCGTAGATTACTATATTTGGTTTGGTATTCATTACCAGATTCAGTGCGGGATGCTGTGCTGAAGGTTTAATCGCGGCTGACTGAGCTTCTCGCAGCCTCGCTGATGCCGTGCGGGGAATCATTGATCCGAAATTATCCACACCCCATTACCGTCACCAAGAGCCAAATTGTAACTGACGATTATCCAGTAATCACATAACCTCATCGGGTCCGTGGCGCCAATCTCAGCAAGCAAACAGCAATTCCCGCGCAATTATGTGTATAATGCAGTGTTATGGTTGAGGGGTCGTATCTGCCTCGGCTTTACAGCTAATGAGGTCGAATCTTGAGTCGAATTCGCCGAATATAACCTGACGTACACTCTGTCGCACCACAGTCATTTGCCCATTTCAAATCTTTTACATTTTCAATCCAAATCAGCTCCCAGGCTAGCCCCTGGCTGTCCCACCGCCGTGGCAGCCAGGCTTGGCCCCAGGTTGCGAGGGCAAGGGGTCCGAACAGTTTTCCCACTGCAAGCCAACCCCTCGGGGCGGATTTTCTTCTCTGTCTTACGCAAGTGCCTCACTCCACACAGACATTTCGCCTCTTTAGCGCGAGCTCAATTGTAGCTCCATCTCCTGCTGATCTGGGTCGTTGTAAGGTACACACGCCCTGTTTAGTAATCGCCCCATTTCTACCCCTCTGCCCCTGCAATCAAACTTGTCCTCTTCTCATTGGCCAGTGATTCACGATGGGCCAAATTCTGTCCCAGCCCGTGACAGAGAAGGTGAGTGCTCTCTACTACGCGACCGTTGGCTCCCCATGATAACACTCGTGCTAACCCCCAGTTCTCGGAGTCGGGCGAAGACGACCGGCTATACTATGGAGTGTCATCGATGCAAGGATGGCGTATCACCATGGAGGATTCGCACGCGACGATCCTCGACCTGACGACAACTGAGGATGACAACGCGCCCACTACCGATCTAGCGTCGCGTGTTTCGTACTTTGGTGTCTATGACGGCCACGGTGGCGACCGCGTCGCCATTTTCACCGGAAAGCATCTCCACTCGATTGTTGCCCGCCAGCCTCACTTCGAAAAGGGCGAGTACGCCCAGGCTCTCAAGGATGGTTTCCTCAGCACCGACAGGGCTATCCTCGAGGAGGGCCCACCCGATGCATCGGGCTGCGCTGCCACGTCGGCTATCATCACGCCCTCCAAGATCATTTGCGCCAATGCCGGCGACTCGCGAACGGTGCTCGGTGTCAAGGGCATTGCTAAGCCACTATCGTTTGATCACAAGCCCCAGAATGAGGGCGAGAAATCGCGAATCTGCGCCGCTGGTGGATTTGTCGACGGTGGCCGTGTAAACGGTAACTTGGCCCTATCACGAGCCATTGGAGATTTCGACTTCAAGAAGAGCGCAAACCTGCCGCCGGAGGAGCAGGTTGTGACTGCCTCGCCTGATATTCTAGAACACGACCTCACCCCCGATGACGAGTTTTTGATTCTCGCCTGTGACGGTATCTGGGACTGCATGCAGTCGCAACAGGTTGTTGAGTTTGTGCGCCGCGGAATCGCGGCCAAGCAGCCTCTTGATAAGATCTGTGAGAACCTCATGGACAACTGTCTGGCCCCTGAGTCGGATATCACCGGTATTGGCTGCGATAATATGACTGCCATGATTGTGGCTCTGCTTAATGGCAAGACCAAGGAGGAGTGGTATGACCTGGTTGCTTCACGTGTCGAGCAGGGTGAGGGCCCTGTCGCTCCAGCCTCGTATGCTGAGATGAAGGGAAACCCGTTCAGTGGAAAGGAGGACGGTCCCGCTCCGAGGTCACTCCAGGCGTCGATTGTGTCGTCCCTCACGTTCCAGCAGCTCATGAGCCAGGCCCTCTCGCACGGCTCTCTGGTTGTTGATGGCGAGGGTGAAGGCCTCGACTCACTCGAGGACGCCAATGCTGGCCAGCCCCAAGAAACCCGCATCGAGACCTTGGATGTTGATGACAATCGCGAGGAGGATGCCGAGGATTCTGGCCCAGCCGCCAACTAGTGGCGAGAATTTATGATGATCTGGCAATGACTATACGACTAGAATCTGTGCATAGATGCCCGGTTGGATTGTCACGTCGACCCGAGCAGTCTGCCTCGATTGTTTTATTGTTTGTAATGTCCGTTTCGCCTGTTTGCTTATGTTGTACGTAATATCATGTCTGTATCTATCTGGTGCACAATACTCTAGAATTTAGGTCCATATATCGCGGGTGGTCAAGCCCAGTATGTATATCTAATTGAGGTCGAACAGGTCCATTGTGTTCTCCCACGCTGCGCTGACCACTTCGTCGACGGGGAGGTCCTTCACACCAGCCACAACTTGGGCTACGAGAGAGATTGAGCATGGTTCACAACGACCCCGAACCATCTTCCCGGCAGAAAACTTCTCCTTTTTGACGGCTTCAAATGGCAGTAGTGGCTGTGGAACAGATGCAAGGTGCTGCTTGAATGATGCATGTGTCGGTCGAATCTCGCACCACGGCCCATCTGTCTCTAGCATGAGTCGGTTAAGAGGGATCTCTTTGACAACAGCAAGATTCTCCTCCGTCTTAAGGGAGCATCCGTTGATGCCAATGTACAAGCCCAACGAGAGAAGATCACGCATCTCTTCAAGGGATCCAGTAAACGAGTGTACGACACCACCTTTAGGAAGGTGACCGTCTTTAATGTACGGGGCCAGCATGCTGTGAAAGTCCTGTTGGCAGGCCCTCGAATGGAGAAACAGAGGTAGACCGACTGCCGTGGCAATGTCAAGCTGAGCTTTGAAGTACTTGCGCTGCACATCAGCGGGAGCATAGTGCAGACGGTCGTAATCCAGGCCAATCTCGCCAAAGGCCTTTACAGTGCCGGCATTCTTTCCATCAAGGGCAACCTGCTTAAGCTGCTCGAGGTACTGTTCTGACGACAGCTTGTGCGTGTCGATCTCGGCGCTATGGCACGGATGGACACCCACTGTTGAGAAGAGAGTTCCTGCAAACTTCTTACACAGCTCAATGGCGTCCAGTGACTCCTCCAAGTTGGAGCCAGTCACCAGCAGCTTTTCAACTCCAGCAGTTTTAGCCCGCTCTATCACCAGGTGGAGGTCATCCTCATGATGCTTCCGTCCGTGGTATATACCTTTGAACTGAAGGTCCGTGAGATTGGCACCTGTGTTAGTCGTATAGGATAAAACCGTTAGACGTACCTATATCCACGTACCGGCGTGCCTGGGCCACTGCTCGCGACATACTTGTGACGAGGAAGAGGCATCGATGCCAGGGTACGGAAAACACTCTCGTCATGCAGATGCACGTCCGCAATGGGCCTAGCGCACATACAGGAAGTTCCTTTGATTGACGAGTAAGTTGACTCGTCAACTATCGGAAGACGCCAAGCAGGGGCGCGAATAGGTGGTTCGTTAGACTTGACTTCAGAGTTCTAGGACGATGAGGGAACAGAGTTCTACCTTATAGGGTGAAAACGGTGTTATTAGAGGCACCCTGTGGAAACTGGTCCCAGCGAGCTGGATCTCTTCATCAAGAGCTGAATCTGAGGTCTAGGCAACAACCAGCGAATAGACGGCCCTCCAGCACGTCCCTAAGATGCCTGCGTGCCGAAAGCGCGCACTTGCTGCCGGCAGCAATGCCGGAGACGTGCAGTAGGGTGTGTGGGGTTGCGGCTGTTGCTAAAAAAGCTGTTGGTGGAGTGATGATATCGGGCAGATGCGGGTAGTAAAGCTACCACTGGTTTGGAACTGTTTTGCATCGTCATTTCTTGCACTCTCACGTGAAACATCCTATCTGCATCGACCTAGTCATGGGGAGCGATCATGACTACAGTTTATAATTCAGTTCCTCAGCCGGCAGCCCGGGATAAGGTGCTGGAGCTGGCCTTCAAACCTCAAATTGATTTACATGAGCTCGAAGCGCTGTGCACGACGTTTGAACCTGTGGATGCCGAAGATGTCCTCATCGCCTTCACTATTCACATGACCCTTCAGCGCTACCTGGGAGAAGTTGCCAACTGGACCTTCTTCCTGCTACTCAAATCATACGACTTCAGCGGCCCTGTCCGAAGATTCGAGCTCGACCTAGCAATGCTAGTCCAGCAACGGTCGCAAAGCATGCTCAAGGAGATATCATCCTGGGATATCCAAGCACTTAAGCAAAAGGTGACGAGTCTGCCCAAGTACCACTCGGATGCTGCTACTGTGCTGACGGTCCAGGTGCTGCGTATTGTTTCTAGCTACAGCGAGCTTGAATCCCATCTACTCATTGCATTGTCCAGATCCACGCTGGTCAAGATCTATGTCGAGCTCAGCGACATGCTGGGAGACGCGCAAGACTCGGGTGCTGAGTCGAACCCGCTGCTGTTGGCGTACCGTGGATTTGTCAAACAGCTCTTGGCCCAGATGGACGACGAACCCATGGATTCAGCGCGCGAGACCTTCCAGATAGTAGAAGACCTCCGGCTGATGTTTTCGAAATTTTCAGAGGGCCAATCTAACCGCTCTCTTTTCGACTCTCCCGAACACTCAGTCATGGGAGACAGTTCTCCATTGCCATTACACACGCATGACGACAATTTTTGCTGGAACAAAGAGAATTTCCGCGACCACAACCGCTCGATATCGATGTCGTCATCTTTTGGAAACCTCTCAACCACCTCTGCAGCAACTTCCGTCACCGACGAACTCCCATCCCTCATGTATGCATTCGATGTTGCTAAGCAGGAGCAACAGCATCTCATCACAACTTCCCAGAATATGCATTTGAAACAGTCAGCTACTGATCAACTGGCATCTGCTGCTCAGTCTTCTGCTGTGCCAGCCCAGCAGAGGAGCCAAGTCCACCCGAGTTTTCCAAGACGGTCTCGCTTTGGCGGCCCCTCAGAGTCACGGACACTGTTCCCAATAGCAGAGAAGCCCAGTACTCAGAATCTGCCACAATCTCAACAGACTAGTGCACCGCTCGCTTCGAAGACGATTGTGGCCCCCGCCACACGACAGAAGGTATCATCCCGCGAAGCCTCGTCAATTCGGCCGACCACGGCACCAAGGCCGAAACAGCCATTGCAACCTCAGAAAACAGAGCCGTCAACGTCGTCGACCCCCTCATGGATGCGACAGCTACTGGGCAGCGCAGAGAAACAATTCGTGAAAAACATGGGAGTATAATTTATGATACATCATTACTCTAGGTCAGCATCAGGGCGTTCAAGCACGAATGACACCTCAATCTAAATAGATATATGACGCCAGCAAAATAAACAAATGACGGGCACTTGCCTATCGGTAAAATTCAGGCTTCTTCACGTTGAGGCCGTACTCCGCGAGAGCGTTGCCAAGATCCTCCATTGTAAGCACGAGCTTGCCTTGACTGCCGCTGGTCGGGCCCGCAGTGCCTGCTGAGCCAGCAGCAGACGGCGCAGCTCCTCCGGTCATGCCTGCCATGAGAGCACGAGCGCGTGCTTGTGGGTTTGACGCGCTCCAGATCGAGCTGGCTGACCGGATGCGCGAGTACTGGTACGCATCAGAAGCAATATCAGAGACGAATTTCTGCGTGGCCAATGCCAACAAACGCTTGATGCGTACGTCCTTTGTTTCAAAACCAGCCTTTGCCAGGTAGAAGTCGGTCACAGCGTCGGGGATTATGGGCGCGTACTCGTCCATTGAGTTGAGCAGCTCCTTAAGACCTTTATCCTTTCGCTGTAGAGGAACCGGGTGCGCCGGTGGGATTCCCGACCCTTCTTCGTCTGCATTCCCGTTGGCATCCTCGTCATCGTTGTCGCCTGCCTCTGGTGATCCCTCGAGGTTATTTTGTTCCGTAACGTCATTATCCGCGTCGACTTCTTCACCCTCATCTTCTCCGCCCTCGTCTTCTGCAACGTCTGCATCTTCATCACCAGCACCGTTTTCGTCCCCACTGGCGTCCTCGCCAGCGTCGACAGTTTCATCCACTTCATCGACAGGAACATCCTCAACTTCGGACTCTACCGCATCGGGATCCCTCATTTCGACGTCGTCACTCATTGCTGCTGAAGTTCAAATGTCAACTTGTCACGGCTGAGTGCAGTGGCTGAGGGCAAGGGCTCCTCCAGCCACGGCTGGTCTCTTACTACATGGATGCCTCTCCTCGTCTTACGTCAGCCCTAAAAGCTTATCTAAAACGGGCCACGCAGCCGAACAAAGCCGGTGGATGGATCCAGCCCGTTAAAGCGCCCCCTAGCTTGGCCCTTGTAGTTGGTCAGGGCGGCGCAGTGCCTGCTTACGAAACGCCGCGGCGACCGCTGCTTCCGCTGGTGAGTCACGTGCAGGACGAAATGGCGTATATGCTACGGCTATATATAAGCACGCCCTTCCTGAAAAAAGACCTTCATCCAGCAACCTACAGTTCACCCACAATCGATTGGGAGACCTGTTTGTAGCATCGGACAAGATTCTGTCACTTTCGGAATTGACATTGCCACGCGCGGCCGCTTCCGTGTCCAGTCGTATTTCTTCTCTGTCTCGCCAATTGTCCACAATGGCCCCCACAACCCCTGAGCACTACCAGTATCTGGTCATTGGAGGTGGCAGCGGAGGTGTTGCCAGCGCTCGTCGTGCTGCTAAGTATGGCGCCAAGACGCTTCTCATCGAGGGCAAAGCCCTGGGTGGAACCTGCGTCAACGTCGGCTGCGTGCCCAAGAAGGTGATGTGGGCTGCGTCCGATCTGGCCACCCGTCTTGGTCATGCCGCTGGCTACGGCTTCAACGGTGTCGACAGCAGCGCCGTCGCCTCATTTGACTGGCCCAGCTTCAAGGCCAAGCGTGATGCGTACGTTCACCGACTCAATGGCATCTATGCGCGCAACCTCGAGAAGGAGGGTGTCGAGTATGTGTTTGGATGGGCCAAGTTCGCCGACTCCAAGACCGTCGAAGTGGCCCTGCGTGAGGGAGGCACCAAGCTGTACACTGCTGACAAGATTCTCATCGCTACCGGTGGAAAGCCCAAGATTCCCGATGGAATTCCTGGCGCGGAGCACGGAACCACCTCGGATGGCTTCTTTGAATTGGCTACCCAGCCCAAGGACGTCGCCGTTGTTGGAGCCGGATACATTGGTGTTGAGCTTGCCGGTGTTTTCCACGGTCTCGGCACCAACACTCACCTGTTCATTCGTGGTGAGACCGTGCTGCGTTCGTTTGACCCCATTATCGGCGATACTATCACCGATTTGTACGTCAAGCATGGTATCAACGTGCACAAGAAGTTCGAATTCACTGAGACTATTGAGAAGCTCTCCAATGGCCGCATCAAGCTGACCTATAGCGACGCCTCGACCGAGGGCAAGTCTACCTCCGTTGAGGTCGACGAGCTCATTTGGACCATTGGCCGTTCTCCTCTAAGCGAGTCGCTCAACCTCGAGGTCCCCGGAATTGAAGTTGACAAACGCGGCAAGGTTGTTGTTGACGAGTACCAGAACACGAGCGTGCCCCACATCTTCTCGCTTGGTGACCTTGCTAGCAACGATGTTGAGCTGACGCCAGTTGCCATTGCCGCTGGTCGGCGCCTGTCGAACCGTCTGTTTGGCCCCGCCAAGTTTGCCAACGACAAGCTCGACTACACCAATATCCCATCGGTCGTGTTCTCACACCCCGAGTCGGGTAGCATTGGTCTTAGTGAGCCCGAGGCTCGCAAGAAGTTTGGCTCGGAGAACATCAAGATCTACCAGTCCAAGTTCATCTCAATGTACTTTGCTCCGCTGGAGGCCGAGCAGAAGGACCCCACCGTGTACAAGATCATTGTCACCGGTGAAGACGAGAAGGTTGTCGGTTTGCATCTGGTGGGTGATGCGTCTGCCGAGATCTTGCAGGGCTTTGGAGTTGCCATCAAGATGGGTGCGACCAAGGCTGATTTCGACAACTGCGTGGCCATCCACCCCACGTCGGCAGAGGAGTTGGTCACTATGACATAAGGATTTGGACTAGCGAGCTGCTTTAAAGGCTCTGGCTGAGATATTAGATTTAATACATAGGTGATAGCCAAATCAATGCGGTAGATATCCAGTGGATAATGTCCTTATAGTAAACGTTCACGCATGACTGTAGTTCTTACAACTCCAGTATCAACACGGCTGCACTAGTGTGCCGAGCTAGTGGAGAAGCGTCGCGAAATGGTCGAGTGGAGCTTGTGCTCCTTCATGCAAGCAGAGGTAATGAACGAAACAAAGGCAAGGCCCAAAGCAGTGTAGAAAACAGCGAGCGAAGCAGAAGCGTAGCTGTCGATGATATCGGCTTGATACTCAATAGGCACCCTACGAATGTCGTCGACAGATTCGAGCACACGCTCAATGACCTCCTTAGCTTCGGGGCCATGCACGTTTGCGTACAGCTCCTTGGCCAATACGTTTTGGAAGACGGACCATGAGACGGAAACGCCCATCGTGGAGCCAATACCACGGAATGCGTACTGCATCGAGGTTGTTACGGCCTGGAACTCGTGGGGGACAGCTGCAATAAGTGCCAACAAGGAGACTGTCAGCATAGCGGCGTAGCCAGTTCCGACAAGGAACAGGATAACGTACTGCCATGCGCTGATTCTGAACAGCGACAAGTCGCAGACGAGGGCCATGCCGACTAGGTACAGCAGAGGTGTGGTTACGGCCAGAATGTAGTAACGGCCTGTGTTCTTCATGTAGATACCAGCGGCAAAAGAGCCAATAGCAACACCAATGAAGTTGGCCACGAGGCGCTCACCAACCTCGGTCGGGGTCAGGTTGAACACTGACTGCATGCACACAGGCACAAAGAAGAGGATACTGTATACACTCATGGTCATGAAAAGGTTGGTGAGGCCAGAGGCTAGAATGGTGCGGTGTCCCAGGAGCTGCATGGGCAGAACGGGCTCTTCGGCGACGTAGAGCTCAACAACAGCAAACAGACCGGCGAAAATAACACCCAAGAGACCA
Organism: Sugiyamaella valdiviana; assembly: GCA_030570555.1. Lineage (NCBI taxonomy): Eukaryota > Fungi > Ascomycota > Dipodascomycetes > Dipodascales > Trichomonascaceae > Sugiyamaella > Sugiyamaella valdiviana. The sequence goes on from JAJLWF010000001.1 coordinate 2,272,374, forward strand.
AAACCAATGATCAGGGGATGTGTCCAAGGGTACTGGCGGCCACCCGTAGCAATGGCCAACATGAGGAACATAAGCGAAGACACAAGGGTAAGAGATCCCCAGAAATCAACGCGCGACAGACTGTTCTTCTCGGTGTAGTGCACGGGGTGCACCTGAGGAGCCTCCTCAGTGACGGCTCCATATTCCTCCTGCTCGCTGACGGCCTCATCGACAACCTCGGCTTCCTGGACAGGGACGAGGGAGCTGTCAGCACCGGTGTTGGGCGTGGCAAGAGCAACCAGAATGGCCGACACAATGACGGCAGGGACCTGGCACGTAAAGGCCATGCGCCAGTCGTAGACGTCCGAGACAATGCCACCAAAGACACCGCCAACACCGGCGCCAACGCCAAAGGCAATATTTCCAATACCTTGGTAGACACCGCGCTTGCGGAGGGGCACAAAGTCGCTGAGAGCAATGGTCGACAGCGACAGCATGCCACCACCGCCGATACCGGAGATGACGCGACCAGACACGAGTTCATTGAAGTCGGTGGCAATTCCGCACAGCAGACAGCCGACGCCAAACATAATGGTGCAGAAGAGCAGCACGACCTTGCGGCCATAGATGTCAGACAGCTTGCCGTAGAGGGGCTGGAAGGCCGCGCAGGCGACGAGGTAGCCGGTGGCTATCCACGAGACGCGGGGTAGTTCATGGAGGTCCGAGGCGATGTGGGACAGCAGAGAGGTGACAATGGTGCCGTCGAGGGCGGCAATGAAGACGCCAAAGTAGAGGGAGATACAGAGCACGAAGAAGCGGAGGTCAGACAACGTGTGCTTGGGCTCGTCGGCGGGGGCGCGCTGCCGCGACTCGGGCAGCAATGCCGTTGTCTCGTCGTTGGCCATGATGTGGTTGTCGAGGTGTCGTTGTGTGAATTGACGTGAACTGACAGACAAGAGCTGATCACTTGGTTATATATTGGGGTCAAGGTTAAGTCCGAGCGGGGGAGGGGTCTGGCAAGCAGTCGACCGATTAGGAACGAGCGATCTAGGGTGCTTATCAGGACGCGCCAGCACAGTTGGGGGCCAAAGAGAGTTGGAGGAGATCCAATGGGAATGAATTCTTAGTTGAAAGCAAAGCAACGGGCCGGAAAAACCAGCGCCCCTTATATATTGGCGATCCGTCAAATTTTTTCCACTACAGTGCCTAACGACAAGGCCTGTCGGTCACCACCGAGACTTGCGTCATCTGCGGCCCAAAATTTGTTTTTCGCGCCTGCCAGTCGCCTATTTGTTATCTAGGTTTTTTCGCCCACTGCAACTGCACAAGCACTGCAACCGTTTCGGTCAAACCCGGTTATGTTACGCGGCTGCCGTAACCAGTCCGGCCGCGAATGGCGGCAAACCTGTCAATCGAGCCGAATTCGGCGACGGTGCCTGCCGGGGTGTCTGATCCTGGCACAGATCGCATATAGTGCTGCCACATGCCATACGCTGGTGCAGAAGTGCTCCCCCTTCTTCTCAACCTCACTTTACTCCCATCCTCAATCTCTTTTTCCTCGCTACTTTCTCGCTACTTTCTCTCTACTTCCTTAATACTTCCTTACTACTTCCTCACTACTTACTGCTTCCTCATTTCCCCCTACTTCCTCACTCTTCCAACTGCCATGCCTACATCTGGAGCTTAATTTTCTTATCTCAGATCTACCAGCGAATCCACGGTTGCATCGGCCCCCGACGCAGCTGTCCGGATCAAATGCACATCCTGCACATCCACACGCCCATTTACAAGACCATTCAAATACCAGCCATAGCTATAACAATTCAGTTGACAATTACATAAAGGAAAGAAAGCGCGAGTGCGCCAAACATGCGTACGATGCCAGGCCTACTCCTGGCCAAACCCGACCGTCTCCTCGACAGCCAACGTCAGCTTCTGCACCATCGAATCGTAGTCTTTATAGGGAGGGAGATCCACACGGTTGAAACATGTGTGACTCTTGGGTAGATGCTGCGCTTCTCCGGCCTTTTCAATCGTAAATCGGCGAGGACCATCGCTGCCCTGGAGATCTTTGAAACCATTGACGGGGATACGACTCGTGCCCGTCGTAAACTGTAGTAGACGAGACTTCTGCTCCGAGTCCCACGACCGCACACACTTCCAGAACCACTGCACAACCTCATCGCTCTCACTGTATCCTCTATAATCAGTGTGCTTTTTCCAGTCATCAACGTCGATCTCAGAGATACCTCCAATGAGCAACTCCAGCTCGCGCTCGTCAAACACATTCACCTGCTCCTGAGGAATCAGCTCGTTGAAACCCTTGGCAAACGCCTGGAACTGCTCCTGAACACGTCTCGAAATCTTCCACTCAGTCACCAACTCCACATACTCGAGCTTGTTGTCATTGCTGACCTCGAGGTTGCTTCCATTAGGTTTGAGGTCAACAGTGACAATCTCGCCAAACTGGTCGTCCTCCACCGAGAATGTCAACTCGAGAATATCGGTGATATCGTGATCGAGCATCCACTCGAGATTGCGGTAAAACTCGGCATCGACACCCTCCATATCCTCGAGGACAATCTTCTTGGACAGAAGCATCTTGTACAGGGCACCAATGAAGAATGCATCAAGGAAGCGTCGATGGAACACAGCCAGACCCACCACGCGACCAATAAATTTGAAGTAGTTGAGGTGCTCCGGGTTGATACCAGAGTGCGGGTTGATCTGCAACGTGTAGTTATCGTGGGCAGAGTACTCAAACAGGCAGTAAAATGGGTTGAACATCTCGTGCGACAGCAGGAAGAAGTACTCACGCGAAACTCCACCATAGTCAAGACCCTCCTCACCGTCAAACTTGATCATTAGTCGCTTCTTCAAATCAGAAGGCGACTGGCGCATAATCTCCTGATACGAGTCCTCAAAGATGTGGTCACGGCGCACCTTGATGTGACACTGACCAGGTAGAATGCGCAACGTAGGTTGAGAACGGAAGTAGATGAGCTTACGGCGGAAGTCACGCTTGTACTGAGGAACGTTCTGGTCGAGACTCGAAGGCAGTCGAGGATCGTCCCACGTCGTCGTCTTGGTGTTGTGGTCGACAAAGTAGACACGGGCTGTGTTGGTGAGACGCATTTCCCATCCACTGGGCAATGGGCCCAGTTGTGACACGGGCTGTTGCTGGATGGTGGCCCCATTGGCATTGGGCCCATACATGCGAATGTACTGCTGGCGGCGCGGGTCGACCCACGTAGTGGTACGGGTGTTGTGGTCGACAAAGTAGGCGCGGCCTTCGGGGGTAAACCGCTGCTCCCAGCCTGCTGGCAATTCGCCAAGGCCGGCAGTAGTGGCTCCCGTGTTCATCATCTGGACGGAAGCGAGTGCCGACGTCGAGGTGCCTCCAGGACTTGTTGCCAAGACCTCTGCGTCATCGGGGCGGGGCGACGTGCCTCGGCTCGGGTCCTCGGGCAGCGTTCGGTTCTGGTGACGTTGGCGCTCGAGGTCCGTCGTGTTCTGGCGAGCAACACGTTGTTCCGACTCGGTAGCCGTAGCAGAGGGCCGTTTCCATGTGGTGGTGCGAGTGTTGTGGTCGACATAGTAAGTTCGGCCCAGATTGTCGGTTCGACGCTCCCAACCGGCTGGCAACGGGCCAAACTGGTCAGCAAACGACGACACCTGGTTGCGGCCGGCTTCGGACGACGAGGCGCCATTTGTCGGCGACGCGGGGACGGCGTCCGAGACGGCGCGCGATCGAGGCGAGTTGACGGGCGCCGAGGACGGGGCGGAAGTGGCGGCAACAGAGATGGGGGGTGGAGGGCCGGCAGAAGAAGACGAAGCCAGGCCAGATCCTGGCGAGTCTACGGCCGAGTTCTGGCGGCCCAGAGGAGTGTCAACATGCGTCGACAGACTGACGATGAGCTTGCCGTTGACGACGAGGTTGTCGTTTGATTTTTTGAGGTCGCGTGTCAACATCTCGTCGCCACCAACGCTGAGGTCAAGGACCTCGGAGATGAGGATGTTGATGACTCCGAGGAAGCCCTGGTCCTTCTTCTTGAACTTCTTCTGGTCGAATATCTGGATGGCGAGAATGCTTCGTGGCGTGACGTCGACGTCAAATGACTCGTTCCAGTATGGGTTGAGCGTCTTGCGGATAACCGAGGTCGTCTTTGTTTGGCCGCCGTCGACGGTGATGACGGCGAATGGGTCTGGCAAGCGAAAGACATCACGCTTGTACAGCGCGTCGGCCGCGATAACTTGGTTAGTTGTGCAGGGGGGCGAGTAGGCAAGAACAACAGCAGAAGGAAGCAAGGAGAGGGGAACGAGGGAGGGAGGGGCTCAAGGGCGTGTAAGTGCAAAGATAAGGGCATTCGGGAATCGAATCTGTTGTTTCATGGACGATAAAGGGATGTTCGTGCTGTTGACGGGGAAGCAGTCATCAATTACTCACCAGTAACTCGCAATTTTGTCGTCATTTTGGGCGCGGAAAAGATGGGAAAAGAGGCTGGTCAGTCAGGCAGAGCCCTATATTTGACAACTGCCAGTGGTCTAGGCACCTCAGTCCTCCACGCTACACAAAGAACCGACGGGTGCGGAACCGGGGTGACTTAGGAGTAGAGGTGGTGGACGATGGCAGGGCAATCTTGTGCCGCAAAGTGGCTCGTCAACCTAACCCCCCAGGCGGAGTAGGCAGGTGAGGCAGGAGTAGGCGGTGGTCTGGCCGGTGGGAGTGGCTGTTGATTTTGGGTGGTGGCGGGGATTGTAAGGTTGATATTGGCACGATTGGTGCTATTGCTAAGGGGGGATATCAGTTTAAGGTCGGGGCGGGCGTGTGGAGCGAGCGGTCCGGACACAACCGCAGCAAGAAACCCTCTACGGCTGACAGCAGTGGCTCGAAACGGCACCTACCGGCTAAGGCGCAGCCGCGTCCATAAGCCGTGCTGCTCGGGCCGATCTGGATCTCATCTGGGGAGCCCGACTCGTGTGCTAACCGAGTAGGCCGACAATAGCCAGTGGTGATATCAGGCTAGCCAGCGTCTTGTCGTGTGCTAAAACCAGTGTAGCCGGCGTTATGCTTGAACGGGCGTCCAATACCCGGCGCTTACATGCCCTCGTATAGCCAGGGTTTCATGCACTCTGGGCTGGGGCTAGTAATAAAGAGAGTCAGGCTCCCAAGAGGTGAAAGCTGACGAGTACAGAGGAAGGGAACAAGTATGGCAGGGGCGAACAAGTACGGGACTAAGTTCTCTTTTATCCTCTTTGTTCACCTATTATTCTTTTTATTCTCCTCTTATTTATTCTCCTATTATTTATTCTCATTTATCCTTTATTTCTTTCCTGCTTGTCCTCTGTCTTGTATACTGCGTCTCCGGCGGGTAGCACCCTGCAGACCACAGCTGCAACGGTCGAATGCTAGAAGCTGCGTATAGCGCCGTGATCCTCAGCCTCCACTAGCCTCTTCTCCATGAAGGAGTGGCCCCTTATCTGAGCCGCTTATCTAACTGTTGTGTCTGACGCCTCCAGCGGCTAAATCGACATGTCTCTTACCCGTGTCGCCCTTACACGGTGTCTCCCCGATATCCCGCACTCCCGCCGCGCCTAGGTACGCAGAGTAGGCCTTGCATATATCCCTCAGCTTATGCATGTCGAGCCATCACCAAATCAGGATACTTTAACCGGACTGCGGTATATATAGGGCCCACGTCCAGCCAGCAGTTAGTCTCTTGCCATTGTGGATAAACTGTGGGGAACTTGCCAATGCTTCACCTCCACCCGTAACTACGGGAACTTGCAGCACTGTGCTGCAACAACCATATGTGCTCGAATACGATCTGATACCCATTATTCCTGCGACACACTCTACACCCTACTACACCGCACTCTACGAGCTTATACCATGAATCATTGATTTACTAAACATTAACACAACCACAATATCAAACCATTTCCTTCTTGGTGCCAGGGATCGGCAGAGAAGCCTTCTCGTCGCCCGAGATGACCTCAATGTCGTTGTACGTGGCCTCGGCACCAGTGTCCTCGTAAATGGCATGCTCGATGTTGACCTTGGGGCCCTTGAAGAACTTGCGCGCGTACACGAGGTACCAAAAGTACGCAATGAACATGGGTCCAAAGTACACAACAACAGTCCAGTTCATGGACTGCGCGTTGAGGTCAACAGAGCCACGGCCCACGGGGAAACACAGAATGGGCACCATCAGGGTGACAAAGCACACCGACAGGATACCAGTGGGTCGCGACCAGCGACCAAGGTTCCAAGGACCGGGGCGGAACGTGTCGTGCGAGAAGAAGATCTTCATGGCAATGGGGATGGTGAAGGCCACATACGAGGCAATGGCACCGACGGAGAAAATGGCACCAATGGCAATGTCGCCGGCAAAAATGAGCAGCAGCAGCAGGCATCCAATGATGGTGTTGAACCACACGGCGTTGACGGGCGTGCCAGTCCACTTGTTGACGGTGGCCATGATGTGCGAGGCCGGGAAGCAGCCATCACGCGAGTAGGCGTAGCACACTCGCGAGGCAGCCACCATCGAGGCCTGGCCCATGAAGAAGGCACTGATAATGGTCAGTGCTGTGATGAACTGCACCAGCTTCATGCTGAGGCACTGCGACAGGTACGTCACAAAGGGCTGGCCAAGAGAGTCGCTGAAGACATCGTCAATGTTGACAACAGTGTAGGCAATGACCATCTGGAAAGCCCAGCCAAGCAGACCACCAATGCCCGAAGTCATGACAATGGCACGGGGCGAGGCAATGTTGGCGTTGGAGCACTCCTCAGACAAGTGGAAGGGAGCATCGTATCCAGACATGGTCCAGATGATGGCGATGAAGCTCATGAGGATAGCGATTCCATCAGGCCAGTCGGTAGCATTGTCAATGGTGCCCCAGACCTCGGCCGAGCTGTTGAACTTGGGCAGGCCGCTGTCCTCGCGGTTGTCGGCAGCCAGAATCACAATAAGGGCCACAAACAGCGCAATCGAGTTGAACGTGGAGCCAGTCGAGTTGAACTGTGCGAGGAACTTGGTCGACAGCGACGAGATGATGGACTGAGCAATCATAATCGCGACGGCCAGCAAAAACACCTGCCAGTTGGTGGCAGAGTAGTCGGGGTCGTTGAGTGACTTGAGGGCCAGAATCATCGACGCGAGACTGTAGTCAATGGAGGGCGACGAGGTGACCTGGCACAGCCAGTTACTCCAGCCAGTGATCCAGGCAGCGAGAGGACCCCAGCCAGGAGGAGCCAGAACGGCGGCAGCGTAATAAAGACCTCCCGAGGTGGGCATCGACGAGCACAGCTCGGCCATGCTGTTGGCGACGGCCTGAATACCAATCATGGCCACGAGCCAACCCCAGGTCATGCCGGCGGTTCCGGCGTATCCAAGACCGTAGTAGAGGGTCGAGGCGATGGAGGGCAGCAGACCAAGCAGAGCAAACGAGACGGCAAATGAGGACCACATGCTGAACTCACGCTTGAACTCCTGCTTGTAACCAAGGGCCACGAGGGCCTCCTCATCTGGGGTCAAGACATGGTCGGTGACAACGGGGTGGATGTGCTTTTGGCCGAGGACTGAGGTGACGTGGACCTGCTCAACGTTGACCTCGCCGGCTTCGCTGACGTGCACGGGCTCCTGCGCGTGGTGGTGATGGCCAACCATTATAAAATTTCCTCTCTGATACTACGAAACTGACGACTAGTCGACAGGAGCTCTGGAGATTATACCTGGTTGCAAATGAAGTCGAGTTGGGGGACGACAAACACTTGACGAGAGAAAGAAAAAAAAAATTAGCTGGGGGACGCCCGACTTATAACCAGTGCCAGATCTCGCCGACAGTAGCCTTCCGGACGGGGCTTCCACGCTATCAGGGCTGTTGCGGTTACGGGTGCAGGTGGGGGCTTCTGACCGCAGATGCTAGGTTTCGAGCTCGTTTTGGTCTTTGCATGACGCTGGTGCATGATTGTGCAGCCAGATATCGGCCAAATGGGCTGCCGCCGGATCTACGGCCAATCAGGGCGCTCCCCCGTACTCATTAGACGCAAGTGCTGTGTGCAGCAGGACAGGCCGAATGACATGGTTTGTTTGTCGTAACAGCTTCAACTTGAGCCTTGACTTGTATTGGGCCTACTGCAAGCTGAGGGGCTTTGCGGCTTTGGCCGTTATCAACAAACTCTGATTCGTTTTGGCACTTTGTGTGGGGACTTCGCTTCTGCCACAGGCATGGGTACGGGTCGCGGCGGCTATTGCGGTGCTTGTTCAAGATAGCGGCAAAAACTTGCCCAACGGCTGCACAGCTCCAATGCAGAAGGACCTGCGCTCGCGTTCGGGTGCCACTTTGGTATCCAGCAATGCCGAGACATTTGGATAGCAAATCTTCACCAGCGGACTTTGGCCAAACTCCGACTCCGTCTCGACATCCACCACGGTATTCCCCCTGATACTCACATCTCTAATCATACCCGCATACCCCACGCCTGCCCTAAACTTGAGTCTAGCCCACCGGTCCTGCCTACCTCGAAACGCCTGCCTAAGCCACGCTCAAAATACCCCCTAAACGCTAATCTTGACCTGGGCAGTGGCTGTTACCCCTAAAACAGTGTCTAAATGCAGGCGGGCGCTTCCTGTAACCCCGGTGAAACTGCCTGCTATCTCCACGCGGACACTACACTAGTGGCTTCTCGTTCCATCCAAACGAGTTGTCTTGTCGTGCCTAGACTATTGCGATTATTTCGAACCTCAAATAAATATCCATTTATGGTACACAGGTTGAAGGCTTAAAGCAGATACATACCGTCGTCGAACCCCGCACTGTCGTGCGGGTATAACCGCTTGTGCAAGCTATGCAGAATCTGACCGCCCGTTTGGGCCATGCCAATGTTGATGCCCCGCAACAGCCAGGCGCCTAGTCCAATGACACTTGATACTGGCGCCGGGATCGGCGTCAGGTCGTTACTGTACCCATTGGCGGGTGTGCCAGTTGTCTCGCTCCAGATTCGGTACAGAACCGATGTAGCATTGTGAATCATCTTTTCGTCGTCACTGCGATCATAGCCGCCAATGTTGCCATCAATGGGGCGCTCCAGCTCATCCGTCTTGTCCCGGAACAGGTCGTACAGCCACACAGTGATGACTGAGTAGTACGTGACAACGCCTAACAGCAGGTTCTCCGCTCGGTCTCGGCTCAGCAGGCGCTTGCCAGCAGTGATGCGCACAAGGAACACACACGCCTTGGACACGAGCTTCTTGGTGTCGTCAAGATGAGTCCAGAACCCGTAAATGTCGGCCGGGATGTGGCTCTCGACGGGTGCCGGGTCTCGCTGCACCCACACCGGTAGTTGAATGGCAATCTCAGCAATCTTGTTGACCTCTTCGTTCATCAGCAGCTGCGCAGAGTGGTAATGCAGCAGAATTAGCAGGATGTAGTCAAGGAATATGGTGGTACCGCCACGGATAGGCACCTGTCCGATGATGTTGACATTATCAAACTTGTTGTCAAACACTCGGAACGGATACTGGTTCTGTGAGTTGCCCGTCGCCGCCTCAAAGTACTGGGTCCAAATGTCAAATCCTCGAGACAGTCGGCCTTGAATACCACGGTCATAGTACTCGACAGCCCACGACCTGTCTGCTCCTGTCGAGTTGAGCTTACGCACAATCTCCTCGGGGCTATTGACCGAGCCCGTCATGGCACGAGCAATTGACAGCAGGCCATACAACAAGATGCTGAGACTGAACAGAGACCATGGATACTGGCCGTCCGGGATGGTCGTTTCTTCGCCAACCCGTGGGAACCGCAGCATGCTCTTGACAACGTACAGATAAGGCACGTTCATAACCATTCTTGGCGGACCTACAATGGCCATGAACTCCTCGGCACATGTGGCTGTCCACAACGCCTCGGGACATGCCATGTGGGTGTCAATGTCAAAGATGGACAATTGTGCAGCGTCGCGGCTGCCGAGCGTGTGGACACAGTCGCAGTAGAGGGCAAAGTGGGCCGACCGCTTACACGACTCGTACTCGGCCCACTCCTGCCACTGGGCATGCGGGTCAGCATTAGGCAGCAAATGATAGCCTCTGCTACCAATGTCTCCGTACGAGAAGACGGAGCTGGCGCTTCCAGCGCCACGGCTGCTTAGGGACGTTACCTTGGGCATGTGGACCCACAGGAATCGCTCAATGAGCCACTTGCCCGTGGACATGGAGTGCATGTCGTGATTTTCTCCGCCGAGGATGTGACTCTCAAATCGCATGAGAATGCAAACTGCCTGCAACAAGCTGATGTCGTCGCGGAACTGTTTCTTGGGGTCCGAGACTGCGTCCGACGGCTCGGAGCGCGACATGGCCACCTTGACGCCTTCAAAGGCCCGCATGTAGAGGACCTTGGCGAGGTTGATGATGTGGGGCTCGTCGGACAGGGACATGCCGAGGACGATGACCGACGACAGCAGCTGGGGCGAGGCGTAGCGTGTGTAGAACGTATGGCGGTGCAAGAATGTGTTGACGGTTTCTACCGTTGCGAAAACTAGCTCCACGTAGTAGGCCATTGTTGCAGCCGACAGGTGGTATTCGTGAATGGGATCAAGAACGGCCATGACTCTCTGGGCAATGGCGTCGTCAACAGTAATGGGCGGTGGGTCTGTTTTGTACCCGCCAGTGGCTTCGTACTGGTCGGCGGCTAGCTGGTATTGGTTCACGTAGCGCGAGTAGACTTCGTCGTAGCGGGTGTTTGCAAAGTCGGTGTCGAGGCGGTCGTCAAACATCCACGCAAATGATATGGCCGGCTGGGATGGTGAGTCGGGGCTGTGGATGGACGGAGACGACGACGGGTTTGAGGGCGCAGGTGCCGAATTTGACAAGCTTGGTGTTGAGAGCAGCGACGATGTCGATGGTAGCGGGGCCAGCGGCGGGGCCAGAGCGGGACTGAACTGGGAATACGACGATGAGACGGGCGATAGCTGGGGCGGAGCGAGGCCGCCCGAGGACGCGGTAAACAGCGAAGGAGTCGGTCGTTTGAGCGGAGGAGCGAGCAGCTCTTGATTCGTCAGGCCGTTGCCCACTGGTGAACGGGGCCGACGGGAGTTTTCGCGCAATGGCGGAGATGTAACAGACGATGCCGACGAGGTCATGCCATCGCCCGACGAGGGCCCCCCGCCAGAGCTACCAGTAGCCCGTTTGACATGGAGCTTTGTGAGCAGGTGACTTTGTTAGAATTGGAATGATCGGATTGAATGGATCGGAGTAGAGAGGAGAGTAAACAGGAGAGAGTGTAAACAGGAGCGAGAGAAAACAGAGTAGAAAAGAGTAAACAGAACAGTAGAATCAAAGAGTAAACGTGCAGGCAGATTTAACAGATCAGGGAGATTCCGCGATTCGATTAACATACTTTTCGTAAAGGTCGCCGCGAGCAAAGTAGCGGTTGCACGAGTGGCAGTAAAACGGTTTGACGACGAGGTCTCGAGTTAGCTACGGCGCGAAGGCGGGCAGTGGACTCACGATTGGCCGCATGGCGCTCGAGGTAGTCGCGGCGGTTGAACGACTTGTTGCAGCCGGCGTGGGTGCACACAAAACGGCGCACCTCCACGTTGGAGAAGCTGTGGGATGGGTCCATGGGCTAAGCCAGAGTCAGAGTACAGGGCGGTTTAGTTGATTCGGGCTGCGACATGTCCAGGAGGGAGAAGTGGGAAAACGGGTACGAGGAGCCGGGATCAACAGTAGATGGAGGGAGCAGAGAGGAGGTGGAGACAGGAAGCTGGAGAGAACACCAGGACAGTCAGCAACAATGGCAAATCGCGGCCGTTTGGAAACGGATGTAGAGTCGAAAAAAGGGTAGTCGTATGGGACAAGTTAGGATTTAGGCCCATCAAGAAATCCCGGCTACGCGTTGCTTTTTGTGGTGCTGACAGGCGGTTGCGCATGGCTAGTTACCCCGCTGGTGCGAGCCGGGACTAAAAAGTCCTGGGCAATCAATAGGCCCGCTGCAGATAATGCCCGGGATGGCTCGAGCTGGTGGGCAGGGTCCAGTGGGCAATGTACCGAAGCTTGGCGGAACAATGGAGGGCGGGGCTGTTGTAGAGAGGGTGGAGAGGTGTGGGCAGCGCTGGGCTGTAACTTGGAGGGAGCGACGGGGGAGGCCTGGTGGGGGGACGAAACGGGGGGAAGGGCGACCGGTTGCTAAGGCGGGACACAATGGGGGCACGGCAATACGGAGAGGCGGGCGGCCCCCCTCATTAGACGGTTAGTTACTAAGACATTACAAGGCGGAGGCTGACACGGTGATTGGCTGGCGCAGCCGCGGCTGCTCGTATTGACCGTGCGGCGCCCGTTGCCCACCAACCGCGGTAGCGGGCCGCGTACCGAACCTACAGGCAGGCAAGGCTAGTGCAGGCAAGCACGTCAATTGTCGTATAGCGCGGGCGGGACCGGAGGAAACAGGTTAAGGGTTGTATCGGTGTTTACAAGCATAGCACCGCAAATACGGGCAGTTGCAGCAAATATGCGCTTAGCGGATGCGGAAAGCCCAAGAGTCGTAAGAGTGTGGGTAGGCAGGGTTAGTAGTAAGTGTAGTAAGGGTTTAGTAGCTAAGGGTTTCGGAGGCTCAGCAATCAAGGGTTTAAGAGGCTCAGCGTTTGGAAGTTTCAGCACGCTCTTTTGGGCTGGCTGGGCTGCTTGGCTGTGTCGTCATCAGGCTTAGCTGCCCGCGGACTTGGCGGAGCCATCAACACTGTGGCGTTATGCGGTACGCAATCTAATTTGAGCGTTGGCTGCAAGTCAAGCTGTCAAACCTTAACGGGAAATCAAATTCAAATAGCCAGGTGTAATTTGGAACGTAACAGTACCAAGCTACAGCTAAGTTATAGCCAGGCTACAGGTAGACTGCAGGCAGACTACAGGTGCTTGAAGGAAGCCTGATTGCCCCAGTTCTGTGAAGGGCGTGGCGGTGACGTGAACAGCCACCCAGCGTTGGCGCGGCTGACGCTGGGCGAGGACCGTTATTATTGTGCCTGGGCAGGCAATGACAGGTGCAGATGCAGCTGGGGATGCCCCCAAACGGGCAACAGCGGCGGAGCAGGGGCAACTGCCACGGTGGGGCCGGAAAAACTCCGCGCATGCCGGCCCAGCGTGGCAACGACCCATCCTCCACCGGTATTACCGCTGGTGCGCAGCAAGCCTGTTTGCTTCCTGCTGCTGAGGCAATTGTGGATGGGCAGTTGCAGCATGAGGTAATTTCGCGCAGGCTAATGCGTTGCTACGCACTATATGGCAAATGAGCGGTGCAATGACGCTGGAGCGTGTGAATGCACTGCTGAGTCAGTGGTAATGTCGTAAACCAGTCTGAGGTATCGTTGGATGATGGGCCCACTGACGCAAATGCCAGAGGCATTAATCAAAGCTAAACGCCATTCCACGGCAAGTGGGTTGAGGGTACAGTGGAGAGGGTTTAAAGCTCAATGAGGATAGCGGTTGAAGGGTTAAGGCTCCATGAGGTTATGAGGTTAGAGGTTACAGGTTAGAGGTTACAGTTACAGGTTACAGGTTAGAGGGTTGCAGAGGGTTCAATATCCAGACTGAGGGTTCAGGCAACTGGGTTCAGGCACTAGGATCCAGCATGCCCAGGGTTGATTTTCGGGGTGATTTTCGTGATTTGGGGATTGCCATGAAGGATCAGGGGTTGCGGCAGGGTTTGCGATTTGGATTTGCGTCATGAGCAAAATGACTCAGGATGGTGGGTTTGAAGCGGTTGTGGCGACTCGGCCGGCTGACTGACGGCAGCCAGAATGCGAAATTGCATCAGATGGCAGCATCGCGATGAATGTGGGGCAACCTGGAGCCCGCCTGAACAACCTTGGTGGGCGATGGCCTCATCAAAGTTGATATGATAATGGCGACATTTTACCAGCGGTCCCGGGCTGCCGGGCCCGGGTAGGGGCTAGCCTGCTAAGGTTGGTTGAGGCACTAACAAGCCGACATAACCGCGGTGGTGTGCCGTTGGGTTCGGCCCGCGACCTGTGCGGTTGCCGGTGAGGTACCTCACCAGTACCTCAGTACCTGTGTGGTGCATGTATCGTTGCGGACACCTCGGTGGTGACCTCGGTGGTGACCTCGGTGGTTGACATTTGGTCGACCACCACGGTGTGTTTTGCAGGTTGTACTCGGGTACGGCGGCTACTGTCGGGCCCTGCCGGCCTCACCCCACGTGGAATGGCACACACCAACAAACCGGCCAGGGTTAGGCAGCCCCTCTCGTCGGATCGCACCATTAAAAGAAACGTCTAGAAATCACCCTGTAAGCAATTGTGCATCACAAAAGCAAAATTGTCCACGCCCCCGTGCAGTAGAGTCATACTCAATGGCATGACAACAGAAAACTATATATATATATATTGCTGGCCTCCTTGCTTCGTTCTCATCAGTGACATTTTTTCCACCACAACACCACAACACAACCGTCCTTATGTGGGCTCAAGACTACTGCACCGTGTGCGACAAGCAGTGCGCCCCCGAGGCCGTCTATTGCTCCGAGACGTGCAAGATGATTGAGCTCAACCGGTCGTCGGAAAGCCTGGCCTCGTCGCCTGGTTCCTTCACGTACCGAATGCCCAGCCTGCGCTCACCGAGCTCGAGCGAAGCTAGCTACAACCACAACCACAACCACAGCCACAGCCACAGCAACACTTCATCACACCACAAGCAACAGTTTCTGTACGACTCACCACTGCTCAAGCCCCAGAGTCGCGCCTCGTCGGCCACCCCCACGAGCGCCTATGCTGGTGAGCTGAGTCCACCACCATCTCCACTACTCATTCCTGAGGCCGCCTCGACAGCTCACTATGCCTATGGCACCATTATCGGAGGCTCCGACTACGCCACGCTGACGCCGGCGCAGCCGAGAGACTCGCGCCTGTCGCAGACCTCTGCCACGTACCGCCAGTGGCTGACGGCCGTGGTTTGAGCTGGCTCAACTGACACGACAAGAAACGACTGCATTCCGGCACGCCGAAAAATCCTTGATTCACATAATCATAGATACTATTTATTTCTGATGAAGAATATGAACCCATCCGCGCCAGCGGCATTTCCGTTCTACCTGCTCGTACACTAGATTGCTAGAATATGTTAACTGCAACTCAAGCTAAGCCTGCTACGCTTTGGCTGATTCTCCTTCCAGCTGATTCTTCTCCGAACTAATTCTTCTCTAACTAATTCTTCTTCAGTGATCTCATCTAATTAATTTTCATCTGTTTACACGTCGAATTTTTCGGTGCACCGCCCAGCTGGTTGTTCTGTACCTAAAGTTTAAAGCCTCAAACTCTATCTGCCGCCATAGCGCCCGCCGTTGCGCCCACAAACATCGATCGGCCAGCACGGGTTGCTGCCGTCATGGCGCCTGTTTGCGCTGTTTGCACCCGGCCTCCCGTATTTCCTGCTGCTTAAAATGTTTCCCCTGAGATCCATTCCCCCGCCACGTGGCTTGGATCGTTAGGCCCATTTAGCACCAACGTCATCGCAGATCGCTCGCGCCGCGCAGCCGTGCGGTCCCCCTCTGCCAGCTTTGGCTGAGCGGCCAGACTGGCGCCACGAGGGGTATGCGTATGATGCCGCCTGAGAGCACGCGTTTGGGAGTGAAAAAAAATTTGAGGCGTCGAACGCGTTGTACACGGGACTACAGTGCTGGCGGCATGCAAGCCTGGATGGCCTCTGGGTGGCCTTTTCAAAGCTCTGCACCGCATACGACAACCCCCCACTCACACCGCAACCACAAACTCGTGTCTGGTTTGGCTGGCTAGCAAGTCGGCGTTGCGGGTTGCAGCACCAGCACGGCGCAAACACTGCGTACTGCCGGGTGCAGGAGTCCCGTCGGCGCTAGCCAGTTCCGGCAGGGAGAGGAGGCCTAATAGACTAGCTGGTAATTCCATTCGTTTATACTACAGACCGGTCGCCCAGCTCAGGTTACACAGTTGGTACCACTTACTCGCTTGCTATCACCACCACCTACCATCTCGCACATCCAAAAATGCACCGATCGAGTACAGCCTTGGCCCCCTGAGCAGCGACGGCTTTGCGACTCCTACAACGCGGCCCTTGCCCACCACCTTTGCGCGCTGCCCAATTAGGCCTCCCAACAGACGCGGCCTGCCTGTTACGGGGCGATCAGCTAAAATGCGGGGAAGTCAAGTTTAGTTGCGGCCAGTTTACAACATCGGACTACACCGAGAGCCGTAGATCACGCCGATACACACCGATTATCTTGGCAGCCACAGAAAGGTATTTGCCCAGCCAGTCAGCTAGCCACAGCTAGCCACAGCCAGCGTTATACTTGCCCAGTCTTGCACAATGACCGCCAAACTAACCCTGGAACACTGCAACACAGTACTAAAACCACGGGATCCAGAACCAAATCCAGAACCACACCACATGCCAAACACAGCCATTGCGAAATGCTAATGCTAATACCTGCAACCGCCCACCACTCACTCCTACCGTGACATCCGAGCCCCCCGCCACGGATCTTTCGGCGCCCGTGCCTCTCAGACGCAAAGGCCCCACCAGGCTCCTGTACCCCACACTTACTTTCGCAAACCTGCCTGGCGCGTGAAAAATTTGCAACCGCCGTGGCTACCGGCACCGGGGATCGGTCTGCTCGCTTCTCCGAGATCGTCGTGGCTGCCGACGGCTATTGAGAGCGAAGCCAAGCATTTGGCTGCGCGGGGGT
This sequence comes from Sugiyamaella valdiviana, assembly GCA_030570555.1. NCBI lineage: Eukaryota > Fungi > Ascomycota > Dipodascomycetes > Dipodascales > Trichomonascaceae > Sugiyamaella > Sugiyamaella valdiviana. The sequence continues at coordinate 2,289,081 of JAJLWF010000001.1, forward strand.
ACACCTCCTCTTGAAGTAATCGCACCCGGAGCCCGAAAATCTTTTAAGTTATGCTGCGTGCCCCGCACTGAGACACCGTCAGGTGTCGCTACACTTTCCCTAACGGCGCCAGGGGCTGTGCCAGATCCACTAGTCGTGCAGTGCGTCAGATTTCAAACACGAGACAGGCCATGTTCCAAGAACGGACGGCCGTATACTCAACCATTCCACTGGTTTACACTAGGTGCGCAGTAACATTTTGGTGCTACTGACCATGCAATCCGTATAATAGCGCCATAAGTCGAACTGCAGCTTATTTGCATTAAGTTGCCTTAGTGTAGCAGGTTCCATTTCGATGCAACGGGTGACTTTAATGTAAGAGCTATTTACCTTCAGTAGAGGAGGTATTACCATTCACTACAATAGTTATTTTCTTTCACGATACATTTTTAGTATGCTTTCCTATCTGGTTTCAACCTTGGGTTTCTTTGGCTTCTTTGGTTTCTTTGTTTTCATTGGCTTTATTGGGTTCAAGGTTGCACTGGTTTCATACTTCGTTTCATGCCTCTTCGGTCCCGTTGTAGATGTCTATCTAGTGCTACTTCCAGTTCATAGCTTGTCGACTACGCCTACATGCGACTGCTGGACCCACTGGCCATCACGGCCTCTACAAACCTACTCAAATCCTATTAGATACTCCTGCATTGCGTTCATAATAAATAGTCTAAACCAAGAATCACCTTACAGTGGCCTATTACATGGCAGGCCACTGTGTCGTGCACTCTACCTGTACATTGCACACCTGTCCGTATCCTTAACTCATGCTCGGTCATGCCGTGTCTTCACCTTTAACATTCGACGTCTCGTCACTCTCGTGAATCTTAGTTAGCAAATCCAAAATATCAGCATCCACCTACAGCACTAGCAAGCTGGATCCAGTCGGTCACAGCAGAGATCCACGGGTCAGTGGCCACGTCTGGCGCTGTTTCGTGGCCCCACACCGTCAGGCTTCTGAACGAGTCAATGGCTTCCAACTGACGCGGAGCTTCGGCGTCTTCATCAACATCATCAAATACCGCCTGTCGTAGTCTCTCTCGGTCAGTCAGCTCAATCTCCCTCAAAACGACACCTGTATTAGCACAGTCCACTAAGCCCTCTCTCCATCAGTCTCTCTTTCTGGTCTCTTTCTGGTCTCTGACTCACCTGTGTACTTGTCGAGATCAACCCGGTGACCGTGCAGCTTGCGTCCGCGTAGGTACCTCACGTGCTTTTCCTTTGCACTCGATGCAGTGAAATACTTGCTCACGTTGGCCTTGCCATTGTGATGGATCTTGCAGGGCACGACGTGACACTCTGTCGGAGCCTTCGTCTTCAGCTTGGCTGTATCAACCTTTATTCTGGCCATGTCGGTGGTGTAGAGGCTCGCGGTACGCGTCGTCAATATATGCATACCCGGATATATGCCGCCCTAGCCTCGAGTCACTTTTCTCCATCCACCATGCCTGCCCCACAAGTCGTGCGGTTCCCGTACCTCATCTCCAAGTAAGTCGCCTGGCTTGACTGCACCATGGGCTAACAAAGAACAGCAGATCCCATCTTCGCCGTCGCTGTCGGCCTCTTCTCCTTTGGTCTCAGCGAGCGCCGAGAGGCCGCCGAGGGCAAGAAGACGCTGTGGGAGCTGATCCAGGACCGCAAGTAGCGAGCCAGCCCGTACAAGGAGTGGAAGTACTGGAAGTACTGTCCAGTTCAGGAATACTGTGGTTCTGACTCCGCTTAACGATTCATAATGAATGCATAAATACGTACGTTACAAGCGACCTGGCTGGGCATTGATATGGGCACATTCGATCCCAGTACAGCCTATAGAGCAGCAGCTTACAGAACAGCAGCTTACAGAACAATCGTTCAAGAGCTGTCCAGTCTGTGTGTTTCCAGCGACTCATTCTCTGCGTTACCACTGTCCTTTCAGCCATACTAAGTGGTAGGTGGACCATAACTTCCATGAGTCGTCTAGGCCAGTAGCCAGCACTGCTGTCGCAGCAAGCACAACTATCACGTTGCCTGTAAAAATCTCAAGACAAATCCCCACTACTCCCTCCATTCCCTCCTTACACGACAAGTCTCTTGGGAAGAGGCTGTTCTGGGGAAGTATCATCCTGGAGCTTCCGTTTGAGCGAGTGATCACCTCTCGACCCATTGTGCAGTCCAGGCTGTGTATCAACAGTGAGGGCACTGGGGTCTCCGAGCAGGCTAATGACTCTCTCGATGGCCTCCTCAGGTGGCACAGAGTTGAGAAGCGCCTGGGCCTTAGGAAGGTCGAGTATCTCGACGGACACCCTCGTCTTCACGGCCGTAGGAGCCCTTGTCGACGACTCAATGTCAACAAAGATATCGACAATGTCGTCTTTCCTTTTCAGCAATTTCGCCAGGACCTGTTGGCATTGCTCGTGCTCGCGGCGGAGCCTGTCGCCCTTGACAATGGCCTCGTCATACTGCTTCCTCAGCTGGACAAATTCGCTGCATTAGACACGCCTCTGCCATCAGCGTGCTACTTACTCATACAAGTTCGGTGAACTGCGTGGCTCGCCTATTGACGGTGCGCTTGACTCGCCGGCCTCCATCTGTGCGTCGTGGACAAACAAAGTGTCAGTTTGGTTGCCCGACCCGAAATATTCACTGATTCGTACGCGAGGCTGCTTCCCAACTGCGCTTCTCCATGGAGCCGACCTCGTAACCCCCAATCTACCACGCAAATTCTATTCCGCCACTGAAACGCTTGGGAATAGAAAAACTCCTACGACTGATTTAGCGGTCTCATATTGTTAGGCAGCGTCTAGTTTGGTGCTTGTGTTGTACGTGGGACTCAAAATCTCGACTCGCTGATTCAGCCTGGACCTCGGCATGCCCCACATCGTCGAGCCGCGGGTCGGCCAGCTGGACGCCAGCATCCTTGACAGCGAGCTGCTCAACCTACTCAAAACCCAGCTATGGTCGGCCTTCACGCACTTTCACCCCGAGATCAAGGACAAGTACGAGTCTGAGCTGCTGGTGCTGCTGAAGTTGGCACTCTTTAAAGTGACCATCTGGGATCAGTCGGCTACGTACGGTGCTAAGCTACAGAACCTGCGATTGGTCAATGCCAGGTCAACAGTTGCAAACATAATACCGATATCCAGGACCCAGAAGCTTGCATACGGAGCCATTGTAGTCGGAGGAGGCTACTTTTGGAACAAACTCGAGGACTACCTTGCCTACACTGCCAATGCTGCTGTGTATGATGATCGCGACGGACGAGATACCCGCGCAGTGACTGCCGCCAAGACCGTCCAGCGCCTGACAGATTTCCTGTCGTCGGTGTGGTCTGCGTCAACTCTCGCCAACTTTGTGCTCTTCCTATACTCGGGCAGATACTCGACTCTGATCCTGCGCCTGCTGCGGATCCGCTTCTTGCCTGTCCAGCGGACACTGACTCGCCAGGTCAACTTCGAGTTCCAGAACCGCCAGCTCGTGTGGAATGCGCTTACAGAATTCCTGTTGTTCATTCTACCGCTATTAAATCTACAGAAGCTGCGCCGCCAGGCCTCAAGGGTCCTCACCTCGTTGACCCAGTCGTCTGATTCAACCGCCCAAAACGTCGACGGCGAGCTTGCCTTCCTCCCCACAAAAACATGCCCTGTATGCTACAAGGCAACCTCGCAGGAGTCTTCTGTTGCCCTCACCACCGACGTGACCAACCCTTACGCCGGCGAGTGTGGCCATCTGTACTGCTACGTGTGCATCTCCACCAAACTGGCAACCTCCCCAGAAGACGGATGGCTGTGCCTGCGATGTAACGCCATCATCAAGGTCGCTACTCCATACCGTGATGTTGATGAGGCCAGCATCCGCACTATAGCGCCACCTCCACAGCCTGAACCTGCATTGCCTGAGAAGACAGAGCTGCAAGCAGATACAAAAGACGAGTCGGATTCATCTCTAACGGGCTCCGATGAGGAAGCAGCATACATGGAGGATGACGAGGACGACGAAGACGACGAGGATGACGATGTTGGCGGAAGCTTTGTAGTAGAGGATTTCTGAGCTTAACAATGTTGCATTACCCATTAACTAGTACTGGCCTGTCGCTGGTAGAAATGAACAATCTGCTCTGAACTGGTCGCATCTTCGGGCTTCTTGTCATCACGTATGCGGATAAACCGCGGGAATCGCAGGGACACTCCCTTGCCAAGTTCCTGAATGCCTGCTTTGTATACTGGAGACAGAGATAGGTCAGCAGTAAGGATCTCCCAGACGGTAGTGGGCTCAAACCACACATCCGGTGCCGCGCTTGAGTCGTACGCAAAGTAGGGCTTGGCTGCAGAAAGCACCGTTTGAGACAGCTGCTTGTGGAACTCCTCCAGGTTTTCTTCGCTGAACCCTGTGCCGATCTTGCACACAGTCTCATACTCCTCAGTTTCAGCATTATAACATCCAAGTAGGAACCCTCCGTACACGTTGGTACGCTTTCCACGACCGTAGTACGCACCAAGCACGACTAAATCGAGCGAGTCACCAACTCCGTTGAGATAGTCCTTCTTCAGCTTAAGCCAGTTGCGAGATCTCTTGCTAGGCTCATAACCACTCTCTGAGCCATTGAGCATCTTGACCATGAGACCCTCACAACTGTCTTTGACACTCTGGTCCAGAAACTGTTGAATATCCTCAATGTTGTCCGAGTTCATAGATTTGGCATATGCAAACTCGCCCTCAATTTCACGGAAGTTGGCACGGAGGACTTCGCGGCGCTCCACAAGCGACTTCTGCAACAACGGCTCTCCATCAAAGAACAGCACATCAAACGCATACAGGTGTACTCGTACTTTGATTGAGCCTTCCTCGACATCCTTGCGTTTGCGGGTCGACAGAACTTGGAAGGGGAGGATCTTGCGCTGCTCGCGATCCCATGCTACAGCTTCGCAGTCGAGAATAAAACTCTTGTGAGCAGAACCAAAAAGCTTGGGAACGATAGACACAATATCGGGATATCTCTGCGACATATCCTCCATGCTTCGAGAATACACATGGACCTTGCCGTCGCTCGTGGCATGTACCTGTGCGCGCTCTCCATCGTATTTGTATTCGCACGTGAATTCCTCACCTTGAAATCGATCAAGTATATCTGTGATGGACTTTGTGGGCTTGGCCAGCATGGGCTTGAGGGGAACGCCGGCTGAGATCTTGCAGGTCTCGGGCAGCTTTTCAACACCATCAGCTATGAGATGATTAATGATGATCTCGTAGTTAGGCATCTGACTGAAGACATCTTTTACAATTTCGTCGCCGCGAGTGATGCTGTCTGCCTTTGGTTTCTTGTTGTCCTTCTCAGCCTCCCACGTTACAAAGGCCTGGGCAAGAGCAGTCAGCACTGATTTCTCCGCCATTCCAATACGCAATTTGCCCTCGAGACTGCGCACGAGGAACTTTGGCTCGGTCCCTTTGCAAGCCGTCAGCAACCGCTTGATGATACCAATCTTCTTATTCTGCGACGAGTGGCCTGTGGAGTGTGCAATCTGAGTGAGAGACTTGAACACCTCTGAGACAGTAAGCGGCTTGGGATTGAACATCGTTGGCTGGTTGCGCCGAGAGTTGAGAGCAACGGTACCAAGATCTCCCACCTTGTGATAGTCTGCCTTGACTTGAGCCATTGTGCGGCCAGTGGCCTCGGCTAGAGCCTTCATGATTAGCGATTCTCCAAGACCGAGCTCGAGACCCTCGTAGTCAGGTCCTAGACGATTGATAAATAAATATGTCACAGTGACCAGTTCAGCCGGCTGGACGCGCAGCACGTCGAGGAAGAACTCGCTGCAGATGCTGTTGATCTCGAGTCGTTTAGTAGTGGCCTCAACCTTCTCAAACGTGTTTGTGAGAGACCGGTACGGAATGGACTCGCCTTCATTCACTGGAATGCCACCAACAGTAACCACCGGAGCACTTTCGTCGACAACGTCAGTGGCACCCTCCTCCTCGGCCTTCAGCACCTCACTCGATAGCTTGAGAGGCTTCGATTGAGGGGCCTCCAGATCAACCTCCGCCTTGCGCTTAACCGCAGAGTCGGTCGGTGCGGCGTCTACATTGCTCTTGGGCTTGCGAGCAGCAGAGAAGAATTGACTGGATCATTAGAGACGGAGGCAACTGGCAGCTTATAACTCACTTGATGGCACCTTGCGACACAGGCATCCTAGTAAAAGCAAAGGGATTTGTTCGAGCAATATTAAGGCCACAAGGCCGGAGAACGGAGTAGGCGTGTCGGAATATCTTCGAGGTATCCACTAGAGACGTGCCGTCTCTGAAGTTTGAGGCAAAGTTCACGGCTATAAAACGCGAACTTACGCGCACTAAAAGCCGCATGCACGACCCAGCACTCAGACTGCAGGCGTAAGTGGAGTAGCTGGTTGCCACTGAATGGGCACCAAGTTAAATGACACTCAATAAATAGATATTGCAATATATACGAACTGCACAATTCCAGTCGGTTATGCTGCTGCGATCTGAGGATTACTTGACGACTTTGTAGTATCACTCAGATGTCGGGCCCGCCGGAGTTCCTTCTGTTTGCGAGCCATGCGTTCGAGCAGTGCACTGCTGTCAAATAGCTCAAATATGAATCGGCGCACTGGCAGGCGGTAGTGGTACGTCTCCAACAGCTTCATGGCTTCGTGGAACAGCTCAACGTTATGGAATCTGCTCTTGTCGCGAGCTTGAAGTTTGATGAGTTGTTTGGCAGCATCGTTCGCTAGGATCTGGTTGCTCAAATCGCTCAGAGCAGAGATGATCCGCCGCCGTGTCGACTCTGAATGAACTGGAGGGAACTCTACATCCTCGGCAGGACTCTCCGGCTCCTGTGCAACGGCAGGCTTGGGAGACAAACGACCGTTTGCAAGCGAGGCGCCATTTACATCTTTGAAAGAAGACGCATTCGTCTGCTGGAGACCAGGACTACCCTTGGCATACAAAGATCGAGGGACGCAGATTCCATAAGGCTCTCCCATAGTATCCCGCATGCTCTCCCAGCCAAACTCGTCCAAAATCTCAATTCCCTCATAGGTTCGTGAGATAAGGCCAAGAGCAAAGAATGCGGTTCCTCTTAGAGCAATGACCTCGGATTTGTCAAAGATCTCAATCAGATTCTCAACTACACCGGATTCCTCCAAAAAAGCAGCTCCAAGGACATTTGATCCAGCATATCCAACTGCCCAAATACAACCCCGAAGCTTCACGATCTGATCGCTGTCAAACTTGGCGCCCTTGTTGTCTTCAATGTATTCAGAGAACGTCTCAAAATGACCTTTGGCCTGCAATAACTGGCATCCTTCCTCCGTTAGAGTAAGCTCACCAAAGAAGTGCCGAGGCGGACGAACATCCGATACCCCCAACGTCGTAAGACGCAGAGCAGAATCATCGTGTTTGCGGTTCCACGTGTTGTTAGCTTTCTCCAGATACTCGTCCATCTGAATAACGAAAGCATCATTCAAACCATGTACCCAATTGTCCATTTCGTTGTTCACGTAGTCCAAGTCCTTCAGATACTGGAATCCGCGAGAGGTAGATAGAAATCTCAACAATAAAGGAGTTGCAATATCGCCCAAATGATCGAGAGATGGCTTGATTTTGACAAAGTGCTCCAGATTCTCAGACACACTGCAAAATGACTCCAGTACCTCCACAGCCAATCGACACACTTCAACATCGGGGTCAAATAGCTGAGTGGCCAAAAGGCCGACAGCCCATTTCTGTGTTTCAGGCTCGCTGTTGATCAAGTTCCTCAGATATTTGGTGGCGAATATGCGAACGTCCTTCTGACCAGTTGTCAAGGTTTTCGACATGATGATCCGAGGATGTCCAATGAGCCGGTAGTCCATCGACGAGATAAAGCTGGTTATAAGGTCTTCTCTGCCTTTGAGCTCACTGAGATGGTAAAACATGTTGAACATACGCCACTTCTCCATCATAGCAATACCGTTGGGATCAGAGCTCAGGGTTCCAAGAAGCATGAAATATCCATGGCTCAAAGTATTCTTCAGTCGTTGGCTGGAGAAAAGAGGTTCTGTAGACGTAATTCCACTCATGGGGTCAAGCTGAGCAAGACACTCTGCAATCTGTCGAAGGAGCTTGTTCTCCATGAGGTACCTAACACCCTCTGAGTTGTAGAGAAGTGTCATAAATAGCGACTGTCCAACTTCAACGTATTTGTGGTTCGGTTTAGTTCGTTTTATCGACGAAAATCGGTACTTGAAAGGCCGATAGAACGATAAGAGGCGCTTCATAAACTTTGGTGTCTTGATGGCCTCGTCGAGTCTCTTCGGGTTCAGAAGGGGACCTTGGATAAGCTCTGAAAGCGCATCCCAGTTCCACTTGGTATATGTCTTTGTATTCAGCACTTGGGTCTCCATCACCAGGTGCTTGAAGCTAGCGTCGTCGATCTGAACGCCCATTTTCACACGAACTGCCTTTGTTCTTGATGGACCTTGGCCATCCTTTGGTGGACCGCTCCGTCCTCGATGTAGATTTCGCGTGATCTTATCGACCTGAAAGATCGCAGTAAGAGACGCAGCTGTGTTTTCAGACTGAGTATCCATAGCAGCCTCGAATAGTCCTGGTAGAATGCTTATTCGCTTCAAAACAGCCGGGGGAGAAAGTCGACTCGCCATGCTAAGAATCTCTCCCAATAGAAGAGTTGCCTTGCGAGTGTTTCCAACGTCAGTATTGTCCTGCATGATGTTGAGCAATGCCTCGACAAGATTACAGTTGACAAAGAGAACGAGGAGCAGGGATGTGAAGTGATCAACAAAACGGCACTGGTATGAGTCAAGAGAAGGACGCTTTTCGGTACCGCCATTTAGAGCGCCGTTCAGAGAGGTTGTAGATGCAGCAGCCAGATTGGCCATTTCGAGTTCCAGATCCGGTATCCGGCCAAAGGTCGTAAGGCGACGGCCAGCCAAGAAGGAGGAAGACCAGGAGAGTGGTTTTATGCATAGAATAGAGAGGAAGAGGTCGAGCAATACGTCGCGTAAGCTCGGGACAGGAACTGTGAGGCATTCGACAAGCGACTTGAAGGTGAAGCAGTCGTTCGACGAAAGTGCAATGAGTCCCGACCAGGTCCGAACGATTGAGGAAAATACCTTTGCACTGTTACGCAACTTTTCGGTATTGACATGACCTCGGATTTGATTTTCGGTAAATGCCGAGATAAGATAGTCGAGATCTCGGCCATTTCGTAACAAGTTCCTGTTAGCTGGAGATTCGAGCACGTAGATAACAGCCATGGCTGTAGGGCCTGACAACTCGTAGGGTCCGTCAACAATACACTGTAGTAGGACTCTGATTCCTCCACATGTGGCCACCTTGTGAGGAGATTTAACAAAGATTTCAGCCAAAGTCTCTATGGCGATGTTACGCAGCTTGTCCTCACTGTGTTCGGCAATGGCGACCAATGCGCGGATAACACCAGGCGAAATCTCACCAACACCGGAAGCTACGTCCATAAATGACCGTATTAACCGAACAGCCTGGACTCGCTCGATTTGGGCTTTGGATTCCTTGGCCAAACTCTTGATGATGATGTAGTCAATCTGGAGGCTGCGAATCGTTCGGATTGACTCGACGTCCGTCAAAGCTGTGCGCACGACACGATAGCCAGCGGCGATGACCTCTGGCTGCTTGTGAAGGAGCAATATCCTGATTTTGTCGCCGACCTGAGCCATTGCCAGGTCGTACTTGAGAAGGGCGTGCCGCTGGAGCAGGCTCACGAGATCGTTGGCGCGTTCAATAAGGAATTCGGGGCTCTGCCGTGAGCTCTCCAAGGATTGAAGAATATCTCCAAGTGACCATGTGGGACTCTCTTGACCGGGGCCTAGCGATTCTACAGTTAGGGACTTGTTACACGACCCAGCTCCAAACCTACCTTCTCCATCGGATGCGGCAGAGTATCCTGCTGGTGAAGCACCGCGCGAGTCTGTGTTAGCCACAACAATGGAGGTCCTGGATGACCACCTACTTTCATATAAGCCGAAATCGCCTAGTTGGAGCTGGAGCAGCTGGATTTTGGCATTCGTGGCGTCAAGCTGCGATTCGACCTGTTTCCGCAGTAGTAGGCGACCCTCATCTTTGATCTTGCGACTGTCGAAAACCTCGAGAAGATTCTCCGCACCCTCTTTGATCTTGTTCTCTATGTCGAGCTTCGTCAGTATATCGTTGACCTTGGGCTGGTTCGTCGCATTGGACCCGCTGTCCGAATGCCACGGCAGGCCTATGATGTCGTTGCGGGAATCCGGCACGCGTGACATTGCATTCAGAGCCCAGGCGTCAGAGCCATGTCTTGTACCCGAATTGTATAGCGATACTCAATGGTATTCTGAGCCACAGCCGCAGTTAGAATTCGACTAGACTCGGAGGGAGCTTGCCCGTCTGTTCGTGCTGGTGTACGCCGTAGTGTATGTCGGTGAGCGTATGATAGGTGTGCCTCAACCCTAACGCATGTATTGAATGTGCACTGCAGTGAAACTTTTGGGACCTCACAGAGAACGGGGATAAGCGCTGGTACCGACCGTTCTATTATTTATTATATGACTGGAGAGAGCTGGATGTTCATGACTCGCGTGTCTAGTATATGACAATTATGAGGTGGCTCAAGTTTGGACAGCCTCCACCGACGTGGAGGCCAGGTCTGATACCAGGAGGCCCTCGACCTTTGATCTGGCACCCGCCTCCTAGGCCAAAAGTACCAAGGCCCTTGGATTCTACCTTATTAAGGTGTATTTCTCACAATACTCGAAGACCAGCTCGACCGCAACAGCCCGCCATGTGTCTCCGTCAACACGGTCCACTAACGATGGTCCAGCAAACAGCCATCAACGAGGCATGCCGGCTGCTCCGTCACATCCCATCCGACACATCATTCCATAACATCTGTGACATATTAATACCACTTTGGACAAAGTCAAAGTTCGCTGACTCGAAGTTCGATCTTGTTTCGGCCATCGTTATGACCGCCCCGACAGACGATCTTGTCGTCGCCGACAATATCATGCAGCTGCTGGCACTGCACTTGGACAACTCAAAAGACATACTGACTCTTGCTGTCATATGCCTGTCAAGCTTAATTGGCCAAGGCCTCTTACACTCCTCCCAGAGACTGCTGTCTCTGATATTGACTACATCAACTGGAGACGTCCTCGACCCATTGCTACGCGTGACACTCCCCTATGAGAAGCTGATCCCTTCTCGAGATGGACGGCGAGCCGCTCATGACTCGCTGGTACAACTTCTCAAAGACTCGCCCTCGCGCTACCAGCAAGCTGTGGCTAACGGACTATGTCTTCTTGCTTTACACCACGGCAGCCCCTTGCTATGTGCTTCGACGTGTCTCGACCTCCACAACCGCAACATCTACATCAGCTCTAATACGCTTAACGACTGCATTCGCGGCCTGCTCATTTACGATCCTGAGCAGGCGCCATACCATATTAAGGCACTCAGCCTACTTCGCTCTGAATTTCCGACTGACAGACTAAGTCTCAGCTCTGACATGAAGGCGAAACTTGTACAAAACGGTATCAACTACTGTGAGGGACGATACTCAACTTTTGCCAACGACTGTTTCGAGCTGGCAAAGAGTTTTCCGGGCGACCCAGTCCCTGTCTCCGCGGCATACCAAACAATTCTAGTCAACCTCATGCACAACGATGTCAGCTCGGCTTTGGCTGCATGGAAGGACATTGCATCTCACGAATACTCGAAGTCAATTGAGCAGCACGACCGTCGAGTTATTGCTGCGCTACTTATGAGACTTTCCAAAAGTCGAGAGTACCGACAGGACGCTCTAGACATTGCCCGATCCATTCCCGAATCATACTTCGACCTAGAGGGTATCACCGAGGCACTGCTTTCAATATGCGCCCGTACGAAGGACGTTGAGCTGGCTCGCAAACTGTATGCGCACATTTCGTACCCTCTGAGAAGATCTGTACTGAGTGGCTTGCTCAATGTACACTTGGAACTCAACGACTCCAAGGGCGTTGCGAGGCTACTGCAAGAGATCTCAAACGATGAGGGCACTATATCCGAAATGGACGTTGCGTCGGTGGTGAGGTCTTTAGCTGCCAGCAATTTCGACCACGCCGTCGCTTTTCTCGACAGATTCTCGTCATGGCCAAGTCACCGTCTGGCCAGATCGCATGCTGCCCTTGCTGACAGAGCCATTGAGTCGGGACACGACGAAATGGCACTGTTATATCTCGACAAGCTGGAGGCCGTCAGCTCACAAGAACGGAACCGAGTGTGCTCTCTGGAGAATCTCCAGATCAAGCGCGAGTGTGCCGCAGGCCGTATTTGGAAGGCCCAGCAGCTGTGGATTGAATGGCGCACAGCCCGCAAGTCATACACCCTAAGGGAACGCAAACGAGGGCTTGAAAACATTGTCGATGCCCTGTTGAAGACGCGATCTGGCGACCGTAAGCTAATTCAATGGGCAATTCGGGAGAAGATTGCGTTTGGGGCCAGTGCTCGACAACTGACCGCATGGTTGTGCACTCGAGCTCCATTCCGGCGACTCCCCTCCGACCACCAAGCTGTGTGGCTGGAGACGGTTGGTAGGTACCACCCAGTCACCGATTCCGTCACCGATCCTGCCAAAGATGCATTGCTAGTATCGATTGATACTTCCTAGTAACCAGCCAAACGACTGCGACCTACAGAGGTCGCATCTATCGAGCCTGACCTGCCTCTGGTCTGCTCGTCCTGTACCATATGTAAATAGACGCATTAAGGGGCCGATCCCACATGCTCAGGGGTAACCCTTGCCCATACAAGGCGCCAACCTGTCAGTTTAGTCCGCTGAAGCCCATGGAAACTCGTATCCTGGTAATTACAGTGTGTGACTTTTAGACATGCGACGTTTAGATATGAAACATTCGTACCTATACACTGCTGATGAGGTCGCCCAGCAACTGCAGGTAACCCCAGAAATTGGTCTCAGTGAGATTGTCGCCAGAGATCGCCTAGCTGATCATGGCCCAAACTCAGTTCCCGAAGAACCTCCCACGCCTATGTGGCGACTGGTGTTAAGTCAATTCGAAGACCAGCTAACACTCATTCTACTCGGTTCTGCTGTCGTGTCACTGGCATTGGCTATCTTTGAGCATGAACAGGATTCGTCTTCGCTTGTCGATGCTGCTGTCATCTTCGCCATTCTGGTTCTGAACGCCGTGGTGGGAGTGAACCAGGAACGAGGTGCTGAAGAGGCCATTGCCGCTCTCAGCAAATACACAGCAGCAGAGGCGAAGGTCCTTCGAGACGGAAAGGTTCTCAAAGTTCCTCAGGCTGACCTCGTCCCTGGAGACATTGTTGAAGTGGCTGTCGGAGACATCGTTCCTGCCGACTGTCGCCTGCTCACCATCTCGTCACGCAATCTCGCAATTGACCAGTCAATTCTCACCGGCGAAAGCCACAGTGTGATCAAGTCTGTTTCACCTATTAATGAGAAGGATGCCGTCAAACAGGACCAGTACAATATGCTATTCTCGGGCACTACGGTTTCGGCGGGTCTCGCACGTGCTGTGGTCGTGCTGACGGGTGAAAACACAGCCATTGGTGCCATTCACAATAGCATCACGTCTCAGATTTCCGAGATGACACCTCTGAAGCAGAAGCTCGATGAGTTTGGAAACCTGCTATCGAAGGTTATCACTGTGATTTGCGTCCTGGTGTGGCTTATCAACATCGGCAATTTCTCAGACCCTGCTCACCACGGATGGTTCCGTGGCGCTATTTATTATTTCAAGATCGCGATATCTCTTGCTGTTGCTGCTATCCCGGAGGGTCTCGCCGTTGTCATCACAACTTGTCTAGCTCTCGGAACGAAGAGAATGGCGGCTCGAAACACGATTGTCCGCAACCTCCCCAGCGTGGAGACTCTCGGAAGTACGAACGTAATTTGCTCCGACAAAACGGGAACCCTCACGGCCAACCAAATGTGCGTCACAGAGATTGTTCACTGGAGATCTGATGGAACTCTGGCTGCTCTGTCTGTAACTGGATCCGACTACAACCCTGAAGGTCAAGTAACCGACGCGGAATCGAACTTACCTGTCGATTCAGCAAACCCAGTTTTGGACGTTATCAGCGAGGTATGTGCTGTATGCAACGACGCGACGTTGACTTACGACTCATCTAAGAGCTCATTTGGCTTTGTTGGTGAACCAACCGAGGCCGCTCTGAAGGTCTTGGTTGAAAAATTGGGAGCCAATCAGGCTAAAACCGTCAGCTCACAGTTGCCTGCAAACACTCACTATCTGTCGAAAACATCACGCCTTGCCACGTTTGAGTTCACGCGCGATAGAAAGTGCATGAGTGTCATCGCAAAATCCGCTGACTCGCTGAAGCTCTTAGTTAAGGGTGCTCCAGAGTCAATTCTGAGCAGATGTACCAGTTACGGTTATGCTGGCCGCAGGGACATTCAGAAGGCCAAGTTAGACGCTTTGGCTCTTGATCGCATTCAGAAGCAGATCTCAAAGTCAGGTAGCGGAAGTCTTCGGATCATAGCTGTGGCTGTTGGAGAAGTAAGTGCTAGCCGGGACTTTGAAAAATATGACTTTGAGGCTGGAACGGCCGAGCTGGAGAAAGATCTTAAATTCATCGGTCTCATCGGCATTCGCGACCCACCCAGGGCAGGCGTCGACACTAGCATTGAGACATGCAGACGGGCTGGAATAAGGGTCATCATGGTTACTGGTGATAGTTATGACACTGCAGTGGCTATTTCGAGAGAGATTGGTATCATTAGCGATACGGAAAGTCTTGAAGGGCTAGTTATCACTGGTCGTGAGTTTGAGGGGTTGACGCAGCCTGAAAGAATGGATATCGTGGACAAGGTTCGCGCGGTTGTTCGCGTTGAACCGAGCCACAAGAGTTTACTCGTCGACTGCCTTCAAGCTCGCGGAAACGTTGTGGCAATGACGGGCGACGGAGTCAATGATGCCCCAGCTTTGAAAAGGGCCGATATTGGCATTGCCATGGGATCAGGCACGGACGTTGCCAAGCTGGCCGCTGACATGGTGCTCGTTGACGACAATTTTAACTCCATTGAAGCTGCTGTTGAAGAGGGTCGATCAATCTATTCCAACACAAAGCAGTTCATCCGGTATCTGATCTCATCTAACATTGGTGAGGTCGTATCGATCTTTTTGACTGTCCTGCTTGGTCTTCCTGAGGCGCTTATTCCTGTCCAGCTTCTATGGGTGAATTTGGTAACTGATGGACTGCCGGCTACAGCTTTGGGATTCAACCCCCCTGATCTCGGGCTTATGAAGAGGCTTCCACTACCAAGAAATGAGCCGTTGATCGATAGGTGGTTGTTTTTCCGATACATGGTGATTGGAACATACGTTGGAATAGCCACTGTGTTCGGCTATGTGTGGTGGTTTGTCTTCTACAGCGAAGGGCCACAAATAACCTTCTACCAGTTGTCACACTTCCATGCCTGTGGTCGTGATTTTTCGGAAATCGGATGCAGTATGTTCAGTGGTATTGAAAACCAGCATGGCTCGACAATGTCCCTTTCAATGTGAGTATAACGGATTGAAGCTGAATCATCTAACAAAGCCTCGTAGTAATCGAGATGCTCAACGCTGCTAACAGCCTGAGTGAATCGGACAGTCTTGTGTCCTTGCCTATTTGGAAGAATGTTTACCTCGTCTGCGCCATTGTGTTGTCGATGGTACTTCATTTCGGCATCCTTTACATCCCGTGGTTTCAGGTGAGTCGGAGTTTTGCCGCACAGAATGCAACTAACAAGTCAATCATGTCAACCGTGGCACTTAACTGGACTGAGTGGCTGGCAGTCGTTGTCATCAGCCTGCCAGTGGTACTTATAGACGAGGTGTTCAAACTGGTCGACCGTCGTTGGATGTCTAGACACCCACACAAAAAGCAGTATTAACTGATGAGACTCACTAGTCTGGATAGAGCAGTTAATACAATGCATTTGACATTTTGCTTGTATAGACGGAAGATTATTGAGACAACTAGGCAAAGAGGAACCCAGATGTGGTGTTCGATACTAGGTTCAGAGAGATCATTAACAGCGACTCAACGCAGGGTATGTACAAGTATTTACAGGTTATTTGAGAGCATTCGCAAGGGACTGCTCGATGTTTGTTACCTCGGGATCAACAGGCATCTGGAGCAGCTCCTTCTCGCGCGCGGCGCCTCCAAGCCGGTTCTTCATGGCCGTGCCAAACTCGGTGATGCTGCCAATGTCAAAGACCCAGCACGACGTAGCGATGGCAAAGGCAAAAGACGACACAGATAGCGTGGTCGCATGCGAGACGGCCTGGACTGCATCCTTGACGAAGTTGAAGTTTGGTGGGCGATTGTTGGCATCAAACATGCTGGGACGGTCTACGTTAGTCTGGGCAGTGACAAAGGGTCTGTCGGGTTCTTACATCGGCGGGCAACGACAGAGCGTTTGGCATACACAGCCGCTGCTATGGTGAACGCGCCCGTGGCCAAAAAGGCCGCGAGCTGCTTCTGGTGTCTGGTGGAGTCGGACATTTGGGGTTGAAGATCACGACGGGTGCAGAAGTTGCCTCACCCTGAAATTTAAAATGTCGGGTGATGCAAGGCTCCGTCCTCAATGCACCCTCAGATCACCGAGCGGAGACGAAAGTGTGAGTAGCTAGAGTTTGCAAGCCGGATAAGACGGCACGACTAACGCAGTCTGTGGCGACTTTGTTCGTGCACTCGAAGAGTGCCATGCGCAGGGTCTGGCGACGACGTTCACCGGCGCTTGCGAGTCAGTAGCTATTGAACTCAACATGTGTCTTCGACGCGAGCGGTTGGAGCGCCAGTCCGATCACATCCGGGAGTCTCAGATCAAGCGCAAAGCTATTGAGCAGCGCTGGAAAGAAATGGAGGAGGAAGAGTTTGGTCCTGGTGGGAAGCTGAAGGAGGTTTTGGCACTGCCTGCGAGACCTGCCAGCAAGCCAGAGACTTCTAGCGAGTAGTCAGCACTTGGAAGAGCTGGTTCTTCTTGAAAGATTGTAAATACTGTAAATATATTATTGGACGGATAGATAGTCGATTTGGAGATCAAGAGAGTCGGAAGTCTGAGCTGTGGTTGTAAGTCACACTAGTTGACATACAGTATCAAACACATATCAACTACAGGTAGCGCTGCTTAGATACAATAGAACCGTCGCAAATACACATGTATAGTTCCAAGGGATGTCTATTCCATGGATGTCGATTACATGGAAGTCGATTACATGGACTGTCTCTTCCGTGGCTTGTCTTGGCCCACCTACACTTAACATAAGCGCTTCTACGGCTGCACTTCATGGCAAATATCATACTCTTCTTTCGAGCTGAGCTGATCTATAGAGGTAATCATAACACGGGTCAGGGGCCATTAGTCCTGGCGGCGCTTAGTCCTGGCGGGTCTTGAGCAGGCGCTTGGTGACCTTGTCTTTGGTGACAATGTACACAACAGCACCCCAGCCACTCAGGGCATCACGATCCTGGGCATTGAGCAGGGCTTGCGAGATGGTCTCGAACAAGTCCTCGGGCTCGAGGTTTGGTTCCCACAGGGACTCGCACATACCAAACAACTGGTCGGTGGCGGTACCGGCCACTATGAAGTCCTTGGCGTAATCTATGCAGCCAATGAGGTCGAAACCGCAAATAAACGGAGCTTCCGTTTTGCTGTTAATGCCGGCAATAATGGGGCCCACAAAGTAAGGGCCGAAGCGCTTCTCGTACAGCGACGATGACACGAGGTTGGCAAATGTCTGGGGTTCCATGCGTCGCTCCTCACGCATCTTGTACATCTTATGTTTGAGGCGGAAGCTGCTCGACAGCGTCTGCACGTCTGTAGCGAGGCCCGTGAGCCCAAGAAACACGCCGTCGTACTCAAAGATCTTCTCGAAGTCGTTGGACACACCAATCGACTGCATTCCGAGACGAAGGTCGCACGCAATCGCCACGCAGTCCTTGCCGGTCATGGCAACCGCCACACCGCCTAAAGTTAGCTTGCGCGCTCCACAAGATGGGACCTCACGAATTTATCCCTCCAACCTGCTCAATTGAGTGCTTACCGTTAATTTCCTGTGGATTCGACATGTTGGTTGGATGGAGAGTTCCAAATCGCCTTAGAGCTATACGTGCGGCTACCAAATGTGATGTAAGCAGTGCCGGGTAGACCTCGCCTCTATAGTAGGGAATACAGTGGAGTTGCCCAGTTTAGCAGTTTTTTTTATTAGAGAACCTTCATCCAGTGAATCCATTCATTATATGCATTATTCTATAATTCATCAGTCGTGTTATTAGTTTCGTCGGCAGTGTGTGCTGACGCATCCGACTCCTCCTCTGCGCGCTCAGCGTCGGCAACAGTCTCCGCAGTCTCAGCAGTCTCGGTGGGCTTCAGCTTTTGCTCCTTGTCTTTAATGGCCTGGTCAAGCACCTCCGTGTAGGTCTTGTAGCGGATGACCTGTTGTAACAGGTACTGCGACTTGCGCTCCCAGTTAGTCTGGGCCTTGTGCCAGTTGGTGGACGACGGGGAGAAGACTTGCGCCATGCGTGATCGCAGTGCATTGTGCTCGCCAAGGTCGTTTTCGGCCCGTTCAATGTATTCGCGCAGCGACTTGACCTGGACCTGCTCGTTGAGGTCCGACACAACCATGTTGTGGCCCGAAGGTCGCCATTCCTTGATGTTGAGGCGATCGCCAGGGAGCATTCGGTTCTGCGTACGACGCAACGTCGCGCTCGATGCAACGGTACTCAACTGAGTACCAAAGGTGCCGTCATCGAGAGGAGCACCCCAACCAAACTCCATATTGCTGACAGGGTCGTTAAACGGCTCCTTGGACAGCCGAGCTGCCCAGTAGTTGCAAGTGTAGACAAACTCGCGTGCAACCTCGATTGTGCCGGCCTGGAACACTAGCAACCCCTTTTGAGGAAGCGCCAGCGACCACACAGCAGAGAAGCCACCCATTTTCTTAGCAGCTGGTAGTTCCTGGGCCATGGTGTGGCAGAGGTGGTATGAACCGAGCTGCTGGGCGTTCTCCATCCAGTTTCCTGCACCAATGGTGCCGCTCGTATTTGATCGGCTAGACGTCGAGCTCGTGTCGAAGCGGAACATCTTGAGCTGTCCGCGCTGCACGACCATAAACACCTTTGTCCACTCCTTCTTTTTCGGCTTCTTGCCGGTGACAGGGTCGACATATGGGCGGTACTGCAACAGGCCTTCCTTAGCCCATGGCGCACCCTGTAGCTCAAGCTCCATCTCTTCGGCGAGTTCCTTTTCGATCTTTGAGAAGTCGGCAAAGTCGTCGTCCTCAGCTTGAGCAGTACTCGTGTCCTCCTCCTTGATCATTGAGTTCCACAACACGCCAGCAAAGCCGACTGCATGCCTTGGCCCGCCAAAGGCATGTGAGATGGTTGAATCAATGGAGAATGTGGAGCCGAGCGAGTCGTGTCGCTCGTAGTCAAAGGCCTTTGAGCTGTTTCTCGAGCGGCCGAACCGGCCAAAGATGGACGATGCCGTTGCCGACTGGTTATTAAGGATGCCCGAGGCTGACATGATGGAGGGCGCTGCCGAGAGAGAGTTGGAGGGGGAGTAGGTGCGGGACAGGGGTGTGCCCGATTCGGAGAGGTGAAGCTTGAGGGGCTCTTTGGCGACTGAGCCGTAGAAGGCCTTGAGGATGTTCTCGAGCTGTGACTCCCATTCACGTGAGAGGGGGGTCATGGGGCAGTCTGTGACGAGGGCCAGAGTGTCGCCCGAGAATAGGAGGCTTGTGGAGGAGCGGCGTGCACCAGGCGCGCTGCCGAGGACGTCGTCGTTAGAGACGGACTTGCGGGGGCCCGCAGCAATGACAGCTTTGCGGCTTTCGGCAGTGAGGGAGCGAATGGTGTCGAGGGTGTTTTGCACAAATACCGACTTTGACATCTTCTTTCCGGCGGTGTGTTCGGCTGCGTAGAGATCTGTGTTGAGAAGCACCAAAGCATAGGCAATGGTGTAGACGACGTTTGAGTCGTAGAGACCATGGGATGGGTTCTGGGAGACCCACGTCTGCGAAAAGGCCTCGATGATGCGGTGGAGGTGCTGGGACTCTGCGCGCATGTAGAGCTTGTCGCAGAGACGGCGCAGGGCCGACAGAATGCTGGTCGAGCGCATGCTGAAGAGTGCCATGTACTGGACGCGCACCTCGTGCCTGTTCTCGTAGTCTGCGCCGAGCCACGACGCGTACTCTTCCTCGGGGACAAACGTGGCGGTGCCACAGTAGAGGCTAAAGGCCTGGGCGGCAGCGTCCAGCTTCTCCGGCGGGCTCTTTGGCGAGCTCGAGACGGAGCTTGTGGGCGTGATGACAGCAGCAGGCCAGTCGGCGGCGTCGTTTTTCATGTTTGGCGTGAGAGACTCTGTGTCGCTGGAGCAGGGCGAGACGGGCTTGTTGTCGGACTCGGACGCGACGCCAGCCGAGTGCAGCTGCGGAGCCGGGGACATTTTGGCGAACTTTGTGTCAAAGGGCGAGACGGGCTCGAGGTGGACGGCCGGGCTATTTGTATGCTGAGTTAGCGTGATGCAGGCAGAGCAAGCGTCCCAGTGCGGTGGGCGATGGCTGGGTCGCGCAAAGTTCACGGGTCGACTTACTTTCGATTTGGCTGGCGACATAGGATCAGCGCGAGGTAGCGATGTTGTCGATGGCGGCGGCGACGCGACAGCTGGATGGTCCGAGTCACGAAGGTTATATGACGAGGCCTTTGAGGAGCCAAACAGGCGCCTGAAGAAGCCGCCGGGCCTTTTTGTATGGTCAGCCTGCGGTTTGGTCATGGCTTTCAGTGGGGGTAAAAGCAAAAGGGGTGTTGCAGGGGGTTAAAAAATTATAAGCGCAACAAAGCGGACCGGCAAAAGTCTAAGTCGGTGCGTTTGCAGTCTTCGGGACAAAATGTGACGGGGCGTGAGGATGCAGTGGGATGGATGCTGATGTGTAGCTGTCCGTTTGAGGCAGCAGCCAAGATTAAGGTTGAAGCCCGAGGGTTGCCAGGTATAGTGGAGCGGCAAAAAGGACAGACCAATGTGGGGTGAAGGCGCGAGGGGGCAATGGTGAATCACGCTGAAAACCGGACTGGTCGGATACTCGAGTAATCTAACGACCGATCGATCGATTTATATCGGGCGTCAAGGTCAATTGGCAGAAAGGCAGATCCAGGGATGATGCGTGTGGGCAGACTTATTATGTCCCTGCCTGCAGCCGTGCACCCCTGCCAGCCCAGACAGGATAAAAGCGACGCACCTGGCGGCAAGTGTTTCAGCCCACTCAAACGTACCAGAGTTGCCTCGTTTCAGGTGGTGCCGGCGGCCCAGTCCGGCAGTGGGGCCGTGGGTGCACATGGGGCCCGCCGTGGGTGCATCTGCCGGCAAGATAGCGCTGTCGGCCAGATGCTTCGGAGGTGGGTCCAGGGATGGGCGGCAGCCGCGGCCGTAGCCGCGCAGCGCGTTCGAGGACATAAAATGGCCCGATCTGGCCGCCATTTGCCCTTTTAGTGATGCACTACGTGTAACGCTTTTTTCACTCCTAAAGCGTCGCTTAAGCAGTCCGCGTCTTAGCGACTGGCTGGTTTATCCCATTTATCCCATTCATCCCTTGATACCCATGCTAAAATACATATGTAATAAATACGCGCTACGCGGGGCAGCCAATAAAAAAGCCAATAAAAAGACCTAGACGCGGATGCGCTTGTGCTGCACGGCGTGCTCGTAATCATCGCGCGACCGCTTGCTGCCGTACAGCTCGTCACGAATGACCTCAAACACCTCGCTGCCGTACTTGTCGATCCAGTTCCAGTAGTAGGCCACCTGCTCGAGGTCGGCGCGGGAGCGGATGCGCGACGCAGACCGCGCAATCGCCTCAATGAAGATGTCGTGCATCACCACGTTGTTGCGGCAGCAGTAGTCAATACGCTCGGGACTGAACCCGAGCCGGTCCACCTGCGCCTGGCGCCACTGCTCGAGGCGCCATTTGACGCGCGCCTCCTGCGATGTGAGGGGCTGCTGCGACGACGGCAGAAACAGCGCCGACGTGTTAGCCATGCCCTGGCCGCTCATGGCCTGGCCACTGCCCTGGTATCCATCCACTTCCATTACGAGTTTTAGTCTGCACAGTAGTACCACAGTACTATCACAATAGTCCCACAGTAATATCACAGTATCACAGTATCACTATCACAGTCAATAGTAACCAGCACTATTGTCCTTTAACTGTGCTCTTTTCGCGTAGTCTTCAAATTTCCTCTCCTCTCTTCTCCTCGCCTAATCTTGGCTTTATGCGGACAATATTTTTTCGTGCTTAGCTATGGCCGTTTAGATGGCTGATGGCCTAGTAAAGCTCGATATTAAAGCGTCAATGCAAACCGAGATATCCAGCTCGATGCACGATTTTTTGCCGACTACCATCGAGGGCGACCGCCCGCCTTTATAGATGCCCAGCAGGCCAGCCCGGCCTGGCGGCATTCGCAATGTGCGGGGCATCGACATGCCGTTTTTTTCACCCTCGGGGCCTGTGGCCAAAACCGTAAATGGCTAATGTCGTGTGGGAGCACTAGGCTGGGCTGGCCAAGGCCCTTCCCAGAACGGCAACGGCAGCCAGCCTGCCACCAGGGCCCAATGCGGCAGCTTACCCTACTGCTCCGCAAAGGCGGTCTGCCCGCCCACTGCGGCAACGATCGTCCGGGCCCTGGCGGTTGCGCCGAGGCCTCTACTGCGCTAGTCTTGACCAGCCTAGCCAATCGGCCGACCGTGAAGCGAGCGCGCTAGCAGCGAGGCAGGGGGCCCAGATATCCTGAGGCGCTCTGGCGCTATCTCTATACGGGCCCCTCCTACGCACTTACTTCCTTGGCGGATGGGTTGCCTTCCAGCTGGCTTCGGCGCTTGCTTTCCGTTGCCTTCCACAATTGCTCGGCACTTGCTTTCCGCATTCAGGAATCCCCTCTCCACCCATGCGTTTGGCATTTGCCCGGCATTTGGCATTTGCCCGGCATTTTCCTTCCGCAGCAAGCACGCGAGGGCATCCATCCTTACGTTATGAGCATATGAGTTCCCTCTATCTGCTTAACCGCTTATGCAAACTGTTGTTGTTAGGGTTCATGTATATGGCGCGTCGGCGGCGTGTGTAATTCGCGACTCACACAATGGCACCCAGTCAGGACCCTCCGGTTCCCGTCGAGGAAGACGACGATGGCCAATATGGCCCCGTCCCCATCTCCAAACTCGAGGTGAGCATTACGCCTGTGTGTCTACGCTTTGCTAACTCAGGGAAACGGCATTTCCGCCGGCGATGTGCGCAAGCTCATTGAAGCAGGATACAACACCGCCGAGGCCATCGCCTACACGTAAGTATCTTGACGAACTGTACTTCTCCTCTAACGACAGGCCCAAGCGCGCGCTCCTGCTAGTCAAGGGCATCTCCGAGGCCAAGGTCGACAAACTGCTGGCTGAGGCGGCCAAGTACGTCCCTATGGGCTTCACGACCGCCACCGAGTTCCACCAGCGTCGCACCGAGCTCATCTCCATCACGACTGGCTCTAAGCAGCTCGACACGCTACTCGGCGGCGGTGTTGAGACGGGCTCCATCACCGAGATTTTTGGCGAGTTCCGCACCGGCAAGTCGCAGATCTGCCACACCCTCGCTGTGACGTGCCAGCTGCCCATCGACATGGGTGGTGGTGAGGGCAAGTGCCTGTACATCGACACCGAGGGTACCTTCCGTCCCACGCGTCTGTTGTCCATTGGCGAGCGCTACGGTCTGAGTGGCATGGATGCGCTTGACAATGTGGCGTACGCACGTGCCTACAACGCAGACCACCAGTTTGAGCTGCTCAACCAGGCGGCAGCCATGATGGCCAACACGCGCTTCTCGCTGCTCATTGTCGACTCGATCATGGCCCTCTACCGTACCGATTACTCGGGTCGTGGCGAGCTGTCGGCCCGTCAGACCCACGTCGCCAAATACATGCGCACGCTGCAGCGACTCGCCGATGAGTTCGGCATCGCCGTCGTCATCACCAACCAGGTCGTGGCGCAGGTCGACGGTGGATCCATGTACAACGCCGACCCTAAGAAGCCCATTGGTGGTAACATCATTGCCCATGCCTCAACAACGCGCCTGTCGCTGCGCAAGGGTCGCGGCGAGCAGCGCATCTGCAAGATCTACGACTCGCCATGCCTGCCCGAGTCCGACTGCGTCTTTGCCATCTACGAGGACGGCATTGGCGACCCCAAGGAGGAGGAGTGAAGAGAGAGGAGTGAAGAGTGAAGAGTCATGTAGAGTGTGAAGTAGAATGATGCAGTAATGAGTCTTTTAGTTTGGTTGAAATGCATTATGTGGTTATGGCTAACCGTCTAAGATGCTAGATAGCTCACAGCTCGGGTCGTGGCAGTGCTGGGCGCTCACAGCTTGGGTGGCGGCAGAGCTAGGCGCTCCTTAGGGGCCGGCAATGCCTTTTGGAACTCACGCACAACAATGTCGCACGACACTTCCTGGCACAGATCGCGGCGTTCCGACTCGGGAAGCAGTCGTAGAAACTCGACACCCGACGCACGCTCAATGGCATCGACAGGAACATAGAAGCTCTTGAGCGGCGTGTGGTTGTCTATAGGAGCATTGGGCATGACAAACGCGCCCACAGCTACGCCCCTGACAGGACCCTTGGACAGCAGCGGCTGCTCGCCAATGATGAGCTTGAAGAAGTGCGTCGGCACCGCTATGTTAGGCGGATTGCCAATGACCTCGTAACTAACACGCCACTTGCCGTCAGCGTCCTTCTTTGGCAGGTACAGCGGACCAGTGACGACGCGCACCGACGCGTACGAGTTGGTCAGCTGGCGGCAGAAATGCTCGAAGTGCGCCCAGTAGTCGCGGTTGAAGCCCTCACCGACCTGCGGACACATGTTGGACAGGTAGAACGTCTCGTCCATGGCGTCCTGGGAGAACTTGGCGTCTGCTGCCGGCGCTTGGTGGCCTCGGTCGTAGCCACTACGGAAGTAGTCGGCCAAATGGCCCCGGAACTGCGCTGCAATGGCCGTATCCTCCTTGAAAACACTCGAAGTGCGGTTTCCCTCGCGCGTCGACAGCGACTTCTTCGTGATGTGCTCAATCACCCACAGCGGGTTGCGCGTGCTGCGGTCGTAGCAGCTGACGAACTCGGTGCGGTTGGCCAGATCGTGCAGAGGACCTGGGAAGCCATACTTTTGAAAGTACTCGGCGGGATTAACCAGTGATCTCGCAGTAGCGGGAACTTGAGGAGGCACAGCGCCGACACTCGACTCAACAGGAGTCAGCACTGGCACAGGCTCGCTCTTTTTTGACCACCACATAGTGCGTAAGTGTGTAGAGTTTTTGGAGTTTTTCAGGGGTGCATATCAATTTGGTAGCCCTGCGTGGACGTACCCTCATCACATATACGAGTACTAAGTAAAATGCAATTTATTCTACATCTACGCACGCTCAAGTAAATGACTTAAGCTGGATGTGCATTCGAGGTGTGTCCTCTCCGCCGTCCTCCTTTTGCGCACTGCCCGAACCGTCGCCTCGCAGGGCCTGTTCAAGAGCCTGTCGCTGGAACGGCGTCAGGTCTTCACGCACAATTGTGCGGAACGCGTCGCCATCGTGAGTAGCCAGCTCCACTAAGCGCTGTCTGACGTACTGCTTGCGCTGCGCTACCGGAATTCCCATGGACTCGTCGCCCAAAAAGTAGCATAGCGTAGGAAGTACGAGAGCTAGGCCATGCGTGACTGAGTTAGTACTGAAAACATATCGAAACCACCAAACTCACCCTGAGTTCCACTTAGGCCCAGCGCGTAGCCCGTCAGAATGTCATTCACCAACTTCGGTATAACATAGATCTTTTTCTTCTCGTCCCCTTCATCTTCCCGCCCACCTGTTACGAGAGAAATAAGCGGTGGCAGCGCACTCTCGGCCAGGATACGGCCAGCCTCCGTGTTAATTGTCGCAACCAGCACCGTCTTGGCACACTCGGCAACAACAACAGACAGCTCAGGAATGCTGATGTTCTCCGCCAGTAGCTCGCCAAGATCGATGAGACCCTGCACCTCGGATCGCAGCGATTCAGCACACGTACTGACAATAACCATCGAAGCCAGCAAGCAGTTGCGACGCTGAGCAATCTGGACCTCTCCAGAGCCACTGTTTGGTTAGTACGCACATTCGAAATCCTCAACGTAACTTACTCTATACTCTTGTGTAGGCTCATGATGCGAGAAAAGGCAGTCACAACGGCTTGGTCAATGACTTGGGCGTCCTCAGCCGACGTGGCGCGTGTCTTGAGCATCATTTGCAATAGCCGCTTGTGAATCGGCAACAACCCCGGCACGAACATCTGACAGTTTTGCTCCTCGAGAATCTTCTCAAACACATACAGCAAGCACGCGTACAAATCTACCTTGATGACCTTGGGAAACACGCCAATCATGCCCACGAGGCTCTCAAAGCACTCCTTGACAAACAAAACGTGCTCAGCGTCCCGCACACTGCCGCTGCCAGAAATGTCTCGGTCAGACAGAAATGGGAATATCATCGTCATCGGAAGAATGGCAACACGGAACAGTTCGAAAAGCTGGTCGACACTCTCAGGAATGTCGCCCAACTCCTGCTCCTTCCCGTCAGCTGTCAGCTTGGCGCCACCTGGATGACTGACACATAGGTTGTATGCCGTCGAAACAACCGCTCGCTGTTCGGCAAGCGTGCCTGTTAGCAAAACTCTGTCAAGAACGTCAATTGTCTCTGCCAGAACTGTGTCCTTATACACAGCAGCGCCACTTAGGGACCGATGCAGAATACGCTTCAATGCGAGCAGGACCTTGAGTCGCTGGTCCGAGTCTGTTGATCCCAGCGATTGCTGTGGGCGAACTAGCGCTTCAAAGCAAAGGCCAAACAACACGAAAAAGAATGCAGATGGTTCGCTGCTATACTTGATTTCATCGTTAGTCTCGGAGGAAACCGACGTCTCGCGCTCGTGCATGATATTGAACACAAGATCCGAATCGGCTTCGACGAGGGAAGCTATCGCCTCAACCAACTGGAGCCACGACTTCTGGTAGGTGGGGAGAACATTTGCTCGCGATAGCGATGAGTACAATTGATCCATCTGGCCAGTCGGAGATCGTGCAGACATTCCAGAAGACTGATCGGGCTCAAATCGAAGACGCGCAAACTCTCGCAGAACAGAAATCCACAGAGGCACCAGAACAGCCACATGTGGTTCTACGACATCCTTGAGATACTCCTGCCCCTCGCACACACTTGATACCTGTAGCTCAGCCCATAGTGATAGGATCGCTAACCGCAACATTACCTGGGCATTGGGGCTGCCAATTTGAAGATCTCCCAGAGAAACATGACTGCTAGAACAGCTTTCGAGAGCAACCGTCAGCAGTTTCAGGATACGGCCCATCCGGCTGACATCCTTTATAATTCCACTGCCGATAAAGGTGGCACACACCTTGATTGCCTTGAAAGCCAGCTCTGGTGAACTGTCCGCCGAAAAAGCAGGGGTAAGTGCCGATCCGATCTGAGCTTGGTATTGCTCGAGGAGAGCTGCCCCACTGAAGTCTGGATCCGGTATGTCCTGAAATTCAAGTAGTACTTCGTCTAAAAGACTGAGACCAAGCAGTCGAAGCTCAAGAACTGGCGCTGTGGATGCCGAGAATGCGACCTTGACTACGTCTCCCACCTTGCTAACGAGAGGGCTCGCTTGGCGTTGCTTCAGAGGCTTGCCTTTCATCAAGATACGTACAAGCTGACGTAGCATCTCAATGGCAAGTGCACGCGTTTGCCAGCAAAGAGGCTCGTTCGCCGAGTTAGCATCAGACTTCGGACCTGAATCGTTACCAGAACTTGCAAAGGACGCCCCCTCTTCATCTTGTAGGTCAATCTCTCGTGGTTTCTCTGCAGACTCACTCTTCGCTGCTTTCGGACGGAACGCACTTCGTGGTTGCGACAGAACCTGCTGCACACGTGCGATCCACTCAAATGTGTTTTCAGCTGCTGTCTGCTCAAGCCACGTCTCGATGAAGCTTCGAAGGTCAGCATCATTTGGGGTATAATCAAGAGCCATCCAAATGTCTGTCTCGAGTGATGAACCAGCGAGCTCAAACACTGCGGCTCCCCGCATGCGAATCAACTGGTATAGACCATGACTAGCCAAGTGTCGTAGGGGTGCCATGTCGAGTCGGCGAAGATCGCGAAGGAGTCGGGTTGCCAGATACCTGTAGTCTACCTTCTGGGGAACAAATATTGCCAGTTCCTCAGAGCAGCGAATCGCGTCAGCGACAACGTACGGGTTCTCAGACACCTCAAACTGTTCTCTTAGCGTCACAACGTGTAACAGGCTTTTCGAGCTTTCCTGCAGGTCTGGGCCCAATACCGTGATTAGGCCGTAAACACACCGAGCGATAACACGCGTAGTCGGGTACTCGAGGTCAAGGTTGCTGGAAGCAGTCGAGGGAACTTCATCGCTATGCGACTCAAGAAGATACAACTTCTGAAGCGTAGACAGCGTACTTGATGCGTAACCAGCAAAATTAAGGCCCGTGTTTTCTACTATCACCCGAATGGACTCCAGAGCCCAGAAGTG
This sequence comes from Sugiyamaella valdiviana, assembly GCA_030570555.1. Lineage (NCBI taxonomy): Eukaryota > Fungi > Ascomycota > Dipodascomycetes > Dipodascales > Trichomonascaceae > Sugiyamaella > Sugiyamaella valdiviana. The sequence continues at coordinate 2,317,740 of JAJLWF010000001.1, forward strand.
TACGATAGGGTGGGGGTCATTGGCCAAAGAAACAAGAACACCTAGCACTGTCTTGAGATGGATTCCAACCAGCATTCCACTTGAGAACTTCAGAATATAGCCGAGGGCTAAAGAACAACCTCCTCTTGAGTGAGGATCTCTGTTGCTGACAATGTCGTCTATGAGGGACTTGATAACTTCGGCAACAACAGTGGAAGGGCCAATAGAGCATATCATTCCCAGGGATTGAGCAGCCAGGTTTCGAGCAAAAGGGTCGGGCTCCGATACAAACTTGCGGGTGATGTCGAGCAAAATTCTCAAAACACGCGGATTGCTGATGTTGTCCTTTTGGTTGGATACAATTGTGTAGTTCAGTAGCTGGTGAAGAGCCAGAGATGAGTTTATAGCCACAGCGTCTCTGCGTCCACTAGACTTCTTAGACCCCTGATTAGCCGTAGAAATGTACGTTCGAAGTTGGTCTAACAAACTTTCCTGCACCTTGGGGGTCTGCGACTGAAGCAGAACTGCGAACACAGAGATGGAGAGATCCACCACATCTGTCACAGGAGGAGGGGAATATTTGGCATCCGCCTCTTCGCTCAGCAGGCAGCGATTATCAAACTCAGGCGCTGAGACAACGGGTACTTTGAGGTAGTTCTCGAGACTATCCTGGGATGAGACTTCAGATAACCAATGCTGCTTTTCATCTCTATCCTCCTTAGCATAGTCCTTGAGGTCCAGACACGTGTCGAATCCTTGAACTCCGCTTGTGAGGCCGTAAGCGTGGTTGTCCGCTACATCCCAGATAGTATCAATGGTTCCTGTTCCAGCTGCAATAGCCGTGCTCAATTCAGAGGTGCTGTTTTTCTCAGGGTCTGCAAACGTAGTCAATGCCGAGGTCAAAATGCTGGCTGGCAGGGTCTCGTTGATTACTGCAGTACTGCTGCCGGTAAAAGCCAGGTGCAGGTAGCACTGGAACAGTCGACGACGAACCAAATCATCGCAATCCTTCAATGACAAGGACTTGTCAAGGCGCTGGGCCGACTCGTCAACTAGCAACTTCTTCGGTATCGTTGCTAGAACTGCAGCAACGTTCTGGAGCATTACACTGAGGCGGCGACCAACATCGACTGTCACCAGCTGCGAGTTAAACTTAAGGAAAGCCAGAATCGACCCCAAGCCGCAGTTTCGAACGTGTAAAATGTAGTTGATCTCAATGGGGCTTCGGTCAGCAATATGCTCCTTGCCAGTCGGCTTCTGAAGAGCCGTCTTCCACAATAAAAGCAACTGTGAAACGTGTACTTTGACGAAGTTTGCACCCAGAGCCATGAGGCCGGAGATGAGATACCAGCCAACCTCAACTTGAATGGTTACAGTAGTAACGTTGCCTCCACCTTTCAGCAAAGCCATTGCAGTTGAGAGCACGCGAGAAGCCAACTCTAGCGAGGTATACTGGGGGTAATTGTTGGTCAGGCTCACAAGCATAGCCGTCATGTATGCATGCCCCAGAACTCTCTCTTTGCCGGGGGACTTCGCAGTAGCTGGACCCGACTGGGTAGCGGTGTTGCTTAGCTCGCGCGAGATGTGATTAAGACCAATCGTTAGCAGCGGCAGGATTTGAGATGGTACAGCTTCCACAAGTTCCCGAAGACAGAGGCAAGCGGCAACCGAGATTGAGTAGCTCGGATTTACGAGGATCTGTAACAGAGTTGTTCTCAATAGTTCGGTAATAGGTGAGATCGCTGGCCCCAAGAATTTGATGAGTCGCGACAGGCAGTGAAGAGTAGCCAGCAAAGTGAGCTTTGAAGGTTCAACCTGCTCTTTGAGAACGGCTGGGTAGTTTTTGAGGATTTCTTGCGCTAGCAGCTTGGCAGCTGTCAACTGGTTGAGCTCTCCCAGAATTCTGGAGGCGATGACGTCGGTCAGAATGTATGATACATGATTTCGGGCCATGACGCATTTATGGCTGGAGCTGGCCGCCGAGCTGAAGTTTTCATGACCCAAGAGGCCAACAAGGAGTGCATTCGCAATCTCAAAGTAGCGAGCTTCGATGAAAGACGGTTCCATAGTGGTAACAGTAAACGAGAGAATGTGCACAAGCCCAGTTCTGGTTCGGGGGGTAACTCCGTTGTGGACGTATGCCGCTACCAGCATCTCCAGCGACTCGGAAAATGTCAGAGAGTAGAAGGTAATATGCTTCTCCCGGCGACCGCTTCCCGCTGATGAGGGCCGTTTGGGGTTCTCTTCATCGTCGTCGATGCCTGGAGTCGCCGACGACTGCTTCTTTGACTTGATGGCCTTTTGCTCGGACTCTTCCTCTCTTTTCGTAGTTGCGAGCGTGTGAAGTTGAATGATTGCATTGCCAAAGGCCCGCGTAGCTGCCAGTCGAACAACGGGGTAGGGCGACTCGAGGGATTTGAAGCACATGGACTTGAATGAGTCGAATTCGGAGGCGGTGCGGAAGACGATGCGCTGAGTGATGAGAGCGCCAAACACATCAAACGCAGCAGCAGCACACTTGGCCGAGCGGTCTGTTGAGTGCGCCCTTGCGTGTTTCCATAGATCCTTGACCAGTGAGTCGTCGAGCACATCGCCTGAAGCACCCGAGATCTTGCTCAGCGTGTTCAGAATAGAGTAACGGAAGCCCGCATTCTGAGTTAGGTGGGGATCAAACGTTCAAATATACTTACAGATGAAGCTTGCTTGAGGCACTTGATAAGAGACTGAACCACCAGCGGGGCCATTGACACGATCTAAGTTAGCGATCTGGTCGCATCTCAGGGGGATCCTTACGTTATGCCCCGAAACAGCGAAGAGCGAACCGAGACACGCAGTGGCGAGACTATGTTAGCATTTGGAAGTATCATAAGGATGAGATAGGCGTTCCAGTAGGAACCCTCCTCACTTACTGCTTCATGTCGTTGTTTTTGTCCGATTTGGTGCCGGCGACGAGCGTAGCCAAGCGATTGGCAGATTCATAGAGCTCTGAGGTCGATGGTGCACTGTAGACAAGCTCGTAAAGTTTGGAAACAGCTAATCTCAACGGTTTCGACGTGAGACTGGCCTTCGTGTCTTTGGCCTTGTCGATGAGATCGATCAACTGCGCCAACTCACGGCTCACAAACCGCTGGTGCTCGGCAGAAACCGTGTCCGGATCCGCCCTGTGCAGTTCCTGTACCAATTGCGACAGCCAGTCCAGCACAGCCGACGGCTGGTGGTCATCCGGCAATGCCCTCACACCTGAAGCATCTAACGTTAGCTCCTCCATGGTCGTGTGAATGGTGGGATGTCAAGCGCGGACACCACATTGCGCGGCTACACTTCCGCCGAAATCAAGCCCATACGAGCACTAGAACTAAAGAGAACTGGCGATATAAAATAATAACGGCCGTATAAAACACCAATTGAGATAATAAGATATAACGCCCAATGGCCTATTTCACTGATCTAGGCTTGTAATAGCAATATCTTTTGGAAGTTCATTAATGCACAAAACTACACCCTTACTATGTCTCTAGCGGCATGCATTAGTGTGCTAGAATGGCGAGGCCGTCATGTCCATCCAGCCAAGGAAATCATCACCCTTGTCATTCATCCAATCGATGCCCTGCATCAGAGTCTGAAGGTGCAACGGGTCGTTGGGAGCAACGGTGGATCCCAGGAAGGAGACAGCACCCTGCGATCCAGCAGCTGCACCGTATGAAACTTCCGTTTCGCGTAATCCAGGAGCCAGTGGGTCTGTCTCAAACGTGTTGGACTGAAGTGGTTGCTGAATGTTGGGCGCCAGCTGTGATGGAATTGTGCCAGTTGCAAAGACTCCGAGAGATGCGTTCGGATGGGTCGGCACTAGCGTCGTGATAGTAGTTCCGTTGGGCGTGGTGGTAGTCGTTGTCGTGAAATCGTCCTTCGTGATCTGGTTGTAGAATGGCAGCGGCTGCACTGAGGAGTCGACTTGCGAAGACTGCGGGGGATTGGGGCCGATCAAAGGCTGTGGAAGAGTGCCTTCTGGAATAGGAGATGTAGGTGTTGCTACTCCATGTGTCGCGCTCTTGCTCTGTGCCCCACTGGGAGCTCCGCGTCGGCGCGCTTCGTGAACAGCCCAGATAAGCTCGTAAAAGAGCGACGCGGTCAGATGCGACCGCATCCGTGTAATAATTCCAGGTGCCTGCGTCAGCAGATATGGATGCGTGATGATAACAAAGTTCAGCTTTTCCAGCACTTTTGCCGTGCGGGAAATATCGTTCTCTAGGTCCTTCCATGCCGTCAACATGTTCCTGTAAAGTCGATGGACGGTGACGACGGACTGGCGTGCACTCTCGACGTACCGCGGTTGGAACAGAGGCGAGAGATGCAAGCGGAAGAGCGTCAGTGCCGAGAAAGACATGGCCTGTCTCATATATATGGGGTACTCAATCAGACGGCGCTGCTCGACTAAACTCGACATGAGCGTGATGATGCGAGTTCCAGCCTGAAATGCTGTCACAACATACTTGGCCTGGTCTTCAATGGTTGTTCCAGGTAGAAAAGAAAAGATGCAAATCATGAGCTTGACATAGAGAAAGTATATCTCCACGGCTGGGTCCTCTTCCACTCCCAGAGTGCGCCCTATCCGCTCGAGTTCCTGCTCCAGAAAGTATAATGCAGTGCAACGATTCGCTCCGTCTAGAAGACCATCTGGAGCCGAAATGCTAGAACCCATGAGTGTGGCCAGCTTCGAGTAGAATATTGACAGAATTAGTAGAGAGCGGAGTGACTTGGGGAAAGACTCGTCACTGGTGGCGTTCTCGATGAGATAGTCGACTGGTGAGTTTGGTGGCAGCCCAAGGCTGGCACTCCACACTTGCTCAGCGAAGAATATGAAGATCCAAGTGCGGGTTCGCCATTTCTCCGCATCCGGTAACCGTGTTTGAGATCTCGAGAACTCGTAAATGAACTTTCCACGGTGCAGACCTAGTTGCATACCGACGTCCTTAGCTAGGCCCACAAACCTGTACGAGCAATCGTCAAGGACCTTCTCGTTGGGTAAAGGCCAGATTCCTAAGATAAGCAGGGCCTGTACGACATAGGTTGATCTTGGCGTTTCGAGCCAGCAGACCTCGATTGCCATTTGTTTGATCAGATCACAAAGGCTGTAATACAAGGATGGTTCCGGCTCTGAGAGTGACGCAGTCAGACATACTGTCCAGAATAGCAGGTGAGATTGTTCGTGGAGCTCTGCAGCTGAATTTGACTGGAGAATAGGCGCATATGGTTGGTAGTCAGTCATGAACCTTCGGTGCAGCTCTTCAGCTCGAGCTCGTGAGAGCTTGACGTTGCCAACTATGTATTCGGATGCCGTTGCTGAGCTCGATACGCTTCCTCTGCTCATGAAAGACCCTGGGGAAATTGCACTTCGTGCAGGACCAGTTTCCACGCGTCCAGGGGTTATGGCTGACAGCGGAGGGAGTGACTGGCCTGGGGTCGATGCGGCATCCAGTTTTGGTAATGACGGGTGTTCACCGGAGTACTGGTAATCTGGTGACTGACTCAGAGAGGGCATTCTCGCATTATTTTGGAAGTCGAGCAGGTCACGGGCGGCTGCCTTTGACGACATATCGGATGTAGATCCATTTGGTTGTATGCTGTTGGAGGAAACAGAAGAAGGCTCGGCAAAGCTGTCAAAATCATCGACTGGAGCCGTCAGTATAGGGTTATCTGGGCTCGTCTTTGCAATGACAGTCACGAGCTGTGACTCGCGCCGTTGGAGAGACTTGACCTGCTTGCGCAGGTATGCCAGTTCGTCACGCAGACACAGCACCTGGCCGCGGTAAGGTCTGTAGAACTGGTCGACGATGCACTTGCGGCCCATCTTACGGCATCGCGTGCATGGGTTGTTCACAGCAGCATCGCACCTCAGCTTCTGCTGCCGGCAGTGCGTGCACGATCGAATGGGGCGCGAGCGCAGTTTGCTACTGGACCCGCTCCGCTCGCGGAATGTGCCAGAACCATCGTGCTCGGAAGAGTCCGATTCTTCTCCGTCGTACTCCCGCTTTATGGCCAACGTGCTAGCTTCAGTGTTCACGAACTCGCCCGGCTGCGACGTGGGGGGGTGGCCTGTATGGCCGTTGTAGGCCTTAGGCTCGTCCATTTGGCTATAAGGCGTGCGCAACGGCTCAGTTTGCCATTAGACAAGAGTGGATTGTAGCAGTACCAGTTATACCGACAATGGCGGTACCGAGATTGAGCGAGATTGCACTCCGAGTCTCTTACACTGCCAAGTGTGGAGAAATAAATTGGTCATGCCCGGGTTAGCCTTACCCATCTGCATTCTCTACAACGTGCATCCCCTGCAGTGAAGGGTAACTGCGGAGATATCAGATGAGCGCCTGTAATTTGAACTCGATATTGAACAGATGGTGATGGTTTGAAGGGATTCTCGTGGTTCGAGTATAGTAGTGGCACTGTCTGATATGGCCAGCTCATTTGGAAATATACAAGTAGAAATGTATTCCTATAAACCACACATGCTGAATCACAGCATTTGATATGTACTTGTTAATTAGGTTACATTGGTAGTGAGTAATGAAGCACCATATAAATAACACCTTTAGTAAGGTCTGTTGGACCAGAAAGATCACTCGTAACTGCTAAGGAAGTAGATATCCTGGCAGTATTTTTGTATATTTGACGACTGGACGACTCGGTACCTGGGCCCTGCATATGTCATGCGCGCAGCATCCAGCCTGCTCGGGCCCTCACGGAAGAGGTAGTAGGGAGTAAACCCAACATTGCAGTATACTTCAGTTTGGTTTTGAACTGCCAGTTTTACCGTCGGTCGGTTCTTCAGCTGGCGTCTCCTGTCCTTTTCGAAAGAAGTACTCTTTGCTTTGCTCAATATCGTCCATGAGCTCGCGCCATTCACCCTCCTTCTTAGCATCACCAGTACCAAGCTCTCCCTTTACATCTACTGGCTGGCCCGTATTCAACCTACGTTAACTCAATCGTGTGTGTCTATTCAAAACTTACTTGCCGACTACCGAACCAAGGTCCTTGACACGCTCCTCCTTGCTCAGCAGCGTGCTGCCAACAGCAGCGCCAATTGCGCCAGCAGCAATAGCCACCAGGAAAGAGTTCGATGTACCGGAAGAGCCGCTAAACGACATGACGGTCGACTGCAGGTTGTGCTTTACGAAGCGCAGGTAGGGCTTGAGCTCACGAACCTCACCAAACTTCTTCTTCGCATCCTCCGTGCTGACACTGGGAGGAACAATCACGTCCTGGCCAGGAATCCAGTCCACGGGTGTAGCGATACCCTTAGCATCGGCAAGCTGCAGAGCATCCAGCACTCGCAGCACTTCGGCAGTGTTGCGGCCTGTGGAGGCGGGGTAGACCATGAACAAACGAACCTTCTTGCTGGGATCGATGATGAACACATTGCGGATCGTGAACGCAATGCCCTTGTTGATGTTCTTGAACCCCTCCTCATCGACCATGTCGTACAGGAAAGCAACGTTGCGATCGCTGTCGGCAATGATCGGGAAGTCAAACTTCTTACCGCTCGTCGATGTCTCCTCAATGTCCTTGACCCATTGGCCGTGGCTCTTGAGCGAGTCAGCACTGAGACCAATCAGCTTAGCACCACGCTTGGTGAACTCGTCCTTGAGAGCGGAGAAAGCACCCAGTTCAGTCGTGCACACGGGAGTGAAGTCGGCAGGGTGGGAAAACAGGATGGTCCACGAGTCACCAACGAACTCGTGGAAGTCAATTTCACCATCAGTCGTAAGAGCCTTGAAATTGGGCGCCGTGGAACCAATACGGATACGGGGCTACGTTAGGTTTGACTATTAAACAAGAGATCGAACTCACCTGCTCCTCGGCCTTGTAGCTGTATAATCGCACGGCAGCGCCGGCCTTGGCGGCCTGAGGGCGGAGACCAGAGCGGACGGCAGCGGGGCGAGCAATTGCAAGTCGCAGCATTTTAATTGACCAATTGACGAGATGTCGTTAAGAAGACAAGTCTAAGCTTGGAACGCTTTATAAGAGGTTCAGAGCTAATGACGCAATTGAAGGGTAGGGGCAGCGAAGCCGTATATCCGGTTCATATCATAGCTCTCTCGAGTGTGACAACTCAGTCTGTTCAACTTAAATAATAAATGCGTTACATCCAATGCTATCTTACAGTAAAACACAAGCTATAAGCTCGTAATACCTCGGATGGTTACTCATCCTCTAGATTCTCGAGCTCCTCATCAATGAGACGGTCGACAATGGCGATCTTCCCACCCACAAATTCCACACCGAGAATGTCCTCGACCTTCTGGCGGAGCTGGCGCTTCGTCATGTTGTCAAGATCAGCATCACGCAGAACTGTACGGATGGTCTCGCGAACCTGTCCCTCACGAACCTCGTCAAATGGATTCTCCTCCAGAGCTTCAGTAGGTGCCAGGGACATATGCGAACTGCGGACATCGGCAGGGATACCACGACCGACACCAGACAAGGGAGTGCCGACACGGTTGATGTCGAGACTAAATTGGGAGAAAGGCCGACTCAGTCGGTCCCCTTCAACACCCGGAGCTGGCTTGCGAATAGATGACAGATCTTGCATGTCATAGCCATAGTCCGTGTACTGGACGTCATTAAGAACACGACCCTTGCGCGCATCAAACGTGATTCGACGCTCCGAACCGGGAAGGTTGTTGCGGGTAGCGTACTCCGACCACATCTCTGTTGGCACTGACTTGGGATCCCACACGTCCTCTCTGCGCACAGCCTTGGCCTGCATGCCCTTCATCTCTACCTTTCGCGTTGAACCCCAGCTGAAGTTATCCATGTTCCAGAACGAGTAAATCGGCAGTAAGAACGAATGGATCGGATATGCAGCCAGGTAGATAAGCATCCATCCAATGTGCTGCCACTGGCGATGGAGAATAAACACAAGTGCTTGTAAACCATATACAGCACCGATCAGGATAATCGAGATAAGAGGCAGTGGGCTGTTGTGAGACGCAATCACGTAGATGAGGTAGCCAAGGTACACAACGACAGACGGAAGCATGACAGTACCCACGAGATCAATGAAGACAACGATGCGCATACCCAAAAAGCAGAATCCACACATGTTGTCCAAACGCATGAGCTCCAATAGATTGTGGATCGTCGAGTTGATCCATCGTCGTCGCTGCGAGAGCAGAACGGAAAAGTCCTCTGGAACTGCAGTCTGGCAGTATGCGTCAGCAATGAAAGTGTACTTCATCTTGGAGAAGTTCTTTTGCATCAACGTTGTCAGGTATCGATCTTCTCCCAAAGAAAACAGGTTCTTCTTATGCAGTGTGTCCACGTCGACAATGGCGTATTCTTTGATAACCTCGTTCGAGATGATCAACGGCTTAAACTTCTTGGCAGTGCGCATACGGTACAGACTGAAGCATCCAGGCAAACAAGTCACCGAACCAAACAAGCTCTCAAACGCTTTTGTGAGGTGATGTGAGATAAAGTACTCGTACACCTGAATCATCGTGGTCCAACTGTGATCCTCGTTCTGTAGACCAGTCTCACCGCAAATTCCGGCAATGCGACTGTCACTTGTGCAGGCAGAAACCAGGCGGGTCAATGAATCTTCAGAAACAGAGGTATCGGCATCAACCATAAACATATACTCATAGAGCTCAGGATCGACACCAATGATGTTCGTCATATGATGGAAGATTTCAAGCTCAACTGGCGACATGGGCTTCTGGTAGTGAACGTGGTTGAAGAAGCGCATCATCAAAATCTGCGAGTCTCGCTTTCCACGGTTACCAGCACGGCCAGAGTTTTGCTCGTCGGGTCGACCGACCTTGACAACAACAAGGTAAGGTACGACATTTCCCTCATACTCATACAAGCCCGAGTAGATTTTAGCATAGTTGAGACGGTTGCCGTCGCTAATACTCTCATAGGGCAAGGCAGGGGGATCAATCTTCTCGTCGACTCCGAGCATCTCCAGCAGAATGTCAGGAGTACGCTTGTCGTTTCCAGCACCAACAATCAGACCGTCACACACCATAACGAGCAATTTGCGACGATTGTCATACTTGAGCTTCGTCAACGAGTCGATAGCAAGTCGGAAATCATCCTCACTCTCTGTGTAAATGGGAATCTGGCACACAACAAACTTGTCCTGAGGAGAGGGCAAGCGCTTGCTACCAAACCGCAACGACGCCAAGAATTTCACTAGAGTGACACTGGTCAGGATCGCAGCAATGACAAGCAAAACGATATTGGCGACTTGGCATCGAGCAGAATTGCGAAAGTCAACCTCACCCGCGAGAAAGGCGTTGTTCAGGCACTGCAGGGTGTTCTGGCGAGTAAACTCGTCCATGTCGTTAAACTGACTAGTGATATCACCACCCTGGGAGTTCTGGACCATCTCCACAAAGCGAGCGTCGAAGAAGGACCACAACTGAGTGACAGGGTTCGAGTTAGCTGGATGAGCTGCTGTCGTCGTGAAGTAGTTGGTCAGGTCGTAGATCTCGTTATTGATAATGACAGTAAACAAGTTGTTGGCCGTGGCATCCTTCAAGAGGTCAGACCGCGTCGTGACAAGGCGACCCTTGTAGTAGTTTTGGATGTTAGGCTTGAACACGTCATCATACCACGAGAACTGGTGCAGTGCGGTATTCGTGTCGGCCACCAAGACCGATCCACTCTGATGGGTTGCAATGGTACCAAATGGGGACTTTGTTGTGTTGTACGACAACGAAACCGAGTCATCCTTGACGAGCGCTGGGCATGCTATCGTGAGAGGCGGGGGGAAGTAATCCGACACATCCTGTCCGGCAAAGTTCAGCATCAGGCCAGGGTTAACCGGGCGTGATTGACTGTCAGAATGGTTGATCTTGTAGAACTTGGTGATATCGTAGACGCTGCCGTGAATGGACACAAAGAAGTCATCGGTACCCTGGTGGGTTCCGACTTCTTTGGCGTTCCACACCTTACTGTAGTCGGGACAGATAAGGCGACCCAGGAAGATCATATAGAAGATGATACCGGCGTTAAGAAGAAAGATGAAGAAGAAAAGAACCAGCTTCTCTCGGAAGGCCATCCGCATTTCGGAGCGGCGCATGCGCATGATGTACTTAAGGAAGGGAGACGGAATCCAGAAAGTGAGTGCCCACACGACGGTCACCCATATCTTTCGTTCGAGGGGCATTTTCTTGACCTCTTTGATCTGGAGGGGCGAGCCCTTGCCAATCTCTGGGTCTATCTTTTGCTCCTCCTTGATAGCAGCGTTCATCTCGGCGTTGATATCAGGAGCAAACTCATCGCCCTCGTCAATATAGTTACGGGGAACCATCTCTTCTTTGGTGGAGTAGACGTCGGGACTATCGTAGCGCTGAGGAGAGTTACCAGGTGGCAACAGGTGCTCGGCAGGACCGTGGCCATAGTTGGCTGAATGAGGGTATTCGGGATCTTGGTAGATCTGGGCAAATGATTCAGCAGACCTGGGCACGAATGGCGATGCAGCTGTGGCGTCGAAACCGCCCATGGTCATCTCCAGCTCCTGCCAAACGGGCTCAGAGATCCACAGCCTGCTTTTGCCGAGCATGAACTGAGACTGATCCCATCGGCGGTCGTTACGAGCCCACTGCTCGAGGTTGTAGACGGTCATGTTCGGTGGTAGGCCCGTCGAGTAGCGCTCGAGGAACTCGTAGAACTCAAAGTCGGCGGTGAAGTCGACCTGGCGGCGTTTCTGGGCCCACTCGGTTACGTAGAACTCTCGCATCTGGGCCGAGACCAGTGAACTTGACCAGCGGTCCTCGGACAGTTCAGAGGCAGTTCCGCTGGCAGCGATATTTAGGATTGACCAGATACGGTTTGAAGAGGTGAGAGTGGCCACGTTGAGGGGGTCGTCGACGACGACCTTGCCATGCTTTGCTTTTGTCGACAGGTACGAGAGCGACGAGTCGAGAAGGCCATCAAAGTCGGGGATGACGGCGATATTTGATGATAATGACGACGTGTTTGGGGTTGAGGCGAGCTTCTGTAGAGTTCTAGTGACCGAGGCCGGCGGCTTGGTGAGATTGAGGCCGTCGTCGCGCATCTCGGCGTTGATGCCAATCGAGTTGTCAAAGACGTTTTTGAGCATCGTGTAGCGGTGCTGGTCGGCACATTCGACAATCGTGACGGCCGAGGTCACGTCATTCTCCTGAGTAGCCGGAGCGTCGTACTTGGACAGGAACGTGTTGAGCTGCGACAGGACATTCTTGACGAGGGCTGTGTATGCCGAGACAATGAGTTCGTTGGCCGAGTACTTTGACTGGATGCTAGGATCGATACCGATGAGCGAGGCGCCCTCGGCGACATCGTTTGCATCGCGCTTGTTGCCGAGGAGCAGGATACCCGAGAGGGTCGAGAGCAGCCCTCGGAGGGACGAGCCCTTGAAGCCACACTGGCGAAGAGCATCGCTCCAGTCTTTTGCGAGCGCGTAGTCGTCGGAGAAGTTGACCCACTCGGGCAGGTTGTAAGTTTGTGACTTGCGCAGCAGGTCGTACTGGTCGGGTGATGACTTGAGCGACAGGTATGTGCCTCTGATTTCCGACGACTCGGAGAAGAGGAGATGGTAGAAGACGTCAAACACACGGTTGGACTCCTTGGCCGGCAGGTTCAGCAGCTGGTCGAGCGAGGTAAAGGGCTGATCCGAGAGCTGGATGCGAGACGAGACGATGGCGCCCTTTGAGTTGAGCGACAGGACGACGGCGAGGCCGTTGTGGAAGCGCGTCGACAGGTTCTGGGGAGTAAGTGCATTGAGAAAGGGCGAGAGGACGTTCAGGGCCTGTAGGACTGCCGAGTCGATATTGGGGAACGCGGACAGGGCCGAGAAGAAGGCGGTTGAGGCAGCGGGATGCGACGGCATCACCAACAGAGCCTGGTCCTCTTCACGGCGGTAGGCGTGATCCCACAAACCGGCAACAAACGACTCCTCGACATTGGGACTGAGGACAATGGCCGAGGTGGAGTCGATGCGCAGCGACTTGTACTGCGAGTTGGTGAAGGTCTGGTGAAGTGTCGCAATCAGCGACGACGCCGAGATAGGCAGGGCCGTGCTGGACAGCGGTGGCACGTCCATGCCGAGCAGCCGAAGAGAACGAAGTACTGGACGAAGCGAGATGGAAGAAGGAACTGACTACCACGAGAGAGCGAGCCGGAACGAAGGTTAGAGGTGCAGCGCCAGTAGCGCGAAAACAGGCGTAGCGGATATTTTTAGCAGGTCTAGTTTTTGTGTACTTTCGCCCTGCGTGCAAACAAATTAGTGCTCTGTCCCAAACGGGACGATACATACAAACATAGGGCAGGGGTCGAGACAGGCGGCCAGAGCCAGACCGGCCAGGGTGCAATTATATTGGGCAAAATAGATAAGAGGTTGTGATGTCAGGATGGATTAAGCTGTGTATTGTGTGGTTTGCGGTTTGGTGTATTGTGTGCATGTTTCTTGGTCTAAGGGGGATGATTCGTGTGGTTACTTGGAGTCGTTACATGTGTACGTAGTATGGTGGATGCGGGGTTGAGGTTGAGACGCATACCCCTGGAGCCAGGACCTGGTGAATGGCACTTCGAGTCAGTAGTCAGGTGAGACTGGCCCGAGACTCACCTAAACCCAGCTACATAACTTGCTTGAGATGTCAACAAGCCACATCATTGGATACAGCTGTGGTGCGCTCGTTTCACGTTGGATACGCGCTAGCACAGACACGGGTCTAAGCGGGCACTGCGGCCTGCATCGGGCTAGCGGGCCGTGCGAGTTTGGGTCTGGAATGACGAGGGACGGATGAGGTCATACGGATGGAGAGACGATAATAACATTCCCGTGGTATCAGGGCCAGTACTGTCCACGAAAAGATACTGCTTCTATCGCTCCACTTGCTAGCCCGCAAGCTTCTCTACAGGCCCTCGGCTCGTCTGTTACGTGCAGGTACGGGTATCTGTGCGTGTTGCTATTTTGGGACTGGACAACCACGTCAAAACCACCAGGAACCCAAATTAAAACCAGCCCATACCTTCTGATTCGTCCATCTGGATTTTGTAGCTTGACGTGCTATTCATTCACCTACCCCCCAGTCCACACCTCCTACACTCACGTCATCACTGCTCGGTGCGAAGCTGCCCCTGCGTGTTTTGGTTTCGAGACGCGGCTACAGTCTATTTATATTTTCATCAGTGAAAAACAAAATATACCCATTTCTCTCTGCCCGAATCCTCCTCGAGTAACACCGTCGTTTTCTCAGCAAAGTCGGTGGTGCTGTCAGTAGGTGAGTATCATAACAGTGCACCAGATCCCTACAACTGCTTGATTCGCGTGCTTTGATTCGCGTAGCCTGATTCGCAGACTGCTTGTGACGCCTCATTGGCTCGGTTCAGCTCTCCTGAGTCTTCTAGCGTTGATGACCTTTTGACTCTACTAACAAGACCATGCAACCTCCATCGCTCGCAGCAGACCTCACGGTCCTGCCCGCCAGCAACCTGACCGACCATGCGCTCACGTCGCACGTTGCCTCGCGCTTCCACCAGGGCCTGCCGTCGGTGTCCATCTCGACCGGCGCCCTCATCGCCCTCAACACATTCATGCCCTTTGACATCAACCAGGACCAGCAGCTCAAGAGCCTCGCCCAGCGCGCCTACAACCGCCTGTGCCTGCGCGGTGAGTCCCAGGTTGTGCTCTTCCTGGGCGAGTCCGGCAGCGGCAAGTCTGAGTTCCGTCGCTCCGTCTTCTCGCACCTGCTCACGCTCTCCAACAACCCCATGTCAACCAAGGTCAAGAACGCCGACCTCATCTTCCAGGCCTTCACGACGACCAAGACCACCTCTAGTCTCGCCGCTTCCCGAGCCGGTTCCGTTGTCGAGCTCCAGTACGGCTCCGACACAACGCTCATTGGCGCCAGCATCCTAGACTACCGACTCGAGCGCACCCGCGTCACAAAGATTCCCACTGGCGAGCGTAACTACCACGTCTTCTACTCACTCCTGGCTGGCATTTCCCAGAACGAGCGTGGCCATCTCGAGCTAGACAACTACAACTCTGCCCGCTACAGATACCTCGGTCACCACTCGCAGCTACGGGTCGGCATCGACGACGGCCAGCGGTTCAAGCAGCTGAAAGCGGCCCTGCGTAACCTAGAGTTTTCGCGCGCCGACATTGCCAACATCTGCCAAGTACTCGCTGCCATTCTACACCTTGGTCAGCTCGAGTTCCGCAGCACCGGATCAGACGGCACGAGCTCGGCTGCCATCGAGGTCGTCAACCTCGACACTCTCCGCCTTATTGCCAGCTTCCTTGGAGTGCGGGCCAATGTTCTGGAAAGCACACTCAGCTACAAGACTGTCGTTATCCAGAAGGATCGTGTCACTGTCGTCCTAGACCAGAAGGGCGCTCGTGAGAACGCAGACGAGCTGGCGCGCACCCTCTACACATTGCTGTTTTCATGGATCATGGAGCGCATTAACAGCCGAATCTCCCAGTCAGAACAACGCCAGTTTGGCCCCGAGGAGTTTGAGAGTCTCGTCGCCAACACCATCAGCGTCGTTGACTTCCCCGGTTTCACAATCTCGTCTTCGGTGCCAACCCTCGACAAGCTGCTCCACAACTCGGCAAATGAGGCCCTCTACAACTACATGCTCAAGTCCTACTTTGAGACTCCGCTGGAGATGTTTGGCCAGGAAGAGGTCGTTGTGCCTGCATCTGAGTACTATGATAACTCGGATACCGTCAAAACGCTGTTCCGCCCCTCCATGGGTCTATTGTCTGTGCTTGACGATTATTCGCGAAGAGACAAAGACGACGAGGCCCTGCTAAACTCTGTTCGCCAGCGATTCGACAAGAGTACCGTTATCGGCACTGTTTCGGCCCGCCGATCCTTTTCAGTCCAGCATTTTGCTGGTGAGGTCGAGTACAGCGTCGAAGGCCTCCTCAGCGCAAATGCCGAGTCCATCTCCGGAGATATCATCTCTCTCTTCACGTCTGTCTCCTCGTCTGACTTTTTGAAAGACATGTTTGGAGCTAGCGCCGTTGTCGATTCCACCTTTGGTGCCGAGGCTACTGTGGTGCAAGCCCATTTGTCCTCAAAGCCTCTGCGTGCTCCCTCAGTTGTGCGACGCAAAAATACCCTCACTGCCAAAGGCAACAAAACGAATGCCAGTAACAAGAAGAAGCGCTCCTCACGACTACACGCCGCAGGACAGTTTGTGTCGGCTGTCGAGCGCCTCATTGACTCCTTTGAGGGTGCTAATCCGCACTTCGTCATATGTCTAAAGCCGAACGATCATCGATTGTCAAACTCATTCGATGCCCGATGCGTCCGTCAGCAGATCAAAGCGTTCAGTATCCCTGAGATTGCGCGATGCGTTAAGCAGACTGACTTCGGCCTGTTCATGCCATTCAACGAGTTCATCAATTTGGCTCTTGCCGACGGGTCGCGGGCTCCGCATATCGACAAAACTGCCTCTGAGCGAGACCAAGCGGCCTGGATCATCTCGTCCATGTCACTCCCGGAACGTGATGCACGGTACGGACTGTCGGGGGTGTTCCTGTCTGAGAACGCCTGGCTGCAGTTCGTCGACCCGTCCGTTGTCGAGCACAACGGCACGAACTACCTAGATTCCAACGAGAAAGTGCTTGGTGATCGTGACAACTACTACTACGATCCAGAGACAAAGTCAGTTGCAGGCGGAACTATTGGTGGAGATATGTTCCGTTTCGCCGACGGGCCTAATAAGGAGGCTTATATTCACACGAAAGAACTGGCAGAAACCGACGAGAACAAGCCGAGCAAGCGCATGTCTGGTGAGCGAAAGCGCTGGATGTCCCTCGTGTGGCTGTTCACTTGGTGGATACCCGATTGGTTCATCAAGTTCCTAGGTCGCATGCCGCGAAAGGACGTACGAACTGCTTGGCGTGAGAAATTGGCGATCAATCTGATGATTTGGCTCTCATGTGCGGCCTGTGTACTATTCCTTGTCGGCTTTCCCATTCTGATTTGTCCCCTGCAGAACGTCATGAGTACCCAGGAGATGACCCAGTTTTCTAGCAAACTCGACCCTGGAAAGACTTTGACCCAGATCCGTGGTGTGATATTTGATCTGACTAAATTTGCACCTGGCCACTTCCCCTCAATTGTTCCTACCAATGATGTACTGAACTACGGTGGTCAGGATTCAAGCGCGATTTTCCCTGTTCCTGTCTCTGGTGTCTGCGCTGGAATTAACGGAACTGTGAGCGAGTACGTAGTGTATGGGCCGACGAGTAACTTCTCTGATCCCAACGCTGTCTACCACGATTTCCGATTTTTCACTGGAGACTACCGTCCCGATTGGTACCTACAGCAGCTTGAGTTTCTAAACTCTAACTACCGCTCAGGCTACATTGGATACACACCAGAGGCTATGCAAAAGCTGGTTTCACAGGAGAAGGGCGTGATTGCCAGCTTGGATGGATATGTCTATGACCTCACCAACTATATTGCTGGTGAAGTCAGTGCAAAGGCGCCCGAAGGCAAGACGGCTCCTAGTGATGTTGACTTGAATTTCATGGACAGTGACCTAGTCAACTTGTTTCAGCAATTCTCTGGTCAAGACATAACAAGCAAGTACAAGGAGCTCAGCTTGGACGAAGAGGCCCGCGAGAATATGAACCGATGCTTGCGTAACGTGTTCATGATTGGCAAATTGGATACGCGAGGCTCTGTGAAGTGTGTTTTCGCAAGATACTTCCTTCTCGCGATTACAATCTTTGTGGTGTTAATCATTCTTGTGAAGTTCCTTGCTGCGTTGCAGTTCGGAAAGAGCAATGTTCCGGAGGAGCTTGACAAGTTCTTCATTTGTCAGGTGCCTGCGTATACAGAAGACGAAGACTCGTTACGACGAGCCATCGACTCTCTTGCTCGCACGGAGTACGATGATAAGCGCAAGCTGCTTATGGTTATTTGCGATGGTATGATTAAGGGAGCTGGTAATGACCGTCCTACTCCTCGCATCGTTCTGGATATTCTGGGATGCCCTCCTGACGTTGAGCCACCCGCCTTGAGTTTTGAAAGTCTGGGAGAGGGTGCACGACAACATAACATGGGTAAACTATACTCAGGATTGTACGAAGTGGGTGGTCATATTGTGCCGTACATCGTGCTCGTCAAGGTTGGCAAGCCTAATGAACACCACCGACCGGGAAACCGAGGAAAGCGAGATTCTCAGATGATTCTAATGCGTTTCCTCAACCGTGTGCACTACAACCTGCCTATGAGCCCACTTGAGCTTGAGCTGTACCATCAGATCCAAAACGTCATCGGTGTCAATCCTGCATACTACGAGTTCCTGCTGCAAGTGGACGCAGATACTATGGTTCATCCCAAATCTGCTGGTCAATTTGTCTCGTCAATGGTTCACGACCGTAAGCTCCAGGCTGTTTGTGGAGAGACCGCATTGTCCAACGCAAACAGTTCTATTGTCACAATGCTTCAGGTCTACGAGTACTACATTTCACACAATCTTGCCAAGGCTTTCGAGAGCTTGTTTGGTTCGGTGACTTGTCTGCCTGGATGCTTTACCATGTATCGTGTATACGATAGCTTCACTGGAAAGCCTTTGTTCGTCGCGCATCCCATTGTTACTGGGTATGCCGAGAACAAGGTTGATACGTTACACGTGAAAAACTTGCTGCATCTGGGAGAAGACCGATATCTAACGACGTTGCTTCTCAAGTTCAACTCAAAGTACAAGACCAAGTTCACTCGACACGCAGAAGCGTGGACCATCGCGCCCGACAGCTGGTCGGTGTTCTTGTCACAGCGACGACGATGGATCAACTCGACAGTGCACAACCTTATTGAGCTGGCACCGTTGAACCAGATGTGCGGATTCTGCTGTTTCAGTATGCGCTTCATTGTTATCGTTGATCTGTTCAGTACTATCATTCAGCCTGTGACTGTTGCCTACCTCGCTTACCTGTTATACCTGGTGATTACGCGTACGGATGGAGTGCCCATCACCTCGCTTGTGATGCTGGCAGCTATTTATGGTCTGCAGGCTATCGTCTTCTTGTTGCGTCGACGATGGGAGATGATTGGATGGATGTTCCTGTACATCCTTGGTATTCCCATTTTCTCGTTGGCGCTGCCTCTGTATGCATTCTGGTACATGGATGATTTCTCATGGGGTTCGACTCGACGAGTGGAGAATGACGGTAAGGCTATCATTACTGATGATGCTGAGCTGCCGTTTGATCCCTCTGAGATTCCGTGCCGGCGTTGGGAGGACTACCAGGCTGAGGCTTGGCAGAACTCAACGTCAGCACGCAATGCTGAAACTGCATCTATTGCTGGCCGCTCAGCCATGACTTTCGAGACAGGTGCTCATGACTTGCAGAGCCAGCATGCTCCTTCGCAGTACTCGGTCCCTGTTCAGCGCAGCGGCACTCCGGGAGAGATGACTTCGATATACGACAGTCCTCCTCTAGAGATGCCTGTGCACAACCTTCCCTCGGATGCGGCTCTTACAAGCGCGATTCGTGAGATATTGGCAACAGCTGACCTGATGGTAGTGACCAAGAAGAAGATTCGCATTCAGCTTGAGGCACAGTTTGGTGTCAAATTGGCGGCCAAGCGCGACTACATCAACTATGTGACCGAGGCCATCCTCACGGGTGAGCTATAAACATACGTTTAGCATCTTTGACAGTGTCACCTATATTTTTATTAGTATGTTTTGCATCAATGAAGTTTTTAACTAGGTTCAATTGGCTGGTAGACTACTTTTTTTTTTAATTGTTTTGATTAGTGATTGTATCAATCACGGGTCTATTTAGCTATCGACTTCCATGCGAGCCAGATTCTTCTTGAGAATCACGACACCTTCCAACGAGCTTGCCAGACTGATATACTCGTCGTCTTCAAGCTCAGCGCGCTCGCCGTAGCCGAGCAACACGGGCGTGCTATGTGTTACCCATCCGGTGATGGTTTTGGGACGACCGGCTTGACCAACAACATCTACTGCTTGACCGACGCGGACATTAACCTTGATGGGTTCAAGATTCTCATCGAGAGTGATGAGCATGCGAGGTCGGATTGCAGTAGTGAGGAAGTACAACAGCGAGTGGCCCGAAGACAGAATGAAGCTCTTGGGGTTCAGCAAGGCCACAGACACAGTAAGCAAACCAGCCAGCGACACGCGAGACAGAATCTGGCGATCTGTGTTGAACGGGTTCACAGTAAGAGTGCCCTTACCAAGGTGGATGAGACCCTGGGCAATGCGCACCATGAAAAGCGAATCCGAATCACGCGTATAGTACATGGCAAGCTGACGCAGTAGCTGAGCCAGGCGCGCGTTGTTGGTGCCGGCACCGACAAGACCCATGGCAAAGATAGCATTGATAGCCACCTCGAGGTCGCTGTCGTGAGAGTAACGAGACAGTGTGTCGTAAACGTTCATCTGGGGGTTTGATGCCGACACAAGTCCCATGGCAAGAGGTACAGCACATCGAATGTGGGAGTCACCGTAGTGCATAAGATGACCAAAGTGTCGCAGTACCATCTCCTGGCCAATGTCCTCACCCATTGCAATTACTGCAAGCCCCAGAACTGAGTAACTCTGGTACTCTGTGTCTCCCTGCTTGAGCTCATCATAGGCAGGAGGAGCTGAAGAGTCAGCGGCCGAACCCGAGGTGGTGCCAGAGGCAGCGGGGGCAGAGCCAGAGGCCGCAGGAGCAGGAGAGCCAGGGTTGGCCTCTGCCGCGCCTTCAGCTTCAGCATCCTGGCCCGCTTCCTCATCTTCCTTGGAAGGCTCAGGGCGGTTGGTGCAGTCGTGGAGTAGTTTCTGAATCTGCAAAACATTACCAGTTCCACTGTAGCAGCAGATGGTCATAAGCACAGCGGCAGTCTTGAGACCCAGAGCCTCAAGTGTGTGAAGAACCTGAGCGATTTCTTCCGTCTCCTCATTGCGACCCATGTAGAGCAGAGCAAGTCCGAGGAACATGAATCGGCTCCATTTATCGGCCAACTCAATCGACGAGCGCTCCTGCAGAGTCCACAGAATAACACTGGAGATATCGTAGTTACCTGTACCGACGAAAATGTGACCCAGAGACAGGGCAGCCAGAGAGGCCAGCTGCATGTTGGTGTCAGGATCGCGCACAACTGACAGAAGAAGGTCCGAAAGATCGGCTCGGCGTGAACCGGCATAGGCGAGACCAAGACCGACAATGGCCGAGGCACGCAGGTGCACACTCGGGTTCGTCACGTATTCAGCAAGTAGAGCAAAAGTAGGATCGAATTCGTCGTGGACACCGGCATTGACAATACCAATACCAAGCAACGAACCGGCCTTGATCTGCTCCTCAGACGAGTACATATACTTATCAAGCTGCTGAACACCACTGTGGATATCCCACTGGAACAGTGAACCTATACTGGCAGTGGTAGACGTCATACCAGGGCCCTTGGTCTTGTAGATCCAAGAGTTGACTTCCTCATCGTGAATGAGTAGCTTGTCGGAGCTGTAACCGCAGTTGACGAAGGCATTGACAAAGGCAGCAGCTAGGTTCTGCTTAGCCGAGTCAAGGATGCCCGAGGCACCAAGAGTGGAGTGTTCTAGGTGACTCTTGTAGATGTCTTCAGGTGTCTTAGGGTCGAGAAGGTTGAGCTCCTTGGCGACGTACATAAAGTGCTCCGAGAGCGTCACGTTCGACAGGCACTTCTGGACCTCGGGGTTCTCAACCTCAAACCAGTACTGCTGGCGAGCCAGGATATAGGCAAGCTGTTTCTGAACGAGTTCGTCGTTGGTGGCGCGGAAAACTGAGCGGATGAGCTCTTCGTCGTCGATACGAACGGCCAGAGCCAGTGCCTGAGTCAGCTGACCGTGGTGTAGGTAGATTTCGTATGCAGTGTGCAGGAAGGCCGAGTCGTCAGGGGGCGCAAGTAGCGGAACGCACGAAACCATGTACAGGCAAACACGGGCAAACGTGTTGGAGTCGACGAAATCTCTGAGGCGGTCAATTGCCTCGACCTCTACAAGCAGGTCGACGGCATCGGCCTCGGCATTGTGTTTGAGGAAGAAGGGGACAATCTCGAGCGATAGTTCTAGAAGGTCGCCCGTGTCCTGGTCCTTCTCGGTGCGGTTGCCGTACTCCTCGCCAACCTCGAGCGCGAGGTGGCGCACATACTCGTGACCCCAGTTGCCAATGTCGTCAATGGTCGAGAGCAAACGGTACTTGAGGGACTCGAGTTTGCCCTCGCCAGAGTAAGTCATGCCCATGACAGAGAGGACGTCGGAGAGCTTGCTCTTGAGGCCGGCATCGGTCCACTTGTCGTACTGCTCGGTGAGAGCTGGGTAGTGGGGACGGAGGAACTTGAGCGGCTTGGGGACAGCCGTCATCGACGAGGTCGAGGTGCGGATGAAGTCCTTGAGGGCCTCGAGAGTGGGCTCGTAGAGGTCCTCCAGTGGTTCCTGAGTTAGAGTCGTTCAATGGTGAATTGCGCGCGAAACTGTCGCCTCTGCTTACCCGCAGGCGCTCCACGAGCATCTCCAGTTCTCCCTTGAGCTTCTGGTCTTCCTCAGACAATTCTTCGGGCTCATCCTTGCCCTTCTTGCCCTTGGCATCTTTCTTCTTGCTGGCCACGGGTGGCTCCTTGCTGGGGCCAGGCGCACTTTCGGTATCCTTGGTTGGCGCCATTGTGCTTGATCTGAGGATGGGAATGCTGAGAAATGCGGTTGGCAACTACTGGCAGGGCTAGGGTGTCGCAGGGCTGGTGCCGAGCGCGTCGACTACAAATATCGATGGCCGTCCATCAAGGTACCATAGCCAATAGACGACAGTGAGCTACGGTCAATTGCATCACGAATGGGTAGTATGTGACTGGTAATGCTGTTATCTAGTGTTGAATTGCTTGAAAGTTACCTGAAGGTACTACGACTCACAGTGGGTCCCATCATGGAGCTTGACAAATGATCCTAGGGCTAGAAGTACGCTCTACGATAGAGCTCAATGGCCGGTAAAGTTGCTCGAGTGTTGTCATATTGACGCCTTGTTGGAATCCGTGTTAATAAGGACTCAATTGACTCCGTTAATTCCTATATCGGTGCTAACACGGTGGGACGCTGTTTGGCCTCAGATCGGACCGCCGAGCTAACCGACGAATGACATCAACTCGAAGCCGTAAATATCACCCTCCGTTATTATTACGACTCACTGTGAACTGGTAATCTGTAGCTCACAAGCCCGTGGCGCCGTTCAGTCGAGCCCCCGTCGTACCCGCCAGAACCGGCAAGGCTGAACTCCACCTGCTTACATGAGCTTGGTCAGCTCATCTCGGCTTCTTCTCCGGATTCGCCTCGTTACCGTCAACTAACAATGCTGGCCGCACCTTTGAATCTGCCCAAGTGGCTCGAGGAGAACAGCCATCTGCTCAAGCCTCCCGTGAACAACTACTGCATCCACCGCGGCGGCTTCACGGTGATGGTAGTGGGTGGCCCAAACGAGCGCACCGACTACCACATCAACCAGACCCCCGAGTGGTTCCACCAGTACAAGGGCAGCATGACGCTCAAGGTTGTAGACGACGGAGAGTTCCGTGATATCACCATTGCTGAGGGTGACATGTTTTTGCTTCCTCGTAGGTACTATGCGCCGCTACCGGATCAGCTCTAACCCAGCCAACACCCCACACAACCCAGTGCGATACGCCGACACCATTGGCATTGTCGTGGAACAGGATAGACCTGAAGGAGTCGACGACGCCATGCGATGGTACTGTGCCAAGTGCAAGAACATCGTGCACGAGGCCAGCTTCCACCTCGTGGACCTCGGCACTCAGATTAAACAGGCCATCCAGGAGTTTGATGCCGACGTCAAACTGCGCACCTGCAAGCACTGCGGAACGATTGCTACGTCGCGGCCATAGACATTTGATTACGACACAGTTGTAAATACGATCGCTTCTCTACAATTAGCATCTGCAACGATGCCTGCTCAACCAGCACACTGCTTGGGTAATAGTTTCTATTAGTATGTCACCGTGTATACATGCTTAGAGGAGGTCCTTGAACTTTCCAGCAAATGCGTCATTGATCCAGTGCGCCAGCTTGTCGTAAACAATGGTGTTGGCGTTGTGGTAGACGATGGAGTGGTCCGAATCGGGGAACACATGAACGTCGTAGTTCTCTACACCGGCACCGTCGAGCTTGTCGAGAA
Organism: Sugiyamaella valdiviana; assembly: GCA_030570555.1. Classification (NCBI taxonomy): domain Eukaryota; kingdom Fungi; phylum Ascomycota; class Dipodascomycetes; order Dipodascales; family Trichomonascaceae; genus Sugiyamaella; species Sugiyamaella valdiviana. The sequence goes on from JAJLWF010000001.1 coordinate 2,341,909, forward strand.
GAACCAGAGTGTTCTGTACGTGAACATTATCGTCACCGGTTCCGTGCATGACGAGGAACCGCTCGGTCTTGCCAATGTCGGCGACGCGGTGCACTGAGGACTCCTCGTAACCCTTGGCATTGTGCTGAGGTGTATGCATGTATCTCTCAGTGTACACCGAGTCGTAAAAGCGCCAGTCAGTGACAGGAGCCACCGACATACCATACTTGAACGTCTCTCCGGCATCGGCTTCGAGCGTCTTCAGAGTCATGTAACCACCGTAACTCCAGCCCCAGATGGCAATGCGGTCCTCGTCAACATAGCTACGGGAACCCCAGTTCTTTGCGGCCGTGATCTGATCGAGGACTTCGTAGTGTCCAAGCTGGTCACGTACGACCGCACGGAACTTACGGCCCATAAACCCACAACCGCGGCCGTCAACAGTAACAACGATGATATCTTTCTCACTGGCCAAAACAGCGTGGAAGTCAAGTGAGAATCTCTTTGTCACCGTCTGGCTTCCAGGACCGCCGTACACTTGGAACAGAACGGGGTACTTCTTCTTGGGGTCGAACGAAGCAGGTCGGATCTCACGCGCATTGGCAAGAATGTCCTCTCCTGTCTCCTCATCGACACCCACCTTGATCTGAGAGTGGATAAACTTTGGAACAGCAAGGTCCTTGATATGTTCCTTCAGCACACTGTTGTCTTCAACGACCTGCTCGTCACCAGTGGAGAGGTCAATAACCTTCTGCCACGGCACGTCAGGGCCATTGTAACTGAGGAGCACAAATCGGCTATCGACAGAGAATGAAACACCGTAGTACGCTTCAGAAGTGTCTGTAACAGGCTTGAAGTCAGTACCGTTGAGGGTCACCGAGTAAAGGTGGCGGTCGACAGGCGACTGCTCCGTGGCGAGGAAGTAGACGAGGTTGTTAGCGGCATCGAAAGCGGCAGGTGCAGCATCGACCTCCCACTTGCCGCTGGTGAGGATCTGCTTGGGTTCACTAGCATCAATTGGGGAGAAGAACGCAAGATGGTTGTATCCGTCGACGACAATTGTGTCGATGTAGCCCTCTTGAGGGCGACCGTTGTCGGCGTCTGCCGGCACAAAAACGGTATTCTGCGAAATCTCAAACCAACCGCTATCAGCGCCGGTGCGCTCCTCAACACGAACAATCTTACCCTCGCGAGCCTTGGCATCGACAACACTGATCTTGAGGATGTCGCTCTCACGGTCGGAGAAACGCACAATCACCTTTGAGTTGTCGGTCCAAGTAACCTCGCTGATGATGTTCTCAGGGTCGGGCGATTCCTCAACAGGCACGTAGTAAACATCTTCAGACTCCACCTCGAGGAAGAGAATGTTGACATTGGGGTTGGAGTAGCCTGGCTTGGGGTACTTGATCTTGACGAGCTCGGGGTACGCTTCGGTTCCGGCTCCCTGCACAAAGTAGGGGATGGGGAACTCAGGGACCTCCGTCTCGTTGATGCGCAGGAAGGCCAAGTAGTCACCGTTCAGAGACCACCACAGAGCGCGAGCGCCCATGATGACTTCCTCCTCGTAGACCCAGTCAGGGCGACCGTAGAAGATCTGCTCGCCGCCATCTTGCGTGAGCGTGCTCACAGCGCCGTCATTCTCTCCGCCCACATGGCGCAGGAACAGGTTGTTGTCCGACACAAATGCGACGCGGTCACCCCGAGGCGACCACTCAGCAAACGCTGCCAGCTTGGTGGGGTCGTTGGAGTTAACGGGGGTCACGTCGCGCGACTCGAGGTCGAGGATCCAGAAGATGGCAAACGACGAGTGACGCCAATTCTTCTGCTTGTTGGTCGACAGGAGAGCCTTGGTGTGGTCCGAGTTAAGCCACACGCTGTCAACAACGTAGTAAGCGCCGTCAACCTTGACGGTGGCATCGGCAATCAGCTTCTTCTCTGACTGGTTGGCCCACGAAGTGAGCAGGAACTGGCCACCCTCATGAATAACGTAGTCACCCTTGACTTCTGCCGAGTCACGAGCCGCGTGGATCCAGCTGATGGACTTGTGAGCCGGCTGGAACGCACCGCTGCGCATTTCCTTGAGCGTCAGTGCCTTGGCGCCGTTCGTGCTGACCTCGCTGCTGGCGGTCATCTGACGCGAAGCCTTGAGAAAGGCGGGCGTGAAGAGGCCCAGAATGACAATAGACAGCAGGACGACGAGACCGAGCTTGAGCCGATGGCGACGGGAGTACGCGGCCTTGGTGGAACGGCCCGTTGCCAGCTCCGCCACGGGAGGCTCGTCAAACTCGTAGTCGCCGTCATGGAAGTCGGAGATCTTCTCGAGCACCGACGAGACCGACGAGCGCGGCGAGTCCGACGAGGGCCGGCCTCGACCACTCGACAATGCCAGATATTCACTCATCTGTGTAGGGGGTGTGAAAGTCAATAAGTTGAGTATTTGGACGAAAGGCACCAGATTCCCCAGCCGTGTAAACGCCGATGTGCCGAATTGGGCACTTGGTCTGGCGATAATGCCAGCCGTCTGCCAAATTGGGTGATAGATAAGACGCGGCGGCGCCTCCCCTGAAGGAACACACGGAGACCGAAAATGAGACATAGATGTAGGTACTGGACAGACAAAAGGAGTTATAAATTCAATTGTAAATGGACTAACGATTTTCAATTGTAATGGACTATAGCTTCAACTTCGCATGGACTAACCATACTCTAGACTTAGACAGCTAATTCATTGCCTAGAAAATTCAACTGTGCATGCAGACGACTAACGGGCATCGAGGCCAAACTCGAGGTCCTGCTCCAGGGCGTCGAATCCCGCACTTCCCACTCCCACATTCTCCTGGGGCTTCGGCGGCTGGTCAGTGTATCGGAACTCCTCGGATGGGATGCCCAACGTCGCCGACATTGCGCTTGGGTGTGAGTCCATCATGCTGACAGGAGACATGAACTCGACTCCCAGAGCAGATGGTTCGCCCGGTGAGGCAAAGTTGTATTGCTGTTGAGACACCTGCTGCTGCTGCTGCTGTTGTTGCTGTTGTTGTTGCTGTTGTTGTTGTTCTTGTTGCTGTTGCTGCTGCTGTTGCTGCTGCTGCTGTTGAACATCTGCCTCCTGCTGAGGGGGTTGGCGAACCATATCGCGGAAGTTTATAACCTCCTCTAGCATCATCTGCCGCATAGCCTCCATATCGTCCACTTCCTCAAAGGAGAAGTCGAACTCAGTTGGGCAGGTGGGCTCGTCGGCTGGATCGTGCCAGATTCGCAGATACGGGTGCTCCAGGGCCTGTTCGACAGTGATGCGGTCTGCCGGGTCAAATGTGAGCATGCGATTAAGAAGGTCAATGGCCTCGGGGTTGGCATTGGGGAACAGCGTGTGCAGGGGGATCTTGGGCATGAACGGTAGGCTGCGCACGTACTCCTGAGCACGCTGCGAGCCAATGCGCTGCAATGTTTCCTCCGTGGGCGTACCCAAGTAGTGCAGGATCTGGTTGAGCTGGTCGACATAGTCCTTTCCCTTGAAGAACGGCTTGCCGCCGAGTAGCTCGGCGAGAATGCATCCCACGGACCAGATATCAATGGCCTTTGTATAGCTCTGGAAGCTGAGCATGATTTCTGGAGCGCGGTACCATCGTGTGGCCACATACTCTGTGAGGAATCCGGCGTTGCGGAGCGGGTCGTCCGAAAAACCTCTGGCCAGGCCAAAGTCACAGATCTTGAGCTCGCAGTCGGCATTGACGAGCAGGTTACCTGGTTTGAGGTCTCGATGCAGCACGTTAGCCGAGTGAATGTACTTCAGACCGACGAGGATCTGGTAAATGAAGCTTTGGTAGTGTGCGTCGGTGAGGGGCTGTTCGGAGCGGATGATCTGGTGCATGTCGCACTCCATGAGCTCCTCATACAAGTACACTTCGTTGAAGTTATGGTTGTCGACAATGTCCATGTCGTAGAGGCACGTAATGTTCTTGTGGCCGCGAAAGTGGTTCAGCAGACGCAGCTCGCGCAGCGCACGCTTGCACAGGATCTTCTTGGAGAAGATGTTGGTGACCTTTTTGATGGCTACGCCAGGGATCTCGGGCGAGCCGGGACACCGGGCGGCGCAGACAATGCCATAGGCTCCATGACCGAGTTCCTTAGTGATTTGGAACCGCTTGTCAATGGTGAAGTCCTGATTGAACACCTTGTAGGTGTGACGATCAGCTCTGATCATTGTGTAATGCGATGAGTTGTAGATGTCTTGCTCACGCCAGTTGATTTAGCTGAACCGGGTAAAGGTAATAGGCACGCGAGACTAAGACTTTAGTGCACTGGCGTTCCGTTACGTGAAATTAGCGTTTTGTGAAACAGCCTTCCAATTAAGGGGGCAGTGGCTGAATTTATACTAAAGGAGCACAATGCGTGGAAGCGAGGTACCTGCGGTGGGGGCGCGGTTGATTGGTGGTAGGTGCTTGGATCGCCAGATTCCAGCTCACAAATATAGCAGCACCTGCGCCAAAGCTGCCAGGGGCTACCGAAAAGACCAGGATAGTGATGGATTGGCGGGCACTTGGCCGGATCTGTCGCGGGTACCTTTATGCTGATTGGCTTTTCCACCTAGCGGGCCTGTTGTGGGGCCAGTTCTGGGGGATCAACGGCGTTGCAGCCCGGTTGGGGCTTAGACTGACTGCGTGTCTGGCAGCTTCCGGGGGTGTGTTTTGTAGTTAAATTTAGCATGCGCCCCGCCATGCCTCGGGCTGTTTCTCCGTATCGGGGCGACTTGGCAGCTGTAGGCTGCCCAGCGCGGTCGCGGCATCGCGGCATCGGCACTGCTTGCACCTAAATATAGCCCCACTGCTGCATCGAAGTATGTTTACCGTGCATGGGGCAGCCCTGTCATGACATCACAGGGCCCGGTTTAGGCCTGCTGCAGCGACGAGGCTGCCAAATTGACACCACGGCCAATCAGCAGTGGGCAGGCTTATGTAGCGGGGTAGTGCCGAGATCGAATCTGGCACGTGCAGCTGAAGTAAACGGCAGCTGTTGGCAGGCCCATTTTTGTACTTGCAACGGCGGTGGTGAGGGTTGGCTTCAGTTCGCCAGAACAGACACGGCTGGCCAGCACGGCTGATATAGCCCATACCCTACGCGATCAATAGTGAATTTTTCGTCTCAAGACCAAAGAACTGTCCACAGCATCACCGACAATGGCCACCCTCTTCGACGATATCTTCAAGGTGACGTCCGTGGACTCGTCCAGGTACGACCGTGTGTCGCGTATCACCGCGCAGTCGAGCACAAGCTCCGACATCCACCTCACGCTCGACATCAATCACGAGCTGTTCCCTGTCCTCAAGGGCTCGACGCTGACTGTGGCCATTGCTCAGACGCTGTCCTTTGACGGCGAGAACACCTCTGACTCGGTCTCGGGCTGGCGTCCACCAAAGGCCGGCGAGCGCTCGCTCGCTGACGACTACGACTACGTCATGTACGGCACCGTGTACAAGTTTGAGGAGTCGTCTGCTGACAAAATGTGAGTATACCGCTTGATTTGCTAATTCTCTCTCTCTCTTTAGCTAACATAAGTTCTGTCTACACCTCGTTTGGAGGCCTGCTGCTGTGCCTTGAGGGCGGTTACCGCCGGCTGTCGAACCTCAAGCAGGACAACATCTACCTTCTAATCCGTCGATGATGCATCCTGCCGGGACCTTTTCATGTATTTATAATAGCCAGAGCATCACTTGAACTCAGAGGCTTTGCCAGCCATAAGCAGTCCCACAATGAGGCCGAATAGACCTAGTACACTGCCAAAAATCTCAATGACAAGAATCTTGACAAACAGCGACGAGTCGGCGGCATCAGAAATCGCTGCCGTGGAACCCGTCACACCAACGGCTAGACCGCAGATGAGGTTACCGAAACCCACTGTAAGTCCCGCCCAAAATAGCGCGTATCCTGCGGTTAGTATAAGTAAACAGGACGAATGCTGGGGAACAACAGAGTGCTTGGCTTGGCGAGCACAGACATAGGTGCTGGTAGCATCCAGTACAGCGCGCTGGGTTGACACACTGCAACTATAACTCCTCATATGAGGCGTCTTAAAGTGCTGAAGTGCTGGCATGCGGTTGCTTCAAGGTAGGTGATTCAAGGCTGGAGGTTGAAGATACGCTTCAACCGGGGTAACTGCCTTGACTCAGCTCCCACAGCGACGTATCTGGCGATGTATATGGATCCAAATACCCGTCAGAACATAGTAACCAGCTACCCTATCAACTCCTAGAGGCATCTCACACTGGCCCGAGGTACCCCTGCGCCAGCCACTCGTTGTCGCCCCGTTATTTCGACACTTACCTGTGTATAAGTTTTCCGGGGTATACATCTGCGACTCGGAAATGTACGTCAGCTTGGACGTAAATACAATGGCCCTGGTATTAGCGGAGACGGCGAGCTACTCGGCACTAGGACTCACATGATAAGGCCGTAGATGGCGACAACCTCGCAGAAAATGATGCTGATGAGGTTCTTGGTGGTAATCCGAGGAGCCTTGACTCCGGCACCAATGATACTCGATCCGGTGATGAAGATACCCCACGCAGCACCGACAACACTGAGGCCTATACACAGCGAAACACCGAGCAGCGCCCACATGTAAGGGGACGTGGTAGATAGGAACTGGCCAACATTGAAGGCTTCACCCTGGCCCGTGAAGAGCAGGTCTGTGTTAGGTAAGCGGACAAGGACGGAAGGAACATACATCCGCCCACAATCAGCAGCGAGCCGAATCCAATTGAGCCGACCACAGGCACGAGCATTGTGTGTTTGTTAACAAGCAACGAACAAAGTCGTTTTCAAGGCAGTATAGAAACCAGCCGCGCAGACCCAACCCACGAACCACCAATCCCGCGCACAGCACCATACTGTGCTTCCTTAGTTGTGTGCATCTCATTTGTGTATTCTCTGTATATTCTGCCATGGACTCGAGGAGATGTAAGTTATCCAGTCTATGCCTACTCTTCTAATGCAGCACACCCTATTCTGTCACAGGTGCCGCTCATCATCTCACCTTCACTGCAGCCACCGCAGGCGGTTACGCTGCCGTACAACTATCACAAGCCTCCCAGCAGGCTGCCCGTTTCCAATGTCCCTGTTGAGACGCTGGAGAAGATAATCACCGACACAAGTGGGTTTCTCGATGCTCTAGACACCAAACACACGGAGCGACAGGAGGCCTACGCCAAATGGCTGGGCCGAGTCGAGGAGAGTGAGGTCCAGGAGCGCCGGCGCATTGCCCCTGGCTATCTCGACACGACTGAGCATATTCTACGGCCCACGAGGCGGGAGGAGCAAAAGGTAGAGGTTCCGCAGCCTGTAGAGGAGAGCGAGCTTGACAAGGCGTTTGGTCGAGTGTCCCTGGCAACATCGGCCCCGGAGAATGACAACCCCGAGCATAACCCCGATGACCTCCAGTAGCATCCGTAGCATGTTTAATGATTGCATTGTGTAACGTAGACGGCACAGAGACCCTGTGTACTGTGTATGCGAGTTATCCCACCCGAGTTATCCCACCAGGCTGCGCTTGCGGCCGCGCTGGCGCACCTGCTCAAGCCTGGACATGACCTCCTTGATCCGCTGTTTGCCGAGCTTGGATTCATTGTGCACTGCCATGTACCCGTTTAGAAGCCACTCGTTGTACTTGGCGCTGTGGATGGGATGTGTGCTCTCGACAGCCCGCTCCAGCACGTACAGATCAACGGCCTTGTCCTCGGCCATGGCCGACTGGCTCGCGAGCCCAAAATCTATCAAAACTGGCTCGAGCGATCCTTGACGGATCATGATGTTAGACGTTGTCAGGTCGCCATGGACAATGTCTGCCAGGTGCAGCTTGCCTATCTCGCGACCCACGGCCACTACCGTCGCCTCGAGCTCAGCTCCCGTCTCCTCGTTGTCCCAGATCATCTGTTTCAGGCCCTTGCCTTCGATGCACTCCATCCAAATAAGACCGTGTTGCGGGTCGACGAAGATGAGGTTTGGCGCGTGCACTTGAGATCCGCGCAGCTTCTGTAGAATACGTGCCTCGGCCAGCGTTCGGTGTTTCGTCAGCTGCGCATCGAGCACTTCATGCCGGTACGGTTTTGGCGGCCGGTACTTGATGATGTACGATTTGTCGGTTGTCGTCAGGTACGGGTGAACCTTGGTCACGTAGACAACAGCCTCGGCGCCCTGCGACACGGGCTCGATGGCCACGGGCCCTGTCAGCTCTCTCAACTGCGCTTCCAGGACGTCTGTCATGTCTGAAAATCTAAGCCGTGCTGGTGAAGCTATATATTGCCCGGCAGTGCGTGCATCTGCAGTACACCACTATCTAGTCACTTAAAGTGCTTCTAACTTATAGTGCCTCTAACTTGTAGTGCTCATAGCTTAGAGAGTGCTCTATACTAGTGCTTCTAGTTCACTTATGATATATATTTACAATGCAAGCGCGTCGGCCTCTATTTCCACAGACCGGTATCCTTAGCACCCAGTCCAAACTCCTTGAGCACTCGCGCAACGTCACCAAACTCATCACGCGAAGGTCCTTGCATCACGAGAGTAGGCGTGCTCGATGTGAGCACGCGCTCGGCAACCCGGCGCAGATCTGCTGGCGTGAGAGCATCTATCTTGGACACCATTTCAGCAACAGGAACCTTGTGGCCATTGAGCTGGACCTGGCGACCGAGATCCTCAAGCTCGACCATCTTGCTCTCGAGATTCATGAGCACCGAGGACCGCAGCTGGTTCTTGGCCCGCTGGACCTCGCGAGGATTGAGGGCTCCCTGTCCTTTGGTCATCAGGCACGCCAACTGGTGGCCTATGATCTGGGCCATGTACGGTGCAGCATTCGGCACGCAGCTCGTCGAAATGCCAAACAGACCATCGTCCGAGTATGAATGGTTGACACCCAGAGCGCTCTCAACGTAGCCATAGCGATTGAGAACGTCCGTGTACAGCCGCGAGTACATTCCCTTGCCAGGACCACCGGCGGAGAATGAGCCTCCTCCACCAAGGAGAGTCTGCAGTGCCGCAAGAGCGTACACATCCGGGTCGGAGATGGAAAGTCCTCGGTAGAGAACATGGAGCTGGTGGAACTGCGGCAGGTTTCCAATAGGCTCGGGGAGTGGTAGAAGCTGTTCACCGCCAACGTAGACACTCGGAGGCACCTCTATAGCCGGAAGCGTCGACTTGGGCATATCACCAAGGTACTTTTCAGCCATCTCAATAGCCTGCTCATGCGGGATTCCCACAAATGCAGCGACAATTCTCTCCGGGTGGTAGAACTGCGTGCGGTAGTCAGAGATGACCTGCGGTGTTATCTGAGAAAGCCGCTCTTCAGGACACAGCAGCGGGTTTCCGAGTCCGCCCTCGAACGCAGTCATGTGTGCAACCTCGGGTAGAATCAGCTCGGGCTTTTGCCAGATCTCGTAGATCTCGTAGGATGCAGTGTCGAGCTGCTGGGCTACCTCTTCTTCGGTCAGCAGCGGCGACAGCACCGTCTCGGCCAAAAGCGAGAACATCTTTTCCGAGTCGCCGTGGAACGTCGATGCCTGGTACATGAGAGTTTCGCGCGACGACGCACACATGAAGTTCCCTCCCAGTTCCTGCAGAGCCTCTTCCATATCGAGAGACGAGCGCTGCGTCGTTGACTTGAAGGCGAGGCGATCAATAATGTGGCTCACACCTGCCAGCTGTGGTGTCTCGAATCTAGATCCAGCGTGCACATAGAGTCCCAATGCTGAAAAATGTCCGGGAGCCGGGTTCGTGGCGACCCGCACGCCGTTGGACAGAGTCGTGAGGTTGAACTCCTCAGCCGGCACGGCACTGTAGGCACGGGCCGGCACAACACGGGCCAGCTGCGACAGCCGAGCACCACGGACACTCCGTGCTACCGACCTTGATAACATCGCTAGAGTGAAGGGTAGTAGTCGTTTTTGTCATGGATTGATCTGGCCATCTGAAAATATGGGGGCCGGCACAGCCGTGCCTCAGCCGCGTGTGCTCACTGACTCACAAGCCCATGTCGAGACGGTAATTTGACATTTGTACTCTCCAACTCGCGTGTCTCCTATCCGATGCGCACCTTTCAAATATCCGTTCCAGCATCGTCGGCCAACATTGGTCCCGGGTTCGATGTTCTGGGTATTGCGTTGACGCTGTATCTTAAGCTCGACGTGACGGTCGATTCGGCGGCTCCAAGCTCCGATCCGCACAACTGCCGTATCACCTACGAGGGAGAAGGCGCCAGCAATGTGCCACTTGTTGCTGACGAGAACCTCATTACGCGCACGGCGCTGTATCTGCTGCGATGCAATGGTATCCGCTCGTTTCCTCTCGGCACCCATGTCCATGTTAACAACCCGATCCCGCTGGGCCGTGGTCTCGGCTCTTCTGGCGCTGCGGTCGTGGCCGGTGTCATTCTGGGCAACGAGATTGGCAAGCTCGAGCTCTCCAAGCAGCGAATGCTCGACTACGCACTGATGATTGAACGACACCCCGACAACATCACTGCTGCCATGGTGGGTGGTTTCGTCGGTTCGTACCTGCGCGACTTGTCGGCAGGCGATCTGGAACGCATCGAGATCCCACTGAGTGAGGTCTTGCCCGAGCCCGCGGGTGGAAAAGACACGGGTCTCGTTCCCCCGGAACCGCCCGTCAACATCGGCCATCACATCAAATACGGCTGGGCCAGCGAGGTCAAGGCCATTGCCATCATCCCCGATTTCGAGGTGTCGACTGCCACGTCGCGAGGCGTACTCCCCACTGCGTATACGCGCCAGGATACCATCTTCAACCTGCAGCGACTGTCAGTTCTCACCACAGCGCTGTCACGCTCACCTCCCGACGCCGAGCTCATCTACGCTGCCATGCAGGATAAGCTGCACCAGCCCTACCGTAAGACGCTCATCCCGGGGCTCTCCGAGATCCTGGCTGCTGTCACGCCCCGCACGCACCCTGGCCTCCTGGGCATTTGCCTGTCTGGTGCTGGTCCCACGATTCTGGCCCTTGCAACCGACAATTTCGACGACATAGCCCAGGAAATCGTCGGCCGGTTTGCCAAGGAGAACATCTCGTGCACTTGGAAGCTGTTGACGCCGGCGTTTGAAGGCGCCACGGTCACCAACTAGAAAAACAGCATAATTGACCAAATGTAAATGAACCTCTTTATGTTTTTCTGTTTTTCTGGTTTTCTGCCTTCAAATCAGCATCTTATAATGCCAGATGTCATGCAGGGTCCAACTAGCGTACAATCCCCCCGGCGACGCTCCAGCCGCACACATCATCCCAAACAATCTAAAAGTAAACAGTCAACATCCTTAATCTAATTTACACGGCCAACCCCATTATTCACTACATCATTGATACCCACTCGAAATTCGACACCAACCACCATGGTCGAATCTCATGCGTCGCCGAGAGGTTCGACCCGTCCGCCTGTGACGTCGCCGTCCATTTCGAAGCTGCTTAACGCAAAGTATGCGTCCTCGACTCGCTCCGACACGGTCCAGGACGCTGAATTTGCCAGCAAGAAATGGGTCTGGCTACCTGACGACAAACTCGGCTTCATCAAGGGCTTTGTTGTGTCCGAGTCCGACGACAAGCTCAAAGTCAGATGCTCCGACGATTCGGTGAGCCCTTCACCCCTTGAATCGGGAACTTACTAACTTCAGGACCGCACTGTCGCAGCAGGATCAGTGGAGAAGGTCAATCCACCCCAGTTCGACAAGGCCGACGACATGGCCGAGCTCACCTTCCTCAATGAGGCTTCGGTAGTCCACAACCTCTTTTCCCGATACACGGCAGACTCCATCTATACCTTTTCGGGCCTCTTCCTCGTCGCAGTGAACCCATACAAGAGTCTGCCTATCTACGATGCAGAGACGATTGAATCGTACAAGAACAAGAGCAGAGACGAAGTACAGCCTCATATCTACTCGGTCACGGATCTCGCGTTCCGGAATATGCTGGAGACGTTTGAGAACCAGTCGATTCTTGTCACTGGTGAGTCTGGTGCCGGTAAGACCGAGAACACGAAAAAGGTCATCCAATATCTGGCAGGAATCACCAGCGAGTCCCGCATGTCTCAACGTAATCGGTCTTCCAACGGCCCTGCTTTTGAGCAGCAGATCCTCCAGGCAAACCCCATTCTTGAGGCCTTTGGAAATGCCCAGACTGTGCGCAACAACAACTCGTCACGATTCGGAAAATTCATCCGCATCGAGTTTAGCAAGTCGGGACAGATTTCGGGAGCCTCCATCGACTGGTACCTACTGGAGAAATCACGAGTGATTTACCAGAATCCCAAGGAACGCAACTACCACATCTTCTACCAGCTCATTCGTGGTAGCCCTGCAGAACTGAAAGAAGCTCTACTCCTCGAACGTGATGTTTCATCCTACAGCTATCTCAAGGGCTCTAACAAGAACATTGCTAGCGTTGACGACAAGGAAGAGTTCAAAAACCTCATGACATCTTTCAAAATCATGGGACTATCGACCCAGGAAGTGAATGACATCCTTCGCGTCATCTCAGCAATTCTGCACATTGGAAATATTGAACTTGGGTCCGAGAGTACTGACCAGGGTCGCCTCCTCGATATCTCTCAGGCTGAGAGAGTTTGCCACTTGCTCGGCATTAACTCAGACCAGTTCATCCGAGGTATGCTCAAGCCCCGAGTGCGTGCTGGACGTGAATGGGTTCAGCAGTCACGTTCGGCTCAGCAAGTCCGTCACTCGCTTGATGCCCTTGCCAAGAGTCTGTATGAACGTATCTTCTCGACCATTGTCGACAGGATAAATCAAACTCTTGAGGGATCTAACGACAATACGTCTTTCATCGGTGTCCTGGATATCGCTGGATTCGAAATTTTCCAAAACAACAGCTTCGAACAGCTCTGCATCAATTATACCAACGAGAAGCTGCAACAATTTTTTAACCACCACATGTTTGTCCTCGAACAGGAGGAATATACCCGTGAAAACATCGAGTGGAAGTACATTGATTTTGGCCACGATCTGCAGCCAACCATTGATCTCATAGAGAAGTCGAACCCAATGGGAATCTTCTCATGTCTCGATGAAGACTGTGTGATGCCAAAGGCAACTGACACGTCCTTCACAGAGAAGTTGAACCAGCTCTGGACAGATAAGTCTGCCAAATACAAGCCTACCAAACTCAGCCAGGGCTTCATCCTCACTCACTACGCCGCTGAGGTGGAGTACTCGACTGATGGATGGCTAGAGAAGAACAAGGACCCGTTGAACGATAACGTTGTGCAACTGCTTGTCGAGTCTTCCGAAGAGCTTGTCCGTAACATTTTCAAAGCCGAAGCTGCCGCGTCACAGAATGCTGCATCTTCTGGGGCTCAGAAACGCGTCAAGAAGGGCCTGTTCCGTACGGCCGCTCAAAGACACAAGGAACAGCTTACACATCTTATGACGGAACTCAACTCCACACATCCTCATTTCGTGCGATGCATCATTCCCAACCACAACAAGGAGCCAAAGAAGTTTGATAACTTACTCGTCCTAGATCAGCTTCGATGTAACGGTGTGCTTGAAGGAATCCGAATTGCTCGATCCGGCTACCCCAACCGACTGTTCTTCTCCGAATTCAGATCTCGGTACGAAGTTCTCGTCTCAAATATGCCGAAGGGCTATGTCGAGGGCCAGAAAGCATGCATTCTTATCCTCAAGAACCTTGGACTCGATCCTGACCTTTACAAAGTCGGCTTGACAAAACTGTTTTTCAAGTCAGGAGTCCTGGCAGAGCTCGAGGAGCGTCGCGAGGCTATGGTACGAGATCTCATAACCAGATTTCAGTCCACGGCTCGTGGTCACCTCCAGCGGGTTAAAGTGCGCAAGGAACTCTTCAAATCACAGGCTGCGAATGTCATCAAGAAGAACCTCCTGGTGTATGCACAGCTCAAGGACAACCCTTGGTGGAAACTATACGTACGCACGCGCCCACTTTTGGTGGCATCGAGGGAGACTGGCCAGAGCAAAATCCGCGACGCTCAGGTTAAGAAGCTCGAAGAGGCTGTCAAGAAGCATGAGCTTGATAAGACCGATATTGAGGAGCGCCGACGAAAGCTTGAACACGAACTCGAGCGACTGACCAAGCTTCTTGAGGGCGAACGTCTCTTGGCTCTAGATAAGGAAGAAATTCTCAAGCGAGCTCAACAGAAGGAGACTGAACTGGAGGATCAACTGAACTCGGCAGTGGACGATCTCGACAAGCTGGAGGTTCAGTGCGAGGAGCTCCTAGATGCCAAGAAGAAAGCAGACTCCCAGGCAGACCTTTGGAAGAAGGAGCTGGAGAATGGCGCTCACCTCATAACAATGCTTGAGAAAGAGAAATCAGATCTCAAGGAGAGGATTGCTCAGCTAGAAAGTGAGCTGGAGAAGCTTTCCTCGCAGCGTGCCGATAGCACTACTGAGGCAGCAAAACTCTCCCAAGAAGTCAAGTTCCTTACTGGCTGTGTCGCGGACAAAGACAAAAAGCTGGCGGAGATGAAGGATCGCCTCCAGAAATCCGACTCTGAGCTTGAGGCTACCATGAAGCAAGCCAAATCTCAGAACGACTCTGCGGGTGCGCGAATTCAGAACTTGGTGCGCGAGAACAAGGATATCAGAACCCAGCTTGATGAGCTCTGCAATAGCTCTGCGGACTACGAGAAGCTAATTCGCAAAAAGGAATCTGAGATCCAAGCGCTTCAGGCCGATATGTCAAAACACCAAAGCAGAGTCGCATCTGTGGACAAAGAGAAGTCAGAACTACAGTCCAAGTACGACAACATTAGTACAGAGTTGGACTCTGTGCTGAAGGACATTGCCGAACTCCGTAAAAGCCATTCAAATCTTGAACGTGAGGTTTCAGAGTCTCGCAAACTTCTCGAGGAGCGTATCTCGGAGAACATCAAGCAGGGAGAAGGCCGTCAGCTACTCGACACGCAACTTCAGCAACTGCAGGTCAAGGTGGCTCAGCAACAAGAGTCACTTTCTGTGGAGCGGAGCCGATTCAATGGCGAGCTGAAGGCCAAGCAGGATCTCATCGAGACACTTGAGCGCGACAAAGCCAAATTGACCGCCTCCAACAAGAGCTTGCATGTGTCTCACGAAGAGAAGTTGAGCCTCATGAAGGAGCTTGAACTCGAAAAAGCTAGAGCGACAGAGGTTAAGAAATTGCGGATGGAAATCGGTACTCTTAACAATCGTCTAAAACGCGCTGACCAGAGCAAGGAGGACGCCATTGCATCCGTGAAGGGCATCGAAATGAAGCTTCAGGAAACCAACGGACGAGCTGCACAGCTTCAGAAGGATCATACCTCGCTGAACTCCGAGAAGAATTCTCTGCATAGCACCATTTCGGGCTTGAAGCGTGAGCTTGAGGACCATGCTCACAAGAGTGAATCCATGCATATCCAGCATACTCGATCCATCAAGGAGCTTGATACTGTGAACAGACAGGTATCAGAGCTTACAATGGAGCGACAGAAGCTGCAGGACGAACTAGCCTTGAAAGCACGACAGTTGGAGAAACTTCGGGACTCTATCCTCAGTGAAGTGGAACAGCGAGTGTCCAACGTCGTAGAGGAAAAGAAGAGCCTGGAGTCCAGCGAGAAACAGGCACGCGTCCAGGTTGACACGCTGACAGTGGAGAACTCAAAGCTTCAGATGCAGAGGGATAAGATGTCTCAAGAAATTGAGGATCTGAACCACCGCCTTGCTAATGAGAAGAAGGCAGCCATGACAGCCGAGCGACTAAGGGCCTCAGCCCAAGAAGAACTTGCCGCCATAAAAGGAAATGCTCTTAATGAGAAGACATCACGTTCTGAGGCGGAGATGGTGAAGCGCAAGCTAACCACTTCCCTTTCCTCTATCACCAAGAAGCTGCAGGAGCGAGAGAAGCAGCTTCTTGCACTCCAAAAGGCCATAAACCCGAAGTCGCGCTCCTCTGACCTTGACTGGAATGATGTCGATAAGAACATTCCAGGTCAGGTTGATCTTGCAACGCGTCTCGAAGACTCCGAGAAAGCGCGTAGAAAGGCTGAGGAGGAGCGATCTCTTCTCCAGGAGCAGCTGAACGCAGCCAAGAAGCGATGGAGTCAGGACGTCCAGGAGAAAGATTCAAGCTATTATGCGCAGCGTCGAGCACTGCTTGAAGACCTTGCCAGCGTATCTTCTCCGGCGACAAGCCCTCAAAAGCTACCTCTGCGAAGCTCTGGGTCGACTAACTTCGACGCGCCTCCCCAGCCGGTGTTCTCGAGGGATCGTACAGTCGTCAACAAGGAGAATCTAGGAGGGGCTGACGAGACGGACCTTTCTGGAAAGTCAAAAGAGGATCTCGAAGAGTCGTATCACCGCCTCCAAGCATCCAAGAGAGACCTCCTAGCTGTTTACCACGAGACATCAAACAACTTAGTAAAGACAAAGGAGCAGCTTGCGGATGCACAGCAGGCTAAAACCCGAGTCGAAAGAGAGCTGAAATCTCTCCAGAGCAATCCAGGAATGACGAGGAGCGACAGCGGCACCAAGCTGACCGAGGTTATGATTCGTCTTGATGCCGAGTTGTCTCGTAACACGGATTTGAATGAAAGCATTCGTCTCTACAAGACTCGGGCCGACGAGTACTACGGTCGTCTTGAATCTGCAGAGGCTATTGTTATCAAGGCAACGCGTGCTGAGCAATTCGCAAAGGCACAATGTGCCGAGGCAGAGACAGCTCTTGGTCGTGCTGTGAGTGAGAGACAAAACGCTGAGAGATCCGCTACCGAATTAATGGGACGCGTTGACACTCTTGAAGCTGATCTTGAGGACAAGAATATCGAGCTCCAACACTCTAAGCAGCTGCAGGACCGAATGGCGAAGGAGCTCAAGGAAGTTCATAGCCGATGGTCGACGGAGCTTAACAGCTCACAGTCTTCCCTCGATGCAATGCGTGCACGATACGGTGACGAGATCAGGTCCTTATCGGGAGACCTTGAGAGCCAGAAGCAACGCTTCAACACTTTGAGCAGGGAGACGCGAGATTTGGAACGCCAGGTTGAAGAGTTACGCAAGGATCACGGCTCTGTTTCTGCGGAAGAGAAGTCTAAACTACAAGCCCAAATCGAGGAGTTAACTCGTAACAATGAAGAGGCTTCGCTTGCATACCAGGACTCCCAGAAGCGTATGGGTTCTTTGCTGTCGCAGGTGCGAACCCTACGAACAACGATGGACGAGATAACTGCCGATCGTGACCAGCTGCAGAAGGACAAACGAACGCTCGAAAGACGACTCGCCGAGCTTTCCAAAGAATTTGAGGAGCTTGCGATGCAAGAGTCATCCCGTCAGCGACAAACCGGTGGCCACAATGGAGGATCGTCGAATAGCACCGAAGAAGTTCGCGATCTGAAGACTGCTCTGCAACGACAGACAGAAGCCTCTTCCGAGGTGCTTACACGACTACGCGCAGCCAAAGAACAGCTGAAGCAAGATCACGTTGCTATTGAGAAGGAGCGCCGTGTCAATGAGGAGCTCCAAAAGCAGATTGAGGTCTACGACAAGGAGCGCAAGGAGCTACACCTCAAGGTGCTCGAGCTCGAGACCCAATCGATTGGACCGAAAGCTGACGAGTCGCGCCTCCTCCGCCAGAAACTGGCTGATCTTGAGAGCCACCTTGAAAGCCAAGAGAAGCGCCATGCTGAAGAGCTGCGGGTTACACGGTCTGCTGACCGATCTGTGCGAGACCTATACAACCAGATCAACATCAAGGACAAGACGGTGGCCCGTTTGGAAGATGAGCGGAAACAGTCCGAGACCCGACTGCAAATGCTAAAGGAGTCACTCGACTCACTAGAGGCAGAGAGCACCTCCCATAGATTGGCTGCGCGTAGATCTGAACGTGAAGCTCGCGATACCAAGGAACGGTCTCTACGTCTCGAGAAGGAACTAGAGGACTGGAAGAGCCGGTTTGAGAGCCTTACCTCGACCCGCATTCCCCAGGCCGAGGCTCGCAGATTCCTCTAAGGAAGCGTGCAGTATCAACATACTTAATTTAAATAACTTAACTTATCTATTCTATTGATTTTCATCTGACACTTAAGACTGCTGTCTACTATCGATAGTGGAGCCAGGGGTTAGGGTGATTGTGATATCAGCCATGCGATCACATGAATCAGCGGAGCGACTTTTCAATATTGACACAGTGCTACAATGTCGTCAAGGACGGATCGGGCGTGTATGATCTGCGGCATCATCCAGCCCTTCAGAGTAAGCTGAGATTGTGTATGAGGATTAGTACGTGCTAACATCAGGACTTCGTTAATAATGGCTGCCCCAACTGCGAGTCATTAATAGCTTATAAGTCGGATGACACCCTCGTCCAGGACTATACCAGTCCATGTAAGTAGACGGGACAACATGTCTACGCGATTCACAACTAACTTAGCATTTGAGGGCCAGGTTGCTGTGTGCGACACATCCGCGTCGTGGGTTGCCAAGTGGTTGCGTGTGGATGGATTCCAGACAGGACTGTACGCTGTCAAGGTCAATGGAAGACTACCCGACGATGTTATTCAGGATCTCCAGAGCAAGGGAGTTGTTTATAGGCCACGAGATGGCAGCGTACAGGACTGATCCAGGACTGAAAATACTGTACATTACGTCAATAAATAGTTACGAGGAGTCATTCCGCGAAGTCTGCATCTGTTTGGGGTTGTCGAGCTCCATAACGGAGGCAGATACTTCGTTTGGTTCGGGTATTTGCCGTATAGGTAGTAAAGAGTCGAGGACAAGGTTCTGCAATAGTGAATATGTGTTCGAGGAGAACCAGTAGAGGCACACCGCAGTTGGAGCCTGCAGAGCGACGCTCATGAAGATGACCACACCAGCTCGCGACAGATTCGAGATTATGGACGGAAGGTTGATGGTGCCCTTGCTGGCCATCTCAGCGGTGCTGACTTTGCGCTGAGCATTAGGATTGAGAGCGTTCAGGGCGTTCCATTCAACGTTGGCTAGTCCTACTGCTCCGATTGCCAGAGGCAGCACCGAGTATGGATCAGCCTGAACCAGATTGGCGTACCACAGAAAGCCGTCAGTAGCGAATCCAGGCTCGATGCCGATTCCCTTGATAGCCGACCAACCGCACATGGATCGGACCGTGAGACTCATCGTGACCCAAAGAGGGATTTGCACTGTAGGCAGAAAGATAAGAGACTTCCATGTTTGGCACTTGAATTTCCGAAACAACTTGACCCTTTGTCGTCGCTTCTCCTTAGCCGTCAGCACGTCGATCTGTTCCCTGGTGAGCGTTCCCTGTCGTGCCGCTGCTGAGCTTGCCAGTCGGGCTTTGATGATGGGCCCCATTGCCGACAGCAATGGCTGTATTTCTGCTTGGGTTCGCATACGGTACCTATTCATCACGCTGAATGGCAATGTGAACATCGTACGTAGAGCAAAAGTCACACCGGGTATCACAATGTACCATGGTGCTCCTGTTGTGGCCTTAACGGCCTCAAGAGCCTCGTGGGCAGGACCGACAACGGTAATCCACTCAAACTGGATTTGCCGCGTTGATTGGAAACCACGAGCGGCGATACGACAAGTCGCAGGAAATCCGATACTCGGCCGCCGCCGAATGCTGCGAATCTTCAACCACGTCATGGTGCTGAGTAGCTTGGATCGAAAGATTTGAATGCCGCACCCTCCTGCAAGTCGCATGCATGAGCCCCCTGAGAAATCGAGATCAAAATCAACATCGCCGGCATAAGAGCAGAGCCCATAAGCTCATATGGACCGCATAACAGAAAATGACCAGTGAAAATGTCACTCTTCTAGGTTTCTTGTCTGTTTGGTTGACGTTTCCGTTCAAGGCACACAATGTCAAACGGGGAGCTCGATATCCTATCCGACACACAGTTAGAAAGCGGACAAGATGATGCCGAGTCGTCTAAAGAACTACCAAAGGATGAACTAACCTCAAACACTGACTTCTCAGATAGAAGCACAAACAATGACGACGTATTCACGGGGTTTACTAGTGTTCACCCGCTCAACCTCATACCGCCGTCGTTGAGGTCTGCTATCGATGGCCCCAAGGATGGCGTGCAAATGTACGAGGTAAACAGAGAGATGTCCTTCTCTCAAGGCCAAACGATGTATCGCGTTGCCAAAGTTGAGCCCTGGGAAATCCCAACGGAATCAGTGCTTTCTCAGATGCCGGGGCCCTCTGACGTTCCTGCCTTGAGGATGCCTGAAGTCGATGACGACCTATCACAGCCGAATGAGCTGGCCCGTAGTTCGCGCAATTCTGTCGAGTCCCTATTAAGATCTCACGGAGACGAAGATAACAACGAGGTAACTGTGACCTGTGACAACGTATCGCCCGCAGACGATACTTCTGTATATACCGCGGAACCTGAAATCGACGGTAACGCGGAGGAGGGTCCTACCAAAGACCCCGAGCCAGACGCTGCGAAGTCGTTTAGTCAGAGCTCCGCTCTCACGGACTCTGACAAGGAAGAAAAGGTCCGCAAATGCTGCTCACGTCTATGGCTGTTTTTGCTCGTGGGGAATTTTATTCTCCTCGGAGGTGTTGGTTTTATGACATTCTGGATAGCAACAGCGTAAGGAACCCCATACTGCCTAAATTAAATCAGCTAACGCAAGACCCTGGTCTCCACAGAAGACCTCCGGTGCGGTGATGAGTGTGCATGGCTCGCCTTATACAAAGTACACTATACGCGATCCAGATATCAGAGAACTCCTCTATAACCCGAAACTGCGACAATCGTTCTATGGAATCGACTACTCTCCGTTTCACTCATCGTAAGTATCTCGGTTAATAACCATGATCAATCTAACTTCAGTGGCCCGGGTTGCAACATTACCCAGAAAGACGTTTCCATGGATATGGCTGTACTGTCTCAGCTGACAAAGAGAGTCAGACTCTATGAGACAGATTGCTATCAGGTTGACTTTGTCATGAATGCTATCAAAGATTTGGACCTTGACATGACTGTCTCTATAGGCGTATGGGTTGATAACGTGATCTCTCGATCTCTAGATCAAGTCAAAGACCTTCGTCGTATTATTCGGAATTTCCCGTCTCGACTTATCGATTCCGTACTTGTAGGGCACGAAGTATTGTTTCGCGAGGAGCTGACCGTCAAAGAGCTCATTGAAAATATTAAGTGGGTGAAGAGTATTTTAGCTGAAGAAAACATGAGTCATGTCCCTGTTGGAACCTCTGAGATTGGGTCAAGGTGGACCTCCGACCTAGCCCGTCACGTTGAAATTGTGGCAGCAAACATCCACCCCTTCTTTGGTGGAGTGCATGTGTCGAATTCTACGGTATGGACTTACGACTTTTTAGTACGGGAAGTTGTGGAGAAAATGGGTTCTGCGAATGTGAGCTACGTCATTTCAGAGGTTGGATGGCCTACAGAGGGAGGCGCACTTCAGGGAGCTGTTGCGGGTATGGATGAGATGCAAACGTTTCTTGACAACTGGCTTTGTACAAATGGGGAGTCAGATGTCGGTTGGTACTGGTTTGAGGCTTTTGACCAGCCTTGGAAGAGCAAGTGGAACACTGACGATGCTAAGTGGGAACCTCACTGGGGCCTGCTCACCGCAGATCGCCGGCTCAAAGACATCACGATCCCTCAGTGCTAGGCGACATAGGATCTTGTTTTGATAGCAGATACACGTCGGATTGGGATCACCATAAATAGAAGTTTAGTATTTTCGTGACTAGGAAGGCCCCATAACAACGCTTCTTGCTTGATTATGCGCAGATGCTCATAAGCAAGGTGCCTTATGACCATCTCGATATAGTTAATTATACTGAAATAAACCACGTCTCCGCACACTGTCGTAGTGAACAGCGATGTTACCAGAACTTAATGTCACCCCAGACAACGATTTGATGAAGGAATTGACGACAGGAGAGGCGGTTTCCACTACGCAAGAGCTTGATCTCGAGCCTGGTTCCGTTCAAGTAGCTGGCGAGCCAAGTCACTCCAACAAAATAGCTGTTGAAACTTCTCCAACACATGGCGAAGAGAGAGCTGCTACGCCTCTTTACAATAAGTGGACAACGGATGATCCTGTAGAGCTCCAAAAACTTGTGAACACTTCAGTGACTCGACACAACTGTAAGTCTGATACCTCAAGCGATGCGGAATACTAACATGAAGCTATCCGCAGCTTAGCGCAATCCATCAGAGATGGTGAGGGTAGGACTTTAAAGCTTGGAGATACCGTTATCATGAGTGCACCTCTCAGTATCCCGGCTCGGTCCCTGGCTCAACCATCTCCCGCGTTGCAGCTGAATGCAAGTACTCCAATATCTGCCAGAATGTCTGTTAGTGCCAATGCAGACGTGCCACCGGTCACTCAAGAGTTTAGCCCCCCGTTTCAGCGCGACGATGACTCTCACTCTATCCGCAGCTACCAAGGAGTCTCTGATACCCGTAACGAACAAGCCACAGGTGATGAGGAGAAGGTGACTATCCACCCTGCGGAACAGACGGATACGAGACTTCAATCGGTAACAGGAGCAGCGGAGACAACGAATAGGTTGAAGGGGTGGTTTCGAAATTGGTTTGGTAGGTTTAATAAGCGTGAGGAGTTACAGAATGAAGGGGCCGAGACCAAGGAAAGTGAGACGACGAAGAAAACGGCAACGAAGAAGGAATCCAAGCGAGGAATGACTCGAAAGGAAAAGACCTACAGCTGGATGAAGGTAACTCTATTTTTCATTCTAGGCCCCTTGACGTTACTTCTTATTATTGCCGTGATAGTGTAAGTTAATCGATGGCATGGAGACTCAACTACTAACCACAGACAGCAGGTTATATCTAGCCGTCACAGCGATGTAGACTCTCACAGCGGGTTCCCAGCATATGTGAGAATCACCAAACAGGACCCAGCCATTCAGCAAGTCATGAATATAAGTGACGTCCATCGGGTCTTTAATGGAATCAACTACACCCCGCGAAACTCTCAGTAAGTGTTTTGAGTTTCATAAGAGGTTGTTAACACAGATACCCGAGGTGTGGGGTAACCCAAAAGGACGTTTCTACGGATATGACAATTCTGTCACAGCTTACTACGAAAGTGCGTGTGTATGGAACGGACTGCGGACAGGCGGCGATGATCCTGAATGCCATAAAAGATCTTGAGCTCAACATGACTCTATCACTTGGGCTATGGATTGACACGAGTCAGGAAACTGCGCTCCGCCAGTTGGCCGGCATGGAGTACCTGTTTGAGAACTACCCAAAGCGGTACATCAACTCTGTTCTAGTCGGCAACGAAGTGCTCTTTCGCGAAGACATTCCCCAAAGTCAATTGATCACTTACATTGACTATGTGCGCGAATACCTTCATCGCCGTGGAATCACAGATGTCCCCGTTGGAACCTCTGAAATCGGATCCAAGTGGACATACGAACTGGCAGAACATGTCGACGTTCTGGCTGCCAACATTCACCCATTTTTTGGCGGTGTGAATGTCAATAACTCGACTACGTGGACCTATGACTTTCTACTGAGGCAGGTGGCTGGCCGTGTATCGCCAGCCAATGTCACATTTGCCATTTCCGAGGTCGGGTGGCCTAGTGGGGGCGGATCTTTGGACGGTGCAATTGCTGGTCTTGCAGAGATGCAGCACTTCTTGAATACATGGCTGTGCACGAACCAGCAGAGCGATATTGGCTGGTACTGGTTCGAGGCGTTTGACCAGCCGTGGAAGTCCAAGTGGAACACTGAGAAGAACCAATGGGAAACTCAGTGGGGCCTGTTTACTGCAGACCGTAAGCTAAAGGGGATCGTCATCCCTGACTGCTGATTAGGGTCATTTCAGGATGCACGGCGGAAACCGCAGACGCGCAATTCTTTTATTATATATTTGGCCAATGCGAAAAAAGTTTTGAAACTTAACATATTACCCACTTCCGGAGTACCAAGCACCACGAGATATGCTCAATTCTGTGACGTGCACAAATGGCTGGAAGGAGAGGGAAGCTCGCCTATTATAATCCTTGACGGACGCAATACCCACTGTTTGTCGAGGTTCGCTTTTAGGCTACATTGCAATGGAAATTACATCAGTTAGAACTAGAGCGGGGCTCCATGTCTCATGGCTCCGAGTCCATGTAAAAAGTTCAATTAGGTTACTTCTACCTCGAGTGGCTATCTACAGAGATCCAAAGATCATAGTGTACAGGTTCCAGAGCCAAAATAGGCCAAAGCATGCAAAGGATAGAGTCAGGTTAGCCAGGACCCAGATGTGGGGCAGATTGGCGAACATAGGCTGGGCTGAAGTATCCACAAAGTACTCAGCGGCGTGGATCGCAAAGGCAGCCACGTAGGAAAGCACGACCACCACTTTCCAGGACCAGCTGTTGGGCAGCGTGCGCGAGATACTGCGGGGGTTGAGGGCGCCAATGAGCCAGTTCCAGCAAAAGGTAACAACTGTATACTGCAGAACCAGGTCTTCCCGGTGCAGCAGTGGCCACAAGCTGAAAGTGGCTATGTTGTTGATCCACGTCACCATGGCTGTGACGTTGGGGTTGGAGCTAGCCAGAAGCAACGTGGCCGGCATCAAGGGCAGCAGAACACTCTTCTCGTGGACCTGGAACGAAAACAGGAAGAATCCCCAGGCGCTTGCGCTGAATGCCCAAGGAAGCATGGCTGGCTCGGGGCGGAGAAGCGCAGCACCCATGGCCGGCAGGATCGCCAGGAGTGTTGCAGCTAGACTGGCCAGCTGTAGCTGCTGGGGAGTGAAGAGCACCTTGAGCTTGACAAACGTGTTTGCTGTGCACCAGAAGTTGGCGACCTTGTCTTCCCAGAGGCCACGGCCAAAGGGGAAGATGCTGCGCAGAGACTGCAGCACGAGTTCGATGCCACCCTCGTAAATAAGGGGCCCAAACATGACGCCAAACGTGACCGCGACTACAATTCCTATAGCAGCGAGACGTAGAACGTTGATGCGCGGGAAGATGCATTGGCCGAGCAGGTAGGCAAAGATGACCGGTGCGTAGTAGAGGGCCATTTGCTTGAAGCACAGGGCCAGCACGAAGAAGATGGATGCGGTGAGACGTCCGCCATGGGCGAGGTTGCCAATGGCCAAAAGGGCCAGGCCCAGCATGACTGAGTTGTACTGGAAGTGGCCGTGGTCAATGAGAATGAGCGCTGGCTGGAACAAAATGGCTGCGTAGGCCATGGATTGGCCGAGGGGAGACAGCTTGTGGTGCTTGCCGCTCCAGCGCACAAACCAGCTGACGGCCGGGATGTAGATTAGCACTTCGCTGACAATGACGGTGAAGCGCATGTATGACTTGAGATCGTAGTCCTCGAGGCCTCGCGAAGCGTCAAGCGCGAACCAGTCTGGGTTGGCAAGTGATCCAACAAACCCGAGTAGCCACGAGTGGTAGGCCGTCAGCGGCGGATAGTCGAGCCCCCACCATTCACGGTCGTAGTAATACCATTCTTTGAGCGGCAAGTGGTTTGTGATCTCCATCCAATGGCGCTGAGCCTCGAAATCACCGTGCAGCGGTTCCTGGCCAAGCCCCGAGTATGGCCCGAGACCGACGGCGGCACGAATGAGCACTGCCGAGGCGACGATGACGTACTTTGCGACCCATTGGATCGACGGCGGGCGGAATGAGGACAGGAACTCATCGAGCGGAGAGTCGAGGAAGGGCGATGGGGCTGCGAGCGAGCCTGTGCTAGGGCGACGCGACGGGGCTCTCGACGAGGGTTTTGACTTGGGCGATGGCTGGGGCGATTCGGTCGGCTTGGAGCGCTGTTTTACTGACGACTTTGCTGGCGACTTTGCTGGCGGCTTTGCCGACGGCTTTGCCGGCGATTTCGCCTTGGGCTGCCGCTTGACGGGCTGCTTGGGCTGCTTGACGGACGTCGACATCTGAGCTGTTTAGGTTGGGCCACGACGGAACCACGCAACAGCACCACGCGCTGGCGCGGCTGGCGCGGCTATCTCAATGACCTCCAGGTCTAGGGGAGCACAGGACTCCGACGCCCTGGCCAAGGAAAAAAAAGGGTCGCGTGAGTGGTGGCCAGATTAGGATAATTGGTTTTACGAGGTGCGCAAGGAATGCAAACCAGCCGGTCCACCAGCAAATTCTGACAGTTGCGGTTCTAATCGGCGCGATGCAGCGACACACAACAATAGCCATGTTACGCAAAGCGGCCAGCACTACTGGTCTTGGCACCTAAAGGGCAAAATGGCCTGCTTACCGTGCCCAGAGCTTATCAACAGCAGTTGGAGAGGAAGGTTTGAAGGGTGCATTGTGCGCCCACTGGTATTGTGCACGGCGGGAAGGGCGAGGAGAGGGGCCGGAATAAACGACGGTTGCTGCACTGTGCCAGGGGCAGACGATAGGCAGACTGTCATTCTCGAAGCCAACCACCGCGGCGGATCCGGGCACCGGGCACCCCTTAGCGGCAGATGAATTTCCTCGTTTGGTATACTTGCTCCCCGGCTGGCCGCCTGCAACGGTGATCCTGCAGGTCCCCTCGACTGCAAAAAGCAGACATTTGCCTGGCCAGATTCGCGGCACGGGTTTATCAATGCAGGAGCAATAGGAAAGAGCAAAAAAAAAAAATTGAAGGACCCTCTGGTGCCAAGCGAGGATCTGCAACAGCGCTTACTACTGTGCACTTTCACTTGGCGCCAGTATCTGGGCAAATGCGGATTTTCACCATCTTGTCCTTGTAACATACACAAGTCCAAAATGAGGAACTTCCGTGTGTTGGCTCTAGTGTCGGTGCTTTTGGGCGCCGCCTACCTTGTATCGCTCCATGGAGCGAGCCGCCAGCGAGTCGTACAGGCAGCAACCGACTTCCAGGCAGGACTCGTCAACAGCCAGCGCGAGAGCGCCACGTTTGTGACTCTTGCTCGCAACTCGGACCTCGAAGACCTCCTTCCTTCGATCCAGAGCGTCGAGGACCGGTTTAACCGGAAGTTCCATTACGACTGGGTGTTCATTAACAACGAGGAGTTCAGTGACGAGTTTATCGAGCGCGTGACCGCGCTTGTGTCGGGTACGGCCAAGTTCGGACTCACTCCCGAACAGCACTGGAGCTATCCGTCGTGGATCGACCAGGACAAGGCAGCCAAGTGCCGCCAACAGTACCACGAGGCCGGAGTCCCGTACGGGTCCAACGACCAGTACCGTCACATGTGCCGATATGAGAGTGGCTTTTTCTTCCAGCATGAGCTGATGCTCGACTACCGTTACTACTGGCGCGTAGAGCCAGAGACAAAACTGCATTGCAACATCGACTACGACGTGTTTGAGTACATGCGCGAAAACAACAAACAGTACGGTTGGACCATTTCCATCACCGAGTTCGAGAACACCATCCCGACTCTGTGGAACACCACCCTAGACTTTGTCCGCCAGCATCCCTCACACCTGCATCCCAACCGTCTCGAGCAGTTCGTCACCGACGACGGTATGGGCACCTATAACCTGTGTCACTTTTGGAGCAATTTCGAGGTTGCTGACATGTCCTTCTGGCGTGGCCAGGTGTACCAGGACTACTTTGATCACCTCGACCGCGCCGGTGGATTTTTCTACGAGCGTTGGGGAGACGCTCCCGTCCACTCGATTGCCGCCGCGTTATTCATGGACCGCGATGCTCTCCACTTCTTCGACGACATAGCCTACTCCCATCCACCATTTCTACGTTGTCCCACAAATCAGTCTGAAAAGGGACTCGCGTGCAGCTGCATGACTCGCCTCTCGTTTGACTGGCACGAGTCAAGTTGTTTGCGCAACTATCTCGGTGCCAAGAACGTTTCATTCGTCGAGCCCGAGCGTTGAGACTCAAATGAACTAATGACTATAGACTAATAAATAATGACAAATTACTAACCTAGCCAATAGCAAGCATGCGCGTAACAATGGCCGAAATGGCGTTCGTGTCGTGCTCGTGCAGCTCCGCGAGCATCGCGCGTATCTGCTTCTCGTACTCGGCAATCACCGTCTTGGTGTACTCGAAGCTTTTGGTCGTGTTTTTCATGTAATTGACCGCGTATTCCTTGAGTGCCACGTCCGTCGTGCGCTGCTTAAGAATGTCTAGTTAGCACATATGTAGCGTGACATCCGTAAACTCACTGATGATCTCCTTGTTGGATTTGTCGGCACGAACGCTGTGGATGACGGGGAATGAGAACTTGCCCTCGGTGATGTCCTCGCAGAATCCCTTGTTCGTCGAGTACTTATGTTAATTCATGTAGGTTATTGGCGAGTGATGGGTGCCTACCTTGTCGGACTGCAGGTTTAGATAGTCGTCCTGAACCTGGTACATGGCCCCTAGGAGGTTAGCCAGAGGCACAAGGTCGCTGAGTTAGTGAGAACTAGAACCAAGCGCGATACGTACACATCTACAGGGCTCACGGATTGCATGAGCCGAACCGCTAGGCGGTACAGGCCGCCCGTTTTGTTGACAACCATCTCCGTGTACTCTTCCTCAGTGGGACAGTGATAGGTGTCGCGCCAGTACAGATCCAGGCCCTGTCCCCGGTGCAGATTCGTCATTTCCTCTGGCATTAGCAATGGCCTTCGCACGGGCAGTATACTCACCAACGAAGATTTTGACACTCGAGTCCTCATCGAGCTTGAAGATTTTCTGTAGAGCCACAAACATGATGTAGTTGGCCGAGTTGATGGTCTGGGCCGATCCGAACAGCGAATTGGCGACGGGCATACCCCGCCGTAGTGTCGCGCTGTCCTCGACGTCGTCGATGCTAGCGTTAGTAAGCGCTTCACGTCACCTGTCAGTGACTTACAGCAGCGATGCCGTGTGCAGCATCTCAATGACATCGCTTATGATGGCGAGCTTGTCTTGAGGAACTTTGAGGACGGCATTGAACGAGCTAATCAACACGGGTCGGATGTCTTTGCCGGGGATCTTGCTGAGATAGCTGTAGGGACCACGTATGATCTGGTTTGATTAGTGACTGGCGGATCACAGGAGCGCTGTTGAGGGCGACAGATGACTCGCCTTGCTCCACCTCATACTGAATACTCACCTTTTCATTCTCGTCCGACCACTCCTTCAGATCCATGGCGTGTAGAGTAATTAACGGCAGATTGGTTTCGGATCGGACGCAAAACGCCCCTGAGGCAGGCCCCGGATTTTAGCGCCGCACGTTGGGCATCAACTCTAAGTTGGCCAGCCTAGTGTTCGCCATCTGACAGCTTGCATCTAACCATGGAACGCCTACCTCTCGACTGGTTCCTCGAGGTTCCTCCGGTCACGCGGATATGGATAGTGGGTATTGCTACGGTGGCGATCATGGAGCAGTGCGACGTGCTGTCTCTGTACAAGCTCGTGTACTCTTACAATCTCGTGTGGGAGCGCCATGAGTACTGGCGACTGGTGACGTCGTTTCTGTACTTTGGCCAGCTCAGCATCAACCTGCTGTTCTCCGTCTTCTTCATGGCCCGGTACTCGCGTATGCTCGAAGAAACCTTCTACCGAAACCGCCCAGGGCACTATGCGTGGCTGTTGTTCGTGGCAATGGTCAGTTTAGTAATCATCTCGTCGCTGTCGTCAGACCTGCCGCTGCTGGGCCACTACCTGTCCACTGCCATCACATACCTGTGGTCACGTCGCAATCCGGATGTGCAGGTCTCGATTCTGGGCCTGTTTGTCATGTCGGCGCCTTACATGCCGTGGTTCCTGGCGCTGTCGTCGATTATCTTTGACCGGTCACCCATCAAGGGCCAGCTGTGTGGCATTGCCGCGGGCCACCTCATCTTCTTCTTTGAAGACATCTACCCCAGTCTGTCACATGGAAAGCGGCCACTGTCTCCACCGTGGGAGTGGTTCCGCGCGCGCCGTGACTAGCCATGGAGATGGCACAGCCAACAGCCAGCTCCGCCAGCATATGCCCATCACCGCTACACCCGGCAAGCTGATGTATGGCCATTGCCCAGCGTAAGCAATTACCCGTGGTGTGTTCCAAGTCATGATATTGGTCTCACATCAAGAGTGTGTTGAGCATGCGACTTCCAGGGATACCACGTGCTGTTACAGAATCTACAGTCCTAGAGTGGCAGAGTGGCCAGTAGCTCCTGTGGCTCCTGTAACTCAATGGCTCCTGTAACTCAGTGGTCTAGAATGCGGTTGCCAGTATTACAGAATAGATGGCTCATGAATGTATGGTTCATGTAGGCGGTTTCGTGTTCATAATAATAGTCAGTACATGTCTAGAAAATATTAATGGCAGGCCCCAAAAACTCGAGCGGATCGTACGTAGGGATCTCGCTGTCGTCGGGCTCTGGCGTCAGGTAGCTCTCGAGCGTGAGCACCATATCTGGTGAGTAGAGGGCTGTGGCATCTGGGTCCTCCTCGACGGCAGGTTCGACAGTCAGTAATGATAGACTGGCAGCAGCAGGCGACATTTCGCCGTCACTGACAGGCACCGAGGTGATGTCCTCGTGGTCCGATGTCGACTCCCATACGCTCATAATTGGCGACGCCGTCCACATGTCCGAAGCGCTGACTGCTGATGAAAGCATCACATTAGCAGCCTTCTTGGTGAGTTTAAGGGCTGTCGAGGCCTGAACGTCCGACACAGACTCGCCGAGCGAGGCCTCGCTTGCCGACAGCACGGGTGACACGAGCGAGTCCGAGTCGAGGGATGGAGACGACTCGCGCGATAATGACAGCTGCGATGACGACCGCTTGATGGTGCGGCCAGTGTCGGCAGGGCGCGCAGCAGCCGGCGCGGCTGCCTGAGTAGAGCTCAGCAGCGAGCTAAGCCCGGTGCCGGCCGGCGACTTCTTCCGTTTTGAAATGAGGCTCGACGGCGCAATGGTTGCTGGCAGGGGTGGAGACACCGAGTCGCCTGCATTGGCGCTCTTGGTCCTTCGTTTGGCCACTGGTTTTCTGTGATCTGAGTTAGTAATGCAAAAAATGTGAGCAAAAATTGAACAATTCTACTCCTCCCCTCCCCCCCGTAAGCACAGCGCCATGACGGCGTGGTGACGACATTGTGACAGCGTCGTGCTGACGGCCGGGCCAACGGCTCAGCGCGCATCACGCTCAAACGCGGCCGACTCGGCAGTGGGTCGTGGGGGGCTAGGGTGGGGGCGGTAGCGGAGCAAACCGGCATGAAATGTGGCCGGTGCCGACCGGCAGCCGAGGCGGGAGTGCAGGTTTGTTTTTCAGCCCCGCGCATCGTTTGTGCCTGGACACAATGGGGAAGGGGGAAACAAGGACAGGGCACAGCTCATCTCGGCGCCAGGAGGCAGCAGACACAAGTTCGTAGCAGCAGTAGCAGCAAATAAATACAAACCTTTTGAAGACAAGGACTTTCGGCCCTTGCGGGTAATTGACAGGCTTGTCGAGGCTTCTGGGCGCGTCGGGGCCTGCCACGGCGGGGCCGGAGCGCTGGCGCTGCATGGTTTTGGCAGCAGAGGTCGAAACGCCGGCCGAATGGGCACAAACGCGGGCTTTTGCGGTTTGGCGGCCGCGGGTGTGGCGGCTATTGAGGTGGTATCCGAGGCATTGGAGGCCTGTTCCTGCTTGACGGCGGGCGTTGCTATTGAGCTGGTCGAGACAGCCATGACGGTCTTGGGCGGAATATACAAGAAAATCTGCTAGCCGACAAACAGACCATGGGTCAATACCGAGTCGACAAAGTAGACAGGAGAGTTAGATGAATGGAGGTGTGATCGGGGAGCCAGTTACTATCGTATACACCTCGATTGACAAGGTCGACGAGCGGACAAGGTGTATATGGATAGTAGAGTTCTGTTATGACAGGACCATGGGAGGGCAAACAAGATGAGTGAGGAAAAGAGGAGTAGGCGGGTGAATGAGGAAGGGGAGATGCAGTTGTTGTACACAGACGGACGAACGAGTCGAGCAGGTTGGGATTCAGGTCGAGGAACGTCGAGGTCAATTGAGCGGATATCAAAGCCAGAATCACGACACGCAACGCCAGCAAACAGAGGCGCCGGTGGGGTCAATGGCAGCGGAGTACAGATCTGGATGCTAGAGGTGCAACACGAGCACAAGCAGCAAATCAAGTAGAGTGAGAAAAGGTGGATGGAGGTGGCCAGGTGCCGAGTAGGACAACTGCAGCTACAAACGCAGAGAAAAACCGATGTGATGACGACGCTAGTTAATATACAAATTTCTCAGTCCGAGCGTGAATTCCCGGCCAGCCGGAGTGGGTAGGGGTACCCGGCGAGAGTCCGGAAATGCTCCCCCGCCATGACCCTCCCCCAGCAAGTGACGTGTTGCGGGCCCGCCGGGAGGTGGGTGACGGTCGGGGCGACGGTCGAGTGCCGGGACGGGGGTTGCTCGAGTTTGAGCCTTTCTGGCCGGCGCTGTGCCGTTGTTTGCGGAACACAACGGCTCGTCCATGGCGATGCCCCTTTGGCCATTTGGCTGCCCGAAGAAGGAACAACTGGTGCAGGTAAAAGCAACGTTTCATGTACAATTAGTGCCGACCACCGTGCCGGCCGACTGTAGCCGTGGAGCCAGACGAAGTGACAGTGACAGGGGAGATGTGGCGGCAGGGGGGCGAGTGATGTCATAACATAGTCATCAGCCGTGAGTTGGCTATGACTGTGGTGTCAGCTGGTGCTGGGCCCGGCTTGACCCCTGACGTACCGCAACTGGGTGGACCCGGAATCTGCCGCACGTACAAATGGGGTCGAGTAGCGTCGCGCATTTAGCAGCATACTAAGTGTTAGTCCAGAGCTCCTGCAGCCCGACCTAGCCCCATTGGGACTGGCGTGGGTAGGGTGCCACGGTGATATTCTGGCCCTGATAAGTGGCCAGCGGCAGGAGCGGGACAGCCAGAGCCATTGTCCAGAGTAGCTGGCAGCAGCAGCCCAGGCACGGTCTTGCACAAGGCCATTGCGCATTGGTGGAGGTGCAGAATGCATTATCTGTTATCTAATCTGGCAAACAATGGAATGTCGTGACACTGGGACACCCGGCGGGTATCTCCCTGCATGCCCAAGAATAGCGCGGAGAACAACGGAAGTCGCGGGGGTAACTGGGGACGAGCCGTGTGACCAGAGCCGTACTGTAAGAGTCTAATTCAGATAATGTAAAACACAACATTGGCGATGTTGTGTGACAGGGTACGGCCGTGCACAACCCACTGGATATTGCACCCTTTGTCTGGTGTCATTGTGATGACCTCGACTGCGTCCATTCCACGCACTGCACGTGGTTGCGTTGGGCGTTCGACGCCAAGGCTCCTGCTCGATAGCCGGTAGCTGCGAGCAACAGCTGTTTACAAGGCCTGGTGTTATTCGGTTATCAGTCGGATTGGTGCAGCCGGTTGGGCCGGCTTGTAAGATCCTGCACCAGAGGCGGCACCGGAGCCTACTGTGTCTACAGGACCTATCTACTCATGTGTGTATGTATCATATATGTATCGTGTACTGCTTATCATACCTCATGTATATACATGTTTTGACGCACTAGCCACAACGAGTTGAGCTAGTGTGACAGGACACTAGCAACGCTGTCAGCAGCTAAGGGCTATACGATCGCACTAGTCAATCGCCTTACAGCGACGGCTCCTGGAGAACCTGCGCCACGGCCTGCAGCACCTGGTCGTGCACAGCGGCATGGGCAGCAATAACACCCTTGTTATCACGCAGCGTGCGGCCAACACCAAAGTTCAACGGCTGGCCGTGCATGTCCGTGACACGGCCACCGGCCTCGGTGACCAGCACGTTTCCAGCAGCGTGGTCCCAGATCTTCTCCTGGTAGGTGCTGCTGACGGGCAACCGCAGGTAGATGTCGCCGTCGCCGCGCGAGATGCTGCAGTACTTGGCCTGCGAGTCCATGCGCACTGGCGGTTTGGTGATGCCCAGCGCAGCCGCAATCTTGGCCTGCGTGCCATGGGCGCTGTGGCCCGACTCGACGCTCTCGCAGAAAGTGGCACTGGCTGTGTCACGGATGGCATTGAACTGGATCTTGGACTCGGGTGCCGTGGCTTCAAACAGCGACCGCACCGTAGAGCCCTGCCCAACCACTGCCGAGAAAAGCGCGCCCAGCGAATCGGGCTGCGCCAGCGACACCGGCAGGTTGGGGCAGCCAATGACGCCGACCGTCACTTTGGCATCAACCATCAACGCCAGGCACACGGCGTACTGGCCCTTGCGCAAAAAGCCCTTGGTGCCGTCAATTGGATCCAGCGCCCAGATGCGGCCTGACGCACCGCCCGCAGAGTTGCCGGCATCAATGGCATCCATCATCTCAGTAGCAGACTTGAGCTGGCCAATCTCGGGTCCCAGCCCATCATTGGCACTCGCTTCCTCCACCAGCTTCCACACCTTGTCGCGGAGTCCAGCATCAGCGCGCAGCTTTCCGGCGTCCTCCTCGCCAACGACCTCGTCGGCAGGGAATACATGCTTGATGGCGCTGATGATA
This sequence comes from Sugiyamaella valdiviana, assembly GCA_030570555.1. Classification (NCBI taxonomy): domain Eukaryota; kingdom Fungi; phylum Ascomycota; class Dipodascomycetes; order Dipodascales; family Trichomonascaceae; genus Sugiyamaella; species Sugiyamaella valdiviana. Next base: position 2,376,314 of record JAJLWF010000001.1, read on the forward strand.
ATGGCTTGCGCACCAAAGTCCGCCACGGTCACGGGACTGTCATCAGACTTGGTGATTGAGGATGTCGTGCCAGAAGCCACTGCAGCCGTCAGGCGCGAAGCCCGCTGCACAGCCAGCTGTGCCAGTCGTCTCTCAAGGACGAATGCTGTCATTTAGGATGCTCATCGAAATCACTCGGTCAAATTTACCCCAGTAGATTTCAGCCGTGAGAGTCAGCCGTGCAGATACCCTAACAGACATGAAAAATAGCCCCTAAGATCCATTGAGGTTACCGAGGTACTGAGAAATGGCCTCCATCAAACACACCAAAATTCAGGCAGGCACAAAAAACACTGTGGTAGAACAATTTTAGGTAATACATCTGCAACCCCGTCTTGCCAGTTGCCTGAATCGAGATCGAATCGAGAACCGGGGAACAGGTACGCCCTCTCCCCCTGTCCTGCATGCAGATCAAGTGTCCAGCCAAATAGTGCATCCACGATCCGTCATACTCAATGGCAGCATTCGAGTAAATTCAACTGCTTACGCCCTGCTCAGCACGAGCCGGTTCTACCGGTTCCGCCCCTGTCGATCGTAGCTTATATTTTATCAATATATTATGAAACACCAGTACCGGGTTCCTGCCGTGGTCCTGCCCTGATGCCGATAGCGCTGTCGCCGCGGAGATGCCAGCACATGCCATATTGTCGATCAGCTAGCCGCGGTAAGTCTGTAGCCAACAAGTGTAATCGTCCATACCAGTCTGTCACCAGTCTTTATGAATCTACTACTCTCTTCATGGTCAATGACCTGCCTCTAACTGCCTTAACACCCCCCCTTCAACGGGTATGCATGCAGCTATCTCAACCTGGAACCAAACTTAGTAGCGACGGCCCAGTGCGAGCTCGAAACAGTCACACCCGCGCCAATTCTCCCCTGCCACGACAACACAATTGCACACAATTGTACACAACTGTGCACAAATGTGCCGCCCTCGCTGCACGCCTGTGCGTGGATGATCGCAGGGAAGGGGGGCTTCCATCTGAGACTTCCCTTGCCTCACGGCGCCGCCCTACAGGCCCACCGACGTGGCAGCAGCAGCATCCGTCAACGCAAAAAGAGCCCAAGCCAGCGCCAAGTATTGCAACCCACCACGACCCCAAATTACTGCACCCTGATCTGCTCCTGTGGCCCGAGCATCCCACCGATTGCCCTGCTGTCCTAAAGTGCTGGTTGCTGATATTCTTTTGTGCCGAGCTGCATGCTTTTATCCAGCTTCGACGATTGTCCCAAGAAAACGCAGCGCGCCCTATTGGCAATTTGTGGGCTTTTGCGTTATCACTACCGCTTGCTGGCTAACCTGCACACCAGCCCTTTCGTGAGCCTTGTCTCGACAGCTCTTCACAATGATCAAGGTGAGTACACCGTAGTAGAGAAGCTGTTGCTTCTGGTACCAGATCGTGCGTCACACCAGTTTGTGGTGACCAGTTTGTGGTTCCCGTGTGGTTTGGCTCTGTAGTTTTGGTTCTGGTTCTCTTCACTGGTATTGGTTCACCGCTAACTCAGGGCCTAAGACGCTCGCTCAAGGGTGAGAAACGAACGTCGTCCGCGTCGTCGGTCAGCACCCCCGACAATGCCGGGCTTACGACCAAGTCGAAACTCGCGACCATCCCCCCCAAGAAAATCATCCGCGCCCTCTACGACTACAACGCCCAGGGGCCCGGCGAGCTCACGTTTGCCAAGGGCGATTTCCTCTACGTTGTCGGCAACGAAAACGACGTTGACTGGTACGAGGCCTGGGACCCGCCGAGCGACTTGCATGGTATGGTACCCGTCGCCTACTTCGAGGTCGTCCAGCGCCAGGAGTCCATCTCGACGATCCCACTGGCAACCATTGCCAAGGGCGGTGCCACCATAGTTGACAAAACAACGCCCCGCTCGTCGCAGGCCTCCCGACAGGGCTCGCTTCTCAAGCACAAAATCACCAGGTCCACCGACAGCGGCGGAGCGCCCTCGATTAGCGCTCCGTCGATTAGTGCTCCATCAATGAGCGCACGCTCAGTGTCGCGCTCGGCGTCGGTGCAGCGCGCCTCGCGCACCAGCTCCGAAAAGGCATACTCACCTCTCTACGGCGTCGTTCTCTACGATTTCCAGGCTGAACGACCCGATGAACTCGACGCTTCAAAGGGCGAGTCCATCATTGTCATTGCACAGTCCACCGAGGAGTGGTTTGTTGCAAAGCCCATTGGCCGCCTCGGCGGTCCAGGCCTCATCCCCATCTCCTACGTTCAGATCCGTGAGGTCGGTACGGGACGGCCCGTTGAGGACGTCCACGGAGCCATCAAGGAAGCTGGCGTGCCCCGCGTCGAAGAGTGGAAGCGTATGGCTGCTGAGTACAAGGCCTCTAGCATACCGCTCGGTAAATTCGACGACCCTGGAGCCGTTGCTCGCCAGGTCAGCCAGCTGAGCCTACAACAGAGCGAGCGTGACCGTCATCGATCGGCTGGAACGACGTCGTCTGCTGACGCTGGCGAACCCGTCAGCGCCCGACAAAGCATCACCCCTTACGTCACAAACGCCTCGGTTGACCGTTACGCCTTTGACGGTGGCCGATATTGGTACCTCGTCATCGCTGAACTCAGCAACGGCAAATACCGAAACCTGTGCAGATACTACCAGGACTTTTACGACTTCCAAATCAAGCTGCTCGACGAGTTCCCTGATGAGGCCGGTCGAACTGGCAAGCTTCGTACGCTGCCGTTCATGCCAGGCCCTCTGACTTACGTCAATGACTCGATTTCGAGCCAGCGTCGTGCTAACCTCGACGAGTACGTCCGAAACCTCATTATGATGCCGGCTCACGTCTCAAGAAGCCCGATTGTACAGCAGTTGTTTTCTCTGCGCACTGGAGATGTCGAAACACCACACCCCACCAACACAATGCCCCAGCCACCAACGCGTGAGGCTTCTACGCCAATGCAAGAAACTGTGGCTCCGTCAGCATCTTCATCCACTCATGCGCTCCATCAGCAGCAGCAGCAATCGTCACAGTCGCAATTCAACGGACTTGCACCCCACGGGGACTACTTCCAAGAAGTCCCTCCCGAGACGCAGGTTAACCACAGCAGTCATAGTCTCAACAAGTACGCGTCAGAGCACAGCGGTGGTACTCTCAATTCGCCTCTCGAAGCCGTCCCGGCGAAGATCCACTCACACGGACGTATGGCCTCGGAGTCTACAGTGACACCTGTTTCGCAAGACCCGAATGCCCTTTCTCGCGATATCCCGTCGGCAGCTAATGGCGGTGCAGACGACACACTGATTCCCGACGAGGCTGCGTCGTCGACAGCGTACCAGTCGACGGCCGGATTCATGGGCGTTTCGCGTGGACCTGCTTCAACTGTCACCAGCGTAACTGCTTTTGACTCCAAGAAGTCTGGGGACTCGATCAAGGTTAAGGTGTTCTTTCATGATGACCTCATTGCCATCCGCGTTCCCGGAAACGTCACGTTTGCCAGTCTCTACCAGAAGATCAGTCAGCGACTAGGTCTGCAGAGCGAGGGTCTATATTACAAGGATGAGGTCTCTGGTGATCTGACACAGATCTCCAACGACAACGAGTTCGCTGAGGCTCTTGGCGAGCGTGCTAAGATTGTTCTCTACGCACGCTGAGGATCTCTGCTCAACTGTGGAAAGTTCCCAGGGGTTGCTGCAAGATTTACTTCCTTGAGATTAACGGCTCGTCGACGTTGATCTCAAGTTTGAACTGCTGGGATCGCTTACCCCGTTGTTCGAGGCGACTCAATTTCCAGGGACACTTAAAGTTCCGTCAGCACAACAGTAGTCATTTCGAAGTATCCGGTGCTGCTGTGGCCTGCCGTCGTGCTTGATGCGGGCCCACTACTAACCAGTGGACAGTTCCCTAGTTGTAATTCTAGCTTGTGAGGTTGTGTGCATGAGGTCATGAAATTTACGATTTATTGCGCTTAGAGTTTGGCAAAGATAAGTTAATTAAAAGTCAATGTCCATCGAGTCGTCGGCAGCGTAGTCTTGTACAATATCATTGTTCTGATATTGCCTCCACGCCAGCCAGCCCTTGTAGAGTGTCGCGAGAGGATGCTCATATTGGATCAGAGCCATCGACGGTCGCTGATAGAAATGCAGCTTTGGAGAGACCTGCGTATATAATACGGCTCGTGGCATCTCCAAGAACGCGCGCGCTCGGCTCGACTCCTCATCATCATCTCCGTCCAAGAAATCATCGATTGACGGTATAAATACAGTGTTCGGACCGTTTATGTCCATGTAATCGTCAACTATAGGTGACGGTGGTTTGTGGCTGACTGAGGTAGGCACAGCATACCCGTCGAGTGATAGACCGGCTAGATCCTCCACAAGCTGTCGCTTGGCACGGTTCGAGGCCCCGTTATCAGGAGCAGACCGTTTTCTGTTCGTCACGACCATTGGATATTCATTTTACTGATATTCAACTTCACATTCGGTTGATAAGTACTTCACGTGAAGTTTCTAGAAATGACCGATACAGGTAGCCGTGCGTAACCCAGACGTCCGCTCCAAGAGCCGAAGCAGTGTCATTATGGCCATTCATAGACTAAAGTTCAGTCAGTTATATTAAGTTATAATAAGAGGGGTGGTAAGTCTTCTGGCTTTGTTCGAGGATCAGCTGGCGATTCATTCTACGAAACATGTTACGTAGCCTATTTTAGTACTATACATGAACTATCACCAGGAAATAGTTACGCTAATCTACATTTTAGACGAGCAAAAACTAGAAACTCAAACGTCCAGCTACAACAGAATGCCTGTGGTACTCTCTTGATCAATAGCATCGCCATCGAAGCGCGATTGATAGCTGACTGGTCTCCTCGGAACCAACCTCTCTCTACCCCTGAACTGCAGCCTCACACTAACCCTAGTGATATATTTTTTTCTGGCACCGCACATTTTCTTCCTCACTCCAACAACTTTGCTTGTGGTGCCAATTGTGCAGAGTGTTAGAATGATTGCTGGTAAGCTCATGTGAAGAGAGAATATGGACAATTGAAGTGATGATAAATTCGTGAAGATGCTGGAGCTTGCCAGGGAGAAGTCCCACGGCGTGTCTGTGACGGCTCAAATTATAGACTACAACGGTATCTGATCCATGTCCATGTTCTTGAACTTCATCATTGTGAACAACCTAACCAAGCCCCCGATCAATGAAGCGAGCACAACGAGGCCTGAATAGCCTCTATACATCTCCGCTTCCCTTGGCGGTACGGCCCCTGCCCCCTCTTATCCCTCACAACCCGTTGTCGGTGCTCTACTATGTTTGGGAGTATCTTTTTCCGCGTGCCCCTACGGATCAAATCGGATGCGAGGGAATCGTAGACCCAGATCATCCGCAGTTTGTTCGTGTCGCCAGTTCGGCAGACATGGAGACTCTGTGGCGAATGGGCTTCTTTGGCAAAGGTACTCTCAGTCGTAGTGAGCCGTCGTGGTATCCGCGTGCTGCGCGACGCCTCGAGCTTGATGGCGGCGATGTTATTACCTCTGAAGACATCACGCGAGCTCGGCGCCAGGAGCGGCGCCAGTTCAAGCTTGAGCGTGCCAAGGCGGAACAACTCGAGCTCGACCGGAGACGAAAACTGGACGAGTCTGATGTGGGGAATGCGTCTTTGACGAGTGAGCTACCTACTACAGACTCAGCGGAGACTGAGTCAGTTTCGACGCAAAAACTTGCCGTCGAAAAGGTCGCTGTCGCTGCTCAACCACGCCGCACGGAAGATGAAGCAATCATTGGCGCCGATGGAAAGCTGATCCAACAGGAGTATCTTCAGCTGATGCCCTGCGAGGCTCTCTTTCTGGTGTACGCCATGGGTACTTTGGTGGTGAAGGATGAGTCTGGTCGCAGATACTCTGCTGAAGACCTTTTGGCTCTCTTTGCTGCGGCCGACAGTGGGTTCGTAGCTGAGTATGTGGCCTACCACCACTATCGATCCCAGGGCTGGTGTGTGCGTTCCGGTGTCAAGTTTGGCACGGATCTGCTTCTATATCGACGAGGCCCGCCGTTTTCACACGCCGAGTTTGCCGTCCGCCTCTTCAGAGACACGGATCAGCAGCAGGAGTGGTGGTGGAACACGAGCGTTAGTCGCATTGTCGGCGGCGCCAAAAAGACACTAGTGTTTTGCTATATCGAGCGTACACAGGAACCGTCTAGTGCCCTCTCCCCCATTGACAAGGCTCTGGCCCAATTCCGCGTGCGAGAGGTGGTCTACCGCCGGTGGATCCCCACTCGCAACCGCGATTAATGACCGCGATGATTTATTTATTTTTCCTGCAAGCATATGTACTATAATACTGAAGCTCCGCTGCAAACTCCGTGCCATTCAATTCAAACACAAGAAATAGATACCAAACGGTTTTTCAATTTAACCGATGCCGGTATCCACCACTCGCGGTTGACGATTCCCGTTAGATCGTGCTTTTATTGAATAACCGGTACTTCTCCTATGGGCTGCCGGCGGGTGATATCCCGGCATACGCACGCTACCCCACGCTTCCTGCACCCCACAAGCCAGTGGCCTGCACCCCGTTTGAGCAGTTCCGATCCACCGCTGCTCGGCAATGACAAATCCCGGACGCATATAAAGAGGCGCGAAGCCCTCAATGGCATCGACAACGAAAAATGGCAGTTAAGCAACCCATCAGTGCCAATTGGCAGTTCAAGCAAGCAGACCTTGCCGATACGGAGTTCTTGCCAGTGTCACAGTTCCCAACGGTCGTGCACCTTGACCTTCTGCATCACAAGAAGATCCCTGACCCGTTTATCGACCTCAACCAGGACGAAGTACAATGGATTGGCGAACGTGAATGGGATTACCAGACTGAGTTTGTTGTGTCTCCCGAAGCAGCTGCGCACAATGTGTTTGAGCTCGTGTTTGAGGGTCTCGATACTCACGCGGCAGTCTCTCTCAATGGCACCAAACTTTTCGACTCTGAGAACATGTTCGTCGAGTACCGACACGATGTGACGAGGCTACTAGTTCGAAATGGGCCCAATGTCGTGAAGCTCCACTTCAAGTCGACCGTCTTCGTCGGCAAGGAGCTCGAGAAACAACATGGATCCAAGTTCTTGTATTGGAATGGTGATTCGTCGCGCCTGGCTGTGAGAAAGGCCCCGTATCACTACGGATGGGACTGGGGTCCTACGCTCATGACTGCCGGTCCTTGGAAGCCAGTGTGGCTCGAATCGTACACGAAAGCACGCATCGATGACGTCTCTTTCAACCAGTCATTCTCAGAGTCGCTCGATGTAGCCAACATCGATGTCCAGTGCACAGTCTCTGGCGCCTCGGACGGCATATCTGCCTCGTTCAGCCTCAAATCCCCTGAAGGCATCAGTCTAACATCACAATGTCCTGTCGACGCAGGCGAGGCAAGCACCAAGTTCCGTGTCGACGCTCCGGATCTGTGGTTTCCAGTAGGCTATGGAAAGCAACCTCTGTACCAGCTGAAGGTAGAGATCTTTGACGGCGACACTCTTCTTTATGTGACATCGAAGAAAATCGGTCTACGCAAACTCGAGCTTATCCAAAAGCCTTTTGCCGACAAAAACACCCCAGGTACGACGTTTTTTTTCCAGATCAACGGCATCCCCATTTTCTGCAAGGGCTCAGACTGGATTCCGTGCGATTCATTCCTTCCTCAGGTTACAGAATCACGCCTTCGGGATTGGGTACAGCTGGCCGTTGACGGTAATCAAAACATGATCCGCGTGTGGGGAGGCGGAGTCTACGAGGATGATGCATTCTACGATGCGTGTGATGAATTGGGTGTGCTTGTCTGGAATGATTTCCAGCTCGCCTGCGGTGCGTATCCCACAGACAAGCCCTACCTAGCGCTTCTCGAGCAAGAAGCCATCTACAATGTGAAACGCATCTTTCACCACCCGTCTGTGGTTCTGTGGTGTGGAAACAACGAGGACTATATGTTTGCCGAAGTTCACGGTCTTGAGTACAACCCGAAGGACACGAACCCGGAAAACTGGCTCAAAACCAACTTCTCTGCTCGTTACATCTACGAGAAGCTACTCAAGGATGTGTGCGACAAGTACTGCCCACAGATTCCATACCACTTTGGCTCCCCATGGGACGGGCCCATCAGCAACTCACCCACATCCGGTGACATGCACTCTTGGAAGGTGTGGATGGCAGATCTTGAGCAGTACCCGTACCAAGATTACTACAAGCTGTCTGGACGGTTTGTGAGCGAGTTCGGCATGAAGTCATATCCCAACCTCAAGACTGTCAAAGGCTTCATTACCAACGAGTCAGAGAGATACCCGCAGTCTAAGACGATGGACGCGCATCAAAAAGCACCCCGAGATCAGTCTACGCTCGCAATGTATCTGATTGACAACTTCCGCCACGGATACACAATGGAACAATATGTGTATGCCACGCAGCTGCTCCAGGCAGAATCCATGAGTTTCGCGTACCAGTCGTGGCGTCGCTTGTGGATGGGACCTGGCAAGGAAGAGTGTGCAGGTGCGCTAGTGTGGCAGCTGAACGACTGCTGGCCGGTTGTTAGCTGGTCACTAGCCGACTACTACCTGCGCCCCAAAGCAGCCTACTTCACCATCAAGCGAGATGTTGCGCCGATCGTCGTTGGTATGGCTCGGCGCACCCGAGAGGAGCGAAAGAATGAGTACACTAACGTTGACATAAAGCGCACAGAGTTACTCCAAGTTTGGGGATCCAACTTTGCGCTACATGGCGTGAAGGCCAAAGTTGTGGTGACCAGCTACAATCTCAGTGGAGCCGTTTTGTGGACTCATACAGTCGGGGCAGATCTTTTGGCTAACCAGTCGACTGAGCTCATGGAGCGTGAGCTCGACAATGGTGTCCCTCAGATAATATTTTCTCGCCTCATTGACAGTGACGGCAATGTTCTTGCCCGCACATCGAGCTGGCCGCAGCCCCTCAAGTTCCTTGACTTACCTCGGGCCGCTGTCGATATCTCAGTCAGCGGAGACACCATTACTGTGACAGCCACTGAACCCGTCAAGGGCCTCATATTTGAACTCGAGCACGACGAAGTCAAGTTTGACGATAACTGTCTTGATCTGGAGCCAACGGTGCCTCAGACCGTGATTGCTGCTGGCCTCAAAGGCAGGCCTGTCAAGGCATTGCACCTCGGTATCGCCTACTAATCTACTAGAGTTTGTAGGGACGCAGCCATTCTATACCAAGTCCAGCACACGTTAGCATGCCCAATAAAGAGGCTCGTATTATCTAATTTGCGCCGTAGGCTCTAAACTACTCCTGGGCTGCTAACTTCCCCTCTGCAACGTGCTTATCGTAGGTGTCGCTTTCGCAACCCTAATCATGCATACGGTAATATGAAAACTCGGCCTAAGGGGCTTATGATTAGCCTTGGCCCTAAGTTTGTAGCTAGTACGCGAGTTGGATCTATACTTGCACTCTGGCAATGACAACAGCATATAAGGGGACCACAGAGACCATGACAGGCGACATTGATGCTATGACACAGGCCGCGTCGGTGCTGAAGGTGCGCGACGCTGATGGACCAGCCTTCCACACGCCTCCTCCAGTACACGAGTCACGGTCATGGTTGGCGGAGAAGTCAGAGCAAGAGTCGTACGGGGTACCCAATGAGGACCACTCATCGCTTGAAGCTAAGCCCCTTGCTGACGTCGCTCCTACGAGCGAGGTTGGGGGTATCTCAGCTGTATCTGCCATATCCGCCCACAGCTCTTCGTCCTCGCTGCACCGCGAAGTGATTGAGGAGGAGCCGGAACACTCAGCTACTGGTCCACCGCCACTCCCGAGTCGTCGTTCAGTGTCTCAAACTTCGCAGGAACCGAATCCCAACGACCCAGAATCCCTACCCCCTCTTCCCCGAAAGCTCCTCTCCCTGGTCGAGTCCTTCGTACACAGCCTCCAAGAGCCCAAGTACGCTACTCCCCTCACCGGCGATCAGATATCGCAGCTCTATCAAGACTTTTACGCATACTTCGCATTGAGGACCGCTGATTACGTTGTAGGCACCGTTAACAGGCCTCCCAAAGAGGTACCGCTTGAGACGTATCACGAAATCGCTGAAAAGAAGAAGGAGCGCTCGCGGAGACCCAATCGTATTCGCCTACTGTGTGAAGCTGGTGAGGCAAGCGCCTGCGAAGCGGTCTACAACAAGATATTCAACATCTCATTCGGGGAAGAAGGGAACCGCAACTCTTACATCCAGGCAAAGGTCAAGGCATTGAAGGCCATTCCTGTTACGTTGGAACATCTTGAGCTGTCAGTACCAGATGGTGAGTTTCTACCATTGATTCAGGATGCTGGTACGGAGCTGAGACAAATGGACGCTGCTCGCATCCCTCGATTGAAGCTACACCATCTGCTACGTGCGCACAAGGTCATTGTCAAAGCTTTGACTGAGAAGAAGGGTGATCAGACCAGTGCAGATGCGATCCTTCCTGCATTGCTGTTCTCATTCATTCATTTTGAAACTCCAAACCTTTGGCTGAACGTTAACTTCATCCAGCGCTTTCGCAACCGCAGCTCTTTGCAGGGAGAGGACATGTACTGCTTAACGAATTTCGAGGCTGCAGTTGCATTTTTGGAATCACTCACTCTGGATTCATTGAATATCGACGTTACGTCGGTTCCTGCTGATGTTGACATCACACCACTACTGGCACTTCGCGATGCAGACCCCCTTAAATCGAACAGATCCTCTCGAAGCAATTCGCTGCAACAACAGCAGCCTCCGGCCGGCTCACATCAACGCCAGAATAGCACGTCGAACATCAACTTGGCGAAGCGACTCTCTGTACTATATCCTACAGATTTGGCTACGAACGCTGTCAACTCCGCCGACCAGAGCATTCGCTCGCTTGGATCAAGTTTGGGAAGCTCGTACAGGTTCCTTGTCGGTAGATTCGTTGACAAGAAGGATGGCGATGGTGATAACAAGTACCCGGATACGCTTGCAGAGGCTAGGCAAGTTGTGGGACTTGACCCATTCCCCGACTCGGACAACTCACTGCATGTTTCACGAAAGTCCTCACAGGAGCATTTACCCAGTGCGCTTAGGAGTCGAGATACAACACCGTCTGGAATTGGGCGTAGTCCATTAAAGAACAGATCACGCTCGTCCTCCCTACAGGCAGGAAACAACAGCGACACGTCTGTGTTTGGAAAGCTGGCTGGGGGAGTCATGCGAAACTTTCGATCTCCATCATTCGGCAATAGCGAGGAAGTGCTTGACCAGACGGATCCAAAGTCAGGTAAAATTGCCAAGCCTATCGAGAGACTATTGTCATGCGAAACAGATGCGTTGAAGATGTCGGATATCCGGGAGCTACATGCAGACTACAAGCGACTGGCTAAGCTTCTTCGATCTGTCAATGCTTTTGATTGATGTGCCTCAGGCAAAGAATTGGGAGCTGCGAGCTGGTGCTGCTGATTCCAGAAACTCTGTCATGGTCATATCTTGCTCTTGTTCTGCATCATCATAAGAGGACGGCCCTATTGCACTCCTATGTGCAGTAGAATGTCGTCTGCTGGCAAGCCCCATGCGGTCTGAAATTTGAGGGGAGCTCTGGCTCCAACCGCGGAACTCCAACCGTGGGTTCCATGCTACAGGCTGGATTGACTCGTCCGAGTGACTCGCCATATTGGCATTGCCTTCGTCGACCGAAACGCGTACAGGCCGATGGAGCTCGTTGAGCTCAAATACAGGCGGGTTAGTATGCGCCTGGGTCTGAAGGTACTTTTCTTTTGAGTAAAACAGCAACGAGTCAATAAATCCACTGAGAGGAACCATGAAGTTAGATACCACCGAGATCCAGAATCTGCCCCTGTTATGATCGCTCTGGCTGAGATGGACGCACTCATCAACTAGAGGAAACGACCAGATGATGACATACACCACAGGATACACGAACATGAGACTGAGCTGGCGCTCAATCATAGAACGTTGTTGCCGAAATCTATGAGAGTTGACGGATTGTACGAATATCTGCAGGGAATCGGTAAGTGCTCCATGTGGCGAGGGACTGTCTTCATCAGCAAGCGTGGTCGATTGTCTCAGGGTGCCGGTACCTTGTGCACTGTTTCCCACGGAACGCAGAGGCAGTTCTAAAGGGTATATCCAAGCAAAGCCTGGAAACTGCGAAGCCCAGCACTTAGTCTTCTGAACGCCAGAAACGATCACAGACATAGGCTTACTTCGCGGAGATGAAACTGCACTCTCAAGATCTGTCACCACTGGTGACATCGTCAGTTCCAAGGTGTTCATCTGAGATTTCACATAGAAATATATCATGACATAAATGGAGCCGATTGAAAACATAATTGTCCACCGAGGTATCCAGGAAAATGCGAGTCGGTACCAGTACGATGAGAACGATATCCCACAACTCGCTTCCAACTGAACGTATCCTGGATGGGCTATGAACCCCAACGCTGCCAGGAGAACAGGAATGAGAATAAAAATACAAGTGGAGGTCAGAGTTCTGAAAGTGGCTGTATGTCTGGAAGGGTGGGCGAATATCACAACTGCGGTGTGTATGGCGAGGAAAAGGACAGAGAAGTCGGCGCCTTCAATTGCGTAGGACGTGAAAAATCCCAGGACACCACATGATTGAGGCCTAAAACCAAGGGTCGCCTTGTCACCAATGTGGAGGAAGGGTATAATGCAGAGCGTAATAGCTTTTAGGAGGTCGAAAGTTAAGAGACCGATGATGAAGAAGTGCCTAAACCTCGCTTGAATACCCCCTTGTCTAACCCACCACACTATGACGAACGGTACAGTAGTAATCGTCAACAAGCAAGAGACGAGTACCAGAATGTTCAGTATAAGGTGGTGTTTATGGCTGTAAGTACCAGACGGCTCTACGCGTTCCGGCATGAAGAATACAGTACGGAAGGTAGCTACATAGTTTCGTGAACCTGACTAAGGAGCCGTCAGGTCAGACTTAGAGTTTCCCAACAGAGATAACAAGGTAGCAGTTCGACAATGGATATTCTGATCCGAGTGCATACTTGATACGAGGATTCTCAGACTCGGTACGTGCTACAGGGGGCTATATCTTGGACGACACTCTCCAATCCCGAGTTGATGCATCACGGGCCCGGACCACTTACCACCAAAGCGTTACGCCAAAACTCAGACATCACTTCAACAGACAAGCAGGTTTCTCCCGGGGAGTAACGCCATTGGTGAGGCTAGCTAGGAATGTTATCTGAGAAAACCGGTTTAAAATACTGGATTGTGCGCAGGGTCATCAAGCGTTAGGATCGACGTGAGCTGCAGTACCATGCGCGGCTGTAAATGCGGCTGATAGGGTACGGCGGATTTTTTTTTTGAGCTCTGAAATCAAGACGCTGAAAAAGTCGAAGCTAAGGTATCTTCCGGCAACGCAGCTATCTGGTCAGAATGGCTCCTACCGCAACCGAGCTGGTGTCAGATATGACCAAAAGGCGTAAGATTGATTCGCCGACTAAGAACGCCTCGCCGGCCTCAAAGGTCTTTGCGCCGTTCAGAGTAAGTAGACACTCGAACTCTTCGACCTGAGCTAACAGTAAGACTCTGGGACTCGTTACAGATTCGACTCCTTTTGCCGTGACATCTCTGGGACAGTCATATCTCCTGACGACCGTGGTGGATCGATCTTTTCAAATCTACGATGCATCAAATCTTCACCTACTCTTCATCTCGCAGCCTCGAACGCCAGCCAAAATCACTTGCGTTCATTCTCACTTCCACCATGTGTTTGCTGCCTGGGACACCACTGTGGGCATTTACAAGCGCGGAAAGCTTGAAGCAACAATCGAACTTGATGAGCAGCACCTTGAACCGAACTCCCCGCCAATTTCGAACATCCTTCTCTTCGGAGAGTACCTCTGTGTGACAGCGGGAAGAGTACTGTTTGTGTATCGCTCAGCTTCAAGCAAGTCGATTGATTTCAAGCTCTACACAACCTTTGTAATCCCCTCTGAGTCCCAGCAGATCAAGTACATTGTGCACCCCCCTACCTACCTGAATAAGGTTGTCATTGCTACCGCTTCCAACCTGTTCATCTTCAACGTTCGTTCCGGTAAGCTGCTGTTCACTTCGTTGGAGTTCTATGGCTCTATATCTGCTCTTGAAACTGCTCCAGTACTCGACATTGCAGCAGTTGCTACAACTTCTGGCGAGATCAGCCTCTACAATCTGCGAAAAGGCAAATCGATTTTCACGCTTTCCCTAGGCGAGAATATTTCGTCTCTGTCTTTCCGAACAGATGGAACTCCTCATCTCGCTGTTGGAACAACCTCAGGCCATCTTTTCTTCTACGATCTGAATACTAAACGTCGCATCCACTCTGTCCGTGATGTCCACAACGACGAGGCAGGGGGTGTATCGCGTGTCCACTACCTTAATGGGCAATCGATTGTTGTATCTAATGGTGGTGATAACCTGATTCAGGAGCTTATCTTTGATCCTGCAGTGACATATGCTCAGGGATCGAGTACTCCTATCAGCGCCCCACCCCGTATACTGCGATCTCGAGGTGGCCACTCGCGGCCTCCCACTTCCATTTCTTTTACCGATGAGCAGGCTCACTTTATTTTGTCGGCATCTCAAGATCAGTCACTGTGGAGCTTTTCGCTACGTCGTGACAACCAGAGCCACGAATTTTCTCAACGTACGTCGGCGACCGCCAATGGAAAGAGAATGACCAAGATTGCCGGTCGTTCGCTGCGTGAAAAGTTTCCCGAGATTACTGCACTCGCGTATGAAGCCGACAAGCAATCTCGGTGGGACAATATCCTCACTGCACACAAGAATCAAACTTTTGCTCGCAGCTGGAGTGGAGCAAGGGGAATTGTCGGCAAATACAACCTGAGCACTGTTGACGGCGGTATTGTGAAGAGCGTTGCTATTTCTCAATGTGGAAACTTCGGCCTAGTGGGATCATCGAACGGTGGTATCGGCGTCTATAACCTTCAGAGTGGTGAGCTCCGACGAAAGATTGTGAAGGCAGGTCACTCGAAGAGTGTTACAGGGCTTTGTTCGGACAATCTCAACACCACTATCATCAGTACGTCGCTTGATGGTGATGTTTTCTTCAACGATTTTCACACTGGAAACAGGCTCAAGAAACTTTCGCTGGGCTCATCGATCATCGACATGCGGTATCACTCTCGTTCAAACCTACTGGCTGTTTCGCTTGATTCACTTTGCATTAGCATTATCGACTGTCAAACGCAGAAGGTAGTCAGAGAGCTCTGGGGCCACGACAACAGAATAACCTCGTTTGATTTCACACCAGATGGACGATGGGTTATCTCGGCTTCGCTCGACAGCACTATTCGAACGTGGGATATTCCTTCAGGTGGTTGCATCGATGCTGTTAGGGTGGATAGTGTCGTAACCTGCCTTCGAGTGAGCCCGAATGGCGAATGGCTTGCCACTGCACATGTTCAGGGTGCTGGAATTCAGCTCTGGACGCAAAAGTCTCAGTTCCAGAAGATCTCGACTCGACACATATCTGAGGAAGAGATACGTCAGATTGAAATGCCGAACTCGACAGGGGAGGGAGGCGCTAACATCCTAGAGGGTGCCTTCACTGCAGATAGTCAGGAAGATGCGGACTTGGACGATTACGTATCTCCTGCGTCTCTCAGTGACGAACTGCAGACTCTCAGTCTCTTGCCTGGAAACAAGTATAATACTCTTCTGTATCTAGACGTTATTCGCCAGCGCAACAAGCCGAAAGAGGCACCCAAGGCACCTGAGAAGGCACCATTCTTCCTTGGCGGGCTTAAAGGCGACAAGCTAGATGCGAAGACCGAATCGCACGAAGAGAGCAACGGCCCCAATCAGCCTAAACTCAACAGCTCGATTGTTTCTGCTGAATCGAAGTTCACGCAGTTGCTTCGTCGCGGTGAGTACGCAGAACTTATTGTGCATATTAAGGGGCTGTCTCCATCGTCGACGGACCTTGAGATTCGCTCACTGAACACGTTTGCTCCGCTTGCTGAGTTTGTGTCGTTCATCAATGCTCTCACTTACCAACTACAGCAGAAGAAGGACTACGAGTTTGTACAGGCTTGGATGGCAATTCTGCTACGTATTCACGGTGATGTAATTCTTGCCAACACGGATCTTGTGGAGTTAACTGAGGCTTTGCAAGCTTGGGAAGATGAGCAGGTTTCGGAGGCGAAGCGATTGGATCTACTTGCGAAGTACTGCTCTGGAGTTCTCATGTACCTTCGTACTGCCTAAGATGTAAATAATTTATAGCATATTACACTTGTCATTAGATTCATTCAAGCCTTCTGTGAGCCTGAGCTGACACCGCCTTTAGGCTTTTCTCGCGGTCCAATTTTCCCTGATACAACTTTGCGCATCCGTAATGTACAACCACGTCGTCTGGAAAGACAGATATGACGCTATGCCCCAGTCGTTTCATGCACACCTTGCATGTTCGATGATTTGTTATGACAGAATGCCGCTGACCGAGCTGCAGAAGCTGCTCCTGAGTTCGGATGAGGTGAACTTTCAACAAAGCTCCCTCAACACTCTTCGTTGCAGTTTCTCCAGCGAGTGACCGAACCTGGGACTGGAGGAACTGACTGATATCGCTGAGTTTGGTCTCAGATGGCAGTCGAGATATGACCTCAATAGGTGACATTCGCGAACCTTGTGACGAAAGCAGCTCGAGAACTTCTGAATTGTAGTCTCTGGAGTTGTCCATAGATTCCCAGTACAGAGACAATAGCGTATGAAGAGCAGTTTGACCTAATGACTTATCATTAGCGAAAAGTTCTGAGCAATACTTGCGAGCCTTCACCGAATCACCCATATCAAATGCATAAAGTTCCAGAGCCTTACGATGCTCACCCAGTTTCCCGTTCAGAATGGCTCGCACTTCAAAAAATCGGCTGTCGTCTGCAGGCACCTGGGACAAGATGCGATCCACGCGGTAATGCGTCGACGATACAAGAAATTCGAGCAATTTCTGGAGTGTTTGGCTGGCTTCTTCCCCCTCGCCGACCTGAATCTCGCCAATATAAAGCGTGGCAAGATTATTATGAAACAACGAGGTATCATCCGCCAGGTCGTTGATGAGATGCTCTAGATACTCAACACATAGCGCCTTCGATGGTAAGCTGAATAATAGTCGAAATACCTTTGATCGCGAAAGGCCTTCCGATTCAGGAGAGTCTTCAAGAAATATATCACGGCCATATGAAATATTTTGCGTTATAGGCCAGATGGAGAACTCAGCTATGAGGTCGAAGTTGTCGTTAGTCAACCTTTGAAGGTACTTCACCGTGGGCTCAGGACTTGTAAGTTCGGACGAGTCGTTCTTTTCTCCAAGCTGTTTCAGAAGCAGGAGCGCCTCCCGATGCATGCCTTTGCCAAAGTAAAAATCAATGAGCTCCTTCCATTTCTTGGCAGACGTGAGTATGTCTTTCACAACAATCGGATCACAGTGGTTATGGACACGCACAAGAGGCCCAACGAGGGATTGGCTCCGCACCATGTAGCATTTGAACAGAGTCGTGTCCACAAGGGTGGCAGCTTCATCCAAATCCCCGTAGATGACCTCAGAAAGTTCGAACCCATGGAACTTTACACGTTCTTTCGAGACAGCCAGTTTAGAGATCTTCCTCCGTGTATCTGCAAGGTATGGCAATAGATAGCGGGTCGCTTTATCGAGATCACTCACCGTGTGAATCGAGGTGGTACGGTCGCGTTCATCTAGCGATGCCTCGGTACCGTCAGTACTTGACCTACTCAGCGTGGTCACTGAGAGCCAGCTTTCCGGAAACAAGCCGAGCACAACATCGGGTGGTGCAGATATCTCAGAGAACATAAGCATGGCTTGCTCATATTCTTTTTGATCGAATAGCTCTTGTGCTCGCATGATCTGCAAGCGTCTGAGCATATTCTCTTTATCCTTGATGAGGACTGGCTCGATTTGACCCAACAAAGATATGGCTTCGTTGAGGTTAGTTTCCGCCATACTCTCCAGTAGAGGTTCAAAATTTGACAGCAGTAGTCTGAAGACTTCGTGCTGGGTAGCAACGAAAAGTAACTTGCCGTCATTAACAGCCTTGACATTGGAAATAGGCAGAGTCTGTAGTACGGTTGCCGTTTCCGGATTGCGTACTTCGATAGAGGACGGCAGAGCGCAAATAAGATAGGGATAGCTGAATGCAAGAATTGTGGGAGCGGCCGACCACTCGATCTGTGGATATGAGTCCACGATGTGGCCGTTGCCATCTATACACTGTGACCGTATGTCGCGGACAAGGAGGGTTTTTGGTTGACAAGGATCTGATTCCTGGCCGATCGGCACCGAAACATCGAGGCTCACACAGTGGGGTGCTGGTTGTCTGGCACCGATTCCAATATAGCTGATGCCGACGGAGGCTGCGAATGATGACGAAGCGTGAGTTTCAGGGGTAACTGTAATCGTTGAACTCGAAGTAATGTCGACAACACAAAACTCAGACTGCAAACCACACACTACTTTGTCAATATTCGACTGAAAACACAAACTCTTGATGGTCTCAGCCATGCTGATCTCTTTGTACTCTGCAAACTCCGAGTCGCGCCATTCGTAGCAAACGAGGCGGCGTTTGCATCCCACCATCAGCCGGGACACAGTGACATGGTCTCCAGACTCGAGCTCCTGGATTCCTTGAGCTACAGCCATGACTGTGGCTCCCTTGGTCTTGTTGAGATTTTCCTCGAGAGTAAATGTGTCGAGATCATATACACTGACAATGCCGTTGGAGAGAATGACGAGGATGCCAGCGTCTTGGATGACGCCGATCTCGTCGATTGCATGCGAAGATATGTCTTTGTAGACAGCGTTGAGCTGGCAGGTGAGGCTCGGAGAAAAGGGATCGGACATCTGGTAGACCTGGAGACTGCCCGTGGACAGACCTACCAGTAGCCGTCCGCCATGGGCGTAGATGCTCTGGATGGTGGCTCGCTCATTGGCGAGCGTCACAGTGGACACCGCCGTCAGAGGAGTCAACATTAATCACGACAAGCAATTGACTACGCAGCCGGCCAATAGGGATTTACCCGAGCATAACTTGTCGAGTTGACGTGAACTGCTGGTTGCCGCCTGCGATGGTGGGGGATATTAATCACGGGGCTAGGGCGCGATGGATTGGCAAGAAGCTTGAAGGGAGACCGAACGTCGTGTCCTGCCAATGCCACCGGATGAGGAATGAAACAGACATCGGCTAGCCGGCTCATCAAGGAGGCTGGAATTGGCCAGA
Source organism: Sugiyamaella valdiviana (assembly GCA_030570555.1). Classification (NCBI taxonomy): domain Eukaryota; kingdom Fungi; phylum Ascomycota; class Dipodascomycetes; order Dipodascales; family Trichomonascaceae; genus Sugiyamaella; species Sugiyamaella valdiviana. The sequence goes on from JAJLWF010000001.1 coordinate 2,395,615, forward strand.
GTGGGCGGCGCGATGTTGCCAATGCTGCTGCTGAGAAGCTGGCGCAGTACCTCGACGTCGTTCCGGAGAACCTCGAAAAGCCGTTGACTGACAAGATGGCAGAGATTCACGGTAATAGTCGACGCATACGAGAGCAGACGGATGTTCTGTTGAGTCGGACTGCAGCTATGAAGACCCATGTGGCCAAGTGGACGAACCTCAGTCGCTCAGTCGACACGAAGATCAAGGAGCTTGGAAATGTACAAAACTGGGCCGAGATGCTTGACCAGGAGATCCGTACGCTCGAAGAGACAGCTAGAATCTGTCAAGTCAACAAGGCCTTACGATAGACCTTTAGCTTGGAATTGGTAAGAGCTATGCATTCACAAAGAAACAACGTAGATGCGCTAAATATTACTGAGTGGGTCATGATTAAGCGGGAGTAGGGCGCAATGGTACAAGGTGGACCTGGCACTCGTGCCAGTTATAGTTTAAGGTGCCAGACACCATAGTAAAGAGCTGGTCATGCCATTTCGGGGAGGTTGACACCGTAAGACGGACGGGGTCGCGGTTTCGGCTGCGAAGCAATCACAGCTGCTGCTGTGGCCTGAGCAGCAGCCTCCCACTGACCGTCGTCAACCCAGCCAGCTTTAATGACTTTGATGGCATCGGCCAGATTCATAGGTTGGCGAAGGGGACGGGCCTGCTGGACGAGACATTTGTAAATGCGTGGATACATGGAGTCGGGGACATCCGTCAGCACGCTAGGCTGTGGGGGAACCTTGGAGCCACCCTTCGTCCATAATCGACGCTGACGCTTCCACTCCTTGTAGCCAGGATTGAACCGCTCCTCCTCCTCTTCTTCTTCTTCAACGTCCGAGTTGGCCAAGTTGGCATCTGAATCAGAGTCCTTGGATCCATCGGCCGGCTTCTCTTTAGGATCCACAGCCGAGTCATCGTTATTATCAGCCCCCTTACCGGGCGCCAGAGCCGAACCGTCATTCTCACCCTTGTTTTCGCCGCCGTTGGCGGCTTTTGGAGTCTCCGTTCCGCCAGCCTGAGTCTGCACTTCTACATCTCCAGGCGGTGAGCTGAGCTGGATCTTGGGCACGACAATAGATGCTGTTGACATATTGGTCGTATTATTGGTATTCCACTCGATGCCCCGGTCGCCACGACTCGCGGCGGGGGTCACAGGGGCACTGGCAAAGCCGAGAGCTCTCTGCTGATTGCCGGCCGAGACTGCGCTGGATGCAGGTGAAAGTTTTGTAGTTGGGAGAAAAGATAGCGATAAGCCTCGCGTACTCGGCGGGGCCTCAGACGTTGACGGAACGGGCACCAGTCGATAGGTTGGCTCAAAGAGCTGGTCGACAATGGAGCCCGTAAAGGACGAGGCGCCCGACATGGTTGAGTGGTACGATGTTGTCGTGTCATTTCGCTTGAAAGCCGGCTGCTTGCGCTTATTTTTCTTGCTCTTGGATGCGAATGCGTTTGAGACGAACTTCTTCAACGACTTGAAGGGCGAGAACTTGGACGACGACGGTTCCTCAGCTGCCGAGTACGAATACTGCGAGTACCGTGATCGTGTGGGTGCCGCTGTCGTCGCCGTCGAGAAGGAAGGGCGCAGCAAGTCAGTCATTGTTTGATACGGGCGGTGATATTCGCCAACAAAAGTATCGACAAGCGAGTTCTACTTAAAGAGAGTGTCAGCAGATTATTCGTCAAAATGTTTCGTCGAGATGTTTCGTCACGATGTGGTCGGTAAGTGGCACCAGATGGACACTAGATGTACGCTTGATTCGGTCAGCCCACAAGAATCGCAAGGTCTGAGATGGCAAAGTTGATGCAACGACACGTAGTCAAACAAGCGTCGAGCGTTTCGAGGTGATACAGCTTCCAGATCTCTAGTCGTGGAGTCTCGAGTCGAATCTCGGCTATCAATGTGTTCCAGATGTTGGGTCCGCAACAGATGCACGATAGTCGCAACAAAATCCGCCAGCTGAACGCCAAGTGAATCAGCAACAAGGATGGCGAGTGTGCAGCAAAGACAAACGGGCCAGAAGTCACACGAATATCCGAGGCACCGACAGCGGAATCTAAACACTGCCAAGTGGAAGTGAAGGAGGGAGGGGAGAGATGCTAGCGTATAAGAATCAGTCTAGCACTAGGCTGCAGCAGCCCAGCCCGTACCCTAGTCAGGCTATACGACTGGACCAGATCGGTGTTGCGAAATCCGGGGTACTGACGACCGTTACGAGAGACCCCGCACTAAAGTTATAAGAGGACTTAGCTTATAGACGGGTACACCAGCTCTTTCAAGGGAGCGGAATGCCCGGGGAATCTTGCCGGCGGGATCCATCTCCAGCCGCTCACGGCAGCACCCTGATCGGCCGTTATCGTGCGTCATGGTAGCCGAGCCCATACATCGGCACATCGTTAACAAGGCAAGCTACATACCGCGCACAACACTAGAATATACACACTCATCACTCATTAACTGTCTACAGAAACTACCGCAGCTTCCAGGTGAGTCTGGATTGCGCCTAGTAATATACGATCCGCCAAAATGGTCCTCGGCTACGCGGCCGTAGGTGGTGCAGGCTGAGGTGCAGGTACAGGCTGCTCCGCGGGAGCTTCGGACGGCTCAGCAGTAGGTTCAGTACCATTGGTATGTACTACTGGCTCCTCGTTCTCCTTTTTCGCCGTCTGCTTCTCGCGGATCTCCTCTGCCAGCTCGGCCGAAAACTTGAATGTGGGGTAGTTCTCTCGGCTGTACTGACGTGCCTCGTTCCATTCGGCAAGTCGGCGCTTCTTGTGAGAAACAAGAGCTTCGGCCTTTCCACAAGGCACAAATTTAACCTTGTCAATCATGAAGCTGGCTCCGTCATGGCTCGTGAGCCATGTCCGCGAGTTGAGCCCAAAACGATACGATCCAACGTACTTCTCCAGCTTGGGAAGAACGATTATAGTCACAATACAGTCTGTCAACTCCTTTGGCGATGGGATAGCGTCACTCTCGTCTTCCCTCACCTTCGGCTTCGGCTTACGTCGCCGCCTGTCCTGACCCTCCACCACCTCTTCAATCTTCTTGTAGTCTGTCAGATGGCCAGAATGGTACAGGGCAGCGACAATGTCACTGTCATCGGTGTACACGTCAGTTCCCCAGATACGTCGCTGCATAACAGCCTCGTTCTTATTACCGTCAAGATATCGTCGAGGAATTCGCACGCGAACTAGGCAGTTGTAGTTCTTCTCAAGGCGCGGTAGGAGCACCTTGGACGTCGGCTCATAGAGAATTGTTCCCAGACACTGGCGTGGGAATTTGTTGGCTGTCTCCACGACGTCTTGGTTGTCAACAATCACGGCACTGGGGATCGTGGGCGGAGCCACTTCCATGGGCGTCTCGCTGTAGTGACCGTCTCTGTCAATGGCAGGACTCTCCTCACTACTGACAGCCTCTCCATTGCCGTGGCTGAGATGGTGGTGATGGTGATGGTGGTGACGGTGGTGATGATGGTGGTGATGGTGTTCCTGTTGCTGTTCCTGCTGCTGCTGCTGCTGCTGCTGCTGCTGTTGTTGTTGCTGTTGCTGCTGCTGTTGTTGTTGTTGCTGTTGTTGTTGTTGTTGTTGTTGTTGTTGTTGTTGTTGCTGCTGCTGCTGCTGCTGCTGTTGTTGGTACAATTCCTGCTGCTGCTGCTGCTGAGCAAGAGCTTGGCTCTCTTCCAGAGTCATCTGTGGCATCTGCTGAGGCATCATCTGTTGATGGTGCTGCTGAGGCATCCCTTGGTGCATTGCGTACTGCTGGTGCTGTTGTTGCTGGTGCTGGTGCATTGCGGCCTGCTGGGCCTCGTAGTCGTTATTGCTGACCTTTTTCAGTCGTGCCATGGCATCTTCGGCCCGCACTGGTGCCGAGTCACCTGACAAGTTCTGGCGCCGCCGGTCAAGCGCTGGCTCGAATTGCACTGGAGGCAATTGGAACGAGGGATTGCCATTGTTGTACTGAGCGATGAACGCTGATGGGCGCGATTGAGAAAGGTTGGCCTCGTCAGGGTGGCGAGGAGGCGGTGGTGGAGGAGCAGGGGCATAATGGCCATATGATCCCTGGGGCATGTTGTGTTGCTGAGGCCCACCGCCCGGATACTCGTGTGATGGTCCCATCACCTGAGGATACGCCAGAGGCTGCCGTAGGGCTTCGGGCGAATGGCCGTGATCCTGAGGCGGAGGCTGGTGCTGATGCTGTGGTGGTCCTTGTTGGGGCTGTGTCTGCGGGTGTGGGTGCTGGTCATAGCCCGCATGGTTCTGTTCGCCCGTGGGAGCCCCGATACCTGTAGTGGCCGGCGGCTCTGGTTTCGGATCGCGCGATCCAGCGGCCGCGTCCTGACTGTTACCAAGCATGGACATAATTGACATGGAGCCAAACGACGAGCCTGAAGACGCCCCAGGAGCAGGGGGGCCCTGGTGAGACGACGACACGGGATTCGACATCGCTTGTCGCGGGATGAGCTGAAAAGTGACGAAGTTGGCTCGGCGAGTACCATATGTATGTTACAGGGCCGGGTAAATGTGGAGTTGTGGATGCGGCTACGGTGGGCGCGACTGTACGTCAGTTCTATCGACGAGTCAGTTGAACTGTGCAATTTGACTGGAGAATGCTACTCGAACTGGCAGCAGCCATTTGTGCGGGCTGTTTACTTCTGCTAGGACGCATAATATGGGTCCTTAAGCAGGGGCCTCCCAGGAAGCGCTCCGAACCAGGACACATCATGATCCTATTAGGATCTGGTATGTGCAGATGATCCGCTTTAGAGACCTCTAACACAGGCGGTCATACAGGCGAGATGCTGCGTCTACTAAAGGCTGTCCACTTTGACAGGTACGCGCTACGGACTTACGTGCACTACCCGGAGGACACAATCTCTATCACCAAGGCTCTGGAGCTCGACGAGAGCCAGACGAGTACCCTACCGAGCCCAGGCAAGGCCCTGGCAATTCAGGCCAAACGGGCCCGCAATGTGGGTCAATCGTGGTCGTCAACCGTGTGGTCGAGCCTTGAAAGCCTTCAGTGCTGTTTCAGCATTGTGTCTAGCGATCCTGATGTGGTGAGTGCCTCTACTCTGGTGAGCCCTGTGCTAACATAGATTGTCACCAACGGCCCAGGCACTGCTGTCATGCTTTGTGGGGCATCGTTAATTCTCAAAGTAAGTAAAACTGGCTGTTGAGGGTGTATGCTAACTCAGGTCCTTGGCTTTACTCACTCGCGGCTGGTCTACGTCGAGTCGCTTGCCCGAGTCACCGATCTTTCGCTATCTGGCAAGCTTCTACTACCAATAGCCAACCGTTTTATTGTCCAGTGGCCCCAATTAGCCAAGAAGTACCCTCAAACAGAGTACTATGGTATTCTCGTCTGATCTGTCTTTAAACTCGTCGCCTCGTGATGCTGGCCGTAAGTCCCCTGGATACATATATGGGTTAGGGTGCATATCCATGTCTTCCGGAATTCGGCACTCACTTCTCTTCGAGCTGCAATGATGAGACGAGCATTTGTGCCACTGCGGGCTTCATTGTCGGTACGACAGCCCGCTGTCCGGAAAACTGTCATGCCACATGTAGCTTGGCTGTCGACACCTGCCAACACTGTCAAGGCTGAAATCAAAATTGAGCCACTCCCACGACCCAACGAGTCTACCGAGACGAAGCGAGCACGACTGCTATACCAGAGCCGCAAGCGCGGTATTCTTGAGAGTGACCTTATTCTCAGCAAGTTTGCGAAACGGTTCCTGCCGACCATGACGCGTGAGGAGCTTGATGAATACGACCAGCTGCTGGATGAACCCGACTGGGATATCTACTACTGGGCGACCCGCAACAACGATGTCAAGCCATGTCCTGAACGCTGGGAGAATAGTCCACTCATGGCACAGCTGAGGGACCTCGCCGAGAACCGCGAGCGCGAGATTATGCGCATGCCCGACCTCTAGGTCAACGACGGACGTTACTGTAAATAAATGCCCTATATTAATCGACGTCTACATATCTAGTGTCGAGCACAATAAATAATCACATCGTCAAAATTGCAGGTTCCCACTGGGAGCGAGCGTCCTTCCACTCAATCTACTACTGGTAGTAGTCATCCTCGAAAACGGGATTGTCCTCAGGCGGGACTGTAAAGCCCTGTTTCTGGTAAAAATCAAGGTCAAACTCGGGGGTGAAATCGGGCGTTTCTTCCTTGACACTAACATCGCCTCCCATGGCGTTCCTGCTGCTCGACTCTGAATTGTGCTGCACGGCCTCATTAAGGTTGAAGGGGGTGGGTTGCGCTTGGCTAGATGACTGGGCGTGCGGGGGTCTCGAGGCTTGGCTGGAGCTCGACAGAGGCGACCGCAGGTCCTCCGAGATAGGGGTGGCTCCAGCAATCTGTGGGCCAATTCCTAGCCGCGACAGGGCCAACTCAGCCGACGTGTACTTGAACTCCGTCAACTCAACACCAAGACGGCCTTCGAGTTTGTGGATCTTCTCTTGAAGATCTGCCTCGGCGCGGTTCTGCTCATCGATAATAGTCTGTAGCTGGCGAATGTAATCGACGCTGCGAGACAGCACTGTGCCCTTATTAGGGCGGTCATCGATACCCTTCTGGATGGACTGGAAGTCGGCACCAGACATGAGGAACTTCTCAGGCACGAGCTCCGACAGCTCCTTGATCTTCTCATTGATGTTGTCACGGCGGCGGCGCTCCACAGCATTGTGCGATTCGCGTCGACGTCTGCGACGCTCAATCAGCTGCTGCTGCTTGTCGGTCTCTGTATGGTGAGCTGGGCGCGCAATACCATACGAAGGAGCCGAACCAAAACCACTCGACGAGTAGCCACCGTCAACCGAGCCGACGGGGGTCGAGTTATTGCTAGCAATAGCATTCTCCTGCATGAACCGGTCAACGTGCGAGCCCGGTTTGGGGGAATGGTACGACGCCGACACGTTGCCTCCGTTGGACGGGTAGCGGTTGTGGTGTGAGATGGGATGGTGCTGTTGGGGCTGCATGATACGCTGCGTCAAACTACCGTGGGTCTGGTTGAGGAGGAAGCTGTCAAAGGGCGACGTGGAGTCGGGGATCGGCGGGGTTGAGCTTAGGTTGGGCACTCCATACGACGACGAACCGCCGGCGCCAGGTTGAGCGAGGTGCGAGCCTGGGAACGGCGGGTTCTGGGATGGCGAAGCGACGGGCTCGAGGTCCAGCAGATCCGACTCGTCAATAAGCGAGTTTGGGTTGTCGTCGTACGAGTTGAACCCGGGACGCGTCATCATGGCGCGCGACATGAGCGACGACGACATGGCCGAGTTGGCCGGTTGTCTGGAGAAGTCGTCTGCGCCGATATTCGTCGCGTAGGGCCGGCCGAGCCGGCCGTCGTCCTGCTCCTCGACCTTGATAAACGGCTGAGCCATCTCAAGCGGTCAGGCGAGGACGGGCGAGGGGACAAAAGGGAGGACAGGGAGTGTCTTGATGGAGATTCGGGGTCAAAAGTGCGCGGACAGAGTCACCGGTTGCGGTCGTAGGGGGATTCACGACGGCTCGGGTCAGAAAGCAAAGTGGCTAGTGGGACGAGCGCCACCGGCAAAACAAACAGTCCACAGTGGCAAACACACGCGCAAGAAAGCAGAAAGCAAAAAGAGGAAACCTGGTAGCAGGGGGAGTCCGAAGCAGTCGAGCCGGTAGACGAGTTTATCCGGTTCAAGTTCAGAATACAACAATTTAGCCAGCCGATGGAGCTGCCGATACTGAGTCGGGATAACCTTAACCAGCCTCTGACGGAGAATGGGGGCACGGGGTCGCTCCGGATTGGGTAGCGAATCGTGGGGAAGTGCGGGCCGGTGTAGACGCTGACAGTCGCCAGTTAGCAGTTGTTAGTGGAATAATAGGAGGAGTAAGTTGGAGAAGTTAGAGTGATGGACTGCCTGTTTATAGGTTCAGAACCGAACGGTGGGTGCTTTGGTTATGGATCTACCCCTTTTCTGCCATAACATGCACGGCCATAGCCATGGCTTTTGGGGTAGTATGCCGTTGAGCTAAAGCCAATCTCGTAATAAGGAGATGGTTTTGTTGTCTATGTACTTCAATGAATCCAAAAATGTGACATGGAAAAAGAGACACGCAAAAAGCGACATGCTATCTAGAACATCCAAAAATATGACGACATCAGCAGGATTCGAACCTGCGCGGGAAATCCCAAAAGATGCCCAGATTCCTGTTACCAGGGAATTCGAGTCTTTCGCCTTAACCACTCGGCCATAATGCCAAATACAAAATTTTATTTTTGCTGGGTCAATTTATGTGGGTTTCAATCTGACAAACTTGACCGGCTCTGTTCCTCCTCTATCGACGCACAGACCGCGCTGGGAGGCGATTTGCCCCGCTGAGTTCCTCACGGCTGTTTGTGTGGCCCCGTCTGCCTCGCTGAATTCGCCCCCCAACAGCCTTTCTCGCCTCCCGGCTCCTCGTCCTCTACACAGCCGACAGACCTACTCCCACGCCACCCTTGACCAGGTGACCTTTCAGTGTATATATTGACTTGACGAGGCCTGTCACCTAAAACTGCTAGATCGTGTGCAATGGCTGAAAACGCATTCCGAGCGCAATTGTCGTCATGGCGCTCGTCGCCTGCACCGCCTACCGTCGGTCTGCCACCGGCTGAGGCCGAGGCCACCTTTTTTGGTCGCGTTTGGAACCCCATAGCTTCGTTTGGCCGCAACAGCAGGTACATTCGACTACCGCTGGCCGAGAACGACCAGGTCGTGGAGGTCGTGGAGGAACCGGCCTGGTTCACGCTGTCGCGCTGGGACCGCCTCATTGTGTTTGGCGTGTGTTTGCTCGGTGCTGTAGCGTGCTTTGCTCTGTGCTTCGCGATCCTGCCCCTTCTTGCCCTCAAGCCCCGCAAGTTCGCCGTGCTGTGGACACTCGGCTCTCTATTGTTTATCGTCTCCTTCTCCGTCCTTCAGGGCCCCATGGCGTTCCTGATGCACGTCTTATCGCCGGCGCGCCTGCCGTTTACGTTTGCCTACTTTGGGTCGGTTGTCGCTACACTCGTGTTCAGCGTCGGCATGCGCTCGACGTTGCTAACCATTCTGGCCACTGTTGTCCAGGTCATTGCTGCCATCTGGTACGCCGTCAGCTACTTCCCCATGGGCACCCAGTCGCTCAAGTTTGCATCGCGCATTGGCGCCCGTCAGATGACGTCGTGGATTAACTCTTGAGCCCGATAGGAGTGATAGTGGGCTCTTATCTTGGACTCATACATGGAAACTCGCATCTAATCAAATGTCTGTTTGTACATAAATTAACCAAAGTACGCCGTCTTGACCTTTCCGCTCTCGTCCGTCGTCACGTTGAGGCGCTCGGGCCGCCAGTCCATGGTGGCAAAGTGGCCGGGGCCCATCACTCGGTTCGGCTGGGGTAGCGCTTCCTTGGAAACGTGATCGCTCGATGTCTTGTTAGCCACTGGGTCAATATGTCGCTGGCTACTCACTACTTGGGCGTCTGTGTCGACAATCGTCTTGCCCTTGAGCCGAGCGCTCCACTCATCGGACCGGCGACTGATTTCGTCGCCTTCTGACATTGTGGGGAGAGGCGATGAGTTGCGGCGATGAGGCTAAAGGGGCGGAGGTAGATATGTAAGAGAATAATCAGTGCAACATGGAACCAAGGCGGTCTGTAGTGACACTGTTCGAGGAGTCTGCCAGTTGTCATTATAGTAGTTATAATACTGTCAATCAATGTCTAGGTTTCTTCGCGCTATATATATGTCCCGCTATAGTTTTCCCGCTATATTCTTCCCGTTATACCTAATGCATTGCCTATGAAGATGCCACTGGATCTGGCTCTTGAGCACGGCTTTAGCTTCCCCGCCCTAGACATCTCCCCGCTCAACTCTCACTTGCACTCCTAGCGCTCAGTTCAAATGTCGGCCACCTGTCTCTTTTGCAAAATCATCAAGGGAGAGATTCCCTCGCTCAAGCTCTTTGAGAGCGCCAAAACACTGGCGTTCATGGACATTGGCCCCACGGCTGCTGGACATGTGCTGGTGATCCCCAAGTTTCACGGTGCTAAGCTGCACGACATTCCTGACGAGCATCTCGCTGAACTGCTGCCTGTGGCCAAGAAGCTGGCCATTGCGTCTGGCCTCGGCTCAGACGGACTTGACGGACCTGGATACAACATCCTCCAGAACAATGGCCTCATCGCTCACCAGATCGTTGCCCATGTTCACATCCACATGATCCCGAAGCGCGACACCGAAACAGGTCTTCAGGTTGGCTGGCCGCAGCCCACTGACGCCAAAGACTCTGTCAAGGAGATCCACGCCGACCTTCTCAAGAAGATGGGTGGTTCCGTGCCGTCATCGCTATAGTTAAGGAATGGGCACACGTACCTTGAGTATTTTGGACTTTTCAGTATTTTGGAAATAATAATGTATGAAGTAGCCAACGTGGTAATGTAATGCATGTGGCCAACATGGTAATCAAATGTTTGTAGCCATTAACTGGTCGCCATTCCGACAAGTTCACTGATCTCGCTACGAAATGCTCAATGCCAAATGCTCTACGCCGCGTCACCGGCTTCTCTAACCGAGTCTATGTACACTGGCTATATTACACTTCAAAGACCGTTGCCAGAGGCCACTGCCTCTGCGCTGCAGCCTTGAACTCGTCTCCCGAGCCAAGCTTCTTCGCCAGTTTGAAAGCAGCCCGTACCGTCGGCAGCTCAACCTGCAGACCCGCAATCTTCGTCAGCTCAGTTGCAACCTGTGCCTTGGCGTCACCAATCTCAAGCTTGGCACGAGCCCAGTCCAGGATAGCGTCCGCTTGTTCCTGGGCAGTGCCGTTGACAAGGGCGTACTTGTCGAGGTACTCACTGGCGTTGTCAGCGTTAATATCACCCTCAACAGCAACAGATGGCAGCGATCTACCAATGAGCTTGCGCATAGTTTCAGCAGCAGGATCCTGCCATGACCCAAGAGCCACCCGCAGACGGATGGCGCCGGCAGCAGCGTATGCAGCAGAAGCACCAGCAGCCTTGGCTTTGGTCAGGGACTGCAGCGCCAGAACAAACTTCTTTTGAGAAAGGTAAATCTCAAATGCAAGTTGCCATGTGCCGGTCTCGTCGGCGGCTTGCAGGCTGAGAGGCAGCCAAATCTTGAACGCATCCTCGAGCGGTGTCTTCGTCGCGAGCAGCTGCTTGCCAAACGGGTCCTGATCCGTCGAGTCTGACTTCTCAAGCTCCTCATGCTCCTTCTTGAGCTGCTTGGCCAGCTCCTTCTTCGCCTTCTTCTGCGCCTTCTTGCGCTCCGCCTCATCAAGTCCCTCGAATTCATCCTCGGGCTCTTTTCCTGCACTCCTTGCCAGATCAAGGTACATATTAATCGCACCCGTGGCAGCTCGCACATAGTGGTGGTGCCCGTAAAGGGTCTTGGCCCATCTCACCATCTGGATGTAAGAGCGAATAGTTCCGCGACGCGGGCAGTAAAAGTGAAAATCAAACTGGTCATTCTTGAAGTCTTCAAAGATTTTGACAATTGCAGTAAATCGCTTCAGCGCAAGACCCTTGTTACCGAGACGAAGGTACGACTCGGCTTGTTCAACGAGGAATGACGTGCCTTGCATATCATGCAGGTCTTGTACACCGTTGCCGGTAGTGTCATTCTTGGTGAACAGACTGATAGTCTTTATAGCATCATCCATTCGATCAGCACGCAGAAAGTACTTGCCAGCCTTTGTGTTGATGAAGCGATCCTGCAAATCCATGGAGCGTGCAACCTCCATCACCTCAGCAGCCTTAGACACATCACCCGCAGACTTCAGTAGCTTGGCCTTCATCATTTGCAGCTCCAGGAGAGTCGGTGTGTGTACAATCGCCTTCTCAATCGTCTCGAGTGCATCGCTGTACTTGTTCTGGTAGGAAAAGTGCTGTGCCAAGAAGTAGAGTGTCCAAACGGTGGTCGACGGCGTATAGCCGTTTTGGGTACCCGTAACATCAGCGTGGAACTTGTAGATCCAGGCGTCAATGACCTCGACCTTGGTGGGGTCCTTGTACAGATCCTTGATCATCACCGACGCAGAAGGAACTTCGCGAGTGATGAGGTTCGACAAGTAAGATGCCAGCAGCTCCTTGAACTCAGCGCTGTCTCCCGGCAGGAAACGCAGGGGGACGGCACGGGGAATGTCAGCCTTGGGGTACTTGGTCGCCAAGCGAGCGTACAATACAGTACGCAACTTGAGACGAGTGGCCGCGTCCTCTTCCTCGCTGGGGATGCCGAGAGCTTTTTCAAGTCCCTCGTAGTAGGCAATCGAGTTGGGGTTGCGCTTGATGAGTGCTCTATACTCCCTCTCTGCCTCCTTGGAGCGTCCTAGTTCAAGCAGGTACTGGGCTCGGTACTCAGACACACTTAGCTCATCCGACACGCGGTCGGCGATGTCCTCAAGATTAGCGAGGGCTCGCTTAACGTCGCCAGACTCGTAAATGATGCGATTGCAGTAGAGAGTGACCTCCGAGTTCTCAACGTCGGTTTTTGGCAAAGGCTCCTTGAGAACCTGTTCAAACTTGTGGAGCGTCTCCTCGGCCTCAACGTAGTCGCCAGCCATGTGCTGTGCAATGGCCAGAGCCGTCCAATTCTGGCGGAAACCCGGCTTGTCCTGTAGCATCTTCTTGCGGGACACCACCAGAGGCTCGTACTGGCCAACCTGCATTTGAAGGATGCTGAGATCGCGCACGACGTTCTGGTTTTCAGGATCAAGCTGCAGCGCACGGGCGTAGCACTTTGTGGCCTCCTCGTAGTTCTTCTCCTGGCGATGATACAAGCCGTAGATGTGCCAACACACGTAGCTGGTCATGTCATTCTTGAGACCCTGTTTGATGAACTCATGCCCCTCGTCCTTGCGGCCAAGATGGTAGGTGACGAGGCCCTTGAGTGCTAGCGACTCGCCGTGCTGTGGGTTCTTCTTGAGCACCGATTCAACGCCCTTGAGCGCCTTTTTGTACTGCTTACCCTCGTATAGCTTGAGCGCTGCCCGGAAATTGGACGCGTCCTTCGACAGCAACGCACGGTTCTTGGGGATTTCCACGGCCATGTTGAACCCCTGTATAGTAGTGTGACTGTGAAGTCGGATCAATAGGAATTATCACGATGCTCGTCCGGGTGACAAATTTGACCCCAGGTTCGCCGTGCATGGGCCGGCATATGCCACTTACACTTACGCACTTTAAATCAACTCGTCATCGTTGAGATTTCAAAGCTGGTTTTGAGCTGATGCCAAATTAATGTTATTAATTGATAGTTTGACTACGTTTGGGGCTCCAATTGGTCTGGATGACCTTTCTTGGCTGCACGCAGACACTCGTCCTCAAGACCGGGAATGCGCATGTACTCAATGCCATGGACCGACAGCTGCGACAGTCCAGTGTTATCTTTGACGAAAATCTCCGGCTCCTTAACTCCGACGAATACCGTCTTGATTCTTGTAGCCAGAATGCGGTCGACGCAGGGCAGATTGCCGCTAAGTCTCTCTGAGCAGGGCTCCATAGTAGTATAGATGACAGTACCCTCGGGCACATCTTTCTTCCCAGTACGGGTAAAGTACTTCTCAAGGGCACACTGTTCAGCATGGGTGTTGCCCGGCAACTCACGTGAATACCCTGTCTCGAGGATCTTGCCATCCTTGACAAGCACAGCACCTACGCAAAACGCAGTTTCTGTAGGCTCGCACTTGAGGGCTTCTTCAAGAGCCAGTTGCATAAATGGTAGATGCTGGTCTGTGACCCAGTACGGAGCTGGCGTCTCGTACGACCATGACCCATCCTTGGCATAGTACTTTTGGGCGTGGAGCCACAGGTCGAGGTCATTAGGGCCGGGGTCTGTGTAGAGGTCTGTGCGACATACTTCGCACTTTTCGCCCTTGAGCTTCTCTCCAGCATCGCTCTCGGGATTGACAAAGGTCTCTGCAACCTCTGTTTTACCAATATCATGTAGTCGTCGCGAAACCTCTTCGAAATCGGCGTTGCCGCCTTTACCAAGCTCTGGTCCCCACACACGCAGGTTCGAGTAGAGTGGGTCGTTGGCTATAGGGTGACCCAGGTACTGTAGATGAACGCGAATCTGATGGGTCCTTCCAGTGTATGGCCGGCATCGAACAATGCTCATATTGCCGTCATAGCTGACTCTCGTGAACACAGTCTTAGCCTCCTTGCCGTCCGCCCGCACAACGTTGAGAGCCACCTTGGGGTCGGCAGTGATGACAGGCTCCTCGCATACAATTTCACCGAGAGGAAATTCTCCAGCTACTTGAGCAAGGTACTCCTTGCGTACGTCTCGGTCTCTCAGCTGCATACCCATCTTGTCGGCACCTTTAGCCGTCTTTGCCAGAAACATCAGGCCTGATGTGAGTCTGTCTAGTCGATTGCAGGCTGCGTCAGTAGATTCAAAAATTGTCTCGTCAAAAGAACTCACGATGTGCGATAATGCCTTGCTCGTATTTGAGCACCATTACAATTGAGTTATATCGAAATCGACCGGTGGGGTGAACCTTAAGTTAGACGGAACGCGCATTTAGACCGCAATTAAAGCAGTGATTGACGAGAAAAGACTCACAGGTATTCCAGAGGGCTTGTCAATAACCAGTAGCTCGTCATCCTCGTGCACAATTCGAATGGGCCGTGACGTGACGGGCTGCTCGTGCTTGTGAGTCCTGTGGCTGATGAGGTCTCCGTTGCGTACAACAGTGGACAAGTCGGCCACTTTTTTGCTCACAAGCACCTGTCCATTCTCGATGGCCTGTTTCTGTAATGTTAGCTGATTTTGCACTGGCACCATATTTGTTTGAACTCACATAGTATGCTTCATCACGATCTCGAAACTCCGTCGTGAAGATGTCAAGTAGTAGCCGATCTCTCCATCTCTCTTTGCAGTATGTCAAGTAGGTAAAGTAATAGGGGGTGACTCGACGAAGGGGTCCATCTACGACGTACTTGGCACCCTCGGCTACCTCGTCGCCAATGGAGATCTCGCACAGCGAGTCTGCGGGCTTATGATCCATGAGCTGGCTACGCTTCATGCGAAACCCACCATCGTCACGCATGGTTTTGATGGTTTTCCTGCTTCTCGAAGCGCTGCTCGCCCGACTGCTAGACTCATCGTCGCTGGGAGACCGCGATCGATCTCCAACCCGAGCACTAGCCATGAGGAGTCGAATTGCAGGCGCAACCTTGAGACGGGACACAGTACGCTTCAGTAGCCACAATTTGAATCCGGTACCGTAGGAGAGAGCTGTGAAATGAAGTCGTCGATGCTAGTATTTCGCGACAAATATCAAATACACAGCTTCTCGTCACCTCCGTTAAAGCTATCCGGTCAGTGATTGCATCTGAAATTTCGGTGTAGAGAACAGCCGTGCTGATGGCCATGCAGAAAAAAATAACTACAAAAAAAATTAGGGAAGCTGAAAAGTTAGCTCGCTTCACTAGATACTGACCAGTTTACTGATATTTCACAATGGCCAAACGAAAGAGAGCTGCTCTGCTACCTACGAACATTGCTCTGCTGCAGAACCTCATTCGCCGAGATCCTCCGTAAGTGGTACCGCTCGTCTCTGCGCTCTTGGCTAACCCAGGTCCTACAAGGAAGAGTTCTTGCTCCAATACCGCCATTATGAGTCGCTGAGAGATATCTTTTTGCAGAACCCTGACTCTGAGCAGGGAGCTGAGGAGTTTGCTGAGCTTATCGGGTTTGTCTCGCAGATGTGTACGTGCTTTCCTGAAGATACAAAGACGTTTCCTCCTACTCTGTTCTCTATTCTCGGCCAGCACCACCATGAGCTGCCCAGCGAACTGCGGGAAAAAATTGTTCAGAGCCTGTCGATGCTGCGTAACAAGGACATCATCACGTCAGATGAGCTGATTCGCAACTTCTTCCCGATTCTTGTATCTACCGACTCAAAGACCCTGCGCGCCCAGATCTACTCGTGTATCATCACTCTTCTCAAAAGTGTCAACCAGACGGCTAAGAACCAGAAGATCAATAAGAGCGTTCAGGCTCTGCTGTTCAACCTGCTTACAGATGCGGAGGCGAACGGTCTGTGGGCAACCAAGATCACCCGTGAACTGTGGAGACGAGGTATTTGGGACGACTCGCGCACGGTTGAGATCATGACACAAGCCGCTGTACACTCGAACCAGAAGGTGGCTATCTCAGCTGCACGCTTCTTTCTTGGTGCCGATAAGGACCGAGAGGACGCACAGCAGGATGACGAAGATGAAGACGATTCGGTCGACATGGCCTCTCTCCGACACAAGATGCAAATCAACAAGAAATCAAGCAAACGTGGCAAGAAGCTGGAGACGGCTGTCAAGCACTTGAAGAAAAAGAATGCTGCTCACCACGGCACAACGTACCTTAACTTCTCTGCCATTCATCTTCTCCGTGATCCTCAGGGCTTCGCCGAAAATCTATTCTCGACGCATCTCAGTCGAGGAGGCAACAAACTCAGCCTCGAGCAGAAGATCATTTTCACAAACCTCGTTTCTCGACTTGTAGGTGTGCACAAGCTGACTGTGCTAGGACTCTACTCGTTTTTCCTGAAGTACCTGACGCCTAAGCAGCGTGACGTGACGCAAATCATGGCAGCGGCCGCTCAGGCTTCGCATGACCTCGTCCCTCCGGATGTTATCTCGCCAGTTGTTCGCAAGATTGCTGACGAGTTCGTCAGCGATGGTGTTGCTGCTGAGGTTGCAGCAGCTGGTATCAACACGATTCGTGAGATTGTCAGCCGAGCCCCTCTGGCTATCGAGAAGTCACTCATCCAGGACCTTGTCGAGTACAAGGGATCCAAGGCTAAGCCAGTTGTGACGGCTGCGCGCAGTCTCGTCACTCTGTACCGTGAGATTGATCCTTCTATGCTCAAGACCAGGGACCGCGGCAAGATTGCCTCTATGGAGATGCAATCTGGCGAGAAGACCGAAGGACCCAAGTTTGGTGTTGAGAGTACAGCTATCAATGGCATTCAGGGTCTTGACCTTCTTATGAAGTGGCGTGCGGAGCAAGGTATTGAGGGTGATGATAACAACCTCGAGGATGGATGGGAGGTTGCAAGCGACGAGGAGAGCGAAGAAAGCAGCGATGACGGCGAGTGGGTTACTGTTGAGAGCGATCAGGAGTACGAAATCTCTGATTCGGAAGACGAAAAGGACAATGAAGACAAGACTGATGCCTCAAAGGACAGTGCTGCTGCCAAGATGTCGGCTGACACTGAGGCTTTCATGAAGCTGGCGTCGACGACAGTTTTGACGCCTGCCGACTTCGCCAAAATGGAGGAACTGAAGGTGGCTGCTGGTGTCGATAAGCTTATGGGCCGTAAGAAGGCTACTCAGAGGAATGAAGAGGCTGTAGACGCTGCGACGCTTGTGGGACCTATTAAGTACAAGCAGCTGCGTGAGGAGCGTATCGCTGCTGCCAAAGAAGGCAAGGAGGACCGTCACTTCGGTTCGAAGAAGGGCAAGCTTCAAGATAAGCAGCACTCGACTACCAACCGTGAGAAGGCTCGCAAGAAGAACTTCATCATGATGATCCACAAGCGCGATGTGCAGGGCAAGGCCAAGAAGAGTCTGCGTGACAAGCAGAAGACGCTGCAGGCACACATCACCAAGCAAAAGAAGAAGGGATTCTAACTGATTTATAGCTCGGAATATATATTATTGCATTAATAGACTTGCTGTTTAAGAGGAATTGTGTAGATAGTTGTGAAAAAGCTGTTAGGATCCTAATGTTGAACTCAGGGGTATCTGTGCGGCGCTTCACATTGTGAACTTTTCCACCTGCCAACATCATGTTCCAGGTCGATATTGGCGACAAGGACGTGTGGGATGACACCCAGCTCATACAGGGATGGAACGACATAGTCAAGGAGTACAAGGTGAGTTTAATGTCAGCTGAAGTTTGTGTTGAGAGCTAACCGTAGGAACATCACAGCTCGGGTCAGATTCCAGACGGGGATGATGCAGAGGACGAACCAGAGGTGGACAACGAGTCAGGCGAGGCCGCAGACCCAGAAGCTGATGCAGTGGAAGGTATTGACGAAGCAGATGTTTTGACAGAACTGGGAAGCAAGAATGAGAAGGAAAACGTTTCGGTCGTGTCGCCCTTGCCGAAACGGCCGGCTAATGACGAGGCGGAGGGACTCAACGCCAGCTCCAAAAAGCCCAAAACCGAAGCTTCGCCAACTATTCAAGGTCCCAGTCCATGGGACGACTTGGATCCGTCAGTACGTGAGCTCGTCATGGCCTGGTACTGGGCTGGATACTACCAGGGTATACATGCCGCTCGAACCAAAAAGTGAAGGCATCTAATCGTTAAAAAGGCTAGGATCGTTGACATTACAGCTTCATTACGCATTATCACGCCAAGCTGTTCTATATGCTTAGTGTTTTCTCGGTCTACGCTTCTCTTTGGCGTGGTCGACCAGTTTACCAGCCTTCTTCTTCTGGACCCGCTGTCTCTCCCCAAAATTGGCTTTGTCCATGTCCAGAAGTGCCTCACGTTTCGCCTTGGACACGGTCTTGAGCGCCTTGTCGACAATGGCTGCGTCGGTGACCTTTGTGTACTTGTCCATCTTGGCCCCAACCCGTGTTTCGATGTTTTCGATACGCGAAACGTCACGCTCCGTGACAAGCGATATACTCTCTCCCTTACGGCCAGCTCGAGCAGTTCGTCCAACTCTGTGCACGTAGTCGTCAGCGTCGGCAGGAATATCGTAGTTGACGACCATCTCAACGACCGGGATATCGAGACCTCTGCTCGCAACATCGGTTGCAACAAGGATACGAGCGGCCTCTGCTCTGAATCTTCCGAGCGCGTTCATGCGCTCCGTCTGCGGCATCTGCGAGTGTAGCGAAGTGGCCCTCACATCAAGGCTCTGCAGCGTCCGGCGCAGGATCTCGGCCGCCTTGGTGGTGTTGACGAACACAATGGCCGACTTGTCCTTGTTGTCGTCGTGTACCAAAATGCTATATAAATAAGCCTCCTTGACGTAAGAGGGAACGAGCATGAAGCCTTGGGTCAATGTAGCGGGGAGCGCTGTCGAGTCCGAAGAGACCTCGTGCATGAACACAGGCTTCTTTGAATCGCTCGGTCTGCTCTCCTTGAGCTGCCGAACCTCGGGTGTCAGCGTAGCGGTGAATAGTAGTGTCTGACGTTTGGCCGCTGGAGGAAGTACCTGGATGCATTCTTCGAGGTCCTCGGCGAAGCTAGGACTGAGGATTCGGTCAGCTTCGTCGAGCACAAGGTACTTGACACGGCGCAATCCCGAGATCGTGTCTTCACCACTGCTTTTGATATGGTCTGCAAGTCGGCCAGGCGTAGCAATTACGAAATGGGGCTTTCTCTGCAGCTCAAGAGCCTGAGCCATCATATCGACTCCTCCCACAATCACGGCGGTCTTCACGTTCATGTTCGCTCCAAGCGCAGCAAACTGCTCCGCAATCTGCAGTGCCAGTTCACGTGTCGGGGTGAGAACAAGTCCGCAGATTCCAAACGGGTCCTGAGACCATTTCGTGAGCATCGGAGCAGCAAACGCGATAGTTTTACCCGAACCAGTCTTGGCTCCTCCAATACAGTCTCTGCCTTGGAGAATCTCCGGTATACAGGCCGTCTGAATGGCCGAGGGCGTGTATATGGCCATAGCCTTGAGCGCGTCGTCGAGCCATTTCGATACACCGAGCTCCGTGAAAGACATTATGAATCGAAGGCTTTGGAGTCAAGTAGCTTAATTTTCAGCTTCAGCATATGATCCAATTTTTTTACCAGTTTCTTTTTCTCTATCTTATCACCTCTACTGTTATTGGCATATGCTTATACACATCGATTCAAGTTCACGCGGAATCTTTCAGAGCTCATCTGTAGCTGCTACCGTGAAACACAGCACAATGAGCGGACAAATTCTGGAGACGGAGCGGTCCGCTTTGGAGGAGCTCGAGCGTATCGAGCAAGCCATAGCGAGTCGGATCATGTATAATCCAAAAGTTCTGCCCGACACACATACCCTTGCATCGTCATCATCACTGAATGGCAAACGGAAGAGACCTATACGGACGACACTGCTACACAAGCTTGAGATTGCAAAGATGCTAGACAGATATCAACAGCAGTGTGAGTATCTGAACAGTATCATGGGTGACACAAACCCAACGGATAAGGGGGGCGAAACACTCGCTCTGCAGCATAAGCGAGAGTCCGACGATCTTGGAAAACACGGCAATACCTCGCGCGAGCAGTTCAATCAATTCTACAGCCAGCTGTCAGCCATCAAAGATTTCCACCGACGCTATCCTAATGAAGCGGTGGATGACATCGAACTTACCTACAAAATGAGGAGGAAGATAGCCAAGACGGATGAAGCGGCGGAAGGCGAGCGTGAGGAGACAGCTAACCGGGACAGTAGAAGCATTCTAAGTGCATTCGGTGCAGATATTAACTTGGATTCACTATTTTCCGGTGAGGAGCATTACGGGCGTTACCTTGATCTCGTCTCGTTTCACGAGCGATTTGTCAACCTCAAGTTTGTTCGTCGAAAAATCGCCTACGTGCAATACCTTGATCTCTGCCGCGAGTTCACTGAAAAGGAGATTTACCCCACGGCCCGACTATACGACGATAGCTATTTCAAGTATGCTGTTGACCTCCATGCTTACCTCGAAGCGTTTGTGCGCAAATCGCGAATCCTAGACAACCCAGAAGCTACGCTCTTGAGTATAGAGAGGGATTTCAACTCGAACTGGGATAACGACAAGCCTCCAAAGTGGTTTGAATCGGAGTCATCTGCCACTGTAGCCGGTGACAGCTCTGAAGACCCTCTGTACTGCAAGGCGTGCGAGAAACAGTTCTCGAACCAAGCTGTTTACGATAATCATCTTCCAGGCCGAAAGCACAAGAAGAATTCTGAGCGCCTAGAAGACTCTGCCAGCACTGTTACCAACACCGGAACTAAGGATAATCTCAGACTCCGTGCCATTGCATCGCATGAGTTCCAGATCCAGGCTATAGCAGAGTTTATTGAACAGCAGTTCAAAGATACCAAGTCGAATGTCGAGCGACGACAGGCACTGACCGACCGTGAACGTCAACAAGAAGCACTTGCATTGGAACGGGAGGCTGCTGAAGATGACGTTGACAGTGACGATGAACGGAACAACATTGGAGACGGTGACGACGAGGACGAGAACGGTGTTGTGTACAATCCTCTCAAGCTTCCCATTGGATGGGATGGCAAACCAATTCCTTATTGGCTCTGGAAGCTGCAAGGTCTTGGTATCGAGTACTCCTGTGAGATCTGCGGAAACTACTACTACATGGGACGTAAAATGTTTGACCGACACTTTATGGAACCCAGACATGCTCATGGCCTGCGGTGCCTTGGAATCGAGCCCGGCCCGCTCCTCAGAGGAATTACCAAAATTTCAGAAGCCCGAGAACGTGAGTCCTTCCCCTGTTTTAATGGTGAGTTCTTGCTAACAAAGTATGGGAACAAATTCGTAAAGGAAGTGCCCAGACGGAACGACGTAACGAAACTGCCGTGGAAATGGAAGACGACGAAGGCAATGTCATGTCTGAGAAGGTCTACAATGAGTAAGTGATGTTCAGGTATCTTCGAGTAACAGCAGCTAACAGCAGTCTCAAAAAGCAGGGCCTCCTCTAAAAGTGGATTATCTAAAATTCAGAGCCCAAATATTTTCGGGCGGTGTGCATAAATCTTTGGCGAGCGTCTAGTGTAAAACATAATTTCACGCGTGTATTAATCTAACATGGATCGACTAGAAGTTTGCCTAGTTGTAGAGGTCGTCGTCCTCTCCGTCAGCGCCAACAGCAGCACCCGAGGCACCGGCCGGGGCAGCGCCACCTTCACCCTCAGTAAAGCGGAAGTTAATGTTTCCACGAGACGAGCGAATGGTCTGGGCGTATGACTCGTAACGTCGCAGGTCCGAGTCGCTCACTGATCGCGAAGCAGTCTTCATGGCCTCCTCGAAGTGGGCACGAGTAATGAAAGGAACAGGGTCTTCCATGGCAATATCCTCTGCGGTAGCGTCCTCGACGGCACCATTGACGGCAGCCTCAATGCTGTCCTTGATAGCGAACTTAGCAGAGCGCTGCACAATGTAAGACATGTCGGCACCAGAGAAACCATGGGTGGACTTGGCGATCTCCAGAAGATCGAGACCAGGCTCCAGGGGAGTCTTGCGGAGCTGTGCCTTGAGAATCGACAGACGACCCTCAACATCGGGCAAGGGCACGTAGATGAGCTGGTCAAGACGACCTGGTCGCAGCAAAGCGGGGTCAATCTGATCAGGACGGTTTGTGGCACCAATGACGAAGACATTCTTCTTAGCGTTCATACCGTCCATCTCGGTCAGCAACTGGTTAACGACACGGTCAGCACCGCCAGAGTCACCTGCAGAGGCACCACGAGACTTGGCAATGGAGTCAAGCTCATCGAGGAACACGACACAGGGGGCAGCAGCACGGGCCTTGTCGAAAATGTCTCGAATGTTGGACTCAGACTCTCCGAACCACATTGAGAGTAGTTCAGGGCCCTTTACGGAGATGAAGTTTGCCGATACCTCAGTGGCCACGGCCTTCGCCAGTAGTGTCTTACCAGTACCAGGAGGGCCGTAGAACAAAACTCCCTTTGATGGCGAAAGACCAAACTTTGTGTACATCTCGGGGTGCAGCACGGGGTACTCAACAGTCTCCTTGAGCTCCTGCTTGATGCTGTCGAGACCACCAATGTCGTCCCAGGTAACATTGACGCTCTGCACGACAGTCTCACGGAGAGCCGACGGGTTCGAGATGCCCAGAGCAAAGCGGAAGTTCTCCATCGTGACTCCCAGGCTGTCCAGGACCTCTGCATCAATGGTCTCCTCCTCAAGATCAATGAGGTCCATTTTCTCACGGATCTGCTGCATGGCAGCCTCCGAGCAAAGGGAAGCAATATCGGAACCAACATAACCGTGGGTGTCGGCAGCAATAGCCTCGAGGTCGACATCGTCGGCCAGCTTCATGTTCTTAGTGTGGATGCGCAGAATCTCCAGACGGCCAGTGGGGTCGGGGATACCAATGTCGACCTCACGGTCGAAACGGCCGAATCGACGAAGGGCCGGGTCAATGGAGTTGGGACGGTTCGTAGCGGCGATAACAACGACGTTGGAACGGGCCTTCATACCGTCCATAAGAGTCAGCAGCTGCGACACGACGCGGCGCTCAACTTCACCGTTGGTCTTCTCACGCTTGGGGGCGATCGAGTCGATTTCATCAATGAAGATGATGGCCGGGGCGTTCTTCTCAGCCTCCTCAAAGGCCTTGCGCAGGTTGCTCTCGGACTCACCAGCCATTTTGGACATGATTTCGGGACCGTTGATGAGGAAGAAAAAGGCACCAGTCTCATTGGCAACAGCACGAGCCATCAGCGTCTTACCCGTACCGGGCGGGCCAAACATGAGGATACCTCGCGGGGGCTTGATACCAATACTCTTAAAGAGCTGTGGATGACGTAATGGCAGCTCAACGAGCTCACGAATCTGGGCCATCTGCTTGCGGCAGCCACCAATGTCATCGTATCCGACTTCGTTGAGGTTGTTCTCCTCGTCTTCACGGTTGATGGGGTCGCCCTCGCAGTGAATGATCGTGTCCTGGGCAACAATGGCGTAATCAGCCGGGTCAGTCTCGACAACCTTGAACTCGACTTGTCGCATACCACCGCGAACTGTGAACAGGTCGCCCTTGCGGACGGGGCGGTAGGCCTCGACAAAGTAGGGCTTGAGGTAGACGTCAAAGAGCGAGCCGGTGAGGCCCTCGACGGTGTCGGCAATGGGCAGGACGTGAATGCGCTTGGCGAACTGGATGTCTGAGCAGGGGTGGGCAGTGACAACGTCACCGAGGCGCACGCGCAGGTTGTTACGCACGACACGGTTGACGCGTACAAGGCCATCCTCGAGCTCCTCGTCGACAAGGACAATGAGGACGGTGTCCTTGCGCTTCTTTCCCTTGACCAGCACGGTGTCACCACGGAAAAGACCCAGCTTTTCCAGAGTGCCCGGGGAGACGGACATGACGGAATTGTCGTCGGACACGGCGTCCTCTACGACGAGGGCATTGTCCTTCTTCTTGCGACGCAGAATGGCGGTGGCCGTAGCGTCCTCCTTGGATTCGGTTGGATCGCTGCCCGAGGCGTCGGCCAGATTGACGGGTTTCTTGTCCTCGCTGTGGGACATGACTTCAATTGATGTATACGGAACACCGGTACGTTAAAATCTATCTGTCCGGCGAACAATTGAGCACAATCACGCGGTGGTGTTTGTGGTGTACGAGGACAGGTTTTATGTCATGTGGCGAAAGCAGTCTTATATACGCATCCCCGCCAACCGCCGCGGGTATTACCCGCCGCGAGCCTCAGGGGGAACGAGGCCTGCCGATATCGAAGCAGGTGGAAGTTTGGGGCATGCTTAATAATGGCACACAAAATGGGGCTACACGGGTGCAAATCGGAACGTGGCTAGAGTGGATTTGAGCGCGCGGTAATCCATTGGCATGTTAGTGGAGCGAATGTTTATGTTTGGCTCGTGTTATGGCCGAGCCAACAAACGTGTTGGGTAGGGCACGATAGCAGTACGATAGGACAGTATGATAGGGAGTGAGCAGTGGGGGTACAACAAGAGGTATAAAACAAGAGGTATAACTGAAGAATCCCGGTTAAACGACCTTACATGACATTATAACTTAGCAAAATTGTCTTCTCTTCTCAACCACCAATCGGCTCAACCACCAATTGGTTCCCTCCAAGCCTCAAACAGCTATCGGCCTATGCACAACGGGGTGCATACTGCAGGTGCCGATGTCGCCAGCTCACGAAACGTCGTCATCCATGCGGTATCACCAGTATCTGGCATTTCACAAGGTACGGTATTCAGGTAGTTGATTAGTTGGTACTCTTGTACTCTCGTACCTAGGCAGCCTGAAGTACGGTTCCGTTGAGCCGTCAAGAGCATATATCGTGTAGCGCGGCTTGATTCCAGTCACCATGACTACTCCACTGCTGCTGCTGACCTACAACTGCGGCAAGACCCAGTTGTCCGAGGGCTATGTAGCCGACAAGGTGGTAGGGCCTGCACTGAGCGCACACATGTCGCAGTGCCAGGTGGCTCCGCAACTCGTGGTGCTGGCTTTCGAGGAGCTGGGCCCCATCATGGAAGGTTGCTTCAACCAGCTCGCCTCGAGCTACCTCAATCCCGTGCTCAAGGGCGCCCAGACGGCTCTTGACGCCCTCGCACCCGACCAGTCGTACATCAACGTCGTCAACCATGTCCACGGTGCCAATGGGCTCGTGGTGTTTTCGCGTGCCACAGACAGCGACGGATCGAACCCCGTCAAGGACATTGCCGTTGCTGTCACGGGCGTCGGATACCTGCGATCAAGTTTGAAGGGAGCAGTGGGCATTCGGCTGCGACTCGGCCATAGCCTCTTTACGTTTGTGGGGGCCCATCTCGCTGCCAATGAGGGCATGCTCAACTATCGCAACCGTGACTTTGTTGATATCGTCACAATGCTCGACTTCAACGATGGCTACGGAGCGTACCGTCCCGGGTCGCACCTCTTCTTTATGGGCGATCTGAACTACCGGTGCACTGAAGAGCCATTTCTCCAAGATTCTGTAGAGCACGACCAGACTGAAGCGCTTATGTCTGGGACCTCGGGCAACTCGCTCAAGGACTATACGCGCATCGACGAGCTGAGCCTAGCCCGCGACCCCGGTCAGCCCTTGGCATTCCTCGCACTGGCAGAGGCCCCCATCACGTTTGCTCCGACATTTAAGTTCTTTGAGCGCACGTCGACCTACAATCGCAAGCGAACCCCGTCGTGGTGCGACAGAATCCTGTACCAGCGCTACGATGACTCAGAACAGATCCACAAGTACGCCTCGCTGCCCGACTGCACCGAGTCGGATCACCGCCCCGTCTACCTGTCGATATCTGTGCCAGAGTCACCGCCAGCGTCGCCAATTGACGCTCGACTGGCGCTGAGCTCGAGCAGGTACCGCAATTCGCTGCAGAGCTACTATGCTGACAAGGCCATTGGCTGGGGCCTGTTTCTGTCGGCAACGCCCACTGGCCGCGCCTACTCGGTGTTTGTGGCTGTTGTGCTGCTTCTGGCCTACCTCGTCTTTTAGGAGCAATGGAAACCATATTTATAATTTACATGCCATAACAATAAATGAATCTCGTGAGACGCAACCGCGTCAAATGCAAGCGCGCGCGTACAACATCAGCACCAGAAGCGGTACACGCGGTAGTAGAGGGGTCTGCTGGCCAAGTAGGCACGTTCCTCGTCCATCTCCTGGCGCAAAACGTCGAGATCGAGTTCACGGCGACCAGTGTCGAGGTCCATGTCGCGGGCGCGCACAAATGGCGTGCGGTACCACACCTTGTAGCCAACATAGCACACAATGACAATGGGCAGCGCCAGGTAGATCTGGAAAAAGTCAGATGCATTGGGGCTGGCGCCAATGGGGAACAGCGCTGTCCAGAACTGGGCAACAAGCACCAAAATGTTGAGGATGAGACCGTACCATGAACCCCACACGCCAACCGCCGACTTGAACGCGAGCTCGTCCGTGCTGCGGCCCTGAACCTTGAGACCACGGCGGAATCGAATGTGGCAGTAGCACACAGAGGCCCACGTGAATAGCGACGACAGACCCGACAGAGCAATGAGCCAGCTGAGCACATCAGAACGCACGGGTGAAGCCGCTACAAATGCAATAAGACCAAATAGAGATGTGATGATGATGCCAGCGAGCGGACGTCCGCTGCGGTCAATGTATGCCATGAATTTGGGGCCCTGGCCACCAGCAGCCAGCGCGGCAATGGTACGCGAGCTCGCGTACACAGACGAGTTTCCTACCGACAAAATGGCAATTAGCACCACGGCGTTCATAACAGACGGCAGTCCCTTGATGCCGGCGTGGTTAATGGCAATGACAAAAGGAGACGCATCCACCTGAATGTTGATCGAAGACGAGGCACCGAGCAGGTCGGGTGATGTGTATGGCACGAGCAAACCAACAACCGTCAGAGACACAATGTAGAAGAGAGTGATTCGCCAAAAGACCTGCTTTGTAGCACGCGGCAGCGAAGCGCGCGGGTTGGCTGTCTCGGCCGAGGCGAGACCCACGAGCTCAGTGCCCGAGAATGCAAACGCAGCCGTGACAAACACCGAGCAGACGCCCTTGAAGCCGTTGGCAAACGCGCCCGGATCGTGCCAGTACTTTCCTCCAATGTATCCCGCATCACCGGCACCTCCACACACAATGACAATTCCTACAATAACAAAGCCCACGACGGCAACAACTTTGATGAGCGAAAACACAAACTCGGCTTCACCATAGCCGCGAACACCAAAGAAATTAATTGACACGATAACGACCCAAAACAGGGCCACCCAGGCAGCTGGCGACACCAGTGCCGCGGCGTTGCCGTCGTCCTTCCAAAACTGAATAGTGATCGAGGCTGCTACGAGCTCGAGCGGGAAGGCCACGATCCACTGCAGCACGTAATTCCAGCCCATGGCGAATCCCCAGGCAGGGTCAACAAAACGAGTAGCGTAAATGGCAAACGAGCCGGCAACAGGGAACCTCACAGCCATCTCACCGAGAGCGTGTACGGTGCAGAACAGCATCGAGCCAATGAGGCCAAAGCCAATGAGAAGCGAGGCAGGACCTCCAGCACTCAGTGACGCGCCCGACCCAACAAAAAGACCCGTACCAATCGAACCGCCAATGGCAATCATCTGCAAGTGTCTCGTCTTAAGGCTTCTCGTCAGCGGCGAGTTGGCCGTAGCCAGGGCAGCCTTTTCAATGTCCGACAGGTCCTGGTACTCTGCCGTCGAGAAGTCGGCCGGTTTCCACGAGTCCTTGAACCGCTGCCATTGCGAGTGTTCGTGCGACTGCACAATAGCAGACTGTTTGTCGTAGCTCTCGTCAGCACTGCTGGTCTTTTCCATAGCGTCAGGGGTGGGAGGAAAATTGGTGGTGGGGGGTGCGCAATGGTTTTATACCCCGCGTCCAGACCCGGAAACACAGGGGGCCGCCGGCCGCTCCCAAAAAAAAACTTTCCCGTATCGTACAGAGTCGAATAAGGCACAGCTGCCGATCGGCCGGTATCTCGAAGCGGTCAAAGGGCATCGGGTCATTAGCGCTGTGCGCCATTTGGGCTGCAGCAGCGTGCATGCAGACGCAGCGGCAAAAGTAAGTGCAGGCGGTAACAGAGGTTGCACGACCTTCCGGTTGGGCACCGCACGTCCATAATGTGCGGCCAGCGCGCAACTGCAAGCGCGTTTAGGAATCCGAAGGCTGACGCAGGTGCAGCACAGTTCGGCCGTTGGGAATGGGAAGCGGCGGTGTTGTGTTACACGGGCTGTGGCTGATGGAGCTAGTGGCTGATGCAGATGGCATCTCCAAACGACCCAACGCCAAGCTTGTAGCGGGGCTCATGGCAACCTAGTGGCCACCCGCCTATTTGAGTTACGCTCCATGCTATACCTCCGTTTCCGTGTATATGCCTCTGTATATTGTCTGTTTGCCTATTGAGTCACTCTATGGTCGGTGTGGCTTCCCGAAAAAAAACCCTGTCATCGCTTTAAAAAAGCAACGCCAATGGTTCTGTAACTTGACAGGTCGGCTAAAGCTCTCCGCTGCTAAAGCTCTCCGCTTGGCAGCAACTACACGGTCGCAAGAGTCAATGGCACTCTTTAGGCCCCTGACATGCCCGCATTGGCGTTGCTCGCGTGTCGGCTATTATTTTGGCCGGATTAGTAACAAATATTAGTTAGTAACAAGCGTAGCGACGATTCGGGTGAGAATTTGACTCGGGCCTCATCTGGAGATGCCAAAATCAAAAGCAATGCAAATCCAATTGCTTTGTAATGTCATTCCGCTTCAGTTGGTCTGTTGCTAGATCCGGCCACAGATAGTCACAATAGATAGGCTAGATAGGCCAGGGATGAGGCGCTTAGCGTTGCTCATCGTTGGATCTGCCTTCCGCGGACGAAAAATGTGAGTCAAAAAGCTGCATAACAGATTCTCCCAGCTTCGCAGCGTAGTACTGTACTCCAAACTACAAAATGTTTTCAATAACAACATGAATTCACAACTGTTGAACAAAATATAGAATTAATATATAGATATAAATAAGGACACGGCCAGCTAGGTAGATGGTCTGGCAAAATTAACACGAGCAAATAAACACGATTCTGCATGTCGATAGCCCATTACGCAGGTGCGTCGCTCAGTCGGTCCCAGTTGCCTATAGGGAACTGGGCCCCCTGCACAAGTCGCTATCCCCCAGAAATCCACCTATCTCTCCGCGCTACCGCTCTGGCCTGCCGTTGGCGTTGCAGGAGACTCGGACCCCTGCTTATCTACAAACAGCAGCTCCACAGCCTTGTAATTAAGCTTCTTGGAAAACGCCCGTGACTGCAGCATCTTGGTCGCACTCTCCGCCGCAGTGGGCATGACACCGCTCGGCCCCACCTTGGTTCCAGTGTCCTTGTTCTTGGTGCGCTTACGCTTCTTTGGAACCTTGTAGATACCCGCCGCCTGGTCGGCAATCACTTTGAGTCGCTTGTTCTCCTGCTCAATCAGGTAGTCGCGGTTCATGGACATCCACACCTGCGACTTGATCTTGACCTCGTCGTCGTTGAGAATGCTCGCCATCACCTCCTCGTCATCGTCAACATCGGCAAGCAACTCGGGGTCGTCGGGAATGTCCGATACCCATACGGCATTCCGCTCGAGGTTGCTCATGATGATGTCGTCGTTACCGCTGGCCAGAGCTGCTGCAATAGCAGCCGCCTTTTGAGCCCGATACTTTTCGAGGTA
This sequence comes from Sugiyamaella valdiviana, assembly GCA_030570555.1. Taxonomy (NCBI): domain Eukaryota; kingdom Fungi; phylum Ascomycota; class Dipodascomycetes; order Dipodascales; family Trichomonascaceae; genus Sugiyamaella; species Sugiyamaella valdiviana. The sequence goes on from JAJLWF010000001.1 coordinate 2,425,546, forward strand.
CAGTGCAGCGCGTAGGGGAGCTTTCGAAGCCGCCCGGGCAGCTCCTGTCGTATCTTTTCCATCTTCCTTGGCATCCTTGGCGTCCTTGGCACCTGTGGCATCTCCATCACCATTGCTCGGACTCACCGCGACCTTGTCTTTGCCCTTGTCGACTGCAGCCTGTGGCGTGCTCTCATCGTCGAGATCAATCTGATCCTGGGCTACATCCTCGAGATTGCGGTCGATCTCCTCAGTTATGTCGTGGATTTGTCGCCGGGTCTCCGCCTCTGCGTGTGCTTTGCGGTCTTGTTCCTCATTATCAATTGCAGTTGCCAGCTGTAACAGCTCGGCATCAAGGCCCTCACCCTTCTCTAGAGCCTCTTTTTCGCGTGCAGCAAGCTCCATCATGCGCTTCTCCTGTTCACGGTGACGCACAAAAGAAGGTGGGTCGGCAGCGCTCTCGATCTTGGTGGCTCGGAAAACCTCTACAGACAGAGCACCGGCGCTGGTGCTGCTGAACTCATCGAGACGTCGCTGCACCGTGTCCTCTCCGACCTTGGCAATCTGGACAATCTGGGCCTTTGAGATACGAATGTTGTTCATTCTAGCCGCCAACAAAACGCATGCCGCAGCAATACCAGTGGGCCTTCGACCCTCGGTCAGCCAGTCCTTTCCCATTCGCTGGACGAGCTTCGATGCGTCGGTCATGACTCGCTTCGTGTCCTCCTCCAGGTCAAGCTGCGTGGCAAATCGCTGGATGAAAATGGACGGGTCCTTGATGGGGAGTTTTGTCACTCCCACTGCCTTGAGAAGCTGTAGATATGTAGCACCAATAGCAAAGACATTGACAAAAATAGCCTCGGCAAAATCCATGAGCATGTGCGGAGTCTCGTTGACTCGGCACGCCAGGTACAGGCACGCCGTCACCACATACTGCGACTTGCGACCCTTTACAAAGTTCTTTGACAGCGCTTCCTTGAAGTAGTTGAGAGCCATCTGCCAGACATGCTCTTGAATATGGAGCTTCGTGGCGATAGCCTGCATCCGGCGGCGCGTTTTGTCGAGAGTTTGTGCTCGGCTTTCTCCCTGGTTGCCGTAAAGACCGCCAGAACCGGCGTGTGCTTGGTCATGGCCGACAAATTGTCCAGTGACTATGGCAGCTCCAGACGCACTTTCGCCAAACGTCACCTCAGACACAATAGTAGATTCTTCCACGACAGTACCACACGCGGTACAGCAGTATTCTCCTGTCGACGGATCATGTTGCAGCGACGTGCTGCTACACGACGGACACGTTCTAGGCGGCATGGTGAGTAGTGAAGCTGACGGTCGGTCGGACGTCTTGTTTACGGGGCGCGGCAAATCTTTTCCTCGTGGAGTACCGGGCCCAGTCAGGGTTGGGGTCTCCCCCACCGAGGGTTCGAGTTCGCGCTACTGCAGTTTGTCAGTACGAAGGGCACGAACATTGAGCTGTGCTACTGTACAAATAGAGTTCAGACTCGCTAGATAAGCAGTTGATGAGCAGCTAATACGCGGTGTACTCGAAAATAATGTAGGCACGAATTGTGTGTTTCGGACCCTTGTGTTTCGGACCCTTGTGTTTTGGACTTTATGTTCGCTAAGGTGCTATACATTGTATACAGCAGCCGTAGGTGAGTGCATACGAGGCTCGGTCAACTGCCGAGAGCTTTAAAACCGTGAACGAGATCTCCAAGTAGGTCTATAGTACAGCATGCCGACTGCTTGATCGATTTTGAAGCGAATAACATTATACAACGCTACAATGCCGCTCCAACGTCATCTTCCAGCCATCGCTGAGGCTGCGTCGTAACCAGGCACGAGCCAATAGGAGACGCTTACCCTGCAGGGCACGTTTGGGTTTCGTGAGGCGGACAGGGCGAGACCCTTACCACAACCACACCAAATTTACATGGCATTGGTCCCAGCGAAAATGGACGAAAAGCCACGGCCGAATTAGATAGCTTCTCTCTCACCCTCTCCGTTGTCCACGCCTGTCGAGATTCTGCAGTAGTATCAGCCGGGTTAGCCACGAGAAATTGCATCCGAGCGCAATTGTCCTACTGTGCTCCGTTCTCTAGAGATCCCGCTACATTCTTATCTCCAATGCTTTCGTTGCGATCTGTCTCCCGCCTGTCGGGCCCGGCCAAGCGGTGAGTTTTTTGTACCCCATCACAGACACGAAGGAATGGGGCTGGTGTGGTTGTTGACATGACATACCCAGTACAACATTGGCACTGTTGTTGTTTCGACGACTGCAAACGGCCGCCAATTGCTCGTTGTCGGCACGTCGGCCGTATTCTTGTCCGATACCGTTACAGTGTCTACAATTCCTGTCTACTAGTGCTAACGCAGTGCCTTTTCGACGTCCAAGACGTCGTCGAACTACGCCGACACCATCAAGAACCTGAAGATTAACTCTGACACCAAGGTTCTGTTCCAAGATAAGTATATACACGGGATTGACAAGACGTAAACTAACGACACGCTTCACTGGTAAGCAGGGTACTTTCCACGCCCAGCAGGCCCTTGACTACGGCACCAAGATTGTCGGAGGTACCAACCCCAAGAAGGCTGGCCAGACCCACCTTGGTCTTCCCATTTTCGGCACTCTTGCCGAGGGTATCAAGGAGACTGGAGCCTCTGCTTCGGCTATCTTTGTGCCGCCCAGCTCTGCCGCGGCCGGAATCATGGAGGCCATTGAGGCCGAGATTCCCCTGGTGGTGTGCATCACTGAGGGTATTCCCCAGCACGATATGGTCCGGGTTGTCGACGCTCTCAAGTCGCAGAGCAAGACGCGCCTTGTCGGCCCCAACTGCCCCGGTATCATTGCCCCCGACCAGTGCAAGATTGGTATCATGCCCTCGTCGATCCACAAGCGTGGCCGCATCGGTATTGTGTCTCGTTCGGGTACTCTGACCTACGAGGCCGTTAACCAGACCACCAACGTTGGTCTCGGCCAGTCGCTTGTCATTGGTATTGGCGGTGACCCCTTCTCGGGTACCAACTTCATTGATGCCCTCAAGGTGTTCCTCGAGGACGAGGAGACGGACGGAATCATCATGATTGGTGAGATTGGTGGATCTGCCGAGGAGGACGCTGCTGAGTTCCTCAAGCAGCACAACCTGTCGCGCCCCAAGCCCAAGCCCGTGTGCTCGTTCATTGCCGGTATTTCGGCTCCTCCTGGTCGTCGTATGGGTCACGCTGGTGCCATCATCTCTGGTGGTAAGGGCGGTGCTGGCTCCAAGATTGCTGCTCTCGAGGCTGCTGGTGTCGCTGTTGAGCGCTCGCCTGCTCGTCTCGGTAAGACTCTGTATGACCAGTTCGTCAAGAACGACCTGCTCTAAGTAGGCCATACACATGACGCTGTGACTAGTCAGTAAATTTTGTGTTTGTAGATGCGACAGAGGTGTGCCGGTGCAGCGAGTATCTAGGACATCAATGTAGTTCCAGTGTCCGTTGCAATCAATGTAGATACAGTCCGTTATTGTCTCAGAGCCTATAATTGCGGGTCTCTAGTTGGACCCATTGCACAGTCGGTCATGGCCATACGCATACACTGCCAACTGCCTAAGTCACTACCGGAGACTGGTCTACGCATATAGGATTACACCCATTACACCAATTGTCACTGGAGTACAAGTTCAACACAAGTTTACAACTTAACCACAATTCTGGATGGGCTACTCGTGCGCGGCAAACTCAATCGACTGATGGCTATGACTCAATGGCTATGACTGAATGCATTGGCAGTTGCGGTTGCTCGCATTACGCGCTTCAGAGGGTTTCTTACACGGGTTGTACAAGAGTTACAAGAGTCATTGTAATTTAGCTTGGCGACTACCTCGGCCAGCGTTTCTACGACAAGCGTTTCTACGATCGAGCACGAAGAAGCACACTAAATGACGCATTACGGAACGACAATTACCGTTAGTCGTAACAATAGATTTCGCTGTTCGCTGCCAGCTGGACCGCAGGGGTGTACAATGACGCACCCCACGGGGAAAGCACTCCGTGGCCCGCACCGCAAGGCATTTGTCATTAGCGGCCCGCTTGCTGTATTGGTGATTGAGGGCTATTTCGGCTGCAGGTGGACTGCGGGGGCAGTTCCGCGCGTGATAGCCGAAGCTGCGGGCGATTTCGCCGCTGATAAAACCGGGATGACCAGGTAAAGCTCCACTGTAGATTAAGCCACACGCGTGTCATTCATTGCAACACCTGCCAATAGTTCCTGGCGCTAACTCGCACTGACAGCTCGGCTCAATGAATTGCCAGCCGTGGGGGAACCGTAGCCAGATCAGGCAAGCCGTTTAGTGCACAGTGCTTTTTGCTCCCCAGCAGCCCTGCACTTGGTTTTTTTCACTGCAGATCGCATGCATGATTCGGAGTTCGAAGTACAATTTTCTGGTTGTGTATAAAAAGAACGTGGCATCGCCATCTGCGGCCCGTTGCATCTGTTTTCCTCCGTTTTAATTAGCTTCACAGTTGTAGTAGACTAGAAGTTGCCGCTCGCGTATCCTGCCAAATATATTTCCCGGTCCTCCGTCGCTCAGTGGTAACTGAGTTATAGATACCGCCGAAAAGGACAAGCAGCTCCGACAGCCTACACTGAAGCTGGAGCTTGAAGTTTGAGGTTATAAGCCTGAACTAGAAGCTAGAAGCTAGAAGCCTGAAGCTAGACGCTCGTTTGCATCTCCGCATCTCTACATCTCTGCATCTACAACGTCTACCATGACGACTGACGACCCATATTTCCTGTCGCACCGACACGGTACCTCTGACGATGAGTCCATGACGTCTGACACCCACGACATTCCCCAACGACTTGTCGGTCCAACACCGCTGTCGACGGCCGGCACAAAGGTCGGTGACGAAGACAAGGGCGACTACTTTAGCGAACCAGTGGCTTCGCGCGCCCGCTCCTCGTCGGTCGCGGCCAGCATGGCCTCGGGCTACAGCGTCCAGGAAATCTATGGCGAGATTGACTCTGACCAGCTGCGCATGTCGCGCCAGCGCACGAGCGACACCATCAGGACGATGATCTCGACGACATACTCGGACAAGTACCTCGAGAACGCTGGCGGCGACGTGGTCCACGACGGCTCTGAGTTCCGCGACATTGACCCCGAACTCGTCACCTGGGAAGGCCCCGACGATCCCGAGAACCCGCGCAACTGGTCTCTCCGCCGCAAGTGGATCACCACCATTGTAGTCAGCATCTACACGATGATCTCGCCCATGTCGTCGTCGATTCTGTCGCCGGCCGTGCCTAAGATTTCCGAAGACTTCGGCATCACCAACGAGACTGTGCAGTCGCTGACAGTCTCGATATTTATTCTTGCATGGGCCATCTGCCCGCTATTTATGGCGCCTATTTCCGAGCTCTACGGGCGCCAGGTTGTGCTCAACAGTTCCATTGTGCTGCTGTTTGTCTTCAACCTCGCCTGCTCGTTTGCTCAAAACACCTCGCAACTGCTCGTGTTTCGCTTCCTCGCCGGCATGGCCGGTGCGCCGCCCATTTCCGTGGGAGCTGGTGCTCTTGCCGACATGTTCAACGACCACGACCGCAACACACCGCTGGCCCTGTACAGTCTTGGCCCCAATATGGGTCCCGTCATTGCTCCCATTATCTCTGGCTGGCTCACGGAGTTCACGAGCTGGCGCTGGGTATTTTGGACTCTGGCCATTATCAATGCTATTGTAGCTGTTGCTGGCCTGCTTGTGTACGAAGAGACGTTTGCTCCTATCCTGCTGGCTCGCAAGGCCAAGAAGCTGGGCAAACTGACTGGTAACGACAATCTGCACACAGTATTTGACCTGACGCGTACTGCATTTTGGCCACGTCTGCTCACGGCCATTACGCGACCCGTCCTGATGCTCTTCACCCACCCCATCATCATGGGTCTCGGATTGTACATGGCATTTGTGTACGGATTCATGTACCTCATGCTTGTCACCTATCCGAGCCTGTGGACCGACATCTACGGCTACAAGTCGGGTGTTGCGGGAATGATGTACCTTGGCCTTGGTATTGGTTCACTGTGCAGTATCGCGTTTTGGACGCCTCTCACGCAGAAGGTGTACCTGCGTCTTACTGAGCGAAACAACGGCGTGCCCAAGCCCGAGTACCGCATCTTTCTTGTCAGCCCCACTGCCGTTATTCTCGGCTGTGGTCTCATTTGGTACGGATGGAGTGCACAGGCCAAGCTCATGTGGCTGATGCCGGTGATTGGCACTGGCATCTTTGGGTTTGCGCTGTTCCCTGTTTTCCAGTGCATCCAGAACTACCTCATTGACATGAACCCCAAGTTCTCTGCATCGGCCGTTGGCGCTGCTGCCGTGTTCCGATCATGCTTTGGTTTCGGCTTCCCGCTGTTTGGACCGACCATGTACAACACGCTTGGCTATGGCTGGGCCAACACGCTGTGCGGTATTCTCATGTTTGTGCTGGGCATTCCATTCCCTATTTTTATTTATTTCTACGGCGAGCGGATCCGTCGCTGGACCGACACGCGAATGGAGCGCAAGGCCAAGGCGTCAGCTTGAGCGGCGAGTGCTCATCATACCATCCAGTACTGGTCAACCACGATATTTATGCCAGTGCGCGATTATATAGAAACTATACATTTCAAACTACGCAGTAACCACTGGGATCGGTCAGTTCTGCAATACTGAGTTCTGCAATTTTGAGTTCTGCAATACCGAGTTCTGCAGTACTGAATCTGCAGCATTGAGTCTACCAATTATCGGCTCGAGTCGAGTTCATGGGATCGGGATTTAGCCGGCCGGATATACGACTCGGCCTATTGAACAGCCGCAGTGTGGGGTATGCAGATACTAGTCTACCCCACATATGGTCTCCGGCCGCCCGACACCGGGCCGGTCTTGTCAGGCCCGAACGTCTTCGGAGATTCGCGCCCGTTGACCAGGCGCGAGGCAGTGCAATAACCGGTGATCTCGACATACGGCAGGTTCCCGCTGGCCGAGTCACGGAACGTCCCAGAGTAGATGTCCGATCTGCGGGGTTAGGAGTCGGCTACGGCAGTAATCACATTCAGCCAAGGTCCCATTGGCCTATATAGCGCCGTCGTATTCCACTTTGAAGGTATAGTCGTTTTGTTAGAGAAATGGTGGACGCTAAAGAAGGTGGGTTTAGTGCACAGAGTGTCAGTTAGCCTGGGTTTCGTCGTCTAACGCAGTGACGCAGCATGCGGCCAAGGATGATTGCTGGATTGTGATCCATGGCGAGGTCTACGATGTGACGGAGTTCCTGCCTGAACATCCCGGTGGCCAGAAGATCATTCTCGAGTACGCAGGCAAAGATGCAACGCCCAAGTTCCAGACAATCCACCCCAAGGATATCGTGGCCAAGTATCTGCCGAAATCAAAGCATCTCGGCCCCGTCACCGGCGACCTGTCGCTGCTGGCTAGCCACAAGTCTGCCGAGGACGAGGAGGACGAGGAGGAGGTCGTACGCCAGAGTTACGAAGACAACAAGCCGCCGCTGTCGCAGATGTACAACCTGCTTGACTTTGAGCATGTGGCTCGCAGAGTCATGTACAAGTCGGCTTGGGCCTACTACTCGTCGGGATCCGACGACGAGCTGACGCTGCGCGAGAACCACACTGCGTACCACCGTATCTGGTTCCGACCCCGTGTGATGGTAGACGTGTCAAAGGTTGATTTCTCGACTACAATGCTCGGAGTCCGCACCGACGTGCCCTTTTATATCACGGCCACAGCCCTCGGCAAACTGGGCCATCCCGACGGTGAGATGGTGCTGACCGAGGCGGCTGCCAAGGAGGGTGTCATCCAGATGATTCCTACTCTGTCGTCGTGCTCCTTCGACGAGATTGTCGACAAAGCTACTGACAAGCAGACGCAGTGGATGCAGCTGTACGTCAATGCCGACCGCGAGGTGACCAAGGAGCTCATTCAGCATGCTGAATCCCGCGGCATCAAGGGCCTATTCATCACGGTAGATGCCCCCCAGCTGGGCCGACGTGAAAAAGACATGCGTTCCAAATACACGTTAGATGTGGCCAGCGTTCAGGACGAGGAGGAGGACGATGTGGACCGCTCCCAGGGAGCTGCGCGCGCCATCTCGTCCTTCATCGACACGGCTCTGTCGTGGAAAGACATTGCGTGGTTCCGTCAGAACACAAAGATGCCCATCATTGCCAAGGGAGTCCAGCGATACGAGGATGCGCTACTGGCCGTTGAGTACGGCCTTGATGGTATTGTCATTTCCAACCACGGTGGTCGCCAACTTGAGTTCTCGAGACCGTCCATTGAAGTGCTCGTCGAGGTCATGGCTGCGTTGAAGCAGCGTGGACTTCAAAAGCGCCTCGAGGTTTACGTTGACGGTGGTGTCCGTCGTGGAACGGATATCCTCAAGGCTATTGCCCTGGGTGCCAAGGGCGTGGGAATTGGTCGGCCCTTCCTGTACGCCATGTCGACCTATGGCGTTCCCGGTGTGGTCCGGGCCATCCAGCTTCTCAAGGACGAGCTCGAGATGAACATGCGTCTACTTGGTGTCACGTCAATCGATCAGCTTGACGATTCATTCCTCGACGTGCGCAGCATAGCTGCTCATTCTACTCTACCATCTGATAACCTATCACTGGCCGTCTACGAGCCCATGGCTACTCCACGGTTCCGTAACTCCAAGCTGTGAGCACAGCCCTGTATACGACTGAATGATATAAATTAGTCAAATCATGTTATCGCAGAGGTTGCGTTGATTCGCTTAGTTAACCGCTGCCAAATACCACTGCAACAGCCCATGTTCTGCAGTCCACTTCAGTAATCTGTTCAAACTAGTCGTATGCCACGTCTAGTTTGTGCCCTTCTTCGTTGTAGCCTGGCAAAAGTCTTCTATGCGATGATACAGCACGAGTTAGTCTTCTTCGCCTGCTTGTAAAACATACGCGACGATGCCGACAGTGCCTCAGACTTGTCAACTAGGGAGTCGAGCTTCTCGCCACGCGCCAAAACGGACTCGATGGTCTTGTGCAGCACAATCTTGGTCTCATCGAGCTCCTGCTGGACCTTGAGAATCGTGTCAGCCTGTTGGGGGTCCTGGTACTTCTTGAGGTAATCCTCGAGCGGGGGGTACGCGAGACCCTTGACGTCCGTGGCGGTGGCCCACTGTGTGCGTGGGAACTTGACAAGGTATTCGTCCAGGATCTTGTTCAGCACAGAGAACGCAACTCGCACCGGATACTCCTTGTCGGAGATGATGACGCCTGCGAGACCCTCTGCCCGCGCGTAGACGTGGCCGATGTATGCTGGAGTTAGACGAGTCCAGACAAGACAAATCACACTTACTGTTGCCCTCTTCAACTGACTGGCGCTGACCCGGCTTGGTACGGGACGCGACGGTGAGCGAGAAAAAGGACATAAACTGGCTAACACTGCTGTTAGTTAGTACCAAAACAGGGGGCAAACAGTGCCTACCCTTGGCGCTCAAAGAAGCTGAAACTGCTGAGATCTCGAGCACTCGACAGCTCGAGGCCCTTCTCGTCCGTGTTTCGGATCACGCCAATGTAGAAGATCTTCATGGTCACGTCGTTCGTCTGCTAGCAACCTCGGTGAAATCAAGGCTGTGGTTATGAAAGCCAACTCAACGTTACCCGCGCGCGGGCCGATAAGGGCAGGGACCGCCAAGAATGGTACTGCCCCTGGCCGGTATCGTTACCCCTGAGTGTCTCAGACCTTAAGATGACAGACTGTGCTGGTGTTAATTAAAACGACGAGTTAGTGGTCCTTAAATATCGCTGTATAGGCTTTCGTAAAATAACAGATAAGCTGCGGATTACAAACGCGTCGTATATTAGTACGGCGCACTCTCACTACCTCGAGCCAGACCTTCAATTAACTTAATATAACCCAGGATCCGATGGTAATAAAACGAGAAGTGTGTCAATAATTAGAGTCCGTATGAAGCTCTCCAACTTGTCTCTTACCCATCTATCTCTTACTATGAGAATCTTTTGCTTGATGCATCATCCGTTAACGATGGATATGCGATCAGCGATTTGGTTCGGCATGTCTGTCAACCGTGGGCGTGCAAAAGAAACCGGAACGCGAAGATCCCTCGCTTCTATCCGGGAGTCTTCGTTGTTGTACGAGAGTAAGGACGCACTCAATCATCCATGCCACGAATCTCGACGGTGAAGATCACAGGGTCAGCATTCTGGACCTCTACCTCTTCAGCTTCAACAACATTGCTCGTAGACACCTGTGTCCCGAAACTGGTTTCCCAGTCGGTGATGTCCCAGCGGAGCCCGTGTGTAGTGATGTGCGTGGGTCCTGATATCGGAATGATTCCGCACGTATCTCCGACAAGAGACCGCGGCGTCTTGATCTTGTGTGTCCCGGCCATGAGGAGCATTGTTATACTCTGATCAGACACCAAGTAGGTTGCTTCATGTGCGTATTCAAGCGATTCTTGAGTCTTGAACAGGTGGTGGATGGAGTGGAATTGGTGGTCGACACGTCCTCCCATACCTCCAAGAATAATGATCTCGTGGCGCTGCGTACTTTCCTTGCCAAACTGGCCTCGCGCTATCCGAGTCGCCTTCATCAGATCTGTAGAGTACTGGTCCGGATCATGTACAATGCCTGCTCCCAATTGAGCATAGTAGTCCTTGACATCGTCGCGCAACGAGTCAAAGTCGCCAGTGATGACATCTGGGACCTGCATGTTAGCGAAATACTACAGGACGGGGGTAAACTCACAAACTTGCGGCGCTCAGAATCAGAGTCAAAGAAGTCGTAAAGACGATTGGCTCCGCCATCAGCACATACTCGGAAAGATGCTGTATTAGCAAGCTACGGCGCCACGGCGCTACTCACAGTAACTCCAAGCTGCAGAGAACAGCCTTGGATGAAGGGCCTGGTTTAGCACTATCAGCGTCCTAGACTCATCCTTTGCGAGACTACCAGCTAGGAAAGCCGCTGGATCCAGACTGCTCGTCATGGCAATGTGTAAGTTTGATGGAGCAATTCACCTATAGATAAGTATACGGCGCGGCTGCATATCAGGGGAAATACGGTGGAGATGATGATGGGCTGGAGATGAAGGTTGATCTTGCCGCTACTAACAGTAGACGAAGGCTACAGGGTATTGAAAGAATGTAGTAGTAGTAAATATGATAAATGTATCTACTCTAACGTACTGAGTCGATTCTCGTTTAACCGCTTCCTGATGCCGCCGGAACGGGCTTGTTCCGAACCCTAACAGCGTACATGCATGTCGAGGACCTTCCATTTGTAATTTGCCATTCTATAGAACTTTTCAACTTCCGGCTCCACCAGTGCCAGTTTTGGAACAAAAAAATCACACATGCTGCGTCTATCCCTTCAGAGAGCTAGCCCTGCTGTGGCCCAGGTCGCTCGCCGCTCCTTGCATTCGGGTGCTCGATTCGCCCGCACCCGGGTTCTGACGGCGCCGGCTCCGGTCTCGAACGGCCGTCGATTCGCCTTCTGGGCTCTCATGACTGCTCCTGTTGTATTTGCCGTGTCGTCACAGTTCAATGTTGCTCATGCAGAGGAGGAGAAGGAATCCGAGTCTGCAGACCCGTTTGGAGCCGACGATCTGATCGACTCCAACGACATTGAAACGCATCCGGTACTCCTTGGTGAAGAGCCTGCGGAGTCGGCTGCTGCTCCTTCCGAGAGCGTCGAGGAGGGTGAGGCCCCCAAGGGTGCCTTTGATCCCGAGACGGGCGAGATCAACTGGGACTGCCCCTGTCTGGGTGGTATGGCCGACGGTCCGTGCGGAGAGGAGTTCAAGGAAGCCTTTAGCTGTTTCGTTTACTCGGAAGCCGAGCCCAAGGGCATTGACTGCATCGAGAAGTTCCAGCACATGCAGGACTGCTTCCGCAAGTACCCCGAGGTCTACAGCGACGAGATCCGTGAGGAATCGCCCATTGGCGAGCCTGAGACCGCTGAGGCCCCTGCCGCAGACGCTCCTGCCCCTGTTGTTGCCTCGGCATAGAGCATAGACACTGACAACCAAGACTCCTATCCATTGTAAATATCAGAGAGTGTAAATATGTATTATCAAGCCAATGTACACAAGTTCTTCTATGTGCTAGCTATTCGTAAAAGTCATAATATAGTCGTGAACATCCTCGAGCGCCACGGGATCAAACTTCGTGCGATCGGTCTTGGTCTGCAACCAAACCACATTGTCGTCAAAAAAACATGCAACCCCTCCGCTACCTGACGGGCTCGAGGATATCCTGTATAGCCTGTGACCGAGCCGGTCGTGTCCTGAATTCGTGCTCTTGAGAAACATCTCATGATCCAAGCAATACGCTTCAACCACATCCTTAAATGTAGATTGAAGTGATTTTGGGATAGCCTTTGGCTTCTTTTGTGTGGGATTCACGGGGGTCGATTCCCTAGATTCACTGGGGTATCTCAATCCATGCCGTTCATGGCTCTCCATATCCAGGGACTCGTTGATGAGATCAAGAGCCTGATGAAACCCATCGTCAACATCTGGTAACCTCCGAATTGACGCCGGGAAAGCTCCGTCCCACGCTTCATACCACAGAGCAATTTCCTCGGCCTCAGTACGAGGATCCTTCAGCCAGGTGTGTAGAGAAGCCAACCAGCTGGGTATAAACACTTTACGCAAAAGAGGCCCCAGCACCGTGGGCACAATCTCGACTGCGCTTATTCCCAATCTCCACGTCTCAAAGTGATGTGTCCAATTGAGAGCTCTATCAATCTCCTTGAAGTCGAAGGCACCAGGAGCAAGCACGACTGCCTTTAAGTAGCGCTCTAACAGAGGAGAAACAGAATCTTTCAGAAGGGCAGCTACAACATCAGGCCGCTCGTCGCACCATAATGTCGCAACAAGTTCAGCAGCTTCGTCAATGTACTCTGAAACTCTGTGCTGCACAGCCTTTGGATACGGGTTGATTTTGGCGTTGAGGATAAGTCGGTCCTCAGCGTGCGATTGTAGAGCCTGCTGAGCACGATCCTCAAGGCTTTCATCAAGCGAAATAACCATGATTGTTCGACACCACGAACCAAACCACAGAGCGGGTGACGCTGCCTTGCTTGAGCTTTGAGCGACTCTCCAGCTGTCAAGAGTGAGAGACAATTTAGGAATTATGATATCGAACATCAATCGACTCTGCACATCAGAAGGCAGATTCGGGATCCAGTGTTCTAGAAACAGCACCATTGAAGACGGGTATAACGGGTCCCAGTCATTGAAAGCGGCCTCGACGGATGGCAGCCATGACTCAAGATATAGGGCTGATACAAACGATTCGAATATTGACTCGTAGTCGTACATGCCGGAATCCGCAGCTTTGAGCGAGGCGATATAAGAAGTTAGCTGTACAGAGCAGCCTTGGGGGTCGTGAAGCACGTCCCATTTCTTAACTTCCTCAAGGAGACTTCGCTTTATGAAAGAGAACACGAGTCCCAGGGTCTCCTTGAGCGAATCTGATCCGAAAGCAGTGAAAAAGCTGCCTGTAACGCTGGGAAGGTCTGAAAATCCCTTGGACGCTTGCACAGCTTCGAGTACAGCTTCTAATGAGTTAATTTTGACTGCAAGCTCGTCGTTCACCGCAAGATTCCCTCTGAATCGCATATCCATGGACTCTTTGCGACTATGAGCCACGCGCATCTCGTCGACAAAAGACTCGAGTTCACTGTTGGCACTCGTTAGCAGTGCCGTGAGCTTGCGTTCTCGGTCTTCGCCCAATTTGGCGTTTCCCATGATCCACTTATCACCGAGGTAGGCTGCATCCACGTCAGTTGCGACAGCGTCCAGCACAGAAGTAAACACCTCCACCTCGGCCACGTTAAAGCGAGAAATTAGCGATAGACTCTTTTGGTAGCTGTTCAGAAGCCATTCTATGGGCGATGTCTCGTGTAGATCTATCGTGCCAACAGACTTTTTCGTACGTGGCTTTCTTTGTGTGCTCACACGCTCATCAATGCCACCAACTCCGAGCAGTGTAGGTCGCAGTTTCTGCTGGATCGGCTCGACAATTCCCTTTCCTTCTTGGCCCAGGCCTTTTCCCTCAACGTATCCCATTTTCCCCAGAAGCTTGGCTCCTATTCCATATGTTGACTGCAGCTTCGAAGATTGCGGAATCGGTTTGGAAGGCTGTCGAGCCGAGTTCTGTGTGGACATGAACTGGTTCACATTTGGGCCCATGCCAAACGACGTACGCGCCAGATCCTCTTCCTCGTCGCTTTTCTCGTCCATTTCAACATCCTCATCGTGATGCTCTCCACGAAGGACGTCTTCTGACTTGAGGGTAGCGCCACTCGTGAAAGACATGAACCGGGGTTGCGACTGTCCGAATGATGGTCGATCTTCCTCCTCGCTTGTATCTATTTCGTCATCGGACAGGAAATCAGTACTCTTCATCCTGCCCGGGCGGAACCCACGAAACCCACCATCCTCGTGCTGGTCAGGATGCGCATTGGACATTGCCACCTTGCAAATATCTGGTGCTTATGGAGTGTTGAAGTTGGCACTTCTTCAGTATCGGATGCGCGGCTGAAGTTTCGCGCGGCTTGAGTTGTAAACGGAGGTTCACGAAACTCACCAACCTACGTTCAACCCCGTCAAAATGACCGAAAAGGCCGGTGAGAAGTACCGCTACCGGATGGAGATCCAGCAGATGATGTTCGTGAACGGCGAGACGAATGATCCGCCGGTTGAAACGACATCTCTGATTGAGGATATCGTGCGATCACAGGTCGTGGAAATTGTGGGTATACCGCGGAGACATGAGACGCAAATGACTAACTCAGCTGATGCAAGGAACCGTATTGGCGCGGAAGAGGGGTGCACGGTCAATTGCAGTTGAAGATTTGATCTTCTTGATCCGTCACGACAAGGCAAAGGTCAATCGATTGAGCACGTACTTGTCGTGGAAAGATGTCCGCAAGAACGCTAAGGACCAGGATGGAGGCGGTGTCGAGGGCGCAGACCTGATGGATGATCCCGGCGTCATGAACGAATCATCAAAAAAGCTTTACAAGAAGTCCAAGATTCGTCTACCCTGGGAGCTGGCATTCATGTTTGCTGAGCAGCCTTTAGAGAACGACGACGATGAGGACGAGGATGAGATTGAGGCCAATGTGGCCACGTTCCAACGACTCAAGATTGCCGACGAGCGAACTCGAGATATGACGAAAGAAGAGTATGTCCACTGGAGTGAATGCCGACAGGCCAGTTTCACATTCCGAAAGGGCAAGCGTTTCCGGGAATGGGCTGGAATCGGCTACTTGACGGACTCTCGACCCCACGACGATATTGTCGACAGTCTTGGATTTTTGACCTTTGAGATTGTCGCGAACCTGACCGAGGAGGCCCTCAAAATTAAGGATCTGGAGGACGAGATCGAGGCCAAGACGAGCAAAACGTCGAAGAAGCGCAAGCGTGAGCATCACCTGTTTGATGGCCCCGATGAGCAACAGCGACCTATTCTAGCGCGTCACATTGCCGAGGCATACCGTCGCTACCAGGCTAGCAGCAAGCGCTCCAAAACCCTGCGGTCGTTCACCGGCGGCCTCGTCACCTCCAAGACGATAATTATTTAATCTGGATTGGCGATTGCTAGTTGGTACATAATGACTGAACGTATAATAAATGCATGGATTCTTTTGAACATCAAAAAGATGTCGGGAATGTTCGAAGGACCTCCTCAAGGTCTCCATCGAGATACCTTTTACATGGTTTGAGGCCCATTGCCGCATATGATCTTCTGCTAACACGACCGGCCAGCTCCGTCTCCTTGACGGCCTCCTGTTGAGCATAAAACTCCTGCTCGGCCCTTACGTCCTCTCGAGCCATATCTCGAACATACGGCAATACCTCAACCGACAATTGCCCAAGAGGCATCTGCTCAAATGCACTGCACCCAGTGGTTGAAAGGATATCACCCCACGCTGACCTCGGGTAGCCGAGAAATGAGACGGAGTCGGTAAGGGTCACAGCGTCAACAACAGTGCTCGGTGGAGCAGATGGAAGAAGTGCTGCACTCATCCGTGAGCTAGTTGCAAGGGCCGGATAAACCTTGAGCTCAAATGGTAGCGAATCCTGTTGAAGGCAGAGTTCGCTAGGAACCGCAATTCCAATCATGCGGTCACTCGTAGTTGACAAGCGTTGCTCCCTGAACGAGCTATGGCTATGGGAGAACATAATGTCAGCGGAAGATAGCATGTCATAGGCATCTCCATACTCTGACAGACCAATCTCGCGATCACCCGGCGATTTGACCTTATAGAAGCAGTCTTGCTCCTCATCTTCCAAAGTGATGACCGGCGTGCCCCGACTAATAACTCTTGTAGAATCAGACAGCTGTAGTTGCAATTGCTCGTCTCGAGTTAGAAACCAGTCGATACCGCTGCGTCGGCCCCCAATTCCCATCTGGCACCAAAATTGGAGCGAGTTCACCGACTTGCGAAAGTCAAATCCATTAGCAGTGACGAGATCAGCAACGGACTCTCGCTCAACGAGATGACCTTCTGACAAAGCCATTGCGCAAAGCGCATCAACTTGAAGTGGCAACGGGGCGGGGCCGAACTCGAGAAAAGTCCGCGATCGTCCATCAGTGATTGTAGCAGGTAGAAGAGATGGATCCGCGCAAGTCATAATGATGGGACGACGCGAAATAGCAACGAACTTCTCAAGCCCGCTCCAGAATGAGTTCTCTTCCTCGTAAAGAACATCAACATCCTCAAGAAGAACTACAGAGTCCTGTCCTCTGCTGTTTGGATGATCGCCAGCGTGAACGAGGTGCGACTGACTCATGCCCTCGAGCAGTGACATGACGTCTCGGCCAGAACGCCGCTGGCTAGAGTTGATCTCGAACACGTATACTCCGAGCTCAGAAGCAGCTGCATAGACAGACGCAGACTTGCCACATCCAGGAGGTCCGTATAGAACGAGAAAGTCCGACGGAGCGTCGACAGTATGGCTTCCTACAACTTCCAAGTCGACATCATCGGACACAATGAAATCGTCAAGTTCTTCACGCTTCTTACGCTTCTTTGGAATTGCCGGACCAGCGGGCATCTTCTTAAGGCTTTCTAGTCGCCTCTGAAGCCAGTTTAAGACATTAGTCGAGTTCCGATGAGCCGTTACAACATTGATCGACGTCGGAGGGGCATATTTTGCTGTCCACATCTGTTGTTCGCAAGTAATCTTGTCAAATGACGACGGCAATGCGATTTGATCAAGAATATATCGCAAAGGAGATTCATGGCTTGGCTGAACGAGGTTCGGCGAAATGTGGTAAATGTCCAGTGGAGCTAGCAACTGACGTTCAGGCCTGGTAAGCGTCGGACGGGAGGCAGCGTTAAACCTCCGACTCACTTCGACGACATTGAGGTGAGAGGGGATAGCAGCTTGCTGCTTTGATGACTTCTGCTTTTTTCTTGTCGGAAATAGCGTGGTGTGCTCCGGCATTAAGTTGTCCCCATGTACATGGGGAAACTTGGGCCAAGCTGGGTACCATCCAGTGTGTCTGTACCGAGGTGTAGGGCGCGTTACCGGCGCCAGAAATGGGGTAGCTGCGGGCTTTGGGGGCTCGACAGATGCAATGGGTGGGGTCTGATCAGGTATAGGAGCTTTTGGCCGAGAGAAGAAGGAATGCACTGGTTTTGGAACACCAACGTCGGCTGGTGGGACGGGAGGAGAAGCGTTTGTTGACTCAGCACTCTTTCGAGAGAAGAACGAATGCACGAGGGGTGATGCTGTTGTGTTTATAGGTGCTTTGACTTGATTGTCTGGAAGGGGTGACTTCACGGGAAGCTTTAAGCTGACCATTAGAGATTGCTTAGGGAGCGAGATGGGAGCACTGGCCGATCGTCTAGCCAGTCTCAAGACAACGGGGAATGAATGAGGTGGTGCAACTGGTCGTGGGGCCGCCGAGTTTGGTCGTTCAGGTGCTGTAAAGAATGGTAGATGAGGTTGCTCCGAGGGTTCAGTCTTCGGTTCAGCCGGTATAGAATCCTTGATGTGAGATAGTTCGCCCAGCGTTTCTGTGGATTCAGCTGCTTCTTCGAGATCCTCAGATTTCCTGTCCGGAATCTTCCAGATGCCCGTCAACGTCGACTTTTGTACCGGCTTCTTCAACTTCGACTTGCCTGAGCTTTTTAAAGGCTTTGGCTTGATCTGGCCGTCATCCGCTGCTGCCGGTACCTCAGGCGGCAAGGCCCCGTTAAGCCCGCCAGGCCAGCTCATCAAAAGCTGTGACGAGTCGTGAGTGCTGGAAGTCGCCATGGAGGAGCGACAGAATAGCTGCAGCCAGCGATCGAGAGAGCTTGATGAAGTTAGGCGCGTCCAGCGTTCCACGCGTCGGACTATCGGGGCACGGGTTGGCAACCGATAAAGGCAAGGGTAGGTCTAAACTATTAAGTTAGCAGCGGCAAGCAGTTGGCCCCTTAAGGTGAAGCATCAGACCTATACGACAACCGAGCCCACCGTCGATAGCGGCTTGTTGAAGCGAGGAGATAGCTGATTCATCTTATCAAGGCACATCTGGTGACTGCTTGATTCCTATTGATTGACGGTTAAACGGGCGAGTGGAGGTGGCACCGAATCAGCTGCCTGGTTGGATACGAGGTCGAACTGGTTCAAATCACAGGTTGGCATCATACGCCGAGGCAATTGGCGAATCCAAAGAACAGAATTAAACATTGTCGGTTCAAGCTGGCTGGCTTTGTTCGCGCCGGATTAGGACGTGGGGCCGGGCTGTGAGACCCACCAAGCTCGCCGCAGGACCCACGCAGATCCGAGTTTAAGGCTCCGGCCGAGATTTGGAGATTTCGACTCATACGACCATGTCCTCGAGTGACCGACTAGCAGCATGGTTTCGCGAGGCGCAGCAGTCGCTGTCGATAGCGGGCCCCATTTGCACCGAGGCAAGCGCACTCGTCGGCACTTCGCGCAGTCAGATTGAGCAGACAACAGTTACTTGGAGCAAGGTCATGTTCATGCACCGCGCCGTGAGTGACCAGTTCGAGGTGCTCGAACGCATCAAGCGGTCGTTCCTGATGGTTCACGACTCGTGCAGCGGAGACTTGCACAAACTCATGGAAGAGGTCGACACTCTTGAAGATAAGCTCGAGTCGACTCTAACGGCGCTTTCAAGGACACATGTGGACCCGGCGTTTTCCTCGGAGAATAGAAGTCTTCGAAGCTTTGTGCACGACGACGGCATTGGTACTCTGCGTAAGAGTCTGGTCGAATCCATATCCCGTGCGCAGTCTGCGCTGAAGCAGATCTCGCAAACGATCAAAATGCTCGATGCTGACGTTGTCGAGTTCCAGCATAGCATGTTCTCAGTACATACAGTTAAGCGGAGGCACCTTGAAACAGCACATGAGAGTACCGTTGCTGTTGCCGCGGATGCTCATGCCATGGCAGTGTTGCTCGAGTCGCTGACACGGCACTACGACGTTTGCGCCCAGGCCATTGATATGAGCAAGAAACCAGCAAAGTATCAGGAAGAATTGCACGAGGTGACTCAAGTGCTCGAGACAGATAGCCAGCAAGTGGAGGGAGTTTTGGAGGAGTTGTACGACCGCCGCCGGTTGATAGAGACGGCCGAGAAGTCTGTGTCGGAATTGTTCACTAAGATGAAGCAGACGCATGCCAAGGTGCAGTCGTTTTGTTCCGACCTCATTGTGTTTGGAGCGTCGACATTGACTTCTTACAGTAACCAACTTGAGGACGCGCTGTCCATACACACATCGACTCGGGCCGAGCTTACGAAGCTCAAGCTGGAGTTGCAGTCTCTCGTCGACTACTACGAGATGTTCTACAAGTCATATCAGACAATGGTGGTCGAGGTGATGCGCCGGAGAAAGGCCAACGCAAGGATAAAGTCACAGGTCGAGGAGTTCAGGAAAGCCATGCATGCAGCGCACCAGGAGGAGCTAGAGGCGCGCCAGGGGTTTATTGCACGCCATGGCAACTACTTGCCCAATGATCTATGGGCAGGTCTATCCGATGTGCCTCTAGAACCGCAGATCATCCACGAGCCCGAGCCAGTACCAGTGTTGGCAGAGGCCAGCATTGCAGAGGCCACGCGACAAATTGAGCTGTAATGTTGAAGCAGCCGACTGGCTGATATTTATGCTTATGACTATGTACATGCAATTGCAGATGATTGTAGATCAGCTGTAGGAGCGGCGAAGCTCACTGAATTGCTCGCGCACTTCGTCGACTGTCAGTGACTCGGTGGCTCGAGATGCCCGTGGCCGCAGCGAAACAGTTGAAGAGTCTACCTCGCGGTCGCCTACAATTAGGAGGTACGAGTAGCCCTCGCCAATGGAACGTTTGATGCGTGCGGAGACAGGCTCATCTTGCAGAGCAACGTCGACATCAAAGAAAGTAGATCCAAGTGGAGTGGCTTCAACGGCGTCCGGGACAGAGAACAGCTTGCCCGAGAGTTGCTGTGCTACCGACTGAGCGTACTGCTTGTGACGGTCGGCGACGGGGATGACGACTGCCTGCCGCGGGTTTAGCCAAAACGGCCACTTTCCCTCGTAGTGATCAATGAGGATGGCCATGAAACGCTCGATTGAGCCGAAGATGGCTCGGTGGACCATGACGGGAGTCGTTGGATCTGACGGGTATGCAGGGGTGAATTTGAGATCAAAGTTCTGAGGCAATTGGAAGTCGAGCTGGATCGTGGCAGTCTGGTGGCTCTTTCCGAGGTTGTCTTTGACGAGGATGTCGATTTTGGGTCCGTAAAAGGCACCGTCGGCCTCGTTAACGGTCCAGGGCTTGCCCGATGCGTTGAGAGCGTGCTTGAGACCGGCCTCGGCTTCGTCCCAGACGTCGAGCGTACCAATATAGGTATCAGGGCGAGTTGACAAGGTCAGCTCGTAGTCGGAGAGGCCAAATATGGAGTAGACGACATCGACGAGCTTGAGGCACGACTGGATCTCGGACTGGACCTGTGAGGGCATGCAGAAGATGTGGCCATCGTCCTGGTGGAACTTACGCACACGCGTGAGGCCCGACAGTGCGCCGGACGACTCGTTTCTGTGGAGAGGAGAAAAGTCCGAGTAGCGGATCGGTAGATCACGGAAGGAGCGCTCGTGGCGGGCAAACATGAGGCAGTGGCCTGGGCAGTTCATGGGCTTTAAAGAGTACTCTCCTTTGTCCTGGGTCACCTCTACACTGTCTGAGGAG
The DNA here is from genome assembly GCA_030570555.1 of Sugiyamaella valdiviana. Lineage (NCBI taxonomy): Eukaryota > Fungi > Ascomycota > Dipodascomycetes > Dipodascales > Trichomonascaceae > Sugiyamaella > Sugiyamaella valdiviana. Next base: position 2,446,742 of record JAJLWF010000001.1, read on the forward strand.
TCAGAATGGTCTGCGCCAAACACCTCAAACATGTCACGTTTGTAGTGCTGCCAATGGCCGCTCTGGCGCCAGAGATCTTTGCGGTAGATGACGGGGGTGATGACCTCGTCAAAGCCAAACATGCGCTGCTGCAGTTTCATAAACTCGACGAGGCGGTTGAACAGGCGCGCACCGTGCGGCATGAAGAAGATTGACCCGGGTGTCGAGGGATCAATCATGTATAGTTTTTGTTGCGAGGCAATGGACCTGATCTCGGCGGTTGATGTGGGTGGTGGGGTAGAGCCATGGGATGCACAGAAGGAGCGGGTAGCTGGATGGAAGACTCTACGAGACATCCATCGTGTACTAGAGAGCGCCAGATGCCGCCGCATGACGGTCCCCACAAAGCCAGCAGTCATGGGTAGGCGCAGTGGTCTAATGGCGAAGGTCTAATGGTGAATGACCGGAACTTCGTGAATGACTTCGTGAATGGAAATTCTGCTAACCGCGCCTGCGGTCCAACGGTTGACTCAGGGGAGCTGCCGGGTCAATGCAGCGTCAGGGTTCGGCAGCGGGTGCGTTCCGGGCTCAGGGGCTCCCGTAGAGCCGGATTGGTGGTCCGTGATCACCGCCGGTCGGGCGTCACTACAGGGGGTTGTGAGGAGGGGGAGAAGAAGAAGGGAAGGGGAAGAAGAAGGGAAGACGGGGGAGGTGGTAAGGACCACTAGGGCACCATGAATGGACTACACTCGGATGACCTGGCCGAGGTTACAATGGCTCGGGTCTAGCCGCGTGGATCTCTCACACCGTGGTGTGCTCCATGCAGGGAGGCCCTTGGATCGGGCTCGGGACAGCGTGCATCCTGGGCCGAGTGCGGGATGCGTTTGCCGGGCCTTAGAAATGGCCCGATCCAGTGCTTGAGGTACGGGGACGGATCGGGCCTCGTGGTTGCAGCAGATAGCACTAGCCAGATCTTAGTGCCAGCAGAGTGACTCAAGTGACAGATAGTCAAATAGGAGTTAACAGTCAAACACAGATGGCAGTCAAATAGCAGACAGGAACCCTTCGCGCCGTCAATTGGCTCTACAGCTTTGCAGCTCTACAGCTTTTGGCTGGCTGGCGGCTAAGGGGTAAGGCGATACGTTGCCCTGCCCAGCTGCGATTGCACCCCTGGATTGGCACGGCATGCACACCAAAGCGTACCGGCTTTCGCATTTTGTTGTCGCATTTTGTCGTCGCATTTTGTTGCATTTTGTTGTCGCATTTTGTTGTCGCCTTTACTCACTTGTCTGTTGCCTCCACTGGCTGTGAGCAGTGAACGATAGTCACACAACAGCGCTCCGCATACAGTGGAACTGCCGTGGACTAACAATAGTGGCCCCCCCACTCCACTGCGCATTTCGCATCGGCATTTGCATCACCAGTTGATAACACAATGAGCCTAGACGCCAAGATCGTGCTGCTCGGCTCCCAGGGCGTCGGCAAGACGTCGTTTGTGGTGCGGTACGTGCGCAACACGTTCCAGCAGGGCAACGCCTCGACCATTGGCGCGTCGTTTCTGGCCAAGAAGGTCCAGGTCGACGACTACGTGGTTCGCCTCCAGATCTGGGACACTGCCGGCCAGGAACGGTTCCGGTCCATGGCTCCCATGTACTACCGATCCGCGACATGTGGCATTCTGTGCTACGACATCACCTCGGAGGCCTCGTTCAAGGCCATGCACTCGTGGCTGCTTGAGCTCAAGCAGAACGTCGGCTCCGACCTCATGATCCACATTGTCGGCACCAAGCTCGATCTCGTCAATGCCGACCCGTCCAAGCGCGAGGTACCGTTTGAGACATGCGTGGCATATGCCAGCAAGTACCTGAGCAGCGAGCAGGGCGACGGATTCGACGGTGCTGAAGCGTGCCACGAGATCAGCGCCAAGGACGACCAGGGCGTTGAGGAGGTGTTTGAGGTCATCACGCGCAAACTCATTGAGAAGAAGCGGTCTATTGAGGACAACTATATGCAGGTCCAGGCGCGCCGCCATAATACCATCTACGTGCACAACGATGAACCAGAGCCCAAGACGGGTTGTTGCTGAGCCTATACGCCATTCATCGTTCAACCGCTGTTCTCGACCTCAACTATCTGTCCACCTCGTCCGCCTCCACCTCGTCCACCTCCACCTCGTCCACCTCCACCTCAACCACCCGTTTCCCTCCTCTAACCGCTTCCTCCTCCCCTCCCTTTTGGCCGCATTGGCTGAAACACGTCTCAGCCTTCCCCGCATGCATCACACTCCCCACTCACACCACACCCGCCTGTTATTATTCTGCTTATGTTTGCTCTGCTTATGTTTGCTCTGCTTTGCTTTGCTGTTATTTTGCTATCTGTTATATTTTGCTAGTTGCCCTGCCGTTCGTTGCAGTCAGCACCCCCCTAATGAAGTTCGTGCCCGCGATGTTACAAAGCCCAATATAGCACGGCTACTGAAATTTCACTTTTACCACAAACATGGATCCTCTGGTGGTGCTAAGGTCGGCGTTCGTGGCCAATCTCGTGCCACGCCTGGTGCTCGGCACGCAGGCGGATGCTGAGACGACCGACGACGTCGTCAAGGCCCGCGGCCTAGTGCTGCCTCCCGTGCCTGGCATCTCGGAAGAGCCCATTGTGCTGGATCTCGACGAGGCCACGCGATTCGAGGTCAAGTACGACGACAAGCCGACACGCATCGATACGCGCACCGTCTACAACTGCTGGCTGACGAGAGAACTCAGTGTCACCGACTACATTGCCATTTCCGACGAGCGCGGCATCCTCAACCTCAAGTTCCTCGAGCGCACCGACCTCATCACCTGGCTCGAGGGCGCTTCGTCCGAGAGCTCCAACATCGTCTCGACGGGCCCTACTGCTGCTGCGCCAAAGGGCAAGCGCGAAGTCGACCCCGAGCTGCAGAAAATCTACGCCCAGGAGCGCGCGCTGCTGGACCACAACCGCATCCTGCACGGATCCAAATCAATAGACTTTAGCTCAGTTTCGTCCGAGGCGCGCCACCGCATCCTCGCGCCCATGCGCAACGGCGCCAAACCAACCGTCGACCGGTCGGGCCGCAAGGTGCCGGGCGTACCTGCCTCGACGACGTCGTCGCTCTCGTCACAGCCAGCCGCCAAGCGCTCTGATCCCATCATTCTGCTTTCGCCCTCGGCCTCGGCTCTGCTCAACATGACCAACGTCAAGCAGTTCCTCGAGCAGGGCGTCTTCAGCCCGACTCTCACCGGTACTGGCGCCTCCAATCTTCTCCACATCCAGCGCACGAGCGACCGCATCGGCACTATGCGTTTTGTTGTTGTGGACTCGGTCGACCGCTTCAAGCCCGAGTACTGGGACCGCGTCGTGGCCGTATTCGTCACAGGCCAGCCCTGGCAACTCAAGGCATACCAGTGGAGCGATCCCAACGTGCTCTTCCAAAAGGTGCTGGGTTTGACGCTTGCCTACCGGGGTGATCCTCTCCCGCCCACCATCCGCCAGTGGAACATCTCCATTGAGACGGTTGAGCGTAACCAGCGTTTCCGCGACCGCGAGGTCGTCGAGCGTATCTGGGAGCGCATCGAGCAGTCCATTATCTCGAAGGGATGGGCCAAGAAGTAACACGCCAAGTGTCAAACCTGCAGCGAATCTCCAGCGACGTAACAGCTACTCAGCGCGACCCTCCAGCTAGCCTCTAAGATAGACCGGCCCATGTATACTAATGAACTGCTTAAAATGAACATGTTAATGAACGCTTTAATAAACTTTGGTGCTTCAAATGACCACGTTAATGAACACCCTGATGAACTTTACAATGAACTTCATTATCATTGATCCAATATCACAATATCACTCATGCTAATAACTTAGTATCGCTCCTTCATACGAGACGAAATGATGCGGAGGTTGCCGTACACCTTGCCCGGCGGCGCACCCAGAATGAGACTGACAATCGTCTCGCGGGCAATCTTGATGTTGGTGAAGCCGCCCAGAATGTGGATCTTGGAGTCGGCCAGTACAACTCGAGTGCGCGATGCGTTCTCAATGGCGAACTTGGTCTTACCGTCCTTGCCGGCAATACGACCAATGGCTCGGCTAAGATGGTCGCCTGATAGAGTCTTGACATCCTTGACTTCAAATGTCTCAATGTAGAGGTCGTCAAGACGCAGCAGGGCTACGGCGTCATCTTCGTCAAAACCGAGTGTGAACGCCCGCAGGAAATCAGCTCCCTTTTGCACTGCTCCCGTGTCGGTCGTCTCCTTGCAAGTACGAATCAGCACCTTGCGGGCCCGCACATCCATCTTCACCTGCAGCTTCAGATGCTCAACAAGCGGCACATAGATCTTGTTCCAGCTCGAACGGAGGGGACCGAATCGGTGAGGGGGAATAGCTATTGATCGCGTTTCCTTCTTTACTCGCTGCTTGGTGTTGGTGACAGCAGCGAACTTGGGGCGGCCATCCTCGTCCATTATCATTGCCTCGGGCTGCGTCGAAGCCTCTGCCGTCTCGGGCTCGGTCTGAGCAGTTCCAGACAGGTCGATCATGACCTCATCTTTCTGGACAGGTGCCACAACGTCCACAGGACGGGTCTCCGGCTCGGTAGCGTCGAGACGAGCTGTTGGTGCCACTGCCATTGTGTGTAGACTGATGCTAAGACGAGACCTGCACGACAGATTTTTTTTACAAAAAATTTCAGCCGTGCTGAAAACTGTAATATCCAGCTTAGTCACAAATGTCTATTTCTGACAAACACAAACGCATCGCAACCGATTTTTATTCGCAGCAAAGGCCCCTGACTTTTGCTCCATTGCTCTAGTGGTCTTGATCACGAGCTCAAGTGATTATACACCTGAAGTAGTCGGAGATATCTCACCTTAGTCTTCCGGTACTCCCCGCGAAAGTTCCACCGCCTTGTCTATCTCCAAAGAGTGTAGATGGATCGCCTCCATGAAGGTCTTTTCACAAATCTGCAGCCTCGAGTCGAAGGGCCTCACTGGCCTGCTCGGGAGACATGCTATAAGGTCGCCATTATTACGAAGTACAGGATTACGACTCGCTTCCCAGCTTTCGCACCGGATACCATCGGTTGCTAGAGACTCAAGATCAACCCAGCCACTCGCCTCAGTTGCCTCCCGAGCCTACCAAGCAATTCCTCACAGATGGCAGTACAATGGGCCTGTATTTGTTGCATTGCCGTCAGCTAGACTCTGGCAGGCCAAAGCATCCCAGCCATGGTCGCGGCCGTTTCATTCTGGCCCGCTCGGCAGTGAACCAAACACAAAGGAGCCACCACCAGACCCAGAGGCTATAGCCAAAGAAGCATCGAAACAAAAAAAGGATGTCGGCAAACACTGGTCGCTGAAAAACCATCGGACAAAGGAGGAGCTGCTCGCTGCGGCATCCGGCCTCTTTGAGCGCCTCCGAATCCGATTCAAGTGGACGATGCTCCGCCAGGTCCGGCCCTTTAACACCGACGATCTCTCGGCCTTCTTCTCATGGATCATTGTCGGTAACCTCATCTGGATTCTGCTTGGAACTACAACTTTCTTCTCGCTCGTCTTACTGACAATGAACACTGTCAGTGCCCAGGATTACTTTGCTCGCTGGGTCGGTAATCTGATCACTCGCGAGACGGGCCTCACGGTGGTGTTTGAGAATGCCATCGTACCCCATTGGAAAGACGGTGTAATCTCTTTCCGCAAAGTATTTGTGTCGCGCCGTCCGGTGCCCAAATCACAGCAGAGCCGACTAAGAGTCCAGAAAGGATCGCAGGCCATTGCTGCTGCTGCTGCCCGCGCTAGCCAAGAGGCTGGAGCCGGTGCACCCCTGCAAGACCTGGTTGAAGGCCAGGATGAAGTCCTCGATTCTGGAAACTACACACAGTTCGACCTCACCATAGATACTGTGTCGGTGACATTGTCACTACGCCGCTGGATTGACGGAAAGGGTATCCTCAAAGACGTTGAGGTGCGTGGATTGCGTGGACTCGTTGACCGTCGCCACGTCATATGGGACCCAGCCATTGATCCTACGAGCTACAGAAACGTTCATCGCAAGGGTGACTTTGAGATTGAAAGCTTCAAGATGGAGGACGCTATGGTGACGCTGATGCAGCCTGGTGAGCACGCACCGCAAATAGAGGTTAGCATCTTCAACTGCGATCTACCGAAACTGCGCAAGCACTGGCTGCTCTTTGACATTCTATCGGCCAACCACATGTCTGGGTCCTATGATAACTCTCTGTTCACGATCCATTCGCGACAGTCGAGGATGTTTGACGAGGATTCTGACGAGGCCGAAAGCCCATTCAAGAAGATCAACCGACTTCGTATCGACAATGTCAACATAAAGCACCTGAACCGCGGAGTGGATGGACCGTTTGGCTGGATCGAAAGTGGTACTGTCGATTTGCTTGCTGACGTGATGCTACCGTCGGATGCAGACGAGGTGAAGTTCTCAGAGGCGCTCAGGGACATTGTCGAACGCTGGGAGGCTAACCTGACGTCGCGCAACCCGACATCGGGCGGTGAGATTGTTACGTCCGTTGACGAAATGGCGCGCGAACGCCAGGTTCACAAATACGTCGTCATTGACCTCCGTGTGCAGCTCAACAACACCCGTGCTGCTCTGCCAATGTACACGTCAGACCTGACGTACATTAACAATGCTCTGATCCACCCTATTGTCGGCTACATCAACTCGCGGGACACATATATTCCTGTCAACTGCCGGATCGTTAAAAAGCTCACCGACTTTGAAGGCAGCTGGACCATTTACGACAGTTTGCTGATGGACGACGTTTCGGCTGAAGTCTATGAGGCGTTCGTGCGTAACGTCGCCGACGATGAAGCACGCGCTCGTCGTATGCGTAAAGTCGGATTCTGGTCTCTGCAGCTTGCTGCTCAACTCTTCCTGCTGGGTCTTGGTGCTGTCGCGTAATGCTTCCTACTTATTTATACTGTACATAGTCATGACATTTTTTGCATCAATAAATACTAGGGTGACCGTGCGCGGGTGTCGCGGTAACGGTCATCTCGACGGTCACGATCCGTGCGGTCCCTCCGGTCGTAGCGGTCCCCGTAGCGGTCCCTCCGGTCGCGGTCGTCTCGTCGGTGACGGTCATCCCTGCGGTAATCCTCTCGGTCTCTACGATCAGTGTAGTGATCTTCCCTTCTGTCTCTGTAGTGACTGTCTCTACTATCTCGATGACGATCGCTTCGGCGGTCATCCCTGTCTCTTCGTTCGACGCGCTCGTCGCGGTGAGTTCGGTCACTCGCCTCAGGCTCTCTCGACCGACGAGATGAAATATTGGATCCATTTCCGTCTTCATCCTTCTCCTCCACCTTCTCGCCAGTGGCCTTGTTTACCATGACGACGGGGATGTATGTGCGCTCGATCTTGGCCGAGCGTTTCGTGGCGCTTTTGCCCCAGGCGCCCAGCTCGTCAACACCACTCTCTATAGCTTTAGCACCGAGTCCCAGGAAAGCGGGTCGTCGCGTATCGGAAGCGGGATCAGGCTCTTCGTCTTTGCTGGGCCCCTTCCATCCCATGCCTCGCAACAGAGCAGCTCCAAACTCCTCAACGGGGATGCGGTCATAGGCAGCCATACTCGGTGCATCTGGACGCGAGTCAATGTCGTACCTGTAGGCCTGTTCTTCTGACACGCCACCGGGAAGAACCTCTTCTTCGTCGATGCTCTCGCGCTCGTCACGGAGATGTGAGCTTGAGTTTGCCTCTGCTGACTCTGCTGACTCTGCTGTGTGTTTGGGCAAGTTGAGACCGTATTCCATGGGTTTGTCCTCATCCCTGGTCTCAGAGGGCACTTTCTGGTTTGGTACAAAGATTCCCTGCTTGCGGTTGTATATTTCGGTCTTCCAATCCCGGTTTGCTAATGATTCGATGACAAGATCAGGTTTCTTCTCTGGCGGTTTGCGGCCTTCGACGACGGCGCCTTTGGTGTCAAACGCGCGGATTTCCTCGCGCCCAGTCGACCCCTCGTCGTCTGAGTCACCACCAAACGCCGAGCGCCGGGCAGGCCTGCCCGCCTCGCCGCTTTTGTTGGCGTGCTTTAGGCTGAAGCCCTTCATTGCAGATGTCACGAATGAAACTCAGGGGTGCAGGGCTAAATTTATGCATCCACCCAAACTAACTTAACCTGATATACCCGAGATCAATGAGGAGGTTACACACCGTTCAGGCATTGAGGCCTGGGTGTCTACTGTATAAGAAGCCACTTCTGCATACAATTGTTCGTTTTGCCAGTGGGCCTCGAGAAAATCCCAGCATCAAGAACCTGCCGTCAGATCAAGAAGCTAAAAGGTCGGATCTGTCCAAATGGTTCAGCAGCAAGATGGACAGTCTACAGGTGGCCATGTTCCAGGCGGGCCGAACACTCAATGATGTTACTGGGTACAGTGCTATAGATGCGCTGAAACAGTCAATTGAGCAGCAGGAGGTCAAGATCCAGCACTGGAGGGAGGACGTTCAGACATGCCGCGAGGCCTACGCGCGCGCCATTCAGCAGCGATCCAGTTCTCAGCGCGAGATGAACGACCTTCTCCAGCGCAAACACCAATGGACGGCAGAGGACGTCCAGCGACTGACCGACCTGTACAAGAGCGATCACGAGAATGAGATGCTCGTGAGCAAGACAGAAAAGGCGTCAGAGCAGGCCGAGCGCCTACTTGACGACGGCCAGCAGCACCTGACACAGCTCATCAGTTCGCGGTATCAGGAAGAGCAGGTCTGGAGCGACAAGATCCGGCGAGCCAGCACTTGGGGTACCTGGGGGTTGATGGGGTTTAACGTCGTGTTATTTCTACTCGTACAACTAGGACTGGAGCCGTGGAAGCGTCGGCGACTAGTGGGGTCCTTTGAGGACAAAGTGAAGAGTGCTCTTGACGGCAGGATGCCCGAGTCTAGTCGAATTGACGAGCTGGAGACGAGGCTTCGCGAGGTCGAGGCCGAGAAGGATTTGGTACAAGATACTCTGCCAATCCCGGTCTGGGGCAATTTTGGGAGCCGAGTAATGGCTGGAATGGAGACGGACTCTCCTGTGACGGTCCGCCCCGTGGAGGTTTTGTCGACGGCAGGTGTAGCTGCTGCTGTTGGCCTGGGCCTCGGCTGCCTGGTCACCCTGGCATTCCGGTGACGTCGAAGTCACGAAGTTACGAACAGTAAAAGCATAGAATGAATTACGATGAGCAATGTAGTGTATATAGTTGAATATGATAACTGCTACTGAATTGCTACTGAATGACTGATGAATGGTTGGTGACTACAATGACTACAATGACTACCCCATACTCGGGTTCGGGCACGGCATATCTTAACTGACATTGCACCATCGCAGTCTGCAACTACCATGGATGTCCTATGGGCCGGCGGGGATCCCCGGCGGAGGGCCAGCAGTTGGGATTACACAGAGCTGAGTCGTCCACAGCGGCAAGATATCCGGTACGTGGAGTGAACGTTCCGTGTCCGACTAACGCAGTGCGCAACAACGCACGTTCGAAGGTGCCTATATGCGGACAGCCCTAGGCCAGTTATCCTTTGGTAAGTGAGGAAGACAAGAGAATATGAAGAATAATTCAGTACTAACATAGGTCTCATTGTACTGAAGCTGTTCAGTAGTGATCTCGCGCCGATAGGCATCGTATTCACAGCGTACAGCGTGCTCGTGATGGTGATAGCACTGGTGCGTCGCGCGCGCGTGTCGGATCTCTTTCTACTCAAGCACCACAGGTTGTACTACGACGACGACTACTTTAGTACGAGCGGCAGCACAGTGCTGGCACTGGGCCTGCTAACTCTATGTAGCTACATCGCTTTACTGGTGCTTCTCTACCGGTGAAGTCTATCTACGACAATGCATTACACTAGAAGGTTAACTAGAGCCACGACGGGCCAGTCATCCTAGCTACCAGTCACTCCAGCTACCGGATCTCGACCCTCATCGGTAGAAGTCGAACTTGTCAACATCGCTGCCGACCTTGACCTGGCTGCTGTAGGCCTCGTCGAGATCCGACTGCAGAATCACGTAGCGGTTCTTGCGCACAGCGCGCAGGCCAGCCTCCTGCATAATAGCAGCAATAATGGCTCCGGACAACGGATCGTTGCGCACAATCAGCGAGTCGAGGTCGACCTCGGGAGCAAGCGACATCTTGGACGCAATCGTTGTGAAGATGAGACGGCGCTCTCGGCGGTCGCGCAGCGACGGGAACTCAATCTTACGGTCCAGACGACCCGGACGCATCAGAGCAGGGTCAAGCGTGTCGGCACGGTTGGTGGCCATGATGACCTTGACGTTGGACGTCTGGTCGAAACCATCCATCTGGTTGAGCAGCTCGAGCAGAATACGCTGCACCTCTCGGTCAGCACCCGTCTGCGCGTCGAATCGCTTCGTGGCAATGGCGTCAATCTCGTCGATGAAGATAATGGCGGGCGAGTTCTCACGGGCAAGTCGAAACACGTCACGCACCATACGCGGGCCTTCTCCGAGGTACTTTTGCACAAACTCCGAGCCCACGACTCGGATGAACGAGGCGGTGGTGCTGTTGGCAACTGCCTTGACAAGCATCGTCTTACCCGTGCCGGGCGGGCCGTACAGCAGGACACCACGGGGTGGGTCGATACCAATCTGTTTGTACAGCTCAAACTGCGTGAGCGGCAGCTCAACGGCCTCGCGGATCTCCTGCTTCTGCATGTCGAGTCCTCCGACATCGGCGTACGAGATGTCAGGGCGCTCGTCAGCACCGAGCATGGCAATCGACGAATCGGCCTCCGGAGGCAAAATGTCGACAAGAGCATTCGAGTGTCGGTGCAGGGCGACGGACGACGAGGGCTTGAGCAGCTCGCGATCGAGCGTCGAGAGAATGCGCACCGCGTAGTTGGACCCGGTTGTTGACGAGACAATGCCCGTGTGTTGGTCAATGGGCTCGAGGAACTGGCCAATGACAAGAGGCACAGACTGGATGCGCTTCACCTCCTCCTGCGCCCGCACGAGCTCGCGCTTGAGGTGTTTCTGCTCATCCTTGATGTACTCCTCTTGCAGTCCCAGCAGTTCGTATTGCCGCTCAAGCTTCTTGAGGCTTATGTACAGGTCGCCGGAAACAGCCGACGAGGCATGAGCAGGTTCGACATGGGCGACGGCAGGCGCGCTTGTTGCCGCGGGGCCAGCAATTCCTAGCTCCTCCATGGTCGTTGAATGAGAGGTGTGTAGGTTGGAAGCTAAATGCTATGTGTGTAATGTGGCGGAGGCCGGATAAGCGCATGATCTTATACCCGGACGTAATGGCGAGCGCGGATAAGCGCGTTATCATATACAGCCGAAACGAAATATTAGCATTCTCTAACTACCTGCGGTATGGCACTACTAAATGTTGATACAGCCACTACCGGCGAACCTCGTCCTGCGAGTCGTAAGAGGGATCAATGGCTCCGACAATGAGCTTGATCATCCACGTCGATGGTGTCAGCTCGACACCTTGGCGGGCCATCTCATCCTGCTCGACTTCAAAATTGGACGTGCAATCGACCATTGAGCCAACAGTCGGGTCCGAGTCTAGCTTTCCAAGGAAGTCGCGGGCCTTCAGATCGTTACCGACCTGGCCGAACTGGAACGCGACTGAGCCAGGGCCGTAGCGGGTGTGTTTGAGTTTGCTCTTGGCGTCCTTGATGACGCTGAAAATATGCGACGAGCTCTCGCCAGCGGGCTGGCCATCTGTGATGGTAATGATGAGCACTGGCTTCTGCAGCTGCGATGCACGGGCAGGACCGACCACGAGTGGGTCGAGGATCTTGCTCTTCATGCTCGTACCAAGAGGCGTGAGGCCGTGGAACTTGACCTGCTCCACGAGGGCCGAAGCTTCCTGCTCGCTGCGGATGTTGTTGCCCTGCAGATTGTTGTTGAGGAAGCGTACCTGGATACCGTCCGAGTCATAGAGTGACGCAGCGAATGCAACACGACGCAGAATCAGCTTGAGGTCGTCTATGCGCTCACCATTCTCCTCAAAGGCCATTGAGCCCGAGTCGTCGACAAACAGCACAATGTCGTAGAGCGCCAGACGCACCGTGTCAATGGCAATCTCACGGGGAATCTGCCATGTCTGGGCCAGAGTGTCGACCTGAGGGCCAATTGTAGCGGCCAGCTGCTGCAGGCGCTGCGGGGGGTAAAAGGCCTCGAGCGAGTGCTCGCGAACAGCCGTTGTTAGCAGACCCAGGTAGTTGCCTGATCCTCCACTGGGAGGTTGTGCCGGCTGTCCGTAGCCCTGAGGTGCACCGTACTGCTGCTGCTGCTGGTGAGGAGGGTATCCCTGTTGCTGGGGTGGGTATCCTCCCTGTTGAGGTGGGTATCCTCCCTGCTGTGGGTATCCTCCCTGTCCACCCTGCTGTCCACCTTGTGGTGGATATCCTCCCTGTCCACCCGGCTGTGGACGACTCTGCTGGTTCGGGGCCGGAGGGAAGGGTTGATAGCCTGGGGGAGCACCGGGAGCACCGCCCTGGCCAGGAGGAGGTCGCTGGTAGCCCTGGGCGCCTGGCTGGGCACCTGACTGTGCTCCCGGGTAGGAGCCGGCCGGAGGAGGTGGCGGACGTGAGTACTGGGGCTGGCCGTAGCTGGCGGGTCCAGCCGGTTGGTTGAAGCCGGCCGGGGAGAAGCCCTGAGCGGCCGGGGTCGGGCCACCGTACGCAGCGGCAGAGCCCTGGGCCTGGGCGAGTTTACTGGCGAGTCCCATTGATCAATTGAGTGATAGCGAGTTGTAGAAGCTTTAACAGAGTGTTTAATTTACCGCCCGGCATACCACACCGGTACCCCGCTATTTATACTTGCTAGTGCGCTCAGACCGGGGCGCAGCCCGTGCCCTCCTGATAGACCGCGTGGCCTGCCAAGTGACGCAACCCTCTATGCGGGTCGGCAGTCGAGGCGAAGTAACTGAAAATTGCTTAACGATAATTGTGGTGTAATTGAGTGGTTGTGTTCAGTTGTGTTCATTGGTCAATTGTTGAGGTAATCGGCAAAAGGTAATTGGTGAATTGAGAGTAATGACCGACTTCAAACCAATCCAACCATTGCCAGAGGGCTTTTCGATCCGCAAGTTCGATCCGTACTCGTCCAATGGCTACAAATCAGTGCTCCAGCTGACAGAGCTCTTGTTCGACACCTTCCAGGTCGACGGCGGTTTTTTCAGCTACTGGCTCGCCCGTAACCGCATGATTGGCAGCACCTGGCAGGACGTGTGCGAAGAAAAAGCCGAGACCCAGGACCGCCTTGATGCGTACAAGTCGCGAGCCGAGAGCCTTGGCATCACGATGCATGGGTTTGCACGAAGCATGCATATGTCGATGCTGCGAGGCAATGTTGCGGGCGGCCTGTATGAGACAAAGCTTTTCAATGGTCAGCCCAGCGACCAGCTTGCGGGCGTGTACATCTGGAGATACCCACCTGGCATGGTACCGCCTCGCACGCTCTACCAACAGCTCGTCTACTCGTGGTTCAAGTTCAAGTACGCCGTCATTAGGCGCTGGAACAGTTTCTGGTACACGTCCACGACGCGCAACTTTGTGTTTGCGCAGCTGACGCATGCCATCCACGAAGCCGATCCGGTGCCTACCAGCCAGGACGAGGTGGACCGCCTAGCGCAGCTGACCTACGACGAGCTCGTCACTGAGCCTTATCCCGAAAAGGACATGGTGTACCTGTCGTGGTTCTACGTCGCCCGCCATCTGCAAGGCAGGGGTCTCGGAAAGAACCTGTTCCAGTACGCCATTGACGCTGTGCCCAAGACGAAGGCCTCGTTCGTGTCAAGAGACGGCAAGTTCAGATCAGAGGGTCCTCAGAAACAGTTCATCATTGCATCTCCAGAAGGCCGCCCCTTGTACCGCAAGTTTGGCTTCGACGATGGCGTTTCAATTGAGTACATTCCTGAAGCTGACGACGTCCCCGACGACTTTGAGTGCATTCGCTGGAGACAGCTGCGAACGGTGGATTGACTGCATAGAAACGATCATACATTGTGCATGTAGAACTCTATAACGTATAGAATTGTACAGCACATAAAATAGATATTTCTACAAACTTTAGATCAACTGCATTTATATTTTACAATCAGTTGGAGACCAACTGTAGTAACGAGGACTCGTTGACGGCTATTGACTATGACGTAGTGCACCTGTAAGTGAAGCATCACGTGCAGCGTCCTTGATTTGGTTCCATCCAGTCCACCATCTATTATATACGCTCAATTCTTTGCCAGTAAAACCCATTCAACTATTTGCCAATATCATCACATAGTCCAGCTTTTACTTACCTCCCTATCTCAGCTTTATCTCACTCTTTCAGCTGATACCCCGTATTTAGTACTCCGTTGTGTGCCTGGGTAAGGAGCGTGCACTCCAGCGCACTGCCAGATCGTCGTCGGCGAAGTTCGCGTTGCGTGGTGTATCTCCAGAGCCTGCTACCCACTCAATAGGCTCATGCTTTAAAATGGCTGATCCATTGGACTCGGTGGGCGTGCCTGCTCCCGACCCCAATCCAACCAGCGCTGAGGCAAACAAGCCCGACCCTGCACTGCCTGTTGATTCGACAGATCCAAATGTACAGGTTACAGACGCAGTTGGAGACGTGGAAGTAAAAGACGTGGAAGTAAAAGACGCGGAAGTTAAAGACGAGGAAGTTAAAGAAGAGGATGTGAAAGACGAGGAAGTTAAAGACGTGAAAGTGAAAGATGTGAAAGTGGAAGGCGTGAAACCAGACGTGACGAAGGATCAGGCGATTGAACCTTTCAAGGATGCTGGGGAACAGCAGCAGGCCTCCGTTGTTAAGACTGGGCCTGAACATCAAGCGGAGCCAAAGCTTCCAAAGCCAGAAATTAAACCTGTACGGAACGAGCCTACGCGAACGGCATCTCCAGCCAATGTCCAGCCATTGCAGTGGTCAAGCTATCTGAAACGCGCTGTTGCCAACGTAGAGCAGACACTCGACAAAGTACTTCAGGAGTCCGCGACGGAGATATCAGTTCCGATAGCGAAACCGACGCCGCCATCACGTACAGTATCCTCTGCGTCTGGAGCAAAACTGACGATGCAAGAGCGCCTTGCAATGGTCGTGGGCAGGCCAAGTTCGACGACCCCATCCGCATCAGATTCGGAACGCCCGTCCATTGAGCGCGCCATTGAGCGCTCCAGCACCAGTGAGGACGAACGAAAGCCCTCGACTGATTCTGTACGTACCTCGTCAACGGTACTACGGCCCCTGAAGGCTCCAGGTGGGGACGTTGAGCCGGGCTCTCTTGAATCAACTATAGACATTACTCGCGAGCTTACCGACATCATCAACGGTCTGTCTCTATCACAGGCCGACACTGAATCGCTCAACTCAACACTGACATCCCTAAGCCGCGAGCTCGATGTACAGCAGCTACGGTTCGCGACATTCGAGTCACGGCAGCAGGAGCGTCTCGACGCCGTCGAGTCTAAGCTCGTTGTGCTCTCAAAGGCGGAGATAGAGAGGGCCAAACAAGCGAAGGGCTCTACTCAAGGCCCAGAGAAGAAGATTGCTGAGAAGGACGAGTATATTGCTTTGTTGCTTGAGGAGGGCCAGATGCTTTCGAAACAAGAGCTCAAGCATATGAACACCATCAAGAAGCTCCGTGCAAAGGAGCGCGGCGTTGACAAAACCGTCGAGGTCTACACAAGGCAAATAGAGAAGCTCGAGAAGGAGCTCGCGGATACGAAAACGAAGCTGAAACGATCTCAGGACTCGGAAAAGAGCCAAGCCGAGACCTTGAGGTCGATGGGCAAGGCAGATGCCGAGCTAGCAGTGCTTCGCCGTGAAAAGTCAGCATTGACTGCAGAGAACAGTCGTCTCAACAAGCAGTTGAGCGAGAAGCTTGCTGAGTATGAAGGAAAGGAAGCCAAGGCACGCGAAGAAGCTCTGGCGCAAGCCAATACTGAAGCTGAGGCCCTGCGCACGCAGCTCGCCGATGTTACAGACGAGCTTCAAATCACAACTGACCGCCTAAAGGGCGAGATCAATGGGCTCAATAACCAGCTCTCCAACGAGGGCGAGGCAGCTTCTAAGACACAGGCAGCCCTGCGCGACGAAATCCGCAGTCTACAAGCGCTAGCCGAGCACTACCGATCACTGACAGAGGACGTCAGTAGCGGTGCAAGTCACAAAGATGCGCAGCTAAACTTGCTTCGCCAGATTGAAGTATTACAGTCGCAGCACTCTGTGGCTCGCGAGAACTGGCATGGCATCGAGGCCAACCTTTTGGGACGCGTGTCGTCTTTGGAAACAGAACTCGAGGAGACGAAAAAGAATGAATCGTATGCCCGCAAAAAGCTCAAGGCTGTAACTGATAGCTTGAAGGAAAGCACCGAGAACCTTGAGCATCTGCACGAGCAGAACTCGGAGCTCGAGGCCCAGCTGTTTAAGGTCAAGAACGACCTTCAAAAGGTGAAGACTCAACTGGACGAGGAGATTGAGAACCACCGACAGGCTATTGCAGCCTTGGACACGGATAAGGGTCGTCTCGAGTCTGAGCTGACAATTGCTCAAGAGAAGGTGAAGAGCGCAGAAGACGACCTTCAACGATACATATCACAGCAGGCAGATACAACAGACATGTCGATCCCGCCGCTGGATTCGGCACCCATGTCTCCTCCTGCTATGACTGCGTACGGTGAGAAGAAGCGCTCTGTTAGCGGCCTCGATATCTTCCTTGGTGGGGGCTCGCCCATGCCAAGTTCGTCGCACTCTGGCTTCCAGTCTCCAGAACTGCACCGGATCCAGTCCCGCCTCATGAGCATATCAGGTGAGACCAATGGCAGCAGCGAACTTTCCGAGGAGAATGAGTTTTTCGACGACAGTGCGACACAGGGTCCACAGTCAGCAGGAGACAATGCGTCGCTTTACACGGGATCCACCAGCGGTGGTGTCTCGCTGCAGCTTGTCGGCAAGATGAACTCGACTATTCGCAAACTCGAGTCTGATCTGGCCAGCACGCGACAGGATCTGACCAAGATGAAGAAGGCGCGTGACGATGCATACCAGGAAGTTATTAAGCTCATGAAGGAGAGCGAGCAGGCGTCTGTGTACAAAGAAGAGGCTGTCAAGCTGGAGGAGAGGGTGAAGGAGCTCGAGTCACGGGAGCAGACGACGCTCGAGATACTGGGTGAAAAGTCCGAAATGGTCCAAGAACTGCGGGCAGATGTCGACGATCTCAAGGCCATGTACCGACAGCAAATTGAGGAGCTCGTCGACCAGCTTCAAGCTGCCAAAGCCAAGTGAAGTCAACATGGCGAATTTCAAGGCAAATGGGCCAAGTGAATCAACCGGTGAAATCAAACAAGTGACTAGGACAATCTAGTTGCATGTTGCATTAGTCGATAGCCAGTATATTTATAGTCAGGCTTTGCATCTACTCGATCAATACATAACTGTCATCTGGAATCAGTTCCAATCAACGTCCTCATCTAGACAACTGGACGCCTAGTTGTTGCCCTGGGCAACTGCTTTGGTGGTGTGCTCCTCGATGTCACGGGCCTCCCACGGGTAAGCAATCCAGTAGTCAGGGACGGTGCGGGCAGCCAGGTATCGTTTCTCGGCCATCATGTCAGCGGGCAGCTCAGCGCGCTTGGGCTTGTCCTTGTTGTGCAGCACAAACACAAAGAACTTAGTCTCCTCGTCGGTGCGACCGAGACGCTCGGCATGGATCTTGACGTCCTTCTCGAGCTCGGAAACGGCGTAGTGCAGGGTCGTTCGGGTGTCGTCGACCTCGTCGACAATCAGGATATGCTTGCCAATCAGATCCACGCTGTGCTCCGATAGGGCGGAGAAATCAAGCCACTGGGTGCGCACGACCTCGAGGCCCGCCTCCTCTTCAATGGTGTCGGTTCCAAGGTCCTCATACAGCGACAGACCAATGGCCTGGATGGGGATGTTCTTGTTGTTGGGCTTGTTCAGGAAGGTACGCAGAATACGAGCCGGGATGAAGCCTCCACCGCCTTTAAGTTAGAGTTGATAATAATGAGCCGACAATTGCTACCCACCAATGGCAATCATCAACTGCGGGTTGAACGAGTTGATGACCTCGGCCGCCTCCTGGCAGAGCTTGTGCACGTGGTTGTACGAGATGTAGAGCTTTTCGACCATTATTCCGAGTTCGAGTATGCTAGGGCTGACGGAAAAAAATTTGGATTAGGCATTTGTCTATCTCACCTAGCGCCGTACCTGCGCAACCCGATGAGGCTCCGAATGCACAGATTACAGCGCAGATGGCCGAGATCGGTCAAAAGATCGATTTAGTACAGATGATATCCAATCAGTACGAAACGAGCAAATGACGCCCGATAAATTATATAATTATAGAATGTATGCAGCTATTTCTATTGTAAAATCGTAGACTGTACACAGCTATCTGTAAAACTACTGAATAGTACAATGCAGTTTATTAGAGGATTATACATTGAGCTCACGCACGAGCTCGGCCATTGCTCTTTTTAGATGACTTTTTCGTCACGACAGGCACCTCCTCTTCACTGTCGTCTTCTTCCTCGTCCTCGTCTCCGCTGACGCCGTCGACCTCGAGATCGCTGTAGCCGTCAAACTCATCGGCGTCGGGCTTGGCAGAGCCGTTGGTTTGAGGAATGTCTTCATCGCTCTCGTCCTCGTCCATCTCATCTTCATCCTCGTCATCATCATCTTCAGCGTCCTCCTCGCCATTGGCAATGTAGAGGCCGTCCTCGACATACTCAACAGCAGCCTCGTCCTCAGAATCATCATCACCCTCCTCGACCTGCGCAGCCTGTGCCAGCATGTCGCGACGCAGCTCCATTTGAGAGTTGAGCAGCTCGAGACGGCCCTGGAGTGCCAACAGGCGTGGCAGGGTCGCGACTCGGTCGGCAACAGTTGCGTGAAGCGACGACAGGGTCTTGAGCAGGTTGGGGAGTGTCACGAGATATCCACCGTGGCAGATCATGACCCACTTGATCCACAGGTTGAGCTGGCCAGCACGCGACGGGGCTCGCGCAAGCTTCTCGGCCAGACGCTCCAGCAGCTTAACTGCTAGGCTCGAGTCGAGACGCTGTACGGACACTTTGACGGCACTGACATCTGTGTTGGTAAGACATGACTCGAGCAGAGCATGATCATTGGTCTTGAGGGCCTGGTTGAGAATGACGGCAAAGGAACCGGGAGTCGCGAAATCAGCCTTGGACACCTTAGTAGTGGTGTTGGCCGAGCCATTGGCCTTGACACCGCCGTTGGCTTCGACCTCAAGAGCCTCTAGTCGTTCTGCAAGAGTGCCCTCTTCCTCATCTTCCTCGTCATCATCGAGATCCTTCATGTCCTTGCCGCTGCTGACAACTGCCGTCGACTCATTGTACAGGGTCGGGGCGGCAACATCGACACCGTGAGACGTCTTGTCAACAGAAGCTGTGCCTGTAGCACGACGAGCGCGCACCACCTCAATAGCGCCGCTAATGGGTTTACCAGATTCGTCCTTCCAGCGGATCTTCTCAAAAATATGGCTGACGCCGTTTTCGGTCCACGTCACGGTTATGTAATCGTCAGCAAACGTCACCTGGTCGACACGAACCTGTTCGCTGGACGGGCGTACAACGCGGATTTGCGACGTAGCCGTGGTCGAGCTCGTCAGCGACTTGCGTGACTTGCGGCCCGTGGCAGGGGTGGTGGATGCTTTGTCGAGAGGACTGGCGAAGATTTCAACCTGTCCATCGTCAGTGATAACGGCAAGAGCCGAATCGTCCTCGCTAAGAGCCACCGACTCGACATCGGACTGGGCTATGAGGAGGTTGATGGGCTGCGTGGTGGCAGCACTGAGCGAGAATAAGCTAATATTGCGGTCGCCCTTGGACGAGGCAAAAAACCACTCTGGCTTGGTGTGTGAAAAGATGACCGACGAGATGGGCTGCACAAATCCAGCAAATGTCTTGGTGATGGCCTTCTTGGGTAACTGAGTTGCGGCCGATGATGACAGGTCCGTCAGGTATATGCTAGAGGAGGACAACAGAATGTGGTCAGCGTACTGGGGCTCTGAGCTAGGCAAGCTCGTGGCAACACGGATCTCGAGATCGGATGGGGCCGCAAACGAACGGATGACGGATTTGGTGTTGGTGTTCCATTCGCACACCTGGCTGGCGGTGTCGCACGACCACACCGACGCATCGGCGACTGAGATGCTAGAGACGGGGGCCGAGTGGCCGTCGGCCAGAACCGCCGAGATGGCGCCGGTGGCTGGAGATATGAATAGAATGGTACCCTTGTTGGTACCGACGGCGACGACGAGGTC
The DNA here is from genome assembly GCA_030570555.1 of Sugiyamaella valdiviana. NCBI lineage: Eukaryota > Fungi > Ascomycota > Dipodascomycetes > Dipodascales > Trichomonascaceae > Sugiyamaella > Sugiyamaella valdiviana. Next base: position 2,467,045 of record JAJLWF010000001.1, read on the forward strand.
TTCGAGGGAATGGCTCTTGCCATTTGCCAGTGAGCTACGCTTTCTCTTCTTCTTTATAGCTGAATCGGATCCAGAGCTGGCCCACGCAATGCACTGTCCAAAAACACCTCTGTCGAGTGTGACCTCGGCAACAAGTCCGTCTGGCGAAGCACTGGTGGCGCCTGTCGAGTTGTAGACGCGCACCTTGTGGACATCGAGCGAAGGCACAATGGAGGCCAGCAGCAGGCCTGAGCCATCATACGCCGAGGCCACCACTTGGATAGACTCGGAAGTCATGTTGACTGTAAGGCGATGTATCGAGCAGGTCCAAGATCAACCGAGTAGAAGCAGTCTAGTCAGCTGTTGGAAGCACCTGGCAGAATCACGAAGAGAGCAAAATGGTTCGGGAACCAGATAATTTTTTTGGTCTCTGCACTTGGTTGCTTTTTCGGGCAGCCCGGTGAAAAAATCCGGCCGGGTAGCCCTAGCCAGATGTAAGAACAGCACCAAGAGTAGGAAGGCTCGCCCCTTGCTGGTTTCATATACCACCAATAATGTTGTAGAGCTTCTGTGGAGCTCCCATTCGAGGATAAACCGCACCGTCGCTTCCGTTTTGCACGTCTACTCTGCTGTTTACCGTCTGGGTCGGCTAGTATGCACGGCTGTTGACCTCGTGCTTGTACGGCTGTGCTCTAACAAGCCAGTCTTCATGTCTCCGTTGCCACAATAGTAAACTTTTTTTTCAGCTTAAAGTTCCCTCGACTCCTCATACCCAAACTCTGTCTCCACCGATGTTGACCGACGTTTATCCGCCAACCTCCCGTTGTGTTGTCGGTGCATACCAAACCTCGTCCGGAGCACCCGCCCTTACCCTGCTCCCCTGGCCTCTCTACGGCCGTCTTTTTTATATAAAAACCCTTGAAACGTCCCCGTTAGATGGCCAGAAATCCCCCAAACAAACCCGGTTCAGCCGCGCCATACAAACGCGGTCGCCAATCCCTCTAGCTCAACCATGTCGGACCGCGATGGCGGCGACGACCTTAGCCTGCCCAAGGCGACGGTGCAGAAGATCGTGTCGGAGATCATTCCGTCAGATATGACGTTTGCTCGCGAGACGCGCGATGCCCTTATTGAGTGCTGTGTCGAGTTCATCATGATTGTCTCGAATGTGTCGAACGAGATCGCCGAGAAGGAGTCCAAGAAGACCATTGCTTCGGAGCATGTTGTCAAGGCCCTTGAGACGCTCGGTTTCGAAGACTACATCAACCCCATCCACGAGGTCCTCCAGGAACATAAGGAGTCCCTCAAAGTACGCGAGCGAAAGGTCGGTAAACTCGAGTCTTCGGGCCGATCCGAGGAAGAGCTGCTACGCGAGCAGGAGCTGCTGTTTGCCAAATCGCGCTCGCGCCTCAACAGCGGCGCCGCTACCGTTCCCACCAAGACTGAGCCAAGCCCGTGATGTGTATTTTTGCTTTAATGACGTAATGACCAATGAACCCATGAATCGAGCCTCGACCCATGACAATAAGCGCCAAATGCAGGAAGGTCTTCAAATTAGAAACCGCTTTTAAGCCGCTACTTCAAATTTTTCGTGTACTTTACAGTCTCGTAGCCTTCGCTATTCACCTAGTACTATTTTGTGGCTTGAACAAATCATGTCATAGCTTTGAGCAATCTATTTAGCTATGAAGTACTTCCCCTATGCTGTCTATTATTTGGGGGCTACAGTTGTCTTCTGCGCAAGTTGAAAGGTCGTCTCAACAACACGGCGATCGTCATCGGTGAAATCACGCGTAACAGTTGCGTAGCGCTCTTGGTGCTGCTGCGATAGAGCCATCAAAACATCGCGGAACTGCACATATGCATTGATAGGATCAAGGGGCGTCTCGTCAAGGTCTTCCTCGAGCTCGTCGTCATAGTCATCATACTCGTCATCGTAGTCGGTGCCAGCTGATGCAAGGAACTTCTCATACGCGTCACTAAGATCACCCTCTTCTCCTTCTTCGTCCTCGTCAGCCCATTCATCACCGTCCTCTTCCTCCTCACCTGGGCCAGAGGCAAACGAGTTGTCTACCTCATCCCATTGCTTGGCGAACTTCTCCCTCTTCGCTACCGCCTCGGGAAGGCCAGCCATGACGGAGACAAGACCCTTTGACAGCTGCGAAACATTTCCGGCAATGGTAGGCGGGAGCTGCTCGTTGGGCAAACTGATAATGGCTAGCAACGCCAGGATTGTCAACTTCTTGTCAAAAACGCGTTCAAAGGAGCCAAGCTTCTCGAACCATGTGCGGAAAAACGTCTCTGTATAAGTCAGGTACTCGAGATAAGTCAGTGCACCCTGTGCGTGGTAATAAACACCACCAATGATGGTATTAAGCAGGTAGATCTGCTGCATGTTGAACAGCGAGCCGTCCTCGTGCTCGTTGTGGCGCAGCACACCCACAGCCAGATCAATCAACTTGGGCATGTAACCATCAATCGATCCACGAAGAGCTGTCAATGCGCGCACCGCCAAAGTGGAAGCCGAAATTCGATCCTGCGCTCCGGCATTGTCGTTGGTCATAAAGTGCGCAATGGTTAGGTAGAGCTGCTCCATGTTGTCGCCATTGGCGAATCCAGCGCCACCGCGGGAGATAAAGTTGGAGAGGCAGTCCTCTGCTTCGGTAAGGTCAATGTAATAAACGTCAGACGACTGCAGCATATGGTGGATCATCGAGTGCACCTGCCACATGATTGGTGAGATGGCAGTAGCCGACATGGTGATGTAGTACGCAAGGTTGCACGCCTCCACAAAGCAGTCCACCATGTTGTTCTGGAGGATTAGCGTAAACACTGGGAGCAGTGCCTCCTCCATACCACTCATGATCTCAGCAGAATTGTCAAGAGTCATAATCAACGTGATAAGGGTGTCAAGTACAGCAGCGGCAGACACAGCCTTGTCCGGGTCAACACTGTCGTCGGGATCAGACTTGCGCGACTCGATGAGTTCGGTACCCAGGCGCATAAACTGGTTGACGAGCTGCTGAGCCAGCTGGAGAGCAAACGGCTGCAGTTGCTTGCCGAATACCTCCACAAAATCTTCGAGAACACCCGAAAGAGCATCAAGGTCAACTCGATCAGCGAGCTGTAGCAGGTGTGTCATAACTTCAGGAATGCGCGCCGAGAGCGCATCGTGGATGAGCTGGTGCGAGATGAGCGGCTGAAGAGCCAGCGCAGCCTCAATCTGAACTGGCAGGTTCTCGTCATTGAGACACTGCATGATGCCCTGGTAAAGTAGTGACAAGTTCTCTTCGCTCTGGAACTTGGCCTCAGCGTAGCGATTGAGGAACTCACAGGCACGAGCTCTCAGGAAACCGTGAGGAGAGTTTAGGTCCGGTAGAACGTACTGCACCACGAAACCCTCCATTTGGTTAACAATGGGGCTTTTCTTGGACAGTACAGTGTTGGAAATGTATCCCAGCATACGCAGAGCACCTTCCTTCTTACGCGACAGTTGCAGGTCGGCGGGGTTCTGCTGGTGCTCCTGGATGATGGTCTGGACAAACTGCAGAATGAAGGTGAAAGATGCAGTGCGGCGGTTTCCCACGACCGCCGTCAGGAAGCTGGCGGCAGCCTGCGAGGGCAGAAGCACGTCTTCGTACTCGTCAATCTGCTTGTGTAGGTACTCCTCCGGATCATCCGTGAAGGTCTCGAGGTCCTCGTCGGTGGGGCAGAGCAGGGGGAAAACAACGTGCGAAATGATGCTTTGCAGTTGAGGTCTGACTAGCTCCCACGTCGACTTGGTCAAAACACACTCCTCAAAGAAGCCAAGGAGCTTGTACAGAGTGCTCTGTCCGAGCCACAACTGGCCCTGGACCCACGCCTCCACCTGTTCAAAGTAGACGGCGAGGATTTCCGGGACGATGCGCGTGAGGAAGAGGGCCTTAAATTCAGGCAGCCCCTCCTTCACCTTGCGAGCATAGCGACTAAAGAGTCGTAGCGGGTTGGCAAAGGCCCACTTCTTGCATTTGACCCACGGGTGCAGCTCGCGCTCGTCGACCTCGAGGTCCATGACAGCGGATGGCAGCGGCTTCTTGACAATTTGGAGGAAGAGGCCGACCCAGCCAACGAGCGAGTCCTGCTCCTGGAGGGCCAGTGGGAATTCAAAATAGGTGGCCATTTTGTAGATTTTGAGGATCGTGTGGAGCATTTCGCCAGCAGCATTGTCCTGTTCATTGACAAGCGAGTTGCCCATACTGAGGACGCCTGGGAATGCAATGGTGATGATGCTGTCGAGACCACGACGGGCATCACCGCTCGTCCAGCGATAGAAGCGAGCGATTTCGAGCAGGCAGGTCAAACCCGCATGGGCCGAGGTGATGTCACCGCTTGACAGCAGCTTAAGCGTCACGTCCATGAGCTGGGGCCACTGCTCGGGCTTGTCGTTGTTGATGATGGTGCGGAGACACGACACAAGCTGTGTGCGGACCTGCGGAGAGGTCTGCGAGACGGTGACGATGGCCGGGATGAGCCGTTCACGAAACACTGGTTTTTCGTCGTGGTCGATGCGGTGCATGGTCGGGTCCTCGGGCGGATCCCAGGCCTTGGAGACCTTATTTTTGAGGTAGATGGCGGCGGAACGGCGCACGTCATTGTTGACCTGGGGCTCGACGACGATGTCGAGGCATGCATTGATGAAGCCGGGTTTTTTGTCGCCCTCCTGGAGCTGTCGTTCGGCGTTGGTGCGGGTCTCGATGTTGGGGTCGAGGGTCCCAACAAAGCACGTATGCAGAGCGTGGATATCCATGGCAATGTGAAGAGGCTCCTGAGGAGCAAGAGCAGGTGAAAATATACAAGGGTGGTGGCCGAATGGACCAGTCAAAGGCACACCAAAGTGACCAGGATGTCAGCTTTTTCAGTCGGTCTGAAAATAAAATAAAAATGAAAACTCAGCCGCGCCTGCCAGCACGCATCCCAAACGGTACTATAAATGCATGTGATGTTGAGGCCCCAAACAACGGTAGCATCCAACAGAAATGGATATGCCCCGTTCTCTAGTCCTATGCCTGTCAATAGTCAGGTACGGTATCTATTATACGTTCGATTAATTCGTATTATTCGTGCCGAGTTGGATGATTTGATAGCTCTTCGGGGGTAACAGGCTGGTAGTGACCTGGTTTTCTAGTTTAAGAAGATGGATAAAGATTCACATTTGGCGTGGACATGAAATGATCCCGTTTTGCAATATATTTTCGTCATTCAACGCGTGCCTGGCCATTCCTTCACGCTCAGACCCCCTGATCGACTGACCTGTCCAGTTGCTGCGTCCGCTTAAGTGCATGGATGGCAATATCCCAACGAGTCGCGACTCGATTTCGTAAGAAGTCGATTTCAGGGGTTAAGCTCTGCTACTGCCCGCAGTGTCCGCGGTACAATTCTCCTCAGCACTAACCTCGACGTGTTTTGGCATATTCCCACTGGGTCTATAGAACGCAGCTGGTCAGGATACGGTAGCTGTCACTATGGAACGCCGGCCAGGCGACAAGGGCCTCTTCAGTCGCACCCGGAGCTGGAGATCGGTGTTTCTATTGACATTTATGCTCCGCACCTACTTCTCCCTCTCACCATCATATATCCATCCCGATGAGCACTTCCAGGGCCCAGAAGCCATTGCCGATAAGGTGTTTGGTTGGGCCACCAAGGCGTCGTGGGAATTCACCAGCGACGAGCCTGCGCGTAGCTATGTGCTCATATGGCTGTCTTACGGACTCCCCATGACAATGCTACAAGCATTGCTAAGCCATGCACAGCGAATCATCGATCCGCTTCAAGTACTAAACAGTTTAAGACTCGCGTTTGCCCTCGGAACCTGGGTCCTGTCCGATATGGCCATTGATCGACTCTCCGACACCAAGGAGGATAAGATCAAGGGTCTCTTCTTCGTGGCCACGTCCTACGTCACTTGGACTTACCAATCTCACACCTTCAGCAACTCTGTTGAAACGGTCATTTTGCTGTGGTGCCTCGTGATCATCCATGAATTCACAAATGGTCGCGCTACTGACACGGGTGTTGCTCGCCATTGGGACATTGCGCTCCTGGGCTTCTTCGTGGTTGCTGGCGTCTTCAATCGGGTCACTTTCCCGGCCTTTCTCCTCATCCCACTCACTCAACTAAGTGGTCTCTTCCGCAAGTACCCCGCCACGCTTGTCAGCTTCATTGCCTCGCTCGGCATGTTCTCGTTTGCCGCCGTTTACGTTGATACGCTGCTGTATGGGTCAGACACATCTGCGCTCTCCAACTACGTGGTTGCGCCTCTTAATAACCTGCTGTACAACACACAGCTGTCTAACCTTAATGTACACGGCATCCACTCGCGATTCCAACACATCTTGGTCAATGTTCCCGAGCTCCTGGGTCCTGGAATCCTCTTTCTGGCCTCTACACGCTACCTGCGATCGCTCCCGCTACAGGCAGCTGTCTCTGGAATTGCCGTGTTGTCTATTGTACCCCATCAGGAGCCTCGGTTTCTTGTACCTGTTGTTCCCCTCCTGTGCTGGTGCTTCAACCCCGAGATCTACAGCCCTGTTGTAGCAAAATATCTGCTCGGCTTTTGGCTGGTATTCAATATGGCCATGGGAGTGCTGATGGGTATCTTCCATCAAGGCGGAGTCATTCCAGCACAGTCATATATTGGTCGGTCCATTGCCGACCACGCCTTTACCGTCACCTGGTGGAAGACATACTCGCCACCCATCTGGCTGTTGGGACGACCTTCCGGGTCTGTAGAAGTGCTCGATCCTGTTGCCGACGGCCAGACGACCGTGGAGAGATATGGACCAATGCTCGATTATTTGCACAATAACCTCTCGATGCAGTCACCAGCACAATACCGGCATTCCCTTACGCCAGATGCTCTTGATGCGCCTGGAGACACGTTATCGGTCATCGATCTCATGGGTGCTGACCATTCCACAGTGATCGAAGTGCTTGATGCCATCAAACAGGCCAGCCAGTTTGCCAATGATGACGACTTAAGAAAAAACTACTTTGTTGCGCCTGTGTCCCAGGTCTATGGGCCTGGAGGACTGCACGAAGCGGTCAATGGTTCTTATACGTTCACCGAGGTCTGGAGCACCCTCTACCATCTGTCGCTGGACGACGTTGACCTGCTGCAACCCACTACATTGCACCCGGGACTAAAAATTTGGCAGATCGATTAACTGTTCCAGTAGTCAGATGATGTGGTTTATATAACCGTATAAGTTATACTGTGTATTAGGCATGAATACTATGTGTGTTTTTAGCATTACCTTGTATCTTCCTAAGGTCAGTGGTATGGTTCCGGTTTTTTCTATTGCGTTGTGTTGTATTCGCATCATCGTCACTGTTCCCTCATGATTCCTTCGAGTAGATATCCTTCAGAACCACCTTCAACTCATTGAGGAGTAAGGTAATCTCTTCCTCGGTACCAATAGAGATGCGTAGGCATCCCAGACACTTGGGCTCTGAACCACGGAACCGAAGGACGATATTGAAGTGCTCAGCGAGCCTCTCGTATGCAGCACGCGCGATTTTGTTCGAGGGCTCACCGCCAGGCACGTCTAGGATTTCGATGAGCACAAAGTTAGCGTGTTCACCGCCCTTGAACTTGCCCACTCCAGGGATCTTCGGAAGCTCCTCGAACAAGCGATCGCGCTGTACAATGATTTTCGAGACCAACTGGCGCATCAGCTTGATTCCTTCCGAGGAGAGAGCCCGGCTAGCCAAGCGCGAAGTTGGAGTTGAGATGTTGTACGGAGCCTTCATGGCGTTCATGAGTCGGGCAAACTGCGGTGACGAGTACGATAAGCCACAACGCACACCAGCGAGTCCAAACGATTTACTCAACGTCTGCATCACCACAAGGTTAGGATACTTGTTGACGAGGGGAGCCATGGATGCCCCGATAGGCGCAAAGTCAATGTAGGCCTCGTCAACCACAACGATTCCGTTCCACGTCGGGTGCTCGATGACCTTGATGATATCCTCCCGATCCAGCAGGGAGCCTGTAGGATTACCCGGGGAACATAGGTATGCCAGCTTGATGGATGGGTCAGCAGCGAGAGTCTTATTGATCTCGTCTACGCGAATCCCAAAGCGACCTTCACGGAACTCCATCTCCACCTTGACCACGGCCACGTCGTTGATGTGTGCCGAAACTTCGTACATTCCGTAAGTGGGAGGGCACGTCAGTAGCTTGTCCTTTCCTGGGGTACACAGGATACGAATAACAGCATCAATTGCTTCGTCAGAGCCGACGCCAATGAAGATGTTATCAGGCTTGAGAGTAGCGGCACTCTTATCTTTGACCTCGCTATTGCGGAAGTCACAGATCTGTTGCTTCAGATCCACCTGGTGAGGGTCCGGGTATCTGTGGAGCTCCTGCTCTATCTCTTCATCGTCGAGATCAGCCACCGATGGACCGTGGGTGTTCTCATTTGCGTCTAACAATACACCTGCCTGGTAGTCGCTGAGTTAGATGGCTCCTCGGGCATGAGTGTCTTTGACCTACTCCCGTGCACAGCGGTATGGTTCCAGCTGAAGTATATTTGGGCGAGCCAGCGTCTGAAGATTGAACGAGGCCATTGTGGTCAAAAGATGAGAGTGTGAAATGTTGAAGCTAGATCAAAAGCACAATCTCGTGAGTCACTAAATTTATTTAGCCGTATGATGAACTACCTTATCTGAGCCTCACGAAGCGATAAAGCCCGGTAGGAGACGACAGCTGTATATCCAATTTTTTTCAACGATAGAAACCAAAACGAGGTTAAAAGATACTTTATTGCCATTGTCTGTTCCATTTGGTGCCATGGCCAGTTTTGTGGTTAGTTGTCCATCTGCTTGGCTGTTAGTCGCGAATGATATCCTCAGATCCAGAACTTGAAACTACAAGTACTTAATTGTAGGCTCCTCGACGAATCAAACAGTAAATATTAAACAACAGTACAACTGTTGATTAATTATCCAGTATCCGCGACTTCCTGAAGGCCAGAGCCTGACGGTTTGTATCAGCAGTATTGATGTGGGTTAGGAAGTAAATATAAGTCCGTCATCCTGTTCCTCCTCCTGCAGCGACGAAACCAAGCTTGTACCCCGTCAGTTGTATTCCACTTTGTATGGCTACAATGGCGGACCTACCTCCTCTGCTAGATATCACCGTCACTGAGGACTGGGGCTTTCGAGCTCTGGGCCCAGATAAGGGTGTTTCTCTCGTCAAGCCCTACGAGTCTGTTCCTGGTGGGAATGTGCGACTATTTGCTGTGGCCCAGGCAAGTGACCGATTCGTGGCTGCTGGCCAGGCTGGCCTGACTTCGGCGAAACTGAGCGAGCTTCGACAGCAATTGGTCGCCAAGGCGGAGAGCGCTGATGACGAGGATGACGCGCCAGTCGAGCTCAGCTCTAAGGTCGTTCACGAGCTTGCCACCACTACTCAGATCATTGAAATTACGGCTGATGAAGAACACGCCATTGTCGCCAGTGACGCGTCCAGTGTTGAAGTCTTTACACTGAGTCAACTGGCGTCGCCAGAACCTCTCAATGCTGTGGCAACTTACGACCTGGAAGCAAAGGTTGTTGATCTGAAAGCGCGGCCTTTGCATGGTGACGACCTCGTCGTTTTGACGGACGACGGCGCCCTCTCACTTTACTCGGTTTCTTCGTCTCACGTCGTACCTCTTGCATTGGGTGTTTCCTGCTTTTCGTGGTCTCCCAAGGGAAAGCAGCTTGTTGTTGGCTTGACCGACGGCCAGATATCTGTTTACTCCACCACTGGAAGCGTTCTGAGAACTTTCCAGAACTCACCGCCTGCCATCGAGGATGACGCAAAGATTTACCCCGTTAACATGAAATGGTTGACCCCAAACACATTCCTCTGTGTCTACAAGCAGGAGTCTGACGATCCTGAAGACCATATTTCGCATGCCTACATCGTTACTTACGACAAGGAATCCAAGTCCTACTCCTGGGCAAAGATTGACGACCCATGTCCCCCATTTGGCGACGTGAGTCGTGAAACTCGGTGGTATTGTGACGCCTTGATTGACTGGGACCCAAATATGCCTGTGCTGTTTACCCTCGCCAGTGCTCCGTCGCCCGATATTTCACTGCTTAGTCCACAACAGCTTCTCAGCATGTCAGAAGATCGTGACCGAGCTGCACTTCCATTCACAGATGATGACACTTCTCCTGTCTCGCTTGTTATTGACGTATCATCTACAGAAAAGGTCATTGAACCTACCAGCGGAGTCGACGAATCTGGTCCCCTTCCCATATTATGGACTCTTAACAATGAAGGCACTGTGTCTGCATGGCATATTGTCTGGCGTTACGGGCTCAAGCATTATCAACTATCGCTGGACACTGTCGCGTCTCATGTGACAGCGAATGTGGCAGCTGCTAAAGCCGCAGAGAAACGAACTGGTTCGGAGCAATCTGCCATGCCCGCAAATGACGTACCAGGTATCTCGCAGACCAAGCCGGTCACGAGGTCCAATGGCATTATAGCGGAAAAGCAGAAGCCGGTTAAGGAGCTCGCCGAGCAGATTGACAGAAAATCAACCGAGAATCTTTCATTGGCCCCTGCTACGGCTACGCCCGTTAATGCTGGTAGCTCAATGTCTGACGCCTCGAACACAGCCTCTGAGAAGCCCGCAGCATCCACTGACAAAGCAGAACCTATAGTGGCCGCTCCTTTCGGTGGAACGAAGCCTCTCAATGCTTTCGGAAACGCGGGACGGAGTGGCTTTGCGGGTAACAACACTCTCCAGGGCTTCACAGGTCCCACGGCGAGCACATCTCCTTTTTCAGGTGGTTCCGCTTCCGCTTCCGCTTCATCTGGATTTGCAGCATTTGCAAATAACTCGGGAGCTGCAGGGAACTCTCCATTTGCCGCTCTCGGTACCGGCAACCAGTCTGTCTTTGGCAGCGGATCGAACACTTCTGCAGCTGGAGAATCTCCGTTTGCTAGTCTTCGAGGAGGACAGAGTATATTCGGCGGTGACTCAAGCTCCTCTCCATCCGGTGCCTCGCCATTCGCCAGTCTCAACCAAGAGAAATCCATATTCGGGGGTGCGGCCTCCGAGAATAAGGTCTCCCCCAATACGAATTCCAGTGAGAAGTCTATCTTTGGCGGAAACCAGGAGAAGTCTATCTTCGGTGGCACCCAGGAGAAGTCTATCTTCGGTGGCACCCAGGAGAAGTCTATCTTCGGTGGCAACCAGGAGAAGTCTATCTTCGGTGGCAATCAGGAGAAATCTAACTTCGGTGGAAACCAGGAGAAATCCATCTTCGGGGTTGATCAGAACACATCCGTATTTGGGGCGAACAAGGACAGCTCCAGTTCTGCAGGTAACCAAGGCTCCTTTTTTGGCGTCAAACAAGGGAGCTCCACTTTCGGAAGTGCGGCACCGTCAGAAAGCAAAAACTCTGGTGATTTTGGTGGTTTCAACAATTCCGGGTTCAAGCTAAATACCACTTTTTCGGGCGAACCACTGGGACAAGCCACCGGGACCGGGTCACCCCCAGAGTCGTCCGATTCTACCGCATTCGGTTTCGGTAATGTGACTTTCAGTGATGGACCCTCAGAAGTGCCCCGCCAAACGGCGATCGAGACGCAGGACAACAGCGACGACCCAGACGTCGAGTCGAACATCGATGATTCAAGTGAAATCACGGATGACGAGGAGCCATCTGATCTTGACGCGAGTTTGGGTAGCGAGCGCCCCAGAGAGCATTACGTTGAATCAGTTGAGTCGCCTGGTGATTATTCAGATAATAGTGGTGATCCCGGTTACGACTCTGGTGATTATTCAGATGAAGGCGAGTTTGCGTCACACAGCTTTGACGATTTGCGCCGGCAAGAGTTAATCTCTGCGGGTGGCCAGCCCGAAGAGAGCATACCGGAGATTACTAGTGTTAGCAACTCAGGTTCCCCGCCCACGCTCTACTCTGAAAGTCGTCCGACACAAGACGAAGGAGTGCATAGAAGCGGGGGTGGTCTCTTTGGTACTACACCATCTCAACAGCAGCTACCCACTGAAACTACGTTTGGACGCCAGTTAACCGCCAGCGCATCTCCGGCAGATAACCAATCGACCACACCCCAGACAGTGGTTAGCCCTGAAACTACCGTTAAACTCGAGCAGTCTAAACCAACTGTTGAGACACAACCTGTGGAAGACCCATATGATGGTGTATTGGGTGAATACCTTTCGTTTGAAACTGCGTCTGATAAACCTAGGGGTTCGGATTTTGACGACATGTACTTCGAGACTGAGGGACGCTTCAAAATTGTGAGTGAGGTTCTACAGATAATATTCAGTACTAACATCAGCTGGAGAGCAACCTGCAAAGTATATCACGATATACAGAATGGGAGAAGGCGCATACCGGAGAGCATGATCTTTCCAACATAATGCACTTCTCTAAATGGCGATTGTCAGATGCCAAGGCGGTTAGAACTCTTGCGGACGACTTACTGAAGAAGGTACAAGATGTCAGGAATGATTTCGATAAAATGAACAGTGATGTTTCTGAATTCAAGGACAATCTGGCACGTATCGACTCATCCGTTTCGCGCATTCAGGAATCACTATCGTACCGACGTGGAGAGATTAGCGAGCGGTCCGTGAAGGCTCGTTGCTTGCCTATCGGAGCACTTGAGTTACAGCGACAAATACGTCAGAGGCGTGCTAAGGTGGAGAAAAGCCTTGCTGATATCGAGATGTCAATTAGCATCCTCAAAGCGAAGCTGTCTAAAGCAGGATTGACTGAGGGCCCTTCTGTTGAAGACATTCGACAGGCCATTGGCAAACTTAGTCTGGCGGTATCTCGAAATAGCCTGCGAGTTTCGGAGCTATCTGACGATATGGCGAGCCTCAAGATAAAGCTAGCGTCTCCAAAAAAGGCCCCGGTGAGCACCGAGGTTACTGTGTCTGTTGCGGATGCGTCATTTGAGGACATTGACGGCGCCATTGCGGAGTCAGTTGGAGACGTAACATTCTTGTTGCAGCGATCACGCCGCCAATTTGTCAAATCAGTGACGAACGGAATCCGCTCTAAACCAGCGCAGGCTGTGCTGAAGCCCAATCCCGTGGTGAACCTTGAATTTCACAAAGTTTTGTGACGGCAGAACATATAGCATCGCATATAATAAATAGTTTCTCAGGATCCTTTGACCAACCCGCAGGATAAATTCCGGAGCTCGACATTGGTTCATCCAGCTTTACCAAACTCGCGCAGTTTGATATATTGGCCATCATCCTTTGCAGTGATCAGATCTCCATGGAGCAAGAAGCGTATGATACAGCTGCTGGGATCGACTACCTCAATATAACCATCCGAGGACGAGGAGACGTCGAACATCTCATTCATAAGAGACTCAACGGTCCCGCGAAGGGAATCACGGATCTCGCTTGCTTCTTGCCGATCCGACCCAGACAGTTCCGGATCAAGCTCTTGCTGGTCATACAACAGCTGGGTTACCTGCTTATCGAGCAGCTTGCGTAGACTTGATAGGAGGTGTCGATTGCGCAGGTCTATAGAAGTCTTTGTAGCGGCAACAGCGCTTACAACGTCCGGCGGAGATAACGTTTGGCGGGTGGTGAATGCCTCGGCCTGCTTTTCAAATAGACCCGTGAGGGTCCTTAGCTCACGATTGAGACTCACCTCGCGAGTATATTCGTTCTCGTAAGATGTGTCTTGTTGTAACAGTCGATCCAACGCTTGCTGTGACGATTCAATGTCTCTCTCAAGCATATGGGTACCCATGATTCGAGGGAGGCACGAGAGTCGAAAAGTCTCGGGCGGGAGACGAGATGTCTTCTTAACTGCTTTGCGTGTTCCATCTGCTGCCAGCTTCTCCGCTTTTTCTACCGCGCTCCTCAGTAGGATCAGCTCGTGCTGCAGGGCATCGCTGTAGCTTTCCGCTGCCTCAGTAAGGCGGATATCGGAAGGTCTCGCTTCGTGGGCGTATAAACTTAAGCTCTGATCCGAGTCTGGGATCTGATCCTGAGCCGGCTGAGACTGATGCCATAACTGCCTCAGTGTTCTCGACATTGAACATGGATTCAGGGGTGACGTCAAGTCGCGAAGTCGCGTGCCGAACGTATATGCCCTTTAATTGCATATGTTCAAATCATGCGCAAATGCGCTGGATTTCAGTATGAAAATTCAACCGCCATCTTCGATATACTTCAGCCGTCACCACAATGCCCGAGTTAGATCCCCAGTCGCTGGCCAACCTGGACCCTGAGTCCCGTAAGGAGATTATGCAATGGATTGAAGCCGAGACCTCTAAGTCAAAGGTTCAGAGCTGTACGTAAACCCTGGCGGCGAATTCGAGTTCGAGCTAACGCAGCCATTCATGGCTTTACTGATCTGTGCTTCAAGAAGTGCATCAACAACAAGATCACCTCCAACACTCTGGACCGCACCGAAGAGTCTTGTATGTTGTTCGAAACTGCCTATGTGGCTTGGCTAACTTCAGGCATCCAGAACTGTCTTCACCGCTTCCTTGACACCAACATCAACATTGTTAAGATGTAAGTACTAGCTGGATTACAGCTCAAGCCATTCTAACTCAGGATCCAGGACTCTCAGCGACAGTAGTCGCATATTGTATATAATATCTTGGTTAGCGACCTCTTCGGCTCGTCTAATACACTCTCCAGTTCAATACTCGACCATTAGATAACCACCATCAGTTTCTAATATGGACTAACCTCTTGGTAGTCAATATTTACATTATTCCTGCGGATAGCTAGGTTATATTATTGAAAGTGTATTGTTGTACTGTCGGTTATTTTGCTCGAGATGTTCCTCATGTCATCCTTCAATGCACTTTAAATTGCAGCCGCATTTATCGTGATCTTTCATATCCTTACTTTACTGGTATGGACCCACCATGGTTCCTCCAATTGGAGCGGTTTGCGTCCGGAGCGAACAGAATAACCAGCAAAGCTGTGTCAGATATCGTCAGTCATCGCCCTGGTGAAGCAGAGTACGATAGAACTGCTCGGATCCTGGCCAGCGTGTGCATCCCTAAAGGCGAATGGATCTGGACGAAACTCGACCACACCGACCCTCGCAAGTGGGAGGAACAAGAGGACAAAGTAAACGGGTTAAATCGACTTGTGAAATGGCTGTGTGAGTTCGTTGGAGATGCATACGGTATATCAGACGCTGGACCAGTGGTACCGCTACTGATCTGCTATAGCCAGCCTGGTTATCCTTGGGTGCTTACCGATACTCCCGAAAAGGTGTCTACGACATTACGGAACCTCGCAGTTGCGCCCGACAAACAGTGTCAGACCATTTTTGAGTCGCATGTTAAGCCCGCATTTGCCAATCCTACGCGCCCTGGTGTTTCGAGCGCTGGTCGTCAGGCACCAGTGCCTATTGAGCCCAAGTTTGTTACAAATGTGGCTGAGAAGGAGTACAGAAAGCCATGGAGGGTGGAGTCTCAGTGGACTCTAGTTATGATAGAGTGGGCTCTTCGGAATAGTGGAGAAGAACAGATTGCGCGCTACTGGTCTATTCTCGTGCCTTCGATTCTCAACATCGTTGATGACTACGAGATTGCCATCAAAGCAAAGGGGTGCATATTGGCAAGTGAGCTGTTGAAGATTACCGATGCTTCCTTCTTCCTCAACACTGGACTATTGCCTGTATTCTGGGATGCCGTGAAGCCTTGCTTGTTGTATCTGCCCCCCAGTACTACGGTCGAGCAATCGATCACTATTATACCCAGCGCTATCGCAGCCCTGACTAGCTTGGCTAATGTGAGTGTGCGAGCAGGAAAACCATGGGACGAGTTTGATAGGCGCTCCAAGTTAAGCCAGATTGTGCGCGACGGCATCGTTAAAGGCATCTCACAAGCCGGAGAGAAGATCAAGTTGACTCAAGTTCTGCTGGTAGAGCTGACGAGGCTGGTACCTGTTCTTGGCGTTCTCATTGTCAGACATCTACGTCAAGTCACACTGATCTTTGTCAAGATCCTGTGCGACCCGTTTGCATCCCTGTTCCAGCCTCTTGTTGTCAGTGCATGCCATATGCTGAACACAGTCATACAACACTCGGAGGACCGTATTGAGGGACACAAGTACGAGGTCCTGCGAGGGCTTGTCACGGCCAGGAGTCTTCTACAGAAAGAGGGTGAAATGTCAGACGAAACCGATGAAGCCCTTCGCTCGTGTCTTAACGAATTGAAACAAGTCATCCGTGTCGACGTTCTGAAGGGTGATATCTTGCGACTAGTCGAGTACGATCCATCGTTACGAGACTACTTAAGCTGATGACGCCTGACATTGTGAGACTACTTAAGCTGATATAGCCTGCATACTGTACAATTCACACATCTAACAACTGCTTCGTGGTGCGCGCGTGTCATTTATAAATAGGCCTACAACCTTCTAAAACATAATATTACAGTCGTTTGGAGTGAGTCGTTCTCACTGATGGAAATGCAAACGTAACACTTCAACTTACAGCACACCGAGGTAGTCCTCCTTGATGCTTCCACTGGCGTTAGAGGTGTTTTGGAGACGGACGGGAAAGCTTACATGGCAAACATCTTTCCAACGTCAGCACGGACACCGACGATTTTCAGGCGCACTCGACTGCCCTTTTCAAGGGTCTGCTCGTCCGAGGAATACGCAGGCGGGTTAGCAGACGGGTTAAAGTTCATGTCGGACGGGATGAGCTGGAGTTAGATCGAGGGTATACAGGAGTACCAAGTGACATACGTGCGACGAAATGAACACAGACAGGGGTCCCACGTCGGCGAACACGCCCATTTTATTTACATTCGTGACGATGCCGTCGACGACTTCGCCCTTGAACGGACGCCATACAATGGCCCGGTACTTTACTTCGAACTCGGCCGACCCGCTGCTCGGAATGACGCGACCTTTGCCTACATCAATCTTCATGCCGTCCATGACGCAGATAATGTAGCCAAACTGGCCTGTGCAAGTGCCCTCCACATCTGCGAGCAGCTTATTTTTGAGGTACTGGGTCATATGTGGCCCAAAGTACGACGGGTGTAGCGTCAATGTCAACGATAGATCCTTCTGAGCCAGTTAGTCTTGTCTACAGTCTTGTCCACCATCTCGCGCGATCGACATACCAGGAAAAACATTGTGACGCGGTGAACTAGTCGAACCACTGCCAATCACTATCAATCGCCACCGAATTACCGAAAACTGCCGGGAACCACTCCACCGAGAGTGGGGTATCTTTGCTTGTGCAACCGTGCCAGACGGTTTCTTCCCAGTATTCGGCCCTGCTGTGCTTGTACACCACGCTGCTCCTAGCTAAAGGGTCGGACGTGTCTCTCGTTTCTCGCACGAGGCTGTTTGCTCCGGTGCAGGTCGAATCACACGGAAGATGCCACTGATTGAAGCGTCTAGGCTGGGCTGGCAAAATGCGTGTCTCTCACGACACTGACAAAAATGCCATGACAACGGCCGGGTAAGAACATTGGATTAGTCAAGTGTGAGGTAAGCGGTACTAGACGCCAGCTCTCTTGCAACTCGACTAGCTGCTAATAAACTTGGACTTTTACCCCCAGAAAATAATTTATTGAAACAGAACTGTTGTCCTCTGTTTATGACCTCTTTTTTGGGGCCAGTTTCTGTTTGTCTATCCTGCTTCTCAGTACAGTGCTGGACCTCTACTTAACTGCCTGGTCACAGTTGCAGCAGCCGTACCTGAAAAACGAAGCTCACCAGATCTCTACTATCCATCCAACAGCCAATTGACCAATGCCTAGTTTGCCCGATCAAGTGCGCCAAGCGGTGCCAGCTATCGACGGTGTCGTGGCTGAGTATGCCGCTGGCTATGTACAGCATTTGTCCGAGTCCTCTACAGACCCGACTGTGTCAGTGAACGTTCGACTCGAAGAGGAGGTCGATTTCGTGGCTAGCCTTCTTCGTGATGCCGGCGGTGACGAGGGTGCGGTGCGCAAACTGCACGATTGGCTTGTAGCCGAGCTCAAGGACATCTACCAGAAGAATGCAGAGAAACTGTACGGTGATACGGCCACGCGCAAGCTTGATAGAGACACGCTACTGTCAGCTCAGCGACACAACGCCGTCAATGTCTTTGGTGGTGACGGTGGGACCGACCTCGATCTGCTGGCTGGTCGCAAAGTCGAGTCTCGTGTTGACAAGAAGAAGCTCGAAAAGGCCGAGAAGAAGATTGCCGCCAAGCTGGCTAAGCGCGCTGCTCGCTACGTCGAGTACGAGGCTTCCAAGCTGATCAATGTCGACGAAAAGGAGGATTACGATACATTCTTCCTTACCGTCAACCCGATTGACATGGCTTCATCGCAGGGAAAGAGCAAAGATATCAAGATCGAGAACTTTGACCTCTATGTCGGAGCTGGCCAGCGCATTCTGTCCAATGCCTCGCTCACTCTGGCGTACGGTCGCCGCTACGGTGTTGTGGGTCAGAACGGTATCGGAAAGTCGACGCTGCTCAAGGCACTCTCGCGTCGTGAACTGGCAGTTCCAAAACATATCACTATTCTCTACGTGGAGCAGGAAGTGACGGGAGACGAGCGATCGGCACTTCAGACGGTGCTCGATGCCGATGTCTGGCGTAAGCACCTCCTCAAGGAGCAAGTTCGAGTGCAGACCCGTATTGACGAGATCTCAGAGGTCCAGCGACCACTAGCAACCGACGACCCCGAATACAAGCTGCTCGACGAAGAGCGTGACGATCTGGAGTCAAACCTGTCAGGAATATACGAAAAGCTCACTGAGATTGAGAGCGACAAGGCTGAAGGCCGAGCTGCGACCATTTTGTCCGGTCTCGGATTCTCCACAGAGGCACAGGGCAACCCCACAAACTCCTTCTCCGGAGGTTGGCGAATGCGTTTGTCGCTGGCCCGAGCTCTGTTCTGCCGTCCCGACCTCCTTCTGCTCGATGAGCCTTCCAATATGTTGGACGTGCCGTCAATTACCTTCTTATCGAACTACCTGCTGACATACCCGTCGACAGTTGTTGTAGTCTCACACGACCGTGCATTCCTTAACGAGGTTGCCACTGATATCATTCACCAGCACTCTGAACGCCTTGATTATTACCGTGGAGCAAACTTCGACTCGTTTTACTCTACTCGAGAAGAACGCCGCAAGAATGCTCAGCGTGAGTACGAAAACCAAATGGCATACCGAAAGCATCTTCAGACGTTTATCGACAAGTTTAGATACAACGCTGCAAAGTCGTCAGAGGCTCAGTCACGAATCAAGAAACTTGAGAAACTGCCGGTGCTCGAACCACCAGAGGAGGACCAAACGATCTCCTTCAAGTTCCCGGATGCCGAGAAACTGTCTCCCCCTATTATCCAACTGCAGGAAGTCACTTTTGGATATTCCCCAGACAAACTACTGCTGAGCAATGTAGACTTAGACGTGGGTATGGACTCACGCATTGCCTTGGTGGGTGGAAACGGATGCGGAAAAACGACATTGCTCAAACTGCTCATTGGTACACTGCAACCCATAAATGGATTCGTTCATCGCAATGGCCGACTGCGCGTTGGTTATTTTGCTCAACATCATATCGACGGCATGGATCACGAAATGTCGCCTGTCGAGTGGATGGCGAAGGTAAACCCAGGAAAGTCTGACGAAGAGTACCGACGGCATCTGGGTGCTTTTGGTATCACCGGTACTTTGGGCCTGCAAAAGATTGGCCTCCTGTCTGGAGGTCAGAAGTCTCGTGTTGCCTTTGCGTGTCTCGGTGTATCGAACCCTCACATTCTGATTCTGGATGAGCCTTCTAACCATTTGGATACTGCAGGTCTGGATGCGCTCGCGGATGCATTGAAGAAGTTCACTGGTGGTATCCTCATGGTGTCGCACGATGTGTCGACTATCGCCAATGTGTGCAATGAGATCTGGGTCTCGGAGAACGGAACCGTGCGCCGCTTCCCAGGTTCCATTTACGACTACAAGAAGTATATTCTGGGCCAGGCGACAGGTTCTGGTGTTGTTGCTAAGCAGTAATGAAAATTCCGGCGTCACTAAATAGTGTAAATGAGAAAACAATGCATTGGAAAATCGCTTTATATACACGACTAGTAGCAGGCACGATCACGTAAATCTATCGCAGAGACATGTGTACCTTGCGCTTACCAGTGCTCTCGTCCTTGACACTACGGATAAACACACGCACCTTGTCGAAAATGGATAGAGCCAGCTTGGTACCGTCCGGGGCATCAACATGCAGTGTGTGTGTGTCCTCGTCGTACCGCGCAGTCTCGGGAATGCCCAGGTCTGACAGATGAATCAAACTCTCAACACCAAACTTGGGCACCAAGATGTTGATTCCATTGGAAAAGACCTTGATGATGAAACCGTCCTGCTCCGACTCGTCAGCCTTGAGCACCTGTCCAACATAGTATTCCACTGATGCACGGTCGGCAAACTGGGCGTTTCGGTGACGTTTGTTGATGTTACGGCAGATGTTCTCCATCTTGTTACGATCACGGTGGCTGACGTCCAAAGGCTCATAGTCAATTGCTCCAGCAAGTTGGCGATGAGCCACAACATCAGCGTAACGACGAATGGGCGAAGTGAAGTGTGTATAAATTTCGGAAGCCAGACCGTAGTGTCGAAATTCAGGGTACCCATAAGCTCCGGATGGGAAATACTCAGCAGCTAGCATACAGCGTGTGGCCATGATACGCACAAGAGTGTTGAAGAAGGGCTCATTAGGATCAACACATTTGTCAAGACTATCAGCGAGAGTCTTGGAGCTCTCCAGATCAATGGACATGTTCTTCTTGAGTCGCAACTGCTCGTTGAGAATCTCAAAGTTGGTGGCAGGAGGTGCACCATGGCGACGTAGCATTGCTGTCTGGGGGTACGCCTCGTAAATCTTGCGAGCAACGCTAATGTTGGCGAGAAGCATGAACTCCTCCACCAGCGAATTCGTGTCGAGAAGCTTCTTGATTTCAACATTGCTTGGGTCTGAGGTTTCGCTGTCGGTATGTACCTTGACCTCAGGCGAAGAAAGGTTGAGGGCACCAGCATCCATGCGCTTCTTCTTAAGCTTCTTCGAGAGGTCGAGAAGAACACGCATGCCTTCCGTCAGATCATCAGTGTTGGATGCATCATCAATGCGTAGCTGTGCCTGCTCGTAAGAAAATGCCTCCCGAGATTTGATGACTGACTTGGTGAAGTCAACGTTAACAATCTCAGCATCAGGAGTCATCTCCCAGATAGTCGAGAATGCAAAACGTTCCACGTAGGGCTTGAGGGAGCACAGATCTGTACCTAAAAGCATCGGGAGCATATCAATACGCTTGTCGACAAGGTAAACGGAAGTACCGCGAGAGGCTCCCTCGTCGTCGAGTGGTGTGTTGGGCTTGACAAAATGCGTCACGTCGGCGATATGGACTCCGACCTGGTAGTTACCATTGGGGAGCCGTGAAGCGTGCAGAGCATCATCAATATCTTGGCATCCAGGAGGGTCAATAGAGCACACAAGGAGCCCCCTTAGATCCTTTCGGTTACGAAGCTGCTCGTCGGCAACGTCTGAGTCGGGGCCAAACTTCTCTGGAACTCGCCAGTCGTGGCCCTCTGCTGGCAAACAGTTGAGGACCGACTTGGGGAAGGGCCGGAACTCAACGTCGTGCTCAAGTAGCAGAGCCTCCGTTTCCGCTTGTTGAGATTCGATTTCCCCAAGGCTTCGAATAAAATGTCCTTCGGGGTGTCTTGAATGAATAGGCCAGTCATCTACGGCGACGACAATGCGTTTGTCGAGAAGCTCGCCAGCCTTACGGGTACGAATGCGAATCTTGGGGATGCAACGGTCGAGAGCCGACACAAGGACGTTCTGCAGGGCATTGTGACCCTTTGCATTGACACCAACGACAGACTCACGTGAAATGTGGCCCACGTAGAAACGCCAGTTTCGTCGAATGATACCGACGACCTTGGCAGTAGGCTGTACTTTGTTCTCGGGGTCGGAGGATCCCTGAGCTCGCAGGGCCTCTTCTGCAAGGGCCTTACGCTCCTCGTCAGTTTCTATAGTCTCAATCTCAGTGTCCGCACCCTCGTCCTTGGCGAGAGACTCCTCTTCGATGATGGCGGCGGTGGGACGCTTCCACTGAGACTTGGGCAGCAGCTCGACAACCACAATGTCGCCGTTGAAACCACGGTTGATGTTCTCGCGGCCCAGGATGATAATGGGTTTCGGGTATGCACTAGTCTTGACCGAAGCCTCGAGGAAGTTGAACTGGCTGACGGACAAAATACCCTGGTGCAAGGTACCGTTCTTGGTACCACCCAGCAACCGTGACATGGGGTAGTATGCCGGATAGAGGGCAGCGGGCTTAGGGGCATCTGCGCCGCTAGAGAAATCTTCGGGAGGACACAGCTCGAGCAGGTCTGCGCTGTTGGGAAACTCCTTCAGGTACGAATGCAGGGAGATCGCCTCAACGGCTTCGTTCTTTGCCTTTGTGCGGTTGTCCTTGTCGTTGGAGACGAGGATTATGGACGGTATCTTTGTCTTGTCGACAGCGGTCTGCTTGAGATGATCCGCGTACCACTTGCACGTTCGCCTTATGGCTCTGTCGTTGCGGTCGTTGATCGACTCGCCGTTGAGGCGTTCGACGTGGGTTTCCTTGCGAAACTCATTGTGGAATACGTAGAAACGTTTCTCGTCTGAGCCGGATTTGCTGAGGTTGCGAAGTCGAGTGTACACGGGGATGCTTCTGTTGCGTACCTCTTCAAGCACAACCTGAGGAATGATAACATCATTGAAACAGGCAGTGTTCTCGAGCAGGTCAATGGCCTTGAGAGCGATGTTGGTGTCTACAACAACGTAATGGGGGCCTCGACCTGCCGTCTTTGCCGGATTGCCGGACAGAACAGCGGATTGCACAACTCCATCGCCTGGTAAGGGGGCAAACGTGCATTCCGAGCATACTTGTGATGAGCACGGGATATCGGTACGTAGGTACTGCTCGCGCACAATTTTGGTGGCGTTTCCGTTCTTGGAAGAACGCACAAATACCTTGTGTGCCAGACTAGGGCCCTGGTCTGGTCTACTTCGAGTTGCCACGACCATTATGTTACAGAGTAGTGAAGACTGTGGATATGGAATTATATTTCGCTGCGAGCGCTGATCTGAAATTTCGCAAGCCCTAGCCCGAGCCTGAGCCTACTACCAAGAGAGCTAAAGAGCTCGGCAAACACAGCGTATCGCTAGGAACAAACGAGAAAGATCTAGAGTATAGTATCAGAGCTGATGGATTTCAATAGAAAGATTCAATTTTGAGAATCGCATCGTTGATTTGTATCGTTTTTCAGCATCTTGGCGTAGTGTTTTTAACATACTGGGTCGTTCACTGGTTACTTGGAAGCAGTTTGAGCAGCATCCCACGCAGCGTACTCTTTCCGCTTGGCGAGAATATCCTGGAAAACAGGGCGAACCTCGAGATTTTGGAATGGTCTTTGTTAGTGGAGACATGAAAAAGTCCACGCTCAATGCTTACCTGACACCCTCGGCCTCGAGCTGGGCCATAGCCTTGGGGTACTCAATGGGGCGAAGAGCACCTATCGACTCAACAACAGCTCCAATGCATGCCAGGGCAACGCCTAAGGCAGCCTCGATCTTGATCTGAGTTAGCATGCGGTTCTTCTTGGGGTGTTCTTCACTCACGTCTAGTGGCACATCTAGATCAGCCAGTCCGGAGCCAAGAGGCTGGCGCTTGCGGAACTGAGAGAACTCGTAGCCCGAGTAGGCGCTGTGTAGCAAAGCCAGTACGGCCGCGACAAACAGCAGCGCTGAAATTGCAGACATGATGGTGCAAGAGTCCAGGAGACGACGATGGAGGGCGCTTCGCAATGGGTACGTTCGCTACCCGCTTAACCGCCAAGGACCCTCGTTGCATGTGCAGCCTCGTTTGCCCCGGTTGGGTAGCAAGCCCTTATATCGGCATATATCAAGCTGCCGGAAAATCGGTGGACATTTGAATACAAGATTGGGGGTTTGAATTTAGAAACACAATTAAGTCGTTTGTTGCCGCTGGCGGATCCGACCCCATCTTGCCACCGCCACCACCACTTTTTTTACTGCCATTCGACGCCTCGTTAGGGTCCCCCACATCCGACGCTCTCTATTTATCCGGTGCATGCCTGTGGTCAGGTATTTCCCCTGAATTTCAACGCGGAAGCACTGCGCCTGGTGAAGTCCCGCAGCAGCCACCCATCGCCATCCCACTACCAGCCACAACTGCGCGACAGCAATTTGATACTTTGCTTTGACTTGTTCTCCGAAGCTATTTCCGCGCTGCTCTGAATATCTGTATTTGCCAACCAAATCAGCGACTCGTGAACTTGACGCGTTTGGCCGCACTAATGACTCGAAGCTCGGCCAGAAGGGCCGCTTTGGCTGCTGAAGAGGCAGCTGAGGACCATCCAACCATGAGCCCGGATGTAAGTTACCTGCAGTGCTCCAGTTCACGTTGTCTAACTCAGATCTCGGACTTAGAGGACAAGAAGCGCCGCTACCTCCTAGACCGATCTTTCAAGATTGAAAACACAAAGGTGAGTCCCCCACGTATTTCCCTACCACTACTAACCAAGCGCGAGGACTCGATCAAACGATTCCGCTACCTACTGGGACTCACAGACCTGTTCCGGCACTTTATCGACATTCGGGCCAAGAGCGACCCTGCCTTCAAGAAGATCTTACGTGAGGTGGACGTGGCAAACGAAACTGCAAAGCCAAAGCCCAAAGCCAAGTCCAAATCGCGCCAGACGCGCCGGCGCAAGACGGAGCGCGAAGAAGATGCCGAGCTACTCCACGAGGAGGAAGAAGAGCTCGACGAGGTCACCACTGTCTTCACCGAGTCACCAAGCTGTAAGTTCTTTGGAAGCTGTCAACTATCATGTCTTTCGCTTTTCATCTACTAACTCAGATGTCCATGGAACACTGAGAGAATACCAAGTTCAGGGTCTCAACTGGCTTATCTCGCTTCATGAAAACTCGATCTCAGGCATCTTGGCCGACGAGATGGGCCTCGGCAAGACGCTCCAGACGATCTCGTTTCTCGGATACCTGCGTTACGTGCGCGGCATTGAAGGACCCCACATTGTCATTGTGCCCAAGTCAACACTAGACAATTGGGTACGTGAATTCCACAAGTGGACACCCGAGGTGAATGTATTTATTCTACAGGGAGAAAAGGAGTCTCGCGCCCAGGTCATCAACGACCGACTTCTCGAGTGCAATTTCGATGTGTGCGTTACGTCTTACGAAATGGTCATCAGCGAGAAAGCTCACCTGCGCAAGGTTGCGTGGCAGTACATCATCGTCGACGAGGCTCACCGCATCAAGAACGAGGAGTCGAAGTTGTCACAGATCATCCGAGTTTTCCATTCGCGCAACCGACTCTTAATCACCGGTACGCCGCTGCAGAACAACCTCCACGAGCTTTGGGCGTTGCTTAACTTCTTACTACCTGACGTTTTCGCTGATTCACAGGTCTTCGACCAGTGGTTCGAGAGTCAAGGATCGGACCAGGACAAGGTCGTGTCTCAGCTACACAAAGTTCTTCGCCCGTTCCTGCTCCGTCGTGTAAAGGCTGATGTGGAGAAGTCACTTCTTCCAAAGAAGGAAATCAACGTCTACATTGGCATGTCAGAGATGCAGGTCAAGTGGTACCGCAAGCTTCTGGAAAAGGACATTGACGCCGTCAATGGCGGGCTTGGCAAGCGTGAGGGTAAAACGCGTCTGCTCAATATTGTCATGCAGCTCCGCAAGTGCTGCAACCACCCCTATTTATTTGAGGGCGCTGAGCCAGGCCCTCCATTCACGACCGACGAGCATCTTGTTGACAACGCAGGCAAGATGATCATTCTGGACAAGATCTTGCAGCGCATGAAGAAGCAAGGGTCACGGGTGCTAATTTTCTCACAGATGTCACGTATGCTCGACATTCTCGAGGATTACTGTGTGTTCCGTGACTATGAGTACTGCCGAATCGATGGTTCCACGGACCACGAGGAACGTATCGCCGCGATTGATGACTTCAACCGACCAGATTCAGACAAGTTTGTGTTTCTACTGACGACACGTGCTGGTGGCCTCGGTATTAACCTTACCACGGCAGACACGGTAGTGTTGTACGACTCGGACTGGAACCCGCAGGCAGACCTCCAGGCCATGGACCGTGCCCATCGTATCGGCCAAACCAAGCAGGTTGTTGTGTTCCGGTTTGTGACGGAAAACGCTATAGAGGAGAAGGTGTTGGAACGCGCTGCTCAGAAGCTACGTCTAGATCAGCTAGTGATTCAGCAAAGCCGCTCCAGCTCCAATGCCAGCAAGAACGCCTCCTCATCAAAAGATGATCTGTTGCGAATGATTCAGCATGGTGCAGCGGCCGTGTTTGAGAGTGGCCAGAGCACAGGCACGATGACACAAGACTCTATTGACGATATCCTTCAGCATGGCGAGAAGCGCACTGCTGAGCTCAACTCTCGTTATGCTCGACTTGGTCTTGACGATTTACAGAAATTCACGTCTGATTCTTCAGCTTACGAATGGAACGGAGAGGACTTTGCCAAGCTCAACAAGAACCGTGGTGGCTTCGGCTGGATCAATCCCTCCAAGCGCGAACGAAAGGAACAGACATACTCGATTGACAGCTACTACAAGGATATCATGCATGGAAAGCCGTCACGAGGCCCGCCAGCGCGTACTCCTCGACTGCCTAAGCAGCTACATATGCACGACTTCCA
This sequence comes from Sugiyamaella valdiviana, assembly GCA_030570555.1. NCBI lineage: Eukaryota > Fungi > Ascomycota > Dipodascomycetes > Dipodascales > Trichomonascaceae > Sugiyamaella > Sugiyamaella valdiviana. The sequence goes on from JAJLWF010000001.1 coordinate 2,493,804, forward strand.
GTTCTTCTCGCCGCGACTGAAAGAACTGCAAGAAAAAGAGCTCGCGTACTATCGAAAGCATGTCAATGGCTATCAGTACACGTCTCCATCGGATGACGAAGACGATGAGCCTGACAAGGACGCTTCGGCACCACCTCTGACGGAAGAAGAGGAGGCTGAGAAGCTGGAGCTGGCCTCGCAGGGCTTTGCAAACTGGTCTAAGCGAGACCTCACCAACTTTGTGCACCAGGTTGCAAAGTACGGACGGGAGAACTATGAGGCGATATCGCAAGAGTTCGATGACAAGTCGCCCGAGGAGGTCAAACGGTACTCGGATGTATTTTGGCAGAGATACTCAGAGATTGAAGGCTCAGACCGGTACATTGCGCAGATTGAGCAGGGTGAGGAGCGGAATCGCAAGGTGACACGACAGGCCCAGCTTCTAAAGCAGAAGCTCGACCTTTACCGGTCTCCGCTCAATGAGATGGATTTGACGTACCCTCCGACGGCAAAGAAGATATACTCTCTCGAGGAGGACAGGTTCTTGCTCATAATGGTTAACGAACTAGGCCTTGATGCCGAGAACCTGTGGGAACGTCTACGGGATCATATCAAGGTGTCATCTCAGTTCCGATTCAACTGGTTTTTCCGATCACGAACGCCTGTTGAGCTCTCGCGTCGCTGCTCAACACTGCTGCTGGCTATTACCAGGGAGTATGAGGGACCCAATGCGTTCAAGCGTAAGGGCGGTCCTGGTAGACCGCGAATGAATCGTATCGGTACCTCCAATACTGGCAGCCCCGACATCAGCTTTGACGAGGATAATGGAGAAGCCGACACAACTCTGAACTCAGAGTCAAATACACCCGTTGTGGCTGCGAAAAAGCTGAAGAAGCCTCGAATCGAGGAGATCAAGCTGGATGAAGACAGCCCGTAACCGGCTTACCGAGTCTACATAGAATTAGCATACCAAGCAATACCTAACGCATCAGGAGCCAAGCAGTAGAGCCTCAATTACGTCAACCGCTAACCATAACTGGCTCTGTTACTAAGCAAGCGGGGCGATCCTTTTGATTGCTCGTGTGGTGCCACTAACGGCGGGTGCATAAAACCCCGGATTCTGCCCCGTTGGGATATTAGCATCATCACCACTTCCACTGTCTCGCGGATCCATTATGTTGAGACAACGACTATTTGGAATTGCACGGAGCCAGCCAGCTTCGCGCCGCTTGTTGTCTACAGCTCGATTAGCAGGTCGTTCGTCGCCCTGGACAGCGCGCGCGCTGACCACTGTAGCAGCCGGTGCCCTCGTCTTCTATGGTGCTTCGACGCTGCTGCGGGAGACGTCGGGCCCTGTCCTCCTCGAGAGCCCACTCCACGCTGCCTCTTCGCAGGATAATGCAGTGTCCTCGGTTCAACCGGACACCAAAGTCGACCCTTTCCCGACAAAGGTCGACATTGACGGAGGCTCATACCAGCTACTGGGTGTCGGTGTGAGATCGGTGTCGTTCCTCAAGTTCCACGTTTACGCTGTTGGAATCTACATTAACGACGACGATGTCGGCAAGCTCCACGGTCTGGTAGATTCGCCTCAGCTGGATCAGGCTTCGTTGATGTTGGATCTGATGAACCCAGAGCTAGGTCCCTACCTCATCAACCGTCTGCTGCAGAACGGCGTGCGCTTCAGTATCCGCATTGTCCCTGCTCGCAACACCGACTTCACCCATCTCCGAGATGGTTTCGTTCGCTCTGTAGTGGAGCACCCTAAATTCAAGGAGCTCTCTGCTAAGCTGTCTCAGACCGCTGAGGACCCCATTGACCATGGCATCTTCCAGCTCAAAAAGGCCTTCAGCAGGAAACGTACAGTCGCAAAGAATCGCGTTCTCTATCTTCACCGCCAGGCCGACGGACGTATGAAGGTTGAGTTCTTTGATGCTGCCCGCGAGGCGAATGGCAAAACTGAGCTGCTGGGTTATGTCGATGAACCCATCATTTCGGAACTCCTCTTTGACAAGTATCTTACTGGCAAGAAACCTGCCAGTGAAGGTTGCCGACGGCAATCCATTGAATCTCTCGCTAAGCTTATGACAAGTGCTTGAATGGCGCTGCCACGATAGGAAAAAATAACTTATGCTCTCGTTTATGCTATGTAGTTATTGGAATTGAATGCGGATCCATCCTCAGATAGAGCCTTCGACTCTCAGTTTGGAATTCACCGCTTCCATTGTCTGGAGCGACAATACAGCGGCCCTCTGAGCACGATCAATGGCATTCTTTTTCAAATCTCCGGCATCCTTCATCCATTTGGGATTACGAACCAACTCTGATATCAAAACCCCGCAAAACGAGTCGCCCGCTCCGCTGACGCTGACAACTTCGTGACCCGGCACTTCAAATGCTGGGAAATGCTGAATGAGTACTCCGTACTCACTGCCCTTATGATATGCCAAAAAAGCCCCCTTAGATGCCGAGAATCGGCTGCTTACAGACGATCTTGCAGCTTTGATCTCGTCCGAGGTCAGCAGATTAAACACGACAACACCTTTGTCACCGTTCTTGATGATGAGCGTCGGAATGTAAGGAATAAGATGGAAAGCTCTCTGTGCTGTTCCGCTCGAAACAAGATCTTCCAGTCCTGGAATTTGTTTAGCCATCATACTGAGTCCGTTGCGCATAGTGTCGTTGATGCCCAGCGTGTCGATAACCGGGAACCAGTTTTCAACATCAAAGAGGTCCTTCTCGGAGAATGACTCAAATAGCTGCTTGAGTTCGTACCTATTGGGTGTGGCAATGTCGATTGAGTGATTCGGATATACCTGAAGGTCGAGCTCCGAGAGTTGGGCAGCCTTAGGAACGCTTGTTGGTTCGAATACAACGACGCATTCATCCGAGGAAACCTGCCTTTGCCTACGCGCAAAGTCCACAATCCTCTGGCGGGCAGTCTTTCCAAGGTTGCCGTCAAAAGCAATGATACGAGGCTTCGCGCGCTCAAGCTGCTTCACGATGTGGTCAGTGTCCATATGCTCGATATTCTCCATCGCAGCACATGCAACAATCAGGTCTCCTTTTCCATCATTCATTGAGACGTATCGCGCCGTCGATGTGGCCATATTCTCAGCTATTCCCGATGTGTCAAGCTGTTCTCTTCGCAGTTCAGCGAATACTTCTTCGCTATCGGCACCGACCTCGGAAACCAGCCGGATAGATCCCTTCTTGCTGGTGTGAGACGCAGCTACTGCAATATTGTGGGCTACACCTCCGATACTCGTCACTGTTCTCCCTTGGTATGAAGTGGCCTCCACCGAGTCGCTGCGAACATCGAGTGTGCACGTCAGGTCCATAGCAACTGCTCCGACAACCACAGCATCACAGCGGTCGCCAGCGACGACGGAGTCGTCTAGAGCGATACTCGGCTGTTCAGCAACTGGTTCAGCGGTGACTGGCTCAACGGTGACTGATTCAATGGTGACGGGCTCGATGGCCACTGATTCAACGAGGGTACCCTCGGGTTTGCCCTAGAGTCAGCGAATCCAAGAATCTATTCGTTACTTACCTCCAGCTTGGTCAGCGCAACGGCGATCTTAGCTCCTAATAGCGCATTGTTCTTGACAAATTCGACGTTTGTCTTTATGCTGTCGCCATCAGTGGCCTTCCAGATCTCATGTAGTAGGAACGGGGTAATATCTTTTCCAGTGACACCCTGCAACGAGCAGTCTTCAAGGGCGCGGTCAATGATGGAATCAATAAACTCCTTCGGTAGCGCAATATCCTCCGGCGCGGGTATACAGAAGACAGTGCCGCTGTCCAGGCTGATTCGGTGATTCTCGTCTGCTGTTAGTTATTGAGCGCAGCTCTGATTTCAACACATACGCAGAATACTGGCTGCCTCCTCGGGAGAGCCGAAATTGAACGGCGACTGCGTTAATATTGGTCCGCACAATTGACGTGGATGATACGTACCTTCACGCCCGAATCGCGGGCATAGAACCCGGGAAGGTTGGTTCCTAGTGAGCCATATGTAGAGACATGCACGCCTTTGGTTTCAAGATACTCCAATGTTTTCGGTATATCGAGGATGCTCTTGGGTCCGGAACATACAACACCAACTGGAGTTCGTCCCAGTTCCTCGAGATCTGCGCTGATATCCCACGTCTGTGCAACTCCACGATGCACGCCGCCGAGACCTCCGGTTGCAAACACTTTGATATTGGCCCGGTGTGCAAGAATCATAGTGGCAGCAATTGTCGTACCACCCGTCAGCTTCTTGCTCATGATGTACGGTATATCGCGACGTGAGATTTTATGAGCGCCTTTGGCGTTCAAGCTGAGGTATTCAAGCTCCTCAGCAGTCGCTCCGACGATCGGCTGGCCTTGTATGAATGCCATTGTTGCCGGAATAGCTCCCTGGCTGCGAATGATCTCTTCGACAGCTTTGGCCATGACGAGATTGTCGGGATATGGCAGGCCATGCGTAATAATCGTGCTTTCCAGAGCCACCACTGGTCTCTTATCCGCAATTGCCTGCGATACTTCAGACGAGATTCTCAGGGGAGAAGATCCAATTGTCCTGTATGTGTGAGGTCTGACTCGCCATAAAGCCACCCGAGGCCTCAATTGCACTGATGCAGCACCAGGCCACGACTTCACCACGCTTGCGAGCATTCTGGCTGTCTATAGAGTCGATATGTGAGTCGGAAAGTTGCCGATAAGCGGAAGTGATTTTCCGGCTACCTCAATGCGGCGATACCGCTAAGAATGAGAGTGGGTTACGGACCCGAGTGAGTTTCTCGATGTAACCTTGGTAGATGAAAAGAAGTCGATCGATCCAACTATGCAATCTCAATAATACGACTTCGTAATGGGGAGCAAAAAATATGATTCGACCCAGGATCGAACTGGGGACGTTCTGCGTGTTAAGCAGATGCCATAACCAACTAGACCATCGAACCATTTGTTACCATAATTTTCGTTAAATTTTATTACAGTGTAAGTTGCCAGCCCTACTATGCCAGATCTAAACATTTTGGCTTCGTATCGTCCCTACCACCGATATGGTAGCTGGAACCCAGCTTTTCAGGCGTCCATTCCCGTTATCGAAGGTCCTGCTTCAGAAACTACATTTCCCACACTTCCTTTTGCCGACATCAAGTCTGGTTCTGTCGCAGTACAGGCAGCTGTTAAGAGAAATCTCCAAATGTATCGACCCTCTCTGCCGGGACTACCTTCGAGCGTTTGCGTACGAGTCGATTGCATCACAAAAGTACCAGACAAACCATGGTCGTCTCAAGGCACTATTAGATATTGGGAGTGAGGATTTGAAGCTGCTCCGGAGGGCAAACCGCCGAGACTCAAAAGCTGTTGAAGAAGTCTTCACCAGAGTGTTCCACTCGGTCCTTATCAAGGAACTTCCCACAAAAAGACTGCATGGACATAACCGTTGCAAACACGATCTGATCTTTGATATCAATCATCTTCAGGCACCGTCTAATGTTGTTACGTTCCAACAGCACTTTGCCAATGTGTCGCAGAAGAGCTCTCTCTACTACGAATTCGTCTCGATGCTTGAGCAGAACAAACTGACCGTTGGTCATAATGGCCGGAAAATGAAATACGGGGTGGACATTGAAGGCACATTCCTGGGTGACCCACTGCCTTCCTCGCGAGAGAAAAACACTATTCAAAAGGCGTATGCCCGGGTTCTACAAGACGCCATCTACCCCGTCCACCCATCCGTTCTTGGCTATGTTGAAACATGCATTCGAAGTCCTCCTTCAGACCTCGATCCGTTAAGTCGTCGATTCTACCAGCGCCGGCTCAAAGCTTGTGCTCGTGAGCTCTATACAATTGAGAGAAACGAGAGTGGTCGGCTAAAAATGATCTTTCCCAGGGTGTCAAAGGTTGTAAAAGCTGCCGAGTACTACGTCTCGCATACCAACCCATCAGCATCCTCGTGATTATTTATTTACATCAGCGTCTGCGCTGTCCTCGTCTAGTGCGAAGAAGAGGTATCGCCGCTGATCAGTGTGCAAGAGGCATCCAACTCTCTTTCCAGGATCATTGTTGATGGCCACATCACACGGTTCGAACTCATTAGGGGTGAAGTGACGGACCCTACTTGAGTTTATGGGTTGGACTGGCAGAGTCTGCCTAGCATCCTCGGCAATGTTACCAGCGGGACTGGATAAACTCACAGTTTCGTAGTTCAACTGGGCATAATTGACAATAACAAGTTTGCGCCCTGGCGAATTGTTGTCTTCGGACTTCAGTATGAGAATTACTTCGTCTTTGTCAACAAACTCTGCTTTGACAAAGACTAGCTTGCTCGATGAATCTTGCTCGAAGTTTTCTGTCGAGATCCGACATGCAGAAGCCGTAGCCTCCTTTAGGTCAAGTCGTAGGATGAGAAGCTCAGTTTCGTCCGGTTTATAAATAAGAAACCAGCCTTCAGCACCTGTTGCAATAAGCTGGGTGACATTATAGTCGTTTGTTGCCAGCCATAACCTCGTTGTTACGCTGACTTTGCTTCTCATGACTTCGCGGCTACTGTTTAGCGCAAAGGTGCAAGCTTCCTCCAGTTGCTGACTGAGGCCCCTGAGTGACATTTGCTGTAGCTTGGACGGTGTGGCAGCCAATTTAGCAGCATCACCGCTCGAGCTGAGGAAGCTCCCCAGGTTCGTACTTGGGAAGTAGGTAGTCAGATACCTACTGACATCGGCAGTGCGTAGTTTAACATCCTTGTCGCGCTTGCCATCAGCGACACTGCGGTCGAGTACTTCTTCAAATACATCCTCCATCCACAACTCAAACGGTTTGAACAAATCCAGTTCGTCGACGAGCGCCCAGATGCAGCTATCGACGGACTTTATGAGCGCCCTGTTTATGGCCATGGCGCTCTCAATAGTGTCTGTCGTGAGACCCAGAGCTCTCCCACGTTCTTTCCACGATGCAAGCCCGTAGAGACGCGATAGCAATACCAGTAGACGCTCGCTGGCAGGCAAGATGCTCTCGAACAGCACCCTCCGGCTGTTCTCATAGCCACCCAACGCGGCCTTGTGCCATATACGAAACCCTGACTCGTGAACATCTCTCACCCAGGCTTCCACCTCCTGGGGGATCGTTCCAGTGATTAGTAGGTCGAACAGCTTAGTTTTTAGCTCCTCCGGGTCGACACTTTGGAGAAACCGGCTGAAGGCTCCTTTGATGGAGACAACCTCTTTGGTGAGGATTTGCATGGACTGCTTTAGGTACTCGCCAATGGCCTGTATGTTGGCGGGGATGACAGATATCTGGGATAAATAGGCCGGCCCGAACTTGTCGATGAAGCCGATATTGTACAATGCGAACGTGTAGCCCTGGTCTGATCTAGCCAGGGCTCCTCCCAGACTGGCAGCGCCATCTGCGGGCCAGATATTGGTGATTGGGGGAGACAGGTCAGAGTCATATAAATCGACACCACCAATTGGGAAGATTCCATAGAGATGGATGTCAATCTGGCCCGTATTAGTCCCGACAATCATTAAGCTTCGGTCGCTCGATGGCTGTTCAGATGTGGGGTGGCCTCCAAGGAAAGCGAGCCGGCTCTGCAGTAGCCCGCCCGATGGAAGCGGTGGCAGTCGCGGCATCTGGTCCAGTACGTCCACCGTATCGAGCACCTTGAGAGTCGTGTGAGCGACATCGGATCTGTCGATGCTAGGCTCGCCCGTGACCCAGCGAAGCGACGTCACGCCGGACGGCTCACTGCGGTACTGCGGTTTACCGTTACTGACGAGAAGTATCTGGTACGATCCGTCGACATAAACAATGCCAAGCGCCTTGCCGTCGTCTCTCCACACCACCTGCTTTATGTGTAGACCCTTGCGCGCCGGGGACGACCACGCCAGCTGGCCGCTGACGCGGTAGAGCGCGAGGTCACCATTGCTTGACACGAACGCGACTAAGTTGACAACAGGACACCAGCTTATAAGCTCAGTGCCGCATTTCCACGGCAATGCCTTGGTTGTGAGCGTGTCGAACATGAAGTCAAGTGGAGAGAGCTACGCGGATCAGATTCAGGGGTATGTGGGCACGGCTATACAAACCGGATGCTGAGAAACAAAACTTGAGCTTGGACCAAATGTTTAGAAAGAAGCCAGACGTAAGTGGCGAGTTGTTGCAAGGATTCTGCTAACTCAGGTTAAACCATTCTCGAACCTCAAGGCCTCGGAGCGGAGGAGGCTGCTGACGGCCGCATGCGAGGGCTTCAGTCTTGATGAGTCGACGCTACCAGCAGATATCAAGGCCCGAATTCTAGCCAAGGATATCCGCAGTGCCAAAATCCAGGTCCATTCCGGTGAAAAGGCGACGCTGTACACCGATCCAAAGGGCAGACCTGTATGGGTGAAGCTGGATGGCGGTCATCTCGTCCCTACTCTGTACACTGCTTGGGAAGCTCCGTTCCTGTTGCCCCGCGTCTATACCGTCGAGTACACCCTGGAGAGATTACAGAATGGAGCTGATCTCATGATCCCCGGTATCTTCGATCCTCTACCTGAGCGTGCACCTGCTGGGTCTATTGTTGGAATCTGCTTGTTGAGCAGCCCTACAGTTCCTGTGGCCATTGGAGTGACCTTAGTAGACTGCAGCCTGGGACGACTCGATACCTCTACAAAGGGCAAAGCAGTCGAGATTATCAACGTGCTCGACGACAAACTGTTTTCTAGCTATGAGCTGGGGCGGATCCCTGTGCCTACACAGCTCGATGTCTCTGTTCCCGTTGTGTCTACTCAGGAGGAGGCTCTAGAAGACAAGATTGCGGCGCTGCAGATCGCCGACGAAGATACGCATGAATCCACAAGTGCTCCCAGCTCTGTAGACGTTCCTGCCACCCGGGACTCTGAAGTGACTACTAACCAGGCTCCTGAGGAGGCCGAGGAAGATAACTCAATCGAGATCACTGTCGACATTGTCGACGACGTGTTCAAGAGAGCTCTTCTTCAAGTGCTTCGTAAGGCAATCGATAATCCCATCGAGTTGCCCATGCCAGCTTCGACCTTCTTGTCCAACCATGTGTTACTCAATCTCCCGTTCAACCACCCCAACATAATTATGAAGCGCACCTCGTGGAAAAAAGCTGCAAAGTTCTTCAAAACCATGGAGCGAGAGAAACTGCTGAAGTGCCGCGAGCGTAACGGCGAGATTATCATTTTGTCTCTAGCCGGTAAGGACGTGGATGAAGTGAAGAACTTTGTGACATTCAAGCCACGGCCGTTCGCAGCACACCAGCCTACGAAGCCGACCTCGCACGACTCGTCCACACAGCAAATGACTGCCCGACAGTACTTCAAGCCGAGGTCGATGTGTGCTCCGATATTTGAAGAGTCTGGCCTGTCTCCGTCTGATTATTACACTTCTGACGGACTAAAGCATGCCCTGACTGCTTACATCAATAAGCACGGGCTGGCGGACCCATCTTCGCCGAAGATTGTTAGACTTGATTCTGTGCTCATCAAGGCTTTTGGCGTACAAAAGACTACTGAAAAGGTCGGTCGTGACAAGGTTGTTTCCCTGTTGCAAGGAAATTGTTCTCCATTCCACACTATCACTCTTCCTGGAGAATCGGAACCAGCAAAGTCCAAGGGACTCATCCCCAGTGTTAGCATGGCTAGCGAGAAGCGCGCAGGTCGCAAGATTGTTACAAAGATAGCGAATCTCGAAGGCTTCCATATTGACCCGAAGAAGTTCGCTGAGGAGCTGCGCGTTGCCTGCGCGGGATCAACTTCAGTAACCCCTATTAGAGAAGGCTCGGATCTCCAAGAGGTAATGATTCAGGGAAACCACATTCCGGCCATTACTAAGCTTTTGGAGAGCAAGGGAATTCGTGGCACTTGGATCTCTACAAAATGGACGCTCGGCGCATAGCCTTCACTTTTGAAAGGTCCGTTACGATTATGAACTAGATATAAATACATGCTAGGCCAGCTAGGCCTGACTTTTGGCTTTACGATATTCTCGCAGGCACCGCATGGCACCCATGGTCGTGACAATACACATAGGCCCCAAAAGCGGCATGTATATGGCCAGCTTGTGTTCCTCAGGAAAGAACGCCTGTCCCACCATCTCCTTGTCAAAGAAGGCGCTCTCCGAGTTCTTGAGCGCTTCGCCGGCAAGGCGAACAGCGTTGTCCCAGTCAGCGTTGCGCAGGCATGTCAGCGACTCGTCAATGTCCGCAAGGGCCGCATTCACCGAGTGGAGAACTGGGTGTGGAATGGCTATGTTGGGCAACGACTGGCTGAGTCGATGGAGTGAGCCGAGCGTCGAGGAGGCGGCAATAAGAGCTCGCACGGTTGAGAGTCGAGCAGCAAAATCAAACCGGATAGACGGGGAACGTGGCAATGCAGGTACACCCAAAAGAGTCAGAAGCTGTGAGCTGAAGGTCTCGAGAATGGGAAGTAGATCTGAACTTGAGAAGTGAATGCCCTGAGATGGTGCATTGTAGATCTGCACGCCGCCCCACTGCGGGATAATGAACGAGTTTGTGCTCGAATCAATGATCTCAAGGGGAGACTGGTCATCTGCAGGCACGTAAAGAATGAAATGCAGGGTGGGGTACGCGTGGATACTTGTCAGACTCCATTCTGCCGAGTTGACGAACGTCGACAGATCGCCGTGGTCGAGCACCCACTTGTACTTCGTAATTGATTTGCGCTGGAATGTTCCGTCCTCCAATTCCTCGACTTCATCCGCTTCGACATCATAATGAACAGACTTTGGCTCGCATCCGAGTTGCGAGTAGTACAGGACTTGTGAATCGACGGTGAAGTTGGTGACGCGAGCAAGAGAAGAGCGGAGAGCAGTGAAGTGCGATTTGAGAGCCTCTGAGATTTCCCACGATACGGCGTCTCCTCCTCCGTGAAGTAACGAAAAGGTCAAATGGTAATTGGGCGAATAGGCGACCGCCTTATTCGACTGCGCTGACTCGGGGCTATTGATGAGCTCCTTCACGAGGGATATCTCCTGTTCGAACAGGTGGTCGACAAGCACTGCCGCGACGAGCTCAGGAATCCGGCCAAGCGAAAGCAGCTCCAGCGTATAGCTGATAAGAACGTCACGGGAAAGCTCTGAGATCGAGTAGACGTCCTCTTCGTCCAAGCGGAAGCCCACGTTGTAGTAATTGTCGGGACCAGCACCTTCGCGCACCTCAATGGACCATCCCTTGACACCGCGCTCTTCGAGGTCCTGGTCCACGAGGTACTGAGTTGCTACCACGAGGTCGGGGAATTCGTTACCAACGTTCAGGTATACAGGTACGCGGATATCGAGCAGATCACGTAAACTCTTGTCGTAGAGATCCATGGCGTCGTACTTGAGCGGTGCTCGGTAGATAGATGTCGTGAACTGCCACATTGGCACTCCCACACTGACAGCGAGAACCTGCGTTAGATGGCAACAAGAAGACGAGGGTACTTACCACGTAACTCAGCACGATCCATCGTCGCAGCTGGACTCCAAACAGCGATTCGGACGCGACCATGGTGATGAGTGAAGGTAGGTGTCGAAGTTGGTCGCGTAGCCGTATATAGGGTGCAGCTCAAGCTAGAGAGCTAAATGACGAAGCAGGAAGGAATCATCAAATACTGACATTAAATACTATCATTAAATACAATGCGAAAATGCCTGTTTACACCAATTGACTAATTTCCGAGAAGCCATTGAAGTGGCTAACACACATTGGCGGGTGTTCTACGGATCAAAAGTGGTTCTATGGGCTTGGATCAGCGGGCATCTGAGCTAGATGGACGGCAAAGCCTTTTTGAAGATCTGGGGAGAGGTAGTCGTCACCTACAGACCATACGGAGAAGCCTGCCTGTAGCATCTGCCGCAGAGATGACTCGAGGATCTCGCTAGAACGTAGTTGTTGCGCTATGACGATGAGGCACTCATGGCCCATGATCTCGACGAGACGGGAAGCTGCTTTAACAAAGTGCGGAATAAGGAACTCATTGTAGATGGTGTCACACGCAATCACAAGGCCGTTGGCACCAGTATGACTGATTTGGTCCTCGAACTCCAGGGTCCCTGTCTCCTCCCAGTCGAATTCGTATACTTCCACTTTAGAGGTCGATGTGTTCTCCAGTATGTTTGCCCGTAATAGTTTGAGCAGGTGCTTTTGGTCCGTGGCAATGTACGTGCCTACTCGCGGCCCAAACACCGATGCCAGTATTCCAGCTGTTCCGGCACCAAGCTCTACGACCGTTGTATCAGGAGTAGTGAGGATCTCGTGGAGAAAGGTTCTTGGTGTCAATGCCCAGCGTGCAAATAGTGGCGACACCTTCCAGGCAACGGCTCCTGTTGTCGACGACTCCGAGCCTGAACTGAGAAGCGATTTGGACTGTGTGATGTTGAGATCAATGTCCCCTACTGAGATCTCAATGTGATCTGACGTCCGGTCTATGATACCCAGCCCATTCTCCGTCTCTCGGGTCACGAACAGCTCGTAGACGTGCTCCTCGAGGTCCTCAAGAGACACGCGTTCCAAATCATCGAGGTGCATCTTAAGAAGTGAAGTGCTTGCATAGTTCAATTTATCTTCGGTTGCAGAATCACGGGACATATGCAGGGACAACGCACAGAAAGCCCAAATGAAACGATATTCTTCCGTCTACATGTGATACCCAGTGCTCTTAACCGTATGAGTATGGTACTGTCAATCACTGGTGCGACTTTAAGGATCTAGCGATGATCAGCGTCATTGGTGATTTAAGTCTCATATCGAGACGTCTACATCATTTTAGTTCAATGAGGAACCTAGTTAGCGACTAGGTGATCATTGAATGGGTCAGCGCGACATGGTCTTAGCCGTCAGTTCAAATGAGCTGTTTAGCGAGCAGAAGCTCGGCAATGAGAATGCCTGATCCAGCAGCACCCAGCACGGTGTTGTGGGACAGAGTGATGAACTTCACGTCAAGCACAGGGTCTGGGCGCACACGGCCAACCGACACAGCGTAGCCGTTGCCACGGTCGCGGTCAAGACGTGGCTGTGGCCTGTTAGGTTGCTCCATGACCTCGATGACGTTGAGTGGGGCCGAGTGGCACTTTGCCTGCTGCGACTCGCTCGTGTATGTGCGGAGGGCTTCCTCGATCTCCTCAATGGAGGGGGCCGGGCGACTGGCGAAGCTGAGACTGACAGCAGCGGTGTGGCCGTCAGTGACAGGAACGCGCGTTGTCGTTGCCGAGATTCTCAGCTCATTCTGTGGAATGACATTGAACGACACCTTGTCCGTACCAACCGGGGCGAGAATCTTGCGTGGCTCCCACTCAATCTTGTCTTCCTCACCACTGATGTATGGGATGATGTTGTCGAGGACGTCCATGCTCGGTACGCCAGGCGAAAAGCCAGCACCCGAGACTGCTTGCAGAGTCGTGACAATGACCTTGTCAACAGGGCCGAACTTGTCCTGGAGGGCCTTTAGTGGCACGACAATACCAGCTGTGGAGCAGTTCGAGATGCAGACATGGATGCCCTTCTTACGGTCCTTCTGGGCCTTGAAGATGTCGAGATGCGAAGGGTTGGCTGTGGGTACTACCAGCGGTACAGCGGGATCCCGTCGGTAGTTCTTGGCGTTGGACACAATGTTGAGTCCAGCATCGACAAACTCGAGCTCAATGTCTCCAGCCACGTCCGAGTCGAGTCCTGAGAACACAATGTCACAGTCCTTGAAGGCCTCTGCCTTGCACTGGGATACGACAATGCCAGCAAACTTCTTTGGCAGCTGCGACGTCTGCTTCCAGTCCACAGCGTCGGCGTACTTCTTGCCCGCCGACCGCGCCGATGCTCCCAGAGCCACGAGCTCAAACTCGGGATGGTCTGCAAGAAGCAGGATGAATCGCTGCCCGACACTTCCAGTAGCTCCAAGAACTCCTGTTGTTAGAACGGTACGCTGTGTATTAAAAAGTCACCCACCAGCCTTTTTAGTCATTATGTTTAAAGGTAGAATGTTTTAAAGTATAATGAACTGATCTGGGGTTCATGACTCTTAGTAGATCATGGCGCGGCTGGATCAGTGGGTAAGGTCAGATGCAAGGAACCACCGAGCTAATACCAACTCAACTCATGAGTCTACGACTAGGAACCGGGCCTCGCGTGCCAAAGCGCGACCGAATCATCCAGGCCACCGATCTCGATGCTCTGTCTTCAAAACACTCTGCATCTCTAAAGGGCTACCTCGAAGACGTGTACGTGAACCACCTCGTCGAGGAGTTCAAGGCTTACGATCGCAGCTCGGAGAAGCAGTTTGTGCCCAAACAACCCCTGATCAATCGCGGCACGTACCTTCGAACGCGATGCATTGATCTGCTTGTTGAAGACTTTCTTCGGTCGGCGCCAGGTAAATGCCAAATTGTGTCTCTTGGAGCTGGATCATGTACGCGCCCCTTTCAGCTCCTGCGCCGGCCTGATCTTAAGGACCGGCTTGTTTATCACGAAATTGACTTTGCTACAAGCACACGGCGCAAGGCGCAAGCTATTTATTCGAGACGCAAGGTGTTTGAGCCGTCTATTGGTGACGTGGGTGAGCTGAGGCCCGGAACTGGCGAAGTGCACACAACCAATTACCATTTACACCCGCTAGATCTGCGCACCGTTGGAGACGTCACCGACTCGCAAAACCCGCTCATCCTTAAGGATCTATCGTTTGACGATGAATGCACTACTCTTGTCATCAGTGAATGCTGTCTATGCTACTTGGAGCCTGCCGAATCGACTCGCGTGTTGAAATGGTTCACGACAAAGTTCTCCAAAACGGCAATCGTAATATACGAGCCTCTGGGAGGTGAAGACCAGTTCGGCAAGGTCATGGTACAGAACCTCGCATTGCGTGGCATCTCGCTGCCTACCCTTCACCAGTACCACAGCCTTGATACTCAAGTATCGCGGCTGCAATCGCTGGGATTCATCCATGCCTTTGCTGCCGACATTGAGTTCATGGAGAACAACTGGCTCGGTTCAGCAGCGCGCGATCGGCTCAACAGCCTCGAGTTCCTCGACGAGGTTGAGGAGATGAACCTTTTGTTCAGACACTATTGCATTGCATGGGGCTCGACTTTCGCGAATGCGTCATGGTCTACCAGACCGCACAATTCAGAATGAATTACACGATCTCCCCACCAAAACCAACAGGTACAGCTCCGCCCTGTGGCACTAGTGCCATCACCTTGTAGGTCTTGCCCATTGCGCCTCCACTCTTCTCCACTAGCCGGTTGTAAGCTGCGTGCACTCGCTTTTGGCCCTCTTCGGTGGATTGGTTCTTGGCAAGAACAGATGCTCGGGCTCCAATGCCCATTGTATGTAACCAGTCGCCCTGTTCGACAGGCCCGTGGGCGTCGACAGAGTGACGCTCTTTAGCAGCAATTTTGATAGCCTGAAAATCGACGTCTGCTGAAAGGTCTGCCTCGCCGGGGTTTTCAAACGGTGACACAATCTTGTGGGCCTTGATGCCCCGTAGCGTTTCAATCGGAATGGTCTCGGCAGGACCGTAGTCGATGATGAGAGCAGCACCTCCGCACTTTTCAATGATCTCGCCGAGCTGGGATGACACGTCCCATGCCTCGGGGCAGATCTCGACCTTAGAGCCGACAGGCAGCTTCGAGTATCTCACGTGAGTCTCTGGAATGATCTTGCTGGAAGGGGTCCAGTGCGGGTTGACAGTCATATGGAACTTTGTCACTTTAGCTGGCTCCAGTTTCGACTCAGTTGGAACCACCACTGGCGACTGCTCGTCCTTGCAGTCGACAACGCGCTCACGCCATCCGTTTTCGGTGTGTTCAAACTGCAGGATGGGAAGAGCATCAAAGAACTCATGAGCCACGATAAACGTTGGAATACCGTCCCGCGGGAGGTCCCGTGCGGTTTCACTCCAAATTATAGTAGTTCCCCACTTAGTTTTTGAATGAAAGCCAGTTTCTGTCTCGACTGGTGTCGCATCAGGGCCTCCCAGAAGCTGGCACTGTGCATTGCGCAGAACGGGGCTCGCCTCGACGAGACGCACTTCATGGAGAGCGTTTGCAAATTGTGGGAACGAGCGCCCAGCTCTCAGTAGATCATCCATAAGCGTGCCTCTTCCTGGACCGAACTCGACGAGTCGGAACTTGCTTGGTGATCCTTGGGCCATCCATTGAGCCAGCACCCAAATGCCAGTCAGCTCGCCAAACATCTGCGAGATCTCTGGTGAGGTCACAAAGTCTCCGCGAGCTCCAAACGGGTCTCGGTTGATGTAGTAGCCTCCTGCCGGGTTTGTCAAGCACTGGCGCATGTAATTGGCTAACGAAATAGGGCCATTGGCCTTGATGGTGAGGGCCAGAAAGTCGGAGACGCTGGTGGGTCGAGGAGTAGCAGAAGCAGCTGATCCAGATATCTCAGATGATCTCAGTGAGCTCCGCGTTGTAATTGGCCTTGCGAGGGCCCGGCGTATAGCCCTCGCCGAGCTCCTGAGTCCTGTTTGGATCATGGTTGAAGACTAGATCAAATTTCAGCGCGGCTGCAAAATATACCAGGCACGGAATCTATGCTTCGTGATCATACAGTGAAGAGTGAATAAATATATAGGTACAGAGTGCGTAGGAGTCATGATCTAGGAGTAAGGAATAAGAGCATGAGAGTATAGCATGAAGCTGCCTGTGTTCCTCAGCTTTTGCGAATTATGGCCCACCAGTTATCTTTCTCGTAGCCCGACTCGACGACTTCTCCACCGGCAGCTACGACATCAGATTCGAGCTCGCCCTTCTTGTACAAATGATAGTATCGCTGGAACGTCTCGGTCTTCTCACCCTCCTCCTGTTTTTTTCCTCTCTTCTGAAATACCCAGGGCACCATGACATCCTGATCCATGCCTTCGTCCCAGCCACGTCTCGAGGACTTTTGCTCCAGCGCCCATATGTAGATGAGGGCTTGTCCTGACGAGCTCAAAACATTGACAATCGCTCGAACTGCGTCAATACGCCTCTCTGGTGTCGAGAAATGGTGGATGACAGCTATACTGATGGCGAAATCAAACTGGGCCTGGCGGAACGGCAGCTGTAGAGCGTCTGCAACGAGAACCTGCGCGTTCCTCAGATCCCGTGCTATCCTCACGAGCTCGGACGACCGATCTGATCCCACAATGAAGACTGACTTGTTGACACCGATGTATTTGCCGTTTCCGCACCCGATGTCGAGTCCCACCGATCCAGCTTCCCGGCTAAGCAGGAACTTCTCAACTATAGGCCATGGCTTGTTAGTAAAGAAGCATAGGACCATTAATCACATCACTCACTTTGTATCTCGTGTCGGAGAAGTGCGTCGCTATATGCTGGTATACCTCGTGCACATGCTTCTGTTCCGTTTCTTCAGCACTCATGGCCAAGATGGTAAAAGTGCGGCTAGAGAAATGGTGAAATGACAGGTCTTAAATCTGAAATCTGATACCAGTCTACCGTCCGCTGTATAAACAAAAATTAATGTACTATACAGCAACTGTTAAATGGCTATGTATGAATACATAAATGACATTCTATGGCACAATAAATATACATGGGTGGTAGCGTATGCTTGACGGGTCCTGGCTCTGAGGTCGTTAACTCGTTAGAGCGACTCTTCAGAATGACCTCGCCAGAGTCCATTTTTGCGAATCCTCCTGATGACAAACGACTAATCCTCGTCCTCGTCCATCTGATCCTCGTCGTCATCGGCATCTTCTCCGGCCTTCGAACGGTCGAGTGCACGAACCTTCTTGTCCTGCTTGCGACGCTCCTTCTTCGCCTGTTTGCGCTGCTCCTTGCTCAAGGTACCCGGCTCGGCGACAGGAACGTACTCGACTGGAGCAGGTGTGTGAACCTCTGACTCAAGAGTCGATGGAGTCAGCAATGGTGGCAGGCCACGAAGGTTTCGCTGGAGTCGCTCCAGCTGCTTGGCGATGCTGTCCTTGGTGTAGTCACCGTCGAGAAACTCAGTGACAATAGCCTCGGCCTCATCCTGAGAAACGGGCTCTATTGATGTGATCTCAGCGGCCGTGAAGCCTTGTCGCTTATTTCGGAACATGTTTGAGCCCGGTGGTTTTGGATAGACACTACAAAATATATTTTTTCGACACTATATCGGAAGCAGCCCCAACCCTGATTCGCGATGTCAAATTTCGGACTCTGCACGAATCCTGGAGTTCACCACTGTTCTTACAATGCTGTCTCGACTGTTCACCAGGCGGGTCGCAGCCACGTCTCTGGTTAGGTGAGTATTTTGCGCAGTCTTAAGTCGATGCTCTCGTTTAGTTTGCTAACTTAGACTGGTTCCGGCATCACGGGGCCTTTCGATGCTCAGTGGCAGTTCGTCAAGTCCTCTGGGCATGTTCCGCAAGACATTTGCGCGCCCGGGTGTTATGCCGCTAGGCTCTTCTAATGTGGAGCCTGCACTTGGAGGCGTTTTGTCCGGCCTCACCGCAATGCAGCGCCGATTCAAATCCCGCGGAAACACATACCAGCCGTCGACGCTGAAGAGGAAACGCAAGTTTGGCTTCCTGGCCCGACTTCGATCCCGTAATGGTCGCAAGATCCTCCTTCGACGACGCGAAAAAGGACGCTGGTACCTCACCCACTAATTGTACATATGACATATCCCCAAGACCTGTATCTCTACGCTCTGAGAACGATATACATCCCAGCTCCATGGACTGGAAGCACTTAAGACGTAGATTGGAGTAGAAGCAATCACGCTTCATGTGAGCAAAGCTTACACCTACCCAATCACTAAAATTTCTTCATTGAATGCGTAACCAAAAACGAACCTTGACATGTACATGAACAGTGCTGGCAATACTGAGTAGAACAACTGAGTAGAGCACTGGGCACAAGGCGGAAGTGTATATACTGATGCAGTAGGCTTCGCGCGCTAATAAAAAGGGAGTGAGGCGCTTGACAACCTCTTCGGGACCGAGTGGATGTCTACCATCCACTCGTGCTCCCTTGGTTGCCCGTTTGGGGCGCCGACTTCTTGAGAAACTCAATGATGTCGATGTCATCTTCAGAATCGTCATCGCCCGAGTCCTCGAAATAGACTGCGTTGCCTGGAAGAGGTCCGTGCGTGTCGCCGAAAACTGTGTCGTGAGTTGCCCTCGAGCTCGAACTGTGACCACGGTTGGTCTCAATCGTCGACAACTGGATGCCGGCTTTGCCCTCGGAGCTCACGAGGGCGCCGCTCATGGAGACCTCTGTGTCATCTGTGCGAGGTCGGCGAAGTGCGGGAGCACCTGACTTGATACCTTCGACAATCTTCTTGCTGTTGCCGCGGCGGAACACGCGCTCTTTGCGGTCTCTCCACGGTTTCTCGCGGATACAGAATGCAATGGTATCCACGACGCAGTTGAAGGGCTGCATAAAGGCAGCAATGGCGTTTACCCAGAAGACGGTGCTCGTGTGAAGGTCGTGTCGGAACTGCAGACACTGCAGGCCAAAAGGCGCCAACCACAGAAATACGTATGCAATGGGGTAGACAAAGATGGAGCGGATCTGTCGCTCAATGGTTGCACGGCGAATCTCAAACTCGCGCATGCGAGCCCGCTCCACTTCAGCGACGGCGCTCGTTTGTGTATCGAACTTTTGCTCGTCCTCTGCGTCCGATTGACCCACAAAGGCTAGACCTGGTAGAAACGACACAAACCAAATGCATGTTGACAAGAAGCCACCACTCATGCGGTTGATCCAACTACCAGTGGGCGCCTCCTGGTACCGGGTGTACTTGCGGGTCTGGCGGAAGTCTTTGATGACGGCGCGGTACTGGACCTTAACGTAGATGTAGATGGCAATGTAAATGGCAATAATGGAAACGATGATGACGTAGCGTGGGACCCACGACAACACGAGACGGTACCACACAGGCCTCACGGGCAGGTAGCACCATGTAACGTACGGTTGATATGCCCTTCGGCCGTGGTCGATAAACACGAGGGCCGCCATAATAAGGGGTATTAGAATGGTCAGAAAGTAAACCCAGTTTCTGAACCGGTAGAGTCCTCCTTCGTGTCCCTTGTACTTTTTGAACACAAGCAGTGCTGTGTGGACGGCCAGCGCGAGCACAGCCAGGTCGGCACCCTCAATGAACGTGGTGGTGAAGAAGCCGACGACGTCGCAAAAGTTGATGTTGTCATACGCCGACGGCACGAGCAAAACGCGTGCCGGATACCACAGAAGCACTACGGCTTTACCAAAGTCGCACAGCAGCAAAAGCAGAATCAAATGGTGCCGAAACACCTTGTGTCGCATGTTTGTGTAGAGGTAGAGGGCCGCGATACCGAAAACGATGGACGCGCACGACCCTGACACCGACAGCCAGCGCAGCACGAGCTGCTGGTGCGGCGAGTAGTCATCTACTATGCCCGTCGACTCGTCGTAGTATGCGTCGGTCATTTTGCCCGGATCTGGGCGAACGCCAATCTGAGATTCAGACCTTCAGATTGACGAATTCGTGGCTCTCAGCAGCGACCTCGGCACAATCCATAAAGCGAGAGATGGGACTGCGAGGGGTCCACGCTTATTTGCGTACTCAGCAGCCTCGGTTGCGTAGTAAGCACCGACGGGGGATGCAATAGCGGTTTTGTCAAGCGATGGGCCGGGTGTGCGGAGGTTGCAACTTTCCGGCTGCTAAGGCCGATATTAGCGCGTAGGGCAATCGGAAACAAATGTTCCATGCATGGCCAGCGCGGGGTTAGGGCTCCGGGGAACATTTTGTCAGGCACCTGACGCTACTAGCGGAACTAGCCGGTTCCGAGTCCCGAGTTCCGCGGGCACAATTGCGGCCTGGTGCCGGGTTTTCTGGCACAGCGGGCGTCAAATTGGCGTGTCTGTGGCTGTGGTAGCTTTGTTGTGTCCTCAGTATCTACACTCTCGGCTCGTTCCGAGCCGTCCAATCGCCTTGGCTGTCGCAGCCGGCGCACGGCATGCTGTATCTGTCCCCATTCGGTCAGGTACGTCCTAGTGCTAAAATCCACGCGGGCAAGGGTAATAAGCTGCTAGAGCCCTGGCCCCAGCCGCGCTTGTACCAGCCGCGCACTCCATATTCGAAATTTCAGATCACCATGAGGCCAACCTGCTACCCACAGCTAAACAGACCTTGACATGTTTGGAGCCGCTGGCTCTGCAGGCTCAGGGTCGTCTGGTGGCTCTACGTCACAGGGAGGCCGTGGTGGTCGGAACCAGGGCGCCCAACGTGGTGCACCGCGTCGAGGAGGCAAGCGAGGAGGGACGCAGGGCACAAGAGGAAATCGCGGCAGCCGGGGCTCGACGCCGTCAGCAGCCGATTCAAATGGTAGCAATACCAACTCTGCATTCTCCTCGGCTTTTTCAACGGCTCCCTCGGCATTCTCGTCTTCCAATCCCTTTCAGAGCCGCGCAGCGCTGCCTCGAAACACCGACACCAGTACCATCACACCGCCCGGGTTCAAGCCTCGGCCACGAACACCGCGACCAACGCCGTCATTTCTAACCCCCAATGCTGGATCCGTCAAAAGCATAACTTGGAACCCAGACAAATGGGATCTCAGCAACCAAAAGGCCATGGCGCGCCTTGAGCAGCAGTTCTCGCTAGCAGACATGCAAACGCTCTATGAGCAGGTGGGCCTATCATCCACTGACCTGGGATCAGTCTAACAACAGCTACAGAGCATGCGTGAGAGAGAGCGCGCGGAAATGGAGAAGCGAGGACTCGTCGACAGGCTCGATGTTCGCAAGAAGCTCGAGGATGCCATCAGTTTTGTTGGCACCTGCACCGACATGTGTCCGATTTTTGAGCGGGTGCGCCGAACGTACGAGAACAACGTCAAGGCCCTTGAGAAGGACCCCGTCTCCGGCAAAGCCACTCGTCAATACGCTATCAAGGCCTTTTCAAGACCGGCTGCCGGTCAGCCGCCTGCATTGCCATCTGATGTTCGACCCCCTCACATCCTCAAGCAAACTCTCGACTACCTTGTCGACAATGTCGTCGCCCAGCTACCTACGAGTCACTCGCTCATATGGGACCGCACTCGATCAATCCGCCAGGATTTCACTTATCAGAACTACACTGGACCAGAGGCCATTGAGTGCCACGAGCGCATTGCACGCCTACACCTCGTATGCTTACATTTTATGGCCGGTTCCGAGCAAGAATACTCGCAGCAGCAGGAGCTCGAACAATTCAATAAAACGCTGCAGAGTCTCGGCGAGTTCTACGATGACAACCGCAAACGCGGGCTGCCGGATTCGCCCTTTGAGCCTGAGATGCGGGGTTTCCAGCTGCTCAGCCACCTACGAGACCCTGACATTGAGCTTTTGGTCCAAAAACTCCCCAGACCCATCTTCGACCATCCGCTTATTCAGCTGGCTCTCGACCTGCGGGCACTCGTTCAGCAGAACGTGAAGGTTGATCACGCAAACAAGTACACTGAGAACGCTGCCAACTTTTTTGCATCTTTTTTCAGGCGTCTCAGGGATGATATTGTTCCTCCGCTATTCCTATGCCTTCTTGAGAGCAGCTTCAATGAGATCCGTCTCTGTGCGCTCCGTGCCATGGCTCGGTCCTACCACAACCGAGCAAAACCCTACTACATTGACCGGCTCACAGAGATGCTGGGCTTTGATTCAACTGGAGAAACAACAGAGTTTTGCGAGTACTACGGGCTGAAACTGTCGCATGACCCCAATGGACCATGTGTGGATATCACGTCATACAACGAGCAGACGGTATCCGAGAAGGCCCCTCGTTCACAAGCGTTTTCGCAGCTCGTGGAGAGGCGTGTGGCTCAGGTTAGTGTCTCGACCCTCATCAATGGCGTTACCGTTCCCGGTTTGCCGCTTCCTCGAAGAACTTCATCGCTTCCGAAATCTGATCCAAAGCCACGTCCTGCTTTCAGTTTCTCTGCACCAGAAAACATCAAGCCGCCGAATCTACCTAAAGCTGCTCAGAGTGCACCTACCGTGCCCCCTCCTGGCAAGCCTTCTTCAGTGTTCAGTTTTGGCGCTGCAACGAAATCGGACTCATCCCTCTTTGCAACAAAGGAGCCTTCTCCGTTCAAAGCTGCATCTTCTGCATCTTCAACTGGACTCTTCCCATCTGCATTCGGCTCAGTCGGATCTGCACCTGAGGTGAAAAAGCCAGCACCTGTACCGGTTGCCCGACCAGTAGCTGTGCCGACTGTGACCACTGAAAAAGTCCCGGTTTCTCCGAAGCCTCCCAAGGTTGAAAAGCCGGTTTACTCTGACACAGTTGTTATGAAACAGGTCGACAAGATGCTGCGTCGCGTTATCAACAGCGAGCTCAGCACCAAGGTGCTTCCTGAGAAGTGGCAGGCGATCCAGAACTTGCGTGCCAGTCGCCAGACTCTTATTAATACTGTGTCGAGTGACCTGTACAGTCAAATGGTGGCCCAGATGATCAAGAAGCAGACGGCCAAAGCATTCGCCGATAATCTGTACTCACGGCGAATGCGCTCGAGGGCCATTAAGAAAATTGGCCAGACGGGTGAGTGGGCGAAGGTGCGGTCAGATATCCGGAAGAAGCGACGTGAGGAGTTCACCCTCGTCTCTCAACTACTTGGTCGCAGCAGACCCGTTCGTCGTTCGAACAGCGCCGATCTGTCTAAGCATAGACTTAGCCAGCAGGGCCAGATTGACCTAATACGCAAGTCACGCAATGTGGCTTCGAGCATTTGGGAGCCATTGGATGTAGATGGAGTGATTCTATCGCATGTTGAAGCTGCATTCAAGCGTGAGGGTCGCTTCACGCGCAACGTTACAATGTCTCTATTCTCAAACGACTGGGATAGCACTTCGGGCCAGTGGCTGCGCAAGAAGCTTCGTCTTGAGTGGAGTGGCAAGGACAATGAGTCGTACCAGCGGGTGTTGATTGACAAGTCTACAAAGATCACTATATCAGCGTTACAAGCATCGGTTGACAGTTTCCGGGAGATTGGCATGTTGGTTTTTTCAACTAGTGGGGATAGTCCACAGGCGCGACAGTACGATTCTGGAGCACTGCGAGAGATTCTCACGCAGGTGACTGCGCATTCTGAGCTGAAGCTCAGTGTACTCGTTCTCACATGGGACGGACGGAGTTCGAGCGAGGTTCTGGCTGATCTTGATGCCGATGCGTATGTGCAAAGCAGTCTTATCAGCGAGTTCCTAGTCAGCTCAATGGCCACCGAGGAGCCGTCCGAGGAGCTGTCATCTGCCGTTGAGGTTCTTGCTGGGTCGTTTACGGCCGAGTTGTCGAGCTACGGGCTGGCAGTTCGTGAAGAGGCAGCCAAGAAAAAGGAGCAAGAACTCAAGCGCAAGGCTGCGGAGAAGGAGCGTGAGCGACTGGCAGGGGAGGAAGCGCGGCGCCAGACCAAGTGGAACCGCATCAATGCTCTCAGCTCTGTCAGTGGAGGGCTCTATCGAAGTCCAACATCGCCCAAGCGCAAGCGCTCAATGACCGAACTGGCGTTTGCCGAGAGGAATATTCCAGTCGTGCGCAAGCGCATTGTGACTCCGCCAGTACCAAAGGCGATCAGCGAGTTGAAGGACCTTGTGAATTCGGTGTTCAAGCGAGAACTCAGCTAAGGCGATATTCACGACAATATTTAAGCATTGGCATAACCTCTACGGTGTGTAAAGTATTCAAAGCATTAATCATTAATAAATATGGCAATATATAAATAGGGACTCTTAGCGCCAAACCGCTAAAAGTCATTGACACAGACGCAGCTGGCAAGGGCCGAGCTGGTGACGGGCTTAGTGGGAGTTTTGGACTTGTCGTGGACATCGAACCGCGAGACAAATCGCTTGCGGATGCCAAACACCTCCTCACCACCCATCTCGTCGTAATAGCTGAGATTGCTATCCTTGCGGGGCTCCAAAACCATCTGGGCACGGCCCGGGAACTCCGGGTCGACCTTGCCGTGCTGGCGCATGAGCAGTTCTAGGGCGTAGATGCGGTAGAAGTCTGTGTTCATGCGGAGTTCGCGCGGTCGCAGGTGAGGGATGATGGTAGCCTGGATGTTGTAGGTAGTCAGCGAGATGGCCTTTGGTCGGACGACAGCCGATGGGGCCGCCGCTGGGGCCTGAGCGGTGCGCGTGAGCGGGGACGGGGTGAGGCGCGTTGGGCGGGCCTCGTCCATGATGCGCGGGCTCAGGGCCAGCATGTTGGCAGATTGGAAGCTGTCGATGCGCTGCTGCGAGTTTGAGAGCGACGAGGCGACGGAGCTGATGACCTTGAGCGACGCCGTCAGGTTCGACACGAGGAACTGCTTGCCGAGTAGTTTCTTGGTCTTGGAGATGACGGACGAGCTGCGCTCTACGAGTTTGGGGGGTTCGACAAGCTCGGGGGCCTGCTCGGGGGAGTCGACGAGCGGGTGGTGGTCGGCCGATTCTAGAGGAGGGAACTCCATTTTGCGGCGAGTTCTGTTGCCGGTGATGGACGACGGAGAGCCCGAGACGACCGAGTGGTAGTCGGTGTCGTCGCTAGACGAGTCGGATCGCGGAGACGGGGCCCACGACTCGAGGACTAGCGGGGTCGGGTCCGAGAGGCAGTTGGTGAGGTCGACCTCATCTTCGTCGTCAAACGAAAAAGCGTCGACCTCGATGGTGTCGTCGGCGT
The DNA here is from genome assembly GCA_030570555.1 of Sugiyamaella valdiviana. Classification (NCBI taxonomy): domain Eukaryota; kingdom Fungi; phylum Ascomycota; class Dipodascomycetes; order Dipodascales; family Trichomonascaceae; genus Sugiyamaella; species Sugiyamaella valdiviana. Next base: position 2,519,392 of record JAJLWF010000001.1, read on the forward strand.
CGAGGGATTCCGGGTCAAGCGAGTCGAGGGATTTCGAGTCGGGCACCGGGTGAATGGCAACGACGCTGTCTCTAAAGGCGCCGCGCCAGGTGTCGAGGTCGGCGGAAGTGGGCTCGTCGGGAGGCGACAGGGGCGTAGCCGAGGCAGAGCTCCAATACGACAAGCCGGATGTTGACGAGGGCGTGCTAATGTTGAGGGGCAGGCTGTCAGGCGACTCGGGCAGGCTGAACTGCGGCAGGTCAAAGTCGAGATCCGCCTGGAACGGCGATTTGCGGGCGAGTTTATGGCCGTGAGGTCGTTTGTACGACGAGCGCGAGGGCTTTTGTTTCGGGATGACAGTCGAGCTGAGCAGCTGGGCCAGTGCTGGTGACAACTTTCGGCCTTTGTGGTCATGTGTCACCAGCAACGGTGTCGGCTGCCCGTACTCGGGAGGGTATTTTGTCAGCATGTTCATGGAGCCATGAGTTATGGGAAACACGAGTTCACAAGACGAGGTCAACAAGTCAACAAGTCAACAAGTCTACTAGTCAACAAGTCAAAAGCTGTAAAGTGTTTTTGTCTTGAGAGCTTTAACTTGGCTTGTAGCTAGCTTTGTAGGATCGAGGATGACGCAAAGGGTCAGCGGGTCGGAAAAGCCGAGTGGGAGATAACGATAGCCGGGCAAGCGGGTTTCGAAAGAGTAGGAGTAAGGAGAGAGGGGGGCAAGAATTTAGGAGTACACAAATAGTACGAGGCAAGAAATACTAGGACGGTAAAATACTAGACAAGTCGGCCAATGCCAGCACTCGGGAAAGACAGTGCAAAGGTTGTGTCAGCGGATTGAAACCTTAAAACTGGGCTCGGCGCTTGCTAGGCGTTGGGGCTCGACGATTATTTATTGAATTTGGCGCCGGAATTGTGGGTCCGGCGCCTGCAGGCTAGGGTTGTGCCAGTTGGGAGAAGGGGCGCGCGTTTGTTTTTTCGCCGCGGCCAAGCCGGCAGCGCGCGGGCTATAGGCGGGCCTAGCGGGCACAGCGGGTATACAGCGGACCCGACAGATCTGCACCAACGGCCATACGGGTTCTGGCAGGAGTTGCAGTGACAGTGAGGTTGGGGTGAGGTTGTGGTTGGACAGTAATGGCTGGGCTGAGGTCAGGTTGGATTGTGATGAGGGGTTGAGGGTTGATGCTAGGCTGGGGCTCGGCGGGTATGCACCCCCACGGACATAGAGTTTTATGGGGTAGCCAGCACGACGTACGACACGTACAATGACACGTATAATGGTAGGCTCGTGGGATTCGGCGCGGACCCGGTTCTGGGAACACCAGCTGGGTCGCGACGGCGGGTCGGAATCTGCAGCGCCGTGGGTCTGCTGGGGTTCGTCAGCAGTGCTGCTGCAAGAGGGATTGGCGCAATGAGCGATCGGCGCAGTTGGGCCTGTTTAGGCAGGTAACTACTGGGCACAGCCAACAGCAGACAAAATAGCAGTGTCAGTATTGGCACTTGGCAGTGATGCGGGGTGACGTTTTGTTGTGTCGTTTCGTTGCAACGAACTGTATGCTCCTGCTTCTGAGTCGACTCGTCTGCTTTCAACTGCACCGTCCAACGCGACTCTGTGGTCGCTGTACTCGTAGGCTTCCACGGCACTCGGTGCGTCTCCTAACCGCCGACGTTGCGCCGCGCAGATGCGCCAGTCACCAGCGCGCTGGCTCCGGCCACTCCACTGTAAAAATAGCTCATTTGCAAGTAACGGGCGGTCCCGGAATAGCAGCACACTCGCCCGCGGACTCATCAGCAGGCTGTGCTAGTTTTTCCGCAGTGGCGCCCACAGTGGCGTCGCAGTGGCGCCGAGCCCCCCTCCCAACGGATATTGCCGAGCATCCGTTCCCCATCCATTCTCCCAGAACTCGATAGAAGCCCAAACCGCAAAACCCGGCTAAGCGCCGTGGCCCATGTCGTATCGGGACATGCTTAGCCGAGGGTTGGGGCGCCAAAAGCACAAAAAACAAAAAAATAATAATCCCCGGCTAACCTGGGCCGCCCTCGAAGCCACGAGCGCTTGGTGCCGCGCTGCAGCCAGAGTCTCCTCGACGTCAATTGTCACACGAGCACGCTAGCTCACGCGACCCAGGGGGGCTATCATGAATATGCCAATTGACCTTCCATTCTGTTGACCAAACTCTTGACTTCCCAGCCTCTGAACTTTCGCTCCTCCTCCCCTCTCCCTTCCTCCCCTCTCCCTTCCTCCCCTTTACCCCCTCCCCTTCACCCCCTCCCCACTCTCCCCCCTATCTCATTCTGTGCGGGGCCACTTCTCCCCGCGTACATGGCGCCGTGCGTCAGCCCTCGCGTCCGTGTCGTATCAGCGCCCGCCATTCAGGGGCCAGGCGTTATCTACAGCCACAGAGCCGTGTACTGATATGCCGTGTGCCCGTTAGCCAATTGCCAGGTCCAGCTCGCGCTAATGCCCGCTGCCGTGCCAATGCCATTCCGCTGCCGTGCCAGATAGTGACCCTGCCCAGTTAGACTGCCCCGGCCCTGCCCTGGAACGCTACATCGAATTGCAGCACGGCTATTTTCTGCCATGGACGAAACGCACTCTGATCTGGGCCGTGGAGACCAGCTCGCTAAAGCGGCCGACGCCACGGTCGGCGACAGCGCCGTGCCGCCCGAGACGGAGTACTTTGGTTTCGCGCTGTACGTGGGCTCCACCTTTGTGCTGCTAGTGTACTTGCTGTGGGCGTTTCTGCCCCGCCAATGGCTCTATGCCCTCAACATCTACTACTACCCGTCGCGCTGGTGGGCCCTCGCGTTCCCGTCCCTCATCGTCATGACGCTTGTCTACACCTACCTGGCTCTGGCGCTGTACAACATTGAGGTCGTCACGCGCCCGCCATCGTCCCTCGAGACCATCACCGATGTCCACGCGCGAATGGTCCCGCGACACGACGCCCACAAGTACCTGCACAACCACTCGGACGGCGTGTGGGACCTGCCTCTTGGCGAGGTCTGCAATGTGCTCTATGGAGACCATTGACTATTTATTTCGTATAAGCCCAGCGCACAACCAAAAAGTCAACTCATCAGGTCGCTCAAGGACGAGAAGTTACCTATAACTACTCAACTACTTGGCTCTAACTCGTTCTTCAGCTGTATCAGAAAGTTACCTGTATACTACGAAACTACTGGGCTGTTACTCGTTATTCACATCAATTGGTTGCCGTCTAAGTGATGTGCTACACGTCTAACATACGAACTCATACATTTAATGAACCTACATACTGATGAACACAGTCTAATCAGCTCGTAACTACAACTGAACTCATACAATGACCCTTCCAATCAAAGGTTGTCCTGATGGCCTCGCGGTCGTGTAGTTTCAGGATACTCAGTGATCTCATGATCTCCTGGCTTGATATCCCCTGGCTTGATATCCCTTGGCTTGATACCTCTTGGCTTGATATCTCCCGCCTGATCTCCTGCCTGACCTCCTGCCTGATTCTCCTAGGATCTCGACTACCTCAATGCTAATGCTTGACTAGAGTACGCTAGTAATCAACGAGTCGACCTTATTGGTCTAATAACTCTGCGGCCAGCCAGATGGCGACGGCGACGTGATGAGGCCGTTGCGACGCTCATGCTTGCCCTTCTTCATCTCCTGCTTGAGGGCCACCGAGTCGAGTGGCTTGAGAAGCTCAAAACTGCACAGCAACCCCTCAGACACACTCATCACGGCACCCCAATTGTCAAACTCTCCACAGTAGTTGGGTGCACTGAATACAGTCACCAAACTGCGATCATTGAAAAACTCATATCCGTCCTCCACAACCATGTGGGCCCGGCACACAAGATCAAACGAGAACTTGGCCAGAAACTTGTTGATGGCAACCTTGTTGAAACAATACGAAACTCCGCGTTCATTGTCCTCCCACTCATTGACCGTGTCTGCTGGATCTGACCACAGCAGGTCGTTGAGCAGGCCATAGTCGGGCACGTCGGTGGGCCTCTCAATGTTGCGGATCTCATTGAGGTTGTTGAGCGACGGCGACAGCCCGCCATGCACGCAAAAGATCTTCTGGGCAACCACTGCCGCAATCGGCAGCGAGTTAAAAGTGTCAATAAATATTTTCCACGTCTTGGTGTTGCACCGGCGCTTGCATTCGTCAAAGAAGCCATACACTCGCGTCACATTGGCGCACTCATGGTTGCCGCGCAGCAGGAAGAAGTTCTCGGGGTACTTGATCTTGTAGCATAGCAGCAGCAGGATCGTCTCGAGGCTCTGCTTGCCTCGGTCCACGTAGTCGCCTAGGAATAAATAATTGGCCGCGGGTGGGAACCCGCACATGTCAAACATGCGGATGAGGTCGCCGTACTGCCCGTGCACGTCGCCGACAATCTTGACGGGAGTTGACAGCTCGAGCAGCATCGGCTGCGACAAAAACACCTCGCGGGCCATTCTGCAAATGACCGAAATTTCACTGTTCTTGAGGCACACGTTGCGCGTCGTCTTACCGCTGTATCCAGCGTCGAGCAGCCGCTGAATCATCTCCTCTATGTTGATGGGACCCGATGGCGAGGGCACCATGGCAATGGCGGGACTCTGCAGTGGGACAGCCAGCGGTGTTCCTGCTGCTGAGCCGGCGAGAGATCCACCCAGCGAGCCACCCAGCGAGCCAACTACTGAGCCCGCTGCCGAGCCGGGGCCTCCATTACCGTTGGGCTCGCCAGGCGTTGTCGGGACCGCCGATGTCGAGAGCGGCGAGTTGCTCGTCGGCTCGTCCGGCTGGGCGGTGGCGGCACGAGCGTCTCCAGATGTGTCTACAAGAGGCGTGACGGGTACAGAAGTTGACAGGTCGTTGGTGAAGTTGCCATCGCGGTCACGGCGCATCAGAATAGGCTCCTTGGGTTCGAGCTGCTGCATCGACCGCGGCAGCGTCACCGGGAATGGGTAGCCATCGCCGGTTGGCGGGCCCAAACTTCCGCCTGCTCCTTGTGATCTTGAAAGGCTCGGAGACACCGAGTATGCGCGGGTGTCGCCAGGCGCTTCACCTGGCGTGCCTCCTGAACCAGCAGGCGGGATGTCGGCGGCGGGCGTCGACGACATCGTCTCCATGGCCGACTTGAACGAGCCATGGTCCGAGGCGACCGACAGGCGCGAGCGGATCGAACGCGCCGACTTGGTCGATGTCTGTGTGTCAGAGCGCGAGAAAGACGGGTACGACTGCAGCGAGTCGCCCGACTTACGGCTCTTTGAGTTGTTGTTGCCCATCGCAGCGGGGGGCTCACTAGAGGCCTAGCCGGAGGAGGGGTTTGGGGGATGCGGGGGGAAAGGATGTACCAATGTCTACACCAGTGTCATTGGCCAGCAGAACAAACGAGCGGGGTGCACAGGTTCTGGCAAGGTCCGCCGGGGGGTGGTTGCGGGAAGAATGGTGGGTTCAGCTTCACGCACTTTTCTGATAATAAGCCCGGGTAAGGGCTGCGAGGCACTGGCTAGTAGAGCTCCTCTATAAAGCAGGAAGAGACTAGGCGATGAATATACAGATGACCTCAGCTTAAGTAGTCGACCACTGGCACACCACTCTAATGTCTCTGCCTCACGGTTGACCCCTCACAGCAAGCCAGCAACCGGTTTCAAGCCCCGTCATCCGGGCACGAGCTTATGTGGGGTTGCGATGACCCGCACTGCAGATCGGCTGCAACTTAATCCTACACTAGCGCATTCGACACGTCTTCAGATCAGCGAGATGCGAACAACAAAGGGGAGTCAATTGGTTAGTGTGGATAAAATCAGGTGTACGCTGTTTGGCAATTGCTGGTATTCCTAGAGTTGGGCTTGAAGGGCGGTACAGTGCCAGTTGTGCTCAGCCATACCAGCCAATTGAGCAATATGCATTTCCGACGTTTGAAGTCCGATATATTTAAAGTCCGACACAACTGGAATTGTTTAACCGAACACCTCTCCAGTAAGCATATTGGTTATTGGCTTGACTGTACTCCTGTAGGGTCGCTCTGTTGGCTTCACTGTACTCCTGTAGGCTCTATATCACTTGTATAGACACTCCAATCTCGAGACCCCAATCCTTCTAACACACTCCTTCCTCTCCACCTCAATCCCTACTGAATAACTAATACACCTTTTATTTTTGACTCAAAGTCTGAACCCCAGTGGAATTCTGGCGGCTATGGACCGCATTCTATTCTCAATGTCTCGAGGGCATCATTCGTTTGCCATGCACACAACTCGTTCGGTCTCGTTACTTACGACCCGCGCGCTTGACCACATTCCAGTCTCCATCCTCAGGCTCCGCTGTCGAGCCCTCGGTGGCCTCGACGGCGCTGGCCTCTGTGACCGGAGCATCAGCAGCAGGAGCAGCCTCCTTGGCCTCACCAGCAGCCTCCTTGGGCTCCTCAGTGGTCAGCACCTCGAAGCGACGACGCATCTGCTCAGCACGAGCATCGCTCGTTCGCTTCTTGTCCTCACGACGCTTGCGGTCAGCCTCGGCACGCTCCTGCTCCTCACGGTTGTGCTTCTCCTCAGCAGCCTGCAGCTTCTGGGTGGTGTCGACAGGCTGGGCAACGCCAAACAGCGACGACGGTCGGCTCTCGGCGGCATCAGGCACAGATCCATGGGCACCAACAGTGCGAGGCTTGAGCTCGAGGCGCTTGCGGGCTCCTCCGCTCGACACACGGCGCGATTCGCTGGGGCTGGCACGGGGGGCTGTTCGCCAGTCGTTGATGTTGTCGGCCTCAGTAGGAGGGGGCGGCTCACGACGAGCACGGGGAGCAACAGGTCCACGACGCTCCCAGTTGTCAAAGTCACGGTCCTTCTCATCCTCAGCGCCAAAGCGGCTGCCGCTCGGCTGTCGGCGACCAGCACCCTCGGCCACAGGAGGAGGTCCTCGGCGCTCCCAGTTGCCGTAGTCACGGTCATCATCAGGAGGGGGGGCTCTGTCACGGCGGAATCGAGGCTCGTCGTCCAGGGGAGACGCAGGTCCGCGGCGGTCCCAGTGGCCGTAGTCACGGTCGTCCGGAGGCAGGTCGGCACGGCGACGGGGACGGTCACCCTCGCCAGGAGGCAGAGGGCCACGACGGTCCCAGTTGTCGTAGTCACGGCCGTCGTCCTCGCGGCGGGGTCCGTCCCATCCGTCGTCACGACGCTCGGCAACAGAAACACGCAGCACACGGTTGAGCAGTGTCGTTCCATCGACCTTGAGGGCCTCCTCCAGCGAGTGCTTGTCACCAAACTCGACAAAGGCGTAACCGCGAATGCGACCAGTGGCATTGTCACGGGGAACACGGACAGACACAACCTTCAAGGGCTCGCCAAACACCTCGGAGATCTGCGACTCGTCAGCGTCGTAGTCGAGGTTCTGAAGACGGGCAGTGAAGGGAGGGTCGTCGGGGACGGGGACAGAGTCGCGACTGTAGCGGTCCGAGGGGTCGTCTCGCACGGTCCACTCGTTTCGGCTGCCGCCCGACAGAGGGGGAGGTGCCGAGAAGGCGGCAGGGAGATCGTCATCTCCCCACGAAGAGGTGGCGCCGTAGGAGTCGTCCTTAAGGAACTCGCCCAGCGACATCTTAGTCTTTTTAGGAGGCATTTTGAGATAGTGAGCTGTGTTAGAGGTGAACAGGGTGAAGGTGAAAAGGTGAAGGTGAAAAGGTGAAGGTGAAGGTGAGGACATGGCGGTGCAGAGGGCATGTAGAGTATGATGTGCAGTCAGAAGATATGACTATTTGACCGAGCACTATCACCATTGCAGAAACTGTCATCACAATATCAAAACTCTTGTTCTCGCATTTGTTACAGACGCCCATCTCTGGTAGCCAATATCAACCAACGCATGAATCATCTGTACGCTACCCCTGAGCAGCTACTGTCGCCGTATCACGCAAACCTCAGATAACAACAGTCCCACGGCAATTCGACTAACAATTCCATCTCCCTGTCAGTCATGCCATAAGCAGCAGCACTTACACTGATGAGTTGGTGCTCAATAGTCGGTGGAAAGCAGGGCCTGCCGCAAAGATCTGGCAAAAAAAATGCCACTAGGGTAAGGTCTCCCGCAGCTGGCGGGGATCCACTGTGAGCGGTTAATGGATTGTGGGGACAGTGTAGTGGAACAAAGAGGGAGGGATGGATCTTGTAGCGTGTGTTGAAATGTGATTCAATTGGTAGTGCCTAACAAATACAAGACTGAGTCCCTGTTTACTATCGTGCTCCTACCCTGTCCTTCCACCCCGTGCAGTACTGTGTGAACCTCATTTAAGTATCATATGCACACAGATAACCGCAGATCAATTTAGATGAGCAGAGCAATAACGAAAACCACAGTCAACCAAGGAGTATCCAATTCATCAGGAGAAACCAACGAATGAAGAACAATCAATTGAGAACGGAGTTACACACTTCATGAAACAGACAACTCTATTTGAGCAGCGCCTATGGGGCCGGCTAGCCCACTGTGTCGGCCCTTACCCGTCTCTGATGGCAGGGTTCAATCCCATCGGGCAGCGTGCGTCTAAAACGCCTATCTCTCACTTTTGAGTTGTTGGTTCTCTAGACCATGCAATCGTCCAGCCTCTAGTGCCAGCAGCCCAGTTCCAGTTCCGGGCCCCGTTGACGTCTAATCCGTGGCATTGCAATTGTTGTGTCCTGTCCTGCCGCTGCGTTGCCCTCCCTTGAGTGATCGTGATCGATCCGTCGAGGCACATTACACATCCCGCCAGGTGCGCTTGTAACAAGTCGCCACAATGGCCAACTTCACCGCCGGAAATGTCCGCTACATAGTGGTATGTGATACCCGCGGTCCTGTACCACACAGAACCGCACTCCTCTCCCCGGATCCCCCGCTAACAAAAGGTGCCCCCCGTTCCCGGTGCGGTGCAGAAGGCAATATTGACGATTCTCGGGTACGCGCTCATCGTTTACCTCATCTCCTTCATCGTCTTTGCCATCATCCGTGTATTCACAGGAGTATCCATCAAGCGCCTCGGATACCTCTCGTTCCGACACATTTCGTTCTCCCCAAAGCCGGGGATCCGCATCTTTGTGGGAAAACTGGGGCTCTCCTTCCACACCCCGACCGTTGCTCGGCCAGGATGGATGTCAGTGGTCGCGTCAAACGTCGACGTCGTGGTTGACCCCAAGATCGTCCTCCACCCTGAGTTTGATCTGACCGGATCCGGCGCCACTCCACCGAGCGCAACCTCGGACGACACTAAGTCCGCAATCGCCGACGGCGCCAAACAGAAGGATATCGACGACCCCGACTGGTCCATTGTGCCGCCCCGCACAATCCTATTCTACCTAGTGCGCTTCGTACTCAACTACGCAAAGTTCCTCTCGGTGAACATCAACTCGGCCTCGGTCACATACACCAAGATCTCGACTCTCGTGATTGGTAACTGCATGCTCCGCATCGACCTGCGAAACACGCTACGCCCCAAAACGAACTTTGTTGGCACGCTTGACAGCTACCAGCTCAAACCCAATGAACAGTCTGCCCACTGCAAGGTCACGCTCGAGGACTTCTACATTGACTGCCTCGTCGACGATGAGGAGGCTCGTGAGTTCCTTGAATTCGCCATCATGGACGTCGACGGTATCGTTGGAAAGCAGGACTTGTCACTCAAGGACCTGTCTGTCTCCCTCAAACTCGGCAAGAGCATGGTACGTGTCCAGCGTTGGAACCTTATCATGCGCGAAATCAGACGCTACCGCCAGGAGGGCGCGCGAGAAGTCATCCGCCGAATGTCGGCCGTTTACACCCCAGAGCAGATGCCTGTCAGGGAGGAACTACCGCAGGGACTGCTCAGTGAGAAAGACGTCAAGACACTGACCAAGGTTGGAACGCTGCTCGTACGCGTCGTCAAAGAAGTCGAGTTCAAAGCTAGCTACCTGGGTGTGTTTGGCGTGTCGGCCGATCAATCCGATTCGTCGGTTACTCTTGCAGCCAGCGCCAGAGATGTCAGCCTTGATCTTCGACGTCTCAACTCGGACAGTCCTGGCTTCAAGCTGTTTTTCCAGAACCGCGACCATGCCCATCAAGCTGTGCTCACCATCGGTTCATACACCTTTGGTATCGACGATGGCGTCTCACAGGAAGAGCTATTGTACGTCCCGTTGATGACTATTGTGTCCAAGACAAACATTTTCTCCAAGACACTCCAGGCTGTCCAGGACAACGAGTCACAGTACAACGACACTATTCTTCGTGCGAATTTCAACATAGCTCAGCCGACTTTCAACATCGGCACAAAGCATGCCTCTACACTCCAGAAGGCGATGTCAGGCTCATCGTCGGGCAATCGTTCTAAGATGTCGTCGGCCGGTGGCTCCTTTCAGCGTTTATGGCCACGCGCAGTTGTCAAGTTTACCATTGACGAACCAGCTGCACGAATCGTCCTAGATGCCAACCCTCTTAAAGAAGGCGCACTCTCTCACAGCATGGTGATTTCAAACGCAGCAAAAATCTACTGCGACTTTGAGTCGAGCCACTCACGAGAGCTAGGCAAGGAGAATTACAGCGTAAACGGCTCGTGGCAGTTGTCCTCTTTCAGTACCTGGTACAGATCGCCCGGTGGAAGTCGCCACGACATAGTCTCGTCAGAAGAGCTCTCGTTCCGTATGCAGGCCGTGACTCGTCCGTCTCTGTCAGTTATTACTACAGGTAAACTGAGTAATGCGTACATTGTACTGACGAAGTATGAGATTTTTGAGAATCTACGCGAAGTTTTCACCCATGTCAGGAAAGGACGGCTTGCAAAGCAACAGGCACTCGCAGCTGCCAAGAAGATGCAAGGTGAAAATCACAAAGAGAACGACACAAACCCGTCCTTCCTTCGAAAGCTACCCCCGTGGTGCTCGCAGTTCAAATTTGAGATTGCCGATACTGCTGTCTCAATAGCCTCGGAGAAGGTACGCAACGACCGCGAACCTCTGCGTGGACTCACGGTCAAGATGGCCAACTCGGTCATAGATTATCGTTCCGACGTTTCGAAACACGGCTCGCATTCGTTTGTCGAGGATGGAGTTCATGGGATGCACGACGAAAACAAACGTCGCCTTACAGTGGTTACGGACGGTGTCGAAGGTTATCGAATCATGGAGCCTTTTGGCATGGATCAGAAGAAGGGGAACCAATTTCTGGATATACCTTCGTTCTCAGTCCTGCTGTTTACTAGTATTGTCAACAAGGCCCCTGTGCTGCAATGTAACGTGCTACTGCGACAGGCCGTTGTGACTTACGATATCAACCTGCACTTCTTGGCGCTTGTTGTTGGAGACTTGGTCTCTCGCACACTAGCCCTTGATGTATCAAGCCATCCAGATACTTCGACACCAGTCAAGAAGCGCAAGTCTTCCGATTTCTTGTCACTATCTGTTCGCTCTGAAAACGTCCGCGTCAAATTGACGCTGGCTAACCAGACTCATACGATGCTCGAGATCAACAACATGATGCTTGTTCATAAGCTTGCAAGCAATCCGTCGCTGACTGCCTCTGTGGTTCGCCTGTATGCTGTGCATCCTACCGTCAAGAAAGCTTGGTGTATTATCGCGACTCTCCGGGGCGTTAACGCATTATACGACAAAGCGGCCAAGGCTACGGAGGACCAGGTGCAACTCAACTTTGAGGCCTTGCGCCTCAACATGCCATACCACTTCATCTACCACCACATTTTCGACAATGCCGTGAGCTTCTTCAAGGCCATTATCAACCTGCACCAGCAGATCAAGACTAAGAACTTTCAGCTGGTGATAAAACCAAAGGAGCGGTCGGCAATTCCCAACATTCCTCGCATTCGAATCAAGGCTCGGTCTCTACTGGTCAGCATGGAAGAGGACCAGTTTGAAAGTGAACTGGGTCTAATTCTTAGACTGGGTCAGATTGAGCAGCCTGCACGTCTGGAGAAACTTCAGGCTTTCGATGATAAGGTGGAAGTAGTGTGTTCGCCCGAGAGTCCGCACCACGCCAACGACGCAAATGCCACGAAAGAAAATGCGGCAAAGAAAGAAATCGATCCAAAGTGTTTCATTCGCAAGAAGTTCACAGCCAACCCATCTGCTGAAGCTGACCACCACGATGAAAACACACCGCACCACTCAGTTGATACTGATAATGATGATGTGAACACAACGGGCCCTGAAAGTAGTGCCGAAGACGTCACTCCTCTTGGCTACCATCGTGTAAAAAAGCATCGCACTCTTATTGGCCAGGCTCTCAGCCACGTTCCCTTGAACCATGTCCCTCATGGTGCGCTGAACCATATCCCCCACGGACATGGCCACCACTATAATCTCAGCATTCAGCATGCGCTGCATCTCAAGTCATCCAAGGGTCCCAAGGTTAACTACAAGATGACAACAGCTTGCGCGCCCTCTCGCGAGGCTACTGTCAGCGTGGAAGAAGCACATGAGCGTTTGATGGAGAACTTTTCTACGTCGTGGATCCGTCTTGTTAAAGAGGCTAGAGAATCTCGACGCAAGGCCCACGAACGCAACATTGAAAGGGCCTGGGGTACTGACGAGATCTCAAAGGACACCAGTGCCCACGAACGTATTGTCAACTACTCAGACGTGCCGTTGCTGCTGTTCGCTCACGCCAAGAATCTCGACATGACTGTAACGAAGCCGCTGTTCGACCGTCCCGGTCTCAGCCAGTTTTTGCACGATGTCGGCAAAGGGATGCCGCTTAACACGCGATACTCGCTCCTGATTCCTCTACATATCCAGCTGAATCTTGCGGAACTGCGAATGAACATGAAGGATTACCCTTTGCCACTCCTCCACTTTCCCGAGCTTCAGGCATCGCAGAACCAGACGCTACCAGCCGTGGCTATCGGTGGCCATTTTGTCATTGCTGAGCAGTTATGGCTCGCAGACAAGAATGTACGACGCATCATGGTACCTCTGGTACCTGCAGCAGAGGTACACTCGGACGATGAGGCAACTCGTCGGTATATTATCGAGGTCAACCGCACGGTAACCTCCGTGAAGATGTACACAGACCTGACAATTGAAGCCAACAGCTTGAACCCCACAAGATTTACGTGGGCTCAATCGATGCAGCCGGCGCTTCAGACTGTCATGCAAGGGTTCGATTCGTTCAGTAAGCCTCCTGTGGATCCATCTGCGAAGCTTGGTTTCTGGGACAAGATCAGATCTGTATTCCATGCACGTCTAAAGTTCAAGTGGAATGGCGGCGACGTTTATCTTCTTCTCAAAGGCTCCCGTAACCCATATCAGCTGCTTGGTATGGGTGCCGGATTCGTGTTTGCTTGGCGTGATAATGTCACATTCACTGTAAACGGTGATGATAATCCTCAAGAGCTCATGGTAGCCAGGAGTAACGAGTTTGTTTGGGGAGTACCAAGCTATGTTACGTGGGAGAGTGAGTATCTTGAGCAATCAAGCACTTTCAACGCAACACTCCACACTCGAACCAATTTCAGCGAAATGAGCCAGTTCGAGAAGATTATCATGAAGCTCTCTGGCAATGTTCAGTGGAAAGTTGGCCTGTTGTTCGAGCGTGATGGCGAAGCAACGCAAAGGTCCTCTAAGTTCATTCCCCATTATGACGTTCAGTTGAGCTTGCCATCGTTCATCAAGGATCTTGAAAACTATGATGCCTACAAGGGATTCCGCAGCCAATACTTACACCTGGCTGTTGGAGTGTCTGTAACTGATGGCCAATCGCATGATGGTACGCCGCCCCACAACTCCGCGCATCTAACGTCGATGACGCTTAGGTTCTTCAGCTCCTGGTGGTCACTGTTTGATGGCTCGCTGTCTCTCCCCATCAGGTCTGGCAAGCTTTTCCAGGCTCGCCAGCTAACCAAGCCAAAGTTTGGCCGTCACCTGTACACTGTGCAGTATCAATTACAACTGTCACCTGTGTTCATTTCTCACAGCCATCGTCATACAGTTGATGAAGAGGGTGCGAATCACAAGAAGGAGGCTTGTACTGGACTCAAGGGCAAAGTCGACAGCTTCACCATGGATCTGCACCAGCGACGGGAGCCACATCCCGTGGCTGGTCAGCGATGGCGCATGAAGTTGCACCTGGGTGAACTGGATTTCAAAGGCACAGATCTTCGGGCATATCAGGCTATATTCAAGGAGAAGACTCCTGAAGAGCTACTGGCGATGCGAACTAAGACGAGCGAAAGCGGTGCTGCATCACCACACCCGGGATCTGCTTCGATCTCTGGAGAGTCAACTGGTGTTTCAAACAGCTTACTGCCGAGCAACGACTTCTCGTTACCTGACAATGACCTTTCATGGATCGACCCCGACGATTACTCGGAAATTGGCGAAATCATTAACGTCAATAGTCTTCCCAAGATTCGGGTGGTGCCGCTCCTTTACACGCCGCGGTGGTCATACTTCCGTCAAACCGACCACAGCAATAGCGATATTGACCTAGACAGTGACGGCAAGGAGTACAGCAAGTTTGGAAACGCCCCTGTACACAATTGCCTGATTGGATTGAAGCACCCTGAGGTCACACAAGTGAAGCTTCTCAAATTGCGTCTGCAGGAGATCAATGACCAGCTTAAGACGGATGATGCTACTCTCGACTCACTCCGCCAAGATCATGAAAGATTCCCTGATGAAGTTAAAATCTCGGAACGAATTCGTGAGATTGAATCGCAGGTTGAGAATTTAATGCGTCGCAGGGAGGCGATTCAATCTGTTCTAGAGGAGAGTGGTGCCATGGATGATGCGAGGCCCCACGCTAGCCGTGATGCTCGGTCCATTTGCTCGCAACTGTCGTCAAAGTCCCTCGAAGATCTGGGTGAGATGGCGAACCCAAAGGGAACAAGCGGGATCAATAACCGGTTTATTATTCACAATGTGCAACTGAAGTGGAACAACAAATCGCGCAACGCAATGTACCAGTACATTCACAACATTGGGTACTATCGACAGTTGGGCTACTACATGACGCGTAAAGCTGTCAAGTACATTGAAGACCTCATTGCCAAGTCTGGCGCAAAGGCAGATGGTAGTGATTTCACGATCTCTAAGCAGGAGATTGCTGATCTTGTCGAATCTGTCATGAAGCCGGAGAGCGTTTCAGGAAGTTCAGAATCGACTAAAACGGCAGAGACTAGCGAAAGCAGTCAGGAGCGTATGGGTCGGTTCAACGAGGATTTGCACTATACTCTGGATCCCTCTCACAAGGCTACGGACAGTTATCTGGTGCGCTTTGTATCCCCACAAATCCAGCTTGTTAGTGACGTCAACAAGGATCATTGCCTGTTGATCACCTCTCGCAACATTGAGCTCAAGATCGTCACTATTGAGGATACGCGCAATGATGTGGAGGATATGGTACGCAGTGTCGAAACGCGTTACGGATGTATGTTCGACGATGCTCGGTTCTTCGTGCTGGACAAAGCGGAGGTTCTTAAGAAGTCTGTGCACCTTTTCGGTAACAACAACTATGGGGCTGACAAGGACTCGACGGCTTGGCCACCATGGTTGGCCGTGGAGTGCTGCTACGATAGCACACCGCTGAGGAAGGCACTTGTTGTCGACAAGACATCGGTTGCCTTGCGGTATGACAAACCCAATGCGCTATATGTCCAGAAGTCGCCGAATCTATCACCGTCAACAACGATGAACGGGTCGATTGAGAGTTCTTTTTGCTCGCGAGTTGTTCGTGGCGAGAAGTACCGATCGAACCGGATGTCCGTCGATTTCCCCCGCGTTGTTGCATCGTGTGATAGTGAGCAGTATTTTGCCATCTATACGATTGCTGTGGACTTGCTTGTTTATGCAGAACCTGCTAAAAAACAGACCACTGAAACTTTGGAACGCTTACTGTTGACTACCGACTTCAGTGATGTGACGAACGCTATAAAGAGGTTGAACATTCTGCAGAGCGATATACAGCTGCTGCGAACGCTGCGTCACGAGTTCTACGTAAGGCACACCCGACTGGACGAGAATGGTCTGTTTGATATGCTGGTGATCGATGTTGAGCTGCGCAAGGTGCACATGGAGCTATCCGTGATGATGCAGGCGATTCGCAGCGGACTGCAGAGACGTCGCAAGGATGACAGCAGTCATTTCGTCAAGTGGGCCGTATCATCCGACGAGATCATTTGGCATGCGCTCGGAGACGACCGCAAGCCGATGCTTGATATTGGGTTGGCCGACGCTTCCTTCAATCGTATTGAAGGTCCAGACGGGTTCAACTCAAACACAGTTGAAGTTGGCATGATGCAGGCTTTCCACCTTCGAGAGGATGCACTGTACCCCGAGGTACTGTCTCCGTTCAACAGTCCCAAGCACGATGCAGTACTCAACTCCAAGGAGAAGCTGATTTCAGTGAAGTGGACGATGTTGGACCCCATTGGTGGAATTCCTATCATGGAGCAGTTTGACGTCAGAATGCAGCCGCTGAAGATCCAGCTGGAGCACGAACTGGGCAAGAATATTTTCGAATACATCTTCCCTGCACACCGCACGAGTGACAGTCCATTCCTGATTCCAAGTAGCACGGTGGACACTACGTCTGCTGTCACCCATCACAGGCGCAGTGGTGAATTTGAGACAAAGTCGATCGCCTCGTCTGAGAACGAGAGTTTGTCTGAATTACAGCAGGCGCGGGCGCATCGGCAATATTTGGGTCGTGACCACGAATCGATCCGTTCGGGTTCCACAGCAATAAGTGCTAGTTCGACACTGAACGGTGGAGCCGTTCCTGGAAATGGCTATCTGCGTACGAAGGGTTCGTTCACGAGTAACGCGTCGTCACGATCGAGTGTTTTCCGCCAGGACTCGGAGCACAGCAATGATTCTTCGACGCTGGCAACGCCGACTCTGGGAGCACGCCATCACAACCGCAAAAAGAAGGAAGAGGCGTCTGCGGACGTATCGACGATGGTGAAGCGTGCATCGAATTACATGAGCATCGTGCACATTGATATCCATAGTACGGTCCTTTGCGTGTCATACAAGGTGAGTATATTTACTTGGGAGAATGATCTGGAAACTAACATTAGGGGCCTGGTGGGCACAGTTTGACCAATTTGCACGAGTTTGTTATTAAGCTGCCGTCGTTTGACTACCAGAACAAGACGTGGTCCAACCTGGACTTGGCGCTACACCTGAAGAAGGGTGAGTTGGATTATCAGTTTTGAAAGAAACAACTAACGAAGATGTTATCAAGGTTTTGTTCCAGCACACCGGTGCACTGATTAGCAATAAGCTGACGAAACACCGTAAGAAGCGTCTGCAGCAGCCGCTGCGGCAGATATCCAACTACGTGTCGTTCACGTCTGTGGATGAGCTCCAAGGGAAGGCGGAGGGAGACTCTGTTGGATCGAAGCCTGCGCACAAGGACAAGCAGTCGCCAAAGGACAGGCTCAAGGGCGTTCCTGAGGAGACGCACCGGTCGCCTCTGTCGCATATTGTTTCACAGGAAAGCTCTGAGGACCTAGTAAACTCGAGCCCCAAAGCGCCTGCCAGCCCGTCGGTGTCGAGTGTTGGTGGCACCCCAGGAGTTGAGTCAGGCAGTCGCTCTCCGGCAGCGAACATGGCAAACAACGGCCCAGCCGTTACCACGCCAGAAGCTGAGGAGCGGTCCATGTTTGGAATCATGTCTAATGTGTCCCCGACCATTAGTCGAGACCTTGGCTCGCCATTCAGCAAGTTGAGGAGGCTGACGGGCCGACGGGCGACGGCGGACGACGCGATGTCGATAACGTCGCGGTCGACCCATGAAGATGAGGAAGGGCACCGCAAGCGGGGCTTCCTGAAGCGTCTTGGTCGAACTTTGACCAAAGAGTGAGGACGGCAAGAGATGGCTATGTCGAGACTGTGGCGTATCGTCGATTTGTATGTTTGATTTGTATTGTGTATTATAATTTATTCATTGTAATTTATTCAGTTACTGATTGTGATTCAGTTAATTGATTCAGTTAATTGATTCTTGTGATTTAACTAAATGATTTATTCTTCGTAACATCGTTATTCGTGACTAGGAGTAGATAGACTTTTTCCTGCGCTTGCTGGGAGCTTCTTCTGAGGTATCTTTGCGCTTGAGACGCTTGACATGGCGGACCGAGACAGGTGAGTCGTCGTTGGAGGATTCGGCTGTCATGGCAGCATTGCTGAGCGAGCCGTTGCGCCTTCCGTGGACCTGGTAGTATGGTGAGCCAGAATAGGCAGGGGAGGTTGCATTGGAGCCCGGTTTTGAGGCGACGGGTACGGCGCCAGCGGCAGCAGCCGACGCAGTCGGGATGGCGAGCAGAGCAGCGTCGAAGCCTGGGATTCCCGAGGCCGGGGTGTGATCAAAGTCGAGGGCCGCAGCGAGGCGCTTTTGGTCAAAGGCCGCTAGGGTCGGCGGGTCGCGAGGCGGATCTGACTGGATGAAGCGCGGTTGGCGGGCCAGTGACAGAATGGACCACTCACTCGGCGCCGAGGGGCCTGGGATGGCGTGTTTACCCGACAGGTCGGAGATCTGGTTTTTGTACGACTTGCGCAACTTGCGTTTTTCGCCAGTGACGGGGTCGGTGCGCGCCACAGACCGCGCCAGCGCGGTGAGACCGTACAGTTCCGTGAGGTCCTGCGTGGCGCTGGGCTCCTGGGGCTCGACGACGTCCTGGAGCACCAAGAAGAGGGGGTCCTTGGCGAGGCTGTCCATGGAGGTCGGCATTACAGCAAACGGCAGGTTTTGAGAGGGCAGCGGGCTATTGACGAAGTAGATTCAGCCGCGTAGTACTGCCGTGCGTTCAGCTGCCAGGAACTGCACTGCGTAAGGAGGGAAAGGAGGTGAAGGGAAAGGTGAAGGGGAGGGGAGAAGGAGGGTAGGAGGGTAGGAGGCAGGGCTGAGGTGAATAGAGGGCTGGCAGCTCGGGTATCGACGTGTGAATATCACGGTCTGTATTCCTGGTTCAACTGTTTGGCTCGTGTGACACGATCTGGTGTGATTGAGATCTGTAACTGATAGCCCTGATAGTCCTGAATAGTCCTGAAAAGTCCTACTCCTACACTTGGCTAGTCCAGTTTATAATCATGTGTGAATCACAATAGCTCCCGTATCAATTAGCTCTCGTATCAACTGTATCTGCTTCATTCCGCCCTCCGACTGACTTGGGCAATTAAGCCCGGAGATAAACCCCGCCCGTGAATCGCACAAGGGAGCATCCCCGCAGTTGGTGGGGGAGGGGGAGGGGAAGCGGGGATGGCAGGCTGCACATGCAGACAGACGGCGCAACCGATCCCCCACATCGGAAAAGCTGCTTGTTCTAGTGCGGGGAACTCGCCTCAACAGCTGCAGCGGCGGGGGGACATATTGCCGGAATTGGGTGCCGCACAGCAAGCGGGTACCAACAGCGAGCGCATAGGCGAGGGCAACTGTCAAGACAGTTTAGAGCGCAACGGTGCAGGGTGTGGCTACGGCCCATTGTCGCCAGGGGCTCGAGCTTAGGGTGAACCGGTACTCCCCTACGGCTGGGTTGCCCCGCTCTATTAGGTCCGCGCTCCCCAGATTTTAGCGACCCCAGCCCCAGCCGCAGGGGTAGGTGGGGTAAAATGAGGGGTAGACCACTCACCCAAAACACCCATTTGAGTGTCGCTTGGCCCGTCTGTCGTCCTGACATGCCGCCTGCACAATGGCCCTGTAATCTCTTGTCGACCTTCTCCAACTTCCTGTCCCCCAACTGCTAGATCTCTCAGCTTGTTATAGTTACCCCCATTCACCCCTAGCTATTCTCTCCGCTTCTGCCCTCCCCGCCCTCCCGGACGATCCCCCGCGCCGTCAAATTTGCAACTTCCTAGCTTCTTGCTGCTGACTTGGTCCGCTTACTTACTCACTCGCCGTTCCTCTTCAGCATGGCAGTGGAGCCTACGCAGGTGGCCCCAATGCAGCACCCTCCCCACGACTCGGTGACGGCAGCTCTGGCGCGAGGAGCGTCAAAGTCGCGAGGACCCGCACCAGCCGTCAAAAAGTACCGCTGCTGCTACTGCGACCGCGCGTTCTCGCGAAGTGAGCACCGCACGCGCCACGAGCGCTCCCACACCAAGGAGCGGCCCTTCCACTGCCCGAAATGCCCGTCCACGTTTGTACGCCGCGACCTGCTGCTAAGGCACGACCGCACCGTGCACGCCCTTAAGCCTCGCAAGTCCGAGGACGCAAACGATATCGTGGCCCTTGATATGATCACAGATCCCAATGGCTCCCATGCGCCCGACCGCTCCCGTCTTCCTCTGCACAGACCCCTCGAGCCAGATTCCCACGGCGGGCCTCTCTCGACGCTGGCAACAGCTGCCACGACCTCGAGCATGTCTCGCTCTATAGCCCCCACCGACCACATGTCGAATGGATACTACAACCGGCAACAGCGCCCACAGCAGTCGCCAGGCGTCATCGAACCGGCCGCCGACGTCGACTTCAATGCCGCCATGCTCATCACCGAGCTCCAGCATCCCTATCACAAGTCGAACACAAATGGTTCAGGCCAACCACAGCACCATGCCTCAATGCCGATACTCAATGTGCCCGATAAGCTCAAATCCGACCCGTTTCCCCGCCAATTCTCTGTAAACTACACAATCGAGGGCTCTGAACCTCACCACCACATGGACGATGCCAGGCGTCCTTCTATCACGTCGCCCTCACTGCCATATCACAACTCGGCTACGACCATCTCTCATCTCTTGGATGGCCCACCCCAGCAGCAGCAGCAACACCAGCAGCAACAACAGCAGCAACAACAGCAGCAACAGCAGCAACAGCAACAACAGCAACAACAGCAACAACAGCAGCAGCAGCCTCAGCTTCAACAACAGCAGATGCCAGCACCGGGGAACCTGCCTTTCCCCCATCAGTACGATTACAAGAGTTCCAGCTCGGTGGAGTCGTTCCTACCTCCCCTCAACGCGTTCACTCGCAAAGACTCGGGAAGCTCATCCTCGTCAAGCACCGATCGCGGAACCCCTCGAGCTGACATCCACATCAATATCCCACAGTTCGATGCCTCGTCGAGTATAGACCACCTGGCCAAGTACTTCTCCGACGATGTGCTGCAGAAATCAAGTCAGATGACTGGTGTTGTTGGTGGAGGTCCTCCCTCAAAGCTCCAGATCAACAGGTACTTGTCGTCGTACTTCAACTTCTTCCACCCGTTTTTGCCCTTTTTGCATCAGTCCACCTTTGATCCTCCTCAAGTCGCTCCGTGCCTTGTGTTTGCTGCATGCTCCATTGGCTCGCTGCTCTGCAACGACATGCGCATCTCATCCATCTTTCACAACCAGTCAAGGATGCTTGTCTCAACGGAGAAGTCGGGCCCAGACGTGGGCGGATCAACCAAGTCCCTCTGGATTGTGCAGTCGACTATTTTGAACCTCGTTTATGCCTCGTGGAGCGGAGACTCCCGCTCGCTAGACTTCATTGCCAACACGCGATCGACACTGGCGTCACAAGCAACAAATCTCATGTATGAGACTTGCGCAAAAGACCTCAGCTCTGTGGTACCAAACCGTGCCACTAGTTGGAAGCAATGGCAGCAGGAGGAACTAGCTCGCAGAGCGTTCTTCTCGGCTTTTGTCGTCTTTGGCTCCCTTGCAGCCATATTCAACTACCCACCGGCCATCACCAACGCCGAGATCCCCGTAAAGTTGCAGATGCCTTGCTCGGAAGTTCTGTGGGCGTCGTCGTTCCAGTCCGAGTCCGAGTGGATCTACAGCTACATGAACGAGGCAAACAACATCCTGCCGCTATCGTTCAGTGAAGCGTATGCATATGTGTCGGACGACAAGGGAGCATCCGCTACATCGCTGCCACTGCTGACGCCGTTCGCCTCGCGCGTTCTCAGCACGGCTCTGTTCGTCGAACTTTGTAATAAATCACCAGGCGACTTCCGGGGCCGTGAGAAGCTGTTTGCTGGGATCAAGTCATGGGGTGTTCTGAGCAGAGATCCG
The DNA here is from genome assembly GCA_030570555.1 of Sugiyamaella valdiviana. Lineage (NCBI taxonomy): Eukaryota > Fungi > Ascomycota > Dipodascomycetes > Dipodascales > Trichomonascaceae > Sugiyamaella > Sugiyamaella valdiviana. The sequence goes on from JAJLWF010000001.1 coordinate 2,541,311, forward strand.
CATCCTGGCCAAGGCCAGCTGCTGACACAAATGGTGACTTCGTCGCCGTTTATCACGCTGACGTCACCAATGATGGACCAGGCTTATGGTGCGATACTGCCAAGACAGTCGATCCTCGTGAACCGGATTCGCTCTCAGCAGCACCCACTCATAGTCTCCGGATGGGTGTTGTCAATGGTGACACAGGTGCGCCTTCTGGTTGACCTAACACCAGTCCTTGACACAATTCGTTACCATGCACCCCACGATATCTGCAGCGCAGCGCTCCAGGCGCTTGGTAACCTTGGCAATACGGGCCGCCTCAAGTCACCCCAGCTCACTGAACTTGTATCGCAATGTTTCGAGGTGTTCCAGCTGCCCTGTATGATGGGACTACGCCTATTCAAGTCCATGGTCGGTGCACCGTGGTTCACTGGCGGGGCCGAAAACCTGCTGTGTGGATTTGAGATCTCGCTCGTTGTCATCATGTGGTGCCACCGGGTCGAGCAAGAGCTGATGATGGCTTCTTCGGGAGTCAGCTCGCTTGTCGAGGACGAATCGGCTGTTTATGGAAGCATGGAGCTGCTGTGCAACAGCTGTGGTCTCGAAAAGGTGCAGAACCAGCTTGCGCCGACTCTGGCAGTCTACGTCGCCGACATTCTAGAGGGAATTGAATGCTGGGGGCTTGCAAACGTACTGAGCCTGACTCTTCGATCGTTTGGTTACAGCCTCTTCCCGTCTGCCCCCCAGCCTGCGACCCTCCGGAGGTCTGTCGCTGGTGCGTCTGTACCACGCCGAGCGTCTGGTATTGCTGCTGGCACCGCCATTGCTCCGTCGCCTCTAAGCGGCTAGACTTATGTGAAAACGCTCACGAAATAGCTTATAGCTACTAATGCTTTAATGAGAGTTATGTAATCGGTGATGCCCTGGGAGATGCCGATGTGCAGGCTAGGGCATAGGCATATTTTAATTAATCCTGGCAGCGTGATCTGGTGAAATTTGATGTGAAAACTTGACGTGTTTATTCGACTAGTATTGGAATGCTCGATAGCTCAACTCAACAGCTCAACTCAACAGCTCAATAGCTCGTTCGCTCTTTACAGACGTATCTATAAGTTAACTGCATAATGATTGATTACTCCTACAGAACTGGTCCAGTAGGATCTCATGTTTTTTTACAGGTCGTGACAGAAGGGATCAAGCTATCTAAGCCTCGAGGTTCAGACGGCCGGCAGCGTTGGTGACCTTGACACCGAGAGCCTTGGCCTTCTCAACGATAGCCAGACGCTTTCGCGACGAGACGTTGTGGGCAATCTCGGCAGCGTAGGTCTTGGTGTGCAGGAGCAGCAGGTCGAGCTCAGCGGCGTTCGAGACAAGGAAGGTCTTGTGGCCAGAAGGAGACATGTGGCGGGTCTTCTTGTTGGAACCGTAACCAATCTTGGGCATGCGGATGGTGCCACGGAATCGTCGGCGGACAGCCGAGTCAATACCCTTGGGCTTTCTCCATGACTCTCCAACACGAGAGTAACGGTCAGAGTGGTGACGCTTGAACTTCTTGGCGTGCTTCTTCACGATCTTGGGGTGGGGGAGCGAGGCGGCCATCTGAGTTAGCAGTGTTCAAACAGTGTCAAGCAGCAGTCGAGTCGAGTTTGACAGACAAGTTCCCAACTACAGTCGTCTAGTCACGTATGTCGTGTGGCGATTAATGCCCAGTGGCTCGACGACTATTCAGGTCTGCTGTCGTGGTTTACTCGCTGCTCCTAGATGTCTGGTACGAACCTTTAATGTCGGTGATAAATGCTACCTTACGAACGAGAAAGTGGATTTTGTCACTATTTGGTTTGGCTGAGTCGAGTGCGTTGATGTGCGGCACGGTCTCAAATGTACAGCGCAGAGTTTTCGGACCAGAATGTGCGCACGCAGTCACACTTCCTAATATAGAATGGCACGGCTATCAGAGCTGTTGATCTCAGATGCCATCCGATCAAGGCATACCGGGCCGAACTGCAGCCAGACTAGAGCTGTAGCGTTGCAAGAGTCAGTGTGAACGTGTGGACTGCGTAAATGCCATGATAGACATAGGTGTAAAGCGAATGATCACCAGAAGCTGTAACTGCCTGTACACTGACCCATCAGGACTTCCTTCAGCAACACTGCACGTTTGACTTGATCTCCTACAGCACGCCACGGCGAACGCTCGGACCCACCGGTACAATCATCCATCGTCCCGCCTTAACCGTCGCTTCGGCCGGCTACACAGCTCTTCTGCTTCTCGCTCGCCGGAATGCCGTAGCAGGGTAAATTCATTGTCTACCTGCATATGCACTATGCAGCTCCGCACCAAGCCCTCTCAGCCAAATCGACCAAGCCAGCCATAGCAGTCTGCTAACACCACATCTTCAAGGACCACCAACGGCTCCGCTCCTGTCTACTGTTGTGCCGGCCAATCAGGCAGATACCCGGCTTTCCAGGTCTGTGAGGTCCCACCGATCTCTCTGGCTGCTCTACTACCTGCTTTGGTCGTGAGTCTTGTCCAGCCATGTCCTTCCTGGAGGCCCTCAGAACCAAGGCATCGCAGCTGTCGCTGTTCGAGACGCCCAAGAACAATGAGGACAGTATCTACAGCCGTAAGCTCTCGGCAGATGAGCTCTTCACGGCCGATTACCGCCTTCCTCCCTCCGAATCCCTCATGGACGAAGTGTCGGCGGAGGTGTCGGTGATCCGCGTCGACCAGCCGGCTGGTTCCGACCCTTCGCAGGTCCCGCACATCAACACGCGAAACGCCACGCTGTACCAGGGCAAACTATACCTTTCAGAGTCCTTCATTGTGTTCACGAGTGTCCCCGACGGCCGTGTCTGCAATCTGGTGCTACCTCTGGTCGCTGTGCGACGGGTTGAGCGGTTGCCGTCCAATTCCTACATTTTCGCCCTCGCCATCCACCTCTACCACCCATATGCCATTGTCATTCAGTTTGTGGGACTGCGCTCCCGCTGCGAGTCCTTCTGTCGGTTCCTCAAGGATAACCTCAAGTCGAACCTGCCTCTTATCAAACAGCTCAAGCCATTTGTCCATACCTTCTACTCCGAGTACCTCATCAACCACCTCGACGGCGGACCAGAGACGGCTCCACCACCACAGGGACTTGGCCAAATGTTCAGGTACCCTGGAGACCCCAGGAAGCTGCGCGATAAATCAAAGATGCGATTATGGCTCGAGTACTTCCACGAGCACGGCCGCAACGTTACGCTCGTGCGACAACCCGGTTTCTACAAGCTCATACGAGTAGGACTGCCCAACAAGCTTCGTGGCGAGATCTGGGAGCTGACTAGCGGCTCAGTCTACCTACGCATGCACAACCGAAGACTATACAGATCACTGCTCGAGGAGTACGAAGGCCGCACGTCGTCTGCCATTGACGAGATCGAGAAGGATCTCAACCGCTCCTTGCCCGAATACAAGGCTTATCAGGATGATGAGGGAATTGGGCGCCTGCGCCGCGTGCTCACGGTATATTCATGGAAGAACCCCAGTGTCGGTTACTGCCAAGCCATGAACATCGTTGTGGCTGCGCTGCTCATTTATCAGTCTGAGGAACAAGCCTTTTGGTGTCTAAGCACCATCTGCGATAAGCTCCTACCTGGCTACTACTCAAGAACCATGTACGGAACTCTCCTTGACCAAAAGGTTCTCGAGTCACTGGTTGAGAAGACCATGCCCATTCTATGGGACCACCTATCCAAGAACGACGTCCAGCTCTCAGTTGTGTCATTACCCTGGTTCCTATCTATCTTCATCAACTCGATGCCTCTAGTGTACGCATTCCGCATTGCTGATGTCTTTTTTCTGGAGGGAGCTCGCACGCTGTTCCAGGTGGCTCTGGCCATTCTACGCATCAATGGCGAAGAGCTTCTTGATGCCAGCGACGACGGCATGGTCATTTCGATCCTCAAGGAATACTTCTCGACCCTCGATCAATCGGCACATCCCAACTCGCAGAACGACAAAGTGCGTTCCATTACAAAGTTCCAGGAACTCATGGTTGTGGCATTCAAGGAGTTCTCCGTGGTTACTGACGATATGATCAATCACTTCCGATCCAAGTACGAGAACCAGATTCTTGGTGACATTGAACTGTTTGTCAAGCGTACGCAGATCCGCAACATGCCAAAGGCGGTCAACATGACACCCGCCCAAGTTGGCGTTCTCTACGACCGGTTCTACGCCGTGTTGCAGGAAAAGCGTCTAGGTCTCGGCAGTGCAAAGTCTGAAATGAACCTTGACGTCTTCCAGGTCTTCATGGCAGGAATCGTGGACTGGATGAATCCGACATACGCTGGTCTTCTCGGAGAATCGAGGGCCATCCAGGCCCACGACTTTGTCGAGCGCCTTTTCCGACGATGGGACACAGAACTGCGGGGAATGTTAACGCTCGGTGACATTGTCCAGGGAATTGATAGAATGGTTGAGCCAGACCTCATGACCGCTATGTCTCACTTCTTTGAGCTCTACGACACAGAGGGTACTGGAAACGTCAATCGTGAGGGCATTCTCAGCATGTCAGAGGGGCTTCTCTTTCTGACGCGGCCGTGGCGCGAGGAACCAATTATCCTCGACGAGATGTCGCTGCAGATTCTGCGTAAAAACCGCGCCGAATACGACCAATATCAACGTGAGAAGCGAACCAAGTCTGAAGATCATGAGGACGCAGAAGACGAAGGTAACTCAACGATCGAGGACCTCGTTGTTCTCGACGACGCGGAGAGTGTGCGCACCGCTGATCGCAAGAGCATTGGCAGTACGCGTAGCAAGCGGAGCGAGTTGACCCCTGTGACACTACTCGACGTGGAGAGCATCAAACATGAGCAATCTGCACGGTATCTATCAGCGGTAAGCAGCTTTATTCAGAGAGCATTTGAGTATGCTATTACTGAACTTCCCGACGAGTCTGAGTCTGTTGAAACGGACGACGTGACGCGCAGCAATGCCGCGCTTGATCCTAACTCGCCGCGACACATCAACTTGGCTACGTTCCGCATGGTCGTGCTTGCAGATGAGACGCTCGAGATGTTCTTTTCGAACTCGTCGCAAGCAGCAGTTCACCTCACCGACAAGGGCACCGGCGTATTTGATATGTCCAAGCGCACCGGTATTTCGGCAGCAGCTACGCTGCGAAATGTGTTTGACGGTATCATAAATGACGGCATGCGCGTAGCAGGCGAGCTACGCAAACGCATCGATGAGATCGACAGACAGCCCAAACATGACGAGGAAGAGGATGATGACGACGTCTCGACTGTTAAGCAGGCTGATCGCGATCTCCTCGATGACACTCACTAGAATCGCATGGACTACTAGAGGAATCCACATGCATTCGTTGACTGGCCTAGCGAGCAGAGGCTGCGAGCTAAATTCTATTGTTATAGCTCTAGTATTGTCACAGAAGACAGAGTCCAAATAAATAGGCTACACTTTACTTGTCGACGCTTTAGTCGAGACCGAAAGCTCTCCGCAATCCGGGGAACTTCTTCTTCTTGGGTACAGAACCGTCAGGATTGACCTTGGTTAGGCCTGCACGAGGATTGAAGGCCACGCCAACTTCGGGGATAGGCTCCGAGATTTGGGCCTTTTGAAGCTTCTTCGACATTTTCTTGTCCATGCGTAGTGATACACCGGACTGTTTGGGAACGAGGATCTTGGCCGAATGTGATGGCGAGAAAACTCCCTTCAGTTTGCTTGTAGGCGACGAGGTTATGGATTCGGCGGCACCACTGTTGCTCACGATGGGCCGGGGAGGGGGCAGGTTGGCACCGAGAGTCGAGGCTAGATTAACACCCTCGTCCTCAGAGTCCGAGTCCTGGAAACGCGAGCGGAACGGCTGCGACGGCGCATGTGCCGTGGGCGCGCTAGACATACGTACCTCAGGTCGAGGAGCCGGCTGGGGTGCACGCTGAGACTCGCGCATCGTAAGGCGCGAGAACCGCGACGGGGCCTTGTGAACTGGGTCACGTTCAAAGCTCGTACGTTGTTGTGCCAGGTCGGTGGGCGGTGCGTCAAGATGCGAAAAGTCGGGTCTGACGGTATTCGATCGGAGTGAGTGCGTTCGGAAGCCGCCAGTGGGAGGGCGAGTCTGCATCGATGAGCCTGGTCTCTGGGGAGCTGCTTCACTGAACTCCTCAAATCCGGAATACTCTGGCTGGCGGCGCTCACCGTCTCGTAGCGACATACGAAATGTTGAAGGCTTTGCAGCTGCACGCTCCTTTTTCCACGACGAGTCCGAGTTTAGTGAGATGGCATCGACATCTTCCTCGGCATCACTGAACTCAGTCAGAGCACGGTAATGGTGTTGGGGCTGGCGGCGTGGTTCAGGCTGGTGGATATCAGGCACGTTGGCCGCCGCCTGAGGAGGGCGGGCAGCAGGTCGTCCATTTGGCTGTTTCTGGCGCAGGGTTGGTGCACCACCGCCGCCCATCTGGCGCCTCTGTTGATGCTGCTGGTGTTGTTGGTGCTGCTGGAGCTGCTGCAACTGCTTTGCCTTCATTTCTGTTTCGATTGGGTCTTCAAACGCGTCCGAGTAGACCGAGTTACCGCTGTCTGAGTCGTCGTGGCGGCCAACGGGGATGCGCGCGTTCATTGACCTTGCAGCAGCTGCGGCCGCGGAGGTGCTTGACGGCTTGCCCCCTCGACCACGAGGGTTCGCAGAAGCAGGGGTTCCCAGCAGGTTATGGGTCTTAGCAGCCATTAAAGCGGCTGCCTCGCCGGTGTTACCCTTTGGCTGCTGCGGGCGCAGGAACTCACGCGAGGGAGCCGTGCGCACCTGTTCGCCATTGGCATATGGGTAATTGGGGATGATGGTGACCTCTGGCTCTGCGTCGCTGCCAGTGAAGGAGACGCGGTTGGAACGCTTGCGGCGCACCGTTGTGTTGGGCTGGTTGCCATCGAGAGTATCCGATAGGGACGGGCTCGAGTGCAGCGACGAGTTATCTTTGAGAGCAGGCTTCATCGGCGACACGGATCTGGGTGGGGGTACGTGCTTGATGGTCGATTGCGGGGCTTCGTCTGGGATGTGTGAAAAGGAGATTTTGGGCGCTACCTGGTTGTTCTGGAGGCTGGCGCGACGCTGCTGAGCAGGCGGTGACTGGACGGGCGGCGAGCGCGGCGTCGGGGACGAGAAGAAAGTCGTGTTGTTGACGAGCGTCTGGTCGTCCTCCTCCGACACGGGGTTCAGCTCTCGCTCGTACGAGAGCGTGCTCGGTGTGTAGGCATTGGACCGATTGGGTCCCATTCTACGCGCACCATGGCCCGGGGGCGGCCGCAGCGGGGTTGTTTTGGTTGTGATGAGCTCAAAGGAGCCCAGGCTGCGCACCGTCGTGGTGGTGAGCGACATTGTGCGGCCCTGGCGGCCTGACGACGAGGTTGTTGTCGTGGTGGTTGTGGTACTGCTGCTGCGCGTCATGGAGCCTGCCGTTGACGGGGACCGGCGCGGGAGCCCCGTGGACGGGTCGAGGGAGCGTCGCGACGACGTCGAGGTGATTGACGAGGTGCGCGCAAAGCGGTCGGCGGTAGCCTGGCTGTCGTTTGTCAGCGAATGGCGGCGCAGAGCCGTGGCAGCAGCGGCCGACGATAGCCGGGTCGCTCCAGCGCCCGCGCCTGGAGCATTGCCGACATTGGCAGCAGCAGCGAGGGCCGCTGGGCTCGGCAGGTGCCGGTTGGGCGGCAGGTCGCCGACGCCCGTGTACGACGTCAGCGAGTACGTCCTTTCGGGTTTACGTCGGAACATGGCGGTACTGGCGGGAGACGAGAAGAGAGCGGACAATGGCCCTGGTGGGTTGACGGCGAGGACGCGGTAATTGGCAGGCACGAAGCGGGCCAAACAGGGCGGTCTCGGCAACTAGGGCTCAAACGCGGCCAGCAGCAATCGGCGAGATAGAGGCACAGCAGTGTATGTCAGGTGTAGACGGGCGGTGCGTGCGACGAGGTGCTGGTGGCGGCTGGGAGCGGGTTGGCACGGTTCCTGGCGATGGAGAGTTTGGTAGATGGAGATGTGAGGAATGGAGTTTGGTGATCGAATATCCCTCTGCCCTCAAAAAGCAACGCGGTGTTGCTGTTATCGGGCGGCCAGCCTTTCGATTTTCATGCCAGGGTAAGTGGGGAGGTGCAAGTAGAGGAGGAAGTAGAGGAGGAAGTAGAGGAGGCAAGGATTAGCGGAATCAAGGGAATAACCGCATAATAGAGTGAAGCCCCGGTTTCGTGTTACTGACTTCCGGGGATACGGAGTTAACGGCTCTGTCGAATAGCGGGCATGGCGGTATTGTTTGGATCGGTAAGGCTGGCACACACGCCCCATTGTTTGCCCCACGCACGAGGCTGAGGCGGCATGCAGACCTCGGTTGAAAGTGCCACGGTAGATCGCTGAGATGGAGCTGTGATCGCGACGATGGCAGCAGTAGTTGTAGTTTGTTACCTGCCAGCAAGAATTGCCCGTTAGTGCGTCTCGACCCCTCCACTACCCCGCTCCTGCGGGCCAAGCCGTTGCACCCGGCTTGTCGTCCCTGCAGCACGCGGCTTATGCCGGCCTATGCGCCTATGCACGCCGCCTACATCGCGGCCGGTGTGGCTTCATGGGGGGAAGGAGTTCATTAACACTTCGACACTAAATGGTACATACAAAATAAAAATAAAAATAAAAATCGCCGGGGGGTCATCAATAAAAATGCGGTCAGTACTTGCGACGCACTCGGCGCGACCGGTACGACTCGTCCGAGTTGGAGTTGCGCCAGCTGTCGACGGCGCGCTGGATCAGCCCGCGCTGCTGCTGGATGGCCGGGTTGAGGCTAGCCAGCGCCCAGCCAATGCCGTTGCACTCAGTCTCGTACTTGTATCGGTTGCCCGTGTATTGTGCTTCGGGTACACATGCTCGGGGGTACATGCAGTTGTCGCTCTTGAACTTCCACGACAGCCGCGATACGTCAACGTGCTCAATGTCGCAGCGGATCTCGTTGGTCACATGGTTGCTCTTCACCGAGTAGATGAAGGTAATCCACTTGACGCCTGCGCTGTCGGTGCGCACTTTGGGCGGCGCTGCTTGCACGGGCCCGTGTTTGCCCTTGCGCACGTTCGACACTGCTGGCAGCGGCGCCTTTAGGCGGAGCCGGTTAATTGAGCGCGTCCGTGGCTCGCCAGATTTGGGCGACGTCTTGATCACGCTGGGTGGGTGACTCACTCGTCGAGGCGCAGGCCAGTCGGACTCAGGCTCGTCCTTGACAGTAGCCAGCACGGGAGAAACTGTTCTCTCGTCGGTGTCGTTGTCATCGCGAATATGCTCGGGCTGCACCGAATATCCTCGCGGAACGCTCTTGTGCCACGCGAGCCTCGTGTAATGGACGACAGACATAAAACCGTCGTCAGCTTCTGACCCGGGGTACTCGAGGGATGGGCGCCGGTTATCGGGCGATAGCTGGCTGTCTGGCGTTGCTTCACGAAGCTCAGAGTAAACTGGCGCCGTCATCAGCAGGTTTGAGGCCTGGCCATTCGTGACGGCGACGTCGGCTTTTGTGGCCCACTCGCCAACAATTACCTCGCCTCTATGGTAGGTATCGTCGTCGACAAAAGCTGACGTGCCCAAGGTATCGAGATTATACACAACACCAGGCACTGCCACCGGTTGGGCCGGATCGCGAATATAAGGCGTGCCTAGCGGGAGCCGGGCAGGCTCTGCTGAGGGCGAGACGCTCAAATGGTGATAGCTGGCCGAGTGCTCGGGTACAGCTGGTTCAGGTTGCCAGGACTCAGAGCCACGAAACGACGGGGTTCGCGACGCAGCAGCCGTCTGAGACAATAGGTATTCACGCTCCATGGCATGGCTCTCGAGAATGCTATTGAAATAGTTGTCCATGACGAATTCGCGCAGTCGGCCACCGCGCGCGCGCGTTGGCTGAGAGCCGTCAGCGACCCTTGTCTGAGCGCACAGACCAGCGTCGTCTGCACCAGCGTCGTCTGCACCAGCACTGTCTGTGCCAACGTCTGAATCGTTGATGCCATTTAGCAGGCCGCAGCTCGCACCGACAGCAGGACACATGGGACACAACAATTGGTCATCCACGTACTACGACTTAAGGTCGTTGATATGGACAGGTCCCAGAGTAAATTTAGTTTTGCACCAGGGGCTTCAAGGGGGATGCCGACAGGGGTGCGTTCTAGCCGTCTACAAGCTATGGAGGATAGAGGGATAGAGGAGAGAAATGGCGAGAGATAAAGGTGCAAAGGAAATAAGATGAGGGAAGGATGAACAGAGTAAAATGGAGCGAGGAAAACGGAGAATAAAAGCGTCAGGCACAACCAGGACAGAAGGGGCCGTGACGCTGGTTGCTATATATGGAAGTCGACAAGCTCAACGACGGTGGATAGGCGGATGTACCAAGCCGTTAGCTGCAAAATGAGATATCGGATAGGCAACTGCCGAAAAGTGCATATTTGACAAGAAGCAACTTTCTGGCGTGGCGTGTGCTGCATCGAGGAGCGGCCTCGGCTGCGGTGCACTCCAGTAGGCTCGAGGATTTTTTTGGGCGGGCAGAAAGTGAGACATGTGGCAATCGCAACCTCCAATATTCGAGATGCCGCGCGGGGGAGGGGAAGGAGGGGGGGAGCATCATGTGGGTAGCAGCAGGTGAAATTGAAGACGGATTGAGCTGGGTCCCGCGACGCTGGGTCGGCAGAGCGGAGTTTGTTGCGGACTCACGGAATGTTATCGACGCGGACAAACTCTAAGCTGGGATGACGACGAAGTCGACGGGGACGCGGGCGTTGCTTTTGGCGCCCGTGCGTCAACCCCAATCCACCGACTTTCTGCCAGATGAGCGCCGATCGCGGGGTTGCTTTTGTGCAGCGGGTGTGATCTTGCATCGAGGACCGCGGAGTTTGCCAAGCAGCAGGGCCCCAGTGAGCAGCAGCCGCGAGGGCGGTCCGTTGGGTGACGTCGTGGTTCGGCATGCTGCATTGAACCCTGGCGTTGGCGCGGTGGTGCTTGGGGTCGAGGCGGGAGCAGCGCTAACGCAATGCGGCAGCCTAAATGGCAGCAGCAGAACACTTGACCAGTCTATGGAGTTTACAAGCAAGTAAAGCAAGGCAGCACAGCATGAAGCAATAAAGTAAAGCAAGTGAAATGGAGAAAAACAGTCGAGTTTAGTGGTAGCAGACGAAGAAGCAAGACGTGAAGTCTTCTGCCTGCAGGTCAGGTGACTGCACGAGTCAAGGAGACTCAGTAAACGAGTCATTAAACGAGCTAGTAAACGAGCATGCTACGACAGTACAAAGTACAGCACGACACAATACACAATGGACACAATGGACGAGGCATTAGACTTTGTAGCCTGGTAGTTACTTATTGTTGCGTACTAAACACTAGTTGTTACGACTTCTAGCTTTCAAGTAACTTTCACATTAGCTTTGGTACTAGCTTTATTACTACTTTGTTACTACGTGCTGTGCCGCTGCTAGCCACTTCCCTGCTAGTTATTTCTGGTGCTTCTGCCACTTCTGCTGCTTGTGCTGCTCTAGTTACTTCTTGTCTGAGGTGCCTAATTCAGTATAGCCTCGTCGGAGCACTGTTCCGCACGCAGCAGATGCAGCCAACAGGGGGCCTGGATTGGGAGCCCAAGGCGCTCGCCCCACGTTCAGATTAGGAAACGTTATATAGACTGCGTTAGATCGATTGGCGGTGGTGCCGTTGGCAATGCATAACAGGCGGCTTCGAGGAGGCATCGACGTGCTCAACGCAACAGGGTCGTCGTCACGGATGCATTAAGGTTTGTGCGGCCCCAAAGGGGCCCACGGCAGATCTGTCACATCCACATTGAGCAGATCGTGGCCATGGACAACAGGAGAGCACCGAGTCGGCCTAAAAAATCGGGGCCTGCAATCGACACGGCCGATCGCACTTAGTTGGGCCTGGTGCGCGAATATGAAAACAGAAACAATTTAGGCTAGCAACGCATGCATGCCGATATTTTGCAGGTCGCCCCGATAGCGACGAAGTTCCCCTCTCCTCCTCCGATGAGGAGGCACCAGGTGGATCTGGGCATAGTGATGTCCTCAACAGCACTAGCGCGCGGAATACTACGGCAGTACCTACGTCTTGCCGAGGCTCTTGACCGATGACAGCAAAGCTCCAAACTAGCACCCTTCCCTGCAGCCGAGCCCCTTCCCTTCCGTGTTTCCCCTCCCTTCCCTCCTTCTGCCTTTCTGCTTCCGTCGTCGTGCTTCCGGTTTTGTTACCGGTGCTTATTTCCGTCTGCTATTTCCGTCCCCTGTTTTCCGCCGGCTCTTTGTGCTCGATCGTGCCTCGGCCGTTGGGCTGTCAGGCACGACTGTAACCTTGCTCACAATGCCAGTCGTCATGCCCGTCCTGCCAGTCCTGCCAGCCCACATGCAACCACCACCAACTCAACTGAAAAGGCCCCCACCCAACAACCCGCCCCCTTCAATCAAACACCTACTTTGCCAGGGTTTTAAGGTTGGCGTTATGTGCCCTAGAACCAAAAACGTGGAGGGCCTCCGCAGGTTGCCGTGCACACTGCGCCCATCGCCACGCACATCATTGCCGATCTATCTCAGTTGGGGCAGCGCCCATTAAACAGCCAACAGGCCCAGCATCACTGGGCCAACACGCCAGCAGGGGCCAGGCTGAAAAAGAACCACTGAAAAAGCAGTACTGAAAAAGCACCTCGTGCTGACTGCTAAGGTGGTCATTATCGGGCTCGCCGATGTCGGGCCCCAACGCCCACGACCGCGCCCGCCTCCACCGCGTGGTCCATGCTTCAAGGTTTGAGCAGCAACGGGGTTGCGATCGGGTACTGGCAGGGCTGGATTCCGCGGACTACAGGTAGCTGGTCTCCTCTCGGGCAGCAATCAGGCCAGTTCACCCTCAAGCACCGCCCGACCGTCGTGCGGTCCGCCTGACCGTCTTGAAGCCAAGCTCTGGCCGTGAAAAAGCAAGATGCACTGTGGTCCTGCCAAGAATTTGGCACTTCGCCGTGGCATGCACTGTCACTGCAATACCCACGCCAGCCCTGCGGCTGGTCTGCACTAACCCTGGCATCAGATAATCTTTCCCTTTCCTCTCCGTCCTATTTTTACTTGCAGCACAGCCCTATTTTGCTCGTGCTGGATTTGTTCCTGAACCCTAGCTCCAGCAGATTTGGGGGTTTGGCGCCTACAAGCATCGCGCTTAAGCGCTGCCCTAACCACGCCGCGATCCAATCATAACTGCTCTCATACTACCAGATTTCTCCACCACAGCTAGCACTACAAGCATGTCGACGTCTCTGCTGCGTGTTGTGCGCAACTTCTTCCGCGTCGGCCCGCGCGACTATCTGCGCCAGATGAACAGTATCGGCGACACCAAGGCCGGTACCCTTGTCGGCGTCGACTCGTACGGCAACAAGTTTTTCGAGAACACCGAGGAGGACGAAATCCACCTCCGAACTCGCTGGGTCCAGTACAAGGACTACTACGGCGACATGTCACAGGTCGAGCCCGCGTGGCACTTTTGGCTCGGCTACGGTGTCGACGCGGCGCCCAATAAGACGGAGCCGCAATTGCTGTCCACCCGCGCCTACCCTGCTCCGACCAAGAACTACCAGAACTTCACCGGCACTCGCGGCGCCTACGTGCCATACAGCACTGTCAAGCCCAAGTATGACTCGTGGAAGCCCCAGGTTGCTCAGCGCGGTTGACCATTGCATGTAATTTATCTCGATGTACCAGAATCGATGCACTACAAATTAAGACGTAGGAGACATGGTTGCAACACATGTCTGGCCAGATTACTGAATTGAGTGACTGGACTGAACTGAGCCACTAGAATGAATTGAAGTACGTAAGAAGACTTAAAGAAACTATGTGTTCAGTTCACGCAACTCGATATAGCTCACAGCTTATCGCCAGAGGCAAAAGTGGCTCCTACAACTAGGGGGAAGACAAGAGTGGCCTCGGCAAACACCTTGACGTGCTTGGCATCAGCCTTGATCTTACCCCACGAAATAGCCTCGTCAGGACGCGCGCCGGCATCGCTACCGTCAAACTCCTGGCCAGTGTTGATGTAGACGGCGTAGTCGGCACCGTTACGCATCAGACACGCATTAGCAATGTGGTGCTTGATAACACCACCACCGAGAATAATGGCACCAGCCTGGGGCGCAGCCATAGACAGCGAGTTGATGCGACGAATGTCGGCCACCAGGTCGATGCGCAGCTGGTCGGGAGACGCCTTGAACGTGTGGAAGAAGAGCATGTCTCCCAGCGAGCCGTCAGTGAGGGCCGGGCAGAACACGGGGATCTCGTTCTTGTGGCACCAGTACAGCACCGACTCCTCGTTGTTGATCTCCTTGCCGAGACGGTCAATGACCTTGGACGGCGTCCACCACGCCATCTCGCCGGCCTCGGACACCTTGTCGCCGAGCTTGGCAAAGGCCTCCTGCTGCTCCTTGAGCATGTCGTCGAGAATAGGTACCACCCACTCCTCGAAGCGGCAGTAGTTATCGTTGGGCACGAGCAGGTTTCCGATGCGGTTGAGACCCTGGTCACGCAGCGTCGAGCCCTTCATGGAGAACTCGCCAACATAGGTGTCGGCAAGACACTTGATCAGATCCTCCTCGACACCACCAGCTGTCGTCACAACAGCCGAAACAAGCTTGTTCTTGACGAGGTACTTGAGCGTGCTGCGCAGGCCCGATGAGATCATGTTGGACGTGAAACCGAGGAAAATGGTGCACTTCTGCTCTTCACCAGTCTCCTTGTCGGTTCCGCGCCATGCACGCATCTCGTTGATGATGTCACAGGCCTCACCCAGCGACGACGCCTGGAATCCCATGTTGCGCATGCCGTCAATGAGATCCTTGGCACGGATGTTGGTGTTGTTGGGCTCGTCAAAGTCAACTCCGCTCACCTTGATGGAGCCGGCAGGCATCTCAACAGAGCCACGGAGTACGGCATCGGCTGCCAGAGCAGGCTTCGCGTCAGTAGAGGACATAGTTAAATTCGATATTGGCACACAGTGGTACACAGGGATAGTCTATTTGTATCTGTCGACGCAGACTACACAACGATTCACCGAGAGGTATAGGTACATGTGGAGCTAGGCTTGTGGGGACCGAGAATTTATTTACCCCTGACCGCGCTAAGACGATAGCGGCTGAAAAATTCTCTTAGCCAGCACCGGTTTGTTCCTGTACCACGCTACCAGCCGGACGCACTCAACCAATAAGGCGTGCCTGAAATTTCACCGCTCTCCACTTTACTCCACCATCTCCACAATGACCAAGGAAATTGACGAGCTCAAGAAGCTGGCTGCACAGCTGCACGAGCGCATTGAGTCGCTCGAGAAGAAGTACTCTTCGTCGGCCACCGCTGCTTCGACCCCCGTCCCCACTGCCCTTCGCATGGTGCTCATTGGCCCGCCCGGCGCTGGCAAGGGCACCCAGGCACCCAACCTCAAGGAGAAGTACTGCGCGTGCCACTTGGCCACCGGTGACATGCTTCGTGCCCAAGTTGCTCAGAAGACGGAGCTGGGTCTTGCTGCTAAGAAGATCATGGACCAGGGCGGCCTCGTGTCGGACGAGATCATGGTTGGCATGATCAAGGCCGAGCTCGAGAACAATGCCGAGTGCAAGACGGGCTTCATCCTCGACGGATTCCCTCGTACCATCCCTCAGGCGGAGCGTCTCGACTCGATGCTCAAGGAGCGCGAGACTCCGCTCAAGAACGCTGTTGAGCTCAAGATTGACGATGAGTTGCTCATTGCCCGCATCACTGGCCGTCTCGTCCACCCGGCCAGCGGACGCTCGTACCACAAGATCTTCAACCCGCCCAAGACTGAGATGACCGACGACGTCACTGGCGAGCCCCTCATCCAGCGCTCGGACGACAATGCCGACGCTCTCAAGAAGCGTCTTGTCACCTACCACGCCCAGACCGCACCCGTTGTCGACTACTACAAGAAGACTGGCATCTGGAGCGGTGTTGACGCTTCGCAGTCGCCGAAGCAGGTGTGGGCCTCGATTCTCAAGTGCTTTGAGAAGTAAGTGTAGTCAGAGACTGTAAAAAGCTGCCATGGGCCGCATCGTTCACTGAAATCGATTGTAGTATTATATTCTCACGTTGTATTCCATCTACATGTTATTGTCTAAATGTTATAATCCATCTAGTTATATTCTGCCATATGGTACTTGCTTTGTTGAGTTCCGATTCTCAGATTGCTTGCGAGAGTTATATTGCGTATAGGATCATAGACAAATCTACAATCTTCCACTCATCCCACTCGGTTAATTATGTACATGTACCGTTATATGGTTGGTTGTGGTTACTCGACCTTTTCGCGCTTGATCTCTGGGCCGTCGGTGAGTGAATCCTCAACCTTGCGCTTGACGGACGCAATGATGCTAGCCAGGTCAACGGCAGAAGGTAAGGTCACAGGAGCAGGAGCTGCCGAAACAGCAGCAACTGGCGGAGTTGACACGCGCTCTGGCGCCAATATCCGCTTGACGAGGTCGGAGCCGGACCGCTCAGCCTCGGCGTGGCATGTTGCATGGAAAATACGGCCCTTGAGTTTGACGGCATTCATCCACACCCACTCCTCGTCGTCATTGTCCCACACCGACGTGAACTTCTCCTGGCAGATGGGACACGGCAGCGACGCGAGCTTCTTGTCAGCAGGCACTGGCACCTTCTTCTTGCTCAGCTTCTCCGTGTCAATGGGCTCAACAGCAGGTCCTCCTGAACCCTTGGTCTTCTTCGGACCGGTTTCAGCGCTTCCAAACACCTCAATGCCGCCATTGATATTGTGGTCTACAATGCCAATGATCTCGTCCTCCTCCTTGAATTCAATCCACTGCTCCGCAGAGAGGTACCAGCACCTGCTCTGCGAGCGGTTCTCGTCGAGCAGGCGTTTATTGACACGAAAGTGCCAATCGAGGTGGCCCGTCATGAGCTTCTGCTGGTCTGTTCCATACCGTTTACCACAGCTACTACACTGATTAGGAAGGTTTTTATACAGCCGGTCTATCAAGTAAGGCCGGGGTTTTTGTAGTGAGGCACTGCTGAGCTCGACCTCGGCTGTTGGAGTGGCCGGCCGCGAGGTTTCGGCACCGAGGAGGCCAGCAGCCGTCAGCGAGCTGAGAAGAGAGGCTGGCACAAGGTTGCTGCTAGCAGGTGCGGGAGCGAACATCTGACCCTGCTGCGGTGTCTGTGATGGGACCTGGCGCAGAATGGCCTGGAGATCCGTGTTCCCCAGTCCCTGGCCTCTGAATGGCGCCGCCGGCTGGCTGGACTGATTGGGCTGGCCATACGGGGCCTGGTAACCACCGCCATTGAACTGTCCATTTCCGCTCTGGCCATTGCCGCCCTGGCCGTTGAACTGCCGGTACTGAGTCTGCTGGTATGGTTGGCGACCCTGCATACGCTCCTGTTCTTTGCGGGCAAACATCTCGAGCTGCTGCTTGATTGATGGCAGCATTTCGGGCGGCAGAGTCGACGTCATCACAACGTGCTTCAGTTGATTGAGAATGGCCAGCTGGCGCTGAGCATCCTGGTCTGACGCATCGTACGCACTGCGCTGTCGCGTGAGTACAAGAAGTTTGTCGATGTCATTGTGCAGCGACGCCTGGGTCGGCGGTCCTTGCGCAGGACCAGATGGCACCGGGCCACGACCGTCCTGTGCATCTCTCAGGAACCGGTCGATGCGCTGAATGACATCGTCTGGGAACAGCGGTGCACCTGTTACAGGCGATGGCGCCGTCCATGTCCTGAACAAGTGGATGAGGCTTCTTCGCGTACCCTCGGGAACCGTGGTATAGGCAGTTGTAAACGTTTTGAACAGGTTCGCGCCAAAGAACCGCGTGTAGGGCGAGCCTATGTTCTTGCAAATAGAATCCAATAAATAAAGGGCTGGCAGCTTGTAAGCTGGGGGGCACTGCGTTAACACTATGTTGCCACTTTTGTCCATCGTACTCACCCCTGAGAGGTGCCGTTCAATGACATCGGCAATGACGTCCGCGTGTGCCACATTCTCCTGAGCAATGATTGTCAGGTTCGTGATGATGGGCCGCGACGAGTCGACAAGGTCGCGGAGCGAGTCCACATAGTCCTGGCGGATCTGGTTCCGTTCGCCTTCCATCTCGAGTTAGTGGCAGGTGTCCAAGTGCAGAGTGGCTCTGCAGTCCTGCTCTATAGCCGAAGCCAAACCGCGACGAATCGAGCGCAAGCTGTTGACGGCGGTGATTATTAATGGACAATCTTCTTTACTAGAAGTGTTGCTACACAGTACATAAAAAAGTGACTTTTCGGCCTTTGTCTCCAACACAACAGACACGACGAATGGAGAATGGGAATTAGTACCTGTCCTCTGGTGATTGACCGTGCGATCCCGCGTAATGACTGGTCTCAGAGCAAGTGGCTGTTCAAACGTAGGAAGGAAAGTTGTGTCGGGCCGGGTAGGAATTTATACTCCCAACCCTGGACTCGAGCCAGTTCTCCAGGGTATATTCCCGTGCAAGCAGTACAGGGGTAGTAGTACAGTAAACTGTGGATAGCTGGCGTAACTGTGGAGGTAAATCGGGCTATCAGAATATCGGCATTACGTAGATACTGTTCAGTTGCTATCTGCCTTGTTAGTCTGAGCTTTAAGGTTGTGGTCCGAGGTGAGTCGCTCCACTGATAGCAGCCGCGCGGCTTACGCAGAGGGATATTTGAGTCAGAGTCGAAATTCAGCTTTTTTTTCGCAGCTACTTCAGACCCGGGTTGTTGGATCCTGACCAGAACCAGTCGTGAACATTTGAAATGTCTCCCCCTACGTCCACGACCGACAAGAAGCAATCTGCTGGCGCCCGTGTGCTGGGATCAGGTAAGTGATGCTCAATTGACGGCTCAATTGCCCTCGGCTATGACTGATAAGCTGCGCTGCTCATCATGCCGATATTCGTCCTCAGTCTAACTTAAGCGACGGCTGGTATTGCCGAGCTGGCAGTGT
The DNA here is from genome assembly GCA_030570555.1 of Sugiyamaella valdiviana. NCBI lineage: Eukaryota > Fungi > Ascomycota > Dipodascomycetes > Dipodascales > Trichomonascaceae > Sugiyamaella > Sugiyamaella valdiviana. The sequence goes on from JAJLWF010000001.1 coordinate 2,560,309, forward strand.
TCCATCCGGTAGGTCAATTATCAACTTCGCCAACTCTACTAACGCCAGGTCGACACCATTGCCAAGCGACTCATGAGCAACCACGGCAAGGTCGCCAGCACCGCGCAGCTCAACCAGGTTATCTTCAAGGACAAGGCGGATGCCGCGCTGCCGCGCCGACTCATCTCGCTGTTCCCGGGTCTCGGATACGCTGCGTGCTACAAGATCCTGCAGCGTGTGTACAAGTACGGAGGTCAGCCCGTGGCCAACGAGTTTCTGGGCCAGCACTTCCGGTCCACGTTTGAGGATACGTTTGGTCCCAAGACGGGCAAGGCCATCATGTCTGCCACGGCTGGTAGTCTTATTGGTATCGGAGAGATCGTGCTGTTGCCGCTGGACGTGCTCAAGATCAAGCGTCAGACCAACCCTGAGGCGTTCCGAGGCCGAGGCTTTCTGCGAGTGCTCGCTGACGAGGGCTTTGGGCTCTACCGAGGCTGGGGCTGGACTGCCGCCCGTAACGCTCCCGGCAGTTTTGCTCTTTTCGGAGGTTCTGCCTTTGCCAAGGAGTACATCTACAAGCTCGAGGACTACTCGGCAGCCACCTGGACCCAGAACTTTGTTGCGTCCATCTTTGGTGCCTCGTCGTCGCTCATTGTGTCTGCTCCTCTCGACGTCATCAAGACGCGTATCCAGAACCGCAACTTCGAGAACCCTGAGGGCGGTTTCACGATTCTCAAGAACATGGCCCGCAACGAGGGCATCTCGGCGTTCTTCAAGGGCCTGGTGCCCAAGTTGCTGACGACGGGACCCAAGCTTGTGTTCAGTTTTGCTCTGGCCCAGACGCTTATCCCCGCCTTTGACCGCATCCTGAGCCCCAAGGCCTAAGCCAGCTGGTGCTCGCCAAAAAGTCGGTATACACCGATAGATCTGTTCCTTTGCGTGTATTTATGTCTGTTTGCTTGTATAGTGTTTGTATAATTTGTCCCTTCTCCTGCTACTCCTGGTGCCTGCTACTCCTGGTTCCTGCATCGCCCTAGACCTCCATTTTACATTATGCGGATCTCCCCCGCTTATTTATGCACCTTCAAACGAGCTTCTGCTTCCTACCTCACACATCTCATTCAAGCTACACCACTGCTGGATTCATTCATTGCTATATTCTTATTTGCTGCATTATTCTTTGTCGCTCCTTCGGATATTGCACTGGTGCACCTGTTTTTTCGTCACTCCCTGTTTCGTCGCGCCTCCCGTTCATCTTCTCATGTCTGATCGCTCGATCGCGACACCACCGCCGTCAACCCCGCCTACGTGGCACTCTCCGGGTACGAGTCTGGCAGGACGACCCGTGGTATCGGAACTCCCGCCTCCTCTTCGCGATAGCGACTCTCGATCACCCGTGCCGACTCGAGCACTTGCCCCATCGCCAATGCGACTACCGAGCATCTGGGCTGATCCGAGTCCGGGTCCGTGGGATCGTCGTATGATTTCTGAGAGCAAGTTCAGCGTGGATCTGGCGGGCCCTCTGGTGGGTCCTCCACTGACGCGTGGTCAGAACTCCCCGAAGAACCGGCGCACCATGAGTCTTAGCCCTCTCGCAAAGCCGTTTGTTCCTCGCAACAACACTGCAACGAGAGATCGCGCGGCCTCGACGTTCAAACCGTCTTCATCGAGTGTGTGGAGCTCTGGACACATGTCGCCACCCTCGCTCCCGCCGCCAGAGCTCGTTCCTCCTCGCCAAACTTCGCCTTTCTCGGTTTCTACTGACAGATCGACTTCACCCTGGTCGCCGCCGAGTCCGTCCGGCGTTGCCTTCAAGGACCAACCTTCGTGGAGCTACACGCCATCATTGACACATTTCGGTTCTTTCCCCGATGCCAGTCCCTGTGGTGGATCTCCCCCGCTGCCCTCGTCGCCAGGACGTGCAAATGACTTCTGGCGCGTGCCACGCATGGACAGCCCTGCTCCCCGGCTTCAATCGGTGCCGACTCATTATCCTGGTGTCCCTGGATGTGGACCACGGATCTCCTCCAACGCCGCCCACGACGTTTACCAGTTGGCTACGAATCGAGCCCTTTCCAATGCCTCTCCGGCCAGGACTATCAATGTAACGTACCACACGACAGGCCCATGGGCGGGTGCGGAGGGCGTTCCTGCTGGAGCATCCATCGAGTCGTTTTCTCGCCCTGATACGAAGAAGCATGAGGGCCGTAAAGGTTACCGTGCCCGCCACGCCGGCTCTGAGATTGAAGTATGGAGCCCTTGTCGCATTGCTCTAACTAACAAAAGTCACCCGTTAAATGCGAGGCGCAGAGCGCGCACTTGCAGAGCTTCGACGCGAAAACGGAAACCACCTCAACGGTTTGTAACAAAAATTCTTTACTGATTCTTACTAACACAGCTCCTACTTGATCGTATCATTGAGGAGAATGATCAACAGGCTTCGATGATTCTCCAGCGTCAGATTCGCAACTCTGCGGGCGAGGAGCGCTCGCTCTTGGTATCCACCATCAAGGAGTGTGCCCATCTGCTTATGATCAACCCGTTTGGTAACTTTGTCGTACAGAAATGCCTTGAGTATGGTACGCCAGGCGAGGTTGAGAGTATTACACGCGGCATGCTCGGCTACGTGGTGCAGCTCTCCAAGGACCCCTTCGGATGCCACGTCATTCAGAAAGCCATTGACTGTGCAGGACCTGCTACGCGTCATTCCATTGTCAAGGAACTGCTGGCGACGCCTCTGTCGACCGTCGATCACCGCTATGCCTGTCACGTGTGGCAGAAGCTGATTGAGTTCCGCTGGGCCGACGACGGCAACGAGTTTATGAACAGCTTCAACGAGAAGCTCAAAGGCGAATGGGTCAAAGTCGCGGTTGGCGCTAATGGTGGTCTTCTCGTGCAGAATGTCTTTGAGAACTGCACTCCTGACCAGAAGGAGCCCTGCCTGACGGAGATCCTGGCTGACTTTGACACTGTCATTTGCTCGCAATGGGGCAACTGGGTCGTGCAGCACCTGGTGGAGCATGCCGGTAAGGATGTGCGAGTGACTGTCATCAGAAAGATCGTTGCTTCAGCCAGCACCTATAGCATTCATCAGTTTGCCTCCAAGGCAGTTGAGCGAATGCTGAAGCTTGGCGAGACTCCCGTCATTCAAGACTACCTCCTCAAGATCACCGAGAGCCCTTTCAGACGCAGTCTTCGTGTTCCCCTCGTTGATAGTAAGTGCCAGATGAGGCCAAATTGAGGGGTCGTCACACTAATGCAGTTGCTTCGGATACGCATGGAACCTACCTGATCCAGTTTATTCTTAGCCACGGAACTGAGGCTCAGAAGGAGCTCATTGCCACTCGACTCAAGAAACACATGGTGTCCCTCCGTGGATCCAAGTGGGGTGGCAAGTGTGCTCTTCTCATCGAACGCAACCGCTCTCCCGCTGCGAAGCAGAAATCGCCCACCGCTAAGGAGAGCAAAGAGTAAGATGGTTCCGCTCATTCGGCTAGGAAGTAGTCCTCTCCCATTCTTTCTCCATTCTTCCCATTCTTTTACACATTCGTTTCCACATTCATTATCATTACTACGCATTTACCATAGAGTCTGGATAAGATTAATACATGTAATACGTACGCATCAATCACACACAATTGTGAAGCGAACTCACGATGAAGGACTGATAGTTACCCATCTTCATTACCCCTGAGGCACATCCCAGCCTTTGACCGCACCCGAGACCCAAGGCCTAAGTCAACCGGTGCTCGCCAAAAAGTCGGCATACACCGATAGATCTGCTCCTTTGCGTGTATTTATGTCTGTTTGCTTGTATAGTGTTTGCATAATTACTCTCTTCTCCTGCTACTCCTGGTGCCTGCTACTCATAGTTCGTGCGTCGCCCTAAACCTCCGTATAACGCGAATATGCCCTTTGTTTACATGCGCGTCCAAACGCGCTTCTGCTTCCTACCTACGCCACACTGCCACATACAAGCTACACTATAGCTGTGTTCTGATTTATCTTTGCATTATTATTTAACTTTGCATTCTTATTTATCTTTGCATTCTTATTTATCTCTGCATACTTATTTATTGCTGCACTCTTCTCTGTCCCTCCTTGTGATATTGCTCCATTGCACCTGTTTCGTCCGTGTTCGCAGCGCCTCCCGTTAACCGTTATCGGCATCTTCGTTCGCTAAGATGGCTGATCCCAACGATGCAACTGACCCACCATCTGCCCCGCCTACCAGGCACCCTCCGGAATCATCTGCTGGACGTACCGTTACACCGGAACTGATGACCTCTCCTAACGAGCCGCGATCATCCGTGCAAGCACCGCGCATCGCAACGGGGACACGCTATAGAGTGCACGGTCGTTCTGTGTCTGATCGCAGCTACTTTGAACCGTTCATTTCGCTCGCTGAAATGCGTAATCCCAGTGCTGCAACCCCGCACGCCCCGTCTCGAGGACGTCCGCACTCAATCCGGGCCACCCGGAACGACCGGCAATAACAGCTGCCAGCGCCGGCGCCCGTCTTGCAATCCAGCCCTGGTGGGTGGAATCCTCCGGCTCATGACGTCGTGAACGCTCTAGCGGTTGGTTTGCGCGACAACTACAACGCTGGTCCGTGGAATCCTCCGACTTCTGACGCCCTGAACGCTCAAGCGGTTAATTTGTTCGACAACTTCAACGCTGGCCAGCGTGACGCCGAGCTGGGCACGGGCGGTCTATCGCCTGCTCTTCCCGTCACCGACAACGCTGGTCGTCCTGACGCCCAGTTGATCCCACACTTGCCGACCTTCAACGCGCGTATGGAAACTAACTTCACGGTTTGTAACAAAACCCTGTTATGATTCTTACTAACACAGCTCCTTGTTGATCGTATCATTAACAAGAATGACAAACGGGCTTCGATGACTCTGCAGGATCAGATTCGCCACTCGGCGGCGGGGGAGGAGCGCTTGCTGCTGATATCAGCCATCAAGAACCGTGCCCATCTACTTATGATCAACCGGTTTGGTAACTATGTCATACAGCAACTCCTTGCGCATGGCACACCGGACGAGGTTGAAAGTATTATGGGCACGATGCTCGGCCACGTGGTGCAGCTCTCCAACGACGAATATGGAAACCGCGTCGTTCATAATGCCATTGTCCATGCTAAATCTCCTACGTGTCCTTCCATTGTTAAGGAGCTGCTGGCGAACCCCCTGTTGACCGTTGATCACGTCTGGGGCTGGAACGTGTGGAAGGAGCTGTTTAACTCTGTGCCCTGCTGGAAAAAATACGGCCCTGAGATCATGAACAGCTTCAATGAGAAGCTCAAGGGCGAATGGGTCAAAGTGGCAGTTGGCTTTGATGGTTCCTCTATCTTGCGGATTCTCTTTGAGAAGTGCACTCGTGACCAGATGAAACCGTCTCTGGAGGAGATCGTGACTGGCTTTGACACTGTCATTCGCTCCGAACATGGCAACCAGGTCGTGCAGAAGCTACTGGAGAATGGCGATAAAGATGTGCGAGCGATTGTGATCAAGAAGATCATCGATTCAGCTTTCGGTTACAGCATTGATGAATTTGCCTCCAAGGCAGTCAAGCGAATGCTAGAGAAAAGTAAGCCTGAGGTCATTCAAGAGTACCTACTTAAGGTCACTAAGTGCCGTTCCGGGCGCAACCGTCGCCCTCCCCTCGTTGGTAGTACGTGCTAGATGAAGTTTGAGGGGTTGTCACACTAACGCAGTTGCTTTGAGTATTTATGGAACCCACCTCGTCCAGTACTTGCTTACTAGAGGAACTGCCCGTCAGAGGAAGCAGATTGCCACTCAGCTCAACAATCACATGGCGCATCTCTGTGGCTCTGAGGGGGGTCGCGAGTGTGCTCTTCTCATTTAACTCGGCCGATCTCTCGCTGCGAAACAGAAATCGCCCGCCGAAAGGAGAGCAAAGAGTAGGTATCCGTTCTATTCCCCTTCTTTCCCCATTCTTCCCATTCTTTTACACATTCGCTTTCACGCTCTCTTTACCATGATTATGCATTTACCATAGAGTCTGGATAAGATTAATACATGTAAAACGTACACATCAATCGCATTGGATAGTTGTGAGAAGTTAACCTACTAAGTTGCAGCATCTGCTTTCCCCTGAGCTGCACGGCTGCTACCGAAACGTCCAAAGTCGCCATTCTAGAGTCCATGAAAGTCCATGGCACTCAAAACATGGATTCACAAATGTCCTTCCACCTTCCGGAGGGCCTCTCGACTTTATAGTACTGTGCAACCTTTGGTGCTTAAATGGGACCCGTCGACATACGATTTCGCCGAGCCGCGGCATAGCTGTAGTCCTCAGCGTATACGCCAGCCTAAGGACGATGTACTATACAAAGCTGACGAGCAGCGGGAGGCTACACGAATCATTCGGTTGATAGACAGCAGTGTCGGTTCGAGACATATACCTAAAGCTGTTGATCTCCTCGATCAATTGGCTGCCTTGGTCGACCAACAGCTCCTCATATCGGGTATAGGACTCGTGGTGCCCCACGTTGAGCGCGTTGACGAGCAGATCAAGCTTGTTGAGAGGTATTTCCAGCCAGAAAAACGTGCCCACAGGAACCATGCGTCTATACTTTTTGCTCTTGCCGCCAAGGAAGCTTGCAGAAAGGGCTCAAAGGCTGACGCTGACGAACTCGTCACGCGATGGACTGACACCTTCAAGCTGGATCCGAGGTTGATCCTGCGCCATCGGGAGATCCTGTCAGAAGCCGACATACAGCTGATATCTGGCGGCGTTACTGATATATCGAGTGGCGAGCCTCATTCGAAGGAGTTCGCCAGTACGTATGCATTATTCTCGGAGGCTATGCCAGGACTGGAGCAGCTTGATCCTACAGCGATACAAGCAGCCACAAATGGCGGATTAATCAACTATGCTACGCTATACGAATTACTGGATCCCACTGAGAAGCACCTGTTTGAGCGTCTTTACGACAGATTCAATGCCGTCAGGCAGGAAAGACTGGAGCTTCCTCTTAACCATATCGCTGAGACTGAAGAAGAGCGACCAAGTTCCGGCTCGTTGGCGATGCTGGCGTGGAACTGGAGAAAGGCAGCAGAGGAGTTCTTTGACAGCGCCTTGGATGGCAAGACTACACATTGGCCGGACTTGAGTACCGACCACAAACAGGTCCTACAAACGATCGGTGGCAGCAAGCTCGCAAGTCTATTGGTACAGGAGCTTCTATACTCGGTTGTGAAGTACGACTTCAAAGATGCTGATGTCCGACAGGTGACGTCAGTTTCACTGCGTATAGGGAACCAGGTGGAACTGTTGCTTCTAGAAAATCTGCGAAGACTGCACGATAAGCATGAGACAGACAGGCGAAAAATGTTTTCGGTGGATGCGTACTGGTATTTCACTGATATTAATAAGTGGACTCCGCGGGATAGAGCATTGGTGGGCGCGTCCCTATTGCAAACGGCTCTCGAGATATTCCAAGTCGAAGTGCCGAATCCACACGGTGAGCCCCAAATGAAGCCTGCGTTTTGGCGTACCAAGCATCAGGCGAAGATGAGGACATACGGAATCGTCGCGGTAAATGAAGCTGTGCTCAAGCTGCGCAATTCAGGTAAGAAGAAGCTACCGCTTTTGGGGACTCACTTGCCATTGCTTGTAAAACCGCGACCGTGGACATCCTTGACGAGTGGAGGATACCATTACGGGTCTGACAGCCTTTTGTCGGACAACAGCTCAGAGGTCATTGCGTTTGTTAAGAAGGCAATGGAGAATCAAACTGCAGATCAATTCTTTGACGGTATCGATGCTATGTCGGCCACTGCTTGGACTGTGAACATAAAACTGCTTTCTGTTCTCGAACAGGTTTGGAAAACTGGCGCTGAATTTGAGGATATACCGTGTGAACCAGATGAGAGTGCTTACGAGCACGACATGGAACAGCTGAAGGCGATGAAGGATGTGCCGCGACCAGTTATGATCAGGCGGAAGCAGAAGAGGCATATGCAGCAAGTCAACGCGCGAACAGACCGACGCAAGTTCGAGGTTGCGTTGGAATCGGCAAGGCTTTACGGCAGGCATGGCGACAAGTTCTACTTTTCGTACCAGATCGATTTCCGAGGCCGCGTATATCCTGTGTCAACAAGTGGGTTCATGCACATGAGCCAGGACTCTATACGCAGCTTGTTTCTGTTTTGGCAGGGCAAGAAACTAGGTGAGTCTGGACTGCGATGGCTCAAGGTGCACCTAGCAAACATGTTTGGTATGGACAAGGTATCAAATGAGGAGCGGGCACAGTTTGTCATGGATCATATTGAGGATGTTTATGACTCTGTTGACGACCCTTTGGGGGGTCGTCAATGGTGGAGAGAAGGTGATAAGCCGTTTCAAACACTTGCAGCATGTTACGAGCTCACTGCCGCGCTTCGGAGTGGCAATGCCGAATCGTATGTTTCGAGACTGCCAGTCATGCAGGACGGTTCGTGCAACGGATTGCAGCACTATAGTGCGCTTGGTCGTGATAGTCTGGGAGCATCTCAAGTCAACATGAAGAGAGCACCAAGACCAGCAGACATCTACAGCCAAGTTGCACGCATGGTTCAGGAGAAGGTCAGCGAGAGGGCAGCTGCGGGTGATGACACAGCACGAGCACTCGAAGGCCAGATCACGCGGCGGTTAGTCAAACAGCCGGTTATGACGAGCGTGTATGGAGTGACGCGGTTTGGCATTGTGCGGCAGCTGGACGATCGGTTTGACGAGATGGCCGCTGGGGATGATGGACATCAACACCGGTACAGCATGTACGTCTCACACTTGATTCTTGAAGCCATTGAGGAGCTTTTTTGGGGCGCTAACCAGATCAAGGCATGGCTTGACGAGTGCGTTGTACGCGTATGCCGGTCAGTAAGGGCTGATTTCTACTCTGGCGCAAAGATAACTGATGACAAGTTTCTCAGCAAGTCTCTGATGCCGATGATATGGACGACGCCGCTGGGGTTCCCGGTAGTGCAATCGTACCGCAAGAAGGAGGTTATTGTCGTACGAGCACAGCTACAGAGCATGAATCTCTACAATCCGTTTGCATTAAGCTATGTTGATGTGGCTAAGCAACGGCAGGCAATTGCGCCGAACTTCATCCACAGCCTCGACTCGACACACATGCTGATGACAGCCGTCAACTGTGAAGCTGGCGGGCTGACGTTTGCGGCCGTGCACGACAGCTTTTGGACGCACGCAGCCAGCATGCAAGAGCTCAGCCAGCGACTGCGCCAGCAGTTCGTGAAGCTGTACGCACAGGATGTGGTGGCCCGCCTGCGCGCCGAGCTGCTGGTGCGGTGCAGCGGGAACATGCAGCTCGTTTACCTGTCGCGGAATAGCCGATCATACCGAGAGGTGGAGGAGTTGCGAAGCAGCTACGGGAATTCTCACCGACGAAAGGTTGACATTCTACGACGCGAGCTACAGGAGGAGTACAAGAAATTTAAGGGAGACTCAGCAGCAGAGACACCGTCTAGCATCATTCGCCGTAACGGCGACGAAGTGTACACGAAGAACGCACGGCACGAGTACGTCGAGTACGGCGCGGGGATGGGCGAGGCCAAACGGCACGACGACGACGGCGGCTGGTCAGAGGTGTTTGTGCCTGTGGGGCTGCCAGCTTTGCCAACTACAGGCACCTACGACGTTGCCGAGGTCCTCCACAGCGAATACTTCTTCAGTTAGCATTGCTTGCTTCTTCTTCGGCCGAGCCTCCTCCGCCTAGGCCCGTTGGGACACCCTAACCGGATACAATATATACGGAGAACAAACGGGGTTGAAGCAAGCATGAGCATCCGGACAACTGCAGGCCACTTATTTGGTGAGCGGGCTAAACGCTGTAATACCGTTGCTCGTATCTCCACAGCCATCGACACCATCGGCCGAGAGCTGTGACGCCGTTATGCTGGACCTCCCGTTTGGGTAATTGATCGCGCTTCAGGGCCTGTCACCAGCCGTGCCCAGCGACCCAACAGCGCCGATTATTCAACAATCGTCGGATGCTCACAATGCAGCCGAAAACAGCGAGCCATGCATGCCGTCTGGCAAGCTATCGGCACTGGCAAGCTATCGGCACTATCGGAGCGTTGGGCTAGTACGCCGATTTGCATGTAGCTCGTGGAAATTGGAATGCGGTATCAAATGATGTTGTGGTCAAAATGTCCACACGCCAGCTGCTTGGTTGAGTGCCGGAAAACCCGTTGAGATCCCAACGGCTGCATCTCAACCTTTGCTCGGCTTCGGATTTTTGTTAGTGGGCGCCCTGCATTTCGGGCCTATATCGACCCGAACGGGCGGGGGAGGGGCAAGTTTTGGTGGGGTATTTTTTTTTCTGCCTTGACTTGCCTTTGAGTTCCTCCTTCATTTCTTGATCCCATCTTCCTTGCTGTTGAAATGATGGCTACCAACGAAACCGCTGGCCGCCAGGGCTGGTCCTATCTTGGCGCCCCGCCAGTTGACATGTTCAGATGGCCTGCTGGTCTGAGAATCCCCTCGGGCCCACCCCTGCCGACGCCTTTTGCCGAGTACTTTGAGTTCTTCCTCAACGTCCGTGTGCCCATTGCAATTGCTGCTATCTATGCCACGTCCGTCCACTATGCGAACCACATTCGTCGCACCAACAACAAACCGCTGGCTTTCACCAACACCCGCTTGTTCAAGGGCCTCGTGCTGGCCCACAACATTGGCCTCTGCATCTACTCGGCCTGGACCTGCATCGGCATGACTGGCGCCATCTACCGCACTGTGTTTGAGATCGCCAAAGTCGGCACCTCCGTGGGTGCCAGCACTGGCCAGGTCGAGCGTTATCTGCGTGGAGACTCTGGCTTGCTCGGCGACGCCAACACGGGCGGTTTCTGGCGATCCATGTGCGATATCAACTCGGGCATCTGGGACAATGGCCTCAGCTACTATGGCTTCTTCTTCTACCTGTCCAAGTTCTACGAGGTGCTTGACACCGTGATCATCCTCGCCAAGGGCAAGAAGTCGTCGCTGCTGCAGACGTACCACCACGCCGGCGCTATGCTGTCCATGTGGGCTGGTATCCGCTTTGCATCGCCCCCCATTTGGATCTTTGTCGTGTTCAACTCACTCATCCACACCATCATGTACTTTTACTACACGCTGTCTGCTCTCAAGATCCGCGTGCCGCGCGTTGTTAAACAGGCTCTCACCACGGCCCAGATCACGCAGTTTGTCGTGGGCGGTTCGCTCGCGTGCCTGCACTTCTTCGTCTACTACTTCAACCCCAACACTGGTGGCTACTGTGCGTGCCTCGATGACCCGGGCAAGGTATTCGCATTGACTCTCAATGTGCTTTACCTGGCACCGTTAACATACCTGTTTGTCAACTTCTGGATTCAGTCGTACGTGACGTCGCTGCGCCAGCCCGCTCTAACCGAGAGGACTGCTGTCAAGGCTGACAAGCACTCGGAATAAGCCTGTACATGTCTCATTCGAGTCATATGTTCAGCTTTGCTCAGGCGTTCCATTTCGATATATATATACTCATTTGCTCTAGAATATTAGGTTACTGATCAGTTCTGTTTATGCTTCTACGATCGTTGGTATCGAGGCTTTCCCCATATTCTTGTGTCCATCATTCCCCCTGCGTCTGCATAGCCAACCAGACCCTTATCGGCGCGAGGTCCCGTGACGTCATTGGCCATATCCAACCCTGATGAAACCCGCAACGCGATTTGACATTTTGGCTTTTGGATAGTCAACTTAAACTGTGGACAGCTGCATGAATTCGTGCCGACTGCTCATGTCTTTCACTTGATAACGACTGACTGTACTATAGCTGTATATAGACAGACCCTTTTGGTGACTGACTCGTTAGCCGGCCTATCGAGTTACTTCGGCCTCGAACATTGCACTTTTGGCGGCATTTCCACCACAATCGCGCCCTTTTGTTTGACAGCCACCTTTTGCTCGGCCCTCCACACTCGAGCCGACGTTGGGTATCTGAGCTCGCGTTTCGCCCGGCCCTGCCCTTAATCGCTTGCTGCTTAGCTCCAGCATCGTGCGGGAGTCGTCGAGTATAGACCTGCCTCTTTATGAGGAAGAGGAGCCTGGCCGTCTTCCTCAATCTCTCGACAGTGCCGAACGAGAGGCTCTTCATCGCGTGCAGAGCTTTGAACTCGAAGACCTAACCGGCTCGTCGACTGTCTCTAGCGAAGTCAAGATTCCCACTGCCGTCCCCCCACCTCCTGGTCGCGGAGACAGAATTATTGCCTTCATCATGACGGGCGGCCACGCAGGTTCTTCCGGCCTTACGGGCAAGCCACTGCTCTACTTCACAAGTGTCTTTGTGAGTCTCGGCGTGTTTCTGTTTGGCTACGACCAGGGAGTCATGTCCGGAATTATCACGGGCGGCTACTTTAAGGACTACTTCAACCAGCCGACACGCGCCGAAATCGGAACCATGGTTGCCATTCTCGAGGTCGGTGCACTGGTTTCTTCCTTGGTGGTGGGCCGTGTCGGCGACATCATTGGCCGCCGTCGTACTATTCTCTATGGAGCAATGATCTTTGTCGTTGGCGGTGGATTCCAGACATTTGCCAATGGCACGCCCATGATGATTCTTGGCCGTGTCATCTCGGGAGTCGGCGTCGGAATGCTCTCGACTATCGTCCCCGTCTATCAGTCTGAAATCTCGCCTCCTCACAACCGAGGCAAGCTGGCCTGTATTGAGTTCACTGGCAACGTCGTTGGTTACGCCTCGTCCGTTTGGGTCGATTACGCCTGCACCTACATTTCAAGCGACCTATCCTGGCGACTTCCTCTCTTCTTACAGTGTGTCATGGGATCCCTTCTAGTTCTTGGCTCCCTTTTTATCGCCGAGACTCCACGTTGGCTGCTCGATAACGACTACGATGAAGATGGCATGATTGTTATCGCCAACCTCCATGCCGGCGGAGACGTGTTCAACCCACTTGCCCGCAAGGAGTTTCGAGACATCAAGGAGACTGTCCTGCTTCACCGCCAAGAGGGTGAGCGGTCCTACTCTGACATGTGGAGAAAGTACAAGAAACGTGTGCTCATTGCCATGTCCTCGCAGATGTTTGCTCAACTAAACGGTATCAACGTCATTTCGTACTATGCTCCGCTAGTGTTTGAGCAGGCAGGCTGGGTTGGGCGCGATGCTATTCTCATGACGGGAATTAACGGTATCGTCTACGTTCTCTCTACCATCCCGCCCTGGTACCTTGCTGACCGTTGGGGCCGACGTATTATTTTGATGTCCGGTGCCCTTGTTATGGCTGTTTCTCTTTCGACAATCTCGTACTTCATGTACCTGCAACTCTCCTACACGCCAACAATGGTGGTCATTTTTGTTGTCATATACAATGCGTTCTTTGGCTACTCGTGGGGGCCTATCCCGTGGCTATACCCTCCCGAGATCATGCCGCTATCGGTGCGGGCTAAGGGTGCCTCGCTTTCGACAGCGTCGAACTGGGCCTTTAACTGGGTGGTTGGTGAAATGACACCAATTCTTCAGGAGTACATTGAATGGAGGCTGTACTTATTGCATGCCTTCTTCTGTGTGTTATCCTTTGTTGCTGTATACTTCACATACCCAGAGACGAAGGGTGTACACCTGGAAGACATGGACTCTCTATTCGGTGACAAGTCCATCATTTCATCGGCTGCTTCGGGCCGCGACGTTCAATCGCTGCTGAGCGGACATGATGACGAAGAGGAGCCCATTCTTCCAGGCCCTTCAACGCTACAGCCTTCCGCTGCTGCCATCGCTAGAAGCCAGAGCGGTTCAAGCCCCCATCCATTTGCGGGTGGAGCTTCTGCGATCCTGGGAACGTCGCCAAAGGTTTCGGTTCCAACATTTGTTCCAGACGACGACGATGAGGTCGATGCACTGGAGCACCAGGACGACGATACCACGCTGACGAATGGTACAGGTTCGGGCATCTCAGGCTTTCTTTCAAAGTTCACTCGAGGTCGGAGAGCCTCTGACGATGTTGAAAGCGCCAAGGACTACAAGCCCCTCAACCAACGTTGAACTAATGCGACATGATCGCTATCTATTGAAGCAAAAACTTAGAAGGTAGATGCAAAACATTATTCATTACATGCAAATATCGCAATGGAGGTGGCTACTGTGTTCCCTGGATTGTCTCGGAACCAGCCTTTGACGCGTCCAGCCGATGCCAATCCAGGAATCTTAATCGCGGCATCCTCGCCTGACGGTACTCAATAATCTCTTTAGCGAGGCCGTCAAAGTGTTTAGCCCGCAGGGGTGACTTAAGGAACCCCACCAGACCCTCTTTGAAAACCTTCGCATTTCCGACGGGTGCATGACCTAGGCGCGACAGTACCGTGTGGTCTGGACAGTTAGATTCTGGTCGCATACGCAGCATAGGTTGACTTACCGTCGACTTTGAAATCACCCAAATGCGTGAATTTGCAGCCAGTATTGACACAATCGCGTCCCAAAAACTCCACGTCGCAGAAAGGCTGAACTTGCCCCTTGTCAGCACTGTAAGTGAGAGACTTATACCCACTGGGACCGACGTGGTCGAGGAAAGTTGGGCTGAATCGGAAAGATTCAAAAGCAATAAGTGGTGACCTATAGGGTCGGTACTTTTCAGTAATATCCTAGTTGGTGAGTAAGGGTGCAGTTATGACGGCGAGAAACTTACCCATTCGATGCCAGGGATAGCTGGCAGAGTCGTCTCATTCGTTATTCGGTCTTGTTCCATAGAGCCCGAGGCACCTTCAGCAATAACTACAGTTAGATTGCACCTTTGTAGTCCTAGTCATGTATACCTCCTTCATGGTCCTCCTGAGGAACCATGTCCTCAATCTCCGACAGGCTTGTTACAATAGCTTCCTCTTCGGACTCAGTTTCGGGGAGACGAGGTGAGGCCACCATTGATGAATTGGACGCCAAAATCCGCGCATTCTCATCGACATTGTCATCGACATCCATAGCAACGGATGTATTGTTTTCGGATTCTTTAGTAGTGTCGGCGGGTCCTGGGCTGCTGTTCGGCTCTCCTCTTGATGAGGAACTCAAAAAAAAACGTGGGAGGACATCAGAAACAGCCGAGTGTGTCAATCTAGATCCCTTGATATCTGCATCTTGTCCAACCCGCGCACGCTTCGACTCCATCACAGGAGGTGTGGTGGCCGTCCGCTTCAGGCGTTGCTGAATCAACTGGAGTGACATTGCGACTTCTGCCTGTTCACGATTAGCTTCCGCAAGGCTCTTGCTGACCGTCTCTACTTGCGAGCTAATCTGTGATAACCGGTGTAGTTTGGTGTCGAGCTCTGCTTTGGCCTTTTCCACAGATGCTTTAACCTGCTCGATAGGCAGGCGTGCTATTTCGGCACGTAACGCGTCTCGCCGCTGTGCTACTAGTTCCTGCCGCCTGAGAATCGCAGCCAGCTCTTCTTCCATACTAGAGGATGTGGGTGATCCCGGTGCTTCCATTTGCTGCTCGGGTAATGGGGATTTCGACCGAGGCGTATCGATCGCAGGAGGGATGTCACTCGTTTCCGGGCTCTCAAGCGATGAACTCCCGCTACCTGGCGTAGCACTCGATTCACCTTCCAGCGTCTTCCGAACACTCATTTTCAGAGTTTTATTCTTAGCTTCGAGTTGCTTGACAAGCTCCGACATACGTCTGATTTCATCTAGCTTCTCCTGTAGTCCCGGAGGTTGTGTTCGTTTCACAGCGGGCGCCGGCGCCGCATTTTCACCAGGATCATCATCATCCTCATCATCACTGACTTCTATATGAACACGATGTGACCATCGGTCAGAGCCAAATTTCGGCGTAAGTTGCCCAGGCGTGGAGCTCCGCGAAGGTACTTGGGACACCGGCTTTTGAGCCACTTCAGCAGCGGAATATATCACGGGTGAGGGTATCAGAGGGGTATTTGGAGTAGATATCTTAACAGCAGCGATTTCGGATGAGGGACTAGCACGCTGTGGAAGTACGGTGGCTCGAACTGGTAGGGGCGAAGGAGGCTTTGCAATCGGTGCTGCTCCGGGTGTCGAAAGGGGAAATGGCGTGGAAGGCGTGCTAACTTTAACATCAACCTTAAGATCCGCACATACACTGGCGATAAACTGTTCATCGCATTGGCTTTGGGCAATAATGTCTTCGAAAGACAGGCCCAGTCGAAGAAGATCCAAAAGTGCATCTCTAGCAGGCTTTGGTATACCTGGAACAGCTCTGCCATGAAGAACCGGATACGCAGGCTTCCCAGACGGCGCAGTAGATTCATAAGGACCGCCACCATGCCGGTTCAGGCTGCTCAGCACGGCCAGACGTTTCTTCTCCAACTCCATCGAAGATGCAATACAACAATAGTGGAGTAAGCTGAAGTTAAGTTTTATGAATAAATATATGGGCAGGGGCATGTCATCAGGTCTCAGGCACAAAATGAGTTAATGATAATTTAGGTGAGACAAAAAAAGCGTAACCAGCTTTTACCCACGTGCTCTCTAGATAGCTTTCCACAAGATTATCACCTTATCCTTGATAATCCATGTATCGCCTCGTGCTCACCTCGCGTTTACGGCACTTCTGACGCCTCTTATCTCTCAGTGAACTAAGAATTCCTAAGCCGTACTCCAACAAGATTCTGTACTGCTAGGAGTGGACACTGGTTTAGAGTGACCAAGACCTCTTTACGAAGAGCTCTTGGGGGAACCAATGACTTCACTTGTTCTCTATGTCGCTCCACACTCTGTTATATTACCAACGAAATAGCAGCACATGGATTCGGGACCCACAAATGTAATATCACATTTGAGAACTGAAAGCGAAGAACGGAGAACTCTCAAGATGGTTATGCCTTGCACCGCCATCAAGTACTCCGCATAACCAACGCCCCTCCTCGTCTATATAATACTTGAAGTGATCGTCGTACTCGAATTCTTCTCCTGATCCTCGCACTACTGGCAGTCGATGCCTCTGATTCCACGAGATATAAACGACCATCATGAGCGCACTGTCTGTATTTGTTGAACCTGAACAGCTATATCGACCACCAAGACTAGCTCCTATAAACCACAGATGGTCGGATGGCCCGATAGTTGCTAGTGTTGTATGTCCAGCTGACGAATTGATACCGTCTCCATTGGTAATCTTTCTACATGACGACGACTCTATTTTAGACGTGTACGAGTCAGATGGATTTATCTGCTTCATGTCATCTCGATGCCCTGAAGTATCTACCATATGTCCACTCGATGGTGCAACCTTCGTCGTAGGCACGACCGACGGATTCGTCATGGTGTTGGATGCCACGGGAGATGGAACAGTGGCCAGTACCCGACCACACGACGAAGCAGTGACTAGTGTCGACTACTGGGATGGCCACCTTATCTCGGTGAGTCGCAGTAAAGTTCTTAAGGTTTCTCGTTATATTGATGGCGAGATATTACCAGCACTGTCAGAAGCGAAGTTGATTGATATGCCTATCGCAGCTAAGGTCGTTTGTATCAACGACGTCACGAGAGTTCTACTGGCATATCGGGGCTCTTCCCGTATTGAGGTATACGAAGTTGAGCCACTTAGGTATGTTGAGTCGATTGACCTTCAATCGCGTTCCAACTCGCCTGGGGGATACGGACTCGTCGACTTTGTAATGGACGAGACTCGTACAAAGTTCGCTGCTGCGTTTGATAACAAGTCGTCCCTGCAAATCTTGGCTGGGTTCATGATCGATCTCACACATAGTCAGAAGTGGGTTGTCAGCTCTGGTGAAGATGTCTACTCGAAGTCGAAGATTGTGTGGAGCTGTACTGGTCTCGCTATTTGGGTCTTAGACGATAATGGAGCTATCAGCAAAGTGAGACTTCCTGATGGCCGCGTTTTTACCAAGGTAGTTAACTCTAAGGATGCAATCACCTGTATGCTGCCGTGCTGTATCCGTGGCCGCGAGGCTCTTATAACAGGAGATATAGACGGAGAAATTACGCAGTGGATGTAATCTGGCTCCGATAGGGAGAATGCGAGAGGTTGTCGCTTCTAACAGGTCTATTCGCTACGATAGCCGGTTTCCTAGTGTCAGAGATTTATTAGACATCTGTAATAGTTCCCCACCGATGGCCCTGACACAAACTGATGGGATTGCAGCTTCCTCTTCTTGTTGTTTCTAGACCCTGTAGTTTCTACAAGTGAATTGTACTTTGATTCGAATACCCAGAAAGATAGACTGGTCATCCTACATTAGTGTAGGTAATTCGGCCTACCTCAGACGTATGAGCTGGCAATCATGAGGAGCCGAAACACAACCTATTCACCGACTGCCCACTGACAGCTTTCACAGGATCTTCCGTCGGCTCTTCACAAGTGGATGTGGCATACCATACTTGTTGCCAGCCTGTTCTCGAAAGCTTCGGAATGTTCCATTTGCAACATTTCGCCAATTATCGACACGTTTCGCAGGACGTATCTACCCGTAAAGTAAACTGGTTACAAATAAAAAAACGATTGTTATCTACATTACTGTCAAAACGTCGACGTCAACTCCACAATGTAATCTCTCCGTTTCTCCCCCCTGTGACGATAACCTCACGACCACCAACACAGGAT